>OZ020193.1:100513349-103505849 GCA_963971165.1 Philopedon plagiatum
CTAGGTCACTTACTACCTCTAACACTCTTGCTTTAATTTCATCAAAAAATAATGAATAGTCAGTATGTTCATTATCACTTGATATACGGTATGTGGCAATCCTATTTCTAAAAGCACTGGACACTAGCTCAACACCAGCTGATATTGGTGAACATGCATTACTTTTATGGTGTATTGTTCTTTGATGACCTGCCATTCGATTTGCTGGTATGGTTATATTGCAGCAAGTGCAAGTACGCACCTCGGATGTTGATGCCCCATCGTCAACTTTTCGCTGTTTTCCACCATGCATATTTTCAAATCGTGCTACGCACGATTCTCGTTTATGTCGTAACATATTATAACTCCGAGTAAATGATTTACCACAATTTTCACACACGTACGCCATGACTTTCAAATTAACTTGCTTGAACCGTTTTACTCAACACAATGTTCTATACTAAAATTTAACCCCCCCTACCCTCATATATACCGATCCACATTTAGACCCAACCCACTCGACCGTCATACCAAAACATGTTACACCCCAGTAATAACTGAAGGTAAACTAACATCATAAATGTAACCTTGAAATAAGCGTCGTACACCTGGTCATCACCAAACAAAGAAACATCTGCTCGCGTTCAAGGCCAAGCAAATGTAACCTTGAAATAAGCGTCGTACACCTGGTCATCACCAAACAAAGAAACAGCTGCTCGCATTCATTGAAAATATGCACCGCAAATGTAACCTTGAAATAAGCATCGTACACCTGGTCATCACCAAACAAAGAAACATCTGCTCGCGTTCAAGGCCAAGTTCTTGACCTTGACCTTGGAATAACACCTGCGCATATCAAGGCCAAATAACAATAGCACACCTGGGCGTTCAAGGTCGACCCTACTGCGCATGCGGAGACTCGGGGAGCATCATATCCCTCTACTACCAGTAAACCCACCTAATGTCTCAAGGGAGACCGGCTTTTTGGTGTTTTCGAGTGTCTGTCTATATTCTTTATAGTCTCTGGTATGACTCAGGATGGGTGGTAAGAAAAAAAATCTAGTGGGTTTGGATTATGTGTAGGAACACGGGGAAAGTATGTTCGCTCTCTGATTAAATTGGGAGCGAGTTGCTAATTACAAAGTTTTCTGCGGATCTGCCTTCTGGGTCGGTTTATGTGGATCCTAGCCATTCCTTGCTATGGACGTTAAAGTCGCCTAGGACGATAACTTTAGCAGAGGGAAACTCAAAGATAGGATGGTCAATTTTTGCCGAGAGAAAGTCAAAGAACTCATTGTAGGAGTTGTCTGATGGGGAGCGGTGGATGCAACAGATAAATCTAGTAGCTTTAGCCAGAGAACTTGCCAGATTCCAGGTTCCGGAGTCTGTGCAAGAAGGACTATCAACTATAACAACTGCGTTTAATTGTAACAATTTTAATAACTAGATATAAATGCCTGTCAATTTGTTAAACTTATTAAAAAAATGAAAATAAAAAATAGATGTTGCTTATTTAAAAACTATGTTTCATATTTTGTAAGTAAAAAAGCAAGACATAAAACAGAAGCTACTTAAAGTTAATTTCTACCAATACTATTTTTTTTACAAAAAAAGGTAATCTTATTCTGATTCGTTTAAATCAACATTTAAAACTTGCCATTTTAGTGTTAGAACGTCTAATTTGACAGATGAATGAAATTCTCAGAGAAATTCCAGTTAACAAATAGAGGGGGGGGGGGCAAAATTATTCTCGCACACGGGCGGCAGATACCCTAGGAACGGCCCTGCTCTTAACTCACATTTACTATGCATGTGAGAACACTATTAAGTAGACTGTGCACGACTGTCACAAATCAGTAGCGGAAACAATACACATATTGCAGTTTTAATTCGTCATGAAACCGCATTTTTTAATGACATCGCGAATATTTCACACGTTCAAAACGTATTACACGTTACTTTTTATGCAAATTGTCGGCTTGTCGTCTTTTTTTAAAAAAAGTCTTGTGTGTGAAAAATTGCGACATGATTGAACGTTACGGAAAACCGATGGATTGCGTTTTTGTAAGAAAAGGCAATTATTCTTGAATTGTTCGTGCATTCCATGACTGGTGCGTTTATTGTATACATGACACCATCAGATAACGAAACTGTCTATATTTTATCCAATTTTATGTGAGAATGATGACAGAAAAAAACAATTGAACAAGAATTCACCCTATTGGTCAGTTCCGTGGACAGTTTACACCAGAACATATTTTAGTGATCACAATATTCATCTTTTCTTTCCTGATAATCCCGGAGGAATCAGATTTCTTTCTATACGTGTTGGCGAAAGTGCATTAGACAAAGACAAATAAAAAATAATTTGTTCAAATTTTTATCGTACATTCTTTGCTTGTGGAAGTATTGCTGGTTGTATACTTCGAAAGACTAGTCATTGCAAAATTCTTTTTTTCCTGATAAAATCCCAACGGAATCCGATTTCTTTCTATCCTTGTTAGCAAAAGGGGCATTAGTAAAAGACAAATAAAAACAATGTTGTTGCCAATAAAAAGGAATAATCAAACATTCTATCACAGGCGGCTTTGTTTGTGCAAGTATTTCTGGTTGCCTACTGTGAAAATTTAATCGGAATTGTCATAAAAAGAAATTTCTAACCTGACAAAATACTTACGTAAGTTTGTATGATTTTATAGCAAAAGACCTTTGTTTTTACTGAACACAAACAACATTTGCAAAAATCTCGTTTTTATTAAGCAAAAACAGTGTTAGCATAGCCACATTAACATTCTTATTTTATATACTTAAAATTGTTTCCTACCCAAGTAACAATACTCCCTCTAACCAATATTTTGCAATAAAAGGATCGGAGGAAAAGTTTTTAAATAAATAAAGAACAAATTGCAAAAATGAGTAAATATTTTTATTAAGATAAACAATTAAAAAAATATTCCATATTCTTCGATATATAATGAAAATGGATCTATAATACAGCCTACCTAGTGACGTTTGTGTAAGTTAAAGACGCGATAAAAATTGTTTAATCGAATATACCATGAAGTTTCACAATTTTTAACTGTAAATGTTGAGTCTTAGTTCCAGAAGGATAGATATACTTTGTAATGACACTGTGACTTCAAACTGAAACCAAACGTTTCTAGGGCGCAATTCTCACTACTTTCTCAATATCTAATGAAATCTGTAATACCCACTATTCTCAACTTTATATCGGGTCGGCGTTCCTGTTACTCATTCCTATAACGCCCGGTCCAAGTAATGTAAAGGAGAATAAATATGTATCTTGCGTAATATTTCAAGAGTTGTTAGTCAGTCCCAGATTCATAGAACACAGGAATTTAAGCTGCTAATACTTTATATAAACTTTTTAAGTATATTTTTACACTTCAAAAACTACTTATGTCATGACTTCAAATAATATGTCATGTTTATCTTTTACATAACCTAACTTTCTACCAGCTGTAAAAATTTAAACTAGTATGAGAGAGAAAGAAGACGAGAGAGAAAGAACATGAGAGAGAGACCTAATTGATCTCTCCGTTATCAAATGGGTTTCTGTCATCATTCTCAAAATTAAATGGATTATAATGCATTAAGAAAAAGGAATTTTTTAATATGTAATTGAAAAATTCATACTTCAGGTGCATTTATATAGTCATTGGAAGAATGTTGAAGATGAGTTATTTCAAATAAATGAAAAAAGGTTGTATAGTTTTCCTTTTTTTGCTGCTTTAACAAATGCTGCTAAATAGAATCTGGTTCATGTTATAATGTTGGATGGAAAAGCATTAAGACGTAGAAGCATGTGGATATAAAATACCATTTCGTCAGAGAAAAGATCGGAGAAGAAATAGACGTACTTCATATCGAGGGTAAAAATCAACTTGCAGCTATTGTCACCAAGCCGTTGCCAGCATAGAGGAATGCCGATCTAAGAAGAAAACTGGGTTTAGAAGAAATAATTATTAGGGGGAGTGTTGAAGTTTTTTTACAGGTGGGTCAAAATTTTGTGGGCTACTACTGATATCAACGCAACAAGCAAAATACACTTTTTTAATTGAGGAAGGTTATTTAATAATGTGCCAAGAAATTATTTACCTACAAATAAACACCGCAAAAATCATAAAATAGGTAATGAAGTTTATTGAACATTGCTACTTTAGATGTTTAGGGCTTTTTTCTATGTATTTTAGTACTCTAGATTAGTAGATTGTTAGCATCTTCCCGTTTTGATACGTTTAGCGTTTCCTCAATAGAGGTCGCGCCTTGTACCAAAAGCGCAGAATAAATAGATGGTGACGTTTATTATGACCTAAAAGTATGATCATTCGTAAAATAAAATAAGGAACGCTGCCGAAACTCCATTTTCTTTAATAAATACAATACTGGCGACTAGACATAGTAATACGATCTTTGTCTACGCACGTGCAGGCTGCCAGCTGTAGTAAATATGAGATTGCCAATAATTTTAAAAATATTTTATCGAGGAAGAAGTGGTAACTTGTTACCAATACACTTTTTAGAGACAATCTAATTTTTTAAATAACAAAAATTAAAAAAAAAAGTTTACCCCAACACAGCCTCGAACCCTCGGTTAACGCTGAGACTCTACCTCTGGACTACGCTGGTAATGTAAGAAAACCCGCCCGACGCGATATTTGATGACTAGTGCTGGCATGGCTGTGATCGTATTTATAAATTTTTATGTTTAACTGTAATTAATAATATATTAATACAATGCAAATACAATGCGCATATTAGCTACCTAATTAGTTTTTCTTTTTCCAAAACCAAATGTTTTGAAAGAGTATATTTTACGGGGCGGTTTGAGTGTAGTTCCATAGTGGGAGTGGACAGATATTATTGGTGGGCCGTCGACCAATTGTGTCTCTTTTTAACTTCCTAAAGCGCGTATGTCTGTTTCTCTCTTAGTTTTAATAAATGTTATCGTCCGTATAAACCTATGAGGTCAATTTAAAATACGATCCAGCCCGGAGCAAGCTTGGATAATCTTTCGACGATGACTTGGCTTGATTCTTTCTTGGGGAGTTTTTGCATGGAACTTGCACTTTTTTGAAACAAAAGATTCTTTTTTGGTTTTAGAAAATTAAAAAAGAAATTATTAGGTAGATCGTTAAAAATTTTAGGTGGGTCATTGGCCAAATGACCTTGAATAATAAATATTTCTATATTAGTACCCACCATTCGTATGTTGTCATAGAAAATAGCTTGTGTGTTGTTACAAAAATAAAACAAGTATGAAAATAATTAAAAGTCTCATCTATAAAAATAAAATATAAAGACCAAATTCGAACAGTTTCGACCGTTCTTTGGGTAGAATAAAGTAGTGACACAAAAATAGTCCCAGTGGGAAAACTAGTAGAAGTCTAGTCTAGTCCGTTGGCAATTCATGCCTTTAAATATCACTGACCTTTTAAGTGAACAAATTAAACACGTAATCTATTTAAAAAAATAACATAATAAATATTTAAATGTTTTAAAACAAAACCAGCACAACTTGTTTTACTTCAAGATTATTCGATACGTCAATGATTAATGACCGAAACAGTGGAGCGACGACGACGATGGCGAGTTGCGCTGGCGATGCAATCTCTACAGGAGTTTTACTTTGCTTTTTTGTTTTGTTTTTTGCGTTTTTTCACCTGTTGTCTTTTTATTGCTTGTTTTGCGTTAAGACTTAAGACGCAATGGCCCCATCTGCTAATTGCAAATGGCGTAGCACGCTGCCGTAGGTAATAATATGGCTTTGGGAATTTAGTGTTTTAACGTCATTATTAAAATTGGATTAATATGTTGTAATTATTGTTATTGCACCGCTCTTCTCTGCTTTTTTGTGCTGTAAAACCTCTCTTTAAAACGCAACTTATAAGCAATTTTTCCTAAATTATAAAAAGTTCTTAATTCACGACATTTACAGCGGGTTACCAGCCAGAAAATTTCGTTCGGGATTTGCTGGTTAAATTTGTGTCAAAATAATCATGAATTAACTGAAGCCGGCTAAGTCCTGCCTTAAAAAAATTGCTTAATATCGGCATTTACATTCGAGCAATCGACAGCGCTCGTGTAGCTGCCAGGCGTAAAAAGTTGCACCGAACCTGTCGTGCGTTTGTTTTGAAGTGATATTGTGTATTTTTGGTTAGCTATAGGTATATATAGCTATGGAAAAGAAACAAAAAATCCTACAATTATACGGGAAAAAAAAAGAGCTATTGCTGAAAATGGTAGGAAAATTTTATTTATATTTAAATAAGTTTACATAGTTTATTCAAGGAGTATATAGTTGTTAACTCTTAATTAATATTATCCTGATGTTCTAGACAAATATCCCACGGTGCGCCTCGACTAATTTTAACTCAAAGGTCTTCCCACTTCCATTTTTATTCAGACTGTGTTAAAGTGGTGTGGCCTAAGTAATTTGAGCCCAAAATGAAAATCCTAGATATGTAGTTTGAAAGAAAACTTGATTTTACCATTTTTTTTTCTAGGTTAAGCCACTTTATTTTATGGAAAATAGTATGAAAATTTTTTAAGGCGTATAATTTTCTTTCAAGTCCTGGAAATAATATCTTCTTAGTAGAAATAGTTAATATTTTTAAATGGCATTGATAATCTATATGTGCACTTAAAGGTGACTCGTCCAACTGAAGGCGAAGCTTTTGAAAATCTACATTCCAAAACCAAATTATCAATCGTTTAGATCAAATCCGGGATGGTCTTCAACGAAGAAACCGAGGATCTATCATCAAATATAATTTAGTTTCTATTATGAACTTTACAGTTTTGTTTGGAAAGAAACTTGTTTGCCTTCAGGGGTTATATACAGTTGTTAGAATTTTCAAAAAATCGATTTTTTTTTTAAATTTCATTTTCGTAAGGTACATATATTCAAGTACACACACAGAAAATTTCAAGGCAATCCGGCGATTATTTTCGAAGTTACACGCATATTTGTAAAGACGTGTCAGAGCGATTGTACGCTATGTAAAGTGCTTTTGAAACTTTAAACGCGTTTTTCTCAAAACTGTGTTTTTAAAGTCGGTGACGAAGATTTCTCGGAAACGGCTGAACCGATCAGTCTCAAATTTTAACACAAGCTTCTTAAGTATATTTTGTACTAATTAACCGAAGGTTTTGCCTCACCGATACATATTTTTTTTATAAACACTTTAAGGCCTAAATTTTGGTCAAAAATCTTTTTTTTTTTGAGAAGCCGCCATTTTGTCAAAAAATTTTATTTTGCTTATTCCTTCCGTTAATTAGAAGATTATATATTACTTTAACGAAATCCGTTTGGTTTTTTCATATTAGATGATCCAGTCCAGAGATATCGTTGTCACCGCAAGATGCCTTTTTTGAGAGGAACTTCTGGAGATCAGCTATAGCAGCTTTCAAAATTATTATTTTTACATATACAAAATCCTTAAAATACAGCTAAAAGTTACCATAATATATGTAGAAATTTTTACATTAATAAATTTAAAAGTCTTCTCAGGAAAAATTCTTGAAAAATCGCTTTTTTTAGGCCTCCTGACTGTATATAACCCCTTAAAGCATGATGCTTTTAAGGCAAGAAACCACGATTTTCATAAAAATAATAGGGAAACTTCAATTAAGAAATTAGTCCTTCCATTTAAATTTCTGTATTAAAAATTAAAGATCCTCTAGAAATGTATTCTTTAATTAAGAACCTAAACTCTTAAGATTATAAATTATTATTTTCAATTATGTCTATTGATTTCTTAGGCTAAGAAAATTGAGAAATCTTGTATTTTGGAAACAGACCGTTACTGTTAGGCCAAACGCATATTTCATTTATTCAGAATCATATAATGGTTCTATAAAAAGAGATTAAATAATTTTTTAAAGAGAATATTCATTTGGCCCTATTCAAAGTCGCGGTTTCACTGAGTAAAATGCAAATGCGTTTCAGCCAAGGTATCCTTTTTTTCGGTGTATCAGACCTGAGCAAAAATCTAAGCCATATTTATTTATATGCACGTTTCAATAACACAATTTATGATTTTAAGCTTTGTGGACCAATGTTGTGGACATCAATGCTAGTAATGACTAAATCAAACAGAAATACAATACGGAAAATTATCAAACAATTTTTTCTGGATATTTTTATTGGGCAAACATCGAAAAACGTGATTACAGTGCAATGACATTCGGCAAACAAAGTCTTTGGCAAACAAGCAAATCATATAGCAGCGTGCAACAACTGCACAGGCGAAACAAAATAACAAATTTCAAAAGTAAACAAACTCAACTCGAAATAAACCGATAAAACTCTATAAATATTTAAAACTGTTTCAACAATTTAAATGTACTCTTTTATTGTGATATTGACAGGGTTGGACGCTAGATTAAAATTATCGCAATTGAACATAATAAAATATATTCAAAACGATTTGTAATACAGATACAAATAAAATTCAAAGGCAAAAATTAAATTGTCCAACTGCTTTTAAATTTCTTTAAATATTTTTTTAAAGAGAGCAGGTTGGGTGCCATTTTATTTTATGAGAAGGAAAGTTTAGTACTCGAGCGCAGCCAGTGTTGGATTCGTTCGAACAAAATAAAATCACTTTTAACGCGTACATCATACACTATTTTTTCTACAGGCACTAAAACTGGGCACGAAAATAAGTGAATAATATTTCAGTATTCTATTCAAAATTAGAGTAAAAAAAAAATAGAAATCGAGTGATTATCAAGTGATTTACCTTATTCCTTTGTTGTTAGTTGCTCGGCATTCTCAGCAACCAATGTGTCTTGTTATACTAAAACTCGCTGTCTGGAATTTGTCAAAGTATGTTCATTTTTGAATTCGTATGATTTTCGCTGGGTAGCTTGAAAGAAAATGATCTAAATGTAGAACTAAATGAAGCAGCTAGAAGAGCTTGCGAAGCAGTCTAAGGCGCAGTAAGAAATTTGTTATAGAAAGTTTTTGCAGTGGTGAGAAGTGAAAGGCGTTCGTGGAAAATATAGCGAAAATGTATTTCTGGCATATTTCGAAGGGAAGTCGAAGGTCTTCATCTCCTTGGTCTCACTACTCGATGATAAAAATTAGGACGTGACTCCGCTGCCGGCGCCGGTTCCCAAAATATTGATGCATGGATACAAGCGCCGGCACCCGAGTACAAAATTTCTCGGGTGCCGGCAGTTCTAACCTAAAATAAAAATAGTTATGAAATGATATGTAAACATTGTATTGTTTTAATTTTGGGTAAAAACTATAAAACATGAAAGTAAGTGATCAATTTTCTTCATACGAAAATTTTAATTGCGTTTTGATGAAAGCCACAAACAATTAGTTCTGGCTGCGTAATAGCAGAACAATTGACAATCAAAGACAATAAAATCCTAGTACTATGGTGGATATTAATCCGGCTCTGAAATACTATTATCTGCGGTTAGCCTGTGTTAAAGGTGGAAGACCATTCAAGTCAAAAAATGAAAAGTCAACAAGGAAGTGTTCCACGAATAAGCAAGGTTGCCAGGCTAGCATTTTCTTGAAAGTAAGTGAACATAAACAAGTTATATGCATCATGGAGCTTGAACAAAATCACGATCATACTTCATCCAAAGCTTATTTCAATTTTCTAGCAAGACAAAGACTAAATTTGCCAGAAAATGTCAAACTTTACTACTCAAGAAGCCTTGAAGGCTGGGGCAAATAAAAAAATCATTTTAGATAACTTAATTAGAGAAACATGTTATAAAATGACATTGAAGGACCTCACTAATCTTGGAAATCGTAGCAAGACTGGGGCAAAGAATTTTGAAGAATGCATGCATATTAAGAAATTCATACCATTGTATTGATATTGAGATTTTAGTTGGTTAAAATGGGCTTTTCAAGGGTTTATTTTTCTAAGATGACGGAATGAAAAAATAAATGGAATGTTTTCCAAAGATTATTTTTGTTGATGCTACTATCCTTTTTGGTCTCTATTGCCTGGTAAATCTAAGGTTTACGACTTACATAATGGTAGAAGATGGAAGCGGCCTGAGTGAGATTGTAGCTATTTGCTTGTTGGCGAACGAGGACGAAGGTTATTATATTATTCGCAGAATAATAATTGTTATATTTTTGTAGCAAGATTTAAGTTTCGTTAAAGTTTTCACTATGATAAATTATTGTTTTTTGGTCGAATTAAGGTATTTTGACATTCATTTTCTAATGTTTCCGGCACCCAGCTCGGCTGCCGGCGACGGCATCCATGATGGCTGCCGGCGCCGGTAGCGGAGTCACTTCCTAAAAATTATGCTGAAATTAAAGGGCAATGTAGATACGAGTATAAGCAAACATTTCAAGCTTATTGTTTTTTTAAAGCGAAAAGGAGGAAGATATCAGCCCAAAAAGTTCTATGATTTTAACGAGGAATCAAATCGAGCAGTTCCTGAGAAATGCACCAGACGGTAAATACCTCATGATAAAAGTAGCGTATCGTAGAGAAGAGCTGTGTCATTCGACATTCCAAAATATCGAAGATTTGTACACTACACTAGTAATAAAAATTCTCGATACAAAAACTACTACGTCCCTGACATCCAAAGTTGATTCATTTCAAGTCCCATTCAAAAAGATATCGACGGACACACGTGTTGTATGTCATATAAAGCACACACAAAAAATGTAAATATACATAAGAATATATTCATCTAGCTACTGAAACTTATCTCTTCCAAATGTGACAGTTGGTCGACAGAAGTTTTGGGTAACTTTGAATGGGACGATGGCGAGTTGTTAAACGAGCGACTTGAATTATCTCGGAAGATCTGACTTGGAAAAACGACTTATGATAATGCTTAAGATTTAAAATCTTAATTCTGGTAGAAAGGGATATGTTGGAATTGGTGGATTAGTTGGGATCATTGAGGTAGGTTGCAATTTCAATAGAAAAAGAAGGATTAATTTATAAAGCGAGAAAGCAAATTTTACCATCTAATTTTTTGCCTAAAAACATTGGCCTTCAACAAGAGACGACGCACAGTAATATATTTCGAAACTAAAGTGGACAAAATCAAATATTTCTTGATCGGAAAAAGATCTCGTGATGAACCACACGGCGTTTTGTAGTTTAAGTGATCATCTAACTGGGAAAAATATACCTACACAAAGTGCCCCTCCTGTTGGAAATGCCTTAAAAAGACACGTAAAATTCGGCATTTTTTGTTTTTTTTTCTGCAGCAAAAAGCGTTTGTTAGAGTAGAAGATAAGCAAGACGTCAGAGAAGTTTGGGATTCGACAGGGAGTTCGACAGGGATGTGTGCGGTCCCCATTACTTTTTAACGCATGATCCGAAATATTTTTTAAGGAAGCACTGAAGGAGGTCGAAGATGGCATTCCACATAATGGTGTTCTTATTAATAAACAAGAAAGATGAACAATATAGCAAAATGGTAATTTATGATGAAAACATTGTTAATCTTACACAAGATACGATTTTTTCTTGAAACTTTTCACATTGGAATCTCTATAGTTCGACTTGTCGATGCAACATTTTTTTCTTAAATATTATAAATAAGGGCTTCCCACGCCACTGGTTACAACTTTACAAATACTGCGACAACTTTTCGACGATAACAGCAGTATTATTTGTCTCCGTCTCGTCTCCCGGGTCAACACTAAACCGGACATATCAAAAGTGGAAATCGGGAGCGTCCCATCACAATGGGTGCTTAGAGGTCGCCCACGGCGTCGATAGACTGGCCCCAGGTCTTGAACCCGGTTTACGATTTTTGGATGCGATACGGAATCTTAAGATGGGAAAGGGTCCGACGGAGCTTAACACTCCCGGACCTATTGTAACAGTTTCCGGTAGCTAATGACACTGCTTTTTAGTTTTTTATTGATAAAACAACATATTTTGTAACTCTTAAGAAAATATATTTTGGTATTTGTATGCATTGAAAAATCATTTTCAAATAAAAAGGGGGTGACGTGGGAAAAATTATATTTAATAT
Organism: Philopedon plagiatum; assembly: GCA_963971165.1. Taxonomy (NCBI): domain Eukaryota; kingdom Metazoa; phylum Arthropoda; class Insecta; order Coleoptera; family Curculionidae; genus Philopedon; species Philopedon plagiatum. Next base: position 100,525,344 of record OZ020193.1, read on the forward strand.
ATGTAATATACCACTAAAGAATAGTTAGAGCTTTGTAATAAGGCTCTATAAGCCAAGTGTTGGCATCAACGAAAATTTTTTTAAAACGTTTTTTTCGAACAGCAATTTCTTGTATTTTTTTTTTGAAAAATATATATTTATTTCGAAAATACATTTTTTCTTACTGCGAGTGTGGGCTTCCGTGGAATGACGAATAGGTGGCGCTGTTTCAGACTTATGTGACGCGCTGGCAAGGTCACTCCTTCAGACCGCGAGCTGTTAAATTTCAGATCGCTGCGTGCATTAGTTTTGTTTTGAAAGTTGTCTAATATTATCAGCGCTTTTTAGAATATATGTAGCTTCAAACGAACTGTGAAGATGATTTTAGTTATATTATTAAGAAAAAAATGCACTTAAATACGTTTTTCTTTATGCCAAAAAACAAATATCTAAATTCTTAAAACAAAACTTGATTGTTTTATTCTTACACTTGACACGGTCAGTTAGACCGGTCTTAACGAGACTGAATCGTCCCGAAAAATAATTCGGAAATGACTTCCGCACTCAATTTGTGACTAACACTTTCAGCATATTTTTTACAGTTATATGATGACATTGATGACCATCCAAGTAAACCATGCTGACATGTATAATTTATCCAAAGTCAGTCTGATGACATAAAAAAGCTTTTAACGGGCTTCAAAGAGACCGACCTGATAACCAGGGTTATCAGATCTTTTTTTAAAAATTCTTAATTTTTTTTTATTGAAAATGTTCCTTTTATATCAGTATTCAATTGTCTTTGAAAAGTAGTTTGCAAATGTACTTTGAACCAAGAAACAAGCCATTCATTAATATAATAATAATTTTTTTAGTCCTTAAAAAATATTATTTATGAAAAATAATCGAAATCAAAATAAAAAGGGTTTTTACTGTTGTTAAAAAAAACTAATTAACAAACCCTTATGTTTCTCCTATACTTACGAAAATTTTGTAGAACTGGTCACACCCTGGAGACAGCCGTCTGGGTCGAGCCATGCTATCTCGAAAAGACAAAGGCAACTGCAAATTTATATGTTCTAGATAAGGACAGCGGAATATTGAGCCAATGAAAATATTTCTATCCACCTGCTAAAAGAATGACGCTTCAGATAATTGAGCCATCACTGTCACAATAATTTCTTAAGTGAATAGGACAGTGGAGTGCGTGGTTTAAACGATTTGTTCAGCATCAAAAACATTGGTGAGCACTTGGGGGAGTTGTTAATCTCCTGAAGTTTATTTGCCCGTATGTCTTCTAAATTTTCACAAGGGGTTTTGAAAACCGAGTTTTTAATGTGTGGCCATAAAAAAGTCGCACGGCGTGAGATCGCAGGACCTTGTTGGCCACATAACTGGCATATACTAATGATTCGGTCTTCGAAAAATTCTTCCAAAACATTTAAATTGTCAAGAGTTGCGTGAATTGATCCTGCTGAAAGTAGCCTTGTCGCATCTCTTCATCGTCTAATCCGTTTACAAAATTTTCTAAAATTTTATTATGGTATCGCGCCGAATTGAGAGTCCCTTTAAAAAAAATTGGCCCAAATTACCTTCTTTTCCATATGGCCGCCCACATGCCAACTTTCTGTGAATATAGAGGCTTCTCTATAAGGAAATGAGGATTTTCACCCAATCAAACTCCACAGCCTCATTTGTTGAGAATTTACATAACCAGAGAGGTAAAACCATTCCTCGTCAGTAAAAAAGTTTTTTCAAATACGTTTTCATTATTATGCAAATTACCCATAATCCACCCTGAAAATTTCATTCGCTACGGCTTGTCGTCTGGTAACAATTTTTGGACTAAGCTTAGACGATAAGCGTGCATATGCAGGTCACATTTCAGGATTCTATTTCAGGTTCCGTAGGATACATTTACTTGCTGGCTTAAACGCCGAATAGGGGTTTGATTGGGTGTTCATTAACAATTTGCCTCAATTCTTCTACTTTTTGTGCAGTGCGAACTTTGGGTCTTCCACTGCCTTCCTTTCTATTCACAGTTCCTGTTTCTCTAAACAAAGCCTCAGATCTAGTCAAAACTTGGCGAAACTGGTCGAAAGCCGTGACTATGTGTGGAAATTCTATTTGAAAATCCTGAATGGCGTCCCGTGTTGAATAAGCCCACTGGTCATCAACCCTTCTACCATTTCTAAAGTAACTTTCGATCATAAAAGCTTTTTGGTCTGCCGTGATTACCATATTTAATTTTCTTAAAAATAGAAACTTTAGAACTTGACAGTTCTATTTTTTCTTCACCTCCTATACCTTTTACCATGGATCTATTATAATATGGATTCGATATCCGTATACTGTGAGCGTATCGAACGTGAAGCCTTATATAATACTTATAAATATTTTGTTGTTTGTTATTCTCTTGAGAGAGCAGTTTACGAACTACGAACATAGACAAGACTACGAATTAGTACGTAATTGAATCAAGAATGGTAGTAGAAAGAGATAAAATAGCATTGGAGTGTTGGAGCTCAGAAGTGTTGTTGTCTGCTGGGTGCTTAGGAAAAACGTCTGGGAACGCTCGGTTACATGTACGTCTTTGTCTAATGAACTAGAAAAGAAAAAGTGCGACGTATAGATTTATATAGATTTATAAATGACTCAGAGCGACTTTAAATAATCGCCTTTAGAAATAACCTAACATAACATAACCTATAAATAATAAAACCTTTTTAACTTAAATTTATTACTATTTAGCAGAAAAATAAAATATTTTGGGGCTTTTATTACTTTTAGTAAATCTTGTGATGCTTCTAACGTATTTTTGTACAAAAATACAAGGTAAAATAAGATGTGGCCAATGTTTACAAATTGTGTTTACAGTGTCGTTTAGAATGGTTTGTTTTGGCTTCAAAGAATGTGAACTCATCCCGTATCCAGTCCTAATAAATCCATGCCTTTTACCTATGTTACCTTTCAAGAGTAATAATTCAAGACATGCGTGAATGATTCCACAGTATACTTTGAGGGCGTTTTTTTCGATCTTACGTTGTCTCTTTTTCATGTGTTAATCGCGGAAAGTCCTCGACTTTTTATCGCAAATAACTGTGCAGCAACAATGCGAAAACAAAACAAAATAGTTGAGATGTTACCTGATTATTACTATAAACTTTTATTAGGAACTTTAATGAAATATTTTGTATTTTATAGCTTTTATAATTACGTTCATATTTTATAATAATTAAAATTCGCAGATAGTCATTTTAATTTACTTGCACCTTTTATTTTTTATATTATTACATCCATCTCAGATAGTATGTAACGATATTAACAAAGTACTCCCTTATGGCTGTGAATAGTATATAAAATACCCAGAACTTTCCATATTTATGCATATTTTTAATACTGTGTTTTGCTAATAATATGTTTACATTAATAAAATGCTTTATTAGTTAACTAATTAAAAGTTAATATTTTATGAGCAGGGTGAAGCAAGTATCTACATCTATCTACATTGTTTTTAATTTAGGTACAAATTAGGTTGACAATAAATCGTGTTGGGTGAATATAACGGTAATAACTCCATTTTTTAATATACAGTCTTTAACACAACGTCAACTGAATGTTTGAAGCTGCATTTTGCATAAAATAGTCAATGATTTTATGCAAAATGCCGTTCATTTGAACCAGCACCTAATCCGTACAGTTGGCACTCGGTCCTCCTCTTCTCACTGAAAACATATTTAAAAAAAGCTTTAAATATTTTCCCCACAATATAAGACGAAAATCATCTGACATTCGATTAAAGGTTTAGAATTTTTCATTTTAGACAATAATAACAGGTTGTCAAGCGAACCTAAAGAAGGTTGGCATGACTGTCTTGCAATTATAGTGGTTAAGACCCTTGTGGCACGCGTTGCCGTTCCACCCTGCACTTTCGACGGAAGTTGCCGGGTATTTACGTGAACTTCTAACGTTTTAAACTTCGCGTGTGATCGCTTGATTTTGCCTGATAGTTCAGTTATTATTTTTAACTTTGAGAATTTATTGGGATTTAATCGGGTACGAATATAGAGAAAAATATTGGTGGTCTCCCACCATTGACCTGTAGCAAGAGGTGACAACAGCATTCATTCGTAAATAGCTTCTTGTTTGTTCATACATTGTGCTTGGGTAGGACAAAGGCCAACCGCTATAATTCCGTTGCGGAGCGCCACCATAGTGACTTTCATGTATTCTTCTTTTCTTATGGTGCCCTATCCGTTACGTACGTTGGCGATTAGCATGGCTATTTGGGCTTTATTAGCTGCACTATTAAAAAGTTTTATTGAATTGAGTCCGTACCATTGACGCACAGTATGCCACCATAAGTGTCTTCGTCTACCAGGACCTTTTTTACTATTTGGTTTTCCCCTGTAACATGTGTCGAAGAATCCGATATTTCTCATGACGCATCACATGTCCAAAGTACTCCATTTTAAGCTTTTTGACCGAAAATGAGACATCCCTCTGTTTATCGAGACTACGGAGGACATCCTTGTGGGTAAGGTGATCGGTCCACGATATATGTAAAATGCAACGATAAACCCACATTTCGAAAGCGTCCAATTTTTCCATCAATGTGTCTGTCATTGTCCGTGCCTCCACTCCATATAAAAGAATTGAGAATATTTAGCATTTTGCTAGCCTAATTTTTGATTTTAGGGATATCTCTCGACCAACGAACAGTGACTTCATGTTGTTAAACGCTGTTCCTGATTTTCCAGTTCTTGATCTTATTTCCATAGACGGATCCCATTGTGAATTAACTAGTGATCCGAGATAACAATATTTATGTTTTACTGGTTCAGTGCCAAGTATCAGTTGCCCCTCTTGCTGCTGTCGCTTACTAATATACATCCACTTGGTTTGTGAAACATTTAGCTTCAAACCGTATTGTTCGCTGACGACTTGGATCCTTTCCACCAGATGCTGTAGCTCTTTAATATCGCTGGGAAGTATGACTGTGGCGTCAGCATATCTTATATTGTTAATTAATTCCCATTTTAGCTTTATGCTTAAAAATTTCTTATATATACAGTGCTGTTTTTAATTCGGGACACGAGATTTGTATGGTAATTTTTTCACCCCATGTTAACATTTGTTCTACTAAAAATTTTGGGCCAAATCTCGGCAGGTACATATTATGGGGTCTTCAATTCGCGTTGAACGGCTTTTTTTCAGGAATTCCATACCAACTTCAGGAATCTCTATTATTTTTGATGATAAATTACAGTTACAAATTAATTGGGATGCTCCAACGCATTATACGAGCCTTTAAAGATACTCTTTTGTTTCTTTAAAGTTTAGTTTGATTTTCTCTTTCATACAGTCTAGAATTGGCAGCTTGGAACTATTTTGTGAGTGTAGTCAAGCGATTCTGGGTAACAAAAAAGATTAAACTATAAAACCCTCATAGATGAACTATTAAAAGCCTATGAATACCTAGGATGTCGTATGTCCTTAAAAATTCATTTTTTTGCACTCGCATTTGGATTTTTTCCGGAAAATTTGGGTGCAGTAAGTAACGAACAAGGAGAGAGTTTTCACCAGGGCATCAGGACAATAGAAACATGATACCAGGGAAGCTGGAACCCATCTATGATGGGCGACTACTGCTGTTTTTTTTTTAAAAAAGGATTTTACTGAACACATGAGAAAAAAGTGGAATATGTTGTCATTGTGTGGTACCTTTATGTAACATTTTATATTGTTATTTGCATATGGTCCTTAATTAAACGTCTTTACGTAAATTTAACATGTTTTCGATATAAATGTATTTTTTTACCCAATATATTACATTACACTGCAAAAATATGTCGTATTCTGTTTTTTTCTTGTGAAACCCCCAACCCATGTAACAAAAAAATCTGTACGTTACAGTATTTTGCATATTATTTTCGAATTTAAGGCCACAAAATACTTTACATGCAGCAATAATTTTCATCGATGTTACTTAAAAAAAAGTTTAAGTTTGCTGACTAATGTAATGTATCACCCTGGGTACTTCTGATTTAAAGAAATTATTAAAAATGTCATTTAATTTTTTATAAAGCGATACATTCAAGTATTAAAAATAATTAACATACTAAAATGGCATTATATTGCTGAAGAAACGGATAAAAAACTGTCGTCGTAAACAAAACAACCACATTATGACTCTATTAAACGAGATCAGTTTGAATCCTGCTGGTGCTTGGGTTAATTAATTCCGAATTAATTGGAATACCTGAAAATGGTATTTCCTTATTACAGATAATACGCTACAGGTAAAAGTTTCCAATAACTTCTTCGGGAGTACAAATATTATTGAAATGTTAATTAAAACATGTCATGCCAATTAAAAGAACCCCGGCTGTGCGTGTGTGTATTAAAAAAGAAGATCTGTTCGGTATTTAAAGCAAACAGCCACTAAATGTAATGAAGACAGGTGGCAAAAGCCATAACGAATCCCGTCAGCACTTTGTGCCACCTGGTGGAAAATCTAATTACTTGCTTCTTGTCGGTGTATGTATTCAGTAAAAGGGTTCCAGTACATTATTTAGGGTGTCATTTTAAATGCTAATGGATAGCAGTCCAGTGGCAGTTGCCACAAAAGCTCATGATCACCTTCGCTTTGTTTGGTAGGCTGACACAACAGTGTATTGTGTGACTAGTAGGAAAAGAACACACATCACAAAAGTTCTTAAAAATATATTTCTCTTGGACATACATTTAGATTGTTCATCTGAAAATAAATCATGTATTTTTTTCGCCAATCCTCCTAATTTTGTCTCCTATTTAAAACAGTCAGGGTGGGAAAATAGAGGTTTTTCTGTTGAGAGCTCTTCTTTGAAATAGAGTTAAGGACGGAATCTTGTGAAAGAAGACATACTGTTTCTGTTATTCAACAAGATTAAAAAATGCGTTTTTTATGATACAAAGAATAATTTAAAGCAATATGACCCCAAAACAACTGCGCGATGAAAGTGAATTGCCATGGAAACGCTGAGACAATTTATAACCTATGATAAAAATGATGATGTTTCGATTTAGAAAGCATTTTTCAAAAATACCTTTTTTCAGGGAACATCTTTTTCAAAATTAAATTTTTTCGAACAACACTTTTCGAATATTAATTTTTTCAATCGGCTTTTGGAAAAAGTGATTTACGAGAAAGTGACGTACCAAACCTAAGGAAACCTGTTCAAACTCAAAAAAGGTTCGTTTAGGTTTGTTCTGGATCGTTTCTGGTCTTTTTTTATTTAAATTTTCCAAGCTAGAGCTAGTTGAGTTCGTAGCCTAATTACTGTTTTCGAAAAAATACTTTTTCGGAAATTGTATACCTATTTTTGAAAAATTATTTTTTTAAAGAAATTTTTGAAAAAATGTTCCTTCGAAATGGGTTGGCGAAAAAACGTTTTCGGAAAATTTTGTAAATCCGTTTTCGAAAAAGCTGTTTTTTCCAAAAAAAATTGCTCTCAAAAAAGAGTTTTAGGAGATATTCTTCCTTTAAAACAATGACACTCGACTGCGTTTAAATTAAACGAAAAATGTCATTACTTACTTAGACTTATCAATGAAAAGGCGATTACCATTGCTGTATTATTCTTTGGGGACAAATCAAGATGATGCGGTAAATGCACATAACCTTAAATTTTTCATTTATACTGGCTCGTGGATACCAAGGTTACCAAACTATCTACCTGGATCGGTAGCTTCCTCTCGAATCGGCGCATATCTGTTGTGGTTGACGGTCACTCATCTAACTTCCATCCTATCAATGTAAGGGTCCCTCAAGCAGATGCGGATCTTCATGATGATCGAAATAAGGCTTCAGCAGGATGCAGGATGGTGCACCGCCACATTACGCTCAAAATGTTCGACAATATTTGAAAGAAGTTTTTCTTAACCGGTGAATAGGGAGAAGAGGTACAATTGGGTGGCCAGCAAGATCGCCAGATCTTCATCTCCTTGATTATTTTCTTTGAGGCCACCTTAAAAGTAAAGTTTACATGACATGACCAGAAAATTTAGAGGAACTTAGGCAACGAATAACTCACAGAATCCGACAAATAACTCAAGAAATGGTACATAATCTTACAAATAAAAATATTATTTAAAAAATTACATTTTTTTCAAAAATTTATTGCTTATCAGGTAACAGCAATTCAAAAGGAAATAGTGGGTTATATTCCTTTTTATGCCCTTTTCCGCGAGCTACAATACATGCATTTGCGATTGAAAAAAAAGTTGGTTTAGTTTCCATCCCTGGAAGAAGGATAAAATTCAATGAAATGCAAAAAAAGGTACCCGTGTTTTTGGATTTTTTCAAGGAATAGATGGATTCTTTGTTGCCAAATTTATTCCAGTTAAAAAATTCACCCATGTATTAGTAACATTTAGAACGAACAGAAGTTTATGTCAAAAGAAGCTGCGCGTATGTGTAAAGATTTGTTAAATACGAAAGTAAATAACAATCTTCATAACAAAAGACAAAGTTCTCAACATACATATAAACTTCTTTTGGAATTCATCTTATATATCTGCGAAGAACGAAACTAATGTAAGAAAATTTATGCATTTCTGGTGCGGCAATAAACATTATTTCATAATAAAACATCCATATTATTATGTGTTTTATTGCTTCAAATTAATATACAGTTAGAATTTAAAACATACATTGCATAATATTCACAATATGTTGTCTCATAGTTTACAATTTGATTTTTATTTCAATAATCGTAGTTTTACTCTCTATCGTATTATATGCAAGTATGCACAAAGCTAATCTTCAAGTGTAACCAGGCGTGGCCCGTGAAATTTTAAAGTTGTATATCTCTGTTGCTACTTAGGGGACCCATGCCAAGTTCAGGTTTTTTAATAGTGAGCCTGCTAGGAATGTTTTGGTAAAGGAAAAAAATATTATGTAATTTGCGAAAAAAAGTTAAATTTTTGAATTGACTCACCTGGGAAAAAATTAACACGCTTAGGTATTTTATTTATTATTTTTTCTAAACAAATTTTACATCCTTTTGTCGACAATTCTTAAATTTTAAGAGAAAAAAATGTGTTGGTAGAAATTTATAGTTATTTGAATTTTATTAAACCTAAAATATAATTTTTAAAAAATCAAATAATAGACTATAACTTTCTACTAACAATTTTTTTTTTAAATTTAAGAATTGTCGACAAAATTGTGGGATATTTGTTTAGAAAAAATAATAAATAAAATAGCTAAGCGTGTTAATTTTTTTCCCAGGTGGGTCAATTCAAAAATTCAACTTTTTTTCGCAAATTACAAAATAATTTTTGTCTTTACCAAAACATTCCTAGTAGACTTATTATCAAAAAACCTAAACTTGGCATGGGTCCCATAAGTAGCAACAGAGATATACAACTTTAAAGTTTCACGGGCCGCGTCTGAGTGTAACGTAAGATAATAATATATAATAATTATTTACGTAGGAAATGGGATATAGACATTATTATCACACGCATGTGAAAATTGCACGACGAGGCCGTGTCAAGTAATCACATCAATGCGATAATAATTTAGAATCCCACATGTTATGTACAAAACTTTATCTACAATCATTATAAATTAAAAGAAGGCATTTTTTTAAATATAAAACCAGTTATTCAAAACACAAGTTATCTATGGATAATAATTTTAAAGGTGACAACCAGGATACTCAGAACGGGTTTGTTGCAAATAAGTTTATTTATCAAAAGTTTGAAATAAGTATGTTCAAAATAATAGTCATGTCTGATTCAGATATACCGTGTGATATGGAAGAGTCCACTACAAAAGATATTTCATCTGTTTATCTGAAAAATCAAGAGCAAAATATGAGTTAACGTATGGCCGGTAAAGCTAGTTCTAAGCTCTTTCGTTGACCTATTGCCTGGAATGAACTATTATCGACACAAGCTGTAATAATACCCGGTAAATTTGCAAGAACTGTAAACACGGCCAGCCCTAATAAAATAACAGGTAAAATTTTAATAAAATCAATAAAGGGTATGAATAAAGTGTTTTTACCTGGTTTAATTTCTAAATATTTTAGTTTAGTTCCTATCCGTTTGGTAAACCGTGCAGTTGTTATATAATTTCGATCGTATTTTTTTTTATTATTCCAAATGTGCCAAAACATAGAAACATGGAACATTGGAAAGACGTTGATCATGGTGCTAATTTAAAAAGAAAACATTTGTCTCCCGATGCCAAGCAAATTGTTAAAAATACGTGTGTTTCTTTATTGAACATGGGGTTCAATGTAAATGCAGGTGCAGCAGAAATGTCTACAGTTAAAGATATTGTGACAAAGCAGACAAAAAAGTACGTAAACATTTCTTGTAACATCAGGAGAAATGAAAGAATATGGTAGAGTTTATCCAAAGTTACGCCAAGCCACTTCCATTGTACACAGATCATAGTCGTTTTTTCCTGTTTTATAAAAATGGTAAATGCACTTAACACCTTTGTGGATTTGCGAAAGAAAATTGCTCTGTTTCTGAAATTATCCAATCCGAAACAACACACTTGCCACTGCTTCAGGAAAACATCAGCATGCACTGTTAGTGCGGTAATAAACCCATTACCGCACTAGTGCTGTAAAATCGATCATTACCTAACTAAAACAGGTAAGATACGTAGCTCTTATCTAATGATTAAATGATTATAGATAAAATGTAATTAATTCCATACATTTAATAAAAGTTATGTTAAATAAAGCTACCCAGCAGTCCCATTATTTAACAATTTACAAATCATTATTCCGGCAAGAAATTAGATTATTTATTATACCTATTCTTTATTCGTAGGTTTTTGATAAAATCATTTAGTATTTTAATGCTCGGAATATTGAATGATTTAAGTTTTTATTATCAAATTGATGATGCCAAAGGTCAAAGTTCAAGACGCCTGCTTTTACCGTTGTAAACCAGCAGGGTTTTGCGTCACACCCCGTAGAGAGATCTTCTTTTTAAGATAAACACCAATCTATCAAACACCAACACAAATTACGTTTCTTTTCTTAGTTTGACCGCTTTCTAATTCGTGTTATAAATGGTTCTTGCTTGTTGTCGACTTGTCGCGCATCTTTGATGCACAGAAATTGAAAAAAAAACATGATGTTGACCTGGTAACTATCTAGTAAAATATAAAACAATCACACTATTTAAACAAACTTTTAATATATATTTGAATAAGAAATATAAAAGGGATGAACATTAATGTTAGAGAAAAGTATATAAAACACCAATAAATCATTTAAATAAAAATATATAAAAAGAACGATGAATATTAGAAATAAAATATATTTTATATTATTTACCTATAGGAACTGGTATAGGAATAGGAGTGATAGGTCAAATCAGTCATTTTTAAAAGAATAAATATCCCTGGAAAATACGTGAATATCCCTTTGTCCCTAGGAGACCTAAAAATCTCTTGATTCGGGATATATCCCTCAAGTTGGCAACACTGCATTAGAGGCGTGTTATGGATTATTCTTATGATAAAAATAGTGGTGCTGAATGAACTGGCAACCCTGCATGATTTTCGCTTTGGCCAAATCAGAATCGAAATATAATCCGTCCCATCAACGTGCACCTCTTATCGACTAGCAACTTTTAGTTTTTATAAAAAATGGTGACGGTGGAAGATTTTGGACATGACGTCCCGGGTAAGAGAGTCCAAAAGGTGGCAACCCTAGATATGCTTTGGCGACTGTTGCTGCAGCTTCTTAACGAAGAATCATTAAAAACATCAAAACAAGCATTTCTAATTGTAATTTTCTGCACTGCTTGTTTTTTCAACCATAAATAAAAATGTAAAATAATCTTTCCGATTTCTCCTGTCAATATTTTAATAAATGTCCCACTAGCGCCTTTTACCAGCAAAAGCAATTAATCAATAACGTACCGTGTTTAAAATATTTTGATCAAAATTTCTGAATGTATGACGGGATATGAAAAATTGCAAATCGATCCTATCTATGTAATACATCGCTGGCACGGTACGAGGCATAGCAAAACGCACTAAAAACCTGCATTTGCATAGAACTTCCCTCGAGAAAATGCTCACTATTTCGTCTTTCGTCAACAGTAACACGGCAGTTACAGCAGTTATAGCTCTTTCGTTGACCTATTGCCTGCAATAAACTATTGTCAAGAAGGTGCTATCGAAGCGCCCTCCGTCGCATATTTGCGACATTAACAATCAACATGCATCAGACTGTTGAAATAAATGGCTAGAATGTTAAGATAACAAACAATTCATTTAAATCAATGAACTAGATTGGTCACTTGACAACTTTTTAATCTTTGAATTAGCAGTAAATATGTTTTAATTTAATATTTATTTTTAATAAACCCGAAAACCGTAGCGATTGAACTAACCAATACCAAAGGTCTTTAATCAAAACACTTTCAGAATTTAAAATTAAGCAACAAGTTAATATTATTTCAATAGTTTAACTGTTAAACCATGGATGAACTAGAAAGGATTCGGTGTTCCGTATACTGTGAGCGTATCGAACGTGAAGCCTGTTTATTTATTGTTTGTTATGAAAACATTTACCCTAGAGGTCTAGTTTACGAACTTTAAGGAAATAGTTAACTGAATCAAGAATGGTAGTAGAAAGAGATAAATAGCATTGGAGTGTTGGAGCTCAGAAGTGTCACTGTCTCTGCTGGCTGCTTAGGAAATACGTCTGAACACTCGGTTACACGTACGTCTTTGTCTAATGAACTAGAAAAGAAAAAGTGCGATGTGGTTATAAATGACTCGGAGCGACTTTAAATAAACCTTTACAAATAATGTATTTAAAAGCTTTTTAACTTAAATTTATTATTATTTAGCAGAGAATAAAATATTTTAGGGCTTTTATTATTACTGTTAGTAAATCTTGTGATGCTTCTAACGTATTTTTTGTACCAAAATACAAGGTAAAATAAGATGTGGCCAATGTTTACAAATTGTGCTTACAGTGTCGCTTAGAATGGTTTGTTTTGGCTTCAAAGAATGTTAAATCATCCCGTATCCATTCTTAATAAATCCATGTGTTAAACGAACAAATAGAGATTAAGAAATTAAAAATGTTGCTTTAAGATCGTATTATATTTTCTTTTAATAGTTTTTTAGTTGAATTAACTTTGGAGTTAACATTCACGCACCTGTTGATTCAATCATTTTAATTTTCTCAGTGTATGTGGCATCAGGTGAAATGAAATATTAGAGCAGAAAACACTTTTCCGACTTTAAGTGCACCTATTGTGACACTAATTAGAAAAGTTGTAGATAGCATTCTTATAGAAAGTTCGAAAACTTCGATTAACCATGTTATTAAAGTCGAAGATTCCTATTTTTCATTTACTAATAGCGTAGAGCCACTTGTTTTTAATGTAGAAGAAAATGACAGTGACAGCGAAACCGAATTAAATCCGTAATTAAAATTTTGATTGTATAAATAAATCGAATGACAAATCAATAAACGATGTTTTAATCATTCGTAATTTAACAAGATTTTGTTTTATCCAAAATTATTCCGAATTTAAACCACTCCGACTCTGGTGCTTGTTAAGAATTTTGAAATATTTACTAACCACTTTGTCAAAAGGCAATGAAAGAGCTTAAAACGAGCTTTTACTAGTCTTCTCTACTAAAAAGTCAAAATGTGATATATTTGGGTACTGTTACAATTATGAAACACTTAAAGCAAGAGTGAACAAAATTTTATTTTTTCCACTCTACAAAAATTACATTTTTTACTATAGAATAATATTTCTTTTAGGCAAATGTTTTAGAGTAGTGGCAAAATTAATCACATAGTTTCTCTTTACTTTTTCGCCCTGTATGTAACTGAAAGCTTTAGGTATATCCAACATTTTTTTGTTCAACCTTACGTAATTCTATATCAATTTGCAAACCTAAGCACATCTGATCTCATGAGAAATAACCAACTACTTATAACCTATTTTCTTGTACTAATAACAAGTCGCATCGTCGTGTCTCATACTAAATATCATGTAAATATTGACACTCCGTGATTCGCAAAAAAGATACAGGGGTTTGACATACAGGGGTTTGACGGCGATGATAATTGCCTATAAAACTTGAGTTTTAAATCGATTTTTAAGGAAGTTTTACGACTTAAAAAAATTTAGTACATAATTTTGATCTTAGTTTCTAATAAGAAATACAAAACGTTGAAGGATGGTTCTTACAGCAGGTTGTATACAGACTGTATTCCAAGTTAACTTAAATTATAATATGCGTTTAGCAAAAATTTTTAATTATTAACTTGACTCAAGCCATCGGATTAAAACAAAATATTATACAAGAACACCCAGCATCAAATGGAGTCCTTACGAGAAAGAATAGGTGTAAAACCAGTTCTCTTTCAGAGAAGAACAAGAAGTACAAAGGCTCCAACTTCACGGTAGATTTTTAATTGGAGCATATGGCCGTGTCATAGCCAGCTAGATTTATAGTTTTGGAATGACTTTACTAATTTTGCCTGGTTTCTTTTCGTTTCAAACACATCATTAATATTTTTCTGAAGCCGGCCTAAGTTATTGTGTGCGGGGCGATGGGCCACTAAAAAAAGTTATTGATGTATGGGATTGGTGTGGCATGGCCAATAACATTAATTTAGAGGGATGTATATTATAGGTATAGTTGCCTTTTAAATAGCTGGGTTTATAGTCGCTTATACAGCGTATTTTTTATAAAGCGGGCCACAGGAAAAATTTTTAGTTTTAGAGAAGACCTCACCTACCTAATTAAAAAAACAATTTGAATAGGGCTCAAAATTGGGAGCAGGCTTAATGCGCCACTGTGTGTATACTCAATATTAATGGCGGCCGTTGCCACATGTCATTTCTAGTAACATTCTGGTTACACAACTTGAACTTTGGTCAGGGCCGGACTTCGTATTTTTCATCAAAATTTATGACTGTTATACAATAATTTTGTATTAATAAATAAGATTTGCACGTTTAGTATTTCTCTCGATATTGTCAGTTCTTTTTTCAAGTGTAAAATTAATTTGAGTTCCTCTACTTGTGTTTTTAAATAGGCTGTAAATACTATTTACATCCTTGACTTGTATTTAAATCTCTTTTAACCTCCAATTTTAAACATTTTAAATTAGTAAGATCTCAGTTTCAATTGCAAAAGTTTTTTGAATTTTTTTTATATCTTTTTAATGCGCCAACATTTATCACAAATGATTTTGCTTGAGAAATCAGTGAGTAATACAAATATTTTTATCTTTCTGCCTGTCGCTGTATTACATACATATATGAAAGTCACTAATATGAACGTAAGTTATGTCTCATGTCAATATCAAATATTCAATAAAAACAAATTTAGTTACCAAATAAATTCTCACTACTTGGCCTGGATGTACTAGGAATGTAGTAATCGTGATCCATAATAAATGAATAATATCTAAAAATACCAATAAAAATAAACACACTACTCCACAAATAATGATTTTCCCTGAAATTATGTTATTTGAGGCGTATATATTACAAAGCTGAATGTGCTGAATACAGTCAAAAATAATAGAACCAGGCGCGTCTTTTTTGGGTGCGCCGGAGGTGCTTTACGTGGGCGAGATTGTCTGCGATTATATTTTCTTCCTGACTAACATAACCTCTAAAAAATATGGTAATTTAAAAAGAAAATTTTAAAAACTATAAGCTTGTCAACTAAACTACTCCATAATTTACGCCGCAAAACATATAATTCCTATGACCTTAATCAATTTTGTGGTAATGTTTGTCTAGTATTAAACACTTACTTCATGCAGAATTGCATGCATTAACATCTTCAGTACTTTGGGAGAGCGCACCTGAAAAATCGTAATAATGCGAAACGTCTGGGAACTGATGAAATAGAAAAATATGTGTCATGTGGTACATACAAGATAAATAAAATTTTGTTATAGTCTGATTTGATCTAATTCACAGAATACAAAATAATCTAGAACGTTTCTACATTATTTATTTAATATATTTGGTGATACATTATAGAAATAGTAAACAATTATACATTTAAATGAGTAGTACATACTCAACATTTTATGCAAATTAGTATATTATGTCAACCGGCCAGGCTTGCTTCTGGGCTAGTTTATGGTTGTCGTTATTTAGAGCACTACTTCCTGGGCGGTGCTGGTTACTTAGTGCAGACTTTGCAGCATGTTACTAATTATTAAAATATTTTTACGAAAAGCTATAACATAAAGGGTGTTGCAATATTTAACTGCAAACATTTGCCAGTGATTCTAGGGCCAAAAATGAGAAAAATATTTCTTTACGTCAAGATAGAGAAATATTGACACATAGTAAAAATTCAAAGGAATAAACCTTTTTCTAATGCAATAAAGGAGCGTCAAAAAAACTCAAAAAAGAAAGAGACTCTTTTCGATTCTAGTCGAGGTGCGCTCCATGGTCTGTTCTTTAGACAACATGGGTGTAAGCCTGCCAGATGAAGAGTAAGGGCTCAGAAATCGCGATAGCAGGAGGGCACCTGAATGACCTGAACCTCTTTCTATTGAGATTTTCTTGACGGTCTTAAATGCTCTAGCGAACAATTTATTTGTTTGCATTTTTACTTTATTATCTATAGACCGAAAGAATTTCCCTAACAGTGGTATTAAACTGAATATCGACACAAATGTGTCGCTATAAAGTTAAATTTTGCATAAACATTCTGAGACTGCTGATTATCGTACTAACTGGTTTGGTTTTACCAATGATTTACTCATATTTCATGTCAAGTTTGTTTGATTTATGTTTAATTATCGCACATTAAATTTATTGACTGGCACATTATTTCGTGATTTATATTTATACCAATTTTATTAATGAAGTAAACTAGTTCGTTTTGCTACTGTGATCTTTTAGATTTAAAAGGCTGGTAAAATAACTATGCAACGTCATCTAATGAACAAAAGATAAACTGCTGAAACTAGCTATCTCAAAAGCAACAACTATTCGGAACTATGTCCATTTAATCTTGCAATATGCTTAATTTTCTACAATTAAGTCTTTTACTAAATTTTGGAGAAATTCGATGGGGTCGCAGAAAAACAGTTTGTAATATTTGAATAAAAATTTTGCTCGAGCTTGATAATTAGGAGGTAGTGAGACATAATCTTTTCAAATATGTTTGACATTTACCTCCCTCCATATGTTGCAGGGCGGGTGTCAAGTTTTAAATGTCAGATGGAAAGATAATTCAAATAAACCCATTTTTTTATGTCTTCACTGCATAAATTAAGGGGTTACGCCCCCCTGGCGCTCGGAAAAATAGGTATAAAAATATTTTTTTTTGACGCAGTCATTAAGTATATAAAAAATTTTTATTTCACACATATACATAGTAGTTTTATGAACAATGTGCAATATTAGCGTTTTAAAAAAGTTAAAAATTGCGGAGATATGAGCCGATCAGTAGGACCCTCTTTGGAAAATCCTTGATGGTGGTGTACGTGATTTCTCAGTTAGGCATTGTCTGAAACGTAACAAAATATTTTTTTCTTATTTAAAATGGTAATAGCTAAAATGTGACGTAGGGAAAAAATTTTAAAATGTTTTTTGTAGAAATGACAACTGTTTGAAAAAAAGCTTGAAATTTGCATCGAAATTTTGAGTTTAAAAATTCATAACTATTGAACAAGACATCCAATCGAAAAAATCCTACGTCACATCGTAGATAATATGATAAAGAATAAGTGTTGTAAATTTGAGCCAAATCGGTTGAGTAGATCTTGAGATATCGTGTACACCGTTTTGAAAAAAGTAGTGTCGAGAAAAATGCAAAAGAAAAAAACGTACGACGCCGACGTCAGCGTCTGAAAATCAAATATTTCTATTAATTCTCTTCAGTCTGCGATACCTAGACCGTACATGGGGTATTCTAATGTTCACGTATAAACAATTTATCTGGCCAAAAAAAAAATCGATTTTTTGAAAATTTCAGGGTGCGTAACCCCTTAAATATTTATGCTGGTTGTCATCAATTTAATTTGACTTTTATTAAAAAACAAGATTTTCACAAATTTCGAAACTTGCAAAATGCGATGCTCTGGGTTGCGACGTCACATTACTAGGGAACGGAAAAGGGAACAAGCTCGGGCCTATGACTTATCGCTTGTTGACTTCAACTGTGAAAGTTCAGGGGCGCCGTTAAAATATATATTTTTTAATAAATGTGAAATAAAAACAAATTTAGACTAAGTATATTACAATTTATTGGCTTTACATGGTATAATTTACATTTTTTTGAAGGTTGTTTTAGTTAGTAAAACGAGTTCGTTTATAATTAAGAATATCTCCAAGTCTAGAAAAGCTCCTTTCGACTTTACAGCTTGTAACAGGGCGAAAAAAATTGAGAAGACAAATTTTTATTTCAGTACCAAAATCTTCACACAAAACATAGTTGCTGTGCCCTAAGGGCATGCAGGGGATAGAACAGCCCTATGTATTGAAATAACCGCAAAAGACAAAAACAAATTTTCCCACTACGCGGGACGAGTATGGGTCTAGGTGTTTATTTAACTTTCTTTGCTAATGGAAAAAATCCAATTCCGAAGTCTACACGGTACATAAAAATAAAAATATTTTTTATTACATTAAAAAAAAATGTTCAACAATAACCACAAGCACAATTAAAAAAGATGGTTTTGACAGAAGTTGCTGACACGATTTAACGTTTCGGGGTTACTATTGTACATATTTGTGCTGCAGAACTTTATCTTTATAAATCCCCACAAGAAAAAATCCAAGAGGGTCAGATCATGAGATCTTGCTGACTATTCGGAAATAAATAGAACATTTCGAATAAACCAGGTCTGCTTTTTCTTTAAAGGAAGCAAGTACCTGGTTCTTAAAAATGCTTATGAAGTACCACTAAAAGTGAAACAAATCTTCAATATACATGTAAATGTTAATATTGTAATAAATATACTTGGTCTCTATTTAAAAAAAATGATGAAAAATAATTAGATTTGAGATGGTACAAAATCGAATAAGTGAATTTACTCGTATGCGTGCACATACAATAAGTAACAATGATAATAATTTGATTTATTTATTCCTTTTACATCCAACAATAATAAGCATAATTTACGCAAAAGTAATTTCCCATCTCTTTTGTCATAAAAAATATATTCACGTTTTAAGCCACTTAACGGTATTCCTGTATTTCTAACTTTATGCCTATAAGAGTTTCAAAAGAAACCGAACCATAAAATCAGGAATTCTAATGAGTATTGCAATTTCTTAGTTTTTACGTCTTACGTTTTGTTAAGATATTAACCTTTTTTATGCATAGAAAAAATATTGCATTAGAAAAAAGAACCGTGGGAGAAATTTATTTTTTAAAGCCGTTTTTTACCATTGGCATTTAATGCCCGAGCGTGGTTAAACTGATCCCTAATTTAAGGGGTTATATTGTTAGAATTTTCAAAAAATCGATTTTTTTAATTTCATTTTCGTAATGTACATATATTCCAGTACACACACAGAAAATTTCAAGGCAATCCGGCGATTACTTTCGAAGTTACACGCATATTTGTAAAGACGTGTCAGAGTGATTGTACGCTATGTAAAGTGCTTTTGAAACTTTAAACGCGTTTTTCTCAAAACTGTGTTTGTACAGTCGGTGACCAAGATTTCTCGGAAACGGCTGAACCGATCAGTCGCAAATTTTAACACAAGCTTCTTATTATAAGTATATTTGTTAGTAATTAATCGAAGGTTTTATCTCACCGATAAATATTTTTTTTTGTATAAACAATTTAAGGCCAAAAGTTTGGTCACAAATCGATTTTTTTTTTGAGAAGCTGCGATTTCGTCACACAATTTTATTTTGCTTATTCCTTCGATTAATTAGAGGATTATACATTACTTTAACGAAATCCGTTTCGTTTTTTCATTTTAGATGATCCAGTCCAGAGATATCGTGGTCACCGCAAGATGCCTTTTTTGAGAGGACCTCCTGGAGATCAGCTATAGCAGCTTTCCAAATTATTATTTTTACAAATACAAAAATCTTAAAATACAGTTAAACGTTTCCATAATAAGTGTACAAATTTTTACATTCCTGAATTTAACCGTCTTCTCAGGAACAATTCTTGAAAAATCGCTTTTTTAGGCCTCCTAACTGTATATAACCCCTTAATGATTAGGGATCGCAATAGTCAAAATTCAAATTAAGGACTGCAACATTTCCGATACGCTTTTTTAGCTTAGCACCTCCTTGATGGTTTTCATTGCAGTTTCCGTTTATTTTCTTCCTTAACATTGTCAGTTTATTAGCTAAGATTCTTTTGCAATTGTCTGGTTTCCCCCTTCTCCTCCTCCTCCTCCTCCTCGTCCTCCTCCTCATTCTTCATGCTGATTGTGCGGTTACGAAGCACACCAAAGACTTTCTTTCAGTTTTTCGTCCCGCTTGCACTATGTAGTACTTCCAGATCCATCATACCATCTTCTGTGATGGCGATGGATTTAAAATTCTTTACCTCATTGAATTTTTCTTCCTGTTTCCTAATTTCCTCTTTTCCTTTATTGAATTTTTCTTCCTGTTTCCTAATTTCCTCTTTTCCTTTTCCATTTAACTTCGTGTAGTCCGGTAGCGCTCTTAAATTAAATTTATCATGAGCATAACAGAAGATTTGCAGCAATCCACATAATTTTATTTATACTTTCTCTGTTCTAATTTCATTTTATTTTTGCTTAGCTTTCATTTATTCCTAAATATTGTTTTCTTTCTTCTACTTCTTGTCTTGTCTTGGAGTCACTTCGGTGTCCGTCTGTCCGTTGGGCTGATTTTTTCACTGAATTCAAGTGGATTTAAGTTGACATTTAACCTTTCACTTTAAATATATAGTTGCGATTACATTTTTTTTGCAACTGCTCTGTTTTCCTTCCTGCACGACGAAACCTAGCCATTTTGTCACGACATTACGTATTCCCCTCATATCCCATACACCGGTCCGATAATCCCATTTATCCAAACTGGCTGTGACGAATTTCAACTTGTGTTCTTTATTAAAATGCAATTTAATGATTAATCGGGACACGGCGTTCCCGTCCTCCGCGTTTCGCTATGGGAGTTTCGGAAGTCGCCGGGCCACGTTTCAGCGTTTAAAATTCATATTCGGAGTTTTATGCGGGACATTAAAGCGTTTTAGGGACTGTGACAGCGTTAAAAAAGTCATTTGTTTTTCGTTAACGAGAACTGGGCGGCATGTATAAATAGGAATTTCGAAATTCTTTTGCAGAATATTATAGTTTAGGTTGCGGTAGAATATGTAAATTAAATTTTTTGAGTTACACTGTAGGTACAGGTTGTCAAATATAAAAATAAAATAAAATGCCCAATGCAATCTTAAGGGGTTATACAGGGTGACGCGGATCTAAATGTACATACGATACCATAAGATAGAGACCACCTTGGGGGTTCTAAATCACCCACATTTAGTAGTCCAATCTCTAACCTTTATCGAGATACAGGGTGTTTTATAAGTTTTGCCTAAAATTTATTTTTGTAATATTTCTGTAAGCACTTGAAATAAAAAATTCATAATGGGTAAGAATATTTTGTACAATTTGTGGGTTTAAAATGCCATATGCAAAAGTTCTAAAATCCAGGTCAGTACGTAAAATAAAATTAGTTTTTAATTTTTTTAAAATTCAACACCCTGTATATCGGATTTTTGAAACTTGTAATTTCTACTCCAAACAAGCATAAACATATGATTCTATTGACATGGTTTTCAAAGTTGCCGCACTTACCACGAAGTCATAAAAAATAGGCGTTTTTAAGAAATAAATGAGAAAGGGCATTTCAAATAAACAAAATCTGCTAAAAAATAGTTGATAGCCTGATAAAACTGTCCATATTGACTAGAAATATTATGCACTACTTGTCGGATTAAAATGACATACGAAAGTGATAGAATCCAAGTCCTCACTTAAATAATAGGCCCATTTGTAATTTTCGAAATTTGACACCCTGTACATCAAATTTTGAAAAAAAAAATGAATTTGGGACGAGCATAAAAACTGAAATTATTGACATGATATTCAAAGTTGCCACACTTATTACTTTATCGTAGAAGATGGGACTTTTGCAACTCTACATTTAGGTAAATTGTTTTATTAACAGTATTAATGGTTAAAAACAATAACGATTGAATTCAAAAAATTGGGAATAAATATTAATACCTAGAAATGTGAAGAAGTCAATGGCGGTCATTTTGAAAGTTTTCTAAAATAATTTATTTTATTGTTAAATTATGTGTTTTTGAGGAACAGTATGCCTTGTACTATGTATGATTATCTTTGTGTTATTTTAATTAATTGTTGTTGATTTAGGTTTATTTTAAGTTCTAGGTATTAAGATTTATTCCCAATTTTTCGAATTCAATCCTTATTGTTTTTAACCATTAATACTGTTAATAAAACAATTTACCTAAATGTAGATTTGCAAAATTCCTATTTTCTACGATAAAGTAATAAGTGTGGCAACTTCGAATATCATGTCAATAATTAAGTTTTTATGCTTGTTCCAAATGCATTATTTTTTTCAAAATTTGATGTACAGGGTGTCAAATTTCGAAAATTTCAAATGGGCCTATTATTTAAGTGAGGACCTGGATTCTATCACTTTCGTATGTCATTTTAATCCGACAAGTAGTGCATAATATTTCCAGTCAATATGGACACTTTTATCAGGCTACCCACTATTTTTTTGTAGATTTTGTGTATTTCAAATGTACTTTCTCATTGATTTCTTAAAAACGTCTATTTTTTATGAATTCGTGGTAAGTGCGGCAACTTTGAAAACCATGTCAATAGAATCATATGTTTATGCTTGTTTGGAGTAGAAATTACCAGTTTCAAAAATCCGATGTACAGGGTGTTGAATTTAAAAAAAATTAAAAACTAATTTTATTTTTACGGACCTGAATTTTAGAACTTTTGCATATGGCATTTTAAACCCACAAATTGTACAAAATATTCTTACCTATTAAGAATTTTTTATTTCAAGTCCTTACAGAAATATTACAAAAATAAATTTTAGGCAAAACTTATAAAACACCCTGTATCTCGGTAATGGTTAGAGATTGGACTACTAAATGCGGGTGATTTAGAACCCCCAAGGTGGTCTCTATCTTATGGTATCGTATGTACATTTAGATCCGCGTCACCCTGTATACAGTTAGGAGGCCTAAAAAAAGCGATTTTTCAAGAATTTTTCCTGAGAAGACTTTTAAATTTATTAATGTGAAACTTTGTACACATATTATGGTAACTTTTAACTGTATTGTAAGATTTTTGTATTTGTAAAAATAATAATTTTGAAAGCTGCTATAGCTGATTTCCAGGAGTTCCTCTCAAAAAAGGCATCTTGCGGTGACCACGATATCTCTGGACTGGATCATCGAAAATGAAAAAACCATACGGATTTCGTTAAAGTACGGTATAATCTTCTAATTAATCGAAGGAATAAGCAAAATAATTTTTTTTTGACAAAATGGCGGCTTCTCAGAAAAAAAAATCAATTTTTGGCCAAAATTTTGGCCTTAAATTGTTTATATAAAAAAATATTTATCGGTGAGAAAAGACCTTCGATTAATTACTAAACAATATACTTAAGAAGGTTGTGTTAAAATTTGAGACAGATCGGTTCAGCCGTTTCCGAGGAATCTTGGTCACCGACTTTAAAAACACAGTTTTGAGAAAAACGCGCTTAAAGTTTCAAAAGCACGTTACATAGTGTGCAATCGCTCTGACACGTCTTTACAAATATGCGTGTAACTTCGAAAATAACCGCCGGCTTGAAATTTTCTGTGTATGTACTGGAATATATGTACATTACGAAAATGAAATTAAAAAAATCGATTTTTTGAAAATTCTAACTGTATATAACCCCTTAAATTTATATTAAAACCACGCATTACTGTACCTAGCCCGCCTAGCCGTGGGCGGGTCATCCACTGTACTTGGCTAATCCACCAGTGGATGGACACCGGATTTCTAACTGTATTGCGCCCTGAACTGAATACCGCTCATGTCCCATGAGCGGCATTACATTCCATGTGTCGCCGCGGCAAAGAGGACATGTCCGGTCTACAATCCGCTGGGTTTGCCGGGTTTCGGGCCGGAAGCGGCTTTCGGCAGTGCGGTTTCTGTCCGCTTTTGGAGCAGCCACCTTGTGTTTACTGGGTCTGGTAACAGACCAACAGGGCATGCCTTACTTATTACGTTAAAAGTTGTTCAAAATGACCACCATGAACTTCTTGGCAGTAATAAAGTCCAATTTGGAACTCTGCCAAGAAGTAACACCTGTCATTCTCGTAAAACCTTTCAAATGAGGTACCACACGGCATAGGGTTGCATTTTAAATTTTTGACCTCAACTCCCTAGCGTCACCCCTCCAGGGGGTTGAAAAAGTTGAATTACATAAAAAAGTATTATTAACCAATAAAATACAACTAAAAGTCGGTGTCTATATCTTTATTAATAGCAAAGATATTTGCCCATACTAGTAATTCTCATGTTATTCTAATGTTATATTACTTTAACCCGATGGCGCATCAAATACAATGCACCTTAATTCAATGACCGTTAAAATGGGTGTGACTTTAAAGTCCCGTTGGAACACAAAGGGTTTTAAAGTAATAAGAGAAATAAAGATATTTAATTTTTTTTACGATTTTTAATTTTTAAAGGCTTGCCATTTAAAAACGAATTAAGATACGGACCTCGGGTTTGCGGTTAAAAATGTTTATTTTGGACCTTTAAAATGGGGTACGCATTACGGCATTCGGTATAGGGTTTCATTTAAAATTGTTGACCTCAACTCCCTATCGTCACCCCTCCAGGGGGTTGAAAAAGTTGAAATACATAAAAAAGTAGATTTAATAACCAATAAGATACACCTAAAATTTGGTGTCTCTGTCTTTATTAGTAGCAAAGATATTTGTCCATACTAAGACTTTTCGGACACCCTATATATACACAACCGTAAAAAACTCAAGTATAAAAACAGGATATAGAAACAACTTCAAGTCTTAAAGTAGTTAAAATATAATAAGAAACATTATAGAAAACATAAACTAGAAAACTAAAAAAGTTGTAATTTCCTTTGCTTACGATTGTGAATTTTTTTAAAATAGGTCTAATTTGAGTGACTTTCTTCGTCTTTCAAAAGCCAAATAAATTAAATCGGCCATTCGGTGTTGACGTTGACTCAGAGAATCTCTGTGGTCTGCTAATTGCTATGAAAGTTGAAATCAAAGATTCTGCAGGCCGGTACTACAAAATTTACGGAAAATGTAATGGGTAATCGGTTTTAACATCAATCACATTAGCGAATATTTTTTTCTGTTAAGGTTTATTTACTAATGATTTGTTTCTGAACGGATCATCATATATCAATATCATATATCAATAGATCAATATATCAATCATCAATATTTTTTTTTCATTAATATCTTTATTTCTAACAAATTTAAAAAAAACACTTTAAAATACCTTTATATTTTGACCAGGGCTCAATTTTTTTACCAAGGCTCGCCTTATTACGACCCTGGAAGTAGGCTATAGATTCCATACATTTTGGGCACCCTGTGTAATAGACCAACTATTAACTAATATTTGACAGTAGCGCCCCTCTTTTTATTTTTGGTCTGGGTTTTTAGCTTCATAAGGAAAAAAAGTTGCAATAATTTATTCCCTCATGTATCACTGGTATCCTCCAGGAGGACTCCTAAAAACGTTTGTAATCAAATTCGCTATTTCTCATTTGACGGTCATGGGTTTAAATTGACAAGTAGTATAAGAACAAGACAACTAAGTTTTATACTATGTTTAGGTACCCCTCAGTCCACCCCTGTCCTTGTGATTGCCCCAACAACAGAGCCAACAAGAACCCAATTATGTTCCAGTCCCACCACCAGCTGTAAATGGTCGGCAGGCAAGAAGTTCCGGCAGGGCAAGTGCCGGCATCGGTTCTGGCAGGGCAAGTGCCGGGCATGCTCCTGGAAGCCAACCCCAATGCCGCCCAGCTACCACAGCGAAGATGTAGACTCTGTACATAACTTTCCCCCTCTAGGAGTGTGCCAGCGAAGCAGAGGACTTATAGGAGCTCAGATCTCAGGAAATCACGTTAGTGACCTTATTGGCACATTACAAAATATTAAAAAATCAAATATTCTAACTATTCTTAATCAATATCAAAAGTTTTTAGCTTTATTGAATTCCGCAGATAATATTGATAATAATTAATTAATTAATTAGTGGTATTTCAATGTACCACTTTCAAACTTTTAACTAAGCGGACCGTATTGTTTTACATGGCAAATTTTTAACCTCGTGCTATGCCCTGCTCTACTAGAGAAGTATAGAGATAAAACTTAACATTGGTCACAGTCTTAAGATTATGTTAATTTGCCTATTACACCGAAAGAGCTCCAAAAATACCTAAAAAATGCATTTATTTTAAAAAAAATTAAAACCCCTTGCATTATTATTTCTACCTTTTCGTACCAAGTGTAGGTGACACACATTTTCTCACAGTTAAAGGTTCATTGCCACAATTTTAAATGCATTTTTTAGAAATTTTCTGGCATATTTGGTCTTAAGACTTCGAAATTTACCTATGTCAAGTTTTAATCTCTGTAGTTTTAATAGAACAGGACCTAACGGGGTTAAAAATTTACCATGTAAATGTACTGTATAGGTATTTTGTATATATTTGAGTTTGTTGTAATGTTGTAAATAATAATTGTAAAATCATTACGTCAATAAATGCTTTAAAAGTAAAACGTTTGGTTCAATGAATTTATTTCGAGTTTTATTCCACTCCAATCATCGAACGACCGTGCTAATAAAAATCCCTAAAATTAGGAAATCTTGAACAATCTGGCAACGTTGCTTATCAGCAATAGAAAATACCTCCTCCATTTATGTCATCCTGATACAAAATGCGCAATTTCAGATTTTTTAATGTTTTTATTAGGGTAGCAGAAACGCGACGAGGTACTTTCTGCTCCTGATAAGCAACGTTGCCAGATTGTACAAAAATTCCTAATTTTCAAGGAAATACCTCCTCGCACCGCTGTGCTCCTAATAAAAAGCTCGTAAACTTAAGAAATCTTGCACAAACTGGCAACGTTGCTTATCCGGAGTAGAAAATACCTTGCTTATCAGAAGTAGAAAATACCTCCTCGCATTTCTGTAATGCTGATAGAAAACTCAAAATTTCAGATTTTTGATATTTTTATTAGGGTAGCAGAAAAGCGGAGAGGTATTTTCTGCTCCGGATAAGCAATGTTGCCAGATTGTACAAAATTTCCTAATTTGCAAGGAAATACCTCCTCTAACGTCTTTTGCTCCTAATAAAAAAAATCCCTGAAGTTAAGAAATCTTGCACAATCTGACAACGTTGCTTATCCGGAGTAGAAAATACCTCCTCGCATTTCTTTAATCCTGATACAAACTTAGGAATTTCAAATTTTTGATATTTCTATTAGGGTAGCAGAAACGCTAAGAGGTATTTTGTTCTCCTGATAAGCAACGTTGTCAGATTGTGCAAAATTTCCTAATTTTTAAGGAATTACCTCCTCGAACGTCTGTGCTCCTAAAACAAAAATCCCTAAAATGAAGAAATCTTGCACAATCTGGCAACGTTGCTTATCAGAAGTAGAAAATACCTCCTCGCATTTCTGTAATCCTGATAGAAAACTCAAAATTTCAGATTTTTGATATTTTTATTAGGGTTGCAGAAAAGCGGAGAGGTATTTTCTGCTCCGGATAAGCAACGTTGCCAGATTGTATAAAATTTCCTAATTTTCAAGGAAATACCTCCTCGAACGTCTGTGCTCCTAATGAAAAAATCCCAGAAGTTAAGAAATCTTGCACAATCTGGCAACGTTGCTTATCCGGAGTAGAAAATACCTCCTCGCATTTCTTTAATCCTGATACAAAGTTCGAAATTTCAGATTTTTGATATTTCTATTAGGGTAGCAGAAACGCTAAGAGGTAGTTTGTTCTCCTGATAAGCAACGTTGCCAGATTTTGCAAAATTTCCTAATTTTCAAGGAATTACCTCCTCGAACGTCTGAGCTCCTAATAAAAAAATCCCTAAAATTAAGAAATCTTGCACGATCTGGCAACGTTGCTTATCAGAAGTAGAAAATACCTCTTCGCATTTCTGTAATCCTGATGGAAAACTCCAATTTCAGATTTTTGATATTTTTATTAGGGTAGCAGAAAAGCGGAGAGGTATTTTCTGCTCCGGATAAGCAACGTTGCCAGATTGTACAAAATTTCCTAATTTTCAAGGAAATACCTCCTCCAACGTCTGTGCTCCTAATGAAAAAATCCCAGAAGTTAAGAAATCTTGCACAATCTGGCAACGTTGCTTATCCGGAGTAGAAAATACCTCCTCGCATTTCTTTAATCCTGATACAAAATTAGAAATTTCAGATTTTTGATATTTCTATTAGGGTAGCAGAAAAGCTAAGAGGTATTTTGTTCTCCTGATAAGCAACGTTGCCAGATTGTGCAAAATTTCCTACTTTTCAAGAAAATACCTCCTCGAACGTCTGTGCTCCTAATAAAAAATCCCTAAAATTAAGAAATCTTGCACAATCTGGCAACGTTGCTTATTCGGAGTAGAAAATGCCTCCTCACATTTCTGTGACCTTGATTCAAAATTATCGATTTTTGATATTTTTCATTAGGGTAGTAGAAAAGTGAAGAGGTACTTTCTGCTTCTGAAATGCGATGTTGCCAAATTGTACCAAATTTCCTAACTTTAAGAGAAATTTTTTGTAGAATTTGTGCTCCCAGTATATGCGATGTTGCCAGATTGAATAAAATTTACTTCAACTAAAGAATTTTATATCTTAAGTTGTCCACACCAAAAATTAAATAAAACAACACAAGATTCGGTCAACCGTTATATTTATTAACTCTATTATGGGACTCTAAATACATCTTAAAGCAAAACTAAATAAAAAAAAATTCAGTGGTCCATCTTCCTCATCTTGCATCGATTCTGTAAGGGCAACATCGTAACATTATGTTTTATTTTTACAACCCCCTCGTGGACATCAATAAGACAGAAGTTCTCGTTCTTCACCAATAAGGACCTAAGAACAAAAAATACGTTTAGGACAAAAAGTTTCAGGTATAAATGAATGGACAATAAGTAGTCATCAATAGTTGCTTATTATTTGCCACTGGTCTTTGCTAAGCTGAGATAGTCAGATCCTTGTGCCTCTCTTTGCCTCATTAAATTTATCATACTATCTCTCTCTGACTGCCTTAGCTCAACTAAGACTAAGTGGCAAATATAAAACCCCTAATGATCTTAAATGCTTAGGCCTCATCGGGCCCTTTGCACCCAACCCTTTATCCACATTTTACTCCAAGCCGATTGCCTTTGCGAATTTTAACAGCCTTGTTGGCTGAACCTGCTTTATCATCGGATGTCAATGTTGTTTTTCCTAAGTAGCTATTGAGCGCCAGGCACTCGCTAAGAATATGATACGACAGTTTCATTTTCTCGGGCACCACCTTCATTCAGAGTTGTCACAGACTCGTATCCTACAAAGATTACCCTTAAGGCGGTAATGCCTAGTCAATATACCAACTATTATCCGAAGATATTATCTACATAACGAAACAAGTTCCGTTGTGAGGCATACACTTGGATCTACTATGATCCTTGGCCTGCCGCATTCCTGGAGCCCCCTCCAGCATTCTACAAACTTACTCCCAAATACTTTCAATTCTCAGTCATCTGCAGCCCTTACGACAACAATGATGGGTTTAGGCCCGTTGGAATCATTTACTGACCCCATTCTTGCCGTTCCGCCCGGTCCGCTTTTTCATTCTCCTGGATCCCGGAATGTTCAGGTATTCACACGAATTTTACGGTATTACCCCTCCCTGCTAGATTCTCAAAGGCATCTTTGCACTCGGACACAATTTCAGTTGTAATAGTATGTTCTAAAAAGTAATAGAAACTAAAGATATATGTAAGCTCTTGCTTTTTTAGTTCCTCACACTTTTAATTAAAAAAAGTGTGTGCATCTAAACAATGTGAACGACAGTTTTGTATACCAAGAAAAATTCCAGTTTTAAGACAACAAAATATACAATTTTTATTAAAATCCCACTAGTGGGTTACATTTTTATCATTAACAAAAAGGATAATTGCATGTAACAATAATTAGCATTTATTCCTCGATAAGGTGTTTTGGGTCATTATCTTCTTGAAGTATCCAGGAAGCAGTGTTACCTCCATACCACCTTTTAGCAGATTTCAGCAGAGCAGTTTTAAATATTTATAACATTTTCTGTGCATTTAAATTATCACCGAATAAGTATAGACATCCAAAATCGCAAGAACTAAAGCAACCCCAGACATGAACTTAATTGGATGTTTAACGGTGCGCTCTACGAAGGGATGGCCTTTGAAAGACCAAGCTTTCTTCCTAGGAACCCAAGCCCACAATGGCGCTTCATCAGAAAAAATTATGTTGCTCCAGTCTTGATCAATATTGTCTCGTGCCCAACTCGGTCGCTTTTCAATGTGTTTTGCAGATAGTAAAGATTTTTGTAGTGTGATTCTGTAAGCAATCTTGCTGTCACTTATTCTCCGTTTTATTGGGTTAGTATCGAGTTCACTGTTTTATTGTCATTATACTAATGTCTATTCCCTTTTGCTTAAGAACTGTTTGTGTTTGACGCAACTGTAATGTTGGGGTGGGTACACGGAAAGACTGCTTCGAAACATTTACAGCACGCGCTACTCATATTACAAAACTAACGATTACCACCACGACTAGACTGGCTCTTTACCGTTACTGCGTATTAGCTTTCCCCGCTCTTGTATTAATGACTCTTTCAAAAAGAACTGTATGGGTATTTATTAAATCAGATTTGAACAATTTTCCAGAAGTATGTAGATGTTTTTGTTTGTTCTGCTTACTATTACTATTTTTTGTGATTTTTCTTTTCTTATTAAATTTCTACGTAGTGATTTTGTTGCATAATTTGTTTTTAAACACCCTGCGTATTTCTATTTCGGTTTAAATTTGACAAGGTAAACTTAAATCTTTTTTGTCACTTCGGTGTCTTTCAATTTTAAAATATTTGACTTTCCCGGGGCAAAACTTTCCCTATTGACATTCAATTATTTGCACTTTGTACTTCCGCATTTCACTTCGCCTTTATTTGAGTCAGAACTCTCTTTAAACTTCTGGGAGTTAATGGGAAATTTCTTGAGCGGTCGAGTTTTATATAAAAGTTATATTTTTCGTTTGTTTTTATAATACGAAAATCAAGAATATTTTTGTATATATACGTTAAAATTTAAATTTTCTTCGTGTTTTCATAAAACATTATTTCGTAAAAGAATTTAATGTAAAACACAATGAATCACGTGATTTTGGAATCGATGTGGATGACATAAACGTGGTAGAGAAAATTTGGAGCACTATTTAATGTCCATTACTACTATTCCACTTTTACTTTCCTTGCTAAAGGACGTATTGTATTTGTGAAAAAATCACCTCTCGAGATTTTTCAGATCTTCACGTTTTGAGGCCCCAAGAAAAATATAGATTTTAATTTCGGTCTGTCTGTCGTCTGTTTGTCAAATTTCCTGCATTGGCTTTGCCTGAGCTCGAAACCGGCTACTCTTCCAGTGAAATATTCAGGGTGCGGACCTGCTAAGAATTAATTTCGATTTTTCTTGCTTTAACTCAATTACAACCTATTTGACAAAAATTATATTTTATGTACAGGTAAAGCTTTTACCGTCGGTACAAATAAATGTTTGATGTCCCAGACACAGGGTGGGCCTACATTTTTTTAAAGAAAACATGTTTTTTGAAAGTACATTTATTCATTGTTTCGAAAAAAACTGGAATATTCATAGATATTTAAAAAACCCGTTTTTTTGAAGAAGTAATTTACTAGATATAAAGTTACGTAGCAGAAACAAACCTGACCGAACACAAAAAAGGCTCGTTGATGGTAGTTCGTGATCTTTTTCTATCTTTTTTTATTGACATTTTCTAGGCCAGTCGAGTTCATAATTTAATTTGTGAAAAATTATGTTTTCGCAAAATGTAGTTTTTAAAGATTCTTTTTTTGGACAAAAAATGTTTTTGAAAAAAATTTGTAGATCCGTTTCCGAATAAGCATCTTTCAATAAAGCTGGTTTTCGACAAAATTTACCCAATTTAACATCGAAAAAACGTTTTTTGAAAAAAAAAAACAGTACGCGCGACAGGACCAATTTTTGATTAATATGAAAGTGTACTAGCATTTTTTTATTTTTGCCTTCTGCTCATTTGAAGGGACTTACGTATGTACAATTACAATTTTTCGAAAACCTATTTTTCAAATTTTGTTAAGCACTTTTCAAAAATACCTAAATTTTTTTAGAGAACATTTTTTTCGATTTTTTCGAATATTAATTTTTTCAAGCAACGGCTTTTAAAAAAAGGAATTTACGACAAAGTAACGTACCAAACCTAAGGAAACCTGATCAAACAAAAAAGGTTCATTTAGGTTTTTGTTCATGATCGTTTTTCGTCTTGTTTTATTTAACGTTTTCCAAGCTAGTGGAGTTCATAGCCTAATAATACTGTTGGAAAAAATACATTTTCGGAAATTTTATACCTATTTTTGGAAAATTATTATTTTAAAGACATTTTTGAAAAAATGTAGGTACTTTCGAAATATGTGTTTGGAGAATTTCATAAACCGTTTTAAAAGAGCATCTTTTGAAAAAGCTGTTAAGATATTTTTTTTAAAAAGTGCTTTTAAAATAGGTTTTCAAGGAAATATTTTCGAAAAATTTCATAAATCCGTTTCAGAAAAAGCTGTTTTAAAGAAAAATGCTCTCAAAAAGGATGTTTTTCGAAACAAATCTATTTGGTTATTTGTTTTCTTTAGTAAGAAATATTTTCAGAAGCTATCTAAGAGCACGTAAATCAAAAATTCCGAAAAAGGCTAATTTTTTATTTAACATTTTCGTATTATAGATCTATTATTCAAATTTTTGTGGTATAATTTATATTGGTATAGACCACATAGACGGCAAATGTTTGATTTTGTTTATAATATTTTGTAGAACATGTACGAATAGTTAATATTTATGTTACAATATTTATTTTTTGAAATTCTTTTTGTACAAGCTCTACGGGGGCTTGCTGCTCTAGGGGGACTGCCTCTCCTAAATCCGCCCTTAAGAATATATCTAAATTGCATCCAAAAATGACGGTTATATTCCAATTCATAAACGTAAAAATTAAAAACTTGTAAAAATATCAGTGTCGGCAAATCAAAGGTGTGTAAAAATCTTAAAAAGAAAATAAATCAGTGTCTTCTCTTATTTGACACTGACACGGTAACATCTGTTACACAAAACCCTAAAGTTCGGAACACAAAAACAAATTAGATTGCATTTTCCGCATACCAAACGTGCCAACATCCCACAAAAAGTTTAGTTATTTCCTGTATACTCTCGAATTTCGACAAAATAAACGAAAAGTGACAATTCGTCACCCAATTTACGCACCTAATTAAAATACTGTCGTAAATTTTGACGTCGCTCAAGTGTGAAACGAGCTGCTTTTGACACCCCCGCCTAGTTTATACACTGTGAGGATTTAAATATATATACAGCGCATTTTTTAAAGCAGCCCACATGGTTTTACATCTTAAGTTTTTAACCCCATGTTAGGACCAGTTCTATTAGAAGTGTAGCGATAAAACTTGACAGAGGTAAATTTCAGACTCTTAAGGGGTTATATAGGTACAGTTCGGAGGCCTAAAAAAAGCGATTTTTTCAAGAATTTTTCCTGAGAAGACTTTTAAATTTATTAATGTGAAAATTTGTACACATATTATGGCAACTTTTAACTGTATTTTAAGATTTTTGTATTTGTAAAAATAATAATTTTGAAAGCTGCTATAGCTGATCTCCAGGAGTTCCTCTCAAAAAGGCATCTTGCGGTGACAACGATATCTCTGGACTGGAGCATCGAAAATGGAAAAACCAAACGGATTTCGTTAAAGTAATGTATTATCTTCTAATTAATCGAAGGAGTAAGCAAAATAAAAAATTTTGACAAAATGGCGGTTTCTCAAAAAAAAATCGATTTTTGACCAACATTTTGGCCTTAAATTGTTTATATAAAAAAATATTTGTCGGTGAGAAAAAACCTTCGATTAATTAGTAAAAAATATACTTAAGAAGCTTGTGTTAAAATTTGAGACTGATCGGTTCAGCCGTTTCCGAGAAATCTCCGTCACCGACTTTAAAAACACAGTTTGGAGAAAAACGCGTTTAAAGTTTCACAAGCACTTTACATAGCGTACAATCGCTCTGACACGTCTTTACAAATATGCGTGTAACTTCGAAAATAATCGCCGGATTGCCTTGAAATTTTCTGTGTGTGTACTGGAATATATGTACATTACGAAAATGAAATTTCAAAAAAATTGTTTTTTTGAAAATTCTAACTGTACCTATATAACCCCTTAAGATTATGTTAAAGTTGCTAATTATGCCAAACAAACTTCGAAAAATACCTAAAAATCAATTTATTGTTAAAAAAACATTAATGACCTATCATGTATGACAAAAAAACCATGATTGCGTATACCAACCACACAATACTAAATTAGAAATTTTTGTGAAAAGAACAAAAAATTTCCTGAGTCTAGTAATTGCTTCCACCTTTTACTTTCGATTATTTTCCTGCTCCACCGACTACGCACGGGGGTAGAAACATCCCTTGATGTTGTTGCCGTTCCTCTGGGGCGGATATTGCACTGATCGAAACTTCATTACAATCCCATTTCACCAAAATAAAATGATGCCAAATTAGATTTGAAAATTCGTCTCTGCATTCGCATGTTCGCCCTCGGTGTGGAGTTTCCTCCCTGTGGGACTGATTTATTTTTAATTCAAAATTAAGTAAAGTGTATGTACATAGATTTTCAAAATTTTACAGTAGAAAATATGCATTTACCTTCTTATGGCATAAGTTGTATTTTGTATAATCTGTTTTTTCTTTTTGCTCGGCATTTTTAACAGTTATGTGATCAATCGTGTTGTATAAGTCAGGTAGCTGTCAAACAATGAGGAATACGGCCTCGAGTGTATATTCAGTTGCCTATTATCACCAGACCTAACCCGAATCGCTCATCTGTGACGTAGATGGAAAATATTTGTTGTTTGCATAGAGTTCGTTTTATGATTATAGTGTAATTTGTGTTACTTTGTTTATTAAACAATTAAATTTCTTTAAAACCACCCTATAAGTATTGCATTGTGGTAATATGCAGAAATACCACTGCAACTGCCCCGAACCAGCTCTTTTTTCATATGCCAAAAACAGCCGAACTTGTGTAGTACAAAGTTAATTAAAAATTTTACATAAATATTATTAAGTGTAATTATCGCCAATTTCAAGAAAGCATATTTTCCTATTTAGTTAGTTTTCTAGACAAATTTTACATCATTTTGTCGATAATTTTTAAATTTTAAGAGGAAAAAATGTAGTAGTAGAAAGTTATAGTTATTTGATTTTTTTAAACCTAAAATATAATTTAAACATTACAACATATTATTTTCTAGGTAGGCCTATGGCAATATCGTAAAATATTGTTTCAACACCGACTCAAGGTTCCTCAGCGTTATACTCTTAGATCAAATGTGCCGCCTGAGAGTTATCCTTCTGGTTATTTATTTATTTTTGTGGTATTTATATGTAGTTCCAGGTACATACAGTTACAAATACATCACAATCTTTTTTTAATTTAAGTACTCTGGTCCTGCATTAAAAACACTACCACTCTCTAGATATAAAATACGGTACAACCAATAAAATCTATAAAAAACAAATCAATCTATCAGCATCCCGACGGGGGTGCGAACTAAGAGCAGTCCGAGCCGACAAAAGCTGTGTTATTCCATATTTAATGCACCCCAGGGTACGAGCAGGTATACCTGGGGATCGTTACCGAAGTGCCTGAACAATGAGCGTAACAAATAACAAGTGTAAAGAAAAGAGTAATGTGCGTACCGGGGTCTGAAGTCAAAAGGTGAAGGAGGTTGTTAAATATGGATGTGTGCTTAAAAATATTGATATATACATACATAAGCAGGAATAGTATCTTTCGCTGTCCCTATTGGATTCTTTACGAATTTATAAGAACTTTAAAAATAAAATTAGTTTTAACATTGAGCTTTTTAATACTTTAGAATACAAATGTATATTCCAAGTTAATCAAATCCTAAGATTTTCACACTCATTTACTCACTGATCATCAACAGAAAGATTTTCCAATGCTAGATCGGTCTAATTTGACAACCAAAAGTTTTAAAATGACAAGTGTAAGAATAAGGTAACTAGGTTCTATTCCATGATTTCTTTTTTTGAAAATTTATAAAGAAAATGATTATTTTAGTACGCACTTTCCACAATAATAAAACTAAATTCATTCAAGCAACACGTTCCAAGATGAAAATCATCAATATGAACGTTTTTAATCAGTGACAGGACAAAAATCTGTCAGAATCTAACTGATCAACTAGAAGATCTTAATTTAAACTAGTACTAAATTTTAAACCTTGTTAGTGAATCTGAATGCAAAATTCTAAGATACTTCTTGTGACAGAATAGTAAAATTCGGCAGAGTTTAGTACACAAACAAAGGAGGGCATCCAAAAACCAATATTTTCTTTCTCTCAAGCCCAAAAGAGGGGGAGATACAAAACAAAAGGATAAGTGGATCATAATCTTATGTATTGTAACTTGACCTGTGGTTCTTGTAAATTTTGTTTCTCGATCTCGATTGTCAGTATGTAAATAAATATAATTTGCTAATAAAAAATACACCTATATTATAGTAAAATAAATATACATAACCAAAAACTATGTCTACGAACTACGCGTGCACTAAACTAGACATTCAAAACGAAATGACGAAAGTTTCGGGAAAAAACTTACTCGTCATAAAAAGTTTTGCTTTCAAAAATATTGGGATTAGCATAAGCACTTCTCTTTAATATTGTACAGAGTGTCTCAAAAAACTGAAGGGAACTGAAGAGGGACAAAAGCGCATTAAATCGTCAACTAATTTGTAGTATACAAATGATAAAGTATTATTTGAATAGTTACGTAAAATTTTTGAAATAAAATATGGATGGATATCAGCGCAGTACTTATTATTAAGCCGTAAATGTACTGTTTGCAGGATAATTTAGAACCCAGTGATTAAAATATTTAGATCATCAACATCCTAATTATTGAATTCTAAAAACGTATTTACCCATAACTTTTTCGATGACTAGTAATTACACAGTAGATACTAACACAAATAAATAGAAGAAAAAATTTCAATAAGCCCCCGGTTGTTCATCATACACCTAATAAGTTTATTTCTAAAACTTCTGATGGCATTTGCTAGTTGATATCCTCGAAGCCCGGCACATCCCTGAATTACGCGTCTTCTCTGTGTGTTCTCTGTCTTGAGGCCGCTTTTTATATACCATTTCTTTGAGGACACCCCACAAAAAATAATCTAGTGGGGTGAGATCCGGGGACGTCGCTGGCCCAATGACAAAAACGCAAATCTTGATCCGCACGGTCCGTACCTCTTCCTATTCACCTATTAGCAAAATTTCTACTTAACCAATACCTAACTTGCACTGCAAAATGCCCGGGAGCTAGCGGACAAAATAAATTTTGTCTAACAGCCAAAAGTATGTCGTCCAACACCGTCCGTATCACAAAATCCACCACACCACACATTTATTTTTTCAGAATATTGGTTTCGGCTCTGTATCACCCAGTGGGGGTTATCCACCGAGCAATACCGGGAGTTTTGAGAGCTTACGACACCGTTGCCGTTGGTCGTAAGAACAGCTTCATTTAAAAAAAAAATTAAAAGGTCAACGGCGATCATCCTCCATAAATAACCACGCAAAAAAATCTAGTCTTCATTCTGAGTCCCCTGGTCACAATGTATGGGTAAAAGGTTTAATTTTAGGTTTCTTTAACATAATTTTAAGAAAGTAGATTTTTAAATCCAAATCTCTAGACATTTGTCTTAAGAAGTTTTCCATTTGGCAAGCAAATTCACGCACACGCTGTAAAAAAAGAAGTGAAATCCTAACAAAACATTTCTGTAAAATGGAGATTTCTCGTGTTGCATCCGCTTGGTTCCATTGAATCGGACTTAACAATATCTATCTATATACCTATTCTCGTTAGAGGTTTCTATTCGAGACTATACCTAACAAAAAAAATCAAAAAACAGTTATCATCGCTGTCAACAAAGGCCAAACATTAGTTCTGATGATAACGCTTACCACGCACGATTTTTTTGTTCAAAATTCCGTAGCAAATTCCAATCGAGTTTTCGAACGCGTTCAAAAGATCTACTGTAAGAAAACAGATTCTAATTTTACGAAGATAGACGGGCCAATTTGGGCGATATTTTTTTCGGCAACGTGGCGTGAAATTAGTATTACGTACACACGAGAAAACTTCCAGCTAAGTCACGCTGATGGTGATTAGACGTTTTTGCGTCCGGGAATTTACGGGTATAGTTCTTTTAACGTGGTAAAGTCTGCATCTGATACGAAACAGCATCCAAAAGTTTTGTGAAGGTGTTTGTAAAATTTTGGGAAGAAAAACTATTAAAACAGTCAATTTTATAATATACTTTTTAAGGTGTATTTTAAAATTCCTTAAAAAACTGTTAAAAACATTCAAATTTTTAAATAATGCTTCTTCAAATGTCATTTAAATAACTGTAATTTCTTGATTTTCTTTATGTTTTTTGGAAGGTCATTATAAATTTTTATGCCATTATGTAATAAAGACTGCATGCCAAAATTGCTTTTTACAGGTGCTGTTTGCAATAATTCAGTTTGCTCCGTGTTATGATTATGTAAATCATTAATGGGATAAATCTGTACGTTTGTTGTTTTTTACTTAATATTAAAGATTGAATGAATATCCATGTTTTTAATTTATTTCTTCTCGCCTGTATATCCCTGGTAACGCTTGTACAATTGCGGACGAAAAATCCCGGACACTGGTTAACATTTTCTGCCATATTAACGAAATTTGGTAAATCTGGCTTTTTTACCTTTATGGCCACTTAGGTAAATAAACTGGTAAAAGATGTCACTTTTAGAAAAAAACGATCAATTTCGTCCAGCCTGTTTTATTATTAGATTCATTGGAAAAAGTAAATAAATTCATCCAGTTCTAACTTTCATGCATTACAAAATAATTATTTAGTATATTTTGTCCCAAAATTTATATTGCTTCAAAATTGAACAGAAGAAAAAACATAAAAATATGAGTAAATTAATATTTTATTGCAGCGCTATTTTTTTCAACAACTTAATTCCAAACGTTTGGGCATGGATGCCACCAGCGCTTGAGCATGATGCGGATTATAGTTGTTCCATATTTTTTGTTCCACAAGCCATCACTATTTTCTGGATAGAAATCATTTGTTTTATTAATTTTTTTGACAATGTAGCCCCAAACATTTTCAATCGTAGTTACATCAGGACTTCTTTGGGGCCAAGGTAGTAAATGAATATTATTTACCCGCGCCCAATACATAATCCTTCTTGCCGTGTGGACAAGGTAGTTATGATGTTGATAAATAAAATTTCTCTGAGGAAAAATATTGTTAACTGAAGGCTGCATAAAGTTTTATAACATATCTTTATATACTTCCGCTGTAAATCTGCCATTAATGCGATGACAAAGTCCAAGGCCTCTTGAGGTCACGTATCCTCATACATTAAGTGAAAATCTACAACCTGTTTTAACCCTTTGTGTGTATTTTTCTTCAAATTTGGTATTTGCAGGTCGGTAAACTCTTACCCACCCACTCTAATAGGATTGAAAGGTATTTTCATCCGTGAAAACATTTTCCCAATACCCCAACCCTTCCTGTAAATATTGTGTAGCAGATCCCACCCCCTGATCTTTGTTGTCAGTAGTTAGAAATGGTTTCTTAACATCAGCACGATTTCTTAACTTAGATCTTTCTTTTACTTACTGCTACCCTAACAGAGTAGGGAAAGTTTGTTTATCTCTGCGCCTCCACGGCTCGGCTGTTGGAATGGTTCTCCAAAAAAGTTACAAAGTTATTATCTTGTTCATTTGATATCCTCTTCCTTCCACTTCCTGGCATTCTATTTAGAAAGCCGGTATTTTCCCATTTCTGCTTCAATTCTTGAACGGTACTGTTTGGTAAACCGATTTCTTCGGATATTCTCCTTACTGCGCGACCGTCTTCAAATAATATCATCAATCTTGCTCTTTGTTGCTGGTATATTCTGTTTATTTTATCAAAAATTAAAGTGACGAATGTTTTTAAAATCTATTGACATAATATTATAACTACATGACAACTTTTAGGTAAAATGCAGGTGATCTAAGGTATAGAAAGTTGAATTACATTAGAAAAAATGTGTCCGGGATTTTTCGTCCCCAACCGTACATCAGATGAGACGATCCGTTGACGTTGCTTATAGGTAAACGCACGTAGAAACTCCAAATCCATAAAAGTAATTGAAACCGCGTGTGTCAAGGCGATGCGGAGGCGATGCTGAGGGGATAAGAAAGTTACAATCCTTTATTTTAACTACACTTTTGGTGGCGTCTTTATATTCTGATCTAAAGATGCTACTGTTATATGATATGTCCCATTCGTTTCCCTGTATATAGGATTTGTATTATAAAGGAAAACAAAGTAGGTAAAAATTATAAAACAAATTTATTTAGAAAAAAATATCTCAAACTTAAGATAGGACGAAAATACAAAGTAAAAAATATAAAAAATAATTTTTAACCTTACGACATAAAGTCATATCTGGAAAAAAACTCTTGTGTAACAAGATACATTACCTAAGATGCAAAGTAGAAAACATACAAACCAGGTACTTGTTGACTAAGAAGACATACTGAATTTTTTTTCTTTTATGTATTTTTTTTAACAATTTTCGAGAAAATCGCTTAAAAATTGCTGTCCCCACCCTTATCACCAAAAGGATTGCTCAGAAAAATCTGAAAAAATCCCGAACATTGAGAATTAGGTGTAGACTGAGCCAAAATTATTGGGATTGAAAAAAACCAATTGTCATAAACAATTTAATTGTTTATTCCCTTATAACTGCTGAACCATTGGTTTTAGAGAAAAAAATTTTCGACAAAAAAATTTTCTCACGATGGAAGGAACAACTTTTTATCCCTACACGTTTTTTTTAATCAGGCTCAGTCGAAACTCCTCACTCAGCTCCGCGCATACGCGATGTGATACGGCGTTGGTGCCCTCGGCGGCGGGTAGCGCGGCAGATGGGCGGCCGAGGTTTGTTCAGGATAAGTGGGGGACTGATGGCACGGACCACTAATTGTACAAATAGAGCTTGCACTTGACCGAATTTTTTACAATTAAGAAGAACCTTGACAAGAACAAAATTTCCAAAAAAGATCTGTTTTCAGCGATATATATTGGTGTCGCATGCGACATTGTTACAAATATAATTAAGTGTGCTAAAACTCTTCTTTGTTTATAGGATGGCTGCTGCCATTTGGTTTGGTGTTTCAAATTGGCAGCTTTGAATTTTAACGTTTTTAAATGTTTTTTTTGGCAGCTGCTCGTCGCCTGTCGCTGTTGGCAGTAGCACATTTTTTTCTATTGCTTTAGTTTGATTTTTAACTTGTTTTGTCTTTGTTGTTTTTGGACTTCGTGTTAAAAGCCATTCTAATTTTTTATCGCAAAACGAAGTAATTGTGAACATGAGATAGTTCTACCTAGAAACAGAGCCAGCAGAACTTCAGGGCTTTTAAGCCCTTTTGGTGCTTCGAATCCTTTTAGTGTTTCAAGTGCTACAAGTCCTTTTGTAAATAATTAAGGCTTTGTAACTGAGTTACTTTACTATAGTGTTTGATAATTGTGAAATTCGGAATGCAGTTCGGAAGATTGTAACTGATTTATGGAAAGATGGAAAATTATTTAGAAATATAGGAAAAATTATTGGAAAAACACACGGTACAGTCCAGTACATTGTAAACAAATACAAATCACCTGGTTCGTATACGATTCGACCCCGCTCCGGTCGACCTAAGAAATTAACTCCACGCGAAGAGGCCAGTATTGTTAGAGAAATAATTGAAGATTCAAAGGAAAGTGCACCAAAAAATGCAGAAGAAATTAGAGAAGAATTTTCGAAATACGTTTGTCCACAAACCGCGAGGAATTGTTTACAAAGGGCAGGTTATAATGGACGTGTGGCCAGAATGAAGCCGTTTATTTCGGAAACTAATCGCAGAAAAAGGTTAGAGTTCGCTAGGGAATACATATCAAAGCCCCCTGAGTTCTGGGACACAGTCATTTTTAGAGACGAAACTAAGATCAATCTTTTTGGGTCTGATACCCCCAGAAATTACTAGAAAACTGGTTGCAAGCATGTCAAAAAGGTTCAAGGCCAACGGAGGTCCAACTAAATATTAGGTTTAAAGATATGTTGTAATTTTCTGTTAAATTAATATTGATTATTGTTAAGTGGATGGAGATTGTTGTGACTTAGTTTTTGTTAATATTGTTAAATTATGATGTAACATTTCAATAAAATATTTCGCAGTTATTTTATTATTTTTTATTGGCTAGGCCTAAATATTAATTTAAATTTTGTTTGGGTTTGCTTGGATAGCTAGGGTAGTTCCAGTTAGCTGGTTAAAACTAATAAAAAATATGTATACAAAGCTTGTAGTGTATGGAGACTTTTTGGACTGACTATAATGTAGTAACAGATCTAAATTTGCCTTTTCAGCGGCTTCCAAAACTGACTGGGGAAGCTCTTCATCTGAAGAATCCACATTTAACCCTTTTTCCTGCCAACTTTTTATTTCCATAAAGTATGATTGCCACAATGACAGATAAATAAATTGGTTGCCATAGCGTAAATCGAAATAAAAACGGCCAGAGCCCGATACACTTACTACCTACGGTATGCTACGTTATGACGCCACTTCGAGGGAAAATCTTAAATTG
Source organism: Philopedon plagiatum (assembly GCA_963971165.1). NCBI lineage: Eukaryota > Metazoa > Arthropoda > Insecta > Coleoptera > Curculionidae > Philopedon > Philopedon plagiatum. Next base: position 100,568,493 of record OZ020193.1, read on the forward strand.
ACTAGGCGCTTACCTGAGCAAATGAAATATGACAATACTTTAATAAACGTCAACTCAACACACTACCGGATAATAAACTGACCTGTAATTATATTTTAATAAATGTCAACTCGACACACTACCCGACAATAAACTAACCGGTACTTATGTATTATACAAGGGGCGCAAGCGTCTAGTCAATTTAGAATTATTTTCCCTCGAAGTGACGTCATAGCGTAGCATGCCGTTGCAAGTGTATCGTAGGTCCGACGTTGACGGACGTATAGTCCTATTGTTACCTGACATTATTTAGAAAAATAAATAGTGTTAATAGGATATCTAATAATAATTTGAATTTGAAGAAAGAGTCCGTGTTTGAAGTGGAGTGGTAAGTTAATAATAATTTGCATATTTGCAAGACGGATTCACACCCCTGAATATAAGACACATCTATTAAAAGGAGATAAGTTACCAAAAATTGCTTTCACGCACTAGTGTGGGAAAGTAAATCAAAAAGCAATAGTGCGGAAAGTGCAATTTACCGAAAAAAATGCGTGCGGGAAAGTGGTTGTTTAAGCACGGTTGTAGAAAATACTTATTTTTTGCTTCATGGTATACCTACTATGGGAAACAAGATTCTAAATAGTTATCCTAAAGACCGACCGCCCAATACTGCGTCCCATAATTTATAATATCGTGTTTTTTTTTTTAAATTACCCAATGAGCCAATTTCTATTTTACCTTTTCCTGAAATTTCCAATTTCACCACAGCAAGACGTTTCAAAGCAGCACGTGGCTGATACATATCCGAACTTCCTACCAATATTGTTAATGAAGTAAACCCCAAAAAGAAATATTAAACTTTCAAGCCCGAAAAGCCAACTGCTGCGTAAACTCAAAGCGAAAAGGAAAACTCAATCAAAAAACAATTTCTCTTCCTCAAAGCTGATGTATTAATATTATCGACAACTTTGGGAACGAGGAGGATCCCGCAGGGTTTTTAAAATTCGCAATATGAGCATGCAGAGTTTAGGTTCATAAACAACTTTCGGAGAAAAAAACGCAGAGAGAAAATAAAACAATTTTAAGGTTTCGTCAGGTATATCAAAATTTTTCTAAAGCACTTTTCAAAAATAATTTTTTTTAGAGAACATCTTTTTCGGATATTAAGTTTTTCAAGCAACGGCTTTTTGAAAAATTAATTTACCAGAAAGTAACGTACCAAACCTAAGAAACCCTCATCAAACCCACAAATGGTTCGTAGGTTTGTACAGGATCTTTTTTTTTTCGTCATTTTTTCATTAACATTTTCCCAGCTACTAGAGTTCATAATTTAATTTTCTAAATACTGTTTTCGAAAAAATATATTTACGGAAAATGAAATTAAATTTTTTAAAAATTATTTCCTTGAAGACATTTTTGAAAAAATGTACCTACTTTCTAAATACGTGTTTCCGAGAAAGTATTTTTGAAAAATTTAAAATTTAAATTCACCGTTGCCTAGTGACAACATTAAAATTAAAACTTTTTATGCCTTACGTTCTGAAATAATGTTACTCCCTGTTTATAGGAACTTTAATGTTTATTTTGAGTCCCTGAATACGTACCCAGAATATTGGCACTTTCTCCTGAGCCACCCTGTATATACAGCAGGGTTTAAATACCTCCTTCATTATAAACATTAATAAAACCTATATTTAAGTCGCGACGTCACAAAGATTTATTTCACGTTTATTGGTCCACAATCACAACCCTAACATGTTTACAGTACAATAATATATTGTTCCTCTCTCAAGAGACACCGCGCGCGACATCAGTAGGTAACAGTTGGTATAAAGGGGGTGCCTCAAGAGCTCCTGCTGTGCCCCCCAGGGGGCTCTATTAGCGACACTGGACGGGGACACAATTTTAACGCTGTTTAGCGACATAATGTCGCTTTAAGTTGATTATTTCACTGTTGTCAAACCAAAGGATAAGAGGAATCGAAAGGATAGAGTTATATTTTTTTACGTGGGGATGTGGTCGTTCGTGTATGGTGTGCATATTGCGTGCATATGGTTAATTGGGATTATTTGGGCTTGGTATGTGGCATTTTTAAGATAATCTAGTAGTAATTATATCTACTAGTTTTTTAACCATCCTATAAAACAGCTATTTATATCTTCTATATTTGTGCATATTATTTTTTTGACAACCGGTTTGATTTACGGGTGTTATTTTTTTTGTTTTGTTGATTAATGAGGGAGCAAGAGTTTAAAGATTAATTTAATTAATATAAAAAGCCACAGTCAACAAACCTATCAACAAAATAGCTCAATAAAATGCCAACACTGGTCAACAAATCTCGACTTGAGTTCTCGCTCAAGAGATTTGGATGTTGTTCCTGGTAGATTTTTGATTGCTGGTTATGCATCTAGACGTAAAATCCTTATATTATATCACGTCAAGTTTTTGAGAAAAATGAAGAAGAATAGGCGAAAACGGCCCTTTTGGCACTCTTTGATCCCTTATAACTTCCAACTAGAACATGCTAGAGAGGACTACAATGGCTCAAATTGAAGGGCAAAATTCCTGGGTTCCAATACATTTGCATTGGAACCTAGAAGCAGAAGTTTTTAACAAAATGCATTGCCGTCGCAGACCTCTTTCTCACTTACCATTCGGAAGTTATAAGTTAAAGTTAAAGAGTTAAAAAAGAAGTTAAATGGGTCAAACCACAATTTTTCGCCTATATTTCTTTATTTTTCTCAAAAACATAACGTGTTAGGGAAATTTTATAGCCAGATTGGTAAGTGATCTAAAATGCACTGAAAATAAGTAAGAAAGTCTCTGAGAGAAAATCGTGTCGAGCAGTGTAATTTTATCGTCACAAAAGCGCTTTTATACACTGTTTTTAATTTTATGGCATACCCAGTGGCGTATCCAGGGGGTGGGGGGCAAAGGGGGCAATTGCCCCCCCCCCCCCCCCCCGAACAAAACCAGCTCATGAAAAACTTGCTTTGTCTTGTATAGTGCACAAAAAGTTAAAAAAAAACTAATGCATTTAGCGTTAGTTTCTATATTATATTATTAGTAGCCATTATTTTCTGTTTCGTTTGTTAATTTTATATTTTTAATATTTTTTTTTGTTTGGCATTTAAATGGAGAAAGTGGTCAACTTGCAAATTCTAAAATATCTACAAAAACACAAAATCATTCATGACAGACAGTACGTATTTCGTCACCAAAGATCCACAGCTGATCTCCTTAGCTTTGTCACACATAACTGGAACAAGTCTCTCGAATTTTATGGCGAATCTCAGATTGTGGCATGCCGCACTCCTCAACAAACTACCTTTTTACGGTCTTCCTAGCAAAACTATGTACCTGGATCGGTAGCTTCCCCTCTAATCGGCGCATATCTGTTGTGGTTGACGGTCACTCATCTAAATTCCATCCTATCAATGCTGGCGTCCCCCAAAGTTCAGTCTTGGCACCAACCCTATTTCTTCTTCACATCAATGACCTGCTCTCTTCAACTACCAAGCCCATCCACAGTTATGCTGACGATAGTACTCTTCACTCCAATATTCATTTTTCCAGACAAGTTTCGAATCAAGAGTTGGATAATAGACGCAGATCCATGTACCTACCCCTTTCCCAAGATCTCCAATTAATTTTATATTGGGGTGCCAAGAACCTTGTTCAGCTCAACGCCTCCAAAACCCAGTCTTGCTCCTTGTCACGCAAAAAATCTGGCAACGCTTACCCCATCCACATGAATGGCCAGGCCCCACAAAACAATGAAACATTCGATCTTGTTGGCGTCGCTTTTGAACATGATCTCAGCTGGCCCAAACACATTACTTCAGTAGCCACATCGGCAGCTAAAAAGCTTGGTGTTCTCTTTCGAGCCCCTGCCAACTTATACACTTCCTATGTTTCCCAAATAAGACCTAACCGAGAGTACTGCTCCCACATCTGGGGAGCCGCATCACCTTCGACACTTAACATCCTTGATTGTATCCAAAAGAGAGTCATGCAACTTATCAATGACCCAGCCCTGCCTTCTCTCGCTCATCGCCGCGCTGGTGGGGATTTATCCCTTTTCTACCGCTACTTCCACGGATTTTGCTCTGAAGAACTAGCCGGTATTATTAATTCCCCCCTTGACTGTTCCTGAGCAAAATTCGATTACAAAAAATGTTTTATGTATGATTTCATTATAAAGTACTGTTTATGGCACTATTTTGAGACCATGTGCATCCTTATTCTGCCCAGCGGCAAAAACCTAGGACACCCTACTTCTCTCGCCCATTCATTTTTAGGGTCTTCAGATTATGGAACAAATTGCCTGCAGATGTTTTCCCGTCCCAACCTCCAATCCTTCAAATCCCGTGTCAATAGACTCAACTTCCCTTCCCTTCAGACGCCCACGGTACGTTAGTACTTAGACTTGAAGTCTACGTGGGATGTCTTAGATAAAAAAAATATAATAATAAAAGCATTTTGGTAACATATCAAGTCACTTATTTTTCCGTACCTGGAGTCTTTTTACATTTTTTTAATAGGTCAAAAGGGCCATAAATTATTTATTAAAATCCTGGATACGCCACTGGGCATACCTTAAGATGTTTTAATTGAAATTTTGTGTCTGAGTGGCTCAGAATTGTTAAGTAACACTACTACTACTCACAGTGAAATAATGTTATTTACCCGAAAAACGCGATGCAGGTTAACCGTCTATCTACCTTTAGACTTGGACAAAATTTGAAGAACTGAACATTTTTCGACCTGATGAGATAATCGTAAATAATAATCATGTCATCAATAACAATATCAAGAAGTAAAACCACATGTGTCCAAATATATAAAAAATAAACGTATATATAACCGTATAACTACTGTCATTAAATCTCAGGATATGTCGATCATCTACAAATCACTTCTAGCACTAAAACATTCTGTTATTTTACGGCATATTAAATAGGAGATTTATAGGCATATATCTGTCACGGATCACATTTTTATATGCATATTTTGTTTTTACAAGCGCATTTTATTTCTTCAGATTTATACCAAAAAGATAAATTCTGCCCAATACATTTGAAGTGCCGATAAAACAAATGCATCTAAGGTTAACGAATTCTTCATTTTTAAACTCACTCGGCCAGATCCTACAATGCTATAGACCGATCTAATTCAACAACCAGAAGCTTTAAACTGACACGTGTAGAATAAAACAACTAGGTTTTATATTATGAATTTGTTTCTGAGTATTTTTGCAAATTTATAAAGAAAGAGCAATTTTAGTACGTACTTTCACAATAATAGAACTAAATTCATTTTAGCAACCCGTTCCAAGATAAAAATCATTTGGAAACCAAGCAAACTGCTGAATTATCAGAATCATTCATAAGTTTCTAACGACGATTTACCAACAATGAACCTAAAAATTATAAATTTAAACTAAGTGAGAGACGTGTCCGCCTTCTACTTCCAAACATGTGCTCATTCTTCTTTTTACATCATCAAAAACACTGGTGAGCACTTGGAGGGAAATTTATTTTAAATTTAATTTGAATTTATTGTGGAATTTATTTGTAATTCTAGCCCGTAGGTTTTCTACATTTTCAAAAGAGGTTTTGAAAACCGAGTTTTTAATGTGTGGCCATAAAAAAACGTCGCACGGCGTGAGATCGCAGAACCGTGGTGGCCACCTAACTGGCATACTACGACTAATAATTCGGTCTTCGAAAAATTCTTCGAAGAAATTTAGATTATCAAGAAACTAAAATGGACAAAAGCATGTATCTCTTGATCGGAAAAAGATTTCGGGATGAACCAAACGGCGTTTTGTAGTTTAAGTGATTATTTATCTGGGAAAAATATATACAAAATGCCCCTCCTATTGGAAATGTCCTAAAACAACACGTAAAATTGGGCATTTTTTGCATTTTTTTCTTTATTTTGGTCGCTGCTCTTTACTGTCTGTTGGTGTTAGATCACTCTGGCTTTCATAGACTCGTATACTCAGTTATTTTCTTGGAATGGCACCAAGTCGCAAAACCTTCGTATTGTTTTTCATATACTTATTTTTCTTGATTTAGGCGGCCATAAGCTAGACGTAGCCTCTGCAGCAACTCTCTGTTTCATTAATGAAAACATCGCTCATGGTTTCGAACTTTCGGTTAAAAACTCAAAAATTGTTTGACAGTTTTAAACAAAATCTTAGTTCCCATAGTAGAAAAGCCATTCTGATTGTATAATAAATTGTGGTCCTGAATGATTTTAGAAATAATAGTAAAAAATAATAGTAAAAAATAATTGTTAATTTTGTGTCCTTTAATTTTTGGAGCGCAAAACATAGCGTATATACTACGCGACTAAATGGTATTTTAATCCCATGCACTTGGTGCCCTTGCCTTGATATATAATATACTATTATTTACTTTAATAATAATCTACAAATAATTTTTCTCTGAATCCTCCATAATGCCAGAAATACCAAAAAATATTTTTAAAGTTAGGCGAATTAAATTATTGGCTTAGTTCCTTATTACTGTTTTGACTTTACATAACTAACCCGTTCTTCCCAAACTTTTCATTTTCGCTTCAATCGCTTTATTCTCGCACAACTCTGTCAGCCCTCCGGGCTGCCACCAACCCTTAAAAAACGTCATTAATCATCCACGCAGATCGCGACTTAGTGGCAATACAAATTGCATGTTTAAGGGACAATGTCGTTGCTCGAAAGAGGGCGTTTGGCTGTTCCTGTTGCTTTTGTAGGAATTAGCGCTGTTGCCAGTCATGTTCATCTTGGAAATAAAAAGTAAAAAAGTCATACATGTTTGAGGAAGTAATTACAAACCCAAAAATATTATTTTTGAAGAAAATTACTAGACAAAAAACAATTTGACAAATTAAACTTTGTACAGCTATAACTCGGAAAATACTGAGATTTCCAAATTTCTTTTATGGAACTAGTACAATATTATTTTTCCATGTAGAATCACCTCTCCCCAAGTTACCTAATGCATTTTCCGAACATCCTGTGTAGAAGTCACTCAACGTAACATACCCCAATGTATTTTTAGCTCACAGCAAAGCAAAAAATGTAAATATCAAATATCTTATCACGTTTTACATCTAAACATTACACTGAAAATTCAAAATCCTTCCTTTGAAGCCCTAAAAGACCCTTCAACATCATCACAAAACACGCGACTTGTCAGCATACTATATCATATCTTATCATTTTCCACCTAAATCTGCTTAAGTCCATTTTTCGCGTGAGCGACGACCCTATTTCGATCCCCCTGTTATTCGGGGACTTCAAGCCTCCCGCAGGAACGGAGGCCGATGTTGGTGCGGCAAGTTTTTCATTTTCATTTTGGTTAGGTTAGCAGGAATGAGGGGCAAAGTGTAATGAGGTGTCAGGAAAATTGAGTTTGGAGTGAGGTGGAGAAACCTGCTTCGTGAGAGTGACAGGAATAAGCTGCGAGTCAGACTGTGAAGATTTGGATAGCTTAGAAAAAATAAAATAAACGCCCACTGTTTTATACGTATACGGTGTGTATCAAACATAATATGGAAACCCCGAAATATCTTGCAAACCGTTTATCCGATTTTTATGAAATTTTGTACCCTTAGGTACGAAATTACGCCCGATCCAATGGTGAGTTTCGCATCGTTGTCAAGTTTATCGTTTTCCTGAAATCGACAGGAACTTTTTTTTTAAATGGAACGCTGTATATTTTATTAGATTTTCGAATTCAGAAATTCTGAATACTTCATATTGGGAACATTTTATCCTAAAGTTAACCGTTTTTGAGAAAATAGTGGTCAAAAATCGTTATTTTATTGTATTTTACCTTAAAATACCTATACAGGAAAGTTTACCTGAAATGTCTGATATTGTCTTTTTCGTTTATTTACAAAAAATGAATCATTTAACAGAAACCCAAAGAATTGAAACTTTAATAATACTGGGTTAAAATGACGTATACTCTAAAGAAATAGTTCAAATTATTTTACTTTTCTTTAGAAATAACGATTGTGCTACAGCTGCCGCGTTATCTAATAATGAATTACACCCAAGTGGACACCTGTCTCATACTTACCTATGTGCAAGAATTAGTCGCGAAAATTCGTGAAACAAGATCAGTGCTAAACAAAAAAAGAAATCCTGTAAGAAATCAAGCTGTAGAAGCTGCAGTTTTGGGTCATATTGAAATTGATCCCACCCTTAGTACGAGGAAAATGTCAGAAGTGTCGGGTGTTTCGCGTACGAATGCTATTGAAGAAGATGACCGCCATCGACTAGAAAATCTCATTTTTCAGCAAGATGGGGCACCCTCACGCTATGGATTTCCTGTAAGGCAGTATCTGGATGACAATTTTCCAGGAAGATAGATTGGAAGAAGAGGTCCTATTGAATGGCCTGCAAGGTCCGCTGACCTATCGCCACTAGACTTTTTCTTGTGGGGATATTTAAAAACAAAAATGTATGCAACCCAGCCCAATTCTTTAGAAGACCTGCAACAACGAATAGAGTACGAGTGCCGACAAATAACTACAACATTTCGACCAGTGCCTTTATAATTGCATGGGGATTTGGGGAGCACCTATTTAGCATTTACTTGATTGAATCAACTGGTAAAAAATGTCTCATTTCTCAGAAACTACATCAATAAAAAATTTGAATTATTTATGATACTAGCAATAATTACAAAATGTGTAATTTACGAGTATAACACTTTTTTTAAATCATATCTTACATCTAGGTTAAGGAAAATTACCTACGCATTTTTTATAAATTTTGTTGAGAAATAATGTTCCAACGTTATTACCCAAGATATAATCAAACTTAAGAAGCATGACAACATTCCAATATACTCTTTTTTATGTTCCTTGTCTTGAATTAATATACGCCCCTATTTTCAATATAGATTTAATATAATTCGGCATGTTGGAGTTTTAGTCATGGGAAGATGACCCAGTATTCAAAGATTTTTGACGATATATGCGGTAAAATTATATAAAATAAAAATTGCTTAGTCTGCTCTAACTCCAAAACCGATTAAGCAAATAAACTGCCTTACTAACGTTTCTATAGGTGCATTTTGTAAAAAAGCATTAATGCTAAACCATCTTAAATGGTGTGTATAACCGTAGTTTGTGACGTATTAAATATCTGTGGAAAGCATTTCTCAACATTTTATTATTCGTGACCCATTTTTCCATATCAACATTAGTCGTGGTCCCCTTCCAACCAAAATTTTACTTGGAAATCTGACATAGGAATTCTTTTAAAATTTAAAACAACTTTTTTGTTTAACGTTCTGCATTAAAATTTAAAAAAGGCAACTTTACTCTTAACAAAATTTTACGTTTTTGTATTTTTTGAATACCCTGTACAAAAACACACATTTTTTGCATCCTGGGGCCCAATGAGTGAAATTGTTAGAAAAGATTCTCATGTGAAGCAAGAAAAAGTTCACATGAAATTGTTGAGATTGTAGATATTATTGACTGATCTCAAACGAATAATTTCGTGTACTTAATTTTTGGTAGGAAAACATCAAAAGAGTTTTTCTTTCGTATTTTTCACTTTTTAGTCCATTTGGACATACTGTGGCGAGGCGTTACCGAGGATATAGTGACGAAGCGTTACCGAGAATATAGAGGCGAGGCGGTGCCGCGTGAGCGACAACCTTATTCAAGTTACTTCAAGCCTAATGCAAATTTTTGAGATTTTAGTTTAATGTTTGTTGCCCGGTATTTTGCCATTCCTGTTTCAATTCTGAAGCGCAGTATCGATTTTTGGATAACAGAAATTCATTTTCCCTGAAAGTCATATTCCTCCTAAAATGAAAACCTATTAGGTTATGTGTTCCTATTATTGAGGCATAGCCGATGCAATACGTGAAATACGAAAGCAATTCAATTCCATCAAAGGCCTTCATGTTGTTGTGCTCTCTGTTCTGAACAGAGCAGCGCAGCGTTTTAATTTGCGATGCAAAAATACAGAAACGGGGCAATAAATTACCCGGGCACTTACATCCTCAATACGAGAAACTGGGCCATAAATCATTGGATGGTCAGTGGCGTCACTTAAAAGAAAAAATACTGAAATGTGTATGTCGTACGTATACAGCATGAAAGGTGTGTTGATATAAACTAGATTTTTTTAATGTGGACCATAAGTTAGATCAGCGATTCTCAACCTGCGGGGCGCGCCTTAGGGGGCGCGACACAATTATAACGGGGGCGCCAAAGAACCATCACCATTCATTTAAGGCTTCATTTCCCACATGGCGTCCATGTTGGTCAACTTAATTTCATTTTGACATGGTTTTTCGGCTTTAAAATTTCTGACAATAACATTATAAGTATATTAAGTATAGTTTCATATCTTGCAAGCAATTGTCAGTCAATTATTTAAAGATTTAACGTGTATAATGACTTTATTCCAGAAGATTAATATGTTAAAAGATCTATGGTGACATTTTTTCTGTTAATAGGACCTCAATATTCTTTGCAAATATTGTTTTCCTAAAATAAATCATAAAATATCTTGAAACTTTTATTAATACGTTAAAAAATACCTACAGAATATGAAGCTATACTACTACTACTATACTAAAAATATAATTATAATGTTATTGTTAAACATTTTAAGGCCAAAAAACCAAGTCAAAATGAAATTAAGTTGGTCAACATGGACGCCACGTGGGAAATGCCGCCTAAAATTTATTTTATTTGTTTTAGATCGGTAAAAAAAGGTTTTATTTATTCTTCTAAACTGAAACTTACAAATTACTCTATTAGGTTGAATAGATTAAATGCGAACGTAATCGGTAGAAAAGAAACTAATAACATAGCTATATGAATGCATTTACCACACGTGTTGCAAATGTCTTTTAACGGCAGTGTTTTTATCTCTCTAAAATTGAAATAGTTAAGAATTTCTACATTCTTTACAATTATAGCTGCATTCTTACGATGATGGGATGAATAATTTGCTGCCTAACAAAGAAAACAGCAAAATATTTGGTAAACAATGTTTTGTATAACTGCTCTGAAAATACCTAAAAACACACTATTACCTACAACTGAAAATCAGGTTTGAGGTTAAATAAAAGCTTGTAAAATAGCCTGGGACGACACAAAAAGCCATACAATCAAAATACAATAGGAAACAACTATCCAATAAGAGAACTTGTCAAAAAAAGAGAACAGCCAGAAGGAGATGGCAACACACTAGGGATCCATCGGACACAAATATTTTTAACAACAAAACTCAACAATTTAAAAGAGAAATACAAAAATTACCTGTGGATGGCAACGAAAAAACTGGAAAGGCCAATCAGCCAAATACCACAAACCAAGGGATGGTACTTGGACAAGAGATAATAAAGAAAAGGCTGAAGTTTTTGCAGAACAACTACTAGCCGAAATTTTTCAGCCAAATGATATCCAGTTCAATGTCAATATGGAAGAATCTGTAAATATCCAAGAGAATGAAATAGAACTAGTCACTCCTAAAGACCCTGGGTTTGACCGTATAACAAGAGAGATTTCAAAACAACTACCAAAGAAAGGTGTAGTTATGCTGACTTAGGTACTTAAGTAATGCAGCATTTAGATTAAAACGCGCCCCTAGCGTTTGGAAAGTGGCTGAAGTCATTATGCTACCAAAACCAGGCAAACAACCAAATGAAACCAAATCTTACATGCCCATATCACTACTACCAATTATTTCAAAATTATTCGAAAAGCTTGTCTTAAAACGACTTAAGATTACATTAGAGAACAGTAATCTAATCCCTAATCATCAATTTGGCTTTAGATGTAAGCACTCCACGATAGACCAAGTCCATTGAATAACAGACATAATGGAAAAGACACCAGAAGAAAAACTAATCTGCTCAACTACCTTCCTTGACGTACCTCAAGCTTTCGATAAAGTTTGGCACAAAGGGCCAATTTACAAATTAAACAGAATGTTACCAAAGCAATTTGTATGAGCTGCTAACCTCCTAAATCACAGATAGAGTGTTCAGAATTAAACAGGAGAATGAATACTCTACAACACATTAATGTCGAAGCCATCAGGCTTCTTAACAACCAGGACCTAGTTAGAAGGCTGAAGAAAACCAAGCCCTTTGAACTTGTATAGATTTTTAAAAAAGCAGAATACAGTGCGGAAGTGTATAATTGCTTAGTGCTATGGCCATCAGTCATAACAGATATACCTCTAGGACTCCATTGGGTGAATTTTAGTATATAAGGATTGTAGTTTTTACGAATTTGAAAAAGTGGCCTCTGAAGGATGTCTTGTCTCTAATATGGAACTATTTTATATATCACGGATCTCGATTTTTTCCATCATTGATAGAATGTAGAACTTCATAAACTTTAACGAAATCGACACCTGTGTCAATTATTACTTAATGTGTTGTCTATTCTGATAAATTATTTTGTATCTGGGTCTTACAAAAATTAACATTATTATTGTACACTGAGAAAAAAGCTAATTATTCCTTATAAGAATTCTTAAACTCTTTATGCAACTGTTTAATACTATATGGAGCAATATGGCGACTTAGTCAGTAAAAAATTGAGAGCATAACTAAAATACAGCTGTGCAATAGCCACTAAAATTCCGTTGTATAGTCGTTATAATACGAAATAGCAGCTTGTATAACCCCATTTTTTTGGTCTAAAGAAACTGTGTCGTATGCTGTATGCATTTATCTTATTGCCGGTAAAATTTGAGACTGTTACCCTTAACATTCAGTTGTATTAGGACCGCTTGTCTTATTGCTGGGGTTATTTAATATTTCGAATTGCAGTTATAGAACTGTTTTATTAGAGTAGCAACAGTTTCTCATAGGTATATAGGGTGTTACTAGTGGGTTTCTGTTAGGTGCAAATTATTGGAAAAAACTTTTTATGCAAGACAGAAGTCTTTATAATTATAAATATAGCATATTTTAGAAATATTCTTAACTATATCGGATCTATTAAAAAAGCGTGATAATAAAAAATCATTTATATTATTAAATTTTTGGTTTCCTCTTAACATTTCAAATTAATTTTGTGAAGTGTCCAATACTTATGTAAGTTCACTTATTTTCAAAATTTAGTCAGTTGACAATTAGTCTGTTTCAGCTTTGAAGTTTCGAAAACGGTTTGAGATATCAGAGATATATCAGACTACATAGTACCAGTAGTATTACAAATAGAAAAAAACTTGATACTAGTGGTACTAAGATGTGAAACTTCAATTTGTTTTCCGATAACTGAGTCCATTTTCAGATCTCGAGCTATAGGATATCAAAGTTAATTTAAATTTAAGACATTATTCACAAAATTAATTCGGATTTTTTCATAGACCTCGTTCGTATAATTAAGAGTATTTTTAAAATATGGAACACTGATAATTAAAACTTTGGTATAAAAAGATTTCTCTTGTTCCACTGATTTGCACAAACAACTAAGACAACAACAACAAAAACACAAACCCACTAAGAAGATCACATCACGACATCCCCAATCTGTCGAAATGGCTTGCATTTTGAACAGATGAAATACGGACACACCGAAACGCAAAAAGCTTATACTTGGTCTCCTCCTAGAACCATACTGAAACGATAAACCGCCGATGGGCAATGATATTGTGCGGAAATGTTAATCCCGCCCTCTTTGGGATTTTAAATAATATCAGATACAAAAAGATTTTTTACAGTTGCATGACAATTTTGCGAAGGTAATAAAGCGTTGTATTATACTTATTAACGTGTAATAGTAAGAAATGAAATTTTTACCCTTATAAGAAAGTTGTATTAGGACTGGACGGAATAAGACAAAATTGTATTGGTAATGCTACTAATGCATACTGTTTATAAATGACGTTCTAGCAGTTCAGGAATTGCTGTAGTTGTTAAACTGTGTTACTACCCCAATAATTTAAATAATACTGGTTAATAAAAAAATTGTTATCCGTACAAAATAATTCTTAGCAGTACTGTTTTATTAGATCATTTTCCTCAGTGTAGACTCTTATATTTCTATAAGTAAAATAACGGAAATCTTAGAGCTGTCCAACTATAAGCTTTTCCTCTAAAATAATAAAATTTTCTTTAAACTAAAACGTCTCTCATAAAGTTATAATATTGAAACAGGTAATGAGCAGATAAGTAACTATGATTTAAGAAAGGATATTATAACTAATTAAATTTAAAAAAATTACGCTGTCCTTTATTAAAAAACTTATTACCTATCTTATTACGTAAAACCACAAAACCACAGAATGTGGAGGTGAAAATCATCATTTTCACATTTTAGTTAAATACTATTGTTATTGTAATTAGAAATCAATTTGATCTGCTTTCGTTTTTTAATTATTCTCAGTATTATTATTAATAAATAAATCATTAATTACAATTAATTCGGTGTCTATTTTCAAATGTCAGTCTGTGGTAAGGAGTCTCTTAGGTATTGCTAAAACATCATACATTAAATATTGATCAAAAAATAATTTTGCACATGAATACACAGGAAATCATATTGAAGCAGGCCGCCTTTTTACTGGCGAAACTTTTTAGAATTACTGGCACTTTTGTTAGGTTAAATGAAAGCATATTATAACACAATAATAAGAGTTTTAGGAAAACGATTAATCCGATCAACCCTTACCATCTCGTATCCTTTTTGTTTGACCCTATTTAAAAGATACCAAGGATAAGAGCTGATGATCTGATTAATCAGATCAATGTTCCTGAAAACCCAAATATAAAGAATAAAAATAAAAATATGGGGATATGGAAGCCACCAACCACCAAGCCACTAATATTATCCTTGGATGTAAGCTACTGAATTGATTAGAACAAATGTCGATAAGCATAAACTTATAGCGAAAGCCACTGGCTTTGGCAACGTCAGTGCGCCCTGAGTTGATTATTTGTGTACTTTTTTAACAATAAGAATAAGCACATGAAAAGGAGAGATATACATTTTTATTGGACTTTTTTCGCCAATGGAATTCACTATAAGGCATGAATTGGAATTAGAGCTGGGAACACCAAAATAATTTTTAAAAAAACAATACAAAAATTCCACTTTCCGGCGACTCTTGGTTTAACGGCCTTGGACGTTTAAACTGAAGAGAGATGGTCATATAAATCGATAATGAATAATTTTTATTTAACATTTAAATAGTTAAATAATATCATTAGGTAATCTGATGAAAACGAAATATTACTGGTAAATTACTGGCATTATCTGAATACTGGTAGTTTTACTGGCAGAGTCCTTAATTACTGGCCAATTCCAGTGATTACCGGCAAATCGGCAACGCTGGATCTCATGGGTATTCAAAATACATCGTCAACCGGTTGACTGCAATAAAATTTACAGGACAAAATACCATTTTGTAGAGTTCTAAACAATATACCTCAGGGGTGGCAGGGTTGGACTTGCTTTAATTTTAGATAATGAACTAGTGTAATTTTCATGATTCGATAGGCCATAGAAATAATAAAATTATTTCCATGGTCTATTTTTTTTCACTTGGAAATTTAGAAACTATAACTAAAAACGAAATAACTGGGTAATTCTATTATTGATATCAGATACTTAATTATTTTCGTTATAAATAGGAACAATATAATTCATAATACAAAATTTAGTTGTCAATTTAAACCCTTTGTTGTCACATTAGACCGATCTTAGCAATAGAGAACCTGGCCGTAAATATTTGCTTTTAAAAGTAAACCATAAATAATTTTGTCAAAAAGAGCTCGTTTCAAAGCTATAAGGTATCAACTAAAAATACCTCAAAGCCGTAAACTACCAAAGAGCTTAATTTTTCAAATGACTTGACAGAATCGCCAACAGAGAAACCCCAAAAACCGCAATCATTACCGAAATACATCTTCGCTAACCAAAGAAACCCCCAAAGCAGGACCGGCAACTTTAAAAATACTTTAAAAACAATGACGAAAACAAATGACGGTCATCAAAAGCACATAATTCGTCCTAGGTTCGCCTAGAAAGCAAAGCGGGCCGAGAATCGGCCCAGCGGGTTACTTGTAGTTCATGTGATTCACGCTGTGAGGGTCTGTCGACACTTTGGCCTCAACTGCGATCAGCGAATATGCAAGCGAGCCCCGAACACTTGATTTATAAACTGCTTATCGACACAGAAACACAGCCAAGAAGAAAACAAAAGGAGTTTCTCGCTTTGTTTATTTATCTATAGTTTCAACTACTAAAATTTGAATTCGTTAAAAGGCAAATAAATAATTTAGTTACAAAATTTGATCAAACGGTAAAGTAAGAATCTTGCAAGAAAAAGTCACGAACGTCATAACTGGCAGAGATCGCACTTATTTCCTTCTCTCTTATCTTTTGCAAAATGGGCACCAGAGGCGTGTTATGGATTATAATTATTCTTTATTTTTTATTCTTAGATATGATAAAAATAGTGGTGCTAAATGAATGGCGCTTCGCATTAATTAGCTGATAATCGCCCCTTAAATTTCCTCTAACCAGCGGTACCCGCCACTGGCAAGAAACACATGATACGGAGTAAGCTGCCAATTCTATCAATAATTTTTTTTATGTAACAAGGTATCATAAGAATAGTATATTATTCAATGAGCATATAATGGTGGCTGTTATTCACGCGGATGAAGTTTATGACACGAGCCGCAGGCGAGTGTCATAAATCATCCAAGTGAATAACAGCCATTATATGCGAGTAGAATACTATACTTTATCCAGGACTATCAAAAAAATTTAGATAATATTAATATATGTTTTTATTTTTAATGTCAAAAAAATATTGAATTAAACTCGGAATTAAAGTAGCCACAACAGCGCGACAACGCAACGTGACGAAGCTAATGTTTTCATAGCCACCTTTGTTTTTTATTTTGTGCGTACAATCGCATTCCAAGCCGGTTTGGATCGAGCACAGCTCTTGTTTGGAGTTTGGATCGAGATATCCGTGGAAGCGGTGAATAATGAAACCATTATTCACTAGTGAATAATGAATATTATTATTATTTCATAAACTCATGTATAATAATCAAATTATAGAAGAGTCGTGGATAAATAATATTATTACCTTTGTTGTAAAATTCCTTTAAAATGCCGGTACACTTCTTTTGAAAATACCAATAGGTATACCAAAAAACACTGACAATACAGTACAGCCATTAATTTAACGCAAGGAACCAACGCTCGACTAATAAGTACTAAAAAAAAGTTCCAGTAACGCATCAGACACAAAATTTGAAAGATTCCACTTTATTTTGTCACTACCCGAACTATTAGAAACTGAAAACTAATGTTTTTGTTACTTACTTTATAAGTAAAATCTGTGTAAAATTCTTATTATAAAAAGATGTTTACATTAAACTTGACTCACTTATGCGATACTAACAAAATCGTAGGTATAGCCATTAATGAAAAAAACATTCCACTATGTAACTAATT
The DNA here is from genome assembly GCA_963971165.1 of Philopedon plagiatum. Lineage (NCBI taxonomy): Eukaryota > Metazoa > Arthropoda > Insecta > Coleoptera > Curculionidae > Philopedon > Philopedon plagiatum. Next base: position 100,585,962 of record OZ020193.1, read on the forward strand.
AAATACAACGCTTAAAAGAATCCACGGTATTTTTTACTATCAGCACTATTTAAAAACCCTAGAAAAATAAAGGGGTTGTTATGAAAAACTGACAAAGGAAAATAAGGAAGCCAGCTGCAATCAGCTGATCCTTAAAGGGGACGACAAAACTGACAAAGATGCCAAATAATGCGATAATGAAGACAAAGACGAAACGAAAACATACAACATTTCCGTATGACATGTAGATAAAATTTTTGAAACCAATGTTTATAGATATGTTAAGGTCGCTTAGCAACGAATAATTCTGAACAGTGGTAACTTGATCGTGACTCATAATAAAGGTAGAATTTTTGTTCGAAACTTTAGATATACCTATTATCGCATCTACTGTTTTATATTTTTAATTCAAAAGCAAGTTATACAGTTGAACGATTTATCTACAAATTGCCTTAAGAATCATTAAAATCCACCCAGAAAAAATCTGACACTTTAACGGTTTTTAAAATTTTATAACGCCCGTTTTTCGTGTCGGCCAGTGTATTACAATTTTGCATAAAATTTTAACGAATAATGCCTTAATAACAGTGATACTCGTAAAATAGGTCTGCATAAAATTTAGCTTAAAGCTACTTTTTATTAAAGGATACTGCATAGTACATGAACTGAATTAGCAGCAATTGCTGTGGTAAGTCATCTCTTGCATTAAGAGTTTTTATTATAAAACGCCCAAGAATTCCGATTGTACCACAGAAGTCCTCTTTTTTACAATCCTTTCAGTCCCATATTGCTACTCATGCACCTTGTTATACAGAAGAGCAAAAAACTTTGAAAAAATAATTAAAATATTAAAATGGCCCCGGTTGCATAGTGTGCCAGCGTAGACGAAATGTAAATCGTAGCACGTTTTATGATTAGCTACGGTCGCGTTAGAAATAGGGCCGTCGAATCGAAAAATAATTTATGAGAAAAGCTGGTGTATGGGGAATGCTGAGCACGTTCGGATTTATGAGAAAATAAACGCGGGAATGGGCTCGTAAAAATAGAGTTTTATTTGCGATTGTTTGATGGCTATGTAAAGGAGGTCGGGTTACTATTATTTTATAGCTTAGGCGAACCAGTCATGTGCGCTGGTCTCGGGCATGGCCTCGTGGGGATCACCCACATTCGTTCGCACTCAATTTTCGTCTACTGAGATTTCTTTTTTAATCAGTTATTTTAGACATTCCACATGTCCACCTTTTGGCTATTATGGAATTACTGCAAAAAGTGTTCTCTTAGACAAGATTCGTGTCGTTTTTTCAGAGGGCTCGCCATATTATTTTTTAATTTTTTAATTCTACTCGCTCAGAGCTCCATTTTATGTTAAGTTACCGACGCCGATGTTCGACTGTTTTGCTATAATTTAAAAAAATTAAATTATACTCCAGCAACTCTCCATACCCCACGTATATGAGTTAATGCAAGTCGTAAAGGGTTTCTATGAAAACATCGCCAATCTTTAGTTAAGTGAAAGGTGCTCTAACCAGGGGTGCTTTAGTCATTCAAAGAATGACAGATTATTAGTTTATAATGGGCTGCATTCAGCAAGAAAAGATTGATATATTTATTATATAAAATGCAATAAAAATAAGAAGGAAGCAAGAACATTATATGCAAGACTGTATAAGAACCGGCCAGTTCCAAGCCTAAACACCTTTGTAAGGTTCTACAGGAGAATAATAAATTCTCAAGATTTCAAAAGAAAAGAAGGACAGCGGGACGAACACATTCAGCTAAATGTTCTGCTTTATTTTAATGAAAACCCGACTAACTATAGCTACCGGTGGCATGTGAAGCATTAAGCACTACATTTTACAGAGTCCAAATCACTCTAAAAAGTTCAAATATAAACATTATAAGTTCCATAAAATTCAACAGCTTTCCAAAGAAAGTAAACGCTAAAAACAGGAATTTTGTAATGTTATGCTAGACAGGGATGACTCTTTTTTTGACAGGATAATATGGACCGATGAGGCTTGCTTTGCTACAAAAAGCAGTGTCTATAATAGATATAATACCCTTTATTGGGGTTAAGAAAACCCTCGTGTTGTAAAAGCTGTCTAAACTTCAGGATGGAAAGCTTCATATACCGCGGGTTCCCCATTTACCCAATGTGCGGATTTTGATGCCAACAATGTGAAATGGAGATATATAATCTCGCATAAGTCTATCCTTTAGTCCGATATTTCGTAAACTGCGGTTGCGCTAAATTTTGTGTTGCTATTGGCAATCTAACGGCGCCACGCTTCATACGTTTCTTGACAGGGCTGGTTTTTTGGTATAATTGAACTAGTTTATTACTTTTTGTACATCAGGGCATAAGTCAGCACACTTCAAAATAAACCACAAGAACACCGAATACAAAATACAATACGACACAAAGAAAAAAAGGCGAATGGCGATCCAGCTGTAATTCAGTACAATGTCTGGCCAATGAAAAAATTCGTATTAACGCATATATACAGCAATATCAGACTAAAGGATAGACTTATGCGAGATTGTATATCTCCATTTCACTTTGTTGGCATCAAGAATTCCAGACAACCCGTGGTATATTTATTTAATACGTATATGGAAAGCTTTCAGTGGTCGGTGTGGCGTTATTGTTGACATTGGCCTTTTTTACGAAGCTGGCCTAACTGGTGATAGATACCGCTTAATATCCTAAATCGAGCTATTTGACAACAAGATGGTGCCCCTGCTCACAACAGGCCAAATGTGACTCAGTTTTTAAATCAAAAGTATCAGACTTGGATTGGTAAAGTGGTTCAGTGCGATGGTGTCCCAATAGCCCAGATCGCACATTGGGGATGGCTCAAAGATCGAGTGCATAACCAGCACACATTTAACACTAGCTATTATTTCTTACATTAATATACAAGATTTATTAAATGATATGAATGTTTATTAACAAAAATAATTATTCTTAATATATTTGTCTTGGAAATAAATAAAATTATTTTAATTCAAAATATAAAATAACATGACTAACTATATAACGAAAATAAATGTTGATTATAAGAAATAAATATATGTAATGACAATGACCGATCAATAGTGGGTATTTAAATTGTATCGGCAGACTTCAGTCTTCCCTCTGTAATGAAAGTATGTAAAGACAAAAAAAAAGTTTTCGCTTTTATGTTGTGTAAATAACGTTATGTTGCGTCCCACAGCTTTGTAAGTGCGAGTGAGATAGCATGCAAACAGCAAGCGATTTCTTTTCATTCCATCTTGACCAATTGAATGAAACAAAGCTTTGTATTAAGTACAAAATTTTTAAAATTTATTAGCAGAGCACTTTCGACCTTATAGGTCATCATCAGTGCTTCTTGTCAGGATGTCAGTCAGAAATCTATTTGAACGAACAACAGTAGAACATATTAAAATATTTTTACATCACAATTAAAATCAAACAATCATATTACAAAACAATTTCAAATTCGGCTTAAACGGTCACATTTTTGATGGTGTAAGATTTGATAAAAGATCGTGAACCACGAGGTTGCTTTGATAAAAGATCGCCAATCCACGAGGTTAATTAGCAACAATCTGGGATCGGCCATGAAATGCTAAAGACTTGTTCCATTTATGTGTGACAAAGGTAAGGAGATCAGCTGAGGATCTTTGGTGATGAAATTCGTACTGTCTGTCATGGATGATTTTGTGTTTTTCTAGATATTTTAAAATTTGCAAGTTGATGACAGTATAGTGGATTTAGGCACTTCTAGTATTGAATTGGGCATTTTTTCGAGTTGAAATGTTCTTATATGGACTTCTAAACATGGTGCGGCAATTTTAATTATACAGTAAAAGAGCTTGGAAAAACTTACACATGGCGGTACTATCATTAAAACGCGGAAAATGTGACTTGAGCACATTTGCCATCAGAGTCGTCAATTAGCATATATTTATCCATCTTGAAAACCTAAGGGAAACTGCAGTTTATGTAATCCAAGAGACCGTTTAGATAATTATAAAATTGCGAAACGCAAAAAAGAAGAACACGAAGGGAAGCAACCGCATATCTTGGCGCTTCGAGAGCAAAAGTCTGTAAAGGCATGGCCCATTACCACTTCCCGTCTTATCGTAATTAACACGTTATTAGTTTAAATCAAGGACTCAGTTGTACTTAAAGACCGGCACACATGTGTTTGAGTCTAGTTCAATTTAATAACTCCTATAATCAGTTTGGATGGCTTGTACTCGGGCTTCGACAGTAAATTGTAGAAATTATTTTTGTTACAGTCGAATGGTTTCATTGGCGTGATTGTCGTCATTTAAAAGAAAAGTTTTTTTTTATTATACCTTTTATTGTTTTGTGCATTTTATCTTACACTGGATTCTGATTGATTACCTTCTAGCAGTAGCACGTGTACACGCCATTGATTTGGATTTCCAAGATATTTATAACCCGCCAAACGATATGATCCCCCACCAATTTTTTGAGAAAGGCAGTCAGGCTTTCAGTTATGTAGAATACGGATTTCATGCCATATGGGAAAAGTCGAAAAAAAACTCACTTTGGTGTAAAAAAGCTCTATACATATTAATAAACTAAGAATCCCTATGGAAAAAATCTGAAAAGACCCACAGTATACAGGGTAGCAAAAACCTATTTGGAACCATTTTTTCTCTCTAAATACGAAGTCACAGCCATCTACACAGAAAAAGCACTATCGTATATTAAATTGGATACCCATTCACTCCATGACACACTCTATTCCGTATTGCACAATACAAATTCGGTTTATTTCAATGATTAGTTCATCATTGTTAACCAATAGGTTATAAGATTGCTTGAAATATAAGGTTTCATCGGTTTTTAATGGATCATTCAAATATAGCAATTATTTGATGCCAGTAATACCATGTTCTAAATTCAATGCAAACTATCATTGGTTTCACTAGAAGTTTATTTGTAAGAATATGCACCTCATTTGATGCAAAATGGTTATTGTTTCAATTACAACATAATTAATTTAATGTAACTTCCAATAGAAAGAAAACATTTTTGTTTAAATTCAATCATATTCGTGTTTTGAAGAACAATTACTCTTATTTAATATAATGAAGAATTTCTATTACATCAATTATACTTATATTTCAGACAAATGAAACACGCTTTATTATTTTAAAATAATTTTTATTTAGTATTATTAAACACACATTGTTTAGACATTCTGTAAACATTTAAATATAAAAAACACATTTTATTACACCACACTGACGCGAACACCGTCAACTTTTTATATTTATTTCACTCCAAATATAGGATCCGCTTCTTTGTAAAACTGTCTCCTTTGGCTTGTATGGGTACAGGATGCTAGATGGAACAAATTTGACACTGCATTCGAATCTCCTAAATTTAAAGCTAGATGGTGGAAACCATGTCTAAAAAATACAAATTCAACAATAAACTTGCGATCATATTTAATGTTAAGAGTTTTTTAACAATACGTATCGACTGAGTAAACAGTCATATAAAATAGTTAGTCTATTATGAAAGTCTATATGAAAACCAAGAGATAAATATAAAAACACACTTATTACTGCAAAGCGTTTTAGATTTGTTTTACTTACCATAAAACACTGAAATAAGTTGCTCCAGTCTGCAGTCTTGCAAAAGATCGATTATTTTTGGCGTATGACTATCCAACGAACAAAGAAACATTCTAACCTCTCCAAGGGTGTCCGCGAGCAAGAGCAATAATATTTCAGCCAATAACAGGACCCATTGAATTAATATTTTTTATTTTTTCTCCAATACCTTATATGTTTTAAAGGAGTGTTTATTTTAATTCAAATGATATAAGGATTCTTGACTTAATTTTCACATTTTTTATTTCAACCGTAGTTCTTGTTTGCTTAATAAAATATATTGTCATTTGAATCACACCGCCTACAAATAGCTATTTTTCGCCCAATTATATTTAGGCATTCCAATCAAATAGTTACATATTTTGGCTCTAACAATTCTACACTCCAAGGAATATTTGAAATTTATTGGATTTCAATAGTATTTTGCTCATTGAAATAATGGTAATATAGTTTTCAAAGAAGTAGGTATACTTTTGAATTTCAATAATAAGACTATATTTAAAGCAATATTTTTTTTTTGATTATTTCAATGATGTTTTGTTGAGGCAATATTAACTTTGATATAACTAATATGACAGTGGTCAAAAACAGTACTATTATTGAAAATAGCATAGCAGTTTTTTTCTGTGTAGGTTGGTAATTTAAAAAACTTGCCTATATCGACATTTTTCTTAATCTTAATCAGGCTATTTATCATCGAATAATAATAATATAATTTGGCTTATGAACTTTACTGAAGTCTAAAAAGTAAGCTAAAAATACCTCCTCTCTGAATCAGGGCTGTTTTATCCACTAGCACTAGGCAATCCTAGGGTAAGGGCGTCGCGAAGCAAATAGGCGCCACGTGGTTTAAACGAAAATTAAGTTCCCTATTAAGCTAACCCGGGAAAATTACCTATAAAGTTGGTTTTTTAAATAAAAGATTTTTTCTATTCTCGGAACTAACCTACAAACAATAAATTTAAAATAATAACTAATTGCCTCAAATGCATATTTTATTACTATTTGCTCAACATTTTTACCAATATAATTAATTTTACTTTATCTAAAGTGCAAATCACAGTTGCCCATAAAAAATCTGCAGTACCAAGATAACTGCCTCGCGTATAGTAGCGATTTATATTATTTTACATCCTGAAAATAAGAAATGAGATTATCTCGGAAAGTAGCAAAATTAATTATGATACAGGCTTCCATATACCATCTTCCAACCGTTTATTATAATAATAGTCCTTGGAAGATCACTTTTATTGGCCATGTACAGGATCGGAATAAGCGTTTAACTTCACTGGTCGGACTATTCTCCGCCCGACACAGTACTTGGATAGGTGACCGCTTGAGAACACCGTGTCTCACCGTTCTAACCAAAGAAGGTGGTAGAGGAATTCCTCCTCGGACGACGTGGTACCACCCCACATATCCCCTTAAAGGGCTTTCCAGCTCTGGATGTGTGAGTCGGACTTCTCCAGTGCACCCACGATACATGGGACTTAGGCTTTGGCCTTCGTAGACTGTCAGAAGATCTTTAAAAAAAGAGTGGGAGCCTTAAATTTGACACATTAAAATAACTTGCTGCTGCTGCTAATATGGGATTAGTTTGATAGCCCTCCTTCTTTATTATGCTATCTAAGCAGTAGAACTCATTGATTTCTATTCTGTTCTTCTGTTGCCTGTTTTTAGACATTTCATTTTTCTAAGCTTCTTTTCGTCCATTTCATGGATTTATTAGGACTGGATACGGGATGATTTCACATTCTTTGAAGCCAAAACAAACCATTCTAAACGACACTGTAAACACAATTTGTAAACATTGGCCACATCTTATTTTACCTTGTATTTTTGTACAAAAATACGTTAGAAGCATCACAAGATTTACCAAAAGTAATGAAAGCCCCAAAATATTTTATTTTTCTGCTAAATAGTAATAAATTTAAGTTAAAAAGGTTTTATTATTTATAGGTTATGTTATGTTAGGTTATTTCTAAAGGCGATTATTTAAAGTCGCTCTGAGTCATTTATAAATCTATATAAATCTATACGTCGCACTTTTTCATTTCTAGTTCATTAGACAAAGACGTACGTGTAACCGAGCGTTCCCAGACGTTTTTCCTAAGCACCCAGCAGACAACAACACTTCTGAGCTCCAACACTCCAATGCTATTTTATCTCTTTTTACTACCATTCTTGATTCAATTACGTAGTGATTCGTAGTCTTGTCTATGTTCGTAGTTCGTAAACTGCTCTCTCAAGAGAATAACAAACAACAAAATATTTATATTATATAAGGCTTCACGTTCGATACGCTCACAGTATAGGGATATCGAATCCATATTATAATAGATCCATGGTCCATTTTCATTTTGTACTTCTATATTCCTTTTATCTTTTTTTAATCATTGATATTTTCTAACTTTGCATCTTTACTCCTGCTTTAGATTTCTTTTAAGTACTTCATTTGTTGCTTGCCAAGGTTAAAATTAATATTATAAAAATTATTTTACTTTCTTTCCTATTTTCAAATCTTTTTCCTCGTTGTCATTGCCTCCTTCCTTGTACTTAGTTTTACTTGATTTACATACGTTTTATGTTTGATCCTCTTTCTTTCTAAAGTTTTTAAGTTTTCTTCTATTTTTGATAATTTTGGTATTTTTATCGGGATCCCCGTTTTTCTTCTTCTTCCTTTCCAGTTATTTCCTTGGAGCATTCTTATGTGCTGACTTAATTGACACTTTTCACTTAAGTGTTCGCTTCATCATCTATGACTTCGTCCACATTTCTTGACTACCCATATATTAATGCAACTTCTACCTTTTTCAGTTCATCTTCAATATCCTCATAAAAGCATCCCCTAATCCCTAATGTATTCTTCCCTATAGCTTTTTTGCATCTTCCTTTTACTTAATTTCCAAGCTCTTTATATCTGATCTTCTTGTTTTTTCCAGTTCTCTAGTTTTCTTCTTTCTTCCATTAATTTTAGTATTTTTCCGTGATCCGTGGCATTTGATTTTTTGTTCTCTCTTTCTGTTAACCAACCTTTCTCAGATCATTGTAAAGTACTGACGTAATTATGCCCCACTTTTCATTTATATCTTCACTGAGTTCTTCTATATACAACTTGTGTTTCTGATAAAACTTGGAGGGTTTTCAAAAATCTATAGTTTGAAAATAAGTTGGCCCAAAAACTTATAGCTGATCAATGTCTATTTATTTTATGAAGAACCCTAATTTTTGTTACAGTTTATTACTGTTTGTAGAAGTTTAAACGATTTATAAATTTTTATTTCTTTTGTTTAAAACTTTTTATTATTTTGATCATAGTTCATACATAATACTGGACATATTAAGTTTTACGTGATCCGACCCTGTATACCTAATTTCATTGTTGCCAATTATCCAAAGCGCGAGTGCTGTAGATTTCATACACCAGGTGCAAGATGTTATTATGCAGTACTGCGTGCATTGCGTGAAACAATTCTCCTAATAACCCTATACAGCATTAATGCGACATGGGCAAAACGATAAACACATAGCGCAGTGCCATCTCTTAGTGTCGGTTCCGTTATGTGCCCGAGGTGTCAAAAACTTAAACGCTGTAACTAGATTTACATAATGACAGCTCAGTCATTTTTCTCTAGAATCGCGGAAAAAGCTTAAACGTAAATTCTCCGTAAAATGGTAATTGTGGGTTTAAAAAGGAAAAAAATGGAAACCGAATTAAATCAGTAAATTTAAGTAATAATTTTTAATTGTACAAATAAATCGAATGACATAAATCAAAAAACAATGTTTTAATAATTTGCAATTTAACAAGATTTTATTTTCCAAAATTATTCCGAATTTAAACCACTCCGGCTCTGGCGCTTTTAAGAATCTTGAAACATTTATATTTATTTTTATTCAGGTACCTACCATTTTGTCAAAAAGCAACGAAAGAGCTTGAAACGAGAATTACGACAATGTGACACGGTAAGAAAGTTTTCAAACGCAACCAATCACCCAATAAAATTTTGTTAGATTACCTCCCAGATCACAGTTTGTTTCGATGCGCGGACTACTCCTTTTATACACGCTCAATTCAGATTAGAAAAGTTAATTATATATTAACTATAACGTTAGGAATTTTTCTACCGAAATGAACTTAGAAGAAAAAAATACTATATCGTTCCGCTTATTATGAAAATAATGACCTTGCCCAAAACTATATGCACCAAAAATTAATGATCTTCATATTTTTTATTTTCACCAAAAGCGCCGCACGACCCGATCTACCTGTATACGGAGATGGAAGAACAGCAACATCACCTTCGTAATTATCATACTAATGAATTACAATCTGAAAACAGAAGAAGCTGTAATATATACAGGGCGTTTGCAGTGAGAAAACAGAACGGGATATTTTTAGTTAGATCATATTTTTTGACTTTTAAGCAAAAATTACTAAATATATAACAATTAGAAAAGACAAAGAAAAAATTCTATGTTGTTAGTATTGGAAGAACTATATCTGTCCCTACGAAATACTTTAGACATTTGCTTATTAACGAAAAAAATCTTTATGAAAATCTAAAAATATCTAAATTTACATAGCAAAAATTGATGTTAATAAAGTTTTTGTCGATTTCAGACAAACGGTAAACTTGACAACAATGTGGGCTCACCATTGGATCGGGCGTAATTTCGTACCTAAGGGTACAAAATTTCATAAAAACCGGATAAACGGTTTGCAAGATATTTCGAGGTTTCCATATTTTTGTTACACACTGTATGTGACGCATTTCTGGTCGTTCCGTTAGTAACAGTCAAGGAGGGAATGGTAGCGGTTAATTCTCCTGAATAAGAACCGTGGAAGTATCTGTGGAAAAGAGATAGATCTCCCACAATGCGGCGATGAGCGAGAGAAGGGAGTTTTCTTGTGAGGACTGGATGATTGATGAGGCTCTCTTTTGGTAAAATCAAGAATGTTGTGTCGAAGGTGATGCCGCTCCCCAGATGTGGGAACAGTATTCTAGGTTAGGTCTTATTTGCCTAATTGCCTAAATTGCTAACCAACTTGCTAAAGAAGGACCACAAGCTCCTTTCGATGGACCTAAGCCCTCCTGAGGCATCACTAGAGGCCCCCTTATGGAAAACCTCAGGCAATGGGAAAAAGCGCAGAAAATAGCCCACTTAAGGTACGCTCCAGGATAAAGACAGGCAAAGAGAACGATTAGTTATCGGCCCGACTACCCAAAAAAGCTCCTGTACCTTCAAAAGAATGAACTCAGAGACTGGTTCCCTGCCTTCTCACTGGATACGTCCCTTGGAGGTATCACCTCAAAAAGATGGAAAACACTTGCTCTGTAAATGCCAAAGGCTGGAATATCTGAAGGGAGCGTTTCAGACGCCCGATGACAGTAAAGTGCGCCCCCAGAAATGTCCTAAATTTCGCGAAAAATTGGAGAATTGATACGTAAATAATGAAGGGTGGGGTTGATAGAGTGTAAGTTGGATGAGTGACCATCCACCATGACATATATGCGTCAGAAGCTACCGATCCAGGTGCATAGTTTAGGACGAAGACTGTAATACGGTAGTTTGTTGAGGAGTGCGGTATGCCATACTTGGTCAAAGGCCTTGGAAATGTCAAGGGCAACAATCAGGGTTTTGCCATGAAGTTCGAGAAACTTGCTCCAGTTGTGGGTGACAAAGGTAAAGAGATCAGCTGTGAATCTTTGATGGCGAAATTTTTTAATAACATATATTTACATATATTATTATTACTCACTCACTGTTTCTACTTGTAATACATTTTAAAATTTAACCCCCATAGAAAGCTAAACACGAAAAAAAATTGATTTGCTGCTTTAACAGGTCGGTCTATCTCGTAATTAGTACGCATCGTACCGTAGTCTGTCTAATCGAATGCCAAATATCGTCTAAATAATGACACTCTCGCGAGCAGCACAAAAATACAAAGATTGGACGGAGAGGCGGACACCTTCACAACAACATCATTTATTATTTGGACATACAATGGTTTCGTGAACAGGTAACAGTTAGTTTTGCAAAATAGTGATAATTCGACTGTCCTTTAAACATTACCCATTTAGTAATATTTTGTAAACATATTGCGTTAAATTGGCATAATTGGACTAATTGGAGTGAGTTCTCTCCAGTTAATCTTTATAACGAGTTGACTGAGTTACTTATCCACTTTCTATCTCTTATAAAAATATCTATAAAGTAATAGACACCATCTTGCATTCGATATCAAAAGTACTCATCTTAATAAAAATGGTTATAAATTAGAGCTGTGATAGTAAGGCACTGACAACCATCTTTTTATACTTTCCGCCATATTAGATCTACCAGCTTCCATCTGTGGCGTACCACATAACAATCAGGATACAGTACTTAAAGCGATTTCATATTTTTAACAAAAAAAAATATTTTTCTAAATTAAAAGCGGAAGAACTCTTTTTAAAAGGCCTGAAGTAATAAAACCTAATTTTATATGCAAAAGTGATATAGAGTGTAATAATTGTGTAATTCATTATTTTCTATTGGATCCAATACCGGCAGAGCCAGAACTTTTTTCAGATCCTGGTATTTGGTGTTGAACGCTGAAAATAAAAAGATCGGCTAAAATTTTGTTGCTACTTTAAAGAGCACATATTGTTAAATTGCAATGTTCTCTTTATTTTTGAATTGCACCAAGCCTAAGCATTAGGCGTCTGAAGAGAAGGGAAATGTAATCTGTTAACACGGGATTAAGGAAATCATCTGCAGGCAAATTGTTCCATAATCTGGAGACCCTAGGTATGAATGGGACCTTCTAGGCTTTGGTAGCTGAACAGTAAAGGGATGCATACATATATGCGCCTCTCGTTCTGTCAAGAACAGTTAAGAAAGTAATTATAACGGTCAGTTCTTTAGGGCAAAATCCGTGGAGGTATCGGTAGAAAAGGAATAAATCTCCAAAAGCGAGATAAGGGAGTTTTCTTGTGAGGACTGATGGGTCATTAATGAGTCGAATGACTCTCTTTTCGATAGAATGAGGGATGTTAAGTGTCGAAGGTGATGCCGCTTCCCAGATGTGGGAACATTACTCTGGGTTAGGTCTTATTTGGGAAACATAGAGATTGTGTAAGTTGGAAGGGGAGCTCGAAAGAGAAAACCAAGTTTTTTAGCAGCTTGTGGCTATTGAACTAATGTGTTTGTGTCAGCTGAGATCATGTATGAAAGCCATGCCAACAAGATCGAACGTTTCATTGTTCTGTAGGCTTGGCCGTTCATGTGGATGGGGTAAGTGTTGCCGGATTTCTTGTGCGACAGAGAAAATTTTAGAAATAAAGGATTCTTTCCCATGAAACTAGGTCTACTTTTTAAAACGGTAGCAAATTATTACAAAATCTTATTGTTTTGTGTGTGTAAATAGATATATTTCTTCCATACTACTCGTAACAATATATGAGCCTTTCAGAGGAAAAGTGGTATAACGCACAAGCAAACCGCAATGCAGTTATACCACTTTTCCTCTGAACGGCTCATATTAGAACTCTTCTTTCCTTTTCTTTATGTTTATCTATGGAGAAATTTTTGGTAAAAGCCAAATACTATGGTCTAATATAAAAGTGTGATGTGTTTTATAGGCGTACTTAGAGATGGAACATTCTCGAGAATATATTTTTGGGAAATATTCTCCGAGAACAATGAGAATTTATCGTAAATTTCGGAGAATTTATTTTATATGTTGGAGAATTTTATGTTTTGACTGCATAACCTGAACGAACATATTTTTTTACCAAAAGTAATTTTTACAATAATTTTATCTAAAAAAATAAAGAGATGTAGAGATGGAACATTCTCGACAATTTATTATTGGGAAATATTCTCTGAGAAAAATGAGAATTTATCCGAAATTTTGGAGAATTTATTTTATATGTTGGAGAATTTTATGTTTTGTTTGACTGCATAAATTGGAAGAACATATTTTTTACCCAAAATAGTTTTTACAACAATTTTATCTGAAAAAATAAAGAGATAGCACTGCACAATAACTAATTTAGAAAATATTTAAATTGTTAATTAACGTGATTACGCATCTTAGTCAAAATAAATACACGTTAAATTTTTATTTCCATTATTTCCGAGTAAATTTATTTATAAATAAAACACAACTTAGAAACGCACTGTATAAAATAGCATGTCTAAACAAGTTGTTGAAAACAACACAGAAAAGAAATAAAGATAAAGATGCTCCAGCTCCATCTGAGATACAATAGTGGCATTAAAATAAATTACCTTAAATTTCCGTATATTCTCATAAATTCTCCGAGAATATGAATTTTCCCGAGAACATTCTCGTTCTCGGAAATAATCTCGGCAATTTTCCAGTAATTTATATTTTTTTCTAAAATCATAAATTCTCGAGAATTTATGCTGGGAAATATTCTCGGTAATTTACCGTTCTCCGGAAATATCCACTTGAGAAAATTCTCATGGCACATCTCTAGGTGTACCTACTTGGTATCACATCCCACCCCTATCGCCGTAAAGCTCAACCCGGCGACATCGCAGGTTATCTTCTACTACAAACCCAAGCAACCCCGGCTTAAAATAGTTAACTAAGAAAAAGTTACGTCTAAATTAGTAATTAACTAATGCAGCATCAAAACTTGCCGCATTACAGATGCCGAGTATATACCCGCAAGAAAAACCAAGAATAGCCATCATAGTCGGCCTTCCTTGTGAGCTTTTTGCTTGGAATATACCTATTAAAATATAAAATTAATGACACGTGACCAATTCGTAATGGCCACGACCCGCGCAGCACGTCATTAGTAAAAAGGTTTTACGGTTTGCCGAGTTTTGAAAATCGCCTGGTGATGATGATTTGTCGAATTTTACGGGGAATAATGGAAAGCCTGGAGTAATAAATAAACACGAAGAAACGGTACATTGTGTTCCCATATTGCACTGAAGAGCGAGGAGTCTAAAAGTAATGGACAACCGTGAGCCCAATGGAGAGCGAGCTTTCGCTTTTATTGAGGCTCACCAGACAGCCAAAAACCGCAGGATAATAACTCTTGTAACGCTAACCCGCATCTTCAATACATTTCTTCTGAAAAATCAACAGTAGCAAATATGGTATCAATAATAACTACCGTAAACCGTGGACAACTTTTTAGCATACTTTTCTTAATAACTTAAAATCTACTTGGCGGAAAAATATGAAATAACAACAACAGCAATACCGACCTACTAAAAGCTATCGACTGGCACAAAAAAAAAGTTAAAAGCATTGACAGTAAGAAGAAAAAGAATTTATCGGTGACCAAGTAGCCTCGGTATTGGATTGGATAGGAGACGTGCTCTAGAATGGCCAGCGAGATTTCCAGATATGACGCCGCTTGGTTTCTTCCTCTGGCGTCCCTTAAAAAGAGTAGTTCTCAACTGAGCAACTAGAAGACCCGAATTTAAACCGGTACTAAATCCTAAAGCTCTGTGGCGAATCTCGGGAATATTTTTTAAAAATAGGTTATAAAACTTGTGTGTCAGTTTTGCAGTTGCAACCCCCTTTAAAAATTATAACACACATTAGACTGTAATCTTCGTCACCGCCCTAAAAAACAATCATTCACTTTCCGATGAGTGTTGGTATTTGGAAGGCCCGGTCTTCATTTTTCACTGTCGGCGGCCGCATGATGTATGACCTCTTGTTTCGCCCGTAAAGCTATTTATTTTTTATCCTGAAGAGGGATATTTAAAATGTATGGGTCTTTTACGTGTTTTACAATATTAATGATAAGATGGAACAATCCATGTATTAAAATTATCAATAATACATTTAGGGACAAAATCATGAAAAATTTTAATATTTTTTATCGAAAACAACATGATGCACTTATGACTAGAGCGGTCCAAAATGTGACATAGGCGTACGCGTCATAGTAAGTATAATATAACAGAAAAAAAGACACACCAAATTTTAGGGGTATCCTAATGGATAGTAAATCTACTTTTTCATGTAATTTAATTTTTTCAATCCCCTCGAGGGATGATACTAGAGAGTTGTGGTCAAAAATTTTAAATACAGAATACAGCCCTATGCCGTGTGGTACCTCATTTTCAAGATCTTCAAAAAATAAACATTTAGTGGCAAATCCGAGATCCGTATCTTAAGTCGTTTTTAAATGGCAAGCCTTTAAAAATTAAAAATTGTGAAAAAAAAGTACAAATTTAAATACCTTTATTACTCTTATTACTTTAAAAGTTGTTCCAGGTGATCACCATGAACTTCTTTGCAGTAATAAAGTCGATTTTGGAATTCCCTTCTCACATTTTCGAGCATGGCAGATGTTACGTCTCGAAAATGTGTGAGAAGTAAGTTCCAAAATCGACTTTATTCCCAGAGCAACATCTATTTTATAACGGGATTTATACAAACTACTCTTCATTCCTAAATCTAATTCTTAATTTTAAATAAACTGAGTTTACACTTTCTTTTGACAATTTGACACTGTGCTGTAAATTATAAATTTGATTTATCATTAACCCAGCCGCCTACACCCTCTATTTTAGTATATCTGTACACAAATCCGATCAAACTCGAGCGTCATCCAATGTCCCGATACAATTAAAGACGTCAATCCCTCAGGACGCTACAAGCTGCCTGGTCCCGAGGGACACCGGGAACATTCTTAAGCTTCGTTGCTTTGGTACACAATGCTCGCATCCGGGGCCCTATCCCACTTCTGATGGCGAAGTTGGATGAATTCGGTTTTCTCTTGTTTTGTCAATTTCCCCTTGTGAATACAGAATTCTGATTTTGCGTTATAACTTTTAGCATTATATTATACATTAAGGAATATATTTACAAAAAAAAAGTATGTATTTATGTCTATTACAAAAACTGAGAACGTATAGAATGTAATATGCATGCCTACTCGAAAAAGTAAACCGACGGTTGTGATTTCACCATTTTATCTTGACTTTTACCTATTTTGATTGTCTTGTCCTGCGGCAAAATGTACATAACCTACCTTTACATCGTCTCCTTTTTGTGAGGACATAAGTATACGTTCAGATTCCCTAAGGTTTAAGATTTAGTACTGGTTTAAATTAAGATCTTAGTAATGATTTGACAGGTTTTTGTCCTGTCATTGTTAATAAGTCGTCATTAAAAACTTATGAATTATTCTGATATTTCAGCGATTTGCTTGGTTTCCAAACGATTTTCATCTTGGAACGAGTTGCTGTAATGAATTTAGTTCTATTATTGTCGTAAGTACATCCTACTAAAATTGCTTTTTCTTTATAAATTTCCGAAAAAGCTCAGAAATAAATTCATAATATAAAACTTCGTTGTTCTTATTCTTACACTTGTCAGTTTAAAACTTTTGGTTGTCAAATTAGACCGGACTAGCGTTAGAGAATTTGGCTGATAATTTTTATCTAGCTCTGTCCAGCTTGTCAAGTTTGCACAATAGTATTTTTTCGGTCATTTTTACAGCTCTGTGAACCAAAAACGGCTCAAGTGATTTAACCAAATTTCTGGTTTTTAAAAACCTAATTTATTGAAAGATAGCTACGAGGATCGTTAACCTAATAAGAACCACGTCAAAAAGTAAAAGCTTTAACCACGTGGCATTCGTTGAAATATTTTTTTCTCAAATTTTATTTTTACATCATGTGAAAGCTTGGATTAATATCTAGGAACAATAATTAATCTTTTTAAGTCCTGTAACAAGAATTATTGTCATCATTGTTTTGAAAAACAGCTGTGAATTTTAGGATATATTCAGTAATTCAACAACCTGTATCGTGTCTATTAGTATTATTAGTTATACCATAGACTAAATAATACATAGACGAATACCGGCGTGTAATAAAAATGGACCAAAAAGCGGGTCTCCCTTGAGACATTTTGGGGGTTTACTGGTTTATGGCTTAGGAATTTGTTTATCCACCATTATATATGTATGTATATATGTGAACTATATATATATTTTAATGGTGAACAAACAAATTCCTAAACCATAAACTAGTAACACCACCAAAATGTTTCAAGGAAGACCCGCTTTCGGTCCATTTCGGTGTGTTCGAGAATTTGTTTATATTTGTTTATAGTCTCTGGTTATACATATATTATTTAGAAAAAATATTTTTGGATATCACGTTTTATAGAAAATAATAGTTAAATTAATATGACTTAATCGTTTGACTTTTTAACGACCTTTTCTGTTTGCAGTTAATTTTTACTATTTTGTACCAAAATTTAATCAAACCGAACACATGAAGTCAACTCGATGTCTGCCTGTCCCAGTCCTCTTTTTTACAAGACCGTTAAACGTTAAGAGCTGAAATTTTGAAATTTAGCATAGGCATCTATAGGTCAAAGAATAAAAGCAGATTTAAAGTACATCAAAATGAATTCAAAATTTAGGGGTTATATTTTTGGCGGTAAACGAGTGACAGCTTTGTATTACAGTGTAACCTCTATAAGCCGGACACAGTTTAATCCGGGCACCTATTTTCAAAAGTCATAATCCGGACACATCCTTTTAATCCGGACAGTAGCGCGCCTTCTTGAATTTTTCGAGCTTTTTGAAGACATGGTCGGAGCAAAGAAGATAAAACTATTTTCTTTCCTGAATGAGCCAGTCGGGCGTCAGGGTGACTTAATATTAGCTGGTTGCCATTTTGCATGTACTGTATGCAGCCTTATTTATATTTTATTTACTTTCGCGATAAGTGCACTAGGAAAACTGTTATTTTTGTTTACATTTTTTCAAAGTGTCAAAAAGAGAACATACAACGTTAAATTTGCAATAAACAAGCGAAGTAAAGCTTGTTTTAAGCTCTTTCGTTGCCCTTTAACAAAATGGTAAGTACCGCAATATATATATATATATATATATATATATATATATATATATATATATATATATATATATATATATATATATATGTATGTATGTATACAGTGTGTCCACGGATGGACCTAACTATACTTGTAAACTTTCTTATTTTGCATTTTAGAAGAAAAAGTCATTCTTCAAAACAAATTTTGCTTATGCTAAAAAGTCCACCGCCATATTCAAAATTTCGAATTGACATACAGGGTCGATAAAAAACGAGAAAAACTGAAACTAAGTCAAGAATATAGTACCTGTTATTTGAATGAAAGGTGAAAATGTTACAGAGAAAAGATGTTTGTAGTATTAATAAAAGTTCAGATATCAAATTGGAACCTTGTATCTCAAAGTTAATTGTTTTGCCTTTATTAGGATTTAAGTAATAATTATACAAATTTAGCCAAAGTGATTATTACAGGATATATGCAGGTAAGATATTTTTACAGAAACATTGTTTTCTCTGACCAAGCAACATTTACCACGAATGGAGTCGTTAGCAGCCAGAATTCTAGATATTGGTCGAAAGAAAATCCAAATTTCCGAATTATAACAAATAGGCAGCGATATAAAAAAAGTTAATGTTTGGTGTGCAATAATGTATAATAAAATTATTGGTCCCTATTTTTTTGACGGAACCGTAAACCAGAACACATACATAGAGATGTTGGAAAACTTCTTATTCCCTGCTCTGGATGAAGTAAACTTGCAAATGAGACAGACACTTCATTTTCAACAGGACGGTTGTCCTGCACATAAAGCAATTAGAGTTAGGGAGTGGCTAGATAGGCATTTTGCTAACAAATGGATTGGACAGTTCGGTCCCATTAGATGGCCTCCACGTTCCCCAGACATCACCCCACTAGATTTTTTTTATGGGGACATCTTAAACAAAAAGTTTATGTGAATGATCTTCACGATGATGAAAATCTTTTAAAACATAACATTATAGAAGCAATAGCCGAAATAAATGAGCATACCATTCATCTAGTGTACGAAAAATTTAGGACATTGATTGAAAAATGTGTAGCGGT
The DNA here is from genome assembly GCA_963971165.1 of Philopedon plagiatum. Classification (NCBI taxonomy): domain Eukaryota; kingdom Metazoa; phylum Arthropoda; class Insecta; order Coleoptera; family Curculionidae; genus Philopedon; species Philopedon plagiatum. The sequence goes on from OZ020193.1 coordinate 100,605,514, forward strand.
AGGAAGACAACATGTAGAGTAATGTTTTTTTGTATTTATGTTATCGTTCTTCAATAAATTATTAACTTTTGATAAATTTGTGTAATTATTACTACTTTAATCATTAAAGACAAATAAATCAGTTTTGAGATACAACGTTTAAATTGGATATCTAAGCTTTTATTGACATTACAAACATCTTTTCTCTGTAACATTTTCACCTTTCTTTCAAATAACAGGTACTTTATTCTTGACTTATTTTCAGTTTTTCTCGTTTTATATCGACCCTGTATGTTAATTGGAAATTTTGAATAAGGCGGTGGACTTTTAAGCATAAGCAATATTTGTTTTGAAGAATAACTTTTTCTTCTAAAATGCAAAATAAGAAAGTTTACAAGTATAGTTAGGTCCATCCGTGGACACACTGTATATATATATATATATATATATATATACAGTGACCGGCAAAAAGTTCGCAACATATGGGAAAAATTTTTATTAGGTGAGTATTGGAAAAACTTTTCCGGGGGATCGGTTCTGCATGTCCGATAACCTAAAAATCGATTTTGACATACGTCACGTGACCACTGGTATAGCGTCAAATTAAAAAAAAAATTGTTAATTTACAAAAAGTGAGGTTAGTTGACGAGATATCAAAAAAAGTTATTTGAAAAAATTGCTTAGAATTAAATTCTAGGTCCTTCTGCAAAATTTTAAGATTTTATTTAAAAAAATTGGAAAACTCAATTTTTTTTAAATATTTTTTTATCGATTTACAAATTTCCAGTTTTTTTCGTTTAGATAGCTTGGCTAATGTAAAGCCCATATATCTGGATGAAAATAAACGAATGTAATTAGTAGTTTTTTCTACAATTGACAGGACAAAATTTAAAAAAACAGGGTTTCGCCGGACGCTAGCTGTTGCAATGACTTGTATCTAGCAGCAGTGTCACAATTTTAGAGACATTTCAATGAGATTACATTGAGAAAACCTTAATCGTCTTAAATATATCTGAAGTTCGACTTTTTGTAAAGTTAAGGGGAGTAAAATAGATAATCAACAAAAAATTACCTGTTTATTTAATCGAAATTTCATAAACGAAAACCAATGTAAGAAAAACTTAAAAGTAGTCAAATTCTGTACTAACAACATAAAAAATCATTGTTTTTCCTTGGGTGCACAAAATTTAAAACTCAGTATGACCACCATTTCTCTCCATACATACTATTGTTCTCGAGCGCAACTCTCGATTAACATTTCGGAGCATTTTACGATTTATTTGCAATACACAATTTCTAATGACATTCTCTAAATTTTGTATATTCCTAAAGGGTCGATGTTTGTACACAGAGTTCTTTAGGTATCCCCACATAAAGAAATCTAACGGAGTCAGATCTGGTGATCTCGCAGGCCACGGATTTTCAGAAAACCGTCCTATCCACTGGTTTCCAAATTCTTGATCCAGCCATCTCTTCACCTCATTTGTGGAATGAATGCTAGCTCCGTCTTGTTGAAAGTATAAATTTCTTATTTCGGCTAATGACAAATTGTCTAAAAAGTCAGATATCTCAGTTTGTAGAAATTCTAAATAGGTATCGTTCTGAATTTAAATTGTCTCTAAAGAAAAAAGGTCCCACTATTCTGAGGTTGAAAATTCCGCACCATACATTAACCTTAAAACTATATTGGTCTTTACTCTGAATTACAAAGTCTGGGTTTTCGGTGGCCCACCATCTACAGTTTTGTGAACTGACGGTTCCGTTAGAGGTAAATGTAGCTTCATCCGAGAAAAGAACGTTCTTTGGGAAATTAAAATCTTCCTCAATCATACCCTGGAACGAGGCACAAAAATCGAAGCGGGCGTCATAATCCTATCTTTTAATACTTGTACAAATTTAGGTTTGTACGGATGAAATTTGTTTCTTTTTAATATCCTCCGCACAGATCTTTCGTGAATGTTAGTGATCTCCGATATTTGACTAACTGCTAATTGGGGTGTTTCTGTGATCGACAAACACACATCCAGAGAACCTTCGTCACCTGTTACCGGTTTTTCATGGGAAACTTTATACTGATTTTCTACCGATACCGTTTCTTTAAATTTATTGACTAGACGAGATACTGTGGAATAATGGAGGGATTTATCGGGGTGCCTCTCATTAAAAATTGCTGCTGTTTCTCTATGGCTTTTGTAATTATCTCCAGAAATTAAAATAATTTCTATCTTTTCCTGAAGAAGTAGTGTGGGTGCCATTTTAAGGAATAAAATATTAATAAACTTATGTAAAATATCAAACTTAGTAAGATGCGAGACATAAACCAATGACATAGGTTGAAATCAAACAAATTATAATTTGTTTGACATTTTTCTGTTGTTTTTAACCTACTAGATTATTTGGTTGTTTTAATTTCAGAGCCTGCTTTGGTAGTTTTAAGTACAACTAAATAGACCTGGTTGTTAAATTTATGTGCGAAAAATCTTAATAAAATCTTGATACAGTCATTTCATTAGATTCAAACCATTGCAACAGCGAGCGTCCGGCGAACACCTATTTTTTCGATTTTGTCCTGTCAATTGTAGAATTTTAGATCTGACTCCGTTAGATTTTTTTATGTGGGGATACCTAAAGAACCCTGTGTACAAACATCGACCCTTTAGGAATATACAAAATTTAGAGAATGTCATTATAAATAATTGTGTATTGCAAATAAATCGTAAAATGCTCCGAAATGTAAATCGAGAGTTGCGCTCGAGAACAACAGTATGTATGGAGAGAAATGGTGGTCATACTGAGTTTTAAATTTTGTGCACCCAAGGAAAAACAATGATTTTTTGTGTTGTTAGTACAGAATTTGACTATTTTTAAGTTTTTCTTACATTGGTTTTCGTTTATAAAATTTCGATTAAATAAACAGGTAATTTTTTGTTTATTATCTATTTTAATCCCCTTAACTTTACAAAAAGTCGAACTTCAGATATATTTAAGACGATTAAGGTTTTCTCATTGTAATCTCATTGAAATGTCTCTAAAATTTTGACACTGCTGCTAGATACAAATCATTGCAACAGCTAGCGTCCGGCGAAACCCTGTTTTTTTTAATTTTGTCCTGTCAATTGTAGAAAAAACTACTACATTCGTTTATTTTCATCCAGATACATGGGCTTTACTTTAGCCAAGCTATCTAAACGAAAAAAACCGGAAATTTGTAAATCGATAAAAAAATATTTAAAAAAAATTGAGTTTTCCAATTTTTTTAAATAAAATCTTAAAATTTTGCACAAGGACCTAGAATTTAATTCTAAGCAATTTTTTCAAATAACTTTTTTTGATATCTCGTCAACTAACCTCACTTTTTGTAAATTAACAATTTTTTTTTTAATTTGACGCTATACCAGTGGTCACGTGACGTATGTCAAAATCGATTTTTAGGTTATCGGACATGCAGAACCGATCCCCTGGGAAAGTTTTTCCGATACCCTCCTAATAAAAATTTTTCCCATATGTTGCGAACTTTTTGCCGGTCACTGTATATATATATATATATATATATATATATATATATATATATATATATATATATATATATATATATATATATATATATATACATATATATATATATATATATATATATATATATATATATATATATATATATATATATATATATATATATATATATATATATCAGAGTCGAAGTGGTTTAAATTCGGAATAATTTTGAAAAAATAAAATCCTGTTAAATTACGAATGATTAAAACATTGTTTATTGATTGATTGGTATATGCCATTCGATTTATTGGTACAATAAAAGATTACTATTTAAATTTCGGATTTCGAAATTATTAAACGTAAAAAAACTTTATTCATACTATTTAACCTTCTTTCTTTTGAAATCTCTTTATTTGTTACTAATACGGTAACATGTCACCAATCTAAGATAGCTGTTTACATTTATACAGTTACATTGTTATTACAATAATAAATATTGTCCAGCAAGACGACGCAGCCAGGCCATGGCCGGGGCTGGTGTTAGCCCTGCGGTAATTATTGGTGGCGCAGATGCAGATTGAAAGACCCTTTCCGGTAGACTTTCAGGGCCATAGGGATTCAGTTTTGACTTTTGAAGGGTTTCACTGAAGTAATTATATGTACAAAATTTTATTCGCATGGGATTGCTGGAAAAGCACTGAAAAAACAGCTAAAACCCTCTACTGATTATATTAAAATCATCTTAGGGCCGGCCCTGTTTACAGTTCCTGCAAATTTACATGGTTTTATTACAGCTGGTGTCGTTAATAGTTGATTCCAGGCAATAGGTCAACGAATCAGCTTAAAACGAGCTTTAATTAGATTATATTAGAGTTTACTTGTTAAATACCTACTTATTTCATTTTTATGGAGATTTTATTTTATGTTGACCAATAAACGTTTTATAAAATATCTTCGAGTTTTGTTTGGTTTGACGATTTGACATCATAACAATGTGATTTAGTTTGTATTCACTAATCCGGACAAGCCCCTTACAATTACTTGTCGGGATTATCGAGGTTACACTGTACTTTCCAGTTCAGTGTCTGGAGTATCAAATAAAAGCCCACAAAATGGGGACTACAAATTTATATATTCTTATTTAATATAACCCTTCTTAAGTAAAATTTGAAACAAAGTTATAAAAACTCTCCTTGTCTCTTTCCTACACTTGGTAAAATTAAAGTAGAACAAAGCTGACAAGAATCACGGGTTTGTCTAGTGATGCACACAGTAAAAACAAATTATAATAAAAAGTTGTATTATGAAACACTTATCACGCTAACTGGACTAACACCGCCATTTTTTTCTATGGTTTGTTTACAACATGGATTTATTAAGAAAGGATTCGATGTCCGTATCCTGTGAGCGTATCGAACGTGAAGCCTTATATTTTGTTGTTTGTTATGAAAACATTTCCCCTAGGGGTTTAGTATACGAACTACGTAATTGAATCAAGAATGGTAGTAGAAAGAGATAAAATATGTAGCATTGGAGTGTTGGAGCCAGTGGCGGCTGGTGAAATTTCAATGTTGTATATCTCTGTTCCTACTTACAGGACCCGTACCAAATTTAGAGGTTGTAATAGTGAGCCCACTGGGAAAGTTTTGGTAAAGAAAAAAAACATTTTGTAATTTGCGAAAAAAAGTTAAATTTTTGCTGGGCCTCACCTGGGAAAAAAATGAACACGTCTAGGTATTTTATTTATTATTTTTGCTAAACAAATTTTACTTCATTTCGTCGACAGGTTTTAAATTTTGAGAGAAAAAAACGTGTTAGTAGAAAGTTATAGCCATTTGAAGTTTTTTAAGTCTAAAATATAATTTAAAAAAAAATTCAAATGACTATAACTTTCTACTAACACATTCTTTTCTCTCAAAATTTAAAACCTGTCGACAAAATGATGTAAAATTTGTTTAGAAAAAATAATAAATAAAATACCTAAATGCGTTCATTTTTTTCCCAGGTGAGGCCCAGCAAAAATTTAACTTTTTTTCGCAAATTACAAAATGTTTTTTTTTCTTTACCAAAACTTTCCCAGTGGGCTCACTATTAAAACCTCTAAATTTGGTACGGGTCCTGTAAGTAGGAACAGAGATATACAACATTGAAATTTCACCAGCCGCCACTGGTTGGAGCTCAGAAGTGTTGCTGTCTGTGCTGGTTGCTTAGGAAAACGGCTGAACCTCGGTCTGAATACTCGGTTACACGTACGTCTTTGTCTAATGAACTAGGAAAGAAAAAGTGCGATTTATAGATTTATAAATGACTCGGAGCGACTTTAAATAATATAACCTATAAATAGTAAAACATTTTTAACTTAAATTTATTATTATTTAGCAGAAAAATAAAATATTTTAGGTCATTTATTACTTTTAGTAAATCTTGTGATGCTTCTAACGTATTTTTTGTACAAAAATACAAGGTAAAATAAGATGCGGCCAATGTGTACAAATTGTGTTTATAGTGTCGCTTAGAATGGTTTGTTTTGGCTTCAAAGAATGTTAAATCATCCCGTATACATTCTTAATAAATCCATGGTTTACAATAACTCTTTTTTAAGTACAAAAATGCATTTTCAGTTATTAATTTTTCAAAAATATTAATTTCTATAATTATGACCGCACTATCCGTGTGATCGGAACCACTGTGAGACGTACCTAATTTTTTGTGTTTGTGTTTCAATCGATTGATTGTGCAATAACATTAAGATTCTTATTGAAAACGCAAAACGACTGAACAGCTCTATTATAATCCAACTATTAAAATAACCTAATAATTCGATTACTAAAATAATACGATTCTACCCACCAAAAACTCTACCTCTCAAGACTTAATTATATTCTTAATATTTAAATTTGACAAGAAAAATGTAAATTTAATAAGTTTTCTTCCTGAGGTGATATTAAGAAAAACGCCATCCATCAATTATGTAAATCATTCGCTACGAATAATTTCAGTAACTTAACACTTTTTCTGTATAAATAATATAGCTTATATTAGGTCTGTTACGGAAACTGATTATATAGCATAAGTATCGGTTTCTAATTTGATAATTATCTTCTAATTTACACTGGTTAGTTTATTTCGGTAAGGCGCGAAGTAATAAGAATGTGGAATAAAACAATGCGGACAAAAAATTATATATAACTAGGTCGTACCCGCCACTTCGCCTTCGTCCGCGTATTTGATTTTAATTAACTTCTATTTGGGAGTCGGTAAAGTAAGAAAAAGCTACGAGCGTCATTACTGACAGAGACCGCAATGATTACCTTCTCAAAGTGGGCATTAGAGGTGTGAATGAACTGGCAACGCTGCACAATTTTCGCTTTGGCCAAATCAGGATCGAAATAAAATCCGCCCCATCAACATCCCATCTCTCATTATTGCGAGAGCCTCTCCGATGTTGCCGAATGTAGAATATGGTCAGATTGTATAATATTATGACTTGGGGTATTACAAACTCGGCACATGCCTCAGGTATACAAAATGAAAATAGTCAAACTCAGCACAGAGTTAGATACCCTTTTAAAATGGTTAAATTCGGCACATGAACAATTTCTTATGCTTCTGCTTGCAAAAAATACAGTTATGTAATCTTTATTAACAAAAATTTTTTCAGTTATAATATATATATATATATATATATATATATATATATATATATATATATATATATATATATATATATATATATATATATATATATATATATATATATATATATATATATAGGGAACAACGTAGCAAATTGTAGGGCAACAGCAAATGAAAGTACACTCTTTTAAGATAAATCCGAGCTTTCGGAAATGTTTATTTCCATCTTCAGGGAATCTTAGATGAGATTGTTCATATTTGATGGTATCGTTTTATTCTTCAGGAGAAATATACACAGCATCGTGAAAACGAAAGTTTCAAGTCAATTTAAAACACATTAAAATACATGGATGGTCAAAAACAAACAATAAGCAATGGTCAATTTGCATATTCAGTTCCAGGATGATGTGATTTCATACCAGAGAACGATGTCTTCATGAAAGATTTTTAATTTTAATTGCTTATTGTTTGTTTTTGACCATCCATGTATTTTAATGTGTTTTAAATTGACTTGAAACTTTTGTTTTCACGATGCTGTGTATATTTCTCCTGAAGAATAAAACGATACCATCAAATATGAACAATCTCATCTAAGATTCCCTGAAGATGGAAATAAACATTTCCGAAAGCTCGGATTTATCTTAAAAGAGTGTACTTTCATTTGCTGTTACCCTACAATTTGCTACGTTGTTCCCTAACTAGTCCAGCAACGACTACCCTTCTTCATATATATATATATATATATATATATATATATATATATATATATATATATATATATATATATATATATATATATATATATATATATATATATATATATATACGAAAAACATACCACAAATTATAATTTTAATTAATGACAAACAATAATGGGATATTATTTAGACATATTGTAGTTTTGAATAATTATTATTTTTATATTCTGCAATTTTAATATTAATAAAATCATCACGTTTCTTAGTGGCTATAGTTTTAGATTTATGAATTTGGTTAATTCTATTGCATTTGATATAGATTTTGGTTTGTCCATTACAAAGTGCATTTAAAAAAATAAATAAAGAAGGATGCGATTTTTTTTTATCTAAGACATACCACGTAGACTTCAAGCCTAAGTACTAACGTACCGTGGGCGTCTGAAGAGAAGGGAAATGTAGTCTATTGGAATGGGATTTGAAGGATTGGAGGTTGGGACGGGAAGAGAAAACATCTGCAATAAAATTTGAGTGGAACGATTCGCAAGCATTGGTAGTTTTCTTTAACGCAGCAGAGGCATCAGCCCATATAATATAGGGTAAAAATTTCGAATTACCTGCAAAATAGTTTTCGAGAAGGCAATCAGAAAATTTTTCAAGTCTATCGTTCACACAGGCTTAATTTCGTTCAAAGAAATAAAAATTGTCAACCTCATCTGGTTCCAAAAATTAAAGACCAAAACAATAATGAAGTCCCTTTCCAATCTCAGAATTTTAGTCTTTGTATTCCTGTGTTAACCTCAATAAGGAATATGCACTTATTTTTTTATTGCATTAATCGTTTAAGGAAGTCGTTACAAACCCCAAAAAATTATTTTGAAGAAAATTACTACGAATATTTCCCGCATATGTTAAAGTTCCTATAAGAGAAATGCAATTTTCGCAAAATTACTGCGAAAACAGCACTGCCAGAAATCGAAAATTGCATCGCAAGTTTATATTGTTGACGAAACGTCAAAGCGGGATTTTATTGTTAACAAACGTCAAAAAATGTAATATTCTGACAATTAACGTCATCTTATTGAGTGACAGCAGACAAAAAAGTCAATGTCAACGAATGTTTTCCTTTCATTTTGTCAAGAATTGTTAATAACTATCTCTTTGCATTGGGATAACCCGTGGCAACGTAAATTTTTTTGTTTTTTTGTAAACAACGCTATTGAACTTTTCCGTAGACGTAATTTTACTACAAAAATGTCTCGTTTTGGCGAAGAATCTATCCTCGAAATAGAGCAGAAAATAACAGAAGCCATTCCAAATTACTTGATTCGAGTTCTTAATTAATTTGGGAAATATTCAAATAAATTACACTCGTGCATCAAAATAACCAGATAATTTTTTTATTCAATGTGTTTTTTTTACAAATTGCAATCGTTTGTTTTCATATTTTACGAAAATGCCCTCCTCCTGCGGAGTCGGGCTTTTTCGCGAAAATATGAAAACAAACTCTTGCAATTATAAAAAAACACATTTCATTCAAAAATTATCGGTAATTTTGATGCACTTGTGCACTTACCCCCGATAATTTAGCTACAAAAAATGTTTACTTTTCGGTATAATTTATTACAATTTAAAAAGCAGCCATTTGTCCTTAATGAATAATGACGTCAGGAGATCGGCAAAATTAAGTGTCAATCTACATGTTAACGTAAAGCTTGACCTAAAGTCGAACAGGTTTGTTTTTCTCGGAAACAGTCACAGGAGGAGCAATCGAATTTTCTGGGTTAATAGAGAAATAGTTCAACTAGCTTTGGTAAAGACTTCGGTTTTACAGGATGTTTCGTTTCGGAGCTATTAAACGACAAAATCGAATTTTCTGCGATTTCCGTTGAAATCGAGTACCTATAGGTCGCAAAAGTGAATTAAATCGATGTTAATTTTCGGAGGTTGTAGAGGACCTGGAGCTTTAGAACTCTATTGAAACTGGTGAGGATCGGAAATGGCAAGTAACTCTTTTGAATTTGTTTAGGTCGAAAAATGTCATTTGCAAGACCCCTCTTTGGTACGTAATAGCTCGAAAACAAAACGTAGGATCGAAAAACGGATTCATAAGTGAAACTTAAAAATCTCAAATACTTTCTTTTTGCAATACATTTACCTAAACCTAAAATCACTGGAAAATGGACATACATATTTGTGAAAAACTGGAGTTTTCGATTTTTTACCCAAATATTTCACGGTTTTTAATTTTTAGTGGGGTCAAAATGGTTCACTTTAAAATCCCATATATATATATATATATATATATATATATATATATATATATATATATATATATATATATATATATATATATATATATCCTGCTATCATTGTTGCGTCCTTGTGTATACCATTTACGGTTATTATTGCGACCACCGCGATATTGATACCGTATACCGGACTCAACAAAGTCATCCTATGTTTTTAGAATTTCCCGCGCTTTTTGGTTGGCCAAAAGATGTTATTACTTACGGCTGCGCCATGACCTTGGTATACGTGTCTTTAGCTTTGCGCCATCTATCAGGATTTCTGAAATATGACAAGGTCTTTAAAAATTTGCCGGATGCAATAACATGATTAGTTTGTAAGAGAATGTATTATTTTAGTTCAGCAAAAATTCACTAGAGGTATTACTAAATACACACGTATGTATACTTTTTAACACTTTCCTAATCTTATTGCAACCGACATTTGGCAACGTAGCATCTATTTATAGAATAGTTTAATAACCTTGAAGTTTATTTTTAGAATCATTTTTATGTTTTATTCGTGCTTTGTTTGGTGCAATCGCATAACTTGCGTGGTGATTTATTGCGTCCGATTAACAATATACGGGATTTCCCGAAGTATGAAAATTTTCAATTTGTGTAAAAAGGCAAATGCTATATCAGGTATGTATTATAATGCTTTAAATAGGTACCAACCATACGCTTTAAAGAGTGTACTCTTTCTAAGCTAAATGTACTCTTACTTTTCTAATATTACAAAAAAGGTACTCTTTTCAGTAAATAGTAACTTTTACCCAATGCCGGATTAGGGGGTCCCGGGGCGTAAAATCCGGGGCTATAATCCCCTTAGCCCCCCTTAATCCAGGGCTGCTTTTACCACGTGACAATGTTATTTATGTGTGCACTCAGGGAGTTTGGTAATGGTTTAGCAAGGCTTTGGTTAATTAACAATTTTCAAGATTTTAAGGATGATATTGAGGTCTCCTCCTGCCCCAATGCTAGATTTCTGGATAGGTCCTATTCCTTTTTGAGCAAGCTAAGTTGGTAACCCTATCTATAACCAAACTATATTAATGGTGATTATTAAAGAACATGGCCATACCAAGTATTGAGCTGTGATTTCGGTAAAATTTTCTGAATTTTTCCTTGGTTTTAAGGCCAATATGGCGGACGCCTTAAGATGGCCGATTATCTTTTTCTTTACAACCCCCTTGACATGGGTATCAAATGAAAGGGTTTGACGAGTAAAGTACGATAAGCTACATTAGTCGAGGCAATGAAGCACTAAAACAGCCAAAATCTCGGAATTTTTTGCTCTAAGACGGATCGGAATGCGGTTTTTTGCATTCGCTTCCAAAAATTATTTGTAAAAGATGTATCTGCTTTATATCTTATACAAACCGGAAATTGCATTGCTGCAGCCAAAAATGCATTCAAAAAATGCATTTTTTGAAGTCGCTTTAAGAAGATTAAATAACTTTGTTAATAAGACTCAGAATTGGCTCAAACCGGCTTCCCGGGGGTTTTCGAGGTCGCTGATCACGATTATGATTCAAATTGACCCACAGCCAACCTGGAGCTCAGGATCCCTGATGAACGTCATCTCCGTGGGACTCTCCCAAAGTTCACGCGGGGAAGGAGAGAAACTCGGCGCCCGGGGGGTTTTTGGGTTGCTGAAGTCAAATATGGCATCGGCGAACACCCCCCCGGACACCTGGTGCGCCGGAACCTGGACGTGGACATCATCCCCGAGAGTTTTCCTGACAAGATCGCAAAAAACAAACCGAAAATCGTTGTGTGGGCGTTTTTTGGGGCGCTGAATACAAAGTTCACGTCGGAAACGATCCCCCGAACACCTGGTGCACCGGAACCTGGGCCTGAACGTCATCTCCGAGGGTTTTCCAGACATGATCGCTAAAGACAAACCGAAAATCGTTATGGGTTTTTTTTTGGACGCTGAATCCAAATTTCTCATCGAAAACGACCCCCCCCCCCAACACCTGGTGCACCGGAACCTGGACGCGGACGTCATCTCCGAGGGTTTTCCAGACACGATCGCAAAAAACTAAACGAAAATCGTCTCATAATTTAACACATTCATTGATGTGCAATTCTCGCCTGGCCCCCCTCCCCATAACGATTTTCGGTTTGTCTTTAGCGATCGTGTCTGGAAAACCCTCGGAGATGACGTCCGCGTCCAGATTCCGGTGCACCAGGTGTTCGGGGGGTCGTTTTCGATTTGAAATTTGAATTCAGCGCCCCAAAAAACGCCCACACAATGATTTTCGGTTTGTTTTTTGCGATCTTGTCAGGAAAACTCTCGGGGATGACGTCCACGTCCAGGTTCCGGCGCACCAGGTGTCCGGGGGGTGTTCGCCGATGCCATATTTGGCTTCAGCAACCCAAAAAACCCCCGGGCGCCGAGTTTCTCTCCTTCCCCGCGTGAATTTTGGGTGAGTCGCACGGAGATGACGTTCATCAGCGATCCTGAGCTCCAGGTCGGCTGTGGGTCAATTTGAACATCATAATCATGATCAGCGACTTCGAAAACCCCCGGGAACCCGGTTCGAGCCAATTCTGAGTCTTATTAATAAAGTTATTTAATTTTCTTAAAGCGACTTCAAAAAATGCATTTTTTGAATGCAATTTTGATTGCAGTAATGCAATTTCCGGTTTGTATAAGATACAAAGTAGATACATTTTTTACAAATAATTTTTGGAAGCGAATGCACAAAACCGCATTCCGTTCCGTCTTAGTGCAAAAAATTCCGAGGTTGAGTGCTTCATTGCCTCGACTACATGGTGTCGTTCTAAACCCAATATGACGGACTTACTAAGATAGCGGATTACCTTTTTTTCGCAACCCCCTTGTCATGGGTATCAAATAAAAGGGTTTGGCGAGTAGAATACGATACGCTACGTGACGTCATTCTAAGTCCAATATGGCGGACGCCCTAAGATGGGTGATTACCCTTTTCTTTACTATCCCCTTGACATGGGTATCAAATGAAAGAGTTTGACGAGTAGAATACGATAAGTTACGTGGAAACAAATTATGAAAATAAACAAGAATTAATAAGACTAAAAAAAGTACGATAAAAATTTTAAAAAAATTATATAAAAACAATGTTTTTTTAGTGCAATTTGGTTTTAAAAGAAAACCATCGTTTTTATATAAAAACAATATTTTACATTTTTTATGAGTTCCTGAACCAGTAGTGTTTGTATCGTGCAGAAAAAAAGTTTCTTTAAACAATGCAGGTGTCTGGGTGCGATAAACCCTTTTTTTAAATGTCTGTCTGTTAGTATGTTTGTCAGTCTTTCTGTTTCGCTACGATATATACCATAGTAAGTGTTATTGCGCAGGTCTGAAAGAAGTTTAGTAAGTTTTTAAGTTTCTTAAGAGTAAATATGGGTTGAATTAAAAAATACCTTTTGGGGGTAATACAAACATTTTCCGAAATTCAAGGAGTTGGAGCAGGGACGAACTAAACAACATACTTCTTTAAGGAAAATAAAAAAATTATTATAAACTTATGAAAGCCCAAAAATGTAAAATGAGACATTTTTGGCATTTTCAATTTTTAGACAATAATTTTATATTCTCTTACTCTCCGAAAAGAAATAGGTTGATTATTTCATTATTGCGCTAACTTCTTGGAATTTGGAGAATATTAACATTAATAAAAAAATAAAATGGTGTATGATCCGTCCAGGAGACTCTTAAAACTCGTTATTCCATTTTCCTTATGAGAAGTATTTTTATCATTTTACGGACCAGATCCTTCGTCTGGATTTTGTGATAGAGGGCTGTCACCCCCTCCAAATGATTCCAATGATATCCAACCAATGGTAAGCTAATTTCAATTTTTTTAAAAATTATATATTAGGTTTAAAAAAATTCAAATGACTATAACTTTCTACTAACACATTTATTTCTCTTAAAATTTAAAAATTGTCGACAAAATGAAGTAAAATTTGTTTAGAAAAAATAATAAATAAAGTACCTAAACGCGTTCATTTTTTTTCCAGGGTAGGCAATGCAAAAATTCAACTTTTTTCGCAAATTACCAAATGTTTTTTTTTCTTCACCAAAACATTTCCGGTGGGCTCACTATTAAAACCCCTAAATTTGGTACGGTTCCTGTAAGTAGGAACAGAGATACACAACTTTGAAATTTCACTGCACGCCACTGCTAAATTAATTGGTTTTCAAGGCGGTCACTTCCAAAAAATTACAGTTTGAACTTTGGAACCATGTAAAATTTAAACCGTTTGACTGACTACAGCTTTTCGCGAACCATCAGGTAAAAAAAATATTTTTATAACGAGATTGTTATTTTGTTCCAAAATTTGTCTTTAAAAATATGCAAGGAAAATTCCACCATAGTTGTTACCTGTGTCCGTTCTTTCTCTAACTTCTCTAAACTCTCTTTCTCTAAACTTCATAAAGTTTTTGTAAAATATAAAGGTGTATGATATTAAATTTTTGAAGTAGGTATAAAAAACTACCCTATGGTTTACGATTCACTTTAAAACGTTTCTACAGTGACAGGGAATATTTAAAACAAACTAGTATTTTTTAAATCTGAAACTCACGTTACCTTCAAAAAGGTCCTGGCTCTAATCCGAAAATATATTACAAAATTATTATAACACAGGTTTCAATTTGATAATGTTTTTTGGGATTAGTTTAGAAAATTTCACTTGAGGTTAGATTTAAAAATACGAGTATATTAAATGTTAATAATCTTTTCCCTAAATTGAATACATATGTCTGAGTTAGCAACAGCGCCGGTCGCAATAAGATGCAATATACACCGAGAAGGAGCTGATAATATACCGAGTATGAACGGATTCAATAACATGCAAAAATGTAAATAAATGTATACTAAAAAGGAAGATTTCTGTAATCTGGGGGGGCGCGTTGAACTCGAAATTTTCTTTTCTATAAGCATTCGCATCTTAAATTGACTTAGCTCAATGATTTCTGGTGGACGCAATAAGGATGGATTATAAAATGTCGCAATAATGATAGAAGGATCTATATATATATATATATACAAAAAGTGAAGAAAATAACGGGGAAAAACTGTCTGTAAGGTAGTGCTAGACACGTGTTTCGTGCTTATTAGCACTCATCAGTAGCACATAACCAAGTTATTGGATGGAGAACTTGGAAGTTGGAAAAAGAAACACAAAGAGGTTCACAGACCAGGGACCTGCAAGCCCATTCGAGGTTTATCTGTCAGGTGACCCATGGTTTGCGGACATATAAGGACTCTCTTTAATTCTGGTCAAATAGTGGTCTGTTCTTCAGCCACCCTGGGTGTAAGCCTGCCCGCTGATGGGTAAGGGCCCAGAAATCGATAGCAGGAGGTCACCCAGACCAGAATCAAAGACAGTCCTCAATATTTTTATTTTTCATTCACGGCCTTTTCGCTGCACTAGCGAAGAAGTAAATCTTCGCATTTACATTTATATATATATATATATATATATATATATATATATATATATATATATATATATATATATATATATATATATATATATATATATATATATATATATATATATATACGTCATCGGGAAGAGCTCGTCACAATACTTGTTATCCATATTTTTGAGTTTCTTCATTCTTTGTAGGAAGGGAGCAATCGCCGATTAAATTTCGATTTTTTGCCTGTTTTTGCCCTCGACATCGGTACATTTCAATCACTTTGTATTTTTTCCTATCTTATTTTTTCCCAATTTTTCAACACTATCATATCCACACTCCATTTTCCTTATTTAGTGATTCTTTTTGAGTTTATTTTATCTGTTAATTATCTAAGAATACCTCCCACTAACTTAAATCGCTTATTTTTTCGTTAAAGTTCTAAATAAATAGGTTTATTTGCATCGGGAACATGCAAAATTTGAAAATTTTTTAATTTTCGAATTTTCGAGTATTGCCATGAAAACAAAGAATTGCAGTTTATTTACTCCAAATTATTAAGACACAATTTCGGAAAAATTACAGTTTTTTTTTGCAAAATTGAAAGGTTCCTGTACCCATGTCGGCTTGAAATATACATGAATAATATTTTAGCAACCTTCTACTTTAAGTGCAGGGATATTTCATTGGATGAGTTACGCATTAAATGCCAGTTTCATTGATGTTTCGATGACCCTACAACACTGGAATTCGCCATGTACTCATTATGAGTCATAAATTTACTTTTGACGACACAATCAATGGGATCACGTTTTACAAGTTAAGAAATTCGTGCGAAAATTTGCGGTACAAAATCCTTTTTTTTATTAATAAAAACCAAAATAAATGGAAAACAGCAAACGCCATAAACATTTACTTTATGTAAACAATATAAAAAAAACGATTTCAGATTTATTTGGGTTATATGCATATTAACTATTGTGAATTTTTCTGTACCATGCTTGGGCTAAGTGAAACTGACTGGTATATTATGTGGTAGTGAATCTAGCCGTCAATGATTAACTGAAACTACACAAGTAGATGGGAAAAAGCAGCCACAAAACATAATTGTAGCCTTTCAGATAAATATGCGTTTCTGTACATTAATAAATCTACAAAGGGGCTGGATTGAAGCTTCCTCTTGAACGACCTTTTCAACCACTCCCACACACCTTTTTTCATTATTTATTACATAAATTTATCTTCGTGGTTTTTAAATGATTTATTTAAAATGGGACTTCGTGTAATTTTCCTTCTAATAAATTTTTAGAATACCTCAAAGAAGTTAGTTCGCAAGACAGGTGTTTTTATATAAGATATTAGATGTAGACTTGCAAAATTTCTAGGCAAAGCCCCCTCCATCTTTGAAGCAGAAATATATACATGCAATAGATTTATACGCCACAAAGGCCTTAAAGGAGCAAACATATATATTCTATCGGACCGCCAGGCAGCTATAAAGGCACTAGTCTTACGTAACGTAGGATAAAAACAAAGTCCTGAAAGTATGCCGTGGAATCAATCAATCATGTCTTGAATTATTACTCTTGAAAGGTAACATATGTAGGTAAACTGTCAAGTTCTGTAGATTTTATTTTTAAGAAAATTTCATTATTGCCATTGCCATTGCATAATACAGAAATAAAAAAAAAACAAATACAACAAAGAATCTAAAAATTATAAATTTCAACTAAATGAGAGACGTGTCCACCTTCTACTTCCAAACATGTTCTCATTCTTCTTTTTACAGTATCAAAAACATTGGTGAGCACTTGGGGGGAGTTGTTAAGCTCCTGAAATTTATTTGTAATTCTAGCCCGTAGGTCTTCTAAATTTTCACAAGGGATTTTGAAAATCGAGTTTTTAATGTGTGGCCATAGAGAAAAGTCGCACGGCGTGAGATCGCTGGACCGTGGTGTAGTGTTGTAAATATTCGTATTCTTTATATATCCGGATAATGCGGAATCGGAATCAACTAATATCCGTATCCATCATCCGAATACGTACCTATCCATTTCTTGAGCCGCGCGAAAGCGGTTCCGAAACATGTTTATACGGAATTATTTCAGAATTCTATTATTTCGGTTACGGGTAGATAGGTGGATGCGGTATCATATGATTCGAAGTCGAAGGTTAGGGATAGTCGTTCGTTCTCGTTTGAATTCGGTTCGGGTGAGGCGGGCCGTATTTAACCAATGGGTCTCATCCCATATGATACCCGTTACCCGGAAAAGTATGCTACCTTCTTTTAGGGAATGTCATTAGAAAGAGAAAGCATAAGATCAAATATGCCAAATCGCAGACCGTGTTGTTCGCTTACACTCGATCCCGATTCCGTATTCTCTTTGCACTTTGCATTAGTAACCATCCGAATGCGTATTTATTTTGATTCCGGATCCGTATTCAAATTCTCTACCGGTTACGGGGTTACGGATAATTCGGATTCTTTTAATATTCGTACCCATCGGATTTTTGAACACGTATCCTTACATCACTATCGTGGTGGCCACTTAACTGGCATGATATATCCATTAATGATTATACGTTAACATTAATGATTCGGTCTTCGAAAAATTCTTCCAAACTCTCCGTCCTGCTGGAAGTAAGAGGTAAAATTTCATGGATTTATTAAGACTGGATACGGGATGATTTAACATTCTTTGAAGCCAAAACAAACCAATCTAAGCGACACTGTAAACACAATTTGTAAACCCTGGCCACATCTTATTTTAAGTATTTTACCTTGTATTTTTGTACAAAAATATGTTACAAGCAGCGTCGGATTGTGAGGTCTAGGGCCCATCGGACAAAATGTATATGGGGGCCCCACCACAGAAGCGAAAAGTCTGAGGTTATACCCCAACGCTGCTGTGCAGATTTAATGAAATTATGTTTCTGGCGCAAATAATATGTTTAAATCAAATCTAAGGTCGGCAGTGAAAACATTATTTTTATTTTATATAAAAACAGAGGTTTCGCAAAAAGATGTATTTATTCAAAAACTTAAAAAATATATCTTTTAATAATGCAATAAAATATATAAAGTAAAGGAACTTTTATAGAACGATAAGGACATTATAAGAAAGAAATACACTACACAAAATTAACACGATTCCATAAAAACAAAAAGGTAATTCTACATAAAATGGAACACAGATAACGGAACTATTTTTAAATTAATAGAACTTGAGAAAGCCTTTTCAGCTTTTTGGCTAAAGTGTCTATTATTAAGTATATCGTAATCCATATTTTCGATTAAATCCAACTCTAGACTCATTATTACAAATGCTTCTAACTTTTCCTGCCCCAGTAGTGACCTTAATCTATGTAAATTAATTTTTAGTTTACTAAAATCTCTCTCACACGACACTTGAGTACAGGAGAGGGTAAGAAGATATTTATAAGCAATATATAAATTAGAATATGCTGCACAATGAAGAGTATATTTTTCTAACACATTCAAACAACGCAGAAAATAGCCTGAACAACTCTCATTTATATGCATGTGTTTTTTTAAATCAGTACATTCAATTTCATTTTCATCATCGCTACTAACAGGTTTCAAAGCATCTTCAGTATCACGTTTGCCATCGTGCTCTGGTGAAGAACGATAAATTATCAAAGTTAGCTGCAAAGCTGACAAGCTCATCCTTGATTGAAGACGCTTCAAGTCCCGTCAGCTTCGATATTGCCATAAAAGACTCGGACCTAAATATTTCTGGTGGTACATTCTTAATTTCATTAAAATTACGTGGGTTGAAATAATAAAATTGCTTATAGGTGTTTTGGTGGTTGAAAAAAGAGAGTGAATGGACCACATACGAAAAATATGAAAACTTAAAAACGACGAATAGATCCATTCGAGGAATTCTATGAATATTGGTAATTGGAGAAAAATAAAATGTACTATTATATTGGTAAGGGGTACGGGCCTCAAAGGCTAGGGCCCACCGATCATTTGCCCGGTTGCCCGGTGGCACAATCCGACGCTGGTTAGAAGCATCACAAGATTTACTAAAAGTTATAAAAGCCCTAAAATATTTTATTGAAGAAATGTAAGTTAAAAAGGTTTTATTATTTATAGGTTATGTTATTTCTAAAGGTGTTTATTTAAAGTCGCTCGGAGTCATTTATAAATCTATATAAATCTGTACGTCGCACTTTTTCTTTTCTAGTTCATTAGACAAAGACGTACGTGTGACCGAGTGTTCAGACCGAGGTTCAGCCGTTTTCCTAAGCAACCAGGACAGACAGCAACATTTCTGAGCTCTAACACTCCAATATTATTTTATTTCTTTCTACTACCATTCTTGATTCAATTACGTAGTCATTCGTAGTTCGTAAACTCCTCTCACAAGAGAAAACAAACAACAAAGATAAGGCTTCACGTTCGATACGCTCACAGTATACGGACATCGAATCCTTATTATAATAAATCCAAATTGACAGTCCTTTGAAAAAAAAATCGGTCCAATTAACCTTATTTTCGATATGGCCGCCCACACGCCAACTTTCTGTGAATGCAGAGGCTTCTCTATAAAGAAATGGGGATTTTCAGAACTTCACATTCTCATTTGTAGAGAATTTACATAACCAGAGAGGTAAAACCATGCCTCGACAGTAAAAAAGGTTTTTTCAAATACGTTTTTATTATTATGTAAATTACCCATAAACCACTCTGAAAATTGAATTCGCTGCGGCTTGTCGTTTGGTAACAATTCTTGGACTCAGCTTAGACGATGAGCGTGCATATGCAGGTCACATTTCAGGATTGTATTGCAGGTTCCGTAGGATACATTTACCTACTTGCTGGCTTAAACGCCGAATATGGGTTTGTGGGTGTTCATGAATAATTTGCCTTAATTCTTCTACTTCTTATGCAATGCAAACTTTTATTCGCACTTCCTGTTTCTCTAAACAAAGCCACATATCTAGTCGAAACTTGGCGAATGGCGTCCTGTGTTAAATAAACCCACTGGCCATCAACCCTTCCACCATTTCTAAAGTAACTTTCGACCATAAAAGCTTTTAGTTCTGCCGTGATTACTAAGCATATTTAATTTTCTTAAAAACAAAACCTTCAGAACTTGACAGTTCTATTTTTCATTCCATTTTTCTATACCTTTTACCTTTGTTACCTTATAAGAGTAATAATTCAAGACATGCGTGATTGGGTTTCAATCATACTTTGAGGGCGTTTGTTTTCTATCTTATGTTATCTTCTACTCTATACTTGCCTAAGATTGCCGACAATCACTCAATCAACTGGCAAAAAACAATAGGGTATCTAACCCTATGTGGAGGCTGAGTCACGAAGATGTGGAAGGCAATGAAATTGCTGACCAACTTGCTAAAGAAGCACGAGCTTCCTTGTATCGACCTAAGCCCTTCTGAGGCATCACTGTATGGAAAAGCTCAATCAATGGAAAAAAGAACAGAAAATGGCTCATTGGAGGAACACTTAAGGACAAAGACATGCAAAAACAATTATTAGTTATCGGTTTGATTTTATACAAAAAAGCTCCTGGAGCGTCAAACAGTGAACTCAGACTGGCTACCTGCCTTGTCACTGGACACAGGCCTTGGGGGTATTACCTCAAGAAGATGGACAAGACTGACGATAAACACTGCAGATTCTACGTTGAAGCGGATGAAACTGCTGAACACTTGCTCTGTGAATGCTGATTAATATAATTCGCCAAAGGATGCAATATCTTGAGGTAGCTTTCCTGATGCCCGATGACATATTAAAGTGCGCCCCCAGAGAAAGTTTCGCGACGAGTTTATGAATTGATTGAAAAATAATATATATAAAGTATTCTCAAAAGATCTAATCTGGTCAAACTGATGTAGGTCTACCAGTTCCGAACGACCCTATTTAATACAATACAGTACAATTACATAATACATTTTTAAAAAAGGGATTTTAGGTGATGAACATGTTAGCTGGTTGTCCACCACAGCTTTTATTATCATATTGCAGGGAGAGGGCTTTGTCAAAAGGCACCGGCCAAAAATAATGCCACTGAACAGAAAAAACTGTTATGCTATTTTCAATAATAGTACTGTTTTTGACCACTGTCACATTAGTTATATTAAAGTTAATATTGTCTCAACAAAACATCATTGAAATAATAATAATAATAATAAAAAATATTGCTTTAAATATAGACTTATTACTGGACTTCAAAAGTATATACCTACTTGTTTGAAAACTATATTACCATTACTTCAATGACCAAAATACTATTGGAATCCAATAAATTTCTAATATTCCTTGGAATGTAGAATTGTTTTGCCATGCAATACTTACCTAAGAATGAAAAGTTCTGGCAAAATGTTATATTTTCCGACGAGAAAGTTTTTCAGTCAAAGCACAGTGGAAGAGTTAGAGTTTACAGACCACCAGATTCCCGTTATAACGAAAATTATGCCCAAAAATGGAAACTAGTGGCCGTTTCTCAGCTAACGTCTGGGCCTGGATAAGCTCTCACGGTCCAGGTGTATGCTGGAATATTGGTGGGACATTAAATAGCAATTTATATCTCCAAATTTTAGAAAATTTACTGCTTCTGTCAGTGGTATGACATATGAGGAAAACAACTTTAATTTCCAACCAGACAATTGCCCCGTACATACTGCCAGAATAGTGAGGGACCGGTTTAAGGAAAACAATATAACGTTCTTGCCTTGGTGCCCAAGAAGTTCTGATTTAAGCCCGATAGGTAACGTTTGGGGACTCATGGTGAACAAAATGTATGATATAATTTTTAGACCTCAAAATGAATTAGAACTATATGGGAGAAAATTGAAAATATTTGGGAGGAGATAACTCCGCATTACACCAACTCTGTTGTATCCTCAATGCCAAGGAGACTACAATCCGTATTAAACTCCGGTGATCAGGGACGGACTGGGCCCGTAAAATGTGGCGGGCTATTTAAAGGTAAAGGCGCCGATTTAAATTAATATATTTGTTTAACTATTATTTTCACTTACACCGAAATGCGTCAGGGCGTTTTGTAAACAAAAGGAGCGGCGGGCTGCGCCCGCCGGGCCAGTCCGTCCCTGCCGGTGATGCAGCCATCAAATATTAATGTGTTTAACGTCCTATTTTTAGTTTTGTGGTAGGGTTAACGAGAATTAAGTACTAAAAGATCATTAAACCTTACTTTATTATTAGCAACGTTTCAATACTGTTTGCATCTTCAGGCTTTTAATTTTTTAAAGTAACCTTGAAAAATTAAAACCCTAAAGATGCAGACAGCAACGAAAAATTGCTAATAAAAAAGTAAGGCTTAAAGATCTTTTAGTACTTAATTCCGGGTAATTCTACCACAAAATTAGTGTTTTAGTTACCTGGTCTTATTATTTAGGAAGTGACTCCGCAGCCGGCGCCGGTTCCCAAAATGTTGATGCATGGATACCGGCGCCGGCACCCGGGTACAAAATTTCTCGGGTGCCGGCGCCGGTTCAGATACGGCCAAAACGGAATGCCGGCAGTTCTAACCTAAAATAATTATAGTTACGTATTTTAAATGATATGTAAACATTGTGTTGTTTTAATTTTGCGTAAAAACTATAAAATATGAGTGTGTGATAAATTTTCTTCATATGAAAATTTTAATTGTTTTGGTGGAATACAGAACAAATAGCAATCAAAGACAGATGACTGCAGGCTCTGAAATACTATTATCTGCGGCTAAATAAAAAGTCAACAAGGAAGTGTTCCACGTGTAAGAAAGGCTGCCAGGTTCGCATTTTCTTGAAATTAAGTGAGTGTAAACAATTTCTATGCATTCTGGGGCTTGAACAAAATCACAATCATACTTCATCCAAGGCTTATTTCAATTTTCTAGCAAAACAGAGACAGAGAGTTACAGATCCATATGCTCTGCTAGTTATTTCTACCTCAAAAAATGGCAATATCTCCATAGAAGACAAGAATTCCAATCAAATTGATATCAGACAAATTGAACACTCTTATTGAAGGTACGAACAGTTTGATTACAATACATATGTGCGAACCACGATCAAAAGTCTCAATCTAAAATAGGCTGCAACTTAAACATTTTCTTCAGTGGAACGTCTAAGTTCAGAAATGGGAAAAAAGGTATAAAGAACAGCCTAAGTTTGAATTACGAGACATACAGATACCAGGAAAGGTCAAAAAACGTGGACGTCCGAAGAGACTTGGAAATACAGTAATAAGGTTGAATCGCAAAAGGACTAAGAAAGCGAAGACTTAATTTTAGGAAAAGTTTGATGTTTATTTTTCTTATTTCTACCCTTAAATTCGCATAATAATAACAATTGTTATCATTTTTGTAGGAGGATTTAAGCTTTGTTAAAGTTTACACTATAATAAATTATTATTTTTTGATTGAATTAAGGTATTTTGATTCACATCTTATTTTGACACTAATTTTCTAATGCTGCCGGCTCCCAGCTCGGCTGCCGATGCCGGC
The DNA here is from genome assembly GCA_963971165.1 of Philopedon plagiatum. Taxonomy (NCBI): domain Eukaryota; kingdom Metazoa; phylum Arthropoda; class Insecta; order Coleoptera; family Curculionidae; genus Philopedon; species Philopedon plagiatum. The sequence continues at coordinate 100,629,536 of OZ020193.1, forward strand.
GCCGGCAGCGGAGTCACTTCCCCGGCTACCGGCGCCGGCATCCATGATGGCTGCCGGCGCCGGCATCCATGACGGCTGCCGGCGCCGTCAGCGGAGTCACTTCCTATTATTTAATATGATTTAACAAAAAATATAATATACTTAGTATTAAGTACCTACTAAATGAAAGGATTTTGACCTAAAGTTAGGGAAGGGCGTTTTTATTGCGTACCGAAATAAAGATTGCAGGTATTGGTTTAAATATAACAAAATTTATTTCCCGGCTAGTGTCAGAGATGCCCCAACATAATAAAAGTCCGTTTCACCAAAATATGATAAAATAGGGTTATGTATGAAAAATGTAGGAATTTATCTGACGGCCACTGTGCAGTCGCGCCCAAAATAAAGTTTGATTTTCATTAGAAAAAGTATTAAAAGTGACACTTCTTCTTTTAGCCACGACTGTATGTACATTAAAAACTAAACAATTTTCTTTTTAAAAATTTTCAAAAACTATTTTAGTTTGAGAAAGATACCTACATCGATGGATATTAGATTCCATCTAATATTAAAATAATGAATATTTAAATATATATGTGCAATTTGCTAGCTCATTTAGGTAAAGTGCGAAATAAATCGAATATTTTGAATTTAAAAAAAATTGAAGAGCCTAGAAGATGTTAAGAAAACTTCTACAAGAGTTACAAAATACCAGACCTTAGTTTATCCTTAGTTTTGAAATATTAACTAGAATATTTTATTATTTCCTGAATCATTAACCTGCAATATTACTAAATTCATAAATTAAAATTTACCCCTTTTAACAGGTAGTTTTCTCCCTAATTAACACTTCTGTAATATAACATGCCGAGCAATAAAGATTGTACCCCTATAATCCCCCTTCCATTTTCCGAAAAACTAAAACATTCAAGTAAATTTGGTCTACTTTAAAAGAAGAGCAATACGTACAGTCAACCCCACCAAAGATGTCACCTCACACCTATAGTCCGTGCCAAAAAAATAAACACAAAACGGTGCGGTGGCAGGCGTGAGGCGACGCAAAACCACAAACCAACCACTAAAAAATACAGTAAGCAAATGCCAACTTTCGTGCCATAGAACATAAGAACATCGGAGAGGCGAGAGAACGACGGTCGAAGCCGTCTCGATAAAGATCGCAACCTCATGGCTGCCAGGTGTAGGAGGGACTAAGCCGAAGGGGTGTGGAAAAACTATGCTATTGGCTCGAATCGAGAGTGGGGGTAAAAAATCGATTTCAAGTAGGGGTAGTCGGCACGAAATACAAAGCAAACCAGTCGCTTTTAACACTCTGTAGTGTTAATACGCGTCCTGACGTCACTTTTTCATCCATCTGTCAAACTTTTGACGTCCGTCGTGTCCACGTTCTGTACTCGTTGCAAGCAATCATCGTAAACATCGCGCGGGGGTGCAATCTAAACTGTGATATCTCACGAGAACTCAAATCTGGTGATACAGCAGGGTGTATTTTTATAAAAAGAGTGTTAATTCTGGTGGTGTGCGTGTCAGTGCAAAAAACTAAGCATCCTGGCGGCGTACCTCGAAGGACCCGCAATCGCACCCGTGGGGACTCTAACATTAAGGGCCGGTCTGGCCCATGTGCCCATTGGGCCCAATTTTAGTAGTTTGCAACATTCTACGCACAATATAGGTGGGTGCACTTTTAGAAGAAATACTAACATAGTGACGAAGTATTATTAACACTTAAAAGGCTATGAAACTAGCATCTGTGCATTTATCTAGCTCCGTTACATTGCTAGTAAAATGAACACCTTTCAGTCGCATCTTAAAAGTTTTTCATTAAAAAATTATTGAGGGTAAACATACACACTACGTCGCTAAAATAAAGTTGGAAAGACACAACAACGAATTTAATAAAGCTGGAAACAGAAAATGTTGTTACTGCTTTTAACCGTGATCTACATCTAGAGAAAATATTTAAAAATAATAAATGGGTATCATAGGCTTTGATATTATAAAAAGTTACCCTTTAACGATCACTGATTTTACAGCAGCAAGAGAATAGCTTTAAACGTTAAAATATTTTTAGATCAAAAGGTCAAAACACATTTAAATACATTCTTAACAGCATTCGACTAATATGAACTTAAAATTATACCCGAAACTTTTATGTCACAATAACTTATATCACAAAAAATTAGGTGACAATCATTGCCTTTGTGATTGTGAAAATTACCCTTTAACGGACAGTGATTTTTACAGCAGCAAAAAGAACAGTTTTTGAATAAAATAGTTCATAACAAGAACACTTAGCAAAATTCAATTAATACAAATAAAATTATACCCGAAACTATTATATAAAAAGTAACAAAATGAAAATAAAAAAGTAAAAAGCAAATGAGAATCAAAATCTTCGATATTGTGAAAAATTACCCTTTAACGATCAGGAATTTTTACAGCAGTAACAGAAAATGCCTTTGTTAAAATATTTTTTTAAGGTTAGATGGCGCAAAGTAATTAAAAAAGAACGCTTAACAGCTTTCGAGTAATGCGAACTTAAAATTACACCCAAAAATCATATAGGAGTATAAATGAGATTTACAAAAGAATAAGTAACTAAATGACAATCATAATCTGTGATATTGTGAAAAATTACCCTTTAACGGACACGGGTTTTATAACAGTAACAAGATAATAATAAAATATATTATTATGATCAAATAGGTCACAGTAAGAACACTTAGCAACATTCAACTAATTTAACATACAATTATACCCAAAACGTTTGAATGAAAAATAGCAAAATGGGAATCCGGGAAAAATAAACAACAAACATAGAATAGAACTCTTGTATGATTTAAACTTTTTTTTTGATCCAGTGTAATATTTACCTATCAAATTAAAATACAATTAATTATGTAAAACTTCGGCACATACATAGGTAAACCAGCGATTATCCTGTTGCCGTTTTAATTCATAATCGTAATTCGTAATCGACTTACCTAAAAACCTAAATAAACTCATTTCAAGTGAGACAGTAATCAATTAAACAGTCTTCAAATTCAAATAACTTAACCTTAGCTAGAATTCGAAACATAAATTTGTGTTGATGTTGATGGATGAATAATTGTGAAACATAAAAATATTAATAATGTAACAAACTTGGGCAGCATGCATTTGACTAAAATAAATTATTCTGCCTTGTAACAAAGCCTAGAAGATATCATCAGTTCTTGTACATATCATTACCTATAATCAAATACTTAATGGTGACATTGATATGTTGAAATCACTGCACCAATCACATGGCAGTTTAATAATCATAAGTCGTTTTATTTGACTAAAAATGAAAAAAAAAATAACAATAGATTCATAATACTCAAGAACAGACAGTATGCAAAACGAGTATGTTTAGACATAATAATAAAGATAAAAAAAAACGTCCTCAAAGTATGCTATGGAATCAATCAGGCATGTCTTGAATTATAACTCTTGAAAAGTAACATAGATAAAAGGTATGGGTAAATGAAAAATAAAACGGTCAAGTTCTGAGGTTTTTATTTTTAAGAAAATTACATTATTGTCATGGTCATCTAAATTTTCACAAGGGGTTTTGAAAACCGTCTTTTTAATGTGCGGCCATAAAAAAATGTCGCACGGCGTGAGATCGCAGGACCGTGGTGGCCACTTAACTGGCATATTACGACTAATGATTCGGTCTTCGAAAAAATTGAAATTATCAAGACTTACGTGAATTGGTGCCTCATCCTGCTGGAAGTAGCTTTGTCGCATCTCTTCATCTCAAAATTTTCTAAAACTTCATTACGGTATCCCGCCGAATTGAGAGTCCCTTAAAAAAAATCGGTCCAATTAACCTTCTTTTCGATATGGCCTCCCACACGCCAATTTTCTGTGAATGCAGAGGCTTCTGTATAAAGAAACGTGGATTTTCAGCACTCCGCATTCTCATTTATTGAGAATTTATATAACCAGAGAGGTAAAATCATGCCTCGTCAGTAAAAAAGGTTTTTCAAATACGTTTTCATTATTATGCAAATTACCCATAAACAACCCTGAAAATTGCATTCGCTGCGGCTTGTTTGGCAACAATTCTTAGACTGAACTTAGACGATAAGCGTGCATATGCAGGTCACATTTCAGGATTGTATTGCAGGTTCCCTAGGATCGAGCCTAGGATACATTTACTTGCTTGCTTAAACGCCGAATAGGAGTTTGTGGGTGAACACCATCATGTTAATGAACATTAACAATTTGCCTCAATTCTTCTACTTTTTATGCAGTGCGAACTTTGGGTCTCCCACTGCCTTGATTTCTATTCACACTTCCTGTTTCTCTAAACAAAGCCACAGATGTAGTCAAAACTTGGCGAAACTGGTTGAAATCCATGACTATGTGTGGAAATTCTGATTGAAAATCCTGAATAGCGTCCCGTGTTGAATAAACCCACTGGCCATCAACCCTTTTACCATTTCTAAAGTAACTTTCGATCATAAAAGCTTTTTGTTCTGCCGTAATTACCATATTTAATTTTCTTAAAAATAACAACTTCAGAACTTGACAGTTCTATTTTTCATTCGCCTATTACCTTTACCAATGTTACCTTTCAAGAGTAATAATTCAAGATATGCGCGATTGATTCCAATGAGGACTTTTTTTATCTTAAGTTATTTTCCCCTGACTGATAATAACGCTCTCTTATCTATTCCAAAATAATATTTTTGGGCCAGTAAGTATTGTCAACTATCTAATAATTTAAAAAGTTTATTTTCCCTAACAATAATATAAACTTTAAAACAGCTACCTACGTATCTTTACTCTAACACATTTGTCCTTCAAGCCGCATTTTCCTCATTTTAATAAAATCTTGTTCTTCGAAATATGTTTAAGGCTAATAAAATACTCTTAAAAATTAAATTATCAGACAGAGAATTTGAATAACCAACAGTAAGGCAAAGAAAACCCAAGACAGAGAGAAGAATGTCTCGTACTGATTTCATTCATAAATACGATTTGCTTTCTATGATCTCCAAAGCGGCTTGACGCACTCGACTACCGACGTTTAAATAAAGCTGCCACGGGCGTGCGTTGCAGATTTTCGGTTGTAATAAAAAAAATGCTGCAAAATAAGAAACACATATGATAAACAACAATCAAAAGTTTAAAAGATTCTTCAAAAATGTAGCCACGCGTTAAAAACAGAATAGCCCGTCCGAATAAATGGTATAAAGCACAGTTAGAGTGAGTATTGAGACGCGCCGCGCCACACAAAACTCTCTCTGCTTGCCATATTGCTACCGCACTGGCTATTGTCGGGGTGCATCTCTGGGTGTTGCCATTTGGTTTTTCTCTAAGGCAGTAAAACTGAAAAGAGAATTCGTGATTCGAACAGCTCTGAAAATATATTATCAACTTTCAAACCATCAAACTTTTAAAAAAACTTAAAAGCGGTAACACTTTTAGCTTTTGTATTTTATAATTTAAAATTTATACCTATATACCTAAATTTAGTGTCAATAAAATGTACTATAACATTTATCGACTCATTAAAACCAAAATAGTTTCAAATAAAAAATTAACAATAATAGAACTGTAGCTTGTGTTCTTACAACGGAGGCGTCCAGTAAAGTAATGAGAGCAGTCCTTTCTCAGTATCACAAAACTTCACAAACAAAACCTAAATCGCATTTGCTTTGCAAACTAGCGCCTCCTCGTAAAATATTAGAAGAAAAACGCCCCATATTTGGGAGATGTCCCTCCTTGACAAATAATTTTTAAACTCACACTCATATACCGACATAAAAAAAACTCGACAAGGGAACTGCTCATACGCTTTAAAAATCGTTTCCTTTTATTCCTAATGTCATTCATAACAACTTAATAATTATTTGATTTACTACGGCTACAGACTTAAATTATTAAGTAAATATAACACCTGTATTGCGTGATACCAAGTAAGGTAAACCATTATATAAATAAATTTGTTCGTTAAAATAAACCAGACCGCCATGCATTAGGCGTGTACTATGTTCACACGTTTATTATTTATTTTGTTAACGGGAAAACGATAAATTAGTCGTTTTTTACAAAAATATAAAAAGCAATGTTAAGCAAATTTTACATTAAGAAAGGTAAAGTAGGAATTTTGTTAACAACCTGTAATCTTTTGCTCCAGAACATAAGTTTAATTTGGACTCGGATCCAGAACTATGCGGTCCTCCATCACAGGCCAATCCAATCCTGCACCCGAGTGCGCCCTCCAAAGACTATCAACCAACAATAATTTCTGCCTCGGGCAGGATAAGAATCCACAACGACCCAGATCTTAAATTAGTAGACTGAGGCCTTAACCGACAGAACCAACTTAACCGGGTCCCCATTTTATACCCATGACTGACTTATAGGTAAAATTGCATTTATTAAAAAAATAAGATTATTAGGTGAAAAATTATTTTCATAATCGAATTGTATTACCTATTACATCGCGCTAACACTTATAATTAATTTTTAGAGGCGTGATAACGGTTTTTTCCTCATCACTCCTTATTCGTTTCGGTTTATAATGTGTTTCATAATGTTATTCATAATTTACATGTATGCTGCTACGAGGAGCGAATCGCGTTGTTGCCGACTGTAACAGCTTTTACTTTTTACTGCATGGTAGTTGTTTCACAACATGTTAACTTTTGGGTCAAATCTCGGCAGGTACACATTTTAGGGTCTTTAATTCGCGTTTAACGGTTTTCTTCAGCAATTCCATACCAATTTCAATATCAATTCAAAATAAATTCTTGATGATAAATTACAGTTACAAATTCATTTAAACAATGCATGGAACTGTTAAAAAATTGCGTTTTACCAAAAAAAGAATTAATTTTTTACATCTCTGATAGCCTTACTGGTAAAATGGTAAAAATAAGTCACTGTGACATCTTCTAAGGATTAAAAAGTTTCGTCTTTTATTTCCGAGTAGGACAAAAGTTAACATGGTATGTATATATATATATATATATATATATATATATATATATATATATATATATATATATATATATATATATATATATATATATATATATATATATATATGTATATATATATATAATGACGCAGCAATAAAGGAGTACGGCAATATCTCCAAAGCTCTTCACGGCAACACTGAAGAAATCTTCCGTAAGCTACACTGGCAACAAATTTCTATGCATAGACGGAGAACACCTCAACCACCTAAGATTCGCTGATGACATTGTACTAATCGCCAAGAACCCTGATGAACTTCAACAGCAAATTGACGAACTAAATACAGCATGCAATAAAATAGGTCTGAAGATGAACCTAGCCAAAACGAAGATAATGTACACCGAACTGGTAGACAAACAAGACATACAAGTAAACAAAACCGCACTGGAAGTAGTAGAAGAATACATATACTTGGGCCAACTAATATACATCTCGGGATCTCTACTACCAAAAATCAACAGAAGAATAAAACTAGCATGGAGAGCATTCGGTAGAAACTCAATCATATTCAAATCTAGAATGCCACTCCACCTAAAGAAGCTAACGTTTGATCAATGTACGAGTATACTACCAGTCATGACATACGGATGTGAAACCGGAATACTAAAAACAGACATAACAAGAAAACTCCAGGTAGCACACAAGGCTATGGAACGATGCATGCTAGAAGGGACCGTAAGAGAATAGAGTGGATAAGACAGAAAACCCAGGTCATAGACGTCATCCACAGAATCAAGTCCCTAAAATGACAATGGGCAGGATACTTGGCGAGGAGAACTGACAATAGATGGACCACGAGAATTACACAATGGTACCCCAAAGGCGTAAAAAGACCAAGAAGACGCCCAAATTTGAGATGGGACCATGATATAAAGAAATTATCAGGACTAACCTGGGCCCGCATAGCCAACAATAGACAACAATGGACCGAAATGAAAAATGAATATGTAAGGGAGGCTACACCATAACTGTAAATGGTTGAAACAGCTGGAAATGATGATGATGATGATGATGATGATGATGATATAATTACATAACATCACATACATAACCTTGTTTATTACATTGTAAACTACTTGCAATATAAGATACTCAGAATCGAAGTGTTCTATTATAATCTAAACTATGATTTTCATAATCCGATAATACCGGTTATTGAAAAACTTAGAGTATCGACTATTTTTAATCAAATTATCCCACCGCTAGTATTAACTAAATATATATAGACAAAATATTGCTTGCGCACATAATATTTTTTCCACCAATACCTGTATTTTATCATATTTTGACATGATGAAATCACAGCAGAAAATTGGTATCACTTAAAATTATTAATGAAATACTGAAGCCAAAGTAAATGCTATGAATAAAACATGTGAACTGCATAGAAGCATAATTTAATGCGTTTTAAAGGCAAACATATGTATAATATGTACACATATGCATATGTGGTGATATTCATATATTTTTTAACTTAAAACTCAAATACTATTCATAATAGCTAGACAGAAATTTGCCTAAATTACGGCCTGTTGTCGCAATAAAACTAAATTATTAGGTAAATATAACACCTGTGTACGTTTTGCCTGTTACAACATAAAAAAATGTTACCTATATGTATTTGTCTCGATCAGATTTTGATCTATTGATTAAATAGGTACCTATATTACTATTTGGTATGTATTAGCAATATTATTTATACACCGGGAAAAAAGATTATCAACAGTTTAATTGATCAAGAATGTTTATTTGTTAGTCGATTAAGTAATTTACGAAGCAATTTATAAATATAAGGTGCTAAGTAAAAAAATGTAACACTTATTAAATTTTATTTGTCATACGTCATTTTTTTTCTGGAAACCTGAATAGTCTAATAAAATAACTTTTGGAATAATCAAAGTAACCCTAAGGTTTCAAATACATTTTTAATAGAGAAATCCACTCCAATTTGACAATGCTCCATATAACTTCTTTGACACGTGCTGCTGGCATTTGGACAGAGTTTTGGGATAAATTTCTGGCGGACACATACATACCTATTTAGTATTTATATTACGTAAAAAAATTTAAAAATATTTCTACCGTTTGTGCAATATGTTTGGAGAGACCAGACAGGGATTTTCTTTCAAGGTACGTCTGATTTCTGTACGTATTATTTATGTTATATTTTGCATAATGACGAGAAAAATTTAAAAAGTTTGAAAAAGGAAATGGAAAAAATTGACATGAGCTATATTTTTTTAGCAATACATATTTCTGATGAAGGTCTCAACGAAAAAGACCGAAACGTTAAATTTAACTACAAATAAAAAGTATGTAAAAATCAACATACAATTTTTAATTTTATCTAGGACTAATAAAACCCAAGAATAAATAAAAAAATAAAATACATTAGAAAAGTCCAAGAAAAAGAAACAAACCTCAACATCGCCAATTGCGTATTCTGAATAATGCTGACCCGTGATTTTGTAAACATCAAATACATGGTGTCCGAAAAGTCTTAGTAGCAAATATCTTTGCTATTAGTGAAGATAGAGACGCCAAATCTTAGGTGTACCTTATTGGTTAATTAATCTACTTTTTTATGTAATTTAACTTTTTCAATACCCTTGAGGGGGGGGGATGACGCTAGTCAATTTTAAATGCAACCCTCTTCCGAGTGGTACCTGTCTTAAAAAAAGAAACATTCTACCACAAACCCGAGGTCCGTATCTTAATTAGTTTTTAAATGGCAAGCCTATAAAAAATAAAAATCGTTAAAAAAAATTAAAAATTTAAGCACATTCTTATTACTTTAAAAGTTGTTCAAAATGACCACCACGAAGTTCTTGCCAAGAAGTTCATGGTGGTCATTTTACACAGCTTTTAAAGTAATAAGAGAAATAAAGATAGTATGTATTTATATTTTTAATTTTTGTTTTCGCGACTTTTAATTTTAAAAGGGTTGCATTTAAAATTTTTGACCTCAACTCCCTAGCATCACCCCTCAAGGGGGTTGAAAAAATTAAATTACATAAAAGTAGATTAATTAACCAATACGGTACACCTAAAATGTGGCGTCTCTATCTTTACTAATAGCAAAGATATTTGCGACTAAGACTTTTAGGACACCCTGTATATAATGTTTACCCATCTTTAACAATAGCAAAGATATTTGCGACTAAGACTTCTTGGACAGCCTGTATATAATGTTTACAAAATCACTGGGTCAGCACTTTTCAAAATACGTCATTTCGAAAACAAAATATATTAAGTAAAGGCTCCTTTTCTCAAAAGGCGCTCCGACGAACATTTTAATTTCTTCGAGAAAATAGAGACTAAAAATCTGAAAGTAACTTTAGAATGCAAGAAACTTTGATTTAACTTCACTTAAAGCTCACCGTGGATATGTTGTGTCCTTGTTATAATAAATATGTTAGAAAAGGAACGGAAACAGCAACGAAATTAACCACTGGATTTAAAACCTTATCGATAAATTTAAATCTTGAAAGTCGTGCCAACTCTGTCGGCATATTGTGACGTAAGTAAAACTTTTGCGATGATGTGTAAGAAGGTTTATTTTTTCCAAAACACCTAAACCTAATCAAAAAGGAAGATCACCGAAAATTCCTTGCTCTATGCGATGCTAACAAAATTAAAATTTAGCGAAAGATACCACAATATAATAATATTAAATGTTTTAAGAAAATTATCCAGTTTTATCACTTTTCCTCCCATCAAAGCATCTATTATTTTTAGTGTACAATATATAAATAAATTTATACAATGCATACACATAATTAAAACCAAATCACTTGCTTGCTAAATGCTAATTAATTCGGTAGTTCCATTGACACAAAATCGATTGGCTTTCAACGTGTTTATTTTCATACCTACTTGACAATGTTATGACAATTTATTTTTAGACACTTAATTATGATCTTTTGTTGTATATAAATGGCGTTTAGTGTGTTTAATCTCTCACAAAGCGACGGATAATAGCCGTGTTTTAAAATGTTGCTTAGCGGGGCACGTAGTTGATATTAAACCTAGGACGATGCATTTTTTTGTTATTTTTAATTTAAATATTTAGGTAACTAACGAATATTACGCGTGTGCAAATAAGACATTCTAATAGGGCCAAAAAATATTACGAGTAAGAGATTTAGTGATCATATTTCTTTTTCTTTTAATATCTTTTTCTAGTAGGATAATACCCAAATATCTTAAATACGAGAGGGGATTTTTGACGTAAACCACCTAGATATGAAAGAAAAGACATATACATATTTTTTTCAACATCTATACACTTATTTCAACATTTCTGGAATAATAAGATCCCTTAAAAATCTTTAAGAAACCTGTGAAAAGAATCTTTATTAGTAGTTTTCAACTTAGGGAAAATATAGTAATCGTAGGGTGCTAGATCCGGACCATAGGTTGGATGTCTCAACTCCTGGAACCCACATTCCTCGATAACTTGAATTTTTTTAGCCTTATGCACCCTGCATTTGTCGTGCAGCAGTATGTTTTTTTCACCAAAATTTTGAAGTTTTTCGCTCGGATAGCAGTTTAAAGATTTTTAATGGCCTCTTTAAAGATTTTTAATGGTCTCTTTATAAACATCACCGGTAGTTGTAGTGCCCTTCTTCATGTACTTAACCAACAAAATCCCCTCGCAGGCCTAGAAAACCGTTGTCATCAATTTTCCCGCCGAACACTGCGTTTTCGCCTTTTTTGGTGGTGGAGACCCTTTGTGCATCCACTGCATTGACTTTTTTGTTGGAGGGGTCCCAGTGATGTACGCAGGATACATCGCCAGTGACAATTATCGAAAAAAAGTCACAGTCTTATTTTAACGCATCCGAATTTTCCTTGCAAATTTCTCGCCTGACAAGTTTCTGTTCTGGTGTGAGGGGCTCCATCTCGCTGACCCTTTGTTCATCCATAGATCTTTATGCAAAATTTAAAACTCTTGTCTCTGAACTTCCCTTGCAATATTGTCACCGGGCGGCAGTGTTGCCAAATGTTGGCAATACCGCCGGGCGGTCTTCAGTACATGGTACGTGGTTACACCACCACCACTATTATAGTGGTATTTGTAGATAGGCGCCGCGAGATACGACGACGCCAACGCGCGATGCCCTGGACGATGCCGATGGCACGACCCTTCAAACGTACCTGCTATTTGAAAAGACGTCACACATGTACACGTTCGCTATGCGGTGAATTGCAAGGGATACTTCACTGTCTTTTAGTTATTTTACCACAACGTTTCACCTGGTAAACATCTCCAGTCGTCCCCAGGTGCATATTATACAATTTTTATCTGAGGATGACTGGAAATGTTTACCAGTTGAAATGTTGTGATACAATACATAAAGACAATGAACGTCCAAAACACATCTCTCATTTAGGTTTTAACGGCTTTTGAACACTTTGGGACCCACCCACACCAATACCCTAAAACTGGCACTTTTGGGGGGTTAAACCATTTCTGCATAACGCCATCCACTTTCTTATATAATGTAAATAATTTTCCATACTCGATAAGCCAGATACGCCATTTATTAGGGATATGTTAGATAGAGATCCTACACTCCCTATATCTTGAAGCTACTGAAAGTGAATTATGAATGTCGTACTCTTATATCACGACCTACAGAATGGTGTTTTGTTCTGTAAATTTTATTGCAGTCAATAAGTCAACGGTATATTTTGAAACGAACTATACCATATTATTCAAAGTCTATGAAATGAAAAAAATATAAATATAAAAAAAATAAAAGAGCCCATCTTTGGATGGAATTTTTGTCATATCGCTTGTTTTTTCACAGCACCTAGTCCATCGCAGCCCATTTTCACTAACGACTCATAAACGTTCCTTATAATTTGTTTTTCTTGAAACTTTTTTGACGGATTTTCCGAATAATGCCACATTTTTATTGGTTCTTTTTGCAAGTATTTAGCAATTTAACATATGAACGTTCCAAAAGTTTTCAGAAAACTAATTATTTTAACACCTCTTAATCCTTTAGGTACAAGAAATGTACATATCTTTTACTTAATTGATCTTGAAATCCTTATTTAAGGACAGTACGTCCCTACACCATCAGGTAAAAAGGACACGATTTATGACTGACATTGCGGTTAAGAATCAGTCGGTATATCTTTAAACATACTTTACATAATAGCTACTTGGTTTGCCGGGATAATAGCTACTTAGATAGGTTTACCTGCAATAAAAATAAACTGCTAACTTTAAGACCACGTGCAGGTGTAGACATCTGCAAGTGTCAGATAATCAGCCCACTACTTGTTCGATCTACAAATATCGAAAACTCGGCTTGAATCTATTTCGAGATCTTTGTGTTTCAAAATTTTGTAACAAAAGTCGTTCGACTTCTTTAAATTTATGCATATCTTAAATAACAAAAAAAACTATTTTATAATTTATAATTTATTAGGAATAACTACACATTTAGCGACTTTTTTTCTGGTTTGACAGGTAAACAAAATTATCACTTATTAAGATTTTTGCAGCAGTAAAGTTGTAAAATGATTATTGGTTGAGAAAGATGGGCTTTTCAATATTTTATAGCCTGCATTTATTTAATATTTTTTATGTCATAGACCTTGAATAATATGGTATACTTCGTTTCAAAATATACCGTTGACATATTGACTGTATTGACACCATTCTGTAGGTCGTAAATAAACAATATACCTCAGAGGGTTGGATTTGTTTCAATTTCGGCTAAGAAACTAGTGTAATCTGCCTCACTCAATAAAACATGGCAAAAATAAAATTATTCCTATGGTCTATTTATTTTTATTTAATATAATCTGAAATACATTTTTAAAATGTTTTACAGCTTTAAGCTGGTTTCGCCAACACTGTTTTCGTCATCTACATTAATTACGAGCGTTTGAACATTATCTATGTGAAAATAAGAACCACCAATTTTAATTACATGGCTAATGGAATTTTTCAAACTTTATTCTAAAACGGCAATTATGTGAAACCCCCAGCTTATTAAAGGAACATATAAGGTATACATTGTTTACAATTTTCTTCGCGTCCGGCGATAAATCTTTTCTTTTAACTTTAACACTGCTGCTAGAAGCCCCACTCTTAACAACACCGAACCATGGACGCTACATTGTTTGAACCTCAGTTTGAACACTCGCCAATAAACAAAACTTGAAAATTCCATCTAAGAACTGCGCTGCCTATAAGACCGATACAAACTAGAATAGGTACTCTGTATAACATGTTACACAAGGAAATAAATCACAATAAAAATTCAAATTTCGTCTTTTCCGGCTCATAAAACTTGATTGTACTCTTCTTTTCAATATGGCGGCCAACGGGGTTGCAATCAGTGTTACCAGACGTACGATAACTATGGTTACGTACGATGTACGAAATCACATGTACGATAATTTTGGTTTGAATCCAAATGTGTAAAATATTATGCTGATTTAATTAAAATTGACATTTTACTTCTAAAAATTTATGTTTAATTAACAAAAATACACTAATAAATGTTTACCAACATAACATCTAACGTCACGAATATTATTAATATTCGCCTTAATAACAATAAGAGACACTTTGAACGCTAAAAATTGCCTGTCTATGTATCTCGCATGAGTTTGGCACGCCAGTATATTTTATCGGGGAATCCCAGCTAGATCGATGGTGGCTTTTGTGTGACGATATTATTTAATAATTAATAATTACTTACAGTTCGCAGTGTTCGCACAGCGACCGACGGCAATAAAAAATTGTTCATAATATTGATAAGGTTTATTATGGGCTATTTTTAATGGTTCCAAAATCATAACCTTCTATATACTATAGTTTTGTCTATGTTTTTATGTTATTTGTATATTAGAAGGAAAAGGACCGCGAAAAATTTCCTTATATGCCCAAAGATTGAAGAAATGACGTAAATCGTACAATGTACGATAATTTCGTTGCGTTTCACCGATAATTTGTTGTGGGATATCTGGAGACACTGTAGAATCCCTGAAACTAAAATTTACACTCACCAATGACCCCTCTACACATCCCAAAAAAAATTGCTTCCTACTCAAAATGTTTAATAAGCCCCTTTTTTCGACCATTTAATTGTAGTAACTAGGTCAGTTTGAATCTATCTACTAGTATCAAATTTTTATTTATTATTTATTACACATAAAACACAGTACAGTCAACTACATCAAGGAGGTATGTTTATGTAGATCATTTTTCAAACCTTTCTACCTTTCATATTTTCCTGTAAAAAATAAAAATTCCCAGAGTGATCAGCGACATATGTCGCTGAGAGTGATAGGTACGCCACGCCGGTTTAGAGCAAAAATGAAAATTTTCATTCCTTGCTGTTTGTTATTCACCGCCATTTGCAATATATTTAAGGATTATTATACTAGGGAAAGAAATAAATTACTATATAACTTAATTGTAAAAATATAAAAATTGTTCAAAGAAAAATTCTACAAAATGTGTAAAAAGCGTTAAAAAGATATTTTAAATCTGGTTTAACAATAAATCCATGGGTTTAACCTAATTTTAAGCTAATATTGTAAAACACATCTGAAGCCACCTAAAGTAGTTTAAGGACCAATATATAACTACGTACAAGAAATGTTTTATGACAGTGTTTTCTTTTGTACCGTTTAAAGTGGTTGTAAAATATAAAGTTTATTATTTAGCCATGACTGCATACGCTTAAATACGTAACTATTTAAAAATATTTTCAGTGTAATGGAGACGATTGTTTGCAAAATCAGGTGTATTATTACACGTGAGCCGCTTAATAGCATATTGTTGACATACAACATCTATTCTATAATTTAGACATGACTTTTGTCAGGTAATTGGGAAACCCCAGCCATAAAATTGATAGATAACTCGAGTGACATCTTTAACTCGGTGTTAATCCGTTATTTTTAGAGATCCGTTTTCTAAATGTCGAAACGAAGACAGGGGCGTCCTCAGGAACGCTATTGGTTTAAAATTGGGACCCCTTGTATCAAAGTGGTGTGAACTACGCAGGATTAAAGCTGCATGGCTAAGCTCCATGTCGGGGCAAGACGCAACACGGTATTAGCAATATATTGGATCATATACCCACATATACCTAGATATATGTCCTGCACCGCGAAAGTTCCGGGAGTATTTAGGGACTCCTCTGACGGAAGATTTACTTTTTCCACTTTATTTAAATATAGGTTTTTTCACCTGTCACCTGTTCAAAGCTATACCGTCTGATTCTTAACCGCAAAGTCAGTCATAAATCGTGTCCTTGTTACCTGATGGCGCAGGGTCGTACTACAGCAACTAAATATAAAAACAAATTGTTTATTAGGTACCGATTAAAAATAATTTAAATAATCACATTAAGTTCAACCCTGTGCTGCTATTATCCCATAGAAAAGTACTCGAAGCAGAGTTGCCAGATTGACAGATAAGATCGGCATGGGCAAAGTATTTGGAAAGCGTAGTTATTAATAAAACGTTATACTTTTCCCTGAAAATACAGGTTTGGCAACGGAGCAGTTTGAAAATTATGGCTGTCAATTTGTCAAACAGTAATTCAACAAACTGTAGATACCTAACGTAAAAGAATAAGTTTTCTAATATTGTCTTTTTGGCTGAATTAAAAACTTTTCGTTTCGGCACCTAATATAGTGCCGTTGTCAAAAAGCAAAACAAGAATTTAAACACACACAAAAACTATGTTAAAATAGTTAATATCGGAACTGGGACGATGGGTCGATAATGGGACGATGGTCGATAATGTTCCCCAAATTTTGTTAAAATATGTTGAGCCATTTTTAAGATATTTACAATATTCCAAGCTTTTTTGACACCCAGTAGATATATCGGTACAGCATTGCGACTCTATCAACGCTGGTGTGTTAAAGGGATACAGTGAATCTAGGATGGAATTACAACAATTTCGCCTTTATATTGTGACTGTTTTGTCACTGTATCGCCTGTGCAAAAACCATTAGTTGTTACCCACTTGATATAGGAATTAGTCTTTAAAATTTGGACCTCATTGCAACGCCATGAAATTCTATTATTAAAACCTGATGCATAATATTTTCCTTATCACACAAGTCTTAATTTAAAACGAAAATACGCAAACACAAAACTTTACATTTAGAGCCCCCAAAATGTGTTGCAAGAAATGACTGTAAATAAAATTGACGTTCATTATAAACAATTCGGGCTATAAACTAACTGTTTTATAGATGCATAAAATATTTTAGAAGGTGCGAAAGACAAGTTGATTATAAGAATGTCTTAGGCAACCACAGCCAATGTGCAGATGGAACAGCTAAAGGAAAAATATCTTGAAAATTAGATTTTTCTATATACATATCTTGCCTCGCACAGAAAAACACAATCGTATATTGAACTAGATATCACTTCACTCAATGACACACTATTCCGTATTGCACAATACAAATTGGGTTTCTTTCAATGATTAGTTCATCATTGCTAACCAGTAGGTTATAAGATTGCTTGAAATATAAGGATTCATTGAGTTTTAATAGGTCCTTTAAATATAACAATTATTTGATGCAGTAATACCCTATTCTAAATTCAATACAAAATATATCATTGGTTTCAGTAACAGAATATACATCTTATTTAATCGGAATACTTATTATTATTGCAAAGCTTTTTAGATTTGTTTTACTTACATACCATAAAATACTAAAATGAGTTGCTCCAGTCCCCAGAATTGAGAAAGAACTATTATTTTTGGCGTATCTTTAACGCAATAAACAAACAGGCTGCAAGCTTAAACGACTGTTCAACGAACAAATACCACCAGCACAATTTTAACCTCTCCAAAGGGTGTCCGCGAGCAATAGAAATAATATTTCAGCCAATAACAGAACCCATTGAATTAATATTTTTTAGTATTTCTCTAATACCTTATATGTTTTATTGGGGTGTCTATTTTAATTAACATGATATAACGATTATTCCATATCCATAATTAAGTGACAAACTTCGAACACCCTTTACACCACCTTAGGGGTTGATTTGTAAAAAGTTATAAAATATGTGTTTATTTTTTAAAGTACTTTTACGTAGTTTCAAGATGATAGAGCCGTATAACAATTTTACTCCATTTCAAACTTTGCACCCCAATTCCACCCCCCTTAAAAACTGTAAAACACGTGTTTAAACATTTATGTTCAGATTCACTAAGAAGATTTAAGATTTTCATCGTGGAACGAGTTGTTGTAATGAGTTCAGTTATATTATTGTCGAAAGTACGTACTAAAATTGCCCATTTGCTTATAAATTTGCGAAAAAGCTTAGAGATGAATTCATAGTATAAAACTTTCCACTTGTCAGTTTAAAACTTTTGGTTATAAAATTAGACCGGACTAGCGTTGGAGAACCTGGCTGTAATTTTTTAGAGTACTTCTATGAAGTTTCGAGTTGTTATATTAATCTATTGATTAATATTTTCTCCATTTCTCCATACAAAGTTTGAACCCCTGTTTCACCACCTTAGTGGTTGAATTTTGAAAAACCCTTCCTTAGTAGATGCCTACGTTATAAAAGAAACCTCTATGCAAAATGTCAAGTTTCTGGACCCAGCGGTGTGGGCTCTGCGTTGATATGTCAGTGAGTCAGTCAGTTTCTTTTATATATAGAGACTAGCTTCGGCCCGCGACTTCGCCCGCGTGGTATCGGTGGTATACTTCTACTTAGTTTCAAAGCAATTAAACCGTATATCAATTTTACTCCATTAAAAACTTTGAACCCATATTTTACCCTTTTAGGGGTTGATTTATTAAAAACTGTAAAACACATTACGTTATGGCCAGATTGTCCGACTCTAGATCGGTCTAATATGAGAACCAAAAGTTTTAAACTGACAAGTCTAACAATAAGACAACTATGTTTTTCGCAAATTTATAAAAATAATTTTAGTACGCGCTTTCGACAATAATAAAGCTAAATTCATTCTATCAACACGCTCCAAGATGAAAATCATTTGAAAACCAAGCAAATCGCTGAAACATTACGATAACTCAAGCTTTTAATGAGGATTTATAATATTGAAACTTCAAAGTTTACAATTATTGCCTTTAAAATACCAAAAATTGTAACAAAAGCATTAAAATTAAAAAAATAATACTATAATATTAAATAAATAAAACCTCTTGTAATACTAATTAATATCGTTTCTCTACTCAAAACCAAAAGAAAATTAAACTAAATTTAATTGTCATATTTATTTCAATGCTGCTTATTTTTATTTTAATAATACTAAGGGTCAAGGTCTTGCTGTTCTGTCTTCAATTTTGCATTACATTGTGTAGTTAAAATGTGCTGGTTTCTTGAGGGTTGGATAAATTCGTTTTAGTCGTTAACGGTAAATAAATGCTTATATTCACTAGCACTAGATATTTCGATGCATCTCAATGCCACTATAATCGACATTTAGGGAAAATTAAGTCGAGTTTTAACCATACCATATAATAAATATTCAGAAGCATTGTAGCTTGTCTTTTAAAAATCAGCAGTGTTTAAGGGGTTATATACAGTTAGGAGGCCTAAAAAAAGCGATTTTTCAAGAATTTTTCCTGAGAAGACTTTTAAATTTATTAATGTGAAAATTTGTACACATATTATGGTAACTTTTAACTGTATTTTAAGATTTTTGTATTTGTAAAAATAATAATTTTGAAAGCTGCTATAGCTGATCTCCAGGAGTTCCTCTCAAAAAAGGCATCTTGCGGTGACATCTCTGGACTGGATCATCGAAAATGAAAAATCCAAACGGATTTCGTTAAAGTAATGTATAGTCTTCTAATTAATCGAAGGAATAAGCAAAATAAATTTTTTTGACAAAATGGCGGCTTCTAAAAAAAATCGCTTTTTGACCAAAATTTTGGCCTTAAATTGTCTATATAAAAAAAAATATTTATCGGTGAGAAAAAAATCTTCCATTAATTAGTACAAAATATACTTAAGAAGCTTGTGTTAAAATTTGAGACTGATCGGTTCAGCCGTTTCCGAGAAATCTTCGTCACCGACTTTAAAAACACAGTTTTGAGAAAAACGCGTTTAAAGTTTCAAAAGCACTTTACATAGCGTACAATCGCTCTGACACGTCTTTACAAATATGCGTGTAACTTCGAAAATAATCGCCGGATTGCCTTGAAATTTTCTGTGTGTGTACTGGAATATATGTACATTACGAAAGTGATATTTAAAAAAATCGATTTTTTGAAAATTCTAACTGTATGTAACCCCTTAAGTATACATTATTTTACCCCAAATTAAGCCTGACATTGCAAACCAATGGTGTTTTAATGTAAATCAATGTTTTCTTATTCTTAAATCAATCATAATCGTTATTACTAAAACAAGAATAAATTAAGCATTGAATTAAATATAGTAATCATTCAGGAAAAGCGAACACAGTCTATTGATTTATTGACTGTCTTTTTGTATTTTGTGTGTGGTTAGAATAATTTTGTTTTACTCCAAGACATACATAAAAATAACACTTTTATTTTTATTATTCAGCACTGTATGAAATCATATTCCTATGGATAATATTTCCAGACGGAAATAAAATTTTTGAACTCGTTTTTCTCAGAAACCATTAAATGTAACTTAAGCACATTTTGCACTGTACTATCCCAATACTCTACAGAAGAACGCTCAGTAACCACCACTGAACGAGTTTTATTTTTTTACTTTATTGGTGCATTTTATGGTTATGGGCACATTATTTTTAATGCAAGAGATTTATTTGAATGTGGTGCCTGTATTTATTGAAATGTGAAATACACAAAAAGTTTAATGATTCGTAAAGTTAAAACTCATCCCTGTAATCTTAACAGTTGCGTTCTTTGGTTTACAACTTGCACGTCAAAGAGGGAAATAATTTTTACTTTTATTAAGGTGATCAAAAATTTTTCCCTTTTTGCAGCTGGATCTTTCTTTTATCTGATAGAGCTCATATAGACTTCAAGCCAAAGTACTAACGTACCATGGGCGTCTGAAGAGAAGGGACTCTATTGACATGGGATTTAACGGATTGGAGGTTGGGAGGGGAAGAGAAAACACCTGCAGGCAATTTGTTCCATAATCTAAAGACCCTAAAAATGAATGGGCGAGAGAAGTAGGGTGTCCTAGGTTTTTGCCGCTGGGCAGAATAAGGATGCACATGGTCTCAAAACAGTGCCATAAACAGTACTTTATAATGAAATCATACATAAAACATTTTTTGTAATCGAATGTTGCTCAGGTTGATTAAGATATTTTTAATACCCGGACGTTTAAAAACCGGATGTAGAATGTAGAATGTCGAAAAATTACACGTATCGCGGTTATACTAACTAAATATAAATAGGTTTAGTGATTGAAATCAGTTCTGCAAAATTAGACAAAAGTTTCTCTGGCTGTGTTTATGTAAATAAAATCAAAACGTAACGAGTTGTAGACAACGAAAGAACAAGTCTGACATATTATTTAAATAAGCTGTATAAGTTACAAAAGAATAAAAGGATTAATGCACATTAATATATGTATTCAGGTTAGGCCCAAGCAATGTACCCAGTAACGGACTTAAAATAAAATATGCCGGCCACAATTAAAATTTCCAAGACCACTCTAAATTGACAAGAGTAAGGATAAGACATCGTCCCGTTCACAAACCGCAGGAAAAAGGAGGGACTCGGTCCTCTAACCCTGCGAGGAGTCACAATTCCACTGCAGGAAGAGGTAAAGTATTTGGGGGTAACACTGGACTCAAAACTTACCTGGAACAAGCATGTGGACAAAACCATACGAAAAGCGGAAATCACCCTTGCGGTGGTCAGACGAACGTATGGGAAAACATGGGGTCTCTCACCAAAGATGGTGCACTGGCTGTACACCAGAGTGGTGAAACCCGCAATAACATATGCAGCTTTGGTCTGGGGGACCAAGGCAACGCAGAAAACAATAATGCTCAGACTCAGCAGTCTGCAAAGGCTAGCCTGTCTGGGCATTACAGGGGCAATGAGATCGACCCCCACCTCAGCGATGGAGAATCTCCTAGACTTTCCTCCCTTGCACCTGGTCATCCAGGGAGAGGCGAGGATGGGTCTCTATCGACTACAAAACACTCTGCCCGTTTCATTGCGGAAAAGGGCGGGACATGTACTCATAAGAGAGAAGATTGGAGGGCCCGATTTAGAAATGAGATCGGACTACATGACTCCAAAATTCCAATACACCATCCCCTACGAGGTAGTAATAGCGGATCGCAGGGAATGGACTTCGACAAACCCAGAGTTTCCTCCGGGGGCAATTATATGGTACACCGACGGATCAAAAACCGAAACGGGAACCGGAGCAGGAGTACATAGGGTCGGACCAAGGAGGGACATGTCGTTCTCCTTGGGGAAGTACCCCACGGTATTCCAAGCAGAAACTTACGCCATCTTACAATGTGCGCTGGAAAACAATAGGAGGGCTTATTCAAATAAGCGGATCTATATCTGTTCAGACAGTCAGGCCGCTTTGAGGGCACTCTCATGCCACAGAGTCACTTCGGGACTGGTATGGGAGTGCATAAACGATCTTGGCGCGCTCGCTGCCTGAAACTCAGTCAACCTCATGTGGGTACCGGGACACAAGGGCATCACTGGTAACGAAAAAGCCGACGAACTTGCTAGACAGGGATCGGCTGCACCATTCATTGGCCCAGAACCATCACTCGGGGTGCCAAAGTGCACGGCACGAGAGGCGGTAAACAGATGGATCAAACACCAACACAAAGTCCACTGGAATGGAGTACAGGGACTGAACCACAGCAAGGCCGCTATAGGAAATCCCAATCCTAGACTCACCAGGCAACTGCTCAATCTGAGCAGGATCCAGTTGAGGACAATCGTAGGGGTACTAACAGGACACATGGCTGTAAAGGACCACCTCAACAAAATGAAACTGTACCAGGGAGACCTTAGCTGCAGACTATGCGGTAGGGACTGGGAAACAGTTCAGCACATAATCTACAGGGTGTCCGGTAACTTATGGGCCATAGAGCAACTGGAGATAGTAGATATAAAAATATGTCTTTTGAGCCAAATTTGCCCAAGTAAAATGTTAGAGGTTAAAGAGATACAGGGTGTTGAAAGTGAAAATTAATTTTCGAAAAATGATAATAATTTTGAAACGGTTTAAGATATGGAATTCAAAATGTGTATAACTAGGTTTTCGAGAGTGAGAAATTCGAATTTGGTGTTAATTTCAAGATACTCCCTAGAGGGCGCTTGCTGCGTGCTTCATGTTGAACTAATTCATCCATATTTTTTTAACCGTGCAGTTACTAGTATTTATAATTTAAACTATAAAAGAACCTACCTTTTTACGTAAAAAAGGTACTCTTGGTCGATCTCGATATCTCAAGCCGTTACCCAGATTCTAGGACTTGATGATAAAAAGGCAGAAAAAAAAAACAAAATGAAAATATTGGAAACTATTAAAAATTTGTTTTAATTCACTTTAGTAAATGTTGAAAGTGTCCACCGTTTACTTCAATACATTTTCTTAAGCTTTTTAACAAATGACGTCTCACATTCAGGAAGATATTTTGATTATCTCCTATAACAATGGCGGCTTCTTGAATTTTTTGTTCAAGTGCTTCCCGTGTATTGGATTCATCACAATATACCAAATCCTTCATGTGACCCCACAGATAAAAATCTAACGGGTTAATATCTGGGCTACGCGGTGGCCAAGGAAATTCGCTACCGCGACCAATCCACCGATGTGGACAACGCTGATTTAAATGATTTCGAACAGCAACTGCAAAGTGTGCTGGGGCACCATCTTGCATGTACCACATATTGTGTCTTATGTTCAGAGGTATATCATCCAGAAGGTAAGGTAAATCGTTTTCTAAAAACTGCACATATTGTTCTCCATTAAGCCTCTGCGGAAGCTGATATGGGCCGATCAAGAAATTGTCGATAATGCCGCACCAAATATTTATCGAAAACTCGTGTTGAAAATGTCTTTCTTTGGGTAGTCGTGGATTTTCCAAAGCATAGTGATGATTATTTTTCCAGTTAAAAATTCCGCGTCTTGTAAAAGTTGCCTCGTCAGTAAATAACATTTTTCTCAGGAACATGGGATCTTCGTTATTCTTATTTAGTAGATTTTGACAGAATTCTGATCTGACTGGCAAATCTCCTGGCAGTAAATTTTGAACGGGCGTGAAATGGTAAGGAAATAAATTTTCTGCATTGGTGACTTCTGAGACGGTCCATTTACCTATTCCTGTAGAAGCTTCCAAACGCCTAGTGCTTAATTCAGGATTTTCCGCGATACGAACCAAGATCTCTTCTTCTTGTTCGACCGTTATAGTTTTCGGTAGTCCACCAGGATTTTTGACATAAAACGAACCTATTTCACCTAACTGATTGAATATTTTTTGAAATATTTTTCGGTCTGGAATGATTCTGGTTGGGTAGAGTTCTACATACCTTCTAAGTGCAGCACGACTATTATAATTCGCTTGTGCATAAACGCAGACCATATCGCGTAATTCACGGTTAGAAAACTTATTAAGCCTGGGCATTTTTATTTGAAAAGATTACAGTACTTGGATATTGCAAAAACTTTTTATTTACGTACCTTTGACGGGAAAAAGTAGAAAATAATAACAGTTTTCACCGCAACAAATTTTGTCAAAATGCAAGGCACACTTTGTGAATTAAATATTTCTCAGCAATCAACAGAATGTGCAATGGAACATTCAGACGCTAGAATCTGGGTAACGGCTTGAGATATCGAGATCGACCAAGAGTACCTTTTTTACGTAAAAAGGTAGGTTCTTTTACAGTTTAAAGTATAAACACTAGTAACTGCACGGTTAAAAAAATATGGATGAATTAGTTCAACATGAAGCACGTAGCAAGCGCCCTCTAGGGAGTATCTTGAAATTAACACCAAATTCGAATTTCTCACTCTCGAAAACCTAGTTATACCGATTTTGAATTCGATATCTTAAACCGTTTCAAAATTATCATCATTTTTCGAAAATTAATTTTCACTTTCAACACCCTGTATCTCTTTAACCTCTAACATTTTACTTGGGCAAATTTGGCTCAAAAGACATATTTTTATATCTACTATCTCCAGTTGCTCTATGGCCCATAAGTTACCGGACACCCTGTATAATTGCGAGTCACTAGATCGCAAGCGCCACCAACTATTCGGGCAACCAAAGTTAGAACCGGAGGAATTGATCACCCACTCCCTTGTGGACCTGTACAGGCTTGTGCAGGAAACTGGGATAACAGAGTGGGTGTAACAAAAGGTATTGGGTAGGCACAATAGGCCTCTAGTGGCCGCAGTGCTTCCGGTCTCGGACGGAGCCCAAGGGAGGAAAAAAAAAAGGATAAGACAAATTTATAGGTCAAGTTTTGAGCTAAACATGACTGCAACTGAAAAACTACTTGAGAGAAACAATCAACATTCTGGTAGCGTAAAGTCTGTGGACAACTTAAAGAATAAATTCTGTAGAATCTTGCTATTCTAGTTGCTAATCCAACTATTAAGACTCAAATGATAGATGTATTCCCAATTTTAATTTTGACTATCTACTGTTAAAATGTGGAACCACATTAGACAGAAAACCCATCATAAATACTATTGCCTATTCTACCTTAAGAATTTTAAATTCGTAAACCTTTGAAGCAATAACGAATTATGTCTGCAGCACTCCAAATTTGCCGAAGAGAAACCTAAGAGTTTCGAGCGGAAGATTTTCAGAAAAATCATTAAAAATTCTATACTGTCATCGTAACATTAACCGCATACAAAAAATCAGAGTCTTAAATTCATTTCCAAAATTCTACAAAATATTTGCACCAGATATAAGATTACAATAATGGTATAATTTCACTTTTAAAACTCTCCCAACGTTACCACAAGAAATTTACTTTATCCAAATGTTATTTAAATTAAAGAAATGTAATTAAATTGAGCATATATTTTGTTACAATGAAAAATAAATCTCTTGTAATAAATTCATAGAAAGTTATCAAAACAAGACAATTCCAGTATTCTTTCTAACAAAATGCTAATGTTTTTCGAGTAATTATTGGTAGTAAAACTAATTCCGTGTCCAAATTAAAAAAAAATGAACGTTATTGTAAAGAATTATCCACAAATATTACTTGGGAATAAAATACTAGAATTTTAGGTATTTCCACTGCTTAAAAGCTTTTATGATGGTAAGATGGCTGATTCTTTTTAAATCAGTGACCAATTGCTAATAATAAAAAAATAAAATATAGAATTAAAATTATTTTATTTTAGATACACTGTTCTCTTATTAAGAGGAAATATGGTTTAAAGACATGGGTTTTTACTTCAAAAAAATATTTGTTTAAATTATATCAAAGACAAGGGTACGTATTTTCGGTGTTACCCGAAATCGCCACTATAATTACTTGCCCTTAAATTGGCAGCCCAAAATCGCCACGGCTTACAGAGTTACCCGGACACCTATAGCCCAAAATCGCCATGAGCCTTTTATTTATAAGATAATAGTATATATATTTAATAACTTTATAGTTCATAATAAATTATTTGCCATAGATACAATTTTACAAAATAAAACTACATACAGAAGCAGTGAGAGAGAGAGAGATAGAGAGAGAGAGAGAGAGAGAGATACTGCACATGTGTGAAGGTATAGTCAAAGATATTCCTTCCTCACTGATGGAAACAATCTGAAAGAATGCTTAGCAAACAACAGCTAGAAATATACTGAATTAAACATTTAATTTATTCAGAAGATAAGAGTAGTGGCGATTTTGGGCTATACCCTCTGCAGGTAAAATGTTTGACAATACATTAACAAGGGGTTCGTGGCGATTTTAGGATGTAGCCCGTATTTTAACCCTAGAACGATATCGATATTTTATGGCCCTGTATTGGTATCGATACGTAAATTTTACGTACATATTGTTTTTATAAGCCTCCAGTTAAAATTTGGTTAAATAAATTAATAAAACACAATTAAATTTTCGTTTAAAGCTTTATTTTGCTAAGTAAACATATAATATACATGGTAACTTAAAAACACCTACTCACTAATATCAAAGTAAAATTTACGTTGTTGTGTTTGCGTGTTTGCTTCTCGATCTAAGTTTGATATTTCTTCCAATGTGCTTTTGGCTCCTTGTGTTTTTTTCAGGCGTTTTGGAATGGGTGGATTGTCCTTTTCCTTATTTTCTTTTGTCCAAACGTTTCTTCAAGTGGCAACCATTCTGGATTCTGGATCAGCATCGATATCGATAGATTCACTTTCTGTCTCAGGTTCAGCTCAAAGAAGAATATCGTCCATTTCACTGTTACTACTTTCCAGCAATGCTTTCTCCAGCTCTTCGTCTGTTGAACCTTGTTTCGACATTCTAAACGTTTATTGGTACGACGTAAAAATCTCGTTTAGAAATTAGCGCGTAGCGGGAAACATCCCTATGGATTTCACTAGCCCTTTAGCAGATGTGTGGGGTGGTGCCAATGACTTACGGTGGTGCCGCCTCGGACGAGGAAGAATCCTCTACCACCTTCCATTGGTAATGATGCGTAATATTTACGTGTAGAGCTTCAGAAAATAATACCACGTAACCCTTAGAACAACCACTTGCGCACTGGCAAAATATAAACACTCTATCGCTAAGATATTTAGGCAAGCATAGCTGGGGGGTCGAGAAAATTTGCGGGCGTATGGCTCTTCTAAATGCAAATTATTGATCTTGAACACGTAAATTTTACGTACGATACCGTTCTGGGGTTAAAGTAATTTTTGTAATTTAACGTTCAGATTCACTAAAAATGTTTAAATTAAGATCTTATAGTTGATCAGTTAGGATTTGACAGGTTTTTGTCGTCTCATTGGTAATAAGTCGCCATTAAAAGAATTATTCTCATATTTCAGCGATTTACTTGGTTTCCCAATGACTGTCATCTTGGAACGGGTTGCTAGAATGAATTTAGTTCTATTTTAGTTCTATTATTGTCAAAAGTACTACTAAAATTTCGCTTTTCTTTATAAATTTGTGAGAAAACTCAGAAACAAATTCATAGTATAAAACTTAGTTGTCTTATTCTTACACTTGTCAGTTTAAAACTTTTGGTTGTCAAATCACACCGGACTATCGTTGGAGAATCTGAGGGCGCGTATTTTCGAGGTAACACGAATTAGTTCGCATTCGAACGTGTTGGAATGAATTTCGAATTGTTTTAATTTAAGAATTGTAGCATTGTAAAACGAAATTATTTTAAGTAAAACGATAAATTGTTGATAGGTCCTCTTTGGCCTATCAGCCAATCTTTCAGCGTATTCTATCGCCTCAGTTAGATTTTTTAGGTTAGGT
Source organism: Philopedon plagiatum (assembly GCA_963971165.1). NCBI lineage: Eukaryota > Metazoa > Arthropoda > Insecta > Coleoptera > Curculionidae > Philopedon > Philopedon plagiatum. The sequence continues at coordinate 100,657,973 of OZ020193.1, forward strand.
TAGGTTTTGTCATACCTTTCGCACACGAAATTCGCAATTCAAATTTCAAAGACGGCATACGAATGCATTCGAATACGAACTTAATTTGCATGTTCAAAAATAGGATTATTCAGTTTTCGTACGAAAATCGTCATTTTTCGTATACGATCTTTTTCGACCACGCTCGAAAATACGAATCTTATTTTTTGTGCGTAGATCGCGTAATACTAGCATAATCTCCAAGAGTTTGGTCATTCGTCGATTTTTAAAAATAAATGAAACGACTGGAAAAATCCTAAAGCCTATCCTGACGCTAAGCGTAGGTTGCTTCGACCAACTAGAAATCTCTTTTATTACACGAACAAATCCGAGACTCACGTCTTCCGAGGATGTCAGTCTAGCTAGGCGAGTGAAGATCCTCGCTCGTGGGCTTGAAATGTCTCGGTATGACGTTCCTTGTATTTTAATGCCGTGTAATTGTGTAGATTTAAATTCAGTGTATTATTTATGGTTGTATTATATTACTCATTACAAAACCATTTGCAATTATACAATAGGTGTATAGAGTATCTAGTAATTTGTCTTGCCACTCTATTTATCAGTTTAGCATAAAGGCAGTAGCTATAGCGCAAGGTAGCCCTAAAGGAACTTTCAATCACAACGTGCATGGACTCCCCATTAGAAAAATATTCTATTTGTAAATCACTTATTTTTTGTACATCTTCACTTTTCAGTGCATGGAACTGGTGGATGTAGCTCTACTCATTCAATTGAAGTTACGATCGTATGCAGTTGCAGTATTTCAACTCTGTTCTGTTTCTAAAGAGAATTGAGATGCATCGGATGAAACGGAGTTTTCGTATATAAACTGCGATTAAACAAAAGGGCTGAAATGATATTTGACCAAGGGCAAAGCACTGAGTAAAAGGACTTAAAGCCCCAAGTCCTAAACTGTAATCAGTGCTTGCAGTTTGCAAGCACTAATTACTCTTCTTTGTTAAAGGACTTCAAATTACTTACCACTACGGTAAAAGTAATTGTCCCCCAAGCACCAAGCATCTTCGAAAAGGGCTTCAAGGGTTTCAAGCCCTTGAAAGTGCTTTAAGTCTTTAAATAATAGCTTACAACAGTAAACGCTTTCTGATATTTACTTTTGATTGGGTTGAAATAAAGATAGCACTGCTCCCAGTGGGATTGGGTGTCCTGAACAGTAATAATTTCATCGGAGACTTGTACTGTAATACAGAAGATCGGTTCTGATCCTACAAATTTGTTATCCACTAGCTTCCGCGCGCGGCTTTATTCGATGTATAACAATTTTACTCTATTACAAACTTTCAACCCTCATTTCACCCCCTTAGGCAGTGGCGTGTTTAGGTTCAGTACCGCCCCGGGCTACTTAAATCTGGCTGCCCCCACCGCTACCGTCACATTTTACATCAAAATGAAGAGACATTTGCCGCCCCCACAATTATGCTGCCCTGGGCTATAGCCCAATCAGCCCATTCATAAATAAATATGCCTCTGCTCTTAGGGACAGATTTATTAAAAACTGTAAAACATGTGTTTAAACATTTATTTGTACTGTACTTCTATGAAATTTGGAGTTAATAGGACCATCTAATATTTTGTCTACATACAAAGTTTGAACCCCTGTTTCACCCCCTTAGGGGTTGAATCTTAAAAAAACACTTTCTTAGTGCATGCCTACGTTATATAAGAAACCTCTGTTTAAAATTTAAAGTTTCAGACCCAGCGGTGTAGGATGTGCGTTGATATGTCAGTCAATCAGTCAGTCAGTCAGTTTCTTCTTTTATATACACAGACTAGTGTCATACACAGCTATTTTTTTAAAATTGTTTTAATAATGTTAGATTGATATAAAGGTTATAAAAATAACAACAAAGATACTACACAATATATTTTAAAAACTTACACTACGTATGTTTCGTATGTACCTACTCGTTGCAAGAATTAAAGTGCAACCACCAAAATCTACATGCTTGGACTAAATTGCTAAATAAGTTATTAAGTTCCAACTTTATAATCTGTTTGAAATATGAACGTAACTGCTGAAAGTCAACAGAAGTTCCCTTTTATGCAATTTACAGTCGTCCGAAAATTAGCAGATCAGGGTGTTGCAGTCATGAGTCATAACTATGTATTACTGCATAACATTTATTATTCTAGGACCGCGCACAAGGCAGTATCCGCTTTATTCCGCTATATGCATTTTCTTCAGATAAAATTGATGGTCATTCCAAAGAACTCAAGTGGGGTACGAAGTGTACGAATTTAAAATGCATATTGTTCCTGATCTTGAAGAAAATTACATTTTTTGGCAATAGCCAGGTGAAACGTAAAATTGAAGATGCAGTAAAATTTACCGAAAAATGGTATTATACGAGGGAAAACAAAATGTTTTTTTTTACTTATCTTTCCTCAATCGTTTATTTTTTTGACTCATCTCGATAGCTTTATTTCTGTTCTTTCATAAAATACCCTAACAATGTACAGTATTAAATTCTGGGCCAGACTGTGCTTTTAATCTTAATTAACACATCTATGGAATATCAATAAGCATACCTAAATGAAATATTAGCATATTATGTTGCTCTCCATTCCTTTTCGTCCATATCACCTACTTAAACGATGCTAACATTGCTAACATCTCACAGATGAAATAGCTACCGCGCAGCCCAGATCTGAACCAAATCGGGCACCTCTGAGATATATTCGGTAAAATAAGCCTAATATCACCTGCCTTTAAAAGGCTGAATGAATTGCAAATGACACTCTCCTATTCCTCTGGACTGTGGATGATATCAGCCATTTGGTGCAAAATATGCTGAGGAAGCTCAATGCTGTGGAGGTAGTGCCCCATATCGGGAATTAGTATTTGGTGTTATTTTATTGTAATGTGTCATTGTTTGTTTAATGATTAAATCGGGAAATGTTGTACTTTTTTGGTTAAAATCAAAAATACTTCAAAATTACTAGTGTTTCGTTTAAATATTTGCAACTCCAACAAAAATAAAGCTATCGAGATGAATCAAAAAAGAAATTATTGAGAAAAGTACCTTAACGGTAAATTACTTTTTAAATTTCCTACTCTGTCAAATGACTCCACCGAGTGTTTCAAATTTAAGCCAAAAAGATATTTTTTTACCTCGTATAATCCCTGTATCTGAAAAAAGAAACTGACTGACCGACTGACATTAACACACAGCCCACACCGCTGGATCTAAAAATTTGAAATTTTGCACAGACGTTTCTTACATAACGTAGGCATATAGCTACTAAGGAAGGGTTTTTCAAATTTCAACCAATAAGGAGGTGAAGCAGGGGTTCAAACGTTGTATGGAGAAAAAATATTAGATGGTCCTATTAACTCTAAACTTCATAGAAGTAGGTACTCTAAAAAATAACAGCTAGATTCTAGATTCTCCAACGCTAGTCCGTTCTAATTTGACAACCAAAAGTTTTAAACTGACAAGTGTAAGAATAAGACAACTAAGTTTTAGACTATTAAATTTTTTATGAGCTTTAGGGCAAAGTTATAAAGAAAAGGGCAATTTTAGTACGTACTTTCGACAATAACAGAACTAAATTCACTACAGCAACTCTTTCCAGATGAAAATCATTTGGAAACCAAGCAAATCGCTGAAATATCAGAATAATTCATAAATTTTTAATGACGACTTAGGTATTAACAATGACAGGACAATAACCTGTCAAAAAATAACTGATCAACTATAAGATCTTAATTTAAACCAGTACTAAATCTTAAGCCTTGTTGTGAATCTGAAAGTAAATGTTTAAATACGTGTTTTATAGTTTTTAACACATAAACCCATAAGGGGGTGAAATGGGGTTTCAACATTTGTAATAGAGTAAAATGGGTCTGTTGTACTTAATCAAACTTAAATATTATTTATAAGTAAAACAATAGAGGGTAGAGTGCAATTTACCAAAATGAAATCAGATTTTTCTTAAAACAAGTCTACGGCAATATATTGAATGTGAAAATTTGAAAGGATTTAAAAAACCCGCCATATTTCACACAAATAAAATAATATATTGATGTGCGCTGTTGTCATTATGTCTGATATAAAACTGTTTCATAGCTCCCAATAATAATAATCAAGATAAAGTTCCGCGGTAATCAAAAATTTATATCCGAATCAACAGTATTACTCATTAGAAAAAGGATAGCTTAACACCGTCATCGGCTCTGAATCGAGAAGTCCGGAATAAATGTAATCGTGGAACAAACCATTTCCTCTATTTCTTGCACTAATTTAAAAAACGTTCCAACTGGAATTTGAACAAATAGAGCAAGCAGCTCCGAGAAGATGCCAGCGGACACCCTTATGTAGCGTCACCTTTAAACATTTTTAACTTAACAAAAAAAAAATGTGGAAACCCCATGAACCATTAATGTTTCTACTCGACTAAGCTTAGATTCGAAGCTATAGCAAATTGAACATTTAAAAATGTTTTACGCTATTGACATAAATCATTATCATTACCACGAACTTAAAAAAACAAAGATTATGTTTGTCATTGTGTCTTTGGCGTAAATGATTCATTTGGTTGGTTCCGTTGAATTCATTCTAGCAGGAACGGGTGTAATAATTTGAATATTGGAAGTCATTGTACATATTTTATTCTATTGCTAGTTATCTCTTCGCGGCTTCACCCGCGCAAAATTCATTTTACAGAAAAATAAGTAGATAATAAGTATGCATATAATCCAAATAAACCTATAAATTATCAACCTTTTTAGTGTCGCGACCACCAAGACAAAAAACAAAGTAAAAAACCTTATGGTCTCTTCACTATATTATTATATTTTAACATTTATTACAGTTTTACCTTACTAACGTGTAAAATTAATTATATAAGGATTTTTCTTATCCGTGCTTTATTTTTTCGATAGATTGAGATCCCCTATACCTGGTCGCGACCCCCTGGGGTCGCGAGCCCCAGGTTGAGCAACGATGCGAAATCAAATAATTATAGTGGTCGTCTTTATCAATTTATTTTGGTCTTTTTAACAAAAAACAAGATTTTCCACTACAAATTTTCACACAAAATTAGAAACTTGCAAAACGTAATACTATTGGTTGTGATTGTGACGTCACATGTCATGTAAATAAAAGTGTTATAATGACTAGTACATGGTGAATACCAGTGTTAATTTACTGTCCTGATTATTTCCCACAGGTTAGATTTCGTGGATAATAAACATTACATTTGAATAAAAGGAATGTTTAACAATGACCGGAACGGAATTTGTGCAAGGATAATCGGATAATTAGCTGAAAGTTGATGACTTGTATGACAAATGGCCGCTTATTTGTGTTTAAAATTTCGTTACAAATACTTATTATTTATTGTAACATAAAAAGAAAAGTACAACCAAATATGCTTACTTGAATTGGTCGATACTGACATTTAACGATACCTATTTGTGGAAAATGTTTGATTAACTTTGCACTAGGTATGTACTTTCTTATAACATCTGATGTTCTGGGCACGTGAAAAATGAGGTTTTCAGGGCTCTTGCAGTGGCATTTTTGCACATTGACGCACTACAATATTTATACATTGGCGTAACAAGGGAGGCCCAGAGTGGACCCCCCCCCCAAGCATGTTGTTGTCCCTCAGCTTGTCGCGTCAGTCCAGTAGCGCAGCCAGGATTTTGTATCAGGGGGGTTGAAGAGTAAATAAAAGTCTATTGTTATAAAAGTATCATATTAACACATTGAACGTAATAAAATACAGACAATGTTTCAGTTGTAGAAGGTAATGATGCCAATTTTATTTTCTTCTCTGGTAATCTAACTTCCATCTTCTATCTATATAAAAATGAATGTTTCTTAGTCAGAAAAACAAAATATGACTTGACTGTTATTGGTGTTGTATTGTATAAATGTTGCCCCGACGGCCCCCCTCTACGCAAATATCCAAGTTACGACAATGTATTTATAGGGTAGTTTTTTAATAGATTTCATAACAAGAAGTATACACTAATTACACTATAAAAAACAACCGCCACACAAACAACAATAATTTTATTGTCTCGGCAAATTGCGCCCTCTCTGAGTCAGGCTGGAAACGTTTCATTCCATCCTCGTATTTAACAAATTCTATCGATAAACTTATAGTACCTATATTTTTCAGCAATCAATAACTAATCTGCACTTACTGGGTAAATAATAATATTTTGTTTAAATTTGCAGGGAGGTGCGAGCCAGCCGCAGGAATGATTATCGCATGCGCGGGCTGCGATAAGCCGATCCTGGACAAATTTCTATTAAATGTCCTGGAGCGAACGTGGCACGCCGATTGTGTCCGGTGTTTCGACTGTCATGACCCGCTCACGGACAAATGTTTTAGTAGGGAAGGAAAATTATTTTGTCGAAGGGATTTTTTTAGGTAAGTGTTAATGAATTAAATTCATGTATTGGTTACAACCTTCGCTTCGCGTCGTTCGGTCAACTACGGTGGCGTGCGGAAAGGTATCACTTTCCGCACTTGTTAGGTAAATAGCTATTACTTACCTAGCCAAATAAAGTTTTTTTCTTCTAGTGCATCTTGCTTCAACAACTATGATGACAGACACACAGAAAGATACTGGACTATTCCTCACCATTTCCACCATTTTCTTCAAATTTTTCAGACTATAATTTTGCTTCTTTTATATCTGAAATCAAATATAAAGAATAGACACCTCGATAAAAAAAACAGTCAATAGTAGCTTTTGACCTGATCCAAATTGCAGTTTTAAAGCCACATACTCAAAATACTATTAAATTATGCCGATAGATTTTTTAAGTTAATTGTATAACCCACAACACTAGAAACTAGAAACCTTTTTCTAAACTGAACCCCTAATATCTCGCTTCCAAGTGGCTAATGTAGTTTACTGTACGTCATCGGCACAAAAAAAGAAAACTAGAAATAGACATTAGGTAAATTCAGAAAAAAAATATGAAAAAAGAAATGTTGCCAAGTATCATCTGTTTTCATAATTTTAATAAATATTGTAAAGTTGATCATTTATTGTACAACTGGATAAGGAGAGATCTGGCACAACAGCGATTGCTTATCTTAATGCTTATTTTTCTTAATAGTTTCTTTTATTGCAGTCGATGAGGTAGACCAACTTGCAGTCACCTCTCGGCCTAGAAACATTCTTCTAAACCAAGCCTCTAATATCTCGCTTCTAAGTGGCAAATGTAGTTTACTGTACGTCATCGGTACAAAAAAGAAAACTAGAAATACACATTAGGTAAATGCAGAAAAAAAAATTAAGAAAGAAATGTTGCCAAGTATCGCCTGTTTTCATAATTTTTATAAATATCGTAAAGTTGATCATTTATTGTACAACTGGATAAGGAGGGATATGGCAAACCAATGATTGCTTATTTACTTAATGCTTATTTTTCTTAATAGTTCTTTTATTGCACTCGATGAGGTAGACTAGCTTACATGAAGGGTTCTCGCCCTGGTGTGGAGCGATAGCAAAGCAGTCGAATTTTTAATTTTATGCTAAAAAATTTTACTATAATAGTAATGAACTGATCGAAATAAGTTGAGGATATTGTTGTTTCTCTAAGAAAAATATCCCAAAAGAAAAAAACGGCTTGGTTATGTTCCTTAATCTTCTTTCGGAAAAAATAATGTTTATACACATTTAAAATTGTACCAAAAAAACTTATTCATAAAAATAAATAATGTAGAATTTTCTTTCTGTGGACTCTATTTCTGTTCCACCGTTTCTTAGTGATTTGTGATTGTCCTCTATTTCACAATATGAATAAAAGTTCAGCTGAATAAAAGAGTTTTATTTCTAGAAATGATGAGGGAACAAGGACGTAGGTCAACATTTTTCCTGGACTTTTTTTTCTGAGAGAAACCACAATATCCTTAACTTATTTCCATCAGTTTAAATACAGTTCTACTTTTATCTAGAACCAAAGACAAACACTATTCGGGAAAAAAGAGAATGTGAAAAGTCAATATTTAAATCTAAAAAAGTTAAAGGACTGTTCCTATTTATGGCAATTATCCACATAAAAAAATATGTAATGTAAACATGTGCTTGCTACAAGAAGAGATCTTTTAATATCAAGTTACAAGATAATAGATAATGCTTTTGAAATTCTAAGTAGTATCTGTAAATTTGTAAGTTTAAATTTCTTATGTAGGTTATTTTGATCTATTTTATTATACCATTACCCAAGACTTGTGCGTACGATTTTCAACGCTCTATTCTTGACCCAATAAGATCAGTTGCATAAAAAACTTGTTACATTCAACGGCAAAAAAGTCTATTAGAACCCGAATTGCTTTCTATCAAGCGTAAAATTTGGCACGGTATATTATCCAATATAGTAATCATATATGCCTATTTAAATTCCAAATAAAAAAAGGTAAAATTATGCCGCAATACATATTATTAGCCTAATTTAAAAATCTAGGGTAAAAATTTTAATATATAGCAAAAAAATACAGCACATGAAATAAAAATAAACCGATTACCTTCTTTATTCATTTGTAGAGTAGCCTCATTATAAAACGAAACTGATCTTTTACTAAGTACCATCAACAGAAAGACTAACAGTAACACCGGGTTGCACAAAACTTTAAATCAAGTAGTAAATTTAATTGATGTTTAGAGTCATATTTGACAATGACGTTAGCATAAGTGCTGTCACAATACAAGTGTCTTGTCAGTTTAATTCGTGATTAAATTGTTTGTGCAACCCGACGTAAGGGCTATAAATATTTAAAGGTATTTAATATTTACAAATACATTAATTGTAAGGAGAAATACAGGTGTGAGTCGATCAAACCTGATATAATATGTAAATGTAAAAAGCGGATGCCAACAAACACACTATAGAGACTCTTATAACACAACAAAATTGCGTTATTCTTATGAAAATAATAGCTTTGGTCCGCGGTATAACAATTTTACTACAATACAAACATTAAACACCCATTTCACCCCCTTAGGGGTTGATTTATTAAAAATTGTAAAACATGCGTTGAAATATTTAATTTTGGAGTATGTACTTCTATGAAGTTTCAAGTTAATAGAACCATCTAATATTTTTTCTCCATACAAAGTTTGAACCCCTGTTTCGCCCCCCTAGGGGTTGAATCTTGATAAACTCTTCCTTAGTAGATGCCTACGTTATGTAAGAAACCTCTGTGCAGAATTTCAAGTTTCTAGGCCCAGCAGTGTGGGCTGTGCGTGGATATATCAATCAGTCAGGTTCTTCTTTTATACATAGCGATTACTAATGTTTAACATCAACATAAAGATGCCGACACTGGATTCCATCTTTTGTGGATTAAGCTAGTTTACATTTCGCTAAACGCTCTTAATAGATTTGCTGAGAATTCTTCTTTGTGTCCATCGGCAAACGAAAAAAAAAACATTTTAAAATATACCACTGTACTTCAGAGAAAATATCATCACAGAAAACAATGTCGACGTTTTACAACCTCGCCTTAAAAGTACTAATTTTATAACTAAAACTCAAATAAGCGAAACCAAAGTGTTGAAATCAAATACAGATATTTTACCGTTAAAGAACAGAAATTTTTAGCACGGTTGTTATTGTTGAATTAGGTGGAACGCGATGGCGTCTTTCAAACGCCATCAAGGCGACTGGAACTCATGAAAAATTCCATCGTTTTGAACGGAGTTTTTAACCGAAATTCCAAGAAAACTAAACACAATACTGAACAATTTTTAACCCCACGTTGAAATATCATGTCCGTGTGGGTGTGAGAAAGATAATTTCCATGTGGGTTGTGCGAAAGATACTTTTATTTAGAGAAAAGAAAAACAGGAAAAAATATAGGCGAAAGAAAATGTTTATTATTTCTTTTTTTAATTTAAAATGACTTCTCCAAAAAATACATTTGAGTGTCAAAAGGGTATCCGGTAGTGTGGTTTGAACGAACAGATATCTAATTTCTCGGATTGGTTTATATTTTAAATCACTTAATACTTTGTACATACAATAGAACAACAATAATCTTATCGTACAAAAAATACCAATGATGTATTTTTTTGTATATCCATAACACTTGGAGGACTACGACATAGAATATTCTTTACGGGAAACCTCACCCTCAAAGCCAGCCATTTATTTTATTGCCCCCTTTCTTTGCTATTAGTGTGATCTGAAAACCGATACACAGAAAAAAATTATTACCGACTTTACAAGAGGAGGTTATCAAATTGATCCGTGAGTATAATTTTTTTTATGTATTCTTCGCGCATAATTCTAGTAAGCCCTGCAGCGTCAAGTATACTTGGTTACTATGGGATACGGTAATTACAACAAACTGAACAAATACATAATGGCGCGGTTTGGACAATTTGTATTATCAGAAATTGACAAAAATATCCAAGTTATAATACCAATTATCACAAAACGGACACACGATTCAGTATGGAAACAGTTAAACGCAAAAATATAAAATCAGTAATAATCTTAAGGGGTTATATACAATCAGGAGGCCTAAAAAAAGCGATTTTTTCAAGAATTTTTCCTGAGAAGACTTTTAAATTTATTAATGTGAAAATTTTTACACATATTATGGAAACTTTTAACTGTATTTTAAGATTTTTGTATTCGTAAAAATAATAATTTTGAAAGCTGCTATAGCTGATCTCCAGGAGTTCCTCTCAAAAAAGGGATCTTGCGGTGACCACGATATCTCTGGACTGGATCATCGAAAATGAAAAAACCAAACGGATTTCGTTAAAGTAATGTGTAATCTTCTAATTAATCGAAGGAATAAGCAAAATAAAATGTTTTGAGAAAATGGCGGCTTCTCAAAAAAAAATCGATTTTTGACCAAAATTTTTGCCTTATTTTTTTTTATATAAACAATTGTTTATATAAAAAAAATATTTATCGGTGAGAAAAAACCTTCGATTAATTAGTAAAAAATATACTTAAGAAGCTTGTGTTAAAATTTGAGACTGATCGGTTCAGCCGTTTCCGAGAAATCTTCGTCACCGACTTTAAAAACACAGTTTTGAGAAAAACGCGTTTTGTTTCAAAAGCACTTTACATAGCGTACAATCGCTCTGACACGTCTTTACAAATATGCGTGTAACTTCGAAAATAATCGCCGGATTGCCTTGAAATTTTCTGTGTGTGTACTAGAATATATGTACATTACGAAAATGAAATTTAAAAAAATCGACTTTTTGAAAATCAATCAATCAAAACTGTATATAACCCCTTAATAGGTATAAACCACTTGAGCTTTAAGTTTTAACTGATGAATTTAAATTCTCATGCATCTCGCGCCAGCGTAAAAAAACAATTTTAGTAATAGGGCTATTAACACATAGTGAGGGCAGACCGACATTAATTATTAAAAATTTAAGAAACAATGATTGGTTTTAAATTACAGACCTCTAAAGCGATAAGTTCTTATAAGTCCATTATACGCACCTAAAACTAATAAACTACCTACTATCACAGACACAGAAGCCGAAGAAATCGAGAAAAAACATCATAAACATGTTAAACCTGTCACATTTGGGTCAACCAATTCTTTCCTATCAAAATGCTTTACAACCTTTTTTTCGTCGAAAATTTAATTAAGTTGTAACATTGTATTAATATTGTTAAATATATCGGGTCGTAACGTAACCAAGAACCTATTAATTTTGTTTTATTATTTATTACATAATTAATAAGTCTATAAAAAGCGTTAAACAAAATAATTTATATTAATAAATTTATAAATATTGAGTTTGATAACGTTATTATGGAAACTATTTACACATATTTGGAAAATATTTGTATTATTTAAACATTAATTATTTTAGCACTATCTTTTCTAATTTTTTGATATGGGATGTGGGCATTTATCGGGCACAATTCGGATTTATTTATTAATTTGTTTTGATTAGTAATTTTAATGAAATGTTTAATTATTCATTTTCAAAGGAAATGAGTTTATAGGCTGTTTATTTTGTCCAGACGAGGCGTAACAAAAAAATCTAATAAGATTTTTTGATTATAATGTAATAATCTGTCATATTCTGGAATTGACCTAGCTTTATATGTAGTGTTACATTAATGTTATTTCTTGCTCAAAATTAATGAATCAACTTACAAGGAAAGTACCCCCAGGTTGTTATGAAATTCTCTGCATATATTGAAATGAGTGACTCCTGAGGTAGTCTACAGACATACCCAATACTTTTTTTTCTTAAATCGAACATTTTAAAAAATTTCAAATATACCCTAAAACTAGTTCGACGCACCTGGCTGAGCGAACACATGGCCCGACATATTGCAGCGCGAAAAACTTAAAACAATTGAGTCTGTTGTAACGTTGCCAGAGATATAAATCTTTAGGGATAATTTATTTTCCGTTTTAAGCGTAATTTAAGACACAGGTAAAAAAATAAACCTCATCCTAAATCCTAAGTTCAGAGAAAAAAAATTAGTAAAAAGGTCACTGCGACATCACTCCATTTTATCGGCAGCCTTGGGTTTAGCAATATTTGCCTAACATCAATAAGTAAAACAAAAAAAATAAGTTTCCAAGAATGGCACTTATCTAGTAGAGAATAGGTATGTTCTAAATTGTCGTTTTTTACAAATTTGCAAAAAAACTACTAAATAAATTTATAGTAAACAACTTAACTGCTTTATTCTTACCACACTTAATTTCCAAATTAGAATTAGACCTGTGTTCACAACAGTGACAGTGAGTCTAGCGGCTAAATTTTGATCGAAAGCAAACAAGAAACACGACAAACAATAAAAGTTTAAAATTAGAAGGCGTACTAATCCTTTCCATTCTCATCCTCGTTCTAAATACTCCAGCACCTTCTCAACAAGAAGAAAAAAAAACGAACAATGGCCGAGGCGTTTACTATATTTAAAAACCGCTATATAACAAACATGTTTTCGAGTTAACAAGCCGTTTTAGATCGTAAAAAGCAGCGACTTTAGGCCGGTTCCGAACTATAAAACGTAATCGGAACCCCGAAACGAATACGCTGGCCCTTTCCATGACCAATTGGTTATTTTGATCGCCTCTAAAACCTGAGATATAGCTTACCTCTCTTAGCTTTCTTTTGAATTCTTATTTTACGAGTTACGTTTTATAGCTTTAAAACTAAAAATATATGTTATATAAAAATATTAGGATCATTTTTATAGCGATTCTGATCTGAATATCATAATATATTATAATACTTGAAAAGGAATGTAGCTGCTTTTCACAAGAATAAAACTTAAAAAAAATAGAGAACATAACCTAAAAGTAAAAAGAAAATAATGTCGCGATTTTATAATACCTAACGTCCGGTTGCACAAACAATTTAATCACGAATTAAACTAATTAGACACTTGTAATGTGATAGCACTTATGTTAACGTCATTGCCAAAGATGACCCTGAATGTCAATTAAATTTACTACTTGAATAAAAGTTTTGTACAGCCCGCTGTAAGTGTTATAATGCTTAAAAAGAAATAATAGTTTAGCTGCCTTTTCATTGCCTAGACTGTTTCTGATATCTGAATGGGCGAGTCCATAGGACGAAAACATCCTTTCTATATCTGCAGATGATGCACAGGCACACAAAACAGAAATCACTATAGGTAGCCCTTGCATTATTTCTGAAACATTTTCTTGGGATCTCAACCACTGTACTGCTGTTAGATTTTTAATTATTTCATCCGAAAACATACTTTTGTGAAAAGGGTCCGACCTGGCTTCCAACTTAATTACCAATGGTAATAATAAGTCTGTGTCTGCAAAATGTTCGGCAACAGTATCTAGAGCATCTCTCTTTTCTTCAGCCAGTAATGAATATTCTTCTCTGTTTACTATGGGATCCAATATATATGCCTAAAAGTGAAGGGGGTTAAAGCTTGGTTATATCTTTTTTTAAACAGTCGATATTCTTTGTTTCCTCTTCAAAGCTGTCAAAAGTAGTCATTAATTTTTTTCCACGTTTGAACTGCTTGAGATAAACATGCACCTTTCTGTTGTATTGCGTCAAATGCTATAGAAATTGGTTTAAGTAACTGTAAAAAATCTTCAGCCATCCTTTTAATATAACTATCGGATACCTTTTTGAAAATCACTGGATCAATTTCTTCTTTATGCTCTTCACATATTAATAACAAGTTTGGCCACTTCTTGACATAGATCTCAAGACAATCCGAAAGAGTATTCCATCGAACGTCTTATGGTAACACCAGTTTCTTGCCTCCTTTTTCTTTGTGCCAAGCATTTGGCAAATGGGTATTTCTAAAGTATTTTCACTTCCACCTCCATTTCCCTTTTCTGTTTCTTTGCCGACTGGATTACTTCATTTTGGCTAGTTCCAGGCTGGAATTCACAATTACTTTCAAGACCACTAATAGCGCTAGTTTTACTTTTGCAGATTTCCCAGCGGCTTTTCAGTCTGTCCACTATATCTTGCATCTCTTTACCACACTTTTTACACATCGCTCTGTATCCTATTTGCCAATAGGGTTGCCATCTGTCCTTTTCTGGAAAGGACAGTCCTTTTTAGGGAGTTTTGTCCATTCATCTTTTTTTAGCTTAAAATGTCCTTTTCAAATCCCAAACTGATATTCAGACGACCTTGCTAGCGCATTTTCGCAATTCAAATAATTTCTAAAATTAAAAGTCGATTTCAAATGTTTACGTAATATTCTGAGACTGCTTGAGAGCATTATTCGTCGTTCACGTCGATGAACGTAGCGTGCGTTATGCCTGAAGTCCATAAACCCCATCGTCAAAAAGAAGAGAGAAGAGAACAAAACAAACATAACCACAACCTATAATCGAAGAGAGCTTTTTTAATTTAAAAAAAAACAATTTTAATTTCTTAGTTAGACATATAAATCCGTCAACACTGTATAATTTCGTCTTGAATTTTCTCTTTTCTTTTTAACTTAAAAAAAGAAGGAAGAAGCATCATGATTTGGATGAAGTAGACAAAGACGCAAGACTCGGATCATCACTTTCTTTATTTTCTATTCTTCTCTATTATTTTTTATTCAAGAAATACGTAGGTAGGTACCTACTGATTTGCCAGCTTAGTGATGAATTGTTAAGGTTACTAATAGTCGGTTTGGTTGGTTATAAATTTTTAGTATAAGGGAATAATCCGCATATGGTTTTAAAAAAACTGTTGTTTCGTTAAGTGATACCCGGGCCAGGCCCACCTGCCCCCGCCTACGGTCGAATGGCTCTTTTTTGGATATAATCAAGGATGCTGTGTTAAAGAAGATGCGGCTTGCCAGACGTGGGAACAATATTTAAATGTGTTTTGAAAATGAAAAAAACTGACATACTTGCCATAGCGTAGTGATTCTAAAAAGACTTTATTTTATTTGGAGTTAACAAATTTTTTTAAATAGAAATTTCGAAAAAACTAAGGAGGGCAATAAAAAGGTAATAAAAGAAAACAATAACAAACGGCGCATTGTTTTAACAATTTTTATGTGTGATTTTATCACCCATAAAATTACTTTTTCAAAGCTCAATAAAACTCATGTTTTAAATGCCACTTAATACTACCACAGTAATTTTTAGGTCCAAAAAAACATGTTAATTTTGTAATATTTATTTTAGAATAAATTCCATCATCAATTAGTAGGATTTGTTGTTGGCCAGGAAGCCGGCAGACATTTTTTTTTCGGCATTTAATACCAGTTAAATTATATTCCATCGGACAGCCAGGCAGCTATAAAGGCGCTAGCTTCATGTACCTTTTACTCTAAACTGGCTTGGGATTGTCTCTCAATCAACTGGCAAGAAACAATATTATAGTATAACTCTAATGTGGGTGCCGGGTCACAAGGGTGTGGAAGGCAATGACATTGCTGCCCAACTTGCTGAAGAAGGAGCACAAACTCCTTTCTATGGACCTGCTTCCTTTTGCGGCATCACTAGAGGTCGCCTTATGGCAAACAGGCAATGGGAAAAAGAACAGAAAATAGCCCACTGGAGGAACGTTCCAGGACAAAGTCAGGCAAAGAGAATGATTAGTTTGCGACCTGACGACGCGAAAAAGCTCCTGGAGCTTCAAAAGTAAGAACTAAGACTGGTTAATTGCCTTCTCACTGAAGTTACCACCTCAAAAAGATGTGAAAGACTGATTCTGTATCAGAGTGGATGAAACTGCCGAACACTTGATCTGTGAATGTAGAGTATAACTCGCCAAAGGCTGCAATATCTTGAGGGAGCGTTTCTGACGCCCAATGATGTATTAAAGTGGGCCCCCAGAAATATCCTAAATTTTGCTTGGGTTTGGGAATTGATGCGTAAATAATGTAGGGTATTCACAAAAGATCTAATTTGGCCGAAGTGTTGTAAGGCTACCAGATCCGAACGACCCCATTCAATACAATACAAATACCAGTTAAAGATTTTTGTTGTCTTCACATAGTATTTACCCAAAACCGGGTTGTACGGATTCAGATGCTGCAGATCTTGAAGATTTAATTTTCATATTATCCTCCCTAATTTCTGCAACAATTATTCTCTTACTAATTGTTCTCATTTCCGAAGCATTTAAATACAAGAATAAAAAATGAATGTTTCATCCCTTGGTGAGTAATTTCTGTTTAACTTCGGTAATTGCCAGCACGACTTAACTTCAGTCAAGGGTCTTTTCGAGCCCCATAACCCCAAGTCTGATAATTTGAATTAAGGGAGCCTCTGTCTAGAGAACGCAAGACATGTCCATAAATGAATACAACAGTTCTTTTATTATATTTTCTACAGCTTTCCATGTTTTAGATATACAAAAATGGGGTCAAGTGGAAGCTATACTTGCACAATTAGTGTTCCGTGCCATCACCTGACCTGAACAAACCTCAGCCGCCCGTCTGCCGCGCTACCCGCCGCCGACGGCACCAACGCCGTATCACATCGAGTATGCGCGGAGCTGAGTAGGGGAGCGTTTCGACTGAACCAAATTAAAAATTTTGAAAAAGGTGTAAGGACAAAAGTTGTTCCTTACATCGTGAGAAATATTTTTTGTCGAAAACCTTTTTCTCTAAAAGCAATGGTTCAGCAGTTATAAGGAAATAAATAATTAAATTGTTTATGACAATTGATCGCGCAAAAATTTTTCAATGATGATAATTTTCGTTCAATCTACACCTAATTCGTAATGTTCATGATTTTTTTCAGATTTTTCTGAGCGATCCTTCTGGTGATAAGGGGGGGGGGGCAGTAATTTTTAAGCGTTCTTCCCAAAAAATGTTTTAAAAAATGGATAAAAAAATACATCATATATATTGTTGAATTCGTGCTTCAATAAACTTTCATTTGACATCATACACAATGCTCTTGAATTTTTTTTCCATTTCCCAATTAACCCCCTGAAATTAACCCCCAGAATCAAAAGTCAACTTTTTATACTTCACGTCTATAATTGGGCCACCACAATCTATCTCTGTGCTAAATTTCAAATTTTTACGTCGAATAGTTTCAGAGATAATCGCCTGTGACAGACGGACGGACGGACACCGAAGTGGTTCCATAAGTGTTCCGTTTCACGAAACACTAAAAATGTGGCAACTATAATGTTATATTTAACCCTGCTTATGTAACCAAGATCAGCCAAGACATCAGTATTCGATCAGATAATGCCAACACTTGAATATTTAATTTACATATCATCTTTCTTAATTTATGTAACAATCATCTGTTTAATAATTCGTCTTCTTTCTTCAGCTTTCAAATAAAAGGGAATAAAAAACGTTTCATCCCTCAGCGCGTAATTTTGTTCAATAATTGTAACGACTTAACTTTAGTTAAGGGACCTTTTTCAACTCCCAATTTTTCAAATTGTATTAAGATGACCGCTGTCTCGAACGTTAGACAACTACCATAAATTAAAAAAAATTAAGCGTTCTGATATTATATTTTCAATTGCTCTTAAGGTTTCAGACCTCAGAAAGTGTGGATTTGATGTGATATTTAACTCTTCTTATGGAACCAAAATCAGCAGAAATATCAGTACTCGGTCAGATATCGCCGGAGTTTGAATATTTAATTCACATATCGCCTTCCTTAATTGGCATAACAATTATCTTTTAAATGATTCGCCTTCTTTCCTCAGCTTTTAAATAAAAGGGAATGAAAAACGAACGTTTCATCCCTCGGCGAGTAATTTTTGTTTAACTTCAATAATTGTTACGACTTAACTTTAGTCAAGGGACTTTTTTCAACCCCCAATTTTGTAAATTTGAATTAAGAGAGCCGCTGTCTAAAACGTTAGACGATTACCATAAATAAATGAAAGTGTTCTTTTATCGCAGCAGGGAGCAATATCAAGAGGTTATTTTAACGTTTGATCCCAAACTTTATACGATTAAACCGAAGGGTGGTTGTAATGCATTTTAGAGAGGGTTTGCCCAGTCCGTGTGTTTAAACATGATAAAATTGCAGTTTGAATAGCTGGAAGAGTGTAGATAAGGGTTGTGAGCTTGCGTGTGCAGTCTAGGGGGTGTCAAAGTATAGTATATTGTATAGATAACATAACCAAAGTGATTTTTTCAAAATATTTTGAATGTGTTCTTTGAAGATTTGAGATTACAGAACTAACGGGAACTTATAAGTTTTGAACCAGAACTCTTGTTGGAGACATTTTTTTAAAAGTAAAAATTTTTGATTGTAAAAAATAAAATCGTGGAAAGTATCTAAAAGAGTTCCGATTTAAAATGCACGAGTTCCCTTTAGTGCTGCAATTTCAAATCTGGAAAGAACACATTTAAAATATTGTTAAAAAATCAGTTCTGTTATGTTATCTACAATCTTTGACATTTTTGTTAGTGCTGTAATATTTCTATAGTTCTATAGAATTCTCATTACATTTTCTTCTTGAAATTCTTACTTCCCAAAAAGTAGAAGATATGTAATAGCATTTTTCAAATAAGAGTTCTAGCCTAGACAATCATAACGAGCTGTAAAACTATTTTAATACTTGAGAACTATTCTGTAGCCAAACTTTTGTTTTGACAATAATGGGGGGCAGTGTGAAGTTAGCCCCCCATTTTTAAAATAACGTTTTTATTTTTACATTAACGGAACTATTAACAAGAGGTAAAAATAACTATAAAACTATTTACATGAAACTAGGAACTCTTGTTAAATACCATAATTCATGGGGACTAACTTCACATTTTTTTAAAAGTAAATTTAAATTTGAAACAGTAAAATCATGCTAAGTATCTAAAAGAGTTGAGAGTTCTGGTTCAAAACTTAAGAATTCCCGTTAGTACTGTAATGGTTCTATAGAGTCTTCATTAAATTTTCTTGTTGATTTTTTTACTTTTTAAAAAGTAGAAGACATGTAATAGAATTTTTCTAATAAGTGTTCTAGCCTAGAAAATCATAAAGAACTGTAGAACTCCTTGAGAACTGTATAAAGTACCGAAGTCAAACTTTTGTTTTGGCAATAATGGGGGCAGTGTGAAGTTAGCCCCCCATTTTTAAAATATCGTTTTTACCTTTACATTATCGGAAACATTAATAAAAAGTAAAAAGAACAGTAGAAATCTTTTTATGAAACTAAGAACTAAATTTTTCACAAATTTTGAATTTGAGGGGCCAACTTCACAGACACCTTAAAGTAGTTTTCATTAACGAAAGAGTTTATTTTTTTGTGTCTACTGCAAAAATAAATTTATTCAACTCTGTTTCAGTTATTTTGTTTTCTTTTCTGTCTCCGTACACGAAAATCTCCATTTAACGAGCTACAGCTCATATATCGTCGAATGGTCGGATTTATACGTTCCAACGCTGGGAAATATGGCTGACCCGGGAGGCCAAAAGGTCGTAAATGCTCTTAAAAATTCCCCTGGTCTGTCGTAAAACAAACGAGTTACCGAGAGAGAATGTTTATTTTGTTTTTCTTTTTCGATTTGTCATAGGAGCTTTTATTAGATGTTTTTTGGTTATGAATCAGAAGCTGAAGCGTAGCTTACATCAAAAGCAGATTGGTAGGTATATTCTTTGAAAAAACAACCACATATATAGGATTTAAGCAGTTTTTTTTTCTGTTGTGTAATTATTTTTACGAATAACAGCTGCTGTAGATTTTAATTTTGTAGTTCGAAGTTACAATCACTAGATATTTGTCACTTTGTAGTGGCTTTTGTATCTTTGAAAACTGATAACACCTTAACACCAAAATCGCAATAAGATATACATATAAGTACCTGGAAATTTACTTAAAGATTTTGGAGTTACACTCCTTCACAGTTCATCACAACTCCTTAATAATTAGGTATGGACTATCATCACAAATTATTATTTGTACTTTTTAATAGTGCCGAAGTTTAAAACTTTGATGTACAAATTTCCTAAATTTAAACACAATTAAGTTATTAACCTCAGTAATAAATATGTACAAAAATAGTAGTTCATCCTTTTCTTGAAGTCGGTTCATTTTTAAAATGTTTTTGTTTTTTTTAGTGTTCTTAATAAATCCAAAGAATTATATAATCATTAAACAACATTTTAGTGCACTTTTAACCTCTCCTCCTCTCCCTTTTCCATTCTCCACCCATCTATAATTTTCTAATATGTATTTCATAATAACATCTGTGATCCCAGTATCACTAAAAATTATATACTGAAATTTTTGGCTCCAAAAACCCTAAAAACACTACTTAATATTTAAAAATATTACCTACTTATTCCTCCTTACCTCCTCGTCTTAATTTGTTTAACACTGCCTTCGCAAAATTGGATTCTTTGACCCCAGTTATCCCTAAAACGATATACTACAAAATATTGAATAAAAATTATTTTTATCTCCTTGTACAGTGTACCCCCTCCCTCTTCAGATCCTGATAAAATTTACATGGGACCTCCGCAGCAGTATACTCTAAAAAAACATTGAAATCGGAGAACCTGCGCCGAAGCTATGTGTAAACATAAATTAAAAACCATAATAAAAGAAAGTCGAATTGAGAACCTTCCCCTTCATCCTGTTTTAAAGTCGGTTAAAAATCACGGGGAATTTCTATCTCTTTAATACCTTCCCACTTCACACCACGCAAAACAAGTGAAAATATCTTAAATAACCATAACTGAGAACTAAAACAAAAAAACAGTAAAAATTAGCGTTATGTTCTTTTTGGTTACACTGTAAGAAAGTTAACGAATCGGATAAAACCATGGATTTATTATAATAAGGATTCGATGTCCGTATACTGTGAGCGTATCGAACGTGAAGCCGTATATTTTGTTGTTTGATTTTGTTTTTGTTATTCTCTTTGGTGAGCAGTTTACGAACTACGAACATAGACAAGACTACGAATTACTACGTAATTGAATCAAGAATGGTAGTAGAAAGAGATAAAATAGCATTGGAGTGTTGGAGCTCAGAAGTGTTGCTGTCTGTTATAGTTGTTTAGGAAAACGGCTGAACCTCGGTCTGAACACTCGGTTACACGTACGTCTTTGTCTAATGAACTAGAAAAGAAAAAGTGCGACGTATAGATTTATATAGATTTATAAATGACTCGGAGCGACTTTAAATAAACACCTTTAGAAATAACATAACCTATAAATAATAAAACCTTTTTAACTTAAATTTATTATTATTTAGCAGAAAAATAAAATATTTTAGGGCTTTTATTACTTTTAGTAAATCTTGTGATGCTTCTAACGTATTTTTTGTACAAAAATACAAGGTAAAATAAGATGTGGCCAATGTTTACAAATTGTGTTTACAGTGGCGTTTAGAATGGTTTGTTTTGGCTTCAAAGAATGTGAAATCATCCCGTATCCAGTCCTAATAAATCCATGGATAAATCGAACTTCGGTTCATTTTATCTGAAATTTGTGAAAAACTTACAAACCTAAGAACAGTGTATGAATAATTTGTATAAAATTATTACAAATTTATGGAAAATGGGATTATCTAACAATTTATATCACATAAAAAATTTTTATCAGTATTTACAAATAATTCACGTTTGTAAATATCATTTTAATAAATTAACTTCATGAGAAAAAAGGTTAGTGGTTCATTTTATCTGAAATTTGTGAAAAACTTACAAACCTAAGAACAGTATTTGAATAATTTGTATAAAATTATTACAAATTTATGCAAAATGGGATAATCTAACAATTTATATCACATAAAATTTTTTATCAGTATTTACAAATAATTCACGTTTCTAAATATCATTTTAATAAATTAATTTCATGAGAAAAAAGGTTTGTGGTTCATTATATCTGAAATTTGTGAAAAACTTACAAACCTAAGAACAGTATTTGAATAATTTGTATAAAATTATTATAAATTTATGCAAAATGGGATAATCTAACAATTTATATCACATAAAAAATTGTATCAGTATTTACACATAATTCACGTTTCTAAATGTCATTTTAAGAATTAGTTTCATGAGAAAAAAAAGGTTAGTACCCCTGGTGGGACTCGAACCCACAATCCCCTGCTTAGGAGGCAGATGCCTTATCCATTAGGCCACAGGGGCTTACCTTTTTCAGTCGCAAAACATAATTAACCGGCAAGGTAGCAGATATCTATATTTTTATTATTTTATTTCTATATTTTTCTTCAACAGTAGAGAGCCATTTTATTACTTAATAAGATGCGAAATAGATATACTTAATTCTCTAAAAATTAAATGTTTCTCCAAAGGACAACATTTAAATACGCCCCTAGGCCGGGCGCAATTGCCACAGGGGTCTAGCCAGATACACGCCGGCAATATCCAATGGAAAGTTTCGCGCGTGCGTAGTTTGAGTAAACAAACGTAACCTGAAAAATATAAGTTTATGATGCACTTGTAACACGTTTACCGGATTTCTTGCAACAATGCCGTAGTCCAGAGGTTGGGTAGAGTATCCGCTAATGAACCGATAGGTAGTGGGTTTAATGCCGGGCTTGGGTGAACTTTCTTTTTTAATTTTTGTTATTTAAAAAATTAGATCGGCTCTAAAACGTGTATCGGCAACGAGTTTAGCACTTGTTCAGGTGAAAATCGTTTTTATATTACTGGTAATCTGTACTACCCAAAATCTCAAGCATGGGAATGGGAAAATATCATATATTATCAAATACTACGCAGGCGCGAAGCCTTCCAGTTGGTATTGACGGGGTGTATCTAGCAGGCGCGGCCCGTCCATAAGGTCATTTGGTCAATGACCCACCTAAAATTTTCAATGATCTTCCTAATAATTTATTTTTTAAAACCGAAAAATAATCTTTTCTTTCAAAAAAGTGCAAGTTCCATGCGAAAACTCCCCAAGAAAGAATCAAGCCACCGTATACAACGGTGATCAAGCCAAGCTTGCTCCGGACTCGCCGTATTTTAAATTGACCTCATAGGCGTATATGGACTACATAAAATGCATTACAGCTAAGAGAGAAACAAACATACGCGCTTGAGGAAGTTAAAGAGACAATTTGTCGACGGCCTACCAATAATATGGCTTTCGGGGCGTCCGTTGTTGTTAACGCCGCCGCGCCGGGTGTCGGTTTGTCGCAAATTCTGGCTCACTAATTTAAATCTGACTATATAGGGATTCATAAAATCTAAAAAAATCGATATTTCGAATCGATTTTAGATCGTGATCATGGAGATCGATTCACTATTTAGATCGCCTTAAGAGATCGATCTTTTAAAAAATCGATCTTTGGAAAAATTTGGGCGTAGGAGAGGGGAGCCGGGAGAGTAAACAGTGTCCATTCCAAACCAGTGCTATTTAAAACTCTTAAAGTACAAGTTGTACAGTTGTGGTTAAAAAAAAAGAAAAATATTTAAATTATATATTTTTTATGTATATTTTTAAGTTATAGAAGGGTACGGAGGGGGAAATATTTGATTTAAAATGCTATCATGAAGAACATACTAATTGATTGAAAACCAATAAAATAGAAAACATTTGAACGAAATAATGACAATTAAAAGAAAAGATGACAACAGTAAAATAACAAACTGTCCATAGATACCGATCGACATGACCGGCATCGCTGTTTTGTACGATTTCAGATTTGAGTTTTTTTCTAGAAAATGTTAGATGGCGCAGTTTAACTATTTTCTTATTCCTTTCCTAATTCTTACTAGGATCGTTTTGATCGTGGGGCAGCGACTCTATCGTTTGTAAAGAATTACATATAAATATTAATTTCCAATTATTATTTAAGTCTTAACGTTCACAGACATGAAAATATCAGAAGAATCGATTCTGTGTAAAATCGCCGATCTCCTTGCAGGATCGAAAGGTAAAAGATCGATTCTTAAAAATCGATTTTCATTTAGAAAAAATCGATCTTTCCAAAAAATCGATTTAGATCGTGAATCCCTAAATCTGACTAATGTATTATTAAAACAATATTTGTTTTGGACATCCCGTATTTTAGTGAAAAAAAAAGCCCAGTGTCTCTAAAGAAAAGGACAATCTAAGTATGTGCTTTCCACAATAATAAGTAAATTCATTTAAGTTCCAAGATAAAAATCATAGAAAAATCGAAGAAATAATAGTAACTTACCTATAGGCTTTTAATGGCGATTAAAACAAAAATATAATAATAACAAACAATAACAGGACAAATGTCAAAACCTAACTGATCAACTAGAAGATTTTAATTTAAACTATAAACCTAATAAATTTCGGTACAGGTTTTCTATTGTTAGACATTTAACAATAGGTCAGCATTATAACATATTCCATTTAATCCAACTTTTATCAGTAATTTCAAATTTCTGTTCCAGGAGATACGGCACCAAATGCGGCGGTTGTGGACAAGGCATCTCACCATCAGACTTAGTAAGGAAAGCGAGAGACAAAGTGTTTCATTTGAACTGTTTCACATGTTTAGTTTGCCGGAAACAACTGTCAACGGGTGAAGAACTGTACGTACTGGACGATAACAAATTTATATGTAAAGAAGATTATCTTAGTGGAAATAAAGTTGCCAGTTTACCACATCAGCAAGGTAAGTACATGAATAAAGACCTTCGTTTAGTGTGTATTTTCGTGTTGTAAGATATATGTAGTTAGCCAATCAAATACATTTTTTAATTTCTTCTTTAAACTCAGAGATAATTTCCATCTTCCTTCCTTTATATCCCTTATACCTTCTAAAACAATCCTAACCTGAAATATTCTTCTCACACCTGGGAAGCAACAAGCAACATCAACACTTAACATCCTCGATTCTAAAGAGAGAATCCGACTTGCTGTGAATTATCTGTCTCTGTTCTATAGGCATTCCTACGGTCTTTGCTTAGAAGAACTGCCTACCTACTATTATCCCTTCATTGATCATTCTAAAGAAAACATATGCAATGGACATTTTTTAATTGTTCAGCCTAAAATGTGTCATTTTTTCCACTTTTCCCAGATCATAGAACTTCTAGCTTGCAAAAATTGTTCATTTTTTACCTCTACCCTTCAACTCTGAAAATTCCGTATCAGTTTTCTTCTCTTCAAACACCCACGATGTATTAGATTTTAGGCTTTAAACCTCATGACAAATAACATTAATATCACCATTTTTCCACTGAAAACTTTCAACACCCCAATTTTAATTACTTAGAATTCCTAATAGTTCTTTTGATACTTGGTCCATCTTCAGCAATAGATACCTACTCCAAAACGATTGCTCAAACATATTTTACAGACAACATTCAAAAAAGGAGACCATAAAATGTTTTATTGATCTCTTAGTTTTTACTTACCTTAGCGACATCACAACTATGTATATATACAAGTAGGATGAATTTAATATTATTAAAGAATATTATTCATTATTCATCGATTTTGTAATTTATATCTTAATTAACTTCATTAATATCAATTTAAGAGCAAGCAGGTGATTATTTACAATCATTTTCATTAATAAACTACTTGGATAGATGCCATTTATTTTAAATAAATTTATTTAAAAACGATTAAATCTATATATAGACAGGTTGGTCTTTACTAATGAAAGTAACCTTTACTATTAAATAAGGGGTTCCATTAGAGAAAGGTTTGTTAATAAAGCATTTTTCTAATGCTCTAGTAACAACTGTCTGTATAGGGTTTTTTTTCTATTATTATTTGTTCATTTTTCAGTACATATTTTGTTTTTTCAATTATTTTTTAAACCTTAACCTTAAAGGATATTTCTTTTCTAATTACCTGTCAATTTTTCACCTCAATTAAAAACTTAATTTAACGTAAGTACTTATAAAAAAGCTATAAAGGGATTGTTGTCATCGGATTTGTCCGATCCAGTTAAGAAGACCCAAAAATGTTTTATTCTCTTATGGCACCGAACACTTCATCAAGCCAAGAACGTACATTTATAAAATCACAAATTGATTACTGAAGTGATGGTGGTGGTGTTGAACAAAGTGGTGAATGAAACAAGAAAACTGATATTATCCAAGTAAAGTTGATTCAGCGAGAAATACGAGAGTATAGAATTTTGACAGTTGATATTGTATACTTCCGTACGTCATCATCGAAATGCAATTGCACAATGCACATAGTGACGAGATAAAGTTGTGCTTAGGCTTACTGCTTATACAATGACTGCACAAAGTCCCGCATAAATTCGATGTTAATTACAGGAAAATGAAAGAGGAGAAAAATGCTATGACCCCATCAATTTTTATTTTTAATTTCGCATTTTTTGACATAATAAATGAGTTATGGCGTCTTTAATAGTTTTTTTAAATGGAACGCCACATGTTTTACTAGGTTTTTAAATTCTATAAGAAATTCTAAGCATATTTCCACACACATCCTATACCGATTTTTAGCTCTTTTCGAGACATTGACGTCTAAAATAAAAATAATATTGGCTATATTCGAAGTAAACAATTTTTATTTAATTTAAAATTTTACTTAATTAAATGTTCGAATTGCCTTCCATTCGCTTCTTGGCAGAATCCAGGTCGGTAGACAAACTTCTCTAATTATGGAACACTTCTGGCATTTTGGCTAATTTCATATCGAATTATATTTTTTAGTTCTTCGTTATTGTCGGGTTTAATAAGATAACTTTATTTTTTAAGTAACCCCATAAAACTAGTCCATGGGTATAAGATCCGGAGATCTAGCTGGCCACTCTATTTGTCCCCTTCTACCTATCCACCTCCCATCCAGATAATTTCGACCATCGATAAAAAAATGGGGCGGCGCACCATCTTGTTGATACCAAATATCAGCAGCGGGTAAGTCATCCTCTGGATTTGGAAATAAAAATGCCAAAGCGGAAACAAGTTTGTTTTGAAGAAAATCCGAGTAGCGTTGGCCACTCAAGGTTTCCTAAAAAAAATTGATCTACTACTCGATCTCCCACGATACCGGCCCAAACATTCACTGATTGTCGGTATTGTGTCTGAGCGACAGTCATACAATATGAATTTTCAGTTGACCAGTATCGGCAGTTTTGTCTGTTGACTACTCCATTACAAATATTTATCATAGTTTCGTAAAATTCTATTCTTCGATCCGGATCGTCTTTATTTAATTCATGTAATAGCTTTATTTTATAGGGATGATATTTATTAGTTCTTAAAATGGTTCTGACAGAACTTGCTGCACGTGGATATCGAGAGCTAACAGCAACGATTTATGAGGATTTTCTTCTGCTGAAAGAATATTTAATTTTATGTCTTCCGAACGTGCGGGTCTACCGGGCCTTGAAAGGTCTCTTACATGTCCAAGGTCTTTAAATTTCTGTTCTATTCTACTAACTGTAGATTGAAATATCCGCTGATCTGATTATTTATGATTAAAAAGCTGGCAAACCTCCATATCCGAGCATCGTTAAAATGTCAATTCTTTCCCAGTCAATTTAACCATGTTGACCAAAAAATGTGGCGTTCCATTAAAAAAAAAAAAACTATCGCCATAACTCCTCTATGAGATATCCTGTAGGTATGCTATTTTATTATGTCAAAAAATGCCAATTAAAAATAAAAATTGACGGGTCTCACCATTTTTTTCGATTTTTTTCCTTCAATTAATCTCGAATTTATTTGTTTAATAGCAGTCGAAGCAGTGTTAAGATTGACTTGGTATCAGTTTTAAAATAAACACGCCTTTTAATTTCAACTAAACGAAAATGTGATATTAGCGTGATTTAGGTTGATTATAATAAGAGATTATTTTACTGCATCGTTAGGATTGACCATACCTAGAAAAGTAGACACTTATTTTAAGAATATATTCTGTCTTCTTTTCTTCCGTGACTCAGTCTTTTCCCAACGCTTCTGGTTAATCGTGTCCACAACGCCTAAGTTTCTTCTGTTAAATCTTTATTGGGTTGATTAGCTCATTTCTGCTTTCATTTGTATCTAACTCTCTCCCATACACTTTTATTATTTGCTGCCGACAGAATTATTACCTCGTCTCATAGGTTTCCCATACTACTGTAGTCTTCGTTCCTGTATCTTCTGAGATGCTTCCAAATCTTTTGTTGCTCCTCTTACTTGTTCATTATTTACCGTCTTTCTTCTCGTTACTCATCGATCTTTATATCATCATTTCTGCCACATCACATCATCACCTCCTTTTGTGCACTTTTTTTGTTAACCATCAGGTTTCAGTTCAGTTGATGCTAAATTTTTAAACCTATCCTAGTTGAACTTTATATATTTTCTGTATTTGCAATAATAGTAGTAAATTTAGATTAAAACTAACTTTTCAGTATAACTCAAGTGTTTTTAACATCCTTCTAACAGTTTTACATAAAAAATAGTTCTTTTCTGTTCTTGTTGAGTTTCCCCCGAGTTCAATTACCTGTTGAGGTCAGTCCAGAAAATATTAATAGTTTCATCTAAATTTCAGCATCATTGTACTGCATATTTACTTTGCCACCAAACACTGAGACAAACTCTAATTCCACACAGAATCAGCTGGTTGCGTTTCTTGTTTCATACCAAACCAGACATCGAACAACTCGATATACATATATCCCTCACGTCACCACGCAGATCGATCGTTTCGTCCCCGTTCGGTCACTTTCGCCCGTCTCCGCTTTAGAACGTTGCTAATTTCTCGCGCCTGCGTCACCAAGCTCCGCCTCTTCCTCTCCATTTCAACCAATGAGCGCAGCCGCAATTGCCGCGTCGTGCTGTCTGACTCTCGACGCGTCGTATTGGGGAATGTCCCCTCGACCTCCCGCTGGGAATGCACGAGGGACTAAAAACACTGCCGAAAGTCACCGAAGAGCGAGGCATCATAGCAGGTGCCGATGTACCGACTCAATGTTTTATGTATGGGTATACACACGGAAGTTTCTATATGTATGTAGAAGTTTTAGGGTGATGGCAGATCAATACTTTGGAGTTTTGAGAGTTACTGCTTGTTGTTGAACCTTTGTTCGGTGTACCTACGGTTTTTAACCCGATGGCATTTCTATTTTAAACCGTCATAAATGGTTCTGTGTTAGAATTACATTTCTAATTAGTGTTCATTCTGTCTATGATCACTCAGCTGATAGTTAAGGATCAGGAAGGATAAATATATCTTTTGGCTAAAATTTAATGGGACTGTCGTCAGTTTTTATTTTGGTCCAGGTGCCCTCCTGCTAATCGCGATTTCCGGGCCCTTATCCTATACTGGGTGAATAAGAATTTGTTGACACTTTTTAATAAGCAATTAAAAACAATTGCGTAACAGACCCATTTGCAAGGATCAGCTGTTATGGTAATATATATATTTAAAGATAACCGAAGTATGTCGTACAATTAAAAATTATGAAACAATCATTTTAGTATTAAATGGATCGTTAAGCGTCAACTTCTGGCAACAGAACCATCTTGATTATTCGTCACGTTTTTATGTCGAGTAAGTCGTCGTTATTAATTACATCGCATGTCTAAGACAACAACACCACACAACAATGATTTATATTTGATGTAAATTATATGAACATTAACGCAATCGTGCGATACAACGGACTATTTAAACAAACCGCCTGCTTGTTAATAGTTCTTTACTAGCTTACTAAAATATGATAAAAATCTCTTTTCTATTATTCTCGTGTTTATGACAAGAAGGGGTAATAAATTAATGGAAATGGTATAGTTCATTAATTAGTTCGAAATAAGAAGAAAAACTTTAATAATTAGAAATATAGAGGAACATTTTTGGCTAGTTGTTGGGATTATTGCCGAGATCAATAAGACGATAGTGACTCAAAGTTATCAACTATGAAATTTTAATACCTATTTATGCCCTTATCCTAGAATTCGATATACAGCGTGTCACACGGATTTCCTGTCATGGGAAAAATTGTTACTGAATGTTAAAAAAATCATTCTGGTGTAGAAAGGTTCTGAATAATAATAAACTAAGAATCCCAATGAAAAAAATCTAAAAAGACCCATAGTATATAGGGTAGCGACAAAAACGTAAAATGAACCCAAGAATAAAGTATCCTTATTTATCAAAATACAAAGAAAAGTTATTTTCAAGTCTTCATTATTATTTTTGAGCGTTTCCCTCTTCATTGTCGTATTTAGGTGTTCACTATGTATTTGTTTCACAGCGAAGAGGAGCTCCGGGGCAAGACACGCGTGTTTCTTTTATTTAATGTCTGTTGCAGCTGGGTTACTCAAGCACGCCCTCTCCTTGCCCTCTCATGCCCTACC
Source organism: Philopedon plagiatum (assembly GCA_963971165.1). Taxonomy (NCBI): domain Eukaryota; kingdom Metazoa; phylum Arthropoda; class Insecta; order Coleoptera; family Curculionidae; genus Philopedon; species Philopedon plagiatum. The sequence goes on from OZ020193.1 coordinate 100,688,632, forward strand.
ATTGAACCATTTGCGCGCATCTTTAAGTGACGTCATATATTCTCTAACGCACGCGTCGCTGCTTCATGCTAAGTTCTTTAAATCAATTCTCTATTTGCTCGGAATCCTTAACAGCCATATGATCAATAGCATTGTTTACATTAATTAATCACTTGCCCGTCAAAAAAATAAGAATAAATTTAAGAACGATATCAAGTGTATAATATACTGTTGCCTATACGACCTGCATACACAATACCTGTTATGTAACACAATATGCCTACACGAATACCGTCAAGTTGGGTCACTTGAGACATTCTCGAAATTCAAGCAGCTGTAAAAACGTAACCCATTGAGGTAGCATAAGGAAACAGTAACTAGGTTTTGAGTCATGCTCTATACTTGGATATTTTATAGCGAAAATAAGCCAAAAGTGTCCACAAAATTTTATATATTTTTTTAATGGGTGTCTCAAGTCATCTTCATAGGGGGGGGGGGGGGGTGTCTTGAGACAGTATATTGTTTTCATTGCAGGCTTAAGACAGACTGTCAAATGATTGGGTTGAGACATGAATATTGCTTTTAAAGACTAGCAAATATATATAGGTACTTTTAAAAAGACAGTTTTTTCTTTTAAAATATCCATTAATTGCTAAATATTATCAAAAATGAACAACAAAACTGTGCTTTTCGTTTAACAAAAAAAAAACTTGACAAAAGCTATTCTTTGACAATAAAAAAACCTTTGGCATGGTTTCAAAAGAGAAAAGTAAAAACTAAATAAATAAAACATAGCTCACAGCAAATCAGTGTAAAATACAACGTCTACTAACTGTTAACAGAAAAAAATTCTTGTAAAAGAAATAAAACTAAGGCTAATACAACAACATTGGAAAAAAACTAAAATAGCTTTTACAGTTCTACAGAAAATGTGTATCTTCCCCGTCGAACAAACACAGGAACCAACTTTGACAATATTTGGTTTGTTCGTAACGAAACACCTTGTTTCCTTTCAGCTAATGCAAGGTCTAAATTTTTTTCATCATATTTTTTATAGTTCGCACCCACTTTTTTCTTGTACCGGCCCCTTTTTGCTAATACCTGCAAAAACAGTACTTATACAATACTTGGGGTGACTTGAGACATGTCTCAAATCGCCAACAAAAATGACATGTTTTTGTTTTCCATATAAATCAAAGATATCGTTCATTTTCATAAAAAGCTTTGTACTAATAAACACGGCATTTATAATATAATGCTATAATTATAAAATAAAACACACCCCATATATTTCTTAGGTTAGGCTACACAGATAAAGTTTTTTTAGCATAATAACAAATTGCACAAAGCCTATTTTAGAATAACATACGAAACAAAAATTACTTTTTTAAAACAATGTCTGAAACGATAAAACCTACATGCAGAGACCTGTTGCTGACCGATAACAAGTAAAAACTAACTCACAATGCAAATATGAGGCATTGCCTAATGTATTTTGAAACAGGTGAAGTTTTGTCTCAAATCGCCAGACCGTCTCAAGTGACCCAACTTGACGGTACTCTTTGAGATACTAGTCCCTAGTTTTTCTAGCAAGATCGTTATATTTATATATAATAAGCTTTTATTTACAGGTTAGAAGTCTTAAAAGTGTGTAAAACTTACCAAGTAGTTCCTCGTTCAGGCCAGTAATTTTGGCATTTACCTCATGTTGTTCAAAAAATGTTTTGGAATGTTTCTTAACGTATTAGCGATGATAAAGGGTCAATATTTATATTTTTGTCCACGAGTCGCTGCACTGTGCGTCGCTATGGCTTCCGAGCCGTTTGAATTCCACCGAGCAAACTTGGGACTGAAGCGCCAAGTTTATGGGGAAAGTCCAAAATCAAAAAGCACTTAAAATTTCACTGCAAATATTCCGGCCTGTCAAAAACGTTACATACAAAATACCACGCCTTGACAACTGTTTAAGCCTAGAATGAACGAGACTAAGGCACGTGTTACGGAGAGAAAGCGACGTTGCCACTCTCACTCTAAATTTCGTCACCATGCAAATAAAATGTAAATAATGGTATAGCCTGTTTGTTTCTAAATGTATGGAGGGGGGGGGGGGGGATATGCCGAGTTGCTAGCAGAAAAGTGTGTCCGGTAGAGTGGCTTGAACTTGGTGATAAGAAAATCAAAAACACAAAATCCTTGATATGATGTGTACGATACCAGTGTTGTTGATGTTTCAAAAGTTTGAAATGATTAACTACTTGTTATGTTCAATGAATTGATGAAATTGCACGATTTTCTCTTTAAGCTTGAAACCAATAATAATATTAAACTTAAATACTCTTCCGTCTTACTAGGCTTGTATTCACAGGTACCAAACTTTCCTTTTGCCTGCGAATTTAAACAAATTTTCACTCAAATAATCAAAAAAATTACTTGCGATTAAACTTGAAGGAAAATGAACAAAGCTCCTATAATTTCGAAACAATCAAAACGTTATGTAACACTTTTTTAAAATCTACCACGGTAATTTTCCAACGTTACCATCATGGATGCTTCGTTTTTCCTTTTTCTCAAAGACATTGTGATGGTGTACAAAACAATAAATTCTGCAAGTCTGAATGATTATGTACTTTCGGCTCACTTGAAACGAACAACATGTAAAAGTACGTTAGAAAAAGTCTTTATAGTCTCAAGCGGAGGCAATTGCAACACAATTTACCTCTTGAATCTATTACCTACCACTATGTAGGTAGAATAATAATTATGGAATGCTTCACGGCTATTATTAATTACCAAATCATTACCTTGCATATTTTGTTTTAATTATTATCGTCTTTTTTTTGGAAAGTGTCTGCTGCTAACATTAAATCGGCATTATACCTGAAAAGTAAACATTAAAATTATTTAATAATTATTTAAATTGTATTAATGCGATAATTACAGTAATTAAAATATTATTAATTTATTTGTAATAAAACACTTAATAATTTTATTTTTGTAATGCCGAACCATCATATCGGTGAAAAAATAGAATTATGATATACACACATCACGGTATAATAATATGGAAGTGACTCCGCTACCGGCGCCGGCAGCCTTCATGGATGCCGGCGCCGGCAGCCGAGCTGGGTGCCGGTAACATTAGAAAATTAATGTCAAAATATTATCAGAATCAAAATACCTTAACTAAAACCTAATAAAAAAAAACTTATTATAGTGTAAACATTAACGAAACTTAAATCTTCCTACAAAAATATAACAATTGTTACTATTCTGCGAATTTATAAGTAGAAATAAGAAAAATAAACATAAAACTTTTCCTCAAATCACGTCTTTTGACCTTTCCTGACATCTGTATCTCTCGTAATTCAAACTTAGGCTGTTCTTTATACCTTTTTTCCCATTTCTGAACTTAGACGTTCCACTGAAGAAAATGTTTAAGTTGCAACCTATTTTAAATTGAAACTTCTGATCGTGGTTCGCACATATGTATTGTAATCAAACTTGTCATACCTTCAATAAGACTGTTCAATTGTCTGATATCAATTTGATTGGAATTCTTGTCTTCTATGTACATATTGCCATTTTTTGAGGTAGAAATAACTAGCAAAGCATATGGATCTGTAACTCTGTGTCTCTGTTTTGCTAGAGAATTGAAATAAGCTTTGGATGAAGAATGATTTTGAGTTTGTTCAATCCCCAGGATGCATAGAAATTGTTTACACTCACTTACTTTCAAGAAAATGCTAACCTGGCAGCCTTGCTTATACGTGGAACACTTCCTTGTTGACTTTTTATTTTTTGTCTTGAATGGTCTTCCACCTTTAACACAGGCTTATCGCAGATAATAGTATTTCAGAGCCGGATTAATATCCACCACAATATTAGGAACTCCTGATGTTCTTTATACCTAACAAACTGGCCTTGATGTTGCACCTATACAAAATTGACCACACTGACATGGTATTGTATAAACAACACTTCTAGAAGCTTGTACTACATCCAAAGGTTTAACGTAAGCGTAGTACGTAAAAAATATTAATTTGTCGTTCACTGTAGGGTGGCGTAACATTCAATTAATATATCTTTTCTCCTATAAGAGATAATATACTAAGTTTTACTGACCCCAACGAAGACAAAGAACACACATCGTCTAAATAAACCAAAAGTCATCATCACGTTATAAAACACGATGCCATCACCAACAGCGACTAGCACGGTCGACTGGTCAAACCCAAAACAAAAACTGTACAAGAACAAAAACAACATATAGATCAGAGCGGTTTTTGGTTTTGTATCTGACCAAGTCATCTGTGTTTATTTTCTCGTTTTAGTTTTCGAGTCGAGTTGTATAGAAAAATGCATAATGATATTACGAGGATGGCCTGAAAAGTCCGTGGAATGAAAATAAAAAACAGAATTTTGCGGTTTGAAATTAGATACCAACCAACGATGATCCAAAGTGTCTATTCCTTCATAAAATTCAGACCTGTCAAGCTCTTTGAAATGGGCATCCACAGTAGCTTTAACATCGTCGTCTGTCGAACATTTCTGGCTTGCTAGGTATTCTTTCAGGCGTGGAAGTCTAACGAATAAGGTGGGTGTGACCGCAAATAAAAGCCTAATTCATGAATTGTCGCCATAACAATAACACTCATGTGGGGCAATGCATTATCTTGATGGAAAACGGTTTTCTTCTGGGTCAGGGAGCCTCTCAGTAATTGTTTGTTTTAGTTTGTCCAAAAGACTTACATGGTATGCGCCCGTAATGATGGTTTGGCCCTTTGGAAGGTAATCAATTAGAGGAATAACGTTTGCATCTTATTCTCGCCGATGCCGATGGAACAGCCATTGCGTTCTTAGTGGGAGGAGAACCCATACGCCGCCACTGTTTAGGGTGTTGTTCTGTTTCTGGTACAATGGTAAACCAAAGTTTCATCTATCGAGATAAGTCGGCACACACTCGCGGACAGCTTCTTCATGCCCAACTCTTTACTCAAAATGTACGGTGCACGTTCTTTGCAAGGGCGTAGATAATTTTTTTTTCTGGGGGGTAGCACCAAAAATTTTTTAACCACCCTTTATAAATTGTTTTATTTGAGATCCACCATAATAGTAAAACACGCAATAGAATTAAAACAAACAAACATACACGTAATGAAAAACTAAATATTTTTCATTTAACAAGAACTTAAACAAGCCAAGGAAAAATAAAGATATACAGGGTGTCCGAAAAGTCTAGTATGAGCAAATATCTTTGCTATTAGTAAAGATAGACACCAAATTTTAGGTGTTTATTGGTTAATAAATCTATTTTTTTATGCAATTTAACTTTTTCAAACCCCTTGAGGGGTGGCGCTGAGAAGTTGATGTCAAAAATTGTAAATGCAACTCAATGCCGTGTAGTACCTCATTTTAAACATAAGAATAATAAGGAATATGCACATTTTTTTTTATTGCATAAATCGTTTAAGGAGGTCATTACAACCCCAAAACTGCTATTTTGAGGAAAATTACTGCGTTAATTTAGCTAAAAAAAAATTTTACTTTTCGGTATAATTTATTACAATTTCAAAAGGAGCCATTTGCCGGCTCAAAAAAGTTACGTCACAAGGATAAGTGGCAATCTACATGTTAACGTAAAGCTGAACCGAGGGCTGCCTACCTACAAACGTCTAGAAAATCAAGAATTTCTGTGATAGTCCGAAAGCAAGTCAGTATTTTCTCGAATGATTGTACCTCTATCCTCTATCAATTGATTTACCAAACTGATTGTTAATATTGTAAAGTTATATGCTTAGGAATAGAAAAATGTCAGTCGACAAGACCTAAAGTTAAAAAGGTGATTTTGTTAAAATAATTATAGAACATTTTTCTGGGAGAGGAAACACAAGATGATTACCGACTCTCGGACTAAGACAAGAAGACAGCTGACAGCTACAGTACAGAGTTATATGGAGACCGGCATTAGTTTCGCAGCTGATTTAGTTGTTTATGCTGGTAGCGGTTGTGTTTTTATTACAGTGCTATTTGTGTATAATTGTTTTTATTAAACGTTAAAATGTATTAAAAATATAAACTACAAATATTGTAGTATGCCAATGTGCAAAAGTATCACTGTGTGTGCACTGCAAACCTCCTTTTTCATGTGCCCAAAAAACCGATGTCGAAGAAAGTACCTACTGCAAATTTAATCAAAAATTTTACATTAAGAGGTATCTGTAAAGGTTAGTATCGCTAAATTCAAGTAACCATATGTTGCTGTACATTTATTTTTATAGTAGGTATAATAAACAATAAGTGTTTTTAACTAAATTGTAAAGGCAAATCCACCAGCACTAACTTCCAGCCAATTTTCCGATTTTCTTTGCACAAATTCCGTTTTGGTCATTTATAACCAGTCTGTTTAATAAAACAAAAGGTTTTCTATCGACTAAATATTCTAGTCTTTGGGAAAAACTCAAGAAAATGGATTTACACTGAAATTTACATTACACTAGCCGTGACTAGCCATTATAAAACGTTGACGTAATAAAAAAAGTGACGTCACAAACAAAAGAAGTCCGTTTTACGAGATGTTGGATTTTGCAGGAAAATTTGCAAAATAAAACCTTGTTTTTTGTTAATAAAACCCAAAATAAAGAGATAACAGCAACTGCCATAAACATTTAATTTATGTAGAGAATACAAAAAAAAATATTTCAGGATTTTTTGGATTACATGCATATTCCCTATTGTTGGAAGAAGCCAGTCAACAGTTAGATATATTATAAAAAAATATGAAACAATCCATACAACAAAAACCTTGTCATGGAGAGGAAGAAAAAGTACTGACTTGTCGAGAGCAACAAGAAATACTAAGAAAAGTTAGTGAAAATCCGCAGACTACTGCGACAGATATAGTGAAAAGTGACGCCAGTGATTACATAAAGGTTATCCATGTAACAACAATAAGAACATTTTTAAGAAGCCAGGGTTTACAGCCACGAGTTGGTCGAAAGATGCCATTAATAAATAAGAAGAAGCGTCTCGAGTTTGCTCAGAGGCATTTTGACAAAAATACTGAGTACTGTAAAAACATCATATATACTGACGAAATAAAAAGTTGTTTGGTAAATTAAAAAAGGTTTTAATGTACACAAAGCGCGGGGAAGCCTACAAACCTATAAATTTAATTTCAACGGTAGAGCACGGAGGGGGTTCCATTCAAATCTGGGGGTGTATGTCATGGCATGGAGTGGGCCAGCTCCATTTTATTGACGGAACTATGGATCGGCTCCTCTACATGGACATTTTAAAAAAGAATTTAAGACAAAGTGAGGAGAAAATGTGAATTGGAATCAATTTCATATTTCAACAAGACAACGATCCAATGTAAAAGAGTGGATCCTGTATAGCGCACCAAGAGTGTTGGAAACGCCACCGCAATCCCCAGACGTTAACCCGAATGAACATCTATGGTGGGAACCCAAAGCAAGGGTGAAAGGCCTTGAAAGAACATAAAATTTCAAACAAAGGGCGTTAAAAGCAAGATGTCAAGAAGAATGGTCAAAAAATGAAGGGTTTTGTTATAAAACTGGTACAGTCAATGCGTAACAGGTTACAACAAATTATAAAATCAAGAGGGTACCCCACACGTTATTAGTTTTGACATGTTTGGACGAATTTCGAAAAAAATATTGGTGGACGAATAATTTTTCTCCCTTGGTCTTTAAGAAATTATGTTTTATTTTTGAAACGTATTGTTTAGGTTGGACTTTATATTACCGTAGTACATGAATAGTTTTGTTTTAATTTTGGTAATGAAAAGCAAATGAACTTACGTAGTCCTAATTTTATCCCAATTTTTTAAAATTTGGTGGACGAATAATAATTAATCTCCCGACTGTGTGTTCTTGTAACAAGATGGCGCCACGTGTCCCACGGCGACTGAAACATTGGATTTCTTACAGACACGTTTTCCTGGCCGCGTCATTTTTCGAAACGGTGATATTCAGTGGCCTGCAAGATCATGCGACCTAACGCCCCTCGATTTTTTCTTGTGTGGTTTTCTTAAGGACAAAGTTGATTCGAACAAGTTGCAGACGAATAATGACTTAAAGCAGAACATTTGTCAAGTTATTGATGAAATTGAACTGCAGTTCGTCGCTGGAAAGACAAAAGGGCGTAACTCCATTTAACATATTCTTCAGGAGGAGCGATTGAAAGTTAAGCCAGTATTGCATTGGTTACTGAACCTTCTTCTATTATAATATATAGTACATTTAGGTAAGTTGTTTAGTAGGCTTGTAAATATGACCTTGGGGGTAGGTATGGTGGCCATAATTCGAAATTCGGGTTTTCGGAGTTACGCCCCTTTGTCTTTCCAGCGACGAATTGTGCCAAAATATAGAAATAGGCATTTAAAGAATATTAATAACTGTTCGTTTTATTGAAAAAGTAAATCCCGAAGTGTAATTGGAACACCCTTGTTACTCAAAGGGATTTTTTTAAATCCACTTAGTTCTGCCTTAAGAATTATTATTATTACTCTATACGTTAAGACAGAAAAAATAATTACGTGCGGTATTTTACTTGTTATGTTGTGAAATTTCAACAAACCTGACACAATCTGTCAGCTGATCTCGAAAAGATCGTAGATTATGCATGTAAACGCTCGATTTTACAAGGTTCCTCGGAAAAGAGTGAAAAGGTTCTGACGTTAAGACCTTGGTAATTAATACCCTCGGGCGATTCAAAACGCAAGTCCACAGTGAATAAATCTAAATCGTGATTTATGAATGCTTACTTGCAGTGGCGTAGATAGGATTTTGTTTTGGGGGGGGGGGGGCTGGGTCCAACTATTTTGTCATTTAAACTACTAAAAAAGGTTCGTACAAATCGGTTCATGAGGAAACCCAAATTATAGCAGGATTTCAAAAAAAGGGACACTACACGTACTTAAAGTGACCTTCCGTCCCGATTTTGGCGGGACAGTCCCGCTTTTAAATGGCCAGTCCCGCTTTTGGTCAAATAAAAAAATTGCTTTATTTTTGCGGTAAATAGAACTGCAATTGGCAACGACGGAAGTGTCAAGAGCCACAACCATGCAACAATGGCCCTTGGATTCTATTTTACGATTGTATCGTACCTATCGGATTCGATATTTTCCTTTTTACTAATAGGGAAAAGAAAAATATGTATCCAGGGTGTCCGAAAAGTCTTAGTATGGGCAAATACCTTTGCTGTTAGTAAAGACTAGTTCTAAATGCCACCTCATGCCGTGTGGTACCTAATTTAAAGGTCTTCAAAAAAGAAACATTTCACCGCAAGCCCGAGGTCCGTATCTTCATTTATTTTTAAATTAAATAAAAACAAAAAATCGTTAAAAAATTAAAAATTTAAGTAAGTAGAGTCAAAATTAATCGTGTAAAGTACAATGACGTTGGTGCCGGCGGAAAGATTATTGCGGCGCCGTCTCTCTCGAACCTTGTGTGACTTCATTAAAAACCAGTGGTTAACTAAAATTTTCCCCCCCCCACCGACCGGCACCAACGTCATTGTACTTTACACGATTGATTCAGGCTCTACTTTTATGATTCTAATTATTACTTTAAAAGTTGTTCAAAATGTACACCATGAACTTCTTGGCAGTAGTAAAGTCGATATTGGAACTTTGCCAAGAAGTACCTAACACCTGCCATTCTCGAAAATGTGAGAAGTGAGTTTCAAAATCGATATTATTACTGCCAAGAAGATCATGGTGGTAATTTTGAACAACTTTTAAAGTAATAAGAGAAATCAAGGTATTTAAATTTTTAAATTTTAAAGACTTGTCATTTAAAAAAGAATTGATAGTAACAATAATAATAAGCTTCTTTATTTCAAATCCTGGAAACAAAATAAAATGGCGTCATAATAGATAGTAATACAAATTCTTAAATACCTACTAAGTACAATAATCACCTAAACTATATGGTTCTAACCTGATAAGCCTTTTCTTGATTTCCATTTTAAACAATTTTTTTATACTTATTTGTTTAACACTATCTGGTAACACATTAAATGATTTTAAACACATATAATGCGGGGGTCGTTCTGTAAGTGTCAGTCGGTCTCTTGGATAGTTTAAGGAACAACTTTTGTCCTACACGTCTTTCAAAATTTTTAATTTGGCTCAGTCAAAACGCAAGTACATTACTATTAGTAATTTAAGTAGGGGCTGATGGCACGGAACACTAATTGCACTTGGCCGATTTTTTCACGATTTTTTATTTTTTAAGGCTTCTTATTTAAAAACCAATTACGATACGGACCTCGCGTGTGCGGCAGTATGTTTCTTTTTTGAAGACCTTTAAAATGAGGTAACCACACAGAGGGTTGCATTTAAGATTTTTGACCTTAACTTCCCAGCGTCACCCCCCAAGGGTGTTGAAAAAGTTAAATTACATAAAAAAGTAGATTTATTAACCAATAATATATACACCTAAAATTTGGTGTTTCCATCTTTACTAATAGCAAAGATATTTGCCACACTAAGACTTTTCGGACGCCCTGTATGTTATTATATTATAATATATCGTGTTCGTCTCGATTTTTGCTTTAAACCAATTGTTTAATAGGGATGAGATCATATGCACCAATTGTTTCATCATTTAATTTCACTGTTCAATATATAATAAATTTTTTGGATGTAGATGCCTCTGGGGGGGGGGGGGGGTCCGGACCCCCTGGACCCCCCGTATCTACGCCTCTGCTTACTTGGTTTTTAGTCATAAGATTTATGTAAAATCGTTGTTAGGTAATCGATAATCTAATTTTATGTGTTAAAAATGCTGTAAGTTTATAAAAAAAAATGAGGAACGACAAAGTACACCATATATACTACATCAAATATTACAGTCTTGGGAGTAAAGTTAGGTGGATTCCTCGGCCCTCGCTACATGGAAACGAATTACGAATCGAAATCCTTAAAAAGCAATTGATTCTCTAATGCAATTCATTATTCCTATATAAAAGAAGTCTACAAAGTGTTGAAGAAAGCTAATCAACTTGCCAAAGAAAGTGCATAGCTTTGAGATTATCTTCTGAAAGACCTTAGGCAATGCAACGCAAGAAAGGAACAGAAAGTTGCCCACTAGGTCAACGACGGGCAAAAAGAATTAATACTTAGGTACTTGCCTAACTACACTAAAAAGTGTTTAAGACTTCAAACGAATGAAGTTAAAGTACTAGCTACTTTTACTTCTTTTCTTATACACATGTTTGGTGTCACATCAATAAAATTAAATGATGAACTGTCAGCCACTTGTTCCTAGATGCAGAATTCTGTTAGTATTGAGCTTTTACGTAAAACTTACTGGATATATAAAAATGAGAAACAAAAAGAAAAACAAGAACAATAATTCTGTGTTGTTAGTATTGGAATACCTATATATGTGATTGCACAAACCTCGGCAAACATTAGTGGCTTGTAAGAGAAAAATAGTATATTGTACAACGAGCATGGAATGACATGCATTTCCTACGAGTATGACGTTTGCAGCATGAGCCGCAGGCGAATGCTGCAAATCATACGAGTAGGAAATGGTCATTCCATGCGAGTTTTACACTATACTTTTTCTACGAATGTTACAGTTACATAAAATGGAATTAGTAATATTTTTCCTTTTAAGATGTCAAAAAATGTCAATCTGACATTCCACAAATAAAAATTATAAAGATTTTGGATGTCAACGCCACCTTTGTAAAAAATACCCGTGCACAATGGGAACTTTGTAGTTCAATCACCATGGTGATTGAAGCACAATGAAAATGTGTAAAACACAATGCACCATGTTCCGAAATTACTATTGAACATACAATAAAGGTTTTTATTGACATTCGTAGAAAAAATCCTTTATACGTATCTAGCAAAATCCAAATTTATAATAGAAATTTATTTATGTTAGCTATCAAGTTAACAAGGAAAAATTAAATCTTTCAAAATATGTGTAAACAGTAAAAAAAATATTTTCAATAATTACTTACTTCTCCAGACAACATTGTTTCGGTCTACTTGGGCCTCCTCAGTTTTTTCATTACTAACAACACATTATCATCATGTTTTTTATATATTCAGTAATTTTTGCGTAAAAGCCTGATACTCCAATACTCCTACAGCATAAAATTAAATGTAAATATAAAAAAAGAGGTATAGCTTATCCAAGACTGCAGCATCTTAAAACAGCTTAACTGATCAGAAGTCTAGAAATTGATGAATATAATTGCAGAATCTTTACAAAAGGTCTTACTTATCGACAAAGTATAGTTCCTTTGATATGAATATCAGTCGCTTGAAAGATTTGCATGATGCAATGAAGTTAATATTTACTTTTGCCATTTCAGGCTGTTCACTATACAGACGAAAGAACATATTCGAATAAATCTTGTTTATTGTTCCAATTCCACTACAGCCAATACCAGTCTGTGCCCAACAGGACCGAGATTAAACACCATAATAACAATGAAATTATTCCCGCAATAGGTTAAGAAAAGCAATAGATTTTTTGTTTTACGCTGAATTCCCAAAAAGTTGATAATAACCGCATAGCTTTACTTTGATTTAATGAAGACAATATATAATAATGCTAGTAATTGTTGATATAATATTACGCCATATAGGTAGTTAAAAATATAAAAGCTTACATGTATATTTCTCTGTTTGCAGATGAATCTGCAACAGCAGAAAATCCAGATCAGATAAGCTTGTCGACCACCAACACGATTAAACACATGGAAGAATATTTTTCCGAAAATGGATTAGTTTTTAACGACGAAAAAAGCGAAATGGCAATTTTCTCAAGAAAGAAACTCAATAAAAGTTTTCAAATAAAAAGGAGCGGTAAGTCTGTAAAAGAACAACATGTAAAGCTGAAAAAAATTTAATCAAACGACAATACGAAGAAAAAGGCTGTAAAAATAGTCCAAACAGAATTTAAAATAAAAAAACTCAATTTAGCGACGGACCAGGGGCAGATTTACCGGTATGGTAAGAATTAAGCAAGAAAAAGCCACGAGCGTTATAGGCATGAAGACATCACGCGTGCTTTGTCTCGTTTTCCTGGCTTAATTGTTGGAAATCGCTATACCAGTGGCGTAGTCCCTATAAACAAGGCCTTTTTAATTAAATATTCAAAAAATAATTGCAAAAATTAAAACTATGATTCAATGATTGTGTGGATTTATTATTTGTTACTATTTGTTACTCGAGCGGCAACGTTGCACCACAAACACAACGGCACACACTAAAAAAATATAGGTGAGAAAAAAAGTGGGGGCCCCAAAAATTATTAAGCGTAGGGCCCCATAATTCGTAGATTACGGACACGTTTTCCTGGCCGCGTCATTTCTCGAAATGGCGATATTCAGTGGCCTGCACGATCATGCGATCTAACCCCCCTGGATTTTTTCTAATGGATCTTCCTCAAGGACAAAGTATATTCTAACTAAAACTAAAATAAACAATTAACAAAACCAACAAATTGTTGGTTTTATTTAAAAACCCATATTGTAACACCATTTATATACGATGTTATTAAAAATCTTCTTTGTTGTAGTTCTTCGGCATATACGGGTTTCTATTAATACCAGTATTTCTAGATTCGTAAGGAAATGAATATACAGCACACTGTGAGAGTGATAAATTGTCTCTACTCCTCTAACTATGTTAACCGTTGAAATATTTCTTCGGTGGTCTCGACACATTAAATAACTTTTCTTCTGGGTAAAGTACTGTTTTCGACTTGCATCTGAATCTAGATATCCGTGGAAAAAATCCGTCATACTTGGTTGGTTATGTCTACGGATCCGAAGCGTGAAACAAATCGCGGTCTGGCCGTGCACGGAGTCCTTATAAATCGCGTCATAGTGGCGTCAACTTTTTAATTCTTTATGTGATTTGCAATAGTTTTTAAATGAACATTACTGCTGAATTAATTGCTATACTTAACGTTTTTGTTCTGAATTTTGTTCTTTCTTTTTTCTACTGACCTATACTGGATTTATTTTTTTTCTTTAATTTTACTTATAATAATATAATAATGCCTTTATTTTTTTTTATCTTCTGATGACAGCCCACGAAGACCGACGTCTAAGTACTATGTACCGTGGGTGTACTGGGGAATCGACTCACACATCCAGAGCTGGAAACATCCGTAGGGATTTCAACAGCCCTTTAAGAGGATGTGTGGGGTGGTACCACTTCGGTCGAGGAAGAATTCCTCTACCACCTTCCATTTGTACATGAATTGTAAATAAAATTTTTGTAGTATCAATACTATGCACAAAAGGACGAAGTTCAGTTACAGATACAAGTATCTGTCGACTGTTCAGCTAACCCAAGTATTCTAATAAACTGACCCATGCAAGTCCACTAACTATAAAAATACTACTGCTCTAAGTGTTTACTAAAAATACCAACAAGGATTAGAACTGTTCTGGATCGGTATCGCCATGAAACTCTAGTCGTTTGGGGGGGGGGGGGGGGGTCATGAAGGAAGGAAAAAAGAAAAGAGAGGAAGAGGAGTTCTACCGATTGCGTCCTGTTAGAAGATGAAGAATGTGTTGCTTAAACTTGATATTAAACGTTCCAATAATATTTTCTGAAAACCCTTTACAGCACAGATCAGGATTTTTGTCCATCATTTACCAGAACATCTTAAATTAAACTAGTACTAAATCTTTTTCCAGCAATCCGATATTTTAAACTTTAATACTAGGAAATAACCAACAACGCTCTTCAAGCTACGGCAAGAAATCTCTCACTGACTGTGTAAGCGCTGGCGGAGAGCTTTTCTCCCTCATTTTCACGTCGCTAGGGTAACCAAGGGTTAACACCAACCCCGGCCATACTCCGGTCGCCTTGGACTTCCCTGAATAGGGGCCGTAATGTGTATTCTGTAAATATACATATATTATGTATACCATGTGCCGTTATACATTATTATTAAGGAATAAAGAGATTTTAAAGTAAGTAGTACTAAATCTAAGAACTTCTTAGTAAATATTGGCAATGGTATTCTTGTTAAGTGTATCTATAATTTAGCGTAAAAATCGTTAGTATTAGTCAAAGAATAAAACAATATATCAAACTTGAAACGTCAATTCTAAACTGTTTATAAATTGTGCAGCATTTTTGCAGATTAAGGCACCGATACTATCCGGTTGTTTCTTACGGAATTAACATTTTATTATCGGAATCAAACGGTACTATTTGCGAGGTCGTACTAGAGATACGTGGTTTCCTAAATATCCCAAGAACAATAACCTTAGATGGATGGTACAATAGTACAAATAGCAAAAAAATGTAAATTTTTAGATACTTATGTATAAATGTTTCTTAATTAGTATTATTATAGTAATCATTTATGTTATAAATTGGTCGCTTTAGTTTAGCCATGAGAACTATTTTATGATATACTATATTTGAACAATGACACTGTGCTAATCCCACGAAGAAAAAACATAATTTTGCATTATTTTTTGTATATTTTTTCTTTTAAATTCGCAAAATAATTTAAACATTTAGAACCATGGAAATAGTCGCTTGCCTGTCAGATTCCCGATTGCCAAGGCCGTCCTAATTTGATAAATAACCTTACTGTTAAGATTTTGGTGAACTCTTCTTGGCGTAGTAGTCGGGTTTTAAATTTGAAGTATCTGTAATTTTCCTACAATGTTTCGGATCTAACAGGGTGAATAGGCTTATTCGACTTGTTCGCGTTTTCAATGTTCATTCAAAAAGCGATAATAATAACAAATTTATGTTAATATTATTGCACAATCAGTCAATCAAAACACGCCCACAAAAATTACGTCAGTTGGGCTAACAATAATAAGAATATTACGACCAGATTATACAACGCTGGACCGGTCTAATTTGACAACCAAAAGTTTTAAACTGGTCAGTGTAAGAATAAGACAAGTAAGTTTTATACTATGAATTTGTTTCTGTTTTTCATAAATTTATAAAGAAAAGGGCAATTTTAGTACGTAGTTTCCAAAATAATAGAACTAAATATATTCTAACAACACGTTCCAAGATAAAAGTCATTTGGAAACCAAGCAAATCGCTTAAATATTAGAATAACCATGGATTTATTAAGAATGGATACGGGATGATTTAACATTCTTTGAAGCCAAAATAAACCATTCTAAACGACACTGTAAACACAATTTGTAAGCATTGGCCACATCTTATTTTACCTTGTATTTTTGTACAAAAAATACGTTAGAAGCATCACAAGATTTACTAAAAGTAATAAAAGCCATAAAATATTTTATTTTTCTGCTAAATAATAATAAATTTAAGTTAAAAAGGTTTTATTATTTATAGGTTATGCTATTTCTAAAGGTGTTTATTTAAAGTCGCTCCGAGTCATTTGTAAATCTATAAGTCGCACTTTTTCTTTTCTAGTTCATTAGACAAAGACGTACGTGTAACAGAGTGTTCAGACCGAGGTTCAGCCGTTTTCCTAAGCAACCAGCACAGACAGCAACACTTCTGAGCTCCAACACTCCAATGCTATTTTATCTCTTTCTACTACCATTCTTGATTCAATTACGTATTTCCTTCAAGTTTGAAAACTGTTCCCCCAAGAGAATAAGAAACAACAAATATAAGGCTTCACGTTCGATACGCTCACAGTATACGGACATCGAATCCTTAATAAATCCACGAGAATACCTCATACATTTTTAATGACGATCTATTAACAAGGACAGGACAAAAACCTAACTGATCAACTACAAGATTTTAATTTAAAGCAGTACTAAATTGTAAACCTTTTTAGTGAATCTGAACGTAAAACTTTAAAATTCGATCAATTTAAAAAAATTCAGTTTCCCGCCTGACGTCGTCCTACGAAAAACAACTGAACGTAGTGGGCAATGTAATCAAGTTGGGGACACGGCAACACCGCCATGCGCCCCCTCGGTGGTTTTAGTACTAACACGGAATGTTTATATTTTGCATAACTTTTATGACATTTTTGAATCATCAAATTTAATTTCCACTTATAAATAGCATTCAGCATTGCCACTTATTTTTTCCGTTTTAGTAGATCTAAATAATAAAAGCTTGTTCTTCTACATAAGATTTTATTTTTAAATTTTTACTTACGTCTTAACCTATGCATGTCTGATAATGCATCATCATTAGGACATTTTACCTGCTATCGCATTCTACTCGTCAAACCCTTTCATTTGATACAAATGTCAAGGGAGTTGTGAAGAAAAAGGTAATCCGCCATCTTGTGGCGTCTGCCATATTGGGTTTAGAATGACGTCATATAGCTTATTGGATTTTACTCGTCAAACCCTTTCCTTTGATACCCATGTCCAGGGAGTAGTAAAGAAAAAGGGAATCCGCCATCTTGTGGCGTCCGCCATATTGTATTTAGAATGACGACACGTAGCTTACAGTATTCTACTCGTCAAACCCTCTCATTTGATACCCATATCAAGGGGATTGTGAAGAAATAGGTAATTCGCCATCTTTTACAATATCTGACCTTAACATACTAACAAACTGACAGGTGAAGTTAAATAAAAGCTTGTAAAAAGAAGCAGTAACCCAAGAATGGGAATGTCCAGGCGTATGGGGTAGTTATTCGTGCTCGGGGGGAGGAATTGATGTCTTTGTTCTTTACCTTATGACCATTGCAGTATTTTTCTCAAAAAAATTTAAAAATGTTGCAAAATGTTAATGAATTTGATCAGGAAACACTCTAATTTTGAGGATAAGCTTCTCGAATGGAGTACTTTAGTATTATGAAATAAAAAAAATGCCGGATAAGCTCATTCTGCATTTGATGTGCACGTTATCCGATCGTATCTATGTTTAACTATTGACACCGAAGATTTTGCAATCAAACCATAAAAAACAAAATTTTTAATCAATTTTATAATCGTCCATTTCAAAAGCAAAAAAAAATAATACAATGGACTCTTTGTTACAGTGGCGATAGATGTTTTATTCTTTAATATCTCCGGTTGATCTTTTTGTTCTTTAAAACCCTGATAAACAGTTACATCGAAGGAATCCCGTTGAGCGATATAATAGAAGGAAGTGTTGTTTAGACCAGCGAGTTAGATCGATTAAAAATGGCGTTAAACCATTATACCGTCAGAGTAGAAGCTAAAACCGCAGAAAGAAAACGTTTAAAGTAAATTTTAAATTACGTGCTATTATTTAAAGTATTTTAATGGAAAATGGTAGCCAATCCTGTAGGATAAACGAAAATATGCTAAATTAACAGCTTTTCTTTCTCGTTCTCTAAAGAGAACAAGATTTTAAATTTCATTATTTCTTTCTGTGCAATATTCAAAATGTTTCACTAAAGACAAATCTTTCTTTGATACAGAAAGCCAAGAAAGATTCACAATAAGAAGCGTAAATTGATCGGGTTTCATATTTCAACTCGGTGCAACACGTCAATGTTATTTTCATTTTTTACAAAATTTAAGAATATTTTGTATTATACAGGGGTGTTAAAAAATTAGAACTTTACTTTTTTAAATGGAATACCCCAATTTTTATCCGATATTTGAATTCTACTTAAAATTCTATATATTTTCACGCAACATACCCTATGCCGATGTTCAACTGTTTTCGAGATATCACAATCTAAACTTTATTAATTGACAAAATTTAAGTGATCTGCCTATTACGTAAAAAGAAAATAAAACACCCTTTTAAGCATAAAATCTAAAGAGTACTAGATTAAATGTTCCAATTGATGGCCACTGACAATTTGACAGTGTCTTAAACGTAAAACAAATTCCTTTTGATCGTTCCAAATAATCTGTTAAGGAATTTGTCCAATTTCATATCGTATTCTGTCTTTTAATGTCTCTAGATCAAATGGTCTGTTTTTGTACACTCTTTCTTTCAAATATCCCCACAAAAAGAAATCAAGGGGTGTTAAGTCTGATGAGCGCGCAGGCCATTCTATTTCTCCCCTTCTATACCTATCCACCTACGTAGAAAACCTCGTTTAGGTATTCTCGTACCGGTGCGGGGTAATAAGGCGACGCACCGCTTTGTTGCAGTCAACTGCTTCTTTCAGGAGTATCTGGATCATAGTGATCTGGATATAGGGTAGCTAAAGCAGGAATTAATTCAAACTGCAAAAAATCCAAATATCTGGCTCCGTTTCTTCGAAAAAGAAAGATCCTAATATCATATTATGTAAAATTTCGGCCCATACGTTTAGCTTCTGTGGGTTCTGTATATGGACGTCTTGCATCCGTCGATCAGTACCTGCAATTTTGATTGACTTCCATTTAGGCAAAAAGTAGCCTCGTCCGAAAACAAAATATTACGCACGAAATTTCCTTCATTATTGCAGATGGTTTAATATAGTTTAAATACAATAATGTTACCAAGGCAATTTCCCCTATTGTGCTTTCCGTCAATTAATCACATGAAAATTACCATCATTAGCAGTTGAAGATCGGCATAGGGTATGTTACATGAAAAATACTTAGAATTTAAATATCGAATCAAAATGGGGGGTATGCCATTTAAAAAACTAAAGTTGACGTGTGCCCTGACTTGCTGAGCAACCCTGTTTAATACTAAAAATTCTTAAAACTTGTAAAAAATAAAAATATCGTAGACGGTTTTTTTCTAAATTACACATGGTCATGAAAATAGGTATTTGGAGTGTTCCATTCTTTTTGTCCACGCTGTATATTGACAATGACGATATGGATTTGTGCTATTATTTTGACATAATTAGTATGGCGTATAAACTGAAATTAAACTATGTTGTCTAGTCTAGTAGGATCCATCCCATTATTTCTTGATTTAAAATTTTAAAAAGTGCTTAACATTTTCTTTCTGTTTTTAATGGTTTCCTTCATAACCATGCTTGTCTAATTACTATGTACAGGGTCTTCCAACGAGGACTGAACAGGGGCTCATTTTTGAGCTTCCTTGTATTTAAAGAAAAATCTAAAATAGCCAATCGATGTACTTTTTCCTGCAGAATTCAAAAATGAAACCAAAATTTATTTGGACCAGAAACAAAAGAGTTACGCTATGGATAAGGTGTTTTTTAAATGGAACATAGCTTTTTTTATACGATTTTCGGAACGAGTGATTTTTTTATGTCCGTTCTGATTAAAATATTTAATATTGTGACAGCTATTTTTATTAAATTTTAATGTTTTATCCAGTATAATTTAACTTCAACCTGTTTGAAACATACACTAGGTAATAAAGGTAAAATCACCTTGAAATCCTTCAAAGTCAAAAAATTTGACAAATTTACTATAATATTGCCGAAATGAAATATTCATTAGATGAGAGATTGCAGATTGTTATCTTGTTCTACAAATGCCAAGAAAATGCAAGAGAAGCAACCATTTGTAGAACAAGATAACAATCTGCAATCTCTCATCTAATGAATATTTCATTCCGGCAATATAGTAAATTTGTCAAATTTTTTGACTTTGAAGGATTTCAAGGTGATTTTACCTTTATTACCTAGTGTATGTTTCAAACAGGTTGAAGTTAAATTATACTGGATAAAACATTAAAATTTAATAAAAATAGCTGTCACAATATTAAATATTTTAATCAGAACGGACATAAAAAAAATCACTCGTTCCGAAAATCGTATAAAAAAAGCTATGTTCCATTTAAAAAACACCTTATCCATAGCGTAACTCTTTTGTTTCTGGTTCAAATAAATTTTTGCTTTCATTTTTGAATTCTGCAGGAAAAAGTACATCGATTGGCTATTTTAGATTTTTCTTTAAATACAAGGAAGCTCAAAAATGAGCCCCCGTTCAGTCCTCGTTGGAAGACCCTGTACCTAATAATACCCACATAATTTGTTTTTTTGTTTTCATTGTGGCTTTTTTCCTAAACAACTATTAAAGATGTTCATTCACAAGAACTAAGGCCAATAAATCATCGAAGAAACCTAATTTAGTTTCTTTCATGAATGCAATTTTCAAATCCAATTATTATTGGGCCAAGGTCATTGATTTAATGTCATGATTAGACCAAACGGTCTTCGATTTATCAAAGGTCAATTATTATTAGTTAGTTACAGACGGCCTACGAGGGTTACTGAGAAACTACTCATGTTATTTTTTTTATTAGTGCAGTATAGCAGGCGCGGATTCAGGGGGGGGCAGGGGCGCCCCCTATAGCCTAATACAAATAGCGAATTTTATAAAAATAAATATCGTAACATAAATATTAACCATTCGTACATGTTCTACAAAATATCATAAACAAAAACAAACATCGATCTATGTAAGGTCTATAATATAAAATATACCACAAAAATATGAATAACAGATCTATAATACGAATAGGTTATATAAAAAATGCAAGCCTTTTTCGGCATTTTTGATTTATATGCTCTTGGATGCTTTCTAAAAACATTCTTACTAAAGGAAACTAGTAACCAAATAGTTTTTTTATTCGAAAAACATTTTTTTAGAGCAACTTTTTTTGTGGAAAAACAGCTTTTTCGAAAACAGATTCACAAAATTTTTCAAAAATATTTCGAAAGTACCCTTTTTCACAAATATCTTTACAGCGTTTTTAAAAGATGCTCTTTTGAAAACGGATTCATGAAATTCTCCAAAACACATATTTCGAAAGTACATTTTTTCAAAAATGTTAAGAAAATAACTTTTTACAAATAGGTATACAAATTCCATATGTATTTTTTCGGAAACAGTATTAGGCTACGAACTCTACCAGCTTGGAAAAAGTTAAATAAAAAAAGACGAAAAACGATCCCGAACAAACCTAAACGAACCTTTTTCGAGTTTGATCAAGTTTCCTTAGGTTTGGTACGTTACTTTCTCGTAAATTACTTTTTCCAAAAGCCGTTGCTTGAAAAACTTAATATTCCAGAAGTGTTTTTCAAAAAAAATTAATTTTGAAAAAGATTATCTGAAAAAATGTATTTTTGAAGTGCTTTAAAAAATTGAAAAATTGGTTTTCGAAAAATTTTACTTACGTAAGTATATCCTTCCAAATGACCAGAAGGCATAAAAAAATGCTAGAACATTTTACACTTTCATAGTAATCAAACAATCGGTCCTGTAGCATGTACTGTTTTTTTTTCAAAAGATATTTTCGATGTTAAATTAAGTAAATTTTGTCGAAAAACAGTTTTATCGAAAGATGCTTCTTCGGAAACGGATCAAAAAAAATTTTCGAAAATATTTTTTTTCTCCAAATGACATTAAAAGCGGCCTTTTAATGACACTTGGCAGGCTTAGAAGTTGTACTTTTAATGCCTAGGCAGAAAAAGTCCAATTTTACTGATCATTTTCAATTTATATTTTAGGTTGTACTTATTGTTGCAGTCGCTGGGGCATCTGATAAAAAATTCTCGATTTCTTCTCTTTGAAAAACTCGGGATTTTTTTGCATGGAAACCGTAGGACTGGCGTTTCAAAAAAGCCCGTAACTTCAGGTATTTTGCCAAATCAATGTTATTTTTTATGTTCAGGGTAGCTTTCAACATCGAATAGGTAGACCATAACGTTGAAGGCTTTATTTTCTTTGAAAGATCGGAAAAATAGACAATCAGCACATCTTCAGAGAAAGATCCTATATTTTTCTTCTGTCTATATTCCATGAATCTGCTGTATGTGAGTTCATATACAGTTCTTGATTTTTTTGGTAAAAGGTTAAATTCCACATCTCGCGCCTGGTCTCTTATCTCAGGTGGTGTTAATTGCATCAATTCATCCTCACTTTGCAGTAAATCCATTTCTAACATGACAACTTTTCAAAATTGACAATGACAAAGTAAACAGTAAACAAACATATTCAACAAACATCATCAGCGGTAAACATAGTAACGCAGGGCCCGGTTACCTTTGATAAAAGAATTTAGTTATTTGGATATTGATAATGAAACGCAATTTAAATATGGAAAAGTCGATTTTGCGTGGAATTGGAACAAATTTGAAGAAAAAATTATATGTTTCACACGGCAGAAAAGCAGATTTAATGCCTTGGCTGGTTTCATAGCCTCGCTACGCTCGGCTATGAAACACCAGCCGCGGCATTAAATCTTGTGCTTTTCTGCCTAGTAAAACAAATAACTATTTTGTTCAAAAAAGATTCTTTCAAAATTACATTTTCCGACAACACAAATTATTAAATTAGGAACTCTACTGGGGCGTAGAAAATGTCAATAAATAAACAGAAAAAGATCCTGAACTCATCAACGAACCGTTTTTGTGTTCGGTTGTTCGTTGTTTCCTTGTGTCTGTTACTCTGTAGTAAATTACTTCTTCAAAAAGCGTTTTTTATTTTTAAATACGAATATTCGAAGATTTTTTTTTTGAAACAATGAAAAAATGTACTTTCACAAAGCATGTTTTCTTTAAAAAAATGTGGTTTCGACAAGTACATTATCAGTCCAAATAGACAGATTGTATAAGTAAAAAAATGCTAGGATATTAATTTGTGAGTTAAGATGTAAATCGTTCTGTTTGTGCAAGAACAGGTTTAGATTTTTCGTCTATTATGAAGTACTGTGCATTTTAAAACAATAAAAAAATTATGTCGCACGCGAACTTGCCCCTTTTTTTGTCTATGCTTTTGAATAGCTTGAGGTGATGTTGCAACATTTTCAAAGTACTTATTGTGTCGACCTCGTATTACAACTGTGGAGGATGCTGAGTACTCTCAGGTGACATTGAATTGAATAAAAATAAATACTGCGTCGAGTTCACATTCACAATAAAATTCCGAATTAAAGAACCTTCGATAGGTTTTGGTTGATTAGACTTGGCTTTTTGCTTGATCATACGTACTGATTTCATTTTTGTTTCTGCCTGCGAGCGACACCAGGAGTGAAAAAAGTATATTAAATCGTGAAAAAAAATTCTACCATATCATTCCCGGATATTGACAAGAAGGTTCAGAGCAGAGAAAAAGTCTGTGTCTGAATTAAGGTCCCAAAGCACCTTAACGTTATACCGAATATTGAAATTAGACAGGATTTTTTACTTTAATCGCTAAAAGGGTAGCTGAGATGAAAATGAAAATGATGAAATAAAAAATCTCTAACCATTGTAACCCTAAACTTTAGCAGCTAGCAAAATGAGTGGATTACTTATGAAAGACTTTTTCTGGAAGACGGTTCAACGATATTTTTTCTTAAATTCTTAATTACCCACTTACAGAAAGTAGAAGTTGTGAATTTAATTAAAAGCAATTTTAGGGCTTTTCCAATACTCAAACAGAAAAATGTATTCAACAAATGTCAGACAGACAGGCTTATAAATGAATTAAATAATAAAGTAACATTTCCCAACCCAATCAAACCCAATCAAAACCGTAAAGTAAGAATCACGCAAGAAAAAGCCACGAGCGTCATAGGCATGAAGACATCACGCGTACTCTGTCTCGTTTTAGAATATTTCTGGCTTAGTTGATGGAAATCGATATCCTACTAGTGGCGTAGTTAGGGATATGCGATACCAAAAAAGTATCGATACTTAAGTATCGAAAGTATCCTTTGCAAAGTATCGATACCGTTTCGATATTTCATGGTATCGATACTTCGGTATCGGAAGTATCGATACTTAATGACTTCAGTGCACTGTTGTGTACAAAAAAAACTGGAGGTCCATAACACTTTAGTGCCACAAAAACTGACTTTTTTCCATAAAAATAAGGATATTGTGAATGTTGTAGAGAGTAATTCTTTAGAAAAAAGTGCGGATTTTGTTGATTTTATGTTGACAAATTTTCGCTTTTCCTAACCTCAAAATTGACTTTCCTATTCATAAATTACGAGACAAATAATCAATCGCACTACCAAAACAATGCAATATAAAAAAAGACTAAGTAAAAGTGGGTAAAACCTGAACAAACCCCAGTAAACCAGGGGCGCATTCAGAATCGACGCCGGGCGGGTAAAAATTAACTTGTCAATGACGTCACGGCCATAAGAAATAACGGCTGGCCGCACGGTCAGCTGTTTACCCGGGAACACACGGCGTCGATTCTGAATGCGCCCCTCTGAGCAAACAACAGGTAATGCAAACGCTAAAAAAAATTCTACATTCTTATCAGCTTAATATCACCATCGCTACATGAAATATAAATACATAATACATAAATGAGCGAAATGACGCTTACTTCACCAATATTAACCAATAGAAAACAAATATCAGTGCGTCCTTCAGCTATGACGTCAGCCGAAAAATTTACCAACTTTGAAGGCCTATATTTGTAAAAAACGTACATAATCCGCAATTTTTATTTCAGAAATCGTCGAATTTCTATCAAGGCTCAAGGCGTGTGGCACTAAAGTGTTATGTCACCAAAACTGGGACAATATTATTATAAAAAACAAAATTTTAAGTTATATTTTATTCACAAAAGAAATTGAGTGGTAGTGGATTTCTTACGGACACTGACAGCAGTGACATCTCTTCTTCTTAAATTAGTTGGGCGTTAACAGTTATTTTGTCGGTATCGCCACAGGGTATCGCATATTTCGTACTGATACGAGTACGATTTTCAAATACGGGTATCGATACCAAAATACTTGGTATCGAAAGAAAAATATCGATACTAGCATCGTATCAGTAGTATCGGAATATCCCTAGGCGTAGTCCCTTTAAACAAGGCTTTGTTGGCTAAATAATTATTGGATCAAAAAAGTCAAATTTAGCCTAGCTAGGGCACTGGGAAAAAACGAGGAACTTTTTATTATGAATGGTTACTATTACATGTTATTACTATAAAATAACGTTTCTCGCTTTCTGAGAGGCAAAGGTGTCAATTATTTCGGTTAAATCCAAAATTTCATAGATTTCAGCTACAATGGCCAAAAAAAAAATCGGCTCTAAAAGCTGTATTGGAAACGGGTTAGCACTCCCTCCTCGATTAAAAAAATTGTTTCTTTTTTTAAAGGTCACGACGAGCAAAAAATTAATCGTGTCTACCTTAACCTAAAAATTATGTTTTGTTTGAGAAATAATGTGTTTTCTTGTGGCCATGGAGTTGAGAAATACGTTCTTGGACAGGTCTGCTCAGGATCTTTTTTGGTTCTTTTAAAAGGTTCCGAGCAAAAAACTAATCGAGTTTGAAAGCTGGTGCATGCGCGCCATGCGGAAGCCAAAGTGGAGTTTTGGGTCGCTAGCCGCCTGTCAATGTTTAGTTTCGGATTTTGAAGCCTTTATTAGCAAGACTTGCAGTTAAAGTAAAGGACCTACTATATAACTGCAAAAGGTCAGATATTCTTATATTGTATTCATATTGTAATGTTTTTATACATCTTTACTATATGTATCTATATTTCTTATTTGTTTTAATTATTGATTAGTTGTATGTATCCACACTAGCCCCCCTAGAAAACATATTATCTACGCCATTGATTACAAGCTTTGCTCTCACGACGACGAAGAAATTTCCGGTCGAGTTTACGTTCAAGAGGGTCTACCAGCAAGGAAAACATAAACGTAAAATGAGAAAATAGACCCTTAACCGCAGCTTCATGCTGCATCTGACGCTTGGGGTGGCTCTTGACTCACACCCTCATGTTTCCGAGTGATTCCGACTAAATTTATTCATTATAACCATGTTTACAAATATATATTGCGTGTTTCTTGTAAGGGCAGTGAGTGTTTTTTTTGTTTACTGGTTGTCGAGAGGAGAAAGAAGTAGTTCTTTAATTAAGTGCCTACAGGCGACAAAGTGTCACTTTTAAAAAGTAACTAATATACAGTATATCCACGGAAGATACGAAAAAAAGGTAATACTTTATAAAAGTTTTTAAAAATTAGTTTTTTGTACAGGGTATGCAAAAAATTCAAAAACGTAAAATTTGGTTAAGCGTTAAGTTGTATTTTTTAAATTTTAAGACAAAACGTTAAAAGGTGTTTTAGATTTTAAAATAATTCTTATTCCAGATTTTCAAGTAAAAATTTGAAATTTTGAATAACCCTACAAAAATGAAAAAGTCACATAGTCACCTTTTCATTTGATTACATCTTTGGTAACTGTGACGTAGGTATCTGTCAAAATAATAAAGAATATTTATAATCCAAAATTACAGAAATGGCGAGAAGTGTTATCGCTACGTTACTGAGAAGTTTCAAGAAAAGTTTCCAAATGTACAATTATACAAAAGTTCAGTGCATTAGTTAGTAGTCACATTTAAGAAAACTTCATCAGTTAGTGATTTAAAGAAGACCAAGAAAAGATACGACGAAAACAATGCTTTTACAGTATTAATTTTGCAATCTGTTGAAAATCCTATTATGTCTTTAAGAAAACGAGCACCATGTCTACAATTATGTTAAAAAAGCCATATTCAAAATGTGTTTAAGGAAAATAAAATTCGACCTTTTAAACCAATTTTTAACCAAACTTTGGAAGATTAGTTACAAACGCTTGGATTTTTGTTTGTGGGTCGGTGATGAAATTCTAAGTAACAAGATTAACTTTTATAAGCTGGTATGTTCAAGATGAGTCAACCTTCAGTACAAACGGCACTGTAGCTTCTCGGCATATGAGATACTGGGATAGGGAAAATCCAGAGTTTAGAATTGCAAATCGCCGGGCCGTCAGTATTGTAAAAAAGTAAATATTTGACGCACCATTTTCTATTATGGGATTATCATATTTTTACCTTATTAATTAATGTAACAGACATTTTTATATACATAATATGTTGGAGTCATTTTTGTCAGACAAGTTGGGAGAATTGCCTCTTCACGATGGGTGTCCTGCACATTATGCTATAGATAAAAAAAACTAAGGCAGAAAAGGGTAAACCTGCCAGACAATATTTAAGACCATACATACATACATAAAATAAAGCTTCAGATTAATTTAGTACACTTTTGCATTAAACTTTATGTCACTCTTTTAGCCTCCAAGAGAAAGAAGAGGGAATTTTTTCTCGGACACCCAGTACAAAATATGCACCGTTTAAATCGTACCAAAGTGCAAAAATCATCGTGAAATTGCAAAATCCATAACAAGGAAATCGACGACGAAAGAACTATTTTTCTTTTTATCTACAATTAAGTACAACAAAAATTTAAATAAATGGAAGCCATTTCTTCTTTTAGAAACATTTAGTTATGGTTTGAATATTAGCGATGGTTCGACAATAATTGTTTGATAAACCAAATCTAAACGTATTTAACAGTGAAATTTGTATCAATGATTTTTTGAATTGATTATAAGGCTCTCATTTTATTTTCCTTTTTTATTTGGTGGTTTCCAGGTCAGTTGCTTTTATTACGATTGTGGACGAAAAAATAACGATAACTAGATAGGCTCGTTATTTTATTGCATTTAATAAATTTTATGACAGATCAAGCGATATTTACGTCCCGTTAAGGAAAATGGTGCTTCAAAATTTTTTACTGTCTTGTTACGTACGAGAATTACACATCAAATAAATTTTCAGACCAACCCTGGCAAAATTAACAGCAATATCTTTGTTAAACGACACCCCACCCACGCCAAGTCAAACAGCAATATAAAATTCGAACGAAGAAATCATTGCATTGTCTTTTTTTTATATACATTTGAACGATGTTGTCGGATTTATTCAGGTATATGCTATCGCTACTTATGTCCTTGCAACACTAAAATGGACATCGCTAGTTCTTCATTTAAATTTCCAAGAGTTTACTTAGCATTAGCAACATAATATAAACATCATTACCAGGGGTAGTAGTTGACTTTTTAAATGTCGCTGTTTTTTACATTCGACATTCAAATATTTAATAATGGTATCTTACGATTTTCTACTTTCTTCGTTGTCCGAAGTATATTTGGACAATTTGTTTATATTAACCCATTTGCCATGACAACGATGTTATTAGGGTGGATGTCATGGCAACGATTGATATGGAACGGTGCTCGTGTCATTACCTTGGTAACAGGTATGGCTGGACTGAAAGTTATTATCTACGACCAAATGAAACGGGACAGGGAAGATGGGCAACTTAAAATTTTAATTTTGTGTGTATTCGCTTTAACTGAAGTGCTATTTATCTAACAAAGATACTGACAGAACTGATTGAAATTTGGTATAGAGGTAGAACATCGAAAAATAAGGACACATGTGTCATTATCTTTTAGAGGTTGGTAGAAACACTGGAGTTAAAATTAACTAATCTTGTCAAAAATATTTTCCAATAAATATTATAACACAATAAATCCAATGGTTTCCAGACAAAAGGTGATTTTATTAAAGACAATACAAAAAACAGGGCCAAAACAGCAATATTAAAAATAAATATAAAACAAACTCTATTCAAAATTGGGAATATTTCGGAATTACTATAGCAGCTGATGAGTGTCATTTGTCTGGCAAATATCAAAACTCCAGCGGATTAGTAAATATGAGAATCACTCTGAAATTATTTGTTTTATTACAAGCTTTTAATTCTTGTCAAACAGCTTTTTATTATTAAAAAAAATAATTCACGCGGCAACACTGGAACCACGAAAAGGAAGACACCTCAACCATACCAAGAAGAGATACGATAATTTTATTCGTTTGAATGGCTCTAAATTATCCGGAGCCCAGTGTAAGGTTCTTACCCGGCTCTTTGTTTCAACGACTTATGATTGTTGTAAATTCAACAATGTGACTAATTTTGTGAAATTATAACGGGCAGGTTCCAGTTTAGCCCTAAATAATGTTTTTACAAAAGAAATTTTTGAATAGCTATTGAAAATAAAAATGTAAATAACGCACACATATTGGGATAAAATATCCCTATCTGCCAGACATGCATAAAGTGATCATAGTATAATGGTATTTTTTTATACAGGGTGAGGATTTTAAAGTATTACAATGCAATATACAATGGAATATTTTTTAATTAAAATTTTGCACCTAGTTTCTATACTATGTATAAAAAATTAATTTTTGATGTTTTTGCGCTTGCCGGCAATATCTTTTATACCCTTTTTATTTAAAAGTTAAAAGATTTATAGGATAATCAACCATTTTCCTTCTCTTAGCCACCCGTATTTACTCAGCAAACATAATGCCAATATGATACGTACACAATATCTTTCATCCCTTTTGCCGATCAAAAATGAATTTAAATGCAACAATCCACTTTACGGAAGATACGTGGCATATCATCCTCTTCCAAACACCCTTACGAATGAATGGATTTGTATGTGTGTGTGCTTGAGCTCTGTTTCAATTTCACTGTACAAACAGAACGGGACGGTCTGGATAAAGCTAAAAGCTTACGAAAACAGATGACTGACGAATGCATACAGAATACTCGATTTGCTGGAGAGTTCGTGGGTCTTAGTTTTTGATAGAGGGAGTATTCGTAGCGTTTTCATGTTCGTAAGTAAGTACTTACGGTTTTAGGCATTTAATTAACTAGAAGAAATAGATCAACGCTTAAAATTATTCTTTAATTAATTAAAAACTTACGGTCGAATAAGGAACATAAATGTATTTTTTATTGCATAAACCGTTTAAGGAAGTCATTACAAACCCAAAATTATTATTTTGAAGAAAATTACTAGAATAATTTAACTAAAATATTTTTGTTTCCATAAATAGGTATCATTAAAGGTCAGTATCGTCAAATTCAACTAAGCATATTTGGTTGTACGTTTATTTTTATGTTAGAATAAATAATAAGTAGGTATGTGTGACGAAATTTTAAAGGCAAATAAGGGACCATCCATCAAGCATATAAGCATAAATTGCGCCCTCTTTGGGTCAAGCTGGAACCTTTTCATCCCATGCATCCTCGTATTTTTAAAAGATTTCAATTAAAACCGTTTGCTATGGTAATATTTTAAATCTCGAATTTTACTACACTTATATCCATCAACGCAAAGCTAAAGGTATTTTTGCTTTGAACAAAAAAAAAGAAAAACTAATCCCATAGGAATGTAACCATTTTACGTCGCTCCAAACGCACTAAAATCGCCCGTAACTTACGTACTTCGCGTTTCAACATTTAACGCAAAATCACGTTTTCTGATTGGCTGATTTGATGGCATGTTATGTGCCACACGCCATAAACTTAAAGCTCATAAGTCCACGTTAGAAATTGATGTTATATATTTATGACTCGAGCATAATTGCCCTCTAAAATCCGTGGAAAAAATTAATTGCAATAGTTTGCAATAAAACTGTTCGAAATCGATTTGAAAGGTTTATTCTGATGTTTTTCAAGTATTGATTTTCCTTTGGTTGTGTGCCTCGTGTTCGTTTTAAAGTTAGAGTTTCATGGGATATATGTACATATGGACATATTATCACAAATTTTCAAAGCAGATAAATCCTTATATATCCAAGGGAGGATTTAGGGGGGGGGGGGGGGTAAAGTGGTAATCCCCCCCCTGAATTCCAAAATTATAAAAAAAATTGCCGTTGAAATAAATATTTTAGTTTCTCTTACTTTGTAATGCCTTAAAATTTAATTTTCCACAATCCCAGAACTTAGAAATATCTGGATACCTACAAAACTAACAAAACAAACAAGTAAATAATATACGGGGTGTCAAAAAAGTCTGGAATATTGCAAATATTTTAAAAACTACTAAGAATA
This sequence comes from Philopedon plagiatum, assembly GCA_963971165.1. Lineage (NCBI taxonomy): Eukaryota > Metazoa > Arthropoda > Insecta > Coleoptera > Curculionidae > Philopedon > Philopedon plagiatum. Next base: position 100,720,191 of record OZ020193.1, read on the forward strand.
TATATTTTTAAATTGACACGTCCATATAGTTAAAACGGCACACCTTGGGAGGATAAAACCGTTTCTGTCACTATACAGGGTTAGTCAGAAAGAATACTAATTTTTTAAAATTTAAGTGGAAAGTCCTGTATATTTTTGAAGATTCAAATAGTTCCTTGAAAGACAAATTCAATAATATAGTGTTTAATTGATTTATTTGTCAAAATAATAGATTTATGTAAAAAAATTATTAAATTATTCATTAATTTTTTGAAAATAGAAAGATGAGAAAACACCTTTGGAATTAGCTAGGTATTGTCAGATGGCAAATAGACAGTTACCTAATCTTCATTCGTAAGCATTCAAAAACTAGAAATTAGGATGGTAGCTTTAACTGAAGAAGAAAAAATTGAGATTTTAATGATGGTTGGATATGGTGACCGCAGGACAACATATAACCAGCGACATACATACTTGTAGTATGTATGTCGCTGGAAGTAACTGAGTTACTCATGCAGACCTATTTTAATCGGCTTGGAATATCCCAGTCATGTGTAAGTAAACTGGTGGAGAACTTCAACGAAACGGGAAGTGTGAAACACGACATGTCAGGCAGACCAAAAATAGCTACTATTGGTTCTGCTACTGGAGGCTCTGGATATTTTAATTGACCTACAAGATAATCCAAATCGATTATTTCGACAGTTTGGCTTGGACCACAATGTGTGTCACCAGTCAGCTGAAAATTTATTTGTGAGCGAAAAGACCCACCCAGTTCAGGAACTGACAGAAGATGACTTCGATAGATGAAATGAGTTTTAAGAAATTCTGATGGACAGCTGTAATGCTGATCCTTATTTTGCCCATAACATCCTTTTTTCGGATAAAGCTGCCTTTATGTTTAACGGCACCGTCAATAGGCATAACCGTAGATATTGATCTGCAGATATGCCTATTGACGGTTATTCGAATTCCCTTACAAGATCCACCCATTTTGGTTTAGAAGTGGGTCAATTTTTACACTAAATGTTTCCAAATCAATGGATAGAAAGGAGAGGCGGAAATTGAGTGGCCTACCAGATCCCCAGACCTCACCCCTTTGGACTTTTACTTGTGGGGTGATTTAAAGAATAAGGTTTAGAAAAATAGGCAGGTTAATATTGAAGATTTAAAGGCTCGTATGACAAATCAAATACGTGTAATTCGATGGGGAACTTCTTAAAGGAATTTAAGGACAGGCTTCGCTATTGAATAGCTAACAGAGGCAGACATCTCAAAGTAGTTTTTGTTCAATTTTTAGGTATTTCTTATTTTCATTGCGTTATTGTTCATTTATTTAAAATAAAGAGATGTCGGAGGTGGTGCCTATTAACGAGTATGCTCCTTTTATTTACAACGAAGACAAAGAACAATTTGTATGTCCGAACTTTATTCGAAACAAGTCTGGAGGGGTACGTATGTCGTAACTAAGCGTGTTGCGATACTTGCCATAAGAAGTTTCATGGCCCTGGTCTAAAGTGAGAGTTTACTACTTGCTACTATAATAATATCCCACTGTGTAATGTGAGAGTTACAGTTAATCATCTTTCACCATCCATTTCCTGATCTCCTATTACCCCGGATTATTTATAATCTGATTATCGATTTTTCAGATATTTTACCATTTCCATGCCTACGATTAACCGTATATATGGTGATATTGGAAGAGATAAAAAAGTTAAGTACCCAGTATTTTACAACCTGTATGGTTAAAAAGTTAATTCGGAATTATCCTTTCCACCTTGAACCTTCACGCTAGCCATAAAATGCAATAGAAAACGAAGAGAAAAAAATTAACATCTGACAGCTAACGACCTAGGCAAGGAAATAAACTTGAAAGAATCATTTTTCATAAACCCGAACTGGCGCTTTGACTGAATTCTTATAAATATTTAATGAGGTGATTTTTTCCGAATAGGCGGTGCTCTTTAAGCATGCTAATTTTATGGTTGTTTTAAAGCGTACGTTGGCCGTAATTAGCCGAAGTGAGGGCTGCGTTTACGGGGATTGAATAAACCGAATTATTTAATGATTTTGGTTGTTTAAGACAGATACAATGCTGGATTTTAATGAGTTTTTTAAATTCAGCAAAAGTAAATAGTTAAGAAACTTTACTCAGCCGAATAGAATCGTTTAGAATATATCCAGCTCAAATTATATGAGGCAGTAACAAGATTTTGGGACGCTGAGTAACAAAAATGGCAATAAAATAAAGAGTACTTCGGGTACTCTTTAAATAAAACCAACAATTTTATAAGACATGGCAGTTATGTTTTAAAGATAATATTCTCCAAATGTTTCCCTCAGCTGTCTCTACACATGACCATTCTTTGCGTAAAATTGTCAATAACATTTTGGTACAACTGTAGTTCAATTTCACCAGTAAGTAAGTATACCGTATCCATTTAATTTTGAGAATGGTAACAAAATCCTATTTTATAACGGAGAGATCAATTATGCCTCTCTCTCATGTTCTTTCTCTCTCGTCTTCTTTCTCTCCCATACTCTAAAATTTTTACAGCTGGTAGAAAGTTAGGTTATGTGAAAGATAAACATGACATATTATTTGAAGCCTGTCCCATGATATAAGTTGTTTTTGCAGTGTAAAAATATACTTAAAAAGTTTATATAAAGTATTAGCAGCTTAAATTCCTGTGTTCTATGAATCTAGGACTGACTAACAACTATTGAAATATTACGCAAGGTACATATTTGTTCTCCTTTACATTACTTGGACCGGGCGTTATGGGAATGAGTAACAGAAACGCCGACCCGATATAAAGTTGAGAATAGTGGGCATTACAGAAGATTTCTTTAGTTATTGAGAAAGTAGTGAAAATTGCGCCCTAGAAACGTTTGGTTTCAGTTTAAAGCTGAAGTCACAGTGCCATTACAAAGTGTATCTATTCTTCTGGAACTAAGACTCAACATTTACAGTTAAAAATTGTGAAACTACTAGGTATATTCGATTAAACAATTTTTATCGCGTCTTTAACTTACACAAACGTCACTGTTCGCAGGTAGGCTGTATTATAGATCCATTTTCATTATATATCGGAGAATAGGGAATATTTTCAACCTTGCTATAAATTGTTTATCTTAATAAAAATATTTACTGATTTTTGCAATTTTTTCTTTATTTATTTAAAAACTTTTCATCCGATCCTCTTATTGCAAATTATTGGTTAGAGGGAGTATTGTTACTTGGGTAGGTAACAATTTTAAGTAGTATAAAATAAGAAGGTTAATGTGGCAATGCTGACACAGTTGTTGCTTAATAAAAACGAGATTTTTGCAAATGCTGTTTGTGTTCAATAAAAACAAAGGTCTTTTGCTATCAAATCATAAAACTTACGTAAGTATTTTGTCAGGTTAGAAATTTATTTTTTATGACAATTCCGATTAAACTTTCACAGTAGGCAACCAGAAATACTTGCACAAACAAAGCCGCCTGTGATAAAATGTTTGATTATTCTTTATTATTGGCAACAACATCGTTTTTATTTGTCTTTTACTAATGCCCCTTTTGCTAACAAGGATAGAAAGAAATCGGATTCCGTTGGGATTTTATCAGGAAAAAAAAAAGAATTTTGCGAGACTAATCTTTCAAAGTAGATAACCAGCAATAATTCCACAAGCAAAGAATGTACGATACAAATTTGAACAAATTCCTTTTTTATTTGTCTTTGTCTAATGCACTTTCGCCAACACGGATAGAAAGAAATCTGATTCCTCCGTGATTATCAGGAAAGGAATGATGAATATCGTGATCACTAAAATATGTTCTGGTGTAAACTGTCCACGGAACTGACCAATAGGGTGAATTCTTGTTCAATTGTTTTTTCTGTCATCATTCTCACGTAAAATTGGATACAATATAGAATGGCTTGCTTCAGGTCATTAACTGTTTGCGGATTGTTAGAATCGACTTTGTCCTTGAGGAAGCCCCACAAAAAAAATCGAGGGGAGTTAGATCGCCTCACTTTGCAGGCCACTGAACAACACCATTTCGAGAAATGACGCGGCCGGGAAAACGTGTCTGTAACAAATCCAAAGTTTCCCTCGCCTTGTGACACGTAGCGCAATCTTGCTGAAAGAATTCCAATTTGTATACGGTGGCTACTACATAGCCGTAGTAGTCCGACGCCTATGGTTTGGCACTATGATTTTTGAACCCTACGTATTATTCACGTCTTGAATTCGTACAGCACCAGAGGGAATCAAAATATTCCTCTTACAAAATCCACAAAAACTTCACGATATACCTACGTTCAATCGACCGAATGCAGAGTGTCAGTTTTGCAAGAGAAAAAATCAGCCCCTTAAAATAATATTTGTGTTAGATACGCGGTAACAACTCCAAACAAAGGGGTATGTTTTTACAGCCGAGGGGCATGCTCACTATATACAGTACAGGGAGCAGCAGTGGGTCGGCTATACTCCTTTAGTAATATCTAATATCTTTATTCAGCGAGTTTACCAAAGAACGTTTTAACTTTTGTATAAATCGGAATGGTATAATGATGGAAACTATTATAGCCGAAATAATAATATTTTTTCACTGGTGACTTACATAAAAGAGTGTTTTTATAGGATAACGAATTAATATACACGGGAAGGAATGATAATAGAATATGTAAACTTCTCTTAAATGAAAACGGTGCGTTTGATCTTTTGTGTGAACAAGGGCGGTATATTAGTAAAATCATTTAGGTTTCTTTGGTGATTTATGTATCTAACTGACTATATACCTTTATATATATATATATATATATATATATATATATATATATATATATATATATATATATATATATATATATATATATATATATATGCGACATTAGGTATAAATCAAGGGAAATACAAAAATCCACTAATACTGTTACGGCCTCTAAAAAAAGATTATGTTAACGTGCAAGTCCATGACGGTCCCGCTGTGGAATGACTGTCGAATTGCACGGTTTAACTCGAAGAAAGATCCATGAAGGCCGCTGAAAAAAACCCGACGATCCGACCGAGAAAGACTTTGACGACGATTTGGCTGCATCACGACGAATGTACAGCATGTCCCAGATCAATATCGCTATAAACTGGTAAAAATAAATTTCAGAATTTTACAGCTATATGGTACCGTTGTCGATAGGACAAGAGGAAGGCAACAGGAAAATATTAATAAACCTAAAAAATAAAGCAGGAGCTGCACGAGATCTCCTTCATCGAACTAGAAGTTTGGTCACATAAGTTCGAAACAGTTTACCAATTTTTAAATCCAGTATGATATCATTGGGTATTAATAATGATCCATCCAGATATGTTAGGCTGTGGGTTTACCTTTCGCGAATTAAATGGTCTGAAATTTCGACTCTCCTTTAAATTTTGTTTCCGTTTGATACATTAAACAATGGTATTACCATTATAATGAAAGTGATCCCTCATTGGCAGATGCTTGAAAAAGAAGAAACTGAAATTTTATACAGTACGATACAATTCAACAATAACAAGTAGTAAGTTCTCTACGATTACCGTTATATTTTTCTTGATACATTCACCTGAGAATGAACAAAAGTTTAATCAAACCAAAGACCTTTTTTTAAATCTTGATACATAAAAAAACAAAAATCTGTCTCTTGTTACAAGATTCACATCGAATTTTTGTGTAGCAATAACGTCTTCATTTCTACCAGTATCGTTGACACCTACATGCAATACTTCTAATAAAAGAAGTTACCTCAAATATAATTATACCAAAATTAATGAAATAAAAACAATACCTAAGTAATTACGAAATTCTTTGAAGTCTGGTGTTACTGTTTGTTTAAAAAAAAAGCGCTATATTACGCCTAGATCCGCAATCAGTGACCGTAAAAACGGGTTGACTTTACTTTTTGAGGTTTTCGTCACTGATGGTGGAGAGACAATTTTTTGTTCTGTTTGCTTAAATAGTATAGTAAGGTTTATTGTGGTCAACGCACGCAACAGTGAACAGAAGAAACAATCGTTGAACATCAGCATCTACAATAAATAATCATGACATTAACTAAAAGAAAACAACTCAGAAATGTTTAATAGCTTAAACCACATTTGTGTAAAAATATGTAAATATTTCAGTTCGCGACTAATTTACAAAATAACTTTTACTTTTGTTTCTATTTTTCATATGTTTTAACGGTTTCTTTAATGCTTTACAGATTTTGCAAGAAATTACTAACCATGCGAAAGAATAAATTCCTTTTTTGTCATTACAATTTGCTTAGTTCCTACTATTTCTAGGTCACATTCACATTAAAATCAACTACAATAAAATTATTATTAATTATGATCATTTATCATGATCTCAGCTGGGCCAAACTCCATCCTTCATAGCCACATCATCTGCTAAAGAGTGGACATTTCTTTTCCGAGCTCAAAAATGCAGTTTTCCTTCAATCTGTATATAAATAAGACCTAACCTCGTTCTGGTCATCTTCAACAATAGTATCTTTAATTCTATTCAAAGGGGAGCCATCCGACTCATCAGTGATCAAGCTCTTATAAGAAAACTCCACCATCTTGCTTACTGATATGTATGATCGTCGATAGTTTGTTATTTAGCAAACAAGAAATTACTAACCACACGCGATTTTTACCATTACAATTAAATTAGTTCTTTCTACTTCTTGATCACATCCACCTTACGTCCAACTATAGTAAAATTCTCATTTATAGTTAGTATTGCTGTATTTAAACGTATGTTCTAGCCCTACAACACCATCTGAGCTGGGACAAACTCCGCCATCAATGGCTAGATCACCTGCTCAAGAGATTTCTTAGATTTCTTTTCCGAGCTCAAAAATGCTGTTTCTCTTTCAAACTGTATACTCACTGTGTTTACCAAATAAGACCTGACCTAGAACATTGTCCTGGTCATCTTTGGATCTTCGACACATATTACCCTTGATTCTATTCAAAGGGGAGTCATCCGACTTACCATCGACTCAGCTTTTGCAATAAAACTCCGCTCTTTTCATCATCGCTTCTGCTCAAAAAAATTATCCTCTGACCACCGGCTATATCCAACAAGGAGCATGTCGCATACTGTACTCTCCAGCTACATCAGCCCAAACATGTCATTTTTTTCTGCTCTTTCACACCTAGTGTCCAGATAATGAAACCTCGTGTCCGGCACAAAGTTCTCCTCGCCTAACATTTACCCCGAATCTTCCATCTCTTCTGGCACCCACTGTACATTGTGTGTTGAACTCTCTGGAACTAAATGTCAATGAACTTCCATAGATGCTTAAACCCCATTAAGACCACCTACATAATTAGCAACGCCGAACTGGAATGTGTATCATCCTATAGTGATCTCGAAGTCATCTTCGAAGAGAATCTCTCGTTCAACTTACACGTCGAAGAAATCGCACACCGAAGCTTTAGAATGCTCGGTGTCATCACAAGAAACACTAAGTACATCAACGACACAAGATCGATCACGATTCTCTATAACAGTCTCGTGAGAAGCATACTCGAATACTGCTCGGCAGTGTGGTCACCATACTACGCTCTTCACAAGGCGCGAATCGAACGAGTTCAGAATAAATTCCCCAAATATATCTTATTGAAACTGCACCTCCCACACCAGGATGTGACGTGCGACACCAGGCTACTACTCTGTGGTTTAAAAAATTTAAAATCCTTGGAGCAGCTAAGAATTAACGCGCAGCTACTATTTCTTCACAAGCTGACAGACTGCAGTGAGCCGCTGGCAGTTGAGAGGAGGCTCAGAACCAATTATGGGCTCAGTGTTTTCGTTGACCGCCTTCCGCACAACTACAACAGATTCTTCTCTCTCATCAATATCTTCAACATATCCCTGGATACTCTGAAGCGGTACTTGAAGTTTGGCGCAGTGTAGCATATTATTACTTTTCCCTTTCTCCTTTTTATTGTTTTCACAGTTCATTGAACTATCCCTTTATGCATTTTTGTTTGAGCTAGTTTTAGATTTTACTTGTAGATGAACCATTTGGAATTTGTAATTATGTGGTGTTCAGTGTCTTTAAATTCATAAATAAATTATTACTTAGGGCTGTCCCAGGCAATTTTTTTTGTTACACCAAAAACGATTCTGTATTATTTAAAATTAGCTTGCAATTTTTGCTTAACCTGGAAGACAATGGCTTTTAGACGACCTCGATACTTCGTATTATAAATAGATATCGGAACATTTCACAGTCACAAATCGTGGAACTCCACGTGGAGCCATCGCCTACTCTTTAAATAATTATCAAATCAGTAGGAAACTTGATGTTCTATTGTCAAACACCTTGTTCTCCCATCGGGTAGGCCTTGCTTAGCTCCCATCCGCAGACTTTAGATCTTATAAAAAGGACCTTCAACAGCTCGGATGAACAACGCTATCTTTGTTTAATCTCATTCGTTTAAAAACGATGGGTTGATACTGACGAGCGATTGAAAAGCATTTTCATAAAAGGTCCCGCTAGGCGAGAGTGCGATGGGCAAAAAAGTAATTAAAATTTCTCCGCTTCGGTTCGTGTTACTGATTACGCCGATAGGTGGCTGGAATTAATGGTCTTTTTGTCGGAGATGGTCGGGCAAATGTTAGTTGAAAGGATGCTTTTTACGGGATTTAATAATGGTTTTCTTTAATATATGGTGAACTTCACAATATTGTTTTTTTTTTCAAAGGTGCAAAAATTGTATAAACAGCTTTGCAAATCTTTACAGTCACGTTAAAACTAATAAAGAATTGAGATTTGTCTGTTGCTTTTTCCTAAGTGCATTTTACCGGCTTATTTATTATCCATATAGTAAACATTGTTCAATATAAGAATAATCATGATCGTAGTCCCTACATATTGCCGATCTAACGTTTTAGCCTGCTACACTTGGGGGGGGGGGGGGGGGGGTAAATGAGTTCTTGGTACAGCTCAACACAGCATGAAAATTTACGTTCAGATTCACTAAGATGTTTTAAGATTTAGTACTGGTTTAAATTAAGATCTTCTAGTCGATCAGTTATGTTTTGACAAGTTTTTGTCCTGTCATTGTTAATAAGTCGTCATTAAAATCTTATGAATTATTCTGATATTTCAGCGATTTGCTAGGTATCCAAATGATATTCCTCTTGGAACGGGTTGCTAGAATGAATTTAGTTCTATTATTGTCGAAAGTACGTACTAAAATTGCCCTTTTCTTTATAAATTGGCGAAAAACCTCAGAAATAAATTCTGAGTCTAAAACTTAGTTGTCTTATTCCTACACTTGTCAATTTAAAACTTTTGGTTGTCAAATTAGACCGGACTAGCGTTGGAGAATCTGGCCGTTATATTGTAAGACAACCTGATAAGTCACTTAATGCATTAAAATTTGAAATAATAAGTGAAACCAAAACTTCCAATAAAGAGCTAGCGGATATTTTATGTGGAGTTTCAGAATGCGCATTTTAATAATTATAGATTAAAATACAAAAGCAAAAATATTCAAGAAAAATAAAACATATACGAGATTTTTATGTAATCTACCTAGCCATGAAAACAATGACGAATGTCAATGATTTTTAAACATCAAGTACTTTTATAAATATTCTGACTGGGCGGTGTTGAACTTAAAAGCTTTTTGTAGTTTTGGTAACGGTTTGAATAGTGAAAAATAAGTGAATACAAACTTGAACATAGAAGCGTGATAAAGCTTTTGACTAAAAAGGATAATGGCCCAAACATTATCCATGAACGAATGATTGCTGTATATGGCGAGAATGCTCCATCATATTATCAAGTAAAATTCTGGTCGAAACAATTGTGTTGGAGTCGGGAAGCTATTCAAGATGAGCCAAAATCTGGTAGTCCTCTTGAGGCAAGAACACAGGAACAACAGGAAGAAAATTGAAGGTCTGGTATTGACAGATGGAAGAATTAAAGTTTCGGTTATTGCAAGGGAAGTTCAGATATCAGAGACAACAGTTTTGAAAATTTTAGGGATGAACAAAGTATCAGCGAGATGGATTTCCAGCCTCCTCACACCAGAACAGAAACTTGTCAGGCGAGAGATTTGCCAGGAAAATTTTGGATGTGTTAAAACAGGACTGCAACTTTTTTTCAAAAATTGTCACTTGCGATGAAACCTGGGTACATCACTGGGACCCCCTAACAAAAGAAAAGTCAATGCAGTGGGTGCATAAATGCCGCCACCGAAAAAAGCGAAAACGCAGTGTTTGATTGGGCAAACACTGCGTTGATGGCAACTGTTTTCTGCACTACGAGGTTGGTTGAGTACAATTACCGGTGATGTGTATAAAGAGATCATTACAAATCTTAAAACTGCTATCCGACCGAAAATACCTCAACATTTTGCTGAAAAACTGCTGCAAGACAATTGCAAGGTGCATAAAACTCAAAATGTTCGACAATTTATCGCGGAATGTGGGTTCCAGGAGTTGAGACATCCACCCTATAGTCCGGATATAGCACCCTGCGATTACTATCTTTTCACTAAGTTCCGGATTGCCCGAATGTAGACGTCGATGTTAAGCGATTTCTTTTTAACGCAGGCCAGCTTTATTTAAATCATGGGTAACTTGGCAAAAATTTAACACTGTAGGTATTAAAATTTAACATGGTGTTGGCTAATCCCGAATTAAATTTTCTTTCTGCAGCACGCTGTAAGGTTTGCTAATAGGTTTGTTAATATAATAATAAGAGCATTTGTTGTGGTAACAAGGGTGGTTCAGGAACGATATGCTGGCGGAAGTGCTTTTGGCAAGCGCTTTCTTAAAAACAAGAAAGTCGCTTTTTTGCAAAAAATGCTCTCCTAGGACACAATGTCAAACTCTGAAAAGAGTTGACGTTTTTGCAGTTAGATTCTATGGAGGGGGAGGGGCGAGAGAGAATTAGTTGTTTAAAAAACAAGTAGTGTTTGAATAACAGCAATAATTCTAAACTGATAATAATCTCATCTCCATGTAGCTGATATTCTTTTCTCTTAACCCATTTTGCGCTCCTCGTGCACTTGTTCAAGTAATAACGTCCATAAACTCACGCGAACACCTTATACTAACCTCATACTAAAGGTCATCCATATATTACACCACCTTCAATAAATTCACAAAATAAATAGTACCAAAAAGCAAAACAACTCTCTTTCTCCAAAAGTGTAGGCGGTCGATCTTCGGCACTAATAAGAACCTCTTAGAGCTGAACCAAAATAAGTTTAATCGGCCAGATCCACTATTGTTAAGACTGACCGGTCTAATTTGACAAGCAGGGGTTTAAATTGGCAACTGTAAGAAGGGACTTCTCAGTATTCTGAAACTAAGTTTCGTACTGATAATTTTTTCTGAGTGGGACAATTTAACATTTAAGTAAGTAATTATGTAGATCTTGATTTAAACCAGTACTAGATCGTAAACCTTTTCACTGAATCCCAGTAAAAGTTTTACAAGATTAGGCGGGTTTAGAAAATAGTACACCACTTGATCAATGTCACCTGTTTTCCCATGAATATCTACAAATAATTATCATCTCAGTATCATCCATTTTTTTCTCCCTATTATTCTCTTTGGAGTCACCTCAAAATAACATTGAAACAACTTTGAAATAAGAAATGCATCTGGTATTGATCAGAGAACAGCTTAGGCCGGCTTCACATAACTCTATTTTATCGGTAGCTTGTTTCAAGTTATTTCGTTGCCTTTTGACAAAATGGTAAGTACCTCTTTAAATGTAAATAGAAATATTTCAAGATGGTTCCAGTGGTTTAAATTCGGAATAATTTTGAAAAAAATGTTAAATGACGAATGACTAAAACATCATTTATTGATTTGTCATTCCATTTATTTGTACAATAAAAAATCATTACTTAATTTAATAATAACAGATTTAATTCGGTTTCGCTGTCATTGTTATCTATATTAAAAACAAATGGTTCTAGGGTATTAGTAAATGAAAAATGGGAATATTCGACTAATAACATGGTTAATCAAATTTTTTCAAGTTTCTATAGGAATGCTATCTACAACTTTTCTAATTGATGACACAACACTTGCATTTAAAGTCGGAGAAGTTTTTCCTGCTCTAAGATTTGATTTTACCTGATGCCATAATATATGCTTGATCGGGTTAAAAATACAGTAATAGTATAGGGGGAAGCAATGCTATCACATAAATATTTCTTCTTAAGGGGTTATATACAGTTAGAATTTTCAAAAAATCGATTTTTTTAATTTCATTTTCGTAATGTACATATATTCCAGTACACACAGAAAATTTCAAGGCAATCCGGCGATTATTTTCGAAGTTACAGGCATATTTGTAAAGACGTGTCAGAGCGATTGTACGCTATGTAAAGTGCTTTTGAAACTTTAAACGCGTTCGTCTCAAAACTGTGTTTTTAAAGTCGGTGACGAAGATTTCTCGGAAAACAAATTTTAACACAAGCTTCTGAAGTATATTTTTTACTAATTAATCGAAGGTTCTTTCTCATCGATAAATATATTTTTTTATATAAACAATTTAAGGCCAAAATTTTCGTCAAAAATCGATTTTTTCTTTGGAGAAGCCGCCATTTTGTCAAAAAATTTTCTTTTGCTTATTCCTTCGATTAATTAGAAGATTATACATTACTTTAACGAAATCCGTTTGGTTTTTTCATTTTCGATGATCCAGTCCAGAGATATCGTTGTCACCGCAAGATGCCTTTTTTGAGAGGAACTCCTGGAGATCAGCTGTAGCAGCTTTCAAAATTATTATTTTTACAAATACAAAAATCTTAAAATACAGTTAAAAGTTACCATAATATGTGTACAAATTTTCACATTAATAAATTTAAAAGTCTTCTCAGGACAAATTCTTGAAAAATCGCTTTTTTTAGGCCTCCTGACTGTATATAACCCCTTAATAGTAAATGTTTTAATATTTCTAGATCACATTTTTTATATGTATTTGCAAAATATATATCATTTTTTAACATATATGTAGTTCTGAATTTCTAATTTAGTGTTATTTGAATTGGGAACAATTATTTATTTGACGACTATGATAACTAGCATTGTCCATTACAATTACACTGTTTTTAGGGACACTGGGCAAAAAGTGATTTTTAAACCAATCTTCAAACTTCTGCTGTGGTGTCGTCATGGTAGTTCAAAGATGAATCTTTAATATTTTTAGAGGACAACCGCAAACAATTTGGAACCCAACCATCTTCGGAACCAGCATGTAACATGGAAATTCTTTTTTCCTTGTTCGATGGGGCTTTGGTTTGGCATTTTCCTGATGGATCTACCCAACCTTTTTCTGGGGTGACTTGTGTATCAAACCATGTTTCATCGAGGTAGATAATGGAACGATTTTCTAATCTGTACTTTCTTATAGATTTTAAATAATCAAAGCGACACTGTTATAATCGTTGTGATTCCATTAAGATTTCTTTTATTAATGGTCCGATATGTAGAACCCATTTGAGATAATTCTCTCCAGAGGCTTGTCCTGCTGCAAGAAATGTTGGTTTCATCTTTCATTAGTCGCTGCTTTAATGAAACCAACGCAGGCACAATTTTCTCTTCGTAAATAGCATAAACTTTTCTACTAACTAAGTATTTGTCACTTTCGTCAAAACACTTGCCTTTTTGTCTTTAATTTGCTTTGTCAAATATCTTTTAACTGTAGACAAAGGAGTTTTCGTTAATGAAGACATTTCTGCTGCAGCTGCATTTACATTAAACCCCATGTTCAATAAAGAAACATACACATTTTTAACAACTTGCTTGGCATCAGGCGATAAATATTTTCTTTTTAAATAAGCATCACCGTTATCAACGTCTTTCTAAGGACGCTACATTTTTTAGCACTTTTGGAATACCGAAAAATACAATCGAAATCATATAACAACTACACGGTATACCAAACGGATAGGCACTAAACTAAAATATTTCGAAATTATTAAAACAAGTAAAAAAATACTTTATTCATACCCTTTACAGTTCTTGCAAATTTACCGGGTTTTATTATAGCTGGTGTCGATAATAGTTTATTTCAGGCAATAGGTCAACGAAAGAGCTTGAAACGATTTTTTTACACACGACGGACGAACGCCGTTGGCCTGAGTCAAATAATATGTAACGAAATTAGAAATTACAAAAATGTTAAACGCAATGTCCTAGGACACCTGAGTTTTGTTACATCAGCTATGAGTGGCAAAGATAAAAAAGTTTTTCCAAAATCGGAAATGCCTATCATTACTGATACTATACGGATTCTATACTATTCAACGAAACTACAAACTGAACTACATAGTTTACTAAATTATTTTTCTTTTGACTTAACTATACGTACCTATACGCCTTGTACCTGACGGTATGGGTATGCCCCTTCCAAGCATTCGCGAGGTGTCGTTCTCAGCAAAGGGGGCCCCCTTAATGCCATGTTTCGCAGCGGGTCCCCGGACTAATTGGGGTCTCAGCCCCCCTGTGGGGAGCGCCGTTTTCGTAATTGCCCGGGTCGTAAGTCATCTTCGACTGCATGCGGGAATGGATGCACTCCGAACCTTTTGGTCGATCGATGATGGTTCAGTTAAAATATTTAGAATTATGCATTTTTGCAGAAGTTAGTAAACATTTAGGTACGACCAGCTGTCTTCTTTGTCTCTGACTAATTAGTTCAGAAATGCCGACTTACACGTAAACCCCTTGGAACCTATTCTCCACTCTACACCAGTGGCGGCTGGTGAAATTTCGAAGTTGTATATCTCTGTTCCTACTTACAGGACCCGAACCAAATTTAAGGGTTTTAATAGTGAGCCCACAGGGAATGCTTTGGTAAAGAAAAAAATCATTGTGTAAGTTGCGAAAAAAAGTTAAATTTTTGGTGTGCCCCTCCTAGGAAAAAAATGAAAACGTCTAGGTATTTTATTTATTCTTTTTTCTAAACAAATTTTACATCATTTTGTCGACAGTTTTTAAATTTTGAGAGAAAAGAAGGTGTTAGTAGAAAGTTATAGTCATTTGAATTTTTTTAAGCCTAAAATAAAATTTAAGAAAAAATTCAAATGACTATAACTTTCTACTAACACCTTTTTTTCTCTCAAAATTTAAAAACTGTCGACAGAATGATGTAAAATTTGTTTAGAATACCTAGACGTTTTCATTTTTTTCCTAGAAGGGGCACACCAAAAATTTAACTTTTTTTCGCAAATTACAAAATGTTTTTTTTCTTTACCAAAACATTTCCAGTGGGCTCACTATTAAAACCCGTAAATTTGGTTCGGGTCCTGTAAGTAGGAACAGAGACATAGAACTTTGAAATTTCACCAGCCGCCACTGCTCTCCACTATGATAGCACTTTGTGACCGTAACGATTAACTCCTAAAGTACAGACACTGTACTCGGACATACTACTGATATAAAATTGTACTCTAAACTACGTATCATATACAAATTATAAAAACACTAATTTTATCGATAACCGAGAACTCCCAAAGTACATACAGTGTATAGGCCCCGTCAACGATAATTCAAATTCGTATAACTGATTTTTTTTTAATATGCCGACTGTCCAAGATATTTAGTCCAGGCGAATAGGTTTTCTGAACCGTTTAAATAAATATCAAAATAAACTCGTTATTCGTACAAAATTATTATTTAAATTTATTGCAAACAGCGTATTTAAATTAGCTTACACTTTTGCAAGGAAAACTAGAACAATACAAGAGTTGAAAAATATAACTAATTTAATATATGGGCCCGGACTAAAATTCTTATCTCGGCGGCGAGTTTTTGTTCGGGTACAAAAAAAAAATCGCCAGCAGAGACATGATACAAATAAAAGAAGATATGATACCGCGCAGGTAGGCGTGACCATGTACGTCACGCTGTGAGTAATTCCGCCATATTTTGTAAACGAGACAGGTCTTTGTTAAAACCGCGTTGTTTTAAAGTTATTTTTTGGTGTTTTTATATCACATTTAAAATGAGGTGTGTTGTGTATGGTTGTGACAATCAATGTAAGGGCTTTATGCCCGATATTAAAGTTTATAGCTTCCTCAAAAATAAATAAACACAAAGTGTTTGGAAGCGTCTGTGCAAACGAGAAGATAAGTTTAATGTAAAAAATGCTAGAATCTGTTCTAGACATTTTAACGAAAGTGATTATGAAGGTAGTTTAAAGCATGAATTGTGTCATGTCATGAATGTCAAATGTGTTTAATGTTTTTACAAACTCGCTTCAATAAAAAAGTTTACTGTGACAAACAGTTGCTAAAAATCTCCACGGTAAGGAATCACCAGACTTTAATCGAGAAAATACGACAAACAAAGAGACTGAAAAACAGGCTATTTTCATAAAAAATTTCTTGTTTTACCTAATTTCATAAATTTAAATATTTTTGTCTTGTTTAGAATAATTTTTGACATTTTAAGATTTTTTTAAATTTGAAAAATCAAAGAATACAAAAATACAGTAATTTTCAGTAATTTCCTATTTAAAGTGTAATAACCCAAAAAAAAACTATCCTAAAAAACATGTTTCCGTTGCAAACATGCAGATGTTATTCACCGCAAAAAATATTTGACAAATTATAGGAACAAACAAAATTCTTATAAATTACATATTTTCGAGACTCTGTAGGTATATATTTTAATAAGAATATGCCTCTAAATAAATTATTATCTTAATTTATTAGACTTAGTTTTATTTTATAAAATTTTCACGTAAATAAATACATAGAACGCAATGGGCAGGCAATTTACGAATATCTATTGTTTTAAATTAATTTATCCCTTTATTTACATAATTATTTTAAATCACATGCTTTAAAATATGTATTATAAGCAGGAAACAAAGTACATTGCCAATAGAATTTATATACAATCGCCTTTAACTAACGTAAACTCTATATTGCGTGTTATAAATTTCAAAAATACTCACAGCGTGACGTCATGCGCGAACCCGGATGAATTTGACACGGTTTGGTATTATATCTTCCTTTTATTGTATCATGTCGCCAGCCGAGATAAGAATTTTAGTCCGGGAGCATATATTAACTTGGTTATATTTTTCGACTATAATATTGTATTTTTCTGTTTTTTTTGCAAGTTCAAAAGGTCTGGAAAAAGGTGTAAGCTAATTTATATACACCGTTTGCAATAAATAAACAATAATTTTGTACAAATACCGAACTTATTTTATTATTTATTTCAACTGGTCAGAAAACCTATTCGCCTGGACTAAATACTGTCGATATCTTGGACAGTTGGCATATCCAAAAAAAAACAGTTTTTATACGAATATGAATTATAGTTGACGGGGACTATACTAGGAAACTATATACTAGTAGAATAAATACCCTAAATAAGTCAACCTGCCATCTAGCAAACTGGCTTGACTATCCTGCAGTACCTTCGTGTACCAGGAAACTATACTGTCCTGCGGACACTCCAAAATAAACTGACTTGCAGTCCCTAAAAATTTTCTAGACTCTCACTGAGCCTATACTACAAGATTGTCTCACAGACTTACTAATCACTTTGACACCAACTTGGAAATCTTAATGAATTAGCAGTCTTAAAAAATTATCTATAATTTTCTGGAATTCTCCATATTTCTAAGATGTCAGGGTCTAGCAACTATCCAACATCTACGACGACCATCCTTCTTCTTCCCTTATAAACATATTCCCTATTCAGGCGGATTCCAAAGCAAGCTCGTTCTATAAGATATCTGAAGCGCTAAAAGGTGGAATTCACTAAATCCTTTAAAAATTTATGTAACGGGGAAATCAACCCGTTACCCCACAATATCAGAACTCAATTCATTTTAACAAGTCCAAAGATACAAACGTATCCCTTCTTAACGAAGATTCTCGTACTTAGCGTTCTTGTTGGTTTTCACTCCTTTATCTTTTCATTTTACTACTTGAGCCCCCCGGCTGTCCCGATGTATTTAACATACTTCCCGTCAACATTTTTCTCTCATATTCATATAGATATCTTTTCAACGTCGCTTCCACAAAGCGGCCGTCGGAGATGTCTTTCAAACCATCGTGTCCAGACGTAAAAGAGACATGGGTCAGGAGTCGCCTACGGGCCGGTGCCCCACGTCTATTCCATGGCCAGCTGAGACGTCGAGAAGTGTCAAAACGCGTATTCACACGAATACCTTCGTGGGCATTATATGTATAAAACGAATTCAAGTTAAGAATTCTTGTGAAATTGATTTTATTTGAATGCCCAGAGCGGCATATTTCTAGGAACAATAAAATTACTCTGGCAGTGCTATTTTCAGAAAACGGACGTTAGATGTTATGTAGTTTAAAAAATTCGCGTACCTAAAAGACTTATTTTACCGTTACAAAGCTATATAACTGAAAATCGTTTTTATTTTCATTTTCAAAAGTCTTTTATTATTCACTCTTTAGAACATTTTAGAATACACACTTTTTTGTATCTAATATGGATTGCAATAAATTGAATACAGTATACAATGGGTCTGTTTTACTCAATTGAATTAAATTATTATTTTTATTGGAAACAGCAGTGGACATAATGTAATTTACAAAAAGTAGGTCAGTTGTTTTTTATTCTATTCAATTCTTTTTTCTTGTACTATTCTATTAAATAAGAAAATTGTTCAAAAAATTGTATTGCCAAATTTTTCACAAACTTATAGGTACCTACTTTACAATCGGCACAATGTATTTTCCAAAATTGCAGAAATTGTTTATATGTTTAAATACTTATTACCTTTTAAATAGATTGTCTTTCCTTTATATTGGTACTAGCTTCCGCCCGCGACTTCGTCCGCGTGGTAGATGTGATAATAGTGTAGTTTTGGTGTCATGACTAAGAACACATGACTTATGTTCGGTTGGAATTAGGGCTTGCAATCCCGGGATCCCGACATCCGGAGATCCTGGGATCCCGTTAAAAATTCAGTCCCGAAAAAGCCCGGGACTGGGCACTTAAATTGTGGAATAAATAAATTATAAAATATGTTTAAAAATACTAATTAAATTAACGTTTCAATCATCATCGCTGTATTTTTCCTCAAAATAATGTTTAACGCGTGATATGACAACCCTGGAGGATTAACACTCCTTTTCAAGTATTATAATGAATATTATAAAAATGAAAATGCATCAAGGTCTTTTTTGTATCAAAAGGAGTTGAAAGTTTTATTTTTATGAATAAATGTGTTTTTGACATCCTGATTTTACCTCAATTTTTTTAATTTTAATCATGATTTTTAAAAATTATGATTTTAATCAACTGATTTAAATTTTCTCAATGCTGAATGTCAGAATAGTCAGAAACTACTGATGAACTGAGTGATACTGAGAATTCTAGTTAACTTTAAGTAATTAATCCTAATATTAACCCATTAGTGCATAAAGTCCGTTAAAACGGACGCGTGATTTTTGACTAATATCTAACATATAAACATAACCTAAAAAGTTTAAGTGTAGCAGGTGTTTTTAAGAGAGTGTATATAAACTGAAAAAAAATACAAAATAAAGGTGCTACAAAGTTAGCGTCGTTGATAACGAAGTTTTGAGAAGATGGATCCATCGCTTTACACAACACGTGGGAAGGGGTAAGTTTTTTCGGTAGTATTTTGTTACTAATTATAGCTTTACTACCGTTTTAGTATATTTTATAATAAAATGATTGTAATCACTGGAAAATTACAATAAGTGTACAAAAAAATCTTTAGAATGATTTTTGTATAGTTTTTTTTCATCGCGTCCGTTTTAACGGACTCTATGCGGGCAGTATTCTTAAGGGAAATTCTTTTTTGCAGGTTGTCACTTGAGCAGTTGTTGCAAGTCTTAGAAGAAGATGAACGAAATATACCCATTGATATTTATGCTGAGCCTCCGCATGACGAAAACGATACGGACATCGACGAAGATTTGAGCGATGACGAACATAGAGCTGACTTGAACTGTTTGGGTCCTAAAATGCTAAAAACCACATGTGAAATAGAATCGAGATTTTACTCCGAAGACGTAGAAAATACCCAACAAAAGCAAGTGCTATCAACAGATTCTGACTGGGACAGTAGTGATGAGGAACCACTTTCAAAATATAGGAGGATTAGTGTCGGAAACGAACCAAACAAAACTGGTCAATTTGAACAAGCAAAAGCAAACCCATTTCAGTGGTGCAACCAAAAGTTATTGGTAACTACAATAAAGGTATGGGTGGTGTGGATAAAATGAATCAAGCTGTAGCTGCATACCGTACCCGAATTCGCCAAAGAAAACGGTGGTGGCCAATTTTCGCATACTTGCTTGATGTTTCAGTAACAAATGCCTGACTTTTGATGCGAAAACTTAAGTCAAATGACGCAGATGCGTCTAGTGATCTACTTAGCTTTAGAAGAAAGCTTGCAGTAGATTTATTGAACCTATGGTACGGCATCCTCACGAGGAAGAGCTATCCAAAAACCCAGTGAAAATAAAAGATATGATGGAAGAAACCATTTGATAGATTATAATGAAACCGAGCGCAAATGTTAATTGTGCGGTCATGAGGCTCATTTTATTTGTGCTAAATGTAACGTTGGTCTCCATCCCAAACATTGTTTTAAACAATTTCATACAAAATAGTACCTATATTATTAGTACTTATAATTACTAATACCAAAAATACTTATTTGTTAAAAGTGTTATTATAAGCATAAAGTCCGTTTTAACGGACACGTTGTTTTGTAAAAAATAAACGTAATAAAATTTCCTAAATTGTTTTTTTCATTTCCTTGGCCCACAAATAAAAAGCGATAACAGCCACAGAAAGAATATATGTACTAATAAACTTCATGCACTAATGGGTTAAACAAGCTACTAATAGATAAATCGGCTTTACAATTTTCTCTGAAAAGTTCTAATTAGTCGCATTTAGTGTGGTCATCAGATAAACTATTGCAGCTAATCTAACAGATTCAAGAAAATTGCCGAACTTTTGATTTCTTATTATAAGGATAAAACAAAACGGTTTTATCCCGTTTTAAACTCGTAATAAGATCAGACTCCTAACGTCGCTCGACGTTTTTCTATCTATAATAAACATCTCGGACTTATATTTTATAAATTCGACGACAAACTTTTAAAAAGTTTGCCCGCTGCTGTTTAACCGCAGACAAACCGAAAGCTTGCATTTCCAATTTTATCTTTTCTCGTTCAATTAAAAGTTGGTTTGAAAGTTGTCATCGGACTTTAGGAATATACGACCCTTTTAATCCTTTTTTAATTGAAAAAACGAAGTGGATATGAATTAGGGGAGTTCGGCGGATTTTTAAAAATAACATTGAGGAAAAATCTTGATGAGCGCGTGTTTTTATACAGTACGGATCTTTAGTGCCCCCTTCTGTTACTTTTTGAATCAATTAACATGAAAAATTTAAATTTAGCTTTTTTATAAACAATATTTTGTGCAATTTGAGTTCATAATAATGTCCGATTTAATTAGATCGGTTATAAGCTAAAACAGATCATGTTAAGCTTAAATTCATGTGCACTCTTTGTCAACATGCTTTGGTCAACAAAAAACTAACCAATTACTTTTTGGTTTCAGATTCGCTGATGGGTTCAGCATCGGAAGACGAAGAAGACGACGAGAGTAGTACAGCATCATCTGTGTTAAAACATCATTCACTTCATGGTTCCTTGACGCCGGCACCTGGTGAAACTAATAATAATTCGTTACCACATTCGGATATTAGTAATCCAGCAGGCCTAGTAAGTACGTTTTGTAGATATCGGTAGAAAAGTGGCAAATCCCCAATAGCGCGGCGATGAGCCTAAGAAGGGAATGTTCTTGTGACGACTGGGTCTTTGATGAGTCGAATGGCTCTCTTTTGGATATAGTCAAGGATGTTAAGTGTCGAAGGTGAGGCCTCTCCCCAGATGTGGGACAGTACCTTAGATTAGGTCTTATTTGGGAAACATAGAGAGTATGTAAATTGGAAGGGGAGTAAAAAACACGCATGATTACACGTAATGGCTAGTAAACGAGCTTGATCTCGTACACTAGATTGCACCTGTTGTTTCGTTTCCGCCAAGGCGTCAAGATGAAGTAGAATGTAAATAATATTACCAAGTTCCTGCAAATTTATGAAAACGTTCCCATATTGTGGGAATCAAGGGAGTCTCCATTCGAAAAATTATCGAACGAATTTAGTGGGCAATATGACAGCAAAGCCTGAAAGCGAAAATAAATAGTATTATCTCGGATTAGGTACTTGAAGTACCTAATTTATCTTTGCGACAAATCCACTTCCTCACCCATTGCCTTTTCCTCTTTTTGCAAGTCTGATTTTTAAATTCTTTCTGTAATATAGCCCCAAGAACTAAGAACTAAGGCACATCCACGAGGTATTTCTTTAGACATTTTAGCATAGTGGATTATTCGTTCTGTAGCTAGTTTGTAGGCCGATGTAATTACACGACACTTTTTTACTATCCTAGTGTTCTGGAGTGGCCGGGTGTGCCGGATTCGCTTCCTCTAGGAATACGCCTACGGGCTAAAAAACTTCCTCCCCTCTTTCGTTACTCCCGTTTCACCTCGGGACCGACTTGTTTCAGTTGTGTGTTACAAAGGTAAGGAGATCAGCTGTGGATCTTTGGTGAGGAATCCATTCAGTCCGTCGTGGATGAGTTTGTTTTTCTAGATATTTTATAATTATAGTTGCTGACTTTCTTTATAACTTTACTGATAACAGAAAGAAGAGAGATAGGTATATAATTGGATGAAAGGGACTTGGAAACTTATTTGGGGACTTTCTGCATACGAACAATCTTCCAACTCTCCGGGAAGATGAAGATACACTTGTCATAGGAGATACGAAAAAGACGAGTTAAGATGGGTGCAAGTTCTGGAGCGAATAAACCTGTTAAATTAAACAATATATATATATATATATATATATATATATATATATATATATATATATATATATATATATATATATATATATATATATATATAAGCAAAAAATCGTTCTCCTTAACTATAAAGTAACTTAAACCTAGTAATTAGTGTGAAGCAGATTCAGAGATACTCATTCAAACATCTGAAGGATTGATGTGTCTCTTCTAATTGCCATAATAAAAGATAAAAATAAATAAAGGAACAAGAACAACACATGATCATTAATAAGACACCGCGACTGACAGGTGTAATCCATTTAAAATTACAATTCACCTGATCGTTGTTATTATTAATGGTTTTATAAAAATTAGTTGCGGATTGTAAGATTCTTGATTCTCTCTTTATTCAGAAATAGAACGGAATAACTTTAGTTCTTAGATTTGGCCGCTTTTTAATAAGCCTTAAAAATGAATTAAAACACATATTTTCAGTGACGTATTAAGCCGTACAGGTTTGGCTCTAAGCCTGCCCCCACATTTTGCGCCCTCAAGTTGTCAGTAGGTAATAGTTATTTACCTAACCAGTGCGGAAAGTGATACTTATCCGCACGCGACTGCAGTTGACCGAACGACGCGAAGCGGAGTTCGGTCACCCTCCACACATGGACGGTGGTTCGGTCAACGTCTTACTCGTGTGAAAAGGGTTAATTTCAAAACTTGTTGTTCAATGTAACAATTACTCACAGCTTTCTTACCTGTACATGAAACAAGGGAAGCTCCCACGACACGACATATTTTTTATTTTTTAAAAAGTTATTTAAAAAGCGCCACATAGGTAAAAAATCGTGAAAGATACTTTATAATCACATCTTTTCAAAACCAGAGTTTAGTCGATTTTTTGCCTGCGTAACCCCCTTCCTAGGCCTGGCTAATACGCCACTGTGTGGCCCGCTTTTTAATAAGCCTTAGAAATGAATTAAAACACATATTTTTGATTTTTACTAAAGATATTATGTTTCATGCTAAACTAAGTATAAATGTTGAGTGATGCGCGCTTTGCCTGATGTTACAGTAATTAAGCAAACTGAGATTTTTGTTTCATATAAATAATTATTCTCTTTTGTGTTTGTTATGGCTAGTTAACTTCGCAGGAATAAACTGATAATGAATGAGCCTAAAGCAACTTAGGAAAAAATTCTGCTATGATTTAGCGCTTATTTTATATCACGCAATATTAAATTAAGGAAAGCCACTTCGGATTTTGCTTTACGAGTAATGTTAAAATTAAAACATAATATGGATGTAAGCAAATATTATAAAGTAATCGCTTTTCTAAAAAAAATGTAAGATTTCTGCCATAAAAAATCTAAAACTAACAAGAAACAATATGCAGCAATTTCTGAACGGGGCTTCAGATGATGTATACCTTTTGACTAAATTTGTCACATTAATTGGGGTGGCACACACCTGCCGCCGTGAAGAATTACCTTATTTGACCCTAAAAAGCATTGAAGACAAAGAATCCTTGATGCATAATACGATTCCTGATAGTAAAACCCATCAACGCAGAAGTTTTGTAGGAAGCGGGAAACGAAATTTAAACTTAATAAAAAAATATGCATTACTGCGACCACAAAGTACGACCCATAGAAGATTTTTCCTAAATTACGAAAACGGAAATTGTTCTGTCCAATGTGTTGGAATTAACAAAATCGGCAAGATGCACAGAACAAACACTATTGTATATTGAATTGGATACCCATTGACACCTCTATTCCGTATTGCACAATACAAATTCGGTTTATTTCAATGATTAGTTTATCATTGTTAACCAATAGGTTATAATATTGCTTGAAATATAAGGTTTCATTGGTTTTTAATAGATCCTTCATATAAAACAATTATTTGATGCCAGTAATACCCTGTTCTAAATTCAATGCAAACTATCATTGGTTTCACTAGAAGTTTATTTGTAAGAATATGCACCTCATTTGATGCAAAATAGCTATTATTGTTTGAATTACAACAGGAATTAATTTAATGTAACTTCCAATAGAAAGAAAACATTTTTGTTTAAATTCAATCAAATTTGTGGTTCGAAGAACAATTTTATTACTCTTATTTAATATAATGAAGAATGTCTATTACATCAATTATACTTAATATATTTCAAATAAATGAAACGCGCTTTATTATTTTAAAATAATTTTTATTTAGTATTATTAAGCATACATTGTTTAGACATTCTGTAAACATTTAAATATAAAAAACCACACTGACGCGAACACCGTAAACTTTTTATATTTATTTCACTCCAAATATAGGATCTGCTTCTTTGTAAAACTGTCTCCTTTGGCTTTTATGGGTACAGGATGCTAGATGGACCAAATTTGACACTGCATTCAAATCGAAACACGTCCAAAAATTAACAGGTCGACTTTTATCGTAAGGTCTGGCGGTTTTTTTATTTTTTTTTTGTAATTATAAGTATTTCTACATGATGTGGCAACGTACGCCATTAGTTATGAATTTATTTAAAAATTTTACGAAAACTCCACAGCTTGTAACTGACTTTGAGTACATATAATTTAACATGGAATAAGACAAATTAGTTACGAAATAATCTGCACGTCCAGACCCAACATCAATTCTAATTATGTTAAAGCCCCACAGCTACAGTCTTTTAACTATCTAACTACCTTTCCTTTAAATAACCATCTTTAAAACTTACTAATAGTTTTAACTTATATTTCTTCCAGCAGCGCTGAATATCCTTGGTTAGGTTCAATTAAGTTGTTCGCTTCGGCAATTTTATGAAAATTCTAAACCACAGATATAAATTCAAATTACTCATCGCTTCTGGGTACTCAAGTTTTGTGTCACTAATTTGCTTAAATTGTTTTTCCTAAAGCAGAAGCGCATTTTCATTGTCTATTTAAAATTATAATAAAAGGAACATTAAAATTTTCGTAAAAATACTAGGTTGTAATTCTGGTAAACGGGGTGTCCTAGTAAAAAACAGCCGCCATAAAGATTAATGTTTCTGCTTCTGGGTAATCAAGTTTTGTGGCACTAATTTGCTTAAATTGTTCTTCCTAAACCGGAAGTGCATTTTCATTGTCTATTTAAAATTATAATAAAAGGAACATTAAACATTTTCTTTAAAACACTAGGTTGTAAACTTGGTATCCCAGTAAAGAACAGCCGCCATCAAGAATGTTTATGCTTAGTTATATTCCCTCTTTCTCGAAAATTTATTACAAAACATATATTTTATTCCAGGATCCCAAAACAGAAAACGATTCAGAAGACCAAAACTCGCTGGACGGCGACCCAGAAACGAGAGATTCACAAACGGAAAACAAGAGTCCCGATGATAGTAGTGCGGGGTCGAAACGTCGAGGGCCTCGAACGACGATAAAGGCGAAACAGTTGGAAATACTGAAGACGGCGTTTTCTCAGACGCCGAAACCTACTAGACACATACGAGAACAACTAGCAAAAGAGACTGGATTACCCATGAGAGTTATACAGGTAGGATTTGATTCACAATATAAAAACGGAATACATTGTGCAGTTCTACGTTAATACAAACCCTTTATTGTTCTGTATCTGTGTGTGGAAACTTGTTAATCTTTGATTGTAGAGTTTTACTCAAAAACTAAATTCGAAAATTAAAAAATGCTACAAAAGTTACGCAAAATATAAACATTCCCTGTTAGTTCTAAAACGGCCGATAGGGAAGCATGGATCCTTCATTTGATTCGCCACACTGCCCGTTACGTTCAGTTGTTTTTCGTAGGATGACGAATTTTAAACCTTAATATTTTTGTTATTATCCGTCCAACCGACGTAATTTTTTGTGAGCGTGTTTCGACTGACTAATTGTGCAAGAATACTTATTAACATAAATATCATATTTATTGACAACAATAATGACTGAATAAGTCCATTCTCATATAAAAATCAAATCAAAGTCATTGTCAAAAAATATACATAGATCGCAGTGACAAAGTATGCAGTTCTTGGGATATAGGTTGTTATGAAATTCACTGCATATATTGGAATGGGTGCCTCCTGGGGTAGTCTACAGACATTCCCAATAAATTTTTTTATTTTAAAAAATTCCCAAATACCGGCCCTTATCCGACGCTTCTGAAGAGCCTGATGTCATAGGCTGTAATATTATAACGAACAAACAAATGAGCCAGGGGGTATTGCCAAACTTAAATAATATCGTGACATCTCATTCTTTTATCAGTTTTAGTGAAAACCGAAAATAATCCAAATTATTTTTAATTCCACAGAGGCATTTTACCAAAAATGTGTATTTTAATGTAATAACAATTTCTTTACTTAACGTGGGAAAATACGGACCACTCGTGAAATCGGTTGAAATTGTAACCAGAATAAAACAGGCTAGAGTATACCGGCAAAACAAAGAATTATGACACCCTATATTAGCACGTTCAGAAAGTTGTTATTAGCCCTTTTGCAAAAAAATTATCGATTTTTTTTAAATATCCCCTAAATGAATTTTTCTATACCTAGTCGAGATGTATCTAAATCGCTTTC
Source organism: Philopedon plagiatum (assembly GCA_963971165.1). Lineage (NCBI taxonomy): Eukaryota > Metazoa > Arthropoda > Insecta > Coleoptera > Curculionidae > Philopedon > Philopedon plagiatum. The sequence goes on from OZ020193.1 coordinate 100,747,647, forward strand.
TTGCACCAGCAAACGGTACGTAAATATTGTAAGTGTTAAATTTAATTTAGTTTTCAACTCTGTTAGGCTAATATTTGTGTGGTTTTTGGGTTGTTAGGCCATCATCGGTTGTCTCTTCTTCTTGACGTTTCGCCAACACGAGTGTTGCCATCTTCAGAAGGTGCGCTCAGTTTAACTGCTCGCGAACTGCTGTAAGAGACAACCGACGCGACGACGGCCCAACAACTCAGAAACCACACAAATATTGGACGATGGCCGGGAAAGCCTCTCACAATTTTATTAGGCTAATTTAAGAAACAGTATAATCAAAGCTAAAACTGAGCAAAATATTAGTTAACAACGGATCGATGAAGGCCATTTTCTAGGTAGCAAAAAGGAACAACATTATTATTATAAAATAAAATTCCAATGAAAAAATATTGATAACATTCATAATATGCACGCGTGTTCGTATTGTTGCCTATGCAGTAGAGTACGTTGAAATAAACAAAAACCAGACAGGGGTAAAATTATTTCAGACATTTAGGTATTTAAACGCTAGTCGTTAGTTGATTTTGTTTCATATTTAATGCGAATTGGAAAATTGGTGAAAAAACGATAAAAAGATTGAATTTCTGAACGTTGCTACTATTTCCACACAATTTTTTTCCTATCTCTTATGCAACAATAACTATTGGTAGCTTTTTTTTGATTGCATATCTTATATCAGTGGTTAAAGTATTTGAATCGTACAATTAGATGTCAAATAACTTGTTTCGACGGACTGCAAGAGTTGTGTTTAATAAAACTTTTTAGTTTTTCAGTGCTGATAGTAAAAAATACCGTGGATTCTTTTAAGCATTGAATTTTAATTAGTTATCTTCCAAAAATTGGTCCATTTGTCCTCTTCTAAACCCCATCCGCGGCATACTATATACGAGTAGTGTTTTAACTTATCAGGTGCAATTCATACAGATAAAGACAGACAGCGAAAATTTGTTAGATCTCCTGATTTATTAATTAAAATATTCAAAGGTAAGGTCACATATTAATAAAAAGTTTGTTACATAATTTAAAAAATATTAAGAACGCACAGAACACTAGGCAATACTTTTATAATTATACAAATATAACAAAGGAACGTTCAAACAAAATAATATTTTATAAATGAGCGGCGCAAAAATTTTAACGTTAGCCACAGATGTTTCTAAATCAGTATTCTCCATTTATCAAGTTCCAGAACAAAACGTCTACCATTTATTTTACAAGTCACACAATAAGAAAAATCAAATAAATCATACCCGCCCCCACACCTGGGACTCGAAATATTTTCAAAATTACCATTTTCAAAGATAATTAGCGACCCCTATAATTAAAGCAGTGCTACGGGGCACATTCGTAGGGGACTCTATATAAATTAGTTTGAGAAATTTTTACTGAAACTACTAAATCTCCGGAACCTGTAATTATAATTATAAAAATTAAACGTTATTAATGAAGTTAAACTATAAAACTGACACTTTCAGTTGGCCAGAGCCAGAATATTTTCGATACCGTTATGCCATTTTTACAATTTAAAATGATACACTAACCTTAATATTGAAATAGCTATAGGATTAGGATTCGTACTAGGATAAAGTTCTGAATAATCCCAATCATAATATTGAGGGTTTTCAATGAATTTGAATGCAAGCCCGACCGCTTATAGTTATTATAATGATACTAGTTCGATATGAACACTATAATGAAACGCGTGTACCGGTAAACTACGAGGCGTCAGCCGAGTGGTTTAGTTACACAAGTTTCATTACCAAAGTTCATATCGAACGTATATCATTCAAAATTTAATCTACGACGGTCCAAATAGATTTTATTCGCATAGATTCGATTTATCTTAAAATACCAGAAACGTTTTCATAAATTAAAATTCAAAATTATCAGGTGCCCATATTCGTCGATGTCATGGTAACCGCGCTTGTTGATTGTTTCAATTTTGACAACTTCATTAAAATTTGCCTGTTATTATGAATTCATAATGGCACTGAGTGTTATTATGAAGGCCATAATGACATCCAAATAACAATGCTAAATGTGTTATAATGGCACTGTCGTACAAGGTGATAGCTTATTCTTTTAACAATTTTTGTTGTCACCTCCGGAGGTTTTTTTAGTATAACTTTTCATTGCTATTTTAAGGTCTTTGGGAGTACCAAGTGTCCCTCGTTTATTTTTGTTTCTTTCTCATTAAGAAAGTATAATTATATTGATAATTTTCTGCTTTTTAAGCACAAAGTGCACAAATTCTAGAAATACTCGTAAAATTCTCGAATGCAATTAAAATATTCATGGTGACAATCACCATTTGGTGAGAACTACGAAAGTTGAAAGTATCAAAAAATCATTGTCATTTCGATTCTTTTTTTTAACACCGTTTTCATTTAATGTTACATCATGCGTCACTTTTCTGAATAAGACACCGGTACTTTGATGAATACATTTTTATTGAGTTGTGTTTTATGAAAATTATAAAAATCATTATACAGCGTGTGCGTGAATTTGCCTGCCAAATAGAAAACTTCTTTACTATTAATTTTTGGGAAAAAAGTTACTTTTCATAAAAAGTTTTGCTTTCAGCAATATTAGGATTGGCATATGCATTTCATTTTAATATTGTACAAAAAGTCTCAAAAAACGATAAACTTAACTTTATACCAGTATTTATTACCCTGGCAAATTGAAGAGAGACAAAAGCACATTACATCGTCAACTAATTTACAGTATACAGGGTCATGATAAAGTATTATCCAAATAGTTACCTAAAATTTTTGGAAAAAAATATAGATAAATAACATCGCAGTATTTATTATTAAGCCGTAAATATACTGTTTGCAGGTTAATTTAGCATACAGAGTGATTAAAATATTTAGATTACAAACAACCAAATTGAAAATTTATTAAACAATTCTAAAAACGCATAACTTTTCCAAAAACTAGTAATTATACAATACCAACAAGAATAAATCGAAGATTAAATTTCAATAAGCCCCCCGTTGTGGATCATACACCTAATAAGTTTATTTCTAAAACTTCTGACGACATTTGCTAGTTGATATCCCCGAAGCCCGGCACATCCCTGAATTATGCGTCTTCTGTGGTCTTCTCTGTCTCGAGACCGGCCTTTTATATATTTTTGAGGACACCCCACAAAAAATAATCCAGTGGGGTGAGATCCGGGAATCTCGCTGGTAAATGACAAAAACGCAAATCTTGATCCCTACCTCTTCCTATCCACCTATTACCAAAATTTCTATTTGACCAATATCTGCAAAATGCCCGGAAGTCCCATCTAGCGGAAACAATAAATTTTGTCCAACGGCCAAATGTATGTCGTCCAACATATCACTAAAATCATTTTCCAGAAACTTTAGGAACACCTTGCCGTTTTAATTTTCATCAAAAAATATTGGTCCTAACAATCGGCCGCCAAGTATACCACACCACACATTATTCTTTTTTAGATTATTGGTTTCGGCTCTGTATATCCCAGTGGGGGTTATTCACTGACCAATACCGGGAGTTTTGAGAGCTTACGACACCGTTGGTCGTAAAAACCGCTTCAACTGAAAAAAAAAATTAAAAAGTAAACGGTCATCATCCTCCATAAAGCCTAATAACCACACAGAAAAATATAGTCTTAATTCCGAGTCTCCGGGTAATAATGTATGGGTAAACTTGGGCTTAAAAGGTTTAATTTCATGGTTTGTTTAGCACCATTCTAATAAAGAAGATTTTGTAATCCAAATCTTTAGACATTTGCCTTAAACTAAGTAGTTGTAGGGAATTCATTGAGGTAGAGCAAAATATTAAGTTCATCATTTTCGTCATATAAGCTAGGAGGATTATTTTGATCTTGGTTTTCTCTTCTCCGAAAAAAGTTTGGAGGGCACCGTTTAAATTTACTCATAATATTGCTGACTGTTTGATGGGTAATTGGTGTGTGTCTTTCTGCTCGATTATTGTTAAATTCTTCGGCTGCTTCTCTAGTTATGCGATAAATTATTTCAAACTATTAAAATAATCTCGACTTTTTCTTGATTTAGTTAAATTCATTGTTAAAGAAAAAAATACAAATCGCAAAAGTTTTATTGACTTGTGTCAATTCGTGAAGTGTGTCTTTACAGAGGAAACAACTTGTCAAAACATAACTGATCAACTAGAAGATCTTAATTTAAACCAGTACTAAATCTTAAACTTTCTTAGTGAATCTGGACGTAATTTTTTTGCTCTTTTGAGAGAACCGGTATAAGGTATCAAAAAAAGCTCGATCTTAATATTTTTGGAAGCAAAACTTTTCATGAAAAGTAACTTTTTTCCCAAATATTAATAATAAAGAAGTTTTCCATTTGGCAAGCAAATTCACGCACACGCTCTCTGTCTCCCTTAATAAGTACGGTAAAAAAAAGAACAAAAAGAACAAATACAGCTATCTTAGTACCTTTCAGAGACCACGAGAACAATGTATGGAAAAACAAGGTCTTACGATTCACCCTGTATACTTTTTTTGTTCGGTCCTGTATAATTCAGGTGACCAGACATTCCAAAGTACAATAAATGATGCTCGGGTTTGTTTCGGATATTACTTTTTTATATAAATAGTCAGACGTTTAAATTTCACATCGACAAATTCTTTCTTGGCGCCTAACCACAACACCGTCACCACATGTCACATCAAAAGCACGCCACGTTCGGATGAGAAACGACTTAATTATCTACACCTTTAAATATCCTTTTAGTTTCAACTCTTTCGTGTCGTCTCTGTCTCGTTTCGAGCCTATCCATCATCAGCGTAGAGGAAATTTGATTTACAGATGATTCCATGCGAATCGATGCGTTTCAGAAGGAAGCGTTTGGAAATTTAGCGTGCAGGCGACAAGGTGTGGTCCTAATTTTACAGATTTTTTGAAGTAACTGAGTAAATGGAAATAAACAAACTTAGTATTTCAATAATGTCAGATTGAGAAAATCGTAATTCTTGTTAAGTGGAAGTTTTCCTATTCCTATATAGCATGTCCGCGAATGGGGTAGACAAATGGACCTCAGAGTGAAAAGGTCATTCTTTATAAAAGTGTTTGCTTGCTTTAAAAATAAGATCCACGATGCTAATTTTTTTTTGTTCAGGGTGTGCAAAAAATACAAAAGCGTAAAATTCCGTTAACAGTAAAGTTGCCTTTTTTAATATTTTAATGCAAAACGTAAAATAAAAAATTTGTTTTAAATTTTAAAAGAATTCTTATACCAGATTTTCATGTAAAAATTTGAAATTCCTAAATTATGCTTTTAAAATCAAAAATTTTCAAGTCACATTGACCCTTTTTTATTTAATTACACCTTTGATAACTGTAACGTATTTATCAAAATAATAAAGATGTTGCCTTTAGAGCAAAGAATATTTATAATCCAAAATTACAGAAATGGCGAGAATTATTATCGCTACGTTACTGAGAAATTTCAAGAAAAGTTTCCAAGTGTAGAGTTATGCAGAAGTTCAGTATATAAGTTAGTAATCAAATTAAAAAAAAAAATCCTGGATCCGTGATTTAAAGACCAAGAAAAGATACGACGAAAATGATGCTTCTACAGTATTAATTTTGCAATCTGTTGATGAAAATCCTATTGTCTTTAAGAAAACGAGCACGAAAATTGTTTTAAAAAAGCCATATTCAAAATGTGTTTAAGGAAAATAAAATTCGTCCTTTTAAACCAAATTTTCAGCAAAATTTGGAAGATGGGGACAGTAACAAACGCTTGGATTTTTATTTGTGGTTCGGTGACAAAATTCTAAGTAACAACGTAAACTTTCATAAGCTGATAATGTTCTCAGATGAGTCAACCTTCAGTACAAATGGCACTGTAGCTTCTAAGGTACTGGGGATGGGAAAATCCAGAATTTAGAATTGCAAACCACCGCCGCCAGTCAGTATTTCAAAAAAGTAAATGTTTGGGCGTCATTTCCTATTATGGGATTAAACCATATTTTTTTGATAATAGTAACAGACGTTCTTATTTACATATGCTGCAATCATTTTTGTCAGACAAGTTAGAAGAATTGCCTCCTCAATATCGCCGAAATATGTATTTTCAGCACGATGGGTGTCCTGCACATTATGCTGCAGAAGGGATTGGCTCAATTGTGAATCTGGATATCGATTGATGGGCCAAAATAGTCCAATTTTGTAGCCCCCTAGGAGTCCCGATTTGAGAATTTGTAATATGTTTCTATGGGGGCGCATTCAATAACTAACATATGAAAGACCCATTGAAAATGACGAAGAGGTTTTAAAGCAGAGAGTTTTAAGAGCGATAGAATCGATTTCCCTGGAAGAAATAAGAAGCTTTAACCCTTTTCGAAGTTAGAAAAATGCGTAGTATTTTGCATTAAAATTTAAAAAAGACAGCTTTATTCTAAACTAAATTTTACGATTTTGTACTTTTTGGACATCCTACACAAAAAACAATTTTGGTACCTATCCATGATTTGTTTTTAAAGCAAGCATAAACTTTTATAAAGAATGACCTTTTTTCGTATCTTTTACTTTTTGGTCCATTTATCCTTTTGTCTAACCCATCCGTGGCATTACTACATGTCATGCCAAATATTTGACAACTTAGAAAAACAACAATCCTTTTCGAAACATAACATATAATTACGACTGTGGGGCAAATATGGGGAACTACTAATAAAAATATTTTTCGGGCGCAGACCGACCGTTACGAACATGGATTTATTAAATAAAAGGATACGGGATGATGTAACATTCTTTGAAGCCAAAACAAACCATTCTAAGCGACACTGTAAACACAATTTGTAAACATTGGCCACATCTTATTTTACCTTGTATTTGTGTACAAAAATACGTTAGAAGCATTACAAGATTTGCTAAAAGTAATAAAAGCCCTAAATTACTTTATTTTCTTCTAAATAATAATAAATTTAAGTTAAAAAGGTTTTATTATTTATAGGTTATGCTATTTCTAAAGGTGTTTATTTAAAGTCGCTCCGAGTCATTTATAAATATATATAAATCTATACGTCGCACTTTTTCTTTTCTAGTTCATTAGACAAAGACGTACGTGTAACCGAGTGTTCAGACCGAGGTTCAGCCGTTTTCCTAAACAACCAGCACAGACAGCAACACTTCTGAGCTCCAACACTCCAATGCTATTTTATCTCTTTCTACTACCATTCCTGATTCAATTACGTAGTAAATCGTAGTCTTGCCTATGTTCGTAGTTCGTAAACTGCTCCCCCAAGAGAATAACAATGAACAAAATATAAGGCTTCACGTTCGATACGCTCACAGTATAAGGATATCGAATCCTTTTATATAATAAATCCATGGTTACGAATATGAAATACTGCCACATCGGTGGCCAGAGTGGCTGCACTACTTGGAACAGCCGTAAATTTTTCAAAAATAGGAGGTTAATGAAATAATTTTCGTTGTTTATAGGTTTTATGATTTTCGGTTGGATATATTTATATTTTGTGGTCGCGCTTGAATGTTTTTGATGTGGTTTTTGGTGCTGACAGGTTCAGATGGGATATAATGTTCTGTGTAAAGCGTACAATAGATAGTGACAAATATTGATTCGGACTAGCTGATTCCGAGCTTGGAAACTCCCTGTAAACATATAAAATTTCTAATATATCACATACGACATAAACATTAACAAATATTTATTTGAAATCAAAAAATAGTTTGATCACTATTACTTCACTGGATTGCGAATCCATTTACATAGAGCACTGTATATACAATATATATCATGCCAAATATACTTAACTTAAAAAAGCAACAACCATTTTCGAAACCTAACATATAGTTACCACTGTGGGGTAAATATGGGGAACAAATTAATAAAAATAGTTTTCGGGCGCAGACCGACCGTTACGAATATGAAATACTGCCACATCGGCGGCCAGAGTGGCTGCACTACTTGGAATAGCCGTAAATTTTTTAAAAATAGGACGTTCATTAAATAACGTTGTTTATAGGTTTTATGATTTTCGGTTGGATTTATTTATATTTTGTTGTCGCGCTTGACTGTTTTTGATGTAGTTTTTGGCGCTGACAGGTTCAGATGCGATATAATGTTCTGCATAAAACGTACAATAGATAGTGACAAATATTGATTCAGAATAGCTGATTCCGAGCTTGGAAACTTCCTGTCAACATATAAAATTTCTAATATATCACATATGTAAGTACATAAACCTAAACAAATATTATTTATTTTAAATCAAAAAATAGTTTGACTTGTATACTTCACCGAATAGAAGAAGTGAATGCGAATCAATTTACATACAGCACTGTATATATCCAATATATATCATGCCAAATATATGACAACTTAGAAAAACAACAATCTTTTTCGAAACCTAACATAATTACCACTGTGGGGCAAATATGGGGAACTAATTAATTAAAATATATTTCGGGTACAGACCGACCGTTACGAATATGAAATACGACCACATCGGCGGCCAGAGTGGCTGCACTACTCCGAACAGCCGTAAATTTCTTAAAAATGGGACGTTACATGAAATAATTTTCGTTGTTTATAGGTTTTATGATTTTCGCTTGGATTTATTTATATTTTGTGGTCGCGTTTGAATGTTTTTAATGTGGTTTTTGGTGCTGACAGGTTCGGATGGGATATAATGTTCTGCGTAAAGCATACAATAAATAGACAGTGAGAAATATTGCTTTGGAACCGAGTATTCTGAGCTTGGAAACCCAGGCAACGTATAAACTGTTTGCGGTAAAAAATCAACCTTCTCACCGAATTATATCTATGTTGTGTCTACACTGAAACACCGGCCTCCCCCCCCCCCCTCTGGTTGCGCCACCGACAGATTATAATTTTTGCCGATTATTTTTATTACTTATACTTTTTGTTAACATTATTTAATAAATTTGTTTAAAATGTGAGACAATTTAAATATTTTGCGGTCACTCAATTTAAAATTTCTTGTTTATTTGCAGATTATGGTTTACCTTTTGTGGGATTTATTAACTGAAATTTGACCAAGTCGAAAAACGATCGTATTAAAGATGTATCTAACAAGGAACTATTTTTTTTTATTTCTAGAATGCTGAGAAACCCTCGAAATTAGGTTATCCTATTTAAACTAATTGGAAATTTTTCTAATTGCTTGTATTACCAAAAAGATTTAAATCCTAAAATGAAAACGCAGAATCCTGTAAAAAAAATTGCACATGTAGTTGAATTTTTCCGCATTCTCGTATTTTCTTATTGCAAATAACTGAGGAAAACTGTTAAAAAATCAAAATAGTAATCATAAGCACTGAAACCGTTCTCGATATCTAAATCCCAACTTGGACAAAATAAACCAAATGCGATTTCCCAAAGTTAATGACTAATATTCCAATTCCATCCAATACACGCCCACTTACACAAAAATCGAATTTCCTTATCATGACACACAAAAGTTGGCCACAAACTGCGTTAGTAACAAATTAACTTTTTTCGGGTAATTCTTTATCATTTACGAGGGTTTGCAAGTACAAAACATTCAAAGGACTCTTGTACAAAACGCGACAGAAGGTCGGAACCGCCCTAGACCGCTCAACATATACAGGGGGTTAACTTATAACAATAACCCTATTGTACTGTTACTGTAGCAAGTGGGCAGCTATATTTCATCGATAAATTGATGTTCGAGGAGTGAAAAATGATTTAAGAAGGGTCTATGTACGGTAGGAAGGAAAAGTATTGAGAATGCAACATTTTATACAAAAAACCCAATCAAACCCATTCAATCAAACAAATTAAGACACTACTAGTTTAAATTGAGATCTTCAGTTGATCAGTTAGGGTTTCACAGGCTTTTGTCAGTCATCATTAAAAACCTATACGTTGTTCTGTTATTTCTGCGATTGTTTTGAGGTGGTACTTGAGGTGGTATGCATGTAAGCGGTGAATCTAATTCAATTTTCAAAATTCAAAAACGGACACTTTTTGTAAAGGGATATCCTAATAAAGTTTTAGGGATTTATATATGAATCATTCCATTCATTATCTTATCAGCAAAACAATTGAGCATCTAATAAAAAAAGTTAGTACAAAACATCGATTTTCTCGCTTATTTTAAATTGGATGGTATGATTTTTATCATATTGTTGGGTTCTAGGAGAAGTTCTAGACATATTTTGTATAACATACCCTATGCGGTTTTTCAATCGTTTTTGAAATTTTTCAAATTAAAAATTATTTCGCATAAATGTACTTTAAACGTAACTATCCAGGTTGCGAAAGAAATACCTGCTACCTTTTTAAATTTTCTTCATAGGTAAGTCAAAGTTAAGGTCAAGGTTGACAATAATACTTTAATCGCCGGGAATTTATAATTTTATTTTTATGCCCAAAATGATTTCAATACCTATTTATGCAAATTCTATTAAACAATAATTGTTGATTTTTATTAGTTATTAATATTTGAATTCAATAACCATTGACTATAAACAATAACAAATAAATTATGACATAAACAGATGAATGTTTATATTATCGAAGAAATTTTCAACATGTCCGCCATTTAATTCTTCGCACTTTTCATACATTCTGCTCTGCCTCTGAAGTGTGTTTATAATACTTTCAGCATCATTTTCGTTCAGATTTCTTACTTCATTTCTCACCTTCCTTTGAATTTCTTCAATATTTTCATATTTTCATTCGTTATACTGATGGTTTAAAAAATTGCAAACCTCAATTAAATTATGGGGAGGCTTGCTGCCATATAATAAGTCGACTTTCTTCAAGTGGTAATTCGTCAAGAATATCTTCGATTTCATTTTCTAAAAAATTAAGATAGCACTGGCCAGAAAGCCAAGAATCCAAAAATATGATAAAAATCATATCATCCAATTTAAAATAAGCGAGAAAATCGATGTTTTATACTATGTTTTTTTTATTCGATGCTCAATTCAGATAAGATATATGAATCATAATAATCCCCAAAACTTACATATTTAACACTTTTTCCCATCTTTAAAAATAAAAAGTTATAAGGCCTGTTCACTTTTATTTGGAAATCCCTGTACATAATATATTTATAATATACTGAACACAGACAAAAACAGCCGAAAAATAACTGAAGCCACAACAACCAACTCTATAGATACTAAAAATATTGCTTTAAGTTTTCTCAGCCGTTGTTAGGCAAATATATACCACTAATACTGATAAAATTGGATAGAAATTCAAAATATATTTAAAATTTAAAAGTACTGTTTCACTCACGAAACTGTTTTTTTAAGCTTTTTCATGTTTCCCCACCTCACAAATTCAATAAAAAGCAATCAATAAGAGATAATGAATTTTTGGTGACTCATTACTTTACACACTAACTGTACATGGTCGTTTGTACATTACCCGCTATTATTCGGCAAATTATGATTCCATATGACATGTGGCTGCAGAAAATTGGAAAATTGGGGTAACTACCCGAGAAAATAAATACACTTGTTACTAGCGACAAATACATACGTATTTCTTAAGGGGTAGAAATGTTATGGGGGATGAAAATTATTAGTGTACCAGGGATGTTAAAAGAATAAATTTTTAGCACAGTGCAAAAGAAGTAAAGTAGCAACAAATGCATTACTAGTAAAACGGAGCCAAAATAACATATGAACAATAATTTATTTTAAATAAATGAACAAGAACACAATGAAAATAAGAAAAACCTAAAAATTGAACATTAATGACGACTTATTAACAATGACATTCTTAGTGAATCCGAACGTTAATTTTTCCTTTTTCAGTCATTCCAGAATATCAGAATTATTCATAAGTTTTTAACGACGACTTATTAACAATGACATGATAAAAACCTGTCCAAACATAACGGATCAACTAGAAGGTCTTAATTTAAACCAGTACTAAATCTTAAACCTTCTTAGTGAATCTGAACGTTAATGTTTTCTCTTCCAATTAAAGCTACCATCCTAATTCTAGGCTTTGAATGCTTAAGAATAAAGACTTGATAACTGTCTATTTGTCATCTGACAATACCTAGCTGATTCCAAAGATGTTTTCTCACCTTCCTATTATCAAAAAATTAATAAATAATTTAATTTTTTCACATAAATCTATTATTTTGACAAATAAATCAATTAAACCCCGTATGATTGAATTTATCTTTTAAGGGACTATTTGAATCTTAAAAAATATACAGGACTTCCCAATTAAAATAAAAAAATAGTATTCTTTCTGACTAACCCTATGTAGTGACAGAAACGGTTTTATCCTTCCAAGGTGTGCCATTTTTAACTATATAGATGTGCCAATTTTCAAAATTACATATATTCAGTAGTTTTTGAAATATCTGCAGTATTCCAGACTTTTTGACACCCTGTATAATATTATTTGACCTTTATTTTCGTTAGCTAGTCACCTCCTAGGTTGAGATAGTATAGTTTTAATAAAAAAAAACTTAATATCCTCATTTAAAGAGATGTTTTATGCTTTCTTACTATCCGCCAAAAAATGGTTTTAAAATTTTAGAATATATGTACTTTGAAGTCACCCCTGTAGACTGCAGGAACATATTAAGGGTGGCAAACTCGTCAAACTCCAATAAATAAGTAAATATGACTCCGTCAAGTGCAAAAATTAATGGCCCTGGAATTAGCACGGTCCAATTGCCATTGTACTGTTTTTGATTGCCTACTTGTATAAGGGGTGAAAGTTAAGAAAAATAACATTTGGTGAGGGGATGGGGGATACGTTTGGCGTGTGTCCAGACGGATAGATTAATGGCGTTTTTTAAACAGTCAAATTTTCTTGTTTCTTAGTAAGTTATCGAACCAAGCTAAGGCCAATGCTTGTTCCAAACGTATATATACAAATCAAATACCTACCTCTCAATAATTTCGTTCTGCTTTGTCAAGGAATGGGTTTGTTCAGTTATTTCACATTTTCAACAAATATGTTGTTAAAAAATTGAGTTTCCCACCTAGAACCGAAGGTAGTGGGCAATGTGGCCAATCAAATTAAGTATACGGCAACACCGACAAGCGCCGCTTTGGCCGTTTTAGTGCTAATAGGAAACGTTTATATTTTGCGTAACATCTGTAGCATTTTTATATCTTTCAATTCAAATTTCCGCCATCTATTAAAACGGTTTCAAGGCACTTGGGCACGTAAAAGAAGTTAAAGTTGTTAAAACACATGCCATGGATTCGTTAAAAGCTATCAATATTAATTTTTTTCCTGTCACCGAAGCAATATCAAATTCCATTAAAATATCATAATAGTTTTTCGTTTTTATTACCGAAATAAGTGTGCCCAAAAGTTGTTCTTATTCTATATTGTTATTCTTGAATAAACATAAATTTTTACGCCCGTTTACAGCGCTGCAAACTACAGTTCATAAAAGGCAAAGAATAAAATCTATTTTACATATTCTCCATATTCAGAATGATTTATGTTCATCCCGGTCTCTCCAGAATTGCCATAAACTAGTCTTTATAGCTTCAAGAAACTGTTTTGTACAGGGTGTTTAAAATAATAGAGCCAGAAACCAGACTGTTTTTCTAGACGTGAGGTTCTGTTGTCTAATTGAATAGATGGATTCTTTTCGGTTTTACACTTGTGTAGTTTTCCGCATTTTTCTGAACCCTAGCAGGACCTGGGGAGGGTGAAGATGTATCCATACTTTTTGTTTATTTCTTATTTACTTTGTATTTTTTCATAAAAAAAAATTGAAAAAAAATCGTATTGTTGCATTCGCATTCTGACTAATTTATAATAGTTTTAAATATGCTTTTAATTATTTTACCATTAGTGATTGGAAGATTCTTTAAGTTTCAAACAATATATCTGCTTGTATTTTGATTAATAAAAATTAGAGTAAATATGTGGACATTTATTATTCCCCTTGGTCCTCAGTGTTTCTAAAAAAAGGTTGAATGGTCCTGCTAGGGTTAATGTATTTCTATATCTAATAAATGACCCTCATCCCTTGGACGGGTAGCCAGCTCACGTAAACGCGCTTAACTAGAGCCATATTAACTCCCAAGGATGGCGTACACGTTTCCTGGTTAGGGTGGTTTATCCGGGGAACCTCTGGATTATCGGGTATGAACCCCCGGAAATTTCGAACAATGACAATAATAATAAATAACAACATGTCAAATTTTGTATTTAGGTACAATTGAGGATATTTAGTTTCCCGTCTTTGATAGAGTCTATTGCGCATGACCTTTTCTGTCTACGCCGCTCCCTCATTAAACATGGCCGTTCCATGTCTTTTGCGTCCGGTTAGAAAGAGCGCAGCACGAACAGGGCTTGCAAGCCTCATCGCTCAGATTTGTTAAAAACTCCACCCAACCGACCGGGAATCAAAAATCATGCATTACCCGCGTTCTCGCGCACTTTTCGTGAGAAAACCGATACGGCTTTCTGAAACACCTATTGGCCGGCTGACGTGTTGACGTTTATGTGGACTAAAACCCCCTTGAAATAAATTGTTTAATGGTGGATAGCTTAGACCTTCCTGGGCGTTGTAGGCTATATTATATTGTTACGTGACATGGCGCTTCCACCAAAATGCCCCTTAAGGGATCGTACGGGTAGTGATATGTTTACCAAAACACTTTGTAATAAATAATCTGAATAACAGTACCTAATAATGTTAATACATAATTTAGACCCCTAAATTACTAATTTACTTATTAGCCTGTAATCGATATACCCCTACGAACCCCATAACGTGACATTTGGTGAAGGCGCCGTGCTTTAATCGTAAACTATAATTATGATTTTTGGTTGAGCTCGTATGGACTACGGAATATAAGAGGGCTTTATTGTGGGATTAGGTTTGCTCAGGTGGGGGGGGGGGGGGGTGGGTTTGCTTAGGTTGGGTTAAAATACAGTCTATATACCATTCTCATCTGCAGATTAGCTCGCTGGAACCCAGAACATAAACCACGTGGACAAAGTACGTTTGCTCAGGTTTAAAATTTTTTATTTTGTTTGATGATAATAAAAACCTCGGTTATAGTTGTCCAATAAAGAGAGACGTTTTAACACTTTCGATTTTGTTAAAAGTTGTCGAAATTTTAATAAAAGCAGGCCCGGCCTGAGAAGGAAGTACAAAAAAAGGTACCTAATAAACACCTTCATATTCAAATCCACTTGTCTATTTATGATTGTTGACTGTATACCTATGTATTATGTTAAATCTTAGGATTATTTCACCCTGTATTTATTCTAAACGGTCTCGAAATCCATCGTCTGGCATCATTCAAATAAAATTTGACGTTTATATATTTTTAAGGCCGCTCAAAGCCGACCGACTATAAAATACCGTCGATACAAAAATCTTAACACCTGAATATATAAAAT
Source organism: Philopedon plagiatum (assembly GCA_963971165.1). Lineage (NCBI taxonomy): Eukaryota > Metazoa > Arthropoda > Insecta > Coleoptera > Curculionidae > Philopedon > Philopedon plagiatum. Next base: position 100,763,061 of record OZ020193.1, read on the forward strand.
ATTTATAAAGCCGTAAAACACATATTAAAAATAATATTTATATATGTGGAAAAGGACCGCTGGGTCACTTTTACGGTGATATTGAGTTGTTTACGACCGACTAAGGCGGAATGGGTATGCGTTTCTTTCTGACTCAAAAGCTTTCCCATAATAATCCCCATGAAGTGCTTCGCTTAAGTCCGTACGATGCGACGTTGCCGTGTTCATCTTGTGAATATTTGCCTTCAAAGTGTTCTTTTTCGTGCTATTTAACTAATGCTAGGTATATCATTTTTTTTCTTAAATTAGTTTAAGAGAAATCAATTTTCAATAGCCCAGATTTCTTGAAAATTCAACTCTAACAGCCAGATTCGGACTCCTGGGGTAGTCTACAGACATTCCCAATACTTGTTTGCCCTCAAATCACACATTTTTTTTTATTTTAAAAAATGCCCAAATTATCCGACACTTCTGAAAAACATGACGTTATATACTCTAATAATATAAAAAAATGATCCAGCCGGGATATTGCCTAACTTAAATAGAATCGTGACATCTCATTTTTTTATCAGTTTTAGTGAAAATGAAAATAATCCAAAGTATTTTTAATTCCACAGACGCATTTTACCAAAAATGTGTATTTTAATTTAATAGCAATTTCTTTACTTAATATGGGAAACTATGGACCACTCGTGAAATCTGTTGAAATTGTAACCAGAACGAAACAGGCTACACTGAAAAAATTTGGACTTTTTTTCACACAAAATTGTTGCAAAGTCTTTGTAGAGCAATTTACTCTAATTGGATTATTAGTAACAACAGTTTCCATTTTTCATAATTTCATTTTTCATAACACAGTTCACATTTTCATACACTTGAAGCTAATTTTGCTACAAATTGGTCTTGGACGTTTTTGACAACAAATTGTGGGAAAAAGGTATACAATTGTAGTGAAATGTCCCACAATGTCTTTTCAGTGTATACCGGCAACACAAAGAATTATGACTTACTCTATATTACGTTCTTATTAATGAGATGAGCATTATTCCTACTAGCTTAAACGTTCTGCTAAAAAAAAAAAGGTTAAAATCAAAACGAAAAACACTAATTGAGCACAACTACACAGTATTCAAAAATTATAACCAAAATTTTTTCATTACAGTATTTGTCAAAAGAAAAATCATTATTCTGTTTCACACAGCACGTTCAGAAAGTTGTTATTCGCCCTTTTGTCAATAAAATTACGGTACCTTACCGACTTTTGTAAAAAGATCCCCTAAATGAGTTTTTCTAAAGTCGAGATGTATCTAAATCGCTTTCTTGTACCCTCAAACATTAAGTATAAAATGCGTAAATATTATTAGTAAATTTAATTCAGTTTTCAACCCTATTAGGCTAATTTAAAAAAAAACTATAATCAAAGCACAAACTAGATAAAAGTGAGTAAAATATTAGTTAACAACGGATCGACGAAAATCATTTTCTAGGTAGCAAAAAGAAACTACATTATTATTTAAAACTAACTTCTAAAGAAAAAATATTGATAACATTTTTATAATGTGCACGCGTGTTTGTTTAGTTGCCTATGTAGTGGAGTAGGTACGTTGAAGTAAACAAAAATCAGACAGGGGTAAAATTATTTCATACATTTAGATATTTCAAAGTTTGTTTTTCTGTCATATAAATGCGAATTGCAAAATTGGCGAAAAAACGATGAAAAGATTGAATTGCAGAACGCTGCTATTATTTCCACACAACTTTTTTCCTATCTCTTATGCAACAATAACTACTGGTATCTTTTTTGGGTTGCCTATCTTTTGTTACGTCAGGGGTAAAAATATTTTAAACAATTAGATAACTTTGTGTCCAAATAACTTATTTAGGATACAAGAGTTGTGTTGTTTAATAAATACTTAAAAACCTTTTTAATTTTTCAGTGCTGATAGTAAAAAATACCGTGTATTGTTTTAAGCATTGTGTTTTAATAAGTTAGTGGACCGTTTTTTACATTAATGGCTATACCTACTGTTTTGTTAGTGTTGTATAAGTTCAACGTAAAACCTAACCAACCTATTATATTCTCTTTGGTAAAATCTTTTCACAGAAAGTTTATTTTACAGAGATTACTCTAAAAGTATCAAAAAGATTAGTTTTTGTTTTTAACTTACTTAACTTTACTTACTTACTTTTTTACAATAAATTGTTAATAAAAATAATTAGCAACAAGATATTTTTATAAAGAGTTTCATACGTTAATCTGTAGGGATCCATCCCAATTGGTTTCATCCACTGCATAATTTTTTGCTTATTTCGACCCTCCATATATAACGTGCCTCCTCTACATTTTCAAGAAAGAAATCGCTTGAAAACCAGACAAATCGGAGAAATAATAGAATAAATCATACATTTTTAATGGAAAATTATATTAATACTTAGAGGAAAGAAACTGACTAGAACGAAGATAACTGGAGAATCCAAATTTGAACCAGGACTAAGTCTTAAACCGTTTTGGCGAATTCCGGCGATAGGAATCAGAAATTACAGTGACGTAAAAAATCTTAGCCGACCGCCGAACTTAAAAAATTGGCGGTGGCACTTTTGATTACTAAAGTTCAAATAAATACATTAATTTTTTTACAGTGCTTTTTTCGAATAAACCGAAACCAGTCGACTTAATTCCGACCCCCCTAAAAACCTTAATTTTAAATAATGGCCATTACAAGACCGTTGATGGCTGATGAGAAAGTAGGAGATCCAACCTGCTCACATTTGTTACATTTTTGATTGCATCTTATTTGTCTAATTTCCCTTTATTATTACAGTTTTTACTAGTACATACATAAAAATATATTTTATATTAGGCCTCACCGGGCTAGATCACCGCTCTGCTTCGGCTTCACAAAGACCCCCCGAAGCTTTACAAAAGCGGCGGGGCCCCCACGAAACCACCCTTCGGCCTTTGGCCTGTCCGACACGGTCTGTATTTCAAAAATATTATTAATAACGGTTTGGTCAGCACGGCGCTAGAATTTGCTATGGATCCAGAGTGATTTATTAGAAAATATTGTGCCAAAAATAATCAAGAACATAAAAACGGCGCGATTCCTTATTTTGTTGGTACCTGGCGCTAGGTTGGATACGTTTTGTGGTAAACTACGAGGGTCATCAAAAAATACAATAACATATTTTTTCTATAAAATGTGGTCATGTGGTCGGTCAACTCAACAGATTTAGACCGAACAAAAAACTAATGTGATTATCGTGTAATATTTCATTATAAAATTTATTACCACCTTTTTTCTATACCTAACGTGACCATATGTCCCATTTTGAACGGGGCTGTTCCGTTTTTCGGTACCCTGTCCCGTTGTCTCCAAGGAAAGCTTCGGGATGCCAAAATGTCTCGTTTTCAGAAAGTTTGATTTAATTAACTTTTGCGATCTGTACCCGATTTCAACGGAAATCGCGGAAATTTCGACTTTGTTTAATAGCTCCGAAACGAAGAATCATCCTGTATAAATGAATTTTTACCGAAGCTAGTTGCACTATTCCTCTATCAACCCAAAAAATTCGACTGCTCTCCCTCTGACTGTTTCCGAGAGCTTTACGTTAACATGTAGATTGACACTTATTTTTGCTGATCTCCTGACGTCATTATTCACTAATAAATTATACCGAAAAGTAAACATTTTTTGTAGCTAAATTAACCCAAACAATCTTCTTGGCTAAACTATCAAGTTATTTTATAAAATGTATATATGTATATCAACCAGAGACAAAATGGCGACCTACTCAAACTGTGCAAAATGCCTCCAGTGCCGCCATTTTGAAAGCAAACTACCACTTGTGATATATCACCTAAAAAGCAATTTAAAGAGCTATCCAATGGTTCAAAAAAATTGGTAGGTTGCCATTTAAAATAAAAAAATTAAACTTGCCTCCAGAGAAAGCACAATCGATATTCAATTGTTATTTTTTATTGAAAAAAAGTGATTTTGTCAACTAAAACTTCAACCCAAAAATGAAATTTTTATTTTTAATATGAACAAAATTAGGGTATGTAAAATGATTTCGTTGACACCCGGTATATGATGTATTTTTAATGCATTTTTTAAACATTTTTCGGAAAAAAACGCTTAAAAATTGCTGTCCCTCACCCTTATCATCAGAAGGATCGCTCAGAAAAATCTGAAAAAAATTACGAACATTGAGAATTAGGTGTAGATTGAGCGAAAATTATCAGGATTGAAAAATTCTAGCGCGGTCAATTGTTATAAACAATTTAATTGTTTATTTCCTTATAACTGCTGCACCACTGGTTTTAGAGAAAAAGTTTTTCGACAAAAAATATTTCTTACGATGCGTAAGGAATAACTTTTGTCCTTACACGTTTTTCAAAATTTTTAATTTGGCTCAGTCGAAATGCTCCCCGCTCAGCTCCGGGCATACGCGATGTGATACGGCGTTGGTGCCATCGGCGGCGGGTAGCGCGGCAGATCGGGCGGCCGAGGTTTGTTCGGGATAAGTGGGGGGCTTATGGCACGGAACACTAATTGTGCAAGTATAGCTTGTACTTGACCGAATTTTTTTTCATATAATGAGCCGCTGCTGCAAAACCAAATTTTTGCCCCTTGGGGTGGGTACACAGAAAGACTGCTTCGAAACGTTTACAGTATGCACTACTCGTATTACAAAACTGACTGTTGCAACCACGACTGTAACTAGACTGGCTCTTTACCGTTACTGCGTATTAGCTTCCCCCGCCCTCTATTAATTAGTGAGAGGATTAATCTAATCATTTCGGAACCTTCCAAGTGTTAATGACAAGAATGTATCAGGTCAAATAAAAAAACTAAACTCAATTATAAAATCACTGCCAATAGTTAAATAATTATAGTTTACATCTGTATCGAGAATAAATAAGCCTCAATTATAATAATTCCTAGACCAACATAATTGGCTGTAGAAATTCATTTTACTTTGATCGAATGAAGTTAGTACTTATTTGTGGTTTCATTTGTAACATAAACTACTATTTACGCACCTAATTATCGCCTTCAAAAGTAATCAAGATCAAAATAACCGTGCAGAATCGTGATCAATTAAATTAAAAAATAAACAATCGGTTTCACAGTCTTTTTTATTTTTTTAATTATGTAGGTGAGGGACTTGACCACTGAAATGTTGGAAAAGGTCGGGGATTATTTATGCATATTTGTCTAGGGAATTTTTATTCCATGAAAAAAACTATTTTAAACCGCACTACGCAAAAATTCGATGCGCCTGCGGAATTTTTGCGTTGTTTTGAAGAAGAACAAAACAAAATTTAAATTTCTTTAATGCAGTACAATATGTCTTTTTTCTACGAGCGTGCGGAAAGTAACTTCTTTCCGCACTTATATGCATGCTGAAAGTTGCACTTTTCAGCACTGACGCGGAAAACAATACGTCAACAATCACATAGAGTAAAGTGACCAAATAATATGGAATACCGATTTATTTCAAAACCTATTGGCGCCATCTACTAACTGAAGACACACACCATCTAACGCGCATTTTTGCATTGCCGCGAAGTCTTGATAGCCATGTTTGCATTAGTATGTATGGATTATACCGCCGGTAAACACTTGTGCTGATATTAAAAGTTTATTTGCCGGTAAGTAGTTTTTGTTTTTTTTTTTGCTAAAACGTTTCAGTTTAATTGAATTCCCTTGCCAAAAAATCTAAAACTTTAACAATATAGAGCAATTTCTGAACGATCCTTGATGCATATTACGATTCCTGATAATAAAACCCATCACCGCAGAAGCTTTGTACACCGAAAAAAATAAACTGTTGAAATCATAGAAAAAAACTTTAATTTAACAGTTTGTGAATATTAAATACAAGCAATGGTTTTTGGGAATTAAATAAAACATCAGAAAATGTTAACTTTTGTTAATTGACTTGACAGACAAAACAGTCCAATGAAGTATTACCTTATGGTATTATACTCCAAGGCGGTTAGTTTAAGCAAAAAGAGATATTTAATCAAGAGCATATCTGTTAGATGAACAAATAAAGTTTAACAAATTTTGAATTTCGTCCTAATATCGAAATAAATTTTCTTCTAACAGTTTTTTAATTCAATCAACCATGTGGACGTTAACATTCATGGAACTATTGATCCAATCTTTCCTTTTTTTTCTGTGTAGTAAGCAGGGAACGAAATTTAAACTTAAAAGAAAAATATGCATTACTGCGACCACAAAGTACGTTCTTAGATTTTTCTTAAATTACCGAAACGGAAAATGTTCTGGCCAATGTATTGGAATTAACAAAATCGGCAAGATGCCCAAGGACGTGGCTGAAACTGCCAAATCCCGAGCTCTACAATGGGCATTGGTTTAGGCAGTCTTTAACCACTCTGCTAGTAAACTGTGGAGTAGACATTACGAATCTTAAGCGTCATGGTGGATGGAAGTCCACAAAAGTTGCTGAAGGATATGTCGACGAGTCTTTACAAAACAAAATGCAGATCGGATCCTTCAAAACTGGGATACCACTTCCAAATCGCAGCAACCAGCGGTAATTGATCTAGACATAATTAATTCTGGAATGGCAAGAAATCTTTCTATACCAGCAAAGAAAATTATAGCTACGCGTAGCTATAATTTTCTTTGATACCAGTTAAAAACCAGTTAGCTTCGGCCATAAATTTGCAAGTAACTGTTCTTTTACCATTAATAGTGTTAATATCAATGAAAATAATATTAAATTTTTGAATTGGATTTTCACTGTGACGTCTATACTGAAATAAAATATTTAAAAGAAAATACCAAAACTAGATAATTTTCCTCCCGCTCTCATAGAAAAACTCAACTGCTTTCGCGTGTGGAAAAGTATCACTTTCCACACTTGTAAGGTAAATAGCTATTTTAATCTATAACCCCAAGTTATTGTTTTTTTTTATAGGGAAATACCTGAGCGCTAAATTAAAAGAACAAAATTACTTAGAATGTTCTAATATAAAGGCTGTCCTAATAGGTACTTCGGATATTAAATTTGACGCGTCCTGAAGCAAACAGCCTTGCTCTGTATGAGATACGAGTACAATTAATTCTTATTTTATCAATTATGTCAGGAATGTGTGAAGGCTGTGTGCACTCTTTAAGTATGAATGAAACAAAATTTTGTGTTAAGTGCAAAATTTTTTAAATTTATTAGCAGCGCGGTTTCGACCCTATAGGTCATCATCAGTGCTTCTTGTCAGGATGCCAGTCAGAAATCCATTTGAACGAGCAACAGCTAAAGATATTAAAATATTTTTACATTGCAATTAAAATCAACCAATCATTTTACAAAACAATTTCAAATTCTGCTTAAACGGTCACATTTTTGATGGGGTAAGATCTGATAAATGATTTCTGACTGGCATCCTGAGTGATGACTGATGATGACCTATAGGGTCGAAAGCGCTCTGTTAATAAATTTAAAAAAAATTTTGCACTTAATACAAAGTTTTCTTTCATTCATATTAATTATGTAGCTACAGCAGTACCATAAACAATTTATTACTAGGTTAGCAGTACGACTTATGTAATTATTGCCACATAGGTCAAAAAATAAACATGGAAATTGATTTATGATAGATAGTCGGTCACATTACCATTTTAAAATGTCGGTAGTAAAGCATCATTTAAGAATTTGTTATAGTGAAATTACCGGTATTGATTACCGTCAATTAATATAAGTGTTTTATTCAATAAAAGGCATGATGACTTAACTGAGAAATATAATATCCAGTCATTAATCAATTATTATTGAAACGAAATTAATTCTTTTGGTTTCAATAAAAAATAACGAAACAAACGTCCTAAAAAGGTACAGAAAATCCTTTAAAACCTACAAATAAAGTTAAACTAAAAACATGACCCATCTTATGGAAATGCTTTCCAGCAGAACATTGCTAGGCTGTAGCCTGATTGTCGTACCTTTAGCAACGTTTCCTCTGGGAGCGGAGTAGGTACCTTATTAAATTTTGCATATTGCATAAATCGTCTAAGGAACTCATTACAAACCTAAAAAATTATTTTGAAGAAAATTACTAGGATAATTTAGCTATAATTTAGCAAAAATAAATGTTAATACAATGATTTAAAAGCTATTTTTGCTGATCTAAGTTTTACGATAACATGTCATGTTATCGTAAAGCTTTACCTACAGTCGGACAGGTTTGTTTTTCTCGGAAACAATCAGAGGGGGAGCAATCGAATTTTTTGGGTTGAAAGGGGAATAGTGCAACTAGCTTCGGTAAACAATTCAGTTATACAGGTTGTTTCGTTTCGGAGCTATTAAACGTCAAAATCGAAATTTCCGCGATTTCCGTTGAAATCGGGTACATGTCGCAAAAGCGAATTAAATCTAGAGATCGCACGATATGACTTTATTTTGCCGATACGATATATCGGCCGATACCGATATTTACGATGCCGATATACCGATACCGATATATCGTATCGGCAAAGACATTCGTACATGTTTCAATGTTTAATTTTTATCAGGGTTGGAAAAAGTCATGACATAAAAAAGAGTCAAGGCTTAAATCATGTGAATTAATTATTCATGCCAACCAGGGGCGTGCGGTGAAATTTCAAAGCTGTATATCTCTCTTCCTACTTACAGGAACCGTACCAAATTTAGGGGTTTTAGTAGTGAGCCCACTGGGAATGTTTTGGTAAAGAAAAAAAAACATTTTGTAATTTGCGAAAAAAGTTGAATTTTTGCATTGCTTCCACCGGGAAAAAAATGAACACGTTTAGGTATTTTATTTATTATTTTTTCTAAACAAATTTTACATCATTTTGTCGACACTTTAAATTTTAAGAGAAAAAAATGTGTTTGTAGAAAGTTATAGTCATTTGAATTTTTTGAAACCTAAAATATAATTTCAAAAAACATTCAAATGACTATAACTTTCTACAAACACATTTTTTCTCTTAAAATTTAAAAATTAATTGTTGACAAAATGATGTAAAATGTGTTTAGAAAAAATAATAAATAAAATACCTAAACGTGTTCATTTTTTTCCCGGTGGAAGCAATGCAAAAATTCAACTTCTTTCGCAAATTACAAAATGTTTTTTTTTCTTTACCAAAACATTCCCAGTGGGCTCACTATTAAAACCCCTAAATTTGGTACGGTTCCTGTAAGTAGGAACAGAGATATACATCTTTGAAATTTCACCGCACGCCCCTGATGCCAACCCTGGTTTTTATAACGTCGAATATAAAAAAAAAACAAAATACGGTTCTGAACCTCCAATTCGCTAAATCCTGTACGTGTTCCGTATCAATTTCCGTTTTTCGTTCATGCGTTTTCTGTTTGGGCGAAAACGAAAATCGGGGAAGTCCCGGTTTATCATTATAACATAACGTTTCTGATTGGTGAAGTTTCGGAGAAGTCCCTGTTTAATGTTTTCAGTATTGCTTTGTGAAATTCTGAATTTATTTCTCCGGAAAAAGGCCTCCGTTATACTCCAGTTATATTATAAATGATTAGATATTATTAGTGACATTAGAAGAGGCACAAAAATGTATTTTATTTTATTATATTTACGAGTACATATTACCTTTCGTAGGTATATGCAGTAAGAATCCAAAATTCTTCGTTTTATATATGCCGATATATCGGCAAGTTTCCTGCCGATACGATACGATACCGATAATCGGCAACAACCGCCGATATGCCGATATAACGATATCAATATCGGTATCGTGCGATCTCTAATTAAATCCATGTAAATTGTCGGAGGATGTAGAGTGTAGAGGACCCGGAGCTTCAGAACTTATTGAAACTGGTGAGGATCGGAAAATGGCAAATTTTTTGAATTTTTTTATATCGAAAAATGCCATTTGCAGACCCCTCTTTGGTGCCTAATAATTCGAAAACAAAACGTCGGATCGAAAAACGGATTCATAAGTTAAATTTTAATCACAAATACTTTCATTTTGCTATTCTTTCTAAGCCTAAAATCACTGGAAATTGAATATATTTGGGAAAAACTGGAAATTTCTATTTTTGACCCAAATATTTCACGGATTTTAATTTTTTTGGGGTCAAAATGGTTCAAATTAAAATCCCATTTACGTCATCGGAAAGAGCTCGTCGAAATACGTGAAATTCACATTTTTAGTTGCTTTATTATTTATAGGAAGGGAGCACTCGCCGATTAAATTTAGATTTTTTGACCCTTTTTGCCCTCGACATCGGTACATTTGAATCACTCTGTATTTTTTCCTATCTAATTTTTTCCCAATTTTTCAATACTATCTTATAAAGGGATACACCTTAAAATGAATACCGAATGGGCCATCCAGGAGCGTATTTAAGGGGTAAAAACAGAATGTTCTTGATTTTTTCCGACAAATCCTATTTTTAACCGACATTATTCCACACTATTATTCTTATTTAGTGATTCTTTTTGGGTTTATTTTATCCGTTAATTATCTTAGAATACCTCCCACTAATTTAAATCGCTTATTTTTTGTTAAAATTATAAATAAATGGGTTTATTTGCATCGGGGACATGCAAAATTTGAAAATTTTTGAATTTTCGAAGTTTGCCATGAAAATAAAGAATTGCTGTTAATTTACTCGACATTATTAAGATATGATGTGTCAAAATTTCGCAAAAATGCCAGTTTTTCTTGCAAAATTGAAAGGTTTCTGGACCGATTTCGGCTTGAAATACACATCAGTAAGATTTTAGGAACCTTCTACTTTAAGTGCAGGGATATTTCATTAAATGAGTTATGCAATAAAGGCCAAGCTTCAAAATTTGCGCGAAAATTTGCAGTAGAAAATCCTTTTTTTTTGTTCATAAAGACCAAAATAAATGGATAACAGCAACCGCCATAAACATTTAATTTATGTAGAGAGTATAAAAAAATTATTTCAGATTTATTTGGGTTATATGCATATTGTCTATTCTTTTCCAAATAATACCAAGTTTTTCTTTGTTACAGGTATGGTTCCAAAACAAACGATCAAAAGAACGACGGTTAAAGCAACTGACCTCCATGGGCCGAGGACCATTTTTCGGAGGATCGAGAAAAATGAGGGGGTTTCCCATGAATCTCTCACCTGGCGGTCTAGAAGACGGTCCTCCAGGTTTCCCATATTTCTCCGATGGCAAATTCGAATTTGCTTACGGAGCACCTCCGTTCCATCCACACGACGGGCCATTCTTTCCTGGCCACCATCCCGGAGCAGGTCCTGGTGGACAAGGCTTGCCTTTTAATCAAGGAGGTAAGTTTATGGATAGTAATCACTGATACTACAACTGTTTAGTCAAATTACATTGTACGAGGGCTGTACAGTATTTATTGTCTCTAACATAGAAGAAAAATTGTCATAACAACACATATTTATTATTTATCTGTCAAAGTATCACAACTGGTTTTTGTATCTTTATTTGTTAACAAGTTATATTAAGTATATTTATTTTTAAAAAATACTGTATTAGTTGCAGCCATGAATTTCATATTAGTATGTTCTTTTTTTCCAGGTGGACCTATGGACCACGGTGGCCCCATACCAATGGGAGGAGATTTTGGAGGAATGCCAGGCCAAGAAGGTGGCCAGTTCATGCCACAACAACCTGGTCCTGACCAAATGATGCCCGGAGGCCCCGGAGGTCAAGGAGGGGGTCGAGGGGGAAGTCCCGAGTTTATGTCCCCCGGAAGTTTCTCTGACAACGCCCAGCAGTTAAATGAAGGTCTAGTTTGGTAGCTGGCAAAGGCTCTAGCCAAACGAGCTAGAGAATAGTGGTGTATATATAGTAACATTAGATGTCTCTATTGTATTATTGGGTAATGTTTACAGCTAGTATTTTGGGAAAGTGATGCTGTAATATCGGCCAAATTCTGGACTAATGGTGGTTCTATGACAGTTCATATTTCAGTGGTTCTAGAGTTTATAAAAAAAAAATGACAAAGTAGCCCAAAATATAAGCTTTCAGCTTTATCTTAAAAGTGTGAATAGTACGCACGGTTACAAAAATCGGTTAGGAAAATATTTATTCGGTTCCTCCTTAAAATGTCAAGCCAATGTTAGCCATATTATGTTTCTTAATTTTATTGTGAATTTTTCAGCAATTCTTTTTCACTGTAGGTGTTAGGCATTTATGTCTATTTAAGCCACATACTTATTTTTAAACACATGAAATTTTTCGTTCAAGAATCTGTTTAAATACCGCCATACTAATCAGGACAAGAATTGGATACTTTTTATTTATTTTTTTTCTGATAATTCCTCGAATTTCTTACCTCGGAACAAAAGGCGCATTATAATTGAATATATTATAAAATAAATTTTTAGTAGACAGAATAATGGCAATTTTCTTCTATTCATCTTCATATTATCTATACTTATACACGGTGTCCAAGATAAGGAGGGCCAGTATGAGAATCTCGCTTATGGTTAGAAATACAAAATTAGTTAAATGGGAAAAAAATTGCGTAATTAAAGAACTATAAAATGATGGTCCGAAATTTTTTAGATGATTTTTTATTTTCGAGTTATTTTACAAAACCTGAATTTTCGAATTTTTAATTTAATATTTTTCTGGCGTTAATATGAAAGGAAGGGCAAAAAATCTATTAAAACTTCTTTGTAGCAACTTTTAATGAACTTGCAGATTACGTTATCAACGTCACTTCATTTTTTTAATACGGTCCAGATTTTTGAATGTCAAATTTTAGAGGCATTTTTATTCTCAATCGAACAGTGTACTAGATATTATGGTTAAATTACGTTTTGAGCCTTTTTTTGACAATTATTTAGAAATTTCTGTGATACGGACCTGTCTCCTAGAACATTTCATACATTGTTCCAGATTTTGTAATTTAATAAATGAATGAAGCATACTCAATCTTTTCAATTTCCTATTTTAATTGTGGCTTGTAAATAAGAAAAAAAATGAATTAATTACTGTTGAAAAACATTTCTTTTCCAAGTGATTAGTAGGGATTAAAACCCTCTAGAGTTGCCTTAACCCTCAAAAGAATTTCTAAAACAGCATCACAAGAATTTTACGAATGTGTTAGGTAATACTAGTGATAAGTACCTACCATCTATGTATGTTCTTTGTTCATTTATTTGTTGTGTATTGTTAATAGTAATTTGTTGGATATTAAATTAATGTTTGATACTAATTATAAAATGTATGTCAATACTTTAATGGAATTAAAAAATGTATGAACCTAAAATTTGTCAATAATGGTCAAAAAAGGCTCAAAACCTAATTAAACCATACTGTGTGGTATACACTGGTCTTGGAATATTTTGTCACATTTTGTAACAGTAATTAATTTATTATTTTTCTTATTTGCAATCCATAATTAAAATAAGAAATTAAAAAGATCGAATATGCTTCATTATTTTCTTCGTTAAATTACAAAATCTGGAACAGTGTATGAAATGTCCTAGGAGACAGGGCCGTATCACAGAAATTTCTTAATGGTGAAAAAAAGACTCGAAACGTAATTTAACCATAATGTGTAGTACACTGTTGAATTCAGAATAAAAAGGGCTTCTAAAATTTGACATCAAAAAATCAGGACCGTTTTTAAAAAAATGAAGAATTGATAACGTAATCTTTGTGTTCATTAAAAGTTGCTATAAAGAAGTTGTATTAGTTTTGCTTTACCTTTCATATTAATGCCATAAAAAAATTAAATTAAAAATTCGAAAATTCAGTTTTTTCAAAATAACTCGAAAATGAAAAATAATCTAAAAAATTTCGGAACATCATTTATTATAGTTCTTTAATTACGCAACTTTTTTCCGATTTACTCAGATTTGTATTTCTAACTGTAAACGAGATCCCCATACTGGCCCTTCTTATCTTGGACGCCGTGTATAACAGCTCTATACTTTAAAAATATTAATTTGAAAAATATAGACGATAAATATGGAATATTGACTGTTTGATATTATACCAGAGAAAAACCAAGATAGAGAGAAAAATATCTCGTACTGAATTCATTCATAAATACGATTTGCTGTCTATGACCTCCAAAGTGGCTTTAGATAAAGCTGTCACGGGCGTGCGTTGCAAATTTTGGGATATTATAAAAAAATGCTGCAAAATAAAAACACATATGAAAAACAACAATCAAAAGTTTAAAAGATTCTCCAAAAATGTAGTCACGCGTTAAAAACAGAATAGCTCGTCCGTATAAATGGTATAAAGCACAGTGAGAGTGAGTATCACTCTGCTTGCCGTGTTGCTACCGCACTGGCTATTGTCGGGGTGCATTGTGAGAATCCGACGCGCTAATCTCTGGTTGTTGCCGTTTGAAGGCCATCGCGTTGTCGAGCTGGCGGGAAGAAGAGATATTCTTCTGTCTATCTTGGTTTTTCTCTGATTATACCATATTTTCACGTTAACCGTGTTTCACTAAAAAATCATGTAAAAAGGATCATCTTCTTGCCCCTTGACTACTTCAAATATAAATTTAAACACAGTTTAGACACCTCCATTTTAGCGAAATTTGTAAAATTTATTTATTTAAATTATTTCATCGTTTTTTTTTCTATAAAGATTAATATAAGATATTCAAAAATGCACAATATTTCAACTGACCTAATGTAAAAAGGGAATAACTTTAACAATACAAATATTACTTCCATTTAGTAGGAGGGGCCTTACGCAACTTAGGAATGGATAAAAGAATAATGTCCCTCGTCGAAAAAATGCGAAATATTTTTAAAAATTTCAACTACAATATGTTCACTTTCATATGCATATGTTATTCCATGATTTTTTATCTAATTTTCATGGGTTTATACAGAGGGATTAAAATCAAATGTAAAATTTTATAATGAAATCACCGTTGATCACCCTCTACTTGTGTAATGTATGTTCCTTTTATATTTTGTTGATTAATGCTATATTTTTTTGTTATGAGAATGTTCCAAAATATCAAATTAAAATTAATGGACTAATATTTATTAAACGTATGAATGAAAGTCTACTTGTCAGGGGTACATATAAATATGCAAAAATTGAGAATAAATTCTCTAACCACCTGAAAATTCCTTATACAATAAGGATTTCAACAAATAATGGTAAAACAGCTATTCTCCGGGCTATATGCCCCTCCGAGCGCTCGGAGGGGCATATAGCCCGGAGAATAGCTGTTTTACCATTATTTGTTGAAATCCTTATTGTATAAGGAATTTTCAGGTGGTTAGAGAATTTATTCTCAATTTTTGCATATTAATATTTATTAATTGCCAGAAAACAGTAAGTATGGTACAGGAAAAATTATTAATTTTTTTGGTTTCACAAATTTCATTACATATGTGATGTAATTTGACTATACAACCCGCGTTATGGTTTTTAAAAATTTTGGAACAATCTAGTTTACTCTGTATGGTGCAATTAAGTAAATTATTTTTAGTCCCTAAACTTCGTGGTACATTTTTGTACCAAATTTGTAAATAGCTCTAAATTCAAGAGTAAACAGTGAAAATAAATGTAAATATAGTAAATAGCGGCACTGTCTCGAGCTAAATTAAAAATGCGTCCGGACACGTAAAAAAAGATCGAACAAGATGTTGTCGCGAACATTGCATTAATGAACGTTGCTGTTTATCTATAATATTGATAACTTTGATTTTTTGGCCTAAACAAAACTCACAAGTGATCATTATTTATACCCTAATTAAAAATATATTTCAAATTTAATAGTTTTAGGTAGTATAACTCAATCTTCACAAATTTAACCACTACTACTAAAACAGAGAACTGTTTTTCTGTTCATAATACCTTTTCGGAAGGTCATATTTTTAATATAATTAAAACCATACTTTACTTATTTTGATTAGTCTTAATTTCGTCTTAACAATAATAAATAAATCAATTTCCAAACAAGTCTAGAAAAAAGTCAATGTTCATGGTAACGTTTGTCAATGTGTTCGCGACGATGTTCACGATGATGTTTACTTCGGACTATTGTTACATGTCAGAAGCACCTTAGAAATCATCAAATACATTTGATCATCCTGTATATTTATGTTAACTCTATAACAGTTCTAAAAGTGCCAAGCAAGTACATCCTTTAATTTATATTATTGTACTATTTATGAATGTAAAATAGCACACAATGCTTGTAAATATACTAAATAAAAACTAATATTACTGTACGTTATGTTTAACCTCCTTTCAGAGGGTATACCACATTTTAATTAATATATTTTAAATTCACCTAGTAAAAAGCAACTTAACATTGAATTTGCTGTCTCCTTTTTAGTCACAAAATTTTCTTCAAATTTCGTTTGCTTGTTTCATGTGATTTACCCTCTTAATGAAAACTTTTAATTTTTGTCGTTTAAAGATAAACATGTACAGAAGGTATATTATAATAATAATGTGCTGTAAAAACAGAGCCATCCGGATATAATTAGTGTATATTGTTACTTACTTTTAGGTGTCTTATCAACATAAAACACATTCTATACATTTGTTGTTTCATTTTACCTCTATTCTTGTCTTCAGGTCATCGAACCTCAGAAAATTTTTTTTGACGGTAACAAGTCGACTTTCGAATGGATCTGAACTGATTATATCATACCATACTAGACCTTCTTCGTCAGACTTTATGTATTTTTTTTTTTGGGCTACAGTTACACTTACACTACGATTTGACACTGTTGCCGCTGTATTTGCTGCTGCGCTTTAATATCAATTTTAACATCTTTATAAGAATAATGTTTAAAAATAATAATGTGTAAAAATAATAATATAATGTTTTCGTTTATTTTTATCGGTTGAACCGATCCAAAAAAACCGTATTCGAAAAATTAATCACACTTTATTTAAATTTGTCCTACCGTATATTATACCCTTCTTTGCTTATCGGGTATAGACTGGTATAGACCATAGACAAAATATTTTCTCTATGGTATAGACACTCTCTAGTATTTTATCAAATTTCATGACTGCTGAAACCTTGGACGAAAAGGATATACGAATTTTATAAAAATTTCTACAAAATATAAACAAAAACAAACATTTGGCGTCTATGCAAGGTCTTTGAAATGAATTATACCACAAAACTATGAATCATAGATCAATACTAATATGTTATACAAAAAATGCAAGCCTTTTTTGGCTTTTTTGATTTACATGCTCTTAGATTGTTTCTGAAAGCATTTCTTAAGCACGTTTTACAGTCTGCAAGTATCTTGCAATACTATTGCTGCAAGTCAGTTTTTGGCAAGAGAGTTGCAAGCAATATTAAAATAGCGTTTTACAGCTGGCAATTGAATTGCAGTTGCGCTTTTAATTTAAAAGCCAGGGCTGCCAACAAAGACATTCTAATGTTAAAATTGTCAAAGGAAAAATATAGGTTAACCTTACTTTTGTTTTCTTTAAGCACGTTTTACAGTCGTAATATGACAAGAGAACAAAGAATTTTCAAAACTGCAAAGTCAAAACACGAAACACGAGACAAAACAAACAATATATTTTAAGGTTAGTTTTTAGTAATATTTGTTTTGGTTGGTACGACTGCATTTCTCACCAGAATTGCAGCAGAAACTGCAAGAAAAATCGAGCAGAACCGTTTTTTGGCAAGTGGCCGCAAGTGCAAGACTGTTGCAAGAATAAATCAGCTGGCTCTTTAATGCGCATGCCTTCCTTCAAGCTTTATTGCGTATTGCAAAAGACTTGCTGACTGTAAAACGTGCTTTACACATCTAACTGCGATTTTATCAAAATTTTCGCCGAATCGATTTGATTCTAAAGGAAACAAATAATCAAATAGTTTTTTCTCAAGAAACATCTCTTTTGAAAGCAATTTTTTTCGAAAAACAGGTTTTTTGAAAACGAATTAACGAAACGTTTCAAACATATTTTCTACAATTAATACACATATTTCGAACGTACATTTTTTCAAAAATATCCTGACAGCTTTTTCAAAGATGCTTTTTTGAAAACGGATTTATGAAATATTTTCTCGAAAACAAGTATTTCGAAAGTACATTTTTCTCAAAAATGTCTTCAAAAAAATAAGTTAATTGGTAGTTTTTGAAAACAGTAGTTAGAAAATTAAATGATGGACTCAATTAGCTTGGAAAATGTTAATGAAAAAACGTCCAAAAAAGGTCCTGAGTAAATCTAAACGAACCTATTTTGGGATTGATCAGGTTTCCTTAGGATTGGTATGTTACTTTCTTGTAAATTACTTTTTCAAAAAGCCATTGCTTCAAGATATTAATATCAAAAAAAAAATCATTTCGAAAAAGACGATCGCTGAAAAAATGTATTTTTGAAAAGTGCTTTAAAAAAATTTGAAAATTGGTTTTACAAAAATTGTACTTTCGTATGTAGGTACCTACTCGTATATTCCCTCAAATGAGCAGTAGGCATTAATAAAAATATGCTACAATATTTACGCTTTCATATTAATCAAAGAATTTGTCCTGTCGCGTGTAAGCTAAGATGACTAAGGGTACGGCCAAATCAGCGACTTTGTCGCTGCGACGAAAACGCTGCGACGAAAACGCTGCGACAAATTTTTATGTCGCAGGAATATTTAAGTCTGGCCAAATCAAACGACATTCAGTTTGTTTTACAATGGACGCGGAAGAAGAGGCATTGTTAGCGACTGCAGTTTCTAGATATCTCAGGCGAAAGAAATTGAAAAATAAAAGATTTGCAGTTCATCCTATAAATATGAAGAGAAAGAAACCAAATCCAAATCCTGGAAGTACTTTATTGGCTACTTCTAGCCATAACTTCATTTTTACATCTCTGTTTGAATAGTCACTGACTTGTAAATCATATAATGCAGGCCGTGATTCGATTTCGGAAATAAACTGTTCTGTGTCAAACATCTTTACTGCTTGAAATTCAATCCATTACTTGACTATCTGAGCAGGTCGCAATGTGTAGCCCGACGCTAATCTGGCCACTTGCATTAAAAACAACGGAGAGCGTTTTTGTCGCCGCCGCAGAAAGTCGCTCTCGTTCGCGACAGTGCTGCTGTCGGTGCACATGAAACGCTAGATTTGGCCAGGCCTGTTTAGTTACATTTGTTGTCCAGCTGCGACTGAGTCGCAGCGTTTTCGTCGCAGCGACAAAGTCGCTGATTTGGCCGTACCCTAACTGTTCTGTTTTTTTTTCAACAAACATCTTTTGTGATTTTAAATTAGTAATTTTTTTTGCAAAACAGCTTCTTCGAAAGATTCTTTCTGAAAATACATTTTTTTTAAAGAATCTTTCAAAAATACATTTTCCGAAAATATATTTTTTAGAAAACATAGTTCTAAATTTAAATTATGAACTCTACTGGCTTAGAAAATGTCAATGAACAAATGACAAAAAGATCCTGAACTAATCTAAACGAACCGTTTTTGTGTTCGGTCAGGTTTACGTTTCCTTGTGTCTGCTATGATATTCTGTAATAAATTACTTTCAAAAGTATGTTTTTTTAATATGAATTTTGCGAAAATGGAATATTTGAAAAAATGTACTCTCTAAAACATGTTTGTTTCCGAAAAAAGTTTTAAAAATATCCCTAGTTTTCGAATTATACTGAATTCGAAAATATATTTTCGAAAAACGTGCTTCCAAAAATTATTTTTTCGATATCACATGTCAGTCCAAATGGACAGAAAAGTATGAATAAAAAAAATGCTAGAATTTTGGTAAGTTAAGATGATAAACCGTTCTGTTTTCGCAAGAACAGGTTGTGTAGCTGAAGGTGACGTTGCCCCCCCCCCCCCCCCCATGGGCGTGGTTTAGGAAGGCAAGATGTGGATTTTTTTTTATCTAAGACATCCCACGTAGACTTCAAGCCTAAGTACTAACGTACCGTGGGCGTCTGAAGAGAAGGGAAATGTAGTCTATTGACACGGGATTTCCCCCCCTTGAAGTAGCTGAATCGGTACATTTTTTCGAACAAGTTTTATTTTTTTAGCAGTAAAAGAGTTCCGGTTGCTGCACCATATCCTAGCAAAATTGCATTTAATGTAGTATTGCTACTTTAGCTAGCAATACAACAGTTTATATCGGTTATAAAAAAACTATACCTAAAACAAACAATGGGATTATTACATTTAATACCACTTCTGATAATCATCAAATAAAATATTTCGTATATACACACAGTAAACTGATACTCATGTCGATAATTCGCCGACACATCCGTATCCTTTACACCCCCTTTTAACAATGTCATTATCTCGTCAAAACAAACGAATCCGAGGAAATCCCTCGACAGGTGCCATCATTACCTATTCAGTGGTCCCGTGCTGATAGTGTTTTGTTTAGACAATCAGCGCACGCAAAGGTCACCGCCATCACGCGATACCGCAAGTCTTTCGTTCATCCGTGATCATATCACTTATTGGAGGGGTGTCGTTAATTATGTAGGCTGGTGCTATTAAGAAGCGTTTTTTTATTTTGAAAAATTTAGGGACGAAATATAAAATTTAACATCTTAGTGTATAGTAACGGTGGGAAAAATAATTAAATTTTGTAAACAAATGGATTTTTTAACGATTTTTTCAAGAATTTATACCGGAAGCTTGGATGCTTGGTACCGCTGTACACTGAAGAGTTGGCGGTTGTATTTGATGGGTTGAAAGCTTAGATGCTTCACATCAAAACGCTAAAATATTGGTCGCTTGAAGCTGTATTTGATGAAAGCTTAATCAGTATGAAGGCAAACTCTGAAATGAATTATATTATAATCTTGAATAGTTCAAATTGTAAACTGATGGGCTGAAAGCTTGGAGGCTTTACAGTAAAATATTGAAAGATTGGGCGCCTAAGGCTGCATTTGAGGTGTTGAGAGCTCCGGGGCTTTAAATGGAAGTTCCAACGCTTGAAATTCCATTTTGTGCATTGAAAGCTTAGACGCATTGTACTAAAATGCTGGAAGCTTAAACGCTTGGAATTGTATATGATGGGTTGAAAGCTTGGATGATTCACCGTGAAACACTGAATGATTGAGCGCTTGAAGTGTTAAAAGCTTCGACCCCTTATGCTAAAACTTTAAAAGTTCTGACGCTTGAAGTTGCATTTTATGTATTGAAAGCTTAGAGGCTTTATCCTAAAATGTTGGAAGCTTAAATGCTTGGAATTGTATATAATGCTGAAAGCTTGGATACTCTACACTGAAATATTAGAATCTTGGCCATTTGAAATTGCGATTGATGGGCTGAAAGTTTAAAGGCTTCACAGTAAATCATTGAAATATTAGGCGCTAGGAACTGCATTTCATGTGTTGAAAGCTCCGGCGCTTTATAGGGAAACTTTAGAAGTTCTGACGCTTAAAGTATTTTAAGAGTAATAATTCAAGAGCTGCGCGATTGATTCCACGGCATACTTTGAGGACGTTTTTCTTATCTTACGTTATTATCTGGCTCGAAAGAGAAAATCAAGCTTTTTTGCTTCTGTTGTGGCTATTGAGTAATGTGCTTGTGCTAGCTGAGATCATATTCAAAAGCGATGCCAAGATCGAATGTTTTATTGTTCTGTAGGGCTTGGCCATTACATGTGGATGGGGTAAGTGTTACCGGATTTTTTGCGTGACAGGGAGTAAGACTGGGTTTTGGAGGAGTTGAACTGAACACAGTTTTTGGCACCCCAGTCTAAGACTAATTATTGAAAATCTTGGGAAGCGTAACTGTGGATGGGACTGGTAGTTGAACAGAGCAGGTCACTAATGTGCAGAAGAATATATGATAACATTGTTTATTGGCTACCGAAATAAAAATGCTCCAAACATTGTATTTGTTGCTTGAGTATTTTATTGTTTTTGACAATATAACAGTTTATATTTTATGTTTAGCCATTTGTGTTGAAGCCTACTATTTTGTTGACTTAAAAACTCTTAGACAGTCATGTGTGTTGGCGATAAACTTACCGCTAACAATCCGGATTTATTTATAGGCATAATCACGACCAGTAGCTAAATAAATGCAAAAAAAGCGTACTTGATCGTTAGTACAATAAATAAATTATTGTCAGCTAGAGCATAAAATGAATATTAACGAAGGATTGGCCTCGGGAACTTTCGGAAGCCGGCGAGGCAGGTTGACGATCCAAGACGTATGTAATTACGTTTGACATGTCGGAGATATATTGATTGGGTAACCAGTGATTATCGCATATTAAAATCCCTCGGAAATCTATACTGAAATTACAGCGGCGAATTGCTCCTATAGACAGCCTGGGCTTGGGATTGTTAGTCGCATAACCCGCGATCGTGATTACGATGATTTAGATAATTTCCCTGTAAAGATTAGGGTTTGTGCTCAAGGCTGTTTGGTTTCGAAAAAAGAAAGAATAAAGACGTTATTATGACCCTTAGTTGCTATAAAAAGCTGTTTTACTCACGTCTTACTCAACGAAATGAGAGGAAACGAGATAAAATAAGTTAAATTACTTCCCATTCTTTGAGCATTTGAACGTATTTTGTTGCAGAAACTCCTGCGAAAGAGAAGCATCTCTCGGGTTCTATGCTTGTGGGAATGGTTAGTAGGAATTCAAAGATTTTTTGAAGATGCTGTCATTTGCAAATAAATCAATTTGTTGAAAAGAGATTGACTCTGAACATTTTAGTAATGCTTTTTGCAGTTTGACGTTGAATGGTTCATTCTCTTCTGCTCTCAGAATTTGTGCGATGGGAATGTCATCTTCATCGCTGATTTCTGTTTCACTTTCGTTGTATGTGTCTATCCTGATTAACAATGTTTCCAATTTAGATTTAATGAAGGAAATATTTGATGTGTTGAAGCAGTCATCTTGTTCAGAGCTTAGAATATCGGGATTTTTGAGATAACAGAGAATGTCAGAATGAATGATTCTGGGTTGCTTAATCCTCGTTGTCAATGACTTTTGTAGTTCCGTACTGAGTGGTGTTTTAATTCTGGATAATTCCTTCCTGCTTGACATAAATCGATATCGCGGCGGCATAGGGTATCAACTGCAATTTTTATTGGTTGGGATACTTTTACAACACCTTTGAGATCCTCACTTTCTGAATCCAAAATTGGTGTTATGTTTAGGTCAATAAGATCATGTTTATGAAATTTTCTAATAGTGTAAAACGCTCGAGCATGTCAAGTGAGCTGCTCCATCTCATTTTGCAATATAATATAACTTTTAGCTCTTTTCCATGATCATTTTTGATATACTTTTGTAGTAAATTATTTTTAGTTGACGACTTTCTGAATGTTCGAACTGTTTGTCTAACTCTAGACACCAACACACAAAGGTCATGATTATTGGTAATGATTACTTCCAAAAAGTCACTTGTTTCGAAAACGTCTCTTTATTCCACACCTTCAGTGTTTCTATAGCGCTGTCTGTGACACTAAAGAACATTTCAAGACTAATCCCGAAAATATTAATCGATCCCGGGATTTTCGAGTCCGGTTTATACCCCGAGATTGACATATACTCTCTGTTGACAGGTAACAAAATGCCACTTTTTATGAAATTACTTTTTCCCCGGGAAAAAAGTGAGAACTTTTTTCCCGGATATATATACACATAAGTAAAAGTAGATATTTAATTTTAGAATATTTTATTATACAAAAGTTACATTTCCTTTATATCAAAAGTACAATTATTAAATGTGCATTGCATGAATGACATGTTCCTTGAACTATTCGGTACAACAGTCCAATTTTCTTGTGTTGAAATTATATTTATTTTCTGCCATGGACACAACTGCCGTTGATGTACCTGGTGGCAAATCGGGTGTTACTTCAGCACTGCCACACGTTCTCAACACTTTATTAGCTAGTTCTGTCCTGTGTGCTACCGATTGATCAACATACCCTTCCAACCGCCATGTTTCCTTAGTGTCATCAAGTCTCCCCTAGATTCAACTAAAAGTGTAGCAGACGATCTTCGAAAGGAATTACCTGTATATGAGTTAGCATTTTCAAGTTGAAGAAAATTAGCTACTGTTTCAGGTACTTTATAAAATTGATTTTTACCCACAACTTGATTGATACATTTTCCATTGCGATATGCATAAAACAGGCGACGATCCCTTGCTGCTGCTGGACGAAGGGCTATATACATTCGGTAAAATTTAATATATTCTTCAGTAACTACAAATCTCCTGTTCACATCATTCTTTGTTTGCTTAAGTTTCACAATTAATAACGTTCCCGAATCTTCAATATCATCTAAAGTTACCTGGCTGATTTCACAAATTCGACAAGCTCCTGCAATCCCAAATACAACAACAACCTTGGCCATTAAATAAACTTCATCGGGAGCATTATTTAAATCACTAATTTGTGCATTTGTAAAAATCGCAGCTTTCTTCAGCGTGTAACTTTTCCCATATTGTTTCAGAAATGGGTAATTATTTAGATTAACGTAAACAGCGAATTTTTCATGAAATTTTGCACAGACCCTAATTTTGGGTCGTAGAACACGAATCCGAAGTCAGTTTTTGGCGGTCTCGTAAAAAGTTTTTAAACTTTTAGGTTAGTTTTTCAATGAATTTCTTTAAATTTGTTGGCTGAGCAAAAAGGTGGTCAGGTTTGCTCAGTTTTGATTGATATAGATACATATATATCTATATCAATCAAAACTGAGCAAACCTGACCACCTTCTTGCCCAGGTTGGGGGAGCAAAAAAAAATTTTTTTTACGAGACCGCCAAAAACTGACTTCGGATTCGTGTTCTACGACCCAAAATTAGGGTCTGTGCAAAATTTCATGAAAAAATTCGCTGTTTACGTTAATCTAAATAATTACCAATTCGACCACACTGTTGATGGCTTTTGTTGTTGTGCCAGTTCCGAAAAATAAGAAAATAACACCATCTCCGAGAAAGAACTGCATGGCTTTTTCATCTTCCATTCCATAAATCTTGAGTACGCGGTTTCGTAAATTTTCCGCGATTTAGCTGGCAATAATTTTTGTGACGCTACTTTCGCTGGTTCTACTAACTCCGGTGGAGTCAGAGAAGACTCGGAATCAGACATTTTTTAACTTTATATTATTCAAAATAACTACTAAACAACCACTAAGTTCGCAATTTTTAAATCAAATCACAGAATTAAAATGACAGATGTTTGATTACTTTAAAGGTTTCTTTAGCAACGCAGGTCTAATTGTCGCTACAGCCTATACCAGTTTAAAAATTTACAGCCAGATTCTCCAACGCTAGTCCGGTCTAATTTGACAACCAAAAGTTTTAAACTGACAACTGTAAGAATAAGACAACTACATTTTATACTATGAATTTATTTCGGAGCTTTTTCGCAAATTTATAAAAAAAAGGGCAATTTTAGTATGCACTTTCGACAATAATAGAACTAAATTCACTCAAGCAACCCGTTCCAAGATGAAAATCATTTGAAGACCAAGCAAATCGCTGAAATATCCGAATAATTCATAAATTTTATTAGTCTTATCAACAACGACAGGACAAAAACTTGTCAAAACATAACTGATCAAACTAGAAGATCTTAATTTAAACCAGTACTAAATCTTAAACTTTCTTAGTGAATCTGGACGTTAAATTTCACATCGATAATTTTCTAACTTTAATATATTGTAATATGTTTTTTCAATATTAAATCGTCGGTTTTCCCGTCACAGAAAAAAATAGTGTATTATACACGGGAAAAATATTAGATTTTAGCTCTCGGTTTTTTGTCTCCCTCCGCTTCGCGACAACACAACCTCGAGCTAAAATGTAATACATTTTTCCTTTGTATAATAAATAACTATTTTAGCCTTTACATAAAAAACCTTAATGGGTTGTACGAAACACCCTTTCCCACAGGTAAAAAAAATCAACCAGCCTCATGTTACCCGAAAAATTATTTTAGTTTAGAAATAATAATCCTCATTTACCCGTTTGACAGTTCAAAAATTTATGACAGAACTCGACCCTGCAATTTGGCGTCAGCTACTTTGGCCACTTAAATTTTTATTGCTGTCCCAGATAATATTAAAACAATTTTATCCGTCTGGTGGGTACCCAGACCGTGGTTTTATTGTGTTTTTTAGATAACCAAAATAGCCTTTAATATATATGTTTAAGGGGGCAGCAGTTATGTGTCGATTTTTATTATAACATTTAGGTTAAACATTAAATTGAACTATTAAGGGCGATTATTCGTTGGAAAAATTGGGGTAAAGGAGCCGCTCGTCATTAAAGGATGTTCCGAAGGCATCAAGTGAAATTATTAAATTAAACTAATTATATTTAAGTTTGGCTGTGGAACCGTTTGGGAAAAAATGACTGATAAATGTAGCGACAAATAATAATCGGTGGTTTTGAGGCTGCTATAGTGAAAGACTAAATTGTTAAGCAAGCTGTTCACTTTAAACGTCTAGAACAAACCAATAAAGCCCAAAAATTAGAATTAGGTTTAAGATATTTGGGGATCCCAGCAATGACGAATATGCACATATTTTTTTATTGCATAAATCATTTAATGAAGTCATTACAAACCCAAAAAAATTATTTTGAAGAAAATTACTAGAATAAATGTTCGCTTTTCGGTATAATTTATTACAATTTAAAAAGCAGCCATTTGTCCTTAGTGAAAAGTGACGTCAGGAGATCAGCAAAAATCTACAGGTTAACGTAAAGCTTAACTTAAAGTCGAACAGGTTTGATTTTCTCGGAAACAGTCAGAGGGAGAGAAATCGAATTTTTTGGGGTGATAGAGGAATAGTTCAACTAGCTTCGGTAAAAAATTCAGTTATACAGGATGTTTCGTTTCGGAGCTATTAAACGTCAAAGTCGAAATTTCCGCGATTTCCGTTGAAATCGGATACAGGTCGCAAATGTGAATTAAATCGATGTAAATTTTCGGAGATTGTAGGGGCACCCGGAGCTTCAGAACTCCTGTGAAACTGGAGAGGATTTTATCCGTTAATTATCTAGGAATACCTCCCATTAATTTAAATCGCTTATTTTTTCGCTAAAGTTATAAATAAATAGGTTTATTTGCATCGGGGACATCTAAAATTTGAAAATTTTTGAATTTTCGAAGATTGTCATGAAAATAAAGAATTGCAGTTTATTTACTGGAAATTACTAAAATATGTCAAAATTTCGCAGAAATGCCAATTTTTGTTGCACAATTGAAAGGTTCCTGGATGGATTTCGGCTTGAAGTATACATGAATAAGATTTTAGGAACATTCTACTTTAAGTGCAGGAATTGGATGAGTTAAGCAGTAAATACCATTTTTATTGAGTTGTCGATGACTCTCCAACACTGGAATTCGCCATATACTCATGATGAGTCATAAGTTCAGTTTTAACGACACAGCCAATGGGATCACGTTTTACAAGTTTCGAAATTCGCGCGAAAATTTGCAGTTTTAAAACCTTTTTTTTTGTTAATAAAGACCAAAATAAATGAATAACAGCAACCGCCATAAACATTTAATTTATGTAGAGAATATGAAAAAATATTTCAGATTTATTTGGGTTATATGGATATTCCCTATTAGCCATAGGTAAAAATGACCCTAACTTTCATCTTTGGAAAAACATTTATGCCCGCATTATCTCCCGAATGGGACCATTGTGCGCCTGTTTGAAATAATGCTCACTCAAGACGCCATGTTAAAGAAATAAAGTAAAAGACAACTTTTGCATACTTGCCAACACGTTTTGCAAAGTTACAATGTATTAAATAATTAGCCTAATGTGAATAAATAAGTCAAACAAATTACGACCCAACTTTTATAAAATTATACATTTATGTAAATAGCTTTATTATGCTAAGCGGCAATTGATGGTTAATCAGATGTTATACAGGTAGTATTTCAGTAATAATTACATAATTAGTATCAGTTTAAAGAAATAAAGACACCGATGATTCAAACGGGTGGAAGAAGTTGTGATTTGATTATTTAGATTCCCACAAACATTGAATTTCAAGTAGTTTTTTTTTCATTAGATAAATTTTGGTTTTTGAGCTTGTCCTGTCTTTACTGGTACGGCAAATTTACATTTAGAATAAATTATAACCCTACATAGGACTGGTTTTGATAATTTGAAAAAAATATTAAAAAAATACAAATGTTTTAAATAAAAAGCAAATTGGAAAACTATTTACGTAACCAGAACTGCTTTATTTTGTTTAACGAGTATAATGTTTGAGGGACGAGCGAAGAGAGATCTCCCAAAATTACGTGAGTTAAAGAAAATTGCACTTCCTAACATGTTTCCCGCAAGATTTTTTCTAATTCTGAAAAAAATATGTAAATAAAATTATTACTTTTAATTATTGTATCAAAACATCCAAGTCGGCATCAGACGAAGATAATTTTATTTCATCTAGTAGGTACCTATATTGTATCCAATTTTATGTGATAATGATGACAAAAAAACAATTGAACAAGAATTCACCGTATTGGTCAGTTCCATGGAAGGTTTACACCAGAATATATTTTAGTGATCATAATATTCATCTTTTCTTTCCTGATAATCACGGAGGAATCAGATTTCTTTCTATCCGTGTTGGCGAAAGTGCATTAGACAAAGACAAATAAAAAAATAATTTGTTCAAATTTGTATCGTATATTCTTTGCTTGTGGAAGTATTGCTGGTTATATACTTCGAAAGATTAGTCATCGTAAAATTCTGTTTTTTTTTCCCCATAAAATTCCCAACGGAATCCGATTTCTTTCTATCCCTGTTAGCAAAAGAGGCATTAGTAAAAAACAAATAAAAATGATGCTGTTGCCAATAAAAAAGAATAATCAAACATGTTATCACAGTCGGCTTTGTTTGTGCAAGTATTTCTAGTTGTCTACTGTGAAAGTTTAATCGGAATTGCCATAAAAAATAAATTTCTAACCCGACAAAATACTTACGTATGTTTTATGATTTTATAGCAAAAGACCTGTTTTTACTGAACACAAACAGCATTTGCAAAAATCTCGTTTTTATTAAGCAAAAACAGTGTCAGCATAACCACATTAACCTTCTTATTTTATACTACTTAAAACTGTTTCCTACCCAAGTAACAATACTCCCTCTAACCAATAATTTGCAATAAAAGAATCGGAGGAAATTAAGATAAGCAATTTATAATGTTAAAAAATATTCCCTATTCTCCGATATATAATGAAAATGGATCTATAATACAGACTACTTGCGAACAGTGACGTTTATGTAAGTTAAAGACGCGATAAAAATTGTTTAATCGAATATACCAAGTAGTTTCACAATTTTTAACTGTAAATGTTGAGTATTAGTTCCCGAAGGATAGATACACTTTGTAATGGCACTGTGACTTCAGCTTTAAACTGAAACCAAACGTTTCTAGGGCGCAATTTTCACTACTTTCTCAATAACTAAAGAAATCTTCTGTAATGCCCACTATTCTCAACTTTATATCGGCATCGGGTCGGCGGTTACTCATTCCCATAACGGTCGGTCCAAGTAATGTAAAGGAGAACAAATATGTACCTTGCGTAATATTTCACTAGTTGTTAGTCATAGAACACAGGAATTTAAGCTGCTAATACTTTATATAAACTTTTTAAGTATATTTTTACCCTGCAGAAACAACTTATATTATGGGATAGGCTTCAAATAATATGTCATGTTTATCTTTCACATAACCTAACTTTCTACCAGCTGTAAAAGTTTTACGAGTATGAGAGAGAAAAAATGAGAGAGAGACATAATTGATAATATTATTATGTGTTTTAGTGATCTGATCAGTTTTGGGTAATTTTATAAGTCAGTATCTCTGTAGAGAATGTGAAAAATCCATTTGAAATTTAATCATTTTTACATGTGCATAACGTATCCACTGATTTGGTTGAGCTATTTTGGAAAATATATTTTCCAGACTGGATTAAATTTTAAAACGACATGTAAACCAAAATATACAACTAACCGCTTGAGATATAAATTTTAAAATCATGAAAATAGTTCCATATATTTACAGAGTTATCGCATAAAATGCCCTGTCGATATACATCATTTTGATAAATCGCAGATTTATCCTATTTTCAAAATGGAACAATAAATTTTAATTTTTAAATGAAAATATTGAATTATCCAGTCTATGTAGATACTGAAAAAATAAAAAATTGTTAACAGAAATCAAGTCGCATTAGTACTTAAAGTTTACCTATTTATATTGCAAAAATACAGAGTGTTCGAAAAGTCTTAGTATGGACAAATATCTTTGCTATATAGTAGTAAAGATAGAGACCAAATTTTAGGTGTACTTATCTTTTTGGTTATTAAATCTACTTTTTTATGTAATTTAACTTTTTTAGGCCCCTTGAGGGGCGAGGCTAGGGAGTTGAAGTCAAAAATTTTTAATGCAACCCTATGCCGTGTGGTACCTTATTTTAAAGGTCTTCAAAAAAGAAACATTTTCCCGCAAACCTGAGGTCCGTATCTTAATTCGTTTTTAAATGGCAAGCCTTTAAAAATTAAAAATCGCGAAAAAAAATTATTCGAACGGAGCCCAAAGGAAAAAAAACTCTGGTCGCTTGCTTGTTGGAGTTGGCTGGTTGCTGCATCTAGGTCTATTCCTACTGCTAATAAAGGAGTGCCATTCACAGTTACATTTTCTGTTTGTGGGAGATCACAAGTGTACAGTAAATAAAGGACCTGACCCAAGACGCTTCCTTGAGGTACACCTGCTTTAACCTCTTTCAGGTTAAGTATTCATCCTCCTGTTTAATTCTAAACACTGTAATGTAGGAAGTTAGTAACTCTACATATTGTTTTGGTTTCTTACTGTTTAATTTGTTAATTAGCCCTGTGTGCAACACTTTATCAAAACCTTGAGCCACGACACGGAAGATAGCTGAGCCGATTAGCTTTCCTTCTAGTGCCTTTCTATATATAACGTGTTATTCGATGGACTTGATCTATCCTGGAGTGCTTACATCTAAAGCCAAATTGTTGATTTGGGATTAGATTACTGTTCTCTATTGTAATCTTACGTTGTTTTACTCGTTTTAAGAAAAGCATTTCGAATAATTTTAAAATAATTGGTAACAATAATTATGTCAATGAGCGAAATTAAAAAATTGACTGTACAAATTCTACTGATTTAGGATTGTTTATAATAGAAAATAGAAGTACATCCAACAAAAATCTCCTTAGTGAACATTAGCTAATTTTCAAATTCCACATCCCACTTACGTCACCCATTTATCACCTTGAGGACGTCGAAAGGACGCAAATGACATCGCGATATGGCGTTAGCTAAAGTGCAAAGCAAGAGCCGCCTCTCGGTAATTTATTATGTAAACCGGACCACATGCCGCGTGAGCCCAACTATCAACCAATCTATTTGTCACCGGGAGCGAGTCGAGCTAAATTACGAAATAACCAGCGGGTCAAGCCCCGGCGAACGAAAGGATTATTTCAGAATTTATTTCAATTCGGATTGCTTTTGCGAAATCAAACTTTTAGTTTAAATGCACTGACTGACTGTCAGTGGCGTAGCCAAGGGGGGCAAAGGGGGGCGATTGCCCCCCGCCCTCTACTGATCGGCGCCCACCAGCCCATGTAATAACCGCTAATACATATACCATCAGTAGGCATGAGAGCATGAGATAAAAATAAATTTAACAAAGCTTTTAAAATGAAAAGTACTTTTAAATCAAATAAATAATTTAGTTATTAGTAGATATTTCACACTCCGTTATTTCAGTATTAACGTATGAGAAACTCGGAAATATAATATGGCGCCTAGTGGCGTAACGCAAAATGCTCCACCCTCCCCGCAAGATGTAGGCAACCCTGTCATATTTGAGCAAGTCAATGCAGAGCGCATAACGGAGTAACCGGAATGGAGTACCGGGGGGGGGGGGGGGGGGGTGTTGTTCAATAGAATAAATTATAGTATCTAGTTTTTGTATTCAAAAATATAATTATTTTAATTAAAAAGATTCTTACCTTACGAAGTCGTGGTGCTGCTAATAAACTATTTTTAACGGAAAGAAATAAACAGGGCAGATTAGAATTTGCACATGAATATTTAAATCAAAATAATTTCTGGGAAACACTTTTATTTTCTGACGAGAAAACTCATGTAATAATGGGAGAATTCGAGTTTATAGGCCTTCCAGCATGCACTATGATATGTAGTATACACATAGATATACACCCACAAAACCAACCAAATTGACGTTCCTCTATAAACCTTTGCGGTTGGATTAGCGCTAGAGGGCCAGGAGTTTGCCACATCGTGGAAGGAAGACTAACTGCAGCCGTATACGTTAATATACTAAATTAAGAGATGATACCATCGATAAACGCTGTATATGGTCAAAATTTGACATGATTCAGCATGATAATGCTCCAATACACACAGCACGCATTGTGCAAAATTTTCTCCAAGAAAATAATATAGCAGTTCTTCCCTGGCCTTCGAAGAGTCCCGATTTAAACCCGAGCGAAAACATTACGGGTAAAATGGTCAACATGATTTTCGACCAAGAAACAGGGATGAATTACGCTACAGGATAAATCAAGCTTGGGGATGAAGTAACGGGCGAATTATGCAGAAACCTAGTTTTGCGTATGCCGCAAAGGCTTCAAGAAGTAATAATAATATACAGAAATGGCTTTATGACCAAATATTAAAAAAATTGTGTTGCTTTGACAAATCTTGTGTTTGTTTTTTTATCTTTTATTTAATTTATTTTATTATTTGGTTTTATTTTTCATATTCAGGCGATATTAAATATACTTTAAGTAAAATATTTGACTTTTTTCTAAATAAAACAATGTTCAATAAATTTAGTTTCTCCATATAAACTGTCCCTCAAATTAATACAACAAGAAATATATTTTGATGTCACCTTGCAAAATACAAAACGTTAAATTATGTAACCTAGTTACTTTTTAAAAGTTAGGTATTTTTACCTTTCCAGCTCTAGAGCACCTTTTAAAGTCTAGGAGATACATATTTCCTTTCCCAGTTTTGTGATTTTGCTGTCATAGTTTTTTATCGGCATGGTGGTACATAGGTATCATAATTTTCTGGGATGAAATACGGGTAAAACCCTATTGATGCGATATTTTAATTGGCTGTAAAAAATATGAGTGGAATAGTCCTCAGTAAATACTACACTTTCATTGCCATTATCTCATAAATATCGATAAACCCATAATAGTCATAATAATAGTGTCGCGACTACCGGAAGTAATCGAACCTCCCACAATTGCGCCCGGTGCGCGTCCAAACTAACTGATGCGGTTCTTTTCGCCAATTTAAAAGGCAAAAATGTCAGCTGTCGCTACCTAATTACAGGTTGCAATGGTTTATTTATTGGTTTCAGTAACCGTGTCATAAACGAACAATTTTACGGTTTCCTGGATGGGTTTTCTATAGTTTTAAGGGGTTCCTGAATAAAAATTAAGGCCGTGAATGTCGTAAGTTGAGCATGTGGGTGACAAGCGACAGATGTTAAATGGGTAAAACAAATTCTTAACAATTTTACCAATAAAACTGCCGATAAAGAACAAATAGGTAACAAACCTAAGGAACCCTAAGCAAAACTTGGGTGTCAACCATTGATGTCGCATCAAAGAGATGCCGTTATATGCATTTTAGAGCAGTCAGGGATTCCCGAGTTATTTAAAATTCGCCAAACAATATGGTCCCCTACTTACTTCCCGAAAATTTAGTCTTAAAGGGTGGTTAAAAAGATTTTATTGCAGTTTTTCGGATTTCTGTTAAACTTATGATGTAATTTAAATCAAAATGTGAAAAATACCTCATCAAACTTTACATGGATCAAATTAGGACCGAGATGTTTCTCAAAGAAAACATTTGATTTGAATCACAAAAGCTAGGTCAGTATATGACCTACATGTCGGTCATAATTTGGTTCTCGTAGTTAAATTATCTACAGGCCAGGACTCTTGTTTTTCTGGAAGTACCTATAGGTAGAAAAGGGATAAATCCCCAACAGCGCGATCACGAGCGAAAGAAGGGAGTTTTCTTGTGAGGACAGGGTTCTGATGAGTCGAATGGCTCTCTTTTAAACAGAGTCAAGGATGTTACATAACTATCGAAGGTGATGCTGCTCCCCAGATGTGGGAACAGTATTCTAGGTTAGGTCTTATTTGGGAAATGGAGATTATATAAGTTGGAAAGGCAGAAGTATTTTCTGGCTTGGACAAAAAACCAAGCTTTTTATCAGCTAATGTGGCTACTAAAGTAATGTGTTTATGCCAGTAGTTGAGATCATGGTCAGGGGGGCTCCGGTAGCCGAGTTGGTACGGCACCAGCTTTGCAACCTTAAAGATGGTTTTAAAAAAAAATTTTCCAGTAAAAATAAATTAAAACCCTTGTAAATAATAACTGTACATACTAACTTTATTCTGTAAAAAGCCTTAATTTGTTCATAGCCCTTAAAGATTACTCGGAAAGGGCTGTATCCATTTAGTACGCGATACTACTCTTACCACAAGGGCTAACAACAGCCCCAGCCACGGCCTGTGCGTTTTCTCGGTGAATATATATTTAATATTATATTGTACTGAGAAATCTTAAGAAATTAGTTGTAAGAAGTATTGTAAATTATTAATTATGAATGACTAAATATGTTTGAAATGAGCTTTGCAACCGAGAGGCGCGGGTTCGAATCCCGCTTCGACCATGGATATTTTCTGATTGTTGTTGGAAGGTGGTAGAGGAATTCTTCCTCGACCAAGGTGTTACCACCCCACACATCCTCATAAGGGGCTGGTGAAATCCCTACGGATGTTTCCAGCTCTGGATGTGTGAGTCGATTGCCCAGTACACCCACGGTACATAGTACTTAGACTTCGGTCTTCGTGGGCTGTCAGAAGATAAAAAAAAAGCGATACCAACAGGATCCAACGTTTCTTCGTTCTGTAGGGTTTCGCCATTCACATGGATGGGATATGTGCTAATGAGATCAGCTGTGGATCTTTGGTGACGAAATCGATGTCTGTCGTGAATGAGTTTGTGTTTTTCTAGATATTTTAGAATTTGCAAGTTGATGAGTTCCTCCATAACGTAGCAGACAACAGAGAGATAGACTTATAACTGGAACCTTTCTTGGAAACAAGTAAGAACATCAAAAATTCTATTTTCCCTTACTCTATAGAATGGCACGAAAATCAAAATTTTGTGAGAGCCCATTTAATTGTTGGCCCTGTGTAATGATTTACAATCAAGCCGATAACATAATAATGGATTATCGCAATTAAGAATATTTTCTTCGAAGGGTCACACAACAAACAAATCACTCAAAGTTTCACTGACCATTCGCACATTTTCCGTACACAACTGCGGGAACACACACTGGCCGTGTTTACATGTATACGTGTGTCGTTCGCATCCTGCGTTTCCCACACAACTTATTCGTAGGTTGACGTGCTCTGGCCACATTTATTACCCGAACCATTTGTTATTTCTCTGTTCTATTTTACTGTTAGACTGCGGAATGTCGTGTTAAGTTGATCTATTGCCAGAAGAATGAATTTGCGGTCTCGAATTGTGAACTAGGACCTATAAGTTTGAAAGGGTAGTAACAGTAATCATTTGTATTTGTAATTTGCCAGAACAGTGAAATGGAAAGTTATTTAAAAAAATAGAACAGTATAAAGTTAAGACCCTTGGGAAACTTGAAGGCTTTTCATAAAAACTACAGTTAGATTCGCACAATGGCATAAACAGATTTGACTGAACATGCACATAAATATTTTTTTCTACGATCGTGCAAAAAGTTAGTACTTTTTGCACTATTTACTGTGCCAAAAGCTTAATTTTTTGCACTAGTGCAAAAAGTAACTTATTTTTTGCACTAGTGCAAAAAACACTTTGATACCCTAATGAATACGAGTATATTAAAGATAAAAATTTTTTCTTGTATATTTGAGTATACGTATCAACGTGGCAACTATAGACACATAGGTACTATTTAATATTCCTCAAAACACCAGTGTTTAATATTAAAAAGATAAAAAAGCTTTACTCCAATTTTAAGTAATCCAAATTGTGCCACTAACAAAACCATATTATTCATAGTAACCTATGGATGGTGTTTGACAGTGACAATTTCCGTAATTAATTTCAAGTTGTCAGTTTAAAACTTAAATTTAATGCATAAATAAAATACGAGCTAGTGTGAATTTAAATCGTAAAAATGTCGAGTTCGGACAGTGATGGTGAGGAAGAAACTATTTGTACTCCTCCAGATATAATTGAGACAGCAAATGAAGCTGCAGCAGATTTATTACCAGAAAAATCTAAAAAAGTCTATGAAATTTGTTATAGACGGTTTACAGACTGGTGCGACACAAAGTTTGTTAAAAACGTTACTGAAAACGTGCTTCTAGCGTATTTAAAAGAAAAATCTGAGATACTAAAGCCATCGACCTTATGGTCAGAATATTCAATGTTAAAGGCTACACTTATCATCAATAAAAATGTGGATATTCGAAATTTTACCAAATTAATCCCATTTTTAAAGAAAAAGTCAGTAGGATTTCGTCCCAAAAAATCAAAAATTTTTACCAGAGAGGAATTTGACAAATTTTTGGTTGAAGCTCCGGATAATAAATATCTAATGATGAAGGTAACACATACAAAATAAATGTTAATTTTTAACTTTATACTTACTTATGTTTTCTTATAGATAGTTGCAGTATTTGGCATTGCAGGAGCATGCCGCAGGGACGAGTTGCAAAAACTAACATTAAATGATATTAATGACATGGGCTCTATAATAACAGTAAAAATTCCCGATTCCAAGACAAACAAACCCCGATCATTCGTAATAAGCGGTAAAATTAGATGTTTTAATTTTGTTGAAATGTATCGTAAATATGCATCCCTTCGTCCCCAGTCTACAAATCACACTAGATTTTTTATAAGATATTTCAACGGAAAATGTTCAGTTCAACCTGTTGGTGTAAATACTTTTGGCAAAATTCCAAGTGATATTGCAAAATACTTGAATATTGAAAATCCAATGCAATATACGGGACACTGTTTTCGCAGATCTTCTGCAACATTGCTTGTGGAATCGGGGGCAGACATGTTAACATTAAAACGACATGGAGGATGGAAATCTTCAACTGTAGCTGAGGGCTACATTGAGGAATCAATTTCTAAGAAAACTGAAATAGCGACTCAAATTTTGGAAGGTGAACCAAGTACCAATACCGGAAATTTCACAACAATTCGAAAAAGAGTTTTAAATGAAGAACCTGAGACCTCTACAAGCAAAAACGAAAACAAAATTCAAAAAATTACTGGAAATGAAGTTTGTCCATCAGTTACCATAGTAAATTGCTCTAACTGCGATATTAAAATTGAAATTAACTCGAAAAAAGTAAACAACTAGTTTTGTAAAAATCACGTTAGTTTAAACTGTTTATGTTTTTGTTAGAACTATTTTAATATTCCTTGCATTGTAAAATATTTCTTAAATTGTAAAATACTGTTATAAAAAATAAACCGATCGTAGAAAAAATATTGTGTGTAACATGTGCAAAAAGTATATTTGTTGCACTCAGCATGATTGCAGCTCTCGACTTCGTCTCGAGCTGCAAACTTCATGCATCGTGCAACAAATATATACTTTTTGCACTAGTTACACAAATAACTATTTTCTACAAACGTGTTAAAAATGCATTTTTTAACACGCCGCAGACGCCTTAAAAATGTTACTTTATGGCACTAGTGTTAAAAGTACTTTATAGCACTAGTGTTAAAAGTACTACTATGGCAACTACGACGCCAACAATGGTTGTTAGATTTTTTGACAAATGTCAACTTCATAATTTTATATTATATCTACGATGCTACTTAAAACTATGTGTTTCGAATATGTTAAACTTTCTAAAAATTGTAATTGTATTTTTGTTTTTTATTGTCGTTTGTAGAAAAAATTTTGTATGATATTTGTGTTAAAAGTACTTTTAAGGCACTCATTTGAATTGCAGAATTCGCTTCGCTCATTCTGCAAACTTTCAAATTCGTGACGTAAAATTATACTTTTAACACTTATATCATAAATAACTATTTTCTACAAACGTGTTAAAAATGCATTTTTTAACACGCCGCAGAGGCCTTAAAAATGTTACTTTATGGCACTAGTGTTAAAAGTACTTATAGCACTAGTGTTAAAAGTACTACTATGGCAACTACGACGTCAACAATGGTTGTTAGATTTTTTGACAAATGTCAACTTCATAATTTTATATTATATCTACGATGCTACTTAAAACTATGTGTTTCGAATATGTTAAACTTTCTAAAAATTGTAATTGTGTTTTTGTTTTTTATTGTCGTTTGTAGAAAAAATTTTGTATGATATTTGTGTTAAAAGTACTTTTAAGGCACTCATTTGAATTGCAGAATTCGCTTCGCTCATTCTGCAAACTTTCAAATTCGTGCCGTAAAATTATACTTTTAACACTTATATCATAAATAACTATTATGTTCTACTTCATCAAAATGGCATTGTTTATTATTGTGTTTGACGGCCATAATTTACTACTTGATTGGACTCAGTCCAATATGTAGTGAGATGAATGAAAACAAAATTTTGCAATATAAAAATACATTTATTGCGAGTATAGGTACCTAATTAGGAACTAAAATATTTTTGACTGAGATTTTCGTTTATAACATTTACTGCTTCTCTCCTCAAAGTGCAACAATAGTCTGCTAGCATGACAGGATTCCACTTGCCCTGGTAACGCCGTTCCATCCCTGAAATGTCTTGATGGAACCGTTCTCCATGTTCCTCAGTGACACCACCCATGTTAGTTGAAAAAAATCTTAATGTGAGTGCATCATGTGAACTTTTAATGACATCTTGCAACCCGCTAGTCTGAATGCCTCCAACATGTCTTCCACTATGTATCCATGTTTTGTAATTGTCAGCCTTTGTTTCCCAATAAATTCTTAAAAACTGCAACCATTGATCTACACGCCCTTTTTTCGACCATGTTTAATTCACCCTCAAAATTGACATCCTGTCATTAAAAGTTCACATGATGCACGAATGAAATCAACGAAGTACTAAATTTCTTTGTTGATTTGAGGGCCAACAAATATTCCTTCTTTTACTTTAGCCTCATTTAAGGTAACTTTGTTCGGAGATATTGGAATTCTTCTTCTTCGTGATTCATTCCTTTCACAACCTTTTTCATCAAACCTTACTTAATGTGAAGAGGAGGTATAAGATTTTTTTGCTGATTCACCCAAGGAGGTCGCTCTATGTTTTGTGTCCCTGGTTGAACAGATGTTCTTGGCAGCCAGTCTTTTTTAACATAATAATTCACTTTATCGGGATAATTCCATAAACAGAGGAGGCAGCAATATTTTGTATACCCTTGTTGCATCCCTATAAGTATTGGACTTGAAAATCAGCACAAATGCTCCACAAATATTGATTGTAATAAATTTTTTGCAGCAGTTAGGTGGCAGTGATTCTTACTGAAGAAAAGAGAGATTAGATTTTAAAGAATCCAACTGCTGTTCATCGACCCTTCATATCGCTCGATACTATTAAACCATTAAAAGAAGAATATTATAAAAAAAGAAGCAAACCCACTAAAAGAAAAAGAGCTCCTCCTACATCGTCACGTCTTCGGGAGCACGTCTCGGGTACTCGCGGGTACTCTATAATTATCCAGCCAGCTTCTACCTTAATAATATCTCTGCGACGCGGACCGGTGGGATTACGGTGGTTTATAATGGTTTGCCAACTTCCACAAAGGCTAATAATGTCCCGACCGTGGAAGTGAA
Organism: Philopedon plagiatum; assembly: GCA_963971165.1. Taxonomy (NCBI): domain Eukaryota; kingdom Metazoa; phylum Arthropoda; class Insecta; order Coleoptera; family Curculionidae; genus Philopedon; species Philopedon plagiatum. Next base: position 100,802,824 of record OZ020193.1, read on the forward strand.
GGTCCTGATTTATATAAAAAAAAAACAGATATGTCGGGTTCCATTCATGTGAGAACCCACGGTCAGGGCCTTTCTGTAGGATGTTCTCATGTATACGGCTTGTCTCTTGTTTTATATGAAAACACAATAAAATACTTCAACGTGGCACTTCACTTTTTGTTCTAATATTATTTATGAAGACTTTGGATATAATGTTCTTATTCGATTTCTGTGGTAGAAAAGATATCCAACTATGCGCAGACCAAAAGCCAAAACTGTCTTCCTTTTTTTGCAATCTCTGTCCGAGCAAAACTGTCGACTTTTTTTAATAAGTAGTCGAATTTTCTGCGTTTGCTTGAATTAAACTGTCGACCTCAACTCAAACTCAACTGTAGACGCTTTTTTGGTACGAGGTCCTAATAGCCAACTCGTGCTCAAATTATTCAACTCGAGCATCTACGGAGAGGGCGTTCTATCTAAATTGTTGGGATCCGTGGAACGAATTGGGGTGCTGAGTGGGGAAAGTACACTAGGGCAATAGTGCACATAACAAAATGTACAGGGATATCCAAATAAAAGTGACCAGACCTTATACCTTTTATATTTTTAAAGATGAGAAAAAATATTAAAAATGAAAGTTTTGGGGATTTTTATGGATCATTCATATATCTTATCAGCAAAACAATTGAGTATCGAATAAAAATATAGTATAAAACATCGATTTTCTCCCTTATTTTAAATTGGATGGTATGATTTTTATCATATTTTTGGATTCTAGGAGAAGTTCTAGACATATTTTGTATAACATACCTTATGCGGTTTTCAATTGCTTTTGCAATATTTCAAATTAAAATTTATCTCGCATAAATATACTTTAAACGTAACTATCCAGGTTGCGAAAGAAATACCTGATATCTTTTTAAATTTTCTTCGTAGGTAAGTCAAAGTTAAAGTCAAGGTTGACAATAATACTTTAGTCACCGTGAATTTATAATTTAATCTTCATGCAAAATGAGTTATATATTAATGAGAGGTACAAAATGTTAAAATTATATTTAACAAATACCAGAGGGACAAAGAACTCCATCAGTAAAGACCATAATAAAAATAACTAGAAGACTAGAAGAAAGAGGAATTGTGGGCAATGGAAAAAGAAGAAGAGAAAGAAATGAAGAAAGGGTCCTAGCGATTTTATTATATTTTCAAGAGAATTCAAAAACATCAATTCCTGATTGTATGCGGTATCCCAGATATGAAAGAAGAGATAAAATGTTGACTTATGGAGCAGTTCAAAGAACGTTAAAGTGTTTGAAGTATAGACCATATAAAATTATGCCAGTTTAAAAGTTTAGTGCCGATCAAAAGGAAAGACTTTTGTCACAAATATTAACGAAAGAATGCGGCAAAATCCTAATTTATTTTATACTCTCGCATCAAATCAGTCACCATCAACAGAACTCGGCCTCGAATAACCAGAACATTTAAGAAATATTAAAAAATAGTCACAAATTCACAAACACCACTATAACTCACAGGCTGCTATAACAATAATTTCACCTTTAATTATTACCATACAATAGACAAAAAGGAAAAATTTTCTAAACAAACTGTGAAAGTATTTTTCGCACACTGGGCTATCGCCTCGTTGCGAAAACATTTCCACTCGTGTGAAAAATGTCACTTTCAACACTTGTTATGTAATATACCATTAGAATTACATGTTTCAGTCGGACGCCTATCGACGCTTCCATTGTCCACCTTTTTTGCAAATCCTCCAAATGGTGTTGTTTTATTGCAAACGGTCAGCCACACTCATTATATCTTGTACGATTCTACATTTTATAGTTTATATCCCTTATTACTAACTTATTAGGTAAAACAATACCCGATAATCATTTCACCTGAATAAAAGCTCTAAAAGTCAACAACCACCTAACTAAATCATTTGTGTTTAACAGGATAATGAAATGTTTTCACTCTTTTCGGCAGTGATTATATGCTTTTAGCTCCTAATTCTTTCTTTAGAGAATTATGGGTTTCAATGACTACAATTACGCGCACGAAAATCCTTAGGCCTTTGGGGAACACTGAAAAAATGTATATTTAACATTCTTTATATTGTATAATTTAGTAGAAGGTACCGTTGTCGACACGACATAATCTTTAAAATACAAGAGGAATCGTTTTGCAAATTTGTTAATTCTATCTACAACAAACTTTTTTAAGCGCGAAAGCAGTATCTTATAAAGTCAATAAATATACTTCTCAAAACGAGAAAATGCGGGAATTCAAGAGATGACAGATATGACGTTAATGAAAACGTGTATTTTTGTCCTGCTCTATAAACACCGAATCGAGAGAAATGAAAGTGTTACATGGCACATCTTATTATACATTTATCAAGAGTAGCATTAAAATTTCTCAGCGTTTTTTTAACATATCCACCTATTACCCAGTCTGTCATAAATAAGCTTGTACTGTAATATCACATGGTGTATTATTAAATACAGCAGAAGAAAAAGCAATAAACGATTATAAAACATCACGGCCAAACGTCGATTGCAGATAATGATGGACTATAGTGGAAAACATCGCAGGGACTGTCCCAACCGAGCGCGAACGTTGCATGAACACCCATTCACGGGCACAGCTTTAGATAATAGAAGCTCTTAGACGTGCAACTACGCAGTGGCGCGCAGTAAGTATGTCGAAATCTTCTTGCCCTTAATGTACAAAAATATTTGTGGTGATAAGTGCAAAGGCGGCATTGTCAGATGTCCGTAATGTTCAGAAATTCCGCGAGAAAAGTTTCAAAATGGGTGACAGATGGGCTTCCTCTTAACACCTGAGCTATCAGCGTTTTGCTAAGAAGTTTTGTGTAGACAACTATACCATACCCCTCAGCACAGTTTCCATTCACCTGCAGCTAGTATGTGCCGAACCATCGTTCCTGGTTGCTCTGGTGATCAATACCAAGGAGGTATTGTCAAATGTCCGTTATGTTTAGAAATACTGGGAGAAAAGCTTTTTCAACCTCCTCTCTAACTTTCTACATCCCACCTGAGCTACCAGCGTTTCGCTCAGCAGTTATGTGTAGACAAGCATACACCTCAGCACACTTTTCATCCACCTGCAGCTAGTCTCTTCCGAACCAAAATTCCTGGTTGCTCTGGTATTGTCAAATAGCCGTATGTCTCGAAATGCTGGGAGAAAAACTTCATCTTCCGACCTTCTCTCTACATCAACATATGGTAGTCTTCCTACTGCTATGATAGATTTAGAGATAGAGATAGAGTCTTTCAAGGTATTTCAAGTCTTGAGTACACTAAGTCTAAATGCTTTTCTGCAGAGTTATCCGGACCTCCAAGCTTTGCTGTGTTAACACTGTTAACAGTCCCAATATTCTCGATACGCACCCTAGAGGTACTAAGGTATGTACCTACTGGTAGGTACTAAGGTATTTAGCGGAGCTTGTTAATGTGCTGCACTGTTGGATAAACATCGCTTGATCCTGGAGTTTCCTGCGCTTTAAAGTTTATAATCTATTTCATTTGTTCCTGAGTGAACACCTACCAGTGGTGACCTACCAGTTTCCCGTAGAAGTCTGTCCGCCGACGTTTTTTAGGCTCAGAAAAAAGTAGATATCATTCATCGACTAAATAATACAGCACTGTATTTAAGTATTTAATTCTTTCTCATTCGCCGTGTTGTCAAGAATTATTGTATAGTTTTTATAGACTAAAGAGATTCAAGAAGCTACTGCTTCTAGTGCTTGCTGGAAGCTAGTGACATGATCTATCATTAACAAATTTGCTATTAGTCACCTAACCTCCTGTCATTAATACCCTCTAAATAAATGCTAAAGAGTGAAATGCAAGGCTGGTAAACGTCTATTTCAGTAATAGTAATAATAATATAATTCGAGCACAGGGTACTCTGTGGCTTTTTTCACGTTTATTTAACTGCTAATATATGAAATCAACCTTTAAAGTTGTAAACAAAATACGGAAATTAGGAAACGATTAACTTTCTAAGACAGCCAGGTTGTCCAACGCTAGTCCGGTCTAATTTGACAACCAAAAATTTTAAACTGACAAGTGCAAGAATAGGGCAAGTAAGTTTTATACAATGAATTTATTTCTGATCTTTTTCGCAAATTTATAAAGAAAAGGGCAATTTTAGTACGTTCTTTTGACCGTAATAGAACTAAATTCACACAGCAACTCGTTTCAAGAAAAAAATCATTTGGAAACCAAGCAAATCGCTGAAATAATTCATAAGTTTTTAATGATGACTTATTAACAATGACAGGACAAAAACCGGTCAAAACATAACTGATCAACTATAAGATCTTAATTAAAACTAGTTCTAAATCTTCAACCTTCTTAGTGATTCTGAACGATACAAACTTTATGAAAAGAATATGTAAAAAATAATCATGATGAATTGAACTGAAAGCCAATCATGAACCTGAAGTATTAATAATAAGGGACCGCGATGTACCTACTTAGATTTTAAACCAAATAAACCCACTAAACTGAACTTAAACTAAAATAAGACTACGCTCATGTGATACCGAAGCGATCACAAGTTCGCCGGAAATTAACTTTTCCTATCTACCCCGGAGGGCGGTCCCAATATTTTGTTACAATTTACCAGCGGATCGCGATCGTCAGCTCTATTCTATAAATTATTAAAAATATCTTGATTATGATTACCTGGTAGAAATGTTGGTATAAGACAAAAACTGAGACCGGGGCAGAGCCTTTTAAAGATAATCATAAAAATAAAAATATTAATAGCTGTGGTCAGTATTATAACACTAATACTACTTTTGTAATAGCTAAGAACTTTCACCACGAAATAAAATATTTATTATAAAATACTAAATCCGATTAAGTACCAGTTCGACTTGCACGCTGAGGGTTCTGTACTTGCACACTGAATGTTACAGGATTGTTCCAAAACTAATTGGTAAACAAAAGTCAAAGTAAACTGAATAAGGTCACGCGCGTTATGATTTATTTTAGATTTTCTTGGATTATACAGTATGCCCGCTGATGGGATTTAGAATGTTGCTAAGATACGTAAATACCAAATGTTGCAAGATACGTAAAAATGTCACTCCAAATCAAAGTTTTGGCTTGTAAAATAAATAAGATTCACCTTATGAAAAATTTAATTTTTCATACAGGGAGCATACAAAATACCAAAACGATATTTTACTTATGCTGAACAAAGGATTTTTATAGTCCAGTGTTATGGGGATGGCCAAGTATCATACCGCTACATCATGGAACAATTTAGCGAGAAATTTGTAGGAATCCCAATAAGTGAAATGACAATCTACAACACAATAAAAAAGTTCCAAAGAACTGGTTCGGTTATGAATATCAATAAGAAGAGGAAATATGACCAAAAAGATGCTGCCACAGTTTTAGTTCTTGAGTCTATTAGAGAAACTCCTGTGATGTCCCCTGGAAATCGTGCTGAACATCTTTTGTGAAAAAACTCATATTCAGATGATCTTAAAAGAAAATAAATTATTTCCGTTCAAATCCCATTTTAACCAATCATTGGAAGAGGAAGATGAAGCGAAAAGACTAGATTTTTGTTGATGAGTGGGACTCTTTCTAAAAGCGCGTGTTCTACCTTTAGTTCTACCCATACATCCCCATGCCCCGTTTTAAAATAACTTATAATTTCGTAATCTTAATCACGAAAATAGTAGGTACTTATGATTTTTTTATTTTCCCATTTATCTATTTTTGACTTGTACCAGTACTGCACGCAGCAAGCAGCAAGCAGCGTGATTTTTTGTCTTAGCTTAGATTTATGTAAATCGGCTATTTTACTGCAAAACAACACTTCCCAGTAAATTAATACTCATTTACCGAATTTGGTAAAACGGAATACAGCCACAACCATCCAAGCCACATCAGGGGCACAGTATGACCAAAAAGGCCGCAAACTTGCAGAAAGTACTTGTAATATGCACTTTTCTCCTCTATAATGACACATTCCACGGGTCACACGTGTTTATTTGCCTCTCGTACAACCACGAACCAATGCATGTACCAGCTTGCAGGCACTTACTCTGTTATTAGTGTTACTATCGGCTTCGATATTACGTTATTATGATAATCGCTATCAAAATTGCCGATATTACAGCCCTGGGCCGGTGTTGTACCTGAACCTGATCACGGGTAATTATCTGTCCCTGTTTCTATAATTATTATATGCACAAGTTCAGTCGACAACGAGCGAGATTTTTTAAAAATTATCTAGATATAAAATTTTGTACTGTTAAATAATTTAGAAGAAGCGAACTTACGAGGAACATTGAAAAATAATTTCTTACTTCAATAACAACAATAATAATTCAACATAATCACAATTCAACCCCTTTAACACCAAATAATTTGTCTTTATTCTTTATCATAATTAAACAAGCAGAATCCAGGAACAAAATTGCTGTTTACTGCTACCTGTCTTAAACTAATTTATGCTAAATTAATAACTAGGAAGGATGTGAGTATGGGGACACGCCGATCGAATATTTCTGCTGCAGCGGAAAGCTAGTTAAAATCTTGGCAGGTTTGGCATTTAGAGATGACTGTAGAGACGCTTTTAAGCAACTAAAGATCTTAACTTTGCCATCGGCATATATTTTTGAAAACTTAATATAAATAAAATACCGCGAAAATGAATACAGAAGGCAAATTGAAGTCCACAGCCATAACACCAGAAACAAGAACAATCTGATACCTGCATACTTCAGACTGAAGAGGTGCCAGGATGGTCCTGGATATTATGCAATAAAATTTCAGCCCAGCGGACAGCCCACGAAGGTCTTAACCTAAGTACCTACTCTAGGTACCGTGGGTGTACTGGGGTATCCGTCTCACACATCCAGAGCTGGAAACATCCGTTTTTGGATTGCACCAGCCCTTTAGCAGGTGTGTGGGGTGGTGCCGCCTCGGACGAGGAAGAATCCTCTACCACCTTCCTTGTTTAGTGCGAGACACGGCATTGTAAGTAAATAATTTCTTGGCAGATATAGGCACATTATTAAAAAACTTTCCTGAATTAAAAATGTGTATTTTGCTTGTTACGTTGATATCACTAGCTGCCCATAAAATTTGCCCCACCTGTAAAAAAATTACGGGCCGCGCCTGGTTACAAGGATACAAACAGATCAACAAACAAACCAACGAATGAATGAACATACCACTTAAACATAATACCCTCCTTCTTGCCTAGTCAGGTAAACAAGATCAACCTGATCAACTATTGTAATATAAAACTATACTGTTAAAATTTTAAAAGGGCTAACTTACGAGCAGGGCCCATTATGCCAATGTGCATGTACAAATATTCATTAAAATATAAAATTGGCGCCAATACCCTGCATAGATATTTATTATGATGATTGGTATTAAACCTTTTAAGTAATGTTAATGTTCTTGTGAATTGTTTAAAGAACAAAAATTACTTTGAATTAAGTATGTGGAAAATTTTGGTGGAAGCGCGAATCAAAGCAGATTAAGCGTACCTTACACGGTCAATAATATTGACAATATGTTATTATACTGACAAAAATATTGACCGTGTAAGGTGGATATATTGATGGTTTGATGGATTGAACTGATGCGAATTCGAATTTCCGAATATCAGGCATCAATATCATCGAGTAGAGGGATAACTGTGAGTATTACTGATCGTCTAAGGTGCGCTGTCAATATTGGATCAATCCTTAGTGTAACGTCAGCTGCAGTCAACAATGAAAGCAGCAAGCATGCTTTTTTAACCAATCTTACACCTAGCGCTTACGCTTTACTGTAAGTTTTATGCCTAAACTTAAAATTATCGTAATACAAGCTCTTTGTCGAGGATCCATTTTCAACAGGCACGGATAATAGTAGTTTATGTACTGAAGGAAATATTGACAATAATACTTATCGTGTAAGGTTAAAGAATATTGATACAGAGAGTGAAGTTGATTGTTGAAATATTGTCAGTATTGATTGATATCAATATTAACCCAATATAACATATAATAATCTTACCATGTCCTCTCCCAATAGTAGTGTTTCTTCCAAAGTAGACTTTCCTTTACATTGCTTTACTCTGTTGGCAGCTTTTAAAAATTTTTACTTTGGGAATTATTTGCTCAGCTTCTCCTACTAGCTCCTCATAGTTTAAGTCTGTTTCTCTGTCCCCTTTTTCTAAGAGAATAGTTGTATTTCGTTTGAGACAGACTGAGTTTTAGGTATTCTTCTTAAATTTCATAATCGAGTGCCTAAAAATGTTTAGTAGTGTATGTTGAGAGTGATACAAAATTAATGTAGTATATGTGAAGACACAAGTTTAAAACTAATTTCTGAACTAGTCTTTTCAGCTGAACAATTTAACCCCCACCTACAATGTTTAGGAAATGGTTTTGTGTAAATATAAAGTCTTACCCAGGTATATGTATATGTACATCAATAAATGAAACATATACCTAATAAGATAATTAAATAAAAACTGTGAAGAACAAGGCATACTTATTAAGTAAGTAATATGAAAAAGTTATGGGAATTAAAGAAATTACTTAAAAATTGTTTTTACCTACAGCAGTGCTAAATTCTTAAATATATACATAGTGTATACTCAGTATTAAAAATAAAGTGCAGTCTATAATGATTGTGTATTTTGGTTGGGATAGGTATAGGTTTTTAAGTCCGTGTCAGGATTCAATTCAATTCAATTCAATTCTTTATTGATGTTAATGTACAATGTACTTACACAAGTCATATAATATGTTATGTCAAGATAATAAAACAGAATACATAAAAATAATAAAACAGAAAATAACATAACAGGTAAGGAATTAAAATAATTAAAACTGGGATGTGTCCTGACATGTCCAAAAGTAAACAAATTGCTCTTTTGTATAAAAGAAAATGGTACATATTTTGTAAAGACGCCAAAACGTAATTAATTTGATTAGGTATCTGATGTTCTTATTTTATTTAAATTATTAAATTTAATGCATTCGCCAATTCAAGGAAAATTTTCATTTTATGATTAAAATTATCAGCCGACCTGCTGTTTGGAACAAACAACACATGATAAGTCACTAAAAACCACTGCAGCTTCTTAATTTCTGCTACAAATATGCACTTTACTCTAAGACAGATTATTTTGTGCTAAAATATCTACCTATTTATTCTTCAATTTAAAACTTACAAGCTTGTGTTTATCCCCCGGAACCATAAGCGATAAACAAACAAATATTGGGGAAATTAATCACGGTTCACCTCTTAAATTTGTTAGTAAAGCACATCTTTCTTCTGAGCACCATCTCACAAAATATAAGCACGATTTCCTGTGAAAACACTAGAAAACTCTTAACAAATCTTTTTAAAAACCAGAAGTTACATAAACACACAGTCATTTTGACATTAACAATTCTAAAGCGTCACCAAGCGACTTATCCCTCAACTATTGACTTTCATTCATAAAATTCTGTGTTCCCTCTGTCTTTAGCAGATGTAATTAAAAAAGGAGAGTGAACAAGACCAATAATGGCGGACACTATTTTAAATCTCTCTCTATTACCTGTAATAGAAAGAGATGGATGTTGAGTCAGTGGCGATATGAATGAAATTCTTCATTTGTTTACTACTACTGTGGAATGCTTGGAATGTGTAGGAGGTGTCAAGGAATCAGGTAAGGTCAATGACCGCGCAAAGTTTAAATGATCCCAGATTTTGAAGAAATGGTGAATGCGTTTAAAAAGTAGCTAGATATTCATAAAATACAAATAAAAAAGGTTTATTTTCATTGTTCCTTGCGTAAAAATGGCAATTTGTAATAACCATCCCAAAAAAAGGAGATTTCTTTCTGTATGGATGCATGTTTGCAATTTTCTTGACAGTCTTAAGAACCACTGGACGGAGGTCATGATACAAATAAAAGAAGAATGATACCGCGCAGGTAGGCGTGGCCATTTACGTCACGCCGTGATCAATTCCGCGATATTTTGTAAACGAGACAAGTCTTTTTTTAAGATCGCGCTGTGTTTCAACTATTTTTTGGTGTTTTTATATCACTTTTAGGAGTTTAAAAGTAAAAATGAGATGTGCTGTATATGGTTGTGCTGTGGACAATCAATCAATCAATCAATGTATGTATTTATCCCTTTATTTATATGATTATTTTAAATCATATACCATAAAATTTGTATTATAAGCAGGAGGCAAAGTATATTGCCAATAGAATTTATATAAAATCGCCTTTAACTAACGTAAACTCTATATTACGCGTTATAAATTTCAAACATAAATCATGGCGTGACGTCATATGCGAACCCGGAAGAATTTGACACGGTTTGGTATCATACCTTCTATTTATTGTATGATGGACGGATGTTTTAACTGTCATACAAAATGTTCTAACGCTAACGAAGTCCTTCAAATCAGTTACATGTTTGTACATATTATGTAGGTACAAAAGACATGTACACGCCTTTCATTCACAGTGTATTCCAGTGGCGACTGGCAGTGGCGGTTGGTGAAATTTCGAAGTTGTATATCTCTGTTCCTACTTACAGGACCCGTACCAAATTTAGGGGTTTTAATAGTGAGCCCACTGGGAATGTTGTGGTAAAGAAAAAAAGCATTTTGTAATTTGCGAAAAGTTAAACTTTTGGTGCGCCCCTCCCAAGAAAAAAATGAACACGTCTAGGTATTGTATTTATTATTTTTTCTAAACAAATTTTACATCATTTTGTCGACAGTTTTTAAATTTTGAGAGAAAAAAATGTGTTAGTAGAAAGTTATATTCATTTGATTTTTTTTTGAATGATATTTTAGGCTTAAAAAAATTCAAATAGCTATAACTTTCTACAAACACATCTTTTTCTCTCAAAATTTAAAAACTGTCGACAAAATGATGTAAAATTTGTTTAGAAAAAATAATAAATAAAATACATAGACGTGTTCATTTTTTTCTTGGGAGGGGCGCACCAAAAATTTAACTTTTTTTCGCAAATTACAAAATGCTGTTTTTCTTTACCACAACATTCTCAGTGGGCTCACTATTAAAACCCCTAAATTTGGTACGGGTCCTGTAAGTAGGAACAGAGATATGCAACTTCGAAATTTCACCAACCGCCACTGGCGACTGGTGAAATTTCAAAGTTGTATATGTCTGTTCCTACTTACAGGACCCGTCCAAATTTAGGGGTTTTAATAGTGAGCCCATTGGAAATATTTTGGTAAAGAAAAAACATTTTGTAATTTGCGAAAAAAAAGTTAAGTTTTTGCTGAGCCTCCCCTGGGGAAAAAATGAACGCGTTTAGGTATTTTATTTATTATTTTGGGAAATTTTGGGAAAATATATTGTAATGAATTACAAAGTAAGAGAAACTACAATATTTTTTTCGACAGCAATTTTTTTATAATTTTGGAATTTATGGAGGAATTCCCCTCCCCCCCCCCCTCCACCCACCCACGTAAATCCGCCCTTAACGCTCACAATACCTCAGACTATGGTAAAAATATATAAAATGGTCCACAGGAAAAACGCTCCAGGACAGACAGGTAACAAGAATTTTTGCTTACTTGCCTGAATTATTTTATAGCCCTCAGGTTATCAGTATTCATAGACTCTTTCTCTAAATTCCATTACTCTTGTTCGCATTCTCCAAATCGTATTTCAATATGTTGATCCGTTTTTAAGGTTTTTACAATATTTCAAACTTTTTTGACACGTAAACACTATTTACAACCAATAAACTTACCGTGTGAGAAACCGTTTATTTTTAACGCATCAGGTACTTATTCTCTTCCTCATTTTAGCATTTAATTTTCATATAATCAAGTGCAAATAAGTTTAAACATAAACATTTACGTACTAGAGGAAATTTACAAAATAAAAAAGCAAATTCCCGCAGGGCATATCTATTGCAATCTCCAATTCGCCCGCTGCAAGCTATTACCGCAACCTGCGGACAACGTCAAAAAGTATACCCTATCACGGTGATTACCCAACTCTCCGTGCACCTACCCATTATAAACCAGAATACCTTCACGTCTTCCCCGTGATCACCATGATGATGATGTCCGTGGAAAGCCACGCGGACCCTAATGACATGGCACGGCTACCGACGCGCTGGACCGCTCGGAGATGAGCCTCGGGTACACTGATAGTCTACGCCTAGTAGCAGACGATTTGCGACGGACATTGTCTCGAAAACGTGTCCTTTAGTTATAGATGGATTGAGGATAGAAATTTTACGGTTATTTAGTAATAATCAGTTTTCCTATAAAATATTTCTTATCTATTTATACGGGGCTACTCAAAAAACTAGTAAACGTCGAAATGGAAATTAGCGCGTTTAATATGTATGTCCGGCCCCCGCAATAAGAATTATAATAAAAATTATCTAAGACATTCCACGTAGACTTCCCAAGTACTCACGTACCATGGGCGTCTGAAGAGAGGGAAATGTAATCTACTGACACGGGATTTAAAGGGTTAAAGGTTTGGAGGGCATGGGAAAACATCTGCAGGCAATTTGTTCCATAATCTGGAGACCCTAGGTATGATTTAAGGAGATGTTCTAGGTTTTTGAAGCTGGACAGTAAAGGGATACATACGGAACGCGCCTTTTGTTGTTCTATTAGGAACAGTAAAAGGGGCATTATAGCAGCTAGTTCTTCGGAGCAAAATCCGTGAAAGTATCGGTAGAAAAGGGATAAATCCCCAACAGCGCGGCGACGAGCGAGAGAAGAGAGTTTTTTTGTCAGGACTGGGTCATTGACGAGTCGAATGACTCTCTTTTGAATACAATCAATGATGTTAAGTGTAAAAGGTGATCCCGCTCCCCAGATGTGGGAACAGTACTCCAGGTTAGGTCTTATTTGGGAAACATAGAGAGTGTGTTAGTTGGATTAGGCGATACGTTCCTCGCAGCAGCAGAAATTTAAATTATAAATGACCTATTATATATCACATCAATGGGAATAAGTGACGAGGAAACATCGGTTATCATCATCTTTTCGTACCTACCTACATATATCTGATGTATACCAATAAATAAAAGATCATATAAATAAAAAAATATTTTGTTTATTTTGATTTCTACTGTCTACATTTTCATTTTACTTTAATATATTGTTCTCTCTACATAAGATGCATAAACATTACAAATAATTAAAATTTTTATCAAAACGACCACTTTAAAATCTTTTTAAAAAAAAACTAAACTAGGAATCAAAAAGATTAACTAAATACCTTCAACACCTGTAACTATGCACATGGCATTATGATTATATCAGGCGCAATCTGCCCGAAATTATAATCTTAATATACTTCCCCATATATCGTTTAATTTTTGTAAGACTTACCATATAACCTAAACATACAAACACTGATCCACTGTTATATGACATTTCAGATGGCTTTGGTGGAGGTTGACATCATCATTTGCGGATCACTTCTGGCCATGGTTGCAGTTGACAATTAAACGATGGATTAATTGTCATTTGTAAACCCATTCTATTGTTTTACTGCCAACTGCACCGGTAACCGGAGGTCAATCGAAAACGACAAATTTGATTGTTATTACGTCAAAAATTTCTTGCCATGTAATCATTAACTGAGGTAATTTGCTCACCAATGAAGTGATGGCATAACAATATCTTACAAAAATTAAAACATATTAAGGTTACAAAAGTAATTTCTCCCAAAAAAAACCTAATTTAATGTAGGTACCTTTATAATTTAAAGAACAAACATTTTGCTCCTCGTTTTTTACAAATCTAGTTAATGATACATTTAACAAATTTCAGTTTTTGTCAGATCTCTCATATCCTTACTGCTAAAAGACTTTGATTTGAACAAATTGTCATTTAAGAAATTTTAAAACTGGCACATTTTATACCATACACCACACGGAACATAAATGTGCGCCAATTTTTTAAAGTTTATACTTTTATATGTCGATTTACACTCCGTAAACTGAATGCAGTATAGCAGAAGTCATTTGTTCGGATATCTAGAGTCCAAACTTTATATAAACAAATAAATTGGAACAAGAATAACTTGATTACAATTTATTTTTTAAAGATGTCTTGAATGCACGTAACGTTGCCTGTTATTTTGATTTTTTTGTTGGAGTTTAATCGTCTTTTTCCTTTAAACTGACTTAATTTATTTTCGATTACTCGATCGGATCGAATATCTTCGAACAGTATACAGGGTGTCTAAAATAGGTGATACCACTATTGCTATCTCCGAAACGGTAAAAGATATGAGGTCGGTTAAATTAGAAAAAATGTGTCATTTTTAGTTCCTATTCATATTCCGTTTACGGAGTTGCCAGATTCTCTATAGTTTCTTATATGCAGGGGATTTTTTAGAATTAGTCAAAAATCTAATCCTTAAATATCTCAAAAACTATTATAGTTAGAAAAAAATTGTTTTAACAAAAATCATACGATTTTTTACCTTCTCTGAAGTAACGTTATTGTTTTGTTTATACCATTTGTTTTTTTTGAGTTATTGATACTAACTTCTTTTTTTCAAATACGGACCTGGGCTTTTTGCTCCATTTTTTGAAAGAATACTTCATACCCTTTACAAGATTTTCATTCAATACGGACCTGGGATCGTCCATGTTAAGGCATATTTCACAACCTATCGCTGTGGTTTGTGGTTTTTATGGTTGTGAAATAGCGCAAAAAATGCCAGATCCGTACTGGTAGAATATCCTGATGATGATGCTATTCTTCACCAAAACGTCGAGAACATAATCAAGTGATACACAGATATAAAGGGTATGAAGTATTCTTTCAAAAAATGCAGCAAGACGTCCAGGTCCGTATTTGAAAAAACAAGTCAGTATCAGTAACTCAATAAAAACAAATGGTATAAACAAAACAATAACGTTACTTTAGTGAAGGTCAAAAATCGTGTGATTTTTGTTAAAACATTTTTTTTCTGACTATAATAGTTTTCGAGATATTTAAGAATTAAATTTTTGACTATTTTTAAAAAGTTTCCTGTAGATAAGAAACTATAGAGAATTTGGCAACTCTGTAAACGGAATATGAGTAGGGACTAAAAATGGCACATTTTCTCTAATTTAACCGACCTCGTATCTTTTACCGTTTCGGAGATAGCAATAGTGGTATCACCTATTTTAGACACCCTGTATGTCTTATTACTGAGTTACTTAAAAAATACACAGTTTAAAGTTAATCTAATTTGAGAAAAGTCGGATTCAAAGAAGGTGCAGAATACGAGGTAAAATAGCCAAAGAACACAAAATTAGAAAAAGACATAGCTTGCATTTATAAAGTTTGGACAGATGATAATAGTCTTTTTACAAAAAAATAATTCGTCCAACTGTAGTATATATTAAATCTATGATCTATTCAAGTAAAATTTATATGAACCACCGCTATGTGCAAAAATTATAAAAATCTATCACAGAATACCTAAAATGTAAATAGTTTTGTTTCTAACCTCCAGAAATCTGACAAGCCGGTCGCGGGAAAACGGGTTCCTACTATGGCGCGCCTAGCGGCATTTTTGCTAACTAAATACTTGCAGGCCAGTTAAATTTTTAGGAAAATTAATTTGCCATTTAAAATTTTCATGAAATTATGCGACCTTGTTTTTCCCACTGCGGAAATAAATCCTTTTCCTAAAATTTTAACTGGTTCCTAAATAATTAGTTGGCCAAAACGCCGCTAGGCGCGCCACAATAGGGACTGTTCACTCCCGTGACCGGCTTGTGAAATTTGCACTTAATGGGCATTAATGCTCTTTATATTGCCTCAAACCGTTTCACATCCTGTAATATACTATTACAATAATTATACTTAATAATAAGACATGGAAATGTTGAAAATGTTGCTTTTAATCCTTTTGTCAAAAATTGTATGATAATGAAATTCCAAATTTATTGTTTTGGTCGAATGTTAAAAAATAGACCTACTGAACACCAAGAAAGTGGTGCATCTAATTTTTTATCCACGTTTAAGGAATTATAACCAGTAATTTTGGACGAAAAACACGTACGCCACTTTTGTGGCGTTTAAGAACAACGTTGCCGAATGGGTAATGTAGCCAAGAAGTTGTAACAAATTAAAAAAAAAAGTATTGATAACACTGTCCTTGTATGAAAACACGTGAGGTTAAATCACAAATAAATACATTTATGTAAGGCTGTACCATAAACGTATCAGTTAAATGACAATTTTATTAATTTCCCATTTTGCGTAAGCCTTACTAATAGTTAGAATTTTAAAATGCTCTTTGACTTAAGGCGGGTTCAAACAGCAATTTAATTTAATTTTAGCCTAAGGTAATTTAAGAGTTTATTTAATTTTAATTTATGGTGTTCATCCAGAAATTTAAGCCACCTAAGATTTAATTTTCAGCCAATGAAATACATCGTGCTACGCCGGCGCCATTGCGATTTTCAAGTGTGGGCGTGGGTGATTTTTAGTTTTGCAAAAACAAACTCACTTAAATAATTTAAATTAAACAAGCTAACACAAGGAATGGGAAATACACAAAAATGTAAAGCTTTTGTTTACATTTTATGAATATTTTTCTTTCAAAACTGTCAATAGTGTCAATGCCAACTGCGTCATCTCATTGAGTTTGCGCGTTAACCCTCATTTAATTTAATTTAACTCTAAAAGATAAAAGTTGGTCAACTTTTAAATTAAGTCTTAAATTACATCAACTGTATGAACGCTATTATGGCGTGCCATCTAACCAACTTTTTAAGTTACGCTAAATTAAATATTAAATTAAATTAAATCGCTGTATGAACCCGCCTTTAAGGCAACAAACCCAAGAAAAAAAATATTAAAATTGAACGAGATCTTCCGTGTCACTGGACAACTTCGTCCCAACAACGTCGTTATAAAACATTGAAAACTAAGAGTTAGCCAGTTCTAGCTCTCTTTTTCTAATATTGAGGAATGTATTAATTATTTTCTTTTATTAAATTTAACACGTGATATAGCAAAGATCTGAAATCGGGACAAGCCTTAATAGTTCCTATATTTATAATTTTTAATAAATTGTCCTACTTATTTTTAGATAAAAACATAAACAATAGTCCAAAAATAAGTACTTGTTTAGTAATAAACGTATGTCATATAAGTAATACTTTGTCATATAACTTTTTCACCAATTACTATACACATGCACCAAAACCAACATGTAAACAGAATGTGTGACCTTCAAAATATTCTTAATTACATTTTTTTTAAATTATTCCTATAAGTAACGACCATAACACAGCACAAAGATAATTATCTTAAATTAAATTGTTAAAAATTAAACTGGGTTTTTGTGGCTAAATTTTACTTCTGGGGAATATTTAACTTTCTGATCAAAAGTCTCTAGGGAACTACTGTTTTAGATTAACACGTGGAATCATGCAATCGCAACATCGCCTAATTGATTTATTAAAAAATATTAATTTCCGGTTTAACCGGAAAGTTCGGGCTTCCGGTACAACCATGAATAACCGACAACTTCCGGTTCGAACAAAACCTGATATTTTTGGCTAAATATCAGAAAATTTAGATCACTTAGATCAAGCTTTTGTTCTAACAGTCTAAGGGGCGATTACATGTTAGTCTTCCAAAAAAGAAATTACTGCTTAGGAAAAATAGATAAACAAGAAATCGGTTTGACAAATTCCCCTTGTCTAATTTCTCTAATAAATATCGGTCAGTTCCTAATTTTTTGTAATCCCCCGCCCTACCCGGGCAAACCACTTTAAAATTGTCATCTCACCGAATACAAAGAGAAAAGTCAATATGTAAAGAATTGTGGCATACATTAGTGAAAGAGTGTTTAGAATTAAATGTGAGGAACAATACTCGGAATTGAGACTTCACACCACGTCAACACTGAAGCAATCCAGCAGCTCGATCAATGTGGGATAAGAAGACTTAAGAGGACAAAACCTTTTGAGTTAGTTTAGCGCGTGTAAAAGCATAGCGCGTGTGTAGTACACCTAGACAGAATTATCTGAGGGCGCCGATGGGTAACCTTCTTATAATACTTTAGTTTTAAGATATTATTAAAATAGTATTGCTCGTCAATCTTAGCATAATTAAATTAGTAGTAAATATACAAACCACTGTAAGAATCAGATTACCTGCGTAAGGGATGAAGTATATGAGAGTGAAACAGTCAGAATGATGAAATATAAATGAAAGATATGAAAGAAGCAATGTTGCCAGCTATCGTCTGTTTTCATAATTGTAATAATTATTAGAAAAGCGATCATTTATTGCAAAATTGAATCAGGAGAGATCCAAGATTTCTTGTTTAAGTCTATTTTCACGAAGAAATAGTTTTCTTTTTTTGTACTGAATGATGTAGACGTATTATTCTGTAGTGTTAAGTTATTTTGAATGAATGGGCGTCTTTATAGAGGTGGTAAGTAGTAAGTAACTACCCTTCCCCCTTCTACACCCATAAAAGCAGAAGTTGTTTAAAAAACTGATCCGCTGGCATTCTGATTTAGGTTTACTCAGTTTTGTTATCGCTAAAACTAAAAAAACTAGTAACTTTCAATCAGAAAGGTATTTTTACAAAGAAATTAAGTAAATTTCAATCGCCAGCCCCTTCCTCATTAATATGACTGGGATTCTTTGAGGAAAAAATGTGCACTTGGTCTTCGACCATTAGATACTTGATAGAGACTGATTTTAAAACCGATGGTTCCTGTTTTGGCCTAATTTTAAATGTCTTGTCGATTAAGTCATTTAATCTCCAAAATTCTTTATTGTTCTATGAAAGCCTAGTTTAGTTTTTAAATTTGGTCGCCTGATTTATACATGGTCAGCAATAAATAAGATACAGGGTCAAATGTTGGTTCTTGTTCTACAACTTTTAGTGACGCGTGCAATTTGTAATTTTAACATATATACACCTCTCTACGGTTCCTGCAAAATATCAGGCTTGGGCTGTTTAAATTTTATATTTCAATTAATATTACAGAGACATTTTGTAAATTGTTTTTTTTTCTCCATAATAACAATCAAATTAAAAACCTAATTCTGTAATCGGGTGACTGAAAATAAAAAATTTCTTTATAAATTTGCAAAAAAGCTCAGAAATAAATTCATATTACAAAACTTAGTTATCCTGTTCTTACACTTGGTAGTTTGAGTTTTCACACAGAAAAGATTTTTGGAAATTGGACTTTACCAACTTGAAACTCGAACAAAAAAAGAACTATCCGTTTTAACGGTGGGAAATTTTATTTATCTTAGTTTTTAGATCATACTATTAACTACCACTCGAAATGTACGTGGACATATCGGAAACACTTAATTCATTCTACTTCACTATAACTACTATTATCACAATAAATATGAGGAAATAGGTAGAGAACCCGTATGTCTCCACTAGTCTACGAAAAATTAAAAATATAAAATTGTATAGATGTTTCTGTTGCAATAACACCAATAATAATTAATAAGTGAGAGGCCGATATACAGGTTTTCATCTACAGGGTGAATAAACATTTTTGGCATTTACATATGGAACTACCCAACACAAAGTGTCCCAAAGTTCTTGCAAAGCCAAAGTTGTTGATTACTATTAGAAAGAGTAACTGTAATCCCGAGGGGAAAATTTCGTTTAATTTTTGCTAGCCTTAAAGTCATTATTCATATATATATATATATATATATATATATATATATATATATATATATATATATATATATATATATATATATATATATATATATATATATATAAACAGGGTGATGATAAAAAATGGATAACCCTCATATGTACGCACATATATGGAATGTCGCTTAATGTATCTAAAATCCTGTCAATTTTATTTTTTTGGAATGCTTTTTTTCAGGAAAAAGAAATTGTACAGGGTGTATCAGAAAAGTGCCACGTGTATGAGCATTTATTTTAAATGAAACACCCGGTATATTTTTCCATTTTTCGATTTTACAGTCAATTCTAGACATTTTTTATGTAACGTATCCTATTATACCTACATACCTTCAACTATTTTCGAAATATTAACACATGTTTTAAAATAAAAAGTAAAAACTTTATTAGAAAAGCAAACAATAAAATATGGACAAAAATTATCTTATAAGATGTTGAAAATGTCCTTGACTAACTGTTCTGCAGTAGACCAATCGGTCTAAAAATTCCTGTTGTACGCTGTGTACCACTTGTGGAGAAATTTCTCAAATGTCGAATCGACTCCTTTAAGCGTATTTACAGAGTCGGATTTAAATTTATAAACTAAATCTTTAATGTGGCCTCACAAAAAAAAATCCAGCGAGATAAGATCGGGCGATCTGGGAGGCCACTCTATTGCCCCTTGTCTACCTATCCGTCGGCATCGCCCATGAGCAATGCGAAGGAGCACCATATTGGTCGATAAGCCAAAAAATATAGATTTTTCCTGTATCGCAAGAACTCTGGGACACTTAAAACTTTTTGATCGCAAGATACACTAATTTACATAAGGATTAATTGCCTAAAGTTAATAACTGTTTGACTCCTCTGTCCTATATATCAGCCTCAATATATGTAAATCCTAACCTATTAAGTAAATACTTCATTTCAACTAACAATAATATTTGTACATACATATTCTTAGGCGATATTGTCATCTCTCTTTAATCTCTCTTCATTACCGTTTATACCATTCGTATCTCTTACTATCTTACTGGTGCCATTACTGTTAGCCTTTCTTATTTCTATGTCAATTTTGGGCTTTGTCATGAGTTCTTCAACTTCTTTTGTATCGACGGCTTGGTCGGTGTTATAATTCCACGGTTGAATCTAGAACAAAAAAGGACTGGTACATACAGGGTGTTTTAAAATATGTTGATATGAACTGTCCTATTATTGGGTGAGGAATCTCCTCAGGAGCAAGGTCAATGTCCTTCGAAACCCACTGAATTTAAAAATGTAATACTTACGTCTCCCGTTCCCCATATCTGATACACAATGTACGTAGAACAAGCAACAAAACAAGTAACGTAATATACGATCCTCCACGAGGACATCAGATGATCCTGATCGTTGAGTATCTGAAAGTTGGCCAAGGGACTCAAAAAGCTGGCGCTCATATGAATAGTTTGAGCAAACGCTAATACTGGACCAGCAAAGTTCGGGGCAATATCTACTACGTTTGCCATAGCTCCTAAAAAGTAAGTGATATGCATACATCAGCTTTTAAAGGTAAATAAAAAATATATCAATGGGCTACATCTAAGCTAGTTATACGCTATTAGGGCTTTGTGAGAAGCTAACCCTACAATCTATAATCTTTGATGTAAATATGTACAGGGCGCCCAGTTTTCGACACTTTTGCAGGGTATTTCCACGCCACTGAATTCTACGCAAAAAACTACGTAATAATCAGTTTTTATCTCACCGATAAATTAAAAGGCAACTGAGATACGAGGGGTGCTCTATCTGAGATACACTGCAAGTGTCGAAAATTGGACACCCTGTACGTTAGGGTCTCTAAATTTAGTGATATTAATATGAGGTTTGTTGTCCTTACTGTGTATAGTTTTTTGGTAAGCTTTACTATAATTTATTTACCCATACAACCCTCGACGTGATATTTTAGTTAGGCGCATACGTACGTCACAATATTTAAAAATAAAGTTTTTTAGGCCCATTATCTTACCTGCATACGAGGCCGTTATCAAAGTTACAGCCGTAAACCAAACAACCAATGTAGATGCAACGTCACAACCTAAGTAAGTGATAAACAGGACCAAAACACCTGGGACTACTTGAGCTAAAATAAAAGTTTTTTTACAAATCAATTTTTTTGTTCCCGATAATAATCGACGATTGAATTTTTTAAAATTTTACAAGGCGACACGCTTTGATCATATGTTTGGATGCAGTGCTCTCTCTTTCCTCGTTTTCATTTTTATCGCTCTTCTCTCTTCATCTATTTCATGCGCCGAGAGAAGTCGATGGCTAAAACCATCATCCGTTCCTTTTCTGAACTGAAGCTTGGCCGACCGTCCGGACGCCTAAGCGACGAAAGCTCACGCTGTAATTGGTGCACGACGTCATAACAGGCGCGTGCAGTGGCCCGTTAACTCCTCTGGCGCACTTTGACCGACCGGCCTTTAAAATTCATTCATCATCCTCATTCTCCTAGTGGGAAAAATTTTCAGTTCTTTTATGGTGCTATGGCATGTGTTTATAGTGTTAACCATTCATAAGAAAACAAAACATTTCGTGGTTTGTTGAACTTTCATGTTTTAACGAAACGGCTGGCTTGTATTGTGTAGTAATAGTAATAAACTTTATTATTGTTTGAACAGCGTGCGAGTCCGACAAAGTTTGTTCCTTTTTTTATTTCAAAGAGTCTCGTTGTGCGTCGTTTGGAAGCGCGTTAATTTTTATAGTTATTTTGTCGAGTTTTTGAATTTTTTGTCGTAAATAAGTGCGCTAGGCAAATGTAAATACAATGATGCATTTGAAACAACTTTTCCTTGTATCAAAAAATCTTATCGAGTATTTTTACGTTACCTGGTAGTACTAACGTAGACTGTGAAAGACTCTAGTGAAATTAAAAATTATTGGACAGATGAAAAAAGTCGAATGACTGTTTAACACTGGATATGAAGGTAAAGTTTATTATTAATTTAAATTGTGAGGAATTTCGCTTAAAAATTATGAACGGTATTATTCCACACTATTTTCCTTATTTAGTGATTCGGATTTATTGTATCCGTTAATTATCTAAGAATACCTCTCACTAATTTAAATCGCTTATTTTTTCGTTAAAGTTACAAATAAATAGGTTTATTTGCATCGGGGACATTGAAAATTTTTGAATTTTCGAAGATTGCAATGAAACCAAAGAATTGCAATTTATTTATTCGAAATTATTAACATATCATGTGTTAAAATTTCGCAAAAATGCGTTTTTGGTGAAAAATTGAAAGGTTCCCGGACCGATTTCGGCTTGAAATATACATACACGAATAAGATTTTAGCAACCTTCTACTTTATGTGTAGGAATATTTCATTGGATGAGTTACGCATTAAATGCCATTTTAATTGATTTTTCGATGACCCTACAACACTGGCATTCGCCATGTACTCATTATGAGTCATAAATTCACTTTTGACGACACAGCCAATGGGATCACGTTTTACAAGTTTCGAAATTCGCGCGAAAATTTACAGTAGAAAATCCTTTTTTTTTTTGTTAATAAAGACCAAAATAAATGGATAACAGCAACCGCCATAAAAATTTAATTTATATAGAGAATATAAAAAAAATATTTCAGATTTACTTGTGTTAAATGCATATTCCCCATTAGAAATTAAAGCAAAAATAGTGCATTACATTAAAGAAAATATAACCTTGATCTCTCACACCTTTTTGAACAAACCTGTATTTTCAAATTATGTTTTTTTGAAAACCCCAGAACTTTTATCTGAAACATTTTTTGATACTTCTCTAGTTTTCAAAATAATCAGCCGGTCCAAGACTTTTTACACACGCTGTATAAAAATACTTACAGAGAGCCGTCATAATTTTTCTGACGTTGGTCAGGGACAGGTAATGTCCAGTAACTAACTTGTCGGCTATGTAACAAAAGAACACAGAAGCTACGTAGCTACAAATGAACGGAGCTCCATTCAATAAACCATTCTGAAAAATGAAACGATAAAAAGGATATATGATGTACAGATGTACAGGGTGTTCGCTTTAAAGAATGGGTACTACTGCTGCATTTTAACATACCTTTTCTATACTAAATCCTAAAATACGTTTCATATAAGTTGGACCTGAGATTATAAAAGTGTAATGGACCCATATTCTACCAAAAGTCGTTATACCAATAGACCATGCGGGCATAGATGTCAGGATGGATTTCCAAGGGACCGCTTGCTGTCTGAAATTATTGTTATATTTAATGCATACTTACTGTATTATCGAGAAAATTCTAAAGGCGATTCATTGGTCAAAAAATTAAGATAACTTAAGATCACCATCCCAGAAACCACCTTAATAAAGCAGATAAAAAATTACCTGGAATTTTCGTAAGTATTAACTGTATTTTCTCTAATATACTGTTGTTCCCGTAAGCTAATTCGAGGATGAGTTTCAGGGCTGTCAAATGCCAGCAAGTACCAGATCACGCACCAGAGTATTCCTATGGAACCAGTCGTGTAAAATACTGAGCGCCACCCTAAGTGAGCTATTAAAAAGCCGCACAGTGGATAGGTTATACCAATGCCGATGCTAAAACCTGAAAGAATAAGAATATTACTCTGGTATTCAACTTTTATGATGTATGTTTATTCAGCGTGGGCAAAAAGAATGGAACACTCCAAATATTTTCATAACCATGTATAATTAGGAAGTTTCCTTAGACAGAAAATGTTATAGAGTCCCATGTCAGTTAATAGTCTATTCTTTAAGTTGACGAAAGTCGAAAAAATCAGCTTAATATCTCCAAAAATGGCGGAAATGTTGAATTTCTTGTATGTCTAGTGGCCTGTTCTTGCGAAAACAGAACAGTTTGGTTTGTCATCTTAAATTACCAAAATTCTAGCACTTTTTAATTCATACCTTCTATCCATTTGGACTAAATGAAAATTTTTCGAACCCAAGCACGTTCTTTCGAAAATATATTTTCGGACACAGGTATTCGAAAACTAGGGGTATTTTCGAAACTTTTTTGTAGGAAACCAACTTTTCGAATTTTTTTTAACCACTTTTAGAAATTACATTTTTTAAGAAAACATGTTCTTAGAAAGGAAATTTTTTCAAACATTATTTCGAAAAACATATTCATATTCATATAAAAAAACACTTTTTTGAAAGTAATTTACTACAGAGTAATAGCAGACATAAGGAAACGTAACCCTGATTTTTTGAGCAACCCTGTATAATACCAAAAATTCTTAAAATTTGTTAAAAATAAAAATAGCATTGACGGGTTCGAGCGTTTTTCTAAATTATACATGGTTATGAAAATATTTGGAGTGTGCCATTCTTTATGCCCATGCTGTATATAGAACTGAACGACAGACCAGACAGGACCAGATAAGTGATTTTTCAAAATGCGTCTGCTTTATAAACATTGAATTAGAAGAAATGAAAAAGCCGAATGTCTTATAAAGTATCGACTCACGTTCAATTTTACACTGAATCCAGTATAAGAACTTTATTTAAAAAAGAAAACAATTCAAAGGTGCATTCATTTTTAATAAACTATAAAATGATTAAAATTATTAAGGTCAATAAAAATATTGTTCAAGCATTTTACCATTTGAAAAACAAAAATTGCAATAACTTATCAGGCATTTTTTTGTATTTTTTTCAATAGTTAATATAACCCATAATTTGTGCAATGCACAAAATACAAAATGTTAGTGCACAAATTGATAAAGTTATTGCTCACCTTGTGTAACATATTGAACGCTTGCTACCCCTGAAAAAACAAATGTTTACCTTGAAAACTGGACATGAACCGGCTTCTCTCTGGAACTGGAATCCAGTGTCCTACTAAGGCATACATAGCAGGCCATGTCAGACCCTAAAATAGTTTAAGTCATTACATCAAGGCGAAGATTCATCATTTGATCGAAGTCCTTGATTTTGATTTCTTTTGGTGACGTTCTGGAGAATGCTAGATATTTTTAAACATATAACATACTTTCAACTTCATACTTAAGGGGTTTAATAAAAAAAAATGGTGTAAAAAATCACCGAGAATTTGAAACAATTAAGTATTGATGTGTTGGATGTAAAAGAAATATTTAAATTTCAGTACCCAATTCTATTTCACAGGAAAATAGACAATAGACTAGGTGGCATATAGGAGACATCTCACACCCTGTAACTTTGTTATGCTAAGGCCGGTTTAAATTAACAATTAAGGGGTTACGCCACCCTGAAATTTTCAAGAAATCGAATTTTTTTTGGCTAAATAAATTGTTTATACGTTAACATTAGAAGACCCCATGTACGGTCCAAGTATCGCAGACTGAAGAGAATTAAAAGAAATATTTGATTTTCAGACGCTGACGTCGTACTCTTTTTTCTATTGCGTTTTCCTCGAAACTACTTTTTTCAAAACGGTGTACACGATATCTCAAGATCTACTCAACCGATTTGGCTCAAATTTGCAACACTTCTTCTTTATCATATTATCTACGATGTGACGTAGGATTTCTTCGATTTTATGTCTTGTTCAAAAGTTATGAAGTTTTTAAACTCAAAATTTCGATGCAAATTTGAAGCTTTTTTTTCAAACAGCTGTCATTTCCACAAAAAAATTTAAATTTTTTCCCTACGTCACGGTTTATAGCTATTACCCTTTTAAATAAGAAAAAAATATTTTGTTTCGTTTCAGACAATGCCTAATTGAGAAATCACGTACACCACAAGCAAGGATTTTCAAAAGAGGGTCCTACTTATCGGCTCATATCTCGGCCATTTTTAATTTTTTTTAAATCGTTAATATTGCAAATTGTTCATAAAACTACTATGTATGAAACTATGTGTGAAATAGAGATTTTTTATATACTTAATGGCTGCGTCAAATATTTTTTTAAATTTTTATACCTATTTTTCCGAGCGCCAGGGTGGCGTAACCCCTTAAGGGTTCAAACCAAGGCCGCCCAACCGATTTCTAGGTGGGCCAGAATTGTAATTCATTGTCTGTCTGCGGGCCACAATACCCATCGGAGCTTAAACTTTTAAGAAATGGCGCGTCAGTGCCAAGTGTGTGAAAAAATAGATTCTCATCATCCGGAACGCTCTTTTAACAGGCTTACTCGGTGGAATACAGACGGCCCGGAAAGCCATTATGGTGGCACGCGAAGTAAGAGTTATAGCTGTCGTTGTTTGTCCTACACACGCATATTGTATGAAACAAAACAAAAGGCTAGTGAAGTTTTTTCACAAAGTTATAAAAAAAGGCAGTTTAGTTATGCCCGTTCCACAGTAATGGAATTTCATTTTAGCAAGAAATTTCAAGATCCAACCAGTCATGAGGATAAAAAAGAAATAATAGAATAACATTTTAAAAAAGACTTATTTACAATGAAAGGGCAAAGAAACCTTGTCAAAACCTAACTAGAAGATTGTAATTTTAACCAGTACTAAATATTAAACCTTTTTAGCGAATCTGAAAGTTAATTTTATTATTGAAATTGAAGGTTGTTTAGAGAACTTTTTAAGACAAAAAATCTAATTTCATATTCGACAAGTGATGAAATGATTGAGAGAGCAAAAAACAAGGAACAAAGTTTTATATCTAAATTCTTCTGGTATCACAGCTTACTATGCATAAATAATTGCAAGGTCAACTTTATGCAATGAAATGGTATTAACTGTCACTTTAGAAACAAATATCATATGGCGATACTTACATGGTCGAATTTTAAGATAAAGCAGATAGGACAAAAATTGTATAAGTTAGTGTTTTAATAAAAAAAAAATTGCCGTTAAATTGAAAGGTGATTTATTAGTCTAAAAAATAAACAACGATATACAATAATACCAGATTTTATATATTTTTTTTAATAACAAAGTTACAGAGTGTTACATGTTAAGATGTACGAAACATCTTTGAATTTATTTCCAACGAGACACCTACTAGGTTTATATGCAATCGCCGCATTTTTAAAGCATTCAGGATTGATTTATACTTTCAATTTAGAAGGCTATTGTCCCCCCCCCCCCCCCCCGAAACGAAATTCTAAATATCCACCCGGATATCAAAGTAAATTCGGCCTAATTTTTAGATAATTGTACTAATTCTTGGTGATTTTCCGAATTCTATTACAACATTCAACTTTATTCCATATACTTTATAGGCAAATAAAATGATCTTACCGACGCAAATCCTTGTATAAATCTCAAAGCTATCACAAATCCATAATGAGTTTCGGCTGCAAATGGTATACATAAACTGGACATTGCCGTAGCAAGTTGGGCATAACCAAACACCCTTTTGGTGCCCAGCTTCTGAGTGGCTAGGCCACCGACTACTTGGGACACGATATACGCCCAGTAAAAAGAAGCCAAAACGTAAGACTGGACTCGACCTGACCAATCTAGTGTTCCGCCATAGTCCTATAAAATAAAAGAAATGCTGTATAACAGTATCATATGTAATGTGATAAGTATGTTACCACACAAATGGGAATGTTATATGTTATGTGTCCGAAAAGTCTTAGTATTTGCAAATCCTTTTATTAGTACCAAAATAAGCTTAATTAAGTCGGATTTCAAGAAAATCGTCTATATTTGTATCTATATGTGTGGTTATCTGTATACATGGTATACAGGGTGTCCGAAAAGTCTTTGTGTTGGCAAATATCAGTCTGGGGAGCGGAAGATCAAAGGCGTATGGAGTGACTAGCTGGATGAAAGATTGGTTAAAAAGCGTGTTTCCTGCTTCCATTGTTGACAGCAGCTGACTGACTGACTGACACTAAGGATTGATCCAATATTGATAGCGCACCCTAGACGATCAGTAATACTGACAGTAACCCCCTACTCGCTGATATTGATACCTGATATTCGGAAATTCGAATTCGAGTCAGTTCGATCCATCAAACCCTCAATATATCCACCTTACACGGTCAATATTTTTGACAATATAATAACATATTGTCAGTATTATTGGCCGTGTAAGGTACGCTTAAGTAAGATATTCTACTGAAGGTATTTTTAAAAATATATGGCCCTATAATGCCATGGACAGATATCGCGTACAATACGTTTACTTTTCTAAAATATTCTCTTCGCCTCATTACTCTAAATTCGGGGTTTTCTCAAGACCAGTACTTGACATGCTGGAATGCTACAGTTCCATTAGTAGAAAATGTATATTCATCAGAAAACATAATAAATTTATAAAAATGGACATTTCCACTAAAAATATGGTCTGCCACACATAAACAAAAATCTAGTCTTTTCTTCCAATGTTTGGTTAAAGTGGGGTTTGAACGGAAATAATATATTCTCATTTAACATCATCTGAATATGAATTCTTTCACAACTTCTAGAAGATGTTTAGCACGATTTCTAATGGACATCACAGGAGTTTCTCTAACTGACTGAAGAACTAAAACTGTGTCAGCTTTGTTTTGGACATATTTCTTCTTCTTGAGATTCAAAACTGAACCAGTTCTTTGGAACTTTTTTATTGTTTTACTGTTTTTTATTGGGATTCCTACAAATTTATCGCTAAATTTTCCATGATGTAGCGGTGTGATAAGTGGCCATCCCCATAACACTGAACTATAAAAATCCTTTGTTCAGTAGATAGCAATTAGATGAGAAGTATTTTAAATTAAATAATTGCTTCATTTAATAAAGACATTGGCAAACATGTTCGTAGGTGTCATTACTGTTTAATATGTAGAAACTAGTTCTCTGGTTAAAGGTGTGAACAATTTGTGTCATTTTCACCTGGCATTTAAAGGCGAAAAACAATAATTACAGGGGGTGTAAAATATTAATATTTTTCCAAAAATAAATGGTTTCTTGATTCTTTTTGGCATAATTTGCACAATAAGGTATCTTTAGGCCTCTATTTCTGATACAACAGGGCCTAACAAGGTTTACAAAATTTAACATGTAAAACCCTATGGACCTCTTTAAAAAAATGCACTGTGTAAGATTTTAAAGGCAAGCGTATGTGCCACCCGATATACTACATCAAACTAATGCTGTAATTAAAAACAAATTAGACTGATATAATATTCTACATCAATTATTAATATTGGTTGATAATGGTTAGGTATCCAAACCATAACACATTGCTGTACAATCAGTGATGATTACGTAACCGCAATTAACAAAACAAACAGGCATTAATATTAAAATTCAAAATAATATGCATAATAAATTATTGTCAGTTTAGTTTTTTTATTCTTTAGAATCGCTAATTGGGAATTAGTAATAAAAAACTTGTTTAGAGCAATGATTCGTCCCGCTAATTTTTGGCGTTTGACAATTAAATTAATATTGTACGACTTTTTTTCTTCCTTTGTTTTATTTTGAAGGGCGAACTGTGAATAGACTAATGACACCCGTAGAATAAAAATTGCGCATCTAAGTCAGCCTAGGTCAGATAAGATATATGAATGATCCAAAAATCCAAAAAAATTTCATATTTAACATTTTTTCCCATCTTTAAAAATAAAAAAATTATAAGGCCTGTTCAGTTTTATTTGGCTACCCCTGTACATAAGGGCTGCAGAGCCAGTAGCATTTTCAAGCCAATTGACTAATTTTTTCATACTTTGCAGGAGATAATTAAAGATTCCTTAAAATAAGTTATATAATTTTCTCGCCACGTTATTTTTTACTCCAGTGTCGAGCTGAACTGCTTTTATTTGTGCATAGCATTTTTCAACTTAATAAATATAGAGCAGAAATCGGCTCCACGGTCGGCTGTTTATAAAATTTAAGACGGGAAATTCTGCTAGTCATTTAGCTGCATTCGTAACAGTCCTTAGCTCACTGGTAAATTCGCGCGCATTTTATATCACCAGGAAAGACAACTTTTTGCCAAGAATTGCACTCAATTTCCTGATGAACAATTAAATGTTACTTGCTTAGCTTATCCGACGATTGGTAAAAACGGCTTAAAACTGAGCTATCCCTCATTTATTAAAGGGAAGACTGCAGAGGATTAAACGGTACCTTGCCACTTCTGTAATTTTTAATACAAAATAATTTACAGAACATATTAAAAGAGACAACAAATATATTAGACATTTTAATAGCAACTCCCATGTCGAGAAGACCTGGCGATGGTATATAAGGAGATTGTCGTGGAATCCAACAAAACTAAAATATTTGATTCGAGATCTAACAAAATAGTACAACGAAAACGGAACAGAGAAATGGCTTTATTTTACTCAGAGTCTGAAAACTCAAATTTCTGTAAGGGCGGTTCCACCAGAATATGAAGACTTGAGGAGCGGTTTCAAGGACGTTGGAATGCAGCTATGTTAGGCGATTACTGCTGGCGTCTAAAGAGAGATGATTCTTCGTCCCATAAGACAGAGTTAAAAAATTATTTCTGGTCCAAGTTCAGTATTTTTTTTATTTGAATTCTAATACTACAATTTCAAAAAATAATTTTGTTAACTTCAGTGTAATTATTTGTTTTTAAATATTGGAAAAAGTTGGTATCGATACATTTAAATCAGTTTTATCGTTTTTTTGCTGCTGGCTGTACCTAACAAATGGGACGTAATAGAAAACCGACCACTACGTTTTCTTAATAAGAGAGCAAGTTCATAAAATAAACACACTGATTTGAAGTGGGTTTTCGATTTTTCTTTCAATGTGTGTAAGGCAGTAAATCAGCCCGTCCGGAATTTTTTACGCTTTATGTATGTATAGAACAAATATTATTCAAATAAACAAAAACTCAATGTGTTTAAAATAAATTAAAATAATAAAATAACAGGAAGTGGAATTTGGTAAGTAAAATATAGAATTCTAAAATTATCGAATAAAAATTTATAAAAAAAAATAGTATGATAATTACATTTTATTTGCATTAATTAAGAAAATATTTTAAAGCTGTAAATTTCCGTTGACTTGCAGATTCAGATTTCTATTTATTATTAAAGTTCTCACATTTCTAAGCACGTGTCAAACGTTCTTATAGAATGGAACATTGCACATCTAATTATGTTTAAAGAAGAATTATATTATGAGTGTTTCAACATTACAGTAAGTAATTACATTTTGTATGCAATAATTAAAACAAACAAAATATAATCTTTGTAGATCTTGTAGTAACTCAGATATTATTATAACATTTTTTAAATCGCTTCAGTAATCCCACATAATACCTAAATTGTCAAACAAGTTAGATAAATAACTATTACTGTGTTGATAAATATTATGCCATTCATTGGTGACTGTTGCAGTCATGTAATGGGCTTGATTACATCCCTATTGGTGTAATAAAGTCATTATACACTGAATACCGGCTGAATATTTTAGAATCTATAAAACTAACAAGTTATTGAAAAATATTTCAGATGAAACTTCTAGGGCTGTTTTTAAAAAATTCAATAATTTTTAAGTTTGTATTTCTTTCGATTTAAACCTATTTTTAAAAGAGTTCAAATTTTTTGTTTTGAATTTGTTTCATGGTTAATTCACCAGACCTCCTTGTACTTTTGTCTGTCACATACAAGCACAAGGGTTTTACTAAGCTTAACTTACCACCGGGGCTGTATAATTATTAGTTTCCTCCGTAAAGCAATACTCGGTGGAAGAATTTGTCTCCGCTTGTGGTGGTGCTTCAACCATGGCTACGATAGCCATATTGATGTCGTTTCTCATCATGAATGACACTAGGAAACCGGACCATGACAGGAGGTAGAGTACAAGTCTCGCTGGCACTTGACCTATAGAGAAAATGAAATAATTAGTTATCAAAAGATGTCTTTATTATCGCAAGTATATATCAAAAACAATAATAATAATAACAACATTACGTAATGTTCACATAATGAAAGATCATGCCGGGGAATGAATCACGCATGTCTTGAATTATTACTCTTGAAAGGTAACATATGTATAGGTGAATGAAAAATAAAACTGTCAAGTTCTGAAGTTTTTATTTTTAAGAAAATTACATTACTGCCACTGTCACTGCATCATACAAAAGTTAAAATTTAAAAAAAAACATATACAACAAAGAACCTAAAAATTAAAAATTTAAACTAAATTAGAGACATGTCCACCTTCTACTTCCAAACATGTTTTCATTCCTCTTTTTACAGCATCAAAAACATAGCCGAGCACTTGAGGGGAGTTGTTAATCTCCTGAAATTTATTTGTAATTCTACCCCGTAGGTCTTCTAAATTTTCACAAGGGGTTTGCTTGGGTTTTTAATGTGTGGCCATAAAAAAGTCGCACGGCGTGAGATCGCAGGACCGTGGTGGCCACCTAACGGGCATATTATGACTAATAATTCGGTCTTCGAAAAATTCTTCCAAAAAATTTAAATTATCAAGAGTTACGTGAATTGGTGCGCCGTCCTGCTCGAAGCGTTGTAGTATCTCTACATCGTCTAATGCGTTTACAAAAGTTTGTAATATTTCATTACGGTATCGCGCCGAATTGAAAAAATCGGTCCAATTAACCTTCTCTTCTTCTACAGAATGGTGGATTTTCAGAACTCAACATTCTCATTTGTTGATAATTTACATAACCAGAGGGGTAAAACCATGCCTCGTCCGTAAAAAAGGTTTTTTCAAATACGTTTTCATTATTATGCAAATTACCCCTAAAAAGAACTGTGAAAACTGCATTCGCTGCGGCTTGTCGTTTAGTAACAATTATTGTACTGAGCTTAGACGATAAGCGTGCATATTATTATGCAGATTACATTTTAGGATTTTAGAGGTTCCCTAGGATAGTTTTACTTGCTTGCGTAATGCCGAATAGGGGTTTGTGGGTGTTCATTAACAATTTACCTCAATTCTTCTACTTTTTGTGCTGTGCGAACTTTGGGTCTTCCACTGCCTTCCTTTCTATTCACACTTCCTCTTTCTCTGAATAAAGCCACAGATCTAGTCAAAACTTGGCGAAACTGGTCGAAATCCATGACTATGTGTGGAAACTCTGTTTGAAAATCCTGAATGGCGTCCCGTATTGAATAAACCCTCTGGCCGTCAACCCTTAAACCATTTCTAAAGTAACTTTTGATCATAAAAGCTTTTTGTTCTGCCGTGATTACCATATTTACTATTCTTAAAAATAAAAACTTCAGAACATAACAGTTCTATTTTTCATTCATTTATACTTTTTACCGATGTGTTTAAAAATACGTTACTTCTAACAGATTTTTGTCACCCCCCCCCCCCTCCATATGTTGTTTGACCTTTTACGATTTATGATAACCAATCAAACTAAACCCCATCTATTTATGTATATTTAAATTTGATTTAGGGAAATTCTATAACTGTTTTACCATGAAAACTGATCGAACTATACGGAAAACAATGTACTAAATATGTAGATAGAGGTAGTACTACAAATAATTTTGATTGTTGTGTTGAATATTTAGTACTGGCTTTTATAAAAACATAAAATCTCAATGTTGTGAAAATAACCCATTTAAAAAAAATATAATAATAATTCTAGCAGATGATGTGGCATTTAAATTTAAGATTTTGTACCAATGCGAAAAATTTAGTAAATAATTATAAGTAGACTTTTAAGGTCATTCATTCATTACACTAGATACACATAGACATGAGTCATTCAAGTTCTAGTCAATATTGGACTAGTAAGATTTAAAAAATCGATTTTACAGGGTGTCTAAAAAACATGTGCCATCGTTTAAAGGGAGATTCTTTGAAATAAACCAAGGCAAAAAGTTCATATGAACACAGGTCCGCAGATTCTTTGCTTCAAAGACAGAGGGTGTTAAAATATTTTACCGTCTTCTCATATGCACGCCCGTCGAGGGTTTGTCAATGTCTTCTTATAGTCAGAATTATGCTTAATGTAAGTACTTTACACAACGTGTATTTTATCAAAACTGCTGAAGTCAACATCCTGTACAACACCCTGTGAAACAAAGCATCTGCAAACTCATGGTCATATGAACGAAGGCCGAAAACTCATTCATGGTAGTAACATTTCATTTTCACTGGTTATGCATCACAACTATCAGACCCATAATGACCTACGGGGCACCCCCACTGCAGCAATGAAAATCATACTAGAACTAATACCCCTAGCTATACACATCAGAATGGAAGCTAGCAGCAGCGCCTTTTGGATGAAATCCATCGGGGAATGGAAACAACACCCCGAGAACCTAGGTCATACAACAGTCACGGATATCATCAACGACAGTCTCTTGGAGATTCAAACAGATCACATAACAGTGATCTATAGCTTCGAAAAAACCATTTAGCATCAGACTTGACTTTGATCTATGGACAAGAGGAATGCCACCTTCACTGACCAATGCTCTAGTATGGTAGACTGATGGATCAAAAGCGCCAGATGGAGCAGGTGCGGGTATATTTCGGGAAAAGCTCAGAATGGACATAAGCATCCCCTGGGAACTAACGCCACAGTATACCAAGCAGAAATCCAAGCAATACAGGCATGTATTCAGGAAAATATCGAAAAGGGTTATCACAACTAAAACATATTTGCTCTGTCAGGCAGCCAAGCTACCCTAAAGGAGCTAAAATCCTACCGATTGACATTAAATATCACGATGGAATGCTTGAGCGAACTAAAAAATCTATCAGCCAGAAACAACAGGGTTGAACTCCTATGGGTTCCTGGTCACTCAGGGATAGCAGGCAACGAAAAAACAGATGAGCTAGCCAGAACTGGAGCTGCACAAAAATTCAGAAGCCCAGAACCCTCCCTCGGAATATCGAAAAAGGTGGCAAAAGCAACAATGAATAGGTGGGCACAGCAACACCATCTATATCGATGGAACACCTGATCAAAGACACGCTAGGGCCACGCTAGACAACCCTTCAAAGGCACTACCCACTGGAATGCTGCTTCTAACACGCACCCAGATAAAACAAGTGACGGGCTTATTAACAGGCCACTGTAGCTTAAGAAAAAACCTACAAAGATTAGGGATCCTATATGGTGAAGAGCAGGTTGGGTGATTGACATATTATTTACAGCTGCGAAGTACTGACTCGCAGAAGACTCAAAATATTTGGAGGAATCCAATGCGGTGACAGCCTCCCTCCTGGGAAGCTTGGAAGAATCCTACTGGATCTGATCAAAGGAATCGGGCTTTTCTGACAAGACAGGGGTGCACAATAAGCCATGAGGCTGCAGTGCGAAGATCAGGTCACACATCTGACCCCTGCTCTCAACCAACCAACATTTCATTTTAATGCTGGTATATTATCTATCTTAAGATTTTGGCGTAAAAATGATTTCTCGTATAATTTTTGTTACAGTAGTTAAGCTAAGCTACTAACTTACTTAATCTCGTTGATATCCTATTTTCTACTAGCCAGGTTTATTCTAATTAATACCCTATTTGTCCCCAAAAATTTGTCAAAAAATTCCTTGTACCGCAAAAAATTTACTCAGACGAAACAACACCTAGTGATATAATTTTTAATATTCTAATGGCGTAAAAAATTCTCATTAAAATTCATAAATTTATAAGTTAAGGCTTTGGCATAAAAAATTATTTTAGACGTAAAAATATAATACAATACCTTTTGATCACTATAATTCGTTTTTACCTTGACTTTAACCTTTAAATTAATTATTATGGTTTAGAATATGGAGTAGATACCTGGGAATTTTTTTATTGAAAGCAAACAATATTATGTAATGTAAGATAAAAAAAAACGTCCTCAAAGTATGCCGTGGAATCAATGACGCATGTCTTGAATTATTACTCTTGAAATGTAACATAGGTAGAAGGTATAGGTGAATGAAAAATAAAACTGTCAAGTTCTGATGTTTCTACTTTTTTTAAATTACATTAGTTTCATTGTCATTGGATAATACAGAATTAAAAAAATATATACAACAAAGAACCTACAAATTATAAATTTGAACTAAATGAGAGACGTGTCCACCTTCTACTTCCGAAAATGTCCAATTAACCTTCTCTTCTTCTAAAGAAATGTGGAACTCCACTTTCTCATTTGTTGAGAATTTACATAACCAGAGAGGTAAAACCATGCCTCGTCAGTAAAAAAGGTTTTTTCAAATACGTTTTCATTATTATGAAAATTACCCATAAGCCACTCTGAAAATTGCATTTGCTGCGGCTTGTCGTTTGGTGACAATTCTTGGACTGAGCTTAGACGATAAGCCTGCATATGCAGGTCACACTTCAGGATTGTATTTTATTTTTTACGTTATTTCCTTTAGTTAAATTTAGTTTTCTTTATTTAACTGTATCACGGTCAATTTCTCAAAAATGACTGTATAGGCCGGAAAAAGCCTGACTTTCTACATTAAATTCATCCTTCCCCTATTTTCAGACGCGTTTTGACTGCCTAAGGCAGTTTTAGTGAAGCTGTAGTAAACGAAAATTAATTTTACAACTTTTCTAAAATGTAAAATGACAACTTTTTTGGATAAGTTGCAAGTACAAAATTTCGTCATGATAGGTTACTATTATGACGAAAACTGAGCAAACCTAGTTAAAAAAATCTTTATCTACAGGGGTGGACTAGTTAAAACATCGACTGTGCCAAATTTCACAGTTCAGAAATTAAAAGACCGTGACCGACATAGAGACGGCCAAACAGATGGTTGATTCCATAAGCGTTTCCGTTTCTGCGAACTAAAAAGCGAGAAACACGATTTGGGATTAATTTACTGTTTTTTAATATTAGGCAATATCTATTCACCCAAAATATTACTTTTCCATTAAAGCCATTTAAAATTTCAAACTATATTGATTTGTTTGACATATTGATATTAGATTTATGGTCTCTCTTTAAATTCTAAAAAGCATGCTAATATAAAACTTAAATACAATTTAGGGAAATAATTCTTATTAACAAAATGTGTAAACAGACAGTGACTGGTACTTTGTTTCTTTGATCCCGAAAATCCCGGGATACAAATATATGTACGTCCGGGATTGCAAGCCCTACTATATACTGACTGCACATCAACAAACCTAACACCAAATGCGATACGATTCGTATTAGTTACTAGATAAGCCGGCTTGTTAAAAGCAAACAGAAATATTTTCGCGTTCAACCTTTTGCGCGAACAACAGTTACTGATATTGAGAGTCAATGCCTGTCAACCGCCATCCTCAAGACGTAGGTGGAGGACCATATTGTATAGTTGACCAGATCCCTGGAATCTCTAATTAATTTAAAATGTAAACTATAGTACCTCTACCGTGTTTCGTAATCAGTGGTGTGTACCGCTTATTTGGGTAACTGGTTGAATATTTGGTTTAATGTAGTATATTTTCCTTGAAACAAAACTGAAAGATAATTTAATAGCCTAGATACAATTTACAAAAAAAAATACTACAGCAGAAAACGCCACAACTTACTGGAGGTATATAAAAATAGTTTTCTTAAAAGTCCCATAACACAAAATTCAAAAATATACAGTCATATAGACACACTAAATCAACACTCAAAAGAATTTAACACTGCACGCTGAACCTTACCAACGTTAAAGCACTTACAAACTGAATCATGGATTCAATAATAATCAATATGTAATACAATTAACTCTTAATTAACATAATAATACGTACAGTACGCAGGTTTTTTAAAATTATTGGTAAACATATATGTACATATTTCTTGAGTGCTGCTTTTTAAAAACGATTCCTTAAATGCTATGATTACAAGTATATAAATATAGGTTAAACACACAAATTATAAATTATAATTATGTTTATGTGACTATCATACTACGTATTCATTGTATGTATACATTATAGGTATATATTTATAATCTTTATTATCTGACAAGCATTAACTTGTTTCCGCAACAGATTTATATATTATGAAAAAAAAAATCCTTTTACATAAAATTAAAACAGCCAGATTCTCCAACGCTAGTCCGGTCTAATTT
This sequence comes from Philopedon plagiatum, assembly GCA_963971165.1. Taxonomy (NCBI): domain Eukaryota; kingdom Metazoa; phylum Arthropoda; class Insecta; order Coleoptera; family Curculionidae; genus Philopedon; species Philopedon plagiatum. The sequence goes on from OZ020193.1 coordinate 100,841,445, forward strand.
GGCAACCAAAAGTTTTAAACTGACAAGTGTAAGAATAAGACAGCCAAGTTTTATACTATGAATTTATTTCTGAGCTTCTTCGCAAATTTATAAAGAAAAGGGCAATTTTAATACGTCCTTTTGCATTTTGATTATTAATCCCAGTTTTTTTTTTTAAATATAGCATTATGCATGAGTTGTTGGTAAAAAATTACTATAATCTATTTTTTAATAGTAAGTTCCGCTTCCGTTTATGTTTCCGTTATAACACTGTTGTCACATCACTACAAAAAATACGTACCAAAGATTCTATAAATGAGGCACTTCTTTGCTTCTTTGGGATAGGACAGGTCACTGCTATACACTCGGTCTTCCATTTTTTCAACTACGCAAATTTACACAGCTTAAGTAACAAAATTTTGAACCAATCACTAATGCCGAGTGGCGAGAATCAGCATATTTTTCTTCTAAACTCAAAAAACACAGTATCGACCGGAGATTTTAGAGTTTCAAGTCAGGTGCTCAACTGCAAAAACAAAATAAACGGTTGTAAGTTGGTATGCAATAAATAATTGTAGTATGTTTAGTTTAGCGGAAAAGATTGTTTATTATTGTCAGAGAATTTCCTGGGAAATTCGTGCGAAGCGGCGCCGACATTAAAAAAATTACGACAACTTTTTAGTTAAGGTGGTTTTCTGGGAAAGCGGGGCAATGCATTTTAAAAATATATACCACGAATGTAAGCAATGGTATATTCTACAGCGTATTATACTAATCAAATAATAATAATATACGGAATGTCGGTTTTACTGACATTAACTTTTCTTAGATTTTTAATTACGAATCGACTGGACAATGTCATAAATGCTACTAACGCTGAATTTGGTTTAAGCGTTTTTATTGACTGTGAATATAAGCCATATTCCAAGACTGAATATTATACAATAGGGCCGTAACCAGGCGGGGGCTGACCAGGGCGGAGCCGTGGTCCTAGTCGAAGAAAAAACAAAGTTTGGTGTGATTTTTAAAAAATGCCTAAATATGCCAAAGTTGTCACATACATAGATGATTACACAACTCTTATAAATTAGAAATATCCAAAAATCTCATCCGACTTTGTCCGATTATTGAAAAAAAAAAATTAATTTTCTTTAGTAATGTCGCACATGCAGGAATACAAAGTTGCTTTTAGGTGCCGCTTTGAAGATTTTCCAGGTATGTTATTAACTATATTAAATTTTCTAGGAAGTTTCAAGTGAATTTTAACTAATTTAACTTTTACCAAAAAAGTGGCTAGAATATCATTAAATAAAATATTCATGAATCTAAGTACCTACATACATAGTTTTAAAAATACGGTATTACACCCAGTTTTAAATTGATATTTTATTAAACATTATATCATTCTAAGAAGTAGGTAATAAGTTAGCTCATTAAGTACGCTTTGTAATTTAATTAAGGATGCCACTAAGGGTGAAAACAAAGTAATAAAAGAAAAAGAAAATACAAAATGATTTTTGAAATGAACTTAGGAACTAATAGACGTTGTAAAATAGAGTGAGGGCCCTACAAACGACGGCAATACTGCTGAAACTTTTTTCCGACATTACGAAAAATCAGAAGCAATCACTGGATTGAATAAAAATTTAATTAAAAAATTTGCTGTAATTCTTCAAGCGCTTTCTTGGGGTCAAAACTTAAATGTTGATACTTTTCGAGAATATTTGACAGATACTGCAAAGCTGTGTCATTATATAGCTGGTACTAAATGCCATCAAGTGTTCACATGTTATTAATACATGGGGTAAGAATTTGCGAGAACATTTCCTATATTAATACTGGACATTTATCTGAAGAGGCATCAGAAGCTAGAAATAAAGTTTCATAAATTGCGAGAACATTACGCGCGAATGCGAGGACGAATCGAGAATATTGAAGACTCACTGCACAACTTGTTAATTTCTTCAAATCTGCTTATTTCCTTTATTAGACCGAAATATACTGCAAAAAAAAAATGTATCTGTTCTCAGAGACCGAAACACTTTTTAAAGAAACTAACGTTAAGGAAGACAATTCTGAGCGATCAGTCTCCAGCTCAGATTGTGAAAATTAGGTTAATTAAAGTATGTTTTTTATAACTAGTATTTAAGTCTATTCAACTTAGTTGCTTTACACCGAAATCAGTATTTTTTATTTACTTTCTCGAAAAATAATATTTTTTGAGCGACCGGTACTTAGTACTAGTAGTAATGTTTCTATATGCCACAATTTTTGCAAAACAGCGAAGCAAAGTACCAATGTCCACGAATTTTCGATTTCGTTACACTGCACATTGGGGTTTTTTCCACTAATTCTTGGCCAATATTTCCGAAAGTAAAACAATTTGCTTTTATTTATTACAGTAGTAAAGTAAATATTTCAAAACGAAGGAATTATCACCCGAAAACCCAATAAAAAGACCCTTTTTTACCTGTGCAGGTTTCGGAAGTAGACGCTTCCAGTAAGAGTTCATTTGCGAATTGTAAGCGAAGTGTGAAAGGTGTTTTCAAGTGCGTTTAACTTCGTGGTGCATCATTATTTTTTCATCGGAAAAAGTGCATGATTTAGCTCTAGGTATGTACTTTACAGAACGATATTTTACTTTTTTATTAAATTGATCTACATTGCAGTAAACATTAAATTATGCGAGATTGTTTTGAACTTTGCGAAAGAAAATTTTAAATATGTCAATTGGTTTAAAACACAAACCCGGTCGAACCCGGTTTTCATAGTTGCACAGAAACTAAAGAAAACATTAGTAATTGTAATGCAAAAAAAAAATTCTGCGAATGTTCGCGAGTTACATTCTGTATAAATGCTTATGATAGCACTTTTCGCCACTCCTTTTCTATGATAAGAAATGTTATAAATAGGACTCGAATGCTTTGTCTCGTTACTTCTGTCGTGACTAGCTAAACTGTTAATTTCTTTCAATCCAAATAAATTCGTTATACTAGAGGGTTTCAAGTGTTTTTTCTAGAAATAAAATTATTTTTAAAAACGCCGTCCCCTCGGCCCGACGTATAACTGGCGCAGTCGTGGTAGGATTTCTGAGACGTTACAAGGGCATATTGCAACGGTTTCTTTCAAGAATTCACTCAGACAAAAATCTACAAAAATCCGGACAAGTGTTGGACCAGAAGCAAATAGTACCGATCTAAGGTAGCAACTGGACAATCAGCATCGGGACAAAGGAAGAAATTTCAGCAACAGCTTCACTTCAGGAGTCAACCCGGCTACAAACGGACAAACATCGCCGCCCCTGTAGACAACTGGAGAGGACAAAAATCGCCGAACCAGCTTAGATTAAGACAACTGGAGAGGACAAAAATCGCCGAACCAGCCTAGGATTAAGAAAGAAGAAAGAAAGAAAGAAGAAAGAAAACGAATGAAGACATCAATTTTCATTGTTTTATTGTAAGTGAAATTTTCAATTTCCATTTTATTTTTGTACAGGCAATTAAAAAATATACCTATTGCATTATTTTATTTATCTAGTCAGAACAAAGCAATTGCCTTTAGAAAAAGCACTTTATTTTTAGATTAAGAATATTTCATTTTATTTTTTGTGTTATTGTGTTTTACTGTACGAATTTTATTTTTATCCAGAGTAATTTCAAAAGTATAAATTTCTATTTAAATCTTCAAAATTGATTCTTTAGACGATTTAATAAATTCTCTAAATTCGATTAATATAACTGACAACATGCCAGAAACTACTAATTATCATCTCTTGAAATATCAATCCGATAATATTCCTCATTTCGATGGAAATCCTAAATTACTCAATAGATTCATAAATGCTGTCGAAAATCTTTTAAAAGCTTTTCAAGATCGCACTAATATAAACGCAACTATAAATATTTGCTTATTCGATACTATTTTAAGTAAGTTAAACGGAAGAGCTGCAGAATTGATAGCTTCTCGATCTGAATTAAATTCTTGGCTATTAATAAAAGATGTGTTGATACACAGTTTTGCAGATAAAAGATCAATTGATTGTCTTATACAAGATTTATTGAACCTAAAACCTTTCAAAAATGAAAATCCATTACTTTTTGGAATGAGAGTACAAGATTCTAGAAGTCTGTTATTTTCAAAATTAAACTCAGGGCCTGATGATGCCGCTACAAAACTAATCAAAATACAACATTACGATCAATTTGCACTAAAAACATATTTAAATGGTTTACCGTATAATTTGCAACTTGTCACAAGACTTAAAAACCCAGATTCTTTAGAAAAAGCTATGGCACTTGTACGAGAAGAAGAAAATTTTATCTACTTCAAAAATACTCAAAACCCAAATATAAATAAACCTTTATTTTTAAATAAAAGCCAAAAACCTAATACTTCACAGTTTAGACAAACTTTTACACCACCTCAGAACTATAGTCAGTATAGACCGAATTACAATCCAATTCCAAACTATATACCGCAAAATAATTTTCAAAAACCTTTTTTGAATTTTCCCCAACAAAATAACCCCCATAATTTCCAAAGACCTAATAATTACTTTTCTCAACAAAGACCTAATTTTAATCAACAAGCTTTTCAAACACCTGCATTTAATAATCAAATGAGACCACAATTTTCTAATCAACGTTTTGGACAAACGTCCCAAAGAACTAATTTAAATAGGAAAATAGAGCCAATGGACACCAGTTCAGGAAACACTATTTTGAATAATTCATTACAAAATAAAAGAATTACTACACAAAAATTATATAACCAGGAAGTTATACAAAAACCCGAACAAACCCTATATGAAAGTAATTTTCCCCTTGAAAATTCCTATAACAATTGTGAAAATTCAGAACCGGACTTATATAATGAATACCCTACTGAATTTTATGAAACAGAAACATACCCTGACGAATCTTATGACTTTGACATACCACTGAGTTATTCTGCTAACTCATTAGATTTTTCTCAATACCAAAATAATGAACAAGAAAATGAAAATTTTACTCTGATGAGCCAGAAAACGGACAAGACATAATTTTCCTTAACAACCACAATATACAATTACCATTTATATTTATACCCGAACTTAATGCCAAATTTTTATTAGATACAGGAAGTACAAGAAGTTTTATAAATCCACAAATTGCTTATGAAAATTTCCCAGATTTAATAAAAGAACAAATTTTTCAAGTGCAAACGGCACATGCTACATCATTTCATAATGAAGTTGCTATTTTACCAATTTTCCCTACTTTTAATACCCCCGGTATACATAAATTTTACCTTTTTAATTTTTCTAATAAATTTGACGGTCTGATAGGACTAGATCTTATTCAACAATTAAACGCTAATTTAGATTTTCATAATTTTATATTAAAATTGCCAAATGCAAAAATCCCAATTAATTACGGAAACGAGATACAACAAGATAATAATTTAACTTATATTCTTGAACCAAGAACTATTCAAAAAATACAAATACCTGTGAACATGTCACATGGATATGGTATTCTCCCTTATCAAAATATTGACGATATTGAAATACCAGAATGTTTAATAAAAATCGAAAATAACTTAGCATTTACTACAGCTTTAAATCCAAACGAAGAGCCTATTAAAATTACATTTTTAGAAAACCTTGACGTAGAACCTGTAGATTTAAATGAAATGAATTTTATTGACTACCCTATATGTGACCAAAAACCAGAAAAAAATATTGATAACAAACTTAAAGCTAATTTAAAACATATAAGACTTGATCACTGTAATTACGAGGAAAAAGAACAAATTCGAAAACTATGCTTTGAATTCCGAGATATTTTTTATTGCGAAGAAATACCCTTAAGTTTTACTAATGCTATCAAACATGAAATAAAACTAACTGATGAAACGCCAATTTATACAAAAACGTATAGATACCCTGAAATACATCGCGAAGAAGTAAAAAGTCAAATTTCAAAATTATTAGCTCAAAATATTATAAGAGACTCTAATTCGCCTTGGTCATCCCCAATATGGATCGTTCCAAAAAAATTAGACCAATCAGGTAAACAAAAATGGAGAATGTGCATCGATTTTAGAAATCTAAACAAAGTAACTATCAATGACAAATTTCCCCTTCCTAATATAACCGAAATTTTGGACAAGTTAGGTAAAGCGCAATACTTTACAACACTCGATCTCGCAAACGGATTTTATCAGATACAAATGAACGAAAATGATATTCCAAAAACTGCTTTTAGCACAGATACAGGACATTACGAATATTTACGAATGCCCTTTGGTTTAAAAAATGCCCCTTCAACTTTCCAACGAGTTATGAATAATATATTACGCGGTTTACAAAACGAAATTTGCCTTGTTTATTTAGATGACGTAATAATATTTAGTACGAGCCTCCAAGAACATATTTTAAAATTAAGAAAAGTTTTTACAAGATTACGCGAGTCTAAATTTAAAATCCAATTAGACAAATCTGAATTTTTAAGGAAAGAAGTTCAATATTTAGGACACGTTGTTAGCAACGAAGGTGTAAAACCTAACCCTGATAAGATAAAAGCAATAAAGAATTTTCCAATTCCTAAAACCACGAAAGAAATTAAATCATTTCTCGGTTTAATAGGTTATTACAGACGTTTTATTAAAAATTTTGCTAAGATAACTAAGCCTATGACGCATTGTTTGAAAAAAACCATGAAAATAGAACATACACAAGAATTTGTGAATGCATTTAAACATTGTAAAGAACTTTTAATTAATGCACCAATTTTACAGTATCCTGATTTTTCAAAACCATTTTTATTAACTACTGATGCAAGTAATTTTTCTTTAGGCGCAATTTTGTCACAAGGTACTATTCCCAATGACAGACCAATAGCATACGCATCACGCACTCTAAATGAATCCGAAATTAAATATTCAACTATAGAAAAGGAATTGCTAGCCATTGTTTGGGCATGCAAATACTTTCGCCCCTATTTATTTGGACGTAAATTTTATATATATACTGATCATAGACCCCTTGTATGGCTTTTTAATTTAAAAGAACCGAATTCTAAGTTAATTAGATGGAGATTACGTTTAGAAGAATTCGATTATGAAATCATTTATAAAAAAGGATCTTTAAATACAAACGCCGACGCACTATCGCGTATTCAATTAAATGTTTATGAAAACGAATCTGTAATTAATAATCCCGGTGATCCAAATCAAAATATCGTAGAATTTTTAAAAGAGCTTGCAGAAAATCCTATTCAAGAGAACAATGAACAACCAAGTTGCTCTAATCAGCAAAGTAGCAAAAAGATAAATATTTTATCTGACATTCAAGTCATGCGACCCCGGATTCCTGATTCAACTATTCATAGTAATCAAGCTGACGCAGATCCGACTAATTTAAATATTTTAGACGAGATAATTAATAACAAAGCTTTACAGTACTTAATTAAAAAATCTCCTCATCCGGAAATAAAAGTAAATACTGAAAACTTTGAGAAATTTAAAATAAATCATGTCGAATTACCCGAAAATCCAAATGTAATAAAATCATTTATTAAAGACTATATGAACCCCGAAAAAACTTGCTATGTTTATTTTTATAATAAAGAAATGATCCCTATTTTTACTAATATATATTTAAAGAATTTTCAAAATTTAAAAATTATACGCTGTACAAAACTAGTTAATAATATTTCTGAAAAGGAAGAAAAAATTATGCTGATGACTCATCAACACCAAGGAAAGACTAACCATAGAGGTATACTAGAAACTTATAATCGACTAAAAGAATTATACTACTGGCCTAAAATGAAAACCGATATAAATCAATTTATTAATGATTGTAATATCTGCCAAACTTTAAAATATAGTAGACATAAATCATACATTCCTTTAATAAAAACTGATACACCTTCTAAACCTTTTCAAATGCTACACATAGATACTTTTATTTTTGAAAATCAAAATTTTTTAACAATTTTTGATAAATTTTCAAAATTCGGACAAGCATACCCCTATGACAAAAACGCCAAATCTGTATGCGATAAATTAGTTAACTTTTTTTCGTTCTACGGATGCCCCGAATCTATTACGTGTGATAACGGTGGAGAATTTAGTAATGAACTTTTAAAAGAATTATTAAAAACTCAAAAAATAGTAATACATTTTACTACCCCTAAACATCACGAATCTAACTCACCAGTCGAACGTTTTCACTCTACATTAATAGAGCATTTAAGAATTCTAAAACAAAAAGATAAAGACAAATCCGTTACTGAACTTATGCCATACGCAATAATTGCATATAACAGTACAGTTCATAGTGTTACAAAATACACACCCCATGAACTTGTCCTAGGTCATACCAACTCTAGAGACCCATTAGACTTAATTCCTACGTCATTCTATTCCGATTATGTGTCGTCACATAAAGATAAAGTAGACGCAGTCTATGAAAACGTTACAAACAAAACTAATGACGCTAAAGAAAGAGTTTTAGCAAAAACCAATATTAAAGGAGACGAAAATCCTGAATTTAAAATAAATCAGAAAGTCTATAAAAAACTATCGCAAAGAAATAAAAATAAACCAAAATTTAGCGGACCTTATATAATAACTGAGAAACTTGAACACAATCGCGTTAAAATAAAAAACGCAAAATATCCTGATAAAGTAGAAATTATACATATAAAAGAACTTAAGAAACCACTTGTTACAGATGGTCCCTCGTCCAAGGAGACAACCCCAAATACCACAACTTAAATAATAACCCAGGAATACTCCCCTATAAAATAGGAAATGCCCAGAAAACAATTAACCACTGGACTTTTTATTCAAATTTTTGACATGACAAACCTAATTAAAGAATTTTCTGACATAACTGATAAATATGAGATGCTTAAAGAAAATATAAATAACTGTACTAACTATAAAAAGGAATTTCATAACTCTTATATTATTACTGATAATATTAAACAAAAAATTAATGATCGATTAACTGAAATTTTATCAACCAAACTCCGTGAAAAAAGAGCCCTTATAAATGCCTTAGGTACTATTATTAAGAGTATTACAGGTAACTTGGACCAAGAAGATGCTGAACGTATCGATAATAATATTAATATTTTAAAACAAAACCAAGGAAATTTAAATATTGCCTTAAATAAACAAATGACACTTTTTAGTGATTCTATCGATAACTTTCAAGAAACTATTAAGAATGTTTCGCATAACCAAGAAACTTTAAAATCAAAGGTTAACCAAATAATAGAAACTGTAAATAAAGTTAAAATCGACGAAACTAACCTTTTTGAATTTTTTCGAATTCATATGATTCTTTCACAAATAACTACCTTTTACCAAAATATCTATGATATCCTGGAAAATGTCGAAACAGCAATAACTTTCGCAAAATTAAATACTTTTCATAATACCATAATTAATATAAAAGAATTTCTAATTGAACTTGAACTATTAGACAAAAAATTAACTTTCGAAAAACTGCCCTTTGAACCAACCCTGGAAAATACCTTAAAGTTAGAGAGTACTCTAGAAATAAGAAGTTATGTAAAAAATAATGAACTAATTTTTGTAATTGAGATTCCTTTAGTAGAAAAAGAAAATTATAATTTGTTTCAGTTATTTCCTTTACCGACCATGTATAAAAACTACCATAGAATAATTGTACCAAACTTTGAATACTTATTAATGAATGAAAGAAATTTTGGATATTCTAATCAACCATGTAAACGTATTTTTGCTAACGATTATTTATGTAATCATATACATAGTGAAAACTTTTATAAAAATACGCCCTGTGAGGTACAGTTATTACGGTACGAACATAATATTACTAATTGTAACACCCTGTATGTCAGCATTAATAATTTACAACTTCAAAATATTGATGACAATAAATGGATTTTGGTAACCAATAAAGATTTAATAGGTACCGAAATGTGCGGAAATATACAAAATAATATACTATTTAATGGAACTTATATGATAGAATTAAGTTTTCCATGTAGCTTAAAATTAGGAGATATTACTATTAAAACTTATAAAAATGTTAAATATAATTTTATGGACATTCCTTTGCCAAATATTGATACTAATTTAACCCATAAAACATTGTATAAAGAAGTAAAACTGCTCAATTTAAATAATATTAATTTCAATAAACTTAATAAACTTCAAGAAGAAATTAATATACAAAAATATGAAAATTTCAAAAAATTTAATGAGCCTATCTATTATAATAAAATAAGTATTTGGACAGTTTTGCTCTATGTTATTTTAAGTATAATAATATCATTTTTAATTTGGAAGTATCTACGACCTATTTATTTAAAAGTTACAAAGAATAAAAATATTGAAAATAATTCAATTATAATTTAGGTCATAGAAACTTGAAGGTTTATATGCCCTTCTAAGGGTGGAGGAGTTACATTCTGTATAAATGCTTATGATAGCACTTTTCGCCACTCCTTTTCTATGATAAGAAATGTTATAAATAGGACTCGAATGCTTTGTCTCGTTACTTCTGTCGTGACTAGCTAAACTGTTAATTTCTTTCAATCCAAATAAATTCGTTATACTAGAGGGTTTCAAGTGTTTTTTCTAGAAATAAAATTATTTTTAAAAACGCCGTCCCCTCGGCCCGACGTATAACTCGCGAACTTCTGTTTTATTTCCTTTAGTTTATTTTCCTGCCGTTGAGTGGAAATTAATTTAATTTTAATTTTGGGCTTTCGGCCAAGTTTCATAAAAAATATTTATTTGTTTGTTGACGTTTGGCTTTGTTTTCTTTAAACCATCACCAGAACTACAAACATAATTAATTATCTTATTTGTGTTAGTAAGTTAAAGACACATAAGGCATGTTTAGGTTTTAAATATTAAATTCATACGTATATCTTTAATATTAAATTTTCTATGTAGTTCTGGTGATTGTTTAAAGAAAATAAAGCAAAACCTGAACAAACAAATAAATATTATGTATTAAACATTGACCGAAAGCCCAATATAAAAATTAAATTAATTTATTCCTTTTTGCTTCCAGGCATGCAGCATTTTAAAAATGAAGAGCTAGCCCAACTGTGGCTGGAAGCGGGAGATAAAACGGCAAAGTTGGCTGTAGTTTCTCATGCAGTTGTCAACAAACTGGGAGACAAGTTCACCTTAGCGGATGAAGAATCTCAAAACAAGATTCGGAAAAAGATTTGTCGATTTTGCGAATATCTGTCTGGGAGATGGGAAAAATCGTCGAGGGATAAAGATTATTTCGCTTCAAAAAACATAGCTTGGCTACAGGCGAATGCAGTTTTGGAGAGGAAGATGAGTCATTAGAAAAGCTTTAGGATACTTCACTGAGGAAGCATCGGAAGCCCGCAATAAAATATATCAATACGATAGGCAATATCATGCGCGGAAAGCAGGGCGTCAAATCAATTTGTTAGATGTATTTAACAGGCAATGGACACGTCCGATCCTCTAATTTCATCAATTAATTTAAATAAAAGATGCCAACTTAAAAAAATTAAAACTTCCTTCAAATGTTTTGACTTTATTAGAAGTACCTGATGTAGATACAGAGTACAAAGAAAATCCAGAAGTTACCTCATCTGAGGTTGAATCAACCGATACCGATGAAGAACATGAAGATTTGGACAATATTATAGATTTAGATAAACTGGACAACTTAGAGTTAGAAAATGAATAATAAATGTTAAAATAATGTAGGAACTTTTATTTTTCTCCTTCCCTAAAGCAAAGGATGATGTACTTAGACTTAGTGTAAGAATAGACCATATTTGAATAATGGAATCCTGAAGATAAAAATATACAGAATTTCATGAATAATTTAAATAACTAACTAACTGTGTAAGCAATGATTAAGTAACAATAGCCTTAATAGAATATTCAAAAAGTCGTTTTAAGAAAATGAAAACAAAATAGCTGATATAAAATAACTTTTTAAAAATATTTTTTCCAATTAAGTGCTCGATTTCTTATATTTCTTTATTCACAAGAAATCTAACAGACTGAAGTAAAATACATAGGGTATAGTAACAAAAGAAGGTAATGACGTAATTTTCGATGAAACCGCAAGTTATATTGAGTAAGAAAATATACTATAATGGTTCTAAAATAAACTGGTCAACAAAAAAATCGGCAAAAGCGATTTTAACTCGACTTTTCGAACTTTTTAAAAACTTGACTTTTTTGAGAGCGGTTTTCGGATACCGATAGCTCGTCTTGCCCAGATTAAGTGTCAAGTAGTAATTTGGCAATGGAAAGGACATTTTCATGCTATACAGGGTGATTAACAAGGTAATGTAAAACTGCTAAAAGTTTAGGTGTGTGCCATATTGCCAATAATTTTTTTTGATCATTCCTACACAGCCCGTTAGTAAGCCGATATCAATATCTCCAGACGTTTTCGCCGAAATTTCGATTAATGGTCTTTGACGGAAAATACAGGAGGCAACAAAAGAAGCTCACAAATTTTGGTAGCGTCATTTTACTCTGTAGCTCGAAAACGGATTGAGAGACTTCGTCGGACTTTTTAGGTATTGAAAGCCCTTTCGTGTGGCGTTTTATCTAATAAACTGTTTTTTTTTCAAGCTCAAAATGTTTGCGTTGTATAGGGGTGAACTAAAAAGTAAATGAAAACCTTTGTTAAAAATGTTTTTTTTTTAATTTGTGAAAATTGAGCAGTATGTGTTTGTTTTCTTCCAAAACGAGGGCGTTTTGTCCACCTTTCGGTTAGTTATACAGCGTGTCCAGAAACCATCTTAACAAATCGGAAACATTTTATTTTTGACTTTACGGCAAAAAAGTTATTGTTTATAAAAAGTTCTGCATCGTGAGAAAATGACATTGCAATTCAAAAATTTGATTCAAGACATACAGAGTGGCTCAAAAATGTAGAAGTCCTTATTTAAAGGTAAACTGCCACTGTAAATATAGTAGCGGTAACTTTTATGTTAGTGAATTAGGTTTGGAACATACAAGAGGTCCCAAAAATAAAATAAATTTTTAATTATTGACTTTACAAAAAAGTATGTTCATAAAAAGTCGACATTGTGAAAAAAGAGCATACTTATTCAAAAACATGATATAGGACAATACAGAGTGGCTTAAAAAAGCTGAAAGTCTCAATTTACGTAAAGTTAAAGAGACACCAAATCTTTATTTAAAGATAAACTGTATGGAAAAGGACGGAGGTTGCGTGGAGGTTTAAATTTATTTAGTTATTTAGTCATGTTCAATATGTTTTTACCCTAATATTACATTTGTTATTAAAATTATGTTAAAAAAAATAAACCTTTAATTTGTTATTGAAATTATGTTAAATAAAATAAACCTTTAATCACCCTGTACGTCACATTTTTAGTTTAAGTGCTTACTTATAACTTAATTAGTAACCTTGTACAAATACCATAGCGGTTGAATTGAAATTTAGCTTACCCTTATTGTAGGGCCATTTCAAAGTTTTAAATTTTTAGTCACCCTATATGTCGTAGATCAATTTTTTGATTCATCATGTCCTTTTTTCACAATGTAGAACTTTTTATAAAGATATAGGTACTTTTTTGTAAAGTCGATAATAAAAAATATTTCTATTTTTGGGACCTGTATATTTCAGACCTAATTCACTAACATATAAAGTTAACACTAGTACATTTACAGTGGCAGTTTACCATTAAATAACGATTTTGTGTCTTTTTAGGTTCACTTGGATTAGGACTTTTACATTTTTGAGTCACCCTGTATGTCTTAGATCAAATTTTTGAATGATTATGCTATTTTCTCACGATGCAGGACTTTTTATGAGGGATTACCTTTTTTGTAAAGTCAAAAATAACAAAAGTTACGCATTTGTTTAGATGGTTTCTGGACACGCTGTATATCTAATCGAAATTTGAGCAAAACGCCCTAGTTCTGGAAGAAACAAGAACGCATACTGCTCAGTTTGCACAAATTAAAAGAAAACTTATTTTTAACAACACTTTTCATTTATTTTTTAGTTCACCCCTATATAACGCAAACATTTTGACAATTAACAAAAAACAGTTTATTAGGTAAAACTCTACACAAAAATGACTTTCAATTCCCAAAAAGCCCCGACAAAGTCTATGAATCCATTTTCCAGCTACAGCGTTTTAAAAATGACCCTACCAAAATTTGGATGCTTTTTTTGTTTTCTCCTGTATTTTTCGCCAGAGACCATTAATCGAAATTCCGGCGAATAAGTCTGGAGATATTGATACCAGCTTACCAATGTGCTATGTCGGAACGACCAAAAAAAATTATTGGCAATATGGCACACACCTAAACTTTTAGTAGTTTTACATTACCCTATTAATTACCCTGTATAGCATGAAAATGGCACTTCCATTGCAAAATCACTTCTTGATACTTAATTTGGGAGAGACGAGCTATCAATATCCGAAAACCGCTCTCAAACAAGTCAAGTTTTTAAAAAGTTATAGCAGTTCGAAAAGTCGAGTTAAAATCGCTTTTGCCGATTTTTTTGTTGACCAGTTTAGTTCCCACCCATTTTGATTTTGATTTTTTTTTCAGCTCCAACATAAATTTCAAGGTCATATAAGAAAACCACCCTGTATACATAAAACCCAAATTTATATTCAGTATTACATAACAACTCGAAACAACTACGTTTTGATCAATTTTTTGCATGATACAAAGTGTTTTTAATTTTGGCCAAAAATATGGCTCAAAAACCCCATAGTGCACTGTGCGCCACACAGTGGTCGAATTGACTAATTTAGCTCCAACTTCACGTTGTTTTACAAAAAATACAAATAAAACTTTGGCTTTTTATTTTATAACTAATCTGTCATAAGTGAAAAACGCGAAAAATCGATTTATTTAGAAACGCTTTATTTCAATTTTTTTAAACTTTTTTGCTGAAAATTTCTTATTTTGGTCTTCGCAACCTTCTAAATGCAGTTTCTGTATAAAAAAAACTATATACAGCTTACAATTTCTTCGCCTTTCTTTGAGATTTCCATACTTTAAAAAGGTCATTTCTCAGCCGCTTGCACTAAAAAAGAAACCTAAAAGTCATATGGTTGCATATGGCTACGAACTGGAATTGGTTAGGTAGTCAGATAATCAGGCAAGATTAGATTATTTATTGCAAACTTCTTACGTAGAAGTTATGCCTGTGTTCATGGTAATGAAAAAAATAATGCCAATTACCACATCAAATATTATAAAAAGGATCAGCATCATTAAATTAAATAACATACCCTTCTCTTCAGTATCCATCCAAAAAATATTTACATTGGACTTTTTACTTTAATTTGTAAAACAATATAAGATATCAAACTGTGCTGTTACACCACCGCACTGGAGACAAATTGTGTAACTGTGCCACCGTATATTTTCTAAACTGATGTACATACAGAGGAATTTATTTGTTCTTGTTTACGTTAAGTTACAGGCTCACAAAACACTTTTTATAAAATTATTACATTTTGATTATACAAGATTATAGGTGAAGTTGGGGCTAATCTGATCTTTTCGACCACAGTGCGCCGCCTTCTTCTGCTATACGGTGCCGCCGTATATTTTCTAAACTGAGGTACATACAGAGGAATTTATTTGTTCTTGTTTACGTTAAGTTACAGGCTCACAAAACACTTTTTATAAAATTATTGCATTTTGATTATACAAGATTATAGGTGAAGTTGGGGCTAATCTGATCTTTTCGACCACAGTGCGCCGCCTTCTTCTGCTATACGGTGCCGCCGTATATTTTCTAAACTGAGGTACATACGTAGGGATTTATTTGTTGTTCTTTACGTTAAGTTACACGGCTCACAAAACACTTTTTATAAAATTATTGTATTTTGATTATACAAGATTATAAGTGAAGTTGGGGCTAATCTGATCTTTTCGACCACAGTGCACCGCCTTCTTATGCTATACCAGCGAACTACTACGGTTTCGCTTCGCATGGTATCAAGTGATTTTCGCAAATTATTGTAACTGTTTACAATTACAATGACAAATATGTTTACAATCATTACAATGCATGTTACAATACAAATTGAAGATAATCAGGCGTAAGTTGAAAAATTAGATAACCGGTTTTAGCAATTCGTGTTTCTAGTCATTCAATTACTAATCGAAAATTCTAATCGATAAATAATAATAAAACGTACAACCAGATTCACTTTTACCAGAACCGATCTTATTTGATTATTAATGATTTAAATTGATAAATCTAAGAACCACTAAATTCTATACTTTAAATTTGTTCGCAAATTTATAAATAAAATTTATAAAATAAATGAAAGTATTCGTACGATAAGCCCTAAGTGTAAAATAGTATATTGAAATAAAAGTTTTATAAAGCATCAGATTAGAGCACGCGCCCAGTTAGAAAACGACCCGCTTGCGGCGAGTTTTCTGACGGGACAAGTGCGCTAATATTAATATTAATTATTATAAAAAAAAATTATTGAAAAAAATGCGTATTATATTAAATATGCATTTTTCAATAAAAAAATGCATCAAATTTAAGTAGTATTTTCACAACAAAGAGATGCGTGCAAATGCTAAATTTTCATTAGAAGTCTAATTATCTTGAAAACTATGACGTTTTCGTATATTAAACCATATTATACCATACCATGCCAAACTTTTTATACGTACCCTGTATAATTCAAAATATTTTTAAAATGTGCAGAATATCCACTAATTTTGAGCAATTTTACCCCCTCCTCCCTTTTGTAACGATTCATATCGCAGCCTTTGACCCCCTCCTCCAAGTTACGTAACGACAAAATCCAATCAACCCCCTAATTTTATAAAATGAATAGCTAAGTATACAGAGAGTTACAATTATTAAAAATCTGCAATATGCGCATGAAGGGCAAAAATAGTTCGTATTTGAACTGTAATTGGTAAAGTTACGTAAAGGTGCCTTAAACACCCCCACACCCCTTTGTAACGGCTGGTAACGACCGGATGAACCCCCCAACCCCCTTTCAGCGTTACGTAATTTATGAATGGACCTTTAAAACAAAAGCTTATAATCAACAAATCTTATCTTCAAGGCATACAATTACCCAGCGCAATAGTTGACTCACCCGGTACATACATATGTAATTTTATTATGATTCAGTTATTGAATAACAAGCTTCGACAGGTTAGTCTTGGTTTTGACTTCTTTTAATAAGCACGCAGTTTATTGGGATATGGCGTCAAAAAAAACCAAACTATCTGAGTTTACAAAAAAAGGCGGAACCGGAACTTATAATATGTATCTGATAACTTTATTTTCCTACGACCACCTATGAAAGTAAGAAAAAAAGCACGGTTAACTTGGCTAGAAAGTGCCTTACACATGTGTTGAAGAGTACTTGTCAACATGACGTTTCAACAGATGGTGCCAATTTAATTTTTTTTATTTTCAACACGTGTGTTGAAATGTTTTTCAGCACACGTGTTGAAAGAGGGGGTATTAAATAAATATTGAAATTGGGGTTTTTTGGTAAATATTTTTGTGGTGGTAGGAAAAATATTGTACACTACTCGTGTGAATGTAATTTTCGCACACTCGTGGGATTATCGCACTCGGCTATGGCCTCGTGCGACAACATTCCCACTCGTGTAAAAATGCCATTTTCAACACTTGTTATGTAATATACTATTTATCAAGTATGGAATTGCGAAGTCTACTGTGTGTTCTCTGAAAAAGAAGAAATCTGCTGGTCCAGCGAAGCGAAAATCGCTTAGAAATTCCGAATTCCCTAAAATGGAAAGGGTGTTGTGTAAATGGTTTTTGAAATAACCCCTATGCTATTCTCTAACGTGAACTATACGAAAACGTAAACTTTCCGAGAGTCTACTGTATTCGAAATTGATACTGAACTATTACACAGAAATATTAATAAAACTGAGAACTAAGGTGAGATATTCTAATTTGGTCTTACATGGGTTAAAAACATTAACCGAAGGGGAGGGGGGATTAAAAGGAGCCGCTGAGAATTTTTTCGAAAATATTAAATGTGTCATTTTCGGGGCTATTGAGGTCAGAAAATCTAATTTTGTCCAAGAGATTAACAGATGATAAAAAAATTAAGTGGGGGGAAGAAGCGATTGGCAATTTTTCCAAAAATTTTCGGGGTGATTAAGGTCAAAGAATATAATTTTGTGTAATAGATGTTCAGAAAGTTAACGGGGGGGGGGGGGGGGGTTGTGAAAAGCTATTGGCAATTTCTGTGGTATATTTTTGTCTATTTTACATTTCTTAAATAGATTAAGTCTTAAGTCCTAAAATATTTCCAAAGAAGACAGGTAACGCTAATATCAAAAAAACCAACAGCGCATGTTTGTCTTATTCCAGGAAATTGTTAACCGTGGTGAGCGAAATGTGTCGACGTATGATTTGTAGGTCTTGGTTTCAGACAAGGAGGGTACGGAGAGAGACGATGGAGAAATACCAATGAATGCGAAGACTGTCACTTAAAACTCTTAGCTTTTAGGAACCTCATGTTGTAGCAAAGGGATGATTTTGAGCTATTGAAAGACCTCCATCATTGCCATTAGTGTATCGTAGAATTCGTGTTTGGGTTAGCTGTGAGGTGGGAATTTGGGTTTTACTATTTATTTCTGTTGCAGTTTATCGGCACATTTAAATAAATTTCAGCACTCCGAAAAAAAATTCAAAACAAAATTAACTTGAAATATTCCCTGTTAGTCCTAAAACCCTCGAAGGGGCGCATGGCGGTGTTGCCGTATCCTTAATTTGATTCGCCACATTGCTCACTACGTTCAGTTATTGTTCGTAAGATAACGTCAGGCGGGAAACTGAATTTTTTGAATTTGGCCAAATTTTAAATCTTAAAAAAGAAAACAATGAAATAATTAATAATTTCATTACTTTCCGGCAATATAAGGAAACTTTTGCTTTATCAAAATAATAGTGAACATACCAACTTTCAAAAAAAAATTGTATGGTCATCCAGATACTATTTTAACTGCAATTTTTATCTTGATATCCAAAAAATTCCATATATAAGTATAAAATAGAATTACAAACCTTGCAATTAAATTATCATACAGCTTCTATTTCACATGCACACATGTAATTTGCCGGTATGGTTACAAACAATCGCGTTTCAAAAAAGCTTCTGCTCATCTGCTGAGATGGAAATGACTAGCAAAGCTTTTATTTATATTTAATAAAATATTTCTTAAAAGAAGCTCCGAGTACTCCGACCGACACTTTCGCCTCTATTTTTCAGATTGGCGATTGGCTAGACAGAGCAACTTATATAATATCTATATATTCAGATAAAATTTAAAAAGCGTCTATTGGATATAGATAAACGATTAACCGGTTTTTAATTGGCCCTAAGATAAGAATGAATATGAATAACGAAGAGTGAATTAATTTCTTGTGAAAATTTATTGTTTAGTCATGACTCTGGCCACGTGACCAAACATTCAAGAATCAAGATTCATATCATCATCATTTCATCCAGTTTTATATATTATTATAATTGATAAACTGAGGTCTACAGGGTGTGCAGACTTTGAATTTTTCAAGCTTACAATTAGAAGCACGTGAATCGATATAAATCAGCTCGGCTTTTTTCATGGTCGGTCAATCTGTACAAACTTAATCCTTTTGTTTAGTGTATTTCTAAGACCTTAAATGATAGGCGGGGTATGAATGCCGTGTACAACGATTGCTCTAAGGCTTTTGATAAGATTCACCATGAGACATTATTTATTATAAAAAAAAATAAGTTCCAGGACATTGGTGTGTATGGCAACCTCTTTACCTGGATTAGGTCATATCTTAGTTATCGGGGTCAACGCGTTAAATTTGACAATTATTGTTCTTCTAGTAGTATCACACTTACATCAGGGGTCTCACTTGGGACTAGAGATTTAATAGTTCGGAAAAAAAACGGCAAAAATTTGGGGGAACGCGTTTTTTCCGCTTTTTTCTTGAACATTCGAAAATTTGGAAAAAAAAGAAAAATTTTAATAAATTCGAATCAAAAACGGAAACTTGAAATTAAACTTGTTATAATGAGTTTAAGATATATTTTGCTAAAGTAAATACCAATAGAATTGAAAATTACATAAATATATTTTGGCAATATCTTTAAGTTAGTGTAGATAAAAAAATATATCATTACTTGGTCTTCTTTTACCTGTTTTCCTTTAAAACTGGAATCAAGAAGATTTGCAGCAAAATGAATAAGGTTTACAACCTTGGTTTACAATTAAATTCAAAGCGTTCTTCTACATACTTTAACAAGTTTTCTTTAAGAAAACCTCTACTCGGGTCAACTTCTTCTGGAATATCTAAAATTGCATCTTTTGTATACTTAAAAACAAAAGGCACATCTGATAATAGAGATCTATCTGACTCATTGACATTAAAAATCTGACTCTACTAGATATATTGATTTTGCTATAGGGTGCAGGATATTGCATATTGTAGGTTTGTCCAGAATGTATCGTCTAATATAATTTTTTTAATGTTTTGATCTACACCCAGATGTTCCACTGCGGGGCAGTGGCGCACCCGGGGGGGGGGATCCTTTAAAAAAATAGCTTGTGTCAGAGACCTGGGAACTCTCTTGGACAATAAATTACGTTTTGATCAACACATGCAACACATTGTTAGTAAGGCTTATAGTAATTTGGGTTTTATTTTGAGAATTTCTAAAGATTTTCAGTTTTGGTTGAAGGTTGATTAAACTTTATAGAAAATTCTAAAATAAGAAATTTTAGGCACAGTAAGTAAAGTGATGTTAAATTTGGCCCTACTTCAGCCACGACAACTTGGCTCCCGTTTGGAGTAATATTTTTGTTGGGATTTCTTTTTGCACGGTGGTAAAAAATGTCGACTTTTTTGCCCGTTATAGAAAAATGTGTTTTTATTTGTCTACAGTCCCGATGCAGCTCAATATATTTATTCCAGATATGCTGATTTGTCCAACTCGTCGAAATAGATGTTTGTGGCAGCAGAATCCAACGTGAACTGACCCCCGGGGAAGACAGAAGAGTCCTGGTTGGGGATCGCGGCGAAAACAGAGGAAACCGGCCGGGAATGATTCCTAAAGATTCGACAGGGTCCACGCGTGGCCAGCGTGGTCTCGTGGCGGCCAAGGAGGGGACGTCCGGTGGGATCCGTCGAATCTCTGATAGAAACAGGTTGTTCTGCGCTTGGTTTGTCGTCTGTGCGATTTCTAACTATCGTGGCAAAGCAAACAGAAATAACATATAGATAAGAGAAATATATCACCAGCATCCTGGTTGGATACAACAATGGCCGTATAGTCCTGGCAGCTGAGGCCAATGAAACGAACACAGCAAAGCAAACGTTGGAACCGCAGTCAAAGAAGGAGAAAACTGTGTCGACAAATATTTGTAGAGTCGCTTAGATCTTTAAGAATGCAGCTAGAATGCCAAAAACAATTGGCAACCCTAAAATATTGCTCGAATTAAATGACTGAGAAATTAAAAAAATATATAGCAATACTAAAGATTCCAAATGAAAATAATCAGTATCGGTTAATCCGTCCTTTTTTTGCTTTTAATATTGCATCTCAAAAATGAAGTACTCAATTCGCGAATGATGATCGATGAGTGGCCAAAATTAAATAATCTGATAAAGAAGGCACCACTACAAAGTACAAGTCTGATGACAGACAACCTTGAACTGGTTAAAGCAAGTGTAAATTTAAAAAAGTCCTACATCATGTCTATTTGTTGACGATTGTTGATTTTTAGTGTTCCGTGAAAACGGAACATATGAAACCACTTTGGTGTCGGTCCGTCCGTCCGTCTGCCACAGACAATTTTCTCTGAAACTATTCGACGTAAAAATTTGACTTTGATTCCCCTAGAGGTAGAGTTTACGAACTTTAACGAAATACGTAATTGAATCAAGAATGGTAGTAGAAAGAGATAAAATAGCATTGGAGTGTTGGAGCTCAGAAGTGTTACTGTCTCTGTTGGTTGCTTAGGAAATACGTCTGAACACTCGGTTACAAGTACGTCTTTGTCTAACGAACTAGAAAAGAAAAAGTGCGTTTTATAGATTTATAAATGTCTCGGAGCGACTTTAAGTAAACCTTTAGAAATAATATAACCTATATATAATAAAACCTTTTTAACTTAAATTTATTATTATTTAGCAGAAAAATAAAATATTTTAGGCCTTTTATTACTTTTAGTAAATCTTGTGATGCTTCTAACGTATTTTTTGTACAAAAATACAAGGTAAAATAAGATGTGGCCAATGTTTACAAATTGTGTTTACAGTGTCGCTTAGAATGGTTTGTTTTGGCTTCAAAGAATGTTAAATCATCCCGTATCCATTCTTAATAAATCCATGATGTCGCACCTATTCTTTGAGTTTGTTTTTTTAGAAGTATACATATTTGAACCTCAGGAAAATTCAAATGAACATTTTAAAGTTAAAAAAAGCATTAGACCACCAGATTTTACGCGATAAACAATGAAACTCTACAATTTTATAGACAAACGGTAATCTTCATATTTTGTTGACTAACAGTAATAATTCGTTCTAGCAAAATACAAAGATATACAAATACTTAAAACTTTAAGAAAGTAATATAAGCAAAATAAAAGTTATGTTTCAATTTATGATCAACAAAAAGTTTTGAGATTCTTTGCTGCAATATTTAGCTAGTTTGGTCAAATCTCGATATTTTTCAGATTTTTAGACAATCAAATTTTTCGCGATCATGTTTTCATTTGAAACTAATGAACCAAAAATAATATACTAAAAATTAATTCGTCAAGTGGGCATATCGTGGTAAATTTGGAGCCTCAGACTCAGCATTATATCGAGTTACACATGGAACATTGTTTCCCTTTGAAGGGATTTTTTTAATGCAAAAATTTCGGGACTCCCAATCTTTTCCCCCTTTTCATGCACATTAAAATATTTGCTTCTATATTACCTACATGTTGATCTGAACAACTCATTTTTACCAAAGAATGGAGTTTCATCGTTTTTCCCGGCGGCTCTTCCAATTTCTAATAATGACCTACTCCTAGGTAATATGAAAAAAGGGACACACTGTATAATGTTACTACTGAACACGGTACAACAAATCATCTTTTTTTATGAAATAAATACATTTTTTTAATGATAATTATTACAACTTAAAAAAGTGGATAACCTTAACCTGTACTTTGATCAGCTCACAGCAAAATCCAAATATTTTTATTTGATAAAAGGTTAGTTGAAGGTGAGTCAGTATCTTTTTGTGGGTGGTGTCACATATCAAAACATCCTTTTCGAAAGAAGAAACAGGAAAATCATATCACTTTTTATCGCACAGATAAAACGGAATAATCAATTTGGACCTTTGCTTGCTTGCAAATCCGAGCAAAAAAAAAGTTGTTTCTGGAGCTCAGCACTCAGCAGTAAATAAAATAAAGACGACCGTTGTTTAGTTGGGTGCTCTGATAGACAATACTGGAAGATGTGAAGATGAAATTAAACGTAGAACACAATTAGCAAAAATTGCAATAACACAACTTAACAAAATTTGGCGTGATAGGAACATTATCAAAAAGACAAAAATAAGACTATTTTAGTTAACACTCTACTATTTTCTATCTTTCTCTACGGATCGAAGTCTTGGGTGGTCAGGACGATCGATCGAAGAAGAATAGGTGGATTTGAGATGTTAGTGTGGCGACGAATGCTGAGAATTCCCTGGACTGTTTAACGCATCAAAGTGTTTATAATTAATGAAATTCGACCATTAAGACGTTTATCAAGTACCGTGTATACCAGAATTTTTACATTCATTGGCCACATACAGCGTAAGGATATTATGGAGAGACTTATACAGGAAAAACCGGATGGCAAGAGACGACGTGGACGCTCACCTAAGCGATGGGTCGACATTTCTAGGGAACTGATGAGCACCGACATTGGTGAGGTTGTCCATTTGTCCAGAAACCCAGAAAGATGACGTGCTCTAGTTAGAAAAGCCGTCTACGAAATTAATATTCAGTGATAAGGATGGATCACAATACATCTGCCAAGATATTCATGACGAAGAAGAATGAGGCCATTTACGGGGATTGGATAAGCGGTGGTTTAAAACAACAATGAATTGTACCTTAGAAGCTGATTTGGTAAAGTTTTTTTGAAAGGCAAATCATACGAGGATAATGTTATTTTATCTAAAAAAAATAGGTGATTCAGCACACTACGAAAAAAATATATATAATTCTGGCTTAAGGGGATTCATAGATAGGTCACGCATAGTCTCATGATCAAAACAAGAACAATAATTATTGTTATCGAATTCTAGATAGAATATTGTTTCACATTAATGACAATGATTACATGATCAATTAAAAACACCTCATTTTATTATCAAATAACTAGGTCACATAATCACGCCTGTATTGAAAACTAATACGTTTAGCTCAAAGCTCTTTTTTAAAGTTGTTTTTATACAGCTTTAAATTTAGAATTAGAATAAGTGATTCGGGCTTTATATTTAAAAACAATCCAATTGACACTGATACTCCTCAGATTTATAATTATTTATGTTTTGTTTATCAACACAAAAATTTGTCAATAATAATAATAATAAAACAAATCAAAACGTATATACAATCTGGGACAACCTAAAACATCTTAATTAAAAATAATTGAAGAAGTCATAAGATGCGGGATCTGTAATGAGAGTTCATAATTTAGTTTAATTAAAACTGTGCTTGAAATCAATAGGGTTATCAAGCAATTTTGTTTATTTCATAATACAAAAGTACTCCATTCGAGAAGTTTATCCCTAAAAATCGCTACAAATGCTACAAATGTTAAACAAACTATAAAAGTTCCCTGTCAGTACTAAAAAGGCCGTAGGGGCGCATCGCGTTGTTGCCGTATCCTTAACTTGATTCGCCACATTGCCCACTAGGTTCAGCTGTTTTTCGTAGGATGACGTCATGCGGGAAACTGACAGCCAGATTCTCCAACGCTAGTCCGGTCTAATTTGACAACCAAAAGTTTTAAACTGACAAGTGCAAGAATAAGACAACTAAGTTTTTTGCCTGAATTTATTTCTGAGCTTTTTCGCAAATTTATAAAGAAAAGGGCAATTTTAGTACGTTCTTTCGACAATAATAGATCTTAATTCATTACAGTAACTCGTTCCAAGATGAAAATCATTTCAAAATCAAGCAAATACCTGAAATATCAGAATAATTCATAAGTTTGCAATGACGATTTATTAAGAATGACAGGACAAAAACCTGCCAAAACATAACTGATCAACTATAAGATCTTAATTTAAAACAGTACTAAATTTTAAACCTTCTTAGTGAATCTGAACGTGAATGTTTTGAATTTAGTCCAATTTTCAACCTTAATATTTTTCTCATTCGTCCAACCGACGTGATTTTTTGTGTGCGTTTTGTGCAATGATATTGACATATTTATTGAAAACGCGAAGTGTCTAAACCAACCCAATATCAATCTATCTATAAAATAGTCGGTCATTCGGAGTAGGGTAGGGATAAATAAGCCTTAAGGTCTTTGTCCTAAATATTTTTTTCTCTATAAATTGAGAATAATATATTTTCCTTACTATACAAATATAACTTGCTAACTAAAAATTTAATTTCACTTTAGCAATGTTCCATATCTGCCAGAAATCCTCATTTTCGCTTTATAGATTTTCGCCTACGTCAAAACACTCGGTAATAAAGTCAGTGATATAATAAATTTTACACATAAACGAAGAAATATGTAGGCTTAATGGGTTCATATTTGAAGTTGAGGGTCTCCTCTGGTATAAGAGGCTTAATACAGATTAGAAATTTAGAGAGATCCACAATTCTGTAGCCGAAAAATATGTGCTTTTCCTAATAATGCCAAAAAAGTATTTTTCTGGTCTGAAACCTCCTAATCCAGAGTAGGGTTTCTTATAAGTCATTAATGAGGACAGGACAAAAACTTATTAAATCCTAATTGTTCAACTAAAATATCTTTTTTTAAAACCAATACTATAAATAAAACGATAAAATACTAAACAAATACACCAAAGCAAAAACAAAAGAAATGAAAGACCAAAATGGAAAAGGAAAAACAAACTGACCATCAGGTAATTGGAAGGGTATGGGAGGAACATTATGGAAATAATATGCTATATGAGGAAGGAAAAACAAAAACATAAAAACGAAAGTGATGAAATAACTAAAGAAGAAAAGGATGAAACAGAATGTCCAACGGAAATGAGGTAGAAGAAAAAATTGAAAGATTACGCAATGGCAAAGCCCATGGACAGGAGGGAATTAAAGCCGAACTGTTGAAATACGGAGGAGAACAACGGGAAAAACAAATTTACCAGCTAATTGTTCAAACTTGGAAAAGAAAAAAAGACCCCGGAAGAGTGGAACATTGGTGTAATTACGCCAATACATAAAAAGAGGATCAAAAATTGTAAAAACTATAGAGGCATAACACTTCTAAACATCACATATAAAATACCAGCCAACCTGGTAAATAGAAAAGCACATTGGGAGACTACCAAAACGCAGTGGCGGTTGGTGAAATTGTGGAATTTCAAAGTTGTTTATCTCTGTTCATACTTACAGGACCCGTACGAAACTAAGGGGCTTTGATAGTGAGCCCCCTGGGAATGTTTTGGTAAAGAAAATAGTATATTGTACAACGAGCATGGAATGACATGCATTTCCTACGAGTATGACGTTTGCAGCACGATGCCGCAGGCGAGTGCTGCAAATCATACGAGTAGGAAATGGTCATTCCATGCGAGTTTTACACTATACTTTTTCTACGAATGTTACTGTTAATAAAATGGGATTAGTAATATTTTTCTTTTTAAGATGTCAAAAAATGTCAATGAAATTATAAAGATTTTGACGCGGCACCGGTCAACGCCACCTTTGTAAAAATATACTCGCGCACAAAGTGAACTTTGTAGTTCAATCACCATGGTGATTGAAGCACAATGAAAATGTGTATAAAACAATGGACTATCACAAAAAAGGTTTTTATTGACATGAGTAGAAAAAAACATTTTGTAATTTGCGACAAAAAGTTGAATTTTTGGTGCGCCCCTCCCACGAAAAAAATGAACACGTCTAGGTATTTTATTTATTATTTTTTCTAAACAAATGTTACATCAGTTTGTCGACAGTTTTTAAATTTTGAGAGAAAAAAATTTGTTAGGAGAAAGTTATAGTCATTTGAATGTTTTGTAAAATTATATTTTAGGCTTAAAAAAATTCAAGTGACTATAACTTTCTACTAACACATCTTTTTCTCTCAAAATTTAAAAACTGTGGACAAAATGATGTAAAATTTGTTTAGAAAAAAAAAAGAAATCAAATACCTAGACGTGTTCATTTTTTTCTTGGGAGGGGCGCACCAAAAATTTAACTTTTTTTCGCAAATTACAAAATATTTTTTTTCTTTACCAAAACATTCCCAGTAGGCTCACTATTAAAATCCCTAAATTTGGTACGGGTCCTGTAAGTAGGAACAGAGATAAACAACTATGAAATTTCACCAACCGCCACTGCCAAAACGGCTTTAAAGCAAGCAATTCACACAATAGAACAAATCATTCAGAAAACATGGGAACACAATTAATAGAGCAGCGTTTTCCAAACTTTTCTGGTCGTCGACCCACTTCGAAAAATGGTAATTTCTTGCGACCCACGTGAATTTTCGAACAGAAAAATACAGAATAAAAAAACAGGCTTTAGATTAGAATAATTTAAAAACATATTTTTAAACACTGTTTTTTTATCTTCTGACACCCCACGAAGACCGAAGTCTAAGTACTATGTACCGTGGGTGTACTGGGGAATCGACTCACACATCCAGAGCTGGAAACATCCGGAGGGATTTTACCAGCCCTTTAAGAGGATGTGTGGGGTGGTACCACCTCGGTCGAGGAAGAATTCCTCTACCACCTTCCAACAACAATCACAAAATATCCATGGTCGAAGCGGGATCCGAACCCGCGCCTCTCGGTTGCAAAGCTGGCGCCGTACAAACTCGGCCACCGGAGACCCAAAAGCTTGCGATCCACCAGTGGGTCGGGACCCACAGTTTGGGAAACGTTGCAATAGACAGATACCTATAGCTTTTATAGATTTCAGAAGCGCGTT
This sequence comes from Philopedon plagiatum, assembly GCA_963971165.1. NCBI lineage: Eukaryota > Metazoa > Arthropoda > Insecta > Coleoptera > Curculionidae > Philopedon > Philopedon plagiatum. The sequence goes on from OZ020193.1 coordinate 100,869,633, forward strand.
TGACTCAATATATAGACAAAAAATAATGAAACAGCTAGGAGTATTAAGAGTAACAATACTGCAAAATACAAAGGCCAAAGTACGATTTCAGGCATCAGTAACAGAAGAAATAAAGATAAGTAAAGGAGTTAAGCAAGGTGATCCGATATCCCCAACACTGTTTAATGGTGATGGAAAGCGTTATGAGAAAATCAAGATAAGTAAAAATATTATAAGGAACCAAATACAAGTGATAGCATATGCGAACGGCGTAACGATAATAGCAAGCAGGCTTGACGATCTAACACAGGTAATTAACAGATTGGAAATGGAAGCAAGAAAATTGAATTAGAAATTAATGAAGAAAACAAAACACATGAGGATAGGAAGAGAAAATGAACAAATAATTAAGTACTTAAGAACGCAGAGATATGTATACATTCGAAACGGTCTCCTCATTTAACTACCTGGGGATAACAATAGGGCAAACAGCTAAGAATGGAAAAGAATGGAAAAAGGATATCGAACATTTGGAAGGAACAAAAAGCTGTTAAGGAACAAAAACATAAGCAGGAAAAATAAAATAAAAATATATAAAAGCCTTATACGACCATTCATTACATACACCATAGTTATAAATAAAAAGGCGGAAGATCTAAAAATAATTGAGAGAAAAATTCTGAGGATGATACTCGGACCAACTATTACAACAAGTGTAGGAGAAAGGCAGGAGAAGGCAAAAAAAATAAAGATATAGAAGAACTGGGGGGAGAAAATATAGCAAGGTATATAAAGACACAAAGATTAAATTGGGCAGAACACAATGAGAAGAAAACCAACAAAAATGGTGAGAAGAGTAACGCAATGGATATAGTCCGACACATGGTAAGTTGCATGCGAGGAAAGGGTGGGGAAACGATAAAAAATTAGGTGGGCGGAGCTTAAATACAAATCACCACTCAGTAAGCAGCTAGATACGCCATTATTAATGTAGACGCCAGCCTATTAACTTATCAACCGGAAGAACGATGCCACCTGTTAACAACGTTGTCTATTTTCCAAAGATTTGCATTATTTTAATCTTGACGAAGTTTCCGACTGGCGACTTCCTATATGTTAAAATAGAATAATATTAGGGTACCCATAATAATTTGTTATCTATAATAAATATAATTATGGTTTTTATTATTATTTTATATGTATATTAAACCATATTACGAAAAACAATCGAATGTAGTGGGCAATGTGGCGAATCAAATTAAGGATACGGCAACACCGCCGTGCGTTCCTTTGGCCGTTTTAGTACTAACAGGGGATGTTTACGTTTTGCGTAACTTTTGTAGAATTTTTTAATCTTAGAATTTGATTTATTTTGAAACTTTTTTCGCAGTGCTTAAGTGTATTGAAATATAACGATGAACTACAACAGAAATAATAATGAAATCTAAAAACTACTGTGGAGTAACCTTAGCGTGTAGTAGTCCGTCATTCGGTGAATTACGAATAGTAGTTAATAGATATAAAATATGCATAATAGATCAAAAAATATCCAATTTTTGAGGATTTTGCAAGTCGATAAAAAATTATTATAACCGGTATAGGAATTATTATTTCGGGTATAGGATAGGGCCAAAAAAATGGATACAAAAATCAACAAGTCAGTTTTGCCCATGAAGGGTCTTTTTCGAAAAATCTCTTTGATTAGTCTCAAGTTTAAAAAAAATCCTAATACTTACATGTTATTTTCAAACTTAAGAAAAAATATTATTGCAGTCCACAAAATTTAGTTTATATCCACATTACAATGGTAGACATAACAGACAAATAAATAAACAATGAACTTCCCAAAATACACTTAACTTTAAATTTAAATGAACAGTTAATTACCACTCAATATTAATAACGTACAGTCACGCTAACAAGCAAATTAATACGACAACATTACACCAGTGACTTAATTTTAAAACATCATCAATCAAAAATGATACAAAAACCGTATCTACCTTATCAGAAAATTTAAAATCAAAAGGTCAGGTCATTTTAAAGGTAATACAAACAAAAATATTTGGTAACACATATTGCTTAATATAAAACATTTTGATAAGTACAGTAGTTGTTATTTACAAGCTTCACAGTCTAACCGTCGAAAAGTTGCGCTAGTTTTCTTGTTTTTGCTTGAAAACTAATAATAATAAAGGGGGGAAATGGGGTAGTAAATATATGTTTGTTATCAGCACCGTCCTAGCTTTCACTGGAAACACACGCAGGGCCGCAGTCAGAACCAAGTTCTAGGGAGGGCTCATAGTATTTTTACCAGGACCGATATTTTATATTCTTATTTTATTTACCAAGGACGCAGCCAATACGTTTTAAGACATGCATATTAGGGTAATATCCATAATGGTGCTATTTTTTTTATTTGGTGCGCTGGACGAATGAAAATTACAAATTGCGCATGCAGCACATACATATTTTCATAAATTGAAAGCAATTTTATTTTCTGGTACACGCCGCGCGCCGATACAAATAATATATTGAAATAATATACAAACAAAATAAAATAAAAACAAAAAGTTTAAAAAAATACACAATATGGCTTAATAAAACTGTGGTCTAAATATCTAAACCAAGCATACAACAAACTAGTTTTTTAAGAAAATAAACATACCTGAACAAAGCATATAACCCTGATGCAGAGCCTACACACACATTACACAATATGACTTAATAAAACTGTGGTCTAAATACCTAAACCAAGCATACAACACTGTTGCAAGTGTACACAGAACACAGAGAATTACACAACATGACTTAAAATTGCGGTCTAACAATTATTTTTATACAACTGCGTGCATATTCACTTCATATTGTAATTTATGGGAAAAAATTCGTATATGTAACGCGTCTCTTGTTGTTCTGTTGGGAACAGTCAAGGGAGGAATTATGGCGGCTAGTTCTTCAGAGCACAATCCGTTTGCTTGGGTGGGGCTCTTGATTCGAGACTTGTCTGGAAAAATGAATGTTGGAGTGAAGACTATGATCGTCAGCATAACTGTGGATAGAATTGAGAGTTGAAGAGAGCAGGTCATTAATGCAAAGAAGAAATAGGATTGGTACCATAAGAAGTTAGTTTGTTGAGGAGTGCGGCATGCCATACTTGGTCAAAGGCCTTGGAAATATCAAGAGCAACAATTTTAGATTCGCCATGAAATTCAAGAGACTTGTTCCAGTAATGTGGGACAAAGCTAAGATCAACTGTGGATCTTAGGTGACGAAATCCATATGGTCTGTCACGGATGATTTTGTATTTTTCTGGATATTTTAGAATTTGCAAGTTGATCGCTTTCTCCATAACTTTGCTGACAACAGGGAGAAGAGATATAGGTCTATAATTGGATGAAAGGGACTTGGAACATTTCTTCGGGACAGGCTGCACATGAGCACTCTTTAAGCTATCTGGAAAGATACCCTGGTCATAGGAGATCTGGAAAAGATTAGTTAAGATGGGTGCAAGTTCTGGAGCGCATTTTTTTAGAACAATAATTGCGGGTAATGCCATCCAGACTGGAAGACTTTTGGTGTTAAGGGATAGGTAAAATTTTTGGAACTTGCTTGGCCGTAAGTATTATGCCAGGACATTTTGTGGGGTTTGTTCTCAACTTGAAAAGTATCCAAATAAGCATGTATATGTTCTATCATAAAACAAGGTAATGCCATTAGTCAGCAAGAGTGCTTTGTGGTTATGTTTTAAGATATACCGTAATATATCTACTTCCAACTAAAATATGTCAACAATGCAACACAGCAACCAATACCTTCTAGTTAAGAAAAAATTCTTGAAGTACCTAATAGCTAACAATTAAAAACCCATTTCCTAAATTGTTAAATTCGTCATTTATACAGAACCGATCTACTTACTTGTAGTTTAACTTGGCTTTATATACAAATTACGGCAATAAAAGATTCAATAAAAAGTTCACTAAAAAGCTCTTTTCTTTGAATGTCACCGACTTAAATTTAATGACTAAATGGAAGTTCAAATCCAGAGCTACATACGTACATAGACAATTTATATTTACTAAAAATTATACTGTTCTAAAATTGTTCAGTTCAATAATTAATTAACACTCCATCAATCAATAATCTCAATAAAATAATTTTCTTAGTCACTCAAACCGATCAGTTATTATTTAAAAATAATTAGTGTGGCAGGGGTGTAAAATCTTCCAAATCTATGTTTGAGCAAATATTCCTATTACCAAATATTGTAGCGGAAAAATTGAAAGAAAAATTGCCACAACGAATAATTCTATTATTTCTAAAAGGGTCTTTAAACACTCCTTTCAATGTTTTACAAAGGAAGGGTTATAAAAATAAATTCCTATTATACAAAATGTGACAAACATACCTGATAATGTAATACAAATCTCACTTGATACAAACCGCAAATTGAGTAGGATAATACTTCCATACTTCTCTTTATTAATTAATTTTAAAAACAGCGATAATTTTTAAACCCCGGCCCCAGTCCCCTATCAATGGTAAAAAAGTTGTATTGATTTTATGATTTTAACCAATATTTTTGACGTTTAAGGTGCCTGACAGCCATCTGACAATCGAGTGGAGTGAGAAAAGATCAAGTAAACAATTCTACTTTTCAGGAATCCCATGATAAATTGTCATTTGACCGATAGATGTCGCCACGCTGACTGGAGATCCCACTGTGAAAGATGAATGGACTCTCGCTAAATGTTGGTAATATACAGCGTGTTCAGAAATCATCTTAAGAAAGGAAAAATTTTTTTATTTTTGACTTTACGGAAAAGTTATTCTTCATAAAATTTTCTGCTTGCTGAGAACAAAGAAAATAAAAGGGTATGGCTGAGAAAATAACACCAATAAAACTTTTGACCCAGCATACGGGGTGTCAAAAAAAGTAAAACCGATAAATGCCGTAGAAGGAAAAATATTTTTAATTTTAATCGCAAAGTATAATAACGTAAGAAAGTGTCGTCCAGAACTGAAAAACGATCGAATATGAAATTTGACAAAAAAAACTTTATGGTCATGCATATATACTTGTGAATATTTTAAAGTGTTTTAAAGTATATGTTTTTTAAACAACATATTACCAAAATAAACAATAAGATTTTACGAAATACTACTCTAAGCTTCAATATGACCAGTTTCTTTTCATTGAAACTATTGTACATCATTAAAATTCCACCACTGCATTTATCTAACAATCTGAAGGGAAATTGGACAGATTCTCTGATAATTTTCTCTAAATTGTCTATGTTTTCGAAAGGTCTGTGGACATATACTTTTTCTTTCAAGAATAAGAATAAGAAAAAATATAGGGGTTATATCTGGGGACCTTGGCAATGACTTGGATCAAATGGTGCCGATGTCGGAGGCGCGGCATGTGCATGTGTTGATTAGCGCTGGCCTATTACTAGCATTCTCGGCCGAAAATTCAGTGTTTTAATTTTACTTATTTTTATTTAAAGGAATTTTTAATTATTTACCGCAAAGTATGAAAAAATTTGACAAGTAACTTGAAAATTTTGGTGGTTCTGCAGCTCTGCAGTCCTTATGTACCATCCGCCCCTGGTATTAGCATTGCAAAATAATAAGAAATATTTAATTCTCATGAAAACAAGTTATAAATTAACTATGGGAAATAAAAAAAAATGTTTTATTCTTACAGTATATTGGCACATTCAAAATGATAATCACAAAATATTTAATCTGACCAGATATGTATACAAAATAGAATATAATATTAAAAATTCTCAAGCTTGTATATTATAAAATTACAAAAGCTGCCTAAGAGATGTAAAAAGAAAAGCACAGGAAAAATATTGGAGGAGAACCTTAGAAAAAAGAAATACATAAATACAAACATGGTAAGAACAATTTTATTATAGAATATACTAATTTATAAAAGTATGGGTATTTGATAAATAATTCTCACTAAAATATATGACAAAACTTAATAGTTTATTGATAAATCACATTTAAAAAGCGCTGTATCACGGACTTGATTTTTACCTTATTAATTGCAGCATCTTAACTTTGGCATATTTTTTAAATTTCTAAAACTTTTTTTTAAAGCTTTAAACTGTCCCTTCTTGAAATTTTGAAACTTGGGCCGCTTTGTGTGAATTTGTTCCTTAATTTATAAATGCAAATAAGTGGAATGTTATGTTTAAAAATTGCTGCAGGACAATACTGAAACTTTTCTTTAATTCTACCAATAGGGACCCTGAAGACAAATAGATTGAAATAGTATATTTCATTACCAGTCCGGAAAAAAGGATTTTTCTGTGCGCGCTTGACAAATTCTCGTGTGAGGCGCAGCCGAACACGGGAAGTCAAGCAAGCACGGAAAATCCATTTCTGGACGTGTAATGAACGATATTTTTTATTATACTTTCTTCTGAGAACATTTTATTAGAATGAATTTAATTGACAGAAAATTAACAACGCTGACAATATGGTCTTTGGCAGGTATGATGCGTTTTCATGGTAACTTTCAAATCATTTAAAAGGTGATTTAAATTTGTCTATGTCAGATAAGATTGACAAAACGTCAAAAAATATTTCAGAAATTCATCTAAATATTCAAATATTTACGAAATAAAATACAAAATAGGTACATATTAAATATCAGATAGCATATAGACTTTCTTGAGTTTAGTTTATTTTCCTATACCTATATTTCTATTTTAAAGCCAAAAAATAGTCGGTATCTTCATTCAGCACACTGAAAGAACTGGAGACCAGGAAAATTTTTTCCGTGCGCTCTTTCCGTGCGCTAGCCCGAAAAAGCCCATCTTACATTATTACTAAAACAGATGAAAATAAGGTGTTTTCAAAGAAGTATAATAAAAATTTAATTTTTTTAAAGTGACATTTTTTGAACCATAAAATCTATTGTCAAGATCTTTCTATATGTCAAAATTAGAAAAAATATTTTATTTTTGAGTAAAAATTCTATAGTCGTAAAAATTTACAGAATTTTTCCATGAAAATTTCCAATACCTCCGGGTTGTAAAGCCTGGCTCGCCCAACAATATCAGAGTCTGGCTGGCAAGCTCCATTGCTCATCTACAGGGTGGTCCAAAGGGTTTACCATAAATGTAAAATTATTTTATAAACGAATTTATCTAATGTAAGTATTACAGAAAGTTGGTGCATACCTAGAAACGAAACTAATCAGAATCGTAAAAAGTGAAACTGCATACAGGGAAAAACAAAAATTGCAAAAACACTTCAAAGTAAAATATTTACATACACATTTTTAAAAATGTAGCAAAATGTTATTATAAAAAGTTCTTTAGAATAATTAAGAGTTATGCTCAAATATCAATTTACCTATCTCAAAAATTTAGGGTCCTTTAGTCTTAAGTGATTGTCAAATATTTGCTTCCCCCTGTATGTTAAATATTTAACTTTTTACGATTCTGATTACGGTTAATTTGGTTTTTTTCTTAATATACTTATATTTAATAAACTCATTAATAAAATAATTTAATTTGTTTGAAACTTCTTGGACCACTCTGAACATGCGCAACGGACTTACCAGCCAGACTCCGATAAAACATGAAACAAAAAATGTATTAAAAAATTTTGGCTTCGCTATCTCTTGGTTTATTAGTAAAAAATAAGATTATGGGATCAAGAGATTATGAAAAAAAAACTTAAATCTGCTCAGAACTCACCAAGTTAACTGCCAATTTTTAGACGCAAATGTTCAAAACGACTTCCGATCCCCAATATTTTATCAAAAATTATTTTATTCAATAATAATAATAACGCATTCTACACTGCTAATAAGTTCTTTTCTATATTAATATAAAATTATACTTACCTATAATAATGCTTAGTTAAAACTTTGACAAAATTTGATGTTTGATATTTTTTAAGACCGATTTTTTAAAATTTGTAAATGTATAAAAACCATCAATTGCTTGCTGAATTCTCAAAAATCCTGACTTAAGTAGAGTTTAACGTTTTTATTCATTTATCAATTCAGCATCATCTACGGCACGCGCGATTTCGATTGCTCTCATGGAGCTTCTCACAAGACATCAAACTTAACCAAACTTTTAACCGCCGTTTATTTTTCTCTGTAAGTATATTTTTCTTATTTTGGCAGCAGCATTTTTGTATAGTCCCCTAAATCCACGGCTCACAATACAACATACTGACCTTTTAATAATACCTGTTAACATTTTTATACTTAATATACATCGCGATGATCGCGATAGTTCTTATAAATATGTTGAATTTTTGTCCTTTTTTCTAAATTTACCTTAATTAGTACATAAATGCATAATTTTAATATTTTAAAGTTTCTCCATAGAAAACAAGACCCTATCGCCAAATTAGAGTTCTGTCGTCATGTGGCTTGTAAGTGCCTGCACTCTCTTGGCGTTGCAACTCTTGCACAAAACATGACCGTCCAGAGGATAGCACCCTCTACCCTCAGCTTCTGATGATAATACTAGGCCACAATCCTGAAAAAAATTGATGTGGAAATATCTTAAAGGAATGATCAAAATTAGCTTATTATTATTATCCTAGTATGTCCCTTTATACAGCGTGTTCCACGCAGTTCTTGCCGTATGGGAAAATTTTTACTGAAAGTTGAAAAAACAAACACTTTGGTGTAGAAAAGTTCTGCAGCAACAAAAATTAGAATTAGAATAAATTATTCTTCGCAAAATAATACCAGCTTCTTCAAAGAAAATCACTTTCACGCAAACACGAAAAAGCACAATTCCACTCTCGAACAACGTCGCAATCGGCAGCGAATTATATGAATAACCGCTTGCGTCACTTCTCAATTTCTAGTAAAACTGGTAGTAAACGGTAAAACAGCGTTGCCACGTTTACTTAATAATTTATCACAGTGAGAAGGGAATAAAAGTTTATTCGACTATAATGCATAAATTTGAACAAAATTCAGTACTTTTTTATTACTTAATCCTTGTGTATGCTAATTTTATATATAATCAAATAAATGTCGTGTAATACTGTATTGCTTGAATAGCATCAATCAGGACATTTTGTACACTTTGACAACCGTCTGCAGTCGACCAGTCAATACAATCGACAAATTTTTAGTGCAACTCGAATGATTGATTGCTTTGAATAGTAAATAACTTTGTCTTTAGTTTTTTTAACGTCTATGGTTAAATCTGCCACCTGAGCATTTTAGGAACAAAATAGACTGAAATTTCAATAAAAGTTTCATACAAACTTGCATCCAAACTAAATCTTGACATTAGTTCGCCTACCTCACACTTGTAACACTGTATATGGAAACTATGATCCAATGCCACTACCCGAACAGTTTCCTCTTCACCCGGTTCTGGCATAATTGGTTGCTTGCATACCCAACATCTTGGTGCAAAAATCCTAAACAAAAATATAGTTCCATTAAGACTGAGCGGGAATACGGGAGAAAAAACAAGGAACAATGGATATAACAGGCGCGGCCCGTGAGTTTTTTACAGGTGGGTCAAAATTTCGTGGGCAACTAGTGATATCAACGCAACAAGCAAAACACACTTTTTTAATTAAGGAAGGTTTATTAATAATGTGCCAAGAAATTATTTACCTACAAATAAACACTGCAAAAATCATAAAATAGGTACTGCAGAATATTGAACATTACTACTCTAGAAGTTTATGGCTTTTTTCTATGTGTTTTAATACTCTAGATTAGTAGATTTTAGCGGCTTCCGTTTTGATAAGTTTAGCATCTCCTCAATAGATGTCGCGCCTTGTACTAAAAGCCCAGAATACAAACAGAACAAAATTCTGAGCTATAGGTATGATTATTCGTAAAATAAAATTAGGAACGCTGCAGAAACTCCGTTTTCTTTAATAAATACAATGCTGGCGACTAGACATAGTAATACGATATTTGTCTACGCACGTGCAGGCTGTAAGCTGTAGTAAATATGAGATTGCCAACAATTTTAAAAATATTTTATCGAGAAACAACTTGTTGCCAATACACCTTTTAGAGCCGATCTAATTTTGTTATATAGCAAAAAATTAAAAAAAGTTCTTGCCCCAACATAGATTCGAACCCTCGACCTTCTGATCAACTCGCTGAGATTGTACCGTTGGGCTACGCTGGTTATGTAAGAAAATCGGTCCGATACCGTTAAATTTGATGCCTAGCGCTGGCCTGACAGAAATCGTATTTATAATTTTTTATGTTTAACCACTAATTAACATTATTAATACGATGCAAATACAATGCGCATATTAGGTACCTAGTTAGTTTTTCTTTTTCCGAACCAAATGTTTTGAAATAGTATATTTTAGGGGGCGGTTTAAGAGTATTTCCATAGTGGGAGTGGCCAGATATTATTGGTGGGCCGTCGACCAATTGTGTTTCTTTTTAACTTCCTCAAGCGCGTATGTCTGTTTCTCTCTTAGTTTTAATGAATTTATATCGTCCATATAAACCTATAAGATCAATTTAAAATATGACCCAGCCCGGAGCAAGCTTGGATATCCTTTGACGATGGCTTGGCTTGATTCTTTCTTGGGGAGTTTTCGCATGGAACTTTGAAACAAAAGATTCTGTTTTGGTTTTAAAAAATTAAAAAATAAATTATTAGGTAGATCACTGAACATTTTAGGTGGGTCATTGACGAAATGACCTTATGGACGGGCCGCGCCAGGGATATAACCCACTTAACAGCAAATTCGTGTGTTCAAAAGTCTAAGAGAAGGTCATAATTCCTTAAAATTATACTGAACGTTAATAATACTAAAAAATGTTTTTGGGAATAGCGAAATTTTAATTTTGCACTTTTTCTTGTTAGTTATTATAACTTTTAGTACTTTCTAGGTGTACTAGGTATAGGCTTACTTGTGGAAATCTTCAATACAATGCACCCTGTTAGTAGCATCGACTGTAAACGGAATACCGTCGAGACTCTTGCCGCACACAACGCAACTGAAACAGGCTGGATGGTACGGTTTTCCTGTGGCCCTCAGAATCCTATCGAGTATTGGCTTTTGACACACGCAGCACTTCTCCAAAGTATTCTAACAGAGAAGCAAATTAAATTTACTTTGAAATTAAGTTACATAGGCCGAAAAAACATCCTGAGCAAAAAACTATAAAAACAACTTCATTTTTTAGGAAACGAGTTTTAAATTCCAAAACGAAAAACTACCTACTAGAGGCAGTTTCAGAAAAATATTTCAAAAATTTAAGAGGAAATTTTTCACGAATTTTCCGGGCTTGTCCATTCGATGGCTGCATCGTCGTCTCTGAAGATGTCTGCCGCAGATGTAGACGAAACGTCGGGTTCGGACGAAACGTCACCTTCGGACCACGGCCGGCAAGCCCGGAAAAACTCATGACAGTATAAATACAGTTTTTGATGAGTAGGTCAAATGCACCAGTACTTTAATTAGCGACTTGAAGTGTCATGGCAATTATAGCGAGAATAAACATAGAGTTCTGAAATAGAAATTGTGATTTTTAAAAGAAAAATGATCGAAATTCCCTAAGTACACGTATTAGACATGTGATTCATTTCAGGTTTGGAAAGTTGTCTTTTATAGTCTACTTAGTGGTAGAAATAGCAGATTAAAAATAAAAAGAATGGTAACGAAATTGGGCGAAAATTTCTATTTCTAGTTGGCCAACGCAACAAACTTAAATTGGGAGCCACCGGCCCTTCAGGTGACAGAAGTGAAGTCAGAGACTCGTATCATATGACGAATGACGCACCTGAAAATTTTGTTAGATGCTTTCGAAATTCTGGCAATCTCTTCATTATTTAGTGAAGAAAATAGTTTCCAGCCCTTTAACAGTGCTATTAGTATTAACAAAATATCGCACGCGCTTATATAGTGTTGACCATTTATAAGAAAACAAAACATTTCTTGGTGTTTGGTTGGGCGTTAATGTTTTACCCAAACAGCTGTTGGGTATTGTGTTATTTGTATAGTAATAGTATTTTAATTTTATTATGTAGTAAAAAAAATAGTTTACAGCACTTTAATAGTGCCATTAGTATTAGCAAAATATTATACGCGCTTATAGTGTTGACCATTTCTAAGAAAACAAAACATTTCGTGGTGTTTAAATGGGCGTTAATGTTTTACCCCAACAGCTGTTGTTTATTCTGTTATTTGTGTAGTACTAGTATTTTAACTTTTTGAAATTGATTGTTTTGAAATAATTATTAGGATTTATTTCTTAGAGGTAACAAAAATATTACTGTTTTAAACTTGGTACGTGGAAATATTGTGGAGAGCTAGTTCCCGGACTATTACCTTACGATATACACGTATGACAGAACAGTCAAAATTACACTGTTATTGTTCTTGATTTTACCTACCAAATAATCCTCCTCGCAATAAGGTTTTCGATCTAGGGCATAGAAAGGCTTGCCCTGAAGGTTTAGAGCACACTGATGACATGTGAAACATTTTATGTGATATAATTGATCCATGGCGGTACAGCCATTGTTTTCGCCCACAATCTGAAAATGAAAAAGAAATATTTATTTTCTACAAACAGCACAATTTTCAAAATAAATTATAAGTTTTCTAGACGGTTCCTTTACCTTTTCCCCACATTTTACACATATCCCATACACGTCTTCCTGATCGATGTCTTGAGCCCCGCCCATTCCTTGTACAAGCATATCTGTCAAGCTGTCTACTTCTTGTTCTTTGTTGTGACCAATTCTGCTGACAGACTGGCTTGGACCTATATGGAAAAAATATTTGGACTGCCTTATGTCATATCATTTTCTTAACCAACCAAAGAGTAAAGTAGAGAGAAAAGAAGAAACAGTCACCTAATTTTACGAGTGGTCCATATTTTCCCATATTAAGTAAAGAAATTGCTATTAAATTAAAATACACATATTTTGTAAAATGCGTCTGTGGAATTTAAAATACTTTGGATTATTCTCGGTTTTCAATAAAACGATCAAAAATGAAATGTCACGATAATATATTTTTATATTAGAGCTTATGACGTCAGGCTCTTTAGAAGCGTAGTATAAGGGCCGGTGATTGGACATTTTTTAAAATAAAAACCCGTGATTTGAGGGAAAAAAGTATTGGGTATGTCGGTAGACTACTCCAGGGTACCAAACCCATCCAAATATATGCAGTGAATTTCATGAACCCTGTATATAGTACACGCGAGATATATACCTACCTGTCATAGCACTACTAGCTCCACTATACGGCGCATACAATGAGTAGTTTGACCTCGATGACATCTGACTCGGCGGTCTAGGATTGATTGGTTCATAAATTGACTCATAGGTGGAAGACGCCTGCAAAAAAAGTGTTATATTTTTGCCATTTGATTTAGTAACAGGAAACAAAACAAAATTTTTGATATTATGGGAAGTCAAGAATACTCCCTTAAAACAAGTAATAATTCTATGATCTTAGTTATAAAATTATTCGTGAAAACTTACCTGAGATCCCATACTATAATTATGAAAATCCGGCCCTGGTTGAGTGGCCCTTCTCAGTTCACTATAGCTCGAGCTAACTGGCGAGGGAGGAGGTAGCAAATCCTCAGGCGGAGGGGGCAGATTTGTGTTGACAGTGCATGGGGCGTAGTCTGCCAGACCAGATGACATGTCTAATGGTGGCGGCGGGGGAGGTAAATCGTCTACGGTAACAGAGGGTTCTTAAAATTTTTTAATTACTATATACGAGTAGACCGGCTGGTGCACCTTGGCATTACTGTTATAATATCAAAATACTTATAAAATCTCAATATTTAAGCTAGTAGTATTAAAAATTATTAAATTTAGTTTAGAAACCAGTTCATTCCTCTAATATTTACCTCCATTAGGATAGGCGCCACTTCCACCGTGAGACACGTTGCTGTAAACAGCACGATCTCTGGGCGGATGAGCTAAGTTACTATAGATAAGACCTTCGTTATTTCTCGACGGATTCATTTGAATATTGCTGTATGTCACTTCAGACTTGTTTCCTTGGTATGGTTTTGGAGAACCGCCTAGTGTTGAGGCAGTACTAAAAGAAACGTTGTTATAATTTTCCTTAAAAATTTTTATAGTGAATATTTACAGTCATCAACACAACAACACTGGCTCGAGTTCTTGGAAGGTTCGAGAAGGATTATACTAATCCCTTCACGAATTAATAAAGGCTGGGGAAGGCTAATACGCAGTAACGGTAAAGAGTCTATGTACCCACCTCAAGGACGCTTAAATACTACCCCATATTTTTTCCGCATTACGAAACGAACTATTTTAAGATAGAATAACAACAGTGACTTACCTAGTATTTTTGGTAGCATAGCCGCTTCCATAACTGGCATTACTGTGTGGTAATGAGCTATTACTCATTGCAGACGCACTTCTCGAGAATTGCTCCTCATTACTCCTTGGCAAATTCGCGTAGTTATTATCTTGGAGTCCAAATTTTGCGTTGGCAGGAAGGGTAGGGGCATTCGAGTAGTGCGATTGGCTGTTTGGAGTAGGAAGGTTGGAATAGAACTGGTTGGATTGGATGCGGGAGGAGTAGCTGGGTTCTACCGTTTGTTTTAGAGGATATGATTGAGGAATCTAAAAGAAAATAATGCTCATACTCTTAAGAAATGATGCTTAAAGCGTGTTACAATTTAATGTTTACAATCTTAATAAATGATGCTGAAATCATGTTACAATAGGTCTATTTTACATTCAATTTTTAGTTCGCTTGTCTTCACATTTTTCTTCATTTATATAGTATAACTCCTTACTCAAAACTGGCCCCTTTCCCTTAAAGACAAGAACAATTTTGGAAAGTTTGAGAGAGTTGGGAAATTTTCCCACAGCAAATGACCTGTTAATCAGGCAACAGAGAGGTGTTAATATTTTAAAAATGTATTCATCAAGAAATTGACGAATAAGAACTTTTCAATTATTTCTAAAGCAGGTTGCAGTTGCACTTTATGCCACTTTATTGCAACTGCCAAAGCTTGTGCAGAATGCACTTAATTCTCTTGTCTAATAAGTACAATAGAGTCGGAAATAAGGGTTTGGCTATTTTGGATGTACTAGTAATATAAAAGCTAGCTCATATGAAAAATTAGGACCTGAAATAAAACATTTTTACGCACGGACTTAACCGTACCAAACCAATACTTACTTGCGGCTGTGGCTTCTTAGGCTTGGGGGGTACAGCTGGACCAACTTTCTTACCAGGTGTCCCAAAGTTCGGATTTGGAGGCAACTCTGATTTATTCATTAGAGCTAGCTCGGCAAGTTGTCGATCTAGATCATTCATTTTGCCTGGGAAGCTAGCGAAACCTTCAAGAGGAGAATAGGGTAAAGATTTTAAGCATCGCAGCTGTAAAGCAATTTATCTCAATATTTTAAATTTGGTGTAGCATGGTCTTATTACTATGATACCTAAAATAAGTGCCCAGAATACAAAACTCTGTTCCTTCGAAATTATAATATTTAGGTGTGTGTAGAATTGCTGTAACTGCTACTACCTTGGCTATCGGACTAACGCCATCCCATTTATAACTTTTTTTATCTGGAAGAGCACGTGGTACAGCATGGCGATGAATGAGAGAGAGAGAGAGAGAAAGAAAGGTGTTCTGATGAGAACTGTCATTAATGACCCTGATGAGTCGAATGGTTCTTTTGGATATAATCACGGATACTGAGTGTCGAAGGTAATTCCGCTCCCCAGATGTTGGAATAATATTCAAGGTTAGGTCTTATTTGAGACATCCGTGAAGAGTTGGAAGAGGAGAAATATTTAATAATAGTTATACTGCCGTCCTAAGGCAAAAGGGCGTATCTCAAATTTTTGTCGAATTCAGTATTTATATATGTTCCTTAGGATAGTTGGGACTTATTTTACAAATTTCCTAAGTAATATAGACGTATTTCGGCCTTAAAATTCCCTACAAATGCCAAAAAAATAGATTTATCTCAAGAATTTGTCAAAAACTCAAGTGATCCCGCCAGACTCATCTCATTTTCCTTAGAAAAATTAGGCGTATTTCATCTTAAACAAAAAATAATATCTAAATAATCAGTTTATTGTTACATCATAACTTGCTTTACAGTCACTAAATCAAAAAAAAATATATGTATATACAAAACTCTTTAAAATATCGATGCTTGGGTCGTCGACTTGTCAAATTTCATAAAATGTCAAATATCTCAAAATTCTAAAATCTTGAGATACGCCCTTTTGGCTTAGGACGCCAGTATAGTATAGTATAGTATATCACATATAAATAAAAACTAGTAATTACCCATAAATACAAAGGAATATTCTGCCAAGATCTGGTCAAATACTCTAAGATGACGTGAATATCAGCAGATTAGCTAAACGTCTCCGTTTCAAATTAACCTTCACACCTACTGTCTAGTTGTATTATTTTGATGCTTTTTATATTATACAGTGTACCCGACACAGTATACAATATAATTTACCTAATTAATTGGGTTCAAAGTTCTGTAAACATCATTAAATTCGAATATAGCACGATTGCTTTCTACTGCATTTTATTAGTCACATGAATAATTCAAATAAAATCAGACCTTAACAAGACGGCAAGTATTTTAAATATCATATTCAAACTAAAACATTAATACAAAAAATGCTTTAAGAATTTTTCGTTTTTTAATTTTTTTTCCTAGAAAATAAAAAAACAAAATGACCTTATACATCATTGCAAAAGGTTAACTTACGCCACAACATCCACATGCGGACACAACTTTTAAAATTTAAATTTATAGGAAATTTGTTACATTCGGAGATTAACTCCGTTGCTGTGTATGTCTCTTTTTAACATTTTTTTTTTATTTGAGGCAGAGTACTAGAGTACCGTGGGCGTCTGAAGAGAAGGGAAATGCATTCTACTGACACGGGATTTAAAGGATGGGTGAGGATGGGAAGACATCTGCACGCAATTTGTTCCATAATCTGGAGACCCTAGGTATGAATGAGCGAGAGAAGTTGACTGTTCTGAGCTTTTGTAGCTGGACAGTAAAGGGATACATACGTAACGCGCCTCTTGTGTGTGGGGGGGGGGGGGAGGGGGGGATTATAGGGGCTAGTTCATTAGAGTAAAATCCGTGGAAATATCGGTAGAAAATGAATAAATTCCCGACAGCGCGGCGACGAGTGAGAGAAGGGAGTTTTCTTGTGAGGACTGGGTCATTGGTGAGTCGAATGGCTCTCGATGCCGCTCCCCAATATGTGGGAGTAGTACTTAAACATAGAGTGTGTAGGTTGGAAGGGAAAAAGTATTTTCTGTTTTGAAAGAGAAAACCAAGCTTTGTAGCTGCTGATGTGGCTATGGAAGTAATGTCTTCGTGCCAGCTGAGACCATGTTCGAAAGCGATGCCAAGATAGAATGTTTCATTGTTCTCTAGGGCTTGGCCATTTATGTGAATGTGGTAAGCGTTGCCAGATTTTTTGCGTGACAGGGAGCATAACTGGGTTTTGGAGGCGAACTGAACAAGGTTCTTGGCACCACTCCAGTCTAAGATGAATTAAAGATCTTGGGAAAGGGATAGGTGCATAGATCTACGTCGATTATCCAGCTCTTGATTCGAGACTTGTCTGGAAAAATGACTGTTAGAGCTCAGAGTACTATCGTCAGCATAACTGTGGATGGGATTGGAAGTTGAAGAGAGCAGGTCATTAATGTGAAGAAGAAATAGGGTTGATACCAGGTTGGAACCTTGGGGTACGCCAGCACTGATAGGATGAAAGTTAGTGACCGTCCATCACGACAGATATGCGCCGATTAGACAGAAAGCTACCGATCCAGGCAAATAATTTGGGAGGAAGACCGTAAGAAGGTACAGTCAATCGCCCATACTTGGGACTGCTGCCCAAATTGGGACAAAAACATCAGTTTTTGTGCGCGCTATAAATTGGCAACCCTGTACTGCAGAATAATGTTTTCTAGCGGAGCGAGCCTAAGTTAGTACGCGTCTACCCCAGCGCTACCCGCAGATGAAGAGCGACCTTGTTGAAACACTTCGGTAAGTGTTTGTAACTGTCGCAATTTAACCTAAAATTATTTATGAAATCTTAATAACTGAAGTGACTCTTAGCTTTTGAACTAAATATGTTGTGGCATATTCCTGTTCAAATTCACCTACGGTATTTATTAGTTGACCATGATGTGTGGATAAATTTTTTGTGAAACGCTTGTTTTTTTTCCTAAATTAAAATAAACAAAATAATTACAAATAGTCCCAACTTGGGACAGCTGTCCCAAGTTAGGTTGCAAAATTTGGTCATAATGATATTCTTTTTGTTTAGATAAAAATGAATACAAGAAAACGAAAATATCATGATTTCTCAGAATAACTTTTAAACCGAGCCATTAACGATATAAAAGAACATCATTTGTCAGTCAGGCAGGCTGAGGCAAAGTATGGTATACCCAAAAGCACTGTGAATAGAAGGGTAAACGCAAAATAAGCCAATAAATATGGTCGACCGCCTGTATTTTCTGTAGCAGAAGAAGCTCGCATATCAGAATGTCTATCTTTGGCTGCCAAATGGGGATTTCCTTTGACAAGCAACAATCTTAAGGATATCGTAAAAAAAACGTTAGATTCCAAGGGTGTTACCGAACAACGGTTTATTAATAATAAACCAGGCACTAAATGGATGAAAAACTTTTTAAGACGACAAAGTCAAATGTTGAAAAACCGCCTTTCTCATAATATAAAACGCGCTAGAGCAGCAGTCAGTCCCGAAGGTGTTCAAAAATATTTTGACGAGCTAAAAGAGTCTTTGAAAGACATTCCTCCTACGGCCATCATAAACTATGACGAGACTAGCATGCAGGATAATCCTGGCATGCAAAATAAAAATAATAGTTCGCAGAAATTGTAAACATCCTGAAAAAATAAACGATGCTTCTAAATCTGCGTTTTCGGTAATGTTTGCAGGGACAGCTAGCGGGATAACCCTACCAGTCTATGTTGTCTATAAATCTACATGCAAGTAACTTGTATCACACTTGGATGGAAGGAGGGCCAAAGGGGGCCAGATATAATAGATCAAAATCTGGGTGGTTTGAGGGGCCTCTTTTCGAGGACTGGTTTCTTTCAATAGCTCTGCCTTATTTGAAAAAGTTAGGTGATGGCCCTAAAGCCATTATTGGCGATAATCTAGCTAGCCATATTTCTATTAGAGTTCTCGAGTTGTGCATTGAAAATAACATAAAGTTTCTGCTGCTACCGCCAAATAGCACCCATTTGTGTCAACCCTTGGATTTGGCCTATTTTAGTCCATTAAAAACAGCGTGGAGGAAGATACTGCAAGACTATAAAAACAGAAATCTGGGAGCAATAAGCAAAGATGTGTTTCCCTTAAAATTAAAGCAAACTTTAGAAGCAACAAAAGCTAACTCTGAAAATAACCTGAAGGCTTAGGGCTAGGGCTAGCGGGATCTACCCATTAGATGCACAACAAGTTCTTAAAAGGCTTCCCATAAAAGAAAATGTTAATGCCGAAGAGTGGACTACTTCATTTGAAGACTTTTTAAGAACAACAAGGGAGTCTGACACTACTACGAAGCAACGAAAGAAAAAAATTACTATAAATGCAGGAAAAAGTCTATCAGAAGCAGAGACTTTAGAGATGTTCAAACAAAAAGAAAATGAAAAGACAAATCAAACTCTTAAGAGTAAAGACCCACCAAGTACAAGTAAAAAAAATCTAATGCACTTCCGCAGGCACGCAAACAGAAACAAAAAACAACGAAAAAGACAATCTACGACTTGTCCGATTCAAGCGAAGATGACCAAATATCTCTGCATGACTCGAGCAGTGATTGTGATCCTGAGGATTTTGCGGACCTTGAAGAGTGTGAAGATGTTGATACTGATATGTTAGAGACTGATAGATTAGAACAAATTGAAGTAAAAGAAAATGAAAAGACAGACCAAAACAAAAAACAGATTAAGGACATCACAAAGATTTTGTTCGTGTATCTATTATTTATAATGAGGGTTCTAAGAAACAAGTTTCGAAAATTTTTATTGGAAAAATTGTTGAAATAAAGGATAACGAGAGAGTTTTGATAGATTTCCTTAGAAATTATAAAGGAAGCAATGACAAGTTTAATTTTCCGGACATAGGAGATAGAATGTTTATAAATAAGTCACAAATTGTAAAAAAATGGATTTAGTTTCTGTAAACAGAAATGTATACAAGTTTAGCATGTAATCTTTAAAGTATTATTAGCACTCAAATTTTCAAGGTGGATTTGTTTTGTTGAAAAATTTCTTCTAACAATGCCTTATTAGTAGAGTAGATTTTTAGTTTGTTTAATAAATTAATATAGACATTTTTTTGCTGATAAAATGTTTTCAATTGGAAATTTATATTACTTTAAAATAAACATTTGTACTTTTGATAATAAACTAGTTTTTTTTTGAGAAAAAATAGGTTTTTGTTGGGTACCAAATATAAAAGAACTTATATTTTTTAAAATTTACCGTCCCATGTTAAAGATACGGTTCCCAAAAAAGGACAAACACCAAAATCACAATGTGTCCCAAGTTGGGGCACATCATCCTAACTTGGGACAGGAAGGTTTTTTTATTTTTTCTTCGGGATGAGCCACATTTTCACAAAGGGATTTAAACATATGAAAACTAGACCGGACCATTCAACTTTTAGCAGAAATAAATTTGTTACAATAAGAGATATAAAAAAGTTGGGAGCTCTTAAAGTTGAAAACTGTCCCAAGAATGGGCGATTGACTGTAGTTGAGGAGTGCGGCATGCCATACTTGGTCAAATGCCTTGGAAATATCAAGAGCAACAATCTGGGACTCACCATGAAATTCAAGAGACTTGTTCCAGTCATGAGTGACAAAGGTAGATCAGCTGTGGATCTTTGGTGACGAAATCCGTACTGTGTCATGGATGATTTTGTTTTTCTAGATATTTTATAATTTGCAAGTTATTGATCACTTTCTCCATAACTTTGCTGACAACAGGTCTATAATTGGATGGAAGGGAAAGATTTTCTGCCCTTGGAACAGGAAAGTACTCTATCTTTTATGCAGTTCATACTTCCTTTGGTGGATTAGATTAATAAATGAGATTTGTAAAAAATTTAAAGGTAGCATAAAATAAAAGAAAATATTTTCTTTTAACCTGTTTATTAAAAATAAAAGTTCAGAATTATTATATAGACCATAACCTAGCTTTTACCTTCATAAAGCCTTTAAATAAAAAAGATATTCTTAAAGCATGGGTATATAGTTAAATACCTTTTGGCAGTGCCTTGTGAAAGGTAACTAGGGCTTTGTTTTATAGAATAACTCTAGATATAGAATAATAATTAAAGTAACAATAATTTTGTAATTATCTTATACTAAATAGAATACTGATTAAATTCTATGATACATATTTTTAATTAAATTTGCATAATACATTGAAGGTATTTAATTTTTAGGTACCTCTAGGATAAGAAGAGGACACATTGGCATTATTTTAAACTTAGACACATATTAATAAATTAAACGTTATGTGTTACAAATATATTGCTTAACTTGTCAACTGAAACCAGGACCAAAGCCAAACGGAAACGTCTACTAATGGCGACTGAAATTAAAAACGTGGCGTCCTCATCGACCGATTTGCTGACTGATATAGCGGGGACTTTGTCTCGTCTTTGTTTTCATTATCATGATAGTTGGCATCTTTGTCAAATTTGTCATCTAGTGAGTCCTTCTTCCCCGTTAAAAAACAGTTAACTGCAGCTGGCTTCCTTAATTGGAGTCGCCAATAATCGCCATAACAAAGGGAACCTGTATCATCCATAGTAAATGCGCATGCATCGTAAAAATCTATCACTGGTCTAAAAGGTCATATGTCTACTTTGTAACTTACTAAACCGACTACAACCGTATGGGTAAGATGAGCTCAGTACCTTTTTAGGGCCGAAGAATATGGACTTTCCCTTTTTTAGATACTTAACAGCAATATACAAGGTATCCGAAAAGTCTTCCCACATTTTCGAGAAAGGCAAGTGATATTTCTTAGCAGCGTTCCAAAATCAACTTTATTACTGCCAAGAAGTTCATGGGGGTCATTTTGAACAACTTTTAAAGTAATAAAGAAAATAAAGGTACCTATTTAAATTTTTAATTTTTTTTCACAATTTTTAATTTTTATAGGTTTGCCATTTAAAAATGAATTAAGATACGGACCTCGGGTTTGCGGTAAAATGTTTCTTTTTTGAAGACCTTTAAAATGAGGTACCACATGGCATAGGGTTGCATTTAAAATTTGTTTACTAACCACCAAGATACACCTAAAATTTGGTGTCTCTATCTTTACTAATAGCAAAAATATATTTGCTCATACAAAGAATTTTCGGACACCCTGTATATGTAGATATAAGAAAACTAAACATGCCTTCAAAGTATCACACAAATAAAATTAAACATTAGAATAGTCTTTTTTAAATTAGTATAATTTTTAAAATTTTGTTTATAATCATAAAATTTCATTATGAGTAAACCCGATGAATGACGCCAAAGTTAACTATTTTCGAAATATTTTGAATACTAATATCAGATGCAGTGTTTTTTTTACAGTAATATGTCAAATACTTTTTAGAATATTTAAGAAAATCGAAATTAAAATTCTTATTTGAATTTTCCATATCTCTGTTTACTATCAACTTTCGGCCTTATTGTTTTTATACTAAAATTGCTTTTTGCACTATCTAAGCAAGAATTGCAAGTATAGTAAAAAAGGATCAATTTCCTGTACACCTATAAATCTTGTCAACTATTCTCAAGCATACCCAAGACTTAGTTTCTAATCAACATGTATAAATTTGTAATACCCTGTTACATCATCAGGTATTGATTATTATTGAAAGTAAATACTTATATCTGTATGTAAACAAAAGGCTTCCATGAAAAAAAACATTCATAAATCGACCATAAGGAATTTTATCATTATAAACATAGTATATCTATAACAATTCTAAATCTATAACCATTACCATTGCCAGTTCTACTAGATCACTCAAAACACCTCTTACTTTATTCACATTTATTCTTTACCGTAGTGATTATCATATTAGTTTGGTGTATCAAAAAAAGGGCACTGACAAACACCGAATTAGCGTGCCCTTCCTTAAAATAATCCTTTAACGTGTTACTGAATTTCTTAGAATATTTAACAAATTCTCGTTTCTTTTGCTCCAAGGCCTGTTTTCCAGTAGATCCAGGTATAAAACCGTTAACTTCATTAACCGCGTCCAGTAACTTTTTTATGGCACTCGCTATTTCTTTTATTGTCTCCAAAAACTTTTTTCTATCCGAGATTTCGTCGGGTATTCTGCTTAGTATTTTTTTCAAAGCTGCCGATTTTCTATTCAGTTCTTGAAAAGCGTCTTCGGAACGATTCAGTTTGTACTCGTCCGTATCGGCAACGGACCCTTGTAATCTCAGTATGCTCTCGTTCATGTTAACAGCCAGATCGGCCTGCTTTAACAGCCCCATAACGAAATCTAAGGTCACACCAGGATTGGCGTTTTCCGCCTTAGCAAAGGCCGCTCTTAAAGTCTGCGACGCTGCCACGTCCGTCTTTTCAAGCTGCGTTAATATGTGACGTATTAGGACCGGTAAAATTACCGTGGTTACTGGTGTACCATCATCCATTGTCATATTTTTACAGGACGCAGATGGTTCCCTAAAACAGAGAAATGTCAACGTTACGGAGCGCCAGAGCAAAGGAGAACAAACGATTTTCCAAAAACCGTGGCTATTTTGAATGTGATTGATCAAATTGTATTAGGACAAGAGAGAGATGATTTACCTAAAGCATGAGGAAACTAATACTAATACTAATCACAATATGTGAATTAATGCCAATAAAGGCACGCACCAAGCCCTAGATATTGTTGTGTTTTAAATTTTCTCTAAAAATGTTAACACAAAATAATTTTTAAAAAAGTAGAATCAAAAAAGAAATTAACTATTTCTGCTAGGTAAAACGTTGGAGCAGAACTAAATAGTGAAAGTGACAAATTACATTGGTATTTACCTGCGTTTAATTTTCGATAAAATATAGCTGATTAATGCAAGTTTAGATAGTATTATCAGATGAGGTAATCCAAATATTTTATATATGTATGTACAAACATTGGGCTTTTCCAATCCAAACATCATTTATAAAAATAAAACTAGAAACGGTTGCTAATTCAACATTTTTAAATAACCTACAGCCCTTTCTCTCTCTAGCGCTAATAAGTATGAATTTTTTTTTTAGTTACTGATGGAATTTACTATAAGTAAATAAGGTATTGGTACTTACATTTTATTAATATGTGTAATATGTAAATTGTCACTAAGAACTTATAACTTCGTACACGTTCACAAAAACAGACTCCTAATTCGGCATAAAACTTTCCTCGCGAGTAGTTTTAAATGAACATTCATAAAGAAATTGATATGAAATTAATCTGACATTTTCTATGTCATTTTAACATTTATAGCAAGGTATTTTTGTAATAGACTCGAATCCATCGCTATACAAGGGTTTAATTAACATCTTACTAAATAAAAAAAAACTTTTCCTAATCTAAAATTTTAGATATTTAAAAAATTAAATTCAAGATTAAAAAGGTATGAATGCAATCATTTCAAGGGGTAATAGCATGGGCATAGTAGAACCAAATGTGAAACTTAAAATACCCACTTGGTTCTTCACTTGTGTGGAAACTATTCAATATTGCACAAGATATAGATTAGATTTTAATATTTGTTTCGCCAAAAAATCTAGATAATGCCTGATACAGTGAACCCTAAAATTGAAGAGTATATTGATACTCTTTACTTTTCAAGACATAATATGACTCCCATCTTCTATAAGATACTTAGCTTATTTTAACTTTTTGGTTATGACTTCATTAGTACAAGTTCTGTGACAAAATTAATAAACCAATTTCCATACAACAAGATAAATTGAAAATTAATACAGTAATGTTTTAAGAAAATTCTTTAAATTGAAATAATACTGTAGGTATTGACTGAAAAGTAAAAATATATAGGTATACTATGCATTAGGAAGTGTATGTTTTTACTTCCCTCTTCCAACCGAAGAAAACACTTAAAATATTATTTTACTTTAAACAGATTATCTTTTAAAATTGTGAATATAACTATTTAAGTTCAAATGTAGAACACTGTCAGTCTTGTTTCATATAAACGCGAATCACGAAAAGCATTGTTAGTTTGTTAGGTTCAAATTTTAACCACAAATTGGCTATTATTGGGACAATATTTGCAATTCACAATTCGCGTTTATATGAAACAAAACTTATATATAATTTTATTTAATTTATATTTTTAGTCTGGACTGACTGAAGAATTAGTGTATTTTGTTTTATTATATCATAATAAAATTTCACAAAAACTGTACGTTTTTTGGGGTCGTTTATTCTCCTTATTCTCGCCATCTAGTAATTTTCTTTCTGATAAAGTTTATACCAAAATCATACACCTTTGTATTTTTAAATACACTCCACATTTTACTACTAGTAAATTAGTATCTGTTCAAGTCTTAAGGTTATTTCAAATTAGATACTGTGTTCTATGACCTTATACCATAACCACAGCTCTCTATTAGAGGCCACAAGACTTATTCTTTATAAATGGCACACCTATGCAATGAAAAATGATTTGGGGGGTTCACTTTTAGGTCCTGGCACTGTTGGCAGTCCTGTTATTTGAACTGCTTCAACAACAACCAGTATGACTGACTTGTTCATCTTGTGTGTGTTTGCTGTGATTATTATAAAATTTTGTGCTGTTGTGTTGACCAAAAACATTAGAATCCACGTAACAACATAAATTTTTGAATGATGCCCTTGTGTTTATTACATGATTGTTTTAACAGCGATCACAATAGGGATGGAAATGTTACCTGACACCAGTAAGTAATAAGTAGTAAATTAACAGGTAGATGCTTGAATATATTCACAGATACTACTTACATATTATATCTAAAAACTAGCTCTATCATAATGGCTTGAAGTAGCCAATAAATTTTAATTAGTTTACACCAGCTTTGGTCCGCAAATTCGTCCGCGGTATAACAATTTTACTCCATTACAAACTTTGAATCCCCATTTCACCCCCTTAGGAGCTGATTAATAAAAAAAAACGTAAAACGAGTATTTAAATATTTATTTTTTAAAGTACTTCTATAAAGCTTCAACTTAATAGAACCATCTAATATTTTTTCTTCATACAAAGTTTAAGCCCTTATTTCACCCCTTAGGGGCTGAATTTTGAAAAACCCTTCCTTAGTGGATGCCTACATGAACATTTAAAAGTAAATATATGCCTTTGCATGCATGCATGGGCCATTTTTAAAACCTAGTGGATATTCTATTTTTTTTAGAGGTGTGTTGTTAACAAAACCTTTTAGCTTTGGAAAGTTAGAAAGCACATTTTTTCAATAATATAGATAAAATTATAAATTTGCTGTAACACTCATATTAAAAGAATAGAACACGTACAATCGAAGCTTGTCAAGTTATTATTGGTTACACTAAATCTGGACAGTTTTCTATTACTGTACCATGAGCGGCTCAATATATTGGGCCTGGATATTCTAGAAACATGCAGAATTAAGATGACCCTAGGTCTCTGGCCACAAGCTGCTGAATAATGGGATAGGCTGAGTAGACCTCATGACTTTGATAAATTTTAGAGTGCCATATCATGCCATGAGGCAACTACAACTATTTTCTATAAACCCTAGTCACATTGATATTGGAAAAAACAGCACCCCTAACCGAATAATATCATAGTTAAACATGCTACAATATAATTTGAATCCTAACAGTTATGCAGTAACTTTTAAAAATAAAATTAGAAATACTTATTATAGACAGTCTCACTTTATGATTATATACATTCTTATCCCTTTTGTGGAATGGAGTAACAAATAGTGGAAAGATATTAATGATTACGTTTTGATGTGTTGTATCGTTGGACCAGATAAGTTTTGTTCTACTGGATTTGTACTTTTTGCTTTGTTTTTTTTTCTTCTTTTTTTTTGTATGGTACTATTTGGAGGTTCTCTGAAATATGCGTACCTGAATAAATACATAACAATGGCTAAATTTAAGCATGACCTCATTAACAAAACCATTTTATACTTTACCAAAACCAAGATACCTTAAGTGTTTCACAAAGTTCTCCCCGACTATAAATGTGGTAACAGCAGTTTAAGAAAACAATACTAAATATTAGTTTTTTGGTAAATAAACACCTCAAAAAAACAAAATACTAACAGCACAATAGAAAATATTTCACAATGCCTTAAAATGCAACTACTAAGAAGGCCAACGACACAAAACTGATGGTTGTGGACTTAACAAAACATGATTTTGTCAAGCTGTTCTACAAACATGTAATGTTCTCTGTTGTCCTTTTATCTTTAATCTTGAACTTACTTTAGACAATGGATCAGACAAAATAAACTAAAATTTAATAGGATATGAGTGGACCAGCAGAAGGTTTTATGACTAAGTCAGTGGTATCCGATGAGTAATGTTAAAAAGCAAGATTAGTGGTATTTGTGCCATAAGCTTAGAGATAAAAAAAAATGTTAACTTCATGGTTCTTTGCCCTATTTTAATTATTGGCTTGCTCTGCAAACTGTAAAAATGTTTCAACTTACCAATTGGATGGCCCTGCGTCCGGTTTATTGTTCCCCTTATCCAAAATTGGATAATCTTCTTGCAAACCCTAAAAAACCAACCCAACCACAACCACAAACGCTTTTAACTGTCACCTGTCACTGTCAAATATGGGCGTTTATCCAAGGTTTTATCCAAAAAATATATAAGAGGTTGTTTTATCCTTTAAGGCCGGTTTACATTAAGCCAGTAAGCGAGCAAGTCAAGTAGGCAAGTAATTCGGTTCAAGTTACTTGCATCGTCTAAACGTTTACTTGCTTCACAGGACATGCAAGGCAAGTTTGACGCAAGTTGCGTGGCAAGCAAACTGGACAGTCAAGTAAGTAGAACGCAGCTCTATTTTTCATCCGACTTGCTTTCCCCCTCCTTTAAAATTATTTTAGTTGCCCGTTGCTTGCCCGTATACTTGACTTGTTGGAACGCGAATTACTTATTTGGTGTCAACTTGTCACGCGTATTAAGTACGTACAAACATATTTTGTACATTTGCCTGTAATAAATAAAATATTCTGTTTGTGGATGTGTTCAATATGCCACCACCCAAATGGAATCATACGACAACTTGCAAATTTGTCGATTTATATAAAGAGTACGAGTGTTTATGGAATATGAATTTATCAATATACCGAAATAAAATGGCTAGAGAAAGCGTACTTAAAAGAATTGTTAATGAAATGAATATAGACGGCTTTGGCTTGGCTGAAGCAAAGCAAAAAATTAAAAGTCTTTTTTTAGTTACACACGTTTGGATTCCATGTTGTCGCTGCCAAATATTTACAGAAACTAAACTTGCCGAAATATTTACTTGCGTAAATTGGAACATCACTTGCTACAGCACTTGCGTTTAAAAAAAATAAATCAGTCACTTTCTTACTTGACTTGCTTTTCTACTGGCTTAATGTAAACCCGGCTTTATCCACGGACGTTTATGCCAGTTTATGCCTTTATCTAAGTTTTATCATTTCCTTTTTTTGCCGATTTGTTCGCTTGCGCTGATATATTTAATTTAAAAAATCGCGAGTGTCGAAAGTCCATAGGTTGTATCGTTGTTTGAGGAAATTCCTCAAACAACGGTTGCTCAAACCTAATCTATGAACGGTTGTATCGGTTGTATTTTGAACAATCGATCATAGACTGGCAGAATACTTGTTAACTAAAGCATTGTCGTTCACTTGTTCCTTGTATTCCAGATCTTGAGCTGGGATTTAAACAAAAGTGTCGTCTATGCTTGAGGAAACTCAAGGTCTGAGAACGACAATAAACAAAAACGACCCTTACTTTTGTGAATTTTTAAGTTGGGAGAATTAGCTCGAAGATTCAGGTCTGATAGGCACAGCTGATAGAGTTTAGCGAGTTCGGGCCAAATCAGAACGAAACGACAAATCGCTCTTTCGCCGATTAGTGCTTTTGCGAGTGTGCCAACACGGACGGATGTTTTCTAGAAATGGTAAAGTCACGTTCGACGTAACTTAACATTGAAAACGAGGTGATAATAGCTTTGTTCGCGGAGACGATCCGTGACCAGTCCGTAACCTGTACAAGTTAAATAATAGCTTTGTTCGCGGAGACGATCCGTGACCAGTCCGTAACCTGTACAAGGTAAATAATAGCTTTGTTCGCGGAGACGATCCGTGACCAGTCCGTAACCTGTACAAGTTAAATAATCCCAAACATTTATGCGCATGTGCGATTCGAAACCGATCAGGAATTGACAAATCTCCGCGAACGTTTTTGGTGAATGTGCTTGTCCGGAACACCTGCGAATCACTTAACCTTAATATATTTTATTATTTTGAATTAAATTTTTAGACTGAACAACCTAATTTAACATTATATAATGATTAAAATTGCCATAAAGACATATTTGTTCTGTTATGAGTAATTTTAAATACAAGAAGAATTGAATATACTAGAGCATATTATTATATACAAATTTATATCTACCTTTATACAACTAACAGCATATGAAATTTAACTGTTCGTTATCGCAAAATACAGCCCGCCCAAAATTAAATGACAATTTTCAAACAAATTTCACACTGCACTTGCGCGGACAATTTATTCATGCGAAAATCCTCGGATCGTTTTGACTGGTTACGGATGTGTCCTGAACTTGTTCTCGCATCACCGCGAACGCCAAATTTATTGTCAAAATCAGTGATTTTCTGCTCCGCGAACGCAAATAATCGCACAGCGCACGCGCACTTGTCACGGACTAGTTCCGGATCGTCTCCGCGAACAAAGCTAATCCCAAACATTTATGCGCATGTGCGATTCGAAACCGATCAGGAATTGACAAATCTCCGCGAACGTTTTTGGTGAACGTGCTTGTCCGGAACAGCTGCGAATCGTATTTGACAGTTCACTTAAACTTAACCTTAACATATTTTATTATTTTGAACTAAGTTTTTAGACTGAACAACCTAATTTAACATTATATAATGATTAAAATTGCCACAAAGACGTATTTGTTCTGTTATGAGTAATTTTAAATACAAGAATAATTGAATATACTAGAGCATATTATTATATACAAATTTATATCTACCTTTATAAAACTTACAGCATATGAAATTTGACTGTTCGTTATCGCAAAATACAGCCCGCCCAAAATTAAACCACAATTTTCAAACAAATTTCACACTGCACTTGCGCGGACAAATAATTCATGCTATAATCCTCGGATCGTTTTGACTGGTTACGGATGTGTCCTGAACTTGTTCTCGCATCACCGCGAACGCCAAATTTATTGTCAAAATCAGTGATTTTCTGCACCGCGAACGCAAATAATCACAAAGCGCACGCGCACTTGTCACGGACTAGTTCGGGATCGTCTCCGCGAACAAAGCTAATCCCAAACATTTATGCGCATGTGCGATCCGAAACCGATCAGGAATTGACAAATCTCCGCGAACGTTCTTGGTGAACGTGCTTGTCCGGAACATCTGCGAATCACTTAACCTTAACATATTTTATTATTTTGAATTAAATTTTTAGACTGAACAACCTAATTTAACATTATGTAATGATTAAAATTGCCATAAAGACATATTTGTTCTGTTATGAGTAATTTTAAATACAAGAATAATTGAATATACTAGAGCATATTATTATATACCAATTTATATCTACCTTTATACAACTAACAGCATATGAAATTTAACTGTTCGTTATCGCAAAATACAGCGCGCCCAAAATTAAACGACAATTTTCAAACAAATTTCACACTGCACTTGCGCGGACAAATAATTCATCCCATAATCCTCGGATCGTTTTGACTGGTTACGGATGTGTCCTGAACTTGTTCTCGCATCACCGCGAACGCCAAATTTATTGTCAAAATCAGTGATTTTCTGCACCGCGAACGCAAATAATCGCAAAGCGCACGCGCACTTGTCACGGACTAGTTCCGGATCGTCTCCGCGAACAAAACTAATTTTTGACAGTGACATAATTGCAGGCACCACACAATTCTGGATAAACAAATAAAGAAAATATTTTTAATTTTTGCATAAATTTGTGATACAGGTACAGAATACGCCTAAGATTGGAATTTTCATAATAACAAATAGTTTTAAAATGTCTGAAGAGGTCTCTACAAACACAAAGGTATTTAGATATCTATGGTTCACTTAAAATGCTATTGGGCAATTCTGATCTTATATGTCATTTCATTTATTTTATAAAATTATACATTTACCTACCTATATTACAGGACCATGACAAGATTTCTTTGTTTAAAACCTTCCATAAGACATTCAAAACCATCTCAAAAAAGTTTCATGTGGTTCCTGGGAAAATTGTGGTCGAACAAACTTTAATTTCTTTAAATAAACAGAGCTCTTTGGTCGGGACTGTATCCTGTATTTGTGCTGCTTAATTACTTCTTTAGCAACCTTAAATATTTATTTTTAGCCATCTCTTCCAATAAAACATGACTGGTATCAAACTGATTCGGCAGTTGTAATCACTGTTTTGGTAAAGAATATCGAAGAAAATCAGCTGAAAGTTGGTTTTACTGATTCCAGTGTGAAACTTAATATAGCAGTTCCAGAATATGAAGAATGTAACCAATGTTTTAATTTATCTCACAAAATAGTTTCTGATCAGTGTAGTTTCAAATTGACCCCCTCAAAGGTAGGCCTTTTTTACTTGTGGTTTAAACTGCATCATTTAAAACCTGTAGAGTGTTAATTGGGAATGAAAATGGAAAATATGCAGTAACCCTGGGTTATATGTTAATTACTTTTAGATTGAAATTAAGTTGAAGAAAACAGAAGGACTGCGATGGGATAAATTAGAAGGAAATTTAGTAGAAGACAAAATAAAGGTGATTCCTCAAGCATCGAAGGGTTAGTAAGTTCTGCTTTTAATAGTATATAGAAACTATTGATTAACTATTATACCTATGGTGCCAAATATTACATTCTATTGAGTTTTGCATTTTTTTACTTTAGCTTCTGAATTGAATGGACCTCCCACATACCCCACTTCCAAAAAAGGAAAAGACTGGAATCAAGTAGAAAAGGAAATGAAAAAACAGGAACAGGAGGAAAAACCTGAAGGGGAAGAAGCTTTAAATAAACTATTTCAAGAAATTTATGGAAAGGGAAGTGATGAAGTTAGAAAAGCTATGAACAAAAGTTTTGTAAGTGTTAAAAACTAGGTTAAGTGTATTAGTAAAAGTTGTGGGTAGAGTTTGTAAAATTTTTAATGATTCTCTTTCTTTTAACATTTGTTACAGGAACCTTACAAATAATATTAAATAATTTTAAGAAAAATGTTTATAACCTTTTACTAATATAAATATTGGTTTAAGTTTAAAACATAAGTAACCAAAACATTTTTTAGATGGAAAGTGGCGGAACAGTATTAAGCACAAACTGGACTGAGGTGTCTCAGAAAAAAGTTGATGTCAAACCTCCAGATGGTATGGAATGGAAAAAATGGGAAAGTTAATTTTGTCACAAATTTTATTATATTGATTTTTTCGAGCGTTTTATTTTTGTTTTGATTAATAAGATATGTACGGAATGTTTATACTCACACTTAAATTTGTAATAAAACTTATTACATAATTGTATGTTTTTTGTTCATACTATTAAATACCATAAGCATAACAAAAATAATAAATAGTATATAAATTGACATTTTGTTGAAAACAAAAAAAAAGTCCAATTTCTTTATACTATTTAACATAATATATAACATATACCCGCAAGCATACCCTTTTATTTTCTTTGGTTCTTTTGTGCTGGACGCAACTGTACTAATCTACAGTTCTTTTTTATTTGTCGAAGAATCCCATTAGAAAAAAATCAGGGCTGCGTTAGTGCAGTTTCGTGCAACGCAAAATAACAAAGCTAAAGCCTCTGGGCGGCGCATTTTCAGCAGGTTTTGTTTCAGTATAGTGTCTTTCTCTCAGTGTAACAGAAAAACCGCGCACAAATATATTTAAGGTTATGTTTTGGGCCAACCAAGAATGAGGTTAGATATTTTTTAAAAATTTATAACATTGTTAAAAAATGTTTTTTAAACAAATAATAAAAACTACGTTGCGTAAACATAGTCATAATAAATCATCATGTATTAGCGTCTTCCAAAAGGACCAAAGTTGTAGAAGAATTCGAACTCTAACAAGTGCACAAAAACCAAATTATATAAGTAATTCAGTTAGCAATACCACAAACTTTTACAGAACAGAAAACAATTTTATATTCCGTGTTATAAATAAAGACTTAGTTGCTGATACACTAATTTTAAACAAGCAAGAAATTCACAGTGAGGAAGCTCTCGATACACTTTTAAACCAAGATTGGAGAAACTCAAGTGCTACAGAAATTGTAGAAGCCTTTAAAAATGTAAAACAGTATTGTGTCGCTCATAGCATTAATTTTTCAGACTCTCGCTTTAATAATTTAGTTGATGGCCTGATGGATCACTGTGATAAACTTACAGATAATGAATTGTTAGAACTTTTAACAACTTTATCTTACTATCCTACTTGCTCAGGTTATACAGCTCATAATTTTCATGATGTCTGGAGCTGTCTTGATGATATATGTTGCTGGCGAATGCAGGCTTGGAATATAGACACACTTTTTTCCTTTGCCGATGCTTGGTATAAATTAAACATGGGCAAGTTATGTGATTTTATGTTTCGAGTTTTAGATAAATTAGTTAGTAAAGCCGATAAACTTGACAAAGATCAACTTGTACACATTTTCTTTTATTTTAACATATGCAGAAAAAGACCAGTTGATTTTGAGTATGAGTTTGCTGTGCAACATAAAATAAATGAGATGAATGTGGATGAAATGGCTGTAGTTGCTTTAGGGTTTTTCAAAACACAAAGTAAAATTAAGATTTTGTCTATTCAACAAGCCATGATCCAAGAAGTTACCAGAAAAAGTATGGGCATTCATGAAATCACTCTTACTGCAATAATGAAGGTAGCCTAGTCATTATCATGTATGAGATGGATTGGTAAACCATTACTAACATATTTTTTTAGGCATTACGATATTCTGCTCCAACAAAACTTGTAGGTGATATAAACAAGATGTTGGACAGCTTATATCCAGAGTTAGACAGATTTTCTGAACTTTGTTGCCTTCATGTAGCTTTAATTTCTACTGGGTTACATACTTACCACACAAACAGTTTAAGGTTAGTATTTTTTTGAGGTAAATGTGATGATTAAGTGAAAAGCCTTAAATTAATAAAATCAGTCATAGTTCAAACTAACGAACCCTTTTACCCTGAAATAGGTTACTACCAAGTAGGGTTGCCAACCCTCCCGATTTAGGCGGGAGCAGGGACGCCGAGGGCTATTTGGGGGCCTGGGGGAACATTCTCCTGGGGCCCCAACTTATGTGAGATGGGGCCCCAAAGAGAGATGGGGCCCGGGGCAGTCAATCCCCGTTGCCCCCCCCCTCTCTCTCTCGGCGACCCAGGGCGGGAGGCTCCCGATTTTCCAATAAATCTCCCGCTTCCCGACTAATATATTTAAACTCCCTCTTGTCCGTTTTTCTTTTTATAATAAATAATATACAGGGTGGTCAAAAAAGTTTGCACCAAATGGAATTTTTTTTTATTTGACATTTCTCAGAAAATGTTAATCTTGAGAAAAGTTGGTGCTTGTTCTGAAACCTCTAAATAGGATGACAGTTTTTGTAACATTATAGAACAGCATATTATCATTAAATAACAGAATTAGAAGAATGAATGAAAAGGAAAATATTAAGAAAACATGAGGCTAGAGTTTGATTTGCGTTATATGATTGTTACGTTACGAGATTTCGGGAAAAAAACACCAAATTTTTATTACACTCAGTATAAAATGAAAATGTACGTTTTAATAAAAATTACGGCTAGTGACATTCTCGAGGAATAAACCTGCAATGCAAAAAAAAGTTAATTTGGATCGGACGCACAGGTTTAGACAAAAAATAACATCAAAGTCGGGTCAAATTTTTGGCCCGCGGAATTGCGCATTTTTTGTGTCTACACTGGTAAGTCATTGTTTTTTTTATAGCAAGTGACTAAGCAACAATGTTAAAAAACGAAAATAGTAATAACTCACATGACATTAATGCATTTTTATATTTTATGGATATACAGTTGATGTACATAGGATATTTTACTTCTACAATGTCGCATGTATATCAACTGTATATCAGTAGAATACAATATCCATTGCTTGTTATGTGGAAATGTACGCTGAACACTGCTCTTTATAGATTTTTCTTTAAATCTTCAGCAAATGCACAGAAAAAATAGTACAGGCACTACCAAATATCAGATTAAAAGACATTGAGAGAATCTTGAATGTCCTTACAATGTTTAATTTTCATCCTAAGACAACCCCAGACATTTTTGAAGCAACCTATGAAGAGTTGCATAAAACCAGTAGGATAGCTGAAATAAATGCACATCCAAGATGCTTGCCTAGTGCATTGAATTATTTAAGTTTAAGAGGTGTTTATTCATATGAGTTGATGGACAGAGTGTTGGATCTTGATTTTATAACTATAAATTATGGTAAGTAAGAAAATGTACAGTGTGTCCTGTTCATCAAGTAAACTTAAAAATACTTAAAGTTTCCAATTGCAATTCAGATTTTTCATACGATACAGGGTGAAAAAATAAACAAAACTGTTTCATTTTGTTATAACTCCAGAACATTATATTAAAAGGTATAATATTTTCTATAGAGGTGAAGATTTTACGCACAGGTGAACTGACAATAAGGAATATGCACATATTTTTTTATTGCATAAATACTTTAAGGAAGTCATAAAAAAAACAAAAAAATTATTTTGAAGAAAATTACTAGGATAATTTAGCTACAAAAAATGTTTAGTTTGCGGTATAATTTATTACAATTTAAAAAGCAGCCATTAGTCCTTAGTGAATACTGACGTCAGGAGATCAGCAAAAATCAGTGTCAATCTACATGTTAACGTAAAACTTATCCTAAAATCGAACAAGTTTGTTTTTCTCGGAAACAGTCAGAGGGGGAGCAATCGAATTTTTTGGATTGATAGAGGAATAGCTAACTTCGGTAAAAAATTCAGGTATACAGGTTGTTTCATTTCGGAGCTATTAAACAAAGTCGTAATTTCCACGATTTCCGTTGAAATCGGGTACAGGTCGCAAAAGTGAAATTTTCGGAGGTTGTAGAGGATCCGGAGTTTCAGAACTCCACATTTGAATTGGTGAGGATCGGAAAATGGCAAGTAATTTTTTTGAATTTTTTTGGGTCCAAAAATGCCATTTGCAGGCCCCTCTTTGGTACCTAATATCTCGAAAACAAAACGTAGGATCGAAAAACGGATTCATAAGTGAAACTTTAAAATATTAAATACTTTCTTTTTGCAATACATTGCCCTAAACCTAAAATCACTGGAATATGAATAGGTACCTATATCTGGGAAAAACTGGAAATTTCGTTTTTTGACCCATATATTTCACGATTTTTAACTTTTTGTGATGTCAAAATGGTTCACATTAAAATTCCATTTACGTCATCGGAAAGAGCTCGTCGAAATACGTGGTTTCAATATTTTTTAGTTTTTTCATTCTTTATAGGAAGGGAGCAATCGCCGATTAAATTTAGATTTTTTGACCTTTTTTGCCCTCGACATCGGTACATTTGAATCACTCGATATTTTTCCCTATCTAATTTTTTCCTAATTTTTTACCACTTTCTTATAATCACCCTTTAAAATGAATACCGAATGGGTCATCCAGGAGAGTATTTAAGGGGTAAAAACCGAATTTTCTTCATTTTTTCCGATACATCCTATTTTTAACCGACACCATTCCATACTGTTTTAATTATTTAGTGATTCTTTTTGGGTTTATTGTATCCGTTTATTATTTAAGAATACCTCCCACTAATTTAAATCGCTTATTTTTTCGTTGAAGTTATAAATAAATAGGGTTATTTGCATCGGGGACATGCCAAATTTGAATATTTTTAAATTTTCGAAGCTTGTCATGAAAGCGAAATATTAAGATATGATGTGTCAAAATTTCGCAAAAATGCCCGTTCTTGCTGCAAAATTGAAAGGTTCCTGGACCGATTTCGGCTTGAAATATACATGAATAAGATTTTAGGAACCTTCTACTATAAGTGCAAGGATATTTCATCGAATGAGTTACGCATTAAATGCCGTTTTTATTGATTTTTTGATGACCCTACAACACTGGAATTCGCCATGTGCTCATTATGAGCCATAAAAACACTTTTGACGACACAGCTAATGGGATTACGTTTTACAAGTTTCGAAATTCGCGCGTAGAATATCCTTTATTTTTGTTAATAAAGATAAAGACCAAAATAAATGGATAACAGCAACCGCCATAAACATTTAATTTATATAGAGAATATAAAACATATATATATTTTAGATTTATATGGGTTATATGCCTATTCCCTATTTAACTCAAATTGCTAGGTTGGGTTTGACATTTAATCAACTGGCTACGTAATATTTGACGCTGCATGTTGTATCTTCATGTGGAGCCAATCTAAGTAAGTTTTGTCACAGACAAATAAATACTTGTTTCAACCAATGACCATGTCGGTGGTATCAACGGCATTCGTTCTTATGCAGTTATGCAGACCACTTTAAATTTAAAAATTTCGCCATAAGAAATTTTCATTGAAATTTAAAATTGAAGTAAAATTAAATTAAAGTTGTGTATAAACGCTCTTATGCCTTCATGTGTATTTAACTCGTACTAAATTAAAAATGAAGTTAAATTAGGGTTAAATTAAATTTAAAGTGATCTGCATAAACCCACCTTTAGATTTCCAGTCAGAACGGAGTCTAATCTAAAGGCAACATATTTTTTATTAAGTAGTTCTTAAGTTTTCACACCAAGAGACCGACACTTAAACAGATCGCTAGAATTGAGAAATAATATTTTCATAATTTAGTAACCACAAAATAGGAAGTTCTGAACGAACCTGGGAAGATAATTCCGAGGATGGGCTAAAAAGTTCGTGGAATGACGGATAGATGGCGCTGCTTCATACTAGGAAGTTTATTTTTCCACCCTGTTACAAAATTTTCTTGCGAAATTTCATTTCAGATTTTTCTTTTCTTAAGGAAAACAAGTCAAATCTTTCCCACGCGAGCTTCTCTCCTTAGACGCATGCGTGGATGTAGAATGTCCCGACTACACAGGCAACAGATTACCTCCACATCTAAAATACAAAGCAGTCAAGTATCTTACAGAATTCACACCATCATACCATCAGTGGAAAAAACTCACAGCCCTTGATCAGCTTCTGTTGGATACAGTAGAAGCAGTTAAGAAAATTGTCGGGAATGAGGAGTTTCTGTTTATTCAGCATGTATTACCACACTTTCCTAGGGCAGGTAAGTTTAACGCGCAGATTGACTCTCGTTTACGCTACTTGACTGTCCACCTAAAAAAGTCAAAAACATCCTCCCGCTCATTTATACCTAGGGTCTCTTATTATGCAACAAATTGCATGCAGATGTTTTCCCGTCCCCTCCCAACCTCCAATCCTAGAAATCCCGTGCCAGTAGACTACATTTGCCTTCTCTTCAGACTCCCACGGTTCGTTAATACTTAAAAAAAGCGGGAATACCTAAACTAAAACAGCTTTTAGCTATATACCATGAGGGGTATTAAATCATATAGGATATTCGCTGGTCTCGCTTATTGTTCGAAAATTGGTGTTGTGACACCCCAGATTTTTTTTTGTTTTCAGACATAATAATTTGTCGAGACACAAGAACAGGAATGTACGTAAAACCCGTAGGTTTCGAAAGATATATCCTGGGCGATGTTATGGTACCTTTTCATGATAAATTTTTCAAATGGTACGCCGTTGTAGTACTAGGATGGAATAACACTATTAGGGATACTAGTTTACCTTTAGGACATGGTCTTATGAAGGAGAGGCAGCTGAGGAAGATTGGATATAATCCTGTACAGGTAAGGTATAATACACAATTCCCAAAAATAAAAATAAAGCTGTGTTATACAGTGTTTTCTGGACTATCTAGATAATAAGGCGAATTATCTGATTTATCTATGTAGTTTTTTACATTGTGTTTTCGGATTAACAGCTTTATCAAAATAAAATTTTTGACATTACGTTTTATGATGTTCACACAACCACAAGCATTTTTCCTCTAATTTTAGGTAATATGGAACCAATTTATGAGGCTTTCCCCGGAAGAAAAAATAGAATATGTTAAGCGAAAACTAGATTAACAATTTTTGAATTACCAGTACTTTTAATTTATGTTAAAACCTCCAGTTAACACAACCAAGCAACACACAAGCTCTGTTACCGTTGGGCTGTGAGTGTCACTACACAATCTTATAAAGAATATTTATTAAAATAAAACTTGAATAAATCCGTGTAAATTTTAATTCACTTTTTGACTTTTATTTTTCTGTTTTATTTGTTATTTTGTTAGATAGTGCCAAAATAGCTATTTACTTAACAAGTACGGAAAGTGATAATTTTCCGCACGTGACCGCAGTCGAGTGCGGAAAGGACACTTTCCGCACGTGTTAGGTGCAATGTTACGAGCCTGAGGAAAATTATATAGTTTTGGTATTTTTAGTGTTCTGTGCTAAAATTAGCAAACCGGAACACTAATGGAATCACTTCGGTGTCCATACGTACAGACCGACGTCACAGGCGATTTTCTCTCAAACTATTTGACGTAAAAATTTCAAATTTAGCACAGTGGCCCAATTATAAATGTGAAGTATAAAAAGTTGAATTTTGATTTTGGAGGTTAATTTCAAGGGGTAAATTGGGAAATGGAAAAAGAAATTTCAAGGGCATAGTGTAGGGTGTCAAATGAAAGCTTATTGAAGCACGAATTTAACAATATATATGATATATTTTCTTAAACATTTTTCGGCAAAAACGTTTCAAAATTGCTGTCCCCCACCCTCATCACCAAAAGGATCGCTCAGAAAAATCTGAAAAAAATCATGAACATTGAGAATTAATTGTAGATTGAACCAAAATTATCAGGATTGAAAAATTTCATATATTCAATAATTGTTTTAAACAATTTAATTGTTTATTTCCTTATAACTGCTGAACCATTGGTTTTAGAGAAAGTTTTAAAAAATATGTGGCCCGTGAGTTTTTTTACAGGTGGGGCAAATTTTGTGAGCAACTAGTGATATCAACGTAACAAGCAAAATACACTTTTTTAATTAATGAAGGTTTTTTAATAATGTGCTTAGTTCAGCCAAGAAATTATTTACCTACAAAATAACACCGCAAAAAAACATAAAATATTAAAATTGCATTTTTCTTGTGACTTTTTAAATTGCGTGCAAACCTTTTTAATATTATTTTTTTACAGTTTACACACCTTTTATGTAGTTAAATGTTTGTATGTCAAAACGATCCGTCTATCCTTAGGTACTTCTGGGAGAAATGTTCAATCACTAGCTCATTAAAATTGTAAATTTTCTAATAAAAGGTTTTTCAAGGCTTAACATAGCCAAAGCGCTTAACCTTGACTCCCTCATTGTCCATTGTATTTCTTAAGAAAGTCTTAATCCTTTTTAGTGTCGAAAAGCACCTCTCACTTTCCACTGTCGTCATTGGAATAGTACATAAAATCTCTAATAATTTTACGCTTTCCGAAAAAGTTTCACCGAGGTTCATTTCTAACAAGAGCTGTAAAATGGCAACAGCACCCGCACTATTATAAAAATCTTCACGAGTAAATAAAGCTTTGAATTCTGATTTAAGCTTGGAAACGTTTATCATCTCAATTATTTTTAACGTATTTTAAGATGTCTTCAGGAAAGTCTTTCTTATAATCCGCAAAATTAGTCAGTTTTAGTCCATAACATATATTATATATATGATGTGAAAACTGTGACTACCAGCCCCGGTCTCTCCTACTTAGGCTTGAAGTCTACGTGGACTGTCTCAGATAGGGGCCTATGGTCCATGGGAAAAGCATTGGGGGTACGGATACGCCCATATGTTATGAAGCCCTCGAAATGTTGTAAATGATTTAAACTTCTTAAAAAAACAAATATTTTTGTGGCACCCCCTTTTTCAAAAAAGGGGATTTGTAGACCTATAATAGTGTAACATTTTTATGAGAGGGATCTTGTTGCGTGGTCTTATACTTATATTCCCTGACACCCTGTATACACTAATTTGCTTTTTAAGAGACTATCCTAAAAAGTATAGTGGATCAAAAACATGGAATTAAGTGAAATAACACCTAATTAAGCATAAAATTGAGCGAACCGAAGCAGATCGGTAGTAAGTGGGTTTTTGTACTTTTTTTCGTACTCCGCTTATAAATTAATTATACCATTATAACACTTTTTTAAGTCCTGTATTTAACAATTTTTGTACCGGTTTTAAAATTTGTCAAGTAGGCGATTGTTTGACAGTTGTCTTTATTTGTGTGTCAACAAAAATAATTTTGATTTTAAATATTTTTTCTTGTTGTAAAAATCTTCTAAAATGAATAAAACTTCTGATAAAGTGTTTCCCCGCAAAGGTAAGTTAATAAACATAATATACATATATTATGGAAGCAATTTATTAAATTACCTACGTAATTTAACATAATTGGTAAATTTAATTTAAATAACTTGTTTTGATCTACTCAAAGCGTGTAATATAATATAGCAGAAAGCGCAGAAAAGAGAATAATGTGATTCTGAACAATAAAAAATATACAGTGACTCACAGCTCAAATGGCAATTGCGTTTAACACTAGTAAATTAATTGTGTGAAAATTTTTTTTTAAAGAACAGGGATTCCAGCAGAAACAAAGGATTCTATTATAGGCCTATTGAAAATTTACTATTGTTTTACCTGACAAGAACAACACTTAAGAGTAAATTTAATTTTTATTGTACATATTAATTGTGTTAATACTGAGTTTATTTTTTTGAATATAAACTTATATTTCTTACACTCTGACAGAAATAATTCTTACCAGACACTAAATCAAAATTTTTTTTTCTGCCTAACCCTGACAGCTAGCGAAATTAAACAAGAGACAAAAATAATTTAAATAAGATTGTCTCTATTCGCAAGACAAGTCTTAAAGTTGTTGACCAAACCGTTAAAAAATATGAGGTTTTTGCACGTTAGTGATCAATGTTTGATCACTTCAAGTGACGTTTTTAGATAGTATTACAAGAATAAGCAAAAGTGAACCAGGACGAAAGGATGTACCCCGTCCGAGAAGTAGAAGTGTTTTTACCAGTTCCCATGTTAGTGACGAAATGCCTGCTAGAGATATGATGAAATTTGAAGGGCCCCCTAGTTGGCCCCCATATGTACCTAAGCCTATTACAGTGAAGAATTACTTTACAGAAGACTTCAATGTAAGTGTTATATAGCGAGTTTCCTAAGGACAGATATTTATTTTTGGAATATCGGTCTTTAAATCGATTAAGTAGTTTCTGAGATATGACCCGAAACACAAAAAAACAAATTTCATATCTTGCAATTAGTAGAAAAGTATGAACTACGATTAGAAATATATTGACAATTATTTTTTCCTACGACCACCTATGAAAGTGAGTAAAAAAGCACGGTTAACTTGGCGAGAAAGTGCGTTATATCTCACGCGTGTTGAAAAGTACTTTACAACACGTGTGTTGAAAAGTACTTGTCAACATGACATTTAAATAGATGGTGCCAATTTCATTTGTTTTATCTTCAGCACACTTGATGAAAATATTAGTGTTGAAAGTGAGGGTTTTAAAAGACAGAAATTGAGGTTTTTTTGTAAATATTTTTGTGGTCGTAGGAAAAATATTGTACATTACTCGTGTGAAAGTAATTTTCGCACACTCATGGGATTATCGCCCTCGGCTGCCGCCTCGTGCGACAACATTCCCACTCGTGTGAAAAATGTCACTTTCAACACTTGTTATGTAATATACTATTTTATTTCATTATTTAGTTTTTGTAGATTTACTGTTACTATGGTGTCTCTTTTTTTCTATGGGTTTACTTAATATAAAAATGTGCTGTTTGTGGGACTGCTAATGCTAACATACCAAGAACCTTATGTCTTTATATTAGTTAAAAGTATTAAGTTACTATTAAAATTAGTACTTACAGTTGTTTTAATCCATTATTTAATTGTTGTGGATTGACAACTTTATGATTTTTTTTCTTTTGTCTGTTGATCTCAAATGCTGTTTGTAGGACTACTACGGCGACGATCCATATCAGATGAGTGGAACAGTAATTTCGCCTCATGGAGTGATCACTT
This sequence comes from Philopedon plagiatum, assembly GCA_963971165.1. Taxonomy (NCBI): domain Eukaryota; kingdom Metazoa; phylum Arthropoda; class Insecta; order Coleoptera; family Curculionidae; genus Philopedon; species Philopedon plagiatum. Next base: position 100,913,168 of record OZ020193.1, read on the forward strand.
TACGTCTGCACGAACGTATTCGTGTAGACATTTCTCCAGAACGTGCAGTAAGAATTGCTAATGCCAAGAACGGCATTGTACTAGCTCTGAGTGCTAGCGGCTCTTCATCTGGGTTGATTCATCCCAATGGGAGAGTGTATCAGTACGGTTCTAGGGTGGAGATCATGGCCAATGATAGCCAGGGGAATGACAAGTAAGTGGCATTTATTAATGCCTAATAACGCTCAACTGATGATAATTGGAGACATTTATCAAATAAAACGTGTTTAAATGTTCAATAGGTTTGCCAAAATGTGGTATAAAGGAGTAAGCTTCAGCAGCATGCAATGTGCGTTGGTGTATCTAGTTGATTCAGCTGGAACAAGAACTACCACTGACTCATTTAATGATCTATCTCAGCACGATTTTACCTTGAATATATTTTATGAGTAAGTTTTACTTATTTTCCTATTCTGCCTTCTGATTTTTAAAAATATCTTTAACATCTTTATCTAGACCTTGCATATTTCTCACTGGGGTTGCTTTAAAACACTTTTTTAAACTAAAATTCGATAATTATGTAAGTTAGTCGATTAATTGGAACCCAATATTGAAAATGCTAAAACTCTTTTAATATAGCTTTTTCATTTGTGTAATAGTTTGGTTGATAGAGGGCGTTTTCTAATAGAATGTCAATATTTAAGGGGGCGATTTTTGGGTCCATTTTAAAAAGAAAACTTCATATGAACGTATGTCCTAAACGTCTTAACTTTTGAGATACAGGGTGGTAAAGTTTTCAAACATAAATAGTTTTTTATTAATATCTGTAATACCACTTTAGATGTTTTAATTTAATTTGGCATACATGTACTATGTATCAAGAGACATTATTTAGTGTACAACAATTTTTTTTATTTCCACCAGTGGCGTTCGTACGGAATTTCACCTGCCTATTTTGGCAGACATTGATGGTACGCCACTGATTTCTCGTAAAATTAAAATTATTCCAGAAATCCCCAATCATTTCTAAGCAAATTTGATCTCTTGAATTTTTTCAATCCGATGCACGGTTTTCGCTTACAAAAATAAAAACCTTTTCTCTGCATGATCACAACAATATCGTTAATATGACAATATCACCATGCAGAGAAATAGATTTTATTTTTTAGATCAAATTTGCTTAGAAATGAATAAGGAAGTTAATTTTTGAGATCCTTATTCGTTTCTAAGCAAATTTGATCTAAAAAATTAAATCTATTTCTCTGCATGGTGATATTGTCATATTAACGATATTGTTATGATCATGCAGAGAAAAGGTTTTTATTTTTTTAAGCGAAAACCGTGCATCGGATTGAAAAAATTCAAGAGATCAAATTTGCTTAGAAATGATTGGGGATTTCAGGAATAATTGTAATTTTACCATAAATCAGTGGCGTACCATCAATGCCTGCCAAAATAGGCAGGTGAAATTCCGTACGAACGCCACTAGTGGAGATAAAAAAAATTGTGGTACACTAAATAATGACTCTTGATACATAGTACATGTATGCCAAATTTAATTAAAATATCTAAAGTGGTATTACAGATATTAATAAAAAACTATTTATGTTTGAAAACTTTACCACCCTGTATCTCAAAAGTTAAGACGTTTAGGACATACGTTCATATGAAGTTTTCTTTTTAAAATGGACCCAAAAATCGCCCCCTTAAATATTGACATTCAATTAGAAAACACCCTGTATAATATTGATTTTGCAGGGATTCTCCATACCTGGATCAGACACCTTCACCGACCACTACTACTCAGCTTGTCAATGAGGCCGTCAGTGTTCTGCAAGCAACTAACTATTGGTACACCGAAGATGGCACTGAGAACTGGATCATAAACAACGTGCGAATTTCGCAGACATCTGATGGTTTAGTGCGGTAAGGATATTTTTATACATTGTGTATATTTTATACAGAGTGTAAATTAATTCACGACAGATCCTTCAGGAAGGGATTCCTCACATACATCTTCCTCTCTGTTTTTAGTGTGGGCAGAAACAGCAATAAATTTTCTCTGCGTACATCTCCTACAAACGGATCAGCCTCCATCTCATCTCCCTACATGCACTGCACAGGTTCCATGGGACAAACTCGTCACCTATTTGTCCGTCGAGGAGAAAGACGCATGCATTATGATGGCTCTACTTTTATCGTTCGAAACGCCGGCCACTCCGCAGGTTTCGACGAGAAGCACCAGCTCAAGGTGTACTGAAGACGGTCGAAAATGTTGAAACTTTTAAAATGTCGTCGTAGATTGTAAATAAGGGGGAGTTTTTATAGATTTATTTTGTGCGTGGTTTACATGTCGTGAAGTGTTGTATTCCCTTGTAATTTTTATAGACAGTGGCGATTTGCATTAAATTTTTTGTTTTGATAACTTTGGGGGTAGTTTTACTGGTATACTGTGACGACAGAAATAAAAGTGTAACACAGAATTTTATGGTTATTTTATTTTTTTTATAGGCATTCAACAGTGCTTTGTTTGCAGGGAAAATACCTAACAATAAGAGTTTTTATATGGAATTTGACGAGATTAGCAATTGCTGATAACAGTGCAAGCTTTTTTCTAAAAGCAGTCCAACAAACTTGCATTATCGATAATAATTATTCCGCCATTTTTAATCTTCCAATTTATTACATTTGTACATATTTTAAAAATTAAAATATAGTGAATATGTTTTTTTTTCATATCAGATATAAGTACAGGGTGTTTTCTAATTGAATGTCAATATTTAAGGGGGCGATTTTTGGGTCCATTTTAAAAAGAAAACTTCATATGAACGTATGTCCTAAACGTCTTAACTTTTGAGATACAGGATGGTAAAGTTTTCAAAAATAAATAGTTTTTTATTAATATCTGTAATACTACTTTAGATATTTTATATTATTTTTTGGCATACATGTACTATGTATCAAGAGGCATTATTTAGTGTACCACAATTTTTTTATTTCCACCAGTGGCGTTCGTACGGAATTTCTCCTGCCTATTTTGGCAGACATTGATGGTACGCCACTGATTTCTCGTAAAATTAAAATTATTCCTGAAATCCCCAATCATTTCTAAACAAATTTGATCTCTTGAATTTTTTCAATCCGATGCACGGTTTTCGCTTAAAAAAATAAAAACCTTTTCTCTGCATGATCATAACAATATCGTTAATAATAATATGACAATATCACCATGCAGAGAAATAGATTTTATTTTTTAGGTCAAAGTTGCTTAGAAATGAATAAGGAAGTTAATTTTTGAGATCCTTATTCATTTCTAAGCAAATTTGATCTAAAAAATACAATCTATTTCTCTGCATGGTGATATTGTCATATTAACGATATTGTTATGATCATGCAGAGAAAAGGTTTTTATTTTTTTAAGCGAAAACCGTGCATCGGATTGAAAAATTTCAAGAGATCAAATTTGCTTAGAAATGATTGCGAATTTCAGGAATAATTTTAATTTTACGAGAAATCAGTGGCGTACCATCAATGTCTGCCAAAATAGGCAGGTAAAATTCCATACGAACGCCACTGTTGGAAATAAAAAAAATTGTGGTACACTAAATAATGCCTCTTGATACATAGTACAGGTATGCCAAATTTAATTAAAATATCTAAAGTGGTATTACAGATATTAATAAAAAACTATTTATTTTTGAAAACTTTACCACCCTGTATCTCAAAAGTTAAGACGTTTAGGACATACGTTCATATGAAGTTTTCTTTTTAAAATGGAGCCAAAAATCGCCCTCTTAAATATTGACATTCAACTAGAAAACATCATGTATAGCAAAAAAATGGCAAAGTAAACTAATGGTTTAGCGAGCTTTCGTAATTGGGCAGAACAAAGAAGCCACATTTGTAAGTTAAATGCTTCATTATAATAGTGTAGGTTTAGAACTTCACATTTAACTTCTAAAGATAAAGGGTGACTCAACTACAAGGAAACCGCGTCAGTGGTTCCTAAATTTTGTTCTACTTTTCAGTCTACATTTTGAAATCAGAATACTATTTTGCTTTCTTCCCCAAATTTCCGACTCAAGTGTTTGCTTTTAAAGTAGGTATCCAAATTGCTTCAAGACAAGTTTTCTGTTTTCTATCTGTTTTGTATATTCTGGTTTCTATTTACCTAGCATTTAGAAAGCAACCTATATATTAATTAGAAAATAACCCCTGCGAGAAAAAAGTATTGAAAAGTGCACTAATTTGCATATTATATAAAACCAAACCGAAGCAAACCCGAGCACTGATTTTTTTGTCACGTATTTTATGATTTTGCAACTTATTTAGTCTTACTAATTTTGTCATTTTTAGTGTTGCGTAAAACGGAACACTTATGTGTCCGTCCGTCCGTCTGTTACAGGCGATTTTCTCTGAAACTATTCGACGTAAAAATTTGAAATTTAGCACAGAGATAGAGTGTGGTGGCCCAATTATAGACGTGAAGTTTAAAAAGTTGAATTTTGATTCTGGGGGTTAATTTCAGGGGGTAAATTGGGAAATTGAAAAAAAAATTCAAGGACATCGTGTAGGGTGTCAAATGAAAGCTTATTGAAGCACAGCAATATATATGATATTTTTATTAATTTTTTTAAAACATGTTTTGGAAAAAACGCTTAAACATTGCTGGCCCCCACCCTTATCACCAAAAGGATCGCTCAGAAAAATAAAAAAACAAATCATGACCATTGAGAATTAGGTGTAGATTGAGTCAAACTTATCAGGATTAGAACATTCTAGCGCGATCAATTGTTAGAAAGAATTTAATTGTTTATTTCCTTATAACTGCGGAACCATTGGTTTTAGAGAGAAAGTTTTTCGACAAAAAAATTTTCTCGCGATGTAACGAACAACTTTCGTCCTAACACGTTTTTTAAAATTTTTAATTTGGTTGTCGAACGAGTGCATTACTATTATTGCTGTCCCCCACCATTATCACCAAAAGGATCGCTCAGAAACATCTGAAAAAAAATCATGGACATTAAGAATTAGGTGTAAATTGAGCCAAAATTATCAGGATTGAAAAATTCTAGCGCGATCAATTGTAATAAACAATGTATTTATTTCCTTGTATCTGCTGAACAATTGGTTTTAGAGAAAAAGTTTTTGGACAAGAAATATTTCTCACGATGTAAGAAACGCTGATGGCACGGAACACTAATTATTGTGCAGCTTGACCGATTTTTTCAAATTATTTTAATATACGATTTGAAGCATTTTTTATGGTTTTTCTTGCAGAGAATTTTCCTGCCGGTCATGTTTGTTTCGGGATACTTTAAAGTTCTTAAGATAGTTGTGGCCAACTGACGCATTTCATAGGGCCTTTATAAGTGACTATTCTGAAATTTGTGAAAATAATTTGAATTTTGGTTGTCATTCTAATTATCTAATCTAAAGAGATTTCATATAGAAATTTTAACCTGGGAAAAAAACTGAAAAAAGCTAGTATTTACCTACGTACTAAGAAGTCTATTGCAAATTCAATTTTTGAACTATATTATTCCTATTCATTTACGGTGTAAATTTTTTATTTGATTTAGTCTGTGGTAAAGCTTACGTTTATACTATATTGCAATAAAAAGATAAATGTATTACTACAATCTCCTTTACAATGCGACTAAATTATCTCATAGCCATTGTTATCAAGTCATGATATTATTAATTCATTTAGTATTTAACGTACAATAAAAATCAAAACTTGCGTGCAAAAGAAAATTGTTGTCCTCGTCCGGTTTTTGGCAAACCTTGTACCACATATCAATTTTAAAATGATCAGACATAAGTGATATAATGTTTATTTATATAAAAGGTAAAAAATTCAGGGGTTCCAATCAGACTACAATGGTAAGTCCCACGCTGATAAGATTTCTGATAAAATTATTTAGCAAGGAAGGCAGATCAGATAAGTTAATTTTCGATTTATAGAGGTACATACATACGTTACATACAACAGATACAGGACTTTAGTGTGTTAAACCAAGTGTAGAATATTCATGTATATTTTGTAAAAAGTTTCAGCATGTTAATTCGTAACGATACAAATATTTTTTATTTAATATGCGTTATAAAATAAGATGTTTTATATGCAAGGTATGGGAGACAATATGTTAATAATGTATTTAGATTAGTCGATATCTTACTTTGAAGTGAGTACATGAGTACATGCAGTAATGGATTATTCATACAAAGATAGGAGATCAGTTTATGTAATTATCTTTGATTCGTATTACCATATGGACTACTTTCAATGGCGTATTTATAGCGACGTTGTTAAGACTGTCTTGTTTCGAAATTATCTTGATATCCATATAAAAAAAGAACTTTCACTTTATTGAAAGCATGTACATCTCTTTGATTTTTCTGCCATTGTATATACCAAGGAAAGATAGACTTTTCGATGTTCTTACTTTCTGAGATTATTAGGTATTGCCTTAAATCAATAAAAAAATCAAATAAGTCACAAAAATTGCAAAAATTTGTCCTGCGTAACAAGTTGACTCTTCATTTAATTCCAAAAGTACTTACGAGATGGAGCCACTTTAAATACCGAAACGAAAAAGTTATAAATGCTGAAAATCTTTCGGCATTCAATATTCTTATACAGCGTGTCCACAAACCATTTTAACAAATGCGAAACTTTTTTATTTTTGACTTCACGGAAAAAAGTTATTCTTCATAAAAAGTTTTGCTTGTTTGAGACGATAATACTCAAATCAAAAATTTTGACCCAACATATACAGGGTCTCAAAAAAAGTAAAAACGATAAATGTCGCAGAAATACACGCATGAGCTAGCCAATCAGCTACTCTTCCACGAAACTGCAGACTCAAGCCAAAAAATAGCACATAACACTACCCCGGTTTAAGATGTTAGTAATAAAATAGGAAATAGTTTTGCTAAATTTTTAAATGCCCTGTACAAATTAATATTGGATATTTTATCAGATTGTTAATAAAAATCATTTAATAATATGATCATTATTTGGATTTTGTTTATATTGAAATTATTAAAAGTAATATAAAACCTTAACCAAAGGCGATCAAAACAAAGTTCGAATTCTAATTAATTATTATGATTTCATATGAATGATCGAATCGAACCGTTATCGCGAAACACGCGCGTGTATAACCTTAAAAACTAGTTGTACTTAATCAAAGAACATGAGGAACGACTTAAAAAATTCGAACTTATTTTCAATGTCAAGATTGCCAAGGCATGATTTTGCAGATTGTAGTTACTAGAAGCGATGTTTAAGGCTGACGTGGTTTTATTTAGTTTTTTTATTTAAATGTGCAAGAAAAAATATCCAAGAAATCGGCGAAATGAGGTAAAATGGGTCACTTTTAGTTAATGCAATAAGTGTGTAAAGTAACACTTTTTTCACGAATGGGATGAGTTGGACAATCCTATGGGTGAAAAAAAGGAACGTTACACACTACTTGAGTACAATATTTCTTGTACTATTGACAAATATATTCTATAAAATTAAAATATAATCAGTCTATTTTACGCAAAGTGTTTAAAATGAAATACCTAAGAAGACTAAGGTAATTATTATTAATGTTGCACTCTGTACTCAACAAAATGTGTTTGTTTTAGTTTTAACCAATATTACGTGTTCAATTTTTTTTATGAACAATAACAAAACTAAATATTTAAGCAACAATAAAGTGATTGATTTAAATTTAATTGTGAACAATATGAATATTTAAGCAACACTCAGTGACTGATTTAAATTTACTTGTGAACAATATGAATATTAAATGTGCAGTTGGTACTGTGGGCCTTATTTAGTGTAAATTTTACTTGTGATTTTCGCAAACCATATTAATATATGTGAATGGGAGAATTATTGAGTTTATTTGTATTGTTAACTTCGATTTGCTCAGGTTTGTTATAGAATTGCTGTCGTGGGGGAGGGTATTTTTTTCTCTTCTGTATGCCCACGAAGCAGTAAATATTTTTTTTACAGTAACTACGTTTGTTTTTTTTATCAAGCGTAGATATACAGAGTGTCAAAAAAGTCTGGAATATTGCAAATATTTTAAAAACTACTGAATATATATTTTTGAAAATGGGCACGTCTATATAGTTAAAAACGGCACAACTTGGCAGGATAAAAATTTTACGTGCGTGCGTAGAATTAGTACTTTACGCACGAGAGTAGAAAAAGATAATTATATATTCTCTGTTTTAAAAATGCATTGCCGGTATTTGGTGCTTTTTAAATTTTTCCACACTCTGTCGGTAGAAGCAATTGTTGCGTTGCTGTTTGTCACCTAAAGTTTGAAATTAGTGTAAATAATGTCAAACTACCTGAAATAAAAGCAAAGGTGTCTGAAAATTCAACGATTTTTAAACATATAGAATACTCCAGATTTAAAAACCGATACCTATGTAAGTACACCCAACATCCGTAGACAAAAATCGCATATCTAATTCTCAGTCTAAATGCCAGCTTTTTAAAAAAGTCCATTAAGGAACATACAGACTGTGAATTAGATATTACGTTTTTACCACGATTTTGCGTACAGCCATTTAGATCTTAGTGGAAACCACGATACACTTATGGAAACGCAATGCATATCTGAAAGTTCGAGTAGTCAATTCCTGTACATATGTACTGAAAAACAGACTGAATTGTTTTAATATTCCAAAGTAAAACGAAAATATATAACAATTAAAGAAAAAATTGTAAAATTCTGAGCAGGTTTGCAAACCACAACAAACATTTTGATTATTCTTGATTCAGTAATTAAAACAAGAAAACGCTGCAGACGTAATCGGATAAGAAAATTTGTAAAAGTCCGGGAGATTAATAAAATATCCACGAAAGAGAGATAGATACAAAAGTATCTAGTATCTCAATGTTGCTCTTAATAGTAGGAATAACCATACCTAGTACTGGATCAAAATAATCGTACATCTCCGTGTCTTGAAAAAAATTTTGAACCATCCGCAGAGGGACGCGGACGGTTCTTGTCGAGGTTATCAATTCGGCGCCTATTCCATGACTCACGATGGCGCCTCCGTTGCGAGAGATGCCGATGTTTCGCTGAACCAAAGACAAAAAATTGGTTATTCTAGAAGAGCCCTTCCGGCACTTTCTTTACCTAGAATACTATTCTACTACCCAATGCTGGCCAAAAATCTAGTGTCAATATCTACCCAATCTGCACACAACTAATAGTTATATAACATTACTCAATAATGAGCTACTAGTCTATAAAATTAATAATTAAAATGTTATTAAGCTTCAATAACGAAATATATATTTCAATGTCAGAAACGCCGAAGAAGCAGAAACACACTGATCATCATGGTCGGTGGTACCGTCGTCACCGTCTTGGTATTAATTGGGGTTGTTATGGGCGTGACTATGACAAACGGGCAGAAGGAACTGAAGATGTTGCATATTGTAAGTACCTGCATAATATAATTTACAAAAATTCTATCCTGAAAATTTTAGATTTTGTTTCCGAGATAGAGGGTGGTAAAATTTCAAATTATATTTTTATTTTTTTATTTATTTTAATTACATAATTGTATTTGTTTTTATTACATTTTAAAAAATAATTCATTCGAACTCTGTATGTACAGTACTTTTTGATGTACCTGTAAAAAAATTTACAGAGGGGTATTTTTTAGGGGTCCCAATCCTTTTGATCCGTCACCCCCAATTTTTTTTGCGACAACACTGACCCAGGGCGTAGATATTTTTTTTTCTAGGGGAGGTTAGCACCAAAAAAACTTTAGCCACCCTTAACAAATTGTTTTACTTGGGACCAACCATAAAAGTAAAGTAAAGTCTTGTAAAATAGAATTAAAACAATCAAACACACGTAATAAAGAAACATATTTTTCACATAACAAGAACTTAAACAAACCAAGGAAAAATAAGATACAGGGTGTCCGAAAAGTCTAGTATTGGCAAATATCTTTGTTATTAGTAAAGATAGAGATACCAAATTTTTAATGTATCTTATTGGTTAATAAATCTACTTTTTTATGGAATTTAACCTTTTCAATCCCTTTGAGGGGTGATGCTAGGCAGCTGATATCAAAAATTTTAAATGCAACCCTGTGCCGTGTGGTGCCTCATTTTAAGTCTTTAAAAAATAAACATTTTACCGCGAACTCGAGGTCCGTATCTTAATTCGTTTTTAAATGGGAAGCTTATAAAAATTAAAAATCGGGAAATAAAATTTAAGTAGGTACCTTTATTTCTCTTACTACTTTAAAAGTTGTTCAAAATGACCACCATGAAGTTTTTGACAGCAATAAACTCGATTTTGGAACTCTGCCAAGAAGGAACACCTGCCACTCTTGAAAATGTGTCAGTTCCAAAATCGACTTTATTACTGCCAAGAAGTTCATAGTGGTCATTTTAAACAACTTTTAAAGCAATAAGAGAAATAAAGATATTTATCTTTTTACAATTTTTAATTTTTAAAGGCTTGCCATTTAAAAATGAATTAATATACGGACCTCGGATTTGCGGTAAAATGTTTCTTTTTTAAAGACCTTTAAAATGAGGTGCCACACCGCATAGGGCTGCTTTCAAAATTTTTGAGCCCTCAAAGGGGGTTGAAAAAGTTAAATTACATAAAAGAGTAGGTTTATTAACCAGTAAATAACCTTAAAATTGGTATATTTATCTTCATTAATAGCAAAGATATTTGTCCAGCACCTATTTTACCATTAGGAGCGTGACAAGATGGGGCCCAAAATAGTAAACATAAAATCATAAAAAGCACAAAAAATATTAAATAATAATACCTAAATCTGAAATCTCACAGAAAAAAATTAATTAGAATAATTTTTTACATCTACCTAATCTAAAACAAAGCTAATATTTATTAAACGAATAATACCTAATTCGAGAAATGGCAATCGTCTTGTGTTTAAAATCTTATCACAGTAGCATTCTTTAAACTTTATTCCATATTCCAATTCACAAAAAGAGATGCGGTCATTTTTATAACTTTTATATAACCACGTCTTCCGACGTGAAGCCGGAGTCTGCGATGGATTTTTTGTCTTTTAAACACAAAACACGGTGTTTAAAAGATAAAAAAGCGGCGGCGTAAAAAAAACTTTCCGGCCGGCGACATTAAATTATCATAGATAAATCTTTGGTAATGGCGAATGCGCCGCCCGCGTCTTTACTTTTTCACCCTTCTATTACTATTACCTCTATACCAATTTTCACTCGAAAATGTTCTGGCCATCCTAATAGGGGACCCGAAAATTTGCGAGAGACTATATAGGGCCTAACTCAGTTGAAAATAGGCCCTGTATTTGCCCATACTAAGACTTTTCGGACACCCTGTATAATATGTTAAAAAATGCTCATAAAAGTAATTCTTAAGCTAAAGATGTTCTTTAAAACGATATCTACATATTATTATTTTAAAGAAGTAAGAACAAAAATAAGCGATGCAAATGCGAATGCGAATATTTTACATCTGCGTCTAGAAATTTTTTTGTGCCATTCTGGGAAGTAATTACCCCCCCCCCCCCCCCCCCTGGCCATCCTTTTGTACGACATTATTGTTTTATCCTTCAACTGTCGGATTTTTAGATCATGCGACATGGTATTAGAACACCTGCAGACACCTACCCTACCGATCCACACATAAATGACACTTTATACCCTGTAGGATGGGGACAATTGACTAATGTGAGTATATTATATTTTTGAGTAATCCCAACTGACCACATTTTCACACTCCTGTTTCAAGAACTAAAAAACGTTATTAGATCAAGCGCAGGTGACCCAGAGAACTTGGTTTTTCAGTTTTAAAAGCGTAGCTTTTTAGAGACAAAGTTACTTTCACGTTGCTTGTTACTTTTGAGATAGATATTTTTGAGTTAGGTACTGTCCTAACTACTTGCGCATTTTAGAGAGGGAAAAATGATAGACATTTATTATTTAAATGAGCTTATAAATATTCAGTATATTATATAATTATTGTTTGTTATTTCTAGCCTATGATAAAAAAAACTTAAGATAATTATTGGCCAAATGCTATATATTATCTATTTAAATTAGCTTATAAATATTCAATATCATAATTATTAATTTCCGGCCTATTAGAAAAAAATAATAAGATAACTATTGTTTACAAGTTGTTTTTTAATAGTCAATGAGCAGTAAATATATCTATTTCTTCTCCTTAACATAATTGGTGCGATAAATTATTTCAAATTTTATAATGGTTAAAACAATTGCTAAAACTTTTGCCGTCGATTTTTCCTTGCATAATGTTATATTTGTCGTTTCGCATTATATGACCAAAGTATGAGAGTTTTCATTGCTTAACAGTCCTCATCACTTCCTTTTCTTTAGTCATACGTGGTAGGACAACTTCGTTTGTTACGTGATGTGTCCAAGATATTCGTAACATGCGTCGGTAACACCACATTTAAAACGATTCTAGGCGATTTCAAGCAGCATCCATCAAAGTCAAGGCTTCAACACCATACATCAATATCGAGAAAACGTACATTTTAGAATGCGAGTTCGTAGTTGGAGATTAGGCCTCATGATGCAGTTTTGTAGCTGTTTCACAGCTGTTTCCTGAAACAGGGTCTGTTTTTAGCTGTTTTGTAGTATGTCTGCTCAATTTAATAAGCTCGACAAAGACGTTAAACGTAGATTTATCCAAGCTGCTAGAACAATAAGAAAGAAGTATTTGGCATTCAAGTTGGAACGGGGTGAAGAAGATGAAGCACTAAACAAGTTCTTGGAACCTATTACAAATCCCCTAAATAACCTTGTAGAAAATTCAGTTGCGACAAGTAACTTAAATATAAGCCAGCTTGTCGTTAGGTTTGGTAACATTCACAATTCACAATTTTTTTTAAATTTTACCATTTAGGAAGGAAAACTACAACTTTACGAAATAGGACGATACTTCAGAGAACGCTATGGAAATTTCCTGGGAGATCATTTTTGGCCAGATGAGTACTACACTCAATCCACGGACGTCGATCGGACTAAAGCTAGCATGCAACTTGTCAACGCAGGACTGTGGCCACCTAAGTCTGTTCAAAGATGGGGTCCTCTAGATTGGCAACCTGTACCAGTTCATTCCGAGCCCCTTAGTCAAGATTCGGTAATAAGGATATAAAAGTATAAAAAAGTTAATTTTTACAAATATTAACAGATTTCTTAAAGTTTATTGTTATCAACATTGACAAACGTATATTTCTCAAGACATTATATTTCAGCTACTTCTAGTAAGAAAACCATGTGCAGCATATCACAGAGAAAGAGATACAGTAATAGCATCTGAAGAAATACAAAACAAATTCAAAGAAAATCAAGCACTGTTTGATGATTTAACACAATATGCAGGAAGACCAGTGAAGGATTTCGATGATGTACAGGATGTGTTCAGTACATTAAAGGCAGAAGTGAGTTTAAGAACGTATGGCTTAAGTATCACATGTTATGTGATGATTTAGCCGTACGTATTTCGAATAAACATTCTTGCAATGCCATCTTCATATGGTCAAAAACTGCTAAACCCATCGCAGGTGGTATTCCATTAATTTCTTCCCGTATCTTCTGTTTTAACACTCGCAAAAGTAATGTCTATCAACATAAACCTTATTTTTGAGTTAAATACAAAATCATAACCTCAAATTTTCAAAAAACGGATCAATATGTCTTTATTTGTAGGAAGGATTCAATTTAACATTACCGGATTGGACGCAAAACTACTACCCCGACCAAATGGTGAAACCCACTATTTTCAGTTTTATACTTAATGCTTGGAATGACAAAATGATTCGCCTTAAAGGGGGTAAAGTATACTGTATAGTTTCTAACTGAATTTATTGGTGTAGCTAGGACATGTTTTGGGGGTGGGGGCAGTCGGGGGCACATTTATACAGGGTAAGTTTTTAAAATGTTACAAGGCGATATCTCGAAAATGGTTTACAATATTTTCATGAAATTTTCGTGAGTTAATAGGGAGACATATTTAAAGACATTTTTGTCATTTTGAGTGGTGGGGGTAACTTTGGACTTTAAATGGGATGGTGTACTTTTGTACTAGGTATGTGTATCATTTTTTTATTTGCTTCTTCGGTTACGTAGTTATGGTTAACTAAATTTTGATTAAATTTAAAAAACAAATACCTTTTAGCGAATAAATCAAATTCACTCGAAATTTTAAATTAATGGCTCTCTTGCATTGAGAAAAATTTGATTTTTCTTATACTTCATTCGTTTTACGAGAACGTTGTTTCAGGTTTACTGTTAAAGAAGGTTATTAATGACTGGCAATCGAAGGTAGACGGCACTATCTCACCAGCTTCAAGAAAAGCCTTTCTGTATGGTGGACACGATTCTACAATAGTAAACTTTATGCGAGCTTTGAAAGTATGGGACCCACAGCTACCAGATTACGCGATCACTATATTGCTGGAGTTTTCAAAAGACGAAAGCGGAACTCATGGAGTTGAGGTAAATTTCCGTAAAGCGTCACTTGTTTCGGTAAAAGTATTTCCCGATCTAGGGAACTAGAGGAACCTAACATATCAACATTACATATTTTATAGGTGTATCTGCGAAACTCTACAGAAGTCCCTCCATTTCTGCTAAGCATACCGGGATGCGGTTCTTTCTGTCCCTTACCCAAACTTAAAGATCTGGCACACAGCGTCATACCAGAAAACTGGGAAGAAGAATGCCAAAACGATGGAAGCTATGATGTACCTGAGGCTGGCGGCCCTTAAATTATTTATCTTACTGTGATTTTAACATTATTTTGAATTTATAATTTTTAAGAATAAAACTAACTCACTAATATACTAATGCTGTTTCCTGATTTATTGTATACGAGAAGTATTGGCTTATCACAATATTTCAAAACAAAATTTTATTTATTCAACATAACCTCCGTTAACTAGATATCAATACCCCCTCGTAACATGATACAAATAAAAGAAGATATGATACCGCGCAGGTAGGCGTGGCCATTTACGTCACGCCGTGACCAGTTCCGCCATATTTTGCAAACGAAACACGTCTTTTTTAAGATCGCGTTGTTTTCAACTATTTTTTGGTGTTTTATATTACTTTTAAGAGTTTAAAAGTAAAAATGAGATGTGCTATGTATTGTTGTGATGGGGACAATCATTCAATCTATGTATTATCCCTTTATCTATATGATTATTTTAAATCATATACTATCGCCTTTAACTAACGTAAACTCTATATTGCGCGTTATAAATTTCAAAAGTAGTCACGACGTGACGTCATGCGCGAACCCGGACGAATTTGACACGGTTTGGTATCATACCTTCTTTTATTTGTATCATGTCCTCGTAATATATTCAATACTAGATGAACTCGGAAATTCTGATCTCTTAATGCTAAATTCCGTATAGAGTCGAAAAACGAGCTACAGAAATAAAAAAAAATAGTAATATAAACATATTGAATATCGAGAGATTTTTAGGATTTATTACTGTTTTTCGTTTCGGCATACAGGGTGGCTCCATTTCACAAGATACTTTTGGAGTTGTCTAAAAAGTAAACATGGTATTGTGGCGAAAGATAAACTGTTGCGATTTTTTATATGATTAAGTTTGTGTTGTTATTTACTTAGAAAACACTGAACAATATCCAACAATTAAGAACGCTGAAAATTCTGTTTCCTTCTTCTATATTCTATACTATGGAAGCAAAATCAAATATTGGGAAAAGAGCCCATTGTCATTTATCAGGGATAGGGCTGAAATTATTACAGCATCATTAATGTGGTGTGTGTCAATAAGTAGAGAATAATGCGTGAGTGAACGTGTCAATAAACCGATAAATTGTTAAATATGTAGGTTAAGATTTATTATTTATAATATACATTATATATATATATATATATATATATATATATATATATATATATATATATATATATATATATATATATAAACATATTTAAATTGTAATTAATTTAAATAAACTTTATTATTATTATTCAAGTTAAATTAATGGTTGATCTGATAGATCAGTTTTAATTAATTTAAACACCAGGTTTGTATCTTAAAAAAAAATTAAAAAAGATAAATTACTTCATACCTACTTTAAAGTCTAGGCACTTTGAGTGCTGTCTAAAGAAAAGAGTAATTTATTCTTTAAATAGTACTTTTATTAATAGATTAATTAAAAAACAAAATTAAATTATTTAAAATTTAAATGGGGTTTTTTTATATGATCAATCAATTTTTGAGATATTACAACTGCTCCAAATAAGTTTACACCAAATTCAAACATTAAACTCTCAGATTGGGCCTGATGATTTGAAAATTACAATTTTAGTGGCTAGTAGTGCTGTAAAGTCACTGTCAACGTACTAACATAACTGTGTTGCTTTAAAACTTTATATGATTCTAACATTGCGCAGTTGTATTGAAATTTAAAACTTACTTAACAATAATTTGTTAGAGACCCAATCTGAACTTTTTTTATTAAATGGATTTATAAAATGAAATATATTTGGTACAAAAATAATTCAAAAGGTCATAATACAATTTACAGTTTATCGAGTTAAATTATTATTAATAAGTAAGACTAGCTTTTCTATCCTAGTTTTGGTACGTTGTATACTCTTCTTACTCCCTACTAATTCCAGGTAAAAAGTCTCTGAATTTCAGTGCAGACAAAATATATTGGCTAGCCTTAACGCACATTCATTCTTAAAAAATATACGTAAAATTTTGACTGTCAATAGGCACCCTAAGTGCTGACGTCACAAAGAGGCGTGGTTTTAAAAACCTTTCCAAACAAAGGCAAATCGCACTGAAAATCTCATAAGATATTTAATAGCATCGGTACATGTTTATAAGCGATAAATAAGCAATTTCTTCAAATTATTTATATTTTTGGTGTTATTATTGATCCATTTACAAGCGCAGATAGAGGTAAGTGTTTGGTGAAAAAATTATATCTTCATTTGAACAAGTTTGAGGTTATGTCATTGTTGTTTAGTGAGATAAAAATATTTTTTTGTAAAATAAAATATTTTTTTGTAAAATAAAGCATATTGTTAGCCTATAGCCTGAAATATTTTTATTATAGATTCAACATCTGCAAGAATGGTTATGTTTTGAATCTGATTGCAAACATTATAGCGAACAGAAAATTTGCAAGTTTTTTATATTCCCTTAAAAAACCTATAAAAAAATGCTCCCATTATCTTACCAAAGTGCCTTATATAGCCAGGGGCGCGCCAACGAAATTTGCCGCCCGGGTGCAAGATATTATTTGCCGCCCCTATGTATGTCGGCAATAAAATTTTATATGTATTTAAATATGTCATATTTTTAAATCCATTTCCGCGATAATTCACGAACTGTGATTTTTCCACTGATATCAAAATATGATAAATGTTTTTTTATGACAATTCCACTCATGTATAAATAATCCTATTAGAAAACACAAAAATCGTAGTTTGCTATTGACTAAAAAGGAAGGAACAGAAATGCAACTGGACAAAAAAATCGGATAAATTTCAACTAGGTACATCACCATGGTAACAATTGCAACTTATTTGTTAAAGCGTCCGGTACGTCAGATTGAAAGATTACGTTGTCAGGAATAGTTTTTATCATGTCCCGATACGGAAATACCTGCGACGCAGAGATAGAAAGAGAAATAGAAAATTGTATTCCTAAAAATACAAAGAAAAGTCAGTCATCAATTTGGAACCAATTATTCATGGAATTGTCATACCAAATACCATTCGAGCTCAGATTTCTCATACTTACTTTCAGGCAATTTAACGCGATCTGTTCGACAAAGTCACTCGAGCTTCGCTCTCGTGATTTTGTCGAAGCAGCTCTCGTTAAATTTCCAGAAAGTAAGTATTCTAAAAGAAGCATAAAAAATATCCGGCTAAATCTGAGCTCTTATCGTATTACCCCCGATTATTATTATTATTTTATTATTATTATTATCATGACAAAACGAGGCGGCTTTTTGCCGCCCCTGAAATTTGCCGCCCGTGTGCGGTGCACTCCTTGCACCCTCGGGTTGGCGCGCCCCTGTATATAGCATGATACAATAAAAGGAAAATATGATACCAAACCGTGTCAAATCAATACCGACTCAAAGAAGTTTTTGAGTCGGTATTGGTCAAATTCGTCCGGATTCGCGCATGACGTCACGCTGTGAGTTATTTTTGAAATCAATCACGCGCAATATAGAGTTTAAGTTAGTTATAAACGATTTTATATAAATTCTATTGGAATATACTTTGCCTCCTGCTCATAATACAACTTTTAAAGTATATGACTTAAAATAATCATGTAAATAAAGGAATAAATTAATTTAAAATAATAGATATTGGTGGCGTTCTATGTATTTATTTACGTGAAAAGAATTTTTAAGTTACTCCTCTTTGTGTCATAAGGGCTTATATGTTTGTAAAAAAAATAGTAAGCTTTATTATACATAAAAATAACAATTTTAATTAAATTAAAATAAAAATGTAAACAACAATCACATAACCTAAAACTTATTTGGATGGTGAAAAAATTGTTTTCACGAAACCCTTACCTCTATCTGTGGCTGTAAATGGGTCAATAACAACACCAAAAATGTAAATAAATCGAAGTTCCTTATTTATCGTTTATAAACGAGTAACCGCTGCTTTTAAAAATCTCTAATGGAATTTTTAATGAGACTTTCGTTTGTTTGGAAATGCTATTCAAGCCACACCCCCTCGTGACGTCAGACTTAGGCTATTATTTAGATTTAACTCTTTATTACAATGCTGTACCCCCTAGCCTTCTCGATGTGCTACACGAGACAGAGACATTCCGACTTGCGCAGCACATCAAGAAGGCTTCTCGATGTGCTGTGCGTGATAGAATGTCTAATATTTATATTACGCATCGACAGGTGACGTTGCAACATGGCCGACAATCAGGTGATTATGCGTAAATAGTAGTTGTGCTTTGCCTATGAACATGTCAACATTTTTTGATATTTCTTTCATATTTTGTGATTTTTAGGGTTCATTCTGACGGTGACGGTTTATGAAGTTGTTAAATATTTTTAGTCGTTAAAGTTTCACACAAAATCTTTGATGAGCAACTGCTTTGTTATAGGAAGTAAATTTTACGTTAAAAGTTTAGGATTTATTTCAAACCATTAAAACTGTTATAAAATAAAACCAATGGTTCAGCAGTTATAAGAAAATAAACAATTAAATTGTTTATAATTGATCGCGCATAAGTTTTCCAATTTTTATAATTTTGGTTCAATCTTCACCTAATTCTCAATGTTCACAATTTTTTTCAAATTTTTCTGAGCCATCCTTTTGGTGATAAGGGTGAGAGCCAGCAATTTTTAAGCGTTTTCCCGAAAAATGTTTTAAAAAATGCATAAAAAAATACATCATATATATTGTTGAATTCGTGCTGCAGTAAGCTACTACTTTACTCTGTAAACTTAAAGATGATATTTTAGAAAATTGGGATTCAGGTTTTGTTACTAATATAGTCTTTCTCGATTTGGCTAAAGCCTTTGATTCTCTAAATCATGAAATGTTATTAGCAAAGCTTAAATATATAGGTTTTAGTCTAAAAACTTGCCAGTGGTTCAAACATTATTTATCCGACAGAAAACAAGTGACAAAAATTGCAAACGAATACATTTGTGACATTTCAAATTCACTGCCTATTTCTAGAGGTGTTCCACAAGGATCAGTATTAGGCCCTTTATTGTTTATTATATACACTTTTGATTTTCATTTATCTATTAAACACGGTAATCTTTTAGCTTTTGCAGATGATACTCAAATATACCACTCAATCAAGTACACAGATTTAAAAAATAGTATTTCCTTAATCAATAAGGATATTTTAAATATTTCAAAAACTATAACTGATCACGGATTAAAAATAAATGAAAATAAAACTAACTTAATTTTAACTGGTCCTAAAACACTAATCACTAAAATAAAAAATAATTCTGATTTCAAAATTGTTCTTAACAATAGTTTTAAGATACCGTCAATCGAATTTGGAAAAAATCTTGGAGTAGTTTTTGATCAGCATCTTAATTTTCATGAACATATAAAAAATATAATTAAAAAAGCATACTACAAACTAAGAATTTTATATAACTTTAAGGACTACTTAAATACCGATACTAAACTTAGACTGGTTGATTCAATTATTCTAAGTGGATTAGATTACTGTGATATCATTTATCACAAAAATATCAGTAATGAAGATAAACAGAAATTACAAATTCTTCAAAATAACTGTGTTCGTTTTTCAATAGGGCTAAAAAAGTATGATCACGTATCACCTAGTTTTGACCAACATAATTTAATTAAATTAGAAAAAAGACGCGAAATCCACATATCCTGTTTTATTTATAAAATAATTTTAACTCAGAAACCAAGATATTTATTTGAAAAAATTGAATTCAGGAATAATATTCATAATGTTAATACTAGAAATCAGAACGCAATAGAAATACCTAAACATCATACTGAAAAATATAAGTCTTCGTTTAAATATACCTCTTCTGTAATTTATAATAATATTCCTTCTAGTCTGAGGGGCTTAAGCTATATAACTTTCAAAAAAAATATAAAAAATTATTTAGTAAGGGTAGGATTGGAAGAATGATTTTTTATAAATCAAAACCCTACCTATTTATGCCAACTAGTATACTACTGTCATTTTTTGGTTTTCTTTTTTAGTTTATCATTTTTATATTTATATTTTTAATTGTTTTATTGGCATAAATAAACATCTTTATTATTATTATTATTATTAAGCTTTCATTTGACACCCTACACGATGCCCTTGAATTTTTTTTCCATATCCCAATTTACCCCCTGAAATAAACCCCCAGAATCAAAATTTAACTTTTTATCGTCTAATTGGGCCACCATACTTTATCTCTGTGGTAAATTTCAATTTTTAAAGTGGAATAGTTTCAGAGAAAATCGCCTGTGACAGACGGACGGACGGACGGATGGACACTGAAGTGATCCCATAACTGTTCCGTTTTGATAATTTTAGCACGGAACACTAAAAATGATAATCGATGGAATATTTAAAAAAATTACCACGAAATTTCAAAGTCCCTACAATAAACAAAGTTTGACACTTGACAGTGGCGAAGGCGCTCAATCACCTGATTGGACTGACGTCACTGTCGATGCCCAATTGAAAAGCCACACTTTCTCACTTTTACTGACAACTCTTCATTTATTTCGTAAAACCTAAGTGAATAGTTTGCAAAATCCTTCTAGGACATGCTCATCTTAAACGACACTCGCAATACTTTCGCAAAAGGTAAACCTCTAACTAGCCAAACTAAATACTGACATGAGCAACGTTCTTATGAAAAACTAAACTATATAACCTGAAATAAAAACCCATTCTCAACAACTTGCAGGCGGGTCGCTTTGTACGAGTGGCGGGAACAATATGTGAGATCTGGATTTCATTAAGTAGACTATTATAAAGGAAAAAATCATTGCCATCGACCCGATTGCTATGGTCGTATTTTCATGAGCAGTAGATGGTTTTAGGAACATTCGCATGTTTATGTCGTGCCAGGTTGATTCAGACCATGAGCTGTACTTGTTTGAAGACCAATCATAATCTGCAATATAAACACAGTAGTAAGAGTCACGACTGCATTTGGTACATCACTTTCTTATCGATAAAATTCTATAGCAAATGCAATACCATTGTCTTTGTATAGAATAGTCAGTCAACCGGAGTACTGACGGATGGTGCCATCTCCAGGCGATGTCTGGAAGGTTACTTAACGCATGAGTAATGTTGAAAGAGAGAGAGTATAAAATATTGAGGGGAATACCAAGGGAAAGTTGTTAAAAACGTTTTGCGTGGAAAATACAAGTATTTGACCTTGAGGTAAATGCAATATATATATATATATATATATATATATATATATATATATATATATATATATATATATATATATATATATATATATAGTTGTGTAAATATTTTGGCATTAAGAGCAAACGTCTGGGTCATATTTGAATAATCCTTGTATAATAAAAAAACAGTTATAACTTTTGAGCGGACCTGTATACATGTGTATTCGAAATTTATTTCAGGATAAGGAAGAATTTGAACTATCTTTTATTTTTCCCAAGACTCTCTAATAGGTACGTATGGTGGAATACGCGCTTATTTAATTTTAAACAAAAATTGCAATAAGTACCGCCTTACCTTCTATTATAAAAGCTGGACTCACAGCTTCTGTAATATTTACAGTAGCTCTATAACAGCGCAGATCTTCAAGATCGTCCATACTAAATGACATATTGTAGTATCTGTATACCTAAAAATAAATTTAATAAAAAAATATAAGATAAACTTATGAATTTACTTAATCTACATAATTTAATACGTACATGATTTTTGTTGAAATTAGTACAGTTTGGTCCAGATTTTCCTACAAGATCACCAGTAAACCAAGCCAAAGTCAGAGCTGTTAAACCAGTAATAAAATTATCGCCTACAGCAACACCAACATAAAGACTAACTGGTGTTTTTGGAAATTTCTGAAAATGGAAAGAAAATTATTTTTCAGTATTCAGCCCAACTACCGTTCGTTAGATGATTAATTAAAATTTACTTACAGATTTTTGTATTGCTTTGTGTAATTTGCAATTTGGATCTTCGAGGTAACAGTAAAATAATTCATCAACCTAGAAACATAAGTAAATAACTGTAGCCCTAAATATACGTGCCATATGAGAGAAATTTTAAATGAAAGTTGAAAAAAAAATTATTTTGGTGTAGAAAAGTTCTGCATATTAATAAACTAAGAATCCCTATGGAAATGGACCCATAGTATACAGGGTAGCGACAAAAAGGTAAAATAAACCCAAGAATAAAGTTCCCTTATTTAGCAAGATACTCCCTATTCATATTCCGTTTACGGAGTCGCCAAATTATCTATAGTTTCTTATCTACAAGGGATTTTTTTTAAATAGTCAAAAATTTAATTCTTAAATATCTCGAAAATTGTTATAGTTAGACAAAAATTGTTTTAACAAAAATCACACGATTTTTTACCTCCTATAAAGTAACGTTATTGTTTTGTTTATACCGTTTGTTTTTATTGCGTTACTGATACTAACTTGTTTTTTTCAAATACGAACCTGGACTTTTCGCTCCATTTTTTGTAAGAATACTTTATACCCTTTACAACTGTGTATAACTTGAAAATATTTTCCGACGTTTTGATTAAGAATAGAAACATCATCAGGATTTTCTAACAATACGCACCTGGGATCTTCCATGTTAAGGCACAATTCACAACATATCGCTATGGTTTGTGGTTTTTGCGGTTGTGAAATGGCGCATTTACTTGAAAAATGCCAGGTCCGTACTGGTAGAATATCCTGCTGATGCTATTCTTCACCAAAACGTCGAAAAACATAATCAAGTGATACACAGATGTAAAGGGTATGAAGTATTATTTCAAAAAATGCAACAAAAAGTCCAGGTCCGCGTTTGAAAAAAACAAGTTAGTATCAGTAACTCAATAAAAACAAATGATATAAACAAAACAATAACGTTACTTTAGAGAAGGTAAAAAATGGTGTGATTTTTGTTAAAACAATTTTTTTCTAACTGTAATAGTTTTCGAGATATTTAAGAATTCAATTTTTGACAATTTTTAAAAAATCCCCTGTAAATAAGAAACTATAGAGAATTTGGCAACCTCGTAAACGAAATATGAGTAGGGACTAAAAATGGCACATTTTTTCTAATTTAACCGACCTCGTATCTTTTACCGTTTCGGAGATAGCAATAGTGGTATCACCTGTTTTAGACACCCCGTATGTATATATATATATATATATATATATATATATATATATATATATATATATATATATATATATATATATATATATATATAATGACTATATAACATTGAATTAGAATTTAACACTGGATTAAAAGTTTTGTGCAAGCAGCTGTTAATGTATTATAACTCTTAATAATAAACCACAATCAAAAGAATTAGTGAATTTCTTATTTTTTGTAAAATTTAATTTAATGTAGTATACAAAAAATTATTCAAAAACTTTTTGAACTAGGAA
The DNA here is from genome assembly GCA_963971165.1 of Philopedon plagiatum. Classification (NCBI taxonomy): domain Eukaryota; kingdom Metazoa; phylum Arthropoda; class Insecta; order Coleoptera; family Curculionidae; genus Philopedon; species Philopedon plagiatum. The sequence continues at coordinate 100,937,329 of OZ020193.1, forward strand.
ATCACAAAGTTCGATCTTACCAAAGACAAATTGACTGTCAAATCGTCAGGATAACTAGCATTTACTACCTCTTGGTAAACCGTCTTTGCAACCATTCTTGCTACATCTCCAACATAATTTTGTACACTATCATCTGGCACTTCACTACCATTATAATATTCATACGAAATTTGCGTTCCATTATCGTATATAGAGTTGTAGAACCGATTTCGGTATTCTGACTCGTGATTGGTTAACACCAACCCTTGGACGGTAGTATTCCCTCTAACAAAAGTATGAAATGACGAGGGTGGTAGGCTGTTCGATTGTGGGGATACAGGAATAGTTGAATAATTGTTTAAAGCCAGTCTATCAATAAACTGTTTGACCTAAAATGTTTATTGATTTATTAACATATCTGATCCCTGTATGTTTGTATGTAATCTCAATCAGCATACATACTTACTATAGTATTTTCACTATTTCTGACCAGGTAATGAGCATAGGTAGCATTTCCTTTAGCCAATTGCGATAACTCAATGAACAAAGTTATATTTTCCGGATGAATTATAGGTAATATATTATTGTCAGAGGGTAAGTCAACTGGAAACTCACCACGTTCCATGTCATAGAGTAGTCTTTGGGATCCAATATAGTCATATGTTTCGCCGTTAAATAAAATAAATAATATGTTTTTTGTAACTAAAATGCCAACAAAAATTATTATAATCAGATATCAGAAACCCTTAGTTTGTTAATTGCATAGGTATTTTTATTTTTCGGTATTGTTTAAGACTCTGGTTTAAGGACATAACAGATAAAACTATTTATTCATAAATCATTCTTACCATTTGCAGTTCTAGTAGGCAACATTTCTTTCAATAGCTTAGCAACAGTCAGCAATGTGACCATACCAGTTACTGGACTGTCAGCACCAGCGGTTTTTTCAAAAAGTGAAGTTGTGTCCATACGAGCCGCTATTACGATATATTCTTCTTTAACTGGCTTTGTATTATTTTCCGGGCCTTCGACAAGGGGAAATAAAGAGCCCCAAACGTTGCTGTCACCCAGTGGATCACAGAGTTTGATTGGATTTAAGTTTGTTACTATATTGGACCTCCTAAAATGTTTGTTAGGTACTATATGTACGTATATACCGGCTGAATAGTTTTACATTGCCTAATTGCAAATTAAATCATTTAAGGATTCTAATCAATGACATTTAGAAAAGTTTCTAAATGTATCAATTATGGAGAAGTTCAGTACATAAGTTAGGACTTAATCAAATTTACAAAAATTGGATCCGTTAGTGATTTAAAGAAAACATACGACGAAAACGACGCTTCTACAGTATTAATTTTGCAATCTGTTGATGAAAATCCTATTATGTCTTTAAGAAAACGAGCACGAAGTTTACAATTGTGTAAAAAAAGCCATATTCAAAATGTGTTTAAGGAAAATAAAATTCGTCCTTTTAAACCAATTTTTAATCGTATTTTGGAAGATGGGGACAATCACAAACGCTTGGATTTTTGTTTATATAGGTGATGAAATTTTAAGCAAAAACGTGAACTTTCATAAGCTGATAATGTTCTCAGATGAATCAACATTCAGTACAAACGGCACTGTAGCTTCTGAGCATGTGAGATACTGGGGTAGGAAAAATCCAGAGTTTAGCATTGCGAATGTCAGTATTTAAAAAAAGTAAATGTTTCATTCACCATTTCCTATTATGGGATTATAACATATTTTTTTGATAATACATGTAACAGACATGCTTATTTGCATATGCTCGAGTCATTTTTGTCAGACAAGTTAGAAGAATTGCCTCTTCAACATCGCCGAAATAAATATTTTCAGCATGATGGGTGTACTGCACATTATGCTGCAGAAGTAATGGATTGGTTCAATCGCAAATTTGGAGATCGATGGATGGGCCGAAATGGTCCAATTTGGTGGCCCCCTAGGAGTCCCGATTTGACAATTTGTGATATTTCTCTGGAGGCGCATTAAACAACTAACATATAGTGTGTAACAAAAATATGGAACCCTCGAAATATCTTGCAAACCGTTCATTTGGTTTTTATGAAATTTTGTACATTTAACTACGAAATCATGCCCGATCCAATGGTGAGTTCCACATTGTGGTCAAGTTTACCGCTTTCCTGAAATCGACCGGAACTTTTCTTTTAAATGGAACGCTCTATATTTTATTCGATTCTCGAATTCAGCTGAAAATTCTGAATACTTTTTATTGGGAACATTTTATCCCGAAGTGAATAGTTTTTGAGAAAATGGTGGACGAATTTTTTTTAAAACTTCACTTACAGTAGAATTTAATATTATTATTGTTATTTAGTCCATGATTTGAAATAAAGAAACTTATTTATTTATTTATTTATTTATTAAAACTTCTTATTGCTTTCGCATTATGTCCCCATAACCCTGTATTATTAAAATTTCAGTTCTTTAGGTTTCTGTTAAATGATCCATTTTTTGTAAATAAACGAAACTGACAATGTCAGACATTTCATGGAGAAATTCCGGAGACCAGACCCATGATAATAAGAAACATCAGGCTTATTCTTGGGTTAGGAATCTCTCCCTGAGCGATGGCACGTTTTTGAAACACACCCTGTATGTTTACCAACACATACTAAAGATAAACAGCATTTTCCAAATAAAGATTTCTGCCTTTGAAAAATTATACCAATGGGTACCAACCCGTATTGTGGGAGGCTTGATCCGCACTTGACAACTCTTAAGTTGTGTATGATTGGGAAATATCATTTTAACAATAGTCTATAACTTGGTCTACCTTGGCTATGAATTCTGATTAATGCTCATAGTTGTTTAACTACGATTTGATCCAGGGTGGCTATGGCCTTGTTTAATCTTCTTTTGTTTTTGAGACGCGACGCGATGCATAAAAGTCAAAATTTATTTAAAAGTTTATTTCTTCTGTGTGTGCAGTGATATTAACAGGTAAGTTTAAATTAGTTTTTTTAATTAGATGATTTATAATTACTTATTGATAGATAATACTATAAGTATACAATATACAGAGTACCTGTGTAACCTGGAAATCAAGCAAAAAGTACAAGAGTACAGGAATATTTATGTTAAACTGTTCTTTTTTCAGATCTTTTTATTCAAACCTAACATATTGGCGACTCAAATTAAGAAAGCCAGCTGCAATAAGTTGATTTTTAACGGGAAAGAAAGGCTCACTAGATGACAAAATTGACAAAGATGCCAAATAACTCGATAATGAAGACAAAGATGAAACGAAAACATTCCCCGTTATAGTAGTTAGCAAATCGGCTAAACAGGACGCCACATTCTTATTAAGTCACCAATCGGTTTGAGTCACCAATCGGTTAAAGAGGACGCCACGTTCTTAATTTGAGTCGCCAAAATTGTACTATTTCTTTCTATAAGACCTAGATACTGTTAACAACATTCTGCCCTACCAACCTACAAATTCTCTGGCTTTTCAAAGTAGTCTTTTGAGTAAAAACGATTAACAATTTTTCCACTGGGCTCTTTAAATTAGTAAAAAACAGAACTCTTAATATTGTTATGTAACATTGGTTTCTGTCCGGTCTGATTGTTCGTACCCAAAAATGTATTTATTTATTAAAAGAAAAAATTAAAAAAAAAACTTGTAAATAATTATTCAAATTATTAAATTACAATAAAATGTGTTACCTACCTACTAATATAATACATAATAATATACATAGGTGTAAGTGTAGTGCTCACCTTAAAACAAGAACAAGAAAAATAGGATTTAAATTTCTATGGCAACTCTTAATTTAGTTTTAAACTGAAAACCAAAAAGGATGCATTTGTTAAGAAGTATGGATATTTAATTATAAAAAATTGGGAGTATTTTAACAGATTTCATTCTTTATTAAATATATTTAATATTTTTAAAACTCTCTTAATAATCAAATGTATAATAAGTGTGTATTTTCTAATTAGTTTAGTTATCTATATGTAATTTTTAAATTTTTTTTAATTCTACGGGAGTTGATTAATTATCTTAAAATTGTAATTATTTTCATAAAAAAGCTGTTGCCAACTTAAAACTTACCGTTTACATGTTGGTGTATTACCTGCTGCATACATAAAGGAGTTTAACTCCAAGGAACACAGCGACCTGTCATGTTGGGTTTTAAATGACAAATTATTAAACTTTTGAAAACACTCTTTTATTTTATTAACTTCATTATCATCTTCAATGTAAAACATCGGGAAGGAAATATCAGTATAAAGTAAGCTAGTTCCTAAAAAATAGGTAAATTACTTAAAATTAGTGTGGTATTCATAGTTTTTACTTTTTTTTACACCCCATATGTTTGGTCAAAATTTTTGATTTGAGTGTTATTTTTTCAACAAGCAGAACTTTTTATGAATAACAACTTTTTTCCACAGTCAAAAATAAATGTTTCCTATTTGTTAAGATGGTTTCTCGACACACTGTATACCTAGTACTTAATTGCAATAATGTATTTGCACCTTGTTTTTAAATTTATGGGGCAAAATTGCATAATTTACTGCCCACTAATATGCCGTCAGGAAATTTAGAAAATGCTGGGTATTTCCAAAGCAAGTTTTAAAAAACTGAACCATTTTATTTTCTTTCTGACTTTATATTGAAGGAGTGATATAAACACAAAACTATACTTACCCCAAGGGTTCCAACCTTTACTACTACATGTTCCATCTACACTATATCTATTGTTTGGACATCTGTCTTCATGGGAAAAACTGTCTAAACTTTCATTATTAGGATGCAATATAAGTCCAGAGATCTTTCGACTTGCCTCAAGCTTATTTACAATTTCTACACTAAATAACTTAGTCGGTAATATTGGAATGTATGGACCGGCAGTGCCGTTTTCAAGAATAAAATGTAAATCTGTAATTGTATCACAGTAGTGGACAACACCTATTGAGCCTCCACGTTTTGCTACAATAAAAAGATCTTATTTTTAAAAAATCTTTAACAAAATAGAATACATTTTAATTTTAAGAAAAATACGTACAGGAGCACCCAATTTGATGAGTTGCATTCATACGACGATAACATGCAACTGAACTGTTAAATTTTTCATACATGGTGTCTTTAATTCTGTCTCCATGACCTAAAAGAGATATGTTTAGAGAGATTTTTTGGTAATTAGGTATAGAGCTTCCAAATAAAAAAATGAATCATCGCAAGAACACTATTGTCACCTACTGATACAATTTTCTTTGTATTAGTTGAAAGATAATATACAAAATGTCACCTACCTCGTAATATACTGGAGCACACACAAAATATAAATAAAGCGAAATAGTCTCTATTTAACATGATTTTTCTTACATTTGTTGTTATTTTTATTACTTAAGAATCGATGAACCTTGTTATGTCATAAAAACTCTAACCTAAAACATAAACGTCACCTAGCCTAGCAGTGACTTCTCACCCGTTAATCGGACAGTGTATTTTAACACAAAATATCCTACATTCTAGGTCCTTGTTCGTTAAAAGGATTGCTCGGTAAATAAATTTTTATACATATAGAAACTTTCTGCGTTTTTTTGAAGCATTCCATTATAAGTTATAATTTATAATCCTTTTACAGCACCAGCACAGAGGTTTCGCCAAACTGGAGTGATCAAGGACTACCGAGCCGTGAACAGACTCAGCTGAAGAAGTTAGACCGAATGAACTGAATGAAGGTAAAAGGTAAGAGTAGGTAATTACAATTACTATAGACTTCGTCCAAGTCAAAAATTATCCAGTAGAGAAGGAAAACGACTTCCTTTGTTCGCTTATCAGACGACACGTTTAAAAAAACATACGAATTGAAGAATAATATATCAGCACGTGACCGCAAAATTCTAATCGCATAGCAACGGTCTTCTAAGCAACAAAACAGCACTAACGCATTTTCGCGAGTGCATGAACCGAGGTATCGGCAGCACCATGCGCCATCTAGATTCTAAATATTTAGTTACTGCTGATTCTATTTCCTGCGCGCAACTGTTCATTGGTAATAAATTTTCAATTATAAGATCTATCTGAAAATCCTCAAGTTTTTTATGTTAAATAAATGTTATGTTATATAAGCCATTTATAGTACTTATTCTCAATGACGAAATGAACTGTAGACAGATCAGACAAAATATTAGGATTCAAAAGCCGGTTAAAACTCATACTGGGATTAATAACTGGTCAAAGAGTGAATTCAGCATGCACTATAGCAAATTAGGGTTGCCAACCGTCCTCTATTCCAGACAGTCCTCTTTTTTGTCTTACCGTCCTCTTTTCTCTGACGCATAGAAAAAGTCCTCTTTTTTATAGATACTAAACTAAAACTAAAGCAAATGCTGCAACTGCAAATGTCTATTTCTATTTTGATTCTAAGAAAGTAAGAACAAGAAAGAGTCAAAAGAAATATTTGTGGAAGCAATAAATATTTTTTCTATCCTATGGATTTTTTTAAACTATATTTTGTTCAAATAAAAAGTGTTTAAAAAATATATCACGTTTCATTCGTTGGCGTGCCCACGGGGGACAGGGTTGGCCATAGCCCCCCTAATACCATATCATAAATATAAAACAAATTAAAAATATTTAATAATATATTTAATATTTTTCATTACATGATATACATATATGCAATTGCCACAAATCGCACAAAATTAAGAAGTACTATGTCATAAGAGCGACTGGAATCACTTCTTTTTAGTTTTCCGTGAAACGGAACACTTATGGAATCACTTCGGTGTCCGTCCGTCCGTCCGTCTGTCACAGAGGCGATTTTTTGTAAAACTATACGACGCAAAAATTTAAAATTTGGCACAGAGATAGAATGTGGTGGCCCAATTATAGACGTAAAGTATACCCAGTTAGCAACAATGATCCCCAGGACGTCCCCTTTTGATCCGCAACGTCCCAGCTGGGATGATCCCAGCTAAAACGTCCCCTAGACGATAGAAAGATCCCAAATTGGTCACAAACTGATGTCCTACGGACGTCTCATGTTGCCGTCCCAAGGACGTCAGCAATGGGATTTAAAAAAAAATCAATTTAGTAAAATTTTTTTATAAAGTGTCAAAACAAAATACTGTTGGGATCTTTATTGTATTGATGACTACATTATAATAAATAATAACTTTATATAACCCCCAAATGCGTTTTTTTGTTGTGTCAGTACTAGGAGTGTTTGGAAGTGCTAGGAGATGGCGCTGCCTGTGTCATGCTGCTTCAGTAATTCAACAAAATAATGTTAAATATTTACTCTTTGCGCAATATTCCATCAAACCGTAATCAGGGACATGTCCTATAAATATACGAAATATCAAAAACTCTAAGAGGCTCAAGCTCAAGTGCAGTAAATTGAAAATGCTATAAAATGTATCCAGACATTCCAGACCCTTTCAGGCGTAGGGAATGTCCCACAATGATCCTATATACGTCCCAAATATAGTCGCTATAACGTCCTAGCCGAGGTCCTAGTAAGGTCCTAACATGATCCCATAAATGTCTCTTGTAACCTTTATGGGATGATCCCAGATACATCCCGACCTGTTCCAAACGTACGTCCCAGGGACGTCCTTTGGATCTTATGGGATATTCCGGGACGTCCCTGGGATGGAGGATATATCCCAGACTTACGTTCCTGGGACGTCCCAGGGACGGTTTTGTGTTGACTGGGTAAAAAGTTAAATTTTGATTCGTGGGGTTAATTTCGGGGGGTAAATTGGGAAATGAAAAAAAAATTCAAGGGCATCGAGTAGGGTATCAAATGAACCCGAATTCAACGATATATTATATGATGTATTTTTTAATACATTTTTAAACATTTTTCGGGAAAAAAACGCTTAAATCATTGCCCCCCCCCCCCCCCCCACCCGTATCACTAGACGCATTGCTCAGAAAAATCTTTAAAAAATCGTGAACATTGAGATTACGTGTAGATTGAACGAGGATTGAAAAATTCTAGCGCGGTTAATTGTTATAAACGATTTAATTGTTTATTTCCTTATAACTGCTGAACCATTGGTTTTAGAGAAAAAGGTTTGACAAAAAACTATTTCTCACAATGTAAGGAACAACTTTTTGTCCTTTACACGTTTTTCAAAATTTTTAATTTGGCCCACTCAGCTCCGCGCATACGAGATGCGATACGGCGTTGGTGCCGTCGGCGGCGGCTAGCGCGGCAGATGGATGGAGATCGGGCGGCCGAGGTTTGCTCAGGCTAAGTGGGGGGTCTGATGGCACAAAACTATTTCAATACATATTCCTTTTGATGGCATTGTATAATAAAAATAAAAATTTAATTTTCCGGGTTCCTATTTCCAGTTGGAAAAATGAAATAAAGGACTTGTATATTTTTCTTTATTTTACAAATATCGCAAAGGCACAAATCTCAAAAATAACAATTTAACAACGAATTAAGTATAATATGAAGGAAAATGTAACTCATACATTCAATACAAACAAAACCTTAAAACAAAATGATTAAAACTAGCTTGTAACACGCACACTTCATAATATGTCTTTTAAGAATTACTTTTTTATTCTAAGAAACAGGCCTTGGTTTAAGCTTAATATTGTCTCAAATTTTATCTAAGTAGTTTAAAAAAAATTGCCTAATAAAAATGTTTTACACTGTTTACTTAAGAAATTATTACTATATGCCTAAATTAAAACTTCTTACAGTGGCTGCCAAAAGGACGTAGGTATCTATTATATTTCTGAAGTGATTTAAATATGGCAAAAAAGACAAGTTCAGTTTGAATTTATTGTCCAATCTGATAGGTACTTAAAATTTTATCATGTTCATGATTGCGATATGAACCACATCCTGATCCTGTATATTCAAATTATATAAGCAGTTCTAGAGATATGTTCTCCGAAAATAGATGCCCGATTTAGCTAAGCCCTGTAATGCCTATAAAACATTTTTTGACAAAAGTTAGGCTATATTTAAACATCTACATGATTAAATTTAGAATGTATACTAAAATGTTTTAAAATATGAGCATGGCCGTTTCTACCATTGTTAATAAATATTCTTTGAAGTCAGCGTGTCCTAGTTATGCCTTTTTGAGCGTATCAAAATGAAGGCACACATCTAAAAATCAGAAAATTTTACTGGCACACAACTCTGATCACATGACGACGCGCTGACTTTAAGTGATACGAACTTTTATTATTGCAATATTCTACATTTTAAAAATCAACCAATTTAAAAGAAAAAAAAAATAAAATAAAAAAATCGAGGACCAGTTCAAATTATTGACGAAAATTTTGCGCTTAAAGAAAATGCGCGTGATAACACCTAAATCTAGTTATACAATATTCGTGTTCAATGACTTTCTTTAATATTTAACACTTAAAAGAAAAATAAATCTAAAACAAACAATCGTACACCTAAAGTTGCACTGGGATACCCATTTATTAAGATGTTTCAATTAGAAAAATATTCTCTTCAACCGAAAATGGTGGGTAATAATTTTATTAAAGACAGTTTTCGATTTTCGATATATTTTTTAATGAAACACCCTGTATATATACCATATTATTCATTTATTAAACAATAACAAGCAACCAGCATTTAGTAACATTTGTTGGTATGTCATTTAAGTAAATATTGCTTTATAATGGGTTCTTCGAGTCATAAACCATCATCTGAAGTACCCTGTATGTAACAAATAAAATAACAAAGTAGCTGGATAATTTACTTAAAACAGTCTTAAAACAAAGAATATTCTGGCATAGTTCTTACTTATGTAGAATATTCTTTAAATGTGCGAGCGTCACGTAAGCGAAGCTCTTGTATTTATTTATTATCTTGTTAATAAAGAAAAAATCGGGCTATCTATACTATAGTGAATATTAATAGATAATAATTCTTTCGATCTGTTTGATATCCAGTGTCTTTTTTTTTGAAGTATAATATGTGGATAGTCCGACCAAATTACACGAGACATTTTTAACTGCAACCATAAGGGCTTGGCTTACGTGGGACACCTTGTATTATCGCATTTTAAATCTGTTTTAAGTTATAATTTTTAAAAGCTTTTTAGAGCGGTTTATCAGTGCGTTTGAGCACACATCAACTAAATTTATTTAAACACGTTAAATCTTTAAACCATAATCGATATCTCCTTGGTTACGGGCTAAAATCAACCAGTCACTAATAAACCTATAATTAATTAAAGGATTATGAGTCCTATAAAATCGAAACTTTTGCAATTTTCCATTTTATATATTATTGCTACGCTTTTCATAAAGTTAAATATAAAAATCAAGGACTATAAAAAGAACTAATGATAACTTTCCTTTAGCTCTTCTTTGTAGAAAGTACCTTAGCTTCTAGATTAGCGTAGAAAATGAAATATTAAAACCAGTAAATGTCAAGAATTTCGACTTTATAGTCCTCTAAATTTACAACTTTTTCTGCAAGTAATATTGTACAGACATATTTGATTAGTTTCGATTTCGAAGACGAAGTATTTTTAACAATTTTCTTACATTAAGATTTTTTTTTACATTTTTATAAGTCTTGAACATTATATTTCATTTGTTTTTATAAAATAAGAATTGGCAACAACGTATAAATTTTAGCGAATATAATCACATGACCATAGACGAGGTCTTCCATAGGATACACTAGATTATTTCCGTAAGTATACGCATGAAGAATGAACAGTTCTTATTAATTATTAAATTACAGTTTTTCACGAACCAAATTAATACTCATAAAAAGAAACTCGAATCATTAAAAATTTAATTTTAACGGTAAGAATATTTTGCATCAATACAGCATTATTGCAAGCTGCAACATACAGTACGATGAGGCAAGCTTTGAGGTAGTGACGCTTGTTTCTCTTTCAGTTCCGTTTGCAACTTCAAGAATGCGTCATTTTGTCCGTACTTGCTCTCATATACTTCTATTTCTTCTTCACCCTCCTTTACGCTGTCGTTTTGACATTTGGCGCAACTTTTGCCGCCAGAGCACACTTTGCTACGATAGGAAATATCATTATCTGCTTTCTCGCAGCCCTTTGATCTACCTTCAGGACTGACTACATCATCCTCCCAGTACTCAAGAAGATCAGGTTGCTCTTGATTAATAGTGTCGTCGGTGGAAAATAAAATGACCTCGTCTTCGTCTGAGTCCAAGGGATCATTGAGGTCGTCTTCAGGAATACCATTATCACCAAATTCTCGTTGGATGGTCGACGGACTCTTAAGAATCTCTACCTCTGGGGTCGCCTCCCTAGTTTTGCTCATCCACTCCTTCACAGCCTGCGTAATTGGGTAGAGCTTCTTATTATCCTCTTGGTCTTCGCTTTCTTTTGCTGGGGCCTTGGGCTCAATGGTAACCTCAGTTGTGGCTTCTTGGATCTCTTGGACCTGTGCTTTGGCATTCTCTAGAAAATGTCCAGAGCTCGAATCGGCAGCGTCTACAGCAGAACAAGAGGTTTTATTATCTTTATTATGAATATCATCAACTGCTACTTTATTATCTGAATTATCTTTCTCTAAACTTACCATATTCGGTTTGACCAACTGCCTCGTACTCTGGAAGATTTTATTAAAATCTGGGGTCTTCATAAAACCATTTGCAGTAGTTTTGTCCTTACCAGATGAAGGTACAGGCTGGAAATTCTTGAAGAAACCGTCTGCTTCTGGCTCAACGTTAAGAGATTTAATTTTTTCTTGGAGGGAGCTATACATACCCTTCTGAATAAGCTTCTCTAGTTCTAGGGAGATGTCATCGTTGGTTATTTCTAGAGTTTCGTTTAGCACACCGTTTTCCGTGAAAAGTTCGTATGAATCGTCGGATGTATTTAAAGTACCGTTAGATCCAGATAAACTTGCATTTGGAACGATTTTGGGGGTTTTGTTTTTCTTCTTCTTTTTAGATTTCTTTTCTGTTGGTTCTGATGAAACTTCTGGTGCAGTTACTTTGGCAATAATATTTTCCTCAGGAACAATAATTGCTGGTACTTGTGGCTGTGATTTGACCTCTTCCACTTTTGTAACCATTTTCTTTACAGGAGTCTTTACTTCATCAACGGTCATACTGAGATCAATATCAGTAATAATAACTTTCTTCGTTAATGGCTTTTGTGTGCCTTTTTTAGATTTTTTCTTTGGTTTGTAGGTATCTTCTTTTTCGTCATCCTTTATTTTTGGCTTACATTCGTCAGCTATAATTATACCATTTTTCTCTTCTTCAGTTTGCAAATTTAGAGTTAGAATTTCTTTGGGTGTTTTTTCGAGAGCTGTATCTTTTTCTTCTTCGATTTTAACGATAATGTCTTTTTCAATATCGCTGACTTCCAGTATTTTAATATCAGTTTGTGTTTGCAGACCGTTAGCCAGTACCTCAGAAGGCTCATTTTGTGCTATTACAGTTAAAATGTCTTCAATATTTTTTTCTTGTTCTGTACTGTGTTCTACTTTTAATGTTGGAACTACATCTACAAGCTGACTGACATCATAGATTTCAAAGTCGGACGAAATATTGTCAGACTGGGCAGATTCACTGAGCATGTCCTGTTCAACGTCAAAGTCAACCTCTTCCATATTTTTATTCTTTTTCTTTTTCCTGCTAGATACGGATATCCATTGATTAGAGTTAGATTTAACCAGTTCAGACTTAGGAGACTCATCAGTCACATTTTCACCAGCCTTAACAGATTTTTCGGTATTGATATGTTTGCTTGGCGGTGTAGATGGAGTAGGCGATATGATTTGAGCTTTTTTTAACGTTGCGGAATAATATTTACCCAATGGAGGGTTGACGTCACCATTAAAGTGTGGTTTTTCAAACCCATTCCCCACTTGTTTGGTAAAGTTATGTTGGTTATTAGTAGGTCTACAACTATGATAGGTGTTTTGACGATGACTTTGGTAACCATTTTGATAGCCGTTGGGTTTCCAGTTCTTTGTAGGCCTTTCTGGACTATTCCGAACTTGCTTTGAGCCATCGACTTTCGCTAACACTAGAGAATGTGTACTTGGGGCTTTATTAGAGTGGTTTACATCACTTGCAGTAGGTTTTTCGGTAACGTGACCATTTACGATTTGAGCTGCTTCACCGTTTCGTACAGGTGAATTTCTATGGTTTGAGGGATCATACTGGCCATTTTGCACTTTTACATAGTGGACATGTAAATGTTTATATTTTAAAGAATCAGGATCGCCATTTTGTAATTGTTGTGGTATTTCAATGTTACATATAGGTAAGTTTTTGTAGTTTAAAGTCTCACCATTATTTCGCTTCTGTGTTAATGAACCGTTGTCACTAGAAGAATTTTTTAATCGATAAAGACTTTCCTGAAGCTGCGGACTATTGCCGCCATTTTGAATTTGTGGTGAAGCTTCCCCGCTGCGGACTGGTGAGCTCCTGTATTTATTATAATAATTTCTTTTTAAAACAGGTCTTTTAAATCTTGGTGATCCAATAAAAGGTTTAGTTTCGTTAACTACCGTTAGGGAATTTTCTTCTTTGGAGACGTCTGATTCCTTTTCTTTCTGCTTTACTGCTTCTAGTTTTGACACCACTGTAGCAATATCTATGATTTTACTGTGAGCAACAGTCTTGCTGTCTTCTACGATCGGGGTATGGGAGGGTGTAGTAATGTTTTGTTTTTCTTTTTCATCACTAATAGATTCTTCGTTTTTATCGGCGATTTCTTCGATTTTTGCTTCGTGTATCATGGGAGGTGCGAAATTAGCAAAACCTGGGGCAGGAGGGAACATTTTCTGTCCAGGATGATGAGGAATGAAATTAATAGGGATTCCCGGAGGAATAAATGCTGGATGGGGCGCAAAGCTCTGTCCCCCAAAATCACTTATAGGTACCAAAGGTATTGGCATAAAGTTTGGAGGGAGCATTTTAAAGTGCGGCGGAGGTCCTAAGTTTACGTAACAACGAGGTACGAATTCTTCAGCATCTGGCTTAAGTATTGACGCTTTCTGACAATCGGTACTTGGTTGAGCCTGGTCAAGTTCGGGTTTGTCGTCGTTCGATTCAGTCTTTGCGTCGGCACAACCATTCGCAAGTGTGTTATCACTAGGATTTGAATTTTTACAAACAGTCTTTAACTCTTCTTTCGGGTTGCTGATTTCGGCCTCGTTCTGCGAACAATCTTGCTCTGCTTGTAATGGCGACGAAGAAGGTGCGTCTAATCTTGAAGCAGGCTCTGCTGGATGTTCACTAGCAGGTAAATCCGTAATAGGATCTGTGCGATGGCAAGGGATACTTTCATGATTTTCATCACATGAATAATTGTCATCAGTATATTCTGAAGAATCTTCCTGTATGTTTTTGGATGATTTTCGCTCTCTGCGTTTTTTCAGCTTTTTCACCGGTTCTTGAGGAAGGTGGTGACCGTTCGCCAAATCTGAAAAAAAAATTGGTAATGATATACATGTTGCGTAGAAAAAACACAGTGGACTCTTTCACTAAGCAGGAATTTCATAATTTTAATATTAACATCTTAAATCGGGATAATGTTATGTGAACGTGTGGTTCAGGATAAAAATAATACTGAGGTTTTATAACTTTTTATTCGAGAAATAAAGACCTTAAAAGTCAGTTAAATCAAAAAAAACCTTGAAAAGAACATCGGATGCTTATTGCCAGTGAGCGACGACAAGCGTGTATCATTTCGCGGTAGGGCTGCCGATTGGCTAGCCCAGGGCTTTTCATTTTTTTGCGGCTCTCATACGAAAGAAAAACAAATTCGATAAATACGTAATAAATTACCCAAAACTTAAAATATTGTCTATTCCAGATCTATTACCTCATTTAGACGAAAACTGCAAAACAATAATAATTTAATTTATGAAGTTAGGTAGTAGTTAGGTGAATTCTTGACAAAATTTGGGCGTGGCCCCGAAAAATGTTCGCCCTTTCCCACCTTCTCGCTTTCCACTGATTCTGGCACGCCGGTTGATAGGAAAACCCAAACCAAACCTGGCCCCTCTATAAAAAAGGTTGGACTCCTGGGCTAGCCCATTCGTGTAAGATCGGCATTTTGCGACTATGTGCTGTTCTATTGGCGTGAGTTAATGGTTTTGTTCAGGTGGCTCGTCATAATTAAGTAATTTTTGGTAGTCAGTAGTAGTCATCTACAATATGTCCGCGGGTTTAGAAGAGGACAAATGGACCAAATTTTGCAAGTTACGTAAAAATATCACTCCTAATAAAAGTGTTTGCTTGTAAAATAAATAAGATTCATGTTATGAAAAATTTAATTTTTTACACAAGGAGCATAAAAAAACGAAAACGTTATATGTTTTAAATTGAACCCCAAGCCGAAGTTCGTTAAAAAATTTTAATATTAAAAGTAACGAGTTTTATCACATTATTTTTTTAAGTCCCTCTTTATGTTTCTCCCTCTCTCTTTTACTCACTCACTTATTATCAAAATTCTAGAATACTTTCAGTGGCCCTAGAATACTAAATTCAGCACAGAGGTAGCACACAAATAAAGACAAAAATCCAAAAACCGAGACTATTTTCCTATCAACCCCAAAACCGGGAGGTGATACAGGATATAAAAGAATAGGTAGATCATAATCTTGCACTGTGACTTGCTTAGTGGTCACTGTAATTTTTTTTCGATTTCAGTTTGTAAATAAATATAATTTTCCAATAAAAGAAATACGTACGCATAATTATAGTGGAACAAATACAAATAAAAAAATCTGCACGTGCATTAAACTAGGCCATAAAACAACCAAGTACCAAGTCTTGCAATAATGTTTTGTTTGGGATACTACTATAGGTACCATTAAATGATATATGTACATATTTCAGTTCCTAATAGTAATTCAAATGTGTATACTCTGTATAAATACTTGAAATACTGCTCATTTTTTTGTGGAAATTTTCAATAATATTTGGCAGGCTGTCGAGACTATAATCGTCGAGACATTCTGCTTCATAAAACATAAAATAGTTTTCACTAAACGTAGGGAAAATTTATGTTTACTGTTGCTACCACAAAATAAATTGGAACAAACGATACAACATGAAAAGTGTAGTTAATCTGGACACACCTGTTTTACTACCGTTAATTAAAGCCTAAAAATTTATAAAAATATGCAAAAGCATATATTAATTGATAATACCATCGTCAAAGCTCTTAGTTTGGTTCCAGATAATTTACTCGATCTAAAAATAGAATTCCAAAGGTGTCGCTAATCTGTTGAGTGAACGCTTATTAACTAAACACGTGATCAAAAAGCGTAAAGTTTCTATAGGTGTTCCCGCAAACATTTGGCAGACCGACAAAACTGATAGAATTCAAGTCATTACTCTCTTTATTCAGGAAAATAATCTATTTTAATGCAAATTTGTCATATTACTTACAATACTTTGTTTTATACAGGATCCGGTAGAAAGTCTGCAATAATATGAAAACAAGATTTTCTAACATTATTTTTCTCTTAAGTAAAAAATGAGGGAATTTCACTGCTAGCTTAGTTTTAAATTAAGGGAATAAACACACTTATTCGCATAGTATCGGTTTTTGCCATAGATATTGTATTTTGAATTAAATAACTGCTTCATTTAAATATGACAAACATGTCCATAGCAGTGGCGTAGCGTCGAGGATGGTATAGTCGTATCGGCGCCCTCGCGCCCCCACGGAAATTCACTGCTTACTATGACCACATACTCTCCAATAAAAGTAAAGTAATTTATGGCATAAATGATAAACAAGGTATGTTTACTCTTACGCCAAATAACGTTTTAGTATTTTTGATGCTTCCTGTATAAAAATTAAATTTTTCATAACGTGAATCTTATTTATTTTACAAGCAGGTTTATTAGGAGTGACATTTTTGCGTATCTTGCAAAATTTGGTCCATTTGTCCTCTTTTAAACCCCATTCGGGGAACTACCGTATACCATATATCTATAGGTAATTAAATATAAATCAAAATAAATCATTTTGACAAAGAAAAAATTAAATTGCATATGACAAATATTAAAAATATTGCTATTAGGAAATCAGCAGAACTTACAGAACATCCTACAATCATCACTAAATCAATAAACTATCTAATAAATCACTTTTGGAGGACGTCGATGAGGTAATAAAATTACAGTAGCTATATTACCGAAAACAAGGTGAACTTAAATTATAGTTTTTACAGCAAAGACTGACAAAAATGAATAATAATGTGAATGCTTGAATGAGATGCATATTTATAATGCTATTTAGTAAGTAAGAAGAAACTATATAATTTGATATTTAATATTAAATACATTTCTCAACAAAATTTTATTTTAAGTAAATCAGTGAAATTTGCAACCAATTTGATTTTTTTTTGAGTATATGAAAGGTGGAAGGGAGATTTATCGCCATAAACGTAATTTTATATATTATGTACCAGCTGCCGCCCGCGACTTGGTCCGCGTGATATAGGTGGTATACTTTTACGTAGTTTCAAGGCAATAGAACCGTATAACAATTTTACTCCAGTACAAACTTTAAACCCCCATTTCACCCCCTTATGGGTTGAGTTATTAAACTGTAAAACGCGTGTTTAAATATTTACGGCCAGATTCTCCAACGTTAGTCCGGTCTAATTTGACAACTAAAAAGA
The DNA here is from genome assembly GCA_963971165.1 of Philopedon plagiatum. Taxonomy (NCBI): domain Eukaryota; kingdom Metazoa; phylum Arthropoda; class Insecta; order Coleoptera; family Curculionidae; genus Philopedon; species Philopedon plagiatum. The sequence continues at coordinate 100,954,955 of OZ020193.1, forward strand.
ATAATACAACTATGTTTTATACTATAAATTTGTTTCTGAACTTTTTCGCAAATTTATAATGAAAAGGGCAAGTTAAGTACGTACTTGCAACAATAATAGAACTAAATTCATTCTAGCAACCAGTGAACCAAGATGAAAATCATTTGGAAACCAAGAAAATCGCTGAAATATTAGAATAATTCATACGTTTGTAATGACGACTTATTAACAATTACAGGACAAAAACTTGTCAAAACATAACTGATCAACTGGAAGATCCTAATTTAAACCAATATTAAATCTTAAACCGTCTTAGTGAATCGGAACGTTATTTTTTAAAGTAGTTCTATGAAGTTTCGACTTAATAGGACCATCTAACATTTTTTCTCCATACAAAGTTTAACCCCCTATTTCATCCCCTTAGGGACTGAATTTTAAAAAACCCTTTCTTAGTAAATGCCTGCGTTATATAGGAAAGCTCTGAGCAAAATTTTAAGTTTCTAGACCGAGCAATGTGGCCTGTGCGAAGAAGAAGAAGAAGAAGAATAAGAAGAGGAAGAAGAAGAAGTACCTTATTTAGAAAAACTAAAATAAATTAATTTTATCAATGACTTTGCCTACTGTCCAAGTTAGTACCATTTACATTTGTATGGCAGCTTTCGATACAGGATGTTCGGAATTTTTTTATGTAGGAAATTTCATGAAGGCTAAAGCTTAAGTAGGTACTAATGGAACCGAGGGAGTCTGAAGAAACGAGAGATGCATTATGTTAATAGGGGACTTAAAGAGGATTGAAGGTTAGGACAGGAATGCAAAATTTTATTGAGCAGGAAATTTCATAATCCGGACCGCCTAGGTAAAAAAGAACAAAACAATAGGATGTTTTCGGGTTCTATAGCTGGACAGTGAACGCGTCTTTGTTGTTCTGTTGGGATTAGCTCGCGGAGAAATAATACGGGCCAGTTCTTTTGAACAGAAGATGTGAAAATATCTATAGAAGAGAGACCGATCACTTATAGCACGTCGGTGAGTGAAAGAAAGGCGTTTTCTTGTAAAAGCTGGGTTACTGGATATCCTTCTTTTTGATAGAATTAATTCTCCGAACGGATGAGTAGCAATCCAGCCTAGGTCTTATTTGGCAGCCTATGCAAGGAAAGCCAGAAATTTTAAAAATATTTAGTAGTAATTCCAAGGGTGTCTTCTGCTGATATAGATGTTAAAGGGTACATTCAATTTGCAATATTGGAGGCTTAAAAACTATTGAAAAAATTTGGTTTTGAACCTGCCATTTGCTTTAAATTTATAAAATTTGATAACCATAATCATATTGAAAAAAGGAATATAATTTACCTGTTGGCGTACAAGCGCCATTAACGTAATACCCTGGGAAAACCATGTTATAAACAGGATGGCCGCCGCTGTAGTCTGACACGCTGTTTGATGCATCTCCACCACTCGGACTTAGATCCTGACTAGTAGTTTCTTCATTGTTTGGACTCATTGATTCACTCTGAAAAAAAGAAATATCCGATTATTAAAAATTGTAAATGCGTTTTTCCGATATTTTGTGTACATATATGTCCATTTGACAACCGGATACCGAATGAAAATAGGAAATCGGAATATGAGAGATAACATTATACCGCTCAATGCCGACCTAAACAAAATTTTAGTTATTCAACACTTTAAGGCTGCATTTGCCGATCACACCCATTTATTGTCAACTTAATTTTATTTTAGTACAATTTCTTGCTTCATATTTCATTTGTATGAATATTTTCACAATATTAACCGTAGATTCATATTCTATGGGTATTTTTTAACGTATTAATAAAAGTTTGAAGATATTTAATGATTTATTTTAGAGAAACAATATTTAGGAAGAATATTGAGGTCCTAGTGACAGAAAAAATGACACCATAGATCTCTTAAAATATTAATCTTCTGAATGAAATTATTATACACGTTGAAACTTTAAATAATTGACTGGAAATTGCTTGCAAAATCTATACTTAACATACTCATCGTGTTATTGTTAAAAATTTTAAAGCCGAAAAACCATGTCAAAATGAAATTAAGCTGGCCACCATGGACGCGATTGGATAATGCCACCTAAACGGTTTTACTGAAATGTATATTACCGTACTGCTTTGTAGATGTCCGATTGAGACAGATGCAAATATCGAAACCGCCATCTCAATTGTTTAATCTTAAATTTGATATGATGGGTATAAGATGGCATAACACAGCATCGAACTTTCAAATACTGTCTACACCGTCCACTGAAATTGCCGTTTTATTGTAGCTGATTTTAAAAATACTTGTTGTAATTCCCCAAAAAATCTACACAAGTTTTAGAAAAAAAAATTGTAATTTTAAAATGATTTTTAAATGACGTTTTGACTTTAAAGTAATCTCAAGACTATGACATTTCACCAATATAAAAAAACACGACAGTTACTTATCCCTCATAAGTTTTTTCAACTTGGTGATTTTGGCACAAAGCAACGGAATTTGAATGGTGTGGCAATAATGCCAGTCAATTTGGTTGTATTAATAGACATTGTTTTGTCTTAAAATACATATCATTATACGACTAACATATTCATAGATCTACGTCCATAGGTAATTTATTTTACTTCAAAAGATTTATGTGATACGAGTATGCTTAAATTTTTGCATACTAGATCTTATATATGCATATATGTACAACCACCGTTTTAATTCTATTCTGTAGTTCATTAAAGAAAATAAACTAGAAAACACGTCTAACGCAGTAGCCATCCCAGTAGAGGGTTGCTTAAGAGTTATATAGCGTAGGTGGTACATTGTAAAATCTCGATCCGATGGAATCAAATGGATAAAATTTCACTTCAATCGATTACGTATTTGTCCTAAATCATTAGAATTTTGAACCCATTCAGTTGTCAATATTCTAACTCTTCACTTGAAAAATATTGGATTTTCACTACCAAAGACAAGGTGAAGAGACCACTGGGGGAGGGGGCCGCCTAGTATACTCAAACTAAAAATTTGAAAGATTAACGCAAAGGCTATAAAAAAGTTATGGGTCACTTTACGAATAGCTTAAATTATTTGTGTTTTCTTAAAAATGTAATACATTTTCCTATTGTAAACTGGATCATAAATAGTCCGTTAGTGTTGGAAATTCGTATTTTGGCATTCTAACGATCATAAAATTTAGCTAATTTATTCCAGTCTATGTAAAATATTTTGTTCCGGGTATATTACATAACAATAAGTTTAAACGCAATAATAAATTTACTGCGATACTGGGTAAACTACTCCTGCAGCTACTTGTAAATTATTATCCCAACAGAACATTACTGTAAAACGGAGCCAAGTTTTCGTGACGGTTCGTTCCTCTAAAGTAGTGACATCTGACGTAGAGCCAGTTTATATAAAATATTTTGTTTCTGGTATAATAGATCAAAATAAGTTTAAACGCAATAGTAAATTTATTGTGATATTGGGTCAAACTACTCCTGCAGCTACTTGTAAATTTTTATCCCAACAAAATTTTACAGTAAAACGGAGCCAAGTTTTCGTGGCGGTTCGTTCTTATAAAGTAGTGACATCTGATGTAGAGCCAAGTATCAGTTTATATAAAATATTTCGTTTCTGGTATAATAGGTCAAAATAAGTTTAAACGCAATATAGTAAATTTATTGTGATACTGGGTTAAACTACTCCTGCAGGTACTTGTAAATTTTTAACCCAACAAAACATTACTTTAAAGTGGAGCCAATTTTTCGTGAGGGGTTGTTCTTATAAAGTGGTGACATCTGTATAAAATATTATGTTTCTGGTATATGAGATCAAAATAAGTCTCAAAGCAATAATAAATTTACTGTTATACTGGGTTAAACTACTCCTGCTGCAACTTGTAAATTTTAATCCCAACAAAACGTTAAGGTAAAACGAAGCCAAGTTTTTGTGACGGTTCGTTCTTATAAAGTGGTGACATCTGATATAGAGTCAAGTTCTAGTTTATATAAAATATTTTGTTTGTGGTATTATAGATCAAAATAAGTTTTTTAACGCAATAATAAATTTATAGTGATATTGGGTCAAACTACTCCTGCAGCTACTTATTATAAGTTTTTATCCCAACAATACATTACTGTTAAAAGAAGCCAAGTATTCGTGTCGGTTCGATTTTATAAAGTAATGACATCTGATATAGAGCCTAGTTTATTTTATTAAACTCTATTTTTTCAGTTACTGGTATTTCACTTCTTTTTGTACAGTGGTAATTGAGTTTTGTAGGTGTAGTAAAGTGTAGTTTAATGCACGCGTATTTTACAGATGTATATTTACTTTTCAACAATTATGCGTGTATATTTAGGGATCAAGTCAACTGGCTGAAAGTCAGTTGGTCGAATACATCAGCTGACCGAATACGTCAATTGGTCAAATCCATAAATTGTCCAAATACGTTAATTGGATAAATACGTCAATTAGCCAGAAGTTAATTGGTCGAATCCGTCAATTGGCAGAACGTTAAATAACTGACAGAACACCAGATTATTCATGTTCTTTATGACAATACCGTTCACCTACTTTTTGGCTCTGGTTAATTTTGGTGTGTTTTTATTTTGCAGACTTAACCATTTGCGGTTTTTGTTCCATCATTATGTATTTTAGTTTACCCCTTTGTTTTTGTGTAGTTTTAACTTTGTGGCTTTTTAACATACTTTAATTTATAAATTTATAGATTCGTATTCGGCCAATTGACTTTCGGCCATATTTCTATTGGTAAATTATATTTATGTAGTCACTAAGATCAAAAAAAGGAATTTACAATGACTACTAATCGAGTAACAGTACCTGAGGGCGCGGGTGGTGAAATTTCAAAGTTGTATGTCTCTGTTCCTACTTACAGGACCCGTACCAAATTTAGGGGTTTTAATAATGACCACAAATTTTTCAAAAAAATATATTTTTTTTGAATGGAAGGATATGTATTTGGACATATCTTTTAATTCTTAACAACTTGTCTTAATAACGTTTTTCTGTATTTTTTGAAATAAGGGTACTTTACTCCTGAATGATTTTTATATTTTTTGGCCTGCCCTGTATGCTGTTTGACTTGAAGTCATTCTATAGATATCGGACATGCACCGACTTTTGGCGGTATTTACATTTCGGTTGTGCAACTAATAAAAAAATTTCCCATTTGTTGCATTCTTAATGGAAACTTAAAAATATTTATTACTGCCAATCACACAACTCCGCAGCTTATGTGAGAATCAGATATATCCAGATTCTTTTATAAAAATAAATTTTTACTGTTCCCTGTCACGTACGAACATACACAGGTAATGATTGAAAAATGCGTACCTTCAACATTTGCATTTATACATAATGTTTCCAAAATCTGCTAAGGCAGTTTTAGGACAGTTTCTAAAAGTAACCAGGAGCGTACTAAAGTTACCAGCAGCTATCAACAAAATAATTTTAATAATAACTAGGCGAAAAATGGCGAATCAAACAAAATCAGGATACTTTAAAACTACTGATGATTATTCATTAACCCCTGGACATGGAAACTATAAATGACGTAATAAAAAAGTTTTGCCAAGGGTCATGAAGAAAGATTTCCATAAACATGTTCCTGCATAACAGGACTATTAATTTGTCCAAGTGATATATGAAGCTTTTAAGTTAGTTTAAGCGACACTAAAAACTACAAAATAGAGCTAGTGTGGTTTACACTTTACATAGTCTGTGAATAATATAGATATACCCTGCGAGAAGCAAAAACTAGGCTTATAAAACTTTATGGACTTAAGAAAATTATGAGATTTTACAAAATACAATATTTCTATGTATTTTACATGCTATTTGAATGATTTTAGAATATTTATCTAAGTACCGTGTTATACAAGTTTCAAGGTCTTTAAAATACACATCCATAGTGAGAACACTATATATTTTTTATTTTCACGCGATTTAACTTATCAGATAATTACGGTTCCTAAGTAAAAAAAATATGTTATCAAAGTTTGCACAAGTGTATCAAATTTACAGCACGTACAAAGGTCAACGGAATTTCTTATTTTTGGGAACTGAATAAAAATTTTATACTGAGGAGAGATAAGGCAAGATAGGGTAGCTAAGGTTTAGTCTGTTGTCTCAAGATCGTTAAGAAATCACATGTCATTAATGTCACAACTTACCTGTCGGGTTCTGGTTTGTTCAACTTTTAAAAGGGAGTATAAATTTTTAATATTTTATGTTGCAGCAAAAAGAAAATAATATAGTACTTTCAAAGTCTAACATTAAAATAATCAACTGCAAAATACCTAAAAATAGCATAATCAGAAAATAAGCATAAAACAAACTGTCAAACGAGATATTGCCCAGTTACTAACGGTTATGTCACATTTGCAACAAGCTTGTCTGGTATATCGTACGTATTTATCCACCCTCTACACGTGGCTTACCGCATATGCCCTGCTTCCCGTTGTGTGTTTTCAAAAATGCAAATTAAAAAAACTAGCGAAACTAGACTAGACACCCAAGCTGATCGCTTTCTTTATAACTTTGCCAACAAAGAGAAGAGAAATAGATCTATAATTTGATGAAAGGGACTTGGAACCTTTCTTCAGGATAGGCTGCACACGAGCAGCCTTTCGGCTATCTGGGGAGATACCCTTATCATAGGAGATTTGGAAACGACGAGTTGAGATGGGTGCAAGTTCTGAAGCGCATTTTATTTAGAATAATTGCGGGTACGCCATCCAGACCAGAGGACTTTTTAGTGTCAAGGGATAGAAGAATTTTTTAAACGTGTTTGACTTTAAGTATTATGTCGGGCATTTTGTGGAGTACAGACGTAGCGGTTGGAAGAGCGAAATTGGCAGGAGGAATTAGGGTGGAATTGGCAGCAAATTGTTTGGCAAATAGTTCAGCGTTTCCTTTAGAGGTAATTTCGTTGTCAGAGGTCAGGGGAGGAAAAGTGCTTCTGGAAAAGTTTTCAGAGATCAGAGGAGGAAAAGTGCTTCTACAGACGTTTTGACTAATGTTTTTGCCAAGTGACCAGAAAGATTTGCTGTCGTTGGGACAGGAAAGCACTTGATCTTTTATTCGGTTGTTAAAAGCATTTCTGGACTCTAAGATAGTTTGATTGTATTGATTTCTTGCCTCGGTGAAAATTTGACGATTTTCGGGTGTAGGATTTGTGAGCTTGGACATTTTTGAGCCTGGCTTTATCGTGGGCCTCGGAGAACCATGGCTCTTAATGGTGGAGTTTAGGTTTCTTGCGAGTATTTGGCACGAAACTTTCAATACTTGCTTAAATAATATCTGTGATATAAGAACAAATATCGGAGAAATCGGGAGTGGAAAAACAGACAGGGTTCCAAGGGAAAGTCGGAAAGAAGTTTTGAAGAACATCACAGTAGGCAAAATTGTAGTGCCAGATCGTGCATTCTGGCGTGATTTCAACGAACTCGGGATGTATGGGACAAGAGACGGTAATGAGGCCGTGACCTGAACGACCAAGGGGAGCGCATACAGATTTTAAGTATGGCTCAAGATGGGTGGTACGGAAAAGATCTAGGAGGTTTGGATTATGGGTAGGAACGCGGGAAAAAAATGTTGGCTCTGTGATTAAATTGGTGAGCGAGTTGCTTATTTCGAAGTTTTCTGCCGCTCTGCCTTGTGGGTCGGTTTTTGTGGGTTCTAGCCATTCCTTGCTATGTATGAAGTCTCCTAGGACGATAGATTCAGCGGAGGGAAATTCAGAGATAAGATGGTCAATTTTTGCCGAGAGAAAGTCAAAGAACTCATTATAGGAGTTGTCTGATAGGGAGCGCTAGATGCAACACTTAAATTTAGCACAAGATTTAAGGGTTAGTTTTATCCAGAGAACATCGGACTTGCCTGATTCTAGGTTCGGAAGTCTGATGCAAGAAAGACTGATGCGAACGTAGTCGCATACGCATGAAAACGAAAAGATGAGAGAAGTTCATAGCCTAGAAACAGGAGATGATTGGTTGAGGATTTGGGACTGATTTGTGTTTCGGTCAGAAAAAGAATGTGGGGTTTGCATCATTGGAGGTAGTGGTGGACAGGGTCCAAATTGGAATTAAGCCCGCAGATGTTGGCAAAGGTTATACTTTTGGAATTCTCCGATGGTGAGCCCCCCTGAGCACGCCTTGCCCGGAGATCCGAATGGAGGGGTAGTTTACCTTCGGAATTTTTTACCTCTGGAATCACCTTCATTTTTAAGAGGTGGATAGTTAGAAGACAGTAGGATTAGAAATAACAGAGAAAGAAGTGAGAAGAGAAAGAGTGACGTGCATTGAGTAGGAAGAGGAAAGGAAAAGAAAAAATCGATTCTCACCGACATCGACATCCGCTACGATTTCACTAGCTCTTTAAATGGGTGTGTGGGTTGGTATCTCCTTGGTCGAGAAAAAGCTCCTCTACCACCTACCACCATAGTTTTCAGTAAAATCCAAATTCCTCCCAATATAAAGTTTCCGAAAGATTTCATGCGTGGACAACACACGCAAAAAAAGAGCGAAACTAAAGAACGTGGAGTTTTTAAAGTTTCTCTCACATTTTGTTGTAATGCGACCTCCGCCCCGCTCTGATGACACTCAGGAGTAAGAGAGACTGGCTCGTCGCCACTAGCCTTCGACGAGAAAAGATGACACCATTCATATTTATAACTAGGATTTTGTTTTCTTTCATACATTGGGCCTATGTAGGACAAAGGAAGAGGACAAAGACAGATACATCAATTTGAAAATATGCCACATAACTGAAAGCCTGTTCTTAAAAAGTAGGTGGGGGCAGACTAAGAGTATCCCTGGAATGTCGGATTGCTCCAAAATTTAAATAATGACAATCCCTTTCTTGGGTCTAAATCTGTGCTCGCCGCATGCAATAAGAATATTTTCTTGTTTGTGATAGGCCGCCCATAAAAAATAATGTGGGTACCCCAAACCTCTCCTTGCCTTTGTACCTTATCTTACCCCACCTTCTCCTGAGTAATATTTCATATGAACATGCTGTTATAATTAGCGCAATTATGTATTATGTATTACTTATTCATGCGCGTGCGGCAAGCATGCATACAATTAATACCATTATCACACATACATAAACATTTGTAAAGAGCACAGTCAGATAAAAAACAGTGACAATATTGCGAAAAGTTTCAACATCTTTCAAAATTTTTTAATTACTTTATCCTTGTAAATTACTGACGTTCCTATTATTATCGGTTTATCTGGGCAACAAGCTCATAATGCGCTCTCACCCGCCGCATAAATTGTTGAGGAGTCTTGACAGATCTTTGACAACCCATATGCCATTAATGTCCCGCGTGTCTAGTTCTGGTTTGCTCAATATTTATTTAAAAAGGTTTAATTGTTTTATTAAATATAAGTATATTTTTTTCTGACCATAGAAAGACATTAACAAAAACGCATAGTTTAAATACCACTAGGTATATCCCCTATAATCCGGATTTCGAGGAAATCGTAATATTATCCTTTGATGTTACAGGCGTAGAGTATTTTCTTGAGGGCTCAACGGCGGGAAATGTCTTTCGATCTCGATAAAAGGGGACAGACGATGTCGACAGGCACAATATTAGTATTGGGACCCTTGGCAAAAAAACTGGGTCAACCGATATAGCCACAGAGTTTTATAATGCGAGAATTCAATCCTTCTAAAAGAACTGATAAAAATCATTCCTAAAGCTTTTTTTATGGCATTTATTACTTCCCTCAAAATTTTCTGTATTAATAAAACGACTATCGTACAGTTTTTACGTATTCGCAACCAATTTTACTTTTTATCCAGGTTGAGTGTTATACAAATGTATATAAATCGGGATTCATCGGAAAATACTGTCGATGAATCTCGATTCTGTTTAGGTGGTAAAGGGCCAAAAGGCGGCGTGGAGAAAGAATTAGTTAGATAACATAAGATAAAAAACTCCTCAAAATATGCCGTGGAATCAACCACGCAAATTTAAACTAAAAGAGAGACGTGTCCACCTTCTACTTCGAAACATGTTCTCACTCTTCTTTTTACAGCATCAAAAACATTGGTGAGCACTTGGGGGGAGTTGTTAATCTCCTGAAATTTATTTGTAATTCTAGTCAGAAGGTCTCCTAACTTTTCCCAAGGGGTTTTGAAAACCGAGTTCTCAATGTGTGGCCATAAAAAAAGTCGCACGGCGTGAGATCGCAGGACCGCGGTCTTCGAAAAATTCTTCCAAAAAATTTAAACTATCAAAAGTTACGCGAATTGGTGCGCCGGCGCTGTCCTGCTGGAAGTAGCCTTGTCTCTTCATCGTTTAATGCTTATACAAAATATGCTAAAATTTCATTACGGTATCGCGCCGAATTTAGAGTCCCTTCAAAAAAAATCGGTCCAATTAACCTTCTTTTCGATATGGCCGCCCACACGCCAATTTTCTGTGAATGCAGAGGCTTCTCTATAAAGAAATGTGGATTTTCAGAACTCCACATTCTCATTTGTTGAGAGTTTACATAACCAAAGAGGTAAAACCATGCCTCGTCTGTAAAAAAGGTATTTTCAAATAAGTTTTCATTATTATGCAAATTACCCATAAATCACTCTGAAAATTGCATTCGCTGCGGCTTGTCGTTTGGTAACAATTCTTGGACTGAGTTTACATACTTCCTGTTTGTCTAAACTAAACAAAGCTACAGATCTAGTCAAAATTTGGCGAAACTGGTCGAAATCCATGACTATGTGTGGAAATTCTGTTTGAAAATCCTGAATGGCGCCCCCGTGTTGAATGAATCCACTGGCCATCAACCTTTATACCATTTCTAATGTAACTCTCTATCAAAAAAGCTTTTTGTTCCGCCGTGATCACAATATTTAATTTTCTTAAAATAAAAACTTCTGGACTTGATAGTTATATTTTTCATTCCCCTATACCTTTTACCTACATTATCTTTCAAGATAATACCTTGAGGACGCTTTTTTTGATCTTACGTTATATCTACTATCATCCTTCTTGTAAACAGAACAAACTTCCAACAGCAGGCACTCAAAAATTTATTGTAAAATAAAGTACCCGAGGTGTTGCAATTTTTATTAGAAGTGGGTAGAAAACTAAACAGATGGCAAATGGCAACCTTGGGTACCAGAAACGAAAAAATGCAAAAATTTTCGGGTGCAATCTCGAAAAAAACATTTGCATTTTTGGCACCTGTCTATACTGCACAAATATTTAAACAGGGTAATTAGCTAACTTGTTTTTAAACCAAACAACTAAATGTATTAATTTGCGAGTTGAAATAATAATTTTTTTTAATGTTTCTACAAGTGCCTATTATTTCAGTAACGTAGTAAAACACAACGTGTTTTGGGCTCAAGCCAAGTAAATAAAATTTTTCAATCGGATTCACCCAGTCTATTTTCATTTTAAAATTTACAGAGTTCTAATTAGTACATTTCGGAGTTCTAAATAGAGATAAGCTAAAGCATAAATTACATCTATTTTCTCTTCCCGACATATAAAACAAGAGCGACAGGATATACTATTAACGAGAAGACATCGCCCTAAGATTTTATTTTTAAAAATATTTTAAACTCGAAAATGAACTTCGAGCCGTTCAGTTGTTTTAATTACTTTTAAGTGTTTTAAATGTGACTGTGCTTTACTATTTATAAAGTATTCCTATATCTGAAAGTCTATGATCCCCCAGACTATTTTGGGACACAATGTGTCTAGGATTCTTAGACGTAGAAAACATATTTTAAGAAGGTAAAACGGTACCGCTAAGTTTGTTGAGAAAAATAATTTTAGAGCAGTACGATGAAAATAACCAAGGCAACGCATATATTTAAGAAGATCTAGAGAAAATATTACAGCTGTACGAGCACGCGATGAGAAGAGATAATGGTTACCGTCGGTCGGCAGAAGTGGGATGAAAATGGAAGTCTATGGACGGAAGGAGGGTAGAGAAAGACTAGTATCCCGTAATTATCATGGCAAAAATTCACCAGTTAGGCTTCCAACTGCTTCGTCATGCACCTTATTGGTCATATTTAATGTGGGCATTTTAATTCAGTTTGTTTCCGAACCGAAAAAGTTCTTGATGGCACAATGTTCGCGTCGGATTGCAGCCACAAACGTCTATCAGCCTATAACAATGGTATAAAGGCCCCAACACATTGCTGAGATTTGAAATATAGCTAAGCTGAGCTGATACTGAACTAAACGAAGACTATGACACAAGAATGAAAACATCATTTCTACGAATGCCTTGGAAAACGTTAAATAACCATGACTCAAGACTTTTTTCACACGATATGTGCAAAAATTCAGAAAACACAGTCTTGTCATGTTTTTCACACAGTCCTGTGAAAAACAACTCTTGACACCCATTATTTGTATTTTTTGATATAGTGTAGCCTATTCAGTTTCATAGCAACCGACTAGTTTGACAAATAAGCATGTTTGAAGTCTTCAAACCACATTTTCAGAGTTTCTTTAAGTTTATTAAAAATGGCTGATTCTGCCGAAATTTCATAAAATGCGGCCCAAATATCAATATCTCTTTTACCTCAAAAGTCCAAAGAGGTATAAACTTGCCTTTGAACAACTCCTGAAGTGGAAAAAATGAAACATTCTCTAAAAATGTGATTTTATTTTAGTGTACTCTGAGGAATTACCTATCTAAAAAATGCAAATCTTCCAGGCTATGGTTCACATTTTCCAAGATAAGAGTACATTAAAAATTAAGAATAACATTGATTTGGGGAAGCATAATAAAGTGCAAGCGTTTTTGAGACGAAAATTTGAAAACCACGTACCGAAAAAGTCTAGAATTCTTACCGAAGATAATTTTTAACAATAGAACATGACGAAAAATACTTACTTGTTGAGGTAAACAACAATACTTTTCTTGGCCCTTTTGAAAATTGTTGAAAAAAGTGCTACGCTGCATAAAATTGTGTGTCAAGTGCAGTTAAAAAATAAACATGATTTGTTTACCAATTTTTTATTGTTTTAGGCGGTATTGGCGTGTGGACTCTGGGGACACCGTCTCTGGAGCTTGCCATCGAGAGGAAATCTGGAACCTGACAACTGGTGACATGAAAGACTTCGGCGGAGCCATGCTGATCAAGATCCCAAACACCAAAACAAAAGTTCCAAGATCTTTTACAGTCCCTGGAAATCTGTATGAAATCTTAAAAAAGTACAGTAGCCTTCGTCCTTCCACTGTATGCGAAAATAGATTCTTTTTGAACTACCAACAAGGTAAATGCACAAACCAAGTGGTAGGAATCAATCAAATTGGCAATATGGCCCAAAGAAATAGCAACCTTTGTAATACTATAGACCAGGCCCGGATTGGGACCGGCGAGCGACCGAGAAAATCTCGGTGGGCCGCCGGCCCAAAGGGGCCGGTGAGGTCGAAGGTCTGGGCACTTCGAAACTTCGAATCATAATATTTCCCAACCCCTAACATACAAAGGAAAAACCTTGAAAACTATGTAAATTATTATTTATTATTTGCATTTAATGTATACTTATTTATTTTTTATATTATATTTTTCAATATCATTTACCTCACGTGTGAAATAGAATTAAAATTAAAACTTTTTTGGGGTCATCCGCAATGTGCGCAGGCCCGGATTGGAACAGGCGAGCGAGCGAGAAAATCTATGTGGGCCGCCGGCCCAAAGGGGCCGGTAAGGCCGAAGGCCTAGCCACTTAGACTCTATCCCACTTCGAATCATAAGATTTCCCAACCCCAAACATAAAGAGGAAAAACCTTGAGAACCATGTAAATAAGGAATATTCACATATTTTTGTATTGCATTAATCGTTTAAGGAAGTCATTACAATCCCAAAAAAAATATTTTGAAGAAAATTACTAGGATAATTTAGCTTCAAAAAAAGGTTTAGTTTTCGGTATAATTTATAACAATTTAAAAAGCAGCCATCTGTCCTTAATTAAAAATGACGTCAGATCAGCAAAAATAAGTGTCAGTCTACATATTAACGTAAAGCTTACCTAAAGTCGAACAGGTTTGTTTTTCTCGGAAACAGTAAGAGGGAGAGAAATCGATTTTTTTGGATTGATAGAGGAATAGTTCAACTAGCTTCGGTAAAAAATTCAGTTATACAGGATGTTTCGTTTTGCAGTTATTAAACGTCAAAGTCGAAATTTCCACGATTTCCGTTGAAATCGGGTACAGGTCGCAAAAGTGAATTCAATCGATGTAAATTTTCGGAGGTTGAATGGGACCCGGAGCTTCAGAACTCCACTGAAACTTGTGAGGATCAGAAAATGGCAAGTTTTGAATTTTTTTAGCTCGAAAAATACCATCTTTGGTACTTAATAACTCGAAAACAAAACGTCAGATCGAAAAACGGATTCATAAGTGAAACTTTAAAATCTCAAATATTTTTTTTGCAATACATTTACCTAAAAGAATCACTGGAAAATGGAAATATTTGGAAAAAACTGGAAATTTAGATTTTTGACCCAAATTTTTCACGGTTTTTAATTTGTTGTGGGGTCAAAATGGTTCAACTTAAAATCCCATATACGTCATCGGAAAGACCTCGTCGAAGTATATAATATCCATTACTTTTTAGTTTCTTCATTCTCTATAAGAAGGGAGCAATCGCCGATTAAATTCCGATTTTTTTTATTTTTTTGCCCTCGACATCGGTACATTTGAATCACTCTGTATTTTTCCTATTTAATTTTTTCCCAATTTTTCAACACTCTCTTATAAAGGGATAATCACACTTTAAAATGAATACTGAACGGGTCATCCAGGAGCGTATTTAAGGGGTAGAAATCGAATTTTCTTGATTTTTTCCGACAAATCCTATTTTTAACCGACATTACTCCACACTCTTTACCTTATTTAGTGATATTTTTTTGGGTTTATTTTATCCGTTAATTATCTACGAATACCTCCCACTAATTCAAATCGCTCATTTTCTCGTTAAAGTTATAAATAAATAGGTTTATTTGCATCGGGGACATCTAAAATTTGAAAATTTTTGAATTTTCGAAGATTGCCATGAAAACAAAGAATTGCAGTTTATTTCCTCGAAATTATTAAGATGATATTATGTCAAAATTTCGCAGAAATGTCAATTTTTGTTGCAAAATTGAAAGGTTCCTGGACCGATTTCGGCTTGAAGTATACATGAATAAGTTTTAGGAACCTTCTACTTTAAATGCAGGGATATTTCATTGGATGAGTTATCAAATTTATATTTGGATATTATTCAATAGGAATGTGCAAAGCAAACGTTCAAACGGATCAAAATTGCTTGATTTAGAATTTGTAAATTACAAACCAAAACTCATAAATTGTTACAATAATTGTTAATAGAAAATTTCCCACTTTTGTTAAAAAAAAACAGGAAATTTTCCCAGTTTCGTTAAAGATATCCCAGAAAACGAGAAATTCCCCACGAGTTGGCAACACTGGGCCGTCCACAACTAAATCCTCGATTAGTGCTTCCTCGTCAGGGAGGGATTACTAAACCGACGCAGAGTGTAACGAAATCGAAAATTCGTGGACTTTGGCACTTTACTTCGCTGTTTTGCAAAAATTGTGGCGTATAAAGACATAAAACATTGGAGTTTGTTATTACTGTACTAAATTTAGACCTACGTGTAGTAACTTACTAGGTATCGGTCGCTCAAAAAATATAATTATTTTTCGACAAAATAAATAAAAAAACACTGTTTTCGGTTTAAAGTACCTAGCTAAGTTAAATACACTTAAATGTTAATTATGAAAAACATTCTTTAATTAACCTAATTTTCACCATCTGAGCTGGAGACTAATCTATCAGAATTGTCTTCCCCAACGTTAGTTACTTTAAAAAGTGTTTCAGTGTCTGAGAACACATAATTTTTTTCGCAGTTTATTTCGGTCTAATAAAGGAAATAAGGAGATTCAAAGAAATTAACAAGTTGTGCAGTATGTCCTGAATATTCTCGGTCCGTCCTCGCTTTCACGCGTAATGTTCTCGGAATTTACGAAACTCTTTATTTCCAACTTCTGGTGCCTCTTCAGATAAATGTCCAATTGGAATATAGGAAAGATTTTAATAACATGTGAACACTTGATGGCATATAGTACCAACTATATAATGACACGTACAGCTTTGCAGTATTGCTCAAATATTCTCGGAAAGTATCAACATTTAAGTTTCGACCCGAAGAAAGGGCTTAAAAAATTACAGCAAATTTTTTAATTAAATTTTTGTTCAATCCAGTGATTTCTGCTGATTTTTCGTAATGTCTAAAAAAAGTTCTAGCAGTATTGCCGTCGCTGGTAGTGCCCTCACTCTGTTTACAACGTCCATTTTAATTAGTATCGCAAGTTCATTTTGTATTTTCTTTTTTCTTTGCTCTTTTATTACTCTCGTTTCATCCGTAGTGGCATCCGTAACTAAATTACAAAGCGTACTTAATGAGTTAACTTATTACCTACTTCTTATAATTTAGAATAAAATAATATTTAATAAAATAAGATTTTCGAATTGGGTATAATAAGGTATTTTTAAAACTATGTAGGTAGGTACTTAGATTTATGAATATTTTATTTAATATTATTCTAGCCACTTTTCTTAGATAAAGTTAAATTAGTTAAAATTGACTTGTAACTTCTTAGAAAATTTAATATGATTAATAACATACCTGGAAAATCTTCAAAGCGGCATTTAAAAGCAACTTTGGACTCCTGCATGTGCGACATTACTAAAAAAATATTCTTTTTTTCAATAATAATTAATCGGACAAAGTTGGATGGGATGTTTGGATATTCCTAATGTATAATAGTTGTGTAATTTTATGTATGTAACAACGACCGCATATTTAGGCATTTTTTTAAAAACCACACCAAACTTTGTTTTCTCTTCGACTGGGACCACGGTTCTTTAAAATTCCATGATATGGAATTATGTAAGTAAACTTCACAAGTATTTCCTCTAAAATTTGTAATTTTAGAGGAATTTTTTATAGAACACATATAAATTTTTTAAAGTTATTTTCACATCTTTTTTATTGCTCTCAGACAAGTCAAGTTTTCATTTAATAAGGAAGTACTTTACGATGATACATTTGAAAAAAACTAGTAAACGCCTAAACTCCAGATATTTTTCGAATAATCTCGGGGCAAAACAAATTAAAATTCGATAGTCGCTGTTTTGCCCTATGTGCACGAAATATCAAATCCGTTACACTGTGCGACGCAATCGCGTTCAGTTTAGCCCATGCAATCATCCAACTTTCCCCACTTCGAGTGTCCAATATACCAGCACTGGCCTTAAATTACCCGCGACACTGAAAAACATAAACATTTGTTAAAAGGATTTTTGAAAAAAATTATATTTAATGTTCGGGTATTAGGATATAAATTTACAAGTCGAAACTGTAGGTAGAATGTAGAACATTGTTCCACATTTGACAATTCGCTGTGCGTCAAAACCGTGTTTTTTAAATAAAGTCAAGCGCAAGATGTAATAGATTTTATAGTCGAAAAAAGTGACAATGAGAAAGTTATTAACTATGATTTTTTTCACAATCACATTTTATTTTTACTGTTTAAGGCTAACAAAGTATTCTTTTATTTTTGGGGTTTCTGTTTTGTATAGGAGGCCGCGCCGGCTGGGGGCCGGTCTGGACTCAGCTCGGTAAAAAAAAATCTGCCAATCCGGTCCTGCTATAGACAATCCTGACGGATATAAAGGCCACTTGTAAACCCAGGTTTTTTTAATCTTCTGACAGCCCACGAAGACCGAAGTCTAGTACCGTGGATGTACTGGGGAATCGACTCACACATCCAGAGCTGGAAACATCCGTTGGGATTTCACCAGCCCTTTAAGAGGATGTGTGGGGTGGTACCACCTCGGTCGACAAAGAATTCCTCTACCACCTTCCAATAATCAAATGGTGCAGATTTGCTGTCACTAAAACAACACGGAGTCTGGAAATCTAATGCGGTAGTAGAGGGATATATCGATGATTCACTCAGAACAAGATGAAAATTTTTAATAAAATTCACGGATCAGTAACACCGTCTAAGAGTACCCGGAACGAGTATACCTCATTAGAATGTTCAGCAGACGTTATGGAACCAGAAATTCAGCTTTCACAATCTTCATTAATACAAAATGTCTCGATAACCGAACAATTTCTAAATAAAACTGGTGTTCCTGGAGTAAGTGTCCAGAACTGCTCCAATTTTACACTGAATTTGAACTTTTAATGCAACTTATATGTGTTAAATAGATAATATCTGTTTATAAAATTTTATTTTCTTTGCAGTCGTAGAAAAAATATTGTAAACACGTTTGAAAACATCTTTTCACACTCGCCTTCAACTCGGCCCACCAAACTGTCTCACTCGTGTGAAAAGATTCGTTCAAAACTTGTTGTTTAAAATGCTATTTTAACCAACATTTTGCTGTTTTCTTAGTTGGGCTTTTTCCTTTTAGGAAACTTTTCATCCTATTTCATCTATCTTTTAATCAGGTTGCTGACTCTCAAATTAGGATTGGCGACAAGCACACACTTATATCACCCTGTACGTTTTTGATAAATCACTTCCTAAAAACAAGATAAAACCCGGATTTAACAGATTTAGTCGTATTAAGCAATCCTCTTTAAATTTTAACCGTTTTTACCTTGAAGTTTATAGCTGGTCTCGTACCGTACGTTGTTAGGTTGTAAATTTAGAAATACCACAATAACCGTTCTTAAAATAGCTTTTTCCTACGACTATTTATTAAAAATATTACTTTCATGATTTTTTGAAAAATATTACCTATTAGTTATTGTTATTATTTACATTAACCACAACAAAGCATTTTTATTAGTCACGGTTCTTTGAACCAATCAGGAAGTACCTAACTTTAACAAAATTTCTAAAACACCAAAGCAAGCTCTATATACTTATTCTAATTTCTAAGTTACGTTTTTGAAACAAAAATTTCCTAAGACCCTGTGTCACCTTTTTTTATTTGATTACACTTTTGGTAACTGTAATATATTTGTCAAAATAATAAAGGTGTCTTTCGAGCAAGGAATTTTATCAACCAAAATAATTACAGAAATGGCGAGAATTGTTATCGCTACGCTATTGAGAAGTTTCAAGAAAAGTTTCGAAATGTACAATTATGCAGAAATTCAGTACAAAAGTTAGTAATCAAATTTAAAAAATCTGGATCCGTTAGTGATTTAAAGAAGACCAAGAAATGATACGACGAAAATGATGCTTCCAAAGTATTAATTTTGCAATCTGTTGATGAAAATCCTATTGTCTTTAAGAAAACGAGCAAGAAGTTTACAATTCTGTAAAAGCCCTATTCAAAATGTGTTTAAGGAAAATAACATTCGCCTTTTTAAACCAATATTTAACCAAACTTCGGAAAATTACAAACGAAGGTTACAAACGTTTAGATTTTTGTTTGTGGATCGGTGATGAAATTCTAAGTAACAACGTGAACTTTCATAAGCTGATAATGTTCTCAGATGAGTCAACCTTCAGTGCAAACGGAACTGTAACTTCTCAGCATGTGAGATACTGGGGTAGGGAAAATCCAGAGTTTAGAATTGCATACCGCCGTCAGTATTTTAAAAAAGTAAATGTTTGTGCGCTATTTCCTATCATGGGATTATAACATTTTTTATAATACATGTAACATTCTTATTTACATATTCTGAAGTCACTTTTGTCAGACAAGTTAGAAGAATTGCCTCTTCAGTATCGCCAAAATATGAATTTTCAGCTCGATAGGTGTCCTGCACATTATGCTGCAGAAGGGATTGGTTCAATCGCCAATTTGGAAATCGATGGATGCGCCGAAATGATCCAATTTTGTGGCTCCCTAGGAGTCCCGATTTGACAAATTGTGATATGTTTTTCTGGGGGCGCATTGAACAATAAACATAATATTATGAAAGACCAATTGAAAATGACGTTTTAAAGCAGAGAATTTTAAGAGCGATAGAATCGATTTTACTGAAATAAATAAGAAGAAGCTTTAGTCATTTTCGACGTCAGTTAGAAAGATGCGTAGATTATGGAGGAGAAGTTTTTGAAAAGTAAATATGATGTGCCCTTAATTACCTTAAGGCTTATTTTATCATTGGGTAAAAATTATTAAAATTTTTGTTGGGTCATGCAATTCAAATACATAGTTCTTAATGCAGCTAACAGAAATATTAATGAAATACAGAAATCTCACTAAAATATGTCTCATTTAATATTTTACTGTCGTAGGTTTCGCTTCGTTGCTCAACCCGGTATAAACTGTATTATTTAATTACTGATGTTTATAGCAGCATGCAATGTATCATTTCGTGAAAATTGGGCAATATATTTGCTTAGTGATTAATTTCGAAGATTGGAGGTATTTAGATGTAATTTATCGCTTTATCGTTCGGAGCTAATTGTTTGTGTACTTTGATTTTTTGAATATTATATGTTTCAGTACTTTTTGCTTTGCTATTTTCATATCTACATAATATATATGTTAAAGATAATTCCACTTGATAGCAACAAACAAATCAAATAGCGACACATATATAAAAACTGATTTGCAAAAATATCTAATGATAGGTTTTCGTAGTTAAAAATCGAGGTTTTAAATCTGTTCTGTTATGGAAAGTTTGGAATAACATTGATTATTTTTGAATATTTTGCGTATAAGATCCTGTATAACTTCTTACTTGCCTTGCTAAAGAAGTATTTTATTCGTGATCAGACCTTGGATCAAATCTGTGGTAAAGCCATTCTATTACCTCGCGAGCGCAATGTGCTGGACTGTGCTGGATCTTCTTCAAAATACATTTTTTGGCGAAAATTTAATGGCAAATTTTCGAGTTTATCGTTAAAAAATATATCCAGCATCTCTAAGTAAGATATTTTATTGTAGGTGTTATTAAAAAATATATGAGCCTATAATGCCATGGATAGATATTGCGCACCACACGTTTACTTTTGTAAAATATTGTCTTCGCCTCATTACTCTAAATCCGGGGCTTTCTCGAGACCAGGTGCTGGATCACGATGCATAGAATTCTACGCGATTTTGACACTAATGACAGTGGCCATGTGATGGATCGTTTGTTTTGTTTAAGTAGTCATGTGACTTTGGCACGTATCCCTGTACATTCATCAGAAAACATAATAAACTTATAAAAATGGATATTTCCACTTAAAATTTGGTCACCCACCCAAAAATAAAATCTGGTCTTTTCGTTTAATCTTCCTCTTCCAATGTTTGGTTAAAGTGGGGTTTGAACGTAAATAATTAATTTTCTTTTAAGATCATCTGAATATGAGTTTTTCACAACTTCTAGAATATGTTGAGCACGATTTCTAAGGGACATCACAGGAGTTTCTCTAACAGACCGAAGAACTAAAACTGTGGCAGCATTGTTTTAGTCATATGTCTTCTTCTTCTTATTGAGAATCAAAACCGAACCAGTTCTTCGGAACTTTTTTATTGTGTTATAGATTGTCATTTCAGTTATTGGGATTCCTACAAATTTCTCGCTAAATTTTTCCATGATGTAGCGGTATGATACTTGGCTATCCCCATAACACTGGACTATATAAATCCTTTGTTCAGTAGATAGCACTTTGATGATAAATATTTTAAATTAAATAACGGCTTCATTTAATAAAGACATTGACAAACATGTCCATAGGTGTCATTATTGTTTAATATGTAGAAACTACTACTTGGTTAACGGTGTGAGAGAGAATAGTTGGGACTTTTGATAAAACTCGTTACTTTTAATATTTAAATTTTTAATGAAATCTTGTACTTCGGATTAGGGTTTAATTAAAACATTTTTTTTTTGGGGGGAGAATGATAAACATGGTATGTTTACTTTTACGCAAAATAACGTTTTCGTACCTATTTTTTATGCTTCCTGTATAAAAAATTAATTTTTTTATTACGTGAATCTTATTTATTTTACCAGCAAAAAGTTTTATTGGGAGGGACATTTTTACTTATGATGCAAAATTTGGTCCATTGGTCCTCTTCTAAATCCCATCCATGGACATACTGGATACACTGTATTAACAGAAATATTCCACTTACGCTTGTCTAGGAATTTTATCAAAGTTTCCTAGACGGTAACTTCTTAGTACCTTATCACAGTTCCAAATAAAGTAAAAAACATATAATAAATTCTTATCTTACTACTTAGATGACAAGAGATTAATTTACGAGGGATATTAGGTTTGCGATAGTATGGGCGTCATATAGTAGAGTCACAGGTAAAGGATTAAGTTTTTGGAGGCGCTGTCCCCATTATTTCATATGGAAATGTTTCGCTATCATCACGTGTGACGTATGAATAAACGTAATTTTGGAAGTTTTACAACTAACATAATACCATTCACGTATTTTAAACGCCTAATGATTATTTATAATACTTTTTAAAAATTATTTTCAGTGGCAGTAAATTATAAACAGATTAGCTATACTTTATACGTTGAAGTATCTATCATTGAAACCAAAGTGTCATATTTACCCCGTTTATACAATCAATTAATTATTTAATAACATACCTTTTCCACCTATATATATATATATATATATATATATATATATATATATATATATATATATATATATATATATATATATATATATATATATATAGATATTTATATTAGGGTGGTCCTTATTTTGGAAAAGTCCCGATTTTTTTGAGTGCTCCCACTAAATCAAAAGCAGAGGCCTAAAAAATAATTATGACGCAAAAAAAGTCGAAAAAAAAAATAATAAACCGTCCCCCACGCAGGTTCAATTTGTAATGGGATTTAACATGGGTTTTCAGGTTTTTAGGTTAAACCAAGCGATGCGCACTTGATTTGCATCGGTTCAAGGTGAAACTGGGTATCCTTAGGTTTTCGATACCGCTGAATCCAAATATCATGTCAAAAACCGGTTTTGACTCATATAAAAAAACCTTACAATTTTGGATAATCAAAAAATTACTTTTTATTAACCGCTTTTTTGACAGCTCTCATGAGTCAAAACCGGTTTTTGACATGGTATTTGGATTCAGCGGTATCAAAAACCTAAGGATACCAAGTTTCACCTTGAACCGATGTAAATCAAGTGCGCAACGCTTGGTTTAACCTAAAAACCAGAAAACCCATGTTAATTCCCATTACAAATTCAACCTGCGTGGGGGACGGTTTATACTTTTTTTTTCCGACATTTTTTTGCGTCATAATTATTTTTTCGGCCTCTCCTTTTGATTTAGTGGGAGCACTCAAAAAAATCGGGACTTTTCCAAAATACGGACCACCCTAATATATATATATATATAATTTCAAAGTCACATCAACCACAGATATAACAAAAGCTTCCTAATATTATATTCTGTCGCTTGCAGTATCTAATAAATTGAAAATTAATAAATAAACTGTAGTTAAAACTTCAGTGAAATTTTACAAATATGAGTAGTTGTGGTTTTTTCCAGAAATTAATGTTTTGGTTTTATTATTTAATTAATAATTACATTACTTTTAATGGGAAAATACTAATATTTGCGCAACTGACTGCATTTTTTTACTGACATAAAAGGCGTGTTAACTTTTGTAGACCAGGGGAAAAACAACTTAAAGTATTTTTCTAAGAAACTTAAGCGATAACAAGTATGTTGTTTACAAAATAGGTCTAACAGACCAAGTAGAAGCAGAATTTAAATAAGCTGTTAGCATTGTAATTTAAATTTATAATAAAAATTAAATCAATCAAATGAAAAGAATAAAATACCAGCAATGAAAATATCCAGATTCAATATACTAATAGAAAAATTGTATTATTCTAGAACAATAATGTTGCTCTCATAACAATAACACGTAAAACTTCGCTCCTTTTTATCCCTTCCCCCGGTAATTTTTTGAACATCGGTTAGACAAAATTAGATTTTCGGACCTGAATAACCCCGAAAATTATATATTAGTTAACATTTTTGGAGAAACTCTCAGTCGCTCCTTCTACTCCCCCTCTCCCCTAACTTTTCTTTTAACATTTGTTACAAAAGATTTGATATTTTGACCTCGCTAGCCCCAAACCGACATGTTAGTTAATATTTTTAAAGAAATTCCTAGTCACTCCTTTTTATCACATCCCACCTCCCGTTAATTTTCAATTTCTGACCTCAATAACCCCGAAAATTACACATTACTTAACATTTTTGGACAATTTCCCAGTCTCTCCGTTTTACCCCCCTCCCCCCGGTAATTTTTTTAACATCTGTTAGAGAAAATTAGATTGTATGCCCTTATCAACCCCGAAAAGAGATATTAATCAACATTTTCGGAAAAATTCTTAGCCGCTCCGGTTTTATCCCTCTCACCCCATCCCCTTTATTATTTTTTAAAGTCAAATACCAACAGGACCACCAGACCGTCATGCTAAACACAACGGAAAAAAATTTATCGAAATCGGTGCTGCCATTCCGAAGGACACACGCAAAAATTGACGATTTCAAGAGTTTTTTTTTTAGTTTTGCTCAATTTTTTAGGTTTCCACTCACTTCAGCAAAATATCCTTAAAATGGGACCATTCGGGAGAATTCATCTACAAAACAATATTTTTTATCGAAATCGGTTAATCCATTCGAAAATTATGCGTGTAAAAATATTACATACAGATCGAATTGATAACCTCCTTGTGAAATAGGTTGAGAAGTAGGTTAAAAAGCGTTATTTTTGTAAGTACATTTTTGGGTATTTTAATACTTTTTTGAAATAATTAAGTCTGTAATGGTTTGTTGACTCTTTTAAGACCTATTGCTATTCTATAAAATTCATTTTTTCTTCTGTCTTGCCAATGCTTAAATTTATCTTCGTCGCCCTTCTAATGATCTCCCTAAGGCGTCCGAAACTCGAGAATAAATTTTGCAGTCAAAAATTCTTCACCTCTATAGAAACCCATAAAAGGTAAAGATTTACGTTCCTGATAATATTGAATCTGTTCATGTATCCCCAAGGTTATAGAGGAAACCTTTGATATATTTTTAAAATGTGTGCTTAATTTAAAAATCTAAGCAAAATACTTACCAATGATCCAGTGCTCATCCTCTTCGATTTGATACTTGAAAATTCTTGAAAATATGTAGGTGGATTGAACAACATTAATGGATATGGTTCGTAACCTGAAAGAATAATAATAGTCAATAAAGTATTCTCATCATTCAAAGTTTATGGGCTGTAACTTGCAAATACTGTTAGTGTAGATTTAAAAGCTTCAGCCCATCGTATTGATACAGTCTCCTACTCTCAAATTTAAGTTTTGTTCTTGGAGAAACGCAATATTTCAGGTATTTGGTCACGTGGCCAGTTTGATTGGTTCTGCCTAGTTTGTAATTTCTGTAGAAGCAAAGCCCTACTTGAGATCTTAGAAAGTTTAATTTATTTTAATGGTTTGCTTCATATACTTATCAGCAAAATGAGACTAAACTACTTATAAACGGGTTACTTTTGTGTCATCTATTGCGCGAGTATAGGAAAAAGCAAAACAGAAAAAGAAAGAAGTAAAAATTTGACTCCGCGCGCTATGGCTTTCCGAGCAGTTTGTATTCAACCTGAGCAAACTTGTAAAAAGCTATTTCCGAACGAAAAGAGTCCAATGTTTCACACAGCTGACACTGGCGCGCCATTTTTCAAAGTTTATGGATAAAATCCTTTAAAAAAGAAAACCAGAAAAGATGAAAATTTTATTACGACTGCTAGGTAACGCTGTACGCAAGAAGTTTAAGTGAGGGCTATGGAAAGAAAGCGGCGTTGCCACTATCACTCTAAATTTCAAACATTTATTACGTTGACGTTTTTGACGTGGGAGTTGGAAAAATAAATAAAAAGCAAACTTGAATGGATATCTGGAAACAGACAACAAAACAGAAATGATATAAGATTGAAATTGACAAGCAGTCAACAAGTTCTGCTACTGGTACCAATATTTAGGTTCTGACACTGCATAAGCTCGCTCTAAAATCATATATCGTCAGGTATTTCGAAACTAAATAAAAAAATAAACCAGTGATTAAATCTATCATTTTAAAATCAAAATCAACGATTTCAAATAAATCCGTTTTCGGCTTGTTAGCCTTTCTTTCCGTGTTACTCCGGATTTATTTTAAATCACATGCTTTTGCGGGATTATATTTGTTTCTGGCGGCACGATAAAGTAGCGTGTGATATTAACATTTATATTATTTTTATACTTTTGTTCCTGATAAAGCAAAAAGAAAGTGAACAAACGCATGATGAAATGGTGATGACAGAGCCATAATATACAGCGTGTCCCAGGGAGTTCTTGCCATATCGGAAAAATTTTACTGAAAGGTGAAAAAAAAATCAAAACAATTTCAATTTTTTGTTCCGTGGTTAGTTGGCGGGGGGGGGGGCATAATTAAGGAAAATGATAAACTGATAAACTGAATTAATAGAACTGTACTGTCGTTCTTGACATATTTACCTGGGTATATTTTAGGTTTTTGTCGCTACCCTGTATACTATGGGTCTTTTTAGATTTTTTCCACAGGGATTCTCAGTTTTTATTATGCGGAAGTTTTCTATATCAAAGTATTTTTTTTTCAACTTTCAGTGAAAATTTTGCTCATATGGCAAGATCTCCGTGGGACAGGCTGTATAGGGGTTACGGATCTATCGTTTTAATACTCACCTTTCTACACATCTAACTTATCTGTTAACTGATTTCTTAAAAAATCATTATTAGTGAGTTACATCACAGTATTCTTGCTTAGGTTCACTGATTAAATTTTTAAATAATCAAACAGCAAACGGCAGGTCGTAAACAGTAACATTATGATAATTAATCTCTACATACGAGTATAAAAGAAGAAACTGACTGAATGACTGACGTATCAACGCACAGTCCACACCGCTGGTTCTAGAAACTTGAAGCTTTGCATAGAGGTTTCTTATATAACGTAAGCATGTACTAGGGAAGGTTTTTTTTTTACATTCAACCCCTAAGGGAGTAAAAGAGGAGTTCAAACTTTGTATGGAGATAAAATAGTGGATTGTCCTATTAGCTCGAACCTTCATAATAGTACTCTAAAAATAAATGTTTAAACACCTGTTTTACAGTTTGTAATAAATCAACCCTTAAGGGGGTGAAATGGGGGTTTGTGATAGAGTAAAGTTGTTATACTGCGGACGAAGTCGAGAGCGCAAGCTAGTATTTTAATAATACGGACGTACTAACCATAATCGGAAATTCTGTAGGGGAACCCTAAGACAACTTTTTTTCTGAAAAATAAGTGTGGTATCGTGTCACGCTTAGTTGTGATCATTAAAAGATATAATATACAAAAAATATTGCATCTCAACGATATAAGCACAACTGAGCAAATTTTTTATATCTGCGCATTTAATTTGAACTTAATTAGTGTTGTTTGTACTTACTATTAACGTAGTAAATTCCATTTTGGTCAACAAAACCATTCGGGAACATAAACTGAGATTCATAATCCAAATCTGGAAGAAAAAAACGTTAAACATAAACTTTATCCTTAATTTTTCTATTGTTAATGCTCTAATGTGCAGCTTTACTTAAAATCAATTATAATCTAAGTACTATTATGTAATATTAAATTATTTATAACCTAACAGTTAATATTATGGCTGAAAACTGCAATATTTTAAATATGAATAAGAACTAATCACAAATTATTGCCTATAACCAGTGGCGGCTGGTGAAATTTCAAAGTTGTATATCTCTGTTCCTACTTACAGGACCCGTACCAAATTTAGGAGTTTTAATAGTGAGCCCACTGGGAATGTTTTGGTAAAGAAAAAAAACATTTTGTAGTTTGCGAAAAAAAGTTGAAAGAAAGAAATGAACACGTCTAGGTATTTTATTTATTATTTTTTCTAAACAAATTTTACATCATTTTGTCGGCAGTTTTTAAATTTTGAGACAAAAAATGTGTTAGTAGACAGTTATAGTCATTTGAATTTTTTTTTAAATTATACTTTAGGTTTAAAACAATTCAAATGACTATAACTTTCT
Source organism: Philopedon plagiatum (assembly GCA_963971165.1). Lineage (NCBI taxonomy): Eukaryota > Metazoa > Arthropoda > Insecta > Coleoptera > Curculionidae > Philopedon > Philopedon plagiatum. Next base: position 100,983,027 of record OZ020193.1, read on the forward strand.
ACTAACACATTTTTTTCCCTCAAAATTTAAAAACTGGCGACAAAATGCTGTAAAATGAGTGTAGAAAAATAATAAATAAAATACCTAGACGTATTCATTTTTTTCTTAGGAGGGGCACACCAAAAATTCAACTTTTTTTCACAAATTACAAAATGTTTTTTTTCTTTACCAAAACATTCCCAGTGGGCTCACTATTAAAACCCCTAAATTTGGTACGGGTCCTGTAAGTAAGAACAGAGATATATAACTCGAAATTTCACCAGCCGCCACTGCCTATAATACTGCAAGATTAGTTGTGGATGAGGTTCCCTGTAAAAAACATGTTGTTTCGTGATGATGTAATGCTTAAAAGTTGAGATTATTTCTGGTGTTAGAATTGATTCAAACAACTTTGGAATAGCGAAAAGGATTGAAATTCCACGGTAATTTGCTATATCGCATCTGGCCCCAGATTTAAAAATGGAAAGAAGATTGGAAAATTTCCAGGTTGAAGGGCAGTACCCGGTGTCCAATGAGCGTTCAATAATTTGTGGCGACGACTATGTCAACGATGACGAACATTTCTTGAGCAGAATGGCAGTGATTCCATCAGGGGCCCGTCCCCTTGGATACGTCAAGCTCTCTCAGTTTAGTAGTAATTTCATCACAAAGCAAAATCTGCAAAGATAATGTAGTGGCATGGCTCACTTGTTCCACCGTTGTCAAATCAACATCATCATAGGTCCCTCAAGGTCTAGATTATTATATTTTATGTAAGCTATAAAATTGGAATCTCTTTTAAGGCTATTAATAACAGTCCAGCAATGTTTAATGGCTTGGGGAATTAAATTTTCGGTGTTAACAACATTCAAAAGATATCACATATCAGCTCTAACCTTAACATCGCGGCAGATAGATATCGTTATACTATAACCGACTTTTAATTATATACAAGGCATTCATATAAAGCTTGGATTCGTTTTTGTCTTTTAATGTTCATATTTTTTTAAAACTTAGATGTTACTTATTTTGATCTACTCCTAGCCTAAATCGAAACACCATTTCCTTCTGGTTCAGTCTATAGCTTAAAACACAATCAAATTCAATTAAAGTGAACGTAGGCGTAAGTTGCACTGCAAAAAGAGAAAACTTTTAGCTTCTAATGTGGCTATTGAAGTGAATGTGTTTGTGCCATTATAACAAAATTTTCCGCAAGGTAAAGAGAAGATAAAGAGGTAATTCGTTTCTCCTCTAGAGAACTTTCCCCTTAAGTTGCTGACAAATGTTTTCTTGTGTAATTTCCTTACCTGTGGATTGATGATCAGGGGTTCCATTTTCGGTGGAATTCCCCGTGGAAATTGTAGAATTACCCGTGGACGTCTGCGTCTGATAATTTTTCGGCTTATTCAGGTAACCCTTCTTAAATAAAACGTCTTGCCTAGGAGTTGTAATTCGCGTGTATTCATCTGAAACAATAAAAAACAATTTTTATTGATCATAAATAAAAAGGGAATAAACGAGAGAGTATTTATAAGTACTTGATCTACCATATAAAACGTCACAATTTTTCAAAACAAACTTTTATTTATTCAACATAATCTGCTTTAAGACTTACACATTTACAAAAAGTGCCTAATTCTAATCCCTTTAAAAAAATTCTTGTTCTGCGACGAATAACACGAAGTGACGTAACTCGGAATAATCGGAAATTGGGACAAGCCGATTTTTATACATGAAAAGTGTTGCTCTAACTCTACATCACAAAGTTTTGTAACACAATTCCTGTCCGTTCTCAAGTTATACGAATATTTAACTTTTTTTCAATTACACGAACTAGCGTATCTCGCTTTTTTTGCAAATTTGGACATATTTTTAAGAAGTGATACACATTTTACACACTTTGATGGTTACTTACATTCATAATATGATTTTTGAACTTAAGAGCAGTATCAACAATCAAGCCCAGGAGCTTTGTTTCCCTGACCTTACTCACTGCACCACTATCAAGAACTATGCGACTGTTCAGGTCTATGGATCGGGGACCAAAACTTAAATTAATTGTTTTGCTTGTATTTAGGAGCAGTTTGTTAGCTGAGAACCAACTTTTTAACTGCGTCAATGCCAACTGGATTTGTTCTTCGATCATTCTACCATCCGTACTGCTAACAATACATGTAGTGCCGTCTGCATAAATGGCGAGTTCAAAATCCACGTGAGGCAAATCATTAACATAAATTAAAAAACAGTGGACCCAACACTTAGCCCTAAAGAACCCCGGCCATCACTTCATAAGCATCCGAATTAACAGAAGTACATTCAAAAATTAAATATTTGTAGATCTGGCATTTATATATTGGCACATATTATTCATTAACTTTTATCCTTCTGGAGAGTTTAATTTTTGTTTTAAAGATATTTTTGAGTTTTTTTAGTTTGTTCAACAATGTATAAAAATAAATACTTTTTTATTATGAGTGATTTTTGAAGTATCTTTGCCGTCCGGATTGTGTTCGGATTTTTACGTAGCGTTGTCCAGGTTTTTAAATTTTAGGTATGACAAACCTACGTATGAAGGACACTGATCACCTAAGGCTTCTATCATATCAGCAAAAATTTATTTACCCTTTCAAAAATAAATACTTAACTGACCGGAACTCAATTTTTTCAAAATCTAGCTTTTTCTCAGACAAGCCGTTTTCAAAAATTCACAGTTCTGTCACCGTTTGACTTGGATGTGAAACTTTAACAACTTATGTATAAAACATCATAGCTGTAACCATAGCAATCATATTCAATTTTGTCTGTTACTTTACAGACTAACTAGATATCAATAGTCCCTCGTATATTATAATTATTGGTGTCTTTTTGCGTTCTGTTATCGAAACATTTTTATTTTTCAGCAGCCATATACTGGCCAATATTCTTATTTTTTACTGCCAAAGTGCCAGTTTCAATTTGATATCAAAATGAAAATAACGCACGTAAGTGGAGCAAACTTTACAGTGTTTTTCCAGGATACTCCGTAATAACGTAAAAGCCCAGTATCGACCGGTGGGAAAATATTTCTCCACGGAATTAAAACAAAAATTCTCGCGAAGCGAGGATTATTAGTAGCATTAGGCGAATTATAACATTATCCCCTTTTTCTAATCGATCACATAATTACAGGGCTCCCAGCGCGTCAGGTAAAAGTCGGGGAAAGCGAAAAATTTCAGTAGTAGTCAATAAAAATAGAGATTTTGTCCTAAAATCAGGGAAAAGAGCAATTTTCGTTATTTCTTTGTTTATAAATAATATGATTAACCTATTTCGAAGTTCCGGATTCTGCTTTTTGTTTTACAAGGAAATTGTCTTTTCCTGGCCTATTGTTCCCATACTGACGAGAAAACGATTCTGCTTTTGAGTGGAATAAAAAATTTACAGGCACCAATAAAACAAGTTCCCTTATTTCAGGTTTATTATTCATTTCCATGGAAATGCGTTATTTTTTTACTTACCTAAGTCAGTTGATAATTTTGATCTTGTAACGATTATTTCTCAGTTTATTGCTCAATTAAACATGAAAGTAGTAGTAGTAGTTAGAAGACTAAAATTTGAGGGACATATATGCCAATACTAAATGCTAAACTTGCCTCAAATTGCTATGCACCTGGGGTAATGTCTAAAGAATTAAATCCTGATATTGTACTTGACAGTTATTTTTCTTTAACAGAGACAATTTACAAGGAAAACTAGGGCCTAGATAAATAAAGAAAAATAACTATAAAAACAGGTGATAATCTGAAAATGGAGGCCAAATAAAAATACAGAAACTAAGATCTAAGGTACGTAAAATCGGAGATAGAAAATAAGACTGAAGACCAAGTGCGTAAAAAACAATAAATGAAAAATAACACATGTGAAAACACTGAACAGTCAAGTGCACATGAAACTTCGTACAAAAAATATTTAGTAAAATATGAAAACGATAAAATAAATTTTAGAAGTAGATCCTATTAGTTTTAATAAAAGTTATATTGGGTAAAATATGAAAATCTACGCCAAATTATTACATTTAACCTCTTTTTAAGCAGTTTCTTGATTGGCTATATTTCCGCTCCATACATCATTTGAAATCTGACTATTGTTTTTACAAATGATCAGCTAAAATACATCTCCGATTCTTACTAATGACAGTGCTTAGGCACTATAGTACATCTAATAATAGATCTGTCATTACTAAAATTTAGCTGTTGTTATAACTGTGGCTCCATATCGAGATACTTAATTTTCTCAATTGTGACACAGTATGTAAACACACGAAAGTGTATTTTTTCTCTGTTCAATAACGCAAATTTTTTTCGACATGAAACGCCAATTAGATCTCATCATACCAGCATTAATTTTCCTGTGCATCACTTTACTGCACGACATAAAAAAGTTATTTGACATGGGATAGATTATGCATATACGGAAACTAACATTAAATAGGTTTTTGTTCGGAAATAATTGAATAATAATACCGCTGTCGAAAAAATATACATCGGAAAAATGGGACATTTTCTTTTTGATGGACAACAAAGGAACAAAGTCTCCTCAAAAATAATCGTCGATCACGCACAAAGTTTAGTCGTACGCTTCTAAAAGAGCAAATTATTTCTTGCAGTTAGTTCTTAGCTGACGGTTTATTTACAAACATTGTAGTAAGGAGAACTTTGCCCTTATCGGATATCAGCACTGGCACTCTGTAAGAAAAATAGCGATAGCGACCGGTGTCTCTTCGAAACATCCCGAACGGAGATACATAGTAAGAATTTGCAAAGAGACCCCGATCGCTTTCACTATTTTTCATACAGAGTACCACTGCAGGTCATTATTCTTTATAATTTTCGTAGAAATTTATCAACCCATGAATACCCATCAAGACATCAAGAGATGGAAGCAGTTTTTGCCAAAAATTGTCCGTCCTTAAAGACCATCAAGAGACGGTATTTAAATTTCAAACGTGGGGATTTTAGTCTAGAAGATGATTCAAGACATGTGTATGTTTTTTTTATCTAAGGTATCCCACGTAGACTTCAAGCCGAAGTACTAACGTACCGTGGGCGTCTGAAGAGAAGGGAAATGTAGTCTATTGATACGGGATTTAAATGATTGGAGGTTGGGACGGGAAGGGAAAACATCCGCAGGCAATTTGTTTCATAATCTGGAGACCCTAGGTATGAATGAGCTAGAGAAGTGGTCTGTTGTAGGCTTTTGTAGGTGAACAGTAAAGGGATGCATACGTAACACGCCTCTTGTTGTTCTGTTAGGAACAGTCAAGGGGGGGGGGGAATAATACTGGCAGATTCACTCCAAAAAACATTTCTTCTGTGAAAAAGGTAATAATAGAAAATCGACATATAGACACAGTTAGCGGAGACTTTCCACATCTCAGAATGATCAGTCAAGTTTTGCATGACCATTGGCGTGTACGAAAAATTTGCACCTTTGAGGACCCCATTTGTCGACAGAAGAACAACACGTAGAGCAAGTGAATTGGTGTAGGAAGATAATAAAAAACTACAAGTGCAGTCATCACCATGAAGTGTCTTCTATTATTACTGGTGATGAAGCTTGGCTCTACCACTATGATGCCAACAAAATTACAAAACAACACGTCTAGTTGTATCATTTCGATTCACAAAAAACGAACGATAGTCACATTTTTTAGAAATTGTGGCTAATGTTGAGCTATAATGACAGCAGCAGCAAACCTCAAGTTCTTAAACACTTAAAAAGTTTGCGTCCAAATTCACCTTTGTCCGCTTGACATATTTAACATGACAATGCTCCGGCACATCGAGCATCTGTCACATCAAATTTTTTGCACGGCTATAGCTATAAATTAGTAGATCATCCTGCCTATGGTCCAGATTTGACACTCTGTGAGTTTGGATTCTTCCCCTATGCAAAATGAAAGATGCAAGGGTAAAAGTTTGCTTCTGAGCACGAGTTGCTTGCAGCGGTGGCTGGTAAAATTTCAAAGTTGTATATCTCTGTTGCTACACTGGGAATGTTTTGATAAAGAAAAAAACACCATTTTGTAATTTGCAAAAAAGTAGAATTTTGGCTCTGCTCCCCCTGAGAAAATAATGAACACGTTGAGATATTCTATTTATTATTATTTTGAAACAAATTTTACATCATTTTGTCGAAAATTTTCAAATTTTAAGAGAAAAAAATGTGTTAGTAGAAAGTTTCATTTGAATTTTTTAAACCTAAAATATAATTTTCAAAAAAATTCAAATGACTATAACTTTCTACTAACACAGATTTTCTCCTAAAATTTAAAAATTTTCGACAAAATTATGTAAAATTTGTTTGAAGAGAAACAATAATAAATAAAATACCCAAACATGTTACTTCTTCATAGATATTTTAATGCAGTTTTAAGTACTGCTTTGCTGTTTTATTTGTTATATAAAAATGTTTTTAACAATCCAATTACCTTAATTTTAAAATTATAACTTTTTAACATTACGTATCCCTAGAATTGCTATTGTGTATACATGTACAAATCGTCAAATGATTATCCACTTCTCAGCTGTTTTAATAGATTTAATGTACCTTAATTATCTATTTAAAGTTAAAATGCAGGAAATTTTCCTTAAAAAACTCACTACCACGTGTATGTAACTACGTTTCCTTATTTGACACAGTTTTTATTGTTGTTAACAAAGCCTTGTGTAATAGGGTTATCTTAAAGTCATTTGGTCTCGGTCACTTTATTTTAATTACTAATTCATAAGTTGCTTGTTTTTAGTGGAATGCCTCGGTTAAACAATATATATGTAGATCGAGTGAAACACACTAAGGGTCTGTCTACAGGCGATACTGTCTCAATAGGAAATATGCATGTATTTTTTTATTGCTTCACTGTCACAATAAATGTTAAACAAATGGCAAAATCCAGTAATCAGAGCTTCGTTGTCATGTCACAAAAAGAAAAATTCTTGACTGTTATAGCCGTTTCCATGAAAAATAAATAAAGCAATAAAAACATTAACAATTTTGAAAGCCCGCGTCTTTTTTGAAATTTTGTGAAGAATGTCGCGATTTGGAGTGGCAACGCTAGAAGAAATTAATCAAAACATTGAAATTTTTACCCCAAAAAGCACCCAAATGTCCAAAGCTTTTGTTTGTGAGACAATTTCAAGACTTCCTTGTTGAAAAACAGTATTTTCTGGACAAGAGTATATCAATGGAGAAGCTCTCTTTAATTTTACATAATTGGGGGAATAACATGCGAAAAAAGATGGGTCGTTTTACAAACAACATGTGATCAAAACTATGCGGAACGTTACAGCTAAACTCGTTCAAGAAAAGTTCAATACAGAGTTTGGTGTGGTTACAGATCCCTCTTCTGATGTTAAATTCAAGAAGGCAAGAGACGCTTTGATACGTACCTTACCAAGCGATTTCGTTAAAAGGAAAACCGGTTCCTCAGCTTTTACGCACCAAGAACTGATAAAAATAGTAAAAAATAAAACAGAAGCTACTTAAAGTTAATTTCTACCAATACTATTTTTTACAAAAAAAAACGCTGATAATCATGCACTAGCGCGATTATCGGATAATCGCACTGGTGCATGATTATCGCGTAATCTTATTCTGATTGGTTTAAATCAACAATAAAAACTTGCCATTTTAGTGTTTGAAATTGCGCCATTTTCAGTAAAAAGGTGGCATCATATTCCTAAGCATATTTCCACATGCAAATAAAATGTTTGTATCCCTTTTTGTCGGAAAACATAAAATGTGGCTTCGGCACGTTTTGTAATGGACTCTTCAATTTTTTTAAAATTTTTTGATAACAGCAGAGGTTAAAAGTACTATTGTACCCAATTTTTATTTATCCAACGACTTAATACCATAGATATCAATTTCTAACACTAATTAATTAAACTGTAAGGTTTAATTAATCTAATCTAAATAATAATAGCTTTGGAAACTGGGACACCGTGCGTAATATGGTGACGATAATATTCATTTATTGTACAATCCAATTATAAGACGAGTAGTTAATTATTATATAAATGTGAAGATGATAACTATACTTAATCGCTTTTGTACAATGTTTTGGATTCATGCATTTACTACGATGTGCGTCAACATTTAATCTCGTCCAGAAATTGTGTAAATTAGAATTTCAAAATCATGCATGACTTTGAGATCTAATTGGTTACTTTTTTTTATCTTCTGACAGCCCACGAAGGCCGAAGGCTAAGTACCTTGGATGAATTAAGAATGGATACGGGCTGACCTAACATTCTTTGAAGCCAAAACAAACCATTCTAAGCGACACTGTAAACACAATTTGTAAACATTGGCCACATATTATTTTACCTTATATTTTTGTACAAAAAATACGTTAGAAGCATCACAAGATTTACTAAAAGTAATAAAAGCCCTAAAATATTTTATTTTCTGCTAAATAATAATAAAGGGTCTAGCCGGTTAACTATATGAAAAGTGCCCCAACGTCGTTTCCATGTTCTTAACTCGTAAATTATTGTTCTTTGACAGAAACATTTTTACACCAAATTTCAAACCCCTCCTCTCAGTAATGAGGGAGATATGGGGGTGGCAACCCTTAACTTAAAAATTCATTATCTTTAAAACTATTTGAGATATCTCAATGAAATTTTAACTGTGCATAGTTATTTATAAGGTTTATATAATATAATTTTTTCAGATTTTTATCTCATTAATAAATGGTAAAAAGCAAGATGTTTAATTTTTAGGGGTGGTTTATCATACTTACCCCCGGAGTGACACCAACTAAAAAAAATTGGTATAATCGTCTATTCTCTAATAATAACATAAGAAAATTACACAAAGCTCGAATAGGTGGAACATTGTTAAAAAAAATAAAAATTGGGTACTGTAGACTTCACAGAAAAGCTTATTCAGTAGAGTTAAGATTTTCAAAATTACTCTACAGTTTGTTACAAACTTAAGTAAAAAAACATACATTTTTATTTTCCTGTATATTTCAAAATGTATACTCTTTTTTAGAAAATTGAAAGAAATTAATTAAAACCAATACATTTATCTACAATCTAAAACAAAAATCATTTAAATAAGACTACGGAAAAAAAGTATCATACATTAAATTGGATCAAAATTTTGGATGGATCGAATTTAATGTTGGTCAGTGTATCTTGTACGTAAGTGCACGATATGTGCACATAAGGGTTTGTTGTTAATAAAATGTAAAATAATATGTAAATAAATGTCTTAAAAGTAAAATTAATCTGAGGATTGACAAGACTAAGAAGAAGAAGAAGAACTGTCCAAAATTATCTAGCTCTGGTATTGTTGTTGCTAGAATTAAGCCTTTTTAAAACCAGACTTGTACGCTACTGTTGGCTACCGAACGATTCATACAAATTAGAATTAGAGTAGGTATTCATAATAGCTGTTTAAACTTTCATTATTATTTTTTTTTTCGTCTGCCGCATATGCCTCCAGTTTAATTATAACCGCAAACATTGTCGTGTGTTAATCAATCTTCCTTGAGATTATAGGCCAAGTCAAATATTAAAATGGCTGCTGCGGCGATAATTTCTTTATCAAATAACGAAATACGCGTGTTGAGATATTTAGAGCGCACTTATTTTAGGTTTTTATTAAAAAAAGATTAAAAGTCAAGGTTCTTTTGTCAAATTGTAGGTATTCAAATCAGAATATATACAGGGTATCCGAAAAGTCTTTGTATGGTTAAATATATTTGCTATTAGTAAAGATAGACACCAAATTTTATCTGTACCTTATAAATCTAGTTTTTTTATGTAATTTCACTTTTTCAACCTCCTTAAGGGGTGACGCTAGAGAGTTGAGGCTAAAAATATTAAATGCCGTGTAGTACCGCATTTTAAAGGTCTTCGAAAAAGAAATATTTTACCGCAAACCCGAGGTCCGTATCTTAATTCGTTTTTAAATGGCAAGCCTATAAAAATCGTGAAAAAAAAAATTAAGTACCCACCTTCATTTTTCTTATTACTTTAAAAGCTGTTCGAAATGACCACCATGGCAGTAGTAAAGTCGATTTTGGAGCTCTGCCAAGAAGTAACACCTGCCATACTCGAAAATGTTAGAAGTAAGTTCCAAAATCGAATTTATTACTGCCAAGAAGTTTATGGTGGTCATTTTGAACAATTTTTAAAGTAATAAGAGAAATAAAGGTATTCAACTTTTTAATTTTTAAAAGCTTGCCTTTTAAAAACGAATTAAGATATGGACCTCGCGTTTACAGTTAAATGTTTCTTTTTTGAATACCTTTAAAATGAGGTACCACATGCATTTAACTTTTCGGACACCCTGTATAATAAAACTGTTACAACATACAATATCCAAGACTTTTTAGTACATCTTCCAGTGCAGAGTTCAGTGAAAGAATAAGTGTCGGTAAAAATATTGCGTCACTTTCGGCAATTAACATTAGAAAATATCTGTTGGTATTTGCTATATTTACATTAATTTTCTTTTAATTATAAAATAACTAAAAGTATTTTGCACCTGTTTACTCCATCTGTTCGGCAATCCGTGTATTTTTACGACAAATTTATTAAATTTGTACCCTTATACGATTAGGTATGAGTGAAAAATAAAAAAAAGAGTTTTACTTATTTTATGACAAATTATTTTTTTTTCAAATAAATTTGTTAATGAAGATAAAGTTATAAATAAAAAAGGTTTAATATTAAATTATCGTTTAGATTCACTAAGAAGGTTTACGATTTCGGTGGTTTTATGGCAAAAGGTGATATGTGAGAAAAGTAAAATTTTACAGGAGAGCAAATAAGAGCATTCTGCCATAAAAATATAGAATAGAAACAAACTTAGCTCATCTTGACAATTTAAAATAGTATTATTTTTAAGGCAAATAGAGCAATATGGTTTTTAGAGAACATAGAACTTATTGTCATATTACTTGTATATGTAACACAAAAAACGTGATTTGGCCAAAATGTCGACATAGCACCTTTTGCCATAAAACCACCGATTTAGTGCTGGTTTATATAAAGATCATCTAGTTGATCAGTTATCTTTTGACAAGTTTTTGTCCCGTCATTGGTAATAAGTCGTCATTAAAAACGTATGCGTTATTCTGATATTTCGGCGATTTGCTTGGTTTCCAAATGATTTTCATATTGGAACGGGTTGCTAGAATGACTTTAGTTCTATTATTGTCGAAAGAACGTACTAAATTGCCCTTTTCTTTATAAATCTGCAAAAAAACTAACAAACAAATTCATAGTATAACTTAGTTGTCTTATCCTTACACTTGTCAGTTTAAAACTTTTGGTTGTCAAATTAGACCGGACTAGCGTTGGAGAATCTGGAAATGTTTAAATATAAATTTCTGGTTTGCCATCAAAAATTAATTCTTTGGAGATTTTTTAGAATTATTTATTTTTAATGGCAAATCACCAGTGGCGGTTGGTGAAATTTCAAAGTTGTTTATCTATGTTCATACTTACAGGACCCGTACCAAAAGGGGTTTTAATAGTTAGCCCACTGGGAATGTTTTGGTAAAGAAAAAAAACATTTTGTAATTTGCGAAAAAAAGTTAAATTTTAGGTGCGCCCCTCCCAAGAAAAAAATGAACACGTCTAGGTATTTGATTTCTTTTTTTTTTAAACAAAGTTTACATCATTTTGTCGACCGTTTTTAAATTTTGAGAGAAAAAAATGTGTTAGTAGAAAGATATAGTCATTTTAATTTTTTGTAAAATTATATTTTAGGTTTAAAAAATTCAAATGACTATAACTTTCTACTAACACCTTTGTTTCTCTCAAAATTTAAAAACTGTCGACAAAATGCTGTAAACTTTGTGTAGAAAAAAAAAGAAATCAAATACCTAAACGTGTTCATTGTTTTCTTGGGAGGGGCGCACCAAACATTTAACTTTTTTTCGCAAATTACAAATGTTTTTTTTCTTTACCAAAACAAGTATGAACAGAGATAAACAACTTTGCAATTTCACCAACCGCCACTGCAAATCACTCTTAAAACTGACCCAAAATTATAACATTTTCTGAAATTTTTATACAGGGTGCTTAATAACTACCAATATGAAAACACGGAAAATTGTGGTGAAGTTGGTGGCGACTCGTTTGAGTAACATTCTTTTCATTTTATTTTTATAATCCGTTTTTGACGATAATTTTCTAGTATGTAAAAATAAACCTGATAATACATTTTTATTTACAAATATCTACTATTTTATTCGGATTTTAAACTTGAATAAACTAGATGGCGTTACATGTAGAAAAATAATATAGTAACTGTTATTGTACAGTGTAAATAAGATGGACAAATTACTTCAAATTAAGCGTGCAAAAGTGTAATTAATTTTTTTCCGACTTCCGATTTTCGAGCCGTCTATGCTTGTGTAGGACAAAGACAGAGGAGAGAGAGAACGCTAAACATCGGACTTTGCGCGACTTCGTTATAAAATCCACCGAGCAAATCTTTGAAAAGACAGTTTCGGATAAAAATAGTATTTTTCCATACACTTGGCACTAACGTACCGTCTACCGATACTAAAAATCACCTAAAATTTCACTACAACACGTATAAGTATTTCGACCTATCAAAAATGTTACGCACAGAATACAACGCCTTGATAATTGTGAATGTGCTAGGAAGAAGCGACGTTGCCACTCTCACTCTAAATTTCGTCACCATGCAATGGGTATAAATTAATAAAAATTTATTATTACCAAAAATAATGGTACATTGGTATACTTTATTAATCCTTAGTCATATGCTTTAGCCCGTGGTAGTTACGATTGCAGATATTAACGTACAGTAATTGCGTTACTTTAGTATAGTTTATCAATCTGGGAATATGCCACATAACTGAAAGCTTGGCAACTGCCGTTCTCAAAAAGTAGGTTTAGGATTATATAAGTAGTTGGCCAGATTAAGAGTAACCCTGAAAACCCGATCTAAATCTATAAAATTCACCTTATAGTTTAGGAACTATAACCCAATTTTGAATTAACAAGGGAAAAAATTCAAGGACCCTGTAATAAAATCTATTGCGAAAACCGATGGCGACTAAGCAACTAAAACGGTTTTATTAACATATATAGAGATACATTTTTATAAAACGATTTTACTAAACCGTCCTAAATAGAGCATGTAAACTTGGTGAATAAGATATCTACGTCCTTTCTACTCTACCGATATTGTGTTGTTAATAAAATCAACTTGTTCGCTCTCTTTAAATATTTTAGTAAACACAATTCCAGCCAACGAGTAGATTGCACAAGTATAAAAGCCAGGCAGAGATTTGTATTATTGATAAGATGTTTCGTATAAAGGGCAACGAACAGTTCTTGTAATCGATAGATATACATTTAGCTTTAAGTATTGATCAAACACTTTAAATAAGGCAATAATTTTTATGACTTTAAGCTCTTAAACTCCATTTGTAATGTTACTAATTTCGCAACAAATATACAAAAAAATCTAGTTTTAAACACTGGTTAATTAATTAATTAGTACTGACTATGTATTACACCTTTTTAATGAATCGGGGGATAAAAGTCCTGCTGTTTTGATTTTTGGCAATGACGATTGTATGAGATGTGCGCTATGCGATTCATACAAACGATGATACTATAACTTTTCATCCCCACCATGTCAGTATCTCTCTTTCTCCCATTCGCATAGATTGTTAGATTTTGGCGGGTAGTCTCATCTGTTATTTCCTTAAGGTACTCGCAGACTTGTACACTTTTGTGTTGCGCAACCTAAAAAAATGGCGCAACCCTTGAATTGCAAGGTGAGAACACCACTGCAATATAAAAAGTTGCGCAAGTTACTAAATGGCGCTACACTTTTCGAATTGCGTACACTTCAAAAATTGCAACGTGTGAACAGTTAAAAATACTGGAGTTGCGCAATATAAATATGGACCGACATGTCGGTTACATAATGTGGCGCAACTTCTGCCTCAGTGCAACTTTGTCTGCTTACGGAGGTTGTTTTTAAGTTTACAATAATTTTTTTTATTATTATTACGCAAATTTTTTTTTATAGAATTCTTCATCGCCATCCCTTAGTTCTTTTAAGAAATTAGTTACTACTTGGTAACGGCTTCGTTTCTTAATTCATTCTTTAACCCAAATTCTTATTTTTTTACGATTTTGGCGTCTTCTATTTTGTCGTCTTCGCAGTAAATTACAACACAGGAAGCGGCTTGTAGTTCTTCACCAGAATACATTTTCGTTTAACTAATTTAACACAATAACTGAGAATGGTAGAACGACACACATTTATGTACTTACTAGGAGTGTCAATCCCGACTGATTTTCTTTATCCCGGGATTTTTGAACTAATAAGTATAAATTTATACTTATTTAAAAAAATACCGCAAAACTATTAGGGCGTCCAAAGTCTTTCAGGCTAGAATGTATTTTGTTGCAGAAAACTCCTGCAGAAGAAAAACATCTCTCGGGTTCTATGCTGAATGGTTAGTACTAGTAGGTATTAACACTTTCAATGCGGAAAGCGCGCTTGCGCGTCCAAGCCCCCCTCCGCTGTGTGCGGCGGACGCACATGTGCGCTTTCGTGTCGTGAAATTTCTATACTTCAGTATAAATCCCGCAGTGTAGGTAGCGTCACGTTTGTTGGTCCGCCGGTAGAAAGGGTTTCGAAATTACAGATTTTGTTTTCAGTTTGCCGTTATAATTTTTTTTTTGGAGATGGACGAAAATCAAGCAGGCCCATCAGGTGTAAAAAGGCGTAAAATAGTAGTAAGGAATAAAAATAAGCTGTCAGATGACGAATTACGTGAATTCCTGTAATATGTAAATGTAAAAAGTAATACCAGTTATATTTTTTTATTCACTGTTATAAATATTTTGCTATGATATGGTTTAGAAAATTGCTTTTTTTCCCGTTCGTTCTATTTTTGTGTTAAGGTTTTTATACAAAATATATAATAAAGACTTGATTGATCTGAAATAGTGATTTTTTTTTGTTATAAAATATAATAATAAACATATTCCTCGAGAATATGCGGAAAGCGCTCATGCGCGTCTCAAAAAAAATTAGGCGAAAACATCAAAATACGATTTTACTCTATAAAAGTAATTCAGACTAGATGTATTTCACAATAATATTCTTGTTTTTTGTTTTCTGAAGTCTCCGCCCAGACGTATTGCTTGCTTTTTCAGCCCGCATTGAAAGTGTTAAAAGGGTTTTTGAAGATTACGTTAAAGTAAAACGCTGGAGCATATAAAGTAAGCTGCCCAATCACGTCTTGCAATATAATAGAACTTTTAGCTTTTTCCCATGATCATTTTTGATATACTTTTGTAGTATATCATTTTTAGTTGGCGGATTTCTAAATGTTCGAACTATTAGTCTAATTCTATAAACCAATACACAGAGGTCATGATTTATTTGTAATGATTACTTCCAAAATGACACTTTTTTCCAAAACTTCCACCTTATCCATAGGTACCTTCAGTGTCTTCTATATCGCTGTCGCTGTAAAGAACATTTCGAGATTATTCCCGAAAATATTAATCGATCCTGGGGTTTTCGAGTCCGGTTTATACTCCGGAATCCCGGGACTCAGGAATTTCGGGATCCCGGAATTGACACCCCTAGTACCAACTACCTTTCGCCCGCAACATCGTCCGCAGTATAAAAATTGTACTTCATTACAAACTTTGAACCCCCATTTCACCCCTTAGGGGCTGATTTATTAAAAACTGTAATAAAACGTGTGTTTAAATATTTTTAGAGTACCTCTATGAAGTTTCGAGCTAATAGGACCATCTAGTTTTTTTTCTCCGTACAAAATTTGAACCCTGTTTCACTCCCTTAGGGGTTGAATTTTGAAAAACTATTTCTTAGTGCAAGCCTACGTTATATAAGAAACCTCTCTGCAAAATTTCAAGTTTCTAGCCCAGCGGTGGGGGGTACGTCAGTCAATCAATCAGTTTCTTCTGAATATCGTTCTTAATTCTGAATATCGTTTTTAAACGTGTATAAAATTGCAGCATAAGTTGCGCAATAATAAGTGGCGCATAGCGTGTGAACAGCCTGTCAACTTTTAAAAATGTCTTCAACATTTTTAAGTTGCGCAACTCATTTATGTCGCAATTTTTGACATTTTATTGCTGCTGTGTGAACATAACGAGCAATTTTATAATTGCGCAATAAAAACTTGCGCCACAAAAGTGTACAAGTCTGCGAGTACCTTTAATCCGAGAGAGTAGACACGGAAGTGAACTTTAATAATTTTGAAACTGTTACTATTTTCTGTATTCTTCAGATTGTTCAATACCCACACTCGGCACCACTGGACATGTGTAACTTTTCTTAAAATCATCCATCAACACTGTGAGCCAAGAATAAATAATAAATTAGGTTGAACGGGTCGAAAGACGATAGACCGCGGTGAACTGGAAATTTCTGACCAATGAGCTGCAAGAAATGTCACTTAACGAAATTTTAAACTGTTCCGTGTTTTTTTATTTTTACCAATATCTTTTATTTATACTGCTCGGAAAATTGGTTTTTATTTTTACAAGGATTGAATAGGGGTACCTAGCATTCTATAATTATTATATTTGTATTTCTAGCCGTACTTTTTTAGAACGGGTGCAAGGGAAACGTCCGAGGTAACCACAAAACCATTAAATCGTATAAAAATATTAAAAAATGAAAAATATTCTCCAAACTACCTAACTACATCTCAATACATTTTTACTTTTCATTTAGTTACAAAAGTATCCTACGAGATGGAGCCACCCCAAGTTGTTGGCGGACAAACAGATGTAAATAAATGCCTCTGTTCCTCTCTACATACTCTAAGGTTTCTACAGAACTTTTGACTAATGTGTTTGGCAAGTGACCAGAAAGATTTTCTATTGTGTATATTGAAGTTGTTAATCTAAGCACATTTTTTTCCAAAACTGTGCATCGTTAACTGAAATTTTCAAAAAGTATCTAACAGCCTCATAATAATTTTTAAAAAGTTACCCTCTAAAAAAAGTTTTTCTGAGGCATCCTCTATGTCAGTCTATGTTTAGTAATCGTAGGAAATACTATGTATTTACACTCCTACTCCTGCAAAGACTTTTTCTAGTGTAAAACCTACTTGAATTTAATAATCTCTATTAGATTTGATACAAACGAAAGCGATGTTAAAGCAATTTTGTTAAAGTTCAAGACCTAAAGCGATTTACGTTGATAATAATGTATCATTAACCCTCTCTGTTTCTAAACTTTGCTGCTGTAGATGTTATATTAGCTATTCAGGAAATATGTTCTCTAAAGGGACATTGCCTAGCCTAGAATAAGATAAAGCTTAAATAAGGGACACGAAGTGGAATATGTAAGGAAGCAAAAAGTGTCACGTCATAGCGTAGCACACCGTTGTAGGTGTATCGTGGTTAAAAGTGTTCATCAACGTATCTTTCTGCGCTATCAACACGGCAAATGTGTTGGTCAGCCTGAAGGTAAAAACACTATTTCATCAATCCCAATCAAAATCAAAACCCAGAAACTTATACTGGGCATGCCTTTCGAAAAACATTCGCTACACTACTAGCCAATACTGGAGGCGACGTACTAGCCCTTAAAAGACACGGAGGTTGGAAATCGGATACTATTGCTGAGGGCTTCGTTGCAGATAGCTCCAACAAAAATGAGGTAGCAAACAAAATTTTGTAGAATAAAACCAGTCCCACATATACCATCATATCAGAAATTCCCAGTATGTTAATGAAAATATCGCATATGAGTACCTCCTCTATGTCAACAAAAACCACAATTGCGGAATTTAATGGGAATGACAATAACGGCGAAGACAGAAACAAGCTTCAAGAACAGTCACCAAGTTTTGTTAGTTGTGAATTTAAAAATTGTGCTTTATACATAAGTAAATCAATGAATATATTATGTATATTATGTCCCAAGCTCATTTACTTACTCTCCTAGGGTTGTAAGTAAATCACTTACATCTCTAGGGAAGTAAGTTGTACTTACGTCTGTCAAATTAATGACATTATAGTGACATAATAATGACTTACAAAGCAAGGTGTGGAAAAAACATATTTCTTTATTTTTACTTGTTTATTTACTTTCATACTGTTGAGTATATAAAAAATTCCTCGATTGTATTTTCTTTGAATTCTAACAAACTGTAAATAACGTTGGTGAATACCCGTCCCATTATACAACACTTACACATGCATACAGATTGGCTCAATAAAAATAGATATAAATAAATAATTAATAGTAGGTACCTACTGATTTTATATAAGTTGTTATTCCCAAAATATTTTCTACGTAACTCAGAAAGGTTAAAAGCTTAACAACTTCTTGTGGGCCGGCAAATTCTCATACGGAATCCGCATTCTCTATGTAAATTATTCGCTGGTGTGATGGCCGCTTGTGGATAAGTTGTCGAGAAAGGCCGTTTACTACGGTACACGGCCGCCTGCGGTAATAAATGGAAAATTACTTATATGTACTGAAAGACAAATCTCATTTAGAATTTCACTCTTTATCAAATAGTTATAGCAGATACAGGGCATTCCATTTAAAAAAATTACATTTTTTGTTAATATCACGTGATTCCGATGTTCAATTGTTTTTTTGACATCAGCATAATAATTAGTGTGAAAAAATACACTATATACTTTGTTTATTTAGTCGAATTCGTCGCTCTCATAATAAGAAAGTTAGCAATAGTGCCGACTTCATTTTCAATCGGCTGTATATAACTACGGCCTGCCTTACTGTAAAAAAATTCAGAACAATGAAATTTCCAAAGCTTCTCCCTGTATGGCCGCATCTTACTATCACACTGTGTAAGCCGGCAACCTTAAACATGTACTATTGGATTATGCAATTTTATTAAATAATCATCAATCAGCGCCATAGATGCAACGTCACTGTTTGTTACAACCGGTTTGCACTTGAACCTATTAACACAGTTTATAAATTATCGCGTTGCTGTTTAAAAAAAATAACAAATGTGGGACATACTACAGAATAAGATAGTATACAGTATGTCTCCGGATGGGGTATAGAAGAGGACGAATGGATTAAATTTTGCAAGATACGTAAAAATGTCACTCCTAATAAAAGTTTTTGCTTGTAAAATAAATAATATTTGCGTTATGAAAAATTTAATTTTTTATACAGGCAGCATAAAAAATTCGAAAACATTATTTTGCGTAAGAGTAAACATACCTTGTTCATCATTTTCTACCAAAAGAACAAATATAAAATATGTTTTAAATTAAACCCAAGCAAACCCAAGTCGAAGTAGAAGATTTCATTACAAAATTTGAATATTACGAGTTCTATGACATAATTTTTTTAAAGTTCCAACTATTCTCTCACATACCTTTAACCAGAGTACTAGTTTCTCCATATTAAACAATAATGACACCTATGGACATATTTGTCAATGTGTTTAGTAAATGAAGCAATTATTTAATTTAAAATACATACTTCTCATCAAAATGCTATCTACTGAACAAGGCATTTTTATATTTAAGTGTTATGGGGATGGCAAAGTATCATCCCGCTACATCATGGAACACTTTAGCGAGAAATTTGTAGGAATCCCAATAACTGAAATGACAATCTACAACACAATAAAAAAGATCCAAAGAACTGCGGTTTTGGATCTTAAGAAGAAGAAGAAATATGACCAAAACGATGCTGCCACAGCTTTACTTCTGCAGACTGTTAGAGAAACTCCTGCGATGTCCCTTAGAAATCATGCTAAACAACTTCTATAAGTTGTGAAAAAATCTCATTTAGATGATCTTTAAAAAGGGAGATGAAGCGAAAATACTATATTTTTGTTTATGGGTGGGAGACCAAATTTTAAGTGGAAATATCCATTTTTATAAACTTATTATGTTTTCTGATGAATGTACATTTTCTACTGATGCAATGATTTCCAAAGTGGTCGATATCGACCCCGAAGGGTCAATTTCGCCTTGCGGGTGGGTCCATGTCAGCGACAAACAAAATTTTGGGGTCCACCCACATTCATTATCAATTCAGGCGTTTCGTCAATGACTCTGTACTAATGGAACTGTAGCATCCCAGCATGTCAGGTACTCGTCTCCAGGAAACCGGCCGGTGGCACGTAGCGACGTAGAAATGCAAAGCGGACTCACTCGATCACGGGGCCGTACCAGGCCCCGGATCACGCCACATAGAATTCTATTCTACGTGTCAAAGTCACATGACTACTCAAACAAAGCGAACGATCTATCACATGGCCACTGTCATTAGTGTCAAAATCGCCTAGAATTCAATGCATCGTGATACAGCACCTGTTTCGATGCCGGTACTGTCAGGCCCACTCTAACCATTGGGCTAATAGGGGCTGCAGTCCTAGTGCGCCAGTGCACAGTGTAAAGAAATTGAAAATTCGTGGTCATTGGTACTTTACTTCACTGTTTTGCAAAAATTGTGGCACATAAAAACATATATTCGAGTGCGTTATTACTGTACTAAATGTAGACCGACGTAGTAGCTTACTAGGTAACGGTCGCTCAAAAAATATAATTATTTTTTAACAAAATAAATAAAACAATACTGTTTTCGGTTTAAAGCAACGTTTAATAGACTTAAACACTGATTACAAAAAATATACTTTAATTATTGATCTATCAGAATTGTCTTCCTCGACGTTAGTTTCTTTAAAAAGTGTTTCGGTTTCTGAGAACAGATATTTTTTTGCAGTATATTTGGGTCTAATAAAGGAAATAAGGAGGTCTGAAGAAATTAGCAAGTTGTGCAGTATGTCCTCAATATCCATGATCCGTCCTTGCTTTTGCGCGTAATGTTCTCGGAATATCTATCTAGCTTCTGATGCCTCTTCTCTTAAGATAAATGTCCAATAGGATTAATAGGAATATAAGTAATGTTCTCACAAATTCCTGCCCAATGTATGAATAGCATGTGAACACTTGATGGCATATAGTACCAACTATATAATGAGACATACAGCATTGTAGTATCTGTCAAATAGTCTCGAAAAGTAGCAACATTTAAAACTTTTATTAGGAGTGACATTTTTACGTATCTTGCAAAATTTGGTCCATTTGTCCTCTTCTAAACCCCATCCGCGGAAATACTGTATAGTAAATTGATAGTAAGATAAGTTCATTAATATTGTAAATATAATCCACTTCATGTAAATTTAGTAAATTAATATTAAATAGATACATTTTTACTAAATAGAGTCCAAATATTGAGGCCGCCCTAGTTATTTTACCATAAACTATCAGGTTAGTTGAAATATATTATTTGGTACAAGGCAAAAATTAGATAAATATTAGAGAAAACAAGAAATAAAAATTATTTTTCTAATATTTATATATTCTGTATTTTTTTTAAAAGCCAAATAATATCTTCTAAAAATATATCAGGTCATTATAATTTATATTTATATAAACTACAATTTGGAGTTAAGTGAAGTTTTGATTAACATTAAATGCAAAAATCTGCGGGAAGCGGAATAAAAGTATAACAAGAAGAAAATAATAATCATGCGGTATAAATAAAATATATATTTATACTTGGAAATTCCCTTTCGAATATCAATTTTAAAATAAAATTCTTCCACTCCTTCGATTTCTAAATAAATAGATGGGAATTTTTGATAATGTTAAACTCTTACCTCGATAAGATTTGGTAATTCAAAAAATACATATTCTGCATGTAACTATCCATAATAACCTCTTTCACTAAACCTTAACGTCATAAAAGAAAATACCAACATCCTAAATCAGCTTGGCAATAACGAGAATCCACGATACACTTACAACGGTATGCTACGTAATGACGTCACTTCGAGGGAAAATCTTAAATTGACCAGGCGCTTACCTGAGCAAATGAAATATGACAATAATATTTTAATAAACGTCAACTCGACACACTACCCGACAATAAACTGACCTGTAATAATTTTAATAAACGTCAACTCAACACAGAACCCGACAATAAACTGACCTGTACTTATGTACAAGGGGTGCAAGCGTCTAGTCAATTTAGGATTTTCCCTCGAAGTGACGTCATAGCGTAGCATACCGTGTATCGTGCGAGAATCCTAGGATAATATATAATTTTCATATTCGAAAAATAAAAACCAGTATGTGCACAATGACGTGGGTTAATTGTTCGTGTGTGATCGGCATTTTACGGAAACGTGCTTTTCTGTAAGCTTCAGGGTTGCTTTGAAAACTACGCCGTGCGGCTCACTCGTTTGAATTGGCACGTGACTCGGCATCTAAAAGTCCTATTTTTAATTACGTGAGGATTCCATCGGTGCATCGCACGGTGTAGTATTCGAACCATGGATTTATTATATTATAAGGATTCGATGTCCGTATACTGTGAGCATATCGAACGTGAAGCCTTATATTTGTTGTTTGTTTTCCCCCAGGTTTTTAGTTTACGAACTACGTACTTGAATCAAGGAGGGTAGTAGAAAGAGATAAAATAGCATTGGAGTGTTGGAGCTCAGAAGTATTGCTGTCTGTGCTGGTTGTTTAGGAAAACGGCTGAACCTCGGTTACACGTACGTCTTTGTCTAATGAACTAGAAAAGAAAAAGTGCGACGTATAGATTTATATAGATTTATAAATGACTCGGAGCGACTTTAAATAAACACCTTTAGAAATAACATAACCTATAAATAATAAAACCTTTTTAACTTAAATTTATTATTATTTAGCAGAAAAATAAAATATTTTAGGGCTTTTATTACTTTTAGTAAATCTTGTGATGCTTCTAACGTATTTTTTGTACAAAAATACAAGGTATAATAAGATGTGGCCAATGTTTACAAATTGTGTTTACAGTGTCGTTTAGAATGGTTTGTTTTGGCTTCAAAGAATGTTAAATCATCCCATATCCAGTCTTAATAAATCCATGATTCGAACGCAACCCCAGTTCGCAACCTCTTGGGTTTGAGCGGTCGAAGTGTGAAGAACGTACAGTGTTGCTGCATACATAAAAAAATCAGAGAGTTAACCATATTTTAAGCACTTTTAGCCATACTTATGTAAATGATGTCAAACACAAACCGTCTACATTATAATAGCGAATGCCAGCAGTGCTATTTATAAGGATAATACTGTACTCATAGTCAAGATGTCTTATTATTGGCAATGGAAAAAATATACCAAATCATAACGCTCTAGTAACATCACGTATGTAGAATTCCGCTAACCTTGGTTGTTATTAGACCAACATTTACCGAAATAACTTTTGTTTCCTAGTTCTATTTTAATGTTTTTTCGAAATTTTTTCTTTCTTAATCTTTTGTCCCGTTTATTGGCATAATGCCCTATCACATTCCTCGAATTTAGAAATAATATGTGATAAATGGATCAATATATTGTTAGCGTTAGCATTTTATCAGATGGACACATCAAAAAGTCTAAACAATTATAACGTTTTCAGGTGACACAGGAAGACTAATGGTCGCGTTATAATTTTTTAATCCAATAAACTAATAAACAAACATATTTGTTTTTACTACCCGTTTCCAAAATAGAAAGAAGCAGGTAGATAATAAGCTGTACATGTGTACATTACTATGTTACCATCATAAAAACTGTAAATCTTCTATACTTATGAAAACAGTGACAAAATTAAAGCTTGCTGCTCCAAAATTATCAAAGTATTGATCAGGTGACATTGTTATTGGAATTTACGTTGTTTGATAACTACATGCTCAAATTGATCTTTAATAATAACTATTCTAAAGAAAATATTAAAAATGACAGTCCATCTTTAATTCTTTCCTTACCCGACAATTTTTTTTTAGTTTATTGATTTTTTGTTAGGTCTATCCAGTTAATACAAAAAATTGTCACTTTCCTTGGTGTCAGTTTCGCGTGTCAAATTTTGGTCACAAAGCTAAAAATAGGGTCAAAATAGCTCAGTTTCGTGGCAATTACCCATACATAAAATAAATAAGCATCTTACCTTCGTTAAAAGTAATTTTGTTTTCGCTGGTCGTACTGCTCGACCTCGTACTTTTCGCGCTGCCATCGTACTGGTTGTACCGCCTTCTCGCCGGAGTTGACTGACTAGAATAGGGATATTTGGAATAGTAACCGCTACTGTAACTGTGGGAATTGCGGCTGGATACCGCTGAGGAGTTTGTGTTTGATTCTTCACTGTCGCTGTGCTCATCTGAAAAGAAAAAGAAGATATTTGTAAACATAATTCTCTTAATACGTTTAGTCCGAAGCTGTGACGTTAAAGTGTACTGGGTGTGGTATGTATGAAAGTTGAAATAACTATCTTGGAAAATCTGTAAAGTAAATAAGAAGGACCAAAATAAAATTTAAATCACCCTGTATCTCGAAAAGGAAGCATTATCGGACTTGTTTACCTGTTTTTCAATACCCTGTATATGTACATAATAATATAAGGACTACTAGAAGAGAGTATACAAAATCGTGACACAAGCGCTTATTATTCTCGTACTTACACTGGTACAAATTTTATTTACCTCTATAAATTTTGTATTACCATCCTGAAATTAGGACAAGGGCAATTTAGAACAAAGAAGTCGGCTCTAAGGCCCGAACGTGCCTTTATAGGGCTACAGCTGCAAACGCCAATATTTGCATGCATTTCGTTTAGGACCTTCTGTGAGAGAAACTGCCTGGTCGGGTTTTATAATTGTGGAAGCTACAATTTGGATTAAAACGAATTTAAAATTTTTATAGACTATGAAATCGGAGCAATATACTTTTCTTTCCAGTACAAGACAATAAGGGCCAGATTCACCATCGCTAGACCGGTCTAAGAGGCCATTATTTGAGACGTGAGAGTATTAGTACCTAATTTATCTTTGAAACTTCCAAACTTCAAAAAGAGATAAAAGCTTAGAATATTCCTGCCTTCCAATCTCTGAATGTAACGAATATAGTATTTCAGCTCATTGAGATGATATTTTGGTTTTAGCGTTGACAACTGTTATAATTTTAAAAAATATCTTAGCCAAAATACCGCACGACGCGCTTCGTGGCGTCTGTTGCCCACAAATTACGTCTGACTTTATTAAGATGTCAGTATTTCTAAATTCAGTTTAAATAATATGTTGCTGTCATAATGGTGCAATAAAGTTGTGCTCTTACATATTGTTTCTTAAATAAAGTTTAAATTAGAAGTTCTGTATTTAAGATATACAGTGAAGGAAAATGAGCAAAATTAAACATCATCGCTAAGCCTCACTAAACAGGTTTCAGGCTGGATTTGCCGACCACACCCATTTATTGCCAACTTAATTTTATTTTAGTATAATTTCTTGCTTTATATTTCCTTTGTATGAATACTTTCACAATATTAACCATAGATTCATATTCTATGAGTATTTTTTAACGTATTAATAAAAGTTTCAAGATATTTTATGATTTATTTGCGGAAAACAATATTTAAAAAGAATATTAAGGTCCTAGTGACAGAAAAAATGACCCCATAGATATCTTGAAATAGTAATCGTCAAAATGAAATTAAGTAGGCCACCATGGACGCGATCGGAAAATGCCACATTAATGTCTGGTGTGGTATTATCGGGGATAGAGTTATTGGTCCGCATTTCTTTGAAGGACATTTAAATGGAGAAATGTACACAGGTTTTTTTTAAGAAACCAATTGCCCCAATTATTTAACCAAAACATAAAGCCTGACTTGTGTTTTCAACAGGACAGATCTGAGCCCCATAATGCAATACAGGCCCGTAATCATTTGAATGAAAGATTTGAAAACAAGTGGATTGGACGAGCCGGTCCGGCTAACTGGCTTGCTAGGCTAGGTCTCATTAGTTATTTTAAAGTTAATATTGTCTCAACAAAACATTATTGAAAAAATCCAAAAAAAAATAATTCTTTAAATATAGACTTATTGTTGGAGTTCAAAAGTATTCCTACTTCTTTGAAAACTATATTACCATTTTTTCAATGACCAAAATATTATTGGAAACCAATAAATTGCTACTATTCCTTAGAGTGTAGAATTGTCAGAGCCAAAAAATTAAACTATTTGACGAGAATGCTTAAATATAATTGGGCGAAAAATAGCTATTTGTAGGCGGTGCAATTCAAATTACAATATATTTTATTAACTAACAAGAAATACAGCTTAAATAGAAAATCTAAAAATTAAGTCCATAATCATAATCCTTATATAATATTAATTAAAATAAACACTCCAATAAAACATATAAGGTATTAGGGAAATAATAAAAAATATTAATTCAATGGGTTCTATTGCTGGCTGAAATATTACTTCTATTGCTCGCGCAAACCCTTTGGAGAGGTTAGAATTGTTCTGTTGGTATTTGTTCGTTAAATAGTCGTTTAAGCTTGCAGCCTGTTTGTTTATTGCGTTAAAAGTACGCCAAAAATAATAAATCGTTTGCAATTCTGGGGACTGCCGACTGGAGCAAGTCATTTTAGTGTTTCATGGTATGTAAGTAAAACAAATCTAAAAAGCTTTGCAATAATAAGTATTTCGATTAAATAAGATGTATATTCTTACAAACAAACGTTTGCTGAAACCAATAATAAATTTTGTATTGAATTTAGAGTAGGGTATTACTGCATCAAATAATTGTTATATTTAAACGACCTATCAAAAACCAGTTAAACCTTATATTTCAAGCAATCTTATAACCTGTTGGTTAACAATGATAAACTAGTCATTGAAAAAAACCGAATTTGTATTGTGCAATACGGAATAGAGTACGTCATTGAGTGAATTGGTATCTAATTGAATATACGACAGTGTTTTTTCTGTGTAAGAGAAACAGACATGAGTCAGCTATAAACTTATGAAGTCACAGTTCGCAAAAGTCTAAACTGCAAATTTCAAATATTCAAACTTTTCCAGATTTCGGTTCGTTGAACATAAGCCCGAAAACGCTCAACGTGGATATATTCGGTCATCTTTACATAAAAAAATAATGAAACCATTAGTGACGGTTTACACATGTGGCGCAAATTAAGTGTTCGTGACACTTTTTTCCCTTTTTAGATGAAACTAGATATTTTCATCTATGCATTGGTCCAGGCAACCTGTCATTTTTGACTGATGCTCCACAATATGGGATTTCGTTTTTCAACAGGTTTAAAAATTTCTCAGTGGCGGAGCATAATAAATTCTAGAGGCAACGTTTTATCGCACGTACAATCGAATGTAACTTTCGTTTAATTTTTGTTGTGTGCTTAAATATACTGTTAACAATTTGTCACTGGATTCCCGTTTTCAAAAAACGGTTACAGTTAAATTAACATTTAAGGATAGTTTTTAAAGCAACCAAGTACAAACCATTCGGGGATCTTTTGAAAAATAATGTTTTTTTTTTTAATTTTTAGTATTCCGTGCTAAAATTAGCAAAATGGACTTATGGAATCACTTCGGTGTCCGTCCGTCCGTCTGTCGCTGGCGATTTTCTCTGAAACTTTTCGCCGTAAAAATTTTAAATTTAGCACAGAGATAGAGTGTGGTAGCCCAATTATAGACGTGAAGTATAAAAAGTTGAATTTGGATTCTGGGGGTTAATATCCGGGGGTAAATAGGGAAATTGAAAAAAAATTCAAGGGCCTCGTGTAGGGTGTCAAATGAAAGCTTATTGAAGCACGAATTCAACAATATATATGATGCATTTTATTATGCACTTTTTTAAACATTTTTTGGGAATAACGCTTAAAAATTGCTGTCCGCCACCCTCATCACCAAAAAGATCGCTCAAAAAAATCTGAGAAAAATCATGAACATTGAGAATTACGTGTAGATTGAGCTAAAATTATCAGGATTGAAAAATTCTTGCGCTATCAATTGTTATACACAATTCAATTGTTTATTTCATTATGAACCATGCAGTGGTTTTAGAGAAAAAGTTTTTCAACAAAAAATATTCCTCACGATGTAAGAAACAACTTTCGATCTTACACGTTTTTGAAAATTTTTAATTTGGCTCAGTCGAAATGCTTCCCACTCAGCTCCGCGCATACGCGATGTGATACGGCGTTGTTTCTGTCGGCGACGGGTGGCGCGGCAGATGGGCGGAGATCGGGCGGCCGAGGTTTGCTTATGTTACGTGGGGGGCTAATGTCACGGAACACTTATTGCACTTGAACCGATTTTTTTTTTATTTTAACTTCCCATATTTATTTACAATCTGCAATACAAATATGTAATTCAATTTCTGAAATAATATAAATAAAAAGTTATGCAAAATGTGTTTGAAATACCTAATAGTCTAGTCCACAAGTTCAAAAGCGTGTTAATTCTTGATAAAGGTCCTAAAAATATGTACGATAGCTCATTGGATTCGGAATGACGTCTAGAAAAATGTATTCGAAGGATTTTACTGCATGATAAAAATTGCAAAAGTTATTAACAAATTAAGATGAAAAAAAAAAGGTGTTTCGTTTTTTGGCAATTACTCAAAAACTATTAATATTTAAGAAATTTAAAAAAAAGATTCATAAAGAGGAGAAAAGTTCCAAAAAAAAAGTCCCGACTCCCGTTACTCTACCTCCATTATTTATAATTTTAATTTAGTGCTGAAAATAGGGCCCCGCTCGGCCGATGCAGCATGGCCGCGCTACCGCTCAACAGAGTCTATTACATAAAATAATTTTTTTATAGAGTTAAATATCAATAGAAAAATTTTAAAAAATTATGGTGTCATCATAACACTTTAAAAAATAAAGTCCCGTTGGAAAAAATTTTTTTTGTTTCTTTTTCAAAAAGTTATACTATTGTTAACTAAGTAATTTTTCGTGGGCTTTCCTTTTAACAAAAGACAGTATAAAAGTTTAAATAATTGGCCTATAAATTTTTGGCTTCTTGGAGCTCTTCTTATATATATACTTACCTAACAAGACGACGTTATAAAAGCATCTTAAATTTGTGTATTTTGTTTATTATAATTTTTGTAAGTTAGCCAAAAATGACAATTATCGAAAATGTTGTTAACTTACAAAAATTATAATAAACAAAAGACACAAATTTAAGATGCTTTTATAACGTGGTCTTGTTAAGTATATATATATAAGAGCTCCAAGAAGCCAAACATTTATAGGCCAATTATTTAAACTTTTATACTGTCTTTTGTTAAAAGGAAAGCCCACGAAAAATTACTTAGTTAACAATAGTATAACTTTTTGAAAAATCAACAAAAAAATTGTTTTCCAACGGGACTTTATTCTTTAAAGTGTTCTGATGACACCATAATTTTTTAAAATTTTTCTATTGATATTTAACTCTATAAAAAAATTATTTTATGTAATAGACTCTGTTGAGCGGTAGCGCGGCCATGCTGTATCGGCAGAGCGGGGCCCTATTTTCAGCACTAAATTAAAATTATAAATAATGGAGGTAGAGTAAAGGGAGTCGGGACTTTTTTTTTGGAACTTTTCTCCTCTTTATGAATGGTTTTTTTTTTTAAATTTCTTAAATATTAATAGTTTTTGAGTAATTGCCAAAAAACGAAACACCTTTTTTTTCATCTTAATTTGTTAATAACTTTTGCAATTTTTATCATGCAGTAAAATCCTTCGAATACATTTTTCTAGACGTCATTCCGAATCCAATGAGCTATCGTACATATTTTTAGGACCTTTATCAAGAATTAACACGCTTTTGAACTTGTGGACTAGACTATAAAGGACATTATCTTTGTTTTGCACCAGGTAATGTAATTTAATTATTATTGTATTTCCTTCTGTTTCAAAGCAATCAATTTACGGTGTTGACAGTGCAGATTTATTGTCATTAATAAATTAAATAGGTAAGTACGTGGCAAATGAAGGATAAAAGCGTAATTGACATAGCGCACGTTTAATCTTGACGTTTTTGCTTATGGGGCATGCCGATATGCGGTCATAAAATCATAATCCCTACATTAATTTATCTTTATACAGTATGCCTATGAGTGTAATGAATGTTATGTAATTCTTTTCTTTTTTTCATCCTTTTCCTTTTTTCATCCGAGAATGGCGGATTTAGGGGGACGCGCAGGGGGCGCCCCCATAGAGCCTTGTACAAAAAGGATTTCAATAGCGAATTTTATAAAAAAAATATTGTAACATAAACATTAACCATTTCTACATATTCGATAAAATATTATAAACAAAAACAAACATTTTGCCGTCTACGTAAGGTCTTTGAAATGAATTACACCAAAAAATACCTACCTAAATAATAGATCAATACTAATATGTAACATAAAAAATGCAAGCCTTTTTGGCGTTTTTATTTACATGCTCTTAGATTGTTTCTGAAAAGATTCCTTACACATCTCACTTCTCCTGACCGCTTTTTCAAAGATGCTTTTAAGACAACGGAATTATGAAATGTTTTGAAAATATTTTCTCCGTATTGCGAAAGTATATTTTTTTCAAAAATATCTCCAAACAAATTTTTAAAACAGGTACATTTTTCGAAAATAATATTTAGAAAATTAAATTATGAACTCTAGTAGCTTGGAAAATGTTAATGAAAAAAAGACGAAACATGATCCTGAACAAACCCAAACAAACCTTTCTTGGGTTTGATCAGGTTTCCTAAGGTTTGGTACGTTAATTTATAGTAAATTATTTTTCAAAAAGCCGTTGCTTCAAAAAATTAATACTATTCGAAAAAATTTAATTTCGAAAAAGAAGTTCTCTGAAAAAAATGTATTTTTGAAAAGTACTTTAAAAAAGTTTGAAATATTGGTTTTAGACAAATTGTATTTTCGTAAGTACTCGTACTGTATATCATCCAAAATGAGAAGAAGGCATAAATAAAAAAAAAATGCTACAATATTTACACTTTCATATCAATCAAATAATTTGTTCTGTCGCGTGTAAGCTAAGATGACCAACTCTTCTAGCTGTTTCTTTTTTCAACAAATTAATATCTTTTTTTGATGTCAAGTCAGAGAAAATCTCTGGTTAAATTAAGTAAATTTTTTCGAAGAACAGCTTCTCTGAAAATATATATTTAAAAAAAAACCTTTTAAAACTACATTTCCCGTAAATATATTTTTTAGAAAATATAGTTTTTCCAAATTTAAATCATGAACTCTACTGACTTAGAAAATGTCAATGAAAAAATGACAAAAAGGTCCTAAACTAACCTAAACGAACCTTTTTTCTGTTTGGTCAGGTTTAAGTTTCCTTGCATTTGCTATGTTACTGTGTAGTAAATTACTTTCAAAAAAGTGTTGCTTTTTAATATGAATATTCGAAGTGTTTTTCGCAAAAATGTTTAAAAAATGTTCTTTCTAAAAACATGTTTTCTTGAAAAAATTTAGTTTCAGAAAGTGGTTTAAAAAAATTCGAAGTTGGTTTTTGAAAAAAAAATTTGAAAACATCCCTAGTTTTCGAATATCTGTATTATTGAAAAAGTTCTGTTTTCGAGAAAATATAGTTTGGAAAAGTGTGTTTTCGAAAAATTTTCATATGTCATCAGTCCAAATGGACTGAAGGTATAAGTAAATTTAAAAAAATGCTAGAATATTGGTAAATAAGGATGAAAAACCGTTCTGTTTTCGCAAGAAGTGCACTACTAATTGAAGAAATCCACCGAATTGCATTATTAAACGAAACATCCTGTATAACTGAATTTTTTACCGAAGCTAGTTGTACTATTCCTCTATTAACCCAAAGAAATCAATTCTGTTTCCGAGAAAAACAAACCTGTTCGCCTTAGGTTAAGCTTTACGTTATTTTTGCTGATCTCCTGACGTCACTTTAAGCTGCTTGACGTCACCTTGCACTAATGGCAAATGGCTGCTTTTTAAATTGTATTAAAATGTACCGAAAAGTAAAAAAATATATCCTAGTAATTTTCTTTAAAACAATTTTTTTCGGTTTGTAATGACTTCCTTAAACGATCTATGTAATAAATAAAATACGTACATATTCCTTATTGGAATACTGCATTTTTCGAAAACGACTACCACGTGCTAATCGCTTTACATTATATTTAATGCTGCGCGCATTCGGCCGTCTACACACTTAATAATATATATATTATTTAATATTATATTGATCATATTTTTTGTGTCGATGAGCTATGGAACCCTTGAGCTACAGGAAAAGTTGAACTCGTACTTGACCGATTTTGTTATTCAGAAACTTTCCTGAACCTTCGCTTTACAATGTCACAAAATACTATAATAAAAGTTTTATAAATTTAGAACGGGAAGCTTGACAATCGCGTGAGTAAATTCGCCTAATCTATTGTAGTATCTCCATAAAATAGGGTAGAAATGGAAATGTTCGCTAAGAAAATTGATTTTTACGGCTTTATCCAGCTTTAGCCTACCGAAAATATGCCATTTTTTGCAGGAAAAAAATGGAGACAAACGAAATCAGACAGGAAAATAAAATATCTAATGAAACACTAGGTCTACGACTTTAAATTGTCCTTATGGTGTGCGGGTACAAAAACCGCTCAGAAGCGCTTAAGGACTAAGGGCATTTGCCCCCCACCCCTCCTTCCTCCAAATTCATTAATAAGTACATTCACAATACCTATGCTACATAAAAATTAAAGCTACAGGGTATAAAGATTAGTAGTTATACGAGTAGTTTTAATTAATTAATAAATTAATTAATTTTATTTAATTAATTGAAATCAGGATATGTAAAATCGTTTATTTATAATAAAAGCAATAGTGAGGTGTTCCTTAATTAATAGGCGGATCGTTGCTAATGAGCGACGCCTGGAGTCTGTTCTTTCGCGAAAGGGTAGCCGATTGGCTGGCGCATTCGTGTGCGATCGGCATTTTGCGTGCTGTTCTGTCAGTTAGTTGTTCAAGCGTTTGTGAAATATTTGAAATTAAAAGTTTTGTTTGCTTGTTTATATTACAACTGCGATTTTAATTAAATATGTATGTGTATTTTACACAAAAATGCTGAATAAATGCTTGACACCACAGAAACTTCAAGACATCGGACAAATACGTTCTAATATCTATGGACGAATGTTAAAAAAAAATACAGCAATAAGAGTAGAGTACACTTTAACAAACGTACAGTATAGCTGCATAGAAAAAATTCAGCAAATTGAATATATTTCCAAACACTTTTCGACCATTTTTAAAAACAAATTTACAATCCATGTAAATGATTACCCATACGAACCGTTTAAATTACTACCAGTGAATCTTATCAAATAATGTACGATTTGGGCTAAAAAATGGGCGATTTTACCATTGAATTGAAAAGCTTAAATAAATTTAAATTTTAAAAGCCCTCACAATATTGTCCGGCCGCCTTTTCCATCCGCTCTCTTCAAAACGGTTTAGTAAACTCGTTTTTAATCAAAACACATTTAAAATTTTGTTAACTACCAATTTACGTAAGTCGTTTCAGTTAATCTGCTTTAACCATAGGCCTAAATAATTTCATCTTAGGCTTTAACTCTCAAACGGATTAAGCAACTGCAACTCTGTTATTAACGTTGTTATATATGAGCGTTTTATAAATATCTATTTGTAATACACCGTTTTAAAGGGAGCGTATAAACGTCGTACTATGACGTAGGCAGAACTTTCGCGAGTTTTTATAAGAATACTTGTTTGTTTTTTATTTTCTCATAACACGTTTCATTAAAAGGAAAGAACATCGAAAATCTTACTTTGTCTTGCTTTGCAGTATGTCCGCGGATAGGGTTTAGAAGAGACAGATGGATCAAATTTTGCAAGAAACGTAAAAATGTCACTCATAATAAAAATTTACCTTTTTATACAGGGAGCCTAAAAAATACAAAAACGATATTTTGCGTAAGAGTAAACATACCTTGTTTATCATTTTCTATCAAAAGAACAAATATGAAATATGTTTTAAATTAAGCCCTAAAAGTAGAAGATTTCATTAGAAAATTGAAATATTAAAGGTAACGAGCTTTATCACATTATTTTTTGAAAGTTTCAACTATTCTCTCTCACACCTTCAGAGTACTAGTTTTTACATATCAAACAATAATGGCACCTAAGTCAATGCCTTTATTAATTAAAGCAATTATTTAATTTAAAATACTTCTGGTCAGAATGAGATCTACCAAAAAAGGGTTTTATAGTCCAGTGTTATGGGATGGCCAGCTACATCATCGAACAATTTGGCGAGAAATTTGTAGAAATCCCAATAACTGAAATGACAATCTATAACACAATAAACAAGTTCCAAAGAACTGGTTCGGTTTTGAATCTTAAGAAGAAGAAGAAGAAGAAGAAGAAAACGATGCTGCTACAGTTGGCTTAGGTTAGAGAAACTCCTGTGATGTCCTTTAGAAATCGTAGTAAACATCTTCTAGAGGTTATGAAAAAAACTCATATTCAAATGATCTTAAAAGAAAATAAAAAATAACTTATTTTCGTTCAAACCCCACTTTAACCAAACATTAAGAGAGGAAGGATAAAGCGAAAAGACTAGATTATTTTTGGGTGGGAGACCAAATTTTATACGGAGATATCCATTTTTATAAATTAAATATGTTTTGTAATGAATGTAGATTTTCTACTAATGGAATGGAATGTAGCATCCCAGCATGTCAGAGTCAGGTACTTGTCTCGAGAAAACCCCGAATTTAGAGTAATGAGACAATATTTTACAAAAGTGAACGTGTGGGGCGCGATATCAGTCCATAGCATTATAGGCCCATATTTTTTAATAACACCTGCAATAGAATATCTTACCTAATAATGCTGGATACATTTTTTAGCGATGAACTCGAAAATTTGCTCTTAAATTGTCGTAAAAATGTATTTTCAACAAAATAGTTGTCCAGCACCTTGCGCTTGCGAGGTAATAAAATGGCTTCACCGCAATTGGTAGAAATGGCCCAATTTTGTGGCCCCCAAGGAGCCCCGACTTGTTTTTCTTTACCAAAACATGCCTAGCGGTCTCACTATTAAAAAACCTGAACTTGGCATAGGTCCCGTAAGTAGCAACAGAGATATACAACTTTAAAACTTCACCAGCCGCCACTGAGTTATATACTTGAAGTAAATATCCTAATTCAGCAAAATAATTATTTTTGAAGAAATAAATATTGATTTCCAACAATTTTAGTAGAATTTTTCATGACAATAACTGGATTTTTCTAAAAGGGCAATATTTTCCATTTTTCTATGATCCGCAAAATCTTTATTTTTGGTCATAATAAGATGAAATTTTATGGATAGGTTAGAACCAATATATATTAAAGTGTAAATAATTGAAAGTCAAAGTTTGTTCAAGTGAA
Organism: Philopedon plagiatum; assembly: GCA_963971165.1. NCBI lineage: Eukaryota > Metazoa > Arthropoda > Insecta > Coleoptera > Curculionidae > Philopedon > Philopedon plagiatum. The sequence continues at coordinate 101,018,304 of OZ020193.1, forward strand.
CAATATTTAGAAATTTTTTTTCAGTTTCTGAAAAGTTTTGTTTTCCTGACTTACGCCCTTTAAAAAAAACTATTCATTTGTTGTTTTGGTAGAAAATGATTAACAAGGTATATTTACCCTTACGCAAAATAACGTTTTCGTATTTTTTATGCTCCCTGTACAAAAAATTAAATTTTCCATAACGTGACTCTTATTTATTTTATAAGCAAAACCTTTTATTAGGATTGACATTTTTACATATCTCGCAAAATTTTATGCATTTGTCCTAGGGTTGCCACCTTTTTAGAATTGGGAAAAAGGACTTTGGAAAAGGCGGGAAAATTCGCTTTCGCCATTTTATCAAAAACTGTATTTTTGGGTTTCCTTTTGGGGAAAATAATATACATATATTTTTTTAAATAAATATTTATTTTTGAAACTTAAATCTATATTTTTCATTTGATTTTCCAGCTTATAATATTTTTTGGTCATTCTTTATCGTATAATAATTATTCGTTACAGGTATCCTCAAAATTAACAGTAAAATCAAAAGTTCAGCTTTATTTAAAGTAACTATGCACCTGTTTCTTTCATCTCGCCAATTAATGCCAAAAACAGAAAAAATCGTTCTTCGATTATAGGTTGTGGTTATGTTTGTTTTGTTCTCTTCTCTCTTCGTTTTGATGATGGGGTTGATGGACTTCAGTCGAAACGCACGCAACGTCCATCGACGCGAAAGACGAATAATGCTCTCAGCAGTGTCAGAATATTACGTAAACGTTTGAATCTCACTTTTAATTTTAGAAATTATTTTAACTGCGAAAATGCGCTAGCAAGGTCGTCCGAATATCAGTTTGGGCTTTAAAAAGGACATTTTAAGCTAAAAAAAGCAGAAAGGACAAAACTCCTTAAAAAAGGACTGTCCTTTCCAGAAAAGGACAGGTGGCAACCCTAATTTGTCCTCTTCGAAACCCCATTTGCGAACATACTGTATACAGTGGCACCAAATTCGGAATTAAGTGAAAGAGGCCATTGTAAAAAAAAAATAGTGTGCCATTTGCAAATATTTTTAAAAACCATCCACCGGCTTTCCTAAATTTTATTTGTTTTTTAAAAACTGGAGCTATTTTAGGATACCAAAGTTTACAGAATAATATATTCTTTAAACTGCCACGATACCTTTTTATATAATCTGCTCACAAAATACTAATTTTAAGATTTATTGACATAATAAATTTGGTTTATGGGCTGTAAATAGGATTATGGTGCTTTTTGTGTCATCGTTAGCTATCATTATCTGGTTACACATCATAACAAAGCATTAGAGGAAAAGATGGAATTATCATAGTGTATTTTCCTAGATATACTACATTATTTTGTAAATTCTTGAGTAGCCTTAACCATGGGCGCACCCAGGATTTTGTCTTGGGGAGGGGGGGCTCATGTGTCTTGGGTGGATTTCTCTAATTATAAGTGCACTTTTTTAATTTTTGTTTGTCTGGGATGTTGACTTGGAGGGGGGCTGCAGCCCCCAGCCCCTCTCCTAGGTGCGCCCCTGGCCTTAACCACAGCCTTAACATATACATATATTTTTCCGATTTGCTAACCACTATAACGGTGACTGAGTGACTGTTTTCGTTTCGTCTTTGTCTTCATTATAGTGTTATTTGACATCTGTATCAATTTTGTCCTCTGGTAAGCCCTTCTTCCTGAGCTGATTGCAACTGGTTTCCTTAATTTGAGTCACCAATAAATTACAAAGACGTTTAAAAATAGCTCCTTATTAAGTATGTAGGTATTCATTATTTTTGAACTTCCCCTAGTTTAAAACAAGATCGCAGCACGCAAGCTTTTTTGCCACTCACGTTTTTCTTTTTACAGGGTGTTAATTTGAACAAATTTTTTGTCATCATCTATTTTTTTAGTGTTCTGTGAAACGAAATGGATTATTATTATTATGGATTACACTTCGATGTCCGTCCGTCCGCCCGTCTGTCACCAGCGATTTTCTCTGAAAGTATTCGACTTAAAAATTTGTGTGTTTTTGAGCGTCGTCCAAGAAATGCTCTTCGTTATAAGATCATTTTCATATTTTTTCACATGTGGGAAAAATATACCACTCTTGCTCAGACACCTCCACAATTTTTTTTTAGTCAGTGTCTCCGTATCAGCTAATTGAAATGTAGTACTGGAAGCTGCTACCCAATTCTTCACTAAATTGCCCATTTTTTTTTATAGAGTTTCGTTCAGGGTGACAAGGAGGTAAAGGTAACACACCGTGATCATGTCGTTCCAACAGTTCATCCAACTTGTACTGCGTCGGAAACCGAAATTTATTTTCTAAAATGGTTTTGTATAATTGCGCTTTGCTTAATTTGGGGTCTGCTGGTAATCCCGTTTCATTTTATCATTTCTTCTTTCTTGGAGGCCGTTAGCTTGGACTAAACCTAAAAGGTAGTTACCACTGATCCAATACGAAAAGCAGTTTGCTATGCATATTTGTTGTGCACTTATTTTTTAGCTGAAACGTCCCAACTTTATCAGTCACAATCTGAGTTTTATCAAACATTTTAATTACATCCTTAAAAGGGAATTAAGTACGAAATTCAAAGTCCAAACTCCAGTACTTAAGTATTTAAATCTTACGCAGGTCAGCATATGGTAAAGCGGAATTTAATTGAGATTTTAATTGTAAACAATCCAAAGTCTGGGCCAATGATTTACCTAATACGAAAATGTAATGTTGGCTTAAAATAAATCTCACAAAAATAGTCGATAATGCACACGTGAATTAAACGTATCACGTTTTGGTGCAAAACACATGACCCATGTAATTAATTTTATAAAAAAGTAGATGTGTTTGCGTGGACAATGTAAGGGATTTGCCAAAATATTTTTTCCGCGACTCATGACATTGTAGTAATCATTAGTATCTATGTATTGCGGTGAAAAAACACACAGCGAATGTTAATTGATGTAATTAATAAAGGTTTTAGATATATACACGTAGCGTTACTTGACGAAATTCTTTTATTGTTCTTTAGCTGCTTAAAAATTTAGGAAAGCATGCACCAAAAATATGTGTTAATTTGAAACATCTTTGTGTATTAAGAAATTCAGTGTAATTGCTTTAAAAATTAGGTATGATAGGTACAATAAAGTTTTTATTTTTTGAAGCGGCTCTGCCCTGTATTGTAAAACAGCTTTTTCTAAACCGGATTTACAATATTTTTCGAAAATATTTTCTCGAAAACCTATTTATAAAGTACCTTTTTTAAAAAAAGATCAGCTTTTTCAAATCATGTTCTTTTAAAAAAGGATTTATGAAATTCTCCAAAACACATATTTCGAAAGTACTTTTTTTCAAAAATGTCTTTAAAATTGATTTTTTTTAAATCGGGATATAATTTCCGAAACTGTATTTTTTCCAAAACAGTATTAGGCCAGGCTATGAACTCTACTAGCTTGAAAAATGTTAAATAAAAAAAGACAAAAAACGATCCTGAACAAACCTAAACGACCTTTTTTGAATGTTAAAAAAAATTTCGGTCACAATTAGTGTTCCATGCCATCAGCCCCCCCCCCCTAACCTGTATAATTTTGAGGGATCTCGCTTCGCTAGTCTCGCAAAATTTTGCATTCGAAAAGTTTTTCTTTCGAAAAATTGTTCATTGTTCATTGGATACAAAAATTATCGCAAAGGTCATACACTTTCTCGCCTATTTTCTACCAGTAAAATGCATTTCTTCTTAGCCTTGTTCGTCTACTAAATGTATATTTTTGAACAATTATTCCCGTAGTAAGTATTTACCGACATTTCCAAAAATAACTTACACTCACTGAATAATCAAGGCAAGAAGTCATGGGACCCCAAAATACAGACGTCAAATGTCCAAAGGCATGTGATTTCGTCTAGTGTTATATATAATAGTTCGAGAGATAAAAATAAACCGACTTCTCGAATATAAATCGATTGTAAATGTTTGTTTTTAATGTGAAAATTTTGGTTTATGTACTACCTACATACTTAGTAAAACATCAGGCTGTTTAAAAAAAGCAACGCGTAAATTTTAACAGCAATAGAAATAAAATTATCAACACCAATAAGTTAATCTAAGAAATAAATTTGACATTTTGGTGAAAAATTTACGAATCAAAAGGTACTTGAGTAGGTAAATCCGAGGACAGAAAAAGTCTATCCATAACTAATTCACATTATAAACGGCAATCCCGGCGGAAAGTCCCTTAGGATGCATTTATATTGGTAATTAAATTACTCTACCACCGTATATAGACAAAGAGTCTTTATCTGTATACGGTGCTCTTACTAAGACCGGTGTTTGTAAGACAATGCTACTACTGTACTTTTTTCACTAATAGAAAATCAACTTCCCCAACAAGCTTCAGTAGAGAATCAATTGGTTTTTATCTATTGAATTGTAGAAATAATGAAAAGAACACAACAAGCATTGATTAATGAATGCTAAGTGAGACCTTGGCGAAACGTCTGCCAGATTCCAATTTCGTCCATTGTATATATAACAATATTTCTTTACAAACTTTGAACCCCCTTTTTACCCCCTTAGAGGTTGGTTTATTAAAAACTGTAAAACAAGTGTTTAAACATTATTTTTTAGAGCACTTCTATGAAGTTTCAAGTTAATAGGAACATCTAATATTTCTCCATACAAAGCTTCAACCCCTGTTTGACCCCCTTAGGGGTTGAATTTTGAAAAACCCTTGCTTAGTGCACGCCTACGGTATATAAGGAACCTCTGTGCAAAATTTGAAGTACTTCAATAGTTAAATCAGCTTCAATCTAGCATACTGCCTATATTTCACAAATAAGACGTTGCCTATGTTCTTTCCACATCTAGGGAGCGATACTAGGGATCTCCGGTGGCCGAGTTGGTACGGCGCTAGCTTTGCAACCGAGAGATCGCGGGTTCGAATCCCGCTTCGACCATGGATGTTCTGTGATTGTTAACTGTTGGAAGGTGGTAGAGGAATTCTTACTCGGTCGAGGTGGTACCATTGAGACTGTACCACCCCACACATCCTCTTAAAGGACTGGTGAAATCCCTACCGATATTTCCAGCTCTGGACGTGTGAGTCGGATTTACCCATTATACCCAGGGACATAGTACTTAGACTTCGGTCTTCGTGGGCTGTCAGAAGATAAAAACAAATCTTCAATATTTAGCATCCTGATGGATTCCATACGAAGAGTGCCTTTCGATCTATCACCGACCTAATTTCCTCCTCTTCCCGTCCTTTTCTCACTCACTACCATCTTTCTTCTGCGAATATTGTCACGTATCCTGTTCGGAAGAAGCTTGCCCCTAACAAAACAACGAGAAACACGTAACATACCCTTACATACACCTTTACTGTTCAGCTACATACGTACATACGTACGTCACCTTTACTGTTCAGCTACACCCACTTTTTCCGCTAATATATTGTTGTCTCCAGATTTTGGAACAAAGTACCTGTAGAAGTTTTCCCTCTCCCTTTTAACACCTAATCATTTAAATACCGTTTAAATAAGTTACATCTTCCTTCCTAGACACCCGCCGTATGTCAGATAAAAAATGACAGGTTTTGATTTATAATAAATAGTCGACTATTGCCATATTACAAAATATTCATTTTTCAATTATTGCTCTAAAACAGGCTAAATAAGGGTAATAAACGAATTTACAAATCTGTTCAGTTAAAGGTTTAAAGCCCTTTAGGGAAAGCTTTTTGATAAATTGGATTTTAATGGCTATGAAAATTTTGTATCGATTTAGTCGTAGTTAAGGAAAACTTTGATGTTTAGTCTTCAGTGCGTTTTAATAAGATTGCTACATAGCCATTTTTTAATATCTCAGTAGCAAAACAAAGTTCATTAAAAATAACATATTATGAGTATTTATAATATCTTTAAACCACTTGCAACAAATCATCTAGCTTAGAACTTATATTTGTTACTTAAATAATTACTTACCACTACAGGAATTTGCTAGCTTAAAATGAAGCTCTTACCTGTAATAAAAAAAAAACAATTATTTTAATAGTAAATCTACTAATTTTTTTATACAAATCATACTTTTATGCCCGCAACATAAAAAAATTGATAGTACTATTATAATAATTTTCTAGACAGTAGCCTGCGCCCATGGAATTTTTAAGAGGCGAGGCTTAAAACGAAAAGTAGGTACAGGGACATAATTTGCGATTTTCCTAGGGATAATGTTAAAAAACCGACGCGTCGGTTTTTTAACATTATCTCCTGAGCAAAAAATCATGTAGAAGTACACACATCGGTACACACGTCGCGACGTGTGTACCGATGTGTGTACTTCTACATGATTTTTTGCTCAGGCTGGGTTGGGTTTGCTTGGGTTTGATTCAATAATGCGCATCTCAAATATTGAAATCTATTGAGCTATTAGCTCAGCTCTTATAAAAAAAATTAAAAACTAATTACATCCCTATCATCTTAAGCAATTTGTAATTCTTTATAATATTCTATCAAAGTACAAAAATACCCAAAATGACTACATAAGTTTAATTCCATTTCTTTGCTGAATACTTGGTTTAATATCTTTGAAAGCCGAAAGCGGTCGGTAAATGGCCTCATATTTTACTTACTCTCCAAATGCGATCAATATTAAGCCATTAGGTTGCATATTCGAAGGAGTTTCTACTTGGTGTTAATGTTATTTCTTTTATCTGGATTTTAGTAGGGACATCACATTCATTACATTGATTTGAGAAATCGGAGTCTGAGTAGAAAAGAAAATTAGGTGGGAAAATATTTTTCCCGCGATCGGACATTTCAGAGAAGATTTATTGTGGAAAAAGTCAATATTACAATACATCTAGTCGTTGCTAGGCAATGAAAAATAACTGTTAAGAAATATTTATTTCTGTACTGTAAGGAAATAATATTTCCTTAGAGTTGTTAGAGTACTGCAAAAGTTGATAGAAATAAGCCAGTTCTGGAGGGGTTTCAGGAGAGGAAATTTATCGTCACTCATTATTTTGCACTTTTTTACTAGATACCAAATTTATAACAGCTTGAATTTTTTAAAAACAACAAATTAGATTTATATGTGTCAACTTTGACAATACAAAATTGAGACGTTGCCATGGTTACAAACACCCACACATGGAAATACATCATACACATAGAAGTACCGATGTCGAGGGCAAAAAAGGCAAAAAATCGAAACTTAATCGTCGATTGCTTTAAAAAATATGGATACCACGTATTTCGACGAGCTCTTTCGGACGAGGTATGTGGGATTTTCATTTAGATCCATATTGACCCCGAAAAAAATTAAAAACCTTAAAAAATTTGGGTGAAAAATCGAAATTTACAGTTTTTCCCAAATAAATCCATTTTCCAGGCGTCTTAGGTATAGGTAAATGTATTGCAAAAAGAAAGTGTTTAAGTTTTTAAAGTTTCACGTATGAATCCGTTTTTCGACCCGACGTTTCGTTCTCGAGATATTAAGTACCAAAACGGCGTCTGCAAATGGCATTTTTGACCTAAAAAAATTTTCCGATACTCGCCAATTCAATAGGGTTTTGAAGCTCCGGTCCTCTACAACCTCCGAAAATTTAAATCGATTTAATTCACTTTTGCGACCTGTAATCGATATCATACAAAATCGCGTAAATTTCGCCTTTGACGTTTAATTGCTTCGAAGTCCTACAAACTGTATAACTGAATTTTTTACCAAAGGTAGTCGCACTATCCCTCTACTAACCCAGAAAATTCGATTGCTCCCCCTCTGACCGTTTTCGAGAAAAAAAATTGAAATAGTGAAAATGTCAAAACCTACGACAACAGACACACATTTTCCCCATGAACGGCTCGGTATATAGACCGCCCATGGCGGTTAACTACTTCGATTAATATTAAACTGAATAACATTTATTTAATTTAGCAACAGTTAAACAAATTAAATTCTTCACTATCACTAATACCATAATCTGACATAATTTCTAATTTAAATATTCTTAAAACTTTTAATGAAAATGCAAATTTTAATAAAAGAACTGTCACAGTCAGATCATTTGTATTAAAAAGAGGACACTTGATTAAAAAAGTATGGATTTTAAATTGGCTAATAACGCGGTTTCATAATGAAAATTTGTATCATAATGAACATTATTATGAAACATATAGAAGATATTTAATTTGAATATACGAGTACGGGTGTAGAAAAAACAATATTCAAGTTATGCTGACTAAATTGCATAATCATATTAATTAGATCATTTTTATCGCAATATTCTTGATTACCAGAAATGTAAATACGTGTTATTTCGGTGTAGTAAAACCTGTAAACCTGCGATTTAAAAAATGTGTGAAAATACTAGATCTAGGACAAGGTTCAAAGATCTTACGAGTTAAAATTAAACTACAGAGTATTTTGATAATTTGTTATCATTTGTTAAACATGTTTTGTTTCATTGTTTGATTACATTTATGTAATCAAGAAAAAAATGTGGGAATAGTCTAATGTCAGAATATATACACAGGTATCTCTATATACAAAAGAAGAAACTAACTGACTGATCGACTGACATGTCCACGCACAGCCCACACCGCTGGGTCTAAAAATTTGAAATTTTGCACGCAGGTTTCTTATATAACGTAGGTGTCTACTAAGGAAGGGTTTTTCAAAATTCAACCCCTAAGGGGGTGAAATAGGGGTTTAGACTTTGCACGGAGAAAAAATATTACATGGTCCTATTAAGTCGAAACTTCATAGAAGTACTCTAAAAAATAAAGGCCAGATTCTTCAACGCTAGTCCGGTCTAACTTGCCAACTAAAAGTTTTAAACTGACAAGAGTAAGAATAAGACAACTATGAATTTTATACTATCACATTTCCTTTTTCGCAAATTTATAAAAAAGAGAGCAATTTTAGAACGTACTTTCAACAATAATAGAACTAAATTCATTCTAGCAACCCGTTCCAAGATGAAAATCATTTGGAAACCAAGCAAATCGCTGAAATGTCAGAATAATTCATGATTTTAATGACGACTTATTAACAATGACAAGACAAAAACTTGTCAAAACATAACTAAGATCTTAATTTAAACCAGTACTAAATTTTAAATCTTAGTGAATCTGAACGTAAATATTTAAACATGCGTTTTACAGTTTTTAATAAATCAACCCCTAAGGGGGTAAAATGGGGGTTCAAAGTTTGTAATGGACACTGGCGTAACTACAGGAGGCTTAGGGGGGCATCCCTCAACGGCTTCCAGGCCCCCTCCAGAATGTTTCTGTTTTTTTCTTCTAAAATAGGCTAAATAAGCTAGATTAAAATAATCGAGAAACTATTATATTAGAAGTATAAAGATAAATGGACGTTTTTTTGGCATAATTGGCAAATTAACATAATCTTAAAACTCTGAAATTTACCTGTGTCAAGTTTTATCTTGATACTTTTAATAGAGCAGGGCTTAGCATGGGGTTAAAAATTTATCATGTAAAACCTCCTTTAAAAAAATCCACCCTATATGAAACTTTATTATCATAAATATGTTAAAACATAAAATAACTAAAAAAATAAATCAGTTTACGTGTGGTTTGTGATAACGACATTCTTGTTTTCACAGAACACACTATAAATATCTGTTAAAATATACCTGGTAATTTTTTTACATTTTTTCTTAAAATTTATACGTTGATTTTTTATGTTGTAACTGTACGGAAAAATAGCATAAATATATAATATACGAACGCTATTAAATTTTTCTGCTACCTCTATAATAAAGAGATAAGCTCACATCCACATGCCGGTCTATTGTGCCAACTTTTTATAATTTAAAAGACTTTTGAATTATTTTTATTTTGAAAACAGATAAATTTGGTTTCCACCGAATAATAATTTGTCTCGAGTAGAGGGATATGATGCTCCCCGAGTCTCCGCATGCGCAGTAGGGTCGACCTTGAACGCCCAGGTGTGCTATTGTTATTTGGCCTTGATATGCGCAGGTGTTATTCCAAGGTCAAGGTCAAGAACTTGGCCTTGAACGCGAGCAGATGTTTCTTTGTTTGGTGATGACCAGGTGTACGATGCTTATTTCAAGGTTACATTTGCGGTGCATATTTTCAATGAATGCGAGCAGCTGTTTCTTTGTTTGGTGATGACCAGGTGTACGACGCTTATTTCAAGGTTACATTTGCTTGGCCTTGAACGCGAGCAGATGTTTCTTTGTTTGGTGATGACCAGGTGGACGACGCTTATTTCAAGGTTACATTTATGATGTTAGTTTACCTTGAGTTATTACTGGGGTGTAACATGTTTTGGTATGACGGTCGAGTGGGTTGGGTCTAAATGTGGATCGGTATATATGAGGGTAGGGGGGGTTAAATTTTAGTATAGAACATTGTGTTGAGTAAAACGGTTCAAGCAAGTTAATTTGAAAGTCATGGCGTACGTGTGTGAAAATTGTGGTAAATCATTTACTCGGAGTTATAATATGTTACGACATAAACGAGAATCGTGCGTAGCACGATTTGAAAATATGCATGGTGGAAAACAGCGAAAAGTTGACGATGGGGCATCAACATCCGAGGTGCGTACTTGCACTTGCTGCAATATAACCATACCAGCAAATCGAATGGCAGGTCATCAAAGAACAATACACCATAAAAGTAATGCATGTTCACCAATATCAGCTGGTGTTGAGCTAGTGTCCAGTGCTTTTAGAAATAGGATTGCCACATACCGTATATCAAGTGATAATGAACATACTGACTATTCATTATTTTTTGATGAAATTAAAGCAAGAGTGTTAGAGGTAGTAAGTGACCTAGTAAGAGTGCGTTGTGCTTTGAAAGTTAATATGGTGGTTGTTGGTCGGTATCTTTTACCAACACAAGATAATATGTACAGTGACAAGTCATTTAATACACGCAATGAAATTGTCACTTCAGGAAGCGATTTGGAAGAAATATATCAATCATTAGTGGAAGCCATGAAGACTCAATCGACTGAGTTTCAGGAAAAAGATTCAGGTATGTTATAAATTAACGACTAAAAATAAAATAAATACTTATGTCATTCTTTTTTGTTTTCGTAGGTTGGGCTCTGGAAAAAATTCTATACCTGGAAGTAAATGTCAACGAGTATAAACCTTTTGGTGGATCTTCATATATAAAGTTACCCCGATTCATCGAATTGAAAAAAGCCATCATCAATGTGTTTAATCAAGATGAGTGTTGTTTTGCGTGGTCAATCGTGTCTGCTTTGTGCCCCACCACTAGAATGGCATCACAGATTCAATCTTATCCACACTATTCAAGAGTGCTGAATTTTACAGGTATAGACTTTCCAGTAAAGTTGCGTGATATATCAAAATTTGAAGAAATGAATAATATTTCAGTTAACGTTTATGGTTTGCAAAAAAATTTCGAAAATAATATGTTAAAGTACGAAGTTGTCGGTCCATTAAGGTATTCGGGTAGAAAACTTAACAGACATGTCAACTTGTTGTTAATAACAAAGGATTGTAGTATTAAAGATGATGATGAACATATTTGTGATACGCGTTGTTCTAAAAGTCATTATTGTTGGATAAAAGACTTATCGAAATTATGTTCCAGTCAAATTACATCACGTAGAGATAAAATGTATTTTTGTGATGGTTGTTTGATATATTTTAGTTCACCATCATCTTTGATATCACACCAAAAAAATGACTGTAACCACAAATATTCATTAACACCATCACTAAATTTAAAAATAGATAAATTTGGAAGGAGTGTAAGTGAAAATATATTAAAATTTGACAACATAGAAAAGCAAATGCGTGTACCGTTTGTCGTTTACGCGGATTTTGAATCGGTGCTTAAACCACTGGATACAGTGGAACCGAATCCCACAAATTCTTACTTAGTCAAAAGCATCAAACATGAACCGTATTCTTTTGCGTATTTAATTAAGTGCTCCTTTGACGATTCGATTTCAAAATTTGAGCTCTACCGGGGAAACGACGCAGCCCAGGTTTTCGTTTCTCGACTTGAAAGTGATTTAAGATCTCTTTACAATACATACTTAAGAGATATAAAAGCAATGGAAACTTTAACGGCTGACCAAATAGCGGAGTTCAATAATGCCACAAAATGTGGTATATGTGAACGACCTTTTGAAAATAATAATTGTAAAGTAAAGGACCACTGTCACATAACTGGGAAAAAAAGACCTGGTGCTGCTCATTCGATTTGCAATTTAAATTATAAGTTACCCAATTTTATTCCAATTATATTTCATAACTTGAGCGGGTACGATTGCCACATGTTTATTAAAGAGTTGTGTCGTCACGGAGACAAGATCGATGTTTTAGCTCAAAGCAAGGAAAAGTATATTTCGTTTACGAAAAGTATTTACGTTCACGATTATGTCGATAATAAAAGTGGGACAATAAAGAAAAAATATTTGAAATTGCGGTTCATCGATAGTTTTAAATTTCTATCAACGTCACTGGAAAATTTGGGTAATGGATTAGCTGTGGGTAGTTTCAGGGAAACAGGAAAATATTTTTCTGATAATGAGCAGTTTAATTTAATGCGTAAAAAAGGTGTTTTTCCCTATAGTTTTGTCGATTCAATAGACAAAATGAACCATCCAACTTTACCCACAAAAAATCAGTTTTATGATAGTTTGTCAGAGGAGCACATTAGCGATGAAGATTATGATAGAGCTAAAAAGGTGTGGGACACATTTAATTGTAAGAATTTGGGGGACTATTCGGATTTATATTTGAAATCTGATGTTTTATTATTAACCGATGTTTTTGAACAGTTTCGCGATACTTGTTTAGAAACGTATAAACTGGATCCAGCACAGTACCATACCCTTCCAAGTTATTCGTTTGATTGTATGTTGCGTATTTCTAAGGTAGAGTTAGAGCTATTGACCGATATCGACACGGTTCATTTTTTCAAAAAAGGTATTCGAGGCGGTATAAGTCAGTGTTCAGAAAGGATGCACGCTGCCAACAACATATATGTACCAAACTACGATCCTAACGAGCCATCATCTTTCATTGTTTATCTTGATGCAACAAATCTGTACGGTCATAGTATGTCGCAAGCATTACCATTTGGCGGCTTTAGATGGTTATCAGAGCATGAAATTTTAAATTTAAATATTATGGATGTGGACGATAATGGTCCAGAAGGATACGTTTTGGAAGTTGACGTTCATTATCCGGATACGCTATATGATGATCATTCCGACTTACCCTTTTTAGTTGAAAATATTGTACCACCCACGGAATCGGCAAAATTTTCAAAGTTAATTCCGAATTTAAACGATAAAAAGAAATACATCATTCATTACCGAACATTAAAACAAGCAATCAATAACGGCCTAATGGTAATGCAAACACACAGAATTTTAAAATTTAATCAATCCCCCTGGTTAAAGACATATATCGACTTAAATACAGATTTGCGCAATAGGGCAACAACAAAGTTTGGTAAAGACACTTTTAAATTAATCATTAATGCTGTTTTCGGCAAGACCATGGAAAATGTGGAGAATCGTAATGATATAAAACTAGTCACCCGATGGGAAAATGACAGGAATAAAATTGGGGCACGAGCATTAATTTCTCGTCCTTATTTTAAAAGTTCAACGGTTTTTAATAAAGAATTCGTTGCCATTCATATGGATCGATTAAAGGTAACTTATAATAAACCAATTTATATCGGATTTTCCATACTGGACATGTCGAAAACAGTAATTTATGATTTTTTCTACTCATTCATTAAAGCAAAATTTGGCAAAAATGCTTCTTTACTGTATACCGACACAGATTCGTTAATATTAAAAGTTTACACCGAAAATTTTTATCGTATAATTGCAGAAAATCCGGATAAATTCGATACATCCAATTATACCGAAGGAAATATTTTTAACATAAAAAAAAGTCAGTCAGTAGTAGGTAGAATGAAGGATGAATTTCCAGGTGATCCAATAATAAGTTTTTATGGTACCGGAGCCAAAGCTTATTACATAAACTCAATCAGTAGCGAAATTAAAAAAGCGAAAGGTATAAAAAAACGTGTAATTGAAAAACAGCTTCACCTGGAAGATTATCGGAATATCGTAGAACGTGGTGGTCAGATATTTCGAAAAATGAAAACCTTTCGAAGTTATAAACACGACGTTTATACCGAAATAATTAATAAAGTTGCTTTATGTCACCACGACGATAAACGTTATATTATACCATCAACAACAAAAACTCTACCTTGGGGGCACCCAGACATAAAGTTTTACGAAACAAACCCTGAAGATAACCTAAATATGTTAATACAAGCTATGCAAAGTTTTTTACCCGAAAATATTAGTTATAATTAGAAAAATGTTGGAAAGTCTATGTTTTAGAAAAATAAAAAAATATTAACTCCAATGTCACGTAGTTTTATTAACCACTATAGTAATAGCAATAGTTGAAATTTTATAACGCAGGATAGGAAAATACATAGATAATTGTTTCAATAATATCTTGTTTTATTTTACAATATAGTAATAAAGTTACAAAAATAAAAATTAATTAATGTCTGGCTTGTAAACTTCTCGTAGCATCCATTGTCTTCTCAACATATCAGATCTGCTAATCGGCCCTCGTCGACACATCAGCGTTCCACAGTAATGACACTTAACAATCCTTACTCTCAACAATTCAATGTAACTGTAAGATTGCATGTGGTCAGTCCAAATATATACTTCTCTTTTACAATTATAGCAAACAGCAGAAATTATTATTTGTGCTCCCGAAAAAGTCTCAGCTGGACGACTGTTATCTTGATCTGCGGGCAACATTATAGTTTCTGATAATAGGCATCGAAGGAAAGAGAGTGTCTATAAATATGGGTTGTCTGGGTCATATAACCTTGAGAGCACAAACAATAACAGAAGTAAGGACACACGATTACCTTGAAAATATGTCCTTGAATCGCTGTTTAGCCGTAGAACGCAACCTTGTAAGTTGAATTAACTTGTTTGGCCTCTAAAGCATCAACCGTCAGATAGGGTGGGGGAGTTTATGGTGGGGTGATAAGTATAAATTTGGTTTGCTAGGCAGAGCATTTCATAGTTCGCTAGAACAGTTCGCCAAGTAAATACATTCGTCAGTTAAGTGCAGTGAGTTAGTTAGAAAAATGAATTCCGGTAGTGAGTCGTTGTTACATGCGTTTAACTTGGATGGAAGTATCCAAGCAGAGTTGATGGGGCAGGACGTTATTGACCTGCTGACCCCGGGTGTGTTTGACGAGTGGCACAATGACGACGTGCTAAACACTGCGTTTGTGGAAGAAGAGAATGTGGGTGAAAAAAAAGTATCTTCGGCGGTTGATTACGTCAACAACTGGACGGAGAAGGACGGCGGGCGCATCAATATCATAAGTGATGTGGTGGTAAAGAAGGCGAGGCGGCAACCCACTACGAAGTTGGAAAAGCTGCTGAAATTGCCAAAGACAGCCGGCAACAATAAAAGTCAATTTTATGCAGCTATGGAGGGTGAACAGAAGAAGAAGAAGAAATTCGTATTCAAGCGACCAACAGTGCCAGTTCAATACCCCGATTTTTTGGAGACGTCACAACCACCGAAGCCTCTGTCACCGGTCGTCATCATTAATGAAGGCCCAAACTCGACAACGCCCGAGCCGCCGAAGTCCATGCCTCCGATTGTGTTGGTGGCCGACGCTGACGAAAAATCGCCGATCGCGAGTGCGCCGATATCGCCAATAGTTGGGCGTGGAATGTGCCGCAAACCATTAAAGAAGCGGTGCAAGCGGCTATTCGAGGCGGTTAGTCAACCCCGTCAACCTGCTGCTGCTTCTTCTGCAGAAGTGCCGATACCGGACTGGATGGAAGAGTTTTCTCCAAGCCAGAAGTGTGCCTTCTCCGTGGCTTTTAGTGCGAGGCAAAAACTAGTTGATGAACTAAAAAAGAACGATAGTGATGTGGCGCAATACGAGAGACAGATTAAGGAACTGCAGGCGAAAATTGAACAGTGTAAAAGTGAAGGGGAAGTGTGTAGAAAAAGACTTAAGTTATTGGACAATTTTCCATATAATTAATTTTAGAATTTTATTGTAAATATAGAGTTAAGTTATTTTTGTAATAGTGTTGTATATATAAGTAAAATAAAATGTTTTTGTATATATGATAATAAAAAGTTAAATGAAACAATATTTTTTATTTCTAAAATAAGTATGCGAAAGTTACACAAAATAAAATAAAAATGCAAAATAGAAAAAAGAATAGACGAAAAAATGTAGGGCCGTAACTTTAGGTGTGTAATCATTAGATGCACACAACTTAAGTATGCGATAAAGTGTTATGTCTGTGAAGAGAGGCTACCCGTTACAATGCCTGAGAACATGCATCTTATTTGTAATAAAATGTGAATTTTACTGCAAGTAAGATAATAGACCAAACTCTCGGCATTTTCGTAGAGAACTTACTAGAAATTTAGCTAGTTCTAACGTATGGTAAGAACGTACATGTCTTTATAGAGTAACACAATATTTTCCAAAAGAAATTAATTCTTGAGAAATATCATGTTACTTGGGATGTGACATGAATCAACTACAAACTACGATCAAATATTTTGTAGCCCTGAAAAGGGCTGATTTTGTCGGGGTAGGTCGGGGAGGGCATGGTTCCGGGATCAGTTGGTGGAATCAGCTGGACCATCATCATCCTGATGGTCCGTGATCCACCAAGTTGATGAATCGGCCGGACCGTCATGACCTTCCGGCGGCGGTGGTGGCACCCAATCAGTGCTGGAGTCTGGCTCCATGTCTTCAGCCGACAACTCCCCATTTTGCCAATCCATGTTTGGCAATTCCAGACCCACATCTGCTTCTTCGACCGCCCGCTCATCTTCCCAGGCATTAAACATATCTTCTGCCTCGATGTCTAGAAGTCGTTCGATGTCCAAGAGTAGGTCATCCATATCGACATCATTCATGTCAACGGTATCATCGCTAAAAACCGATGAACCGCGACTCAATGGTCTTTCGAAATCCATAGTTATATCTTCGTACTTTAAGATTTAAAAATGAAGTGATTCTGTGACCCGGTCGTAACCGTTTAAATAGAGATAATCTACCCCCTCCACCACTCCATCCCCACCTTTCCACCGCCAACAAACTAGAGTTTATTATACAAATGCCCTCCATCCAAAAATGATACTGGCGGACTTCACTGTCGAAAACTGCTTTTAGTTCTCAAAAATGGTGTAATTGTGTTGTGGAAATGTGACCGACAAAGAAACTTATGCTCGATCCGTCTGGACTTACATAATTTCTATCTAATGTCACAGATGCCGTGGCATTAGATAAATACAAGTAAGATCAAAATATCCTGTACAGATGCCGTGGCATTAGATAAATACAAGTAAGATCAAAATATCCTGTCATCCTGAAAAGGACGGATTTTGCAAGGAAAATTATAGTCGATCCGACTGGACTTATATAATTTTCTACCTAACACCACATGTACTATGGCATTAGGTAACTAAAACTACGATGAAACATTCTGTGGCCCTGAAAAGGACCGTTTTTCAAGGGATAAAATCTTATTTGTAATCAGGCTCGATTACAAATAAGGCACGCACTCTTATGTTGTAGAGTACCAAGAGCTACTCCACAACCTTTACAGTTCGGTATGTGCGCGCGACTACCGAAATCTTGGGTTACATGACCACTGAAGAATTGGTCACCAGCCGACTTGTTTTCCAAGTCGGCATAGCAGCCAATACACCAGCCGTCATCACCCACCTTCACCAGGTTTAAGATCTTGCACACCCGGCGGGATCGGACGGGGAAAACTTTCCTCTGTCTAAGTGCCCAATTATCCAAATTCCTAGGAGTATCATCGCTTAAGTATCCATCATCATCTGATGATGCCATGTTGAGATGAGCGAATGTAATGAAGTAAGCAGTCGACTCGAGCTGCTTTTAAAGACCTCAGCTTCCCCCACCCTTGCTAAAAATACAGGAGGGGATGATGGTGCGATTCTATGACGACTACCAAGATATGATAGAACCCTTAGGAGATGACAAACTTAAACGCTGAAGGGTGTTTTACGTGCAAAGATATAAGAAAAAGAAATATATAAAATTCAGTTTTGGAAGGTCTAAAATTGCACCAAAGACCCCCAAAGACCCCCAAAAACCTCGAAAAATCCCGGGGTGGCCACTTCGTGCCCCCCCGGGCCCCCCCCAGATCGGGGGCTCCGCCCCCAAACCCCCGCCAGGGGCTACCGCCCCTGGACCCCGTTTGGTTTTTGCGCAACGGAGGCGGGCCAGCGGGTGGGCGGTGGGGGCGGCCGGGGGGGCGGGGGCGGCGCGGAGGTTAGGTCGCTTCGCGACCTAACGACGCTGCTACGCAGCTAGCCCCTGGCGGGGGTTTGGGGGCCTCGCCCCCGAACCCCGGAATAACAGTCAAGTTGTACAATTCACATTAGTTTGGACCTGACTATCTTTTCATAGTTCCCTGTTTTCCCTAAAATACATACCTACTCCCTAGGTCTTTTTTTGACCGACCTCTTATTACTTTTAGTGACTCAAATCACTCGGGTCTTATTTAAAAACGATTATGCCACCCATCCCTCATGCCTTCGCCCTATTCCCCACAGCTTCCCTATACTACCCCTTTGAATTAATTAGAAATCTGAAAAATGTCTTTTTCAATTTTTCCAAATTAAATATTGAAAAGTCATTTCCAATCACAAAAAGTTTACTCTAAAATATTTTCCTATAACTTTTTTCGATCTGAGCTACACTTCTCCCGTTATTCATGAGCAAACCCAATCAAACCCCATAATTCTTGAAATTTTGATTAGTCTGATCATTTTGATCATAAAAAGTTTTATGTCAAATGTTCTGAAATGTCCTTGAACTATCAAATAATAATAATAATATTAATAACAAAATTCTTATTATTTGTATTGGCTAAACAAACCCAAGCAAACCTGAGCAAACCCACAAGTTATGTGCTTGTTGTCATTGCTTTGATCCGAAATAAAAATATTTTTGTTATATAAGGGTTAATGTGGTTGCTTTTTTTGTTAAAAATATACAAAAATAAAAATCTTAGTGGGTCGACAAATATCGATTTTTAGTTTCAAAAATATACGTCTCGGAAATAACTAAATGGATACAATTTTTAAGTTAGAAAAATAACAATTTTAACGGATCTTGGACCTTTAACTTAAAATAAGTTTTAGACACTTCTAGGTAAATTATCGAAAAGAGTTATGCAAAAATGCCAACGTCTATTTTTAAACGTCCTGAAAATGTCATCCTTGGTCATCTTTGCATTTTTCACCGATTCAGTGTCAAACACAAAGTGACTAAGAATATCTAAACTACGATCAAATCTTTTGTGGCCCTGAAAAGGGCCGTTTTCACGGTGGGTTGGAGAGGGAAACCTAGAGTGGTTGTTCCCCTCTCGCGATCTGCACCGATCGCGGTGCAGCTCGCCGTCTTCGCACCTCCAGCCGAGTGCTGCGACGGCTCCGGCGACGCTCCGTGAGCTCTTCTAACAGAGCCGCCCTTTCTTCAGGACCCAGCAGCATCTGTGGTCCTTCCACCACTTCCACGGGCTCTGTTGGAGCCGGCTCCGGTGGTGGTTGCGGTCTTGGGATCGGCTGTACGATAGCCGTTGGCTTATTCGCGTTTTTTAAACGCCAAGCCTCCCAAAACTCGCTTATTTTGGACTCCCTTGTCGTCCTTAACATCAGCCTGTCCCACTTCATGGCTGGTTGAGAAATGAAAATTGTGATGGCTGCTCCCGCTTTTAAAAGCATTTAGGATGGTGGGGGGTGAGAGTGGGGGTGAGAGTGGGGGTGAGAGTGGGGCTAAACAGTTGTAACATATCCTTTCAGAGTAACAAAATATTTCCTATAGAATAGATTTCTTGTTCGAAATATTTTGTTACACTGAAAGGATACGTCTGTTTTTGTCATACTTAAGAGCAGGTTTGCCAACGTTCTATGTGAAACGACACAAATTCAGATGTATCTTTTTGAGCGTATCAACCCAGAGTGAATTTATTGTTTAAAATATGTTTCTTGATAGAAAGTTATGTCACTTTGAATAACTAGAGGCATATGCGTTCTTATCATACATAAAAACTACAAGCTAAATCTTGCAAATGCTCTTTCTCTCGCCATCTATGTATGATTTAAACACATAATGCATCTCTCACCCAAACTAACACAATTTTTCCTTCGAGAAATATCTTCCTTAGGAAACATAGTGTTTAACTACAAACTACGATCAAATATTCTGTAGTCCTGAAAAGGACTGATTTTGTCAGGGGACAGGCAGGGTTGTCGTATGAGGAGCTTTATTTGTAATAGAATTTACATTCTATTGCAAATAAGGCAAGACTGCTGATGAACGACGGTAAACAGTCTCTCCCTACACAAAGCACACCTCGAGTGGTTCCGCCTTTGATCACCTCGCGAACCCACTGTAAAATGGGTTGTGACGAAATGAACATCCATAATCGCAGCTCCAAATCCTCTCGTGTAGCAGTTCATACACAAATCTCTAGACCCCCATGAGACGTAGGATTGCATGATGCAATACCTAGGTCTAAGCCTACGCGGTCTGCGTACGAGCCTATGTTGCACATTTGGTGCGACTGCCTGCTCGTCGTCACTAGAATAACCATTATCCGAGCTTGACGACATTGTGGCTTCGAGTGAATTTAATTTTCTAAATCCCGTCTTATATACTTTCTTTTCCCCACCCCTCTCCTAAATTTCTCTCTATTTTTCGCCTCATAACCTTATTTACCAAAGCCCCACATTTGAAGTATTAAAATAAGGCAATAGTAAAAATAAAACGCAAATATGTCCTTTATAAGTTTATTTTAAATATGTAAAAATATATAATTTGGAGAATTACATAACTTCAAACTAATGTATTGATTTGTTAGTAACAGAACCATTAAGTATATTGTAGCTAAAAAATGCATCGTGAATAACTAACGCGTACACTTTAATGTCTTTAGGAAATTTACTTTTGCGTGTTTCAAACTCCAATTTCACGTCCACTGTGGACGTCCTCACGGCTTCTGGTTGGTGACTGCAATCGATTACGAATAACGGATTTTTCAGATAGTCGGCAAAACTCATCATAGGATCGCTCAGTTCTCGCTGGTAGTAGCTAGCTTGAAAATTCTCATAATTATAATAGGCTGCGGCATACAGTTTCTTTGAAAAATCTAAATTCCATCTTTCGTACGGAAATACGGCAGAGTTCAGATAGAGCCTAATATCACTTATATCGGCCGTTGTAAATTGTGTGCTATCTTTTGCTCTGTTGTCGGACGAGCTAGTTGGTTGAAAACCGATAATCAAATATCTCGGTTTTTCGAGACTCGTGCTAGTTCTTAAGGCCCAAACGTCTGACGATGTTTCTCTCAAAGAAGGTAGCTCGTAAAGATCCCATTTACGGTAAGCCATTGGAACGTTTGCGTTACTGCCACCTTTATTCATGCGTGATAATATCTTTAACTTCTGTCGATCGTCTGGAATAATGTGACGAATTTTCCATTCAATTTTTTCAATTGAAATGTCTGCATCTACTTCGCCGATATAGCAATTGTTGAAAGTGCGGGCGATAATTAAAATCAACTCTTGCTTGACGTTAAAAATACCCTTTGAATAATCCTCTGCGAAACCCATGAGATATTTTAGAGGAAGCTTGCCGGAGAACATGTTACTTGTGGAATCTAGTATCCCTTGATTTGCTTCGTCTAGACCCCATCCGCATGCCATGAGAGCTCTATTTTGTGCGGCACCCAATGACACCATAGTTTTCATCGTTGTGGTAATTCCGGGTTTCCGAACGACGGCAACTTGCTCCCCTCCCATTTCATAACGACATTCGTCGAATAGAAAGGCGATGGCATTATTTGATAGATAACATTTTTTACTAACATCTTTGGGTTTAAATGTTCCTTCGATGTAAATGTAACTATCCGATATATCCAAAATGATATCTTGAAAGTGTACAGGTATACGAATTTCATCGGAATTGCGGAATGTTGGAGAACCGTAAGGTTTATATGTGTGTTCTTGAAAACTAATAATGGAGTTATCAAAAATGGGTTCGGTAAAAACTTCGATTTTGTCACTGCTAGCGGCCATCATTTTCTAATTTTTCTCACTTTCAAACCGATCGATTGTAGAAATTTGCAATCTTTCGCGGAGAGCTGGCGATTGCTGTGCGGATGTGTTTTCGATCGTCCGTCTGACTTGCGAATGAACCTTGACTGTGTTGTCTGCTTACTTTTATGTCGTTTAACTGAATCTTGAATTGTTGACAGCTTATGCAGTTGACGGTTAAAGCAAAAACCCATTATACGATTTTTTTCAACTCTAGTTTAACTATTATTTTCTCACCTCGAAAATCGATCAAATCACCGCTATCGTCCAAGATGCGTAGAGTAATGTTGTCGATAAACTGACGACCATCCGGCATTATCGGCATATAAATATTATTTTGCGGTTCTTTAGAGATTTTGTAACCGGGTTCGACGTCAATATCAAATTCAAATAACGTATGACTTTCCAAAGAATTCAGGTATGCTCCGGAAATTATATTACAATCCACACGTACGATGCGCACTTTCATTATGTCCACGATGGTACTTGATTCGTGTCGTTGTCCACCTTGCAGCAGCACAGAGCCAAATCCGAGCACTTTGCCGATACTATTGCTACCTCGAAAATCGATGCTATATTTTGACTTTAGCTCACATTTTAACGTATTATTATTGGCTGTTAATGAAAATAAATCGGTACCAACTTCATTGCATGACTCTTTTAAAGCGGTGTACATGGCTTTTGCTATTTCATTAATTTCGTAAGCTCCTGGTGGAATCCTTACATACTTTGGTATCGCTGTTTTCAAATGGCTGAATGAATTATTGCTTTCGTCGATATTAAAAATCGAATTATATGTGTAAAATCCCAGCAGTGCAACTCCATATTTGTCTGTTGTATTTAACTCGATGGGTGGGTAAAAATCCGCACTTAAGACACTTGTATGTCCTGTTAGAGTGAATGTGTAAGACATGACTGACCACGAAACTATTTGTGTAGCTATTTTATTGCTGTTTGCAACAGTTAAATGGATTTAAGCTGAAGCGTTGCTTTATTCCTTTGGACGTTTTTAAACTGTTTTCTGCCTTTATATTCACATCGTTAATTTTGCAATAACAACAAAATATTTTTTTTGGTATCGGTCCATCGCCCTCGTCCGAATCTGAATTATTGCTATTATAATGTTCGAAACAGTATTGATATTTCAATATATCGACGTCACTTTTTAGGTGATTAGGTAACCTATCCCAAACTAGTGCTATTTCATTTGGAGCTAATGCGATCAACACTTCTTTGGGCGTATTTTCTAACTGTTCGGCAGTCATTTTTTGTAATCCTCCGACTTCACGATATGCTTTAAGTGATAGCAACATTTTGGTGTAGTTGTCACGTTCCATTTGGGGTGTCAAAGACATACTTTTTACGATTGTAAAAGAAACTTCAAACACAAATGTCCACACCAGACTGTTCCGAATTCTTGTTGACGGTCGTATGTATAGTAAATTTTCTTCGTCGCTTCGGAACCCATCTGCAGATATCGTACCAATTCCATAGGTGGGGGTAAATCACCGAAACTATCGTAGTATGTTACATCAGAATTGCTTTTTCTATATGCTACCCAATGAGTCCCTACACCCGACATACTATCCAAATTTATAATGGCGGCCTCATAACGTTTGGGACCGCGTACAGGTAATGAATCTCTCATATATACGCCTCGAAAGTGTGGTATTTTCATTTTTAAGGCGTACTTTTCTATATCAATATTGGATAGTGGTCTTTGAGGTAGGGATTCTATTAGTTTTTTGATTTCTTATTTTTGCCGTTGTTTATATATAATCCCAAACCTGTGCGATATGGTTTCAAGTATAATCCATTTCCTCTTGAACTTAGATGTAAGCCGGTACCTATTTTTTCTGCAGTCGACTTTTTTACTGCTTTTACGGCACGCACGATGCCTGCTGCACCACCTGCTAATGAACCTAAGGCCGATAGTCCTGCAAATATTGGTATTAACGGTAATATCCCCCCAGTCTTCGGAATTGGAATGATTCTAGGCGTGCGAATTTTTCGTTTGCCACCGGCTATTCTTAGGGATTTACGTGCAGCTACTGCAGCTATTTTCGATGCTTTCATGATATTTTTCTCGACAAGTTTTTTCCCACCAGCTTTTAACAATTCTGATCGAACGGGTCGTCTAATAGATGATCCAAAAGCTACTTTGTGTAGTCGCTTATGTTTACCAACGCCTTTACCTTTAGTGTGGCGGCGGCGGCGCTGGAAGCGACGTTTACCTCTAGTGGATGCTTTTCTCGATTTTGATGATGATGATACACCCATACCAAAACGTTGTTTCGCTTTCATAATGTTGGTTACCAACCAAGCTGCAGCTTTTTCACCAGCGCTAGAGTCTTTAGATTTTACTCTTTTCCACGCGCTTTGCTCGAGTTCCTGATCTGCTTGGTGGCGAGCACTTAAATTTTCACTATTACGCAAATAGGCTAAATCGTGTTTTTTGCATGCGACATCCAAAGAATTAATTCCTTGATCTCCTCTTGCCACACGTTTTACTACTTTCGTCCCGGGCCCGCAATACTGATAGCCGGGAATGTGTAACTCAAACGGTAGCCTATTAATTACTGAATTAACAATACCGCTTCCAGTCTTACTTGATAAACGAGACCGTCTACTTCGTCTGACGAGCGACATCTGAATGATAGTTTACGTGAAAGTTCAGTATAAAATATAGATTTTGTTAAGATGCGTGTCGTCAATCTTAAACAAAAACTTCCCGTCGATAATCTCGATGTAAAGGTCGGATCTGGACTAGAACAAAAATTATTTAAAAGACATGGTCCTTTGCTACCGTCATCTATTCGTGGATTATTAATAGGACCTTCAAACTGTGGAAAAACAAATGTTATGATTTCGCTGCTTACTCACCCCTCGGGACTGCGTTTCGAAAATGTTTATATCTACTCAAAGTCGCTCTATCAACCGAAATATGAATATTTAAAGAAAATTTTATCACCAATCAAAGGTCTTGGCTACTACGCTTTTAGCGACGCAAATAACATTGTGGAACCGTCAGATGCTAAACCTAATTCAATATTTATTTTTGATGACGTTATGTGTGAGAAACAGGACGTTATAAGATCGTATTTTAGCATGGGACGTCACAAAAATGTGGATGCCTTTTACTTGGCGCAAACGTATTCTCGTGTTCCTAAGCAGCTCGTCCGGGATAATGCCAACTTCATTATTATGTTTAAACAAGATGAGATGAATATGAAACATATATTTTCCGATCACGTTTCACCCGACCTGACGTTTACACAATTTCAAGAGATGTGTGCTAAATGTTGGGATAATAAATATGGTTTTTTAGTTATTGACAAGGACAGTGATGTAAATTCGGGCAGATACCGCAAGGGATTCGATAGTTATATATTCCTATAATAATAACTTGGATAATCATTTCATCGTTGAACGGTGCTTTGAAAGCATCATGAATGAAGAAATCGAATTAAAACGAAAGCTACTGGAAACTACAAATGCGGTTAGAAAAAAATTTAAACAAATTAAAGCAGCTAAAGTGCAGAATGAACATGATTTGGAAAAGTTTTATGAACCAGTTTCTAAACCACTAGAATCTATATCTAAAGCCGTAAAGCAGCAGCAGCAACAGTACGCAACTAAAAAATCAAGTACTACGACTAAACCACAAAGTCGGAGTAGCAGCAGCAGCTCGGTGGGAATGGCGAAAATGTTTGAAGAACATCCAACAGAAGCGGATTTTGAAACATCTACACCGATTTCGCAAAAAACACAAATTCCTACACCAAAACGTGGAAATCGTGAGTCACTGTTCGAAACCCCTTCCCCATCAACGATAACATCATCTTACACATCACCACACACATCAAGTGGTAGCAGTTCAGCCGCAAAAACTATTCAAGATTATTTAAATGGATTAAAATTCGAACCGTCCCGTTATGATACCGTG
This sequence comes from Philopedon plagiatum, assembly GCA_963971165.1. Taxonomy (NCBI): domain Eukaryota; kingdom Metazoa; phylum Arthropoda; class Insecta; order Coleoptera; family Curculionidae; genus Philopedon; species Philopedon plagiatum. The sequence continues at coordinate 101,044,456 of OZ020193.1, forward strand.
TATGGTGTACGCTTTGGTAAAAAAGACAATAAATCAACAAAATATATTGGCAACTTGGTGGTTCGTTTTCTAACAAACGGAAAGATGGTGTTATACAAGAACAAAACAAACATTGCTGAATTCGATGGAACGGCTGAGCTTTACGATTTGATTTTTCTAAAAAATCCAGCATGCTTAGATAATGAAGACGAAATTAGTCTAGATGTACTTCGAAAATACCAAACCATTTTGAAATTGACGGATGCGGCCTACGACGGTTATGACAAGAAACGTGGTTTAAGGGAAACCCGATGGAGAAAATATTTACGAATCATAAAACCGCTAATTATGGGAACCAAACTGGGTGGTGGTGGTGTAGGAAGAAAAAAAGGCGACAACAAAATCCAACTACCAGCAAAAAAGCGCCTATCGTCGAAATCATCTGAATATGTTTATTGGAATAAACCTAAGGAGTTAGTGGATAGATTACGATTATTGTGGGGGTCAAAAGTAGCTGGACATACCGGACATGATAATGAGATTATGTCAATTATGGAAGAGCTTCGAGAAGAAGGAATAATATATTAAGTTTTGCACGTAGTTGCCATCCTCAGTGTCTGATAAGACGTGGAACCTTATAATATGGATCCTAGCCGAGAAAAAATTAAAGTCGTAAATGAATTACATAGGACAGCAAGGAAAAATTTTGTTAGAAGACGTACAGTCATAAAAGGATATCGAGATTTGTGGCAAATTGATTTGGCGGAAATGCAGCAATATGCTACTGACAATGATGGTTACCGTTACATTGTTGTATGTATAAACTGTTACTCCAAATTCGTGTACACCAAAGCAGTTAAGAATAAGACCGGTGTTGAAGTTACGAATGCCATGAAAAGCATCATTGAAGAAGCATCATATGCACCAAACAATTTACAGAGTGATCAAGGAAAGGAATTTTATAATAGCACCTTTCAAGCCCTCATGAAAAAATATAATATAAACCATTATTCCACATATAGCACGAAAAAAGCGGCAATTGTTGAGCGTGTTATAAGAACTTTGAAAAATAAGTTATATAAACAATTCTCGGCTAGAGGTTCTTACAGATGGTTACAAATATTACCAGCTATAACGAAGACCTATAATAACACTAAACACCGCACCATTGGAATGAAGCCTAACAGTGTAAAAGAGGATACCCCTATTAAAGCATATGACTATTTGAAAATTGCTCCGAAGAAAAAAAAATTTCATTTGGGTGACGTTGTTCGCATTAGCAAGTACAAAGGTGTATTTGACAAAGGATATACGCCTTCCTGGTCCACGGAACTGTTTGAAATAGCAAAAGTTAATATTACAAATCCACCCACCTACTTGCTGCAATCATTGGAAGGTCAACCTATTAAAGGATGTTTTTACGAAGCAGAACTGCAAAAGACAGCTAGCCCTGGTGTTTATTTAGTTGAGAAAATTCTTAGAAAACGCAAGAACAATCAAAACGATCAATTGTTTGTAAAATGGTTAGGTTTTCCAAATCAATTTAATTCTTGGATAGACAAATCAGATATTGTATAAATATTATCAAATAGGTTTTACGTTACGTATGTATGCATTATAAATAATAAAAATAAATATTGCTTTTCATAATTATTCGTTTTATTTTCAATTTAACAGTATAATTATGTTTTTAAATAGAACTTTATCTAGGTTGGTTTCCATTTTGGTTTTTTTGGATCCTTTATCTTCGTTGTAGTATACCGTGCAGCATGTGAGTGAATTTGATACATTTTTTCCTTAAGGTACGTAATTTTGGTCTCATCATCTTCAAACATTTTTTGAAAAACCGGTACTAGCACATTACTAAGTATGGTATTTATCTGCGAACCAAGTTGATGAACTTCCGTAAGGACATATTTTTTGGTAGCAGCATCATTATCATTTATCGGTTGGGCAACATTCCTTAATAATTTTCCCTCTATATCAAAATGTCCATCTGAAGTAAGTTTAAATCCGATTCCGGGCAACCCTCGCGATAAGTTGTTACAAACAGGAGTTTTCTGTCGACCAAATTTATCAATTGTGTTGTTAACACGACCCATTTTAAAGTAAAACTAATTCACTCTCTTTATGTTCAGCCTATATATAAATGACATAACTAATAAAAATTCATTTTACAATACACCATGAAGCAAGTAAGATTTGACGAAGAAAGAAATATTATCCACCGTATGTCTGTTTGGCGTTTTGCATATAGACAAGCCAGACAAAGTAATTTTCAGCAACTAATACTTGATAGATATGGTTTTCAAAGGAGAATTGGAAAAATGGATGTAATGCTAGCGAGGATTTTAGAACGGAACCACAGAAATAATATATATCAAGAGCGATTTGTTAATTCAAATGTATGGTGAATAATAAACATATTTAGTACAAAAAGATTTTTATTAAGATTTAAATAATACATACACACTATCATTAGAAAAACGCACTTTTTCACATAAATTTAAAATTACATGACTATCATAAGAAACTTTTACACTATATCTAAATTGTCTCTATTTTTCGGAATTACCAGCGCTGCCCTTCTTGGTCGAATTCCATGGTCTCACTATTATTACGTTCTGATGAACCTCCTCCCCCTACTCCTCCTCCTCCTCCTTCTAAAAAAACAGGACTTTGCGGTGATTCGTTAATTATTTCGAGATCTTCAAAATTGCTTGAAGAAGTCCAGCGCTGCCCTTCTTGACTGAATTCCGGCGTATCGTGATTATTATGTTCTGATGAACCTCCCACTGAGACAGCGAGACTTTGCAGAGATTCACTAGAATTTTCACGAGATATTTGTTGCGGTGATTTCATCCCATGTTTCTTATGGTACTCATTTTGACACCATTCACAGAAACCCATTATTCCACTAATAAATTCCCAATTTTCGCAATTGGCACACATCTGACGACCGTTTACAGAGAATGGGCGAACAACTGCAATTTGACGTTCACTTTTTGGTGACTGCATTTTGAGAAAATAAATTACTATGTAGTATTCTGGAAGTACTGAAATGCAGACTGAAACAAGAAAGTTTTGTGCCTCTATTTGTATCTGTTAGGTGACCTTCAAACCCCTCCACTCTCATATCCCATGTAAAATCGAGGTCACCATACACAGAATAGACTTGTTTCTTTATCTACATGCGCGTAATACGTATACGCTGAATAGCTTTTTCTTGATTCAACAATTTTGAATCGATTTCCTTAAGTCTTTTTGTAACAGATTGCAAAAAATCTTCATTCGCCTCTTCAGCAAGCTTTTTATTCATTTCATTAAGTTCTTTTCTAACATATTCCAAAACATCATTATTCACTAATTCACTAAGTTTTTTAATAATTTCACGCCTTTGTTCAAGAACATATTCCTGATTAGCGGCATCCCCAGGATTCTTTGGTGGTGCTACATTAGTTAAAGATTTCCCTTGTATATCATATTGACCATCATCGGTCAATCTAAATCCAACTCCTGGTTGTCCAACAAGAACAATGTGATTTTGGTCATTAAATTTTTGGCGCCCAAATTTATCAATTGTGTTGTTAACACGACCCATTTTTAGCTTAAACTGATGTGATTTTTGTGAAGGTTGCCTATTTATAAAAAATTAAACAATAATTTAGGTACATAATCATTTATTTAACATCTCATGTTATTATATTATACAATGAATTAAAGATTTTCTTCATCTTCTTGAACACACTCCATTTCGTCATCGCTAACAGTAGCCAATGCTTTACTATCAACTTCATTGGTGACTGCTTTATTTCCAAGGTCATCAAGAATAGTGGTATCATCTGCGGGAGCCAAACCATATTTTGTAGCTAATTCATCGGGTAAATGGGGCACTTCGAATAGGTAGCTTCCCAATTCTTCATTTATCATTCCAGCGCAAAATTCGTCCAGATCAATGGTTCCATATAGGTATTTCTCGCAAGTATGTGCTCCAGCCGTGAAATTTACGGCGTCTTTCATATACTTCCTATACTGACTTTCACTAAAACCCACATCGGATTTACCATAATTTGCAAAGTGTACTATTTCTTCAGCCAGCTCTCTTAATTTACATGATAACCAATTAATGTACATATCTCGATTTTCAATGACAGTAGGGCAGTCACACATCTTAAATAGAAAATAATGGATATGTGATTGTGTGTGACTGTGTGTTTTTCGATATATACTTAACAAGAACTATTTTATTACATTTTAAATCAACATTAAAATAGCCTAATCAACAATATATTACAAACAACCAAAATTTAACAACGCTCTAGTATTACCTCCAGAGAATACATGTGAGCTTTGCCCCAAATAAGTTAAGGTGTACTGATCACCGGAGTTATTCATCATTTCAATAGTATCCTCTGTCAGAATTTCAGCTACGCGTGATGGTAAAAATGTTTCAAATGTTGCTTGATGTGTTGGATCAAACAATGTGACGATAATGGCTTTTCCAAAACGTGAAGTCAAAGAATTAATTTTTTTTATCATATAAATTTTGCCCACCGTTAATGTAGAGAATTTTCTACGTTCCAGAAATTGAATATCTTGGTTTATCATATTATTAATTTCGGCTATGGTCTGCTTTGAAATGCTCATGATTTAAAATACAATAAAAACAATTACTGTCAAGTACCTTGAATAAACACTTGTAGAACACACCACAAACACAATACTTTATATGCCAAAGCAACAGTTAACGCATACGATGTATGAGTGACAATGAAAGCTATTTTCGAAATGAGCCATATTTATTAGGAAGTAATCCAAGGTCAAGTATTTATTTATGGTGGGAGGAATACATCCGACGACCTCGAAAAATACAAAACAAATGTAACCTTGAAATAAGCGTCGTCCACCTGGTCATCACCAAACAAAGAAACATCTGCTCGCGTTCAAGGCCAAGCAAATGTAACCTTGAAATAAGCGTCGTACACCTGGTCATCACCAAACAAAGAAACAGCTGCTCGCATTCATTGAAAATATGCACCGCAAATGTAACCTTGAAATAAGCATCGTACACCTGGTCATCACCAAACAAAGAAACATCTGCTCGCGTTCAAGGCCAAGTTCTTGACCTTGACCTTGGAATAACACCTGCGCATATCAAGGCCAAATAACAATAGCACACCTGGGCGTTCAAGGTCGACCCTACTGCGCATGCGGAGACTCGGGGAGCATCATATCCCTCTACTGTCTCGAAATCCTAAACATGACCGATGAGATAATTTTATGTAAAAAGTTTGTAATTCGGGTTTTTAAATAATCGGGATGATCAGCTTATGATTTATCAACTAAAACTTCGATAATGAGTATTTCTAAAAGAGAAACAAAGACTAGCAAGCAGTATATGTTTTAAAGAGGGTTGGTTATCTTCAGTGTATTTAACTTTTAACTATCGCATAATAAACAAATAAAATCTATTTAAATTCCGTCATTCTAGGTGTTGCTACTTTGCCTGCTCGATGGAATAAAACAGAAGTTTATCAAATTTTTTCAATTTTATTAATATGACCAAACAGGAAGACATGTAATAAATAACATTTATGTGTCAAAAAACTAAGCCTTTAGGCAAATTTAATAAAAAAAATTATAAATATAAAAGATTAAATTTCAGTAAAAATAAAAACTAAAAACTGTAAGGACCGGCAACAACGTGATTCGCTCTCCGCAGCAGCAGAATTTTAAATTATGAGTAACATAATAATATCAATGAGTGATCCGTTTATCATGGTCTAAATTCCCCGCGCTAACCAAGATGAATTATAGCTAATGTAATTTGAATTACTGTAATCCGATTACGAAAATAATTCATAAAGTAATAAATAATTAGATTTTTAAAATAATTCGATTTTGCCTACAACTACTGAACAAACAGAAAGTTGCAAATTATTGCTTAGAGAAAACGATCATTAGAGATATCATTTTACTGCAATTTATTCACTCACATAAAACAGGCCCTATACAAATTCAAATTTTATCTTACCGTTGCCGAAGGTGCCACAGTTCAGCCTGTAAACTTTACTTTTGAGCTATTTTTATAATTTTATTATCTATCCGCCTGACTGAGCTCTTTTTTACGTTATTTATTACTTTGAGATTTTGTAAAAAATGGGGTCAAACAACCGAATTTCCATCTATTCATTCGAATATTATCCCAGTTAACAAAAACCTTTTTATTACGGAAAATATTTCTAAAACATAAAAGTCACTGACTTCAGTGACTTCAGTAGGTACATATGCATATTACATTGGCAGCGATTTAAAAATAAAATCTGAGCTTCATGAAAAACATTATAAAACCTGATAATAACGCCAAAAGTATTACATAACTGGCGTGCATTTTATTTTTAGTTCCCTGGAAATGTTAAAGGTCTGTAACAGCGTGAATAATATAATAATTCACATATCTGTTAATTTACTTATGAGGAGCAATAAAACTTTTCCAAATTAAAAAAAGACAGGTGGGACAAATGATATCTGAAATCAATATATGTATGTACATATCTGGGTCACTTTTAAAAGAGAATTTATTATTATTATTATTATTATTATTATTATTGAAGGCAGCAGTGAGCGGCGTGGCCGATGAGACTGCTGCGCTGACTAGTTTTTTAATCATTTTTTTCACATTATTATTATTATTATTATTATTTGTTGGATGATTTTTTATTTTATGATAACTAAGAAGCTATAAAAACGCAAGTGTCGCGGTTGAAATTTGCTCACCGAGGTCTCATAGAATTCGTATTATTCTTGTTATTAGGAAAATCATAGGAAACGTAGCTTGTGTAAATCTCTTAATTTAATTTTCCTATCTCTTTTATTGTCCAAGTTAATCAAATCCAACGATTAACTGTTTTGACACTCACTGATCATCAGGATTCTAGGATACTTCCCGTAGCCCTACAATACTGAAATTCGGCACAGGGGTGGGGTTTAGCACACAAACAAATGGAAAAATATAAAACCAGAGACTTTGTTTCTCTCGACCCTGAAAGTGGTCAGAAAAATATAATAAAAGAATAGGTACATCATAATCTGAAGAATTGTAATTTGTGGGATTGTAGTAGTGGTAATTAGTTTTATTAAAATTAAAAGAAGAATCAATACACACAACAAGCAAACCCAAGCAAAACTTCATTAGCACCTTACACAAACAGAAGCCAAGTTCTCAAGACTGTTTGGCGTAAGCAGTAAAACAAATTATTGTTGAGCCACGTTCAATTTCATTATTACTTATAGAGTCTTAAACGTTTTATTTTATAAAACCCAATTAGCACCGTCCACAAGCAAACGGGAGCCAAGTTCTTCTGATTGTTTAGCTGTAAAAAGTGACGAGGTTCGATTTAGGGCCATGATTAATTTCATTGTTACTAACAGCATCTGAAACGTTTTATCTTACAAAACTCAATTAGCACCGTACACACACAAACTAGAGCCAAGTTCTCGTGACTGTTTGGCTGTAAAAGTAATGAGATTTAATGTAGAGCCAAGTTCGGTTTCCTTGTTACTAACAGCGTCTGAAACGTTTTATTTTACAAAACTCAATTAACGCCGTACACAAACAGAGTCAAGTTCTCGTGATTGTTTGGCTGTAAAAAGTAATGAGATTTAATGTAGAGCCAAGTTCGGTTTCCTTGTTAATTACAGGGTCTGAAACATTTTATTTTACAAGGTTCCCTAAAGTTTAATCACTACGCCCTCAGCCAAAGGTGACTTCATGTCATTTAGCCGTTACGCATTTTAAGTAACAGTTACAGTCATGTCTCATTTCTGTAGCGCGTAACGGGTAACGGCCAAATCAACATGACGACATTTTCGGTTGAACATAGTAGGTTAATTAAACTTTAGAGACAGGTAAAAAAAGGTTTCAGACTCAGTAAATTGAACTTGGCTCTACATCAGATCTCTACTTCTTACGGTCGAACATCCGCGATAACTTGGATCCAGTAATATTTGTATTTGGATAATAATATACGCGAATGAAGAAGTAATATTCAGAATATTTTAACAGGTAATATTTTTATATTATTAATAAAGAAAATTTACACTATTTTTTACACTTAGATTGTACGATAATTTAAGTAAGGCATGTGTAAATATTTGCAAATTCTGTAAGCTTTTTCATAACACAAGTATTTTTTTCGATCTCACCTTGCCAAATGTGCTAAGTAGGTTAATACATTGTTTATATAAAAGTCGTAAACTTTTAAGTGAAACTTTGTCTTTTAATCTTAATAAAATTTGTGAAAATGTTTGTTACATAAAAATTAAATCTTTTTAGCACATTCTCAGTTCCCTGATTTATAGAACCATTAAATGTATCGACTTCAGATCAAGCTTCAAATATGCATATGTAGTATTTTTGTAAGTTTTTTTTAAACTAAAGTTTGCTCACATTTGTTATGTAAATATTATTCTAAACGACTCACAAAAAATGGAGTAAGTTTGTCAAATTTCGGGATATCATAAACCATTCTTACAACAATTTGAAAGTTATCCTTTTTACTATTGTGTGGTGCTTATATTGCTAGTATTTTTTGAAGTGAAAAGAATGGAGTCAATTTATGTCTCTCAATTTGAAATTAAAAACCTAGAGAGAGAGAGAGAGAGATAGAGAGAGAGAGAGAAAGACACAAAGAAAGAGAGAGAGAGAGAGAGAGATCTTGCAAAATAAAAAAATAAAAATGTGAACAAACTTGAATAGTGACTTGTCTCACCGCAATTAGTCTGTTTACAGAATATTACGCAATACTTTACCTCGAGTATTATCGATTAATTAATATCTACATATATTAACGATTTTGTATGTTTAATCTTAAAGTACTCATTTTTTCGAATGTTATCAAGTTAGTTATCACATTAATGATAATAAAATCTTAGTCTGGGTATTGCACGAGTATTTACCGGAAAAAATACTACAATCTTTGAGTTGGTTGACATAAATTTAATTAAACGTATGTTAAACCTATTTTTTAAGCAAGATAAATAAAACAAAACCGGAGCAATGTTTAACCATGATACAAAAAATGTTCAGAATCAGTGTTGATCTTTTGATAAAGTTACATTAATTGTTTAAAATTTAATCCGGCTGATATGGATACGACATCAATGCTCCAATTTGATAATCTTTGATCTCGACTTTGCTTTTCTCTGAAGCTATTTGCCAGCACTCCTCCTTAGGCTCTAAGGTAGTCTGACTCGAAGTCACTATATACTAGTTTTCACTTTTATGTTGATATTTTTTTATTTTCGTTTGATTTTTAGCACTTTTTCCCTCTTTCCCATGCATTGTTCTTTTTTGTTTTTTTCTCTTTCTTCCTATTTTTTCCTTCTTTTTTCCCTCTTTTTCCTCTTTATTTCTTTTTTTCTTCCTTTTATTTTTAGTGTTCCTTGTTAAAATGAGCAAAACGGGACACTTATGAAATCAGTTCGGTGTAAGTCGGTCCGTCTGTCACAGACGATTTTCTCTGAAACTACTCGATGTAAAAATTTGAAATTTAGCACAGAGATAGAGTGTGGTGGCCCAATTATAAACGTGAAATATAAGGAGTTGAATTTTGATTCTGCGGGTTAATTTCAGGGGGTAAATTTGGAAATGGAAACAACATTAAGGGCATCGTGTAGGATGTCAAATGAAAGCTTATTGAAACACGAATTCAACAATATATATGATGTATTTTTGTATGCATTTTTTAAAACATTTTTTGGGAAAAACGCTTAAAAATTGTTGTCCGCCACCCTTATCACCAAAAGAATCGCTCAGAAAAATCTGAAAAAAATCATGAACATTGAGAATTAGGTGTAGATTGAACCTAAATTTTCAGGATTGAAAAATTCTAGCGCGAGCAGTTGTTAAAAACAATGTAATTGTTCATTCCCATAACTGCTGAATCATTGGTTTTAGAGATAAAGTTTTTCGACAAAAAATAGTTCTGACGATGTAGGGAACAACTTTTGTCCGTACACGTTTTTCAATGCTCCGCGCATACGCGATGTGATACGGCGTTGGTGCCGTCAGCGGCAGGTAGCGCGGCAGATGGGCGGAGATCGGGTGGGCGAACTTTGCTTAGGTTAAGTGGGGAGCTGATGGCACGCAACAGTAATTGTGCAAGTATAGCTTGGCCGATTTTTTGTTTATGATTTGATATTAAATGATCATAACAACAGTATGTCTTGCTAACCCATTTAAATCTGCTTTATTACGTAACTAGTATAATTAAACTTACACAATTAACTATTTTAATTTGCAAATGATAGAGAACGATATTTATTTAAACTCCGAAAACTAAGAAAAATTGAGGAGTTTGATAAATTATCCCCATTTCTATAGAATGACATATAATTCGCTTTTAAGTATGCAGAGCCCAGTCCACTTAACCCAACTATAGAATTTATCCCTAAACGTCAATCCCATTGATAAAATGAATTACTGTGCCGTAATATAGCCAAAGTGCTAAATTTGGTTTCTAAATGACGTTTCATCAAGTTCTATTGTTTTGCTGCAATAGAAAAATTGTTTTTATTTTTAAATCGTTGTTTTGTAGGTGTTTTTATTTTATCAGTGACGTAGCGTTTTGACCTTTCTTCTTTTTGAAGTATCAAGTAAAAAGTAAATGGGTGTACCCGGTACCGCAATCTGAAGTGATTTATTTACTTATTTATTTTTCAATATCTTAAAATAACACTCCATAATGCTCTTGGATAAAAATAATAGTCTTTTCAAGATTAGAGGGTCACATTGCTAGAATTGTGATACTCTTGAATAATAATTTAGGTACAGTTGTGGTCAAAAAAATTGTACAGGGTCTTCCAACGAGGACTGAACAGGGGCTCATTTTTGAGCTTCCTTGTATTTAAAGAAAAATCTAAAATAGCCAATCGATGTACTTTTTCCTGCAGAATTCAAAAATGAAACCAAAAATTTATTTGAACCAGAAACAAAAGAGTTACGCTATGGATAAGGTGTTTTTTAAATGGAACATAGCTTTTTTTATACGATTTTCGGAACGAGTGATTTTTTTTATGTCCGTTCTGATTAAAATATTTAATATTGTGACAGCTATCTTTATTAAATTTTAATGTTTTGTCCAGTATAATTTAACTTCAACCTGTTTGAAACATACACTAGGTAATAAAGGTAAAATCACCTTGAAATCCTTCAAAGTCAAAAAATTTGACAAATTTACTATAATATGGCCGAAATGATATATTTCTGTGAAAATTTGCAATAAATCTTCTACTTGCTTCTCTTGCATTTTCTTGGCATTTGTAGAACAAGATAACAATCTGCAATCTCTCATCTAATGAATATTTCATTTCGGCAATATTATAGTAAATTTGTCAAATTTTTTGACTTTGAAGGATTTCAAGGTGATTTTACCTTTATTACCTAGTGTATGTTTCAAACAGGTTGAAGTTAAATTATACTGGATAAAACATTAAAATTTAATAAAAATAGCTGTCACAATATTAAATATTTTAATCAGAACGGACATAAAAAAAATCACTCGTTCCGAAAATCGTATAAAAAAAGCTATGTTCCATTTAAAAAACACCTTATCCATAGCGTAACTCTTTTGTTTCTGGGTCAAATAAATTTTTGGTTTCATTTTTGAATTCTGCAGGAAAAAGTACATCGATTGGCTATTTTAGATTTTTCTTTAAATACAAGTAAGCTCAAAAATGAGCCCCTGTTCAGTCCTCGTTGGAAGACCCTGTACATCTACTTCCCAGTCTCTCTACTCCCAGACTCTCTTAGGGGACTGGCCCTTCTTAGACTGTGAATTAGTTATACGACTTTTCTGTCCACGGGTGTACAGTGGTGGTCGATAAAATCGCACATCTAATTCACAGTCTAAACGGTAATGAAGGCATTTTCTTGGAGGGAGGGGGGGACTGACACTCGGACTGTGAATTAGATCTACAATTTTTCTATCCACGGGTAAACAGGGATATCCAAATAAAAGTGAACAGGCCTTATAACTTTTTTATTTTTAAAGATGGGAAAAGTGTTAAATACGAACGTTTTGGGGATTATCTTATCAGCAAAACAATTGAGCATCTAATAAAAAAAATATAGTATAAAACATCGATTGTATCGCTTATTTTAAATTGGATATATATTTTTGAATTCTAAGAGAAGTTCTAGACATATTTTGTATATTATACCCTTTGCGGTTTTTCAATCGTTTTTGAAATATATAAATAGACTTTAAACGTAACTATCCGGGTTGACAATAATACCCGAGAATAACAATACTTTAGTCACCGTGAATTTATAATTTTATTTTTATGCAAAATGAGTTGTTCTATTAATGAGAGATACAAAATGGTAAAATTATATTTAAAAAATAACAATAATGTTAGAGCGGCTTAAAGACAATATGAAGAAAGTATTGAAGAGGGACAAATAACTCCATCATTAAACACCATAATAAAAGACTATAAGAAAGAGGAATTCTGGGCAATGGAAAAAGAAGAAGAGAAAGAAATGAAGAAAGGGACCTAGCGATTTTATTATATTTTCAGAATCCAAAAAAATCAATTCCCGATTGTGTGCGGCATCTCAAATATGGAAGAGATAAAATGTTTCAATATTTCAAAAACGATTGAAAAACCGCACAGGGTATGTTATACAAAATATGTCTAGAACTTCTACTAGAATCCAAAAATATGATAAAAGTCATACAATCCAATTTAAAATAAGCTAGAAAACCGATGTATTATACTATATTTTTTTTATTCGAAGCTGAATTGTTTTGCTGATACGATATATGAATGATCCATCAAAATCCCCTAAATTTTCATATTTAACATTTTTTCCCATCTTTAAAAATAAAAAAGTTATAAGGCCTGTTCACTTTTATTTGGATATACCTGTACAGCACAGTTTTTTTACCATTGTGGTTGTGGCGTCCGCCATATTGGGTTATCGTATTCTACTCCTCAAACCCTTTTATTTGATACCCATGCCAAGGGGGTTGTTGAAAAGCATATTCAGTAGAGTAAAGATTACAGAATTATTCTACAGGGTGTTACAAAGTTAAGTAAAAAACATACATTTTTTTCCTGTATATTTTAACATGTATACCGTAAAACCGGGTGACTTGAGACAACCTGGTGACCTGCGCCACAACTTCACGTTTTTTTAAGACAGGTGGTAACACTGTAATTTAATAGAATTCGTTTGGTGTATTGGTGGCGTTCAGTTGCCATTAGTTCGGTCTTCACGACGGAGCGGTTTTTAGCCCGATCAAGTAAAGGTAAGTCAACGTTTTTCGCTAAACATAATTTTTTGTATAATGCATTTCTCAGATACTCTGCAAAACTTTGTGTGCACGACCTAATGGAATTTTTCATTGTTATTATGTCGATAGCCTTACTTAAAGCGTACCTAACCCATACCAACATATTTTTAAGACTTCATATTTGTCTCACCGCGACTTCTGCGACGGGTATATTGCGCTTGCAACCAGAAAAGCCTTGATGTCTCAAGACACCCTATCCCCGCGGGTGACTTGAGACAACCGATAAAACAAATATAGATATTCAAGTACGCGATCGGAAAGCTTGGTACATAGAAAAACCCATTCTCAAGATCACGACTTAAAATTTAGGCCCACCTGACATTGATGTATCTTTGAGCATGTATGCTTGGTGCGCCTTCAAAGTTGAAAATTGTCTCAAGTCACCCAGTTTTACGGTACTGTTTCTAAGAAAATTGCAAGAAATTAATTAAAATCAATACATTTATCTACAATTTAGAAAAAAAAATCATTTACTACGGACTACGGAAAAAACTTATTATACATTAAATTGGACCAAAATTTTGGATGGATTGAATTTTATATCGGTGAGTGTATTTATTATGCAGGTATATATTTCCTGATACGGCTGTGTTGCCAGTTTTCATTCCTTTCGCTTTATTACAATAAAACTATATATTTTGTCCTCGTTACGCCCACTTATTGAAATTCATCCACAGAAGGAAAAGCTACACTTTACTGGTTTACCCTCCTTGTACAAATAGCTGTTAAACACCACAAAAAGTGTCACAATTAGTCATAAATATACTATTATTTTTAGTGTTGCAACTAGGTACATAGTTTTAAACGAAACAAACAATGGTAAATTGATGCCAAACATGCTACTGCTTTTAAAAAATTATTTCAAAGAGTAATAAATTATTCTCCAAAACCTATTTGATTTAAAAAATAATCTATGTAATGACGTTCATTACGAAAGTATCTGAAAGTTGTGTAATCGAGATTGTAAATAATAATTACATTATTTACTTTAATAATTTGGTGTTTCTTATTTAAAATTTTTATTTATGGTTCAATTTTGTGATAAGGCTGCTACAAAAATAGGCATTTTTGAGGAAAAATAAACGGTATTTAGCGAATGTTCCTGTAACAGCTTTGGTGAATCGATAGCAGTAATACGAGCTTGACTAGATTTACAACATTAATTAAAATTTTATGATTGTTCATATTAATCGGCCCGAAAAATAAATTGGAAATGAATGCACTGGAACGGGTGGAACTGCACATTGGAACTGCATGCATTAAATGAAGATTACGATTTTGTTTATGATGAACACTTTCAACAACCGTCCAATTAAACTACGCTGACACATGCCGCAGTATATCTTTGTACCGTCATACTTTAAATCTGGGAAACAAAAAATAATTTTTCTAACGCAACTAGGAAACGGTAGGCCATGTTGTCGATTTAACTCCACTACGACGCAATACTGATCATAAAATGCGCTATCATCGATCAATGACCAACGAAATACCGAGCGAAATACACTATTAAACGCTGTAGTACCCCGAGTTCACCGCTGCTGAATGGACTCCATAGAGAAAGAAATTTTCTTTCTCTATGCTGGACTCCCAGTTATCTAACTTTATTTATGAGATAATATTATCTCAGAATTTTTTAAAATTTTCACAACTTATTACAAATAATGATCTAACCCTAAGATCTTATATTTCTCAAGAGTCTATTTTTTATTTAACTGCTATGCGTTCCGTCAATTACCAGCTTTTTAGGTTAAATATCCACTGTCAAAGTTCTTGTTACCGAACACCTTCATTAAAAATTTCACCATTTCCCACAATAGTTTAATCGCGTGACTAGTTCAGTTATTCGTCGTCATTAACAAACAAAAAACTTGTAAATGAATACCGCCAACTTCATTTAGAAATCATTTTTGTCGTGCCTATATTGTAATACTATTGTATTACGAGTTATAATTATGTGCACTTGAACGTAACAATGTAAGCCAGGCTCTGTTTGGGGGTCATGCCTTATATTTTGCAATGCTCTACAAAGTTCATTGCATTTAATATTCAATCTTCTGCCTTTTTCTAAAAATAAAATAGGGTGATAATTTTTTATAGGTTAAATAGTTTTTAAAAATATGTAGTTATCGCGCCCATAAGAATTCCTGTATTTGAAACATCACTTGAAACACATGCGCCGCTTGGGGCGCTGAATTACCGATACTAATTTGAGACCATTTTGAGACCGAGGCCAACGTATTGCGATCGGTCTCCTCCCTTCAAGTCCTCCATAGTCAAGATCAATAGACTAAAAATTTTAAAAACCTACTTTATCATTATTGATTGAGGCCTTATTGCTAAATGACCACATTGGTTTAAAGGTCAACAAAGAGGCTTTTAACTTGTTGCAATTTTAACTTGTCACTCTTATCATCTCATTCAATTGCACACTACCATTATCGGTAATTTTCCTAACCATTATGTATACATATCTGGCCGGTTTACTAATAATAATTATAATATTAATATAATAAAATAAAATTATCTATTTTATTTATTGGTTCCTAAGATTCTGACAGTATAATTACAAAAAAGATGTTTTAGGTCAGTGCAGAAGGGCTACAAAAGAGAAACACAAAAATCATTTAGAAACCCAGCAAATTGCAGGAATAATAACGTATTAACTCAGGAGCTTTTAATGAGGATTTATTTCTGAAAATTTTTTTGAAAAAATAATTTACGCGAATGTAACATACTAAACCTAAGAAAACCTAATCAAACCCAAAAAGGGTGCGTTTAGGTTTGTTCGGGATCTTTTTTCGTCTTTTTTTATTAACATATTCCAAGCTACTAGGGTTCATAATTTAATTTTTGAAATACTGTTTTCAAAAAAAATATACTTTTGGAAAAAGTAACTATTTTCTTAAAATTATTTTTTGAAGGCATTTTTAAAAAATTGTACGCGCCTCCTGCGCCCCCTCCTATCCTGATAAAAACGTATCACACTTTAACTGATCCTCTAGAAGATGTAAATGTAAACCAGTACAAATTAAAAAAAAATGTACCAATTTTAGGTTTTACATCTTTTTAGTCAATTCAAAGGTTAATTTCTTATCAACACAAAAATACTGTGATGCAAAAAGCTTTAATAAACTCAATTCAAAGAGTAAATACCTTTTTATTACGAAAGTTGCCTCACAGACGTTCTTTTTATTGTTTCTTTAAATAGACTTTCAATTATTTTAACGATTTGAACTTAGATGTCGCAAGATAAAAAAGGTTTTGAGGAAAGATAATTTTTTTTTCTGTTTTATGATGTAATAAAATTAATTGACTAGTATTTTTTCATTTCTTCCTATTTTAAAAATCTATAAGAAACCTCAAAGGGACAATCAAAAGAGGAAAATACTTAAGTGGTTTTGTAAACTTAAACTTAATTATTGGGTTTGTAGTTTGTACTGTTACCGGACTTCAGAAGGAAATTCCTCTTATCAAAATAAAAAAATTTATCACAGGGGCTCTCAAATTTTACGTGGGTTGTCACAAGATACATGTATTTATTTATTTCTATAAACCACTCTGACCTACGCCATCGCCACTGACTGTGGTAAAAAATTAGGAACACATCATAAAGTTCTGTAATGCCGAAGTCACTGCGGTAATAATGAGAAAAATTTAAAAGGAGTAGATATTAAAAATTATGCAATTTATTATCGCCCACCAAATTTTGTTTAGTTATAAAAACCATCTTGAAATTATCTGAAAAAAATCTTCAAAAGTCTGCAAAAAATATTTGTACGATACTTACATAACCGGAAAGTGTTTTGCAGGTTTCCCCAAGCTGCCAGGACTTACCTGGGATTGGCCTGGAATCTATTTGGAAGGTGGTAGAGGACTTCTTCCTCGATCGAGGTAGTACCACCCTACACATCCTCTTAAAGGGCTGGTGAAATCCCTACGGATGTTTCCAGCTCTGGATGTGTGAGTCGATTCCCCAGTACACCCACGGTACATAGTACTTAGACTTCGGTCTTCGTGGGCTGTCAGAAGATAAAAAAAAATATTTGCCTCGACCTGCAAACACTAATTTCCGGTCTTGTAACGTACATTACACTGGATCTTGAAAGAGATGGAACTGTGTCAAACTATTAAAAACTTTTTTTTTATTTTTATGGACTATTTTTAGTCCTGTGCCACAATTAATTAGCATCCTCGCCCTTTTGTTATTTTTTGTTATTGATTTAACTCAAAATAAACGGAGCCAATAAAATATAACTTGTATGTCGGGGTCAGGTTGTAACTACATATATACAAATAACTAATACAAATGGTTTGTATGTGTTATATGAAGCATCTAATCAATATATGTACACACCTATGGATTAAGTAAAACAATTTATTTTATTAAGATTTTTCTTACATCATTTTCATACATACGAATAAACATAAAAATGTACTACCTTAATCTTCCCCATTTCTGTGTAATTTTTAAGACATTGTTTTGGCTTTAGAAAAGGAATCTTATCTTCGTTAATGTTGACAGAAAGATAAGGAAGAGATATGTACATATATAATGTAGGTGCACACGTTTTTTTTCCGTATTTGTCCTATATGTATTGTAATCTTGAAGAACTGTACCTACTGAATATTAGTCACTTCCAATATTTTTATTCTAACAACACTATTTACCAAAGAGTAATAGGAATAAGGTTTCTACTAAGGTTTCTACGCTAACATGAAAAGAATATGTTTTGATAAGCATATTTATGAACCTGATATAGTGATTTTGAAAATATGATCTAAAAAAGGTTAACGATACGTTTCGTGAAATAACATTATTAAAAAAATCTGAAATTTCGGTTCTATTTATTAGGTAGGACAAAAGTATAGGTTACATTCCGGTAAAACGTCATCGGTCCACTACCCATTTTTTCTCGCTGACTGAATTCCACCTATGTACAGTAAGAATCAAGCGAGAAAAAGCCACAAGCGTCGTAACTGACAGAGACGCAATTATTTCCTTCTCTCTCATCTTTTGTAAAGTGGAAATCAGAGTCGTGTTATGAATTATTCTTATAATAAAAACAATGGTGTTGAATGAACTGGCAACCCTGCACGATTTTCGCTTTGGCCAAATCAGAATTGAAATAAAATCCGTCCCATCAACATGCTTCTCTTACCATTGCGAGTGCTTCTCCGATGTTGCCGAATGTAGAATATGGCCTGAAAAGTTTACGATATATTCATAAAACGAATTAATTTCTTGAAAAAGATGATATGATACCGTAATGAGGACCGCAATATAATTTTTTAGAAGGATGTAACTTATATCCACAGCAGTTATGTTCAAGATAAAGGCTGGTATGATGAGTGTGACAAGGGTTTAAAGAGGCCAATTTTAAAAGGATGACATTAATCGTAGCACATACTGGTGGAAAAAGAGGATTCGTGAAAAACGGATTACTTATATTTAGATCAGGTAATTAAATTTTTAGGTATTTTCTGAATAAATGAGAACCTATACTCGTACTCTAATATCAGTGAACCATAACCTTTAATCCTTATTTAACTACCTGACATAATACAACTACCATAATTGTTTACTTGTCTGTTTCTGCAGGTTGTACAAAAACGGGAGAATATCACAACGACATGAACCACGAAAATTTTATGGCATGGGTTGAAAAGCAATTATTGCCCAATTTACCTGAGAGGTCCATCCTCGTTGTAGACAATGCAACGTATCGCAATGTCCCAGTCAGTACGAAAAAATGCATCCACGGCCTCCAAGAAAGAAGAAATGCTAAACTGGTAAAGTAAAAAGGGATTACCAGCAGACCCCAAATTAACCAAACCGGAATTATACAAAACTATTTTAGAAAATAAATTTTGGTTTCCGACGCAGTACAAATTGGATGAACTGTTGGAACGATATGGTAACTGTGTGTTACGTTTAACTCCTTACCACCTGGAACTAAACCCTATAGAAAAAATATGGGCATTAGTGATTAGTGAAGAACTGGGTAGCAGCTCACAATACTACATTTCAATTAGCTGATGCGGAGGCATTGACTCTCTTGGAGGACGCTCTAGACCACTATATATAGTTTTTGTTGCAAATACGGGTTCATAAGATTCGGAAGAAAATGAGGACAGCAAGTGTGATGACAGTGCATCAGAGGACCAACTGGGATGTTCGCAACTTGATTCCGATCGCTAGTAGTAATTTTTTATTTAGCTAATAGTATTTTTTTATTTTCAATTATAAGATGCTTAAATTTATAAAGTTATGGTGATATTTCAACAAAATTTATACATATACATATTTTTCAACTTTGCACTAAACGTTTAACATGTCTGTTAAAGTATACGAATATGTAATGTAATATGATAAAATAGTCTAGTTTATACAGTGCCATACATAAAGTTGGCACTATAATAGTAAACTTTTTTATTTGTGATTCCTCAGAAAATTCTATTTGTGATAAAAGCTTCTGCATGTATAAAATACGTTTCTGGCGTTTTAAGTTTAAAGTTAATTATATCAACAACATTCAGAATGAAAATTTCTGGAACAACCCAAATCAAAAACTATAGAAAATGAGCATGATGTGAATAGGACAAAATTAGGTGTAAATTTCGCAAAAACCGATCAAATCCGGGTTTTTCCAATGTTCTACTTTAATTTTATCCAAACTATGCATCCTACAAAGAAAGTTTTTGTTTCAAAAATATTTATTTTAAATAATTTGCTTTAGACGAATCACATTCTTTTTAATTTTGGCATTTTGTATATTTGATTTCAACTGTGATAACTTTAAAAACTTTTTTATGCGCGAAAGAACTTACCAAGAATACATAAAATTTTCTTAAAAATGGGAAATGAATTTTTTTTCATATGACGCGAATTTTATGGATGCCGCTGTAAAGTAATTAATATTTTATTTATTTATTATATTATATATTTATTATATCATTATATTTTATTTATTTTATATATTTATTATATTTTATATATTTATTTATTATATTTATTATTTATTTATATTATATATAATAATTCAATAATCATTGAATCATTAGTTTTAATTTTTGCAATTTTTGCAATTATCTCTTGATCCAATAAAATTAATTATTTAATTAAAAAGCCTTATTTAAAGGGACTATGCCACTGGTATATCGATTTCTAGCAAACTAAGCCAGGAATATTCTAAAACGAGACAGAGTACGCGTGATGTCTTCATGCCTATGACGCTCGTGGCTTTTTCTTGCTTGATTTTTACTCTATAAATTTCGTAGATTCTTCATTCTTCTATTTGTATTCGTATAACAATTCCTTAATTATTTCCACAGGTTAATGTGTTAGAGATTAAAACTGTTGCCATGTTATAAAACTTATGACATAGCAACAACTGGTGAAATCGTAACAGTATATTCACATTTACGTAAAAATTAAAATATTACAAATATCCATCACATACCAACTAAATTTCTAGGAAATTTTAAGTAAATACAGCAAATTCGCATATATTATCTAACTTTTCAATACACTTACATATTTAAACGTATTAAAGATAGGAGTCACTCCACGTAAATTGAAGTATCAAGGTCCAATTTTTTATATGTACGTAAGTAAATATCATTAGATGTTTGACACACCTTCAGATCTGAATAAGGTGACCATACTAATAATAAATATAAAAAGATAAATTAAGACCAACTTTTAAAACCTTATATTATAATTTATAATATTAGAGCAACTTATTATAAACTAGCTTGCGTCCGCGGTATAACAATTTTACTCCACAAAATTTAAACCCCATCTCACCCCCTTAGGAGTTGATTTATTAAAAACTGTAAAACACATGTTTAAACATTTAAATTCAGATTCACTAAGAACTACTAAGAAGTAAGAAGGCTTAAGATTTAGTACTGGTTTAAATTAAGATCTTATAGTTGATCAGATATGTTTTGACATGTTTTTGTCCTATCATTGTTAATAAGTCGCAGTGGCGGTTGGTGAAATTTCAAAGTTGTTTATCTCTGTTCATACTTACACGACCCGTACCACATTGAAGCCTGGTTTATGCAGACCACTTTAAATTTAATTTAACCCTAATTTTACTTTACATTTAATTTAGGGCGAGTTAAATACACATGAAGGCATAAGAGCGTTTATCCACAACTTTAATTTAATTTTGCTTTAATTTTGCTTTAAGAAATTCGCCAACTTTTGTTAAATTAAATGAAAATGGAGTTGCGCATGTGCGAGCTCACCTGGTAATATAAAATTCCCTAGACCGAAATCGGAACCGAATTCTAACCCTTCTTTCAATGATTATAACGTTTTTTTCTGTTAGAAAACTTAATTTTATCCATAAATTACAAGCAATAAAAACCACGAAACGATAAAATGCAGAAAAGGAAATGACAGCTGACGTAAAAATTTCCAAAACCAATGCCAACCTTTCACACTTTTGGTATTATGTGCGCCTGCGTAAGTGAAACATAAATAATCTGTATAAATGCCCTGAAATTTTCTTAAAGCAAAATTAAAGTTAAATTAGGGTTAAATTAAATATAAAGTGGTCTGCATAAACCAACCTTTAGGGGTTTTAATAGTGAGCCCACTGGGAATGTTTTGGTAAAGAAAAAAAACATTTTGTAATTTGCGAAAAAAAGGTAAATTTTTGGTGCGCCCCTCCCAAGAAACAAATGAACACGTCTAGGTATTTGCTTTCTTTTTTTTCTAAACAAATTTTACATCATTTTGTCGACAGGTTTTCAATTTTGAGAGAAAAAAATGTGTTAGGAGAAAGTTATAGTCATTTGAATTTTTTGTAAAATTATATTTTAGGCTTAAAAAAATTCAAATGACTATAACTTTCTACTAACACATTTTTTTGCTCTCAAAATTTAAAAACTGTCGACAAAATGATCTAAACTTTTGTTTGAAAAAAAAAGAAATCAAATACCTAGACGTGTTCATTTTTTTCTTGGGAGGGGCTCACCAAAAATTTAACTTTTTTTCGCAAATTACAAAATGTTTTTTTTTCTTTACCAAAACATTCCCAGTGGACTCACTATTATAACCCCTAAATTTGGTACGGGTCCTATACGTATGAACAGAGATAAACAACTTTGAAATTTGTTTATAATTTGTATATTATGTAATATTTGCTTTTTTTCCAAATGATTTTCATCTTGGAACGAGTTGCTGTAATGAATTTAGTTCTATTATCGTCAAAAGTACGAACTAAAATTGCCCTTTTCTTCATAAATTTGCGAAAAAGCTCAGAAATAAATTCATAGTATAAATTTAGTTGTCTTATTCTTACACTTGTCAGTTTAAAACTTTTAGTTGTCAAATTAGACCAGACTAGCGTTGGAGAATCTGGCTGTTATTTTTTAGAGTACTTCTATGAAGTTTCGAGTTAATAGGACCATGTAATATTTTTCCGCCCTACAAAGCTTGAACTCCTGTTTCACCCTCTTAGGGGTTGAATTTTGAAAAACCCTACCTTAGTGCGCGCCTACGTTATATAAGAAACCTCTGTGCAAAATTTCAAGTTTCCAGACCCAGCGGTTTGGGCTGTGCGTCGATACGTCAGTCAATCAGTCAGTCAGTCGGTTTCTTCTTTTATGTTATATGCAGAGATAAATAAATAATGGACCATTTTAGCTACGCCCATGTTACATCGTCGAACGAAGAATTTTGAAATAGCTTTCCCTTAAGTTCAGAACGAACTATATTTTCTACAGGGGCAGCAATTTGCATGTCATATAAAACTAAAAGGTTAGACATACACTATACAAGTAAATTACAATTCATGTTAATTAACCACTTTTATTAAAAACCGAAACTAACCTCGTCTATTTTCAGATTGTTTTGACCTAAAAATAACATCATTTATAATATTACATATGTCGATCTAGCTAAATGAGGTTCGGAAAACTTTTGGCACACCCTTAACCTTTTGGCATATCACTCTGGTATATATTTCTTTATAGGTGACGTCATTAGCATTTAATATCAACACATACTCGATCGATTTTGTTATATCGACCAAAACAAAGCGAAATTTTTGAAATTTGTATATCATACGACTGCTTCCCTTATATTATCTCTATATACAG
The DNA here is from genome assembly GCA_963971165.1 of Philopedon plagiatum. NCBI lineage: Eukaryota > Metazoa > Arthropoda > Insecta > Coleoptera > Curculionidae > Philopedon > Philopedon plagiatum. The sequence goes on from OZ020193.1 coordinate 101,067,915, forward strand.
GGTGTTCTCAAACTTGAAGCATTTATTTTAAGATGTAATAGAACTCGTGAAAATAAACCATTTGACCAAAAATCACCTATATAGAAGTTGCAAAAGAATGGAGATAAAAAGCTTACCAATTAATTCATCACATTACGGCCCTGAGATTCTTTTAACCACGCAACAAAGAAATACAAATATATTTGAACACACGTACTAGTCAAGCAGTCACAAATGGCAGTAGAATCGAAAATCCCACGGATATGCGAACGAAATCGTACTGAAATCAGCAGTAAACACGCTAAACAAAAGCATTGTGATACTTTCGATACGCGAAAATAACGCAGTGGTTCAGAATTTCACCTTTTAAACAACATGTGGCACGATCTTATTTAACTTTTTACAATTTATTAATATCTCCAAAATTTTGCAACATTTATTAAGGCGATTTTTGGTCAAATGGTTTATTTTTACGAGTTCTACAACCTGTTAAAATAAATGCTTCAACTTTGAGAGCACCCTGTACATATAAAAGAAGAAATGGACAGACTGACTGACATGTCAACGCACAGCCCACACAGCTGAGTCTAGAAACTTAAAATTTTGCAGAGGTTTCTTACATAACGTAGACTAAGACAGGGGTTAAGTTTGAGGTTAAGAATATTTCCGTTTTACTGGAGGGGACCAAATTGAAATGTCACTTGTCATAATCAATAGTTTGTCGTCCTTGCTTGTCATTAAAATTAACCATTAACCGGGATTCCGTAGTCACGTGATCTATCAAAAACCGTGTTAAACTACTCGATCGCAGAAAGACAGCTCGTCACAATTTATCCTGCATTACTCTTTTATGCAGTCTTATCAATTGCACATTAGACAATTTTCCTCAAGCCCAAAAGCCCCCTTGCCCCCGGCGGGCGTCCTTAATCCGCATCAGCATTTATTTAAAATAAAACATGAACATTATATTTGTGCACTTTCGTGCGCTCAAATGTTTTACAACCGCTTTAACAAATCACGTGACTTCTTACTATCTGAAGCGTGTTCGGTTTGCGAGCAATTATGTAAATGACATCAATGACCAATGCTCTCGGCCGTAATGTTTTGGTCTGAGGTTGGGAATAAAAAAATTTATTTCCGTTTCAAAATTGATTTTAAGATTTTTCTTTAAGAAAATAACGCAAGAAGATGAGATTATCCAATGTTTCGTGTAACATAGAAGAACGAAATTTGGTTAAAATCAAACCCGCTGCCGAGAAACACCTCTCCGGTTCTACACTTGTGGGAGATATGTTAAGTACATAGAATGTCATATCCTAACTGTTGATTAGGTCCACGTTGACCTCCGTTTTGAAATATTTTCATTTCTTGAGATACCTTAACTTCCGAACTTTGAGTTTTGAATACTGACATTACTGGTGTAAGTGATTTATGTTTTTGTTTAAGGCTACAGTTAGTTTTTCCGATATGACACTTGCCTTTCGTCACTTTTCCTTTAAGTTGTTTTTCAAGAGTAGCAATTGGTATATTTTCTTCGTCATCGGAGCCATAAGAAGATATCTCTACCAACGATGTATTGTCACGTTGTCTTGAAGGCGTTCTAGTAGTGCCAGCAATTAACTTTGCTTAACAGATTCTGTTTTTAAAATCTGAAATAAGCCTTCAGTTTCGTTTTGACTTGGATCGTGCAAGTATCGCAAAACACCTGAGCAGTTAGTTAGAATTAAGGAATGCGATTTTTAGAAATAAAATTTGCAACTACAATCCTGGGATCTCAAATTATAATCCCGGGACCTTAAAAAAGCTGAATTTTTTATGGGATCCCGAAATCCCGGGATTGGATCCCTTAGTACCTACATACCTATTATGTATTAAGATGTTTTGCGACGTTTATTGCATTCCAATATTTAGTTTTTTGCTATTTACATACCTTGCGAAATAATTAAATCATTTATTTATGAATTGTCTTGTCAAGAGTAAAAATTGTAAAAATTAAAAATTATTCACTGGTCAAGAGCACAAACTAAGAAATACAGTAGGGATTCAACATTCAAGTTGTGTATGTGATATAGCCTTGAATGTGAATGTCATATTTATGTCGTAGGCGGAATGCAAATTTAGGCTTTTTATAAACTTCCTAGGCATTTTATAAAAAGCCGGCAAAACGCGAGCATTAAATGCATTTTTCGTTATGACTAACACCAATTCAGGCAAATTGATAAATGCCGGCAAAACAAGAACAGAAGAATATATATCACGTTGTGACTGATTATTTTTAGGCATTTTACAATTTGCCAAAAACGGTGCCGTCAAAACGTGAATATTAAACTAGTCGACTTTTGCACGCGAAGACGTGCACATCAACACAGCCGAAGAGGACCCCAACCAACACCCTGGCGCACCGATGCCTCTTCGCTTGCGAGGAAAGAGACTGGTCAGAGCCCCTAACCATGTGCTAACCCTGTTCCAACCTTAGGGTGCCCTCCGCTCCACCGTTCGCATAAAAAACCTTTCTAAGTCCGTATAATTAGGGCATTGCAGATTAGTGACAAAACTGAACTTAGGTGGCAGAAAATATTATTCTCAATACTTAATAGTATTTTCCATTTTATTTTCACGTTTTGACGGGACCGTTTTTGGCAAATTGTAAAATGCCTAAAAATAATCAGTCACAACGCGATATATATTCTTCTGTTCTTGTTTTGCCGGCATTTATCAATTTGCCTGAATTTGTTTTAGTCATAACGAAAAATGCATTTTATGCTCGCGTTTTGCCACCTTTTTCTAAAATGCCTAGGAAGTTTATAAATAGCCTAAATTTGCACTCTGCCTACGACATTTATATTGATTTTATGAAAAGCTTTTCAGTGGTTTAAGTAAGAAACATGTGTTTTTCGCGTGTACTTATTTAGAAAAATAAGCCAATTAAAGTGCGAGAAAGTGCTATTAAAAGTATTGTTAATACATTTTTTTAAAAGAAGTTTATATAGATCACTTCTTGCACCAATTCAATATTCAATATATTCAATTTCCAGTAACTAAAAACACTTAATATTAAAAACTAGTTCAAAACGTAGTTAATATTAGATGCATGGTATGATATTTGGCATGCGGAACCCATAGGGGGAACCCTTGAGGTAGAAAATACATCAAATTTTGATGGGTGCGCTTCCTCTCTATTCCTAATTTAGAGTAAAAACATTTTTATGAAGCGCCACTCTTCATACTGCCAAAACAAAACATGTTGCAATTCTATTTTTTTTTTCTATATTGTAAGAAAAAAAATTAATTTAAAATTTCTTAAAATTTTCAAAAAAAATTTAAGCATATATTTTTTAACGATTATGATGTTTTATATACTAGATAGCTCTGAATATTCAAAGCTACAAATAGATTTAAATAAAATCCAGTAAACCACGTGCAAATAAAGTGAAACAGATTAATTAATTTTTCTCAAAGCTAACTAAAAATCACATACTAATAAAATAAATATATATATATAGAAAACATACCGGCAATATCGAGTGCTCGCCATCTAGTTTTCCTCGCCCTCTTTCCCATTTTCTTTTAAGCCACCCCCAAAATTTCCAACTCCTCTCTTGTCATCGGCCACCTTTGGGGAAAAATCTTTAGTTTATAGCACCATACTTTTTAAAGCTTTAAATATTTTAAACGTCCTCACAGTTTTTTTTATTTATTTAAAAAATAAACGGAAGGATAACGATTCGAACGATTTTTTTATCAGCACCGGCTTTTTTATACAAACTTAAATAAATTTATCTTATTGTGATATCTTCGGTTTTTCAGTCGGGAATGCTCAGGTGAGCGATTTTATTCTTCTACGTTTTCTAACCGTCTAATAAATTTTAATTTTTATTGATAAAACTTGCTTTTTAAAATCCCTCAATTATACCTCAAACAATCCGTCTCAAACCCGCGTGTAAATTCGATAAATCGCTTCAAAAATATCACATTAAAAATCACATATCACCGCAGTCGTGTTGTATTGACGGTGGCCTAAATTCGGGGGATTTAAAATAACAGCGACATATTACGTAATATTAAAATGTTCAATGAATACTAGAGCAGCAACAAACGTTTAGCGACATTATCGACTGAAGAGGAACGACAAAATATTGGTCACACTAACCTATCTACCGGCAGCCGAAGCGATATATTTCTGCCGATCGGAAGTAGTCGGGCGCCATCGGCTGTTGCGTGATCCTCGTGATCCTGCTAGGAGAATCCGAGATTCCTGCTGTGGAATGAGAGCCGACCTCCGGAAGTTGACGTAAAGGACGCAGGATAATGCGGAAGAGATGCCTGTTATTTAACTTTTTGGCGAAGGCGCTCCTTCTTCATACAAGACCAATTTTATTCTATACAACGCGACGTTACCTCTAATGGTATTTTTTTTTAGTAGTTATTTCCATGTAAAGTACAAGAAAAAAAAATATACCAGTAAATTTACTAAAATTTAAAACCGATCTTATGTATTTCGAGACATCACACTGATATCCACTGAACGTCCAGTTTATGTCCATTAAATATTTTGGATGTCAATGAATGTCTATTTTTGTAAAGCCAGTGGATATACGAGTATTATGCTTATTAGATGTCCACTGGTAATCCAAAATATCCATGAATCCATGCTGCGGATCATGGAAGTAACTAGACTTCGTGGGGGGGGGGGGCTCACGAAAAGGCCTTTTTCTGACAGGTAAAACTACACCAGTGGTGCATAATGGGGGAGGCTAATTAATATTGGGGGGATAATAATAGTCCAAGCAAACCTGATGATCTGAATACATAATAGGTATGGATACATGTTTGGAGAGGATTAAAATTTTTCCAGAACTAGGTGTTAAGCTACATTGTTAATTTTTATTATTTATTGTTTAAGTTTTAATTCTATTGGTATCGCTTCACGGCCTTTTGGCTAAGATCAAAGTGTGGCAGTATATATTACCTTGGAAGTACTACACCAACACCCCAACACCACATTTTTCTGATGGTTGACATCGTATTGCACTAGTTCTAGATTTATTACAATTTTCACGTAAAGAATGATGCTCAGAATTAATGGGTTGATTATTGATATTGAAGATAATAATCAACCCGTTGTCCCGTTGATTCTGAGCATCATTCTTTACGTGAAAATTGTAATAAGTCTAGATACGAGGTCAACCATCAGAAAAATGTGATGGTGTTAGTGTAGTACTTCCAACTTCCAAGTAGAGTTGATACAAACACAAGGGTCTACGGTTCCAAGAAGCGTTGCTCTATCTCCCCTTATAGGTAAGTAACTAAGATCATAGTGTGGCAGTAAGGCGTGATACCTACCGTGGTGGCGGAATATTGTGGTGCCCGGCCTCGCTGCTCATCTGGTGATCGTTGCTGCGGGCTTCAGTGTAGTGTGTGTTCAACAAAATGGCGGACATTGCGAACATGGAAGAATATTATCTGTCTTATCCTTTGCCAAATGTTCTGAACTGTATGTTCTGCGATGTTGTGCCACCTAGAGTCTATCAAAATCACAATGACCTGAATAAGCATACTAAGCGCTTCCACCAACGACGCGTGGCATTTAGTTGTGCTGTCTGCGAAATGCGCTGTGGCACACTGAAGCGGGTAAAAGCACACCAGGCATCCATGCATGGAGACTACGTCCCGGCCCCTGTGGAACCAGTACCACAGGCCTGGCTGCTTAGACGCCGTGTCCAGCCCGAGATAGTCCCGATGCTTGAGGCGGAGCCCGGAATGGACCGGCCGGCCCCGTTGCGGGAAGAGGAAGCCGTCGCTGCTGCTCGGGACCTGCCCCCTCAGACCCGGCTAGAGGATCCCGAGCCCCCACCACCGGATGTTGCGCCGCTGGTGCCGGAGATTCGAGCCCCTAACAATGCGCATGTCGCCCCCAACATAGTCCTACCGGAGCTACCGGCGGAGCCCAGTGGCGCACTCAGGGGGGGGTCTTGGGGGTCATAACCCCCCCCCCCCCGAAATTTTAACAAGTGCAACATGAATATCAAATAATTAATAATTTTTCACTAAACATAGCCGTATCCAGCTCTTGTGAAGTTCCCGCAATTAGGAACTGCATGGGTACGATTGGAAAGCTATATGATTTTTTTAGTAGTCCCAAAAGACAGGCTGTATTAAAACAATATTTGGAAGAGGTCGACGTTTCTTCTAGCCACAAAAAATTGACGAGGCTTTGAGAAACTAGATGGACTGAAAGGTGCAACTCTGTTGCAGTTTTTTTTAGAGTTATATGATGGCATTGTACTTGCTTTAGATAAGATTTCTCAATGGACGGATAGAGATTCGGCAAATGCTGCAGATTAGTTAGGCTCTTCAATAAGAAAGGCTGAATTTGTCATCTCTTTGCAGGTGGTCAATCAGGTATTTAGTTTCAGTAGCTTTTTATGTCGTCTTGTACAACAACGAAATATTGATTTAAGAAAGGCAACTAATTTAGCGGAAGATACTGAACAAGAAATAAAAAATTTGAGACAAAATGCAGATAAGGAATTTAATAAGTTATTCTTGAATGCTCAAAAACAGGCTAAAAATTTTGACTTTCCTTTAAACAAGCCGCGTATTAGGTACTACTTCTCAAACAAAAAGATGCAATATAAATGTTGACAGTGTTGAAGACTACTATCGCATTTCAATATATATCCCATTTTTAGACAGTTTTATAAATAATTTAAAAGAAAGGTTTTCAAAACATAAATCACTACTGGTTGGATTTCAAAGTTTATTGCCGACAGATCCTCTCAATCTTTCTGATGCCATTATAAAAGAATTTGAAGATTTGGTAATGTTTTATAGAAGTGACCTGACAGGTAGGTACTCTTGATGAACTGAAAGTGGGACTTAAATTTTGGTACAGAGCAATTGCTAGACTTGAAAAAGACCAGTGGCCAAAAGATGCCTTAACTGCTTTGGCATATTGTGAAAAGACGCTTATGCTGCGTAATATTAAAACATTATTGACTATACTCGCAATTTTGCCTGTGTCTACTGCGGAGAATGAAAGAACTTTTTCTGTATTACGACGTTTAAAAAATTATCTACGAAATTCATCTTCCGACATAAAGTTAAATGGTTTAACACTGTTACATCTTCATAGATCAATGGATCATGGATCCAACGCCTGATGCTATTTTGGATAAACTAGCAGAAAAGCATCGAAAACTTGACATCAGACTACATTAAGTAATAAGTTTAGTTTTGTATTTTAAATTTGTTTTCAATATTTTTGACAAAAATTAAATTACTCTAGTATTACTATACTCAAAAACAAAGTTACTAAAGTTTAAGCAGAGCTTTTTTATATTGGAAAGATTTTTATTGGTACTATCTTTAAAATAGGCACCTACATAAATACTTACAAAATTTAACCCCCCCCCCCCCCCCCCGAAAAAAAATACTGGGTGCGCCACTGGCGGCCCCGGGCTCAGCCACTGCGTCAGAGAAACCCAACGACCAATCAAACACGATGGCTTCAATGGCTCACCGAAGCAAGGCATTTCGAAGATATGGAGGCTGCATATGAAAGAATAGTAAACGAAATGAAGGAGAACACCGCCCCGGCCGCAAGACCTCAAAGACCACAACGGAATTACCCAAGGCCACCCCCCAGACCCGCCAACGCCCCCAACAGATACGACCCAGCCGAGGCGGCGCGCGTCCAGAAGCTGTACAGAGCCGATAAGGCCAAGGCATACCGTGAGATCACAAGAACAGAGGACACAATCGAGTACTGTACAATAGAGGAGGACCGCCTGGTGCAGTTCTTCACGGAGACTCACAGCCTTAAACCGTTGGCCGAACCACGCCACAATGTCGAGATGCCTGCTGCCCCAGATGGTGGAGATGTTGTGGAACCACTACAACCCCAGCAAGTTCAGGACAGGCTAAACCGAACATCAAATACGGCTCCTGGTAGAGATGGCATCCGCTATCAAAACCTTAAAAAATTAGATCCTGGCTGCTTAGTTCTCACGGCCATCTACAATAAAGTTCTGGAGTTCCGCCGTGTCCCCGGCGCATGGAAGGAGGCTATGATTGTGCTTATCTATAAAAAGGGTGACCGCAACGACCCTAGCAACTGGCGTCCAATAGCCCTATGCTCGTGCCTATACAAACTCTTGTGTGGCCCACAGACTATGGGCAACTAGGCACAGGTTGATATCCGGTGTCCAGAAGGGCTTTGGCCAATGCGAGGGGTGTCTGGAACATAATTTCGTACTGCAGAGCGTACTGGAAACCACCAGAAGAAAACGCAGGGAGTGCTGCCTGGCGTGGCTGGACCTGGCCAATGCTTTCGGATCGGTGCCCCATCAACATATATTTTCGACGCTGACCGCTATGGGTGTGGATCCGTTGTTCTTGGAACTCTTCCAGGACCTGTATACGGGATGTACGGCTAGAGTGAGAACCGCACAGGGCGAAACGCCCAGCTTTCCGATCAGGGCCGGTGTCCGGCAGGGCTGCCCGCTGAGTCCAATAATTTTCAACCTTGCCCTGGAGCCAGTACTCAGAGCGGCCGTCGGTCTGGACCGGGGATATGTCATCGAAGAGCAGAACCTGCCCGTGCTGGCTTTTGCGAACGACCTCGTGCTGCTGAGTGAACGTCCGGATGATCTTCGCGGCCTCCTGGATGCTGTTGGGACCGTGGCGGGCAAGTGCGGCCTCACCTTCAAACCGGCCAAATGCGCCTCGCTGCACCTGGACTGCAAGCATCACCACCGGTGCCACCAAACCGTGTTCCACATTCAGGGTGCTCGGATCCCGACTATGGCGGAAGGTGAAGCGTACCAACACCTGGGCATTCCCACGGGATTCCACGTCAGCCAGTCACCGGACGACACCATCGACCATATGAGCGCAGAGGTGGATCAGTTGGACGTATCTCTGCTGGCGCCGTGGCAAAAGGTCGACGCCATAATTAAACACCTTCATCCTGCCTCAACTCAGCTTCATACTCAGGGGGTGCAATATTCAGAAGGGACCGCTGAAATTGCTCGATAACAAAATCAAAGCCAAATGCAAGGGATGGATGAACCTTCCCCAGAGAGCTAGCCCGGACATCTTATACGTCGCCGGCAGGAGGGGCGGCACAGGTGTTTTGCCGTTGGCCGACATGGCCGAAGTGGGCGTGATAGTCCAGGCATTTAGGATGCTGACCTGTCCAGAGGAGGTCGCCAGGACAATAGCAACGAGACGTATTGGCCGACCACCGTCAGTACGGGACAAAGCACGATACCTTTCTGGTGACCTGGCGGGCGAGTTTGGGAGAGATGGTGGAGACATCTCATCCTTATGGACAAGAGCAAGGAACGCTACCAGAGGACTGTCAAAGCGCTGTCATATTGAATGGATTGTACAGGAGGACTCGCTCGCCCTCACTCTGGGCTTACAACAACGTCGTGAGACTATTACGTCAGATTGGCGTACAAAGCTAGAAGGAGCACTCAAAAATCTCCTCAGAGATATGTATGGTGCTTCCCTCACCAGACGACCAGACCAGGGAAAGGTGTTCCGAGTGTCGTCCAGGAGTGCGGCCAGTAGTCACTTCATGCGCAACGGATTCGCGACCCGCTTTTGCGACTGGCGATTTGTCCACCGAGCCAGACTGGACTGTGTCCCCCTGAACGCCACCCAGAGATGGGGTAACAGAGACAAGCGCTGTAGAAGGTGTGGAAGCCGAGACGAGACTCTGCCACATGTCCTCAACCATTGTCGAATCCATTCTGCAGCCTGGCAGCTCCGCCACAATGCCGTCCAGAACAGACTCGTCAAGGCTCTCCCGGCCCACCTTGGGGAGATCCGTGTCAACCGTACGGTTCCAGTCCGAGACTAACCTGAGACCGGACATAATCGACATATGCGTCCCCTTCGAGAATGGCACCGATGCCTTTCAGCGGGCCATACAGGTGAAGGTGGACAAGTATACACCGTTGGCGGCGGAACTGGAAGCTCTGAGCAAGAGGGTTACAATTGATGCATTTATCGTGGGCGCGCTGGGCTCCTGGGACCAAGATAACGAAGCAGTGCTGCGCCGCTGTAGGATCTCCCAACGTTACGCGGGACTCATGAGGCGACTAATGTGCATCGACGCAATCAAATGGTCAAGGGACATTTACATCGAACATGTGACGGGTGTACGCCAATACCAACACCAGGCCGAGTTGTGATATTTAATTAAATATTTTAAGTTTTGACCGCTTTATGCCTTTATATTTTATCTTAAGTGTCATATTTATTTTGTACTGTTCCCCTTTTTAACTTATATGTTCTGTGTTATTGACTGATATTTTAGATCTACTATATATCTATGTAAAGAACTGAGTTGGACAGGCAGGCATAGGTCTCTCTTTTGTTTTTACCGAAATGTTATCTTGTATTGCTTAGTAAAAAAAAATAATAGTTGTTCTTATAAGGACATTATTGGTATAGATGTATTTTACCATAATTATAGAAACCTAACAAAAAAGTGTAAATTGTAAAAGAAAATTGAATTTCAATAAACGTATCAAATCTGTTCTTATCAGCTTAATATCTGATTCGCCCCGCATGCGGGGCCTGTACATTAAACTGATTTTTGGATTGGAAGCTGATGGAGGTTAGGGGCTTGCTCCACCTCTATCACGGGTTGGCCCGGTATTGCAGTACCTCCGGGATCGGCCCATTTAAAATAATTAAACAAAACTTATTGATAATTGAACTGAAAGGTTAAAATCACAGAAAGTTTGGTTTAAACTAAATCCCGACATCGATTACGATCCGAAATTCGGTTCTAATCCTTTTATTTCTGTACTTATACAATACCCGCTGTTAAAACCGGTTTAACCCGAGAATAAATAAACTGTCGGGTTTAATTTTTGGCCAGTTTAATACAATTTCTTTGGTGGTTTAAACAAAAAATATTTTAATAATTTGTCATTTAAACTCTCTTATTTTTATACTTATATTACACCTTATTTGTTGTAAAAACCGGTTTAACTTTGACAAATTAAATCAATTAAACACAAATTATTTGATTGCAATCTTTGGTGGTTTAAACAAAAACACTATTTTTTAAAAATACTTTAAGTTGAAGAAGTCATTAAACCCTCTTATTTTTGGCTTTGGTCAATTAAGGATAATTTATTTATTGTAATATCCGACTAAAAATGTTTAAATTATTTTAATAATTCTAAGAACTCATATCACTAATATTATTGGAAATGTTTAAACTTTATTTTTGTACTCGTACTTCGTACTATATTTTTGTTGCAAAACCGGTTGAACTTTAGGAAATTTAAAATAATTTTTTAAGCACTTTGGGATATAGTTGTTTATATAGAGAACGGGTCGTAAGTTGTGATTTTTATATTCAGTATAGAATTGAGTATACTTAGAATTTGACCCCCTTCCCCTTCAAAACAAAGTACCAACGTCCTTTACTAACGACTATTTTAAATGAAGCTTTTCTTGTCTCACCCCTTTGTTTCTATCTTAATAAGGAAGTCAAAAAACGCCACCATTTCGATATTTTTTATATAAAAAAAGATAATTCAATAAAATTAAACCTTTTAATACGATTATTAAATAAAAAATCTCTTTGATCTACCGGCATTACAAAATTGCAGAAGTGGGTGGTGGACATCATGGGCGCACCCAGGATTTTGTCTTGAGGGGGCTGATTTACCTTCCTGAATAATGCATTTCGGTGCATTTCTTCAATTAGTAGTGCATTTTTTTAATTTTTGTGTGTCTGGGATGTTGGTGGGGGGGGGGGGGCTTTGCAATCCCCAGCCCCTCCCCTGGGTGCGCCACTGGTGGACATCTTGTCATGGTCTGAAATCAAATCAAAGAACTAAGTGGTAAATATGGATGTAGTTAGTTAGTATATAGTAAAATGAAAGAGAAGAATTGAGAATTCATTCAGATTCAGTAAGAAGGTTTAAGATTTTTAATACGGGTTCAAATTAAGATCTTCTAGTTTATCAGTTATTTTTTTGACAGGTTTTTGTCCTGTCGTTGTTAATAAGTCGTCATTAACAACTTATCATTTATTCTGATATTTCAGCAATTTGCTTGGTTTCCAAATGATTTTAATCTTGGAACGGGTTGCTAGAATGAATTTAGTTTTATTATTATCGCAAGTACGTACTAAAATTACCCATTTCTTTATAAAATTGCGAAAAAGAAGAAGAAACAAATTCATAGTATAAAACTTACTTGTACATATTTGTCAGTTTAAAACTTTTGGTTGTCACATTAGGCCGGACTAGCGTTGGAGAATTTGGCCGTGGGCCGTGACAGAGTTTTAAGTTTAAACTGCCGCCATTTTCTCAACAAGAAAAAATAAACAGCCCCCCAGACCAACATCCTAGACACACAAAAATTAAAAAAGTGCACCTACTCATTGAAAAAATCCACCGAATTGCTCTATTCAGCCCCCCCCCCCCCCCAAGACAAAATCCTTGGTGCGCCACTTGTTGGGTGCTTCCAGTGCAGGCGCCGGGAACAGTGGCGGCAGCCCCCCCCCACAAAGAAAATAAAAGGTGTGGCCCCCCCAACCGACATCCTACACACACGAGAATTAAAAAAGTGCACTACTAATTGAAGAAATCCATCGAAATGCATTACTCAGCCCCCCCCCCCCCCCCTTCCCAAGACAAATCAGTTCCCCTCCCCCTCCAAGGCAAAATCCGGGGTGCGCCCAAGACTGGGAAACCTTAATGTGTGTGCATGATACATGATTTTCGCAACAAATCAACAGGGAATCTTGAAGAATCCGTAGGCGACGACAATTTCCTTATTTTCAAGTGAGAAACCATAATGCGAAACAGAGATTTGATATTATGCAACCCAAATTTCACTCATATGATTTTGACATCTAGATGTTTTGGTTTGGCTCTATCGATCATTCTGTGATTGTGATTATAAAAGCGCGATTTTAATAACATATTTAACTATCAAGACAAAAAGTGTTTAATTACGTGTAAATTAAAGTCCAATTTTTTTAAAATTTATCATATAAATGTGTGTGTTGTTTCAGTAAAAGTTAACTGTTATTACTTTTAGTTGTTAACAGAAAAGTGCCGAACAAGGGAAACACATTATAAAAATTTCATACCTACCTACATTTTATTGAGACAAAAAGGTGAATCCACAAAGAGGAATTAATTTTTAACGTTCCATTTTACCCCTATTTTCGAAATGAACTTGGGAGATTCAGATAGTGATGATGAACTACCACCCGGTTGGGAGGAAAGGGTGAGTTACTATCTTTAAGGTAGTGAAAATGGAGGGGTTAAATTGTCTATATTTTTTTTTATCTTCATACAACCCGCGAAGGCAGCAAGCCTAATTACAAAGGTACCATGGATTGTATATTGCAAAGCTGATACACACCCAGTGCTGGAAACATCCATAAGGATTTCACCAGCTCTTTAAGAAGGTGTAGGGGTGGTACCTCCTCGGTCAAGGAAGAATTCCTCTACCACCTTCCTTCATTCAGCATGCATACACCATACACAGACACCCATATCTCGAAAGCTGCTTAAAGGTGGAGGTATATATCCAGATACAACATAAGATTGAGGTTTCGGTTAACTATACAAAAATTTATTTTCATTACTTATACACATACACATATGAGTACCTACATGAATGTCATCAAGATGTGTTACAAATACTGTTGGCTAGTATACATAGAATAAATATTTGTGTAATACACTACTGACTGTAAGAAATATCATATTAGAGCATGAAGCTTCCATAGAACCCAAATTTGGTCTCATATCAATTATACCAAGTACCAGGCGCGGATTTAGCCCCCCCCCCCCTAGAGCCTTTTACAAAAATAATTTCAGTAGTGAATTTTATAAAAATTAATGTTGTAACATAAATATTAACCATTCGTACATGTTTTACAAAATATTATAAACAAAAACAAACATTTGCCGTCTATGTAAGGTCTATAATATAACACAAAAAGATCGATAACAGGTCTATAATGTTAAGTATATGAAAAATGCAAGTCTTTTTCGGCACTTTTGATTTACATGCTCCTAGATGGTTTCTGAAAATATTCCTTACTAAAGAAAACAAGTAAGCAAATAAGGTTTTTTTTTTCGAAAAACAACTTTTTGAGAGCAGTTTTTTTTTTGGAAAATCAGCTTTTTCGAAAACGGATTTATGAAATTTTTTGAAAATACCTAGTTTCTGCAAAACCTATTTCATAAGTAATACCCTTTTTCAAAAATATCTTAACATCATTTTCAAAAGATGCTCTTTTAAAAACGGATTTATGAAATTCTGCAAAACACATATAGTATAGTATTCCGAAAGTGCATTTTGTCAGAAATGTTTAAAAAAATTTTTTTTCAAAAATAGGTAGGTATTTCCGAAAATATATTTTTTCGAAAACAGTATTAGGCTATCAGCTCTACTAGCTTGGAAAATGACGAAAAACGATCCTAAACATACTTAAACGAAAAACGAACCTTCTTTGAATTTGATCAGGTTTCCTTAGGTTGGTACATTAAGTACTTTCTTGAAAATTAATTTTTCCAAATGCCTTTGCTTGAAAAACTTAATATTCAAAAAGTGTTTTCAAAAATTTCGAAAAAATGTTCTCTCTTTTTAAAAAGTTTTTAAAAAATATTTGAAAAATTGGTAGTCAAAAAATTGTGTGTCCCTCCAGATGAGCAGAAGGCATAAATAAAAAAATACGAGAATATTTACACTTTATTAATCAAACAGTTGGCCCTGTCGTGTGATTTTTTCGATGTTAAATTGAGTAAATTTTGTCAAAAGATGCTTATTCGGAGCGAATCTTGAAAATTACATTTTCCGAAAATATAATTTTTCAAAAACTAAATCAAGAGCTCTACTAGCGTAGAAAATGTCAATAAAAAAGATCCTTAACTAAGATCAACCATAAGGTTTATTTTTTTGTGCCTGCTACATTACTGTGTAGTAAATTACTTCTTCAAAAAAGCGTTTTTTTTAATATTCAAAGTTTTTTTGAAAACAATGAAAAGACAACATGCTTTCTTTTAAAAAAATGTAGTTTTGGAAAGTACTTAGATACTTAAAAAAAAAATTCGAAAAGTTGGTTTCCAAAAAAAAAAAAAAAAATTGGGAAACCCCCAGTTATCGAAAAAGTTCTGTTTTCGATAAAATATATTTTGTGTATCCGAAAAAGTTTTGCATATCAGCCCAAATCGAGAGAATGTATAAATAAAAAATGCTAGAATATTTGTAAGATAAAATGATCAACTTTATTGTTTTCGCAAGAACAGGTTTAGATTTTTCGTCCATTAAAATAAATAGTGTTCATTTCTTAGAACCTTAAACAATAAAAAAATAATGTCGCACGCGAACTTGCCCGTTTTTTTTTTAGTCTATGCTTTTGTGTAGCTCGAGGCGACGGTTTGCCCCCCCTAGACGAAACTCTAAATCCACCCCTGCTGAATACCAAATATGGATGTTTTTATTAATTTTATATTTGCTGACAAAAAAATGCTTTTAATTAATGATATTGCGTGCCAAAGTACTTAAAAATTCTCTAATATGTTGGACAACTTGCTAATCCATATAGGTACTTTTCAAAATTTATAAACAATATTATTTATAGACACACAATGGTCTTATTTTAGTCGACATATAATAGGCAAATAAGTAAAAAATACCTAATAATAATTAAATATTGCACAAACACACATACCTACAGTTTTGAATTAATAGTAAAAACAGTAGTTAATGATAGGCCTATATTAAGCATTATATGTCTATTATACTGGGTGGTATACAATATTGCAATTTAGCGAAACTCATTAAGTCTGAATATAGATAGTAATAGAAATATGGAATGTTAAAAAAATAACAGTTGATATTCTGATTTTTTTTTCAATATCTTAAAGAGTTTTTGATGTGTTGCCGTAAAAATTGGAAAGGAAAGGTTTTTTAGGGTAAGAAAAAATAATTTTCCCAAGTTTTATTGTAGCGCTACATGCGCCTATCTTTTATGCCTTAAACTTTATTCCTGTTTTCTTTATCCTAAATAATGAGATTCATTGTTTAGGTTCAGATAATTTATGTTTTATATTTTTTGCAGGTCACTGTAGATGGCAATGTGTATTATGCAAACCATTTAACTAAAAATACCCAGTGGACTCATCCCAGAACTGGCAAGAAAAAGAAAGTTTCTGGTAATCTTCCTTTTGGGTGGGAAAGGTAATTGGTGTAGCTGAAATCTTTAGCATGTGCTGCATAAGTACTATTATTTTCGCTTTGCGAATCCCAGCATTGCTGATGAGCATGCTGAAACGCATCCTACTTACTTGACGAAAATTGGACTTTGTTTATCATTGAAGATTGAAAATGATAAGATGGTGTAAATTATTCAAGAATAATTTCCTAAGAAAACTTTTGTGTGTGAAGATTCATTGACTGTTGTTTCTGTTGTAGGTTGGTTACACCAACTGGTGAAATAGTCTATGTAAACCATGAAAATGAAAGAACAACTTACACGGATCCCAGGTTGGCTTTCGCTATAGAAGAAAAGGAACACGTTAACGATTTTAGACAGCGTTTTGATGCATCAAGTACTGCCTTGCAAGTAAGCGAGTGTAAATCATTAAAAATAAACATTAAAATTATTGTTGTTGAATTTTTATTTTTATTAATGTTAGTATCAGGATGCTCGGACTGTAATATTATAAATGTTTTGTTTGCGCCATGAATTTTATTCTTAAATAAGCACAGACATATTGACCGAAGTGCAATTTGGAATAAGAGCCTATTATGGTTAAAAAATTGGAGTGGAAGTTAACCTCAGAAATGTTGTTCCTTAATAAATAAGTTATAATCGAAAACGGGGCAAACATATAATATCCTTTATCTGAAACTATTCTAAAACCCCATACTCAGTCATGCAAGTATTAAGACTTACCTGAACAGGCAAGTGTGAAAGCTGGTTTAGCATGCACACCTCAGGTAAGTCTTCGCACTTCAAGGCCTGCCAGATGCAGTTCATCTATGCATAATTCGGATTAACGCGGTTCCCCTGTACTTCCCTGTTTATTTTTTTTTTCATAGGTACTTCATGGTAGAGATCTTTCAGGAAAAATAGCCATAATAACCGGAGCCAATGCCGGAATCGGTTTTGAAACAGCCAGATCGTTGGCAAAACACGGTTGTACTGTCGTTTTTGCATGTAGAAATTTGTCCGCTGCCGAAGAAGCAATAGACAAGATAAGAGCTGCAGAGAGGCTTAATATAGCTGATAATTGTATCGCCATTCATTTAGATTTGTCTTCTTTGCCATCAGGTTTGTATAAGTTTATACATTTTTAAATTATTTATTTTATTTAAGAACCGGGTACCATGTATAGCCTACAACATTCAGAAAAGTCCTAGCTACACATTGATAAAGGAATCGGTTCAGTCGTTTCCGCGATTACCTCTTACATACATATAAAAAACATGTTTCAAGTTAACGAAGTCGCGGGTAATAATCGTATATAATCTGTGAAATTCAGGAAGGTCCCAGCTTCAAACCAGTGATTTTTTTAAATCGATTTAGTAGTTTCTGAGATTACCTCTTACATACAGGTTGTCTGGAAAAGTCTTAGTATGGGCAAATATCTTTGCCATTAGTAAAGATAGAGACACCAAATTTTAGGTGTATTTTATTGGTTAATAAATCTACTTTTTTATATAATTTAACTTTTTCAACCCCCTTGAGGGGTGACGCTAGGGCTAGGGAGTTGAGGTCAAAAATTTTAAACGCAACCCTATGCCGTGTGGCACCTCATTTTGAAGGTCTTCACAAGAGAAACAGTTTACCGCAAATCCGAGGTCCGTCTCTTAATTCGTTTTGAAATGGCAAGCCTTTAAAAATTTCAAATTGTGAAAAAAAAAATAAAAATTTAAATAGGTACCTTTATTAAAAGTTGTTCAAAATGACCACCATGAACTTCTTGGCAGTAATAAAGTCGATTTTGGAACTCACTTCTCACATTTTCGAGAATGGCAGGTGTTTCTTCTTGGCAGAGGGCCTAAACTAGCTTAATTACGATGGTTTTAGAGTCAATTTTAGGTAAAAAAAGTCCCTGTAAACATTTATCCACTACAATTTAATTTGGTAAAAATATAGGGTAATAAAACATATTTTAATATTTATTTATTAAAATAGCTTATTTAAATTTGGTATTATTTACAATCTCAATCGATTTGCAAAATGATATTGTTTTCTTAATCATGTGCTTGTTGGCTCCCCAATTTCTGAGACAATACTGATGATAATTTAAATTAACTTTATAACTTAGATTAGTTGTGCCAGGTTTTTTGAATAAATACAGGAAATGTTTAGTTTTATATGTTTTAGTGGTTCAGTTTGTCAATACAATCAAAAGCAGGTACCATCAAATAGACATGCTTATTCTAAACGCTGGAGTATTTGGTCTTCCATTTACCAAAACCTTGGACGGTTTCGAAATGACGTTTCAAGTCAATCACCTATCTCATTTTTATCTTACTTTACTGTTAGAACCTCTGCTAGGACTCGGTTCTAGAGTAGTGATAGTTTCTTCAGAATCCCATAGGTAAGCGGCTTTTATTGTTGAATAGTGATGACACCAGGGGAAGTCGCCTGTTTCTATTTTTACTAAACCATCATGTGCATTTGTTAATTTTAATTAGATTTAATTTTAAGGTTTTCCAATCTTAAGCTGGATAATTTAGATCCACTGACATTGTCACCGGACACTTGGCGCCATTACTGGAACATGACTGCCTATAACAATGCGAAGTTATGCAATGTTTTATTTGGCAGACAACTGGCAAAGAATTTACAGTCTCGAGGCATTTCTGTATTCAGGTGAGTATCTCTGAGGTAAGATCATAGACATTACATATATTAGACCCGCACAGCGTATTCCCTACACCAGCTGAATCCGTCCAATGCACGTAACTATGTGATCAGAACCAGGCCGAGGCCATTTGCACTTCTGAGTGAAAATAAAGTAGTGTTTGGTTGTGTTTATTTGTGAACTTTTAATATTATTTAGGGATTCATTCGTTGAGTGACAATTTTTTAGTGTTAGTGTTTAGTTATTTTTGTGGACAATGGCTGATCAACTGAACATGTAAAACTGTAAAGTGTGTGATTGTGTTTTGCCAAAATTTGTTTTTTCCCGTAAGCTTAAGCAAACCATACCTGTATGGCCAGAATTTTTTAAAGTATTTTACCGACAGATATAACAATAAGACTTACTGCCTTTATAAGTCATCATTTTGACATATTTTGTTCATAAATGTGTTTCTCTGTTATAATAAAAATAGACAAAGATTAGATTAGGGGCCTCATCCTCCTGAGCTGACGAGGCCCGAAAAGGCCGAAACAATATATTGTCAACAGGATTGAGGTGTAATTAAATTTTGTATGTCATTTTTTGATAATTTTTATTTTTTTACAATTCTGTATTTTAAAAGATTTCCTTTTTCTTGCTACTTTATTACCTTCAATTTTTGCTATGTAAATTTAGATACTCGGAGATGTTCATAAAGATTTTTTCTTTAATAAGTAATTAATGTCTATAGTATTGTGTAGGAACAGATATAGTTCTTCCAATACTAACGGCATACAATTTTTTCTTTGACTTTTCTAATTGTTATATATTTAGTCATTTTTGCGAAAAAGCCAAAAAATATGTTCTAACTTAAATATAATTTAAAAAAAAATTCAAATTACTATAACTTTTTACTAACACATTTTTTTCTCTTAAAATTTAAGAATTGTCGACAAAATATCGTAAAATTTATTGGGAAAAAATAATAAATAAAATACCTAAGTGTGTTAATTTTTTTCCCAGGTGGGTCAATTCAAAAATTCAACTTTTTTTCGCAAATTACAAAATATTTCTTTCTTTACCAAAACATTCCTAGTAGACTAACTATTAAAAAACCTGAACTTGGCATGAGGTCCCATAAGTAGCAACATAGATATACAACTTTAAAATTTCACAGGCCGCGCCTGCTATATACAGGGTTGTGATAAATTAAGGAATAAATTCAATATCTCGAAAATACAAAAAATAACTTAAAAACCCTCGGACACTTCAATTTAGTTTTATTTTTGCGCATGTTCTAAAATTATTTTGAATATACAGGGTGATTCAAAAAAACTGTACAACTGTCAACTTTGATTTTTTTGGCTGATTTGAATTCTCCATAAAATTTAGCCAAATTTCATATACCATAACCTATAACTGAAATTGACAGTTTTCGAGATATTAAAATACTTAATATGAATGTCAAATTTGATACATTAAAAAGAGGTAAAATACAAATGATTTAACTTAGGGCAAAGTTCTATCTTAGATTTTTATAAATTAAAATTTGACGTTTCAAATGTCGATTTTATTCAACAATTGAGAAATAATTCACGCAACAACACAAAACACAACAAAAAATTAAACAAAACTACTACTTTACTAAGTGTTAAAAATGGCCACCATTTACAGCTCTGCAGTTCCTTTTTGACGGTCACAAAATTCCTGTTGTACAATAGTAACTACATCAGGCTGAATGTTTCGTATCAGAGTACGAATTAGATTTTTAAGAATTTCAATAGTATCGGGTTTATTTTTGTACATTATGTCCTTATATCCCCAAAAAATCTAAGGGACTTAAATCCGGCGACCTTGCCGGCCACTCTATTGCACCACGTCGCTCTATCCATCGCCCTGGAAAAGTGTTATTTAAATATCTTCTGGCATTAGCCACATAATGGGGAGGTATACGAAATTTGGTTAAAATTTTACATATAATTAAAATCAGCCAAGAAAATTGGGGTGTTCCATTAAAAAAAATCAAAGTTGACAGTTGTACTACTTTTGTGAGTTACCCTGTACAATTCAGAATAATTCTAGAACATAATCAAAAAGAAAACTAAATCGACGTGTTCGAGGGTTTTTAAGTAAATTTTTTGATTTTCGAGATATTGAATTTATTCCTTAATTTATCACAACCCTGTATATATCAACCTGCCAACAAAACCTAATTTGTCTGCTTCACAATATTATTTGTTTATTAGAAAGTGCAGTCGAAATTATGTTATGGGTTATGAACTTAATTTACTAATAATAGATCTAAACTTATTTTTCACTTTGTTTCAGTCTTCACCCTGGCAACATGGTGTCAACTAACCTAAGCAGACACTGGTGGCTCTATAGGTTTCTTTTCGCATTTGTAAGACCGTTTACAAAAAGTTTGCAGCAAGCTGCTGCCACCAGTGTTTATTGTGCTACAGCTCCAGAATTAGTGGGACTAACAGGTAATAATTTTAATAAAACCAAATCTTTCTCCCGATCAAATAAAAAATATTTTTCTTTTTGTTGCAAAATATACTGGGTGAGTTTTTTAAAGTGTTACAAGGCGATAGATCGAAATCGATTTAAAATATTTTCATGAAATTTTGGTGAGTTAATAGGGAGATGGGGGACATATTTACATTTTTGACATTTACCACCCTCTCTCTATTTTGAAGAGGGAATTTTGTACTTTTTTATAAAATTCGAATCTACATAAAAAACTAGGTTCATGGAGATCCAAATAAAAGTGAACATGCCTTATAACTCTTTTTATTTTTAAAGATGGGAAAACATGTTAAATATGAAAATTTTGGGAATTTTCATGGATCACTCATCTTATCAGCGAAACAACTGAGCGTCGAATAAAAAAAATATAGGATAAAACATCGATTTTCTCGCTTATTTTAAATTGGATGGTATAATTTTTATCATACTTTTGGATTCTAGAAGTTCTAGACATATATTGTATAACACACTATGCGGTTTTTCAATCATTTTTCAAATATTTTAAATTAAAAATTAATTTGCATAAATATAGGTACTTTAAACGTTACTATCCAGGTTGCGAACGAAATACCTGCTACCTTTTTAAATTTTCTTCATAGGTAAGTCAAAGTTAATGTCAAGGTTGACAATAATACCGTGAATTTATAATTTTATTTTGATGCAAAATGAGTTATTCTATTAATGAGAGATAAAAAATGTTAAAACTATGTTTAAAAATAACAATAATATTAGAGCGGCTCAAAGATGATATGAAGAAAGTATTGAAGAGAGACTAAGAACTCCATCATTAAGCACCATAATAAAAACAAATAGAAGACTAGAAGAAAGAGGAATTCTGAGCAATGGAAAAAGAAGAAGAGAAAGAAATGAAGAAAGAGACCTAGCGATTTTATTCTATTTTCACGAGAATCCAAAAAATCAATTTCCGATTGTGTGTGGTATCTCAGATATAAAGAAGAGATAAAATGTTGACTTATGGAATAGTTCAAAGGACGTTAAATTATTTTAAGTATAGACCATATAATATTATGCCAGTTGAAAAGCTTAGGGCCGATCAAAAAGAAAGGAGATGTACTTTTGTCACAGATATTGACGAGAGAGTGCGGCTAGATCCTAATTTATTTCATACTATCGTTTGGACAGACGAAGCAACTTTCTAACTTCAAGAATGTTTAAAAGACGAAATGTTCATGTTTGGTCGGATGAAAATCCCTTTACCGTCGAAGATATTGGTTTTCAGGGGCGTAATTCAATCAACGTTTGGTGTGGCATATTACAAAATAAAATTCAAGGATCATTGTTTTTTCGGGGAGCATTATTTGGCCAGCGCTATCTTAATTTTTTAGAAAATTAAATCGAAAATATTCTCGACGAATTGCCACTTGAAGAACGTCAACGTATTATATGGCAACAGGATGGAGCGCCTCCCCATAATATAATTGAGGTTCGCAATTTTTTAAAATTTTAAACCATAACGAATATATCGGTAGATATGGAACGTTACATTGGCCTGCAAATAGCCCAGACCTCACCCCTTTAGATATATTTCTTTGGAGTCATTTGAAAAATGTCGTATACAGCAATCATAATTAAAATATTGAAGAAATTCAAAGGAAGGTGAGAAATGAAGTAAGAAATCTGAACGAAAATGATGCTAAAAGTATTATAAACACATTACAGAGGCAGAGAAGAATGTATGAAAAGTGCGAAGAATTAAATGGCGAACATGTTGAAAATTTCTTTTGATATTTATTCGCCTATGTTAACATTTATCTGTTTATATTATAATTCATTTGTTATTGGTTATTGCTTTCAAGTATTAATAACTAATAGAAAGCAACATTTATTGTTTAATAGAATAACTCATTTTGCATAAAAATGAAATTATAAATAATCACCTCACCATAGAGAGAGGGGGTATATATCAAAAATATGTTTAAATATGTCCCCCATCTCCCTGTTAACTCACCAAAAGTTCGTGAAAATATTTTAAACCATTTGCTAGATATCGCCTTGTAACACTTTAAAAACTCACCCTGTATATGCAAGACACTGATACTTTTCTTATTTTTATTTTGAGATATCCAAAAAAAACTTTTCTTAGAAGAAAACTTGAAATGACTTGAATTACGGGGCTGAATTAGTTGTCCCACTATTTGTGTAATTTATCTTTTCTTACATCAGGCTACACATGAAAATTCAAAATTGAGTTCTTACGGAAATAAATAGTTTCATGAAAAGTGTGACCGTTTTATTGGACTACTAGAGAATCTGCAGAACTTCGGCACTTGTGGAAGCAAGAGCGGATGTCCGCGATTTGCCATTATTTTTTAAGTTCCTTAAATAGCCTAGCAAAAGCTAGGCTAGGCTTGAAAAAATTCGTACAAGATCCATTTATGTTGACCCTCTCCACGGAAATCTTTAGTAAAAGGCGAACGATTTATTCGCTTTGAAGAGAGTCCAGGATAATGGTGGCTGTCCACATGAAAGAGGTTGTACCCGAGTATTCTCTGGTTGTACCTGCAGTGGCGTTTCTGGGCAGCGGATAATAACGGGTAGCGCCATCTCTAGCCATAATATTGCTTTAGAAGGTCGTTTTAATAGGGAAAATTTAAGTCATTTTGTGTGTATTCTTTTTTTTAAATAAAAAGTAAGAGTTTTTAAAATAAAAAATAAATATATGTTAAATAGCCTAGCAATACCTAGGATCGAAAAAATTCATAAAATATCCTTTGAATTAGTTTTCCTATTTGTGTAATTTATCTTTTTTACATCAGGCTACAGGCAAATTCACAATTAAGTTCTTACGGAACTACATGTGAGTTGCAACAAATACCCGACACTATCGGACTACTACCGGCAACAAAGTGCAGAACGTCCGCACTTATGGAAGCAAAAGCGGATGTCCGCGATTAATCATTATTTTTAAGTTCTTAATAGATTATTGAAAGCTGGACTTGAAAAATTCATGAAAGATCCATTGAATTAGTTGTCCTCTTTTTGTGATTTATCTTTTTTACATCGGGCTACAGGAAAATTCAAAAATTTATTTCTTACGGAAGTGCATAGTGAGTTGCAACAAACAAGTGACCGTTTATCAGACTCCTTGCGTTTACAAGTGCAGGAACTTCCGCACTTGGGGAAGCAAAAGCGACCCATCCATTATTTTTAAGTTCTTTAAATAGCCTAGCGGAGCTAGGCTCGAAAAATTCATAAAAGATCCATTTATGTTGACCCTCTCCACGGAAATCTTTAGTAAAAGGCGAAAGATTTATTCGCTTTGAAGAGAATCCAGGATACGTTTGGCTGTCCATATGAAAGAGGTCATACCTGCATTGGCGTTTCTGAGCAGCGGATAATAACGGGTAGCGCCATCTCTAGCCGTAATATCGCTTTAAAAGGTCGTTTTAATAAGGTAAAATTTAAGCGGGGTTTACTCATGCAATGATTTATTGGCGCCAGTGACATCTGGCACGCCAATAAACCTAAAATGCAGATGTAAACACTTACCCCCATTTGCACCGCAGTGTTTAAACTTGGTTTAGCTTAAATCATCTCTAGAATGTTTATTTTGCTGCAAAATGAAGGCACTTGACAAACATTCTAAACGTGGTTTAAGCTAAACCTGGTTTAAATATTGCCGTGTAAATGGGGGTTACTGGCGTGCAAGCTTCATCCATGAATGCACGAATTTAAAAAGTTAGTAATCTATCAACTTTTATGCGCCAGTTAATGTTTTAAACGCCAGTAAAATAAAATTTGCAAACGTAAACACCTTCATAAATGTCAATGTTATATTATTTCTTCACGGTACAGGCACGCAAGATAGAAAATACGTATAAACGTTTATTGGCGTAAAAGTTCAACTGGCGTTAGGACTGGCGCCACTAAATCTTTGCATGTGTAAACTTCCCTTTAGTAATTTTTTGTTTTTTTTTTAATAAAAAGTAAGAGTTTTTAAAATAAAAAAATAATATATGTTTTTTAGGAGTATATTTCAATAACTGTTGTCCATGCCAAGAAAGTGAAACAGCGAAAAATGACAAGATAGCGTGGATGTTGTGGAATACAAGCATCGATATGATCCACAGTGTTTTAGGAAATAACGCACCTGGCTTAGAAGAAAAGCGTTTGCCAAATCAGGATGTAAATACGTCAGAACATCCGCTAAAATAAGTTTTTTATCTCTAATTTTATGTACAGAAGGGGAACAAGGCAACGAAAATATCAGGTACTATAATAATTTGTTTTTCTAATTAAATTGTTTTTAAATCAAAAAGTGTTTTTATTACCTTGAAATACTTTTGTATATACTTGTATAGTAGGTATTTGAGCAGATTTATTTGGGGCAAATATTCAGTTCAATTGCAGAAAATTTCAGCTCTTTTTTTTAAATATTTATTGATATGCATTTAACTTATTTTTAATATTTTTATTCAAAGGTAAACAAAAAAATCGGTCAAGTGCAAAGTGCAAGCTATACTTGCACAATTAATGTTCCGTACCATCAATAAATGGGTTGATCTAAGAGTTCACTCCTGAACCACCTAGAAACCTGAACAAACTTTTATAAAGTAAAAATGCCAGCATCTTTTTCTTAAGGTAATTTTTATTAAATTTAGTCGGTAAAATTTGACAAAATTGTCCATAAGTTCACATTCCTAAAAGTAAAATACATTAAATTGGCTTAATTTTAAAATGCATACCAATTAATGAAAACACCAAACATTTTAAATCTTGTACTAAATAGTAAAAACAACGAAGACCTTCTGGATCTTTAGACTGACTAACATCTACCAATGAACCGGTTTTAGAAGTGGTAAATGAAATATGTTCATCATTGATTACAATTTCCAATTCCTGCCTCCCAATTCGATCTGGTGAGGGCCAAAGAGCATCATCTTCTTGCATAATTTCAGAATCGACGATAATACGCTTCAATTCCTCCATAACACACTGGTGAACATAGACTTCCTTTCTAATCATGGTGTCATTTTTATAATTGGAGTTGTTGGCATACCTAAGTTTGCCATCCGGACGAAATTCAAATTCCAGGAACTCGTGGCCAAATTTTCCTTTATGACCAACATAATATCGAATATAAAAATCGGCAGACATGTTTTGAATTTTACCTTACGTTTTCAGCAAATTTTCAGGTTAACGGAAACAAAATGAAAATGGTTTATTTCTGACGTTTTCGTTTGACAGTTAAATAGGCGAGTTCGGTTATTTCTCTGCTACCGCGTTCGGTAATGGATGTGGAGGGCCATCTTTTTACTCGGAACATTATTTTGTTTTTGGGTCCAAAAAAACCATTGAATACAGAAAATTTTCTTCTTTATTCAATGACAAAAACAGTTACGAGAATTCTCATTAACAGAAGTTTATTATTATTTGAGGTTTGCTCTTTTATGTTGCACGAAACTGCACTAACCTACACTGTTTATCTGTAGAAGACGCCCATAAAAAAGCAGGGTAATTCACCGATTAAACGAACTTACCTGTGAAGTTCGATCGGAATTATATGAGAAGCACCTCGTCTGAAGAATCACTTGATAACTAAGTGGTACCCCTGATTTGTGTCAAAAACATCACAACGTTTAGAGCGCTCCGAGTAATCCGGAGCGAAAAAAATTTATCTCGGAACGCACCCTCATACTGTCGTCTTGGAACGCTGTCAAGCATCCTTCATAAGTTTAGAGTTGATTGATTGACAGGTAAGTTCGTTTAATCGGTGAATTATATTTCGAAGCACCTCGTCTTCGAATCACTTGATAACTAAGTAGATGTTCAGAGAACTCTGAATTTGCCTTTTTTCTATCTGGTATTTTTAAGTATAAGCATTGTTTGTTCAGTATATTTATTGGGCCTACAAGGGCAATGCCATAAATATTCTAGGAATTAAAAGTAAAAGGAACATTATATTCTCTGAAAATAAGTACAATACTTCTTTAATCCTGAAAACTTACGTAATAAACAACTATGTATACATTTCCAGCAACAACCTACTGGCACAATAACATTAGTTGGATTTTACTATAGCGTTTGCAAAACTTGATTGGTCCTGGAGAGGCTTATTATAAAACTTTGCAAAACATTCCGAGGATCTAGACCACCCTGCTGTTTTCCTTATTGTCTCTAGCAATACTCCATTTCTAAAGGCGGCTGAGGTAGCAGCATGTCGTGTGGAATATGCCGAAAAGATTTTTGTATTAACTCCTGCTTCAGAAAGAGTTGTCTTGATCCATCTACTGACAGTGTCAGTAGATGCGGTATTATGTGGCTTTTTAGTGGTTAGTAACAAATACTCTTGGACTGGATTTCGTAGCTCAGCTGTGACTTGTATATATTCTAGCAACACAGGTGCAAGGCAGAGCTTAGGCTGGTCCGGAAAAAACGGTATTTTTATACATGGTTGAAGATTATTTCGTCGAATGCTTGTCTTTATTTCATCCTGAATAAAAATTTGAATAAGTTCTGGCATAATGACAATATTTTCTACTTTTATCAGAACCAGTGTCTGAATACGATGGGCACTTATTAAAGTCAGCAATACTACCAATTTTTTGGTTAGATTTTCTAGAGACAGATTTTCATTGGGATACCAAGTTTCTAAGTGATTTAGAACTACTTGAGGATCCCAAATAAAATCATAGCGTCGTTTCGGAGGTCTTATCCGAGCAATCCCTTTGAGAAATCTAGATATTCTTTGATCTTTACCAATATCTTCTTTTAATATAAGAGAAAGCGCTGAACGGTACGTATTAAATGAACTATATGTGATGGTCTTTTCATCCAACAATTTCTGTAAAAAGGAAATCACTTCTGAAACTCCAGCTTCCAGAAAATTTATTTTTTCTACTTCACAGAATTGCCACCAAGCCTTAAATGCTGTGCTATATTGCTTGGTAGTTGACTGTGACAGGGACTCTAAGAGTGTTGGCACTGCACACTCTGGGATTCCTTTTTTACAAAAAGCCGCCCTGATAATTTCCCTGCAACCAGGGAAATTGGCAGTGGATGAGGCCTGCTAAAACAAGAAAGCAACGGTTGAAATAATGCTTGCTTAGAGGTAAACAACAAAGGTGGACACACTAACATTTCATGGAAAATTGGAAACCATGGTTGAGTTTCCCAATTTGGGACAACCACAATACCTTCTGCTTGTTCCTCTATTAGTTTTCGTAGGACCCTTAAAACTAAATTAAAAGGAGGAAAAGCATAGATAAAATAACCATTCCAATTTATGCTAAAAGCATCTACTGCTATTGAAGCAGGATCTGGGAACCAAGAGCAAAACACACTACACTTTGTGTTAGCATAAGAGGCAAAAAGGTCTATATTTGGAATGCCGAATCTACCCGTAATAGCTTTAAAAGCATCTTCGTTAAGCTCCCATTCCGTATCTAACGGGGCCAAACGAGATTGTTTGTCTGCTATCCAATTTTCTTTCGTGTTAATATATGTGGCAAATATCCAAAGGTCCCTTTCCTCACACCATTTCCATATAGTTTTGGCCAGGCTACTCAGTTTTGGATATTTGACACTTCCCATTCTGTTAATATACGACATTGCTGTTGTATTATCTACTCTTAAACTAATATTGCATGACTTAAGGTCTTTTGCAAAACATTTTAGACAATAAAATACACTTAACAGTTCTAAATAATTTATGTGATGTTCCCTTTCATTTTTGGTCCACCAACCATGAGTGATCTGACCATTAGAATGTCCTCCCCAGCCAGAAAGGGAGGAATCTGTATAGATGTTCATTTTATATGAGTCTGTCTTAATTTTATTAACAGCTTTAGATATATTATTCTCCCACCAAAGAATGTCATCTGATACATACGATGGAAGGAACATTTTTGCATCATAATTTTGGTTGTTACACCTTAGAGCTAAGTATTTAGCCCTTTCAAAAAGCTTAGTATGTAAAAAACCATATTTAACAGATAAACAAGCTGAAATCAAAAGACCTACAAAGTGTGCAAAAAATCTTATTGTAAATGTTTTATTTTGTTTTAACCTTGAAATTAATGCAAGTATCTTCTCTTTCTTTTCTGAGGGAAGGTACAGGATCATTTTTGCACTATCAAGCATTGTGCCTAAATACTGACAATTCTTAGTTGGTTTTAAACAACTTTTTTCATAGTTTATGGTAAAACCCAAGTTTTCCAATGTAGCAACTACAATCCTAGTTTTCTGTTTGCACTCTGATGATGACTGTGCTAAGACTAAAATATCATCTAGGTAAACCATACATACTATACCCTTTTTATGCAAACAAGCTAAAACTGGCTTTGTTAACTTGGTAAATGTAAAAGGACAAGATGACAATCCAAATGGTAAACAAGTAAATTGTAGTAACATATTGTTAAAGGAAAAACGTAAGTATTTTTTATAATTCTTGTGAATTGGGACTGCATAATATGCATTTTTTAAATCAACTGTGCACATGTAGCAATCCCTAAAAACCAATTTTGAAGCTGTCCTAACATCATCCAGCTTAAAAGGTAATGTACGGACGAATTTATTAAGGTTCTTTAGGTTCAGAATAAATCTAGCCCCCCCCTCTTTTTTGGGGACCAAAAAATAATTGGACAAGAATTGCCTTTTTGATTCCTGACATTTTTCAATTACTCCATCTTCCAGCAATTGTGTAACTGCTTTTAAGAGGTCCATTTTTTCTGGTGGAGAAAAACTTTTCATTTCTGGTGGTTTATTTTGTAAAGGTACTCTAATAAAAGGAATTTTATACCCTTGTACCCACTGAATTATTATTTGATTGTTCGTAATCTGTTTCCAGTTTTCCACACAATGTTTTAGCTTCCCCGTACCAGAACAGATTGTACTTACCTTTTCTAACGTCTGAACTGCGTTCGACGGTTCCCCTTCTCTTGAGGGTAACGTTCGTAGTGATATCGCCCCTTCAATCTCTGCACTTCCCTCAAGTTGCGAGATGGGGCTTTCCTGTTTAAATGTTGTCTACCAGAATATTGATTCACCATGGCCTTTTTGGTGGTGGCTGTAGGATTTGAGGTTGTAAAATTAGCTTTAAGGTCTTTACTAGTCTTACTGAGTGCCTGAAAGGATTTAAATTTTTCTGTAAAATCCTTTCCAAACAGAAAATTATCTAGGTGACATATTTCTGCAGCTTGTTTTGCTTCTTTGCTTAAGAAACAAGATATAGTAATTCGCCTTGATATGGATATATCATGATGGAGGTCTGTTAATACAGTACTAATCTTACCTAACTTTTGCAGGTAAGGCTTAAAGGTAGGGTCTTGGTCATGATTTAATAAAATATCTGTTATGATTTCACCTACTCCAGATATTGCAGCACCCAGCTTATTTTGATTCTCGACTCTAATGGAGTCCTTTTTAATAACTGCCTGATCTCTCTTATTTTGAGACTGAACCAACATGTGTTTTATGTCGATATTTAACTCAGGTGCTTTAATGTGTGGGCAATTTTCTGGCATTGGAAAACTTTTAAACAATGTTTCTATATTTTCCTGTTCTATACTTACCCCATTAGTTAAGTTTTTAGACCAAGCTTTTGCTAGATCTGGATATAAGGTTGCTTTTTTGTTATCTACATTTTTAGAACTCATTCCCAGGCATTGTAGGGTATCCTCATCTAATTGTAATTCCAGTGTGTCAGTGATATCATTGTGTACTGTCGAGCCTCTTGGACTTCGATCTGGGGTGAAGCCTCGTGGGCTCTCATCACCGTAATGCATGCTTTCAGTATAAAAGGTTGAAGGAATAGTCGAGCCTCTTGGACTTCGATCATCCTTTAGGGAAGAAGTAGACCTCAATGCCGGACTTTTATAACTGCGGCTGGTGTATGTTGTCGAGCCTCTAGGGCTTCGATCACGACTGTTACTTTTCGACTGCAGACGTTCTATTTTTTCTAGTCGAGATTTGAGTTCCTTTATTTCGAGCCTATCCCGTTCTAGACGGCGTGACCTCGAGGACCTTGATCTAGAGCGAGATGAGTTCCTAGAACGTCTTCTTCGCTTAGATTCCTTTTCCTTTGATCTAGACTGTCTTTCCCGCTTCCTTTCTTTATCTTTCCCCATCCTGGAACAGAAAAAACATTAAAAAAACCAAAAAACCACGTTGTGACCGTTTTACACAAAAAAGAGTTATGAAGCATGATACAAATGGTTATGAAGGATGCTTGACAGCGTTCCAAGACGACAGTATGAGGGTGCGTTCCGAGATAAATTTTTTTCGCTCCGGATTACTCGGAGCGCTCTAAACGTTGTGATGTTTTTGACACAAATCAGGGGTACTACTTAGTTATCAAGTGATTCGAAGACGAGGTGCTTCGAAATATAATTATTCGGATTAATGGAACCACCGAATTTTTTGATGAAATTTTGCACAGACCCTAATTTTGGGTCGTAGAACACGAATCCGAAGTCAGTTTTTGGCGGTCTCGTATGGTTTTTCCAAAAAAATGTTTATAACTTTTAGGTTAGCTTTTTCAATGAATTTCTTTAAATTTCGGCACTTTCACTTAAACATATCTATACAAGTCATTACACACTATTATTCTGAACCATATTTAGGCAAATTTATATAAAAACACATTAAAAAATAAAGAGAAATCAAAAAACTAAAAGAAAATAAACACGCAACCCGTGGTACACATTCTCGAAATTTCTGACGGAAAATTGCCAAATTTACAAATCTTTCCCACAGATTTTAACAGTTGGACAAAATCTGAGGAAAAAGTTGTATACACCCAAGCAAACCTGAGCAAAAAGGTGTTCAGGTTTGCTCACTTTTCATTGATGTGTATATATTATATGTTGTTTATAATTATGTTATGACACTTGTTAAACTACCCAAGCAAACCTGTTGTAAAATTTTGTGCTTATAATTTTTGATCTGACCAATAAAAAGTAAGAAATAAAAACCAATCGAATATTATTCTAAAATATATTTGGTATGGACAAATAGTAATTAACATACAACATTAAAAGTTAAGACATATTAATAATAAAAGGCACTTATTTATAAGAGGAATGTATAAATCATGATGCTAAGAAACTTAGCAAAGTCATACAAAACTAAATAATAGTAATAAAGGAAAATCTATCAACTAACTTTAAACATGTTAAATTATCACATACATACCAAATCAATCTTCAACAATCAGTTTTATCGTAAAAAATCTGAAAACTTTCGAAAATTTTACTTGTAAATACCTAACAATTTTTTGGCGGATTTAAAAAAAAATGTACTTAATTGTTTTTGATACGAAACGGAATTTCCGAAGCCCAATTTTTAACACGCGTTCCAAAATATGTCAGAGATTAAAAAAAATTGCAATTTACTGGTCCTTTAAGACCCGCTCCTTGCAAAACGCTACTAATTGAAAACTAAAGATAAATTATTAAAAATGTAAACTAAAATTTTACGTTTGGATATTTTTCAAGAAGCAAAGTTTTGTTGTTTTCCCACTAAATAAAATGTATTTAATTATTTTTCCGGTCTGTTTTGCAAATTCACGTTTTATGACCTTACTTTACCAAACTAGTTGTGTAATTTGAATCAATTTTTTGCCATGCACCTTTAAGTACCATTTCTAAATCTGTCTCGTTTTTTTCATGCTGGTCATTTTGACCAGTAATAAAGTCGATTTTGGAACTCACTTCTCACATTTGTGAGGAAATGTGAGAAGTTTCAAAATCGACTTTATTACTGTCAAAAAATTAATAGTGGTCATTCTGAACAGTAATAAATTCGATTTTGGAAGTCACTTCTCACATTTGTGAGAAAATGTGAGAAGCGGGTTCCAAAATCGACTTTATTACTGCCAAGAAGTTCGTGGTGGTCGTTTTAAACAGTAATAAATCGATTTTCGATCTCACTACTCACATTATTTGTGAGAAAATGTAAGTGTTCGGTTCATGCTGGTCATTTTGACCAGTAATAAAGTCGATTTTGGAACTCACTTCTCACATTTGTGAGGAAATGTGAGAAGTTTCAAAATCGACTTTATTACTGTCAAGAAATTCATAGTGGTCACTCTGAACAGTAATAAATTCGATTTTGGAAGTCACTTCTCACATTTGTGAGAAAATGTGAGAAGCGAGTTCCAAAATCGACTTTATTACTGCCCAGAAGTTCGTGGTGGTCGTTTTAAACAGTAATAAATCGATTTTCGATCTCACTACTCACATTATTTGTGAGAAAATGTAAGTGTTCGGTTCATGCTGGTCATTTTGACCAGTAATAAAGTCGATTTTGGAACTCACTTCTCACATTTATGAGAAAATGTGAGAAGTAAGTTTCAAAATCGACATTATTACTATCAAGAAATTCATGGTGGCCATTTTGAACAGTGATAAATTCGATTTTGGATCTCACTTCTCACATTATTTGTGAGAAAATGTAAAAATCGACCTTATTACTGCCAATAAGTTCATGGTGGTCATTTTGAAATAAAGGTATTTCAATTTTTACTTTCTTTTCATGATTTTTAATTTTTAAAGACTTGCCATTTAAAAACGAATTAAGATACGGACCTCGGGTTTGTGTTAAAATGTTTATTTTTTGAAGACCTTTAAAATGAGGTACCACACGTCATAGGATTGCATTTAAAATCTTTGACCTCAACTCCCGAGCGTCGCCCCTCAAGGGGGTTGAAAAAGTTAAATTACATGAAAAAGTAGATTTATTAACCGATAAGATACACCTAAAATTTGATGACTCTATCTTTGCTAATAGCAACGATATTTGTCCATACTAAGACTTTTCGGACACCCTGTATATTCGGTAAAATTTGTGTAAAGGCCAAACAATATTTTCTGAAACTATTCGCAAAAATAAAATGTATATATGTAAAAAAGTTCTACTAGGAAGCGCGTTCTTAAAGGGCGGGCAAACAAATTCCAAAAGGCAAAGAACGACCGAAAAACTAGCGTACGGGCACTTTTTTCGGGCGCTCTTTCTTATTCAAAAATTGAGCTTCTAACACAAAAATGAACCTAAATAAAATATCTTTCACTATTTGGCAAGCGTAAATAATAGAAATCCGCTAAAAGAAATAACTGCTAAACATCCCTAAATATTTAAGAAATTTATACAGCCACGATTTAAATCTAAAAAAATATCTTTATCCTATCTTCACTGTGATATCACAAAAAAATGTCAAGTCGTCAAAATGAAAGAATACAAGAATCGGAGAGGGAAACCACACTACGTAGTAAAAACGCGAGAGGACAGTTAAAAAAACTATATAATCTTAAAAATATTAGAAAATATCTTATAGGGGAAAGTATACATGCATATTGCCTTTAAAGTTAAAAAACAAGCAAAAGTTAATAGTGTTTTAAAAAGTGTACAAAAACAAAAAAAAACTAGCAACATCCTGTAACTTATTAAAAAAAAAATAAATGTTAAAATGTAAAAAAGTGGCGTTCTGCACGGTGTGCCTCAGTTGCCTCAGTTTTACCCATAGGTTTTTACTTTTTTTTCAGATTTTGTTAAAGTGGTGTGGCATAAGTAATTTAAGCCCAAAATGAAAATCCTAGGTCAAAAAAAAAAAAAAAGAAAACTTGTTCTGACAATTTTTTTTTGGGTTAAGTGGTTTTATTTTATGAAAAATCGTATCGAAATTTTTTAAGGCGTATAATATTTCAAGTCCTGAAAACGATATATTTTTAGTGAAAATATTCAGTATTTTTAAACAGCTTTAATAATCCTGAAAAAAGATTAAAAAATTAGTTTTTCGCCAGTTTTTGGTACCTAGTTCTTAAATGGTACGTTCAAATACGATGGTTTATGAACTCATTTTAAAGATAATGCTGGCTGTTCAAAAGATATAGGTAATAGAAGGTCGAAAAATTCGAACAAAAAAATTATGGAATCAGAATGTTGCGATATATCTCAATAATTATAAGTTATGGTTAAAACTGTTCATCATTCTCAAAAAGTTGGCTCAATTTCAAGCAAAATAAAAAAAATCATCTTTTATCTGGAATAAAACCAAAGATAGGATCGTCGGAACTGTATATCCGCACCGATGCGACGGTGTTGATAGTGCCAAACATAAAATTGATTTCTTTTAATTTAACTTCATTTAAATAAATTATTTTCAATGTAACATTCTTTATAAAAGGACAAAATGATACATTAAAAATAACGAATTTAATGGAAATTAAATTAAAAGGAATCAATTTTATATTTTCCCTAAATAATTAAAACCCGAAAAAAACAAACAATAATACAGCTATTAAATGAATTTCGTCATAGCGCTCTGGTTTTATTCCAGATAAAAGACGATTTTCTTTATTTTGCTTGCTATGTTTCAGTCTCTCTTAGCTTTAATGCATTTTATATAGTCCATATATACTTATTAGGTCAATTTAAAATACGGCAAGTCCGGAGCAACCTTGGCTTGATTCTTTCTTGGGGAGTTTTCGCATGGAACTTGCCCTTTTTTGAAAGAAAATATTATTTATACCTCTTCCAACAAAAATGAGCAAGGTTTGTTTATCTGCAAATAGCTATTTAAATACAGGGAGCAGAGATGTTCAGCATGTTTTTATAAAGAACAAAATGAACTGTATATTCAAATGTATATAATTTAAGAGGGTTAATCTGATTATTCTAGAAACATTATAGAAAAAAAAATAAGTTAAAATTTCCATTTCCAACCATAACTTAACCGTAACGATAACCATAACTTAAGATATGAATGTCACAACATTCTGATTTGATAATTTTTTTGTTAAAATTTTTCAACCTTCTATTACCCATATCATTTGAACAGATGTAGATAGAAAATCATTTTTTTTTTAATTTGTAGACAATTGCATTAACTTTCAAATGAATTTATAAACCATTGTATTTTAACGTAAGATTTTAGAAATAGGTACCAAACACTGACGAAACACTCATTTTTTCATCTTTGTTCAGGATTATCAAAGCTATTTAAAAATATTAATTATTTCCACTAAGATATCGTTACCAGGACTTAAAAGAAGAGGATATTCATTTTCGGCTTAAATTACTTAGGGTAGACCACTTTAACAAAATCTGGAAAAAATGTAAGTGGGAAGACCTATGGGTTAAACTTAGTCGATGCACACCGTGTCTGTACAAAAATATGTCTGCTTAGAAGCCAATTTGTGTGTTCAACATTCAGCTTTTTATCATCCAATCAATGTAATAAGATTATAAATAGCTCTGTTCATAGAAGAATCACCAACCAATCATCGCCGATCAAGTTTTAGTTACTTGGTAACGTGACAGTTTGCAAACTGGATTCTAATAATTTCATTGGCCCCGACTGATTTGTAAGGCTGGCCTGTTTGGTGTGTCACCAGAGGCGTATTTAACAAAAATCATTTAATTCATCGGCGTTGCTGTGATTGTGTGACACCGCGTCACCAACCGCTCTCAGAGAGGAACTGTTTGCTTTGCCTATCTTGTAGACCAAAAGAGGCCAGCCTTACTGATTTGTGATTCTGGGAGATATAATGGCCAAAAACAAAAATATCTTAATACATCTTTTTTTATTTTCTAATATACTTCTTGGGAAAGACAAAGACCGAGAAAACAGTGCACTCTTTTTAAAACACCTTTAAAACCAGGGTGGTAGTAAAGTAATTCAAGTTAACTTCGGGCCAATATCACTAAAACTAAAAAAAATAAGTAGTCTTAAAAAAGCTGCTTTGGTACATTTTAACATGATCAAAACGCACAAAACTCGACTCCAATATAAACAAAAAAGTCTAAGAAACTTAAAATACTGAAAATAATCAAAAAGGTTTTGCTAGTTATAAGTTAAGAGCTGCAAATTAAAAATCCTTAATACTAGCTGAATTAGCGTTTAAAGTATAAAGGTTACTTTGCTAAATACTTCCTTTGGTGCTGTAGCAAGACACGCTAAAAGAGGTAGCTCTTAATTTATAACTGTCACATCTTGAAAAAGAAAAAGACGAAATAAAAAATACTGAGAACAAAATGTATAACTGCAGACTTGAATTCTATACTTACTACCCTAAAATTATATTAGGTTAAAATGTTGTCGTACTGACGCTTCTATTGACTTTTTTACCTATTAGCCTGGTATTCTGAACCCTTTTCAAACAGATTGCGGCTTCCTGAAATAAACAAACCTAGTTAGTTTCCATGAATTAAAAAAAAATATATTATAAATTTCTCAGTTTATTGCTAGGTCCCCGGATTTGACCCCCCTCGACTTTTTCTTGTGGTGTTTTATCAAGGACAAAGTGATGGCGGCTGCACCTACAACTTTAGATGATATGAAAGACCAAATCCGCTTTGCCTGCTTATTAGTGACACCTAGTGTTGTAAAATTTCCGGAAATATATTTTTTGGAAATGACTTCGGCTGTTCTTGGTCCATAAAAACGAGTTTATTGAGGGTACTTGCAGTGGTATTTTTGCAAATTGGCACAATATTATACTTATAGGGTAGTTTTAAAAAAAAATGTATTGTTAAATTAAAATAATTATGCACAAATTACACTATAATCATAAAACGAACTCTACGCAAACGGCAAATATTTTCTATTTACATCACAGATGAACGATTCGGGATAGGTGTGGAGTATAGGCAATTGAATAAACACTCGAAGCCGTTTTAAATTGATTTTGCACTACTTTCTTCCGATTTCAGCTGTTCTTTTGGCACATGAAAAAAATGAAATAAAAATAGCAGAAATGTGCGCTGAATATAGCACTTAGTATTAATGTATTTTTGTTTGAACAAAAACTATTAACATAAAAAACAAGCTGTTAACGAACCTTTAGCTGCTTCACTAACATTTCATTCCTCATTTTCTCCGCTGTAAGTTCTCTGGTTAGATCAGCCTTTGTTTTGCTGCAATCGGGATTGAGGGCTCTGTGTTGTAGTAACTGTACCGTGCTAGGTCTTTGTGTGGGATCTGGATGAATCATAGATCTAAAAAAGTAACATAAAAACAAAATTAAGGGATGCTTATTCTTAAGAGCATATTTTCACCATACTTTTCATTTTAAGCCGCGCCCGCAAAAATTCGATAAGTCTGTCGAATATTTGCGGCGCGCAATTCGACAGAAAAGTACAATGATAAACTATGCAGTGCCGCTTCATCTTGTTTTAAACACCGTAGCAGTACCACTACCTCATCAGGGTTAAGAGGATTTAAATCAGTTGATTAAAATTAGCGATTAAAATTATAATTTTAATCAAGTGATTTTCAATTTAAAAATCATGATTAAAATTTAAAAAATTAAGCCAAAATCAAGATATTTAAAACATTTATTCATAAAAATAAAACTTTTAACTCCTTTTGATAGAAAAAAAAACCTTGAGCATTTTCATTGTTATAATAGTCATTATAATACTTGGAAAGGAATATAGCTGCTTTTCACAAAAATGAAACTTTTAAAAAAGCCTTTTAATACAAAAAAAAAATAGAGAACATAACCTAAAAGTAAAAGTAAAATACAGGGTGGTCAAAAAAGTTTGCACCAAATGGATTTTTTTTCATTTGACATTTGTCAGAGAATTGTATTCTTGAGAAAAGTTGGTGCTTGTTCGGAAACCTCTAAATACGATGACAGTTTTTACAACATCTGCGTATTAAAGTCATAAATTGAAAAAAAGTTCAAATTTAGGCTTACAAATATTTTTTCATTAAAAGTTTGACTAAACAAGATATGAACAGTTGAAAAATATGCGTATTAGTATAAATTAGTCCAAAATAAAAGTTTTAGAAAATAAAATCATGATTTAAAAAAAAATCGTTTTGATTTTTAAAAAAATCGGGATTTTTATCAACCCTGTAACTAGGGCTGGGCGATTATCGAAAAAGATAATGGATTTTTGATTATTTGAAATAATCGATTATTTCCGATTAATCGAAAAATCGATTAATCGAAAAGTCGATTAATCAAAAAATCGATTTCAATTTTTTTTGTAATCGTTCAATCGATTAATCGATTATTTTGCCCACCCCTACCTGTAACCCGATTATCACTCCACTGGCTTCTACTCACTTGATCAATTCCAATAAATCCTTCGTCAACTTCTGCGGCAGCTTTGGTATCTGCCCGTCCCTGATAGAGTGCCACTCCGATCCATTCTTAGGTAAAGGGCTGGAGCCGGCGCATTCGATTGCGCTCAAACCAAGAGCAAAAACATCGGCCTTCGTTAGATGAGTGTAATCTTCGTGCAGAATCTCGTTGGGGAGATAACGGCAATCGCCTTCTTCAACCTGGTCGAAAGAAAATATTTTTTATTTCTTCAAACACCTTAACTTAAGCTTCAAGTTTTTTATTACTTATATAGTATTCACTAGGGGTGGGAAAAATAATCGATTGAACGATTACAAAAAAATTAAAATCGATTAATTTCGAGTAATCGATTATTTCGATTAATCGTAAATAATCGATTATTTCAAATAATCAAAAATCGATTATCTTTTTCGATAATCGCAGAGCCTTAGTATTCACACTTATATTGTATTCCGATATGTAAAAAATCTAGTAATATGCATGTTATCAGTTTAAATCCCTACCTGTGGATTGCTAAGACTAGTCACATGTCCTAAATCTCCAATTTTGTAAGTCAGTTCTTCTTCATACATCTGACTGTCATCCAATTCTTCAAACCCGTCGTCGGCTGAGTCATAATTTGTTAGGTTTACCTAATAATAATTAATAAATGATGAACACTAATGTCCACAAAAACGATTTTGATATCTGCCAACAAATGTTACAAAAGTTAAAACTCAAAAAGTAACAAGACAAGGATCTGAACATAAATTTTTATCTATGGACAAAGAGGCTGCTCTTGGGGACAGACATAACATAAGCCCACAACTTCTGAATATATTTGCCTTACCCTTACCTTTTTCTCAATAGAGATAAAAATATTTCCAGGCTTGATGTCTAAATGAACCAGTCCTTCTGAATGAATGTACCTCAAACCCTCGGCCACGTGCAGCAGCATTCGTCTTAATTCGGCCGCGCTCAGAGGTTCTTTTGCGATTTTGTCAGCCAGGGAGCCCCCGTTGCAGTATTCGTTTTGAATGATCATGTGATTGTCTTCGGCCCAGGCGGAGTAATAACGGACTACGTGTTGGTGTTTACCTGTTTAAATGAAAATAGGGAATATACAAATTGTAAAATTTGTTTAGGATACAACAAGCTTCATGCAAACAGCTAAGAAATAAGCAAATAAAAACAAAGACCCATTAGACCAAAAATCGAATTTCCATTACGCACTTACCAAGTACTGCATGGGCATAAACTTCATTTAAGGCTGTTTTTTCAAAAGCACTTCCGGCCACAGGCTTGGTGGATTTCTTGATGGCATAAACACAGCCATCAAGCCTATTAACACATTTGAAAACCGACCCGAATTGACCTTTTCCAATTAGCTCCAATTCGAGGAATTCGCGATGGTACCGAGGGATGTTACTCTCCTATAAAATGCAATTTAAATAAATGTCGGTGCTTTATAAAATAAGTTAACAATCGATTACTTACCTGTAGGGCAAGCCTCTTGGTCGGTTGTTCAATTTCTTGATCCGAAAGATCAGAGTCATTTAGATCAAACTTTGGCGGTTTCATTTTTGGGGAATCTAAAGACCGTACTGATCGTGTGCGTTTTTTTGACAACAACATACCTATTATAACAGTCTAGTAAGAAGAGGATAAAACTTATGAGGCTAAAAATTCGTGGCTGCACTTGGTAAAGAGTAACTACAATAAGCTGTTTTAGTTACTCTTTAAAAAAGTTTAATAGAAAACAGTTATAAAGCTTTTATAGGTATTAATTAGATGTAATTTCATCTTACAAAATCATAGAACATAGAATCATAGAACTTTTTCATATTGTGATTTGACAAACACGTCGTAATGTAAAGAATGGAAAAATAAAAATTTGACATAAAAAATTTAATTTCGGTCATACTAAACTGGCAAGTGCAGCAATGAAGTATTTTTTTCAATCTTGTTAGGATGTGCTAACTTAATGTTCAGTTAGCAGAACAATACCACCATCAGAATATCTATGGACGGTGACAATACTATCAAATAAATAAGTTGAATTAAAATTAAGTGCCTTCTAGATGATAAAAATAAGTACTACAAAAACATTTTATTGTATAATTGTATTTGAATTTTGTTAGTCTGTTCAAAGATATACATTTGACAATTGACCCTTGATAAATGTACATTTCTACCTAATTTTTCTTGGAATCCGTATTTAAGGAAGACCTACTAACCTGCGCCACCAGGTAAAAAGGACACGATTTATGACTTGCATTGCAGTTAAGAATCAGACGGTATCTTTGAACAGACTTTAACATCAGTTAAAAAAAAAAAGAAAGATTTATTTTGCATTTTATTTCAACAGAAACATAATTTAATAAAAAACGGAACCATAGTGATATTTTTATGAACAGCTGGCAATTAACCTTTTAGAAAACATTATCTGGTAGGTATGATTGAAGTGTATACTCTCAAATTAAGTTCAAAAATAAAAACCATATGCTAAGCTACCAACAAATAAATCAAAGTATATTTAAACTGCTGCACCACTATTTTTCAAATGTTTGATATTTTAGTAACATACTTTATAAGGGCAGAACTCATTATTTACAAAAAGGAACCTTAAGTTAGAATATATCAGATATTATAGGTATTTGCATATTTATAAACTACGGCTCATTGGCTTCTGATCCTCTTATACCTATCAACTTAATATCTAATCAGTACATACTTTCTCCAACCCATTCTTATGTAAACAAAACAATATTTCTACTTAGTTAAATCCAATCTTACCGTTTGGTGTAAACGGGTTTACATTAGCCGCTGGCTTTTCTTTGTCTGCATAGGCACTAGGAACTGCTTTAGGTTTATCTCCAAATAACCGGCTTCTTGGCAATGGAGTTGCAGAACTGGATTTCTTAATTATAGTCTTGGGTGTTAGAGGACTATCGAAAAGTCTTAAAGCTCGTACTCTTTTGTAAGGAGGACTGAAGGCTAACTTTTGAGGGGCCGGGGTTCTGTTATTGTTTTCAGAACTGCAAATAATTAACATTTTTAAAAATCTACCAATAGAAATAACAATCAAAGCTACAGAATATTAAAAATTTAGTATTTCCTTAAGCCCTATTTGAATACTTGTTATTTACATGGTATATATATATCTAAATTTATGAAACATGGGAAAAATCTTTAACATTACCTAGAATAATCCATTTTTCTAGCAGATTGGGGGCTCGCAAAGTTAAAATTTTCAGCATTATCTCCAGATAGCTCAAACGACATGTCTCCACAGCCGGACGAGTTAAAATCTTCGTTTTCCATGTCTCTGAAATCGTCTAAATTATTGTTTGAATAAGACATACTTATGTTGTCACCTCTGGAACACTTCTAAACAAAAATTGTTGTTAATTTCACTTTAAATAACACTAAAATAAGCTTTTACACGCGATTAATATAAACATACGCTGCTACTTTCCCATTAAAACGGTTATTTTGTAGGTTGACGCATCTGGATTTAATTTGGCCAATCACGTTTCGGCTTGATGGTCAAATATGGCGTCTCATTTCGGATTGGTTATTCGGTTGCTCTTCCGGTAAAATAGGGCGGCAAGTTTAAATATATTGGGTTTCTTTTGAATTAATTTAGAAAGATCTTTTTAAAAAATATGCATCTTGTGGGCTTTTATATAAAACTGAATTAAATTTAGCATTACCTTAGCCTTGTCTAAGAGCATTACGAATAATCTTTCTAATGAGAATGAAAAAACTATAGATACCTCCACATGATTGGTCTGGGAAATGTTAGTCAACTATGGCGGTTTATTTGAAAAATATGTTAAAGCATTTACTATTTTTATTACATTTCAAAATATTTAATTTTTGGGATTTTTGCACTATTTATTCGAATATTGGAATAAATAAATTCGTATTTTGAAATTTTCTTTATTTTTGACATGACATATGATAATCAGCTGATATCGGTCAAAGTCAAAGTCAAAATCATATGTTTGGCCAAAATTTGACAAGTGGATAACTCAAAAATATGGCTCTCAAAATAAACACTCCATTACACGTAGACTAAAAACTAAATTTTAATTTAAACAACTTTTCTTACAATTGATTGACTACAAAATTCCGGGAATTGTTTTAAAAAATGGCGGACGTAGCTGTAAACGTAAGTGGACAGATGGAAACACCTCCAGATCTGAAGAAAAGCAGTAATTTACCTAGGTGACCTATATTAATTTTTAAAATTTTGTATTTTTATTAATCTTTGGTTTGAACTTCTGCTTAGTTTCCTGCAAATTCCAACACAAATACCTGACCCCAAAGAATGGATCCAGCAACAAAGACAGAATGTAAGGCCCTGGTTAGTTTTTGTACAAACATCAAATTTTAAGGTTCCTCCCTCGATACCTCGACTGGGAAAAAGAATTGTGAGAAACGTAGAATATTTTCAAGCAAACTATTTATTTGTTTTTCTAGGATTAATTGTATATTGCTTGTAAGTAAATATCTGTTTATTAGAAATTTATAATTAAAGGATTTATTGTTTGGGTGTTACGCCACTCTACTGTTAACAATAAATCTTTTAAATATGAATCCGCCACAATCATACAGACATTATTTAGAAATTTATATATGTCTTATCTTCTGCTAGTCTTATTAGTTTTAATGTATGCTGTAAGTATT
Organism: Philopedon plagiatum; assembly: GCA_963971165.1. NCBI lineage: Eukaryota > Metazoa > Arthropoda > Insecta > Coleoptera > Curculionidae > Philopedon > Philopedon plagiatum. The sequence goes on from OZ020193.1 coordinate 101,112,010, forward strand.
ATACATGAGAATACCTTTATTTCCATAAAATTATCCAAAATTTCCAATGCTCTAAAGTTCAATTATCTCACTCAGTGATGGTTTTTCCCCAATTACGACAAAATATTTGCTGTGATTCACAGTTGGAATTGAGGAAAAACCAGAAAGCTATTGGAAGAAGTACTTGCTGCAATAAAGATACTATTCTTTTCTAATGGTAAATATTGATCAATGTAAAACCACTTTTATTAACTCTTAAACTCTTTAACTAAAACTATCCAAGGGCATATTGTATGTATAAGGGAAACTTGTTTGTTGTATTTGTCATTCAATCTCAGGGATTAAAAGTGTCAATTTATTCTTTAAAAAACACTTTTAATCCATGAAGTACAATAAAATGTTTCTTTTAGAATCACATCACCTTTAATTCTATTGGCTATAGCAGGTACATTCTATGCAGGCTATAAATTAAACCAAAGACATATGCAGAAGAAGCTGGTATTTTTTGGGAAAGAGCTTTCATTAGCACAACAATATGGACTAGTAGCAGTATGTTCCATGCCTGTGTATTATCTCGTTGGGGCACATGGAGCCATGTTTTGGGTCATAGGTAAGAGAATAAGTCACTGGGTGAGTCTTTGACTATTATTGGCTTTAATTTGGAATACTGGCATTCTGTAGCCCAATATGGAAGATTACTAAATAAAGAAGATAGATTTGTACATCCATATATTAAATAAAGATATTTTTGTAGGTGCTTCTGTAGTGATAATAAGTCTACATGCAGCATTCTACAATATAGAAGCATTGATACCAAAAAGCGATGATGAATTTCCATTGCTCGAGGAGGTTTAAATTTTCTTGAATATATGATTTATAATAACAATTTTTGTATATAAGAGAGGTTTTGTAAGTATACTGATTTTTTTTACCTTAACTAAATGAATAAATATAATTATTACGGATTAAAATTGATTTTTATTGACTTTTTTGAACAATTGGTATTAAATTTTTACCCTATGTTATGCAGTAAATAAATATAAATTCACCATAGAAGAAAATTGTGCAGGGCAATTTTTGTGTGCCACTAAGTTTGTTACAAAGAGTTGAGAATGGGGTTTTCTTATATGAAGCAATATTTTCAGTGGGTTGATAACTTAAATATGCAGTGCTTCAGTCATTTTCCATTACAAACTGTTACTTTGGATATATGCCATGAGGATTTTATATAGCATATTTTGTAACCTACAAAATAAGCCCTAAGCAATTTGGTTCTAGCAATGCAAGGTAAAAAAGCATAATATCAAAAAAAAAAATTAACAGGTCTGCATCGTAATGAGAGGAAAATCTGAAGAGATAATTTTCTTCATTTTTCGTGTTGTCCTAAATACTAAATATGCTTAGTACCTTCTTTGTTAGAATTCAAGGTTCTATGTGCAAGCAAAAATATTTCAGTGGGGATAACTTAACTCTATAAGACGTTTAACTAGAACTTGCATCTAAAAAGGAATATCTGCCTTCCTGCAGGACATGTTATATGATATAGTAAGTATTCTATTTGTAGACTTGGGAAATACCCATTCCAGTAAGTAAAACTAGAAATTTTTGTACCCGTCTTTGTTACCTAATGCTGACAATATTACAAATAGTTAAAAAGTGCAGGCGTGTCTGTAAATATAAAAGTCGGCTGAAAAAAATTGTCCGTTTTAAATATATGCTGTAAAATTTGTTTAAGTAAAATTTTGGTTCAAAATTCCTTGGTATGACCACCAAGATTCCCAGACTTAAATCTTCTTGATTTTTATTTCTGGAGACGCTTCAAGTCACTGGTTTATAAAACACCAGTAGAAAATAATGAAGAAGACCTAAACAACCGAATAATCGCCGGCTTTCAAAAGATACTAAATACATCATCAACTAGTTAGATGAATAGCTATTTTTATTTTGTGTTCTATAGTGATTCTCGGTAACATCTTAGATTTTAGACAATGGTTCATCTTTGTGTTACCTCTGTAGCTTTAGCCTATAGCCTATATCCTACCCCCTAATATGAATTGTGTCCAAATAAACCTTTGTCTAAAACCCTTAAAGCCCATTTAGTAGGTTTGAGGGAAAAGCAAACATTTCCATAATAACTTAAAACATGCGAGAGTCGTCATTTTCACTAAAATGTATTTTAACGCCATTCCGACATGTTAAAGGGGTAATAATAATAAAAATAGTAATTAAAAATTTTTGATTATTATTCATCATCGCACGTCCCTGGTCAAAAATCCAAAATCCCGTCGAAATGCGAGGTACAAGGAGTGTTTCGTTTGCTTTATCAACTTTTTTTACCGAAGCTCGGCATCAATATAGTTTTTTTGCATAGACTCGAGAACAATTTTTTGTCAAAATTTGGAAAAACAAGTTACGAATGTTACGATTACAAATCATTCTGTTTCCTGTGGTCGGCGGGCGAGGAGCCTTCGCGCGCGTTTCTGGTGGAAGTTGTCCCGAGACAGCTTACGTCGTCATCAAGGGCTCCCCACTGGAATAGAATAGTCCGCGATAGTCTTCCCTATTCTAATAATTTTGGAGTTCGGCTAGAAGCTTTCAAAACTGACGGTTTTATGAATAGACTCTGTCAGTTGTGGCGAATGTGTAGACGGCTACATAATTAATAGAATCGCAGGGGGTCTCGCGTTTCGTTCGTCCTAATATAAAGTTTTGCTCTGCTCCCAGATACCGTAAGTACCTTTTTATCGCTTTTGATTTTTATATGTATTTTTATGTATGTTACATGTATCATAAAACATAGCTCGACCATAGAATTACGTAATTTTATTGCCGGCTAACGGTAGGCTATATGATTACGAAATTTGGGGTTATGCGCAGAAAAAAATGGGTTTGCTCAGGGGTTATGAAAAAGAAGGGAACCTGAGACAAGGCTTCCCTTGCCTAAGAAGGGAACGCACATTAGCGCTAATGGTGCCCCCTTGCAGATACAGATGCTACTTGTTTCGTACAACGAAACATCAAATTTTGAGAGGGGAAACTAAAGTTCAAAATTGTGGTGTGTGTATTTTGTCTGGTGTAAAAACACACTAGTTTTCCCAAAATACATTTTTTTTAAGTTTCTATTCAAACAATTTGAAGTTAAAAGTTCCCTCTCACGACTCATGATGTATTTTTAGTTTTTAAGTTTTTTTTTTTGTTTTTGAAAGGACAATACAAGCATAGTGTCATAGTGTCAACTTTTGAAACATCTTACTTAAATTTTTAAAAGGTTTTTCTTATTTTATTTTTTAAATTTATTTAAAGTATTGGCAAAAAGTTTATAAAAATGCATTAAGAAAGGGAATTCGCTCTATCTAAAAACTTTTATCCGTAAATTTTCCCCATATAGGTCAGGCGCGGATTTAGGGGGGGGGGGAATGCAAGGGGCGCGTGCCCCCCTAGACCCTTGTGCAAATAGGATTTCAATAGGGAATTTTATAAATAAAAAATGTATCATAAATATTAACCATTCGTACATATTCTACTAAATAGTAGGTATAAACAAAAATTTGCCGTTTATGTAAGTTCTATAATATATAAATTATATGTACTACAAAAATATGAATAACAGATCTATAATACGAATGTTATATAAAAAATACATGCCTTTTTCGACTTTTTTGATTCGCATCGATGGTTTCTGAAAATATTCCTTACTAAAGAAAACAAATCATCAAAAAATATGTTTTTTTTTTTCGGAAAACATCTTTTTTGAGAACAATTTTTTTTTGAAAAACAGCTTTTTCGAAAACGGATTTACGAAACTTTTTGATAATCTTTTCTCGAAAACCTATTTCGAAAGTAAATTTTTTAAAAATATCTTAACTGCTTTTTCAAAAGATGCTCTTTTATAAACGGATTTATGAAATTCTCCAAAATACATATTTCGAAAGTATATTTTTTCAAAAAGTTTTTAAAAAATATTTTTTTAAAAATAGATACAAATTTTCGAAAATATATTTTTTCGAAAACTGTATTAGTCTATGAACTCTACTACTCTACTGGCTTGGAAAACATTAAATAAAAAAAGACGAAAAACGATCCTGAATAAACCTAAACGAACCTTTTTTGAGTTTGATCAGGTTTCCTTAGGTTTGGTACATTGCTTTCTCGTAAATATATTTTTTCAAAAGCCGTTGCTTGAATAAATAATATTCGAAAAGTGTTTTTCGAAAAAAATTAATCTCGAAAAAGATGTTTTCTAAATAAATGTATTTTTGATAAGTGCTTGAAAAAATTTGAAAAATTGGTGTTCGAAAAATTGTACTTACTTAAGTATATCCCTCCAAATGAGCAGAAGGCATAAATAAAGAAATGTTGGAATATTTACATTTTCATATTAATCAAACAGTTGGTCCTGTCGCGTGTACTGTTTTTTAAACATTTTTTCGGTGTTAAATTAAGTAAATTTTATCGAAAAACAACTTTATCAAAAGATGCTTATTCGGAAATGGATCTACAAAATTTTCTCGAAAATTTTTTTTTTCAAAAAGAATTTCAAAACAATTTCCGAAAATATAGTTTTTCAAAAATTAAATTATGAACTCTACTAGCGTAGAAAATGTCAATAAGAAAAGATAGAAAAAGATCCTGAACTAACATCAACGAACCATTTTGGTTTTCGGTCAGGTTTTTGTTTTCTTGTGTCTGCTGTTCCTCTGTAGTAAATTACTTTTTTAAAAAAGCGTTTTTTAAAATATGAATATTCAAAGTCTTTTTCGAAACAATAAAATAATGTACTTTCAAAAAACATGTTTAAAAAAAATGTAGTTTCGAAGAGTATAAAAATTCGAAAAGTTGATTTAAAAAAAACTGTATTATCGAAAAAGATCTGTTGTCGAAAAAATATATTTTCGAAAAAACGTTCTTTTAAAAAATGCATTTTCGAAAAAAATTTGTATATCTGTCCAAATGGACAGAATGCACAAATAAAAAATGCTAGAATATTTAACTTACAAATTTTGTAAGTTAAGATGACCAACCGTTCTCTTTTCCCAAGAACAGGTTTAGATTTTTGGTCCATTATGAAATAGTTGTTCTCTTGACGAAATTCTAAATTTGCCCCTGATATAGAATTAAAGGGGAACTACTTTCCCCAAGATTGGGATATTTTATAATATTTAAAAACTTTTAATATGACTGTATAAATAAAGATATATTATAGGAAAAAATAAATATATTAGCGCTTTCAAAAAAAATCCTTAGGAACTAAAAATTTTTGTTAAACTTTTTAAACTTAAATTTGGTAGGTGGTGCATTTTTATTATTTTTTAAATCGTCCATTTTAAATGGGAACAGAATAGGGGTAAAGAATTTGTAACCACATAAAAATTTTTGGAATAAACTTTGCCTTTTAGTAAAATAAAATAATTTTTTAAAATAGATGATAATCACGCAGCGCATATATCCTTACGTGTCCTTACTAAATAAAAATTATTTAATAAATGTTTAGTTCCAGACATGAATAACTTACTTTATTGTGCATATTATGTTTTTTTTAAGTATGTACATGTCTCTTAAATATAATTTTGAGACATAGAAAATATAACAAGCCCTCCTTCTTTAAATTTATTTGAAATTTAAATTCCGAAGAAAATTTTTTGAGATTTTTTTTATAGATTTTTTGGCCTTTCATTTTTTAAAATAAAAATAAAAATACGCTCCGTAATAGGGACATCCAGTTTTATAATATGCTTAACTCTGTCGTTAGTAGTATCAGAAAATTGCAGTTTATCAACTATTAAAACCTGAATTTTTGAATTGCTGACGCACAACGCGTACTTACAAAAAAAGTTTACATCTATATAAATAAAAGTTCTATAAACCATATGATTTTTCTGTCTTTTCATCGTTCTTATACTGCCAGAACTACTGAACTACTTACGCTGAAATTTTTTGGTTTGCATAGGAATTTGCGAGTTTAAAAAGAAAATTAAAAGCGACTTCCAAAAATCGGAAAAGTTCACAAAAAAAAATTTTTTTGCAAAAGTTTACTTATACAACTAAAGGACTCATACTTTAAGTTGTGTAGGCATAAATAGGATAAGTTTGATTTTATCTAGAAAAATATAGCGCAAATACAGTTTTTACCAAAAAACAGCATTTTTGGGACGTGGTTGTGATTAATATAGTGCATTTTTTTAAAAGCGGACCAAAGGATAGAGTAAAACTCTATGGTTTTACATGTGAAATTTTTAATCCCATGTTAGGTCCTGTTTTTTTAGAAGTATAGATATAAAACTTGACACAGGTGAATTTTAGAATCTTAAAATTATATTCATATGACATTTATGCCATACTAAAAAATGAATACACGAAATGAGGTAATTAACAAACCAGTTTAAAAGTTTTGAGTATAGGGTTTAGGACGTACTGGGGAGTAGAAGTGTAGGTAGGTGTAGGTGTTGTGATAAAAGACTTCGGGAAGAGAATCCGCTCAGAAACACAACAAAAAACTTATTAAATAAAAGTGGTTCATAACTCCTACGTTTTCGATATACAGGGTGTCAAAATATATTTAATTATTTCTTTAAATATAAAATAGGTATCTAAGCAACTGATGTAAAAAAATTTAAACATCAAATCAATTTTTACTGTAATTATAGGAAAAAAGCAAGCATTTTAAGTTTCTGTTGGTGCAAATTTTTGTTGATTCTAATTGTTAATATACAAACAATAATATATAGTAATATGATTCCGAAAAACTGGGTGTTGTCTTAAATGTCTATTAAAAATAAAAAAAAGTGAAAGGACCAAAGCTGAATCTTTAGATTTCGTTTTTTGAAAACCGTGAAATATTAAAAAATCATAGTCAGCTATTTAAATTCCGGGGGAATATAAGTCAGCTGCTCATAAAAGGAACGTACCTAAGTTCAGGCTTAATCGGAAACGATATTACCGAAGCTAAAATGAAACTATATGATAGTTTATTAATAACATTACACGAAAACAATAGTCAGCTAACTGTATAGTGGGAGAAAGACATGAGAAAGATATGAGTAGCGAGCTTGCTGAGAACCTATATACTCGAGGGCGTATTACATCAGCTGAATGTTATTTCCTCGGGATACATTTAGCTAACTATTATTTTTATAGAGTATATACATATATTAGACTAATGCATAATTGAATTTCAGCTTTGGTACTATTATACAAATACAAAAATTTGAGTAATTGTTAGGTAGGATTTAACATCAGTTGGCGTTCAAATTTCGTTTTGCTAAAAATAAGAAAAAAATACAAACAAATTTACAGATTTTATTGTTTCTAGTGAACGATAAATTATACCTAATAATTACTCAATCTTTGTATTTGTATAATAGTACCAAAACTGAAATTCAACTATGCATTAGTCTAATATACAGGGTGTTACAAAAATATGCTAAGAAATTTTAAGGGCAGATTCTACATCTAAAAATATGAAATTAAGTTTATATAAACATGTATCCTCAAACGCTTCTTTTTCGAGATACAGGGTGTTCAATATTTTCAGACCTCGAGTATTCCGAAGAGATAAGAGAAATATGCGAATGCGATTTAGAGCATGTATTGAAGCACGGAGGAGCCATCTCCGGCATCTACTATAATCTTAAATCAATAAGCACTGTTTCCTGAACAAAACATAATATGTTTAAAAAAAAATCAGTTTAATTTTTTTGTTATTATTGTAAGAAATAAATTAATTTTTACCTCTAAAACGGTGCGTCAAAACGAAAAAGCTCAATATACTCTTTTCACGCAGAATTAATTGGGCTTTAAGAGAACTATATCAATTTTGCAAAAAATCAGTGGCGTGCAATTTTTTTCGCTAAAAATAAAGACTTACCAGCAGGCACGCCACTGATGCAAGTACATTAGAAAATAAATTTTTGCACATAAAGATACCCTTTGATTCCATACTGGCGTGTACTAAAATTCATGTCAATATCTTATCGCATTTTCGAGAAATTAAAAAGAAACATTTAAAAATTAAAATATTAAACACCGTGTATCTCGAAAAAGAAGCGTTTGAGGAACCATGTTTATATATACTTATTTTCATATTTTTGAATGTAGAATCTGCCATTCAAATTTCTTATCTTTTTATAACACCCTGTATAGTGTCCGCCATAAAGTTGGCAGGGAAACATTTTTATTATTGATATTTTAAAAAAAACTCTATTGGGGGTTTGTTTCTGCATGTCCGACCACCAAAAAATTTATTTTAACACATGTCATGTGATCACTGATTTGGCGGGAATTTAAAAGAAACTTGACGGTGGTATCGAAAAGTGGGTCAAATTGAGAAGATATCGAAAATTTTTATTAAGAAAAATTGTTCAGAATGTACCGATAATCTCATATAGCATGAACTATATTGAGAAAAAACTAAAAAATCCAAATTTTTACCCGTGGCATCGGTAGGAAAAATCATAAATTATTTTTTTACCTTAAAATAAATTAATTCAACTAAATTACATAGGTTTGTGTCAGAACTAATCAAATATTTGTGAAATATACACTTTGCGGGAAATAAATTTAAAAAATTTGGTCTGGTTGGGTGTCACTATCTGTAGTCATGACTTGTATATTGTGCACATGAGCTTTTCCAAAATTTCTTACCGCCAGTAAAATTTAGACGATCTAAGAATTACCATTCAAACCTAATAGTACAGTATTTTTCATAATTAAATTTAGTATTTGTTAGTAAAGAAATAATTTACGATTTTGCATAGCGATGGTCTAGGGCTTCCAATCCCGGACCTATATTTGGATCCCGGGATTTTTGGGATCGAAGAAACAAAATTCCGGAATCCCGAGATTGATCCCCAAAAATTGTAATATTATTAAAAAGAAATTATTTTTATTTATAATATTAAAATTTTAAAATGAAAACAAAACAAAATTTATGCAGAGGACATATTATAAAGGTATAAGAAGTAAAAATAATTTGAACTCTTATACATAAGTACTTAAATGAATCTTCCAGGATTGGCCATATCACGCGCTAAACATTGTTTTTAGGAAAAATACTGCAAGTTATGCTAGCTTAAAGCGTTAATTTACTTAGGTTTTTTTGGACATATTTTATAACTTATTTATTCCGGGATTCAAGTGACTAATCGCGAGATTTTCCGGGACTGAATTTGTACCGGGATCCCGGGATTGCAAGCCCTAGGGTACGGTCACACATTTATATTTTTTTCTAGAAATTGGTACATGGGATCCTTGGTGCATTCTGAACAATTTTTCTTTATAAAATTTTTCGATAACTTTTGACTCATTTTTCAGTACCACAGTCAAGTTTCTTTTAAATTCCCGGCAAACCGGTGATCACATGACATGTGTTAAAATAGATGTTTTAGTTGTCGGGCATGCAGAAACGAACCCCCAATACACTGTATACTATATACTCAATAAAAATAATAGTCAGCTATGTGTTTGGCAAGGAAATAACCATCAGCTTATGTAATAATACAGAGCACGGCCCTCGAGTATAGCAGGTACTGTTTCTCAGCAAACTCGCTACCTGTTTATCATATCAGCTGCTACCTGTTTATCATGTCAGCTGACGGTCTTTCCCCCCACTATAAAGTCAGCGGACTATTGCTTTCGTCTTATGTTATTAATAAACTATACATAGTTTAATTTTAGCTTCATTTGACTTTAAGCCTAAACTTACGCTCCTTTTATGAGCAGCTGACGTATATTCCCCCGGAATTTATATAGCTGACTATGATTTTTTAATATTTCACAATTGCAAAAAACTATATAAAAAGTTTGAGCTTTGGTAGTAGAAGAACTGCTTCTTTTACTTTTATATAGCCGTGAAACAGTTCTTTCACTTTTTTAAATTTTTAATGGACTTTTAAGGCACCACCCAAGTTAGCTCCACCGCGGCCCGCGTGTGCGATAGCTGACGGTCGTTTCCTTGATTAGCAAAGTCATAACTACAATATATTGGTTATGGATTGGTCAGGAAAAGTGGGTGCGAAATTTTCTTTAAAATAATTCGAGAGGAGTTATCTGAATTCACACCTTAGCGCATTACATCTTTTTGATTTCTTTTTTCAGTAAAGCGTCCTATAATCTAATAATTTTCAAAATCTGTTTTATTTCAGAAAATACTAAGTATTAATTTTTGCGAACGAGTGATCAATTGAATTTTTTTTTAATATCTAATTAGGTACCTGACATTGTGCTCACTGTTTTTGCTTAATGTCCTAATAAGGTGAAGGAGGCCATCCCACCTAGTAAAGAGTCTGTCATTAAATTAAAAATGTAAAATATTGAATTTTTTAGCCTGATTCTTATAAATCTCTTTGTATCTTAAGGTACTCCAATGCTAATGAAACTTAATTTTAAACGTTCTTTTTGCATCTGACTTGCTTGTAAATTTTATATTATTTATTCCGCACTCTGCCCCATCTCCTCTTCCTTCCTTTTTTTTATTTTGTACCATATAAAGCCTGTAAAAGAAAGTTTCACTTTTTTTTCTTTTTACAGGCGAACGCAATACGTACACTGAAATCGGCGGACGCGGACTTCTTCAGGTTCACACAACGGGCATTTTTGCGCTGACTGTTGTCTTGGTTGGGATGCCTTTGGACCATGCAGCAAACCGGGGTTAGGAACAACTAAAGGTGGGTGGACTTGTCCACCCACCGCAGGTATTAAACCGTTAAAACGGACCGTTTAATACCTGCCCTGGTGGTCACAAGGCAGTAGTAGCACTGAAGTGTCTGTTGAGAATTTCCAGCCATAATCCGCCCCTTGCAGGATCAACATTGGAGACGGGCTCTAATTCCGTGCGCTTGGAGGAGACTCGGGCTGTCCAAATTTTCATGTTCTCATATTTTAATCATTTCGTTATGGGCTGACGAGAACATGGGAGCAGAGCAACCTCATCGCTGGAAAGGCCAACACCTTAATAATTATATGGTAAGTCTGATTTAAATGTATATATATATATATATATATATATATATATATATATATATATATATATATATATATATATATATATATGAATCAAACAATAAAATATAACTAGTTAGTTTTTTAAGCTCTGTAATTTTTCCAGGAAATAAGTCTTTGAAATTGTGAAGAGTCGAAGCAGACTAGCGCTAATATAAAAAGCTTATAACCAAGACTCAATAAATTCCATTATTTCTTACATATATTTTCGGAACTGATCTTTGTAATTTCTGTATCGTAATAAGATAATGAAAAAGGAAACCATTTTTAAGAGGGGTAATCGGGATTCATCCCTACTATTTTTGTTTTTTAACATAGTTGTCCAGGATTTTATATGTAAAAATTTTTCTTTAAATAAGTTAAAACCCCCTAACCCCATCAAAGGATAATTGTTAGTTGTGATTGAAAAGGACTTAACAAAATATTTTTACACATAATTAACGTATGTCCCATAAGTTTCGGGGAAAAATATTAATACTCATATTTTGCATTCTTTTAATTTTTTATTAAATTGAATTATAAGTCGTTATTTCATTATTTATTGTTATTAAAACTATATGTTTAAACACAGATAAGGGTCCATGTTCCTCAGTAGCCACCTAGACTAACACCTTAAGAATAAAATTTGGTTAGATATTTTTAATGAAAAAAATTACTGATCAATTGTCAACCTCAGATACGACAGTGTTTATAGTTCTATTTCTTTTTGTTTCAGATTGCCTCACGTCGGGTTATTTTGGTGATAGGATGAGCATGGATATAATACGTAATCCTAATTTATTTTAAAATTAAGTTGCTAGCAGATCGCTATACGTAGCACCTGCGGTGCTCTTGACTCTAGGGCTTGTGAATATTGAGTGTGCCAAGTGCCAATGCTTGATATTTTCAAGTTGTAAATTCAAAAGCCTGTAGATGATGCGTATAATTATCTGTAAAATTAGATTCTCTTTCATATTTCATTGCCATTTGACTATTACGCGTAGCACCTACAGAACTCTTGACTCTAGGGCTTGGGAAAATTCAGTATGCAAATGCTTGATATTTTCAAGTTGTAGATTCAAGAGCCTGTAGATGGTGCGTATAACTGTCTGTAAAATTAAATTATCTTCTATTGCTAGTGGACTATTATGCGTAGCACCTACAGAACTCTTGACTCTAGGGCTTGGGAAAATTGAGTATGCGAATGCTTGACATTTTCAAGCTAAAGGCTCAAGAATCTGTAGATGGTGCGTATAGTTGTCTGTTAGTACCATTCTTGCCCTATCCATCAAAAACGTGCAAACAAAAGTGAAATGCGGATCGTGGGTGGTGAGTGAAGATTCTGCTCTTTAAGGGATTGCCTAAACATCGTCGAAGTTTAGAAGCGTGGTAGAGTTAGCCTTTGAAGACCATCGGATGTCTGGAAAGGGCTTAGGCAACCGATTTGCCAGGGTACGTCGACATCCCTTTGTTCGAAACTTGGAGAGTGGAATCGTGAAGAAAGAAAATGATGTCGTCGGGCCAATGGAGGAAGATAAGGAGGTAAATAATTTTATTTATTTATTTATACCCGTTTTATTATTTTTGTTAGGTCAATAGCGACTCTAGAAAGTTCATATACTTTATTATGCTTTATTAATACCGTAAAATTAATTTAGTGCTGATAAAATAGGTTTATATGGGACGTTTTCAGGTTTTGAATTAAAAAACATACAGGGTGTCCGAAAAGTCTTAGTATTAGTAAAGATAAAGGCACCAGATTTTAGGTGTATCTTATTGGTTAATAAATGTACTTTTCTACGCAATTTAACTTTTTCAACCACCTTGAGGCATGAACCTAGGGAGATGAGGTCAAAAATTTAAGTAAACGCAAAGAGAGGAAAAGATGCTTTACTCCAGTGTAAAGCATATGATTTTTTCTAACACTTCCGCGAAAACCTCCGAATAATAATAAAAAAGAAAAATTGTGTCTTCAAATACCTAATTATAGTTGACATATTTTTATTTAAAAATGCTTAGTTAGCCTATTTTATATTTTTCAATAAATACAACAAATAATTTCATTTGAAATGCCCACTAACAAAGCTAAAATCTTTAATTAAAAGAAAGAACATTTTAAAAAAATTCAATTATCTAGTTAATCTAGTTGGTTCGAAACATCTCGATACGAATCTAGGTACTTACATATTAACGTAGTAACGTATTAATAAACATCAAACATATTTTAAGACCGCTTTTGTTTCAAATTTTTCACCGTTTTTAATAAATTTTTATCCAAAAATCGGAGATTTTGATGAAGATTTTATACCTACAGATATACCGGAAGGCAATAATATAAATTTAAAATAAATAAATTATCTGTACGTGAATATTTATTTCATTTTTACTTTTCCTCCCTAGGGCGAAAAAAATAACTTTTCCTCCCTAGCTAGAAAAATATCTTTTCCTACGTAGGGAGGAAAAGTGCCCCTTTTAAACCCAAAATTAGGTAGGAAAATAAATTTTCAATGAGGGTGTTAGAAAAATATGATCTACTTCATTATTTGGATCTGAAATAAGGAAAGAGACTAAATACATTTTTTTTGTATTTTTATTCTGAGTGCCTAAGTAGGTACAGGGTCTTCCAACGAGGACTGAACAGGGGCTCATTTTTGAGCTTCCTTGTATTTAAAGAAAAATCTAAAATAGCCAATCGATGTACTTTTTCCTGCAGAATTCAAAAATGAAACCAAAAATTTATTTGAACCAGAAACAAAAGAGTTACGCTATGGATAAGGTGTTTTTTAAATGGAACATAGCTTTTTTTATACGATTTTCGGAACGAGTGATTTTTTTTATGTCCGTTCTGATTAAAATATTTAATATTGTGACTGCTATTTTTATTAAATTTTAATGTTTTATCCAGTATAATTTAACTTCAACCTGTTTGAAACATACACTAGGTAATAAAGGTAAAATCACCTTGAAATCCTTCAAAGTCAAAAAATTTGACAAATTTACTATAATATTGCCGAAATGAAATATTCATTAGATGAGAGATTGCAGATTGTTATCTTGTTCTACAAATGCCAAGAAAATGCAAGAGAAGCAATATTATATATATATATATATATATATATATATATATATATATATATATATATATATATATTTATATATATATATTATATATTATAGTAAATTTGTCAAATTTTTTGACTTTGAAGGATTTCAAGGTGATTTTACCTTTATTACCTAGTGTATGTTTCAAACAGGTTGAAGTTAAATTAGACTGGATAAAACATTAAAATTTAATAAAAATAGCAGTCACAATATTAAATATTTTAATCAGAACGGACATAAAAAAAATCACTCGTTCCGAAAATCGTATAAAAACAGCTATGTTCCATTTAAAAAACACCTTATCCATAGCATAACTCTTTTGTTTCTGGTTCAAATAAATTTTTGGTTTCATTTTTGAATTTTGCAGGAAAAAGTACATCGATTGGCTATTTTAGATTTTTCTTTAAATACAAGGAAGCTCAAAAATGAGCCCCTGTTCAGTCCTCGTTGGAAGACCCTGTACATATATCTATACTTATTTTATACAAGTCAAAAGTAGTCTTGAGTACACGATATAATAAAACACCGGCTAATTGTAAATACCTACTCTGAATGAAAATATTCTTAAAATTAATTTTAAAATAAAAACACAAAGGGATAAAATAGATATTGTTCCACAAGCATTTCATTTTTTATACAAGGTGGTACATACACTACTCCAGTTAATTAACGCACCACAACGAATTTATCATAATTTTGGTAGCAATTTTCTTTTGACCCCTTAATCCGACTGTAAAAACTTTCTTTTTAGGTTGTAGGTTCATTCTTTAAGAAAGTAAGTATACCAGTATTGTTTGAAAAAATCAATTTTGTACAGAACACAGGGGTCTAACAAAAATGTTATTTTTCCCTAAACTTGTAGCGCCCTGTAGATTAGATCAGCCATAACTGCATTTACAACTAGACTGTAGCCTCATCTACTCTTAACATTTTTTAAATTCATTCTGATCTCTCCATTATTGAAGGAGATGCAGGATTTTTTAAAGGGTGATATTTTTTAATTAATGTACTTTAAAAATAACAACAAATAAAAATTACCGAATTATTTTATTAAGAAAATACAGCAATTATTATAAACCAATAAAATTTAAAGCAACACATTGAAGAACATAACTTAAAGATTAAAACATAATAACAGCTTAACGCCTACCATGCCTAATCTCATTCCATTTTGATCAAATCCATTCCAGATTTCAACAAGCCTCTGTCCTAAGTGTCCAAATTGTTTGGTGAAATTTTCGAAGTTCTTAGGCACCTACCAGGGATGTCCCATAGGTGTTAAATGGGATTTAAGTCCAGACTTCTTGCAAGCCACACTAAACCCACGTCGTAAAAGTAATTTTTTGTTATTTTTCAAACACTTTAAGAAATCTTGTATCTCCTTCAATGTCTGAGAGATTAGAGTGGTTAAAAAACAAAGTTGTAAATGTGAATCGCCGTTATGGCTGGTCTAATCTACAGGGCACTACAAACTTTAGGGAAAAAGCAACATTATTATTAAGCCCCTACAAAGGGCAAAGACTGATTGTTTTCAAACAATACTGGTATACTTACTTTCCTAAAGAATGAACCTATAACCTAAAAAAAGTTCTTTACAGTCGGATTACGGGGAAGAAAATGCTACCGAAATTATGATAAATTCGTTGTGGTGGATTAATTAATTGGAGTAGTGTATTTCATGATATGATTTTTGGGCAGATTTAATGTAAAAGAGTTTATTTTGGCATGCAATGCTTGATTTCCTAGATACAGGGTGTCAAAGTTTTAATTTTGTTCTAGCCTTTTACATTTTATCTTCAACTATTTTTGAGATAATTGTTATAACATTTGTACATGGCTAAATTTGAGCACTTTTTGATAAAATAGTATTAAAAACTTCCCAAACAATATACAGGGTAATATTTCTTTTGGGGTTTATAGTCTCTTTTACGCTGCTCCCGAATTTTTTTTTAACGATGCGACTTGATACTCTTTATTAAATAATAACCGATTGTAATACTTGTATCTAAATAATTTTTCCTTTGTTTCAGGAACCTATTAAAACAATGTGTAAACGAGGCGCGAAATTCTTTCAGGGTGGCATAGGATACGAAAACCAACCTTTTTAACACGATATTTTAAAAGCCAAACGTCCTATGGTTGATCCTTTTTAGTCTAAAGTACAAAAATGATGAAGTCAAGGACATTCAATCCATTTGATTCTTTTTAGTCTAACGTACAGAAAGAATAAAGTAGATTGAATATAAATCTTTTAAAATTTTTTTATTTATTTGTAGTATACTTTGGAAGTTTGATTTCCTTTGACCTAAATACACACAATGCTTTAAAAGATTACGTCCTATAGGTTTGTTCCTTTTTAGTCTAACGTACAGAAAGGTTGAAACTGATGACATCCAATCCGTTTGATCCTTTTTAGTCTAACGTACAAGATGGATGAAATAGATCGGTATCTTTTAAAATTTTTAATTAGTTTGTAGTATACTATTTGTATTTCTAGGTCTTATCAATTTCATTCTTTTTAGTCTAACGCACAGAAAGGATAAAATTGGTGACCTTCAGTCGATTTGATCTCTTTTAGTCTAACGTACAAAAGGGCTGAAATTGATTGAAATTGTCTTTTACCTAATATATTGAATTCTGATTACATTTTAAAGAAAATACCTTAAGGTTGGTTTGCGTACTGTCCGACTGACGCTTTTAAAGGTTAATTGTTTCAAACGACAATTGCTTTTTGAAAATGCCATTAGAAGCTCAAGAGGGTGCGACCATGAAATCTTAAAACCAGAATTCTAAATGTACGGGACACAAGCCTAGAGGATTAGAGCAACCTGCAGAATTTGTAAAGGTAAGATATTTGATGCTTATCGGTTTTTCGTATTCTCGATTTCTAAATCTGTTTTAAGTTTTTAAATCCAGCGAATAATTTCATTGCTGTGTTTTGTTTCTTTTCAACATATTACATCTTATTTCCGATGAAGAAAGTTGCTGAATTTAAGAACACTCCAGTTTTGGCTTTTAATATTGTTTTTGCTACGTTATCTCTATATATAAAAGAAGAAACTGGCTGACTGACTGACATATCAACGCACAGCCCACACCGCTGGGTCTAGAAACATGAAATTTTGCACAATTGATCATATGATAATTTCATCATCTTTTAATGATGTTAAAATTTTATTCTAAATGTTTTTCTCTGTTGTTTCAGGTAAGTGGTTCCATGCGTTCGTTCTCCAATCATCTGTAAACATCTCATCGTGTGTACGTGGAATATCTGTGATATGAGGTGACTCAGGATACGCCCTCGAGGTAGTGAACAATACCCCCATAGTCTTTTGTCTATGGTGGTTAGAAGCCTTAGAGATGAAGAGACATGATGGTGAAGCCTTTGATGGTTTAGAACCTTGATGATGAAGAACCTCGATGGTGCAGAGCATCATTATCAGTAGGTACTTATCCAATAGATAACTGTTAAAAGGTATAACAAAAGATTTTATTTGGCTGTTACAGCAAGTATATTGTCGGTTTACAAGTAAAGCACACTTACGTCCAGTTGCACAAACAGTTTAATCAAGAATTAAACTAATTGGACACTTAATGTGATAGCATGTGATCGCATGTGTCTCTTAATGTCAATTAAATTTATTTCTTGATTTATTACCCCCATTTGCACCGCAATATTTAAACCAGGTTTAGCTTAACCCAGTGTAGAATGTTTCCTTCCCTTCGTCTTGCAGCAAAGTAAACATTCTAGACATGTTTTGGGTTAAACCAAGTTTAAACACTGCGGTGCAAATGGAGATAAAAGTTTTGAGCGAAAGGCCGAGTCATTTTTTTTCGATTTTAACTTATTTGTAACCTGTTTTTGAAAAAATAAGGTAAATTGTTGATGTGTATATGCCCACAAACAGAGAATATAATATTTTGGAAATTAAAACAAATTACTTTTGAAAGTTGGATTTCTTGACATAATTAAATGGAAAGACTGAGATCCAATTTTGTCAAAACTACATTTTTGTCTTTGTGTGTCTTGCTTGTTTACCAACGATATACAAGGCGAGTTTTCTTCTAAAGTGTTACGAAGCAATATCTCGAAAACGGTTTAATTTTATTTCATGAAATCTGGTGACGGGGGGGGGGGGGGGGCATATTTAATCATATTTTTGGTATTTACTCCGTCTCTCTATTTTGAGGAGTGGGTGGGAACTTTGTAATTTTAAACGGGACGATGTACTTTTGTTTATAAAATTAGAATCTACGTAATAAACTACGTACGTGTACAATTTTTTTTTGATTTGCTCTTTTTTTACGGAATCATGATTATTAGTCTGTCATGCTTGAGAAGTTGTTCGAAATGTCCCCCTTCAACTTCCAAACACTTTCTCAGTTTTTTTCTAAATGAATTTCGTACCCGCTGTAACATTTCAAAGAGTAAATAAAAAAAATTGTACCAATACGAACGTAGCTTTTTACGTAGATTCGAATTTTATAAACAAAAGTAAATCATCCCATTTAAAATTACAAAAACACCCCCCACATTCCAAAATATAGAGAGGGGGTAAATGTCAAAAATATGTTTAAGGTTTATCCCTATCTCAATGTCAACTCACCAAAATTTCATGAAAATATTTTAAACAAAAGCTTGTATCAAAAGAGGGTGTTTTTCAATTATCAATTTTGTTCAGTAATAGAAAATATTCCCTCCCTTTTCACCTTGCGCCAAAAATTGTCTAACCATTTTATCTTGATATCTTCTTTTATTTTTAGGCTTTCTAAGATTAATTGAAGAGAAATATTTTTTATAATGGAAAAATAACTAGTATCCATAATAATAAAATTACCATATATGAGAATGAATTGAAGTTATAAAGAAAAGATAGCTAGATAGAAAAGATAGATGAAAGAAAAAAAGATTGATGTTTGTTCCCTGGAACAAGTATTTAAATTGTCTGAACATTAATGGAATACATTCATAACCACCCTGTATCTATTTACTAATTTTTTTTATTTTTAGGTATAATTTACTTTTTTCTCTTCAGGTGTTAATATTATAACTAATTTTTCATTTTTAGGTATTAACTCTTTTTTAGGTATGCAAAATAATTTGGTATTAAATATAAGCGACAAATTTTTAATTTTTAGCGATAAGTTTGGTTTTAGTCTTGCACATGCATTCTTTACCTTGTCATTGTCTGCGCAACACTTACAAGGTAAACTTTGCGCGTGTGCATGAACTTCTTGTTTCAAAAAAGTAATCGCCAGCCCCTTTATCCCTACTACTTTGGGATTTTCGTCTCTTAATCATTTCCTAAAAAGAAACACTTAAATATAACGCCCAAATATTATACAAAAACTGTCATTTGTAGTTTACTAATTATTTTTTGGTTTTTAGGAAAAGAAGATACTTTTTTTTAAAACTAAGAACACACGTTGGGGGATTTTTAATTAATTAAATATCAATAACAATTATTGTTTTGGCTTTTTCTACTTCACGCAATATTTAAAAAAATGTCCCAGGTGTTTTCTTGGCAGCTGTTTACTTTTCAGGTCTGGGCGCCTGGGTATGTAAAAATGTTAACTAGTAAGCGGCTGTCTGTTGTTGTCCCTGCTCGGGACCGTACAACACCGATGATGGCCAAGGAAGGCCGAAACAGTTGCCGACGCCTTGGAGGAATACTAAGAAAGGTATTGTAAAATTATTTTCTTACAATGTTTTTGCACAGGATCCACTAAGGTGAACCTTGATCAATCGAAATGTTTGTGCATTTCTAAAAGGGCACTTACACCTTCATATCATCAGTGTAATTTAATTTTGATTTTGCCCACGTGGAACCTGTGTACCACAAACTAAATATACCAAAGTACTTGAAGGGTGCAATACAAAATATGCCTAAGTTAAATTTTATGTTTTGTGAGAAAGACGTGCAATGTGTTCTACATCTCGAGGGAATGCTTTTCGAGAGAGTGTTGCTAGAGTGCAACCAATCATGGCTGTCCTACCTTATCAACATCGGGGAGCAGTCTTTCAAGATGTAGAATACGGCCCTAGTGGTGAATTTAGGCACTACTAGCAATTACTATTTGTTTTTGAGTATATGAGTTTCTGAATATCTTACTGTAATTTTAATTATACAGAAAGAACGCTTATAAAAAATTACTACAGATGATGGCTGCTATTATTAAAATGAGGACATTGCATCCTTCAACTGTTAATTTGGGGTTTTAACGATTGTCTATTAACACCTCTATTCTTTTTAGCTGTCTCAGAAATTCAGGGGATTTCCTGTTCTATCATAAAAACAACACCTTGAGAGTCCTGATCTCGAAGTTGAGTGAAAATCTGATCTACATACATATGTTCAATAGTATGTTAACATCAGGGTCATATGAGGCTAACATCAACACTGATGCAAGCACTTGCATAGGTAAATATTTATTTAATAAAATATATTAGCATAAAGTTAAGACCTTAATTACAGAGTATCTTAAATGTTCTCTACATATGGAAAACTTTTTTATTATTAATTTTAAGAAAAAAAAGGTACTGCATATAAAAGTTCTGTTTTCTGAGAAAATAATATTAACATTAATATTAACTAAGTATATATACAGGGTACGTTAGACATATCTGGCGAACCAGTTAAGGAATCGCTCTGAAAATTTGGTCGATTACATAAACGAACATGCTCTACCTGTCTAAAATATTTTTAACAATGCAGGGTTGCCGCCTCTACTAAAAAGTAGTAGCAATTTTGATATTTTAAATCGAACACCTTGTATATTATTTCATTTTCAAATCCCCTATTAATTTCTTAACTTCCTTTGATATCGTTTTATACTTATCCCTTACCGTTTCTAAAATAATAATTAATTTCCAATTTTTTTGGCGGAAAAACTTAGCTTAAAATATACTGATATTTTTGAACTCTAAAATATTAAATTAAGACCCTGAAATTTGATGAAGAATTAAATTACACCGGGGGACTTTTTGCCCTATGCCCAAATCTTAGTTGCAGTATACAGGGTGGTTTTAAAATACAGTTATTTTGGTTACTTGACAAAGTGACCATGAGTATATTTTTTTAAATGTAACACCTTGTATATTATTACTGATTTGAAAAACTTCAGGGCATTAAACTTTATACATGTTCTGGCGATAATTTTATCACTTTGTCCAAATAAAATAAATAAATTCATAAGAACTGCATTTGAATAGTTTTATTCCATGATTTTTAACGGTATTTACCACTTGTATCAGTAATACTTAATAAAATATTAAAACGGTAACGAAAGTGATATTAATTTTATATCAAACAATAGTTTGTCATGGCAGCGGCGTGCAGTGAAATTTCAAAGTTGTATATCTCTGTTCCTATTTACAGGAAGCGTACCAAATTTAGGAGTTTTAATAGTGAGCCCACTGGGAAAAAAATTCAAATGACTGTAACTTTCTACTAACTAAAAATTCTTGACAAAATGGTGCCAAATTGTTTAGAAAACATAATAAATAACATACCTAAACGTGTTCATTTTTTTCTCAGTGGAAGCAATGCAAAAATTCAACTTTTTTCACAAATTTCGAAATGTTTTTTTTCTTTACCAAAACATTCCCAGTGGGCTCACTATTAAAACCCCTAAATTTGGTACGATTCCTGTAAGTAGGAACAGAGATACACAACTTTGAAATTTCACTGCACGCCGCTGTGTCATGGCATAGATACTTACTAAAATCCGTATGAAAATTAAATTGTTGAGAAAATTTTACAAATAATGGCTTATAAGTCAGAAACTTGACTAGTTACCTACATAGGTATAGGTACAATCGACAAAAATAAAGAGCAAATTTAAGTAGCTTTTTAAATCAGTAATAATATACACAGTGTTACATATAAAAAAGTATACTTATGGCCACTTTTTGAAGTAACCACAATAACTGTATTTTTAAACCACCCTGCATACTGCAACTAAGATTTGGGCATAGGGTAGAAAGCCCCTCGATATTATTTAACTCTCCACAAAATTTTAGGGTCCTAATATTTTAAAGTTTAAAAATATCAGCATTTTTTTAAGGTAACGTTTTCCGTCAAAGAAATTGAAAATTAATTATTATTTCAGAAACTGTAAGAGATAAGTATAAAACAATGTTAAGGGAAGTTGTTAAGAAATTAATAGTGATTTTGAAAATGAAGTCATATACAGGGTGTTCTATTTAAAATATCAAAGTTGCTACTACTTTTGGTAGAAGCGGCAACACTGCATTGTTAAAATATTTTAGGCAGGTAGAGCAAATTCGATTATGTACACTACCAAATTTTCAGAATGATTCGTTGGCTGGTTGACCAGATACGTCTAACGTACCATCCACCGTGAATCACCCTGTATACAGAGTAACTACTAAACGGGAAAAAATCCAAAACTGTCCCAAGAGAGGAGCTTAAAGGTTTATTTTGGAGCAAAATATAACCCAATCAAAACTGTTATTTAGAATTAAAAATTATGTTGTAAGTTTAGACTCGAGGCGACGTATTAACAAAAAACGATTCCTACTGCTCTTAATTATTATGATAATAATCAATCATATGATAGTTTCATCATCTTGTAATAATGTTAAAATTTGTTTTTTCAGGTTTGTTGCACCTTAAGAGTCCTAATCTCGAAGTTGAGTGAACATCTGATCTACATACCTATATACATCTATCCAATAATGTGCCACCATTGTCAGATGACGATAACATCAACAGAAGTGGTAAATATTTATAAAAAAAATATATTAGCATACAGTTAAGACCTTAATTACAGTGTGTCTAAAATTTTCTCTACAAATGGAAAAGTTTTTTTATTGTTAATTTTACGAAAAAATATTACTCCTTATACAGAGCTCTGCCTTCTGAGAAAAGAATATTAACATAATAAGTAAGTAAAAACTTGAATGATCTAATACAAAATGTGCCTGTCGCATTTTATGTTTTATGAGAAAGACGTGCAATGTATTTTATTTTATATCTTGAGGGGACGCTTTCCGAGAGAAGAGACTGCAGCCAAACATGACTGTCTTACCTTGACAACGTCCTGTCGGGGAGCAGTATCTCAAGCTGTAGAATACGGTCTTCGTGGTGAATTTAGGCGCTTCTAGCAATGACTATTTTTTTTCGAGTATATGGACTTCTGAATATGTTACGGCAATTTTAATTATACAGAAAGATAGCTTTTTAAAAATTACAACAGATGGCTGCTATTATTAAAATGAGGACGTTGTACCCTTCAGTTGTTAATTTTGATTTTAACGGTTGCCTACTAAGACCTCTTTTATTTTTAGCTATCTCAAAAATTCAGAGCATTTTCTGTTCTATCATAAAAACAACACATTGAGAGTGGTGATCTCGAAGTTGATTGAAAATCTGATCTACATATCCCGTAATGTGCTGACACCATTTTCACCTGAAGCTAACAACACTATTGCAAGCACCTAGGTAAATATTTATTTTTAAAAATACATTAGCATAAAGTTAACCTTAATTACAGTGTGTCTAAAATGCTCTCTAATATAGAAAACTTTTTTATTATTTATTTCACGAAAAGAAAGTTATTCATAAAAGTTCTGCTTTCTGAGAAAATATTTATTAACATATTCAACCTAGAGATATCCTATATAGAGTGACCACTAAACGGAAAACATCCAAAACTGTCTAAACTACTAAGCGCAGAGGTCGCTACTGCTGCATGTGCCTCACTCAAACGTCAATTTTACGTTAAAGGTTATGTTTTCTGCCAGTTTGTTTGATTGGGTTTTATTGTTAAATTCATGTTGTTCAGTTAAAAGAATTATTTCCAATTCGTGATGCTCCCACTAGCTTTAAGCATTAATATAACTACCCTGGCTGACACATGCAGTAGTGACCCCACTCGGTGGAATAATTTGACAGTCGACCATCCCATTAGCTTATTTCTTGATTAAATTGTCTGAGACGGTAATCCATTTGGCAGTGGGACCAGAATAGGTCAAGAGGCGACAGTAAAATACTATGCTCCTTAATTCTGAACGGATGAAACTTTCAGCGAAGCTAGGACAGGGTTATTGGCCACATTTTGACCAATAGGTAACTCTTTTATTTAAAGTTTTTGATATATGGTTTAGATGTAACATTTTAGGTCCTTTTGAGAAGCGCCAGTAAAAGTTGGTTTCGGATATACTGATATACAGGGTTCCCCATTACGAAATGTCAGAGCAATGTTACTTTTTTAACACGGAACACCCTGTATATTATTGAATTTTTAGATTCTCCAGACAAATCTAAGTATATTTCGTGTATAATATCCTATACCTATCTTCAACAGTTTCTGAGATATTCATAATTGAAAATCGGATTTTTTTTATTATTTATTTCAATCTAATTAAATTAAACAATGAAGCCTACTAAAACAATGAATAAAAAGTTAAACGAATCGGCGAAATGAAATAATTGAAAAGTATGAGTAAAGAAATAATTCGTTAATAAATTCCTAGGTGATATAATAATAGACCAATTTAAAAGTACGAAAATCCGATTTTCAATTATGAATATCTCGGAAACTGTTGAAGATATGTATAGGATATTATAGACGGAATATACTTAGATTTGTCTGGAGAATCTAAAAATTCAATAATATACAGTGTGTTCCGTTTTAAAAAAGTAACATTGCTCTGACATTTCGTAATGGGGAACCCTGTATATCCGAAACCAAGTTTTACTGGCGCTTGTCAAAAGGACCTATAAATGTTACATTTAAATCATATATCAAAAACTTTAAATAAACAAGTTACCTATTGGTCAAAATGTTCACCTATAACCCTGTACATATGGTAACAATGCATAGACGTGGTTGCCGTGACGAATCCTGATAAGACAGCGAGGAGGGGAGGACTCCCCCCCCCCGCCGTACCGGGGTTTTTAAGGCAACCGCTTGGGTAAGTACTACCTTGGCTAAAAAATTAATCCTTTTAGAAATGAGCTTAGTATTTTTTTTGGTTGTCTCTCCGCCTAGACCAAGAGACTGCCGTAAAAGCACTATCAAAGTATAAAACTTTCAGCATTGATAGTACTTATGGTGACAATGCACAAGCACTACGGTTGCCGTGGGAAACCCTGATGAGACGGCGCGGCGGGGTGCTCCCTGAAGCATATGCGTAGTTAAGGGGGGGCTTGGGGTGCGTAGCACCTTCAAAACTCTAATTAGCATCCCCAAAATTTACATCCCTTCACCCTAGTAGGGAGAGTTAAGGGGGCGCTTAGCACCCCCAAACAAAATGTTTGGCCATTTACTGAATAGGGTCTAGAGCGAACCCAACCTAAGCACCCCTGAACTTGACGGCCTAACTACGCCTATGGCCTTGAAGCGAGTCTCCCTCCTCGCCGTCTTAACCGGATTCGCCACGGCAAGCGTAGCACTTGTGCATTGTCAAAAGTATTAGCCTTACGGTCGCCTCTCCGCCTATAAGGGCATAATAATCCTAATTCATTGTATGAAGTCCTAGAAAGTTACACTTCTTCCTCTCCACAGTTTAAGCTCAGGCTTATTGCTTACTCACTTAGGGTTGTTCAGATAGCTTTTTGTTGGCCCTCAGGCCAACATAACAGAATAAATAAAACCACAAGATTACGATTCATATTAGCACTTTTATTAGTTTAACAGTCTTTAAAATAGTAAAAAAAATACAAATAAAAGAAGTCAAGCTGCCTGCTCAGGAGCACCGGCAACCGTAGAATATTTTAAAACTAAAATAAATATTACACGAATATATACAATGGCAGTTGGGCTGAATCAAAATAAATTTAAAATTATTAGTATACATTAGGGGTGACCATTTACCATAGAACAGTTATAACTTTTAATATTAAAGCCAGGATATTGTTATCCGAACTTGTGCCAATTTTTCATTGGAGAAAATATTTTTTTTTTGTTTAAACTTTTTCTTAAAACTTTTACACGATATTATTATTCTTATTGAAATAATGTTGAACAACATTATTAATGTAAAACATTAAATACTCTTAAGGCCTGTCCTCACTTGCTACTCAACATTGTTACCAAAAAACTTATTCAACATGTTATCGAATTGTCGATAATTCGATAAAAAGCAACAAGTTATTTGTTACCGCTTGGTGAGCGGAAAACCTCAAAGAATGTTGGCAATAGTGTTTTGATAACATGTTGCGGCTGCGTCCACATTAACGGTTTTGTATTTAATAGCATGGAAGTGTGGCTCCGTTGTTTTACCTAGACAAAAGACGAACATCCTTTTCGTTGGACATGTTGGAATGGACTGTTGCAATCCGAATACTTAATGAGGACGTCTAAAAGTTGTCAACAAGTTATAAAAACATGTTTCTATAACATGTTACTAAGTGTGGACAGGCCTTTAGGTTCTAAAAGTTAATCTAACACTCTTTGGAACTATTATAAATAACATAATAGTACCTAATATGCTATACTAAAGAATTCAAGTATGTCTGTATGTATATACTATGGTTTAGGAAATGTTAAAGCAAGTTTCCTGGTTGTTTCTGCAACCATAAAATCATCGCATTTGATGCAATTCTTTTTTAACACCACGGACGGTTTGCTTACCAGTTAATTTTGAAAATACCCCCTCCCCCTAATTGTTGTTGCTCAGATATTTCCTATAAGAACCAATGATTTTTTAGTGGAGACACATAGAAAACATTTAATTTATTAGAGAAATCAAAAGTTTATTTTGTGCTTTTCTATTAAAACCGCGCCCACAAAAATTCGACAGACGTATCGGATTTTACCGGGAGCGGTTTTAAGGGAAAATTACAAAATCAAATTTTGATTTTTTAAAGAATTGTACATACGTCATTTTTATTGATTTAAACTAAAAAGTTTGTAACGAATAACTCGAGCAATAGAAATGCTTAAAAAACCAAAATAGTAGTATGGGAGTCGAGTACTCCTCTTAAATGTAAGATCTCACTGGGTGGTAAGAGACTACCATAACACATACTACACGGACAGTAAAGACTAATTTATTCGTATAAAACAATAGTAAATGGTCATTCCCTAGGAATATATTTACATAAACTAACATTTTTAACAAAGAATAGATACTGTACTATAGATATTTATTATGGCAACGAATAATAATAATAATTAACTATATTCGAGACAAATTGTCATGGCAGGAAGAACATGTTTTCTTTACGAAATACAGGGTGGTTAAAATTACGGTGCAGTTTCTGATTTTTAGTCTAGTCATACTTTCATTAAATCTCGCTTTTATTTAATTGAGATAGATATTAATGTTTTATTTAACAAAAAATAAGTTAGAGTGCTGAGTTTAATAGCTATTCATGTACCCGGTTAGGAAATGTTTTGCTTTGTTTAACGATGAGTGTAATGTTTGAGGGACGAGCGAAGCGAGATCCCTCAAAATTATACGAGTTGAACAAAATTGCATTTCCTAATTTGTTTCATGCAAGATTTTTTCTAATTTTGACTAAAATATTTTAATAAAATTATTAATTTTAATTATTGTATCAAACCATCTAAGTAGGCATCAGACGAAGATATTTTTATTTCATCTAGTAGGTACTTATTATAGTAGATAGTTAGATAGGTAGCTGTCTGGGTTGTCATGATGTCGTGTTTTGAAGTTTTATTTGTAAAGAAGTGTCGCGTCACAAATTAAATCTTTCCTTTTAAAAATATTGAAAATGTCCGATTCCGAGACCCCAAGTGATATTGAAGAGGCAGCTCAAAACGCGTTATCTTCCGTTGTTCCTGAGAAGTCAATAGAAAAATACGAAATATTTTTTTGTGTTTCATTTTTTCAACTAGTTCTGGAATTAATATTTCATCACTAGTTAGGAAATATTTTACTTTTGGGTTACGAAAAGTAAGATGTTTCAGAACTATCATCGGTTTGGAAAAGTGTAACTCTATATACACGGTGATTCGGAAATAAGTACCGAAAATTTAAAGACAGATTTGGGGGGAATATGAAAAAAGCTAAATGAAATTTTGATCTAAATCTCACTGTTTAGAATAGTATACAGATGTGTGAATCAAAGAACATTTTATTATGTAATATTTGCTAGGAACCAGATATCTATTTGAATTTTGACAAACAAAATTCCAATTAATTCGAATAAATTATAGTAATAATTATAGTAATAATTTTAGTAAATAAACCAGGCTATTAAAAATAATAATAAAAACAGGTAATGTAGTGGGTGAAGAACAAAGATTATAATAAATGTAGTTTCGGTACTTATTTCTGAATCGCCCCGTATATGTCAAAATTAGAAAAATAATCTTTTAGCCATGCCATTTTAGACATTTGCAAAGAAGATCATGTGATATACTTAATCACTTGTCATGTAAATTCACGTGACTTTATTTCCGAATGTCAAATAGTTAACCATTCCAACAATGAAATACAAAATTAAACACTGGAATTCACTAAAAAGGTTTAATATTTAGTACTGGTTTAAATTAAGATTGATCAGTTAAGTTTTGACCGGTGTTTGTCCTGTCATTGTTAAGAAGTTATCAATAAAAACTTGTAAGTTATTCTATATATTGTTGCTAAAAAGAATTTAGTCCTATTAGTGGAATGCATACTTAAATTGCCCTTCTCTTTATAAATTTGTAAAAACACGCAGAAATAAATTAACAGTACAAGTAGTTGTCCTCCACCCTTACGCTTACAAATGTCAAATCAAACCGGTCTTACCGATAGTGAATACCAGAGTAAAATTTTAATTCTAATGAAAATTATAAACCATCGCAATTGGTATAATTTTCGTATTAATTAAAACCACCCTGTGTAATATTTAAATAATATACGCCTAAAATACTTTGCTATGTTCAAATTAAAAGCTAATATAACGGCACCTCAATATGAGGCATGGTTAAAACAATTTGTACATTTATTGTTTTGGCAGTTTAAACAATAATACCACTTTGAACAGGCGTTAGCCATATAAAAAAGGTTATCTTAATCACAGAAGAGAACGAAGAAAAGCACTGGTTCAATAAATATACTAGATCAATTTTGGTGTTATTTACTTCAAATCCAATTACACGGGTCTACAGTGATTTTGGTTCTAATTCCACTGCTCTGATAACGAAAATAATGTCCGATTTATCCCGTTGCGCCCAGATTTTTCAGAAAATATTGGGAAACTTTCAAATTTTTGGGTATGATAATTTAGAAGTGCATTTTCTTTTTTCACCTTTAAATTACTTCCCGGAAAATCTTGCTGCAGGTAACAAGCAAGGTGAACACTTCCAACAAGACATAAGGAATGGAGTGGCGTTATCGAGGACGATGGAGTGTGTCAATGATGACTGATTATGGATGATTTGCTTAATAGAGGCTACCCTAGAGATTTGGTGAAAAGAAGTTTTCTTGAGACGACGAAGATTTCATTCGACGAAAAAGTGACACCGTGTCATTTTTATTTTTTCTACTTTTTGTATTGATGTTATAGTTATCAATAAATATTTTTAAAAAATATAATTTTTTTATTTTAAAAATCTTATGTAATGCATAAGAATACATATCATTTTTGTACTATTAAATTACAGATAGACAAAAGCCTCAAAGTCAAAGCCTCAAACGTCTTGATTCAGTAAAATCTTTCTGAATGGTCATATATCGTTACGGATTCAAGAAGTTTGAGACTTTTTATTTATCTGTAACTTAAATTAGGTCTCTTAGAGAAATGGGCTACTTTTTCGAAGCACTACTAAAGTCGATTCGTTCTTAAATTTCCGCTGCTTCTTACGTGGAGAGCGGAGAAATTACGACGGCTCTACTTTATATATAATTAACAATCATGTATCAGAATCAAAGCAAACTGAATAATTTGGCAGATAACGACTCCATTGTTAAGATATCACATAACCTAAAGTACTGGATAAATGAAGTAGGTACCAATATTTAGGAGATATAATATCTTAACAATTGGTAATTTTTTGTTTATATTGCTTCATATTATTCTTTCACAAAACCACGACTTTAACGTAGTCGTATTTAGGAAAGTACCAGTGCCATTTGTTTTAGAGATCGCACGATATGACTTTATTTTGCCGATACGATATATCGGCCGATACCGATATTTACGATGCCGATATACCGATACCGATATATCGTATCGGCAAAGACATTCGTACATGTTTCAATGTTTAGTTTTCATCAGGGTTGGAAAAAGTCATGACTTATAAAAAAAAAGTCAAGGCTTAAATCATGTGAATTAATTATTCATGCCAACCCTGGTTTTTATAACGTCGAAT
Organism: Philopedon plagiatum; assembly: GCA_963971165.1. Classification (NCBI taxonomy): domain Eukaryota; kingdom Metazoa; phylum Arthropoda; class Insecta; order Coleoptera; family Curculionidae; genus Philopedon; species Philopedon plagiatum. The sequence goes on from OZ020193.1 coordinate 101,142,361, forward strand.
ATAAATAAAAAAATACAAAATACGGTTCTGAACCTCCAATTCGCTAAATCCTGTGCGTGTTCCGTGTCAATTTCCGTTTTTCGTTCATGCATTTTCTGTTTGGGCGAAAACGAAAATCGGGGAAGTCCCGGTTTATCATTCCGTCACGCGGTAACGCGGTATAACATAACGTTTCTGATTGGTGAAGTTTCGGGGAAGTCCCTGTTTAATGTTTTCAGTATTGCTTTGTGAAATTCTGAATTTATTTCTTCGGAAAAGGCCTCAGTTATACTCCAGTTATGTTATAAATGATTAGATATTATTAGTGACATTAGAAGAGGCACAAAAATGTATTTTATTTTATTATATTTACGAGTATTACCTTTCGTAGGTATATGCAGTAAGAATCCAAAATTCTTCGTTTTATATGTGCCGATATATCGGCAAGTTTCCTGCCGATACGATACGATACCGATAATCGGCAACAGCCGCCGATATAACGATATCAATATCGGTATCGTGCGATCTCTAATTTGTTTTGGTTCACATGTATTTTCGAATATGTATGTAGACAAGTAGCGCCTAAAGGCAAATAGATATTTTTTATAAAAAAGGCAAGAGAGGCTCCATCCAGTGAACGTGACAACTAAAGAAAACGTTGCTTGACTGGAGGAGGTGGTGTTAGTGATTGCTGGCTGAAAATGAAGGAACTGGTAGCACAAACAGGGCTATCAGAACCCAGTGTCTTTCGTATAAAGGCAAGTCTTTATCTTTTAGGTATGACAAAAATTAGTGCTGAACGCATTAGTATAAGGCCTTTTATAGAACTGTGAAACTCAACAGTATATTGTCACAGGGTATAAAACTATAAGGGTTTTTTAGATGTCACCGATGAATCCATCTCTTTTATCTGCGGTTTAATAAACAAGGCAAACGCGTTAATCAAAGGGAAGAGGTTCGTGTACTGCTAAATTCTGAAAAACCCCCTATAGCTCATAATCCCGGATCTAAAAGAGATAGCAGAGAAATGGAGAAGCAGCCTCAAGAAAAGTCAAAAATCACAATAGACACAACACAGATCGAGGGTAGCATTTTTCTTTGTGTAATATTATTATTGCTCAGTTATTTCCTATAATATAAAGAACCAGTGCCTAAAGTATATTTATGTAATTCACTGGCTTTCGCCCTCGGTATAACAATTTTACTCCATTACAAACTTTGAACCCCCATTTCAGCCCCTTAGTGGTTGATTTATTAAAAACTGTAAAATACGTGTTTAAACATTTATTTTTGGAGCGCTTCTATAAAGTTTCGACTTAATAGGATCATCTAATATTTTTTCTCCGTATAAACTGAACCCCTATTTCACCCCCTTAGGGGTTCAATTTTGAAAAATTCTTCCTCGGTGGATGCCTACGTTATATAAGAAACCTCTCTGCAAAATTTTAAGTTTCTAGACCCAGCGGTGTGGGCTGTGCGTTGATATGTCGGTCAATCAATCAGTCGGTCAATCGGTCAGTGTCTTCTTTTATAGAAATAAATGAAATAAAAATTTTATTTTATATTTTTTCTAAAACCATGCTGTAAAAATTTGACAGACGTCTCGAATTTTTGGCGCAGGAAAAGTATACGATTAAATTTTAATTTAAGACAAAGTGGAATAATTTTCCGACGTTTCGCTTTCGATTGCACGAGCCATCTTCAGAGATTCACTTTGCGAAATCGAAACACTGAATGTGTTTATTCAGAGTGAAAAATGCAATAACTGATTTTTCCACAGTAGCCCGACTTTTCAACCCTCGAACCACTTTTATCCGTAGTTGAAAAGGATTTGAAGTAAATATTGTAAAATCTCACCCAACCGGTAAATATAAAGTAAACCAGAAATGTCTCACTGTTATGAACAAGTTTTAAAATGGTCCCAAGAAACTGCATTCGTATCGCGTGAATATTTTATAATATTCGATTCGTGTAAACACATCATTTCAAAATATATTTTAATTCTTTTGCAAAGAAACTTACATTATTTACTGTTTTTTTTGGTCTTATTATCTGTAAATTATTCCGAGTATAGTCGGACCGTCCTAAGCTTTTCGCTTTCCACTTAAAAGCAGCTGCAATAATCAATGTGCCTTTTATTCTAATGAGCAACTTTGTAAATTGGATCTTACAATAATTAATTTTATTATTAGATTGTGAGTACGATTTTATGTAGAAAGCGGAAATTTAAGGACGGCTCGACTAACGACTAAAGTTTTTCTCTAAGTTGTTCCGAATCAACCAACAAAATATGTTCGCATCCAAGCTAATTAAATAATTTTTTAATTCGAGTTAAAATTACGAAAAGTTTCTGAAACTTGTCCATAACAGCTGATAACTTAACTTTGATGTACAGCCATGGACAATCATAACTTTCAGATGTTTATAGAAACGCAATGCATATCTGAAAGTTTAAGTTGCCAATGGCTGTACACATAATATTAAAGTTTAGGTTTGGCTCAGTAACATTGTATATTTTAAAATAATAAAAAGCGAAGATAGAAGGCACAGTTAAGCTACATTTAGACAGACATAATAACAGCTAATTAAGTGGCATTAAAAGAGTATTCCTAATAAGTCTAATAAATTAATTACTTTCATAATTTTGGTAACAAAAAGTGCAAGGCACGTAAAAAATATCTTATTTGCCCTAAAATAATAGACCTTATTGAGGTGATACTTGAATCGATCAAAAATAATATAGAAGGGATATTGACTTGTCCTACCAAATAACAGCTAACCCACTGGGTTTCACAATTTTGCATTCAGTGCCGTATTAAGCCATACAAGCACCTTAAGCCTGCTTCAAATTCTAACAGCTCTCTTACGTGTACGTAACTTTTGCGGCCCTTGACATTTTTTATTTTTTTAAAAATTATTTAAAGGGCGCCACCTAGGTGGCGTTTCTTCAAAACAAGATTTTAATCGACTTTTTGCCTATGTGATCCCCTTTAAATTATTTTTAATAAGATAAAAAACTGTCGAGTCCCGCGACAGATTCCCTTCTTTCAGGTGTATCTGAGAAACCTGCGAATAAATTTTTGGTTTTGGATTAAAGTTCAATTTTATCGATTTTTGTTAATGCGACTCCCTGTAAATATATATATATATATATATATATATATATATATATATATATATATATATATATATATATATATATATATATATATATATATATATATATACATATATATATATATATATATATATATATATATATATATATATATATATATATATATATATATTTTTTAAATATCCCAAGAGCCACATGATACCACTGCAAAATATATTTTGGTTTTGGAGAAGACCCTGTAGCGTATTTTGTTTTTGTTTTTTTTTTGTCTAATCTTTTTAACCACAGAATGTGGTAACTTGAGACGTGCAAGTGAATTTTTTTTTTATTTTGTTTAGTTTCAGAGAAGACTTGCTTTTATTTCATGCTTGTATCTGCTTTGAGGCAAACTTCACACACATAAGTATGAATAGGTACTTAGGAACTAATGAGTACCTTTATAGTAACAGAAAACATTTTGCTCAGGTTTGTACTGAGCAGACAGTTTGCTCAGGTTTGTTAACCTGAGTTTGCTCAGTACGTATAATGGGCGACAAAAATCGACATTTTTGCTCTGTTATGTATAATTGGGTAAATTCTAGCGGCTTTGACTGTACCTAGTCACCGCTAACAGCTAAACAGTTTCAGTAGTCACCAATTTAGTTAACATTTTAATGTAAATTTATTTGGATTTTGTTGTGGAGTTACCTAAATAAGGCCTATTAAAAGCAATATAAAAAGTTTCTAAAATGTTCTAAAAATGAGGTCAAATCACTTGGCAGTTGACAGAAAGCTAATGGTGTATAAGAATCACTAAAATGCCCCTTTACATCAATGCACAAAACCGCCATCTGTTTCTATAAAAGATCATAATGTGATTTTATGACACCGTTTATGTATCTTAGTTTCGATATTTGTTGATTATATATTAGTGAGTTTGTCCTTTACAGAACAGATGGTCGGCTTCTCCTTTACACATAATGCTCGAATCAAGTGCAATACTCTTTTCCTTACTCAACAATCTTCGGTATTCTGCTTTATCTCGGTTGATCTCTTAGATCCTAACAATCTTGTAACGCCCAAAATCAGCGCCCCTACAACTAAGTTACTTCTACCAGAAGACCGTACATTGGATCTGGAATGCAGTTTCCACAGTAACCTCCGCATTTTCCTTGGGCTACAGTAGGCTAAAAAAAGGAGTTGTCCAATTACGTGATTCTCAGACAATCTTAACAAATTCAATACATCGCACACAAATACATATTGAAGACAGGCAATAAAAATAAATAAATAAAGCCTTAAATTATCATTTAAGATAGGGGTTTAATTAGGGGTAGGGTATTGTTACAATTTTGTTGTGAACTATAAAATACTTACCGATCTTCTAATATCTAACGACGAATATGAGCCAATTTTGTTCCATCGAACATACTGAGACAATTTGAAAGAAGTATGAGTAAGATCGACTGAAAACCTGCCCTGTGCGCATCCTATAACCCTACTGTAGCAGTCTCCAGAGGTGCCATATGGTATTTTAGTTCCTTTGACTTGATTCGAAAACGTAAAATCATCACCTACAAATTCGTTATCAATTTTACTCAAAGCCATTAAATTTATATATAGTATTATCATTTCAGACGACAGCGAACGGCAAAAAGGAAGTACCTATGTCAAACAATTTTTTACAAATATTATAGGTATATTATTTGCCAATACCATAGACCTAACTTACCTATTATTCGTAATGAAGTTATGTTTAATCTGACCTTCCAAAAATTCGTTACGCCCGATCTTTCGTGACCAATCTGATCACACTGGCAGTTGTCCCTCCGTTCTCCATTATAGGGACAAGAGTCTAAATTATGCAGTCTAAAAAAGTTCAAATATCCATAAAAAGAGTGTTACTTGCCTATAAGAAACAAAAATCGTAAAGCTCGATTCAAGCTCTTTCATTGCCTTTTGACAAAATAGTAAGCACCTCAATAAATGTAATTAGAAATATTATCGATAATAGTTTATTGCAGGCAATAGATCAACGAAAGAGCTTGAAACGAACTTTAAAGGTTGGTGTTGTCTTTCTATGTATCTACAGCTTTTACGCAAAGATAGATATAATAGAGAATAGTACAAATAAAAATCTCGTATAATATTGCAGGATTTAACTCTACTAATGGTATTAAAACAACAGCTCTAAAAATCTTTGGAAAGATTGAAATTAAAAATACAATATTTTTTGGACAAATATCTTTGTTTATACCTTCTGTCATAAACCTCAGCATAGTTATCCTTATCAGGATGCAAACTTATAAACTCCTGCGGTTCCGGGGTATCCATTTTATAGCAGTAAACATTCACCGCCCTACCGTTCAACGATATGACGTAGTCATTGTTTTCTTTGGTACGCATCAAGTACTTGATTTCCTTGCAATTTTTGTATAAACCTGAAAGCGAACATATCACGGTAAAACAACAAAGTCCAATAATGACAATGACAAATAAATGATATGGTTACACCACACATAGGGTGTCGCGGGACTAAATTTTTTTTTAAGCCCTCGGTATAGTCTTTATCGGAAAGTAGACATACAATCGCAAATAAACAAATCAAACAATTAAAAAACTTAATGAAAAGCTACATCATGTTCATTTATATTTTTATTTTATACTTTATATGCTCCATAAACCGTAGAGCTTCATTTTTCATAACAGTTCAGGCTCAAAAAATTAATTTAATATACTTACACCTCCACTGATTACATTTCCTTTTTCTTGGTGGTTTCAGACTCTTAGGGCAGTAGTGTCGTTGTACTTTTTGTTTTGTCCTGACACTCACGCAGTTCAGTACTCTAGTTTGCCTTCCCTTTTTGCCACATGAGTGAGAACACTAGAAAATTTTGGTTATAATAATGTTACAGTATTTCAAAGAAAAACGCGCCTTTTATTACATCTTTCCATAGCAGGTAGACGACCTGAGATGGCGTGAATGATAAACAACATTCAGTTCTCTATTAAGGCGCGTTTACATTATTCAAGTGAGTTGGTCAAGCCAGTTGAACTCAAGTAACTTGCATTCAATTATTTGCTTACACACTATTTCTAAATGTTGTCAGTTCTCCAAACAATTTTAATTGTATCTAGTGAATTGAGAGAAAATATTGGTAGAGTTCCACAATCGACTTTACTACTGCCAAGAAGTTCATAGTGGTCATTCTGAACAACCTTTAAAGTAATAAGAGAAATAAAGGTATTTAAATTATTATCTTTTTTCGCCATTTTTAATTTTTGAAGGCTTGCCATTTAAAAACGAATTAAGATACGGAACTCGGGTTTGCGGTAAAATGTTTCGTTTTTAAAGAACTTTAAAATGAGGTACCACACGGCATAGGATTGCATTTCAAATTTTTGACCTAAACTTTTTAGCGTCACCCTTCAAGGGGGCTGAAAAGTTAAATTACCTAAAAAAGTGGAATTATTAACCAATAAAATACACCTGAAATTTGATGTCTCTATCTTTACTAATAGCAAAGGTATTTGCCCATACTAGGACTTTTCGAACACCCTGTATATTATTACCCAATCGTGAAGAATTGATTTCGTTTCAAAATTACTTTTTACCTGGGCAATTTGTAAATTTGTACACGTTCTTGTACTATGTTTGTGTATTTTATAGGCATATACAAATTTTTTATTAAATCTTTTATTTTTATAGTGCATTAATAAACTTACTTTTAATTTAATATGTACCTATATCTTAATAACCTTAAGGTTTATACAAACTTGTCGTGGCCTCTAAAGGGTAATTTATGAATACATGTTAGATATTGCTCTATTTTGTAATTTTTTTAATGGAATATTTGTTGATAAGCACGAAGAACACCATATCGAAATTAAATATTGTAGTTTTGAATATATTAAAGAATAATGTATATTTTTTAAATATTTTAATGAAATATAATTTCTGGTTTTATATAAAATACCAAATAATTAATGGAGAAGAAGGTTCATTTCTTAAATGTTGAACATGAACATTCCAACTTAATTTTGCGTCTAAATATAAACCTAAAAATTTTACGGTAGGTGACTATTTCGTAGTCCCCCCTTTAAGTGTTAAGGGTGTGTTAATTTTATATGATTGGTTTTTATTTATTACTTTAAAGGAAGATTTTTTAAAATTAGGAGTTAATTTATAACATTGGAGCCATGGAAAATAGCTACTTATGTAACCAGTTAGGAAATGCTTTACTTTGTTTGACGAGTATAATGTTTGAGGGGCGAGCGAAGCGAGATCCCTCAAAATTATACGAGTTAAACAAAATTGCATTTCCTAACGTGTTTCATACAAGATGTTTTTCTAATTTTCACAAAAATATATAAATAAAATTATTAATTTTAATTATTGTATCAAAACATCTAAATAGACGTCAGACGAAGAAATTTTTATGTCATCTCTTAGGTATAAGAGATGACATAACCTAGTAGACAGTTCTCTGGGTTGTCATTGTGTTGTTTTAAAGTTTTATTTGTGTCGCGTAACAAATTAAATTTTTTCTTTTAAAAATATTGAAAATGTCAAATTCCGAGATTCCAAGTGATCCTGAAGAGGCAGCTCAAAACGCGTTATCTTCTGTTGTACCCGAGAAGTCAATAGAAATACGAAATATTGTTATTTATGTTTCATTTTTTCATAACGTTATAAAGTTAACATTTCATCACCAGTTAGGAAATATTATACTTTTTTAACTAGTTACGAAAAGTGAATGTTTCAAAATTAGAAAAATTTTATTTAAATCATTTTTAATATTAAGAAAACATTTTTCTATTATCCGAAAAATATACAATTGTATCGTCTGCAAATAATGTTAAGTCACCTTTTAAATTTAAATTTGAAATAGAATTTATATAAAATAGAAAAAGAAGATGACCCAAAATAGACCCCTGTGGGATATCACATGTGTTGTTTTTAAAACAGCTTTTTGTAGTCTCAATTTGTGTAAACTGTTTACGATCACTTAGATAATTTCGAAACCAAGAGTAAATATTTCCCCTTATTCCTGTATTATACAGCATTGTATTAAACAACATTGTTATAAAATACTGTAACTTAATAAAAAAAAACTACAGAAAAAATGATTCTAGTTTATATCCATTTAACAGAATTACCTGTTTCCATTCCTCAGGGTACCATACATACTCATCCCCACAATGGCTCATTAAACATTTGGCACTGGTAGCGGGCTTATGATATATATTACAATAATTTCTATGGATCATCCTATGTTGGCTTTCAGGTAACGGTATTGGATCAACAATACCTCCTTGGTGAACTTTGTGACACGTCACATTGCGAGTTTTGTAGCCGTGTCCACAGAGTGCAGAACACTAAAGGAAACATACTGATCACACTTTACACTTAAAATATTTTTTCGTTTAAAAAAGTAGGTTTAAAGATTTTAAGTATTTCTCAGGATCCTACAGTAAGATATCAAGCGATGGTGTTTATTACTTTTAAAAGGCAGCAATAATAAATAAAAGTTACAAGGAATCATGCTATATAAACTAAAAGGTATAAGTACTATTAGTTGTGCGTCCTGTACTGGGAGAAGTAATTTGCAGCAATTAAACAATATTTGAGCGTGGTGAAAAAGTATAAATCTGCTGAGCGGAGCAACCGCAGGGTACGCGGGCAAGTAACAATGTAAAAGTAATACAAGTGCAATATTTGCAAATATTGGTCGATGATGTCGCTTGGTTTCCTCAAGCTTGCTCAAGTTTCTATCCGAAATAGAAACCTCAGCAAACCCTTTTTTTAATAACATCAAAGTGCTGTGCGTATTAAAACTGTTCTAGGAGACCAACTACCAATTTTTATCTGAATATCTTCAAACTGGATACTTCGCTAAATCAGTCCAATGGCATCCCTTAGTTTGCTCTGTTGTTCTTAAGACCAACTACACTCTCACTCACGCACAATGCTCTAAATTAAATTATAACTATACGAGTTCAAATGGTTTTGTGCTCTTCAGTCTTCGGAACAACTGGTGGTTGTCCAGCGGCTGAAGTATTTCTGCGTTCTTACTGAGGTGAAGCCGATCTTCATGCTTCTTCCCAAACCTTTTAATCTCACCATTAATCTAATAAGATCTCTGTGTATGTGTTCCTCCCGTACCATGGTGCATCCACCATTAAACGCAGAGCTTTGTTTGAAATGTTTGGATTACATTGATGCTACTATCCTTTGCACACCTCAGAGTTTTATACCATACAGCCAGGTAGGTGTTAAAATGTAATTGTAGATCAGAGTTTTATTGTATAGGGGCAGGTTGGAATGTCTTCCTATGAACCATTTGTACTAGGAATTTTATGTTCAGTTCTTATTTTTTTTCTTTACATGTTCCTTCCATCTTAACTTGGTATTCAGCGTCACACTAAGGTATTTGGCTTCGCTTTGGACACAAGCAGATACGCCTTTGTTATCTAACTTAACGTACTTGAGTTTATTTAACAAGGTTCTATGGGGCAGATAAACCCTTGTGTTATTATTATAAGCTCCCATATTAAAAGAACAAGATTGTAAGTACTATCGTCAGCATAACTGTACATGAGATTGGTAGTTGAAAAGAGCAGGTCATTAATGTGAAGAAGAAGAACCTTTGGGTAGGCCAGCATTGATAGGATGGAAGTTAGATAAGTATCCGTCCATCATGACAGATATGCGCCGATTAGTGAGGAAGCTACCGATCTAGGTACAGAGTTTGGGAGGAAGGCTGTAAGAAGGTAGTTTGTTGAGGAGTGCGGCATGCCATACTTGGTCAAAGGCCTTGAAAATATCAAGAGCCACAATCTGAGATTCGCCATGAAATTTGTGAGACTTGTTCCAGTTATGTGTGACAAAGCTAAGATCAGCTGTGGATCTTTGGTGACGAAATCCGTACTGTCTGTCATGGATGATTTTGTGTTTTTCTAGATATTTTAGAATTTGAAAGTTGATCTCTATAATTGGATGGAAGGGACTTTGAACCTTTCTTCGCGACAAGCTGCACACGAGCAGTCTTCCAGCTATCTGGGAAGATACCCTTGTCATAGGAAATCTGAAAAAGACAAGTTAAGATGGGTGCAAGTTCTGGAGAGCATTTTTTAGAACAATTGCGGGTATATCATCCAGACCGGAGGACTTTTTGGTGTTTTTGGTTTAGAGGTGGAGATAATTTCGTTGTCAGAGGTCAGGGGAGGAAAATGCTTCTACAGAAATTTTGACTGATGTTTTTGGCAAGCGACCAGAAAGATTTGCTGCCGTTGGTACGGGAAAGCACTTTATCTTTTATGCGGTTGTTAAAAGCATTTTTGGATTCTAAGATAGTTTGATTGTATTGATTTATACGAACAATTTCAATAACAAAGATCCATGTGCATCCAGATAGACTGTAGATAGGACTTTGTAATATTAAAATCGTGAGCAGATAGAACTCGGTTTTAGTGCTATTTCAGATAGTATCACATAGATGGCGCTAGTATTAATAAAAGAGTTAAAATGGAGCAGATACAACCATATTGCATTAAAAACTCTATTTTGGTACAAAATGCAGATAGAACCTTTGAAAACAAGTCCAAATATGTGGTAAATAAGATTGGCCATGCAACTACACGTGGACCTCACACGCCGCGCGGATCCAGTTAAGAGAATCCAAAAGCAGTTGTTAATATAGGTTCAACTGGTAAATGTAACGCGTCGCCGTGACTCGATTTTAGACTATTTCACCACGCTCATGTTTCTGAAAAATGATGATCCCAAAGTTTCTTTCCGAGCAGTTGATGTCCAAGTTTTTTTCGACTAGTTGCAAACTCTCTGGAATGGGTTGTGTTTTAATTGGAAATAAACAAATAAATACTGTACAATATAACCCGCATCCACCACTAAATACTTTAAATATACACTTACGGTGGACCAATATCCCTCGATCCACGTATACTTGCACTGGTACTTCTCGCAAGTTTTCGAAGTCTTAGGTTTTGGTTTGTGCTTGCACAGTGAGTCTACTACTACAATGTCGTTAAGCGAGTCTTCGCACTCGATGATTCTCCTGCGGGTGCCTTTGCCGCAGTTGGTGGAGCACTATGGAGTGACAGAGTCAGTAGTGATAGGTGAGATGATAATCTAGGCTTAAGCTACAGCAAGGTGACGGTAAGAGTTAGGTAACTTAGGATTTATATACACGTAGTTAGTTTTTAAAAGCGCTACTGTAAGGAGGCACAAATAGGACTAAATAGCAGAATTATACGTAAACTATACAGAGAGTCGACGGGTTACTGGTAAGCTTGTCATTTTTTTTACAAAAGAAGATTTCAGTAATTCAGTTTTATAAATAAGTACAATTGTTTTTTATTTCTTTAATTTATATATCCTTTTACATCCGAAAATTATTGTTTTTTATAGAAAATAACTGAGCAACAACAATGTTAAGAAGAAAAAAACGATCGTTTAAAAACTAAGAATAAGGATCACCTCGTCTTAATTATGAATACATTTTAGATACAATAAAACAGTATAAAACATAGGAATGTAGTAAAAATATAGTAAGGAAATTAAATCTTTCATGTTCAGAAAAAAAGTTTAGTTATGTACTACGAGCTAACTATAACCGTTTTATTTAAGTTATCTAATGAAACCTAAGGTTAGTGTTCTAACTACTTTCTACAAACTCTTACTACGAAGCAATATTTATTTAGAAACTACCAGGGTTAAAAAACATGTTTTTTTTTTTAGTTTTGGTTTAGTTAGAGTGTGCTTCTTTGGCTACTATTAGACACAAAATTTCATACTAACATAGATAACTTTTTGAATTTTCCAGGTTTAAAACTGCGGAAATTTTCGGACTGATTAAATGCTAATCTTTTTGTCGCTTTTCAAAAACGAGAAGACTGGTGATTAGTAGACTTTGTTTTCAAAATACAGGGTAATGAAATTTTTGGGTACTCTTAGACCAACATTAGCTTCATTCGCAGGAAAATCACAAACCACAGAGCCAATGAAATTGCTACAAATTAGTCAGCAAACTGCCACGTTACCAAGTAACTGAAACTTGATTAGCACTGATTGGGGGGTGATTCCTCTATGAACAGCGCTATTAATTTTTTTCTTTGGCATACCACTGGCTTAAAGTTATATACCTCGCTTCATCTAAAAACCTGTTCGTTTTTTATTTTTTTATCTGAGGCAGCCCAAGTAGACTTAAAATACTAACGTACCGTGGGCGTCTGAAGAGAAGGGAAATGTAATCTACTGACACGGGATTTAAAGAATTGGAGGTTGGGAGGGGAAGAGAAAACATCTGCAGGGCAATTTGTTCAATAATCTGGGGACCCTAAGTATAAAATAGTGAGTTCTAGGCTTTTGTAGCTGGACACTGAAGGGATGCATACGTAACGCGCCTCTTGTTATGTTAGGAACGGTCAAGGGGGGAATTATAGCGGCTAGTTCTTCACAGCAAAATCCATAAAGTATCGATAGAAAACGGATAAACCCCCACTGCGCGGCGATGAGCGAGAGAAGTTAGTTTTCTTGTAAGGACTGGGTCATTAATGAGTGGAATGACTCTCTTTTGGATAGAATCAAGGATGTTAAGTGTCGAAGGTGCTGCCGCTCCCCAGGTGTAGGAACAGTACTCTAGGTTAGGTCTTATTTGGGAAACATAGAGAGGGTGCAAGTTGGAAGGGAAGAAGTATTTTCTGATTCGAAAGAGAAAGCAAGCTTTTTAGCTGCTGATGTGGCATTAAAGTAATGTGTTTGTGCCAGTTGAGATCATGTTCGAAAGCGATGCCAACAAGATCGAACGTTTCTTTGTTCTGTAGTTCTGTAGTTCCGTTCCGTAGGGCTTGGCTATTCATATGGATGGGGTAAGTGTTGTATGTTTTGTAAATTATTTTACAAAACATTTATTGCTGCTTGCCTTTGTAAAAATTAACTATTTTAAACTAATTTAAAACTCCATAGTACCAACTCAAAGTAGCCGGAGGATCTAAATTTAAACCAGTACTATCTTAAATATTTTTAGTAATTCGCGGAGAATATGTTTGTATGAAATATTTTACCTCAAATCAGCACAAGAATCACATTCTGAAATATTTACTAGATATTTAGGCACACTCTGTATTTAATGCTGCATCAAAATAAAAAAAAGTTTTTTGGTTTTGGATAACAGCTTTTCATTTTGTCAGCAATTAAGTAAGCGAATCTCAAAGAAGTATGGTATAATGTATAACGTTACCGAACAGATGAAAGAAAGTAATTATTGAAGTAAAAAGAAAATAATAAGTCGATTACGTTACAAATACTTGTGTCGTATGTACATAATGTTACCTGTTTCCATGCTCCTACTTTCCACTTATACCTCTTATCTTGATTTTCTTTCGTATCGAAATAGGTACGTGAAAGTCCATCCGTCGCGTGAGGACATTCGGCTAGCTTGCATTTCGTGGAATTGGACGGTTTTTTCTTGAGATCACAGTGGTCTCCTTCAAATGTAGTCACTAAAATATTACAACAGTGTTCAAAGAAAAATCACGAACGTGAAATTTAGAAAGTATACTTCCTTTATGATGAAGGTAAGGATCAAGTAAAAAAACACTGTGACTTACTTTTATCATCCATACACCTGACTTGTCTGTATTTCTCACATTTTAAATCGCAGCTTGGACTCCAGTCGCCGACTTTCCATTTGGGACAGGCCTGATCGTTGCATCTGATCACGTTTTGGGGTTTTTGGTTGGGGTCGCACATAAGGTGGTTTTCTTCCCCTAACTCGTTACGGCAGTAGAATGTCTGGGTGCTGGTGCCTCCATCACAAGTTTGCGAACACTAAAAATTAAAAGAAACGAATCTCGGACACATTATTTTTTAAGCTGAAACACATTTTATAAAATGTGTATCATTATTTTGTATGTTGTGAAACAAATCATAAAATGTTTATCATTATTTCGTAAATTGTGAACAGCAATCAAAAATGTGTATCATTATGTTGTAAATTACGACACAGCTTATAAAATGGATATCATTATTTCCCAAATTGTGACAATAGAATTTAATACAGAATCTAAAATTTTAATATTCATAATTATTTTATCAACTTTAACAATCTGTGAGTATACAGGGTGTCTTAAAATAGCCTCTTTAACGCACCCTTATTGACTTTTGCCGAAAAGTGTAAGATTACAGAGATATTTGGAAATATTTATACTTTTGTGGTATTTTCAATATAGCTGTGAAAGATCACCTAATTGGAGGACGGAAAATAGTTTTTAGCGTTCGAAAGGTGTTAACAATTTCATGAAATGAGCACTACATTTATAAACAAGTATTTTTACCTGACTCCAGTTACCAGGAATCCACTGGAATGTTCTGTATTTGTCATAACGGTCATACACATTATTTTCATTCGCTATATTGTAGTGGAATCTTTTTGGTTTTTCATAAGAAGGATATGGTGACTTTCTCTGAAAATTAAGAGATTTAGATATCTATAACAGTAATATTTTAGATTTTTTACCTGATAAGTTAAGCAGTATTTTTAGTAAGAAAAATTACAAGCTAAACAAGGGAAATTTTAATAAGTTTATTAAGTCTATTCTTTATCAAGTTTTCTGAAGTTGTCTTTTTTGTAACGCATCTAAGTTATTGCATTGACTGAATACAAAATATATTAATCTACGCTAATAACATGTACTGTAGCTTTAAATAATAAAATGATTGACAAGGTATTTTAAATAGCATACTTACATCACATTCTTTGTAACATTTTCTAGTTTCTTCTCTTGGCAACCTTATACCTCTGCAATACTCTTGGTCTAGTACCTCTTCTGTGTTGAACTTCCTGCACTCATATCTTTGAAATAAAATTTTAAAATGTAAAAATTACTCCTACAAAGAAGTACAGTTCAGTACTTTTTTATATATGCTCAAAGGACAAAGCATTATCAGGAAAAAGGTATACCATCTATCTATGGACGATGACAAAACAGAACGTCTTATAAATTGTACATCACTATTGTTCAAATTGTGAGAGATAAGGCAGTTGATGCAGTGTTATGTATGAAACCATAGCAGACCAGTAACGTTTTGTGCAGCTAGTATTAGAAAAATCAAATCGCGTAATATAGAAAGCACACTATGAAACAAAATGTTGTACATTAAACAACCGTTAGGTGATTGTTCCACTTAAAATATTTTTAAACTAAGCAGGAAATTTACCTTCTCCTTTCAACTCCTTCTCCGCAGGTAACCGAACAAGGATGGAAACTATCGGTAGGCGCCCAGCGGCCACAGGCATGTTCGTTACATTTCTTTATGCTGGGTGGTTTTGAGTGTTGATCGCATGACATTGGGTCGTATATACGTCCACCTAATACGCAGTAGTAGGTTATGTTTTGATAACCTCCACCACATGGGACAGAACACTAGAAGAAATAACAGACATTTAGTTAATAATTCCTTCATGAATTATGTATACTTCTAGCAGATGCAATTTGTGAAAACTTTTCTTTTTGTGAAATGAAAGAGCAAGTTTTTGGGATAATCATAAAATTTATTTTTTAAAGGCGATTGTTACCCATATATTTTGAGTTTGTCCCTATTTCTTGAGCTCTTACTTCCAATATACCCTTCTGTTTACGAAGTATAGAACCGGCTGATTTGTTTTTAAAAGCAAAAAATATTTCAGATAAAAGTTATAAGGCATTTAAAAAGCTGTAATTAAAAAATTAGTTGATATATACAGGGTTGCTCAAAAAGTTATGACCGATCAAAGTTATATTTTCTTAAATGGAATACCCTATTTTTCTACTCCACTTTATTGCAACACCTTACCGACGACGTGTCAGCCACTGTCCAACTAGGGCACTTCTCAATATTACAGATTTGTTCGACCACCTTTTCTGTCTTGCTACAATGAGAAACATCAATGGGAATGTTATTTTCGTCCACACATTTCGCCGATCTTCTCTGGGTTCCTCCACCACACGTTTTAGAACACTAAATAAAATAATACAATTCAACTGAGCGGTAATTCAAAGACGATATAGTTTGAGCCGTGCCACTATTGCATTTAGCAAATGATAATATGCCTATTATTTAAATAAATAAATACATTACTAGAAACAATTTACCTCGGACCAATTTGAATAGTCCCACCTCGTAGTATTGCATGAGGTGTAACAAGGCTCTGAGTTTGGTGGCTTGGCAAGTACGTTACAGTGTTTTTCGTTTACAACTTCGCTGAACTGCTTCTTCTTAGATACACGCATACAGTTATAGTAAACATGACGATAGCTATAAAATAAAAGCATACAATTTAAATTCGTTCATTCACAACCTATTTTCTTACATATGGCAAAAAAAATCTTAAAATAGTTGAATTAACATAAAATTAAAAACTATGCAAGGATAGTATTAACAAGAACCTACCCTTTTCCACAATGAGGTGAACAAGCACTTCTAGAAACAATATGCCACGTCAAACTGCAATGAGTGTTACACTGCCTCTTCTCAGTAGCACTCTCTATGTCACTACTATCACAGTAACTCGCATGGACCTCGTCTCCGTTGACCAGTTCGACGCAAGTCGGTTTCCTATACTGAATTCCTTCACAAATAGAGTTGCACTTGGACCACTGCTTCTGGTAGAGCCTCCAGCCATATCTGGAAGAAAAGAACACACTATGGACGTGTGTGTGGAGGTGTGGTTAGTTGTTAAAATTTTCATGCTGTTAAATATCGGTGCAAGACATTATACAAGGCAAAAATACAGTGATATTAAAATGACGTTGCAGATAAAATTGGGCTGCGTAAAGCTGGTGCTTTAATAAATTGTGTACAAGCTTCAAATCGGATACATTTTATATTTCTTTATACTTAAATGTATAAGCAATATGTGGCTTCCTATACAGCTTGTACTAAAAAGCAACTGCACTGTTAGATCTTCTCTTAATGTAAAAATCGAAAAAAACAGTTGAGCTCATCAAATGCGTTGAACTGAATTCTAATAGAATCACAGTCAGTAATAACTTCATATGCTTAGATTTGTAATTTGTCAATTACAGAATTGGTTAAATAAAAATTATGAGACATTAAGACAAGAGAAACAATATTTATTTAAATAAGTAGATACCCAAGCAGCAGTCCCATCTAACAGCTTAATTTTCGTAGTCGCAAGAAATGCAATAAAAGGAAATTGAAACCAGTTTACTGCCAGAATAGATCATACGCTTCTAAAGATTACCGACTGTGTTTTCAAAATGGCGAAATGCAGATGAAGTATTTTGTTCTTATATATTGATAGAAGAAAACTTATGTTGTACATCACTCTACCGGCTGCTATATGTTTCACAATAGTACAATCGCACAAAATTTTAAAATCATTAAAAAAACACATACCTACTCAAGAAACGCAAGTCGACTATACTGTTAGTTTTTGCAGAAACTTAAGTAAAATGTCACGTTGCCCCATCATTTTCGTGAAAAAATTAGTCCCCCAAGACCCCTTCCTTGACATACACTAAAGCTTATTAAAAGTAAGCTATCTACTTATTCTTAGGAAGATGTGGTCTAGATCTGATTCTGTTCAATATTATTTTTTACTATTTTTGAGATCATTGACATTAACATGGGTAATGTAAGTGATAAGCACAGTGCTACAAAGATTGTGTCTAAAAATCTCGAAAACCGTAAAAGATGGTTCAGCTGGAACAAAATTGATAACATCTGGATTTAATACTGTTATGTATACAAATTTTTGAACAGTCTGCTACTTGGGTAATATAGATATTTTGTAAAGCGTTTTAAACATTAACAAAAGCACATATAAAACCTAAGCAATTTTAAAATCTAAAACGAAAGTTATTTGGCTTTAATTTAACTGACACTAAGTCAATTTAATTAAATGGCGTAGCTATAAGAATTTTCTCTGCGTTAACTTATTTTAAATGTTATATATTCTGCCTAAACGCCACTAAAGGAACCACGTGTTGTCACGCACCTAAATTATAAATGCTTACCTTTCTCTTGCATTTAGATTTTTAATATTGAATATACTTAAGAATTTAAACTTTAAGAAATAAAACAGGTTTACCAACGCACAGTTAACTACTTTACCTACTAACCAGTAATAATGGAAGTGATAAAATCAATCAGATCAATGATCCTGAAAATTGTCGTATAACAGATTTTGCTGTTAGTGCTCAGACGAGCATTGATAAATCTATCGGACTACAGTCGTACTCTTTATTAAGGCATTAAAATTAAATACTAGATTGTGGCAGTAGGTACGTAAAATAATTTATTATAATAATGGTTAATATAAAACATTCTTGGATCACATGCTGCGTTTTTTTTTATGTAGGCAATAATAAGCAATTGATTCTTTTTGATCTTTAATTAAATTTATATATGTGTCAAAGTTTTCTGTTAAAATTACTGAACAGCACACTTAGGGCAAAGCTTATAGGAAGGCTGTCGCCCCTTCCAAGGCCTCAGAGATTATTGGAGAAGTGTTCACAATTCTCATATCAATTTTTTAATGACTATAATTCAGCCTCCCTTTCCAAGCCGATAACCTTAGTGCGAAATTCATGAAAGTAGTAGATTTTTAAGCACTTTAGACGAACGATGATTGTTATATATCTGATCCTATATAACAAAGAGTATAAGTCAAGGTAAATGTGTTATAAAGATAGGTAACCGAAATTTGTTGTGGTGGGTTATTTAAATTTTTTAAAAGAATATGTGTATTACATAAAATGGGCAAATTAATTAGTAGAGATACATCAAATACGAAGAATATAGTGTTAAACACTCTGAGTAATCGCAGTTCGTCAGGGAAGGACAGGACCTGTTATACATATGTATGTAAATCCAATTTTTTTTCCGGAAGCGACCCGACTAGTTCTCAGTTACAAACTAACAAAATTAGGAGAAACATGAAGTAGCAAGATCCCGCGCGAATATTCAGAGTGAATTACACTACAAGTCGCACGTTATGCGTCGTCGACTATGAACAGATATTAAAAATATTAATTCGGGATAAGACATCTAAAGCGTTTAAATTTTTGCAAATACCTTCTTTCAGGGCCACGGAACATTTGGTATCTGGATATCCTATTACTGGGGAAACAAATATACTTTAAAAATGCACATATAATAACAGGCAATATAAGAATATGGCCAAGCACTTGAAATTTAGCAGCAACTCCACAATGTATATATGTTAAATAATTCCAAGAGCTAGAACGATCTAAGGCAAGTGACGCACTTGAGAGAAATTTAGTTTATTAGGTACATAAAATCCCTTGCATTCTAAAAAGACGGCACCCCCTGGCGAAACATTTTGCCGGGATAATATCTAAAATATCGAAATGGATGGATGGTAGAAATTACATTAATCAATACCTGTACGTAAAGACAATAGTGTGCAATTGTGCAGAAAGCTTTCATGCAGTTGCAATTGGGTTGTGCATTGATCTGATAATATTACAACAACTTTTAACTATTTTAAACCAGTGTCTGACTGGGCCGTCCGTCCACCATCTTGGTGGAGTTCGTGAGGATTTTTTAGCCAAAATTTATCCTTCATTTCAAACATCTTTTGCGGAAATCGTATTAGGTTTCAAGTCAGAGCAAAATCTAATCTAAATACTAAATATTTCTTTCTGTTAAGTAGTTTTAAGTTTTTACGCCAATAATCAGGATGCTGGAATGGAGAAATAACATTTTCGCCATTAGAAAATAGGAAAATCTCAAAAAACGTAGAAAGACAATTACAGTACTTCCTTCTAGCAAGAAAAGTAAAAAAAGCAAAACATGGCATGAAAAATTATATATAGTAAAGTAATTATTGTTCGTCCTGAATGTAAGATAAAATGTGCACCTGGTTTTGCAAACGAAAAAGCTATGTGCTTTCACTGAGATCAAACACATTCACAGTAAAAATATAATTTATTTTTTTCAATGTCCATAAAATTTAAAAGTTATTATTACTTTAAATCCTCAGCTCTGTCTGTATAAAATAAATATTTATTTTTTTGAGGTAATATTATAGAATATTTGTAGCAAAATGAAACACTTTTTATTTTTTCATACTGTATTTTATGAAAAATTTAAATTATAACTCAAAACGTTAGGTACAACTAGAGATGTGCCGTGAGAATGCTCTCAAGGGAATGTTTTCGGAGAACGGTAAATTACCGAGAATATTTCCCAGCATAAATTCTCGAGAATTTATGATTTTAGAAAAAAATACAAATTACTGGAGAATTATCGAGAACGAGAATGTCATCGGGAAAATTCATATTCTCGGAGAATTTATGAGAATTTAGGGAAATTTAAGGTAATTTATTTTACTGCCGCTATTGTATCATAGATGGAGCTGGGAACATCTTTATATTTATTTCTTTTCCGTGTTGCTTTAAACAACTTGTTTAGACATGTTATCTTATACTATGCGCTTCTAAGTTGTGTTTTATTTATAAATAAAGTTAGTCGAAAATAATGGAAATAAAAATTTAATGTGTCTTTATTTTGACTAAGATTCGTAATCACGTTAATTTACGATTTAAATATTTTTTAAATTAGGTATTGCGCAGTAATATCTCTTTATTTTTTCAGATAAAATTATTGTAAAAACTACTTTGGGTAAAAAAATATGTTCTTCCAATTTATGCAGTCAAACAAAACATAAAATTCTCCAACATAAAATAAATTCTCCAACATTTCCGATAAATTCTCATTTTTCTCAGACAATATTTCCCAATAATAAATTCTCGAGAATGTTCCATCTCTACATCTCTTTATTTTTTCAGATAAAATTATTGTAAAAACTACTTTTGGTAAAAAATATGCCCTTTCAGTTTTGCAGTCAAAACATAAAATTCTCCAACATATAAAATAAATTCTCCAAAATTTCCGATAAATTCTCATTGTTCTCGGAGAATATTTCCCAAAAATAAATTCTCGAGAATGTTCCATCTCTAGGTACAAGGTACAACTAAACACTTTTCAAACTTACCTTCTTGGATTAAAGTGACAATAAAAAATCTATTTCAAAATAACAACTTACAAGTAGTGAATTAGTAATATTAGTTTCCGATAAATCTGTGTTTAGAGAAAAAAAAATACAACACTTAATTATTTTTTCAGTTGTTCACTCTGTATCCCCGCAAGCAAAAATGCCTTTATTTATATAAACTGTAAAAGCTATATACAAAATACATCTAACTTTTGTAAAATGACATCTTTTTGAGTTAAAGCCACAAAAATAGAAATTAATTTTTTTAAGGTGTATATCCCTCACCGGAAATGTAGTCGGTTTCGAGTCAGGGTGAAGATTAATCTATGTGCTGAATTTAATTTTTTTTAGTTTAGTTTTTAAGTTTTCGCACGAACAGACAGAACAATTCCGAAACTGTTTTAAAAATTAATACTTTTTTTTATAATATTACTGTGATGTTTTTCTGAAACACAAATTCCTCTGCCGTCAATTGGTTTTATATTTAATTAATTATCTTGCTTAGATGGGAACCCTCTAGTAGCCTAGATCGGACCTCAACGGTCCCAGTCCAACACTGTTTTAAACTACAAAAAATCTCTAAGATCGGGAGTTGCGCATTTCAGGCCAAAATGCAATTTTGCAAATTTCAAAAATACTCACTTGGGGGCAGCGTCTTTGCTAATTACATATCTATAGGTAATATCAGGCGGTGATAAAGTCTTCACTGACAGCACCTCGACAACCAGGTCCTTGTGCAATTTTTGATTTCTGAGCGTTGTGATCCATTCAGTTTGGGCATTGCTTCCACTGTATCTAATAGTGATCGGTCCGTACTCCACTTCCATTTCTTGCGTCATCAACATTTGATTGCCGTTTAGGATGTAGGCTCCAGTTTCGCCATCACGTAGGGCTGAAAACAACAATACATCTTTTAATTTTATGGATATAACAATGATTGGCAAAAATAATGGTAATCATATATTCAAATTAAATATCCATAATTCGGTTATATTTTGATTATTACTTGTTGGATTATCAGATCTAATGTAATAATACCTACAATACAAAATACCTACCTGGATACTAGCAGTAAATGAATTAATTTTCAGTTTTATCTTACCTAGAAAATTCTCGTCTATTCCGTGACTGTGCTGGACAACTTTAAGGTTGGAACTGCTTTTGGGTATCCGAACAACTTTGTTGTAGCTGACTTGGTCGGCTGTTCTATTGTAGGTGCCTGTTATTTCTTGACATTTGCTGTTATCGCCACCACAAACACCACATTCATCTAAAATTTACAATATGAAAGAAGTGACACATACAAATCTAACTAAATATTCAATTCATCCTAACTTAAGAAAGACGAAAATTTATTGTTTTCTTTAATTGAAAGTTTACAGATAATGAAACAGATGTATTTATTAGCCAGTTGAATAATATAATTATCCAATATTCGCTTTTTTCGGCCATGTTTTCACTGTTTCACTATTTTGTCACTTAGAGTGTTATGTATATGTACAATTTTTTCCCCACGGCTCCTTTTCTACATACCAAACACGGTCTTAGAATCCATCTCATTGTCACAACCACCAGGGAGACAAATTCCATTAACGCAAATGTCGAAACCGCTTTTTCCGCATTTGGTACCATCAGTAACTTTATCTTTTAAAGCATAATACGCGGAGGAATGTTGAGGTTTGCAGTAAAGTCTGCAGAATTCTTCAGGGCGATCTTGTGATCCTAACATACATAAAAGAAAATTGCATATAAAAAACGCTTGTTTGTCATAAGAATAAACAACAATAGTATATTGTGTATGTAGCAGGAAAAGCCTAACATTCCTGGATGACTGTGAAGATTGCTGGGCGAGGTGCCAGCCGAGACCAGCAGCAACACAGAGTCCAGGAATGTGGCTTGTCACATATTAAATCTTTGTTTAATTTTGAAAACAGCACGCCTAATTTTATGCACTGATGCCTTAAAATTCCTAATAAAAATTGGTCGTGTAACTATGAAAAATCAATTTGCCAAACTTGACGCATGCAGGCTTAATTTGTTGGTTTTTTCCAAAATTCAAGCTATTATACAGAGTGAATTTTTTAACTGGAATAAATTCGATAACAATGAATCCATCCATTCCTTGAAAAAATCTAAAAATACAGGTACCGTTTTTTTGATTCAACAGTTTTTTTACATTTCCGTGAATTTTACCCTCCATCCAGTGATGGAAACTATCCCATTCTTTTAAATGCAAATGCATGTATTGTACTAACTCACGGAAAAGGGCATAAAAAAGAATATAACCCACTATTTACTTTTAAGTTTCTGTTACCTGATCGAGAAAAAATAAAAAAATGTGATTTTTTAAATAATTTTTATAATGTAAATGTTGTTGGAAATGTTCACCATTTTTTTCCTGGCAGAACCCCAGTCTAAAGTAAAATTCATTGGTAACATAACGTACCATGTCAGGAGTTATTTGTCGGATTTCGTGTGTTATTCGTTGCCTAAGTTCCTCTAAATTTTCTGGTTTTGTCACGTAAACTTTACTTTTAAGGTGGCACCAAAGAAAATAATCAAGGGGGTTAAGATCTAGCGATCTTGCCGGCGACTCGATTGTACCTCTTCCCCCCTATTGTCAAACATTGTGCGCGTAATGTGGCGGTGCACCATCCGGCTGAAACCACATTCGATCATCATGAAGATCTGCATCTGCATGATGAGGAAAGAAAGCAGGCAAAGCTGCAATAAGGCTCTCGCAAAAAACTGAGATATAACGGCCCATTTAGATTATCTTCAAAAAATATTGGCCCAATGACTTGGTCACCAACTATGCCTGCCAAATATTTAGATTTGTGGACGTTGAGTGTGGGTTTCTCGAATTCAGTAAGGATTTTAATATTGCCCTACCTTGCACGATCAATATTACTGTAATATAATATTAAATTATTTAAAAAATTACTATTTTATTTTTCCCGCTTATCAGGTAGCAGAAATTCAAAAGTAAATAGTGGGTTATATTCCTTTTTTATTCTCTTTTCCGCGAGCTACATGCATTTGCATTTGAAAAAAAAGTTGGGTTAGTTTCCATATCTGGATGAAGGGTAAAATTCACGAAAATGCAAAACAAACTGTTGAATCAAAAAAAAAGGTACCGTGTCCGTGTTTTTGGATTTTTTAAAGAAATGGATGGATTCTTTCTTACCGAATTTATTTCAGTTAACAATTCACCGCTTATATGTTGTATCTAGCAAAAAAGTGAAAAATAATAAATTTTCCGTTCCTGGAACTCCTCCAGAACTGCCGAAAGCAGTAAATGCTGCCACATTAAATTTACTTCCAAACAAATTTTTGCGGTACACTAACAACTGTAAGGAAATATTGTTTCCGTATAATACAGAAATGAATAGAGAATCGATAACCGCAACAAATATTTTGTGATTATTTAATTACATCTTACCTAGTCCATGTTTAGGAACCCACTCAACATCTCGAGTTAAGTTAGGCAATCCCTTAGTTATTCCATTAAAATGGGCACATTGGACCGCCCTGAAATTTACATAACAACAAAGAGACTTTTTTATAAACAATTTTTGGGAGGAAAATAATAAATATTATAGATATTAACAGCTCTGGGTACGGATCTTTTTAAGATAATTTAAATTAAATCATTATTTTCTTTTTCAAAACATAAATCCTTAAGAAATTTGTGATGAACTCTTTTAGTGCCTACTGTGGAACACACGTGAGGTAAATTTATGTTTTTCCGACAACGTTAGGGAGGCATTTATGGTTTTAAGGTCTGAAAATAGGATGCAAAAAAACACAGGAAGAAAAAACTTAAGGATCCTATACCCTACATTGGATGTTTATATAAGTTCAAGATATGTAACGACGGTTTCTGTTTCTTTTTCCTTATTTTAAACATATCTATCTCAAACGTGATTTTACCTAAATTCTGCTCCATTCCCGTCACAGTCTTCGATATTGCAAGACGCATATTGCACGCTCTTGCCCGTGCAGTAATTGCCGCCATTCTCCGGTATGGGTGAATCGCAATATCTCAAAGATTTTTTTATACCGCCTCCGCAGGTTCTACTGCATGAACCCCACCTAAAAGAACAGTTTTTCTTATAATTGTTAATTACCTTTGCGTAAATATAACGAATAGCAAAATGCGCTAAGAATGGCAAAATAAGATCAAGGAAACTAGGCATAAAATAAACTGTAATGGTTAATATCACTCGTCTCTCTGTCTAGAAAATAGATTGTAGTCAGTGGCGTAGCTATGGCAAAGCAACCTATGCGACGCATAGGGGCCCCGGGGACTTGGGGCCCCGCGGCGGAATAGTTGGGACTTTAAAAAAATAATGTGATAAAACTCGTTATTTTTAATATTTATAATTTTTTTTTTTTTTTTATTTATTTATTTATTTATTCCCTACGAATATATGATCCATTGCAGGGAATATATAATTTAAAAAAAGAAAAAATACATAGCAAACTTATAATAATAATAACAAGTAACTAAATTTAAAAACACTACTAAAATGCGTCTTTAAATTATTTTTCTTCTTTCTTCTTTCCCCTTTTTTTTTTTTTTTTTTGTAACCTTTTATATGTAATAAAAAGAATAGTTTCTCTATATTATTAGAGAATTTATTATTGTTTATTTTTCATAAAAAACTTTTTTACCTTTTTTTAATTGTACATTTTTTTGGTTTTTTTATAGTAATTCGTCATAAATTATACAGCATAGAACTTCTTATTCCATTCTCAAAATTTGATTTCATACCTTTTTTAATAGGTACTTTTTTAAAAAATATTTAAATTTTGTTAAGTTTTTAATGTTTTTTATGTTACTAGGGATAGTATTATACACTGAAATACCATTATGTAGGACTGACTTTTTACCAAAATCACTTTTAACTTGAGCAACTTGAAGACTATTAAACTGTCTTGTATTATATTCATTTTTTGTTTTTGTTAATTTAATATTTGAGTATTTCAATTTATTATTAATAGAATGTATTAAAATAATGACTTTTAATTTATACAAATTACTAATATCCAAAAGTCCTTTTGGTGCATATAAACTTATTGTCGGCTCTAATAATGGTAATCGATAAATACATTTAATGGCTTTATTTTGCAATTTTTTCAAAGGTTTCAAAACAGATGACGAAGCAGAACCCCAAACTGAAATTAAATATTGAATTTTTGAGTATATTAAAGAGAAATAAATTTTTTTTAAATGCTCTAACGGTAGATAATTTCTTACTTTATATAAAATCCCAATTACAGGAGATACTTTTCCTCTTAAGTGTTCTGTATGGCTTTTCCAATTTAAATTTTCATCTATATATAAACCTAAGAATTTAGTGTTATTTGAGTATCGAATAAGCTTTCCATTAAACATTAATGGTATATTATTTATGTTTGAATATTTTTTACTGATTATCATAAAAGAGGATTTTTCAAAATTCAAAGTTAATTTAAAACACTGAAGCCAGTTAAAAATTAAATTTAAATCATGTTTAATATTACTGTAAATTTCGCTTATGTTATTAGCAAAATATATAATTGTTGTGTCGTCAGCAAACAGTTTTAGATCACCTTTTAACTTTAAATTTGAAATTGAATTTATATAAATCAAAAATAACATAGGTCCTAAAATTGATCCTTGTGGTACCCCATAGGTTATATTCTGACATGAACTTTTAACATTTCCCATTTGAACAAATTGCTTACGTCCGTCAAGATAATTTTTAAACCATTTATGTACATTTCCTCTCAATCCTATGTTATACAAACAATTTAGGAGAATATTATGATTAACAGTATCAAAAGCTTTACATAAATCTAGAGACACCAAACAGCACTTTTTGTTTTTATCAACATTGTTCTGAATGTTTGTTACAACATCTGCAACAGCTATTTCGGTATCTCTAGACTTACGAAAACCGTATTGCCCAAGAAAAAGTAATTTTTTATTTTCTAGATAATTTGATATTTTGTGGTGTATAACTTTTTCAAATATTTTTGATATGATAGGGAGTACAGAAATTGGTCGATAGTTATTGCAGTTACTTTTTTTTACCAGCTTTAAATGCTGCTGAAACTTTGGCAATTTTAAGTTTTTTAGGAAAAATACTGGTTTTTAGTGAAATATTAATTAAATATAATAATAATGGTGAAATTTCATTTCTGATAGTCTTTATAATTTTTACTGGTATTTCATCGAATCCACTAGCTTTCTTCGAGTCCATGTTTTGAATTATATCTTCAATATCTTCAGGAAATACTTCATTTGCCTCAAGGAACATAGATGACTGGTTCTCGGTATAGTTAGCTGTTAGGTTACTTGTTATTTTGCTTGCCAAAGTTTTTCCAATATTCACAAAATGTTTATTCATTTCTTCACAAATTTCATTTTCATCTTCTATTCTTACAAGTTTTGAGTCTGTTAGTAAGCAACAAATTTAAATTTTTCCATATTTTTTTCTGGTCACTGGTATCGAACTGTTCCTTATAAAAATTTTGTTTGGTTTGTTTAATCATCTTCTTTACTAGTTTATTATAATAATTATGTTCTTTTTTGAATTCAGCATTATTGGGAAATTGTTTAGTTTTTTCATAGAATTTATCTCGTGTTTTGATCATTCTGGCAATCTCTTGACTAAACCACGGTTTTGAATTTTGTTTAATTCTTAATTTAGTTTCAAACGAATACATTTCAAAAATGTCTAGAATTTTATCATAAAGTATGTTCGGATCTTCTATAAATTGTTTTTTTGTATTTAAAGAAATTAGTTCAGTTTTTATTTTCTCTATATTAAATTTCTTAACTGATATATATTTATATTTTGTTATATTTTTAGAACATTTAATAGGAATTTCAATTTTCTGAATTTTATGATCACTGAGTTGACTTGTTTCTAAATTTAATTCTATATTTTTAGAGGAATTTGTCACAACATGATCTATTAAAGATTTACTGCTTTCTGTATCTCTTGTGGAAGTTTGTTTATTTAAAACTTTAAAATTATTTGCCATATAAATTTCCATGATTTTATTATTATTTGCATTATTTTTAAGAATATTAATGTTCATATCTCCTATGAGAAAGCATTCTGATTTTGAATCTGCCAAAGCTTCTAGTTTTTTTTCCAATAATTGAAATAATAATATGTCTTTTGAAACAGACGGAGTTCTATAGAGTCCATTTAAAATTATATTAAATGGCTTGACTTTAATCGATATGTAAAAAATATCACTTTCAATCTTCTCAATTAGTTCATAAGAAATTCCATTTTTTACAAATATTCCTAATCCGCCACCTTTTTTGTTTCTGCTTGCATAAACGCTATTAAAATTTTTAAAATTAAAATATTTTTCTTCAGCTTTTTTTACCCATGTTTCTGCAACTATTAAAATATCAGTTTTTTCTTCAGATATTATAATTTCTAAATCATCCATTTTATTTTTTATAGATCTTGCGTTTATGTATAAAATTTTCAAATTTTCCATTTCTTACTGCTCAGAATAGTTAATTTTTTCTCTCGCTTTTTTAATCTGGTTTTGATGTAACTGACAATCTGAACTTAATGCTGGATGTTGACAGCTTAGGTTTTTTTTATATTTTTTATTATAATTACTGCAGTTAACACACAGAGGATTTTTATTTTCACATTTCCAGTAGCCATGATCACCTCCACAAAACGAGCAAATTTGATTTTTTTCACACTGATTGGATTTATGGCCATAATTGCAACATTTATAGCAAGTTTTAATATAGAGATCTTCTTTAATTTTAATCCTGTTCCAGCCCAAAGGTATTTCCCTATCCACCAATTTTTTGAAAGTTTCAATTTTAGTTTCAATGTAAATCATGTACTTTTTTGAAAATTTTGATTGTCTTATGTATTTTATTGTAAATTTATCGTTTTCAGTAATATATCCTAGTGATTTTAACTCCTCAAATAATTCTTCATTTTTGTATGACTTTGATACTCCTGTCATAACTAATCTTGTATTTCTTAATTCTGGCACGTGAACTAAATAATCACCTTTTAATTTTTCTTCTGAAATTTTTCGAATTTTCTCAATTTC
The DNA here is from genome assembly GCA_963971165.1 of Philopedon plagiatum. Classification (NCBI taxonomy): domain Eukaryota; kingdom Metazoa; phylum Arthropoda; class Insecta; order Coleoptera; family Curculionidae; genus Philopedon; species Philopedon plagiatum. The sequence continues at coordinate 101,171,578 of OZ020193.1, forward strand.
TTCTTTTGTTTTTGCCTTTATCAAGATACCACCATTTTTTAATTCTTTTACACTGGATACTGAAGCATTCACCGTGACAGGATTTACTTTTTTCTGTATTTCTTCCACTGTCTGTTTGCTACTTTGCTTATTAACAGGCTTTATTATAACAACTGGTACATTTTCTTTATGATACGTATGATTTACTTTGTTTTTAAGGACACTGGAATATAATTGGTCTGTAGTTTGAAATTGATAGTTTTTCTGCAGTATATTTAAAATTTTGTTTATGTTTTCTTCAAGTTTATTTACCTTTAAGACTGTTTCTTCCAATTTTTCAACTTTTTGTATAAAAAAATCCATTTTACTCTTAAAATCAGAAATATTTTTTTTTAAAAAAGCATTTTCCTTTTTTAATTCATCTAATTCAGTTGGGTTATTGACATCCTCTTCAAAATTTTGACGACAGTTTAAACATTCCCCAATCACTTTTTTGTCTCTTTATATCTGAAGCTTCTTTTTTTGATAAACAAGCACAATTTAAACAAAACCATTTTTCACATTTTATGCACAGTACTGAATATGTCGATTTATTTAGTTTTTGAGGGCAACTACTACACTTGTTTTGGGTTTCACTATCTTCCTGCTGTTTTTTTGAACTTTCTGCTTCATTTCGGTCTTGTGTTGATACTGCAAATTCTTTTAAGTATTCCAGTATTTTTCCATCCTGAGGATACTTCAGTGGGAGGTAATCTTCATCAGAATTAAAATCTGTTTCTTTTAATTTTTTGGTTTCACTGTCACAAATAGAGGTTGACAATGACTTTCTTTTCTTTTTACCCATTTCTCTTCATATCCTTTGGCATTTTTAATGTACTATATTTGCTGCAGTTTTCTTACAGTATTTTTTATAAGAGTACAATAATTTATTTTAATATAATCTTGAAAATAGATAAAAAATTTAAATTTTTTTCTCTGACAATTTTAAAGGTGTTGACAGAGTCAAAGGATTAATGGGACATTAATTTAAATTTAATTAAATTTTTTAATGAAATTTTGTACATCGGCTTAGGGTTTAATTTAAAACATATTTCATATTAACTTGTTTTTTTGGTAAAAAAAAGGTGTGTTTGGGTTTGATAACCGCAAAATTTCGCAAAATAAAGTTTTCCTATATTTATGCTCCCTGTATAAAAAATTAAATTTTTAATAAGGTGAACTTATTTATTTTACGAGCAAAAACTTTTATTACGAGTGACAATTTTACGTATCTGGCAAAATTTGGCCCATTTGTTCTCTTCCAAGACCCCATCCGCGGACACGCTGTAGAAAAAATGATAACATGCACCAATTTTAAAAAGATACCAGGAAATTTCGAACAACCTTGGGGAAATTTAACTACCAGAACTTCCCCGCTACGCCACAATCCTTAATTAAACAAATTAAAAATATACTTACGGTTGCCATTCACCCCACCCCCCATCTATAGGGACAAATTGGGTTCTGTCTTCTGTAATACATTCCCTTTTATAGCACCAACTACAAAATAAAATACGTGATTTACCCCCGAATGCACCGACTTTTTTTAAGTGCAGAGTAGTTAAGTCGAACTTTAATATAACAAATACTTAAATCTAAATTTCGTTGCACCGTCACAAAACCTCTCCAGCTTGGTTATTATTAGAAGAGGGGCGTTCGAGAAAGACAGTTTAATTTAATTTTTACGGATGTGAAATACGCGAGTCATTCTATCCTTGTTGTACACCTAACAACAGACAAAGATGGGACGTAGGAAAAATTTAAATCGTTTTTCTATGGCGCGTGAAGTTATGTTAAGAATGTTATGTTTTGCTTGGCAGTCAATATAATTATTTATATTGTTCGATGTTCCAAAAATCTTTTAAATTCTCTAGGTGTTTGGAATCATTTTATGAAAAAGGAAATGGAAAAGGAAAAAACATCAGCGAAGTGCTAATTCTGACTCCAGGAAAAAAAGTGTTCCGTTTAATTTACTTTATAATGTAAACATGGGGTAGAGAGCAAAAAAAACTGACGGTGCATCGTCAGAGAGAAAGAAAATAACTTGGAAAAGGATAGCTGTCTTCAGTTTCCATTTTGCATTAATTTTTTATTTAATGCACTTTCCCCTAAGTTCTACGAAAGCAGTTTAGAATCATTGAAGTTTTAAAAAAATAAAAAGAAAGAACAACGAAAAGAAAAAGCTGGCGAGAGGGAAGAAATCTTTGTGACCGGAAGGGGGCCCCCTGCGAAGAAATCTAAATCTTCTTCATAAATATTCATTTTTACTTATAATATATTAGGTAATTTTAAATACATTTTATAAATGCAACGACGAAAAAAAGCAAACCCCAATTTTTGTTCTTCTTGTTGCCAGCCGTCATTTACGATACGTCACATCTTTTTGCTAAGCCTAAATCTGGGGCTTAGTTAAATAGGCTTTAAGAGAGAAGTAAGCCGACCTTGAATTCGGTGCAACAAAAATCCCAGTTTTAAGTATGACTTAACGCTAAGTGTTGACTTAAAACGTCGGTGCACTCGGGGTTAGTAAAATGAGGTTTACAATTTTTTTTTCATATTCTGCTTATATGCATGAAAATGCAAAAAATTTGTAACGATCCAATAATTTCTGTCATTGAATAACTATCGGTTTATTCCTTTGTGTTGCACGAAACTCCAATAGGTAATCTACACTTTTTTATTTTTAGAAAATACTCATTAGAAAAAAATCAGTGCTAGTTAGTGCAGTTTAGTGCTACACAAACGAACAAACCTAAAATCTAATATTTTAATTATAAACTAAACAGAAAATGTGCTACTACCAGCAAAACAGCATTTTATTGGTTTATTATATCAAATAGACAAATCACTACATACAAAACTGGCAGATTATCATTAAAAAACAATTGATTATAATATGTTGTTTACTAGGTACTTTATTATTTTCAATTTCCATAAATGAAAATCTTACGTTTTGTAGTACTATCACAGATTACTCCTACCAGATGCGAATCTTACGCTTTCGACGGTGACCCGATTTAGAGAACTTGTAAGGTGCCTACCGCCACCGTATTTAATCTGTTGCCAAACGTTGAATTTGTCGGTGCGAGCCTGTGCGAACAGCTTGGTGGAATAGATAGCAGGCAAATGTTATTACATCAGTTTTGTTGCGTTGATTTTATGGTTTAAATTGTGGTTGTACTAGGTTGTAGTGTAATTTTAATAAACGATATACGTTTTGTATTTGTTAATGATTTTATATAAATTGTCACACAATAGCATGTTTTAATATTTTAAAATATTATCCATAATTTCTCTGAATTAAAACCTACCCAACGCGTGGAAAATTCCATTCTCGGCATCGACGCTCGAAGCGACTGGCCGCACTGTCCGTATCGCCAAGACCGCGGATTCTTGATATAGGAAATTTATTAAGAGATTCGCATCTGGTAGGAGTAATCTGTGGTACTATTATCACTGTTACACACAAATAAAATTAGAAAGTATTTTCCATTTCCATGTTAATTTTTTACCTGTAACGTCCACATTTCGTTCCCTCTGCCCATGGCGACCACTGACTAATACAGCCACCAGCTAAGTCTGTACACCAAAGATGAACACAGGGTGGCTGAAAACACAAAAAACATTTTCTTTTTCAAGAAATCTGAACATAGTAAATCTGCATATACAACATCGCTAAAGTTTTAACTACGTCATACACGACCGCAAACGACCTTGAAAAAGACCACCGGACAATGTTGACTTTCGTTTCAAAATTTCGATTTATATGTAAGTTCCTTTACTCTTCACAGCTGTGTATCCCTTTATAACATACTCGTCATGACAAAGATATAACACATGTGACCTCATCAAAGAAATAATTTAAAAAATAAAGATGAAACTTAAGAAATTCGAATTAATCTGAAGTCCACATAATATCCTTTTTAGTAGGTGTCAAGTAGTAGTAGTTCTTGCAAAAGTTCAAAGATTTTCAAGATCCTTTGGATTTCTTCATCGATATTCACAATATTCACAAAAAAAATATGGGTGAACAAATGCAATTTTGACTGCATTTGTGTAAGACAAAAATATTGATTATATGTATACCTTTATGACTTTCTCAAGTTATTAGCTTCATTTATTCTTTGAGTGGATAATTTTTTCCCGTCCAAAAATTGATCAAAATGAAAGAAACATACCTACAAACATAATATGCTTACGTCATTTAATGCAATGGTACATCTAGTATGGCCAGGTCCAAATTCCAATTCACACTGTCTGTCCACTTCAAAAGAATCTCCTGGTAACTTTTGACTGTAGTTGGACGAAATTTCGTTATTTGATGGATGGTAAAGAAGACATTTTGATCTTGGCGAACTAAAAAGGAATCACAATACAGTATTTCGTAGAATATACCCAAACCAAATAAGTTAGAGAAAAATGTTTCAGATAATTCCAAAATCTATAACTTGAAAATTAGTGCGAATATTCGGGGATACTGAACAAGTTATGAAGAATCAAAGTTATATTTTCTTAACTGGAATACCTCATTTTTGCTAAAGCAACAAAATATGTGGTAAAATTTTCATTATTAATTTGGTCCTTGTAAAATATTTCTTCAAAATACATTATTCAGGTTTCAATATTTTTCCTCATACTTTGTAACCTGTAGTTTTATTACCTAATAGCTTCGCTTAAAAGAAAAACTGCATTTCCAATTAACAAAATTCCATGTACATATGTACATTTTATTAGCATCGATTATTTTAAAACGTGTAAAATTATGTACTGGATTCCTAAAACGGTGTGAAAACAGGGAAGCAAGAACTGTTTTCATTAACCGCGTATTTGTGAACAGAATATATTTTAATCACGAACAAGATTTTCAATGAATTTTCCTTGGATGGTAGTAACTAACCTAGATTTTTATAGATTAATAGGGAGATTTCTTAAAACAGCCTCATGACGTTAAAAATAAAGTTAAAAAATCTGCCAAGACGTGCCCTCGCGAGACTTTTTCGTCTAGTAGTAGCGATAGCTATCCTCACCTACATTCAAAATAGAACTAATTTTTTTAAAGATGCTACTCCCTGTATATATTTTACCGGAAGTGTAGTGGGTTTTTAGGCTGGGTAGAGCCTTATCATTATGCATTTTTTGGTCAAGTTGTTTTTAAATTTTCGTGCCAACAGATAGACCGTCGGAAATGGAAAACCATGTCTGGGTCTGAAAAAATCTTGAATGGTGATTTTTTCACGAATGCAATACTTCTTCTAGCAAGGAAAGTAAAAAATGGACTCTCGAGAGACAATAGGTTTTACCCGACGAATGTTCAAATACGAGTTCTAATATTATTTTATTTTTCAAAGGTTGCTATAAGCCAAAAAGTTGTCAATTTCTTTGCCTAAAAAATATATGTATGATTAAAAAATACTTTTTAGAATATTATATCAAAATTTAAATTATATAGCCATATATATTACACTAGCAAAGTCGAGACATCAACAGTCAATTAGACAAGAAACCCCTTCTAGTGATACCGCTAGAAAACATAACTGTGACAAAGGTCAAGGCGTATTCTAATTTTTTGTAAAAATTGGGCGTCTTGACTTTTTACGTAGATACAGTTAAGAAAAAAAATCTGCGAACCTGTTTTCGGTAAGGATTTGATGTTACATGTTGATGTATGATATTACCGTTATAAATATGAAATACTTTCTTATAAATGTAAAAAATTTGGCTATTTATCTGTTTTGCCTGGCTACTTTTATCCTCACAAGTATCGCTAAGATCAGTCTAAAAACACCATTAAACAAAATTCAAAAATTTCGATCCTAAACGGCTCGACATATTTGGCTGAATTGCACAAGGCGTCGCACTATTGGGTATTTGACCCATAAACCTGGCTAAAATTATTTTATAAGTTTTTCTGTCTCTACTAATTATTTAAAGGAAATTTAATCTATAACTGCTTATACTTCGGTAAATGTTGGAAAAAGTCAGAGTATGAGAATTTTTCTTCATTTTTTTTACGCTGAGATTCCTTGATTATATTGTACAGGTCTTTTCTGGATGTACTTATATACGTCTCTGATGACTCTGAAATTAAATAAACGCATTCCTATTAAAATCTGGAAATATTTGGATTTTACGATTACGAGAATGTCTTTTATTATAAATTCCATAAAATTTAAAGGTGGTAGGACGTGGTAAAAAAATATTGTCTACTAAGCTCGAAGACCTGTACTTTATTTTACATAAAAATTCGTCCTCGGATAAAGCCCTGTAATATAACACCACGTATATTTTTAAAAATAATAAAATAATATAAAATAGTATGATGGAACATTTTAGGCTTACAAATCACTCACAACCAATAGCAAGAAAAGTTAATTTGTGTTTAAAATAAACTACATACCTCTAACATTACCTAATTGGTTGTAAATCTTACCGTACCTACCGATAAACTCCAACTAGGTCTCTCTAATTAGAAAACGCCTGGAAATAATCCGTGGCCTAGTAATGTCAGCATTGGGCAAAAAATGTTATTTCTTACCCTTCCATGTAAGTAACATTTTTATATGTGTAAGAAAAAGGTTGTAACAATTTATCGCTTTTCTCTTAAGTAATTACAAGGATAAAATTTATTTATTATTATTATTTAAAATTATTGTTACAAGCCGCTTTAAAAGAGAAGTCGATTTAACAATGTAATAAAAAATTATAAAGAAAGGTTGATTTGGTCTTTGTTTAACCGAGTTTTATATGGGAAAAGAAAGGTATAGCGCCATAAGTTTTTATGTGAAACACTTATTTAAATACACAGCATGTTCAGAATTCTGTTTTACAAGGCCCATCGATGAACAATAAATAAACAGTTGGCACATTTTTATCGATTCGTACAAAAACAGTTAAAGTTTTGATCTATATGAGATTTACTTAAGAAAGATTATTATATTTTACTTAAAATCTATTTTTTTAAACAAATTAACCGTACGCCAGTTCAGTTGCCCACCATTGTTTAGAGTATAACTTCTGTTTTCTATTTTACTACTTACTCTAAAAATTCGGTCACATAATGTTTCGAACATGGAGACCACGTAAAGGGTTTCGAGTCATTTTTTGTCGTCCGGCTCATGATGTTGTTGCTGTTCTGCATTCTTAGGTTGTGGGTTGTACATTTTGTATCGTCGTCGTGAAGCATACTAAAAAAATAGCTAGTAGTGATAGGGGCTGTTAACTAACGACCGATAGATGACTGGGAAGACTTTTAGTATTAGTGTTTTTGGATTTAATACAGTAAAAACATTTTTGGGTGTTCAATTTGAAGCCAAATCTCAAGATGACAGCAATAATATTGTTATAGCATATACATTTTTATTTATAAAGTGGATAACTTGTTTTACATTCGTTGCTTACCTCATAGCATGTCCAAATTCGTGGGCTATCGTATATGAAGTCGATAATCCTTTATCTCTTACTATAGTACATCCTGACGGCCTACACATGGAGTCCACTTCTGCGACCCCTAAGGTGGCACAGGATGTTGTGTTTTTGCAAATTGTACGTCTAAAACAGAAAAGGCAAAAGTTAAAAATAACAATGTTATCCGCTATGGAAAAATTAAAAAATATATCATTGTATTTCACAATTAATTGGTTGAGGCATGATGATGAATAAAACGTACATCGGAATAACAGTATTACCTCGGAACTATTTATAGAGGAACTCACCGTGTTAAGAGAAGAGCTACGTCATGAGATTTGTCTAATATATATTTTTGTTTCCATTCACAAAATCTTCGCAACATATCTAAAAAACAAAAATAAGTATATTCATGTAACAATAAGTAAAAACTAATAGCGGGTAATGGAAAAATAACACTAGGCACACGACTAATCTAAAACCTTTAAGGAAATATTGTCGTTTTTACCGTTTTAAGGTTTAAGGTAATTTAAAGTGCACATGAAGACTTACCTTGGGACAGAGAGTTTGAAAAGTCATTCTTGGGATTATCCAGTATCCTAATATGTACTACCGCAACATTAATGGCATTACCGATGGACGCTTCTTTAAAAAGAAGGGCCACCTAAAAATAAGAAAGATTTGCAGTGCCAAGGTTCGTCAGGGCCACGCTAGGTTTTGGAAGCGCCCTCGGGTAAACTGAGTCCATAACGACTGCAACTCAATCCTTATAGAATGGCGCCTTTCAACGCTTTCAAATTCTGAATCTTTGTGGCGTCCTTTGACATCGTCCTACTGCCCTTCTGGATGGCGCGTATTTGGGCTCTTATCCAGACATCCTTTTTGAAAGGGGCATCAGCCTTCTAATCCGATTTCTGGCTATGTACCTTGTTCTCGATCATTTATGTTTTAGGGGGTAAACGTGTAAATCGACCTTATATGAACCAAGTTATTTGCAGGGAAGTGGCGCATATAAAGCTATTTAGGTGAATTCACAGACCAAAAAATGAATTAGTTACAAAGCATTTTGGGTTTACTCAAATCTGATATTGTCAAAATATGAAAAAAGGAATGAAATAATGACGTGTTTAAATCAAATCAGTGGTGGCTGGTGAAATTTGTTTGAAGTTGTATATCTCTGTTCCTACTTAGAGGACCAGTACCAAATCAAGAAGTTTTAATAGTGAGCCCATTGGGAATGTTTTGGTAAAAAAAAATTTTGTGATTTGCGAAAAAAAAAGTTTAATTTTTGCTGAGCCCCCCCTGGGAAAAAATGAACGCGTTTAGGTATTTTATTTATTATTTTTTCTAAACAAATTGTACATCATTTGGTCGAAAATTTTTAAATTTTAAGAGAAAAAAATGTGTTAGTAGAAAGTTATAGTCATTTGAAGTGTATTAAAATTGTATTTTTAGGTTTAAAAAAATTTAAATGACTATCACTTTCTACTAACACATTCTTTTCTCTTAGAGCGGGTTGCTCAAAACTTTTAATCAAGTAGTAAATTTAACTGATGTTTGGATTCATCTTTGCCAATGACGTTAACATGAGTGATGTTACATTACAAGTGTCTAATTAGTTTAATTCGTGATTAAATTGTTTGTGCAACCCGACGTTAAAATTTATAAAATTTCCGACAAAATGATGTAAAATTTGTTTAGAATACAGAGGGCTCAGCAAAAATTAAACTTTTTTTTTCGCAAATTACAAAATGTTTTTGTTTACCAAAACATTCCCACTGAGCTCACTATTAAAACCCCTAAATTTAGCACGGGCCCTGTAAGTAGGAACAGAGATATACAACTTTGAAATTTCACCAGTCGCCACTGAATCAAATTAAAAAAAATTAAATTAGTATGGCTACAGGTTACTTCTTTTGGAAACACTATTGACCTCGAGAGAAAACAAAAATATCAGTCTTGTTGCAAATAACAACAAATTTTGAAAGAACTTAAGTGCATTCTTAAATAAAAAGACCTTAATTCGAGAAAAAAATTAACTGAAGCTAAAATAAAGGCAGATTATGTATGTAAAAAGCATTATAGTAAGGTAACAATAAAAACAATTATCTCTTCCTCTCTCTCTTTCTGCAGTAATATGTTAAGTCTGATTCGTTAAAAATAAATATTACCGGTACCTAATAATCATCAGGGTACTTACATGCGACATCAATATCAAAATATACTTCGTCAAATCCTCGTGAGTTTTATGGTATTCAAGCATAGTACTATCGGCCACAACCAGCACCTTAATAAAGTACTCATTGCTTCTCTTCACGTATCCACCACTCCAGTCCGTATCCCTCGTACTCCTCAAGTACTCAGACGGACTAATGTTGTCGTGGCTCATGGAATCATAGATGACGTCATCGTCGAAAGAAAGTTCCCTTTTCTGAACGGAGTGAGGGCGTTGGACAATTTCTTCAAGTTCAAAGTCGTCTTCGACAATGGAGTGGGTTCCTGAAAATAAATAAATTGATATTAAACTGCATGTATTATTTATAGATAAGCTTAAAGTCGTACTAACATACTGCGGACGTCGGGAGATGACGGTGTAATTTATTGATAGGAGATTTACAGAAGCAGTAGCAGAGAAAATCTCTGCAGGTAATTTGTTCCATAATCTGAAGGATCTACAAGGAATGGATGAGCGGGAAAAGAGGGAAGTTCTGGGTTCTGTAGTTGAACAGTAAAGAGATGTATATGGGACGAGATTCTTGATGTTCTGTTGGAAACAGTCAAAGGAGGAATGATACAGGCTAGTTCCTCCGAGTGCTTTTCTAAAAATTGGGTCATTGTTGATAAATCGACTAGTTCTCTTTTGGCTATAATCAGTGATGGTAAGTATCGAAGGTGATGTCACTCTCCAGATAACAATATTCTAAAGCTGGTATTCATGAAATATAGAGAGTATACTAGTTGGAAAGGCAGACATATTTATCTTCGGGCTCGGAACCAAAACCCAAACTCATAAGAAGCTGATGACGGCTATTCAGTTCCTGATGGTTCATGAGTTGCAGATTTCAGACTGGTTTGGAGAAATAGGTCTGTTACAGTGGAGAGTACTAAAGTCATTATAAGTGTGAATACGATTTGTGGTAGAAGAAAGAGACTATTAATTATTAATGTAAAGAAGAAATAGAGTTGGTGCTACTGCACCTTGAGGTATGCCTGTACTGATTGGATCTAAATTAGATTAGTAACTTTTTCACTAAATAATAAAGTTAATATACTGTTACTACACCTAACAGCCAAAGAAATGGTTAGTTTTCTTATAAATGGTCAACACTATACGCGCGTACGATATATTTTTGATAATAACGGCACTGGTGAAGAGCTAGACACTTTTTTTTACTAAATAATAAAAAATTATAGATAAAACTTTATGGAAATCCAAAAAGAATCGTGTCCTCGATCATGACAATGCAGCACATAGTTTGAAAAGGAGACTGAAGAAGAAATTTTCTTAAAGAGTGAAGTTTTCTGACAAGAAGTTTAGATGTGAATGGTGGAAGTATCTATACCCTTTTAGAAATATTTAAAATTATGTTGTATTATCACAACCTGTGTTCCTAGGCCCGTAATATTAAATAAGCTATGAAGTGATCTTCAGTACTTTAGAAAACACCCCAAATCGCAGCATGGTAACATTTAGCAAAGACAAGGGCATATACATTATCTTTAAGACATTCTTTGTAAACTTAGATAGGTATCTTAAGGTACATAACTCAAAACAATTAACGCATATTTTCTTAAATGATGGACATGTTTAATTAGAAAATAAAAATAAATTTAATTTCAATATTTTTTTGTAGAACATCTAGGACCTATGTTTTTTGTACTGAAATCTTAGTTTACCTATTTTATGAATAAAGTATTATGTACAGGGTTTTAAAAATATGCGATAATTGTTTTGAGTAGTGTATTTATTTTAACTTGTATTTTCTAAACTATACAGTCCAGTACGTCCATAGTAATAGGTCCCCAGACCATACCAAATAATATTTGTATAATAATACCATTCTCTAAAACATTATTTAGAATTAAAAAGACGGTATAATATATTTTTTTAAATCATCTTTGCGTAGGTTTTGATTCGAAAACTTGAATAAACCCAAAATATTTGGTATGTCACGTTTTTTTCTGCTCCTCTCGTTTACTGACAATGATTTTATCGCTTACTCAATAGCTTAAAATCATTAAATCGAAAAAGTTAAATGGAGATATCAATAATCATTTATATCAATAAACTGCCGCGGCATTAAATTTTGTTGACACCACAGTTAACAATAATTAAAGTTCTTTCACAACACAACACAGCAGCTGTCTAAATTTATATTATATAGGTAAAACGCAGGGCTGTACTAGGAAAAATATCAAATTTGGATTTGTTTTTTTCGCTACCTTTTTCCCATAGTTTCCCAGTTTTAGACTTGTTCTGGGTCCCTTGTGATACAGGCCTGTGAAATCTCATTTGATTATATATATATATATATATATATATATATATATATATATATATATATATATATATATATATATATATATATATATATACATATATATATATATATATATATATATATATATATATATATATATATATATATATATATATACATATATATATATATATATATATATATATATATATATATATATATATATATATATATATATATATTAATATAGAAGGGTTTTTGAAAACAGAGTTTTTAATGTGTGGCCATAAAAAAAGGCGTGAGATCGCAGGACCGTGGTGGCCACCTAACTGGCATATTACGACTAATGATTCGGTCTTCTTCCAAAAAATTCAAATTATCAACAAGAGTTACGTGAATTGGTGCGCTGTCCTGCTGGAAGTAGTCTTGTTGCATCTCTTCATGGTCTAATGCGTTTACAAAAGTTTCTAAAATTTTATTACGGTATCGCGCCGAATTGAGAGTCCCTTAAAAAAATCGGCCCAATTAACCTTCTTTTCGACACGCCAACTTTCTGTGAATGCAGAGGCTTCTATATAAATAAATGTGGATTTTCAGAACTCCATTGTTAAGAATTTACATAACCAGAGAGGTAAAACCATGCCTCGTCAGTAAAAAAGTTTTTTCTAATACGTTTTCATTATTATGCAAATTACCCATAAACCACTCTGAAAATTGCATTCGCTGCGGCTTGTCGTTTGGTAACAATTCTTGGACTGAGCTTAGATGATAAGCGTGCATATGAAGGTCACATTTCAAGAATAATAATTCAAGACATGTGTGATTGATTCCCCGGCATATCCATACCTTGAGGACGTTTTTCTTTGATCTTACATTATGTTTTCTTATCGCAACAGTAAATCCAGGAAAGTGCGTTTTTGAAAGAATCCTTCAACTTCTTTTAATATGACTAGTCTCGCTGTAGGTTTCAGTGCTCTTTTGACAGAACCTTTTGAAGTTGAATTGCTAGCGTCAGTCAAGGGGAGCCGAAACCAAATTTTCGTTTTGTTTTATACATTGTGCGTGTGTACAACAAAGAAATAGAAGGGAGAACACAGTAAAAATCCGACTTTGCGCGCAGTCGCCATGGCTTTCCGAGCCGTCTATATTTAACCGAGCAAACCTGTGAAAAGTTCCAGATGGAAAGAATCCAATTTTCCATACTTGACACCTACGCACCATCTTTCAAATTTTATGGATAAAATCCTTTAAAAAAGACAAGAAACTGAAAATTTCACTAAATCACACATTTCTACTGCTAAGCAACCCTGTACACAAAAACATACTATCTGCGCCTCTAAAGCCGTTTAATCCATAAATGAGCAGGATTACGAAAACAAGACGGCGCGGCGTTGCCACTATAACTCTAAATTTCGCCCATATGCAATAAAAATAAATTACTAAAAATGAATTACTTCGACTGTTATAAAATATAAACAATGGTAAATATCTGTTTGTTTCTAGATCTATAGTTTAACCATTTGTTCAAAAGGTATGACGGAAGTAAAATAAAATAAAATATTGATAGTAATATTTTTCTTCTAGTTAATCTCTGTATAAGGACGCAAGGTGAACAGGTGAGTAACTTCTAAAGGCCGCGCTAGCTAAAAAACGCAGAAATAAAAGAAAGAACTCGTACAATGGCATTTAGGAAATAGTCGCTTGTTATCTGGGCGCCGCGGGCCGAACACCTGGTGTAATAAATTTCATCTACCCAGATTCACTCTCTCATAAGTTTCTTGTGAACTAAATTGGATATCCCAGACTGGGTATTTTTATTTAAATGAATAGAATGCATATTTAGTACCTAGTTTCTTAATTTTATCATTTTCTAATAAAGCCAAAGTAAGTTTAGTTGGTATACTTTTTTTCTGTGACAAATATCAGAGTCAAAATACAGAAAATTCAGTTGTTAAAACCATTTATTTAGAGCAGAAGCATGAATTTTCGTTATAGTTAATTTTAAGCAATTTATTTCCATTGCATGGTGACGAAATTTAGAGTGAGAGTGGCAACGTCGCTTCATGTGGCGTCGCGTCGTCTCGTTCATTGATGAATCTGATGATTTAAAGGCGTAATTTTGTGTGTGTATGTTCCAAGCAGATCAGAATATACGTGTGTGGTGAAATCTTAAGTGATTTTTGGTTTTTGCTCAAAGGACTTTATCCATAAACTTTGAGAAACGGTGTGTTTGTGCCAAATGTGTTTAAAAATGGATTATTTTCATCTGAAACTGTCTTTTAAGACGTTCGCTGGGTGAAATACCGAATACAGGAAAGCCATTAGGGTGGCGCGCGAATTTCGAAATTATAGCGGTCGTTATTTGTTCTATATACGCACAATGTATGAAACAAAACAGACGGATAGTTATGAATGAACTGTTGCGTCTCCTCTTCCTGAAGGTCAATGATTACAACTATGTTGGCCACATTATTATGCCAAATATTCGACAAGAAATGAAATGCAATATATTATATTGTGACTCCTTGGCATGTACATATAAAGGATCCTTAGTTACCATTTATTGAAGACATGAGATATAGTTCAATTAATGATAAAACTCAGCGTTTCGACATCTAACAATCACAGATGACATAAAAAGCTGATACTGGTTCATTCGACAAGTCCCTAGATCAGTAGTAGGCCTTATCAAGCTGACACGACAGGTCCAATATCATATTAAATTAAATTAAATATCTCATATTTAGGAATTACTATTATTATTAATAGTTCTCACCGTGTCAACAAATAGTAAACGCAAGTTATATAGAAAATTGTAACATACTAGTAAAATTAATAGTCTAAAATAGGTACCTAATAAGTTAGCTAGTATTTTGGTCCTTGCAATCAGGGCATCGGGTTTGCCGGAGGTTTTAAAATTATTGAATTATTTAGATTGTGATCGCTTGGGAACGCCGTGTCTCGCCGCTTTAAACAAGGAGTGTGGTAGAGGAATTTTTCCTCTGACGAGGTGGTACCACCCCACACATCCTATTACAGTGGCGGATTTAGGGGGCGCTGGGGCGCCCCCCTAGAGCCTTGTACAAAAAGGATTTCAATAGCTAATTTTATAAAAATACATATTGTAACATAAACCTTAACCATTTCTACATATTCAACAAAAACAAACATTTTGCCGTCTATGTAAGGTCTTTGAAATTAATTATACCAAAAAATACTAACATGTAATATAAAAATGCAAGCCTCTTTTGGCATTTTTGATTTACATGCTCTGAGATTATTTCTGAAAACATTACACATCGCACTCCGATATTATCAAAATTTGCTTATAATACTTTTAATTGCTTTAAAAAACGTCCTAAAAATTTCGAAAAAAAAACATTTCAAAAATATCAAAATAACTTCGCAGACTCTTTAAATGAATTTCAATGCCCGAAACAATCCCGGTACCACAGTAAATAATCGCAACTTTGTATGGTCGTAAGAGTTGTTGAAAGCATAAAAACTGGCCCTCCATCGTAACTTAAGTCTTAATGTCTTGCTAACATGCCAACCCGTGTATTTGTGGGCAATTGACCTGGCCTATATATTTTAGTTGCAGATTCTTTTCGCAATTTCTTAGACCAAACAACTGCGCGGAGTAATTGTTATTTATTGTGCTGAGCAGTGCAATCTTTGGTGAAGGAATATGTTATGTTTAATCGATCAGTACGGGAACTTTTTTATTTTTGTTACTGTAATAATTGTTTTTCGAGTTATTCTTTCTGGAAGTACTAAAAATAAGGTCCAAAGTTTCTAGAATTAGAGAATCGTTCTTTATTATAAGAAAGAAGTACTAGAAATAAAGCCAAAGTTTCTAGAATTAAAATTACACATGCGTATTTCCGCCCTTCTAAAGTCAATAAGCGGTCGTGTTATTCTTATTATTTGTTTGCCCCTTGCGTTGTCGTGTTGCGTGCGTCTTCCTAATTATAGAACGCCAATGAAATTAAACGAGTACGCTTTATGACCCCCGATGCGAGATAACTTAATATGAGATCCAATTTTTACCTTTATAAGAAGATAATTGCTAATGAGGAACATAGGGGTTTTTAGGTGGGGGCTTGGGGTGCTAAGCCCCCCAAATCTCGAATTAGCCCCCTCAAATCCTACTGAGTGGCCTAGCCGCCTATATATAAACCAGGGGCTTAAGCGCCCCCCCCCCCAAATTAGAGGTCTAGAACCGCCTATGATAAGGAAGATAGGTACAGTAGTGTAATAGAGTAGGCAAAGAAGTTATTTATCAGGCACATGTTAAGTGCATATTCTAATGACATAAGGTGAAATAAATATTAGGGAATCAGATTAAGAAAATGGGCCAGGAGCTGAACAAAAATGAGACGGTATGGGGTTATTCCATTGACCTTAGGTTAGAAGACACGCATCTCGGTCCAGACGTGATTTTTGTGGGGGGGGGGAGGGCTCGGTTTTGCCGGGGGGTTTCAAATTATGATTGTTTGTACAGGACATAATATTTATAAACTCCGTAAGCAAAACACTTTACTTCTCCTGTTGTTTTCTGGTATTATTTGTGTCTAAGTATTTTAATTTGCAATAAAAATAACAATCCATCAATATTGTAATTTAAAAAAAAATTAAATGGGATTAAAATTTAGTAACATTAAATATTAAAGGTATTCAATCAAAAAAACTAACAAAGAAACTTAACACTACGTACCGACCAGAACTTAAATAGACTATTAATTAATACTTTAAGAACTTTAGTTCTTTCTATCCCTCTTGCTGAGACTACTTGTTAAAAGCTAGCAGCTTTGTTGAGACTTGTAAACTTTTACAGTCATTGACAACGGCAGGCTTGCACATTTAAATATAAGTTAAATAAGTTATTATTAATCAATTTAAAATCTGCTCTAAGGTAAACTGTACCTAAGCGTGACCTTTTCAATCAATAGTGAAATATTTTTGATTAATTTCATTCATAAATCGAAACCGCTGGCGCAATTTTCGAGCGTTTAACACCATTCTTCGGTAAAAGGTGCCGCATGCCGCCGCCGTGCAGTCTAGCTAGTTATAGCCTCATTCTGCTGTCCGCTTCGAGTCAAGGTACCTTAAAGATTACGACGAGCTCGCTAATACGATTATAATCGGTACGACATCGACCGTGGAGTATACCATGCATGGTTGACTGGATGGATCGATGTGACTGGGATCTAAGTACCAGATGGTTCATTGATTTGAGTACGTTTTAAACGTTCATTTACGTTCATGGGAATTAAATATATTATTTCTCGACTACCGCATTAAGAGTGTGCAATTTTATTGACAGATGAACGGATTTGAAAAATGATCTTTTAATTTTAACTGAACTACTACGACACTACAATGATTGAAGATATTCATACGTTTGTTCGGTTGAATAAAGTAAATAATTTCGTACGAGACACGCTTCTTGTTACTCTGTTGGAAATAGAGTAGGCCCCTTAGATTCTATAGCGAAGAACAGATACATTACTTTACAGATCTAGAATTTCGTCTATGGGGGAGGGAGAAACAGCATGTCTGTTACATGTATTATCAAAAAATATGTTATACCTAATCCCATAATAGGAAACATTTACATTTTTAAAGTACTGACCGGCGGCGGCTCGCAATTGTAAACTCTGGATTTTCCCTACCCCAGTAGCTCACATGCTGAGAAGCTAGAGCGCCGTCTGTACTGAAGGTTAACTCATCTGAGAACATTATCAGCTTTTACGTTGTTACTTAGAATTTCATCACCGAACCACAAAGGAAACATATTTGACCTTCTACAAGAATCACACAAATACGAATGATTCGGTGTACCCAAGTAATATGCAGCGTAAAAAATCTAAGAAATCAGACAAAAAACATTTTTGATCGATTTTCAAATCGTGTAAGTCCTATAAGTCTATACGCCACTCAATCTGCAGGGTTCCTGCAAATCGTACACAATTCGTATTAAATCGTGCCAACGAGATTATGATTATGTATATCTATTCGATTTGCAAGGTCTTTGGAAATCGTGTCTTGCAGATTGATGACATGGCATAGAGTGATGATAATCTGAACAGATAGAGCAGATTTATAATGGAAATAAAAAGAAGAAAATTTACTTATATTTAAAGAAAGTGCGAAGTCTTAATCTGTAACTCTCAAACTCATTTCGCTGTTTGATCTTGGTGTATCCCCTGAATAAAAATAGTATATTATACAACTATTATAAGTATTAATGGCCATTACATAAGAGTTGAATACACTATCTTTTCTACAATCATTTATTAATAAATATTAAACTGAACAATATTTATTTAATAGCAACAGCTAAACAAATTAAATTCTATCACTATCACTAAAAATTAATTTATTTCCACGCTTCTTAAGAGTAACCCTGGACTCTGTGATTGCTCCAAAATGTAAATAATGGTATCTCCTTTTTGTTTCTAAATCTATGGTCTACTTGTTGTAAAGAATATTCTTCTCCTAACATAGTTTATTATTAGTGGTTCCGACCAGTTGACTCTCTACTTGTACGGTACTAAATCATTATTTGGCAGTACTCCAAGCATCTCTCGTTTCAGAGATAAAATTAACATAGGAATAAATCTATTATTTACAGCTGATTAATTTAAATACAGGTGTTAGCCTAATGTAGGTAGACGGGCATGGTAATGTATTCATAATAAAGACAAGATATCATTTAATGATACTGATAGACACAACTAGCATTTAAAAACACAAATAGGAAAATGAGTTTGTGCAATGTTAGTAGTTGTAGATCGTATACAAACCCAAGGCGTTTATTCTTTGAAATTTGAACAATAGGTTGATTATTGCAAGAGTGCTATAAAGTGCATATTACATCTTTAAAGAGAATGACTTTCCATCTTAATAGCATTACGTGCAAAATTAACGGACTCGTTCTATTTAGCACATTAAAGAAGGTTTCTGCATTATATTGTAATTTCTATGTATGTGTGTATTTTCCGAAGAAAGGTAACGTAAGATAAAAAAATTCCTCAAAGTATGTCGTACAATGATGCATGTCTTGAATTATTACCTACTCTTAAACTTAAAAGGTAACAGAGGTCATAAAAAATGAAGTTTTTATTTTTAAGAAAATTAAATATGGTAAAGTTTTGACTAGAACTGACTAGTTTTGACTAGATCTGTGGCTCTGTTTAGAGAAACAGGAAGTGTGAATAGAAAGGAAGGCAGTGGCAGACCCAAAGTTCGCACTGCAGAAAAAGTAAACGAATTGAGGCAAATTGTTAATGAACACCCACAAACCCCTGTTCGGCGTTTAAGTCAGCAAGTAAATGTATCCTACTGAACCTGCAATACAGTTCTGAAAAGTGATCTGCATATGCACGCCTATCGTCTAAGCTCAGTCCAAGAATTGTTACCAAACGACCAGCCGCAGCAAATGCAATTTCCAGAGTGGTTTATGGGTAATTTGCGTAATAATGAAAACGTATTTAACACATCATTTTTTAATGACGGGGCATGGTTTTACCTCTTTGGTTGTGTAAATTCTCAACAAATGAGAATATGGAGTTCTAAAAATCCACATTTCTTTATAGAGAAGCCTCTGCATTCACAGAAAGTTGGCGTGTGGGCGGCCATATCGAAAAGCAGGTTAATTGGATTTTGACAATGGGCTTCAATATACAACGAAAAGAGAAAAACTGACATTTTTTGCTCTGAAAAGGACCGTTGGTGGAAACCTAACTAACTA
This sequence comes from Philopedon plagiatum, assembly GCA_963971165.1. NCBI lineage: Eukaryota > Metazoa > Arthropoda > Insecta > Coleoptera > Curculionidae > Philopedon > Philopedon plagiatum. Next base: position 101,191,237 of record OZ020193.1, read on the forward strand.
TAAAAAATCTACCCGAAGGAATTTATCAATGTTGTTCACTTGGTTTGACCGGGTCTAAAAAACAAAATAAACAAAAGACGAGCGCCTCCTCTTTGTAATAGTCTAGCGAGTAGGCTGCGCAACCATTACCATGATCACGGATTTTATACCATAGCATGGATAGGAATTCGATAGAAGTTTCTATACAGGGAGACTCATTTATCAGATCTTAAAATTACCTAAACAACTGTAAAAAGAAAATATTCATAAATCCTGATGTAATAATAATATAGTAAATTAGAGCTTCATTTCTTAAGAATATCCTGTGCTTTCCGACACAACAAATTGTAACCTAAAAAACCTGAGCAAGCAAGTAGAAAAGTAGGTTTTACGAAAGTTATGTTATAACCTTTATAAAACCTATTCTGCCACTTGGAAAGTTCAAAAATGCGGGTTTAACTCTCACTTTGCCCTTTATTTTATCTAAAAAAATAAAGAAAACAAAGAATACGACAGAGTATACACAGAAAAAACTGCTAATCTATTTTCAATAATAGTATTATTTTTGACTACTGTCACATTAGTTATATTAAAGTTAATATTGTCTCAACAAAACATTATTGAAATAATCCATTTTTTTTAAATATAGACTCATTACTGGAGTTCAAAAGTATTCCTACTTTAGAAAACTATATTAAGTACCATTTTTGCAATAACCAAAATATTATTGGAAACCTATAAATATCTATTATTTCTTAGAGTGCAGAATTGTTAGAGCCAAAAATTAAACTATTTGATGAGAATGCTTAAATATAATTGGGCGAAAAATAGCAATTTGAAGGCGGTGTGATTCAAATTAGAATATATTTTATTAAACGAACAAGAACTACAGTTTAAATAGAAAAATCTAAAAATAAAAATCCTTACATCATGTTAATTAAAATAAACACTCCAATACAATATATAAGGTATTAGAGAAATAATAAAAAATATTAATCCAATGGGTTCGGTTCTATTGTTGGCTGCAATATTACTTCTATTGTTCGCGGACATCCTTTGAAGAGGTTAAAATTGTGCTGTTGGTATTTGTTCGTTGAACGCAGCCTGTTTGTTTATTGCGTTAAAGGTACGCCAAAAATAATAGATATTTTGCAATTCTGGGGACTGGAGCAACTCATTTTTGTATTTTATGGTATGTAAGTAAAACAAATATATAAATCTTTCCAATAATAAGTCTTTCGATTAAATAAGATGTATATTCTTACAAATAAACGTTTACCGAAACCAATAATATATTTTGTGTTGGATTTAGAATAAGGTATTACTGCATCAAATAACTGTTATATTTAAACGACCTATTAAAAGCCAATGAAAAACCTTATATTTCAAGCAATCTTATAACCTATTGATTAACAATGATATATTAATCATTGAAAGAAACCGAATTTGTATTGTGCAATACAGAATAGAGTGTTACATTGAGTGAATTGATATCTAATTCAATATACGACAGTGCTTTTTCTGTGTACATAGCTGACCACCCTATATATACCTGCATAAAGTATAAATATATAACCTATAGTTTAAAACCATTCATGGTTCACTGTAATCACTCTAAATCATAATCTTCAGCAAAATGCATTGTATCTATGAGTAACAAAAATGCCATAAGCAAACTAGAAGAAATAGGATCTTGGGAGTATTATTTTTTTAATTACCTTAACAACTATAATTTACACTAACTACAAACTATCATAAACATTTGCGATCCTCTGCATGGATGGAATCCTGTGAAGCAATTGGATCATGCTTATCAGAAAGGAACTAAGCACCAATTTGAAAATATTAAACAAAATTGCTTTAAAGTTACAGAGTTGCATATGTATAGGAATTTTGTTGATTCACCAAAGAAGATCGCTCTATGTTTTAAGTCCCTGATTGAAAAGATGTTCTTGGCAGACAGTCTTTTTAAACACGGTGGTTCACTATCTCGCGGCTATTCCATAAACAGAGGAAGCAGCAATATTTTCTAGTCCCTTGTTGCATTTCCTTAAGTACTGCAATCACTTTAAAATCAGCACAAATATTGATTTTATTATTCGTAATTGCTGGGAATAGACTGCATCGCCATTATTAATAATAATAAGTTAATTTTTTCAAATATCTATGTTCCACAATCACAAAAGATGATGTCGATCCGATGTAAAACTGTGACACGACGGGGTCAAAGAAGAATGGTACTAATTATATATTTTTTAACAAGTTCAATTTCAATTTTTAAAAAAGCATTGATCACCTAAACCATTCAACAAATAATATTGTTACAATTATTGCTAATAAGCTACTTACCATTTTCATTTCTCAGTTGGACGTCGAATGATGTGTCAAAATTTAAAATATCGTTACTTTCTTCAGCGGAATGTGGCAGTTTTTTGATCCTATGCAATATGGTACCCAATGAACCGCTGGTAAAATTTTCGGCCGGCTCGATGTAGTAATTGGCATCTGAGGACCTTATGTAACCGGTCTGTAACAAAAGAGAGTCCAAGTCAAATATGGCTGATTTAACTGATTTTAAAGATGTGAAGATGTGAACGATTATTTAGTATTGACGAAATGTCATCGAACATTATCAAACATATGGCGAAGACAACAGGTGCATTCAGGGCTTGTCTTCGATATATTCAGAGTAAATATTTATGGTCAGTCAGTTCAGGTTTGTTTCAACAATGCAATGGGCCATTTTCCTAAATTTTGGTGGCGTTATAAATAAACTTTTTTAAAATAGGGAATTCTTTGGGTCTATGGATAACAAATTAAAAAATGCATTGTTTAAAACTCTTTTAAAATTACGTTATCTATTAAAACAATGTTAAAACAACGAAGCTCAGAAAAACCACTCATATTTTTACAATATTTAGACTACCTTGAATTCATTCTTTAATAATTAAAATCTTGACTTTCACATACTTTTTTAATAATAGAATTATCCTTTTCAACACCGTTGTTTTTTTTAAGCGTATTTCTGTGGAAATAAACCTCTTTTAATCTTTTAAAAAAATATTAATACACCACAATCAAATAAACTCCTTAGGACGCGAAACAGATTCAGGTTAGTTTACACAACCTGAAATCCCAATCAAAGGATAATGCTCTATAAATTTTCTCCGGTGTTAAAATGTTTCTGTAAAGATGCCCATCTATCATTAATTTCATTAATAATATGGTTAAATGAATCACTTAAAACAACACAGACTGGTCTGGAGATCTGTATCTAATTTTAGAACGAACATCTATTGAAACCTGGATTTTGGACGATATACATTTTGCGAAACTCTAATTAAAGGAGAACAACTGATGCCTTGATGAACTAGTTTATCGTGTACCATATTTTCATATACAGGGTATTATGAAATTCACTGCATATATTGAAACTGGTAAATCCAGGTGTGAATTCAGATTGAAGAAAAATGTTCATAAATGGCGAGTTGAAAAAACCTCATTTTCATCGTTTTGCTGGTAATTTTTGAGAGGCGCATGACTTATTCTGCCGTGTTAAGAATAAAAGTCGTATCTGCATTTTTATGGATTTTTAGATTTTCGAGGTTATTTGCGCCGCCCGTCAAGGTTATTCATCTATTTGTTAGATACACAAACGGTCAAAAACTTAAATCATTCATTTGTCGTAGGTGCAATTATTGCTATTGTGGTAAGCAAAATTGTCCAAAATACATTATGTTAAGTTTGTATGTCGTATCTGCAGTTTAAATACGGCATATATTCTTAACATGTTGCAGATACGACATGTTCACTAAACAGTAAGTAGTAAGTAATTTGTCTGTTTCGGCAAATCCTCTAGAATTTGACGAATAAAGGTCAAAATCACAGTTTAATTAATACGATTTATTAGGGCATATTTTCATGTAGTTTTTTAATTAGAAATTTTGTTTTAGTTAAAATGTACAACAATAGTAATATATCTGCTGGGTGTGGGATATAGATATACTGGATATCTGACATTATTAAATACTTACAACCAATTTGTTGTTGAATTTATGCTGTACACGACTATTAAATAGTGAGCCACGACATTTTATTTATTGTGCATGTTAGCATGTTAAGCCAAACTGTCGTAACTAACAAAAACATTATTTAAAGCCCAAATAAGGAGAAGGAGAATACACATTTAAATTCCATACAAAAAAATATATAGACTTTGATAATAGAAATACTCAGAATGGCATAGTGAGAAATACATTTTTTAAAATTTTCTTAAAGATTATAAATATGCAGATACGACTCTTATTCTTAACACGCTAGTATTGTTGTAAGCAGTTCGACAGATCACGTGCCTGTCAAATAACCCCAGCAAAACGACAAGAAAAAAGAGAGGGGGGACAGGGACAGGGAAGCAATTGGGAGATAACATGTATTTTCTAGTATGTGTACGATAAAGAGGCACGTACTTTTACTTCTCCACAGTAATACAATTTAGTATTATAATAGTGACAATATGTTTTAAACTTGGTTGTGAATTTAGTTTTCTCAAAAATGTTAAGAGATGTAGGATATTAAAAAAGGAACATCAGAATATTGCCTTTCCCAAATGCATTAATGCTCTGCTTATAAGTTATAATAAAGAACTCTTGGTAAGCAGCAGTTCATGTTAATATTTTTACGTAATTAGTCGTACTTTAAAACGTCCTTATGCATTAAGAACGATCTATATAATATCATTGCAAACTCGTGTTAACACGTTAAAAATTAACCTATTAAAATTAACTCTTGGCATCATCAAGTTTATAATCTTGATCTTGGCTTATCTGATCTTAATTGAAAGCAATATTTATTATTATGATATTTAAGTGTGAGAAACTCAATTTCGCACATCCTACAATGTCTAGATTAGATTCAAGTTTTTTGCCGAGCTTAGATCTTATCTAAGAAGTTGTATAAAAATGCGGATATTAACTGGTAAGGTTTGTGTCAAGATTATCATTACATCGAATTTTTTGTATTTAGATATTCTGTACTAATCTACATTCAACCTAACTACGTCACGCATTCTTCAAGTAATAAACAAGCAGGAATTCCGTACTTTTGCACAAGACTCTTTTGAGCCAGAAAATACTTCTTCCCTTCCGGCTTACAGACTCTCTATGTTTCCCAAATAAGACCTTACCTAGAATACTATTCTCACATCTGGGCAGCGGTATCACCCCGATATTTAACATCCTTGATTCTGTCCAAAAGAGAGCCATTCGACTCATCAGTGACCCAATCATCACGAGAAAACTCCCTTCTCTCGCTCATCGCCGCGCTGTTGGGGATTTATCCCTTTCCTACCGATACTTCTACGGATTTTGATGTAAATAACTTTCTTCTTTCTTCCTTTTTATCCATTGCTTGTCCACTCTTGAACATAGGCCTTTTTCATTTATCTCCACGTCGTTCTGTCCTATGCTACCATGTTTTTCCTGCTACCACTTCCCACGCTTTTTTTATTCGAAGTTACAATACCACGTTGACTTTTCATTCAGATCCAATCTTACAAAATGGAAAATTAACACACTTGATAACTTCTTTTTGCATGAAAAGTTTCGTGTAAATACTTTAAAAGATTATTTCTTCTTAAATTTACAGCAACCAGAACATTTAACAACATGTTCGACATAGAGCCTTATCTTTACACGCCCAAAAAATTACTTTCTTATTTATTTTTGAATGTTTCTACCCAGAAGGCACCACAAATAATAATTTGATTCTTCCAATATTATCTCGCCAACGTGTAACCCAAATCTTGAACCGCTCTGGGCGCCAAACGAATTTATTCACTAAAATATTATTTTCGAGGTGCCGAGATATGAATCAGTACAAGTCCTAATCAATGAAAAAGTCAATAAATTCGAGTCGTAACTACAGGTTTGGTAGATAATGGCCATTCCTTGCGTGTAAAAGGTATTTTTTATTGTCTTGCTGTTTAAAGAAGAGTGAAAGCTCTGCGAATATGATAAAAAACATTAATTTAACTCTCTTCCGTAGATTACTCCTGTTTTTCTTTAATTATATAAATATTATTATAGATAATTATTGATGCAATGAAATGTACCAATGCAATGGTTAAAATACAAATGAAGGATTATTTAGGTATTTTGTTTCTGGTAATGGTGTTGGACTCAATGTTTTTTACCCATTCTCACGGTGTGCCCCGACTAAGTTTAACCAAAAGGTCTTCCCACTCCCATTTTTTTTTCAGAATTTGTTAAAATGGGGTGGTCTAAGTAACTTAAGTCCAAAATGAAAATCCTAGATCAATAGTTTAAAAAGAAAAGTTGATTTTACTCATTTTTTTTAGGTTAAATGACTTTCCAGCGATGGTGGATGAACTCCGATCACTTAAAATTGGCGGTGGGGTTGACCTAAATCTGTGATCTTGGAGGAGGGGGGGGGGGGTGCAGCTATACTAGATATTATGATGTTGGTAACTTCGTAATTGTAATATTTATCCATACAAAAATCTAAATCTTATATACAAAAAATCGAATCCTTTTGATGTATCGCGGTTTGTTTTATTGGACTATAAATTCAGAGTTTAGAAGCAACTGGAATACAGACGTCCAGATGGTAACGCGAACAGGCGATTAGGCGAATTTTTTTATTGCGACCTTGATTTTTTTTCTGGTCGGGATCTTGTGAAAAAGTGTAAGTTATCTTTGCGTCATTTTCAAAGTAAACTACTAATAAACTTATTGGTAGCATTTAGTAGTAAATAGATGGTGGAAGTTAATTTTTATACAACTACAAGTTTAACGGTTTAAATTACAACAATAAAGATCTAATTCCTTGTGGTAGTCCAGTATTTATGATGTTTAGCAATTACCTTTTGTTGCATTCAATTCCAAAAAGAAAAACTCTAAGAATAAATCAACAATAGATGTTATATACATACGCTCTTCCTTGTAAAACCTCTGGAATATTCGGGAAATTTCGCTTCTTTTCGTCTTCTTTCGTCAACATCTCTTTTGGTAGTATATTTCAGGCAGCTTTAGATTGCAATAACAGATCGAAAAACGAAATTTACAATGTGGACTGAGTCACAATACATAAGAGTATGATCCACCTATTCTTTGATCCTGCATCACCCCAACTTTTGGGGTTGAAAGAATGAAAATATCATTTTTTTCATTTCTCCCTTTATTTGTGTGCTAAACCCTACCTTTGCGCCGAATTTCAATATTCTAGGGAAACGGGAAGTATCCAAAATTTTGGTGATCAGTGAGTGAGTGAAAGAGTGTCAAAATTTGGTTAACTTGAAGAGTAAAAGAGATAGAAAAATAAACTTATCAGGTTTATTTAAGTTTGCAAAAATTTCCCCAGAAAGCAAACTTAAATCATATAATCGCCTCCAGTGCAAAAACATGGGGGTCACTTCGGACACTACAGTGCACTGTGGTTCCCGGTCCATATAAAGGTGCGACAAAAATCGAAAATTTGTTAGTGAAGCCTGAACCCAACCCAACCTCACAGATAAGGCAGCCACTTCGCTTGATGCTTTCAATTCCGATGACAGTAAAGCAGTAAAAAATGTTTTGCTGGGAGTGTTATTTATAATTTTGGATAGTTCGGTCCTAGTACATGTTAGAGCAAGTTATAAATTTGTGGTATTTTACCATGAGATTTTCGATTTTTGGAACCCAAACTTTTATTTTAGAAATAATGTGTCTTATTAACTTTTCAAAGTACTTTAATTTAATTAATTTAATAGATCTTGCGTCATTTAATTCCCCAATGAGCTGCTATAAAACATTACGCATTAAATGTTGCTTTTGTACAATATTGTTTATCTTTATTTTATTGGAAAATAAAAACTAATTACACTACGCACTCCAGCAAATGAATTCCCGTAAAATACTTTATGTATTTTTTCTTTTATAAGGTCAAGTGCCCCATCTGGTTTAACATAAAAACAACATAAACACTCTTGGTTAATTGTTAATTTTAATGTCGGTTTTACTTTTACTACACTCAGTTATTGCTTGCGTATTTGTTAATTAATTTAATATTATTGCAATTAGTTATGTTTTGGTTTTTATTATAAATCAATATATTAACAAGGTACACGCAAAAAGAGTTCTTAAATTAAAGAAAATTACTTAAATATAAGTAAACCTTGTCGTTAATATAATTCAAAGAAATATTTCTTTAAAGTGACACACCCATTGACATGGGTATGGTATGATACCACTCATAATCAGAAATCAACCCCTTTAACGCAAAATAATTTGACTTTATTCTTTATCACAATCGAGCAAGTAGAATCCAGGAACAAAATTCCTGTTGACTGCTACCCGTCTTATATTTGACAAGCTGTACGTATCAGCAGACGTGTTACTTTATATCAAACCTGGACTATAGGTAAGGTAAAAAAGGTAAATTGAACCGTTTGAAACGCGGTGTTACACAAGAGTGATGAAGGGTAAGTTGGGTAGACAAAACCAACAATAAATCGTATTTATGAAAAGAGGACTATATGGAATACCATCGGACTAAGAGACAGGATGATAGGGACATATTATCTTAAAACATAAGGTGGCCTCTGCAGCTTGAACAGCCAAACGGAGGAGAGTGGGGCAACTTTTTGCAAATTGAAATAAAAACCACTTTTTGTAATTTAAAACTAAAGAAATAAACATTTAAAATGGAATATTAAAAGTGCTGTATAATAATATGCAAAGTATTCTGGTAATTCGAGATATTGTTAGTTCTATGAACACTCGGGCCCAAACAGATTTCCCAGAAAATTATTTGGAAAATCAGACAATTCTTTTCACTAATGTTATCCACGTATAAAAACAAATTAAGTTCAGTTTATTTTATTAGATTTTATATTTAAAAAGCCGAAGCGAATACTACGAATTTTTAGTCGGCCAGATGGCAAAACAGACGTCCGAACGATTTTTTATTATGACCTTGATTTTCCGCTTGGGAGACCTTGCGAAAAGTGTGAGTGATTTTTTTAAACATGCTAGTTACTTGGCGCTATGTTGGTTATTTTTAGAAGGGTGTTGATAGATTTTACTGGCAAGTAAATGAACCGTTGTGGTAAACTACACAAATACTATTTTTATGGATCTTAAAAGCAATCTAAGCTTTAAGTTAAAATATGTAATAAATGCGGATGGTGATTTTTAAATTACCTTTGTCTGTATATGTAGATAAACCTATTACCTTGAGGAAAACCATTATCAAAATAGCTTTCTTGAAATACTAACAGTTTTATTTGTAAATAATTGCTTGCAACTTCTAAATCAATTTTTTTAACTGACGTTATTTGCGTTCTTCGCTAACCACTTACTATTTGCATGGATTTTCGAGCCACCCTGTGTAGTTTTAGAAAACACAGGGTTATGTTCTATCCTTCCTGTTATTTGCCTGTAGGTTCATTTCATCTTTAAAATAATCGGTCTTCATTACCTCTCCATGCCAGTTCAAATGCGCACATATGAAAGAGCTTCCTCTGCAGCTCACCTGGACAATCTTCATCCCGTAAAGAGGCCACCCAACCTGAGCATAAATATTTTTTATGCCGAAAGCTGTGGCACTCTAGTTTCATTTATCTGACTTTTCCTGTAGCATTTTTCTTTTAGCGTTCCACGACCTTTTTTAAAACTTATGTCGGTAAATAGGTTAAAAGAAATAAAACTAACTAAAGCACTTTTCCTGCAACGTTTTTGCGGTTGTATTTCAAATAGATTTCACACAGTTCCCCTTATAATCTTCCCCGCTCTCTTTTTTTCATGTTAATTTCTTTCGTTATATGCCGTATAGAATTCTTCGTCTTTACGGTATTGATGGGAACCGCTTTTTGTACAGCTTCTTCTATTTTGTAAAGCTTGAAAACCGGCAAAATTTATCCCTCCATAATTTTCTCGACAAAACACAGGTAAAACTCTATTAATGCTATCTTTTCATTGGCTGTAAAAAATATGAGTGGAATAGAAAATGATAAGGATGCTTTAATAACTCTTTTTCTAACTGAACGAGATTCGAAAATTAAAAGGAAATTCAGAGTGATTCCCAAAGCACCAGACTGTATTACGTGATTTTAAAACCAGATTGTAATATGTAATGAAGGTATATACAGCTGGAGATAGGTCGTTATCAAACATCCTGACCAATAAGCAAGACGCCATTTCACATGATGTGCACGATTCCATCAGTCTCTAGCCATAGGGAACTAAACAAGTACGAAATTATATTACGTGAATATGAACTTGTAAAATGAGGTGGAATTATAGTGCAAGGGATGATCACCTAGCTGCACGTTGTGGTTAAGATGGTTATTTATTTACTTTTTACATCGCAACTTAATCAAAAAGTTAGTTCGGATAATAAAATATCCAGTAGTTATTTATTTTCTGGACCTGTGGTTTGATTTGCTAAAAAGCTCATTTTAATTTTGTATCGGCTGTAATAAAATGTTTCCCGTTGACGTTTAGTAGGAGGAGACGCAACCATTCAGATACTATCCTAAAATAATAATAGTTTTCGTCTTTTAAACGATAATATGTAAAAATTGTGTTGTTTTAATTTTGCGTAAAAAAATATGAAAGTAGGTAATAAATTTTCTTCATATAAAAATTTTAATTGTGTTTTGGTGGACTACAAGAAAGTCACAAATACTTAATGAGTTTTGGTTGCATGATAGCAGAACAATAATTGATACTGTGGTCGATATTAATCCAGCTCTGAACAACTATTATCTGCGGTTAGGTCGTGTTAAAGGTGGAAGACCATTTAAGACAAAAATGAAAAGTCAACAAGGAAGTGTTCCACGTAGGGGAGACCGGTGACAATTGTAACAAGTGTCAATTGTAACAAGTGTCAATTGTAACATTCAGTATACGTCCGCCCTCCGCCGGATTATCGCGAACCGAGTTACACATGTTCAACGGTTGTTGACAGATCTTCCTTTAGATTGTTAGTTGCTTTAAGAATTCTAATGAATATTGTTGTTACGATCTGAAACGTGACTTTCAACAGGAAAAGTAAGTATTTATTTTTATTTTCTTTTGTAAATAATTTCTTAACCATATTTTCAATACATATTTAAAATATACCACTGAAATATGGATTATATTGACAACATAATCTTATAATAAGAACACTTTAGGAATTAGATTACATAGTTTAATAATGTAAACAAATCATATATGTCCTTTGGTGTCAATTGTAACATGAATAAAGGTGACGATTGTAACATGTTACAAGTGAAACCAATGTAAAAAGTGTGTATCATCACAATGTATTTCTTTATAGAACGCTTTACAGTATGAAACCAAACATTTGTGGAGATCTCATGCCGTGCATACGGAAGAAAAAATACTCGTATATTAATTTAAAATTAATAATTTGTAAATTTTTCCCATAAGAGTCTAAGCCAAAAATTTTGAGTAAAAAAGTCTTCTTCCGCACGAACGATATACTTAACTCAGGTGAAGAGTAAGGTCTTTTAGTAATGTTAACATACCCACGTTTCTTATCTAACATTTTTCATTTTAAAAGAATATTTTACTTTGCATTTGTATATTTTCAAATATTGTTATTGATATTTTAATAGAAGTTACTAATACAGATTGTTACGAATTTGTCGTGTTTTTTTTTGGTATATTTTTGTCGACTTTAACAACAGAAAAAAAACTTTTTTATTTGTGTAACCCTTTGTTTATTTTTTAATGTTATTATTTGTATTCAAATAGGATATTTAAAATAAAATTTAATATGTTTGTACGTATTGTTACTACTGACACCTGTGTCCGTTACAATTACCACCAGTCCGGTGTCAATTGAAACACTTGTCATTGACTTGAATTATATGTTCTAAACAAGAAACTAGATATTTTTTCTACATTCTAAATTTATTAGGTTACTTACAAAGCTCGGGGACATCCTCAAAAAAAAATCAATAAATTAGAACTGACAGGTAAGGTTGTAAAAAATCATATTTGTTTTTTGTTACAATTGTCACCGGTCTCCCCTATAAGCAAGGCTACCAGGCTGGCATTTTCTTGAAAGTAAGAGAGTGTAAGCAGTTCTTATGTCCTGGAGCTTACGTATATAGAGAGCAAATTCCGATATGTGTTGCATACGCAATCACAGTACATAAAAGTTAAGGCTTGAGTCTGGACAGCGCAGTCCTTGATATGGTTACTTTATATCCTCTTGTGGTCACGCTTACGTTGCACTCTCTAGAGTTACGACCTAAATGAGATTCTTGAGAAACGACCTTTCAATGCAAAAAAAAGTTTATTCAAATTGGACCACAGCACAGGTTCAGAAAATAAATAATGGAAAACTACGCCGATTTTCCTCTAGCCCTGGCTCATATTTTTACCTTAACAATTAATTTATTAACATTTTTATTATTATCGTATTATCGTATCATCTATCAATGTCGATTATAAAACTAAAATTTTCACATATAACGCGGTTTATACATTTGTTTTTATTGCAGAACAATTACTCTACGATTACAAACGAACACTCATACTCAAAAATATCACTATTTTATTTTTTATTTTATAAGGTCAAGTGCCCCGTCTGATGATCTGACATTAAAAAGAATACTAACAAGTATTAAATAATTACTTTGTACTATAGATCTTTATTTAATTTCTGTTCTTGTTTTGTTTTTTTAATAGGTTTCATTATTTATTATATTCATCTCATCAGTTGTTAAATGCACAGACATTGAATTGTCTGATTTCGATTCTATTAATATGCTGACTTGTTATGATTGCTCAATTTTCGGTGTGGTTTTGTTTTCATAGTATTTAATATATTTTTGAATTTAAATTTAATTGAATAATAACTTAATATAAGGATGAACCAAACGGCACTTCTAAGGTAACGTAATATTTCTAGAGTAACTTAATTTAAAAATAATGCCCCATGAGTAACAGTTCTTTTTATGCAATCTTGACCGATTTATTTTGAAAAAAATAATTGCCGCTGTTTTTTGACTTATCACAGCAAAAATCGGGAAGCTATACTGACGTGAAAACAAGCAAATCATAAATATTACGGGAATAAAATTATAGCTTGTGACTCAACAGCTGTCCAAGTGGGATAGTTTTATATCTAATCTAAATCATAAGATACCGTTGAAAATTAAAATTTGTATTGTTGCTGTTTGCCAAATTTTTATGTAAATTTTATTTTAAAAAATCCTAGATGTACCCAAACCTAATGTTTATTTTTACCATAATTGTAAGAATGAGACAACCGAGTGTTGTCTGTGAATTTATTATTGAGATTTTCGCAAATTTATGAAGGAAAAACAATTAAAATTTTCCCTAATAGGACTAAATTCATGTTAGCAATAATTCCCAAGATAAAAATCGTTTAAAACCAAGGAAATCGCACCTGTTTAGTGAGTCTCGGTGTTGGCTTAGGTCTCACTTATTTTTCATTTTTTTTTAATTTGGTTTTTAGTTTTTAATGTACATGTATTTTATTGTATATGTACATGTATTTTTTTATTGCAAAAATCATGGTAGGAAGCTATTACAAACCCAAAAATATTATTTTGAAGATAATTACTAGGATAATTTAGCTAAAAAAAATGTTTACCTCTCGGTATGTTTATGACAATTTAAAAAGTGTCCTTATTTTCTACTATGTAGACACTAGATCTAAATATTTTGTTTGAAATAAGAAAAAAGTTACCCGAATAAAAAATAAATCATTCCCCGTCTCTTATGCATCGTTGCAACTAACTGATATAACAGTCAGTGACAAGAAAGGTAAACATATATGTGCTTTTTAATATAAATATAGTTTCCTTCAAATCAGTTAACTCTAGCAAAACCTACAGATTAAACCTACATAAAAAAGCTAACCTGGCAAACCTGAGCATGCTCACATATTACACAATAAAAACTTGCCATTGTTCATTTAAAATTACAGCCTTCTGTTGCATTTTCATACATCCTTGCTAAGCTGCTGCTTACTACGTTAATTTTCTTTTAAATTCAACACGTAACCTTCGGTTCAACAAACTTTTTTTTTCAGATGAAATAAATTATTGCTTAATGTCAGCCGTGACAACTTTCATAACAATAATTCAGAAGGAATATCAATGAACCTGACAAAACGATTGCTTTAAATTCCGATTTTGGAAAAACAGGTTGAAATTTGAAATTTCGTGCCAGGTGGCAAAATACAGTGTTGACTTTTTAAGGTTGGAAATTAAATTAATATTTTATATGAGAATGTCATTTATCTGTCAACACTAAAATGACAATAGTTTTAATTGTTGATTTAAACCCTTCAGAATAAGATTACACGATAATCATGCACTAGTAATAGCACTAGTGCATCATCAGCCTTTTTTTTTGTAAAAATAGTATTGATAGAAATAAACTCTAAGTAGCTTCTGTTTTATTTTCTGCTTTTTTAGTTGCAAAATATGCAACGTCGTTTGTAAATAAACAACATTTATTTTTTATTTTCAATTTTTTTTAATATAAACTTAACAAAGTTACAGGTATTTATATCTAACTATAAAAATTGTTTCAATTAAACACACAATTGTTATAATTATTGATTATTGGCCCGCCCCCGCTTGGTCCAGATACTATGATGTTGTTAGTGGTTGCGGAAAATGTAGCAGCAACTACTTCTTTGTTTTCAACATTCTCCCTCAATTTTGTGACAAGGTTTTGATGAAACTACTGATCCAGTAGTAAACCGGATTTAATACAGGGTGACTAAACGAAAACGAAACGTCGGCCTTTTTGGGTGTTTACTATTTGTTATGAAAAAAACGCTTGGACACGTCGATTTTGTTTCCGAGCGGGAAACTTCTTGAGGACATACTCAAACCCCTACCTGCCACCCCTTGGGCCAACTCGCTAATAATATTCCAAATATTTTCATTGAAAATATGTCGAGGAACACCCTGTATATTTTAACAAACCTTATGTCATTTTTGTTTATGGAGATATTGATATTTATGTCATATGTCGTCAAGTTACACCCAATTATTTATAATGATTTGTTACATAAATGAGACTTCGAAATTTTCCTTATTGTATTTTTTCGTTGTAAGGAATTTTTTACTTTCATGCATTTTTAAGTGACATAACATTACCAAAAATTTGTGTTTAAATTTTACAATCAGACTTGTATTGTGATGGATTCTTGCTTTCCAAAAAGTTAATATGTTAAATTTAATATCTTGGTGCAAGAACTATTTGGTGGTATGGCTTGGTAATATATATAATATACACACACACAAAGAAATCTTAAATTAAATGTAAATACATTGAGTGTACATTTGTTATAGTGAAAAATTAAGCTTTTGTAATATTCATAGAAGGTAATCACAATAATACCTTAAGATTTTAGAAAACTTTGTTTTAAGGACCGCATTCTACAACAAAATTCAAATGTTTTTCGAGTAACTCTTTATAGAAGTACTACAAATTGATACCGATAATAACAAAGTCTCTATAATAAAAAAACAATCGCCCCTATAAGAATTCCAGGTATTTCCGCAGCTTTAAAACGTGGTCGGTTCTATTGCTATTCTTACTATTTGCCTGCCCATTGTGTTGTCACGTCGCGTGCGTCTTTTCTAATTTGCTCTAATAAAATAAAACAAGTAGCCTCAGGCTACTAGTTCAACTGATGCCGTTTCTTCGTGCTTGTTATTGGTGCAGTCCCTGAATCAGTGTATGTAGTATTATAAGAGGGCCATAACAAATTTTTGGCGCCCTCTTCTTCTACTGATTTTGCTATTGCTATTTCTTTATGTGGAAATAAGGAGGTTTAGAAATCAAACGTCCCATTTATCAATCCAAGAAAATATACGTTTATTTATTATATTTACTATAATAATATTGCTTCTCTTTAAATTGATAACCAATTTAGTTACATAATGATATTAAGTGATTAAAAAATTCAAAAGTTTTATTTCAAATTCACCTTTCGCTTACTGGAAGGAAGTATGTTCAAAGACATGGATTTCCCTCTTTAAAGAAATATTTCGTTCAATTATATCAAGAACAAGTTTTACATATTTTAAAGCCATTTTCTCTAACTTAAAGGTGGGTACTGACTTGAGCAAATTTACGCGCACGAACGGTTTGCGCGTAAAAATGATCAGATGAGTACGGCGCCAACTGCCACGAATGTATGTGAGCGTAAATTTTTTCCCCGCACAAATTAGGGATGGGAAGACCCGGTTCTTTTTCGTGACCCGGTTCTCAGCAGATCATTCATTAAAATGACCCGTTCATCAAGACCCGTTCATATGACCCGTGATGCTGATTTTCTCATTGATTTATCCATCAGATCAGATGCTTAGCTAAATAAATATGAACGTTTGGATACTTTGTTTTTCTTTATTTAATTGAACCTTTTAAAACAAAATATTTAATATAGATCAGAGCAACCACAATTACAATCATTAACTTTATATAAGTGCCTATTGTTAGCTTACGATGACCCTAAAAGTAAAATAAAATAAGGCATAAATTTATCTGGCTTACAACCCGTCCACAATTCAAAGCCATCGAAGCAAGACGCGCTGCATCAGCGATTGGATCGATTGTTGAACGGGCCGTTTGTTTAAGTTTAACACGACCGAGTCGACCGACAGATAACCCGTCTGGATCACCACTTCGTTCGTGTTCGTGTTTCATCTTTTTGTCACAGCTCGCACATACACCCGGTCTTCGGGTCATATGAACGATAGGGTCACAGAGCGTGATTGATTCAATCACGGGTCTTTCGAAAGACCCTGTCATTGTGAACGGGTCGTTCATGAACGACGCATCCCTAGCACAAATACATTCCGGATTCCGGCGGCTGTCGGTCTTCTGCCAAGATCAAAGAATTTTCGTGTGCGTAAAACGCTCAGTCTGGACGTAGTTGTATTTATTTATTGTTGTGCGTCTAAACACGTTAATCAAAATGGAGTGGAATAATGAAGTGTTGCTCAATTCAACAAAATCACTGGAACAACAATTTGCGCGCACGAATGTAATGAAACAAATAATTTTCGCGAACAAACATATTTGCGCGTACAGCTTTTTTTTGTGCGTACGCAATTCGTGTGAGTAAATTTGCTCAAGTCAGTACCCACCTGAGTTTCCTTTCTGCGTGTAAATTATTTTAAAAATAAGGTAATTATACCATAAATTGTACAGCAGTTGTAAAATTTGTTACTCGCGAAGTTTGTGCAAAATGGATTTTTAAAAATAATTTTGAGCATTAAATATCGCTAATATTTAACAATTAATTAAGGAAAAGCATTAAACCACGTTTCGTTGCCAAAATTTTGGTAATAATCGCTGGGATGCAATTTTAATAATATCCGGCGCCAAATATTAGAGAACATAGTGTTCTCCAATTTTTAAATATAGACCGGGGCCAAGTTTACAATAAAATAAATATTATTTAAATTTCGAAAAGTAAATGCATCTGAAAATTTTAGAAATGAGGATTTTCGTTTAACGTTATGTGTATTTTAAATATTGGGTAATAATTTTGGGAGAATCGTCTTTGTTATTCTTTTCCTTTTTAATGTAAATTTAGTTTGTTCAAACTTCTGATTCGGTGAATTCACGAAATGCTAAAAATAAATATTTAAATCGTTTAAAAATTTAGAATTAGGGTATGAACTGCTAATTTTTTAGCATCTGAAACCCTTGTTATAAGAAACAAGCCAAGAGATTTGTACAAAACCAGTTTTTATGGAAATCTATCGAAATCCATTCTTTGCACCTTTTGATACCAAAATGATTCTGCCAAGATTTGAATCATTGCATTTACAAAAATTATTTCAAAAAGGATCGCCAAATTCTAATGTCCTAATTGCAAAATAGGGTAAGATGCCAATTGTGCGTTATAAACTATCACCAAGTATAGTAGAAATGGTCGTGTTGCAATATTTGACTAATTTTAATTGAAATTAAAGCTAACCTATTAAAATGTATATTAATCTGTTAATACATCCATTAGGTTTTTCGTATACACTCAAACTAGTTTTTGTCTTACTATTTACCAACTTATAAATTAGAATTAATAAATTATGAACGAAAATGTTGAAATATTACGAGGGACCATATTATGTGACGATTATTTTTATGTCCTCGCATATATATTTTATAAAATTGGGTTACATATTGTGCAATTGTGCAACAGTACGTTAAAATATAGGACAATGGTTTTGTTTTACGAGCAATAAATGAACAATAAAGTGTTATGACTCTTTCAATATTAGAAATTATCATCATAAATACAATGTTTCTGTTTTTTTATTATTAGGGAAATTAAACCGCCAAATTCACTATTGCTAGAACGGGTATAATTTGATTATTAAGGGTTTAAATTAACAGGTGAAAGAATAAAATATTTAAAGAAAAGGGCAAATTTTTTATTAATAAATATTAAACTGAACATTTATTTAATTTAGTTACAGATAAATAAATTAAATTCTTTTCTACTATTACTAATACCATATTCTGACTTAATTTTTAATTTAAATGTTCTTAAAAGTTTTAATGAAAATGCAAATTTTAGTAAAAGAACTGTCAGTCACATAATTTGAATTAAAAAGAGGTCTTTGAAAAAGTATGGGTTGAAAATTGGCTAATAACGCGGTTTCATAATGAAATTTTATATCATAATGAACGTTATTATAAACTTATCGAAATTTTGAATATTAGAGATTAGAGTACGGGAATGGAAATTTTTTTTTGTAGTTTTTCTTTTAAAGAATGATAAGCTAAATATTTAACAAATTCGTTGACAAATACTAAAAAAACAGGAATGCAAAACAGGCGAAGTTTTGATCATTGCAACATGAAAATCTTGGCTAGCATTAAAATAAAATAAAATAAAGTGTCACGAGTTGCGTGTCGGTATGCGGAATTATTTTCGGACAAACTACTTAGTGCTTGCACGTATTTATACTTGTCTTTTTGGTCTTTTTCCCACTTGTCATAAGTCATTTTACATATTGTTATTTGAGATAAAACACAGTTACATTTGTTTAATTATGTATGTATTTAATATTTAAAAAGAAAATGACCGATGTAAGAAACGTCAAAAATGGGCGAAAAAATTTACCGAATTGGTAATCTCTGTTTGCTTTAAAACTAAGAAATTCAAATATATTTTTTACTAAGTACTTAATCAAAATTGGAAACGATAAAAAGATTTTTACTTACACACATGCCAATTAAAATCTTCCTAGCACCACTGGAAGTACCCAGTGTCAGTAGTCAGTGTCAAAAAAGAGGCTGTTCTCAGCGACTCAAACACACAACAAAATTCAAACCAGGTGTTCCCATTCCGCTGGAATCTACAATGAAAGCATTGGACACATGGACACGTTGCTAAATAAATATGACTTCGAAATTCCATTTTAAGTGACTACTGAAAACCGTCAAACATGGAAGGATGGTGAACCGAAATTCGTAAGAAAATCTTCTGTATGTACATAAATGAGTCAAAAAAAGAAGAGAAAGTCGGACTGTGGATATATGGACCACAATTTAGACTCCCAAAGTCCCTCGACAGCAGTTCCACCACTCAAATAAAAGTATGCGGGCCTAAATTCTCACGTTTTAGAGGTCACAAATGGAAAAGGACAAACTAGATTCCTACTGGAGAAACACTCCAACCCAAACCAACCCACATCTTCAAAAATAAAAGTTATCAAATTCTAAAAGAAAATGTGGCAGATATGATAATGCCGATATCTCAAAAAAAAATCTTAGATGCCTGTTGACACATACAAAGAAATCTCTTTTGCCTAGTATGGAACATTGTTCATGCAAACCAGAATCTCAACTGACAATTTTTTGCTTTAATATTATTAGTGTATGAAAACAATGAGATACTATTCAAAAAACTGACAAATATTTTCTAATTCAATTTAAAATACACATGCCTACTGGGTGCAGTAGAGGATTAGTTCACTTTGGCAATTCTTATAAGAATGTTCAAAATCAAATTAACACCTTCTCTCCCTGTTTCCCTGCATTCATGGCTATTGTTAATTGCTTTGCTACTATTAAGATGCTGTAATGAGATTACCTGTATAGTTTATACAATCTTAAATCAAAAAATGCTCACAGGCTACATTTCTTTTAATAAAAAGTCTATTCTTTCAACCTGCTTAAAACAAAAGCCCTAAAATAAACACATAATTTAAAATCCGGTGAAAAAAATTACAACAGTATCTGGGACTTAAATTTATAACTATATTTTTAAGTGGCCCCTGGTTTATGTAACAATAATAATTTGACAAATTGCCTATCAATATTTTACAAAGGTGTTTGTGTGGGTTATTAAATATTTAATAAAAAAAAACAGATAGGCTGCCTTTGATAGGTTCATCGCTTTCGCAAATCTAACAACATTTATCTCACTGAATTTTTTTTTCTGATCTGCCTACGTAAAATTATAAATCAAACACTTTTTGGTGTTTTTAATAGCAATTATTTTTTGCCAATGGCTGCATCAATCATTATTAGCTACATCATCGGCAAAGGTACGCTTCCTTTATAAAACCGATATATGATAATAAATTCTTAATTATGATAAATTACATAGGTATTAAATTACCTTTGCATGTAAAATTATTTTTTAAAATATCTCGTGGTTACTCTGGTTTAAAGATATACATAGTCGTTGTGTCAAGTATTCGTAAGTCGTCATTTCCGTATCCGTGTGGATGTTTAACCTAAACATCCCAAACCGATACAATACACCTACTTATCCCTTTTATAGTCCTCGAGGTGACTCATAGAACTCGAAGCGATACCTTAATTAAAAATTTGATTTTTTTTATATGTATACATATATGTCAACGACAGGAGACCGCCATATAAAGAACCGACAAAGCATCCATTTTCTCTTGATCTCCTATCGCTTTCGTAAGGTTTGACAGTCCCTATTAAAAGAGGGATTTATAGTGCTGGTATATCAGTACTGCGTTGCGGTCTGTTAAATCAATTTGTTTTTTAGAATGTGACCAACAAATCCCTGACTCTAGAATTCACTAAGAAGGTAAAGACTTGTGGATTGTAGATTTCAAAAGGCGTCGAAGTTTAATATATTCCTGGGGGCCATTTTTCCCACTCCTTGGAGCGGTTTTCCCCCTCCTAGGTATTTTAGCCTTTTGCATGGTTGTTCCACGCAGTCGCACAGTATGTCTTCTGCTGTTTCTGCAGTTTCACCAAGTATCGGCACCTTTCGTCCCCTGTTCGGCCCATTTTCTTGAGATGATACCTCAAAGGGCAATGCACAGTAAGAAGACCTGTAATAAGTCGTGGTCTTAAGAAGCCCTTTGGCTCTTTGAGGCCAGGAGTTAATGAACGTCTTTGCTTGCCTTTGGGCTAGAGTAGAATTCTAGTTGGTATTTTTCCCATTTGTAAACATCCTCTAAAATGTGTCATTTTGTCACTCCACGGACGTTCAGGTCCACAGAACGGAGCTTTGGCAACTTGTTTCGGGAGAATCTCAGCTGATCCATTGCCTACTATGTCCTAGTGCCCGGGCACCCACATCAATGTATCCTTGTTGTTGCTCGCTAGTAGTTTCAGGGGCTGCATAGATATAGAGGATACTGATTTCAGTGCTGCCTCACTGCCCGACATTATATAAGAGGACATCTGGCTTTCTCGGAGGCCACTTTTTAGGCATTTCTGAGCACACAAATCTATTGCGTATACTTCTGCTTGAAGAAGTGGGACTACTGCCGAGGGACTTCGAGAGTCTAAATTTTGGCCCGTATATCTCAAGTCCCAGTCCAGTTAGGAAGGAAGGGAAAATCCTTTCATTTTTCACCCATTTGTACACCAACGTGATGTTTGGCTTCGCTGGTCGGGTTATATTCCGCCCGGCACGGTTAGTACTTGGATGGGTGGCCGTGTCTCGCTGCACTAAACAAGGAAGGTGGTAGTGGAATTCTTCCTTGGCCAAGGTGGTATCCCCCACACGTCCTCTTAAAGAGTTGGTGAAATCTCTAGGGATGTTTCCAGCTCTGAATGTGTAAATCGAATTTCCCCAGTACACCTACGGTATATGGTACTTGGACTTCGGTCTTCGTGGCTGTCAAAACACGGAAGAGTCTCTTGCGAATTTCGGTCCGCCTTACTTTCATGTTTGACGGTTTTCAGTAGTCACTTCAAATAGAATTTCGAAGTAATATTGTGTTAATGTAGTTAGGTTTGGATAAATTTTCGTCCTGTCATTGTTAATAGGTCATTCTAAACGTACAGTTATTATTTATGCAATTTTCTTAGTTTCAAAGGATTTTTATGGTGGTACTTACTGTTAAAATAAATTTACCTTTATTATTGTGGAAAATAAATACTTAGATTGTCGTCTTATCTTCATAAATTTGCGAAAAAGATTAAAACTATATTTATAGGCCAATAGTTTGAACACAATGTGCTAAAAGCCTAGATTAGTTTACTATTACAAAGCAAAAATCATCTGGTACTTTGTAAGATTATTAAACAATATTATTAATATATGAGCTGTTAAAATATTTTGACCTAAGTTATCAGAATGATTTCATCTTGTCATCGCCTTGGGTCGATGCATTTATTTAATGTTGTCTAGAATTGCCACAAGAAGTGCTTATTTTGATTAGAAAAAGATTATTCATTGTCGTAACAAGCCTTAAAAATAAAGAAACACGTGCAATGTTGCTAGTCCTAGTTTCAACATTTCCATCTAAATTTCTTGTAAAAAAATGCGGTGCCTCTAAAGATGCTATTACGTACAGTAGGTCCGTGTGACTAGAGGAAATGGGCGAATTTAACGCTTCTTAACCTCTTTTTAGATCGTTTCAGGTCTAGTAACTGATTTCGTGATATATTACTATTTACATGCTTATGACTACGGATTAACAAAATATAGCAATATGCCATTATTTTGCGCGATAATAAATTTTTAGTAATTTATTTCCATTGCATGGTGATGAAATTTAGAGTGAGGGGGACAACGTCGCTTTATGGCGCGTCATCTGGTTCATTAAGAAATGTGATAAATCTGAAAGGCGTAATTTTGTTTGTGTGCAGTGATAGTTTACGTGATTTTTGGTTTTTCCTAATAGATTTTTATTCATTAATTTTGCGGAATGATGCGCCAGTGCCAGCTCTGTGGAAAAATGTATTATTTTCATCCGGAACTGTTTTTTCAGAGAGGGCGGAATATAGCAGTATTAAAACTATTTTCTTAGTCTGTCAAGTTACTGTGTATTTCTCTCAGTCTATAATTGATTTTAAAAGACCATTATTTCGGCAAAAAATAAATGATAACAAAACTGATTTTTCTTGACTCCTTATATTATGTTGCTTCTACTGACCCATATTTTATTGGAACAGCTGTTCAGACGATAAAATATTAGTTAAGTGTGTGTGACCTATTAACTTTGTTGCATGAGAGCATTATGCTTTACGATTGTTGTATTTTTAATAGTATTAAATTTGTTTTTTCTATTGGTAATTAATTCGCTAAGGATGGGTTTTGTAGGTCCAGTTTTATTTTGAAGAATATAGTTTAACTAAGAATTCGTCAATTACGGATGTACATTCTAAGAGTTGTTGATTGAACTTATGGTAAAATATGATTTAAGGTAAAATTGTATTTAACTTGAACCTATATAATAAAGCATGAAACAGTTCTTATTTCATGCTGTCCAACAGATCTATGTTTACGCCATCAAACCCAAGCAAACCCAAGCAAACTGGTAAAACTGATTTAAATGTATCGATACCAACGTTTACAATCTTGAGAAACAAATTTTTAGACTAGAGTTAACATTCTGCATCCCATCTCTTGGTAAGTATATAACAAATTGCTGCCATTTATACCAGCTTTCGGTGAAATCTAGGCTTCTAACTCTTTGTTGTTTGGCTTTCGGTCGAAATTTAGGTCTTTCATTAATTGACGTATTTATGGTCCGATAAATAACCCTTTCTTTAATTTTGCTTCACTTAATTTTGTGAAAATCGACTTGAGATACGAAAAACCTTCACTGTTCTTATCCATTGCCTTCACAAAATTGACATTTTGTGGATCAATTATTGAAGTACGTTCGTCACATTCGCTTTGCCGCACGCAAATTCTGTCCTTTTTGACCAATGTTTTATCAAGTAGTGTTTGTCAGTAGCTCTAATATCCCACATACAGAGAAAACACCAGTACTTAGTGAATCCACTCTGCAATGCAAGTTACTATTTTCAGATCAACATACACCTTCCACTGAAAATCTTTGTATTTTATAACATTCAGTATGGATTTCATAGTTTCATATGTTTCCTTTAACACAACACAATAAGCAAGCGGTATTGACGGATTTTGAATGCCGTTATGGAGTGAAACTGCCTTCAAGTTTGTTGTGGAACCATCAATAAAGAGCCGCTAATCCATTGATTCGAAAGGAATTTCCAACTCTTGAGGGTTGATACTTCGTATTTGGGGGGTAATCCTCAACACTCCCAGTGCGATGTTGCCAAATCTCAAAATTCCTTAACCTAGGGAAATTCCCTAGATAGATGGACAGATAACATCAACTAAGACACAAATTTTATCGACGTTTACCTCACAAACGTGACGTGATAGACACATTTGGTGTTCATTTCCTACCTTCTATTAGTGTTAGCAAACTGTTAAAGCTACCAGTTCTTTGAGTACAAAAATCGTGTCACGAAGTGATATTAAATAATGAGTTTCGATATTTTAGGTCGAGTCTTGGTCTTGGTCTCGATCTTCCTAATCGGGTCTGGAATGGTATTAATCAGTATCGCAAAAAGAGCAAGACCGAGTCCAAGACTGCAAAACCAAGATTGATTTTGCTCATCACTATGTAAAATAAGTCTGAAGCCAAGATTTTTAACAAACATTACAGTTTATTGAAAGATTCGTAAATCTGAATAATTGTGTTAATTATATACATATTTACGTTTAATTTCATTGTTTGATATGTACGGAGACAATGATGTTTTAAGGCGTGCGATAGGTACTTAACAATTATTGCATCTTTGTACCGCTATACAATATTGCAACTTCCTTAAACCACCATAACTTAAAACCCAGCATTAAGTCACCTGGGGGGCCGTCGTTCTCTATCAAGTACAAACTTAACTGGTTCCGTATCTCTTTCGAGCATTAACTCCTTTGGCGAACGGCCGTAAAATGTTCACTTAATTATTTTTAGAAATTCCAAGAAGGCCGCTGGGCAACATAATATCTCTCCTCGTTGTGCTGTCCGTGTGGGTACTCCTACATGGTGCACCCGAATCAGAAACTGCGACTCAAATGCGATAAGTCAACGTAAATCACAATAATTCGCTGGATACTACATGCGTTCTATTGGTTCTCATGTCACGGTATATAGTATTTGGTACGATAAGAATTTGAAAGGGAGATTTTTTGAAGTTCAAAACAGGTCTTAGAAACAAAAATGATTACACAAGTCAGTGTTTTTAGTTTTCAGTGATTCGAAAATATATCTTATGGCTGGTGATGGTTTTTCTCCACCTTAAATTCAAATATTTGACCAAAGTGATCAGATATGTTGGTAGTAAGCAACTTACAATTTGCATCCTCTCCAATGTTGCTGAAGACATTGTCTTTTAGCGTAGCCGAAGCAGTCCCAATCCTGGTTGCCTCATGCACGTGCGACTCCAGTCCATAACTAAGCAGAAGTTAAGAGCAAAAGATCGCTGTGATACTGTTTGTGGCAAAATTAATGTTAGTCTCCACAGACGATAAGATGTTTATAGATACAATATACTTTATCAATCATTTCAGACAATACAGAGAAAAATATATCAATATTTCCGTTCGGAGAAGGACATACAGATAAAAATATATATTTTTTTATTTACAGTGAGTTCAGTAATACAAAATTCGCAGCGTCTCTCTAGGGATTTCACATTAGCAGTTGCTGAGGTTATGTTGGCGTTAAGTTTATAAAAAATTGTCGTCCCTACCCCTCTACGATTGCTCCTTGAGGAATAGGCAATAAGTTTGTAGCCTTCGATAAATACATCAGTAATATCCTCTTTTTGAAGCCAGTGCTCCGTTACTCATAAGATTTCAGGTGAAATGTCAGTCAAAACTACACCTTCAACTCCAATATTTTATTATTAATACTTCATGTATTTAAGTGGAGCATTAAAATATTTTCTTGCGAATGCACAGAAACATTCGGATTGATTGAGACAGTCGTACCTAACGTTCTGTTGCTGATGGTTGTACCTGGGATTGTTCCATTTGTTATGTCCTTTGGAAATGTTAGTTTAGCTTGACTGGAATTGGTGTCCCCCTGAGCACCGTCAAAGTCCCCATCTATCGGTCGAAAAAACTTCGACCTAATCCAAAATTAAATCTGTCAAAGGCTACCCCTTTTGGCCAAAGTTCAGGCATGTCAAGAACATCTTTCAAGTCCGGATTTACACCAACCATGAAGCGCGGCTTCCTGGACTTTTGAACTTTTGGACCACACAGTTTTACCTCTATTTGATCTTCAGTAGTTCTCGCATTTTTGATAATGTATTCAATAACTGTTTTCTCCCCGAAGCCTTCTTTTACTTTTGACAAAAATAACCAAATTTTTTGTTGGCCCTCAGAACCACTTGAAAATCTTCTTTTTCGTTTGTGGCATGTGGTACTACCTCTTGTACTTCTTACATTCTATTGTCAGTATTTACTTCTGATGGGGTGGTAATCTAATTGGTGGTAATCTAATTGCAAAAATTCTAGCCTAATGAGGATAACCTGGACAAAGACATTTTCGGAGAGGACTAAGGACACATTTTAATATATTCTGTCAACATAAAAAAATGTAGGTAATTTATGTACATGTACCTATTAAGGTGGTTGTATCATCTATAAGTACTAAGAACATAAAAATTAATTTGTGCCGATATTCTGTAAAACCAAAAAAAAAAAATTAAAAATTGAGAAGCCAAATTTTTATTTTAGTACCAAGATCTCCACACAAAACATAGTTGGTATGCCCTGAGAGCATGTAGGGGATAGAACTGCTCTATTTATGCAAATAACCGCAAAAGACTTTTTTCTACAATGTGACACCAAAAACTAATTTTCCCACTACTTGGGCTAATTATGGGTCCAGTTGTTTATTTAACGTTCTTTGCTAATAGAAAAAACCTAATTCCGTTCCCTACTAATCAGTAGCATGAAAATCCCGGATTGCCTCAAAGTGTAAATAATGGTATCTCGTCCTTGATTCTAAATCAACGGAAGTAATCAAAGAAAAATGCCGTGGAAAGTTAACATCCATCAGGACAACGCGCCCAGTCACATACATACATCTTATACGCCTGATTTGGTGCCAAGTGACTATTGCCTATTTCCGAAATTTGTGAAAAAGAATTTCGTGAGGAAGTAATTGCCGCTGTAAATCAGTGGTTTGAGGGGGTTAAACAGTCATATTGCCAACACAGAGATTTTGGAGCACCGTTGTTGGTAGAAATGTATAGAAATTAGAGGGAATTATGTTAAAAATGAATGTGAAATTTTAACCACACTTTATTCTCTGGGCTCATTCAGACAAAAATATATATTATACTAGTTAATTGACGACAAAGTTAGAATCATTTTCTATATTTGCTATTTTGGTAACGGAAGTAACTTATGTAACGTAATCTTTACGTTAGTTTGTATGCTATTTACCATAGTAGTTTTGTAGCTTGTGTGGGTATGTATACCTGTTTTTATTATAAATATTTATATTTGAAAATTATGCGAATCTATCATCAGGTTAAATATATTACAAGATGGTTATACGACGATCTTGTTTACTTTAGTATATGTAGAGGTTTTTTTTATAAAAAAAATTTTTTGGAATTCCAACCCTGTTTCTTATTTATACAAATATCCTGCAAGTCTGTGGCCCAACGTCGACATTATCAATAATTCAGAATATAAATCGGATATTTCATTTAAGAATATTCTTCCTCTTATCAGTGGCCAGCAAAGGGCTGCAAAAGAAGTATTTTACATTTTATTTCATTGTTTGGTTCAGGTTTCTCACAATATTTTCTTATAGCTTATGGAAAAAGTACAAATCTTACAAATTGTTTCCTCTCTAGCTCGTCGTTCTATAGTCTTTTTTTAAATCTTCCTCGTGTGTGACATCAGTTTAATTCCTCTATATTTTCCACAGTCTTAAATGTCCTCCTATTTCGTATAAATAATGCTCTCACCACGGTCTTGATATTTCTGTGTAGATATGTGTAGTTAGATCTTTTGCATCACATCTCATTACGGTCTTAATTTTCTTTAGAGTCAGCTAAGCACAAAAATATTTCATTGTTTAGTTCAGTTTTTCCACAATATTTTCTTATACCTTATGAGAAAGGTGCAAATCTTAATATGTACATATATACAAATTGTTTCCTCTCTAACTCTTCGTTCTGTAATCTTTTTCTAAATCTTCATCGTGTGTGGCATTAATTTTATTCCTCTATATTTTCCACGGTCTTAAATGTCCTCCTAGTTCGTATAACGACGGTCTCAGATCAGAATCAGATCTTCTCATTATGGTCTTCATTTTCTTTAGAGTTAGTGATTATCAAGCACAAAAATATTTTATTAGTTAGTTCAGGTTTGTTAAAATATTTTCTTATATCTTATGGTAAAAGTATAAATCGTAATATATACAAATTGTTTCCACTCTAACTCTTTGTTCTATAATCTTTTTCTAAATCTCCATCGTGTTACATTAGTTTAATTCCTCTATATTTTCTACGGGCTTGAATGTCCTCCTATTTCGTATAAATAATGCTCTCATCACGGTCTTGGTATTTCTAACTATGTGTAGGTAGATCTTTTGCATAAGATCTCCTCATTATGGTTTTTAGTTTCTTTGGAGTTAGCTAGTGATTATCAAGCACAAAAATATTTCTTTACTCACCTGTGTGATTTCAAGTGAATTCAAGTCTTTCATTAACGACCAACTACCTCCAGACAAAACAGGCAATAAAATATCAATGACAATTTTGCAAATCAATATAATAATTCAACAGATATCCATTTATTTTACCAGATAAAATTACCGTATCTATTTTAAACTGCAAGTTAATTTAGATTTGATAATTCGATAGACTAAACAACACAACAGTATATATAATTCCAGGATAATTGATTCTTTTAAACACCTGGTGAAAGATATACCAATAGAAATTCTATTGGTACAGATATGTAAATCTTGTTTATCCTGTCTATACTTTCTGTGTCAAAAGTCAGACAGGGTTATTATCTCGGAGCTAACATTGTTACATTACCTACTGTAATAGAATATCACGAATAGATTGGCGTTGTTGTCAGATTTGAATTTTAAAATATTTAAAAAAATTTTAAAGGGCAGAAATATTACGATATGGCATTGCGGGTTTGACGAAATGGAGTGGGGGATGGGTGGACTTCATCCCCTCCCTGAGGTTTCAACACAGAAAAAACATTATTTTGATACGCATAAAATGTCTTTTATTAATTTTCTTCTTAGAATAAAAGTTAAGACTGAAACTCTGAAACAATAAATTGCAAGCAAACCCAAACAACCCAAATCAAAAGCTATAGAAAATGAGCATGATGTGAATAATAATATAACAAAATTAGGTGCAAATTTCGCAAACACCGATCAAATCCGGCGTTTTTCAATGTTCTACTTTAATTTCATCCAAACTGTGCATTCTACAAGAAAGCTTTTGTTTCAAAAATATTCGTTTTAAATATATTTGGTTTAGACGAATCACATTCTTTTTATTTTTTGATATTTTGTATACTTGATTTCAACTGTGATAACGTTCATTATGATTTAAACCAATGTGTTCTTATTCTTAAATCAATCATAATCGTTATTGCTAAGACAAGAATAAGGTAGGCATTGAATTAAAAATAGTTGCCATTTAGGAATATCGAACATCGTCTACCATTGATTTAACTAAAGCCGCTTTGATACTACATTGTTGTGTTTTTTTGTTTGATTGGGTTTTTTGTGTGTGTATATATAGAGAAATCTATTTAGTCGCTAGCACGATGAGAGGTTACGAGATTTGTTCAAGAAAGGCTGGCACCATATTTTAAAAAAAACCTTCCCCTGCAACCCTACAACAAGACAGCAGACTGGCATATCTCCAATGAAGCATTTTTGTACTATTCGATCAAAGGACGTGGAATTCCGATCTTAGACATGGAACTTTCTCCGAACTGTACCTGGAATCTCCTCAAAGTATCAGTCCTGTTGTTTGGTATACAAGAGATGCAATGATGATGTAGTATTTCTGCTGAGAGGGTAAGAACTCAACCATAGGAAGTAAGTATTGCTGATCGGTAGGTAAATATAGAAATTCAATTGCTATATTGTCACATAATATATAATATCATGGGTATTAATATATCTTTTCTGTAATTTTATCTAAACTTCTTTCCAGTGTAATTATCTCCTCGATTTCGAAGATTAATGAGAGAGCGAGAGTGACTAAACCTAATTTACCAAATCCATCGTCACAATTCGGAAAATTTTTACCTATTCAACGTAATTTAGCGTAAATATTTAAAATACGAGAACTTGCGTAATACGTCACTACTAGAACAAATAAACGGGCAAAATTATTTTTTATCCAGATTTTCAGGGTCAGTTCAAATTTGGACCATATGACTAACTCGTTTCGGTTTATTTTCCTAAGGCAATATTTGTATCTGTGGGTCAATTTTCGGCTTTATTTTAAACAAAGTAGCAATTTGGAAGTTCGCAGGTTTGCATCTGCGTAAATAGTGTTTCAATTTAATTTATTTAATGACACGGTTACGATTTTCCTTTAAAATTGTTTTCCCTAATAAAAATTAGAAAAGAGTACGTTTACGTCTCCACTCGAATTCCGAAACTTCATTGAATCGTTTTAATCCATTTAATACAGACAGACGAGCTTGAAATTACAAGTAAAGGTGGGCTTATGTTACGTAGATCACTTTAAACTTAATTTAACTCTAATTTAACTCTAATTTTGCTTTAAGAAAATTTTAGGGCATTTTTATGTTTCACTTACGCGGGAGCACATAATACCAAACGTATGAAAAGTTGGCATTACTTTGGGAACATTTTACGTCAGCTCTTATTTCCATTTGTGGGGTCTCAATATTGCTCAGTTCTTTAATGAAAACTTGCCAAGTTTGGTCTGTAAATTTATCAATTCACACAATATTTTTCTGTGCTTATCAAAATAGTGCTAATAATGTGTAGGCAAGGAACTTTGCATAATTTTTACATTTCAGTTATTTTTTCAGATAAAAAACACACAATCCTGACGAGAACTTGGCCTGTTTTTTTAAATGTATGTTTTTGGTGGGAATTCATAACTTTTTGTTCAGATACCAAATGATATTTATTTATTAGTACATGTGTATAACTGTACACGTGAACGGTATTTTTTCCAAGCAAAAATTTTTAATAATAGCTTTTTGTCGATAAGGTTGCATGCATTGCTGGTATTTCTGTTTGTTACGATTATCATAAAATAGAGGTATTTGAAAGTAAATCTGAAATTAAAAAAAACTGTTTCCGCCCGGGATCGAACCGGGGACCTTCTGCGGGTTAGGCGGATGTGATAACCGCTACACTACGTACAAATCTAACTTTGTAAAGCAGAAGTCGCTACCTATTTCGTGTCAGAGTCTGCCATGTTGGTGTTGGATTTTCCGCCATGTTTGATTTTTATTGATTTTTGATTTTCCTTGTAATTACCACCGTAAACATTATTTATATTCCAAATTTCAAAGCATTGGAAGTACCCTAGATTTATGATGATCTATCAGTCAGTCAGTGAGTCAGTGACTGCCCGAAATTGTGATTTTTGGACACTCGTATCTTGGAAAATACTCCACCTAGACGTATGGAATACTGCTTCTTTTTGGTAACAACACCCCAGAAAAAATTCAGTCCGGTAACGCAACTGGCCTCGAAGAAGAGGGGGTCGAAAAGTGCTCGAAATGGTTCGTGTAAATATAGCAAAGCGCGCGCCAGTTCTGTTTTGTCAGAATTTGGTCGGCGCACTCTGTGCGCTTTGATCCTCGGATTCACTTAACGACTTAAGACTTAATTTCCAATTAAATCGTCTAGCTGATCAGTTTTACAAAATATGTGCGGAGCTGAGTGGGGAGCGTTTCGACTGAGCCAAATTAAAAATATTGAAAAACATGTAAGAACGAAAGTTGTACCCTACATCGTGAGAAATATTTTTTGACGAAAAACTTTTTCTCTAAAACCATTGGTTCAGCAGTTATAAGGAAATAAACAATCAAATTGTTTATAATAATTGATCGCGCTAGAATTTTTTAATCCTGATAATTTTGGCTTAATCTACACCTATTTCTTAATGTTCTTGCTTTTTTTCAGATTTTTCTAAACGATCCTTTTGGTGATAAGGGTGGGGGACAGCAATTTTTAAGCGTTTTTTCCAAAAAAATGCTTAACAAATACATCATACAATATTGTTGAATTCGTGATTCAATAAACTTTCATTCACGTGTGTACTTAAATTTCTATTTTTCATTTCTTCACGTCTATAATTGGACCACCACACTCTGTCTCTCTGCTAAATTTCAAATTTTTGCGTCGAATAGTTTCAGAGAAAATCGCCTGTAATCGATGGACGGACGGACGGACACTGAAGTGATTCCATAATAAGCGTCTCGATTTGCGGATTTTAACACTGAACACTAAAAATGTCTACGACATAGACACCTGCAGCCAAACAACTTTGGTATGATATGATAAAAAGAGAAAATTTATTAATGATACTTGACCATAGGATTCTCGCAGACAGTTTACCGTTTGTCGTAAAACTGCCATAGTATATTGCCAATCCTAAATCGATTTATTAACGATTTTATGAACGGATAAAACAATTTCGTTGCATGAAATACTGTTTCGGAACCCATTGAAAAATCGATCATTATTAATCGAATATTATAATTTAAAATAAATTTTATCGGTACCGCCCAATAGCACTTGTCGGCATCTTTAATAATAAATTAGATTTAGATGGTGATCGCAGATACTTGAACAATCAAAATAATCAGTATAATTAGTTAAATTCTTATGACACTGGCATTGACTTAATTGATGTCATAATAGATCATTTCTCGAGTGGTACTTCACTCGATGAAAAGAAATCATTAATTAATATTATTCGATATTGATTTTTTTCCTACAATGAAGGACATGATATAATTTTTTACTTAGGTTTATTGAAAGTCCCCTCTTTGTCTTATAGAACAGACCTTTAACAAGGTTTGGAAACTTCTTTATTACTTAAGTCAGACGTTTAGGTTAAATGATGATCATGGATGAACATTGTTTCAAGGTAGCTTATAGGTGGTTAAAGTGGTTTTATTCTAACTATCTAGACGATGTTCTGCACGGTCATTAACGATATTGACGAGTAACTGAACAATGACACACAAATGAAGTTGACGTCAAAATGTCGATCTCAAAGAGTATTATCATATGATTGTGCAGTTCCTCAACCCCTTGGCAGCTCCAATTTTGTAGTATTAGGGCTACCAAGTGGTTGTAACAGGGTGAGGTCTGGCACTCCGTGATCATGATAGTACTTTTCGAGATCGACATCTTGACGTCAATTTCATTCCTGTGGTCCATGGCAGAAGTCAAAAATATAAGTAAGGTCAAAATTCTATGTTTCGGCCTACAATAGGGATAAATTTTGTTGAATATTGTTGATATACTAAATATTGTAGGTAGTTTTAAATGTCCTTTCGTTAAGGGTCAAGCTATATTAAATGCCAACCATATTATCATGCGTGGACTGGTTCAATTTTGTAAAAAAGTACTTAGATAGAAACTTACGGTCTGCAGATGAGTAAGGAACACCAAATTTTAGGTGTATCTTATTGGTTAATAAATTTACTTCTTTATGTAATTCAACTTTTTCAACCCCTTTGAGGGGTGATGCTAGGGAGTTGAGGTCGAAAATTTAAAATGCATAGCCATGTGGTACATCATTTTAAAGTTCTTTAAAAAAGAAACATTTTACCGCTAACCCGAGGTCCGTATCTTAATTCGTTTTTAAATAGCAAGATTTTAAAAATTAAAACTCGTGAAAAAAAAAATTGAAATACCTTTATTTCCCTTATTACTCTAGAAGTTGTTTAAAATGACCACCATAAACTTATGGGCAGTAATAAAGTCGATTTTGGAACTCACTTCTCACATTTTCGAGAATGGCAGGTGTTACTTTTTTGCAGAGGTCCAAAATCTACCTTATTACTGCCAAGAAGTTCATAGTGGTCATTTTGAACAACTTTTAAAGCAATAAGAGATATAAGGGTCCTCCAATTTTTAATTTTTTTTCACGATTTTTAATTTTTATAGGCTTGCCATTTAAAAACGAATTAAGATAAATACCTCGGGTTTGCGGTAAAATGTTCCTTTTTTGAGGATTTTTAAAATGAGGTACCACACGGCATAGAGTTGCATTTTTGACCCCAACTCTTTAGCGTCACCCCTTAAGGAGGCTGAAAAAGTTAAATTAGATAAAAAGGTAGATTTATTAACTAAAAAGATACACCTAAAATTTGGTGTCTCAATCTTTACTAATAGCAAAGATATTTGCCTTTCCTAAGACTTTTCGGACACTCTGTATAGGACAGGGTATTATCGATGCTGTCCAGCCAATTTGGCGTATAGTGTCCAGCCAATTTGGCGTATAGTGGGAATAGTGTATATAGTGGCGTATAGTGTCCAGCCAATTTGGCGTATAGTGGGAATTCTCAAATTACTATAATACTGTTAAAAAATACCAACACTTACTTTGATTTTTTACTTTAAAAAATTAGAGACTTAAAATAACTTGGTGGCCTCATGTCTGGTGGACTAAATTATTCGCAATTTACACCTAGTCAATCAACCCTATGCTCATGGCTATTTTTAGAAACAACATAAATCCATGAGGATCACATTATTACTATTATGTAGTAGGCAAACAAATATCACTTAAGAATATTTAAAAATCATATTTATCTTTTGTAGTAGGATTATACAGAATTTTTAATATTAATAAATCATACGTAATAGTAATAACTAAGAAGTATGAACAAGATAATGTAATATCCAGGTCAATAAATCATGAATACAAAACCTAGACGTGTAGGCGACTATTTTGGATATCTGATTTGGAAAGGTGATTTTTTAATTCCTTAAGATTTTTTTTATTGCTTATTAAAATAATTCTGACATCACTGAATTTGTTATACGATTGTGTTCCTTTTTGTATGCTTGCATACTGTTTCATATTCAACCATAATTTTTTAATTTTCTCTTTTATTCTTTTGGATTTTCTAATGAAAAAAACTGAGTCAACCATGACATTTATTTTTGCTTTTAGAGGCGGTTGGGTTTGCTTGGGTACCATCAGATGAAGTGCTAACCCGTTTCCAATACACCTTTTAAAGCCGATCTAATTTTTCAAATGACAAAACTTTTTAAAAAGTCCACCCGAGCACGGACTCGAACCCACCACCTCTCGGTCCATAAGCGGATACTCTACCTCTGGACCACGTTACTGATGCAAGAAAACCGGTAAACGTGTTACTAGTGCATCATATACTTAGGGATATTTTTGAGGTTAAATTTGTTGCGCATGCGGAAGCCAGGACGCCAAAATGATATTAGTGTCTATAGAGTACTATAGACACGAGTTGTGATGATTGCTAGGATGTACACACAAGTTGTTAGAAATAAACATGCCACTGAACCGTCGCAAATTTTTAGTTTTTACAACGAATAATAATAAAAAATGACGAGTGAAAACGATCTATACTGCACTCCTCCTGAACTTAAGGAAAAATCTGGGAAGGTAGAGGAAATTTTGCTGCCCGAAAAAAGTGGGGAGCGTTGAAAAAAACCTTTAAAATGTACGAAAACTGGTGCACAGAGAAAAACGCAAGAAATATTGCCTCAGAGACCGTTCTACTGGCTTATTTTCGAGATGTGGGCAAAGATAAGAAACAGTCTGCACTTTAGTCAATGTACAGCATGATAAAAACCATGTTAGCTCTCAGGAAGACAGCTGATATTTAGAAATTTGGAAAGCTCCTCGCCTTCCTGAAGAAACAAAATGTGGGCTACAAGTCAACGAAGTCTAACATTTTTGCAATAAATAATTTAGAAGATTTTCTACAAAACGCACCCAAGGAATTCTTCCTTTCAAGGTAAGAAGTTTTACAATTTATTTTGAAAAAAACAACATACTTTTATTTTTTTCTTAAAATACGATAGTGTGTTTTCTGTGCGAATTGCTAGGATACACTTTAGTCCCCAGGGATTAAATGAGCCACTTTAGTCCCTGTTTGGAGGGACTAAAGGACATACTAGTCCCGAATGTACAAAAAATTATTTTTTATCATCATTACTACTAAACTTTCGAATTAAAAATCTAGACTAGGCGCCACAAATAAAGGAAATCCGGGCAGCCAGTATATTTTGTGTAACCCTATCAATCAATATTTTCCGACTTTTGTGTATCCTTATCTTTTAATAAGTGCCAATATTACAAACGCCTTCCTTACAATTCAAATTCTCGCCAGTTGTCGTCGGCTTTTCATGCAAACATCAAAAAAACTAATCAAACATTTCGGCACGTTTCCCGTCAAAACATGCCAAATTTCAAGTTTACTTTAAACGGTTAACTATGCGGTTTGATTGTGCAGTTACCGTATACGCGTCTAGAAATGCATCCTTGCGGTTTTTAGCAGCTATTTCATCAGTCATTCCGAAGCATTCGTGTTTATTTTTTTACTACAACGTATTACGTGCGAAAATAGTAGCTCGGTTGTGGTTATAGTATGTGTTCAGTTTGGTTAAGGATCCCAATAGTCATTTTGATTAAGTAAATATTGGTTTACCAATCCCATGTTACGCTAAAGATGGTACTCTTTACTCCAACATTCATTTTTCTGGACATGTATCGAATCAAGAGCTGGATAATACACGCAGATCTATGCATCTATTCCTTTCCCAAGATCTCCAATTTCTTAGACTGGCGTGCGAAACACCTTGTTCAGTTCAAAAGAATAAAGGACATGCGAAAGACAGACCCGAGTAAAACTTTTATCCTTTAGCGATCATACCGTAGCGAATATTTACTTCATCCTGCTTCAGAAACATTAGATCAAAAGAGATGCAAATGTTAAATAACACATAAAGTGTCAACTCTCATATTCAATATTACATCGATGCAGATATAGTTTTAAAGGATTTTCGATAAATACCTATTATAATCAGAAAATTTAGAAGCTGATCTAGACTTCACTGCGCCAAACAAATCATTCCTTGATGCAAAAGCTACATGAACTGATATTAGCTATCCAAATACATGTGCCGCATATATTTTTCATAGTGGCAATTATAGTTCTCCGAAAATAATGTATTACACAAGGTCTGTGCAGTTTTGCATTACTGCATAACAAGCAGTTTTGTGAAGTCACACCGATCATACGATTTTTGACATTAGACTTTAGTAACTGTAATGTATACACCCTGGATGACGACCGAGGAGGACTAAAATAGTATATGGGGCAAACTTTTAGATCACTGAAACAACATTGGAAAGAGCTATGTTTATTGTTTAACCATACAAGTACAGTCATGGCCCAAACAAAGTTTCATTCGTAATGCTATTTCCAATGAAAAATGAAACTTCATTTTGACCACGACTGTTCATACGTACTTTCTCCTATAGTCCTAAATATACTTCGTATTAAACATACTAAATTTAACAAAATAATTGACGGATAGACACTTCTATGTAATATTATCCTAAAAAACTACTCATAAAAGAATAGACTAAACAAAAACAGCTGGAAATGGTAATATGAATATGTATTATAATTTATAACATGTTTCACGCTGTTTCATGACAAATAATAATATACTGATGGACTGGATATCAAGTTGTGATGGTCACTTAAAGATGTTATATATGTCATGTTTTATTTCTAATTGGGCTTGTTCAGTTATTTCTCGTTTTTTAATAAATATGTTAATATTACTGCAAAACTGGTCAATTGAAAAACGCGCACAAACAATTACGCCGTCTCTGGACGGATAATCACAAAAATATTGGGGGCGATGTGCCGATTCAAATTAAGGATACGGCAACACCGCTATGCAGCCCTTTGGCCGTTTTAGTACTTACATGGAATATTTCAATGATCTACCACCTATAGATGGCAAAGTCCTTCATAAA
The DNA here is from genome assembly GCA_963971165.1 of Philopedon plagiatum. Taxonomy (NCBI): domain Eukaryota; kingdom Metazoa; phylum Arthropoda; class Insecta; order Coleoptera; family Curculionidae; genus Philopedon; species Philopedon plagiatum. The sequence goes on from OZ020193.1 coordinate 101,229,546, forward strand.
TGCTATAAAAATGTGCTAACAAATTGACAGTATCGTTTGTAGGAGAGACGTGGTGAGGGGCTTGGTGGGGCCGGGAGTGGGGATTACGCTGCCTTCACATTTGGATGTGACCATGTTAATACAAGATAAGCACATGGTTTTTCACCAGTGACGTCTCGTTTCAGGGTCCAAGATAAAATCTCATATATTTTTATACGATAAAACATTTAAATTTGCCAATTTACCTAAACAAAAATTTAATCTGAAGCCCAATTTTTTAAACGTTTTTATGCAATTGAAAAAAGGTCCATAGGGCAGTAAAGTTCAATAATTATTATATGAGGAAATTAAAGTTTGATAGTTTAGAAATTTAAAATTTGGGAAATTGAATTTAAAAATAATTACACGACACAATTTTAATAATTTTTTATATTTATGCGTTGAAAAGTACGAATTTATGCTGAAAATCTAAAAAAATAAAATATTAACCTAACCTACAACCCAACTTTCTGTTTACTCACCTATGAAAAGTAACTGCAATCAAATCCAACCCAATCGAAGCAAACAACGTATACCGTCTGAAACATCTTGTCAAACAGTGCTGCAAGAGCTACCGTTTTTACGGTAGATCTACCGTTTTTTCAGTCTATCTACCGTTGTACCGCAGAGATACGTAATTCTACCGTAAAATTGAAAACAGAGATAGGTACTAGAATTTAGTACCTTAATAATAAAAGTAAAGTAAAAAAAACATTAATCACTCAGCAATTTTTAGACAGCGTATCTTTTCTGCAGGTAAGACTATCGTTAGAAAAATGTCTTCATTTTCATAAATAGGTTTTATTTTTAAAAGTGCGGCAACTCTCCCAGAATTACCCTCTGCATTACCCTTGATGCATTTAATTAGCAATCAATTTTCGAATTCATTTTTGCAGGTAACTCAATCCCTTCAATCTGAGAAAAATGCCAGCGACATGTTTTCGCCGTATAAGGCGGTTTTGAAATTTACAGGAATTTGCGTTTTGCCTTGAGAGGTCATTATTTCTCGTAAAGTGAGCAGCAAAACTTCTGGGTGGTATCCGAATTAATATTTTAATATCTTCTTTGGACCTTTTGTTATACTAGTATATTATGACTTAATTAAGTTTCCTGATTAATTTTATACTAAACTACGTTTTTTATTTAGACGGTGAGTTGCAAATAAATACAAAGAGGAGAATATTAGACGAGTAATTGGTTGAATTATATAACACACATAAAAAAGCCTGGAAGCAGCTTATTATCCTACGAACATCTATATCAATTTGAAGCAAAATTGCTATGTTAAGAGAAGGGAAATACCGTCAAAGATGTAGGCCGCGCTTTAAAGCTTTTTTCCAGAAAAATAGTGCTTACGTCATTTATTTTTTTTTCGTGTGTTACCAATCGCAACATAAAAGATCTATAGGCAGTATATACAGGGGGTCACGACAATCGGAATTTTACGATGTATGTGCTTCTGCTGAGCGTAATCAAATCGCCTTTTGCACTGTAAACCGTTGAAATGGTTATTTTTATACTTGTAAATTAATCACTTACTTTAAAATAGGTATTGCTATTGAACTTACCATGCCATGACAAAGATCGACATTCACTGCCGAATTGGTGTCGTTTTTAAGTTTTCCTGTATAAAAACATCCGGACACTTTTGGATCGTGGGGTTTTCTTAGTGCAATGTTATTTCCGTGTGTAATAATCTGCAAAAGTATGACATACATCAGTGGCATACATACATCAGCATATACAAAGTGTTTTGCCAAATATAAATTTTCAAAATTTTAAATATAAATTTCATATTTTTAGAATATTCGAAACCAACTTGTCAAGAAAAAAGGTACTGTATTGGAATTGCTACATCGCACACCACCGGGATTTCTGAAAAAATACAATAACAGAACTTGTTTTTTTATTATATTGTACCCGGAAGCTAAACAAAAATATCTTATCGACTTTTTTAGAGAGAGATTTTAGATTTAATTGTTGTTTTCTTGTAGACCCTTTTTTCTTGTATGGCGTTTGGTATTTCAGTTTATAATAATTTTGTTTCTTAAGGATTAAAATGTACTTTTCTGTCTTTACGTTCTATGGCATGTATGATAGTATCTAATTAAATAGTTCTTATTTTTTACTTTGTATGACATGTAGTTAGTTACATTGGAAAGAATAAAATATTTTTGATTATCAGTGTGAATAAGCAAGTATATGATAAAATAATTATTATTTTACAACCAAGATATTATTTTAAAACCAAATTTGTTTGAAGATGAAAAATTAGAAGTATTTCCGTTTGATAAGAACCATCTGGATAGGCTGCGCTGTCAAGTAAATTTCTTATAAAGAAGGTGAAGGCATTCTAATTTTTAAATACGGAAAGTTTATTTTTTTATAGCTACAATTAGAAACAATGCGATGTTTGTATTTTTCTTTTTCATTAATTTTCGTTAAAAATAACAATTAAACCTAATTTTATTATTATTTATAGATTTTTGTAAAAAAATATACTTACATGTAAATTTGGTGCAACAAATTTATCGTTGTTTTCCAACTCCAAACATAATTTCTTGCCGAAAGCGTCGATTTCGTATTTGGGATGAGGGTCCCAAATTTCTGCAGTTTTGTGTCTAAAATGGCCGCTATGGTGTCTAATTAAGGACTTATCTAAAAGAAAATTCAGTGCTTAGTTAGTTATTAATTAAAAACTTTCTCTAATTGTTATAAAACTAATTTCTTTTGATGCAAAATTAAGATTAAATGGAAAATGTAGTTGCATATATCTATTTTTGTATTATTTACCAAACAACGCTTAAGGCGAAGATTCAAGCAGTTAATAAAAAATGATTTTTATTCGTGTATTAATAATGTAGAGTTGGAAATTCGTAACAATAATAAAAAGTTCTGGCATTACGTCTCTAATAAAAAACGAACAAATGTTGCAATCCCAGGGGTTCTTTGCTATGCGGAGTCAGTTGCTGCAAACTGACCAGATGTTAGTGACCTGTTTGCGAAGCTTTTTAAAAGTGTGTATGTGACGAATAATGCGAACGGAAGGTTGCAAAATTATATGAGTGCTAATACAAACGCCGAAGTCTCGATTGTCGAAAATAATGTGGTAGATTTAATCAATAATTTAGACTCCAAGAAAATCGCTGTGCCCGACAGGATACCACCTGTATTTATAAAAAAAAAACTGTGTATGTAGTCTTGCCAGGCCACTTTACATTATATACAACTTGTCTCTAAGAAACGGATGATTCCCTCAGAAATGGAGAACATCCCACTTTACACCAATATTTAAAGTGGCGATAGAAGTCGTTGCTAATTATCGACCTATTAGTAAAATTAGTATATTTGCGAAAATGCTTCGAAAAAATAGCATAATAAGAAAATATTCTTAACACGGTAAAAAACATTATTATGGAACAGCAGCATGGCCTTTTTCCTGGAAGATCTCTGGAGACAAACCTTTTATGTTACGTCCAAGTTGTCTGTTCAACTATGGACAGGCAGGTAGACGCCGCGCCGTCTACACCGACTTTAGCAAGGCCTTTGATAAGATCAGCCATGAACGACTGATTGCGAGACTTGCTGATGTCGGATGTCGAGTAACTGTTGACTTGGGTTTGGTCCAACATTTGTGGTCGTGAACAGAAGGTTGTTGTAAATGGATGTCACTCCGGGCCATTCGTAGCCGCCTCGGGCGTGCCCCTGGGAAGTCACCTGGGGCCTCTATTTTTTATAATCTATATTAACAATATCACTAAATGCTTTCTGGACAGTAGCTTTATTTTGTATGTCGATGACCTTAAGATTTATCGCACGATAGAAGTTGTCAAATTGGACCGGACGGATTGGAGAATCTGGCCGTTATATTCTTATTTTAAAAGTAAGATCTGTACCTTCTTTTTATGATGCTCTTTTCCTCTTTAATTTTTAAGAAACGGTTGATACGCTATGAAAATAAACGTAATATTTATTTAATATTATTTTTAACAAATCCCATGCGATCGGCTCTACTGGATCGATATTCTACGTTAGATATGAAGTATATGTTATTGAAAATGATCACGAAACCATGTTATTATTATTCTAAAATAATACATATATGTATGTACATTTTTCTTTGTACGTGAAAGCGTTATAAAAACCATTACTACCAGGAGAAACGATAAAATTTTTACTATTTTTAACACACCAAAGTCCAAATTAATATTCTTACAATAATAGATTTTACGATTATGGCGTAAACATGTAGTATGTAGTAGTAATCTAAAATTACGACAAACCTTAAGGCTGTACTCGTCTGTATTTGTTAATAGGATAAGCGACCTAAGCCTTGAATAGCCTTAAATGCATTGCGCAGTTGTAGAGGTCGCTTGTCAGCAGAATCAAATACTGTTTGTAATTTTGGCCGCAAAAAAGAAAAAGAAAGTTGCAAGCTTCTTTCTATTAGGGATAGTTCACGCAGGCTCCGAACCTCAGTAATAATATACCATGGGTGTTTGGAGAAAAGTGAGTTACAATATACTGATACGAAAGTTGACTGGTTGAGAGGAGGAATAAAAAAGGTTAGTTCTTCAGGCGCGTTATTATGAATAAGACTGGAAGTAGAGAAGAAAGTAGGTCGTCAATTTAAAGACGAAGGATCAGGGGCGTATCGAAAGCACTGTGTTGAGGAGGGAGTGGAGAAACAAATATCTCACCATGCAGAGATGAAAGTCCCAAAATGTCTACCTTCTTTTCTAAATTTTCTCCGAGCACAGCTATCGACGTTTTTTTTTATAACTAGTCGAAGATTTGTTTACGTTGGCTGGATTTATTAAACTGTCCGTCTATTCGCGAATTTTCCCAAAACTCAACTGTGGACCGACTCCTGCCCGATTAGCTAACTCGAGCATCCACAAGGTGGGGAGGGCGCTCCCTTCATCCCCATGAATAGGCCCCTGAGAAAAAGGTCTGGATAGAAGGGTAGATTAGTGACCGTCTACCAAACAGAGTTTAGAAGTGAGGCCAAGTTTGTTGGGAATTGCAGCATGCTATAACTAATTAAAGGACGTGGATATGTCACGTAAACGGCAACAATTTAGGATTCACCGTCAACTTTAGGAAACTTGTTCCTGTTATATGTGACACCGGTAAGAAATTTTTTTGTGGATGTTTAATGGTGAAATCTGTACTATACTGTTTAAGTAAGTTTATATAACTCTGAAATCTATAATGGGTCGATCTTATTGAGTCAAAAATAAATAAATATTCGTTAACTTTACAAAATTCCTTTGCACTAGCAAAGCAGCCTTAAATCAATTTTCGCACTATTTATTTGTTTCTAGCAGTTAAAATTGATTAGGGTACGAAAATCAATTACGAAATTCCCGCAATTTCAGACAGCTGGCAATTGTACATCGTGCTAGAAAAAAACGACTAAAAAAATAAAGAAACCGTCGCAAAATTTAAGTTTCTAATGATTTACCTACTTCGTTTCTATTGCTATAAATATATAAAAGCGGAAAGTGGTGAAAAAAATACATAAACTTTCAAACAGGCGCCGGCAACCGTGAATTTTGGAATGCCATTTCGCACAGGTTTTCCAAACAGTATTTGACGTTAAAAAATTTGGAACGTCAGTAAATACACGTCACTTAAAAGCCACTTGAAATTTTATAGTTTTATCAAAATGTTAATGAAACTGAAAACATGTATATGTCTACACGGGAAACTGGACGTCAGGATTCGGGAAAATTTGAAAATTGGAATGTCTGGTGTTAATAAAATGTAACATTGCGGCTCACCAACTCTTAAATTTTAAAGAAATATTAATTTCTTATTACTTTTACACCCAGCGATGCTAGCGGCACAATTTTTTTTAAAAAGTTTTATTAGAGTCTTATAAGGGTTGAAATAGATAATTATAAATAATGGAACATTTTTAGAGTTCCGAAGGTTTCAAGCTGAACTCACATGAAATGTTACCGCGGGTACGAAAGTCATTTAAAAATAGAGTAAGAAAATATTTGCTTGGGTTGACGGGGACATTTCGAACAACTTTTCAAGCATGTAAGACGATAAATAAGTTGAACGGAAATGGTAAATATATTTTTTATTTTATAACCTAATAAATCATAATTCGGTAACTAAAAGAGCAAATATTTTTTTTTGTATACATACGTAGATTTTTGTAGATTCAAATTTTATAAACAAAAGTATATCATCCCATTTAAAATCTCAAAGTTACCCCCACCCTTCAAAATAAAAAGATGGGACAAATGTCAAATATATATATATATATATATATATATATATATATATATATATATATATATATATATATATATATATATATATATATATATATATATATTATATAATAATTATTTATGGGCCTAAATTCCTTTATCCTTTATTATTTTTGTAGTATTATAAGTAACGTTAAGACAAAGTTGCTAGGTATACTCTTACCTGTACCTGTAGATATTATATATGTTTTGCACCGATGTACTTACTTTGATCATATGCGACATTTTCGTCATCGGGGTTAATTTTAAGAGGCTTAACGAATACTGCTTCTTGATTCCCCAAATCTTCTAGGTGTGTTCTTTCAATAAATTCTGTAACAAAAAAAACTCAATGTAAATACAGCTTAAAATGAAAATTCGACAGAATTATCAGATGTTTGCGAGGCTTAATTTTAAAGCAAAAGTACAAAATACGATTTTGATTCGTGTAATGAATTATGAGAATAAGATGAAAGTTTCCAGCCTGACCCAGAGAAGAAATTTACCATAATAATAAAATGTGTTTACGCTATCCGCGCAATACGATGGGTCCCACTATTGCTGACACCAGAGTGTTTAACAGTATTTAAGCAAAATCCAGCAAAATAAGCCGATTTGCTACTGTCAATCAGTTTATTATCATGGCAAAAATTCATTAGTTTGGCTACCAACTGTCTTCTCACGCACCTTATTCGCCAGATTTGGCCGCATCGGATTTTAATTTGTTTCCGAAGCTAAAAAAAAATTGCTGGCAAAAAGTTCGTGTCAGATTCAGAAGTGATTGCTGTGTCACAAACTGTTGAAATTTTAAAGTTGTATATCTCTGTTGCTACATACGGGACCCATGCCAAGGTCAGGGGTTGTAACTGTGGGCCTACTAGAAATGTTTTGGAAAAGACAAAAATATTTTGTAATTTGCGAAAAAAAGTTGAAATTTTGAACAGGTAATTTATTTATTATTTTTTCTAAACAAACTTGACATCATTTTTTCGAGAATTTTTTAAATTAAAAAAAGTGTTAGTAGAAAGTATGTGTATGTCAGATTCTTAGGTGCCGATTATGCTAAGATTGACATATAATAGTGTTCTACAAAGCTTGTATATTATATACCCATTAAAAACAGTATTGCCATTTTTTATTCCAAGAATGTTAAGGCTCGCTGACAATAAAATTAATTTGTAAAACTACCTATTGTTCCCGTAATAAACAGTAAATTGCCGCTGACAACATAATTATAAAAGGATTATTAATGTTAAAACATTAAACTAAGACACGAAGTACATTGTAGTAACAATATCGTTGGTACCGATCGATTTTTTACTTCAAACATCAAGGTTATGGCAATATGAAAAAAACGGACAAATTATATATAATAAAAACAAACATCTTGATAAAACAATAATAATCATAATCATCAAATGGCAAAAAATTGAATACACAAGATTTCAATTAAGATTAAAAAAAATATCTAATATCTCTGGAAAGCAAAAATATGAAAGGTTTATAGATTGATCTTTGAGCTTTGCGATACGCACCGATTTAAAAAAAGGTCTTGCTTTTGGTTGTAGCAAATTCCTTGGTCGAAACCATGGAGGTTTAAAAAAATTCCAAAAAAAAACTAGTTAAAGAAAATTACCTTAAAGTCAGTAAATTTTGTTTTTGATATAATTCGAAGAAATGTTTCTTTAAAGTGAGAAACTTGTATCTTTGACCATATTTCCTCAATAGAAGAACGGTGTATTTCAAATAAAACCCGTTTATTAGGGAATATGCATGTATTTTTTTATTGTAAAAATTGGCCAAGCAAGTCATTACAAACCCAAAAATAATTTGAATAAAAATAATTAAACAAAAATAAATTTTACTTTTCGATATACATAATTTACTAGAATTTAAAAATCAGTCATTTGAGCAGTGGCAAATGGCGTGAGATATTGTCTAAAGCATGCGTCGCTGTTTCTTATATTCAAACCGTTTTAACTCTTTCCTCGGAATTTTTAACAGCCACATGATCAATCGTAACGTTTACAACAATTAGTCAGGTGTCTGTCAAAAAATAACACGGTCTCGAGTGTATATTCAGTTGCCTATAGTTAAATTGTTTCAAAGCCGTCTCTGCTAAGCTCTGTTAAGCTATTTTAGGAAAATTACCCTCGTCACTGGGCGACTCGGGAAAATTTCAAAAAATTTATGTAGGTACTCGAAAAATTTTCGCCAATAACTCAAACACTTTGGAGATTATAAGTGAAAATTTGTAATAGAATAAAAGAATTTTTTTGTTTCAAACTAAGCATAAACTATCCTTGCTCTTCTTTATGCTTAAGCTAGTATTAGTTCAATGTTACTATTACTATTTAATACTGGATTATTATTTGTATCTGATCGTTTTTATCATAATATTTTCAAAGGATCTACTTTTACAGTCAATTTGATTAATTGGTTCGTTCCTAATCCCGATTATAAATGAGCAGCATTTACTGCTGTGACTTCGGTAACCTAAAAACCGGATTAAATTGTTTCTTTTGACATTGCAGATTAATCTACTGTTTTTTAACATCTCAATTTTATTTGCCAAAACTAATAACTTAATCGCTCGGCCTGTTAGTGTTTAATATGCAAAAAAGAAGTTAATCGTAACTTAATATTTTATTAATAACGCCATTAATTTGCTGATTCAAAAAGTTTTTTGGTCGTAATAGATTAAAAACGTTATTTCTGAAAAATATATATATAATTACATAAAATACGTAAATAATTACATCTAGTTTTCGCCGGGCAACGAAGAATAACCGTTAGGAAGTATTAATTTCTGTACTGTAAGAAAATTATATTTCCTTACAGAAGGACATAACGTAAGATCAAATACGTTTTCATTATTATGCAAATTACCCATAAACCACTCTGAAAATTTCATTCGCTGCGGCTTGTCGTTTGGTAACAATTCTTGGACTGAGCTTAGACGATAAGCGTGCATATGCAGGTCACATTTCAGGATTGTATTGAAGGTTCAGATATTTGAAAATAATATTGAGGTCCTAGTCACAGAAAAAGTGACACCATAGATCTCTTAAAATATTAATCTTCTGAATGAAATCATTATACACGTTAAAACTTTAAATAATTGATTGAAAATTGCTTGCAGGATATGAATCTATATTTAATATACTTATAATGTTACTGTTACACATTTTAAAGCCGAAAAATCATGTCAAAATGATATTACGTTGGCCACCATGGACGCGATTGGAAAATCCCACCTTCAACAAAGTTTTAATATTTTCTTTAGATTTTTTTCGATATTTTTCCGCCGCTCATTATGGAAACATAGCATGTTTACCTCGTAGAAAAGACCACCTTTCCGGACTCTGTGATGCAAAATCTTCACAGTTGTCAGGAATGTTAGGCTTTCCTACTAGGCAATATACTAATATTTTCAGCAATTCGACTCATATGTGAAAATATCAAAGCTGGTTTGTATAACAGGGTGCATGGATTTACAGGTTATAAATGACGTCTTTTTTCCCTCCTAAACCATTCTATAGATGTATCTTACCAACACGCATTGATGTAGTAGAAAGAAATGTTACTTACAATATTATATCTGTTTATCACGAAGCAGTAACTTTCTTGATCAATATAATAATATATTTCAGCATTGCACTACCTATAAACAGAAGTAATTTCCTCTCAAAAATTGCGATAGCAAGAGGTACCTCAACCAAAATCAAAGATAATAATCCTTTTTGCGATACTTGATGCTCTCGTATTGCACTACCAAAGAAGTTAATATTCTTTGTATTTTCAGTAACTTTCTTGGTGATAAATCGCGGGTTAGATCTTTTAAACGGAAGCTGGAATGCAATCACTTTTCAGCAAATCGACAATTATTATTCTATTGTTCATTTGGCAATAACAAAACAATAAATTATAAACAATAGACACATAATTGTTGTGGTACAACCGGTTACTAATGACGGCTATTACTCGTAAAATACATTTTTAACAGTATTATTTTAGTAATAAAATAATATCTATATAGAGTAAAGCAATATAAAATAATTGGCACTAGAAATTATCTTTTTATATTACTGTCATTGTTTCTTATCGTTTACATGAATCTTTCATTTTTTTTTGTGGTAAAATAACAAATAATAATATTATTTAACTGGCAATAAGAAAACAATGACCTTCTAATTCAGTATAAAGATTTAAGACTGATTTCACTGATCCAGATAATAATTTAAAATTATTTTTTAAATGAATACTTTTAATAGATTAAATTCTGTTTGGACAAACATTATACACCGAAATAACCAAATGAACATGCTAGTTAAATATGGCCCTTTTTGGCAATCCTGCTATTAGCTATTTAATACATCCCACTTATTGCCGCACGGTAAGGAATTGTTGGAGACAAAACAGATCTAAATAACTGTATCTGGTTCTTAGCTACATAATCTACAACTTCGCCCCATGTCGACAAAATGATGCATCCTGTATTAGCGCCTTTGTTATAATTTATTCTTTGGCATATTTTGCCGTCATTTAGCAACACACTTATTAATTTTGTCGATTGCATTTTCTCGATCGAAGACGTTCGCAAAACATTGTTGTCGCTTTGTCAAGTAACGTCATAAATTTAGATCTTTACTGTGTACTTCGTCTACCTACGCAGTTTGACTAGATGCACGCAATATCGCATTCCTTGGTGTACTAGTACTTAATGTCTAGACGGGTAAGTTTATTGGATATATGGTATATCAAATTAATAACTGCAACCATCTGAATACTTAGATTATGTAGCTAGGAGCAGATATATTTATTTACATCTGTTTTGCCGCGAACAATGCATCACAGTAGCATTGCCACTTTGAGGAAATTTCACCGGCCTGCTCTCTTTTAATAAGGTCTCATCATAGAGATCCGCCTTTTTTTATTTGACAACCTTGCAAGACGATATACGAGATGCGCTCCATCGAACGACGATAGTAACACCTGTCATCCCCAACATGTCAATATCTTTCGTTTTCCATTCGCGTAATGCTCTTGGATGTTGGCGCGTTGCGATAGAATGATTAATGAATACATAGTTTTTTGTCTTCTTTGTTACATAATCTAAGGTTTTAATACTTACGAGGTAAGTAAAAGACAAGATATATTAAAGATAAGAAAAAAGAGGTATAGTGGGCGTTGTCGTATGTTTCTGAATCTGTCGAATTTGATTGATAATCATGTGCTCGACCTTGAGTAAAATTCACAAAAAATTAACATTTACACCTGTTCTCTTAAAAGTCCAAGGAAAATTATGAGAAAAAAAAACGGGATTTAGGTGGATAAAACAGAAACTAACCGCAAAGAGAACCGTCCAATAATTCATATGGATGAGACATTCATACATTCAACAGTAACGAAGGGCACCGAGAGTTCGTGTCAAAATGGCAAAGACTATTATAGTAATAGTTCATGCAGGCAGTGAAAATGATTTTGTACCTAATGCATATTTTGCTTTTAAATCCCAAGCAAAATCGGTGGATTACCACAGTGAAATGAATTACGCTACAATTAACTACAAAAAGTGGGTCCAAGAAAAACTTATTTATAGCCTGCCTGTCTGTTATCGATAATTCTCACTATCGCAACGTGCAAGCAGAAAAATTTCCCAATATTAGCTACAGAAAGGAGGAAATGAAGGCATGGTTAGAATGACGTGGTGTCATCGTTACCGACGACAAGTGGATTTATATAGTTTAATTAAAATGAGAAAGCCGTTGGCTAAAACACATAAAATCCTGGAAGAACATGGAGACGATGTTTTGAGATTACCTCCATACCATCCGGATCCTGAACTAGGATCGCTGACTGAGGGCTGTAGTTATTGTAAAGTTTCAGAAAGAGTTATCGAATTTGATTATTTGGACCACATTCCTACCATCTTTACCTCGTACTGCTACTAGAACTAGCAGTCGATACCGAAAACTATAACCAGGAGCAAGAATAAAATTAGTTCCAAGTCCTAAGTCTTTCAATATATAAAAAATTTATTTAGGAATAGGGATGAACTAATACATAATGAACGGCAAAAAGTCAGTCCAGGAAAAATAGACATTGGAACTAGGTTTCCATTACTTTCAATAATGTGCCTGTGAGTTACATTCAGGGAATGTTAGAGCCACTAGCTCATCCCCACATTTAACTTATAAAAAATGCCCCTTTTCAACAAGATAATGCACGGTAATATCGTTTGGACAACTATCCGCAATACAGCGTCTTCTTTTTCTTTGGTCTTGTATCTTCTTAGATATTTATATAATCTTGGTTGTTCTCCTGATTCTTTCATTTCAAATCCTGACTCTGCTTGTAACCTTACATACTCGTCTTTTCCTGAACTTTCTTTATAGGCCATGTTTCCGCTCCATATATCCTTGCAAGTCTGGCCACTGTTTTGTTAACCATTTCTCTCTTCCTCGTACTAATACGACGATTATACAGCACACTGGAGACTTTCTTTACTTCCATCCTGTCATACAGTGTCTAGGCACTTGTAATGTTGATGTGCTTTTTGCAGTTTGTAGAAAATCCAAGAGTTCCACTCAACTGACGCCCAGTTTATTTGAACATTGGCCGTTAAACCACTCACTGTATACATACAGTTAAACGAAAAACCATTTAACCAAAATTTTTCTATATAAAAAACAATAACAAATAATATTCGGCGAAAAACTAAACCAAAACAAACTTTTTCCACTAAGCAACAAAATATGTTTTTATTTTTATGTATACACATATGTTTATGTGATTTCATGTTACACTTTATGCACCCATATCTTATTTCGATTTGGCACTGTACCAATTTCATTTCGCGAAAATGCATATTGTGGTAAAAGTGATAACTTTAAAAAAACAGAATTTCCCATGTGCGTTCTGGCAAAATACGTATATTTTTGCAGCTTCTTAGTAATAATAATTATCAGTTTTAGATTAAGAGAGAAAAATAATGAGTTTTTACTTACTGGCGGTAATTTTAAAAAATGCCTATATGGCTAGAATCGAAATTATTTGGAAAAAAAATATTTAAAAAACTTTTTTACGTTGTTTGCTATCATCAAAGATGGCAAACATATTCATAATATCAACGTTATTTATAAAAATTTCAAAGTATCTGAGCATTAAAAGTTCCGTAATCGTCAGGAAGAATCCTCCAATATTAATATCTTACAAACTAAAAATAATATTATTGTCTACAGGATTTTGGAAAATACTAGCAAAATAAAAACACATAAATTAGAAAAAATTTAGAGTTTTGAAATAACAAACCAGAAGGTCGTCATCAACAAAACGGATGTAAATTCATTTCAAACGCTAAATTGTTGCAGTCTTATCTACCTTACTTTCAGTCTAAACGAAATAGACTGTTTTGGTTTCGAGGAAACAAGCTTAGACTGTGCGGCATTCTTGTGCACGTTGTTTTTAAAGAAAACAGAACGCTTTTTAAGATGAAAAAGAAAACTTTTATAAGAACGCTAAACTTGACAGATGATACCTAAAGTTTTTGTAATATGCTCATTTTTAAAGAGAAATATAAATATCTCGGCACACAATTCACTAAAAAGGTTTATGACATCACTATTTAGATCTTCTTAGGTTTTGACAAGTTTTCTTCCTGTCATAGTTAATGACAGTCACGTCATTAAAAAGCATGTTATTCATTCCACATTATTTATACCTTGTTAATGCTTAAATGAATGTGAAGTCACGGCTTTATAGTCAAAAAACGAAAATAAAACTTATATTTTTATCTAACCCTGTATAAAGACGGAATCCAGGAAAGCAAATTATTTTTAATAAATAAATAAATCCGATATTCTTCAACATTAAATATATTGTCTAAACATAATTTCAGTTTTAGCCTAATTCGTTCAAAAAAGGCAATATTTTATGTGTATTTTCTTTGAGTGGTTTAAACAAATTTGGAAACTTAAAATTTGAGGAGCAAAAATTCAAAAGGAATATTATCCCAAACTTCCAATTTTTAGATGGAACAGATGGAATTACATATTTAAAATGCTCATCTTTATAGTGACTCAATAATATCGGTCCAAAATAATTTTCATCCCTTGTAGAATTCCAGTTAAAATACAAATTTGATTTAAAAATATTTTTTGAATGCATTATTTAATTATTAAAAAACCAGTTATCTCAGGACTGTAAAATTAATATTATTCTTTTTGAATTTTTGCTCCTCATTTGAGCCATTCTCCAAAAGCTAATGTCCAAAGAATCCTTTTAAAAAAATTACTTTCCTGGTCTCAGTATCTATACAGGGTAAGATAAAAATACAAGTTTTATTTGCGCTCTTGAATAGAATGTCTTCAAATTGGGACATAACTTTGAATTCTAAACAAGTTTTATAAATAAATATTTAAAATAAAGTGAAAAATTAAGGTACTTTACCATTCCGCTAATTTTAAAAATTTGCATCTCCCTCGTATATCCTAATTTTTTTCAACTTTGGGTAGGCGGCCTTTTAGTTTAAGAACATGCAGCAACTTTTGATCAAGAAGTCTGCTGATTAAATTTATTTTTGTTAATAAGCGAGAAATACTGCAACTGAATCACAAAACGCTGCTTCACATTTCCGCATCGGGTTTTAATATTTCACACGCTTAGTTTCAATTAATTAATATTATTAAAAAACTAATTCATTATGCAAACAGCATATATGATTTAATAAAATGTTTATTAGTAAACCTTTTGTTTTAATGTTAATAAATCATATACAGCTTAAGATAAATTATGATCATAGAAACGATTAGGAAATCGTGTTGCAACAACAACAGCCTATGCGTAATAATAGGGGTCAAAAGATTTTGGCTTTTAAGTGAGGATGATTTCACATTTAATAGTAAATAATGCATAAATAATTGTATTGCTAAAGCCGTAATTGAGAATTACGCCACTCTGTTGTTAAGGGTTTATTAACGCATACAACGTGCTATAAAAACATTTTTTCTATTCTTGTATTCTAAATATATCTCATAATAATGTCCATTATGAATAGGAAACACATTTTCATTATGAAACCGCGTTATTAGCTAATTTAAAACCAACACTTTTTTAATCAAGCCAACAGGCAATCAAAATTCAAGAAGTCAAATGCCTTAGACCTGTCAAGAAGGGTTAAAGACGTTACGCATCCAGAGTCCCTTAAACAATCATCCACTACACAACAGAGTGTAGAACTGGTACCGTATACCTTTCCATAGGCAGACTAAACATCAGGAAATAGTTGATTTTCTTCAAGGAATATGTAGTCTGATCATACAAGACCGATTCAGTAACCTTGAGAGAAACATAACAGGCTAATCGGTCTTAATTCATCCACAGAATTTATCTGATTTTTGAGTTTGTTGGGAATGGGTTTAACTAAAGCATAGCTCCCCATTATCGGAACTAGTCCGTGTTTCAATGAGCAATTGATGATATGGGTGAGGGGATCGACAATATGAGGGATAGAAAGTTGCAACATTCTGGCTGAAATCTAGTCAAACCCACTAGATAAGGTTTCTGGTTCAAAATGTCCCCCTTCACAATTTTCAACGTATTGTATCTAAAAAGTGCATCAGAAAAGTTTGAATTAAGAAATACATCCACGTATGTGGCATTGGTTGCTCCACACTGGGCTGATTCCACAAAATAATCATTCACTATCCGCATCAAGCAAACAGTCTGGCAAAACAAAGAAGTTTCTCACGTTCTCCCAAAGCAACTAGGCATTACCCCTGCAATTTCTGAAGGTGGTGTTAAAAAAGCTTTTTTTCATAGAGAATTGCAGATTTCCAAAGGTTCCAAAGTTCCGACAAAAAGAAATTTAAGATACGTACACGAACGTATACGTTCGCAGCATATCTCAAAAGATGCTGCCACTGATTACAACATACAACACGTGTCCCTAACCACGCCCGCTTTTTAATACTAAACATTTGTTCTTTCGTTTTGTATAATTGTTAATTTATCTATAGACGTTGATTTGAATTACACCTAATGACTAGTGGTTCTTTGTTACATTGTTTTTATCTTTCTTGTATGCTTCTTAATTGTCCATCTAAATGATTCCTATGACATTAAATAATTTTTCATCCTTATCCTTATAATTATGTAGATTTATTTAAATTAAGCCTAATGACCATGCTATAGTTGTAAAATGGTGGCACTAATAGGCAGTATATCATTTCGATGCAGGCTTATTGCATTATGATACTGTTTTGTTCGGTTTTCTCCATTAGTTGTTTTCAGTTTATGAGCTTATTATTTCCTAATTTTTACAATTTCTTGTGAACTGGTTTGGGCTTAAAGGATTCAAAGAAAAATAAATAATTATCTACACATTTAAAGGACGAAGAGGCAATTTACTTCAGTAATCCGCTGATTTTTACTAGATCATTTTAATAATGGGTTCTAATGGGTTTATTGTTTATTATTATTCGTAGTTTTGTGTGAGGTTTCATCCACTCATTAAATTAATATACCATTTCTTCTATTCCTAACTTTTAGGAAATAACTTTAATTTCCATTTTAACTAGAAGTGTTGTTGAAAGTTTTTTTCACTAAGAACTAACAAAATCCTTCCTATCTTAACAGTTGTTACATTTTTCCTAGGTATATATGGATATTTGTACAGAATCTATTTAATTTTTGTGGAATAAAGGGGAGTTGCAATCTTGTGTTAAGCTTGTGGGATTACGTTAACGCTGTTGGTAACATAATATATTTTACATAAAAATACTCCAAATAAATCAGGGTATTACGTTTGACACAAACGGTTACAACAGTTTATTTTGTATGACTTAGGGGCAACACAGAATTCTTATACAGTTCGGGAAACTTCCTGATAAATAATTTATTACCTATAGGTTTTTAATTAATATTAATATTTCTTGATCTAGTTTTCAACGACTGTCCGCATCTTTATTAGTATTTTTAGTATTTTTTTTTATAAACATACAAAATGTTATCTAAATCAAGGTCAGGTCATGCAATAATCTGACTGGTTTTTTTGCCTAAGAATTTGATAATTTCAAAAACCTTGCCGATAAATGCCTCAACATAACGTCTAATTTTCCTTATGATCACTTCCTTAATAATGTTTATTGCAAACGAAATACGGCAAAATAAATTAGCAATATTTTATCAAACCTTAAATTTATGCCTTGCGTAAAGTGACATATTTATATGAGACATATTAAACTTTTTGTAAAAATAAGAAAACCAATCGGGGCTTTCCGCTACAAACAATGTTATTTAATTGTCAGATTTACAGTCTGGACAGAATGGCATTTATACCTTCTTGTAAATGATGATGGGTCATTCTTTGAATGGATTGCTAAATTTTATACCTTTTTTCGGTAGCAGGAGACCTTAGTTGTTAAGAACCTGACACACATACTACTGATCTGAATAGAAATCATATTAATTGAAACTTGAAACCCCTTTACTTTGTCACCTGACTGTTTCAGGTTTCATGGTATTGTTTTTCCAAAATCACATCTACAGAACCCAAATGCAACAATTGCATTTAACTGTAATGATTAAGGAAAAATTAAGAGATCAATTATCGCCAAAATCTCAGTTGGCATATTCTCGTGCTTACTAGCTGTTCGTAGAAAGTTTACTTTCTACGGCCATCAGGCGCGGCCCGTGAAATTTTAAAGTTGTATATCTCTGTTGCTACTTATGGAACCCATGCCAAGTTCAGATTTTTTAATAGTGAGCCTACTAGGAATATTTTGGCAAAGAAAAACAATTATGTAATTTGCAAAAAGTTTAATTTTTGAATTGACCCACCTGAGAAAAAAATTAACACGCTTAGGTATTTTATTTATTACTTTTTCTGAACAGATTTTACATCTTTTTTCGACAATTCTTAAATTTTAAGAGAAAAAACTGTGCTAGTGGAAAGTTATAGTCATTTAATTTTTTTTAAATTATATTTTAGGTTTGCACCAACTTTTGGCGGTATTTATATTTCGGTTGTGCAACTAATAAAAAAATTTCCCATTTGTTGTACACTTAACGCGAAAAATCATAATTTACTTTTTTATTTGAAAATAACTTTATTTAAATAAATTACATAGGTTTGTGTCAGAACTAATTAAATATTGTGAAATGGACTTTGCGGGAAACAAATTATCATACGGTCTGGTCGTGTCGCTATCTGTAGTCATGCCCTGTATATTGATGTACATGAGCTTATGCAACGTTTTCGGACCGCCAGTAATATTTAGACGAACTAAGAATTACCATTCAAAGTTAATAAAGTATGTTTCATAATTAAATTTAGTATTTGTTAGGACAAAAATATTGATGATTTTCCATGATGGTCGGTTAAAAATGTGTATTTTATATTTCTTCTCAAAATTAGTATATGGGATTCTCGGTGCATTCTGAACGCTCTTTCTTAATTACATTTTTCGATATCTTGTCAATTTGACTTATTTTTCGGTACCACCCTCAACTTTTTTTCGAATTCCCACCAAACCGGTGATCAAATGACTTACTAAAATAGATTTTCTAGTTGTCGGCCGCGCAGAAACGATTCCCTGATAGAGAATTTCAAAGACATCAACAATACAAATTTTTTCCATATAGCCACCTTTATGGCGGACATACATATATAATATTATTATAATATTATTTAAGTTATGTTATGTATTTTTCAATAATTACAGTATAATATTGACAACCGATAAAAGTTTACAATTGCCTTTAATACCAAAGTGCAAATGTAACAAAAGCATTACTATTAAGAAGTAGTTCGATAATATTAAATAAATAACACTAATTGATATATTTTCTCTACTCAAAAGCAAAAGAAAATTACACTAAATTTGTCTTTATTTAAATGCTACTTATTTTTTTTTAATGGTACTGATCGAGGTCTTGCTGTTCTGTCTTTAATTTTGCGTTTCTTGAGATAAATTGAGTTTTAACCATACGATGTAATAAATATTTGAAAGAACTGTAGCTTGTCTTTCCTTAAACCTAACTTTTTATTGAAAAGCAGTAGTGTTTACTTATGCATTATTTTGCGCAAATAAAGTCTGTAATTACAAAACAACGGTGTTGTAATAATAAAAAAAAACTCTATATAGCACATAATTTTGCCTTAATACTCTCCAGCCTTTAAACGGTTCAAAAACATTTTAAAAGAATTACCCACATAAGTTATAATGCATTTTGTATGTGCTATCGTTTTATCTATAAGCCGATCTTATGCAGACGAAAATTAAAAAGGTAATTTGCATTTTTGATCTTGAGTTTTTGGTTGACTTGTTATGTCCATGTCTTTTGTTTTATGACGGTCGTTGGTGCCTTTTATAAGCCAACTTCTGAGTAGGTTTACCTAATTAAAAATTCAAAAACAAAAATAACAACTATTTTTAACCCAACTAACAAGAGAATAGTGGACAGAAGGTCAGGTAAAGTCCCAAATTGCAGGTCCAGTCCTATTTTCGCATACCCTGCATTTCAGAAACTAATTTGCGACGCCTAGCGGTCAGCAGCGAAACTAAGGCATCCTAAAGCCAATGGACAATATTGATGCCGGCTTCTCATTGCATAACGAACACGTTCAGAAATTCCTGGGGTGTTTTTAATATTTTTGCAAGTCATTATTATTCGGTTTCTGCGATCTACCTGGTGTTTCACTGAAGTTTTGTAAACTACGGATTTTCAATGCCACCAGAAATAAAAATCCAATGCATTTAAATCTGGGGATCGTGGCGGCCACGGTTGATTAGGTGGTTCAACTCCTTTACCGATCCATCGATTTCCGTACACTACATTTAGATATTCTCTAGCAGTGGCAATAAAATGAGCGGGAGCTCCGCCATGCATAAAAAATAACTGGTTTCGCTGAGCTAATGGCAAGTCTTCTAATAATATTTGCAGTTCATATTCTAGAAACTTGCGATAGGTTTGGCCATCTAATCGCAAGGGAAGAAATACGGGACCTATTAGTCGGTTACCAACTATTCCTGCCCATACATTTAACGAAAATTGGTAATGAATATGTCTTTCGCTAACAGCGTGTGGGTTTTCTTGACTCCAAAGGTGATTCTTATGAAAATTTGTTATGGCATTCTAAGAAAAATTAGCTTCACGACTAAAAAAGAAATTATCTAAAAATTGGGGATTTCTATTTAATACTGCTTCTTCTAATTGTGGTGTTCTTACCGTTCTTGGCCCGCCGGGAATATCAGAAACTCTCGCCAACTTCCTGTTTTTGATAAAGATAAAGATGAAGATGAAGAGTTTCAAAGGTCGGATATCTCGCAAATGCGTCTTGCTTCATATGCATTTCCATCAGCAAGGCCATAAACCTTTTATTTTAAAATAAGCTCAGGAATCAGATCCTGGATTTTCTTCATGTACTTAATAGGGTGTCCGTTATTTACCAAGTTGATTTTTTTTCTTGCGACGCCCCCTAAATTTTTAGTTTATCGTCTAAAAAAAATGTCAGACCAAAATAAGCCCTTAATATTCATAATAAACCTTGCCCTAAAGACGAAACATTTCCCATTTAAATGACATGGGATTTTGCCACTTTTTACAATTAATTTTGTATTGCTCGGACAAGATGATCTATAGCAATGAGACACACATATTCTTATAGGAAATTGAACGCTCTACAAAAAAGGTCTCTTATAATTTTTGGAGTAATTCACTCCTTCAAAAGTTATTCAAGGTGAAATTTGAACTCTATGTAAATTTCCAGATTTTTTTACTTTTACGGCAAAGTGATTATTATTTCGATAAAGGTTAGTAGTTTATTTCTAAAAATAGATAATTCTGGTGGTATTAGGGTAAAAAAATTTTAAACATAGAAAATAATATACCGCATAACAGGTAGCTGGTTCTAGTTTGAATCACTTTTGAGACTTCATTTATAACACGCAGTCAACTAATTTTTATTGAATTTCATAAATTTCTGTATACTTTCATGAAATTTCCCTTCAATACAGTAAGTGACTCAAAATTACACTACAAGCATTCCCGCCAACACACGGATTTTCTATTCACGCAAGCGCGCTAAGTCGCATTTAGTACCTTGAATAACTTTTGAAGGAGTGAATTAATCGAAAAATTATTAGCGATCTTTTTTGTAGAGCGTTCAATTTCCTATAAGAATATGTATACCTCATTGCTATAAGTCATCTTGTCCGAGAGAAAAAAAAATCATTGTAAAAAGTGGCAAAATCCCATGTAATTTAAATGGCAAATGTATCGTCTTTAGGGCAAGGTTTATTCTGAATATTAAGGGCTTATTTTGGTCTGACATTTTTGTTTAGACGACAAACTAAAAATTTAGGGGTCGTCGCAAGAAAAAAAATCAACTTGGTAAATAACGGACACCCTAGTACTTAAGGGCGTTTTTATATAATTTATTTTGATAACATAACCTCGATATCCAACCCACAAAATTTTTGCAGCAGTGTCAATGCCTAATTTATTTCCTAAATTTGACTCGAATTGTTAGGGATAAATTTTTCGAATTCCAAAAATTTCCTTTGTTTTAACAGTGACTAAATCTTTAAAAATAATTTCCAGATACACATTATGCTGACTTCCGAAACAAATTTTTAATTTAAATTGTAGATAATTATATAAAATTACTTTATTACCAGTAAGCAATCTATAATTACTATAAAGCAATTAAATTGCTATTATGAACAAAGCAACAACATACTGATTATGCATATTAAACTAAATAATTACGATATTATACCTAAAAACGCCACGTTACTGAAACTCCACGATCACGACCTGAACAGTGGCGTGCCGTGCCTTTAGAGCCGGAGGGGGCACAATTATTTGAGTGCGACAAATTATTTTCCTTTTATTGGAGAGTACCTATGTGGTCATGTAGGCAGTGAATCTCCAGGGAGCGCCGTAAATTAATTACTTTCCTTTTACTGGAGAGTATGTGATCACAGTAGGCAGTGAATCTGCGTGGGGGCGCGAGGGCGCTGTTACGACATGCTAGCGCCCCCCTAGCACCCTCGACGGCACGCCACTGGACCTGAAGGGTTATTAAAACATAATCACGCTTTGCATGCTTTGTCTTGTCGTTGGATTGATGGGATTAATTAAAAATATTTTTATTTCTTTGGAAATATCACGGTTTCCATTAAAAATGTTTTGTTTAGTACTGTAAATATTTCCTGTGCATTATAAATTTTTATTTAACTTCGCGGGATCTCCAGGAAGTAATAATTAGCAATTATTGTTTCAGCTTTGGAAAAACAATGGCAGCAAAGCAAATACATTGGTGATGGTTGCTAAGTGAATGTTTTCAATAAAATAGGTTTATCCCTATCTCTTCTCTGATATATACCTATAAACATTCAGGGATTCAAGGTAATGAGGAAGCAGGCTGTTCGACGAGAATTAGGTCAGCAAAAGATCCAAACGGGCAACAATGGTGTTTTAAGACCTTTTTGCTTACTTGCCTCCTCTATAATAGGTTAAGAACGGCATACTTCGGAAAACAGTTTTGACATCAGATATTGAGCAGGTTCAACCAACAAGGCGTTAAATGTGCAAGAAGAATGGGATGCAAAGGACCCAAAGAGGCCCAGATATTCAAGATCACTGATTGTCATTTAATTTTCATTCATTTATTCTAGGTAACGCTTTAAAAGTGGAATCGCTATTAGAATTTTTGTTTACTTTAGTTTACATCTAGGGATTGCAATCCCGCAAAGTGGGATCCCGCAATCCCGCGGGATCCCGCATCATTTGACGGCCTGGGGGATCCCGCACTAGCTGTGCGGATCCGCATAGCCATGAAAAAGCCGTAAACTCTTAAAAAATAACGCGAAAACGTGTATCTGCCAAATATCCGTGGTATAATAATATAAAAATTAATGAGACTGCTTAGGCATTATAAATATCTTACTTACCTTACAACCAAACTATTGTGATTTACTATAAGAACTGGTAAGACTTATTATCTCAGGTAGAAAAATAATAAAATAAAAAAAATAACGTTCAGATTTACTAAGAAGGATATAAGATTTAGTTCTGGTTTAAATTAAGATCTTGTATGATCAGTGTTATGTTTTGACTAGTTGTCATTGAAAAACTCATAAATATTCTGATATATCAGCGATTTGCCTGGTTTTCAAATGATTTTCATCTTGGAACAAGTTGCTGTAATGAATTTAGTTCTATTATCGTCGAAAGTACGTACTAAAATTACATTTTTCTTTATAAATTTGCCAAAAAGCTCAGAAATAAATTTATAGTTTAAAGCTTAGTTGCCTTATTCTAACACATGTCAGTTTAAAACTTTTGGTTGTCAAATTAGACCGGACTAGCGTTGGAAAATCTTTCTCTTAAAGTTCATTTGCCCAAAGTTACTCTTCATTGATAAGAAATTTGACTGATTTATAGTCATAGTAGTACTCGTATAGTTAAGAGAGGCTAGACTTTAAATTATATAATTTTGTTGACTGACATACTGTTAATTTTTGATTTTTACAATAAAAAATTAAAGTTGGTTTAATAATTAATTAAATAAACGTTAATTTATGGAATTTTATAAAATTAAAAAAACCTATGCGGGATCCCGCGTATAAACATTTGAAGTTCATTTGCCCAAAGTTATTTGTTACTTTAATTGATCAGAAATTTGACTGATTTATAGTCATAGTAGTATAGTTAAGAGATGCTAGACTTTAAATTATATAATTTTTTAAACTGAAATACGATTGATTTTTATAATAAAAAATTGAAGTTGTTTCAATAATTAATTAAATAAACAATAATTTATCGAATTTTATTAAATTAAAAAACCTATGTGGGATCCCGCGGGATTAGAACCAATCCCGCAGATGCCCTGCGGGATTTAAACCACTGCGGGATTGAAATCACTATTTACATCGATCTCCCGTGGATTTTTCAATTGTAATACATATCTAAAAGTTATTGACAGTAAATATAGAACATATGCTGTGGTTAATTTGTTTAGAGTCGCGAAGCTTGTGTGTATGTAAAATTTAATTACCATATTGGTAATTAAATTTAACTGTTGACTGCTCAAAAACACTTAATAAAATTGCTGTTTATGATATATTTTGATATAAAATTTGATAGTAAATATACATCTAAGGTAATGTTAACTGACATTAACAACGTACATTACATATCAATAACATCTTAGAAACAATTAATTATCGCTTTCAAGTGCAATTTACTCAGTGCAAAGTAAAAAAATGGATAATTTTACAAATTTCTATATGATATTTTTATTTAGTAATTACTCTAGAACTGCAATTAAGGAATAAATTACGTAATTTAACATTAGATGATATATTATTTACTGTTTTAACAAGAACGGGCGTTTCTGTGTCATATTATGACGCTCTAGAAAGGGTCAGAACGAATATTTTTAAACTGCCTGGCAAGTGACAATATAAGGTTTTTTGAGTTTGCAAAATTGCGGCCAATCAATTACAAACACACTAAATCAGTGCTACTATAATAAAGTTAATTGCCGTTTACCTTAAAAACGTAAAAAGCAATTTTTAATTTGATTTGTGTGTCAAAAATTAAGTATATAAAATCATAAAGAACTCAAAAATATTTTATGATTTAACATTTAAAATTAGAAGTTTGAAGTCATAGTGCTTATTTATTTTGTGAATTAAAGGTACATTGACACATCTTAATACGTCACCGCGCAACTAAAGTCAATGATCTGGTAAACCGACGAATATAATCAAGAAATTAGCAGCTCTACTTATTATTTGGATAAATGCCTAATAGTATATCAATAGGTACTTATGACAATGTTCATACTGTGTTTGTGATATTAATGATATATTAATGTGATCTGGGCGCGGAATTTACAAAATGTCTACCTCTGACAGTTGACATCAGACATTTGTTTCGACCATAACCTTCTCGATGTGCTTCGCTAGACAGTTTATCTCTGTCTAGCGAAGCACATCGAGAAGGTTATGGTTCCGACAATCATACCTTCAACGATCTCTATTTTCTTTCCATATTTTCCAAGACAATCGCTTTAAACATTTTTTAATTGTAACGAAAATACAATAAATAAATATAAATTACCATAAAAACCCATGTAGCGTATATATCATAATTTTAATTGAAACAGTGTAATGTTCAGGTTAATAGTTTTAACACCAATAATATTTATTTACTACAGTATTGTTTATGGCTGTGAATAAACATTTTTGTCGCTGTTACTTCCTTTCATATGTATTATGTATATATGAGATAATAATAAATAATAAAATACTTATCTTTGTACGTAGTATCTTTTCCCACGAAAATATTAAAGCATTCTGTCATTTTTTTGTCATCATTTTATAAAATATATCTACATATCTAAAGTATGTCCACGGATCGGGTAGGCAAAAGGACAAATGGACCAAAAAGTTAAAGATACAAAAAAGGTCATCAGGGAAACTCTTAAATTAAAGAAAATTACTTAAAATTCAGTACATCTTGTCTTTAATATAATTCAAAGAAATATTTGTTTAT
The DNA here is from genome assembly GCA_963971165.1 of Philopedon plagiatum. Taxonomy (NCBI): domain Eukaryota; kingdom Metazoa; phylum Arthropoda; class Insecta; order Coleoptera; family Curculionidae; genus Philopedon; species Philopedon plagiatum. The sequence goes on from OZ020193.1 coordinate 101,255,405, forward strand.
ATGTAGTAGCAAAACCCATGTCTTTGACCAGTAAAAAAGTTTGCCCTTTGTTAGGAACACGCTGGAGTCATATCATTTTCTGCAGTTCAAATATAGAACCTTTGTATATGTATAAATAAAAAACACCGTCCCGCAGTCTAGCCACCTCATTAGAAATAAATCGCAAAATCAGAAAAACCGCAAAATAGTTTAGCAAAAAATCCGGTGATTATTGATTACGATTACTACTAACCAAATCTATAATTCAATAAGTTGCGATTCCGCGTTTTTGCACACGCCAGCGAAATAACTACCTCGGGCAAGGTTGACTATCTCTTTTGCATTTAAATTGCCCACAGGTATCACGTCATTTTTCGTTGATTTTAACATGAAAATAATAGCAGACGACCGGTGAAAATTAGCATAATTTTTCACAGCAATCTGAAATCTGTCAGAAATTTTAATGTCGGGTAGGATGCATGTAAAATTGAAAAAATTGCATCGCGACAGGGGTTTAATGATAGTTTGTGCTGAGCAGTGATGAGTTGACGTAGTGATATTTTAAATTTAAAATGACATTATCTTAACGGCGATGACCGATGCTACCTGCGCCAGAAGGAAAAGACCGTGCTGTTTTTTCTTTTGATTTTGCAAGAATAAGGTATCTGGCAGGTGCGTAAGTTGCTATCACGAGTCGACTGAAAAGTGTTGTCGATGGGCATATTTTTACATGCTCTTCAAAAGCAGGTTTACCAGTGTTTTGAGTTTTAATTTAAAAACAATGAAATAACAGAATTTTTTCTTACTGACCTGTCGCAGCTTAAGCCGATACAAAACCAATTCCAAAAATAAATGGTACTGCTGTAAAATTCCTCGCCTCGCCGTCTAACCATTATGTCTTTTTTGCGTCTCGCGATAATGTCAATATTTAGATTGTTGATATTAGAAGAGTAGACAATTACGAGATAGACCTCGGGCAAGGTTAGCTATCTGTTTTGCATTTAAATTGCTCACAGGTATCACGTCATTTTTCGTTGATTTTAACTTGAAAAAGATAGCAGACGACCAGCGAAAATTAGCATAATTTTTCACAGCAATCTGAAATCTGTCAGAAATTTTAATATCGTGTAGGATTCACGTAAAATTGAAAAAATTGCATCGCGACAGGAGTTTAATGATAGTTTGTGCTGAGTTGAGTGTTGCCGTCGTGATGTTTTTTCTTTGATTTTTCAAGAATGCGTATAGGTATGCTTTAGAACTTCTTTTATTTAATTTGATTTTATTGCAGTCAAAATTATTTTTTTTTTTTTAGATTTATTGTAGAGCTAGAAAAGCTCTAAAAATTGATTTAAAGTTCAGATTTTCCAGACGACTGCATCATATTAGGTGCCGGTAATTTGATTAGTTGCTGTCACGAGACGGGTGAACAGTGTTGTCGATGGATATTTTTTACACACTCTTCAAAAGCAGGTTTGCCAATATTTGAAATTTAAACTTAAAATTACTGACCCGTCACACATTTAAGAAAACGCGATCGAAAATCATTTTTTTATCTTAACCAATTTAGTTAGAATTGCATGAATATCTAGTAATACCTGTAAATTACTTATTTTACTAGTGTTTAACATCAGCATATGCATTCCAACTTCATGCTTTACGCGCGAATTGCGAACAAATTAAGAACTTGTAATAATACACAAATTAAAGCAAGTATATTTTTCTTTTCTTTTATTGTATATTCATAAACTCGCTGTTGGTGTATAAATTACCTTATAAAGCATTCTTTGGGCTACAAAATGCATATTTACTTTTTGTTCCCTTTTGTATATACAGTAAAATACAGTTATAAAATACGTCCTCGGAGAAAATCCTACAGATTACAATAAATGTAAAAGAACATCCGGCCTTGCAATACAAAGGATCAACCAGGATTTTATCAATTGCTTATGGTCATCTCGTTTAGTGTCTAAGGAAGACAATGATACCAAGAAATTCTGCAGACACGTGCACACTTGTACAATACCAGCTCGCGCGGTGGCGCCGGTTGGGGTGGCAAGTAAACGGTAAATTGCGTTGTCCCGCATTTTATTTCATTAGTCGAGCCCAAAGGGGTGTCAATATTTGTTCATAATTTTCCCCTTTATTACTTTAATGCCATAAAAGCTCAATGGCAAAAATCAGGCTGTGTTTATATTTTCTACCCCCTAACCGCACCCCTAGGGGGTGCCAATTTTTTATGACAATTTTTTCGTGAGTATTTTAATACCATAAGCAAATATAAGAAGTTTCAGAATTTCGATCGACAAAATCCAATTTGGGCCCACTGTGCGTCGCGTCGTCGCTTATGCCGATACAAAATCAAACCAATTCAAAGAATAGATCGCGTCGCCGTCTAACTATTATATCTTTCTTGTGGCTCGCGAAAATGTCAATATTTAGATTGTTTTACTATTAGAGTAGACAAAATACAGGGCGACTGATATAATTACTAGATGGGCCTCAGGCAAAGTTAGCTATCTCTTTTGCATTTAAATTGCCCACAGATATCACGATATTTTTCGTTGATTTTAATATGAAAATGATAGTAGACAGTAGACGACTGGAGAAAATTAGCATGTATTTTACATGCTGATTCTTACTTGTTAAGTAAAGCAGAAAAAATCCATACATTATGACATGTCACTTTTGTGTACATACGCTTACATTATTTATAACAAAAGTGGTACATCATAAAGGGTCATTTATTGTTTTATGTTATTCTGTTTAAATTATAAATATGTAAAATCCAAACAAGCAATAAGTCCTAGAGAAAAACATAATAAAAACAGATCTGTTTAGAAAAAAGCGCAATAAATGTCCCTATGAAAATATTTAGTGACCGAGATATACTAACAAATTGTTATATCACAGATTTCTGTTTGAATTTTGTTTAAAATAAAACCGCGGAAACGAAAACAATGTAAGCTTTTTAATAGCTTCTATTGATTCTTTCGCAATTTATATAATGCGTTTCTTTTTTTCTCCTCCGGTGGATATTTACGCTTGTTGTCAGGAAAATCTAAACACTTTCAAATGATGATGAAGTGTTCTGGAAATGATAAATTAAACAGAGCTGAAGCTCAGGGCAGATTTATTTATGTTTAAAGACATTTATTTCGTGCCTTCGAGGTTAATGTGACGTGTTAGGTCTAGAAGAATGATTATTGGAGATTTGTGTTGTTTTTTTATTAACCATGTAAATATATAGGGTGTTGTGAAAATGGTTTATTATAAGTATTTGAATGGGGCACTCCTGGGGTACTCTACAGATATTCCCAATGCTTTTTTCCCCTCAGGTCACATATTTTTAGTGTTCCCTGAAACGGAACACTTATGGAATCCCTTCGGTATCCGTCCGTCTGTCACAGGAGATTTTCTTTGAAACTATTCGACGTAAAAATTTGAAATTTAGCACAGAGATAGAGTGTGGTGGCCCAATTATAGACGTGAAGTATAAAAAGTTTAATTTTGATTCTGGGGGTTAATTTCAGAGGGTAAAGTGGGATACGGAAAAAAATTCAAGGGCATCCTGTAGGGTATCAAATGAAAGCCTATTAAAGCACGAATTCAACAATATATGTATATCATGATGGATTTTTCTTATGCATTTTTTAAAACATTTTTTGGGAAAAACGCTTAAAAATTGCTGTCTCCACCCTTATCACCAGAAGGATCGCTTAGAAAAATCTGAAAAAAAACATGAACATTCAGAATTGGTTGTAGACTGAACGAAAATTGTCAGCATTGAAAAATTCTAGCGCGATCAATTGTTATAAACAATTTAATTTAATATTTTATTTCCTTATAACTGCTGGACCATTGGTGTTAGAGAAAAAGTGTTTTTCAAAAAACATTTCTCACGATGTAATGAACAACTTTTGTCCTTACAAGATTTTCAAAATTTTTAATTTGGCCCACTCAGTTCCGCGCATACGCGATGTGATACGGCGTTGGTGCCGTCGGCGGCGGGTAGCGGGGCAGATGATCGGAGACGGGCAGCCGAGGTTTGCTTAGGTTAAGTGGGGGCTGAAGGCACGGAACACTAATTGTGCAAGTATAGCTTGCACTTGACCGATTTATTTTTATGTTAAGAAATACCCCAAACCACCTTATACCCGACACTTCCTTCCAGCCGCGGCGTTCACAAACTTAAATATGTATTACCCTGACATCTCATTTTTTTAACAGTTTTAGTGAAACCAAAAATAAATAAATTTTTAGCTGTACTGTGATCTTAAACCATTTATAAGGGACTAGACTAGACCTTAAACCATTTGTGGGACAGAGTTTACCATTCTAAAAATACTATATCTTAAAAAATAAATTTCCCCATTATTTAGACGAACCTGTAGCTGATATATGAAAGACTGGAACTTCCTGGAACTGTCACTCTTACCTGAAACAAAAAAAAATGATGATGTTGATAATATTTCAGAAGTCGATTTAAATAAGCCAGAAATTTTCATGCATGTCTACGGAAACGTCTGCTTTTAATTTATCTTCTGACTTTAATATTTTAGCGTGTTTGGTGTTCGCTTTTGTGTAGTGTTTTATAAAATCGTCGTTGAGTGGCTCGAATACTTCTATGAAGTTTCGAGTTACTCAACCCCTGAAGGGGGTGAAATGGGGGTTCAAAGTTTGTAATGGAGTAAAACTGTTGTACTGCGGACGAAGTCGCGGGCGGGAACTAGTATATTATAAGAACAGTTAACTTCTTACCGCTCAGGTTATATCTTAAATATAGATAGCACATATGTCGATATATTTACCTTAAACATTTTACAAATATCTTTTAAACAATCCCATTAATTTTTGTTTATTTTTCGTACATAAAAAATCTGATGGAAACCAAAAATTATTCACTTTGTATGCTCGTGCTAAACAGGATTGGCAAAACCACAGGCAAAACAAACACTGCCAGATGCTGCTGAATTCTGTAGTGATTGTTTCCAACGAGATTATAGAGTTTACATTTTACCAATTTATATAAGTTCTTGATAGTACACCTACATGCACAGTACACTACCATGCAGATTTTTTTCTAATTGGTAAAATATTTAGTAGTTAATAAATTGCCGTTTGTTGCGAAAGAATTCGCAAAATCAGAGACTTGATGGCATTTATATGTATACAGCATGTCGTACGGACACGGATGGGATAGAGATAGAGGATAGAGGACAAAAAGTGAAAGATACGAAAAAGGGTAATTCTTTATAAAAGTTTTTGCTTGCTTTAAAATTAAGATCCACGATGCCAAAAATTTATTTTTTGTACAGGATATGCAAAAAATACAAAATCGTAAAATTTGGTTAAGAGTAAAGTTGCCTTTTTTAAATTTTAATGCAAAAAGTTAAATAAAAATTTGCTTTAAATTTTAAAAGAATTCTTATTTCCGTTTTTCAAGTAAAAATTTGAAATTTCTAAATTACGCTTTTAAAATCAAAATTTTTGTCATTGTCACCTTTTTTATTTTTGTCTCTTGTCTACCCATCTGTGGACATAGTGTATATATCATCGCTGCTTTTCTTTGCTTGTTCGTGCCAGTGCACAGTGGTGTAACAGATTTTAGTTTGTTTCTTAAAAATTCTTTTAAAAACATATTGTGCCAAATAAATAACTAATTATATCGAAAATTTTGGGAATAAAATCAATATCACATAAAAGCGTTGGCTCGAGTTTTTGGAAGGTCCGAGAGGGATTAAATTAAGCCCTTCACAAATTAATACACGGTGGGGAAAGTTAATACGCAGTAACGGTAAAGAGCCAGTTTAGCTGCAGTCGTGGTGGTAATCGTTAGTTTTGTAATATGAGTAGTGCGTACTGCAAGCAGTGACGCACCGAGGAGGGGGGGGGTGTTAACCCCCACCCCAGAGACATAATTCTGTTCTGTAATCTAGTTTTAAGTATTTATTATTTTTGAATAAAATGTTTCTTATTAATTTAATTTTTTATATTCTCCTCAGCCCTCAGCTTAGAATTTCCGGTTCTGTTAAAATTTGCACTAATTTTCCATAATTCATAATTTGTCCTACTAAAAATACCGATATTATTAAATTATTAAAAATATACGAGAAAAATTTGTCGCCTACGCCGCATTGCCTACGGCGCTTTATATGCCAAGAAAATTGTTGGTGGTAAAACCCCCCCTAGGTCGAATTTCTCGGTGCGCCACTGATTGCAAGCATTTCAAAACAGTCTTTCTGTGTACCCACCCCATGGGACCAAAATTAAATTTTGCAGCAGCAACTCGTTATACGAAAAACTCAGATGAGTTCGTACGGAAGAGAGTTATGCGTTAGAACTAAGTGAAAAACGTTGATAACTTTCAGGATAGGGGTCAAACTCGAAGGACTACTACAAAAGCAAGATTCAATCGTTTGTAAATTATTTGAAAAAAATCCCACATTACAGCTACATCACCCACAAAAAATTCTTAGTAATGACAATAAAATGGAGGATAAGTGAAAGCAAGATCGCTTAAAGAAGCACTCTATAAAAATCTTTAGTGTCTGCAAAACACATTGAAAAGCGACGAGATAATATTGATCGCGACTGGAGCAGCAATAATTTTTCTGGTGAAGCGTCATTTCGGGAATTGATTTCCTTGGGCTTGATAAAGCAAAAGTCTAGTGGAAAACGTGTATTAACACTAAAGCACTTAAGTCGCCATACGGAGGTCTTTGCCTAGTGATGCTGAGAAACTAAATTCCGTGTACTGTGGTTAGTGCGTCGCAGCATTTGAAATATATTTTTAAACTACAAACTTGTTGTTTTTACTACTTGATAATTATATTAGAAATTCAGCAAACGCTCTTGTGTTATCGACGTAAGTTAAATGAAATCAAGGAAAAATTTAGGAAATGAACTTTGGGAAATTTAGGTGTAATTTAATACGCTAACGCCAATAGAAAACGCGACAGGAATAGAAACTGTAGCCTATACTAAATGCTATTATTAATCAATCAATCAGGGTTTGCCAAAGAATGTAGCTTGTCGCTTTGATATCACTTTTGCAATGATTCACTTATAATTCCATTACATTTTTTACATGTTCTACATATTTTACATCGCATCTCACAGCAACAATGTATCGTCTGATTGGAAGTTGGCGGCCTCGGCGCGTGTCGATTGACTTAACGTCGATTTTCGCTCTGGATTCGCGATTGTAAATTGGAAGTGCTGGACCGAGAAAAACGACCAATGATTGATTGAACAAGCTATTAATCTTTTTTGGTTTTACATACAAATTATTGATGATAATAGTTGACTTGTCTGATTGTTTTGCATGTTTTAGTTTTAGTGGGGCAAATTTTACTTCAACCAACGTGAACTGGTACCATAGTTTTTGTAAAGACTTCTTGAACAAATTTTTGACGCATTCTAGGATGTCTCCTTTTTTTGTTTGTTTTCGTCTTTTCTTAGTTCTTAGTCATATGGTCTAGCCTGTGGTATATATGACTGAAGATAAATGTTAACCCACTGTAATTAGGTTATTTTAGTAAAATCTGTCAATCTGCAAATATTCTACATAACTGAAAACCTGGCAACAGCCGTTCTCAAAAAGTAGGTGGGGGACCACATCGTTTGGCGAGCTATAAATAATTTGGGAATCCCTGATTGCTCTAAAATCTAAAATAAACGTAATGGTACCTATCTATACTTTATTCAAAATCAGTAGGAATTTTAAAGAATCTATAGGTAGCGAAAGCGATTTCACTTTCGGACCACAATTTTTGCACAACGCTTAATCCTTATATTACCAAAGGCTACTCAATTTTGGACGTACCGATTCTTATCAGCCTATTATTTTTGCCCATATTTGTGACTTGATCAGTTTTGGAGAAATTGATGAATTTATAATTTTATCACCTTTGGACATATGGCCGGTGCTCAGGCAGTCTCGTTAATGCCGATCGGAAGACTTTCCAAAAAACCAAATTACGATATTGTCAATTAATTATTATTATTTAATATAAATGAGCTAGGGACAAAGTTATCAGCTACATTTTAGATTTTTGTGGATGAATGATCTAGATTTGTTAAAAACTGCAGCTTCTTCGTCATGAACATCTTGGCAGATGTATTGTAATCTATCCATATCACTGACTATCAATTATGTTGACGGCTCTTCTAACTAGAGTACGTCATCTTTTGGGTTTCCGGACAAATGGACAGCCTCACCACTACTAAAAGTCTTCTACGTATAATTTCACCTACACCTCTAGCTGAATCAAAAAATGTCTAATTTTATCTTCGTTGGCACCTATGAGCATAGTGTCGTCAGCAAATCTAAGATTTGATATTTTTATGCCACCTTTTGTTACACCACCACGTCACTGTTCTAGTATACTTACCTTATTATGTACTCACTATAGATATTAAAAAGTAGAGGCGATAAAACACAATCTTGCCTAACAACAAAGCGCATGAATTTTGATATAAGTGGAATTTTCTGGCTGGGGTATCCCCATTTCTTTAAGATTTTGCCATAGTTTCTTCCAGTTTACGTTGTCAAAAGCCTTCTGAAAATCATCATAAATATACAGCTATTGAAACATTCAAACAACCTTGTGTGACTTCATAAAAACCAGTGGTTAACTATAATTTTCCCTCCGCCGGCACCAACGTCATTGTACTTTACATGATTGATTTTGACTCTAACTTATCGAATTTAGAGTTGTAATTAATTAGTACCAACCCTAAATATAATTAACAAAATTATCGGAAAATATTTATGATATCACTCATATTACAATTCAACCCCTTTAACACAAAATAATTTGTATTTATTCTTTATCAGAATCAAGCAAGCAGAATCCAGGACCAAAACTGCTGTTGACTGCTACCAGTCTTAAACTAATTTATGCTAAATTAATGACTGAGAAGGATAATTCTATTTAAATGAAACCGGATATTATAAAACAATAATGTAAAACAATGTAATTTTATTTTTGTCGCTGACAGTACTTGAAACCAAAGCAGAAGTCGCTTAATATTGCCATTTCTGTTGTCCGAATGCTATCTCACTTCTTCGTCCGCGCATGAAATTTTTCCGAGGCAAAGCTATATGTGACAAGCTGTATATTAGAAATAAGAGACTCGACTGGATCTTAATATAAAGTTAATCTACGCAAAACTAATATTATTTTTTCACGGCTAAAACAAATAAATTGGCTTCGAAAAAAGGCAGACTGTTTGCATTATCGGAAAGTGAATTTTGGCGAGTTCAAAAACACTTGCCGATCGCACGAGAATTTCCTTATTACGGCGTTGACCTTGACTGAAACCATGCGCCAAAAATAAAAGTCTAAAATAATCGCGAAACCGTCTGTAGTATGGCGAACTGGTGAGTTAATAAATTTACCAGAGTTATTGGTCTGATAAATTGTTTACTGTACGTCTCAGGATTTTTGTCGAAATTTTAGAATAACCAACCATTAAAATCATAACTTAAAGAAAAGTTGTATATACATAACAGTTATACATATTTAAATCACACGTGTCCAGTTATTGTGATTGGAATGGGCTGTTAATATGGAGGTGTGGTAGTGCCCCCTCCCTCATAAGCTCGTGTTGCGCTACCGAAAAAATCTCATTTAAAATACAGTAGAACTAAAAATTACGATGTGCCAAGCTTGATGCCGCCCTATGACTTAGGTACCACCATTTTTAGGATAATCCAAACTTGTAGTTCAAGTTCAAAATCCAGGTCAATTGACAATGTCCTTATTGTGTTCGGTGTTTCTTTGTGTCCTCGGTTCTTGCAGTAATAGAAACTCTTCATGGAGTACTTAATAGTAATACCAATGCAATGCCACGATTCCGTATTTCAACGGAAAAGTAATAGAAAAGTTTTCAAGAGAAACTGACATAACTTTTGTAAATTTCATGATGTCCACTCCTGTTTCCAATACAAATAATGTGTAGTTTAATTCAATTAAGTCAAGCAGGCTCATACAACGAAATGAATGGTCATTTTCGTTCAACTAACGAAATCAAAAATTATTCAATAAATTCATCCACTGAATTTACTTTGAAAGTAAAACCCAATCAGCTGTAATTCTCATTTCATGGCGTTTAGTTTGGTACCCAGCAGTGAAATTAAATGATAATCAATCAAGTGAGCTAGACTTGACGTCAAAATGAACAATAATAGTGAAATTTCTGGTTATTTGCAACAAGCTATAGTAATAGACCACCTATCTATCTACACTTACAGTAGTATTTGTTTATTAAGTGGAGCTCTTTAACAAAAAAATATATTTTAACGTTTCGGGACCTAGGCATTATGTCCGCGGACGGGTTCAGAAGAGGGCAAATAGACCAAATTTTGCAAGATACGTAAAAATGTCACTAATAAAAGTTTTTGCTTTTATTTCATAACGTGAATCTGATTTATTTTACAAGCAGAAACTTTTATTACATATATTAGGAGTGACATTTTTATGTATCTTACAAAATTTGGTCTATTTGTCGTCTTCTAAACCTCATCCATTCCATCCATCAGATTTATTATTCGTCCACTTTCAAAAAAAAATACATAGAGATGTACATATAATGTATTTATCTCTTCTTATAGTGATAAAATATAGATTCTAAATTATTTTTAATAGCAGTTTGAGACTCCATGGCCTAAAGAATACAGCAAATTTTAAAATCTGTCGCAAATCATCAGAAGTGCATCAAGAAATCAGACATTTGATAATAAAATTATATCACGAAGTAAGATCTCAAAGAGACGCAAGAAAAATTGTTGGAAGAAGCCGGTCAACAGTTGAATATATTATAAAAAAATATGAAACAAGCCATACAACAAAAACCTTGTCAGGGAGAGGAAGAAATAGTACCGACCCAAGCAAACCCAACCGAAACAAGAAATACTAAGAAAAGTTAATAAAAATCAGCAAACTGCTTCGACAGATACAGTGAAAAGTTAAGCCAGTGATTACAAAATGCTTATCCACGTAACAATAATAAGGAAATTTTTAAGAATCCAGGGTATACAGGCACGAGTTGGTCGAAAGATACCATTAGTAAATAAGAAAATTAAGAAGAAGCGTCTGGAGTTTGCTCAGATGCATTTTGACTAAAATACTGAGTAGTGTAAAAACATCATATCTAGGGAAATAAAAATCGAGTTGTTTGGTAAATCAAAAAATGCTTTGGAGTACAGAAAGCGCGGGGAAGCCTACAAACCTAAAAATTTAATTCTAGCGGTAAAGCACGGAGGGGGTTCCGTTCTAATCTGGGGGTGTATGTCATGGCATGAAGTGCGCCAACTCCATTTTATTGACGGACCTATAGATCGGTTCGTCTACATGGACATTTTAAAAAAGAGTTTAAGACAAAGCGCGCGGAAAATGTGAATTGGAGACAATTTCATATTTCAACAAGACAACATCTAAAGCATACAGCGCGGGTCGTTAAATAGTGTACCAAGAGTGTTGGAAACGCCACCGCAATCCCTAGACGTTAACCCGAATGAACATCTATGGTGGGAACTCAAAGAAAGGGTGAAAGAACATAAAATTTCCAACAAAGAGGCTTTAAGAGCAAGATGTCAAGAAAAATGGTCAAAAATTGAAGTAGGTTTTGTTATAAAACTGGTAGAGTCGATGCCTAACAGGTTACAACAAATTATAAAATCAGAAGGGCACCCCACACGTTATTAGTTTTGGCATGTTTGGACGAATTTCGAAAAAAAAGTTGGTGGATGAATAATTTTTTCTCCCTTGTTTTTTAAGAAATTATGTTTTATTTTTGAAAGGCATGTCTAGGTTGGACTTTATATTACCGTTTTTAGTACATGAATAGTTGTTTTTATTTTTGTAATGGAAAGCAAATAAACTTAAGTAGTTTTAATTTTATCCCAATTTTTTAAAAATTTTATAAGTGGACGAATAATTTATTTCTCGACTGTATATATCAGAATAAGCTCTTTGATTTTAATTCCAGGTTGATTTTTTCTACTTTGTCTGAATTTGTTGGATTTGTACATTCCAAATGTAATGCTTAAAGCGTTCGTGGAAGAAGCACGTGCCCAATATAGGCATATTTGTATGGTTAGCATGGTTTCAAAAACGACTTCCGTTCCTGTAATTCTAAATTGAATAGTACAACAAACTAATTTCAAATTCATATTTTACTATTTCAATATTGAACATGTTTCGCGGCTTGTTAATTTCGACGTTATTACTAATGTAAATTTTAATAACTCGTCCTTGTCACGGACGTTGTGGTCACCCATCTAAAATTAGCAATAGCCTTATAGTAAACCATAACTTGTTTTAAATGAACCGACGTTTTACGGGGCAATCTATCAATTTTAATAATGAACGGAGGATTGTTATTAATAAATATTGGTCAAGTAACACTTTCCGCCTTAAGAATCGTAAAACCTCCTCATTTATCATATTTATGGTCTGGTATGGCAGAAAACTGGCTCAATGTAAATTTCATAATAAAGTCGAGCCAAACAAGATCAGAGCAAAATTATTAGAATGTTTCTTCGGCTAAAGATTTAGAGATAAAATGCTGTGAATTTAGGGGTGTTAATCCCGGGATCCCGGAGTATAAACCGGACTCGAAAACCCCGGGATCGATTAATATTTTCGGGATTAATCTCGAAATGTTCTTTAGCGACACCGACAGTGATATAGAAGACACGGAAGGTGTGGATAAGGTGGAAGTTTTGAAAAAAAGTGACCTTTTGGAAGTAATGATTACCAATAATCTGACCTCTGTGTATTGGTGTCTAGAGTTAGGCAAATAGTTCGAACATTTGAAAAATCGCCAGCAAACAAAAGTATATCAAAAATGACCATGGGCAAGAATCAGAAAAGAGAAAGGAGAAGGGTATAGGTAAGGGGACGAACGACATAGGTAAGAGTATTTTATTGCAGGGGTATTATTCGTACATTACCTAATTAGTTATTTCGTAGATAACGGAGCCATAATTTTAATAAATTTGGTGCAAACTTTTTGTCAATATCAAACTTAGTAACCATGGTAAACCCCATGTTTCTAGTTTTTAAAGCCAACTGGATAAAAAAGTTCCTTAATAAACCCCGAGATAAAACCATGACTTATGGTCCAATTAACAAAAAGAATCAAAATTTCTGAATCCCCAAATTTTTGACAGTTTCGCTTTTATTGAAGCATTTCCGATAGAAAACGTATTAACTCAATTTAAGATAAATCCGATTTCTTTTGCAACGAGGTTAAATGCAGTATTGTAGAAAAAGTCCTGTAAGTCCAGTCTTGTCTAAAATTTTTAAACCAAAATTGGACATCCTAGAAAGAACATACCAGCCCACCTGTCATCTAACAACTAATTAAGTAGGAGTAACAAGTAAAAAGTTAATGATGGTTAAAATGTGTGCAAGGTTAATTTGGCCCACAGTGTAGAACTCAATAAATATATTATCTCTGTAGACATCTTAAATAGTGTTAGAAAGTAAACATATCAATTACACACATTCCTAAAAAATCTGTTATATTTTGGTACCAGTTTAGCCTTATAACTCATCAATAAAGTTGTAACTGTTAAATCATCACTTAACCATGAAATATATTATATGTATATTGTATATAGTCGTTCGCTAAAATAATTTCAATAAATTAAGATCATAAGAAACTTGCCGAAATATTGAACTTGTCATTGGCGATTTTTTTTAAATCTGCTGTCACTGCCGTATGATCTCATAGTTCAATTTAGTTTGTCATGTAAACGAAATTCATTGACCGATCTAATTTTATTCGGCCCAGTTTTACAAAAGATTTAAAATTAGAATATTGCAAAAAACATATGGTAGAGATTGAATCTATAATGTTTCCGGTACTATGAGAAAAGAGTAAGTTGAATATAAGGTCATACATTAGTAAGCCATTGGCTAAAGGTTAGCCAATAGCTTAATGTAATTTAAATATTGACACAGAGGACTGAAGGTTGGTAGAAAAAGGGAAACATCTGCAGGCAATTTGGATTGGATTGGACTGGAATCTGGAGACCCTAGGCATGAATAAGCGAGAGAAGTGGGATGTTTTAGGCTTCTGTAGCTGGACAGTAAAGGGATGCATACGTAACAAGCCTCTTGTTGTTCTGTCAGGAACAGTCAAGGGTAGCGGCTAGTTCTTCAAAGCAAAATCGGTGGAAGTATCGGTAGAAAAGGGATAAATCCCCAACAGTGCAGCGATAAGCGAAAGAAGGGAGTTTTCTTGTGAGGACTGGGTCATTGATGAGTCAAATGACTCTCTTTTGGATAGAATTAAGGAATGTCAAGGATGCGGAGTGTTGAAGGAGCCCGCCAAATGTGGGAACAGTATTCAAGGTAAGGTTTTATTTGGGAAACATAGAGAGTGCGTAAGTTGGAAGGAGAAAAGTATTTTCTGGTTCGGAAGAGAAAACCACGCGTCTTAGCTGCTGATATGGCTATTGAGATAATGTGTTTGTGCTAGCTGAGATCATATTCGAAAGCGATGCCAACAAGATTGAACGTTTCTTTGTTCTGTAGGGCTTGGCCATTCATGTGGATCACATAAGTGTTTGCTCGAGTCTGCCTTAGGCTTCCCTTGCGTTAACATCTCTTGGTCGACCACAAAGTTTGACTTCGGGTTAGATCACCTAGTGGCGCTGAGTAGGGTGTTTTGTGACAAAATACAAACCGAAGCTCCACGGCCTGTTGAGGGGAATTCGTTCCAAATCCAAGGGGAGTGAGAAATGAGGCCTAAAATCCTTGTTCGTGCTACGTTTCCTTTTCATCCGCACGAGGTAGACATGTGACGGTCATGTCTTGTTGTGAGAGGAGCGTAGTGCCGAAGTGTGGCTAAAAGAAATGGTCATGCGCAATAAACTGTACCAGAGGCGGGAAACTCCATAACCTCAACTGTGCCATACCGTTAATATTGACGTTTTGTCATTTTTAGTGTTCCGTGAAAACGGAACACTTATGGAAGTACTTCGGTTTCCGTCCGTCCGCCTGTCACAGGCGATTTTCTCTGAAACTATTCGACGTAAAAATTTGAAATTTGGCATAGAGATAGAGTGTGGTGGCCCAATTATAAACGTGAAGTATAAAAAGTTAAATTTTGATTCTGGGGGTTAATTTCGTGGGGTAAAATGGGCAATTGAAAACAAATTTTTAGACAACCATAGCTTAAAATACGTGAATCAAACATCGATCGTAAATAAATAAAAGAGCTACATACATAATAAAAGGAGTGTTGATTATAAAGAAATCGATGATCAGTCATAACTTTTGAATATATTTTTAAAGGATTTTACCCATAAACTTTGAAAAATGGCGTGTCAATATCAAGCGTGTGGAAAACTGGATCCTTTCCATCCGAAACTGTCTTTTCACAGGTTTACTTGGCTGAATACAGACGGCTCAAAAAGTCATAGCGACGGCGCACGATGTTTAGCATTCCCTCTCTCCTCTTTCTTTGTCCTACACAGGCACAATGTATGAAACAAAACAAAAGGCTAGTTATAAATGAATGATATCGTCTACATGGCTTGGGTGTAGGGAGTGTTACATAAACCTAGCCTATAATTTGAAACATAATCAGAAATTAGAGCAAAAAATAGGGTATTCCATTTAGGAAAATATAACTTTGATCCGTTACAACTTTTTTCACAACCCTGTATATTCCAACTAATTTTCATATTATAGATTTTTGAAAGCCCTAGAACTTTTAACTGAAATATTTTTTGCTTACTTGTATATTTTTTAAATAAACAGCCGATTCGGGACTTTCTACATACAGTGTAGGTATGCAGAAATTTATTCATATTGCGACATCATTTTTAGCAATACACCAACAGAAATAAAAATTTTAATGGATAGGCATAATTTTGTCTATGGTCACGTATCCGTTGTGACCTGTTGCCAAGACCTTCACAAGGCCATTGCCCGACAGACTAGGGATGGGTGGTACGGTATGATACTTTTAGGTACCGGTATGTTTCTTTTCGATATCCTATATTTTGTACCGGTATAATACTACGGTACTTTTTACTAAGTATCTATTGTAAAGCGAATCGGATGAAAAATATCTAAGAACAGCTTGTCAAATATAGCTTTGCCCCTGAAAAATTTCATACTTGCTCGGACTACGAAGTGAGGTAGCATTTGGATAACAGAAATGGCAATATTAAGCGGCTTCTGCTGTGGTTTAAAGTAGTGTTGGCGACAAAAATAAAATTACATAATTGCTCTATAGTATTCGGTAGGATTATCCTTCGTAGTCATTAATTTAGCATAAATTAGTTTAAGACAGGTAGCAGTCAACAGCAATTTTGCTCCTGGATTCTACTTGCTTGATTCTGATAAAGAATAAAGACAAATTATTTTGTGTTAAAGGGGTTTAGTTGTAATTATGAGTGGTAGCATAAATACTTTCCAGAAATTTTGGTAATTATATTTATTGGATTATTATATGGGTAGAAAAAGACACTCGTTGAGAAAATAAAACATTTCTTATATAAAAGAGATTAAGATATGTTTTGTTTACTAATTACACTCCAAATTCTATAAGTTAGCTCATGCATATAATAAACCGACACCAGTCTTATTATAATTGTTATTATCTTGTTTGGAAAAGGTACCGAAAAATTCCCTACAATAATTTTCTGCATTATTAAAATTAAAATCAATATTTCTGTCGGAAACAAACTGTTTTACCGAGGTCCAAACAAGTTCAATGGGATTTACATCCGGATGGTATAGGTAATCTCAAAACATCATGTCCATGTTCTTCCAGGATTTTATCTATCTCATATGTTTTATCCAACGAGTTTTTCATTTTAATTTTTCATTTTTCAAAGAGTAAGAACAGCTGCTCTTTTTGGACAAGCGTAACTTAAAATACGCGAATTAAACGTCGACCGTAAATAAATAAAAGAGCTACAATTATTTTAAAGGGTATAGTTTTTATAAAGAGCAGTGCTATATAAATAATTTTTTTGTATTTAACATTAAATGAGTAAATTTATATGAAATAAAGAGGGAGACAGCAAATAACCTGGCAAATTATCCTTCGTTTGAATACAGTCGATCAAGCAGCTTGTTTCTGCTCCAATCTGCTTGTTGACTTTACCGTTAGCTGCTTTTTTGTGATTTTTCAAGTAGAAAGAGCAGAACCGAACGAACAGCACTTAGAATAAAAACAGTAGAGAGTTATAAACTTATAAAACTAAATACAATAGAGTAAGAACAACAATATCAAAACAAAACAGCACTTTTTAACGCCAACCTTATTGGATTATTATAAGGATAGAAAAGACACTCGTTGACAAAATAAAATATTTCTTATATAAAAGAGATTAAGAAATGTTTTGTTTTCGTGTATTACTAGCAGTACTTAAGGGCCTGAATAAGCTGTAACTACAAAACAATAAATGCAACAGATATATATCAAATGATGTACCGGTACTTAAAACACCAGTATTTTGGTATCGATATTGTACCCAACCGGTAAATCTAAATAGGTACGATACGATACACGGATACCGGTACTTTTCGATATATCGCACATTTCTACGATAGACGCGATTCCTCTGTCTGATAACTTGACGACACCATTTGCAGTCAGTCAGCACGGTAATGACGATCTTTTCTTCCGTTTGGGCGATGATTTATGTTACTTCCGAGGAAATAGCAGGACTATGAGCAACACGCGTGTTAATTGGTAAGCTCAACATACCGTCACACACAAGTGGTAAAACAAAGAACTCCATTTTGGTACACCTACTGTCTCTAAATTTAAAAACCATTAAGTTTTTTTTAATAGAGAAAAAACATCTCATAATTTCTTAGTATTGGTGCAACGGAAACAGAGAAGGAAACGGATATTAAAAATGCTATATAACAGAAGCGGAAACGGAACTTGAAGTAATGATACTATATCCTGATTTTTAAACAAAGACGCCATGTAGTCTATTTTGTTTTTCGTCATATATTCAATTTGCTTTATACTATTTAGTTCTGTTAAACTTCCGTTAAAAAAATGAAGAAGCGGAAGAAGAAAAATAAGTCTCAGATAAAGTAAAACTTCCGCAATTGCGGAAGCAGAAGCGGTACCGTTACATTACTAATTCTTAGTCTGATAAGGTTTCTTAGAAAATCGATTGAATTTAAAAAATCTAACCCACTTATCACAATGATTGCTTCAGAACCAAAATTTCCGAAATTTTTGTACATCTTTAAAAAGAATGGCGTTTGATATCAAAATATTTTTAAAAATGGACTTTAAGTACTACATATATACAGGGTGTTAGAAGGCGATATCTCGAAAACAGTTTAAAATATTTTCATGAAATTTTGGTGTTAATAGGGAGATGGGGGGATATATTGACATTTACCCCTTCCCTCTATTTTGTGGGACCCGCTAACAAACATTTTTAAAAAAGCGTTATTCCAAAAAAATATATTTTCAAAAATTTGTACCAGTGTGTATCAAACGAAACTTCCATTGAGTATAGTTAATACTAGCTTTATAAAATACTTCTCTACAATTTCTATTATGGATCAGTTATTGGTATTAACTTTCTCAAGTCTTATTTGTTTGTTACCTTACCGCAAGATAAGTAAATCGTATAACCACATAAACATACACAAACAAACACAAATCAATAAAACTAGCGAAACCTTATAATTTGCCCCATTTAAATTATCATAATAAACATAGTGTTAAAATGAACCAATATACATAAATAAAAGTTTAATTACTATCTTTACACTCTTCCTGCACAGCAACTTAAGATCGTGGTCTTGTAAAAAGAGATAGACAAAGATATACAAGAGATACTAAACAAAACTAAAGAATAAACTTTTCTGATAGACACTTTTGTTGATTCTAAAAGATTAAAAAAAAATCCTCAAAATATGCCGTGGAATCAATAACATATGTCTTGAATTATTACTCCTGAAAAAACGTAACATATGTAAAAGGTGAATGAAAAATATAACTGTCAGGTTCTATTTTTAAGAAAATTAATCACACAATCGATATAAGCAAGGCGCACTTCGGTCACCAGACCGCTCAAAATGTCCAGCATGATACAAATAAAAGAAGGTATGATACCAAACCGTGTCAAATTCGTCCGGGTTCGCGCATGACGTCACGCTGTGTCCTATTTTTGAAATTTATAACGCACAATATAGAGGTTACGTTAGTTATAGGCGATTTTATATAAATTCTATTGGCAATATACTTTGCCTCCTGCTTATAATACAAATTTTATAGTATATGATTTAAAAGAATCATATAAATAAAGAGATAAATACATACATTGATTGATTGTCCACATCACAACCATACACAGCACATCTCATTTTTACTTTTAAACTCCTAAAAGTAATATAAAAACACCAAAAAATAGTTGAAAACACAACGCGATCTTAAAAAAAACGTGTTTCGTTTACAAAATATCGCGGAATTGGTCACGGCGTGACGCAAATGGCCACGCCTACCTGCGCGGCAACATTTCTTTTATTTGTATCATGAATGTCCAGGTAATTACGTAAAATTCTAACATTTATGACGAATTACAAAGTCAAATTATACGTTACAAGCCAAACGACCAAAACACAACTGCAGCAGAATACCGTGAGAGATGCCTGTCCGTCCGAAAAAATATATTTGTTTTTTGATGTTCATTATAGGAAAAAAATTCAGATTGTATTATTTATGATCGATGCAAAATTGAGTGGAGACAGAAACTTAAAAGGACTGGAGGAATGCCTTTCAAAAATTCTTGAAAAAATTTTAGTCTTTCAATAATATAAAAGCTTATGTATATTAAGCTATGCACACACAGGGTGATCCAAAAGTAATGGTACACAAAGCAACAGCAGATTCCTTCTGTCGTAATAATGCGATTTATTCAAAATTGCCTAGTTCCAAAGTTGATAATAACCAAGATACAGGGCATCAAAATTTTAATTTTGTTTTTGATTTTTTCCAATAATCTCTCAACAAAACGACATAGCGGCACGGAATTGAGGATTTGGGGGTCTTTTAAGGCGAGGAATTCAAATTCGTCCATACTTTTGATGTCACAAGTAGAGGGCGCCACCTACGGCATACCGCACTTCTATTAAATGACAACTTTTTTTAAGCTTAGTATATCGATGTGTCTATTGAAAAAATCGATTATCCTGCTTCTTTCAAAAAAGTATACTTTATTGAAGTCACTAGGAGTAACCGTTTTCGAGATAAAAGCGGTCCATAAGTAATGGTACCTAGTGCAACAGCAGACTCCCCAGGTCAAAAAATGCGATTTTATTAAACTTACCCAATCCGAGGGTTGATAATAACCAAGATACAGGGTGTCAGAATTTTGATTTTGTTTTCAATTTTTTCGAATAATTTCTGAAAAAATTCCAGATAACGGCGCGAAATTAGGAATTCGGGGGCTGTAAAGTGAGAGTGGCAACGTCGCTTCATTAATAAATCTGATGAATCTAAAACGCGCAATTTTCTTTATACCTCAAGGAAGGTCGGAACATACGCGTGCAGTGATATTTTACGTGATTTTTTGGTTTTCCTGAGAGAACTTTATCCATAAAGTTTGCGGAATGATGCGTTGGTGCCAACTATGTAGAAAATGGATTATTTTCATCCGGAACTGTCTTTTTAGAGGTTGCTTAGTGGAATACGGAATACAGGAAAGCCATTACGGTGACGCGCCGAGCAGAATTATAGCGGTTGATCCTATTAATTAATGGCTAGTTATGAATGAATGATGGTGTCTCCTCCTGCTGAAGGTCCTGATAACCATTAAAATCAGCAAAAGTTTATATCAAAAGATATGTCGTTAAATATTGAATATAGTCCGTCTCTTTTTACAAGACGGCTACCTTAACGAGATTGCAAAGCTGGTTCGCAGACGTTATGCAATATCCAAATGTCTATGATTATTCTATTAAAGAATAAAAACCCACTTTGTGTAACAGTTGATTAAATTAAAATATAACTGTTAACAAGATGAATATCTGCAGTTGTGGTTTTTTAATTAAAAATTAGCCCACAGATAAAATGATATAATAATATTTTGAATAATGCAAATCGTTTGCACTTCGGGCTACATCTTTTTATTATACTCGGCCAATAAATCAGCATAAGGATGTTTTACTTCCTTCATTAGAAGGAAGTGATTTAATCGTGATAATTTAATTCATCGGCCAAATTTGCATGATTTTAAAACAGTGTTATTAGTTCGTAACATTGAGTAGCAACGGTCGAGACTACAACAGGAATATTGCCAATCTTGTGCCAAATTAAAATTTAATTTATTATTTACTAAACTATGTATATTAAATATTCGAGGTTATTTCTAGGACTCTGATAAGTAAAAGCAGGTAAAACAGCTCCACCTGTGGTCCCATTTTATTCTCGTCAGTTACTAAGCAAACAAGCGTTCATTTAAAATATAAAGTTTCTCGGGATAAATACATTGTTGTAGTCTCACTGCCGAAAAATTCGCCTTCAAAGCATAACGTAAGATAAAAAAACGTCCACACATACATATCTTGAATTATTACTCTTGAAAGATAACGTAGGTAAAAGGTATAGGCGAATAAAAAATAAAAATGTCAAATTCTGAAGTTTTATTTTTAAGAAAATTACATTATTGTCATTGCCACTGCATAATACAGAATTAAAAAATACAACAAAGAACCTTAAAATTATACATTTAAACTAAATGAGAGACGTCACCACCTTTTACTTCCAAATATGTTCTCATTCTTCTTTCTACAGCATCAAAAACATTGGTGAGAATACTTGGGGGAGTTGTTAATCTCCTGAAATTTATTTCTAATTCTTGCCCGTAGGTCTTCTAAATTTTCACAAGGGGTTTTGAAAACCGAGTTTTTAATGTGTGGCAATAAAAAAAAGTCGCACGGTGTGAGATCACAGACCCGTGGTGGCATAAAATATGATTAATGATTCGGACTTCAGAAAATCCTTCCAAACAATTTAAATTATCAGGAGTTGCGTGAATTGGTTCGCCGTTCTGCTGATAGTAGACTTGCCGCATCTTATTATCGTCTCGTGCGTTTACAAAATTTTCTAAAATTTCATTAAAAAAAATCGGTAAATCGGTCCAGTTAACCTTCTTTTCGATATGGCCGCCCACACGCCAACTTTCTGTGAATGCAGAGGCTCCTCTATAAAGAAATGTTGATTTTCAAATCTCCACATTCTCATTTGTTGAGAATTTATATAACCAGAGAGGTGAAACCATGTCTCGCCAGTAAAAAAGGTTTTTTCAAATACGTTTTCCATATTATGCAAATTACCCACAGGCCACCCTGAAAATTGCATTCGCTGCGGCTTGTCGTTTGATAACAATTCCTGGACTGAGCTTAGACGATAAGTATTGTATTGCAGGTTCCGTAGGATACATTTGGCTTAAACGCCGAATTGGGGTTTGTGGGTGTTTATTAACAACTTGCCTCAATTCGTCTATTTTTTGTGCAGTGCAAACTTTGGCTCTCCCACTGCCTTCCTTCCTATTCATACTTCCTGTTTCTCTAAACAAAGCCACCGATCTAGTCAAAACTTGGCGGAACCGGTCGAAATCCATGGCTATGTGTGGAAATTCTGTTTGAAAATCCTGAATGGCGTCTCGTGTTGAACAAACCCACTGGCCATCAACCCTTCTACCATTTCTAAAGTAACTTTCGATCATAAAAGCTTTTTGTTCTGCCGTGATAACCATATTTAATTTTCTTGAAAGTAAAAACTTCAGAACTTGACAGTTCTATTTTTCATTCGCCTATACCTTTTACCCATGTTACGTTTCTTCACGAGTAATAATTCAAGACATGTGTTATTGATTCCACCGGATACCTTGAGGACGTTTTTTGTTGATCTTGCCAGAGAAAAACTTGGTTTTTCTCTGATCTTACGTAATGCTTTAGCTTGTGATACTTATGATTGCAGATATTAACCTACTGCAATTGCGTTATTTTAGTATGCTACGGACATACTAACTTGGCTTGAAACTGCTTACTTTTGATAAGATAAATGCAGGGTGAATATGTTAAGGCGAATTTACACTTTAAATTTTGGATGTGCATCGCGAGTGACTGAAAATATCCAAAGCGAATATCCAAAACAATCAGTGATCAATTGAATGAATAATTCATTTATAGTGAAGTGGCAGAGGCAAATCTAAACTTATACTTTTTTAGATGTGTACATTCAGACCATTCAGTGTACAGTAAACAACCGTTCAGAGTACACTGTTTCGCCATTTGTATGAATCACTATTAAAACTGTGCTATGAAAATTTGAAAATGTCTTTTCCGTGGAAAGATGAACACATGGAAACAGTCCAGCAATGTTTTATTTTAATATTCAAGAGGAAAAATAAGCTTGGTTCATGACAGCTTCTACGCCTTTTGTTTCAAGAGAATAACAATTAAAAATCCGTTTGAGACAATTTTTCTTAAGTTTATTTTCTTAAATATAAGTATTCTCTACGTCATTTAAATATACTAAGTAATAAAATTATACGGCAGTCAAAAATTATAATTTTTAAAACGTTCTTAACCTTTAAAACGATTTTGCTAAAAACTGATTTAGCTCGTTTATCCCCTGTACCCTTCATATATGTATTTATATCTTAAAAAAGTACTACCGCAATAATATGGCTTAGCCTAAATTTCATTCAAAAATCGCTAACATCTGTTGTATAGTACATATACTAGTATTTTCGTAAACATTTGTGGCTATTATGTTCTTAAGTTATCGACCCACATACGAATTTCATAATGTTCTTATTGCATCCTGTCAAACTGAGCGATCCTTTGATCTTGGGCACTTGAGCTAATTTAAGTTCTTGAGTCAATAGCGCTTTTCGGATGATTTTATGCGTGTAATACTCTTGTTTAATTTTAAATATTGATATATCCTAAAATTATTTTAGTCTTATGAAATCGAATTTTGAGCTTTATCAACCTAAACTAGTAGGTATATTAAAGTTATATAAAGCGTTATTTTAGACCACGCGTCCATGGTAGAAAACTAGCCGCTCGCGGCGAGTTTTCTAACGAAGAAACACCCACAGACAGTGAAGAAACACCAACATCAAACGAAAATAATACGACGCGACCTGTCGTGTCAGCTTGATACGACCCACTACTGATCTAAGAACTTTTCGAAGGAACCAACATCAGCTTTTGATGTCAACTGTGATTGTCAAATGTCGAAACGCTGAGTTTTATCACGAACTGAACTATAATAGCAAAGATATTTGCCCATACTCAGACTTTTGTCTTTTCGGACACCCTGTATATACTTTATTCAAGCTCTACATAGTTATTTACACTTAGCCAATATTTTCCTGATATTCAACACAAAAATATCCCGTAAAATCCGTAATTAGAGCCTGATTTCGTACTAGATTTTCCAATATTAAATTCTTCTAATTATTTTCTGTCCTTTAATTTCATATTTTTTTACTTAGTTAAAAATGACAAATTAAATGCAGGTTAACAGTACAGAACCATATAATTTTAATATCAAATATTGAAGAAAAGGTCTTCCTTTCATCCTTGTATAGAAATGCAATATTTTGCCAAATTAACTAATATTTTATCAAAGATTCTACCAACGACGTAAATTTAATCCCAGCATATTGTGGAATTAGTTTAATGCAGAGTTAAGTCCTCTCTCTATTAAAAACAAATGGAAAATCATCTCCAAGGGTTTTGTGCTGGAAATTGTTTGTTCAATCATTGAAAAAGGTTCTCCTTTTTGGCAATTTCTGTATACGAAATGCTATATGTTAAAATGATATTTATGTTTGATTCGTATCTATAAAAACTTTATAAGGTAAGGTCAGAATTAATGACTACCTTAGCTTTTTTTTGGTTTTATGAATGTAAATTTTTACACATAAACTATACCAGTGGGTTTTATTATTTTAACACACGTCTTGCTTAATTTAAATTTAAATATCAATTTTTTCAAATGTTATGTAGTTTTTATAGTCAATCGATTAACTTTTATTGATTTTTGTTCACAACAAACAACAATTTGAGTAAGTTATTAGTTAATAAACAACATATTATTCTCCTACTGAATTGACTGATATATATCACTAATATACTAAATTCAACCCCTAAGGGGACGTAAGAGGGGTTCAAACTTTATATGGAGAAAAAATATTAGATGGTCCTATTAACTCGAAATTTCGTAGAACTCTAAAAAATTACTATTTTTGCCAAAAGGAGTCAGTGTTAGTCACCAGACCTGAAACTTTTTATATTACAAGTTTCTCTAAAGTTTCATTAATCTATATCTTTGATCCAGTAAGTAACAATGATGCTGAACTACTTTTTACAACCGAGCAGTCACAAGAACTTCGTTTCTAAATGTTTTGTTGGAATTTCAGTTCTTTTTGTACGGTGGTAATTGGGTTTTAAAAGTGTAGTTTAATGTACTCGTAGTTTAGAAACTTATGAATTTTTGTTGTGCATTTAGTTCACTATAATTACACGCCTTAATCAGTTAATAATTATTGATTTTCAAAAGCATATCAGACTCGAAAAATCCATATATTTGGAGCAAGAAACAATCCAAATATACATTCGTTTCTAAGTAATTAGTAATAATCTCACTTTTGTATTTAAAGAATTTATTAGATAGGTGGTGTTATTTTCCTAAGATCGATGCACGACGAGGTGTCGGTTATTTGTTTAACTTGAAAGACTTAAATATTTTTTCAGGTTTTTCTTCGGAACTTGTTACACTTTTAGTGTCTGAATGTTTAAAGAAAGGGCTTTAGTTAACACTTTCTATGAAAGAACCTACAAAGCGTAGTAATATTTTATTCAAAATTCGTTCTATAACGACCATGGATTTATTAAAAAAGGATTCGATGTCCGTATACTGTGAGCTTATCGAACGTATGTTATGTTTGTTATGAAAACATTTCCCCTAGAGGTAGAGTTTACGAACTTTAAGGAAATACGTAATTGAATCAAGAATGGTAGTAGAAAGAGATAAAATAGCATTTGAGTGTTGGAGCTCAGAAGTGTTCCTGTCTCTGCTGGTTGCTTAGGTAAAACGTCTGAACACTCGGTTACATGTACGTCTTTGTCTAATGAACTAGAAAAGAAAAAGTGAGACTTATAGATTTATAAATGACTCGGAGCGACTTTAAATAAACCTTTAGAACTAATATAACCTAAATAATAAAACCATTTTAACTTAAATTTATTATTATTTAGCAGAAAAATAAAATATTTTAGGGCTTTTATTACTTTTAGTAAATCTTGTGATGCTTCTAACGTATTTTTTGTACAAAAATACAAGGTAAAATAAGATGTGGCCAATGTTTACAAATTGTGTTTACAGTGTCGCTTAGAATGGTTTGTTTTGGTTTCAAAGAATGTTAAATCATCCCGTATCCATTCTTAATAAATCCATGATAACGACCGTGTCGGTTCGGATGAGATATGTTATAGAACACCCATATGCAGTGGCGTCTTTAAAGCCCTTGCACTTTGTACTATTCTATACATGATTCTTGTTACTAGAATAGCAATTTTGTGCAATTTCTTACACAAATTGTGAGTAAGTATATTTTACTTAGGTTTATAAGCTTTTTACAAATTTTGGAAAAAGAGTTTTACCAAAAGCCAACCAAATGATAATGACGATCATACTGATTGAAGCGGGTGGAACTAACATTCGATAACTTATTAAAATCGTAAGCGTGTCAAAAAATTATGTAATGGAAGGATATACATAGGTGGTCAATAAGTTATAAATTAGTAATTAAAAAACATTTTAATTACTAGCTTATTTTACGCTGTAAATATATAAAATAATATCAACATGGCTATTAACGCGATGTGCAACAATTTTTAAATTATCTTTTAATTACTATTAACAACTAACATTGATTACAATAATATTTTCTTCTGCTTTGCATAGTAAAGTGCCATCACGTCACAAGCAATAAAATTCCAATCGTAATTTTATGCAACATAAAGAAGCACGTTCTTGTAGACAAATATAATACTACAATAATCTTTTAATTGCTTTTCATAATAAAATTTTCAGTATATGCACCATTTGACCTGCTATTGGTTATTGGCTCAGTTATTGGATTGGATACAGGGACTTAAAGAGAAAAATGTTCTTCCTTTTAGTGCTTCTAATAATCCCAAAAGCTACATATGTACGTATTCCATGATATTTAAAGAATATTTTAGTGCACATTTTTCACGTCCCTCCCTCTTATCTCCTCATTATTTTTTTAAAAATCAATTTCATATTAATTTCTTTGATCCCAATGTCACTAAAAATTGTCTTGTATACACTATGTCCGCGAATTGGGTTTTGACATGGATTTATTAAATAAAATGATTCGATATCCGTATACTGTGAGCGTATCGAACGTGAAGCCTTATATTTTGTTGTTTGTTATTTCCTTGGGGGAGCAGTTTACGAACTACGCACATAGACAAGACTACGAATTACTACGTAATTGAATCAAGAATGGTAGTAGAAAGAGATAAAATAGCATTGGAGTGTTGGAGCTCAGAAGTGTTGCTGTCTGTGCTGGTTGTTTAGGAACACGGCTGAACCTCGGTCTGAACACTCGGTTACACGTACGTCTTTGTCTAATGAACTAGAAAAGAAAAAGTGCGACGTGTAGATTTATATAGATTTATAAATGACTCGGAGCGACTTTAAATAAACACCTTTAGAAATAACATAACCTATAAATAATAAAACCTTTTTAACTTAAATTTATTATTATTTAGCAGAAAATAAAGTAATTTGGGGCTTTTATTACTTTTAGCAAATCTTGTAATGGTTCTAACGTATTTCTTGTACACAAATACAAGGTAAAATAAGATGTGGCCAATGTTTACAAATTGTATTTACAGTGTCGCTTAGAATGGTTTATTTTGGCGTATCCTTTTATTTAATAAATCCATGGGTTTTGAAGAGGACAAATGGACCAAATTTTGCAAGATACGTTATTTTGCGTAAGAGTAAACATACCTTGTTTATCATTTTCTACCAAAAGAACAAAAATGAATGAAATATGTTTTAAATTAAACCCTAAGCCGAAGGAAAAGATTTCATTAAAAAAATATATTAAAAGTAACGAGTTTTATCACATTATTTTTCCCAACTATTATTTCTTACACCTTTAACGAGAGAACTACTTTCTATATATTAAACAATAATGTCACCTATGGACATGTTTGTCAATGTATTTATTAAATGTAGCAATTATTTGATTCAAAATACATCTTATTCAAGTGCAATTTTTAAATAATACGAACATTTAATTAAACTCAAAAGAATATGATATAAACTAAGCAATACAATAAAGATATCAAAATTCAAAAAACTCCACCCCCGTATTCAACACATTCTTCTAATTGTTTTCTTAGATATCTGAAGGAATTTCTGATTTCTTCCTGGGAGATTGAACGAACTGGATAATAAAGAAATAACGCGATGTCCGCACTTTTCAAAAGGTTCAAAAACCCTAAAAAAATAAACAGACAGAGAATAACTAAAGCATACGTTTTCGTAATTTCTATTTGCCCTCTTCCCCTTACTATTACACGGTATAACTGCAGACAAAATAAATACACATATTTCACAAAACAAATATGTCAGTTTGTCAACCGGAATGTAATTGCCTTGCTATTAGTGAATAACAACAATCGATTGAGATTTATTGTTTATTGATTTGATAAACATTTATCTCTTACTACCGTCGTGAGTCGAGCTTTTACAACTAAATAAATCAAATTGTTGCAATACAGTAGATTTATTTGCTATGCAATGTGCAATGTTTGATAATGGATACTCGGATATACATATCTTTAAGTAAATAGTTTAAATTGCTACAGGGGGATTGGTAACTATGTAATTATTTATCCTTTGGCGCTTTTTCTTATCTGCTACACAGAAAAAACATTATTTTATTACCAATACTAGTTGTTTTAGTCAATACGTTTTCATTCTTTGAATAAAAGCTTTGAACAATAAATTAGATTTAATGCAATAAAAGTAAAATATTTAGATCAAAAAATACTATTTTGCTAAGTGAAGGTATATTTTTTTCAATTATACTATAATATTGACAACTAATAAAAGTTTACAATTGCCTTTAATACCAAAAAGCAATTGTAACAAGAGCATTACTATCAAAAAAATAATACTATACCTAATACTAAATAAATAAAATCTGTTTTAACACTAACTAATATCTCTTCTTTACTCAAAAGCAAAAAAAGAAGTATTTAGTAACAATGTTGCTTATTTTTTTAAAATTAATAATACTAAAGGTACGCAGCCCATACTACTCTAAACGTGTATGTGGATCGAGATGAATAAAGACATAATTTTTTATTTTGTGTGTACGACTGGTCGAGGTCCTGCTGTTCTGTCTTCAATTTTGCGTTACATTTTGTGGGTAAAATGGTGTCGTATTAATTTCTTGAGGGTTGAATAAGTTCGTTTCAGTCATTAATGGTAAGTAAATTCTCATAGCCACATTTCAATGCCTCTCCATGACACAATAACCAGAGAAAAACAAGAAAGAGAGAATAATATCTCGTACTGATTTCATTCATAAATACGTTTTGCTTTCTATGACCTCCAAACCGACGTTTAAATAAGCTGCCAAGGGCGTGCACTGCAGATTTTGGGTTATTATAATAAAGCACAGTGAGAGTGAGTATTGAGACGCGCCGCAGAAAACTCTCTCTGCTTGCCGTGTTGCTACCGCACTGGCTAATGTCGGGGTGTATTGTGAGAATCGTACGCGTCAATCTCGGGGTGTAGCCGTTTGAAGGCCGTCGCGTTGTCGAGCTGGCGGGAAGAAGAGATATTATTCTCTCTGTCTTGTTTTTCTCTGCAATAACCATTTTAAGAAAATTAAGTCCCTTTTAACCATACAATGTAATGCATATTTAAAAGCATTGTAGAAAAAGCAGTTGTTGTGTTTAGGTATACAGTATATTGCCCAATTTCACAGGGTATGTCTATCGTCCCGACACACTTCAAATCGGGACGTAATTTGTCCGGTTTTTTAAAAGTTTCTAAAAACATAATCGTTTTTAGAGCATATATATATTATTTATTACATTTGAATTTCATACTAAGTCTATATATTTCTTAGTGTATGCTTTTTTTGTTCATTTATTAAATACTAGTGGAAAAAACAGCGTCCCGATCCCCCCCCCCCCCCTCCAAGTCCCGATTTCTAAGCAAGTTTTAGACGCTGATACCCGATTTTGAAGATGTTTGATCTGGTAACCCTAATTGCAAACCAATGGTGTTGTGATATAAACCAATATGTTTGCTTGGGTTTGCTTGGATTCTTCTTTTTAAATCATAATCGTTATTGCTAAAATAAAAATAGGTTAAGCACTGAATTAAATAGTAGTCATTCAGGAACAGGGAACGTAGTCTACCATTTATTTAATAAATGTCTCTTTAATTCTACATTAGTGTTTTTTGCCTAGAGTTAGGCTGGGAATACATCAACAATACACCACGTAAACAAAAAATGAGATATAATAAAGCAAACAAAAATTTTTGTAAAAAGCAGTTTGAATGATGGGTTAATAAAGTCGATGCAGTTTTAACGTCATCAAATATTTACTACCCAATGCAGAATTATAGACTATGCATATATTATGTGTTACGTAAGACTATTAAATAAATTTTGTTCACCCCAAGTAGTTTTATGATCCAGGAAACATCCCATGTTTTATAATGGCACTAAATTATTAAGATATACAACAGTTATACAGTGC
The DNA here is from genome assembly GCA_963971165.1 of Philopedon plagiatum. NCBI lineage: Eukaryota > Metazoa > Arthropoda > Insecta > Coleoptera > Curculionidae > Philopedon > Philopedon plagiatum. Next base: position 101,286,241 of record OZ020193.1, read on the forward strand.
AATTTTAGCATTATAGTAAATCTTTAATGGTTTTAAAATAAACTCGTATGGTATATAAAAGGCGTTTGGCTCAACCCATTCAAAATATTTTATTGGCAGGTGAGTAAATTATATCTCTTAATAAAACGATATGATGTGAATGACATTATTTTATTTGCGCTTATTAGGCCAAGCAACAGAGCAAAATATTCGCGATTTTTTGACATTAATCCTATCAGAAAACCGCCTGTGCCATCATCTGAAAGACGATCCGTAGATGATCCCTGTTATATTTCCAACTCTGAAATTTTTTCCTTTAATTTGTTATAAACATTTTTAAGCAAAAAAACGCGATTTTTTTAGTTTTTTGCTTATAAAATCAAAACTAATGAAGCAATCTTAATGGTGTAAATGGACGATTTGTAGAGAATAAAAATGCGAACAAAATGAGAGGTCGAATGTCCCGATAGGATAAGTAGCACCGCAGAAAATCCGGAAAAACCGGAAAATCAAGAGTTTTTAAAAAAATTCATAAAGGGGCCATTTTTAAACGTAGAGGGCTCAAACTTTGGGAAAAAGAAGTAATTTATAGCTACTTTATGTGTGCAAAACCCCGACGCTGTCCGATGATTAGTTTTGCCACAATCGTAATTTTAATTTTTCAATACACTATTTTGCAACAGGTCTGGATGCTCTATGGATCGTCCGATTTTAATTATTGAAGCGGATTTGAAAAGTACAAGTTTAATTGAACAAAATGTATATTTTAATTTTTCCATAAAATGCTACGAAAGCGGTTGCAAATGCACGTACAGATGCGTGAAAATGGCGGAGCGCGCGAATATTGGCTAACGCGAATATTTAGTAACAATGTTGCTTATTTTTTTAAAATTAATAATACTAAAGGTACGCAGCCCATACTACTCTAAACGTGTATGTGGATCGAGATGAATAAAGACATAATTTTTTATTTTGTGTGTACGACTGGTCGAGGTCCTGCTGTTCTGTCTTCAATTTTGCGTTACATTTTGTGGGTAAAATGGTGTCGTATTAATTTCTTGAGGGTTGAATAAGTTCGTTTCAGTCATTAATGGTAAGTAAATTCTCATAGTCACATTTCAATGCCTCTCCATGACACAATAACCAGAGAAAAACAAGAAAGAGAGAATAATATCTCGTACTGATTTCATTCATAAATACGTTTTGCTTTCTATGACCTCCAAACCGACGTTTAAATAAGCTGCCAAGGGCGTGCACTGCAGATTTTGGGTTATTATAATAAAGCACAGTGAGAGTGAGTATTGAGACGCGCCGCAGAAAACTCTCTCTGCTTGCCGTGTTGCTACCGCACTGGCTAATGTCGGGGTGTATTGTGAGAATCGTACGCGTCAATCTCGGAGTGTAGCCGTTTGAAGGCCGTCGCGTTGTCGAGCTGGCGGGAAGAAGAGATATTATTCTCTCTGTCTTGTTTTTCTCTGCAATAACCATTTTAAGAAAATTAAGTCCCTTTTAACCATACAATGTAATGCATATTTAAAAGCATTGTAGAAAAAGCAGTTGTTGTGTTTAGGTATACAGTATATTGCCCAATTTCACAGGGTATGTCTATCGTCCCGACACACTTCAAATCGGGACGTAATTTGTCCGGTTTTTTAAAAGTTTCTAAAAACATAATCGTTTTTAGAGCATATATATATTATTTATTACATTTGAATTTCATACTAAGTCTATATATTTCTTAGTGTATGCTTTTTTTGTTCATTTATTAAATACTAGTGGAAAAAACAGCGTCCCGATCCCCCCCCCCCCTCCAAGTCCCGATTTCTAAGCAAGTTTTAGACGCTGATATCCGATTTTGAAGATGTTTGATCTGGTAACCCTAATTGCAAACCAATGGTGTTGTGATATAAACCAATATGTTTGCTTGGGTTTGCTTGGATTCTTCTTTTTAAATCATAATCGTTATTGCTAAAATAAAAATAGGTTAAGCACTGAATTAAATAGTAGTCATTCAGGAACAGGGAACGTAGTCTACCATTTATTTAATAAATGTCTCTTTAATTCTACATTAGTGTTTTTTGCCTAGAGTTAGGCTGGGAATACATCAACAATACACCACGTAAACAAAAAATGAGATATAATAAAGCAAACAAAAATTTTTGTAAAAAGCAGTTTGAATGATGGGTTAATAAAGTCGATGCAGTTTTAACGTCATCAAATATTTACTACCCAATGCAGAATTATAGACTATGCATATATTATGTGTTACGTAAGACTATTAAATAAATTTTGTTCACCCCAAGTAGTTTTATGATCCAGGAAACATCCCATGTTTTATAATGGCACTAAATTATTAAGATATACAACAGTTATACAGTGCAATTTTAGCATTATAGTAAATCTTTAATGGTTTTAAAATAAACTCGTATGGTATATAAAAGGCGTTTGGCTCAACCCATTCAAAATATTTTATTGGCAGGTGAGTAAATTATATCTCTTAATAAAACGATATGATGTGAATGACATTATTTTATTTGCGCTTATTAGGCCAAGCAACAGAGCAAAATATTCGCGATTTTTTGACATTAATCCTATCAGAAAACCGCCTGTGCCATCATCTGAAAGACGATCCGTAGATGATCCCTGTTATATTTCCAACTCTGAAAATTTTTCCTTTAATTTGTTATAAACATTTTTAAGCAAAAAAACGCGATTTTTTAGGTTTTTGCTTATAAAATGAAAAGTAATGAAACAATCTTAATGGTGTAAATAGACGATTTGTAGAGAATAAAAATACGAACAAAATGAGAGGCCGAACGTCCCGATAGGATAAGTAACAACGGAGAAAATCCGGAAAAACCGGAAAATTAAGAGTTTTTTTTTAAATTCATAAATCGGCCATTTTTATACTTAGAGGGCTCAAACTTTGGGAAAAAGTAGTAATTTATAGCTACTTTATGTGTGCAAAACCCCGACGCTGTCCGATGATGAGTTTTGCCACAATCGTAATTTTAATTTTTCAATACACTATTTTGCAACAGGTCTGGATGCTCTATGGATCGTCCGATTTTAATTATTGAAGCGGATTTGAAAAGTACAAGTTTAATTGAACAAAATGTATATTTTAATTTTTCCATAAAATGCTCCGAAAGCGGTTGCAAATGCACGTAAAGATGCGTGAAAATGGCGGAGGCGCGAATATTGGCTCCCCTTCGCTCCGCTGCCCTCCCGCTACTCGACCGCTTTCGCGCGCTCGGCCATTTTGACTCATCTTTACCTGCATTTTCAACCGGTTTCGTAGCATTTTATGGAAAAATTAAAATATGCATTTTGTTCAATTAAACTTGTACTTTTCAAATAGGTTTCAATAATTAAAATCGGACGATCCATAGAGCATCCAGACCTGTTGAAAAATAGTGTATTGAAAAATTAAAATAACGATTGTGGCAAAACTAACCGTCGGACAGCGCCGGGGTTTTGCAGACATAAAGTAGCTATAAATTACTACTTTTTCCCAAAGTTTGAGCCCTCTACGTTTAAAAATTGCCGATTTATGAATTTAAAAAAAAACTCTTAATTTTCCGGTTTTTCCTGATTTTCTCCGTTGCTGCTTATCCTATCGGGACGTTCTACTTCTCATTTTGTTCGTATTTTTATTCTCTACAAATCGTCCATTTACACCATTAAGATTGCTTCATTACTTTCCATTTTATAAGCAAAAAAACTAAAAAAAACGCGTTTTTTTGCTTAAAAATGTTTATAACAAATTAAAGGAAAAAACTTCAGAGTTGGAAATATAACAGCAATCATCTACGGATCGTCTTTTAGATGATGGCACAGACGATTTTCTGATAGTATTAATGTCACGACAAATCGCTCTACTGCTTGGCCTACAACCCATTCAAAATATTTTATTGGCAGGTGAGTAAATTATATTCTTAATAAAACGATATGATGTGAATGGCATTATTTTATTTGCGCTTATGAATATAAATGAAAAAAGTTAACAGGCTGCAATATAAAACAGTTTATGACTGTATTAAGATACTAACCTGGGATTCACTGAAATGGTTTAAGATTTAGCACTGCTTTGAATTTAGATCTTCCAGTTGATCAGCTAGGTGTGACTAAGTTTGTTCGATTGCCATTAAATTTATGAATTTTTTTATGCTACTTGTTTGATATTTAAATGATTTTTATCTTGAATTTTGTTGTTAAATTGAATTAAGGTCTATTATTTTAAAAATACACACTCTAATTTTCCATTTTCTGTAAGAATTTGTTGTTCCTAATAGAACAACAAGAGGCGAGTTACGTATGCATCCCTTTACTATCCAGTCATTCATACCTAGGGTCTTCAGATTATGAAACAAATTGCTTGCAGATGTTTTCCCTTCCCCTCCCAACCTACAATCCTTTAAATCCCCTGTCAATATATTACATGTCCCTTTTCTTCAGATGCCCGCGGGACACTAGTACTTAGGCTTGAAGTCTACGTGGGCAGTCTCAAGAAAAATCTTAGGCGACAAAATAAATATAGAGAAAAAATTGTTAGTGACCCGCTCGTACTACTTTTTGTTTTAAAATTCCGATAAAATGAAGGAAGGAACGCCCCTACATTGATGAAATATTTCAATTTTCTGTGTGAGGTTCTCGATTTTAACACGATTTTCATCCCATAAAGGTGATGGCAAAGCAAAGATTCCACGCTAATCAAACCGTGAACAAGAAATTAATATATTCTATACTATAAGCACGTAATTTCCAAAGTTGCACTTACTGTACAATTATCGTACGCGATACCTCACACATTTACCTTAAATTTTTGTTGTCTAACATACTATTACTTAATGGATGAACGTAACCGTTACGCAATTTCAATAAATTAAAAGAAATTAATTGATTTTCTTTGATGAGGTGTTAAAAAGTAATTGTGCAATAAAACGTTTGTAACATATACATGAGATAATGCTAAACGCTGCGGAACAAAAATTATAACTACATCTATTTAATAATACATTCATTAAATATTGATGCAGCTTCTATGAGTAAACATTTTCAGTATTTCGGCGTGTAGCTCATAACCTAACTGTAACAGCAGCAAAATGATCATGTGTATTTCGTAAAAAATTCAAAACTACGTAAACGCCTTTTTGTAACCGTTATAAACAGTTGATGTAGTATCATTATTAACACATATGTATACTCTATATCAGGTAAGATTTTGATGGCGGCCGTTGACACATGTCAAAATATTTGCCACCTTCTGATTTAAACGTTTCCTAATTCAGAAAACGTCTCGCGGATCGCTGAATTGATGAGAGATGGATATATAAATGGCCATACATTTATATGTATGCGACTAAGATACATATTCCGCATCTAATCCTTGCAACCGGAAAAGCGTCAACGGGTGGATTATGTGCAGCACTTCACATCGAATGTCGTGTAGATTTTATGATGTTTCTTACGCCTTTGCACCGGCATATCTCTTTCCGGCAGTCTTCAACCCGTCTTGTCTATTCCGCGTTTTTTCGCTATTTACAGAGTCGTCCGTTTTTGATTTATGACGTGTGAAATCAAAGTAGGGTTTTAGAAACATTATTGTTGGTTTTCTGTGTTTTCATAAAGCATTTGCCATTATTTTGATTATTTTGTGCTTATTAGACATTTTGGTAGTATATTGCTGGTCTTTGTGTACCTGCAAAGTGTTTTTTTTATTGAAAAGTAAGTAGATAAACATATTTTATTTATTTAACAATTATCTAGACAAATATTATCCAAAAAATTAATTAATGTTATAGGAATTATACGTTTTGCGGCGTAAATTACGAAGTAGTTTAGTTGACAAGCTAATAGTTTTTAAAAAAAATTTAAATTACAATATTTTTTAGAGGTTATGTTAATCACGATGAGAATATAATCGTAGCACCACCGGCGCGCTCTAAAATGATGTGTTTTGTTCTATTATTTTTGATTGTACACCGTAGTCAGCACATTCAGATTTGTGATATAAGCCTCAAATTACGTATTTCCCGAAGAACTCATTATTTGCGGAGTGGTGTGTTTACTTTTTATTAACATTTTTGATATTATTAATTTATTATGGATCACGATTACTGCATTCCTAGTACATCCAGGCCAAGTGGTGAGGATTTGGTAACTTTAAATTTGTTTATATTGAGTATTTGATATTGACATGATGACTTTCCTTTCATATTAGTTACTTTCATAATGATATATGTATATAATACAGTGACTGGCAGCAAGATAACAATATTTGTAGCATTGATTTCTAAAGAAAAAATCACTTGTGATAAATGTTGACGCATTAAGAGAGATTGGTGGCAAATATCACCACATGTTTATTTAAATTTATTCATAGTTCTAGTACAATTGTTTTTCATATTTCTACACATTCGTTGTCAGTAAATTGACTTCAGCAAGATTCTGTTCCACTATTTAAACAGTCATAAATTTTGATAAAAAATGTGAAGTCCGGCCCTGACCAAAATTCAAGTTGTGTAAACATAATGTTACTAGAAATGACATGTGTCAACGGCCGCCATTAGAATCTTATATGATATTGAGTATAATATACCTCACGCGCGGTAAGGTACTTATTGCTCCATATTTCTTCTTCTAAGCGAATATGTTGTTAGAACTTGAATAACACTAAATAAGTATTAAACTCAAGCTGTTTGTCCATTAGTTCTACACGACGCGACGCTACATTACCTTCGTGATTCTTCATACATCTTGTAAAATGTAAAATATTCAACATAAATATAGGTATTAAAGTGTCAGGTATTGCAACTAATGCGCAATTGCAAATGTGCGTTACAGGCTTGTAAATAGCGGTGTTAATGACATAGGATATATGCCATAGGTAGAATAAATTATTTCGAGTGCTTAACGTCAATTCCGTTGGAAAATGACGTTTCTCAGATAATTTTAAGATATTTTTATTTTTATGTTCATATAGTCTGGGAGTCGATTGTCAAATTTCCTATGTACAGCTGCTCAAATGCTATTTGAAATATTTATTTTTCGATGACAGGTAAAAATTTGTTTAAATAGGATGTCCGGAAAGCGTTCCGGACCCGTTTAATCTGTTCATTTTATCAAAAGTTAAAGTGACAAATATTTTTAAAATTTATTGACAATTAATTCGTCGAAGTTATTCCGAATTGTCTTTGTATTTCAATTAATTCTGGTGCACTTTTTATAGTTATTCTGCATTTCTCTGACAAGCCACCTCTACACATTCAGTTAACTTTTTATTTGGAGCCACTCTTGATTTCTTTTAGATTCTATATCGTTCTGTAGCGTTCTATGATAAAATATGCTGCATAGCAGATGTACATTTATTACCCATTTTGGCAATATCTCTCTGACTAAAGCAATTTCTAAAAAGGTGTAATTTTTTCGGTGACCAATTATTTTTATTTTTATTTGCAACATATGTAATTCGATTTGTTCTCAGAATGACAGATCTGTCACCAACTTGATATCTCCAAACTATTTCGAAGCGATTATCTGTAAATTTATGTAAAATCAACTAATAATAATCAAATAATAAAACTTGTGCTTAGACCTCTAGATTTGTACTTAAAATTTTATCACAAATATACATATTTAAAAACGATTGTCTGTAAATTTATGACGATCACACTAAATCACTCTGTACAATAAAAGAAGAAACTAAGTGACTGACTAACATATCAACGCACATCCCTCACCGCTGGGTCTAGAAACTTGAAATTTTGCACAGTGGTTTCTTATATAACGTAGGCATCCCCAAAGGAAGGGTTTTTCAAAATTCAACCCTAAAGGGGGTGAAATAGGGGTTCAAACTTTGTATGAAGAAAAAATATTATCCTATTAAGTCGAAATAATATATTTATTAATTTCCATCATATTGCGTTGAGTAAAATTGAATTTTAATGTTTAGTTTGATACTTGAATGCAACTGTATTATTAAATTTGATGTGTGTGAGTTGGCACTGATTGACCAACATGGAGCCACCATTATTATTTCATTGTGATTATTGTGATTACAAAAATAAACTATGGCCACCTTTCATTAATAACACAGGTCTGCAAAAAAGATGTTTGAATTGTTCTAAGAAAGTGAAGGGTCATTTCCGAAGTAATTTTTCATGTAGAATCCGAATCCGGGGTCCGAATTGCTCTATCACGTCAGGATTTTGAGATATCCTAAACTAAAAGTGCAAAAATCGCGATTTTTGGCTATATTTGAAGTTATGTGGCATCCTCATATTCTTTTTTCTCAAAAAACAACCAACGGCACCTTAAAGTGTAAGTCTTGTTCTATTAACTGCCGTTGAGTTTGCTAAAATAGCTTATGTCTGCATTGAGATATTCCGTTTTGAGTTTCATCAATTTCGTTATTCTCAAAATTCACATGATTCTGTAGTCTTTGACGTCCAAATTCGACACTTATCTTCAATTTTTAGTTTTCACATTTGTATCAAGTTTTTTTTTGCGACAATAGGTTCTTTAAAACTAAAATTTAATGTGCATCAAGTTTTACGACCCAAAACCAAGCCCAAAAGTACTTTGGTTTTGGGTCGTAAAACTTGATGCACATTAAATTTTAGTTTTAAAGAACCTATTGTCGCAAAAAAACTTGATACAAATGTGAAAACTAAAAATTGAAGATAAGTGTCGAATTTGGACGTCAAAGACTACAGAATCATGTGAATTTTGAGAATAACGAAATTGACGAAACTCGAAAACTTCAAAATGAAATATCTCAATGCAGACATAAGCTATTTGAGCAAACTCAACGGCATTTGAAAGAAAAAGACTTACACTTTAAGGTGCCATTGCTTGTTTTTTGAGAAAAAAGAATATGATGATGCTACATAACCCCAAATATAGCCAAAAATCGCGATTTTTGCACTTTTAGGTTAGGATATCTGAAAATCCTGACGTGATAGAGCAATTCGGACCCCGGATTCGGATTCTACATGAAAAATTACTTCGGAAATGACCCTTCACTTTCTTAGAACACAACCATGTTGACCTGTGTAACCAGTTGCTAGTAGTTACGATTACTATTACTATATTGTTATTTACTTTAAGGTGATAAAATAGGTAACGATTTAATGTACTTTACACCATGAAGATACCCACGCAATAACTAGCAATATAGAATGGATGGTCTTAAGGACCTTGATTGAGCAACTACATGGGATGCTTTCACCTGCTTTAATTAATAAAGATTTCGAAATAATCGCCGTGGCAATTTAAATATGCATTTGTACGATTCGTAATCTTGTATTATTTAAAACAAATTGCCTTAAAGTGTCCTGTCTACTTAGCTTAATGCAACGAATGCGTATAGTTTTTAAGATAAATGTGAGATACAACCGGCGATGAACCTTGATGAAATTTATAACAATTTTTCCGATTTAAATGGTAATTTGTTATAGAGATCGAGAATTTTAAATTTAGTAATTTAATAAATTATGAATTTAAAAATAAAATCTTATGTAAAATACTCTTTAAAAACAATTATTATTTAGATTTTAGATGTAAGATGTACTAAAACAAAAAAGTATAGTTTTTTGAATTTTTTCATTGTGGCAATGATAAATACTATTTATAAGTGGATGTAGTTCGCGTGGGTGGATCCTAATAAAAGTAGTATCAAAGTTATCACTGAAACAGATATAACATATTATGTTAAATTTACTGTCTTAAAAACTCGTCGCGCGCAAAAAGTTCATACAGGCATTAATTTTGTTTGGCAGAAATTTTAAATAGATACCTAAGTATCTATTTCTTTCATTTCGTTTCACGCGAAAAGCTTTTGTGATAATAAATTTAACATAATATATCTGTTTCAGTGATAGCTTTGATACTTAGGATATCAGAATCCACCCACGCGAACTACGTCCATTTATAAATAGCATTTAGCATTGCCACAATGAAAAAAACTATACTTACGTTTTTCGTTTTAGTGCATCTAAATAATAAAAGCTTGTTTTTAAAAAGTATGTTTTACATAAGATTTTATTTTTAAAATTTCTATTGGTCTTAATCTATGCACTTCTGATAATGCATCACTGTTACAAGAAATTTTACCTGTTATTATCGTATTCTACTCGTCAAACCCTTTCATTTAATACTCATATCAAGGGGATTATGAAGAAAACTCTAATCCGCCATCTTGTGGCGACCATCATATTCAGTTTAGAATGACGTCACATAGCTTATCGTATTCTACTCGTCAAACCCTTTCATTTGATACCCATGTCAAGGGGGTTATGAAAAAAAGGTAATGCGCCATCTTGTGGCATCCGCCATATTGAGTTTAGAATGACGTCACAACTTATCGTATTCTACTCGTCAAACCCTTTCATTTGGTACCCATATCAAGGGGATTGTAAAGGAAAAGGTAAACCGCCATCTTGGGGTGTCCGCGTATTGGATTTAGAACAATATTAAATATACTATATTGCATTGTCACCGAACTTATACACGTGTACAAAATTTCAAAGCTCTAGCTTAATTAAAACTAGTCGAAAAATTTTGATTGCAATATTTGACCTAAACATAGTAACACACAAACAAACATAGGTACATACATACTAACAGGTGAAGTTAAATAAAAACTTGTAATAACAGAATTCAAATGTTTCGGAATCGACCTACCTAGTTTTTAATATGTTAAGAAGTAAAGAAATATACTCGTAATATATTAATGTTAGAGCAAAATCATGTTATTCTAAAAATAATTTTACCTCTATCGTACTTCATATATAGATCCAATTGACAATTACCTGAAACAAAAAATCCGATGTGAGTACTATGTTAATGCAAAAGGTACACATGAAAACTACTTTATTACATTACTACAATAAAAAACAAACGGTCAAGATGGGAGATTTCATGCAATAAAACTAAGGCTTTACTTATGCCTAACTAATATACAGACTGAGGTAGTTATTGCACTTTTCAGATTGACGGTTTTGACGATAGAGATGGGGTCAAAATTCTTGTAGCTTCCATAATTTTACTTAAAAACTAACGAAGACATAGAACGATGATGATCATTAGCGACGTATTAGCAACACTGTGTTTGTTGCTACATGATCAGTATTTACTTATACAAACGCTGAATCATTTAATTACTACTACTAAAAGTAACCAATTCTTATACCACCCTCATTTTTCTTCAGTATTTAGTTAACACTGTAATGAAAGCCGGCAAATATATTTTATTTTAACTTTTAAATGAAAGACAGAGTACTTGTTATAGTTTCACAAAATTTATTCAGTTGCCTGACACGTGTTTCGACCCTCTCGGGTCATTTTCGAAGCTTGCGATTGCTTCGAAAACGACCCGAGAGGGTCGAAACACGTGTCAGACAACTGAATAAATTTTGTGAAACTATAACAAGTACTCTGTCTTTCATTTAAAAGTTAAAATGTTAATCCAGTTTCACCAAGAATGTAGCAGTACACACACCAACTTTAAATATATTTTAGTTTTGTCAGCTAAAAATGTATGTGTCGTAATTTATATTACGAGAAAAGTGTGTTTGGCGATTGTTTTTACGGTAAAAAGAAATAAGACAAAAAAATTGACTAAAGAACCAGCAGCAATCGCCTAAGGTGGTCCAATGAATCACCACTAAGTATTTTAATACGAACTCGAGTCTGGATTACTAGGTCGATCAGCCCGCTAAAAATCAGTGTTCTGGGAACAGAGCTTTTATTAAAACTGCCAGCGTTGTGCTCGTAAAACTAAAATACTTGGACAAAATACAACCGCCCAGACGATTATCTAACTAATAAAATAAGTTATAAAGCCTTAAATGCGGTCAAGTGGTTTCAAGGCTTCTTTCTTGCCGCGCAATTTGAATATTATCGCACGCAGAGTTTTTTTACGATCCAAATGAAAGCTGGAAAATTCTAATTTTAATAAATAGAGTGGCATGTGTTATTGCTCTCATGTGTGTTAACTACAATGTGTAAAGTTTTAATAGCCGAATTTTATAGATGGAAAATGTTACTGAAATTCAGCAAATTCTCACAGGCTGAACACACTATTAAATTTTAATAATTAAACATTTTAAACAAAAGAAATGAAACTTTTAACAAATATTTCCATTTTATTTGAAGATAGGAGTACATTTCGGATAAAAAAAATGCAGCTAGATTCATTATGGCGAAGACCGATCGAGTTTGAAAATAAAAGGGTAAATTGACAAGTTTTAAACTACGAAATTATTTCAAAGTTTGTTAATTTTTAAAGGAAATTTATTATTAAATATTATTTTCCCCAAAAGCAAACGCAAAAATACAGTTTTTGATAAAATGGTGAAAGCAAATTTTCCGGCCTTTTCCAATGTCCTTTTTCTCAATTCTAAAAAGGTGCCTACCCTATGCTGAAGGTCAACGTTATGGATAATTGATTTAAGATTAGCTTTTGGTCACTGATTTGTCATTAAATTACTCAAAAGCCAACAATTCATAATTAACAGTCTCGTAAGTCATTATACACACCACTAATTATTAATCCCAGTTCATTGTCAGAAATACAATAGGGGCGTTTGCATACCAATTACTGTTTTAAATTTCATCTTTAAACAGGTCTACTGGTCAGTAAACGCGAAAATTGAAGCTCCTGTCATAACCAATAAATATTTTAATGTCGCCAATAAATTAATTAAAAAATGAATCATCTGGCATGTTTTAATTGAACTTAATACGGCAGACCAATTTATTTTTAAAAATAACATTCAATAATAATTAAAATTTATCTCCGCGTAGAGAAAATCGATTCGATATGAGAGTGCATTCACTTTTGTCAATGAAATTGTTTATATGCAATTCGATTTCGTACAGTAAGTGCAGTCTGAAATACTACTAGACTAAGCGCCAATAAATTGGTGTTATAAGGTTTCGATTGTTTGGTATTTAAAGTGGGATAAATTGATTTTAAACCGAAATTAATTGTATACAAGTTCAAGAGCAATAACACACAGAATGTTGCTAATGATAGAGGTTTATTTTTAGCATTCTCTTAGTCACTATTATCCTAAAATTAAAGAATAAGTAATTGAAATTAGTATTCCAAAAAAACGTTATTGTGCGTAAGAGTAAACATACCTTGTTTATCATTTTCTACCAAAAGAACAAATATGAAATATATTTTAAATTAAACCCTAAGCCCAAGTACAAGATTTCATTAAAAAATTTGAATATTAAAAGTAACGAGTTTTATCACATTATTTTTTTAGTCCCAACTATTCTCTAATACCTTTAACCAGAGTAGGTACTAGTTTCCACATATTAAACAATAATGATACATATGGACATGCTTGTCAATGTCTTTATTAAATGAAGCAATTATTTAATTAGAAATCCTTCTTGTTGAAGAAAAAATACGAACATTTACTTAAAGTCAGAAGAAAATGGTGATATTAATTTGCCATCGGTGGACACACTGAATAGTATAGTATAGTATATATACATATATATATATATATATATATATATATATATATATATATATATATATATATATATATATATATATACAGGGTGTCTAAAATAGGTGATACCACTATTGCTATCTCCGAAACGGTAAAAGATAAGAGGTCGGTTAAATTAGAGAAAATGTGCCATTTTTAGTCCCTATTCATAGTCCGTTTACGAAGTTGCCAAATTCTTTATAGTTTCTTATCTACAGGGGATTTTTTAAAAATTGTCAAAAATTTAATTCTTAAATATCTCGAAAACTATTATAATTAAAAAAAAATTGTTTTAACAAAAATCGCACGATTTTTTACCTTCTCTAAAGTAACGATATTGTTTTGCTTATATCATTTGTTTTTATTGAGTTACTGATGCTAACTTGTTTTTTCAAAGACGGACCTGTACTTTTTGTTGCATTTTTTGAAATAATACTTCATACCCTTTATATCTGTGTATCACATAATTATGTTTTTCGGCGTTTTTGTGAAGAATAGCATCATCAGGATATTCTACCAGTACGGACCTGGCATTTTTCAAGTAAATGCGCCATTTCACAAACACAAAAACCACAAACCTTAGCAATAGGTTATGAATTGTGCCTTAGCATGGAAGATCCCAGGTCCGTATTGTTAGAAAATCCTGATGATGTTGCTATTCTTAATCAAAACGTCGGAAAATATTTCCAAGTTATACACAGTTGTAAAGGGTATAAAGTATTCTTACAAAAAATGGAGCAAAAAGTCCAGGTCCGTATTTGAAAAAAACAAGTTACTATCAGTAACTCAATAACAACAAATGGTATAAACGCAACAATAACGTTACTTTAGAGAAGGTAAAAAATCGTGTGATTTTTGTTAAAACAATTTTTTTCTAACTATAATAATTTTCGAGATATTTAAGAATTAAATTTTTGACTATTTTTTAAAAATCCCCTGTAGATAAGAAACTATAGAGAATTTGACAACTCTGTAAACGGAATATGAATAGGGACTAAAAATGGCACATTTTCTCTAATTTAACTGACCTCGTATCTTTTACCGTTTCGGAGATAGCAATAGTGGTATCACCTATTTTAGACACCCTGTATATGTATATATATATATATATATATATATATATATATATATATATATATATATATATATATATATATATATATTATTGTTTGTTTATTGGGATTAGGTTCATAGGAAAAACATTTTTTTTATTAAAAGTCTATTGACGTTTCGACCCTTTTTCGGGTTATTTTCAAAATATTTTTTGTTACTGTTTGGTAAAAAGACCTTGAAAGCTTTGAGGTCTTTGGAGGACTGATCTGTTATTTCTTGAAATAACAGATAACGATATGTGTAGAAAATGGGAAATCTCTTCGGTCTATATAGGTAACAGGCGCGTACGCAAGATTTCCGTCCGGGGGAGGGGGCGGTTGAAAAAACAAACATGTAGAAACTGGGCTTTAATTTCTAACAAGTAAACTTTTTATTTTTCTGAAAACTTTATGTTTTTCAAAATTTCGGGGGGGTTTACATCCCCCCCCCCCTTGCGTACGCGCCTGATAGGTAATAATATAATATCAGTAAATGCAAAGATTAATTGCTTCGCTTTCTTCGCTAGTTCAAGCACAAGACCGTAAAAAAAAAAAAAAAAATTAGGACAATTTTTTTATTCTGGTCTGGGTGCCCTCCTGTTGTCGCGATTTCTGGGCCTTTGCGCTTGCACTAGAAATTAATCTTACATATATATTTATATATATATATATATATATATATATATATATATATATATATATAAATGAAAAACACTTTTTTTAAGACACAAATTGATGAAAACTACAGGTAAACTTTTAAACCTTTCTTTTATAAAGCATACTTTAGCCTACCCTGTACGAACAATTCCAAAAGTAGGAAAACAGTCCGTACGTACAGTACGTACTACAACATAGCACAGGCAATATTATATTGCCTGTGAACATAGTAATAATAATAAAAATAGTGTTTCTTGTAATGATTATAAGTATCCAGTATCAGTTAAATTAGCGTAGAGGTTTGTTGACCCTGGCTGTGTAGTACAAAGGTATGAAAACATATCTCACATCACTGTGATTGTTATATGTATAGCTGTACAATTGTGAAATTATGCAACATCTGCTTAATAAGGATATCTATAATGAGAATGGGAGGTTATTTTGATGATTTATAGTACTGCACGAAAATGTTAGGAAAATATTCGTTTAGATGATTATTAGAATCGTTAGATTTTTTGCGGTAGGTAGTACCGTTGTTGTGAAACGTTCAGCTTTGAACGCCTACTTTGGCAATTAAGGAGATAACTTACGTTTTGGTACTAACCATTTTAAAGGCTTTGTTAGAGAGTGCATGTTAGTAGGAGTAGTCTGCTTACATCCCTATTATTTCCGCTTTTTTAAGATTGTTGCCGTTCAGTTATGTCCTATATAAACCTAAGTGTTCCCTATACGCCCTTCCTCTCCCTAAGAAGGTATTGTGTCACCTCTTGCTACAGTATCATTTCATAATTTGAAGAAAATGAATTGTTTTGAAGAAAAACGCGCTATTCCGGTAGAGTGTGTCCAGGTTACATTAAAAACTCAATTTCTACTACACTTACTTATTCCTAAGTCTTTCTGCCATGGTGGTGTAAGATTATGAACTTGAGTTTATTTGATTTTTCCATTCCTTCCTCTCTTGTGGTAAGTTTCAGACTTCATTCCATTCACTTCGTCATGGCACGTTCTTCTAGGTCTTCCCCTTCGATTGACTCCTTGGGTTCTTGTTTCGTATACTATTTTTGTAAGTCCTTCGTCTGGCATTTTGTGAATGTGCCCAAGCCATCTTAGCTGTCTGGTATCGATTTTTGTCAGTATAGCTTTCATGTTCAGTTCATTTCTTAATTCCTCGATTCTTATTTTGTCTTTTCTAGTTTTTCCTTCTATTGTCTCAAAATTGCTTTTCCTGTTCTTCCAAAGAATGTTGTTCTCAGTCCGTTATACAGTCTTCCTATTTTTGCTGTTCTATCATTTATTTCTTTTCCCTGTTTACCATTTCCTTCTACTACAGTTCCAAGATACTTGAATTATTCCACCTGTTCTATGTTCCTTTCCTCTATTCTAATGTTGTGTTTTGTCTAATAATTAATCATAGATTTCGTTTTTTGGGTATTTATGTTCATATTTATTCTTTTACGTTCTTCATTAAGTTTGTCTGTGAAATGCCTTTTCCAAGTCAATAATTATTGCATGAGGGTGTTTATTTTTGCTTATGCATTTTCTGTAATTTGTTTTAGTATGACTATTGGGTCCTGTGTACTCCTTCCTGGCTAAAAGCCATATTGTGTTTCTTCAAACGTGTTTTCTAGTTGTTCTTTTATTCTTGTTTTCATTATTCTGGCCAGCACCTTTGCTATTAGACTCATTAGCGTAATTCCTCGGTAATTTGAACATTCTCTCACAATGCCTTATTTATGTAATGGTAGGATAATCCCGGTATTCCCTTTCCTAGGTACATTCTTCTCTCTTATTCTTGTTTAACAATTCTGTGAAAACTTTATTCTTGCCTCTTCTAAATATTTTACAATTTCTACCACACAATTAGTTTTTTTCTAAAAATAATACACACTTTTTTTGCGAGTACATTGTCGAACACAAAATATGCAATGACAAACACCAGATTTTTTGATAACTTAAAATAATTGTAAAATTCTCTTAATAAGAAAATTATACAGCAATTCTGTAAAACATGCATGTCTCTTTTACCAAGAGATTGACATATCAAACAGAGGTGACCACACATGGGACACAAAATCGTGACTACCTGATTTCCTTATAAGTAACTTGTTCTGTGGGTTTACAGAGTGGTCAAACAATTAGACATCTGTAAAGTAGGTATCTCAAGTGATTTGATTTCTCCGCAGCATACAGTAGACGATGAAGTATTAAATTTAATACTCAATAACGTTCGGTTGCACAAAACGAGTCAACCCTATCATGGGCGATGTAAGTCTTTTAGAAAAAATAAAAATAACCCTTCTAAATTATGGTATTTATAATTTTCTGTACGCCTTTACAGTTGTCTTTGTGTTGTACTATATCAATTTCATCTTAAAATGAAATCACCCTGTATAAAAGCAGATTTCCTTATTAGTAAAACTACAAACAAAGGTAATACTAGTCTATATAAGCAACGTCCTAGTCTGCCGGTTTGTCTACTATTCAATTATGGACCACCAGGTCATTGTTTTCTCTAATGTATTTAAAAGAATCTCTGTCTCATATGGAATTCACTTCATACATTTTCAGTAATTGTTAAGTTTCTTTTATATTTTTTTATGACCTCATTTTTTGATTTATACGTTTTTTCGTAATTTTATAATCAGTAATTCTTGGAGTACAAACCAACAAATACGGCCAAATATTTAGATATCAAGTTAACACGTTTTACAAAACTGTGGGTGTATTAAACGTATTTTTCATATTTTGATAAATGTTAAAAAGCAGGAAGGCTTTAGAATCTTAGAATAAAATCGAAATTTATTTTTACTTAAGACAAAAAAAACATATTATTATGTCATAGAAATGATGATCCCGTATAATTTATTTGGTTTAAAACTTAAACATTACCTGCACAAATTACCATTCTTTGTTTTCTTTAAATTGAAAAATATTTTTAGTTTTAAGAAACTTGGGAGATTGGGAAATCTGTGAATGCCATTTAGAAGAAACCAAAATAGAGCACGAAAACATAAGTCAGACTAGATATTGTTTCAAAAACAACAGAAAAACTTCCGTTCATTCCTAATATGCAAACTAAAAACTCAATCAAAAAACCAATTTAAATGGCTTAAATTTTTACAATTATTTCAATTAATTCAAAAAAATTAAACAACACAGAAACAACATTAATTTATTACCAGTAATAGTTCTTTTATTGAATACATTTTTGCTATTAAAAAACAGTTAAGATTTAGGCAATAAATTAAGTTTAAAGTAATAAAAGTAAAATATTTTGATCAATTATTGTTTATTGTACAACAGGGTGTCCATTTCAACTTTTTGCAGGGTATCTCGATTATCTTTAAAGATAGATAGCTGCGGTTTTCGAAATACTGTGCTACTTTTTTGTGAAACGTATGATGCTATAAACAGAATTTTCATAGCCTCCTTCGTTTCGGAGATACAGGGCGATTTTGAAAATGTGTCATTTTCAAGCACCCATCGTATCTTAGTTGCCTAGATATCCAGAGAGAGGGAAACCTTTTGCGGATATGTATTCTAGAATTAAAAAAAAAAATTGGTTAATTATGGTGCGTTCATGCAGCCCAGATCAAAATCCTATAATAAGGAAAATCGAGAACTCGACGAGCTTAACGTTTTAGGCTGTGTAGAAGAAACTCCTACTTCGTGTAGGGCTATTGAGAAAGAAGTTAGACCATATAAAGTCAAAATCAATCAGCATTTACATCCTGGGGATGCTGAACGCGTCGTCTCATTTTTTGCTATTGGTTTTTGCAGCAAACTCAAACTTAATGTGAATTTTGGAAGATTTGTGATATCTGGATATCAGGGAAGATTCGGTTTCAGCGTTGCTTGTTTTATTTTGGGAAGGCAACTTACTTATAGAATTTATGAGGGAAGCCTTTCAGCAAATCGTTACCTGGACATATTGGAGGATGTTGTACCTGAATTGCTAGATGGTGTTTCCTTGTTTTACTTAAACAATATATATTTCCAACAGGACGGGGCGCCTGAATCAGCTGGAACAATACACCCTTTTTTTTGGAAATAATTTTCCTGAAAAATAGATAGAAACCAACGGACCTGTATGATGGCCACCACGATCACCCGATCATTTCGTCCTTGACTTTTTTTATGGGGTTACTTACAAAATAAAGTTTACAATTCTCAACATCGCACTATAGAAGAACTGCGTGAAGCCACTATACTCGAATTTCAAAATTTGCAGGGAAGATCGATCATACTTTTAAATGCCATTCGACGAATAAGTAAAATGTGCCAGATTTGTGTTGGAGAAAACGGCAACAATTTTGAGGAACTTTTGTGATTTATAAAATATAAACAAAGATTTTTTACATTTACATTTTAAATTTACTAGAAAACATCTGTTTCCTGTTTTATGTAAATTTGTTTGGAACAGTGATCTTTTTTATTCAAAGTTTGATTTAGTTACATATGTTACTGGGATTTAAAATTTTAAAAATAAATCTCAATGTTAGTTAAATGTCTCTATTCATTTGTTTCAAATCATATATGTATGTATTTCACGGCCTACTATGAAAGTTATTCCAAAAGATTTATACCAGCAATTATATATTTTTTAAAAGTTTATGAAAAAAGCAATCGAACGAAAACCAAATATACAGGTTGCCCCATTTAAAAAAATGCAACTTTGGTTTTTACCCTCAAGTTCGTTCCTTCGAGAAAAAAATTGGCTACGCCACTGGATTTTACGTAAAAAACTATATAACAACCAGTTTTTACCTTACTGAAAAGTTAAAAGGCTACTGAGATACGAGGGGTGCTTGAAAATTACATATTTTCAAAATCGCCCTGTATCTCCGAAACGAAGGCAGCTATGAAAATTCTGTTTGTAAAAAAATGTTTTTACATTTTTACTTTACGAAATTAATGTTATGGTTGTGATGTGGACAATGAAGCAATGAATGTAATCAATGTATGTATTGATCCCTTTATTTATATGATTATTTTAAATCATATACTATAAAATTTGTATTATAAGCAGGAGGTAAAGTATATTGCCAATAGAATTTATATAAAATCGCCTATAACTCACGGCGTGACGTCATGCGCGAACCCCGAACGAATTTGACACGGTTTGGTATCATAGCTTCTATTTATTGTATCATGCCTATAACTTAATAAAAAGTGATTATCTTTCATACAGGTAAGTAGGCTAAGAGAAAAATGATTCCAAATAATTCTTTAAAATAACTTTTCTTTGTATCGTGCTAAATAATGGTACTTTATTCTTGGGTATAATTTAAGTTTTTGTCGCTACCCTGTAAACTATGGGTATTTTTAGATTCTTTCCATAGGGATTCTTAGTTCATTAATATGCAGAACTTTTCTACACCAAAGTGTTTTTTTTAACTTTCAGTAAAATTTTTTCGTATAATTGAATATGCAAAAGCTGGTTAAAACTGTTCGTCCCGTACTCCTCCAATAGTGGACCAGTTTCTGGAAGTGTCATTTTTGGGGACAGACTGGAAAAAATATGATCGTTAGGTATCTCGTTTTTAACATATTTTCTCTTCATTTTTCTCAAGGTTGTATTTTTTTTGACTTGGCAACACCATAAGTAAAATAATCAGCCAGTCAATTATATCGAATTGATAATCATGTCGTTGACCGACAAAGCTCCCATCGACACTGCGTTTGATTTATCGATCCCTGAATCGATCATGCTATGCCTATTTATGCTAAAATTATTCTCAAACTATTAGTCATGTATCAAGTTCGTAGGAATATCTTATATCGGTTAGATATCTAGTCTTGCTGAATTTAAATTTTCCTCAGTAAAAGTTTCTGGCTATACTGAGAACTAGGTAGTACGCTTGGTTCTAGAAACTTCCTGAATATTCATTAAATTTGTCATTTAGGAAATTGATGGGTAGGTACTAAAAAAAGTTAAAAACCTTATGGGAATAAATAAAAGTGTTTAAGAAAGACGAATATTGCAATGATTTAGGTGTAAGTGCATTCATCCATGAAATTCACTCTTTCAAAAAGCAAAGTATTACCGGAGCGTATTATCTTCTTATAAAAATACTCCCCAAGAATTAAAAGCAGCGCAGTCGCAGTAAAAACGGAACAAAGATAAAAACTTTTAAAAATATACTGACCTAAAATTGAGCAACCTGTCCAAGAACGTATTTTACAACTGCATAGCCACAAAAAGAAATATTATTTTTCTACTCATGTCAATAAAAACCTTTTTTGTATGTTCAATAGTAATTGCGGAAGATAGTCCATTGTTTTATACACATTTTCATTGTGCTTCAATCACCATGGTGATTGAACTACAAAGTTCACTTTGTGCGCGAGTATATTTTTACAAAGATGGCGTTGACCGGTGCCGCGTCAAAATCTTTATAATTTCATTGACATTTTTTGACATCTTAAAAAGAAAAATATTACTAATCCCATTTTATTAACAGTAACATTCGTAGAAAAAGTATAGTGTAAAACTCGCATGGAATGACCATTTCCTACTCGTATGATTTGCAGCACTCGCCTGCGGCATCGTGCTGCAAACGTCATACTCGTAGGAAATGCATGTCATTCCATGCTCGTTGTACAATATACTATTGTAACACAACTACGCGATAAACTCAAAATAATATACAAAACATAATTTTTAGGTTAAGGTAGACTACACCAAACAAAACAGAGAAAAATTATTCGTGTCGCTCAATATGTCGCTAGCCACTTTAAAAAAATCAGGTTATTTTAATAATAAAACCTTTAAAATATCTCATGTTGTGATGTGCACAGTGTCTTAAATAACGACAAGTAAATAGCAAAATAAATATGAGAATCCGTTCAGATTTTTCTTCTCTTTCCTTCTGTTATTAATGGATTATCCAATTATTTTCTTGCTTAAATGTGTTTTATATAAAGTAATCTTAGTAAAAACTTAAAAAAGTTGAAAAATTGGAGGGGTCACATCTACATAGAACCCACCTGCAGTTCAAAGAGAGGTACAAAATGCAAAGGAGGTACGTATATCACTAGCTACATTGCATCGACCAATTTCTGACACTGGATTAAAGAACACTCTTGCGAGCCTAACCAAAAAATTTGTATAGTGGTCAGAATTGATAATAACTTAACACTAATGACAACATAAATATTAGGTTTCTTTAAAGTTTTCTAATATAGTGTTTTCCCATAGGTATATGCAAAACTTTTGAAACTATGGTGTATATATGGTGATTTTATGTTTATTAAAAGAATATTTATATTTTCGAGCAATTTTATTTTCGTGACTCATATGTTCAATGTTCCACGCGACCGTGGCCGAAGGTAACAGTTATGTATAGTCTGTTAAACTCAGAAAGGTCTCAGCTATTCAGCTATTTTGCAGCAAACTCAAACTTAATGTGAATTTTGGAAGATTTGTGATATCTGGATATCAGGGAAGATTCGGTTTCAGCGTTGCTTGTTTTATTTTGGGAAGGCAACTTACTTATAGAATTTATGAGGGAAGCCTTTCAGCAAATCGTTACCTGGACATATTGGAGGATGTTGTACCTGAATTGCTAGATGGTGTTTCCTTGTTTTACTTAAACAATATATATTTCCAACAGGACGGGGCGCCTGAATCAGCTGGAACAATACACCCTTTTTTTTGGAAATAATTTTCCTGAAAAATAGATAGAAACCAACGGACCTGTATGATGGCCACCACGATCACCCGATCATTTCGTCCTTGACTTTTTTTATGGGGTTACTTACAAAATAAAGTTTACAATTCTCAACATCGCACTATAGAAGAACTGCGTGAAGCCACTATACTCGAATTTCAAAATTTGCAGGGAAGATCGATCATACTTTTAAATGCCATTCGACGAATAAGTAAAATGTGCCAGATTTGTGTTGGAGAAAACGGCAACAATTTTGAGGAACTTTTGTGATTTATAAAATATAAACAAAGATTTTTTACATTTACATTTTAAATTTACTAGAAAACATCTGTTTCCTGTTTTATGTAAATTTGTTTGGAACAGTGATCTTTTTTATTCAAAGTTTGATTTAGTTACATATGTTACTGGGATTTAAAATTTTAAAAATAAATCTCAATGTTAGTTAAATGTCTCTATTCATTTGTTTCAAATCATATATGTATGTATTTCACGGCCTACTATGAAAGTTATTCCAAAAGATTTATACCAGCAATTATATATTTTTTAAAAGTTTATGAAAAAAGCAATCGAACGAAAACCAAATATACAGGTTGCCCCATTTAAAAAAATGCAACTTTGGTTTTTACCCTCAAGTTCGTTCCTTCGAGAAAAAAATTGGCTACGCCACTGGATTTTACGTAAAAAACTATATAACAACCAGTTTTTACCTTACTGAAAAGTTAAAAGGCTACTGAGATACGAGGGGTGCTTGAAAATTACATATTTTCAAAATCGCCCTGTATCTCCGAAACGAAGGCAGCTATGAAAATTCTGTTTGTAAAAAAATGTTTTTACATTTTTACTTTACGAAATTAATGTTATGGTTGTGATGTGGACAATGAAGCAATGAATGTAATCAATGTATGTATTGATCCCTTTATTTATATGATTATTTTAAATCATATACTATAAAATTTGTATTATAAGCAGGAGGTAAAGTATATTGCCAATAGAATTTATATAAAATCGCCTATAACTCACGGCGTGACGTCATGCGCGAACCCCGAACGAATTTGACACGGTTTGGTATCATAGCTTCTATTTATTGTATCATGCCTATAACTTAATAAAAAGTGATTATCTTTCATACAGGTAAGTAGGCTAAGAGAAAAATGATTCCAAATAATTCTTTAAAATAACTTTTCTTTGTATCGTGCTAAATAATGGTACTTTATTCTTGGGTATAATTTAAGTTTTTGTCGCTACCCTGTAAACTATGGGTATTTTTAGATTCTTTCCATAGGGATTCTTAGTTCATTAATATGCAGAACTTTTCTACACCAAAGTGTTTTTTTTAACTTTCAGTAAAATTTTTTCGTATAATTGAATATGCAAAAGCTGGTTAAAACTGTTCGTCCCGTACTCCTCCAATAGTGGACCAGTTTCTGGAAGTGTCATTTTTGGGGACAGACTGGAAAAAATATGATCGTTAGGTATCTCGTTTTTAACATATTTTCTCTTCATTTTTCTCAAGGTTGTATTTTTTTTGACTTGGCAACACCATAAGTAAAATAATCAGCCAGTCAATTATATCGAATTGATAATCATGTCGTTGACCGACAAAGCTCCCATCGACACTGCGTTTGATTTATCGATCCCTGAATCGATCATGCTATGCCTATTTATGCTAAAATTATTCTCAAACTATTAGTCATGTATCAAGTTCGTAGGAATATCTTATATCGGTTAGATATCTAGTCTTGCTGAATTTAAATTTTCCTCAGTAAAAGTTTCTGGCTATACTGAGAACTAGGTAGTACGCTTGGTTCTAGAAACTTCCTGAATATTCATTAAATTTGTCATTTAGGAAATTGATGGGTAGGTACTAAAAAAAGTTAAAAACCTTATGGGAATAAATAAAAGTGTTTAAGAAAGACGAATATTGCAATGATTTAGGTGTAAGTGCATTCATCCATGAAATTCACTCTTTCAAAAAGCAAAGTATTACCGGAGCGTATTATCTTCTTATAAAAATACTCCCCAAGAATTAAAAGCAGCGCAGTCGCAGTAAAAACGGAACAAAGATAAAAACTTTTAAAAATATACTGACCTAAAATTGAGCAACCTGTCCAAGAACGTATTTTACAACTGCATAGCCACAAAAAGAAATATTATTTTTCTACTCATGTCAATAAAAACCTTTTTTGTATGTTCAATAGTAATTGCGGAAGATAGTCCATTGTTTTATACACATTTTCATTGTGCTTCAATCACCATGGTGATTGAACTACAAAGTTCACTTTGTGCGCGAGTATATTTTTACAAAGATGGCGTTGACCGGTGCCGCGTCAAAATCTTTATAATTTCATTGACATTTTTTGACATCTTAAAAAGAAAAATATTACTAATCCCATTTTATTAACAGTAACATTCGTAGAAAAAGTATAGTGTAAAACTCGCATGGAATGACCATTTCCTACTCGTATGATTTGCAGCACTCGCCTGCGGCATCGTGCTGCAAACGTCATACTCGTAGGAAATGCATGTCATTCCATGCTCGTTGTACAATATACTATTGTAACACAACTACGCGATAAACTCAAAATAATATACAAAACATAATTTTTAGGTTAAGGTAGACTACACCAAACAAAACAGAGAAAAATTATTCGTGTCGCTCAATATGTCGCTAGCCACTTTAAAAAAATCAGGTTATTTTAATAATAAAACCTTTAAAATATCTCATGTTGTGATGTGCACAGTGTCTTAAATAACGACAAGTAAATAGCAAAATAAATATGAGAATCCGTTCAGATTTTTCTTCTCTTTCCTTCTGTTATTAATGGATTATCCAATTATTTTCTTGCTTAAATGTGTTTTATATAAAGTAATCTTAGTAAAAACTTAAAAAAGTTGAAAAATTGGAGGGGTCACATCTACATAGAACCCACCTGCAGTTCAAAGAGAGGTACAAAATGCAAAGGAGGTACGTATATCACTAGCTACATTGCATCGACCAATTTCTGACACTGGATTAAAGAACACTCTTGCGAGCCTAACCAAAAAATTTGTATAGTGGTCAGAATTGATAATAACTTAACACTAATGACAACATAAATATTAGGTTTCTTTAAAGTTTTCTAATATAGTGTTTTCCCATAGGTATATGCAAAACTTTTGAAACTATGGTGTATATATGGTGATTTTATGTTTATTAAAAGAATATTTATATTTTCGAGCAATTTTATTTTCGTGACTCATATGTTCAATGTTCCACGCGACCGTGGCCGAAGGTAACAGTTATGTATAGTCTGTTAAACTCAGAAAGGTCTCAGCTATTCAGCAGTAAAAAAAATTGTTGAATGGGTTTATTAGTTTCGGTCGGAAATTTCATTTTGTATTCCACGGAAGTGAAATGGTAGGTAACACTTATAATATAGCTTATACCACTAAAGATTTGCATTATACACTTCTAAAAGAATTTTTAATTCTTTAAATGGTTCTTTTTAGGCCCACCTTTGCGACATTCTGTATACCACTTATCAAAAGAAGATATATCCTATGCCCGATTTTAGGTCCCAAGGAACCCCTATGCAAAATTTCAGCCAAATACGTCAATTTGTTTAAATATGATTGTGCTACAAACGGGCAAATATGTTTTATCAAAGTTTATTTATTACTAATAATATTAATAATAATAATAATAATAATAATAATAATAATAATAATAATAATAATAATAATAATAAAAGAGTTTATTATAGCTATAAAGCTATTCAATATAATTTTAACATATAACATGCAATTTATTCTATATCCCTTCTTTCTTTCTTTTGTTTTGCAGATAGGTAATTTTAATCCATTTTTTTATTTTTTAATTATTGTACCCGATCTAAATACAATTAATACGCAATTAATTGTAATTGTACAAATTCAATTAACAATTACAAACTCCTTGTAAGCTCCTATGATTACTATCAATTATTGTTAATTGCCACAACTTTCAATTGCTGCCCACTAAAGCACTAAACATTAAAGGGGGGCACTAGGGGTACTAGATTGCCAATCGCTGGACAACAAACGAAAGATAGAGTTCCAGAATGTAGCCTCGGGTCTAGAAATAGAGCCATAAGATGCCACTGCTGTAAAATGACTTGTACTAGAATACAAGCTTCTCTCCATTTGGAGATATATCAGGAGTTTTAACTTGAATTTGGAGAGTAAAACATTTTTAGTATCACATTAAACCTAACCTATGAAATGGACGATTAAATAATTAGGTATTAAATTACAATAATTGACTTTTTTATATCAAGAAAAACGAAAACATAAACCCACCTTCGCCTAAACTAATTTATTAATATAAAGCAAGACCTTGAGAAGTTACTGAACAATAATAATTGCTTCATCCACCACCGCAATTTATTTTGAATGAAGTTTTTTATTCAATGAAAGCGCGTACGCGATTTTTTAACGCAATTTTAAACAAAAGGATGTTTGTTCAAGTGTAAGCTGCATAAATAACAATAAAAAATAACAGTAATAAAAGGCGAAAAAATGCAGAGACCAGATGGGTAGATGGGATGTTAAAAAAGACGTCTGCAAATTGGAGAATTTTTATAGCCGTATGCGAAATGAAGAGCCTAGGTCATGGTCATTGCCTTCGCAAGAAGAAGATGAAGAATAAAAGCTGAAAAGAATTTGTAAGCAACTCAAAATGAAATTGTTGAATGAACAGCGGTATTTTGATGGGTATGTGTTTTGATTTAAACAATTTATAATTATTTCTTCATTAAATGAGATGGTAGTTTTCATAGTCCAGTTAAATATGTATACTAGTAGAAAAAGGTCTACTTTAAAATATTTGAAAAGGATTTTACTTACTTACATTTTACAACATAAACCAATTGGATAAAAGGAATTATATGTTAAAGGTTTAATATAATTGCACGTAAATACTGAAGCTTATTTGGTTTAAACAAATCTTTCAAATTATCACACAGTGGTTCCGATTATATTGAGAGTGCGGTCACAATTATCGCAATCAATATTTTTGGAAAATTAATAACTGAAAATGCATTTTTCTACTTAAAAAGTATTATTGTAAACAAACCTTACCAACAAATGGTGAAGTGTGAGTCTAGCAAGCGTAATAAGTGTTTCGTAATACAACTTTTATTATTATAATTTTTTTCTACTGTGTGCATTATTATACACACCCTTGATATTTGGCAGATTTTTTCTACTCTGATATTACAAAGTGTAGGAAAGAGACAGCGGTTTTTAAAACTTTGTATCAAATTTTACTTAACAAGGGATATAATTAATAAACACATTATTTATATGTTTGTATTTTCCAAATTGTGGGCTTTTATTTGATACCCCAGACACTGAGCTTGAAAGCCAAAAAAGTCGTTACTCGTTTACCCCCAAGAAATAACCCCTAAAATTTTGATTTCATTTTTTTGTATTTTAAATCTGCTTTTATTCTGTGTCCTTTATGCTAAATTTCAGCTCTTGACATTTAAAGGTCTTGGAGAAAGTGGACTGTGACAGGCAAACACCGAATTCATTTCATGTGTTCGGTTTGTATTTTGGTGCAAAATAGTAGACGTCAACTACAAACAGAAAAGGCCGGTAAAAAGTCAAACGCTTAAGTCACATTAATTTAACTATTATTTTCTATAAAACATGTATACTAAAAATATTTTCCTAATTAATTTATAACTAATAATACCGATACGCACGATACAGGTTGTTGAGTGAGTGAATATATCCTAAATTTCACAGCTGTTTTTTTTTTAAACAGTTATGATATATTCGTGTTACAGGACTTAAAACAAAGAAAAAGTATAATTGTCCCGAGATATTATTCCAAGCTTCCACATAATGTAAAAAAAAATTGAGAAAAAGTATTTCGAAGAATGCCACTTGGTTAAAGTTTTTTACTATTTTATTTTTTTCCACCCTGTATAACAAAATGTTTAAATCAGTTGAGCCTTTTTCGATCTACAGAGGTGTAAAAATGACCGAAAAAGTGCCATTCTGCAAACTTGTTGACGAGCAGTTTACTTAAACTATTATAACTTGAAAAGCTGGACGGATCTGGATGCAAATTATATGTCCTCATAAAAAGGAAACTATGTAGAAGTAGGTTATACACATAGATTTTTCCGAACGACAAGAGACGGAAAATAGTTAAAAGTCAAGGTAAAATGCTAATATCACACGTGCGGCGTAAACATCCATTTTATTATGTCCAGAAACAAGTGAAAATAAAACCTTTCAGACAACACTATTTTACTAAAAGAACAACCACGTATCTGCGCTACTAAGGCCACTTAAAGAGCGTTTTGAATATTAACTAACCTTTGCGATATTACCAAAAAACAAAACCCACTTTTAACACAATATTTATATTGCTTTTTCGTACTTCAAATTCACACTCTTTGCCACACACATCGACTGAAATTAGTCCCTAAGAGCCAAAGCTTATATTGGTTCAGGTAAATTTGTGTCTTTTTGAACCCAAAGCAAGATCCATGACAAAAAATATTTTGGCTTATGACCTATTGACGGGACTACTGTGCATCATCAAGAATGAGTTTTATCAACCATTTCGCAGTTTCAATAAATATGTTAATATTATGGCATAATTAGTCAATGAAAGCAAGCACACAAAAAATTACGTCGGTTGGACGGATAATAATAAAAATATTAAGGTTTAAAATTTGACCAAATTCAAAGAAATCAGTTTCCCGCCTCAGGTCAACCTTTAAAAAATAACTGGGCAATGTGGCTAATCAAATTAAGGAAACGGCAACACCGCCATGTATCGTTTTAGTACTAACAGCGAATGTTTATGTTTTGTGTAACTTTTGTATTTCAATCTTCGAATTTTTCCGGACTGCTGAAGTATATTTAAATATAACGATGAACTACCAGAGAACTAATAGCAAACCCCAAAAATCATTGTGAAATAACCTCACCGGGTAGTAGTTTTTTGCCCCTGCCATTCAGTGAATTATGGTTGGTATTTCCTTAATGCTTATGCATAAATATCCATTTTAGGTTATAAAATACTGTGCGTTGACTGTTTTCTCAGTTCTCTTAATATTTCTGAGTAATGGTTCAATATAAATTTCGAATATTACAACGTTTCTTTATAATTCAGTTTGATACCATAACCTAGATGACTAACCCACTGTTATAACGGTTGTTTTATGTGTAATTTAAATAAAACTTGTATGTTGAAGTTCACATTGCTTTATTAAGAAAATGATATATAACCATGGATTTATTATAATAGGATTCGATATCTGTATACTGTGAGCGTATCGAACGTGAAGCCTTATATTTTGTTGTTTGTTTTTGTTTTTGTTTTTCTCTTGGGGGAGTAGTTTACGAACTACGAACATAGACAAGACTACGAATTACTACGTAATTGAATCAAGAATGGTAGTAGAAAGAGATAGCATTGGAGCTCAGGTTGAAAAATCACACCGGTGTGTCACCCGGCGATGATATCGAACGCAGCCCAGAAGTGTTGCTGTCTGGCTGGTTGTTTAGGAACACGGCTGAACCTCGGTCTGAACACTCGGTTACACGTACGTCTTTGTCTAATGAACCAGAAAAGAAAAAGTGCGACGTATAGATTTATATAGATTAATAAATGACGCGGAGCGACTTTAAATAAACACCTTTAGAAATAACATAACCTATAAATAATAAAACGTTTTTAACTTAAATTTATTATTATTTAGCAGAAAAGTAAAATATTTTAGGGCTTTTATTCCGTTTAGTACATCTTGTGATGCTTCTAACGTATTTTTTGTACAAAAATACAAGGTAAAATAAGATGTGGCCAATGTTTACAAATTGTGTTTACAGTGTCGTTTAGAATGGTTTGTTTTGGCTTCAAAGAATGTGAACTCATCCCGTATCCAGTCCTAATAAATCCATGTATATAACCATTTTTTCTCTTTGATTAGCTGCATGACTACATTATCTAAGGCAGAAGCTACCTTTATAAACTTAACATCATTAATGATAAGAGCATTGTAAACACTGCACCTAACGAAGGAATACTGAACACTGTCGAACAAAAATAATCAAATAGTAATACTCAAAAAATCACAAAATTTCAACACACAGACTCAGAAAAATAAAGGGTTTGTATTCACACTGAACGGTAACAAAGCAAGGTCAAGGTTTTTGACAATTGTCATGTTTATGTTGGGAATCGTCGCAAAATTTCTGCAGTGGTGCCAAAGCTTAATTTATTTCTTGAAATTGGGTCGCTCATCGTGGGATCTACGTTACCAGAGGCAATCCCCCCGTATCATAATGAGCGATGTTTAATCGCTATTTTGAGGGTGAATTTGATTATAAAAACTCTAATTTTTTGGGAATAAGCATTTCGAATGAAGTACTTTTGTATTATGAAATAATGAAATGCTGGATTAGCTAACTAGACCATGGAAATGTGACAACACACATAATACTGTCATTGCCAAAGGTAACTCTAAATGCCAATTAAATGTATTACTTGATTAAAGTTTAAACTTTACTAAAACCAGTAACACGTCAACAAACTCTTGTATGACCCACGTAGAGAAACGTTAGTCATGTCATTAACAAATAAAAAGGCGACATGAAATGGAGACAATGGAAGCCAACCTTTTACTGATACTCAATATCTAAACAAGTTAATTTTACATTATAAGCAAATGAATACAGATCCTCTATGGATAAATTAATAAATAAATAATCAAATATCCTTATAAATATCAAGTATAAATGGCAATATCTTTTTATACCTACCACAACTATTAACTTAATAGATACGTATTGGGAACTTAGCTTTTATAGCCAATTTGCATATTCGCTATAAAATAGTCTTGAGATTTGCGATAAATAAATAATAGGTTGTTTTCTTTGACTCTACACTTATCATATCCGCGTTTTCTGCATGTTTGATGAAATTTGTGTGGGAGCAATTATTACTTGTAAACAAAATTGAAATGGATACTTAAATAACTGAAACGTCTCCCTCTTCTGGTTTTTTATTAGTTATGTATAATCAGACTTGCCCCTTGAATTATACATACATAATATGGAGAAACTGAACATGATTTATTTATTTGTCATGTCGTTAATATAAATACAATTGGATAAAAAGAGCAACAAAATGGTAATTTCTTTAAATTCCACTCATTTTTTTTCATTAACCTTTGTCTGTTATTTAATTTTAATTAAATACTTTCCTCATAATCTTAGTGGTATCTTATAACAATCTGGTAAATTCTGAACACCATTTACAGAGACAATATAAAAAACAAGTCAAAAATAAATGCGACAAACGTAAAGCAACAGATTGCATTGAACAGTATTTTATTTCAAAGGATACAACAAACAGAACATAAAACATTTAAAAATTACAGCAGCTACAAGCATTATGTTAATTAATAATTAATAGAATATCCATTATTACTTCTAATGTGCTGACAACATGGCGGCAGGGGGGCAACTAAATTCTGAATTGCAGTTTCAGGAAAATTTCCCCCAAACCTCATTTATTTTGTCCAACGATATTTTATTTGGAAATAAGTGTATGCGAATATGACGTTCTACTTCTTTCGATGGGGTTTAGGTCTGGTGATTGTGCCGGCCACTGAAAAACTGAAACATTATACTCCTGAAACCATTCTTGAACAAGTCGCGTAAGAGGGTTTCGGATCATTATCCTACTGGAAAGTAAACCGCAACGGCATTTTCCACTCTGCATAAGGTAGAATAACATTTTCAATTATATCCCTAATTCCTATACATGAATTGATCCATGGTACCATTAATAAAGTGTTTAGGGCCAGTCCCATATTACGAGACGCAACCCTACAGAAAAACGCCTCCTTAACCATATTTAATTGTGGGATGGAGGATTGAACCTGGTACCAAACCTTAAAAATTGGTTTTGCTTAGATTAGGTTAGCTTGGGTTGGATTAGGTCCGTTTAGGTGGGCTATTATTTTCTCTGCTGGTACTAATTGGCCACCTTATTCCATCGGAATTAAAGATTTTATAACGCTCTAAATAGTCGAGATCATCGCTTTTTAGTTATCTGATGTCCAGTTTAAATACTGACGAGCGAATGCAAGCCTTGCGAGCCTATTTTTTTCCCGAAATAAGTGACCTTTTAGCTGGACGTCTACTAAATAGCTTGCTTGTACTAATCTTCTCTGGATGGTTCTGGGACCATAATTTCTGGAATTTCAGCAATAATTCTAGGCGTAGACTTCCAAGAATCGTTTTTGAAAATACAACATATTAAATTTAAAATTGTTAATGTGTTGGACCCTTCTAGGTTTTTATTAAAACGCGTTTTCCACATAAATAGAATTAAATTTATTTTAGTAACAAATTCCAGTGTAATAATTAATTATAAGTATGTTTACTCGTTGCCGGTCATATCTTAAAATGTGACCGTTAGTAGTTAAACGGTCTAATAGTAAGTATTAATAGTAATAATGATAGTTCATAACGCTTTTTTTAAAATTGGCAATATTTAGTCTAAAATAAGACCCAAAAGTACCAAAAATAATCAAGTTAATGGGTTCATTCACTTGTCGAGTCTGTAATGTAACGTCTGATATTGTAAATTCCTGACAAATTGTTCATTTGCTTTTGCCAATTTTAATTTAAAAGGTTAATTTGTCACAGCTTCTCAACGGAGACAATAAATCATGCTTTAAACAGAGCCTAAATGCTTTACACTTTACACTAACTTTTAAAAGTCATTGATTTTATGATTGCAACGAAAATGAGCAGCAGATTTTACAACATTTATTTGATCTTTAAAGATAAATCTGTTTGGCATTATACTGGATGCTTTGTGGTCACACTGGTTACTTAGTGCTATTCGCAGGTTGTAAATTCTATTTGCACACACTATTTCTCATTCCAGATTTATAATATATAGGATACCTACGCCTGATTACAGGAACATTAAGAAATTTAGTAAAATTGCTGATTAACTGGCTAGAGGAGGTGAACAAGCGCTGTTCTATAGACCTTAACCGTCAAGTGGTAACACCAACATCGAAAAGCCGAAACAGATAATCTCACACTAGCCTAAGTGTACTAAATAATGACTGGATAAACATCTCAGGGCAATTTTTTTAAATCTACAGAGTCTTTAAAGGGTTTTACAGTCTGCTAGGACTTGACGTCATAGATTTTTCTAAGCGTGACGTAAATCATCTGACAGCGTTCTTTTGTTATGCTCAAAGGTTTTTTTATCTAAAACATCCCACGTAGACTTCAAGCCTGAGTACTAACGTACCGTGGGCGTCTGGAGAGAAGGGAAATGTAGTCTATTGACAAGGGATTTGAAGGATCGGAGGTTGGGACGGGAACGGAAAGCATCTGCAGACAATTTGTTCCATAATCTGGAGACCCTAGGTATGAATGAGCGAGAGAAGTGGTCTGTTCTAGGCTTTTGAGCTGGACAGTAAAGGGATGCATACGTAACGCGCCTCTTGTTGTTCTGTCAGGAGCAGTCAAGGGGGGAATAATACCGGCTAGTTCCTCAGAGCAAAATCCGTGGAAGTACTGGTAGAAAAGGGATAAATCCCCAACAGCGCGGCGATGAGCGAGAGAAGGGGGTTCTCTCGTGAGGGCTGGATCATTGAATGTCTAATGGCTCTCTTTTGGATAGAATCAAGGATGTTAAGTGTCGAAGGTGATGCCGCTCCCCAGATGTGGGAGCAGTACTCTAGTTTAGGCCTTATTTGGGAAACATAGAGAGTGTATAAGTTGGAAGGGGAAAAGTATTTTCTGGCTCGAAAGAGAAAACCAAGCTTTTTAGCTGCCGATGTGACTACTGAAGTAATGTGTTTGTGCCAGCTGAGATCATGTTCGAAATGAGCTGAGATCATGTTCGGTGCTTCCAGTCACGCTCTATCGCCACTCTAAAGGGTTGCTGTTGTGCCACATTGTAAAATACTTACTTCTAACAAAACTGGCATGCTTCGGATCAAATGGCGAACCGTTATTTTTATAATAGTACCAAAATAATAAAGTATATATATATATATATATATATATATATATATATATATATATATATATATATATATATATATATATATGAGGTAAGCTTTACTTTCGCTACTAAACTAGGTGTGAATTAAAAAAAATAGTTGCTAATATCTAATTTAAACAAATTTTAATAATCTGGCGATAAAAATTACGAAACTAAAAATACTCGTTTTCTTTCTATAACCATTCATAAATTTAATATTTAAGTGTAGACTGTTAATAATGACAGGTGTTTTAAACCTAGCTATTTCAAGGAAATAATTATTTCAGTGGTGTAGCCAAGGGGGACAACCCCCCATCTAGAAGTATTTATTTGGTTTTGACTTACATTAATTCTAAAAAAATTTAATAAAGTTCAGTAACATGTCTGTTTACTGTTTAGTATATATTTTTTTGGTTTTTTCTATTTTATCAAATGGAAAGGCTATAACGTCAAATAGAATAATGCAAAATCATTAATTTTTTTCCTAGACTCGGCAAACAATGTAAAAAATAAGGTTTAAGTACGAAATTCTCACTTATATTGAATGGGAATTATTAATTATAAGCAATTTTTTATTCGGAAAAGGTTTACACTTCACATTTTTTATAAAACTTGATAAAAGCCGCCACGTGGGTAGGAAGTATTTTTTAAAAGCTTTTTAATATTTGTGGAAACCATGCAAATTAGCAAGGTCGTCTAGATAAACGTCCTAGAGATGTTAGAATTGATTTAAAATCGTAGATTTATTTGATATACATTCTTAGGTACTTGGATAAGAATATTGTTGTACTAATTTATATAGACTTAGGATATTCGAATATTTTACAAAAAAAAAATAGATATTTAAAACAAACATTAGTCTTAAAATATTTCTCTTTGTGTAGGGTGTATTTTATATCATAATTAAATTAATATTTAGTATAAAACTAAGTTGTCTTATTCATACTGTTGTTTATTTAGACTCGTAACTGTCAAGTGAGACCTGGTTTAAAGATAAAACTGACTATCCGCTATAAATTTACACCTAGATTTAGAAAATAGGTAGATACACTATTATTTATATTTTAGAGAAATCAGAGCTTCCTGGGATACTCCTAGTCTATAACCCAAACAATCGGCAGAATTTAAAACAGGGATGCGTATTAAGCCCTCTGTTGTTCGCAATAGTGGCAGACGATGCAATAAAGAAATAAAGAAAAAGATGAAACCTATGACGTTGGGATACTGGAAAATGAAAAAGGTAGAGTTATCGCAACTGATAGTCGCGAACGACATGGTGGTACTCGTATACTCAGAAGAAAACCTACAGCAAAATATAGACAAACTTAATGAAGAACTAAAAATAATTAAAATGAACATAAATATCTCAAAAACGAAATTGATGATTATTGGACAAAACAACAAAAGACACGACATTAGAATGGAGGAAAGGAGCATAGAACAGGTTGAAGAATTCAAGTATATTGGAACTGTAATAGAAGGAAATGGTAAACAGAGAAAATAAATAAATGATAGAACAGCAAAAATAGGAAGACTGTATAAAGGACTGAGAACGACATTCTTTGAAAGAAAAGAAATGACAAAGGACGTAAAGGTGGAAGTTGTCAAAAGGGTAATAAGCCCATCATTACTGCATGGCAGCGAAACATGGACTCTCACAAGTAGGGAGAAGAGCAAGATAAATGGAACGGAAATGGAACTTCTGAGAAAAATAGAAGGGAAAACTTGAAGAGACAGAATTAGAAACGAGGTATTTAGAAATGAACTGAAAATAAAACCAATACTGACAAAAATCGAGAACAGACAACTGGGATGGCTTGGGCACATTCACAGAATGCCAGACGAAAGACTTACAAATACGAAGCAATACTCCAAGGAGTCAATCGAAGAAGAAGACCTAGAATAACATGGCATGACGGAGTGAGGGAAGTGGTGCACGAGAGAAGGATCCAATGGAATGAAGTAAGAATCTTAGCACAAGAGAGGAAAAAACTAATAAACTCAACTTCATAGTCTTACACCACCATATACTACCTAGGTACCTTTAAGACCTCCCTCTTTGAACTCCGCCTTACCAGGCCTGTTACAGAGGCGGATCAATGCCGAATTTTATACAAAAGGAATTAAATTGTTTTCTGTTAAATGAAATATTTATATAAGGGTTACAAATAAACTTATGCTAAGGCCTTCTTGAACACGTGATGGAAAAAACCGCCTTCATTTAATAATTTTTATTGTTATTGCTTACCAAAGGTAGGAAAAAATCACGTTCAAAAGCCTTAACATGATTTTAGATTTCCTTTTAGATTCCATTTTTTTTATCAAAAAAGAAAAATAGTCGTTATATCGCGATAACTATCCAATAACCAAAAAGTTATATCGATACCACCCTGGTATATTCTTTCTATACGTACTAGACCTCCATGAATCAAGGGTTGGTTGAAACCTTGTTTCTGTCTTCGCGTAAACTAATACTTTTAATATGAATATTTACAGGAGATAGATGCGGACAAAATAAAGAGCTTTTGGCTCATCCATGTTAAGTGATCCCTAAAATGATTGAAAAATAAACATATGGTCCTCGTAAATAATTAGAATGTATGTTAAGCCCAAAATTACCAATAATAATTTAAATATACGCAATCGGTCTGCCACAGTACATATTAACAGTCAAATACAATTACGATGAAAAAATTATTCGCCTAATTTGTAGTTAAGTTTAAAGACAATAATATTTTCAAAATTTTAATGACATGTCATAACATGGAAGTAGGTTACATGAGATAGAAATGAGACACGATAAGATGGATGTATGGGATATCTAGGAAAGACCAAGGGGAATAACGAAGGTTGTAGAAATATATCAGAAGATATAGGAAAGAAGATTATTGCAGCAGAAAATAATGATAAATTTGTAAATGACCTTTAGGTTAACAGATTGGTGGTGGTCTACAGTCAAAAGTAATTTTGAAAATTACAACTAGACGTGTGGATTAAATATGCAATAGGTGGTATTGCTATGCACTGAAATAAACATGAAAACTTTGCACACAGTTTACTCTTTTATACCGACATGAGATGAATATAACGAATTTTGTATTGCATGAGCAGGGCTGCCAATTTTTGAGTAATTCCTCACATAACTCACATTTGTGAGTAATTTGCTGCTCTGTGAGTAATTTTGTGAGTAAGTGGCAATTGTGTGATCAACGTATATTCACGTAGTATATTCTTGGTAGTTATGCAGATTTCTAATCTGATAATTTATTAAAAATTTAATTTTAAAAATCTAAATTTAGGCATAATTTCAGGCGCTCTAGCAGTAATTACAATTTTGCAGTTTTTAGATTTGCACTGCTTCTAGCGACCTCTCTTGTTTAGCCAATATAAAAATACAAGACGATAAGTAGGGTAGCTAGTGATTCGTGTGTTTGATACTGCAACTTGCAACACTAGGTGTCGCAGCGTCTCGGGTATTCCCCTCCTGTATCTTTTGTGATTTACACAAAAATATTCCTTTCAAAATGGTGAAAGCGCTCCTACTTTAGCTTTCTTCCGAGTTGGCAACCCTACCAACACGCAACACCAGCTTTTGATGTTTAGCAACATTGCACAGTAGTAAAATAAAAACAAAAGCGCCATCAGTTGCCACTTATTAGTATTAACAAATATACGGTGTTTTACGGTTTATACAAAAAAAAAGGGGGTCTTGATATTGATATGAAGTTGTGAGTACTTGTGACTAATCCAGGAAAGTTTTGAGAGTAAATCAGTAAAGGTCAGTTGGCAGCCCTGTGCATGAGTGACCAGGTAACAATATGTGTATAATTAGGCGTATGCATGGAATTATATAACGCAGAAGTAGCTTAACACTGACAAGAAAATACAAAAAAAGTTGTGTTTCAGCAACTTTTTCTTTGATTTTTGTTGATTTATTAGAAACAAGTATCCGTGACTAAAAAACAAGAATATTTTACGCATGATACATGAATACAAAAAAAAAAAAGAATAAACATACTCTATTGTTATTCAAAAATCTGATATGACTTTTTTATTAATTTATCATTTATTAAAATTCAAGAATGTTAATTTCTAAAATAATAATTCTTATGGTTTTAGTTTAGAATACCTGCAAAAAACCTGTCCAAAAAACGCCTCGTGGCGTGCGTGGGTGAATTTCCTGGAATAAGCTAATAATTTTAAATTTATTTCTTTGAAAAATATGCAAACTAGCGAGGATATATATCTATAGATTAGGATTTTTTACACCATTAGGTTAAATAACAACAATTAAATAAAAAACACTATTTCACGTAAAATGTTTTATATGCTTAAAAATGCGGTTCTTTTTGTTCTGCAGGATTTCAAGATGAATACGAGTTTAATGACGTCAAAATATTTTGCAAAAGACCTATTAACATTAAACACGTTTTAAGTTATTAAAAATGCAAATAATTTAATTCTTCGCTGGTGTAAAAAAGGATGGTCGTTAATCGTGTTAGCAAATAATTTAATTATCTGCATTTTTTTAGATTGCCCAAGACCGAAAGAATTTTTATATTTTTCGTACAGTGTTGCACTTGTATTGTCGAAGAACTTCAAGGTTGACTTATGGAACAGTTCAAAGAACATTGAAGTATTTCAAGTATAGACCATATCAAATTATGCCAGGTCAAAAGCTTAGTGCCGATCAAAAAAGAGAAGATATACTTTTGTCACAAATATTAACGAAAGGATGCGGCAAGATCCTAATTTACTTCATATTATCGTTTGGACAAACGAAGCAACTTTCTCAACTGCGAGAATGATTAATAGACGAAATGTTCATGTTTGGTCGGATGAAAATCCTTTTACTGTCGAAGATATTACTTTTCAGGGGCGTAATTCAATCAACGTTTGGTGTGGGATATTACAAAATAAAATTCTAGGACCATTGTTTTTTTTGGGGATAATTAATGATGCTGAAAATAATATAAACATACTTCAGAGGCAGAGAAGAATGTATGAAAAGTGCGAAGAATTAAATGGCGGACATGTTGAAAATTTCTTTTGATACTTATTCGTCAATGTTAACATTTATCTGTTTATGTTATAGTTCGTTCGTTATTGTTTATAATCACTGGTTTTAAATATTATTAACTAATAAAAATCAATATTTATTCTTTAATAGAATCTCTCATTTTGCATAAAAATAAAATTATAAATTCACGGTG
Source organism: Philopedon plagiatum (assembly GCA_963971165.1). Taxonomy (NCBI): domain Eukaryota; kingdom Metazoa; phylum Arthropoda; class Insecta; order Coleoptera; family Curculionidae; genus Philopedon; species Philopedon plagiatum. The sequence continues at coordinate 101,326,429 of OZ020193.1, forward strand.
ACTAAAGTATTATTTTCAACCTTGACATTTCCTTTAATTTACCTACGAAGAAAATTTAAAAAGGTAGCAGGTATTTCGTTCGCAACCTGGATAGTTACGTTTAAAGTACAGTGAAACCTCTATAAGTGAGATCTCAAGGAACCTAGGATTATTTATCACTTATAGAGGTTTTTCATTTGCCCAGTTTCCCAAATAGGCAGGTTTAAAATGACGGTTGTCTTATTTATAGAGGGTCCCGCTAAGAGAGGTCGAAATGTACCGTTTTTCATTTATAGAGAATGAAAATGTTAATGAAAAATGCATATTTTATGTTAAGAAATTCGAATGTCCCTGTCCAAACCTGATAAATTGTCTTACTTACACAGGTTATTGAGCTACAAAGTCCCAATTACAGAGGTAAACATCGAAAAAATATAAGAAATCAAATCTCAATTAAAAAGGTTTGAAAATTACCAATAACAGAGGTATTTCAATGCAAAAGTGTCGGGACTTCATTGTAATTATCAGTAGCAGAGGTTTCTTATATATCCAGGGCCCATTTAACCAGGTTTCACTGTATATATATATTTATGCGAAATAATTTTTAATTTAAAAAATTTCAAAAAGGATTCATTCAAAATATGATAAAAATCATACCATCCAATTTAAAATAAGCGAGAAAATCGATGTTTTTTTATTCGATGCTCAATTGTTTTGCCGATAAGATATGTGAATGATCCGTAAAATCCCCAAAACTTTCATATTTAACATTTTTTCTCATTTTTAAAAATAAAAAAGTTATAAGGCCTGTTCACTTTTATTTGGATATCCCTGTACACACTGAGTAACCTAGTTGCCGCGAGATACTACATCTCACCCATCCCATATAAAATTTATTGATGGATGTACATAGAGTATAATTTTGATATTGGTAAAAAGGTCCTCAGCCAGCCTGGATATAGGTCTGCCTGATGAGGGGTAAGGTCCCAGAAATCGCGATACCAGGAGGGCGCCCGGACCAGAATCGAAAATAATCCTTGCTCTCGACTTTTTTGACAGTCTTCAATTGCACTAGCGAGTAATTTTCAGAGCCAACTGTGAGGAAAAATGGATTCTTTTCATCCCGAACTGTCTTTACAAAGGTTTGCTTGGTGAAATACAGACGGCCCGGAAAGCCATTACGGTGGCACGCCGAGACGGAATTATAGCTGTTGGTCTTTGTCCCACACACGCACAATGTACGAAGCAAACAAAAGGCTACATATGAATGAATGGTGTCGTCTTTTCTTGCTGAAGGTCAACATGGGCGCACCCAGGATTTTGCCTTGGGGGGGGGGGGGGGGGCGTGTCTGAATAATGCAATTCGATGAATTTCTTCAATTAGTAGTGTACTTTTTTGGGTGTCTAGGATGTTGGTCTGGGGGGGGGGGCTACCCCCCCCCCCCCTGGGTTCGCCACTGAAGGTCAATAATCGCGATTTTTACAAATCTATTTATTTACAGGTGGGCTGTTAAAAAAAACTTTAAAATTGAGGGGAACCCCAAATTATTTTCCCTACGAAATTTAAGGTTTAGAGTACGTCTTTCAAGAAATAGTGAAAACATAGTGCTATTTCTTTATTTTTCTTCCATAAACAAATTAGCTCTCTCACAGTCTGTTTACCATTGAAATGCACCGTGACGTCTATACCGATAAAAATAAAAACAAAATTGACAAAGACGTACCTACCTACATTTTCTTTTGTAATCGAGTTTCTTGTTTTGCTGCCGTATTATCCCGATTTAGCACCCACTGACCTAGTGACACTGACCGTGACTTGAACGAAGGTTTTCTTGCAGAGATTTCGTTAATTTATTAATTCTACATAAAGATAAGTACTGAAGGGAAATAATGTTTTGCATTGCCGTATTTATATGGTTGATGGTGAATAATTGACGATTGCATGAGCAATTAAATCTGTAACGAAAATAATTCACAATTCTTGACAAAGTTATAAAAATTATGGCAGTAATAATAAAACAGAGCAACAAAAATAACAACGAAACACTCTGAATTAGACTACGGAAGTGGTGATGGAATTTTTTTTTAAAAAATTATAAAATAGTGAATTCCTTCGGTCTAGGATCCACAAATCACAATAGCAGGAGGACACCTAGATCAGACTGGATCAGACTCAAAATTAGTCCCTTTTCTCCAGACTTTCATGTATTCCAGTAGGGAAGAAATTAATCTTTGCATTTTTTCAATGTCATGCAAAGGCGACGGGATAATGTAAGAATATCTTTTTCTTGCTAACTGGATTCCTGTAACATCCTCATTTAAAAAAAAAATCTTTTTATTATTACCATTCATTAACCATCATATCTAAATCGTACCAGATGTTCCCAATTAGGTCATATGCCAGTAAAACCAGTATTTTAAACCTAAAAAATGACTTGTAATCCAGCAAATAACATAAAGATATTTCATGCGTTTTATTGAGATCAGAGACAGGTTGGTGGTCTTAAGACTTGGTAATCTGTAAAAAATCTGTTTAACGAATTACAACTGGTAAGTAAGGGTATTAAATTTAACATGACGTTGGAGTGAATTCATGTATAAGGTATGGTTTTACATAAATTTTACTTTTTAATACAGTCTGAGATGAATATATGGGTAACAAAATGGAACTAGAGATTAAGTATACCATATACAGGTGAGATCCATGATAGTAGCATTGTATAGAAACAAGTTCCCAGATAAAAGATCATTTGGAAACCAAGCAAATCACAGAAACCCCTGACTTAGTTGAAAGGACGAAGATTTCTCTGAAATACCCCGTATACAACAAATACAAACATATCATCGAGTCAATCGTCGGGGGTTAAAAATAAAGTATCTAAATAAAAGCAAAGTCTACATGACACATTATATTAAAAGCGTTATGTCTGGGATATTTTTATCTTGACGTGTATCAAGTTACTTCCTGAAAGGAAGGTCCTGACAAATCATCCTTTATGACAAGCTTATTTTCCAATACATTAGCGCTGTTAATAGTTCGTTGCTGTAAAAGCTTGTAGTAACAGCATACGCTGCATTATCAAGGTTAGAGCCTTACCTAAATTTGATATTGCTTTAGACTTTATGTACTCGTAATAGGAACTGTCATGTATGATTTTACGGCGTGTTCAAACAAATGAAGAGTAAAATAAGAGTTAACGTAATAGATGAAGGTCAGTCTTTTTGAATTGTAATGCTATATACGAAAACAAACATTTCTCGAAAACACCAGTAGGTATAGAAGGTATTACCATGGTAGGTATCTAAAGTTACCCCAAGCTACGTCCGTTGAACACTAAGCATAGTCATTTTTTTGTATTTTACAAAAATGGTAAATGTACCTGTAGGAATGAACACCTTTGGGGGTTTACCAAAGAATATTGCCTTGTTTCTGAAATTCAGCCTCATTGTTAGCTGATACTGGAGCTGATATCTTAACTGTAAAGTGGCATGGAAGGTGGACGTCTAATATAGTCGCTAAAGGACGTATCGAAAGTAGCGTAGGAAACAAGAAAAGAATTGCTTCAAATATTCTCGGTGAAAATATAAATGCAGGGATTCAAGACCTAGAAATGAGCATAAATTTGGCTTTATTAAACGTTTTTTCTGGTACCAATTTTACTAATTATAAGGAATGTGTTGTTAATATTTATAATAAGTAGATTATCAAATATTGTCTTGAAAAGTATATGAATAAATTTTTGGAGCATGTTGTCTTAGTAGGCATTATGCGGTAATATCCATCATCAGAACAGACGAAATAAGTGGCTCTTATTTAATGATTCTAGATAAGGTATCTAATAAAGAAATACAACCCCAGCAAAAGTCACAAGTGTTCTAATTTTTTACGCCCAACATCCGGCGAAAGAAAAATCAGCTGAATCTTTTACTTCAGATCAGATCAGATCAGATTACCTAATCTAGGAAAAAAAAACAAGCACCCTCAATGTAAATCAGGCAAAATAGGTGTCCCCCTGTGCAGATCTGTTCACATATTTCCTCATAAACTGTTTTCGAGTTACTTGAGATGCGACATCCTCTGTCTACTTATGTAAAAGAAAATCTCCATCCGGAATTCTCAAGAATGTCATTAAAAGTAAATGCAACGAAACCAGTGCGTAAGTTACTTATCTTGTATACATACCAAATCGGACAGTTCCTATCTCCGAAACTAATTGAGCCACACCTTGGTGCAGGGCCCTTATCTTTTTTGAACACTATAAATTGTCCGAAACAAAGACGCGTGCCCACGGGCCCATTATGAATAATTATTACCACTTATACTTTTAAAAAAATAATCATAAATAAGAACAATAAGGAATTTTAGCATATCATATCACACTTATTGTTGTCTTTGGTATTTTAGGCAACACTTTAGTGGAAATTTTTACATAATGTTAATTTTTGTGATGTAAGTGTGCTGGAAAAAAAAATATTTGCTATACTTGCTTTGCTCAGTAGATAATGCTCGGTTCTGACGATGCAACCAGTCGCGGCGACAAAGTTGCAGCAATTTTGGTCACCGTGAGTGGTTGCATATTATGCTTTCACACGACCAATGGGGTAGTTCGAGTTGACGCTCGGTAGAGCGAGTGGAGCGAGTTTGGAGAACGTGACGTCATACCGCGAGCATACCAGGATAATGCAATGGAGTGAGAATACAACATAATCTAAGAAATTGTTTGCTGTTGTCCTCCCAAAGTATATTCTTGTGTTTGCTAGTTCCGTTTCAACTTTATTAGGTTTTGACTGCCGGCTGGCTGGTATGTAAGCATGGACATACAATACATACTTGATACATTTTGTGTTAGAGCTTTTCTCGTAAACTAAGAAGAAAAACAACTTTGTATAAAGTAACTGACTTTGCAGAGAAAGTTGTTTTTACAGTTGGAGATCGACAGTTCTAACATTTGCAACATAAATACTTCAACATAGTCACCAAAGAAAATAAGTAACATAAAAGCGTTCAATAGTATTATTAAAATTAAAATTATATGATCTTCTAAATACATACACACAAAAGCTTTAAGTTTCTTTTCTGATAATTATGAAATAATAAAATAGTGGTATATTAATTTAGTTTTTCCACTCCTTGCTGTGTAAGTCATTATTACGTCACTATTATGACGTTAATTTGACAGACGTAAGTACAACTTACTTCCCTAGGGATGTAAGTGATTTACTTACAACCCTAGGAAAGTAAGTAAATAAGCCCGGGACATAATATACATATATTCATTTATTTACTTATATATAAAGTACAATTTTCAAATTTACAACTAACAAAACTTTAGGCTTATACCTATCATTTTTCCTTTTTAAAAGAGCTTTAAGATTTGGAAATTTGGAAATATCCACATTTTTTTAACAAATAGAGCTGACTTCAACATCGAGTACTCGCATCATAAACTAGCAGATCTTAATAACTTTGACTTTTCCAGGAAATACTCTAACAAAACTATATCAGTTTTCCTCTGACACCACTTCTTAAGGCACTTGTAAGCAGCTTGATACCGTCCTGATACCCGCTGGTACTATAATATAGTACCTACAGTATTTTTTTTAGTACCGTATTTTTAAAATTTTTTGGAATTCAAATTTTCATCAGGCTCGTGTTCGAGCGTTTTTTAGAAAGTTTAGTTATTTGAAAGATAATAGGCTTCCATCCTAATCCCCGTTATTTCCCAAAAGTGTGTGTTTTCAAATCGCCGAAAATTACAAAGGAAATAAATATGTTACATTGTTTTCGTCGTTTTATAGTCTGAGATAAAGGTAGGTAACAAATCAATACAGAAATACACACCCACCCTGCCAGGCAGATACTAAACAAAATGTGTTAATGACCCACTAACGCACCTGGAATAAGACGAGTTTCCGGTGCTTAGTTGTCATCGTTTATTACAAAAATAATTTAATCTATATAGTTTTAAAAATGCTGCTGTGACTACGTATGGGTACAATAGGTACTAAATATTTTATATATTGCGTGTGTCATTTAGAGACCCTGTCAATTTAATTATGAGTCATTTTACGGCGGAAAAACTTGTTTAAATTAACTACAAAAACTCCCGTTCTTGTGTGAAAACAATTCATAAATTTCGTTTAATTTGCCAAAAATAAGTATTAAAAGATTTATCAGAAGATGATATTGGCATGAATGGAGAAATGCGATCTAATTTAAAGGATTTTTTTAAGAATGTCCACCGTCGAATTAAACAGCCAGATTTTCCAACGCTAGTCCGGTCTAATTTGACAACAAAAAGCTTTAAACTGACAGATGTAAGAGTATGACAACTAACTTTTATACTATGAATCTATTTCTGAGCTTTTTCGCCAATTATAAAGAAAAGGTCAATTTTAGTACGTACTCTCGACAATACTAGAACTAAATTCATTACAGCAACTCGTTCTAAGATGAAAATCATTTGGAAACCAAGCAAAACGCTGATATTATTATATCAAAATAATTCATGAGTTTCTAATGACGACTTATTAACAATGACAATCTGCCAAAACATTGTTACGGACACATTTTCCTAGCCGCGTCTTTTCTCGAAATGGTGATATTCAGTGGCCTGCAAGACCATGCGATCTAACCCCCCTCGATTTTTTCTTGTGGGACTTTCTCAAGGACAAAGTCTAACAATCCGCAGACGATTAATGACTTAATGCAAAACATTCGTCAATTTATTGGCGAAATTGAATCGCAATTGTACCAAAACGTTACTGACTGATCATTTTACACAAAGAAGTCATCTCTAGAAATAGTTGAGGACATTTAGAGAATATTATTTTTAAAAAATATCAGCCATGTCTCTATTTTATGATAAAATAAACAAGCATGATATTTTCTTAACCTTGTTGGTTTTATTTAAAAAGTGAAAAAGTACTTTTCGATTCACTTAGCTATTGAGGTTTAGGGTCTCTATCTAACACATTTATTGCCATTTAGTGACAATCAAACTGTCGTACTTTTAATTTATAATGCTTAAATTATTTAAATTACGTTAACCCAAAAATATCCTTGGATACAGTAGTCTCACCCACACGTTACGAAAATAAAATTTAAATGTAAGACGGTGGCTATGCCAAAATTAAAAATAGAAAAACTAGTATATAAAAAATTTCAAATGGCTAAATTACCTCATGCCTGACATTTGTAACCAAAATTCTGTTTATTTATTTTGGTTGGGGAACAGCTACTGGTGCAGCAGTAAAAACAAACGTATAATTTTGCGTTCCAGAAATAACATTTTTCTTTACGTGCAAGAAGTAAAAAAATACCATTGTCTTTTTTATAAGTCGGCGTTCTTAAAAAATATATTTTTAATTTTTTTAGAATTAAAGTTACATACACATTTCCAGGAGCGGATTTAGGGGGGCGCAGGATTTCGTCACCAAAGATCAACAGCGATCCCCTTACCTTTGTTACGCGCAGAGCTGGGCAAAGCCGTCGACAAAAGGGCTTGAAGCCCCAAGCCTCAAGCCCTGTTAAAAAAGGCTTGAAAGCCCAAAGCCACAGAGCTTGAAGCCCTTTAAAAGACCTTTTAAAGCCCTTGCAAAGAGCTTGAAGCTTTTAAAAGACGTAACACGGTTTAAGTATGCAAATAAAAAGAAAAAAACTCCTCAACGAATATGAACGTCCTTACCTTACCATATATACATTTAATATTAGACCCGGCAAAAAAAAACTGGAAAATCATTTGCATGTTCTCAAACTAAAATATCACCAAAATTCAAGCCCCAAGCCACAAGCTCTCGTTTTAAAAAGGGCTTCAAGCCATGGAATTGAAATCCCTAAAAGGGCTTGACGCCCTCAAGCCCTGCCCAGCTCTGGTTACACACAATGAGAACAAGTTCCTCGAATTGTATGGCAAATATCAGATTGTTGCCCGTGACATTTACAAAGCCTTTGACCAAGTATGACATGCTGCACTCCTCAATAAACCACCTTCTTCTGATCGTCCTCACAAAGTATGTATCTGGATAGCTAGCTTCCTTTTTAACCGATGCATATTTGTTATGGTGGACGGTCACTCACTTAGATCCTATCAATACTGGCATACCTTAAGATCGAACCCTGGCACCAACTCTGTTTCCTCTTCAAATTAATGACAGTTTTGCTGACGATAGTACTCTTCACTCCAATCCTCATTTTCCCAATCAAGTCTCAAATTTAGAACTGGATACTAAGCGCAGATCTATGTTAAGATTTGCTAAATTCATATTATGACTTCAGCACACTTTTTCTGCTCACACCATTTTATCTTTATCAATAAAATTCCAAGATATGTATTTTCGATTTCAACGTCCCCAGAAAACAGTATTTACGGATTTTCAAAAACACAGGAAGAGTATTTTCGGGTCTGACTCAAGGAACTATTTTATTCTGTATCTATTTTGAATAGAAGTTTAATGTTTGCTAACCGAATTACCACACTGCAACTTCGGTAATTAATGATCATTGACTGGGCTAAATTTAAATTTTTTGGTTGTTATTTAGTCAGCATCACATTAACATTGAAAGAGAACTAAATCGATGCACCCACTAGTTGTGTTTCAAAACAAATGCACGACTGGGTGGTATGATTTTGTCTACATCTTTTCTTTATATTAACTTGAAGTGCAAGGTTATAAATAGCAATTATTGTTAGCTATTATGTATAGTACTAAGAGGACTAGTACTGGCACCAACTCTATTTCTTCTTAACTATAACGACTTCCTCCAGTACTACCAATCCAATTCATAGTGATGCTGACGATAGTACACTCCACTCCAATGTCCATTCCCCGAACCAGTTTTAAAACAACAAAAGCAATATTGCGTTTAAAAGATCTCCAAATAATTTTAGAACGAGGTGGCTAAAAAGTTCTCCAGTTTTCAGTTTCAGCAGCCAGTTATGTATGTTTATTACCGCGCAAAAAATCCAACAATACAATTTTCAGCCAAGACGCATTCCTACTAAATACTTGGATTTCTCTTTGGAGGTTACAAATTTTTTCTTCTTTCAATCTGTTATTAATGACTAAGTTCTTACCTATACACTTTTCTCACCCATCCATTGGCTTTATCCATCCCAACTGAACAAGAATTAGAGCATCACATAATAAGTTCATCTCATGACTGACGAGTCCAGAACATCCCATTTTTTTTCTATTTCTTTACACCTTAAGTTTCCAGATTATATAGAGATAAAGAAAATTTAATTGTCTACACCCTCTTTACATTCTCCCTTAGCGGTGCCTGTAGTAGTCGATATCTACCCGTATGTCTTAAGATTGCATACCAATCAGACAATTCTTTTTAATAAGCTTATATGACGTAGATTTACTTTATGGATGTCTGACTATGCCTATTTTTGCAACCCATAATTTTAGCAATTAGATACTAAATTTAGAAATTAACTTCGAAAATCATGACGTAAAGCGTAATGCGCAAGGTCACTACGCCCATGACTGGAATCATTTTTCATTAATAATTGCTATGGTACATTAAAATGGACTCATTGTGTGCAAACGCCCCGTATGGACACGATTCATTAACTTTTACAATTATGTTATTATTAGTCGCGTTGTGATACTTCCCTTTAAGCACAAATAGAGACTACTAGCGTATAAGAGACTGAGTGAGTCATGTTCGATAACATTTCTGTAATTGATAAAAATCTTAATAATTTAATTTTTAGGCTGTTTATAAAATAGTCATACAAAAAGGTATTTTATTGTATTCACGGTAATGACTATTATTACCGTAATTGCTGCTCGTGAATAATTTTATTGCAGAAACTGCTGAGTCAAAAAAGATTTAGACGCGATCGAACATGTGGCCGGCGAAAGAATATAGTGAAACCATGTACAAAAAAAAACCTTATCGCGCGTTCAAGTTGAACATTTTACAATACTACTGAAATATTCAAAAATAATTTGCAAATACTGGGAGGCGCTACAATATTTTTAACCACTACTAATAAATAATTGAGGCAGAGCACTTCAAACTAGTGCATAACCGCCCTATGTTTTGTCACTTACCTTTTCGTTTGGTGGTGATATTTTCTACCTTCTCCTGTTCCCCATTCACCGTCTTTGTAACTGTTGACAGAGGCGGCTCACTAGTCCCTTGTATGGCACCAACACTTAGTGTGGTATTAGCGTCATCGCTACCGTCATATTGATGACGCCTGGCGAAGGCGCCTTGACTAAACTGCACCCACACTACTACTACGACCGCGCACAAAAACACTATGGCACCAAGGGCCAGCGCTGACGTACAGCGCTGTCTAGTCATTGTCTCAATTTTCAATTGCCCGATTATTTTGACGTGAGATCAAATGAACTGAAACAAAAGAAAAGAATGTACATACAACCTAATTATTTAAAAACCTAAATTAATAACATTTTAGTTTGACTACTATTTCAAACTTAAAATAATCAGATTTAAAATAACCATGATTATATCGAGTCCACCATCCGATCGAATAATCAGAAGCGCCTTCCTTCAAGTTCTCAATCCGATCCGTTGTCAAATACATTTGCATATACATATATATATATATATATATATATATATATATATATATATATATATATATATATATATATATATATATATATATATAATATGGAATTAGCATCATATGAAGTTTAAGTAACAATTTAAAAAAAAAGTACACCCGAGCACGGGCTCGAACCCACTACCTCTCAATCCATACGCGGATACTCTACCTCTGGACGACGTTACTGACGCAAGATAATCGTTAGACGTGTTACTAGTGCATCATATATCATACATATTTCCATATTTGGCAACATCGGATTGGGAACCTGAAGGCAGGCGCAATTGAATAATCCTCTAAAAGGATATTAAGGATTTCCTTTCGATAAAAATACCTTATAAAGTAACAAGATAATTTTTCCGATTAAATAGGGCTCGATTCACACTATAAAAAATTTGTTTGCATGAACTCAAAGTAGAAGTGTCAGTTATACCGTCCAGTTTAATGTTTGTGACTTCTGAACTGTCATTGGTCAGATATGATATTCTGAAATCGGGGTTGAGAAAAAAAAAACATTTTTTAGAAGAAATTGAAATATAGTTTCATCCCTCCTGTTCTTACAGATGAATCTTTGTTAGGGACTCAAAAAGGGGAAAGCCTAGCCTAATTACCTAGTTAATTATTCAAATGATTAATTATTTCAAGGCATCTTGTCAGTAAAAAAACCTTTTCTACTGACGAGGCATGGTTTACCCCTCTGGTTATGTAAATTCTCAACAAATGAGAATGCGGAGTTCTGAAAATCCACATTTCTTTATACAGAAGCCTCTGCATTTACAGAAAGTTGGCGTGTGGGCGGCCATATCGAAAAGAAGGTTAATTGGACCGATTTTCTTTTAAGGTCTCTCAATTTAGCGCGATATCGTAATGAAATTTTAGAAAACGCATGAGAAGATGAAGGGATGCGATAAGGCTACTTCCAGCAGGACGGCGCACCAATTCACGTAGTTCTTGATAATTTAAATTTTTTGGAAGAATTTTTCGAAGACCGAGTCATTAGTCGTAATATGCCAGTTAGGTGGCCACCACGGTCCTGCGATATCACGCCGTACGACTTTTTTTATGGCCACAAATTAAACACTCGTTGTTTAAAACCCCTTGGAAAAATATTGGCAAGAATAACAAAAAAATTTCAGAAGATTAGCAGCTCCCCCAAGTGCTCATCAATGTTTCTTGTAAAAAGAAGAATGAGAACATGTTTGGATGTAGAAGGTGGACAGTGTGGACACGTCTCTCATTTAATTTAAATTTATAATTTTTAGGTTCTTTGTTGTATATGTTTTTTTTTTAATTCTGTATTATGCAATGACAATAACAATAATGTAATCTTCTTGAAAATAAAAACTTCAGAACTTGACAGTTTTATTTTTCATTCACCTGTCCTTTTACCGATGTTACTTTTAATTGAAGACATGTGTGACTGATTATTTTGTTAACTCTAAACTCAGTAAGAGAAATAAAATCTCACCCCGCCCCTGCGTAGTCACGGATTCGGGATTAAAAATCACACACTAAGACAACGCACGTCAAGATCAAGACAAACCCATAATAATGGCCATCATATGTTAATGGCCATAATATTTCCCTTAATGCCCCATTGTTGAATTTAAATAAATACTCGTGCATTTTTCGACCACCCCGTGTGTGGGGATTTCATGTCATGTCACTATTGTATTCTGTACAAAGGTTTACTAATACGAGTCAAGTTTTATTTGAGTAAATCTTAATATCTGGTTTTAGTAGACGTAAAACGGATAAAATATGTATAAAATTATAAATATGAAAATAAAACCAGGAAATTCAAGGTTCTAATAAAACTAAAACGTTCAATCACGCATAATTTCTCTAATTATTATGTACGTAGGTAGAGTCTAATAAGTGTTGAAACTTAAAGGTTTTTTTTCTTAACCAACTCGAGACCTTTCGACTTGCAGTACACGGAAATTAGCATTTTTCGAAAACATAATTTATATATAAATTATATTTCGAATAATATTAGTTTATGAGTCCTAAAATAAGGATCCGAAAGGTTCCCCCTCCTCCCGTGGATGGAACCCCCATTTTTGGCGAAAAAATACTTCAAAAGCGGAGTTGACGTCATTTTTTAAATATTTTTCTCCGAAACCGTCATTACAACGAGAAAACTCAAAGAAGTGAACATTTATTTTTAGAAATTCTACATAGAAAATGCCCTATAAACTATGTGTCTATTCCACACCCTTTTCTCGCAATCAGCCTTCAAATAAGAGAACAGATTAGCGAGCTCGAAAAAAAATCGGTATTACGCCATTTTCACAGGAAATATCTCTAAACCTGATCCTTTTAGGCAAAAACGTTTATCATAAAGGTTGTAGAGCAGAATTTTCTCCACAAAATCCATATATTACAGTTTTTTTCCAATTTTTTTCATATACAGCAACCTTGTCCGTTGCAATAAAAGCACATATCGAACAGCAACAGCGTAATCCCACTTTAACACAACTCCATCGCTTCGAGCAATCCTTGCAGTTACAAGGAATTAGTTGCAGTATTGAATCCGGCGCTGGGGCCTAATTTGTTAAAATAGGTACCAGAATGTTCTTTGTTTTTTTCCTTCCCTACTCTATCGGACTCCTTTCCATAACTGTATTTAGTGGAATACTCGGTATAGTGTTGCTGGCAAGCTGCAGATGTTAATGGTTTGATTCTGATGGTTCTTGATAAAATAACAGCGTTGCTTGCTTACCCAACCAACTTAAATGAAAGGAATCTATGACGGTTTAAAGATGTTTCTTTCTTTGGAGTTCTTTTTCTCCAGCACTTGCAATTTCTTCCTTCGCCGATTAATCATTGCTGAATATCGCAACAATATTTTCTAAATCTTTCCTGCTATTTAGAAAAGTTACCGTTTGTGCTTTGCCTTTGCCAAAAAAGGCAGATGTGGAATCGCATCCACTAAACGCATGGATAAAGAGCTCAGTTTCTTGAGACTTTTTCAAAACAAGTCACGAGCACCATACATTCTTTTCTGTATTTTTCCCTGAGCATTTGTCCAAAATCGAATGTCTTTATTTTTAGGAGCTAGTGAAATCACTAGCATAATAAGATCGACACCCTGTCCAACATGATAAAAATCTCATGTTCACAAGATTTGCAGGTTGAACGTTTAATCATTCAGCATCGTCTTCGGCAGTAAGAGTAGTAATGTTTTATATAAAAACTGTCTATAATGTTGAAATTACGAAATACGCATTTACGGAAACAGCGAGAAATATATATACAAATAAATCGAAGGTAAAAGTGTGATGCATGTATTTTGCAGAGAAAATTCTGCTAAATTTATCTATAAATAGTACAAAACTAATTTGCCTTGTTCTTGCACTTGTCAATTTTAACCCATATCTGTCAAGCAGGACCAGTGTTAAAGATAAAACCTGATATTGAATCAGTTCGTCTATTTTTAAAACATTGATAGTTACACTGTGTGAACAACACCAGCCTTAACCCGATTTGATGGTCAATAATTTTTTTAATTAAGTGATAAAAGTACAATTTTTATTTAACTTAATTTGTAAAACATTTATTATCATAGTTATCATTTTAATTGATAGCCTTCCCCTTGTTGTTTGTTTTCATAGGAATATATGCGTATGGCAGAATAGTATATTGAACAAGTTTTGAAAATGACATTTTTTCACAAAAGTGAGACGTTTGTGAAAAGGTAGATAAGCTTCGTCGAGATTTTCACAGATCATTTTTAACATTATTTTTACGAAATTTCACTTTTATTTTATATAGTTGTCGATTCTCTGGGTGGCAGTTGAGCTAAATCCGTTAATAATTAAACAAATGAAATTGGTTGCTAGGAGACAGTTTTTAAATTATTGCTGATGCCAAAACTACCGCCTACTAGATTTCGAAAGTTTTGTTCAAAATTGTATGGAAGATAGGTCTGGCGAATTGTTAGTGGTATAATAATTGTTGTACAGTTTGGAAAATGGTACGTCAGTGTTAAGTATATGACAAATTGGATTTTTTCCATCCGAATTTGTCTTCTCACATGGTAGATCGCTTGAAAAGCGAAAACGCGTAAATTCGGATGTTTAGCGTGCTCTCTTAAAATTTATCCCTTACATTATTAGCCTTTTTTTACAAAACTTACCACTAGGAAAGAATTGCGAGCAGGACTTCTACGACTTACGTATTGGATTCTCGCAAAATATTAAGTTTCGAATTTCTAAAACACCCAAAGTAAGTCCAATAAAAGTGCTCCAAGACATGAACATAATTACAAATTGAACTCGGCTCTGCCACCATAGGATTGGTCGGCTTATTTCTTGGTTTCTGGAAAAAAATAAATGTATTAGAGAAAACAGTACATGTTATGTATGTATAATTTTAATAAGACTTATGTAGCTAGCACAATGTCTGTGCGCAGGGATGAATTCAAGGTCTAGCCCGGGGGATTTTCCCCCCGGAGCAAGAAAAATTCACGATCTAAATCGATTTCCTACCCTTCGATCCTTCAAGGAGATCGGCGATTTTACACAGAATCGATTCTATTTTCATTTCACCAAAAAATTCCCAGTGGGCTCACTATTAAAACCCCTAAATTTGGTGCGGGTCCTGTAAGTACACAACTTTGAAATTTCACCAGCCGCCACTGGATGTTAGTACTAAAACTATGAATTTCAATTTTAGTAAAATTCCATTTTCTTTTAAACGATAACGAAACCCTAACGCAGGTGCCTATGCAACTTGCACCCAACCCATTTCAGTACCTTTATTGAGGATTTGCAAATCATGACATATGGTACAAAAATAGAACAAAAGTAACACAAAGGGATTAATGCAATTAATCTGTGATATTTCATTAAATAATTAAAAGTCTCTTTAAAGTGGCCGCCAAACATCGATTGCTATATTTCATATACTTTGAACAAAGAAGTATACTAATAAAAAAGTAATGCAAAGCTTAGAAATTGCTTTGATAACACATTTTTATTAAGATTTTTGGTTTTGCGTTAATTTGGAATTTGTACCACATAAATCAAAATCAGTTTTACGTCACAAAATAAAATTATATCAGCTGTTGAGCAATAGTATAAATTGATTAGTTTTTACTTTGTCTGACTACAATTAATTGTAGATAATAGAAGCGTGGCTCTTCAGATATGAATTCTCTTTTTATTAAAACGAGTTATATAAGTTTCCAAAAGTCATATACGTATATGTCACCTATGCCCATGTATGTAAGGATGAGCTTTTAGACATGAACACATTTCTCTCCGGTAAAAACTTTTTTACAATGTTACTAAAAAGAAGAAAAGGTTACCATAAGCCCCTATTTTACTGTATTTCATTTTAGTTTCCAGTTATTGTTACTTAGGATATTTCAATTTACCTAAGTTTTGAAAAGTGGGACTACTTTAAATAATAAGTAAACTCTTGGTGAATCAGTTTACTTTTTAAAACAACTAAGCATTTTACAGTATTGTAAGATAGAAAGTAACAGCGAAGAATCAAGTTATAATTCAAAAATTATAAAAATATTTAGTATGTGATCAACTACATACTACTATAAGCTATTACGCCAGATATTAATATATATAGCACAATCGCCATTATATGCAGCAATGGCCTGACATCTTCTTGACATGCTGGTTACTAGGTTTTCAGCAAACTTCCTTGATATACCATATCTGTTTTAATATTTGAGCTACTGCCTTACAGCTGGGGAATGTTTTTCCACGTAACCTGCTCATCTTGAGTGCCCAAACATTTTCAATTAGATTTGCATCCGATTTTTGTGACTCCATCACGGATATGTCATTTTCTTCTTTCTAGGCACAGCACATTCGACTTCGGTGTTTGGGATCATTATCTTCTTGCAGTGTCCATTAGCTATTATTTTGCCTAAACCACTTACTAACAGAAGGTAACAAACCAGCAGCATACAGCTGTTTAATTTTACTGAATTCAAATTTTTTGTAAGAAGGCATATCCTTCCGAAACCCCGTCTAGACGAGCACCTTCTTATGACGTTGGAAATTGCGAATTATGAATCTACTAACTTTTTTTGATCGTGCTTTTCTTCTGGTATTGATAACCAAAACGATGTGGCAGAGGGAAACACTGCCTCTAATCGTTTCCAATACACACTACTTATGATTAAGGACAAGCCACTTCATCTTCTACTGCCAGACAGTAACTAAAATATTTCTGGCGCAATACAGGATGGAACATTGTTAATAATTGTTCATGCCCTCTAGGGTCATCTATCTGTTACGAGATGGTGAGAGGGCCGCTTTTCCTAGAAGTACTACTACTACTACTACTAAATCTAGTCTTCTCGCGCCATCCCAATCAAACCCAATGGTTGGTTAAAGTGCAGTTTGAACGGAAATAATTTATTTTCTTTTAAGATCATCCGAATATGAATGTTTAGCACGATTAACAGGACATAACAGAAGTTTCTCTAACAGACTGAAGAACTAAAACTGTGGCAGCGACGTTTTGGTCATATTTCTTCCTCATCTTAAATTCAAAATCGAACCAGTTTTTTTATTGTGCTGTAGATTGTCATTTCAGTTATTGGGTTTCATGGTTGGGTCCATGATGTAGCGGTATGGTACTTGGCCGTCCCCATAACACTGGACTACAAACACCCTTTGTTCCGGTAGGGTTGGTGTAGATAGAATTTTGATTTTATTATTTTAAATTAAATTATTGCTTCATTTAATAATGACATTGGCAAAACATGTCCGTAGCTTTCATTATTGTTTAATATGTAGAAACTAGTAATCTGGTTAAAGGTGTGAGAGAGAATAGTTGGGAATTTAAAAAAGAATGTGATAAAACTCGTTATTTTTAATAATATTAAATTGTTTAATGAAATCTTGTACTTTGGCTTAGGGTTTAATTTAAAATGAAATTATTTTGGTAGAAAATGATATAAACAAGGTATGTTTACTTTTATGTAAAATAAAGTTTTCGTATTGTACTGCATAAAAAATTAAACTATTCATAACGTGAATCTTATCTTTTTATCTTCTTACAATCCACGAAAGCAGCGGTAATAAGGTACCGTGGGTTGTATTTCGCAAAGCCGACTCACACACTCAGTGCTGGAAACATCCATAGGTAAGGATTTCACCAGCCCTTTAAGAGGGTGTGTGGGGTGGTACCTCCTCGGTCATTTATTTTACAAGCAAAAACTTGTATTAGGAGTGACATTTTTACGGATCTTGCAAGATTTGATCCATTTGTCCTCTTGCAAACCCTATCCGCGGACATACTGTATAGAAAAGTCTAATAGAATTCATTATTATAACTCCTTTACCTGGCTTTGTTACTACGCTTCTGACTGCAGCAAAGTTGCGTAAGAACGGCCATAAAAAAGCAATGTTTGTATGGTTTTTTTATCTGCTCGGCTAGACGCGTTACAGAGTTCAAAATCGGTTTAAATAAAATCCGCGACTAATTAAGCCTAAATCTGTGTAAGGCGAGGCAAGGTCATGATCAATGTGGGTTAACGAACTGCAGTCATTGGTGTTACAATTTTTATTGAGTACTTTTGTAATAATGACACTGGTATAAAAATGGCAAAGTAATTACTTTAAATCGTTATGATAATTTATTACTTTTTGAAGCTTATGTTTCAATATGTCTCATGATTCCTTCGGACAAAGAACGGGATTCCATTTTAAGACTAGATACCAAGTATCTGACGGAAAAACCGACATAGCTATTTAGAAAAGTTTAACATATTAGGGAATTTTTGATGAAAGTATATTATTATACACTTTTGATGAATTAGTATTGATGAATTAGTATATTATTATACACTCTCTATGTTTCCCAAATTAGACCTAACCTAGAGTACCGCTCCCGCATCTGGGGAGCGGCATCACCTTCGACACTTAACATCCTTGATTCTATCCAAAAGAGAGCCATTCGACCTCACGAGAAAACTCCCTTCTCTCGCTCATCGCCGCGCTGTTGGGGATTTATCTCTTTTCTACCGCTACTTCCACGGATTTTGCTCTGAAGAACTAGCCAGTATTATTCCCCCCTTGAATGTCCCTAACAGAACAACAAGAGGGGCGTTACGTATGCATCCCTTTACTGTCCAGCTACAAAAGCCTAGAACAGACCACTTCTCTCGCTCATTCATACCTAGGGTCTCCAGATTATGGAACAAATTGCCTGCAGATGTTTTCCCTTCCCGTCCCAACCTCCAATCCTTCAAATCCCGTGTCAATAGACTACATTTCCCTTCTCTCCAGACACCCACGGTACGTTAGTACTTAGGCTTGAAGTCTACGTGGGATGTCTTAGATAAAAAAAATATATTACGTAACAAGTGCTGAAAGTGACATTTTTTACACGAGTGGGAATATTGTCGCACGAGTCGATAGCAGAGTGCTATAATCGGACGAGTGTGGGAAAATTACTTTCACACGAGTAATGTACAATATTTTACGGCGTATCAAAACCGTTAAAATTTGGTAAGAATCAGGTACAAAAAAATTGTATCCAAACTGTAGATAGTTCTATTGATTAAAAACTGTTTCAAACCTTTTCTAAAACTTAGTATATTACTAGAATTTTTTAAGTCTAGCGGTAGATTGTTTAGTATAATTTTGTAGTGTATAATTTAAGACCTAGAACATTTGGAGAGTCTCTAGTTAAATTAAGATTACAATACGGTATACAAAATCCCGATTTATGTCTCGTATCAAACAAAATGTACCTATATACAGTTTGTTATATTATGTGCAGTATTGCCCTAGTATACCTTACCCCATCCAGCACCCCAATTCGCTACACGGATCCCGAAAATTTGTTATATTTTTTAAATAAATATTTTTGCTATGAAATTGGCACCATCTGTTCAAATGTCATGTTGACAAGTACTTTTCAACACATGTGTTGAAAAGTACTTTTCAACACGCGTGTGATATAAGGCACTTTCTAGCCACGTTAACAGTTCTCTTTTTCTCACTTTCATAGATGGTCGTAGGAAAAATATTTTTTGTGTCTTGAGTCCGATTTAAATGATTTTTTTTGTAGGTTGATTTCTTGGTAATGCTATATGACGGTAATCATTTTGATAAAAACACTAGTTTTCGCGAATTAGCAGGTGTATCAAAAATTTGGTGTTTTGCCCCAATAAAACAGTTAGCTTATTTGCGCTAGGCAGCGACCAGTTCTAGATACCCGCCACTGCTTAATGAAACAATATCGCCGCTGATGTAACATCACATCAGATACGCGGATTTTCAAGCCGCTTTATATCCTACCCAGAAAACACGCGACTCTTATCTTTAGGAAACGTAATTCCTACGTGCACGAGGGCACTATGTCAATATACTGTCATCAAGTTTGGTTTAACGACCAATGTGGGTAGTGTAATGACCACATTTTTCTTACGCGATGCAATTTTTTATCTGTCGTTGCAGAAAGCTTTTTTAGGAAATGCAGTAAAACATGATCGCCTCGCAATTACAACAGATTACGTTGCACGTTCAGAGCAATTGATTACACGTCGTAATAATCCGATACTTTTAAGAGGTCTACCCTTACAGGGAACGGCTTCGTCTGAGCTCTATTAATCTTATTAAAATATTTTTCTGTTGGTCCATCAGTTAAATGGTACCTGTATAATTTTTTAGTGTTACGTGCTAAAATTAGCAAAACAGAACCCTTATAGAATCACTTCGGTGTCCATCCGTCCGTCTGATACAGGCGATTTTCTCTGAAACTATGTGATGTAAAAACTTGAAATTTAGCACAGAGATAGAGTGTGGTGACCCAATTATAGACGTGAAGTATAAAAAGTTAAATTTTGATTCTGGGGGTTAATGTCAGAGGGAAATTGGGAAATGGAAAAAAAATTCAAGGGTATCGTGTAGGTAGTCAAATAAAAGCTTATTGAAGCACGAATTTAACAATATATATGATGTATTTTTTATGAATTTTTTATACATTTTTCGGGCAAAACGCTTAAAAATTACTGTCCCCACTCTTATCACCAACAGTGGCGGCCGATGAAATTTTAAAGTTGTATATCTCTGTTGCTACTTACGGGACCCATGCCAAGTTCAGGGTTGATAGTGAGGCTACTAGGAATGTATTGGTTAATTTGTGTTTTGTAATTTGCGAACAAAAGTTGAATTTTTGCTCAGGTTGGGTTGGGTTTGGGTTTTTAACCCCCTGCATAGTGGTTCCGGCAATAGGTCATAAGTCAACATATTTTTTGTCAGGGATCTATCAGGTAGGCATTGCTTTGGGTTCAAAAAGAACCAAATTTACCTAAACCAATAAAACTTTGGCACTTATGGACTAATTTCAATCGATTTGTGACCAGCAAACAGTGTGGATTTGAAGTACGAAAAAGCAGTGTTTGTGTTAAAAGTGGGTTTTGTTATTTGGTGATATCGTAAAGACTAATTAATATTTAAATATTTAATATTTTCAAAAAAATGTGTTAGCAGAAAGTTATACTTAGCAATTTGAATTTTTTTAAACCTAAAATATAATTTTAAAAAAATTCAAATGACTACAACTTTCTACTAAAACTTTTTTTTCTCTTGAAATCGAATGATTTAAAATTATCTGTTTGGAAAAAATAATAAATAAGATACGCGCGTGTTGATTTTTTAACCAGGGGACCAGGGGGGTCAAAGCAAAAACTCAACTATTTTCCGCAAATTACAATTTTTTTTCTTTACCAAAACATTCCTAGTAGGCTCACTATCAAAAACCCTGAACTTGGCATGGGTGGTCCCGTAAGTACCAACAGAGATATAAAACTTAAAAATTTCACCAGCCGCTACTGATCACCAAAAGGATCGTTCTGAAAAATCTGAAAAAATCATGAACATTGAGGATAAGGTGTAGATTGAGCCAAAATTATCAGGATTGAAAAACTCTAGCGCGATCAATTGTTATAAACAATTTAATTGTTTAGTTCCTTATAACTGCTGAACCATTGGTTTTAGAGAAAAAGTTTTTCGACAAAAATATTTCTTAAGATGTAAGGAACAATTTCCCCGCTCAGATGGGCGGCCGAGGTTTGCTCAGGTTAAGTGGGGAGCTGATGGCACGGAACACTAATTGTTCAAGTATAGCTTGCACTCGACCGATTTTTTTTGTATAACATTGAGCTGTAAAATTAAAGGTGCTAGCACAAACACATTCCTTTAATACCTAACATCAACTTTTAAAAAGCTTTGATTTCTTCTTCGTTTTCAAAAATCCTTGTTTCTTCTTCTAATCTGTATATATCCTATATGCCCCCAATTCCCCAAATAAGACATATTTCTCTCTCGACAGATATTTTCATTATTTTCACAACTTCTGCTACTTTCAAAAATGTAAAGCCCATATTGCCTTATTTTTATTACAACGGATCCATTTTAATTATTCTAATATTGAGTCATATCTACGCTAAAATCTATTTAACTTTGTTTAACGATTTTTGAATTAACTGGGAAACGACTATGGCGCCAGAATGCTATTAGTTACAATAGAAAGTTCACAAGATACGTTAATTGTTTAATTAATAAACATTGTAATATTTTTAATTCATTCGCGTATACTGATAAGCAGGTCTACACCTTCTCTAGTAGCTTATTTTATGGGTAAGTATTAAACAATTAAAAATCTCATGGTGTCAAACTAAAAGTAAATAATATACGTACCAAAGTTACGTTAATTTTTGTCTCTGACGTTGCAGTTACATAATAGATAAGATTTAACCCAGGCAAATTGTATACTCAATGATATAGAAAGAAAAAACTTGTGCCTGCACACTGAAGTAAGATATTTACAAGATTAGAACAAGAACATTACAATACTTAGTTTGCTCGTATTTAGTATTGAACGAAGTATAGATGTGCGTATTGTTTTAAGAATAACATGCCTTTTGGAAGGACGATACTTGCTCTTGCGGATATACAAGACTAAGCTATCCTTCACTGAAGACTATTACTCTTGACTCTAGTATAGCTTTTTTTCAGTGTATTATACTTTAAAATAGCAGCGACTTCAAAGTTTAGAACTTCGGTGTACAAGTTACCCAACTTTGAACTAAATTAAGTTTACCATTAACCACAGTTATAAATACGTAAAAATATTATTTCATACTTTTTAGTGCTTTTTCTTTTGTGAAGTCGGTTCATTTTTTTTTGAAATTATTATAAGAGTATGTAAAATTCCTAAAGCTACCACTTCCTCATCAAAAAATTCACGTTATCATAAATTAAATTACTTAATTGCGCATTATAATGATTAGTTAATATTTCTCTATTTTATTACTGGGCATATGCTGTGTAATAAAAACAGTATATCACTATCTGTTTTTGAAATACACATTAACCCATTTTTCTCAGTAAAAATTAAAATATATCTTACTTCTTTCTGGTTATGAAACTTTAATTTTATTATTATATAAACACAACATTGGCATCCTATGATTAACGTTAATCACCCGAAGAAATCTTACACGTTTTGCTTAAAAACAATATTGCTAGAAATAAAACTATTTTGATTGACTTTGTTATGACTGATATGCGTGAAAACTTAATAAAATACATTTGTTAATAAATTTAATTAAAATAGTTTTTTGATAATTCCATGGACTTATTATATAAAAGGATTCGATATCCGTATACTGTGAGCGTATCGAACGTGAAGCCTTATATTTTGTTGTTTGTTATTCTCTTGGGGGAGCAGTTTACGAACTACGAACATAGACAAGACTACGAATTACTACGTAATTGAATCAAGAATGGTAGTAGAAAGAAATAAAATAGCATTGGAGTGTTGGAGCTCAGAAGCTTTGCTGTCTGTACTGGTTGTTTAGGAAAACGGCTGAACCTCGGTCTGAACACTCGGTTACACGTATGTC
This sequence comes from Philopedon plagiatum, assembly GCA_963971165.1. Lineage (NCBI taxonomy): Eukaryota > Metazoa > Arthropoda > Insecta > Coleoptera > Curculionidae > Philopedon > Philopedon plagiatum. The sequence goes on from OZ020193.1 coordinate 101,349,895, forward strand.
TTTGTCTAATGAACTAGAAAAGAAAAAGTGCGACGTATAGATTTATACAGATTTATAAATGACTCGGAGCGACTTTAAACAAACACCTTTAGAAATAACCTATAAATAATAAAACCTATTTAACTTAAATTTATTATTATTTAGCAGAAAATAAAGTAATTTAGGGCTTTTATTACTTTTAGCAAATCTTGTAATGCTTCTAACGTATTTTTTGTACACAAATACAAGGTAAAATAAGATGTGGCCAATGTTTACAAATTGTGTTTACAGTGTCGCTTAGAATGGTTTGTTTTGGTTTCAAAGAATGTTACATCATCCCGTATCCTTTTATATAATAAATCCATGGATAATTCGGACTTGTGTGAATAAAGAATTTTTTCTACGAGCGTGCGGAAAGTGACTCATTTCCGCACTTATATGCATGCTGAAAGTTGCACTTTTCCGCACTAGCCCTGAAAATATTTTCAGCACTAACGCGGGACACTATACATGAACAACCACATACCCATATTGCCACCTAATTAGACTTCGAGTACTAATTAACGCCGCCGGTCCAATTTAACATATTTAGTAAAATATTGGGGGAAATACCCAAGAAATAACCATCCAAAAATTATAAATCCACCGAATAACTACAGGGTCTGTCAATTAAGTTTGTGGTATTTACTTTTTGTTGATTGTCAGTATAGACGTCAAAGTGAAAATACAAAAGCACACCTTATACGGTCAATAATATTGATATCAATCAATACTGACAATATTTCAACAATCCACTTCAATCTCTGTATCAATGTCCTTCATCCTTACACGATAAGTATTATTGTCAATATTTTCTTGAGCACATAACCTACTATTATCCGTGCCTGCTGAAAATGGATCCTCGACAGAGAGCATATTATTACGATAATGTTAAATTTAGGCATAAAACGTACAGTAAAGCGTAAGCGCTTGATGAAAGATTGGTTAAAAGAACGTGCTTGCTGCTTCTATTGTTGACAGCAACTGACATTACACTAAGGATTGATCCAATGTTGACAGCGCACCCTAGACGATCAGTAAAACTGACAGTATCCCCCTACTCGCTGATATTGATGCCTGATAATCGGAAATTCGAATTCGCGTCAGTTAAATCCATCAAACCATCAATATATCCACCTTACACGGTCAATATTGTTGTCAATATAATAACACATTGTCAGTATTATTGATCGTGTAAGGTGCGCTTTAAGGTTATTCGACTTTTATCCAACTTTTGAGTAGAAAATGGAGATCGAGGAAGAAATTGAAGAGAATATGATTAATGGAGTACCGGAAGACATTCTCGAATAAGCCAAGAACGTGAACATCACTTTCCGCAATTATTAGGTAAATTGCACTTAAGCACTGTGTGGATGCGGCTTTGAAACCAATTACAATATTAGCTCTTAAAAATATACCATAGATTTCCTCCCTATCAAAAATTACTTTATTATAACGACTAATCCAAACCAAACCAGTATTAGCTGAAGCTGGTAGAAGAGCACATGGACGCAATTTGCCGATCGCACACGAATACGTCAGCCAATTGGCTTTCGTTACGCCAAAAAGCAGACGCAAGTCGTCACTCACTGGCAAGAAATACCCGACATCCTTTTCTAGACATTTTAAATCATTGAAGAAGCAAGAAGAGGCGACAACATTCATTCTTACCTCCCCTGTTATTTTGTTTCATACACTGTACGTGTGTAGAACAAAGAAAGAAGAGAGAGAGAACGCTAAACATCCGACTTCGCACGCCGTCGCATGGCTTTTCGAGCAGTTTCTATTCCACCGAGCTAACCAGTAAAAAGACAGTTCCAGATGAAAATAATACAGTTTTCCACACATTTGGTACTAATGCACCATTTTTTAAGTTAATTGATAAATTCCTTTTAAGAAAAAACAAAAATCACTTAAAATTTCACTACAACACATACAGCGTGTCCAGAAACTATCTAAACAGATGGGAAATTTTTTTATTTTTAACTTTACGGAAAAAAGTTATTCTTCATAAAAAGTTATGCTTGTTGACAAAATAACATTCAAATCAAAAATTTTGACCCAGCATATACGGGGTGTCAAAAAAAGTTAAAACGATAAATTCCATAGAGTACAATAACGTAAGAAAGTGTCGTTCAGGACTGAAAACTAAACAAAATAACTTTATGGCCATTCATAATGTACCTTTAAATTTTTTAATAAAGTGTTTTGAAATAGATGTTTTTTTAATAACATATTACCAAAACAAACAATAAAAAAGACTGTTTTTACTTAAAATATAAAAAAATATATATTTTCGAAACGACCACGTTCACCTCAAATGGAGTGGTGTGTTCCCAAAACTGTAGGTGGTGGAGTAATGAGAATTAATTAATAAGAATTGCAACTGAGTGTCGTGATCAGTATTCTTTCAAGATAAACGTTTGATGTGGTGTTTTTAAGAGCAAAATTGTAGGGCCGTACTTTTTTCGAGAACATATTGTCGGTGAAATTTACTTGAATCGGATATAAGAAACACATTTTGGTTCCAATATGACGGTGCTCCATGCAAGAGTGACAGAGAATTTTTTAACAGGTCATTTCCACAGAGGTGGATTGGATGAAGGTCGGAATTTGCTTGGCCACCCAAGTCCCCAGATACAACTTCCCTAGATTTTTTATGGGGATTCTTAAAAGAGAAAGTCTATGCCCACAGACTTTTCGCGAACATGGACCATTTAGAGAGAATTATCAAAGAATTTGTCCAGGAAATTTCTCCTCAGATGGTTAGAAGTTTGTATAAAAAGAAACGGTGGTCATGTTGAAGCTTAGTGTAGTATTTCATAAAGTGTTATTGTCGCTTATTTTGGTGATACGTTATTTAAAAAACATGTATTTCAAAACACTTTCTAAAAAAATTCAGGGGTACATATATGAATGACCATAAGGTTATTCTGTCAAATTTCATATTCGATCACTTTTCAGTTCTGAAGACATTTTCCTACGTTATTGAACTTTGCCACAAAAATTAAAGATAGTTTTCCTTCTATGGCATTTATCGGTTTTACTTTTTTTGACATCCCGTATATGCTGGGTCATTTTTGATTTGAGTGTTATTTTCTCAACAAGCAGAACTTTCTACGAAGAATAACTTTTTTTCGTAGAGTCAAAAATAAAAAAGTTTCCCATTTGTTCAGATGGTTTCTGGACACGCTGTACATTTAACGATTGCCAGATGTTGGTATTAAAATTATAAACTAGGTTTAGTAAAAGATGATATTGCTACTCGTGTTTTGAATAATATGGTATTCGGTGTGCAACCACAATGGGATCCCTAAAAAGTTCCTGTGATTGCTGTTACCTAGAAATAGGAAAATCAACATCCTCTTCAAATTTTTCCCTTTATACAGCATTATAAAAATAATCATTGCCAAATAAGACTCGAAAATAAAATTTATATGACCGCAAGTTAAAATATACAAAACGACTGAAATAGGTTTATCGACCGGGAGTAATAAATTTCAAAAACGATATTTTCTAATCGAATGACAACAAACGTAATAGCGAAGTAATACACTTCCGTGTTTTTCATAAAAGTATAAATGAGTCAGTCTCAAAGAAGTCTTTAAGAAGAACGGAAGGAAAAAAAGAAAAAAAAACCCATCCACATGAATGGCCAAGCCCTACAAAACAACGAAACATTCGATCTCGTTGGCGTCGCTTTCGAACATGATCTCAGCTGGCACAAACACATTACTTCAGTAGCCACATCGGCAGCTAAAAAACTTGATTTTCTCTTTCGAGCCAGAAAATACTTCTCCCCTTCCAACTTATACACTCTCTATGGTTCCCAAATAAGACCTAACCTAGAGTACTGCTCCCACATCTGGGGAACGGCATCACCTTCGACACTTAAGATCCTTGATTCTATCCAAAAGAGAGTCATTCGACTTATCAATGACCCAGCCCTCACGAGAAGACTTCCTTCTCTCGCTCATCGCCGCGCTATAGGGGATTTATCCCTTTTCTACCGCTACTTCCACGGATTTTGCTCTGAAGAACTAGCCGGTATTATACCCCCCTTGAATATCCCTAACAGAACAACAAGAGGCGCGTTACGTATGCATCACTTTACTGTCCAGCTACAAAAGTCTAGAACAGACCACTTCTCTCGCCCATTCATACCTAGGGTCTCCAGATTATGGAACAAATTGCCTGCAGATGTTTTCCCTTCTCGTCCAAACCTCCAATCCTTCAAATCCCGTGTCAATAGACTACATTTCCCTTCTCTCCAGACACCCACGGTACGTTAGTACTTAGGATTGAAGTCCACGTGGGATGTATTCGATAAATAAAAAACAATGTGTGACAAAAAAAGAAATTTAGGACCGGGCATTTTGGAGGAAAGAATTTTTAATGAACAGAGACAGATGAAACAGGGGCGGATCTCGAATTCATCTAGGGGGGCGCAAAAAATAATTTTTATCATTCCTATTCTTCAAAAACATGCCAGTTCTCGTTAAGCCTTAACAAACAAACTCTTTAGTTTTTTTTAACCAACTTGCGATTTAAAGAATAAACTTTATCCATGGCTCAGCATACTTTTAAATCTCCAAAACTTACAATTACAATTCTATTCGCCTTAAAAAACTATTACTTACAACAACTAACGTAGCATTGTGAATTTTTATGCCATAGAAAAACCCCGCAAACTACCGAATATAAAAACCACTGTTGTTTAGTTGGCAAAGCTGGCAATCAAACTGACCATTTTAAAGATATATTTACCTTAATATACCAAAAGGTTATCTTAACATTTACTATCATAAATTAATCAATTTTGAAAAAGTTCTGAGACGAAATAAAAGTAAAAAAATTAATATAATCAGTGCGTCATTCTATAGAGAGAGCAACGATAAAACCAATAATATTTTATTATGACTAGACCGATGATTTTCTATACATTTTTTTGTTTCTTATTTTATTATTATCGTTTTATTTAGTACATGGAAATACAAGAAGAAATGGCCAAAACAGCGGAACAACAAAGGAACATGGGAAAAAACAAAAATGGGGTATCAGAAATTAATGGTGGACGGACAAACATGGAGATGGGATAAGAAAGAAAACAAACTAAACTCAAACACAAAAAAACCGACAGATCGAGGGAACACTGACCGGGACAAAGGCGAGACAGAGGCAATAGACATGGATAAGAAAAAGAGTAACAAAAACACACAACGTACAAAATGCACTCATAAAGAAGAGAAACAGGAATACAAAAGGGATATAAACAAACAATAAAGTTTGGAGACTGAAACCTTAAGACCTTAAACGGGTAAACGGGAAGAAAGAAGAATTAATAGAGGAGATCTCAACACTAAACATCGATTACATGGAAATAACAGAGACAAAGAAAAAGGGTAAAGGAAATATACAACTGCCCAAAGGATATTGGCTTTACCGGTCAGGAGTGGACGAAGAAGATAACGCAAAGGCAGGAGTCGGTCTAATTTTGAAATTTGGTGTTACCAAATTATTTTCGTCTTAAATTCAACCATATTCCGTTTAATCAAACGAAATGCAATGTACTTTCATTGCATTTTGTCACATCGAATTCACGAAGATCGTTCTTAAATTTTCTTGTTTTAATGATTCCCAGCACGGTGGTAACCGACTGGAATCATAATGCTGAACTTGATTCAAACAGCTTCCCGAGTTGAAATTGCAGATAAAGTTTTTTCAAAAATTAATAAACGTGACAAATTCACATCTGCGAATTTTTTAATACCATACATTTCACATGTAAACTCTTGTATTATTTCCATCATCTCTTCGATTTCAACATTGGAAGGATTGTTGACTGAAACGAACATCCTTTGGTATTTTCTTTAAGAATTTGGAACGGTTTAGCTTTACCCTTTTTATAGAAGTATAATCGCAACCCCTGTATGCCTGGAAGCCAGGCAATGCATTGCATAGATTCTGACCTAATATAGGAAAATGCTAAATTAAGTCGATATAGAATTTTTTTTATAGATAAATGATCTAATTCTTAGATTTAGCCTATGCTCATAAGCATTATAGTAATTAAAACAGAAGCAGCCAGGAGTATGAAGGCAACTAAGAGGAGGCATCCTATTTTTTTTTAATCTATAAAGCTTATACTTTACTTCCATGACTTAAGAAAACACAAAAAAAACTTAACTTTTGAACTTTAAAAGAACTTTTGTTTATAAAATTCGAATCTACGTAAAAAACTACGTATGTGTAAAATTTTTTTTTTACTTGTTCTTTCTGTTATGGAATTAGGGTTAACCAAATTTTGATTGAATTAAAAAAATAAATAAATTTTACCAATAAATCAAGTTTACTTATTTTAGAATTATTATACAGACCGAGATTCCAACCCAAACCAAGGCACATGTGGAGAGATATTCGAAAGTGTTGAAATCCGTGTGTATGACACGAGCCAACATATTCCAACGGACGCGAACGCTTTCCAAGCTTGGCGTTAGCGTTCGGACGCGTTCGCTGCTTGAGTGGTGGAGATATTTATTATCCAACAGGCTCCAACTCAAATCTAACTTTTCGTGTGAACGGACGCTTTCCAATCCCTTGCAAGTCCAAATGTCTACATGACATGTGCTTGGATTCGTTACACGGCTTTACATGGAAGTGGAGCAAAATGGAAGAAAAACTGAAATTATTATGTTTAAAAAACTGATCAAAGCAGGAAAGACAGGAATAACTTTGGAAACGACTCAAGCAAAGGGAAATGACATAAAAGAGAAAAAGAAAACAATGAGAATGAATGGAAAAAAGAGAAAAAATCAATGACTTGAGAATGGGAACCTGGAAAGTACGTAGTAAGTTGGGAAAGGAAGAGGAAATAGTGGAGGAGATGATAAGTCAACAAATAGAGATTATGGGGGTAACAGACAAAAAAAGGAAAAGGAATAAAGAAAATACATAAAGGCTACTGGCTGTTTTGGAGTGGCGTCGAGGAAGGGAAGAGAACTGCTCGGGGGGTAGCATTGATAATAGCACCAAATAGAAGAAAAGACATTATAAAGGAAGAGTACACAAATGAGAGAATCGTAAGGGTAGAAATAAGATTGGTAAATAAAGAAGTGTGGACAGTTATAGTAGCATATGGAGAAAACGAAGTTGCCGGAAAGGAAGAAAAATATATATTCTTTGAAAACCTGCAGAGAGATAGGTGAAGGAGGAGAGAATGTCCTAATTATGGGGTATCTAAATGGAAGAATGGGAGACAAAAACGAGGGAATGAAACAGTATATGGGGAAATACGGGGAGGAAGTCAAAAACAATAATGAAAGTAGAATCATGGAGTTGAGTATGGAAAACAATTTGTTAATAAATACAAAATTCAAACACAAAGGCATACACAAATATACGAGGGTGGTATCCTCAAGAAATAAAAAGTCAATAATAGACTACTTCCTGGTCAGTGGACATAAATGGAAAAATATAAAGGATGTAAAAATATCAAGACAAGCACAAGGATGGAGAGAGAAAAGCAGAACTGAACTCTATCCACCCGCCTTACACCTAACGGTATAAAGGCATAGGATTAAGTTTGTAGGTACCCGGCTTTACGAGGATGATCTGATTGTCATAGTTGTCACATTTCTTTTTTTGTCGGTTTTTTCTTTGTACTCGACGAAATGACAATTTTTAAAGTGGTTTGCCATGTGGTTGAGGCACAGTAAGGGGTGGCTAAGCTAGCCTAAGCAAACCTGATATATTTTAGTTACTATTATAAAAAAGGTATGTTTTACGTATAAAAACTAACGAGTTCCGTTTAGATAAGAAGAGAAAGTAATTCCACAAACAAATTAAAACGCAATGCCTAATTAGTCCAAAATTAAATAAATTAAAGATACTCTTCCTAGAAGGTGTTTCACAATGTTAAAAATACTTTTTTTGGACTATTATGCTAATAATATATAAGGAAAAAGATGCATGGTTTGCAAAATGAATCATAAATTACAAGAGAAAAAAACAAGAAGAGATAATGAGATACTGCACCCTGACTTATTTACAACCAAAATATCTGGGTAATAAAATTGCAGACCGATAATACTGGTTCCTAATAGGTAACAGAATGGATTCAAGTTTTTTGGAATTGATGATTATAATTATAATTAAATGAAAAATTCAGTCAAATTCCCAGCTATTAATCGGTTACTTTTAAAAATCGATTAGCCATACAATTTTTCTACTGGAGCTTTTAAAAGTGCAAGGAAAACAACATATTTTAGGAATAATTGTTAAAATTGTTTTGCAATACGACTTTAGTGAAGTACTTTCTTGCCGGTATGAAACAGTCTGTTACAGACAAAAACTAAATATTCGGCTTATTTTACTTTACAGCGCATCTAACAATACACGTGCGTCAATTTAATCGAGTCGACCCATTTTTTTCTACGAAATAAGCAATGTTTACTTATATCAACAAAATACAGGCAAATTTTTATTACTGGCTTTTTATTTTCATGTCGGTCGGCAGACGCAAATTTAACTAACTTTTGCTTTAGTTAGACCTCCCATAAAGTTTTCTACATTAAGGATCAGGAATTTCCCATATTTGAGGCCTATCTTATTTTATCAAACCAAAGTACTAACACTAACGTACCCTGAGCGTCCGAAGGGAAGACAAATGCAATCTATATACACGGGATTTAAAGGATTGGAGGTTGGGAGGTGAAGGGAAAATATCCGCAAGCAGTCCGTTCCATAATCTGGAGACTCTAGGTAGAGAAGTGGAATGTTCTCTTTTGCAAATAAACAGCAAAGGGATGCATACGTAACGCCCCTCTTGTTGCTCTGCTAGGAACAATCAAGGGAGGAATTATAACAGCTAGTTCTTCAGAGCAAAATCCGTGGAAGTATCGGTAGAAAAGAGACAAATCCCCAACAGCGCGGCCATGAGCGAGAGAAGGAAGTTTTCTTGTAAGGACTGGGTCATTGATGAGACGAATGGCTCTCTTTTGGATAGAATCAAGAATGCTAAGTGTCGAAAATAGAGACTATGTTTATAGAGGCGTTAAACTGACTGGCACCCCAGTCTACGATTAATTGATCATGGGAAAGGGATAGGTGCATAGATCTGTGTCTATTATCCAGCTCGTGATTCGAGACTTGTCTGGAGAAATGAATGTTTGTTATAAAATAAAACAATCTGGCATTGGAGGACTCACAGTTAGAGCCGTCTGCATGTAATTCAATAATTAAAGTAATTGAAAAATATGCTTAAACTATCTATTAGAATTAAATTACGGTAATTCCATTACCTTCATGAACAACTAATTGTAATTGCGTTTTCAACTACTTTTATTAAAGTAATCGTAATTGGTAACTGTTCTCTAAAGATCCAGACAGTAACTGAATTACTATTAGTAGTACAACTACTTTCAAAGAAAGTTAACCATTATTTTAATGGTATTCAGATATGTGTTTTTGTCAGTTTTTTGCTGCATTTTTCCATGCTTTATGTTATAACTTAGTTTCTACTTGTGTGGTTGGGTTTGATCAAACGTTAACAAACAACAACATCCTAAAAGTGCTATTTCTTGAGAAAAACGGCATTTTGATCTGATTTTGCGGTATATTTTCCTTCATATCCGAATATCCATACATAACTTTATGTATAAATATTTTAGTTTTTTAAACAGGTGAAAATTTTTTTTTCGCAGGTGCCTGTGATTCCGTATTTAGAGAGCAAATAATTCTTCAAAATAATATAACTTTTCTTCGTATCTTGCTAAATAAGGGTACTTTATTCTTGGGTGTATTTTTCTGTTGCTCCCCTGTACACTATGAGTCTTTTTAGATTTTTTCCATATGGATTCTCAGTTTATTACTGATAAAGTAATGTTTTTCAACTTTTAGTAAAAATTTTTCCACATGAATAAGTAATATAAAAATCATTACGTGATGAAAAATTTAATACTATGAAGATTGACTGTTTAAGAAATAATTTTTTTATTTTATATATGTACCTATAATATACAATTTTGTATAAAAAAACTTAAAACACACCTGGGTAAAAATTATTATTTTCCTCTTAAACTTACTTGGAAACAGGTTTAAATTAGAAAAAAGCGAGAAGCAAATCATAACGCCGCAGATTCTAAAAAATAATGCATTTTAAATTATAGTTAGTATGTTTATCTTTGATTTTATACCATTACGCCCAGACAGTTTTATAAGTACAATTATTTTTAATGGTACTGCTAATGACTAAATCGTTTATAAAAAATGGAAACATAATAATTACAAGCTTATGTATATAAGTAAATGCACAGATTGCCAAAATTTTGATCGAATAAATTACCATAGGTTTAATAAAAAATTAAGTTTTTTTCAAAATACGATACATATTCATGTATGTACATATTATTATAAATAAATTATTATTATATATACATATGTACATATATCAAAAAGTATAATAAAATATGTAAAACATTTAAAAAAAGCAAAGATAAACTTACTAAGGAACACTCACGAAGACACACTGGCTGGCAAAACGATTTATCTCACACTCGCTAAGTAACCCAAAAAGGTTCTTGAGCTGAAAATTCACAAGTATGAACTAAGACTGGTCAGCGAATCTAACAATTTTGGCAGATATACCCTAGAGATCTCACTTCAATAAAACGGGGAAAGACTGAGAATAAACGGTGCGAGTTCTAATGAAGAAGATGAGCAAGAAGAACTTACAGGTTGCCAAAAATATATGGAACAATGGTTCTATACAGCTATTAGTAGGTGTTGGAAAAGAAAAAGTTTTAACGTTCTTGAGTTTTACCAAAGCGTGTTTTAAAAATGTCAAAAAAATTCTGCTGTTAGTTTGATAAAATCATATTATTGCTATTTTTTTAAATGACAATAGTATATTACCTATATATCAAGGGACTAAAGTAGGTATTTTATCCTGAGGGCAAAATTTGATATCCGAGCCGCAGGCAAAGGCACCAATTGTACGAGGGATTAAAATACCCTTAAGTCCCGTGATATACACGCTTTTTGTTGTACTCCAATAATAATAGGACACAAAATTGACAAATATTTTTTAGTATTATTTTTAAAATCATTATGCACAACAATAAGACTCATGCATACCTGTAATATACGTTTGTTATACAATTATAATGGCTTGTTTGAAGTTATTGCTTGATTAGTTTTAAAAAATATTACAATTTTGCGTAAAATAAACACGAAATTAATTTTTTACTATTGTACCTTTTATGTTTTCTGAAAAATTCTCTTATCTAAGACACCAACGTCCAGATTGGGAAATCACTTAATCAGTTAGGTTTTGGCAGGTTTTTGTACTGTAACAGTTAATAAGTCGTCATTAAAAACTTATGGGTTATTCTTATATTTCAGCAATTTGCTAGTTTTCCAAATGACTTTCATCTTGGAACGTGTTACTAAAATGAATTTAGTTCTATTATTGTGAGAAGTACCTACTAAAATGGCGCCATTCTTTATAAATTTGCTAAAGAAACTCAAAAACAAATTTAAAGTATAAAACTTACTTGTCTTATTCTTACAGTTGTCAACTTTCGGCTGACAAATTAGACCGGTCTAGTGTTAGACAATCTGGCCGCCAAAATTTTATGCAATTGTTCGATCAGCTCAATGATCTATCGAAATAGTATATTATACAACAATTATGTAATAATGACTATTAATACACGAACACAAAGTAACGAGAAGAGCCTTGGCGAGTGTTGTTACGAATGCAAGCATATTAATGGCCATTACATAAGAGTTGTATACACTATTTTTTCTAAGACCATTTATTAATAAATATTAAACTGTACAACATTTATTTATTTAGCAGCAGTAAAACATGTTAAATTCTTCACTATCACTAATACCATAATTTGACATCATTTTTAATTCAAATATTCTTAAAAGTTTTAACGAAAATGCAAATTTTAGTAAAAGAACTGTCAAAGTCAGATCACTTGTATTAAAAAGAGGTTACTTGATAAAACAAGTATGGCTGTTAAATTGGCTAATAACGCGGTTTCATAATGAAAATTTGTATCATAATGAACACTATTATGAAACATATCGAAGACATTTACCTTTAAAAAAATGGTTATTATGGTTACGTTAAATTGGCAGTAGAAAAAAAATGTTCATCGTCATAACATGTACTTCATTAAATTTAAAAACCTTTATACAAACTTCATTTGTATGGAACGGCTATTAAAGGCCGTAGAACCAGCGGTAGAACTATGGTTCCACATATTTTGAGCATCCTATAAGGTTTTGTCTATGTACTTTACAGCATTACAGATTATCAACTGATGACAAATTTTATCACCCAAAATATTCTAGGAATTGCAAAAGGTTAGACATTTACAATGCATAATTATTAGCAATATAAATAATAACCTGTCATTATGAGTAATGCTAAGAAGGAATTGGCAGTTAAACAAATTCCATACTGTGTACCAATAATTTATCATATATCCAACTAGCAATAAATTTGTTATGTTACCAGAAAATTGTGTAAGTATGCTCTTGAAGACGAACCACTTCTTTCACGTGTGAATACTGCTTCGAAAAGTGTTTCCAAACACTAGTGTTTAAAAAAGAACCGGGTTTTTTCAGTATCGTTAAAAATACAAATAAAAAGCCGGTTCTTTTCCGAAAAGAGCGGGTTTTTTGAGAAAAATTAATTTTTTAGATTTATTTGCAGTAAAACAGCATAACATTTTATTTAACAGTTATATGGAACGCCAGGGTTCTATTTAAGATCTATTTTATAGGATATTGCATCACGAAATGATTGTGATCCGTTGGTATGTGGCAAGGTCTTTGTGCAAACCAACCCCTTAAACCAGTGGCTACTCGTTTGTTATAGCTGATACCAACATCGGCAGGATCTAAAATAAATTGGTCATCATTTCAGCGTATTCTTTCTAAAAAAAGAAACAGACTTACAAACAAACGAGTGGAAAAGCTTGTTGCAATTCGCAGTAGCCTTTATCTTAGGAATAAACAACTACACATGAAAAAAATGAAACCAAAAATATCTCTGATTGTCAATATTATCGCCACTAAATGTTGTTTAAGACCATGATGATCAGCTTCTTTTCCAATATGCAGTAGAAGCACAGATTACAGGAGTAATCTGTGGTAGAAGTACAAAGTGCAAAACAAATCTCATCAGATGATTAAAATTATAATAATGAATATGATTCCTTTTTAGAAACTGAAAGTGATGAATAATAATTAAACTGCTGGACACTCGAAACGCACCGATCGATTTTTCTTGCATTTTTTGATAGAAGATTTCGCACAAACTACACAATATTTTGAAATGCGGTTTTCAGTACTTTGAAGTCTTATCCCTATGTGTTTCTGTCGAAGTCGTGGGAAATTGTAACACTTCATAAATAACTTATACAGGGTGGATAATAGCAGATTGAAAATTTTGCTAATTTTCATTCTTAGCGCGAATTTTATTCAGCTGATATTTTTTTCGGATTTACTGACCATACGAATCCATATTTTAAACGTCAAAAACAACTTTGCCCGATTTTACTTTTCTTCTCAGTTTATGAAGATACAGGGTGATTTCTAATTTGTAGTCAATATTTTGAATATGTGAGATTCAATTAACATCTGATGATTAACTGATTAATTTACAAGTTTTTTGATACTAAACGACTTAGTTTAGATCAAAAAAACATAGGACGTTAAGCACTTGATATTTATGATATACAGGGTGTCTTCAATCGGCCATTTAGATTGAAATTTCCAAAGGTAATGTTAATTTTTTGTATTTTCCGCTTTCGAACTGGCTGTATTGGATGATGAATTATACAAATCAAAAAGTAAAAGAATACATCACTTATTATTGGTCATTAGAACTCATAAACAATACTAAAATATGTATCACCCTGTAGCGTCCACAAACTTTCAGGAAACAGAAAATTAAAAAAAAAACTTTCAGTATATAATCCTAATGATTGTATCAGTATACTTAAATAACGGATAGATGTTTTATCATCCAATACAGCCAGTTTGAAAGCGGAAAATAAAAAATTAACATTACCTTTCGAAATTTAAATCTAAATGGCCGATTTAAGACACCCTGTATATCTTAAATATTAAGTGCGTAACGTCCTATGTTTTTGGATCTAAACTAAGTCGTTTAGTATCAAAAAACTTGTAAATTAATCATCAGATGTTAATTGACGCTCACATATTCAAAATTTTGACGACAAATTAGAAATCACCCTGTATCTTCATAAACATTGAAGAAAAGTAAAATCGGGCAAAGTTGTTTTTGACGTTTAAAATAAGGATTCGTATGGTCAGTAAATTTGGAAAAAATATCAGCTGAATAAAATTCGCGCTAAGAATGAAAATTAGCAAAATTTTCAATCTGATATTATCCACTCTGTATAAGTTGTTTATGAAGTGTTAAAATTTCCCGCGACTTCGACAGAAACACAAAGGGATATGACTTCAAAGTACTGAAAACCGCATTTCAAAATATTGTGCAGTTTGTGCGAAATCTTCTATTAAAAAATGCAAGAAAAATCGATGGGTGCGTTTCGATTGTCCAGCAGTTTAGATTAATAATCGGGACACAAAATATTTTCGTGTGTCTTTTTTTAGTTTACGTACATGAAAATTTGTACTACAGGATTAGTTTTATTTTGCAATGATTTGTTCATTTTGTTCATATATTTTTAATTAGAATATATTTTTTAAAGAATAATTATTTTTTGAATTTTTCCACGATTTGTTTTTTTAAGATCACTGGGAAAAAACAAAAAAGCCGCTGTGTTTTTTCGAAAAAAAAAAAAAGGTTTTTTTTAAAGCCGTTAATACACTATTCCAAATTGGTGCGACTGAGTCACGTGATCTACCGAAACAGTTTAAAAACTCCAGAGCCCGTATTCTTAAAACCGGCGAACGCTCTCGCTTGTGATCCATAAAAGGCAGAATTACCCAGGCTGTTCGTTCAATATCCCAGGAAGAAATCAGAAATTCCTTCAGATATCTAAGAATGCAATTATTAGAAAAATGTGTCGACTATGGGGGGGGGGGGGCGGAGTTTTTCAATTTTGATATATTTATTGTATTGCTTGTATTTTTTGAATTAAATAATTGCTTCATTTAATAAAGACATTGGCAAACATGTCCATAGGTGTCATTATTATTTAATATGTAGAAACTAGTACGCTGGTTAAAAGGGTGTGACTTCTTAGGGTTTAATTTAAAACATATTTCATATTCGTTCTTTTGGCAGAAAATGATAAACAAAGATGCTTACTCTCACGCAAAATAACGTTTTCGTATTTTTTATCCTCCCTGCAAAAAAAATATCTTTTTCATCACGTGAATCTTATTTATTTTACAAGCAAAAACTTTTATTAGGAGTGACATTTTTACGTATCTTGCAAAATTTGGTCCATTTGTCCTGTTCCAAACCCCACCAGCGAATATACTGTAAATCTTGTTAATTTGAAAGCGTAGTTAACGGAATCTGTGTATAACAAATTTGTAAAAAGGCTTAAAATACTTAAGTACAACCATTTAAGTATCCATAATAGCAACATGTCAGTTAAAAAAACTCTATACAAGTCCACAATAGACTAAATACTATATTAAGTAACGCAGACACAATAATGGGACAATTTATTGACATAGCCAAGTCATAATCATAATAATTAATGTCGTTATGCCTTATTATGTCTCGCCAAAATGAGACAATCATAATTGAGGCAAATACGTGGGTTTGTACTTGAATTTGCAGGAACAGTCATTTAATTCTTTTGCTTTTATTATTACATTTTAGTATTGTTCCTATTTCGGGGCATAAAAAATTAGTTTCTTTGTTTTAATGTAATGATATATACTCTTCCATCAGTTTAACTTGGAATCCCTCATTGTTACATTATATTTTTATCTTGCACTCTATTTAATTCAGAGTATCTTCTAGATTGGTTTCTTTTCTTGCTATCGTCTGCAAATCTAATCACTGACATTTTCTGGTTTTCTATTTTCTCATCCTGTCTTTCGTCTATTATTAACTTTAGTGCAGGTTTAGCCTTGCAAATTACTTTATTTCTTATATAAACCTAAGTTGATCATTTCCTGACTTTCCTTCTGTCCTGGTAAATTCTTCAATTATTGACAGAATTTTCGAGCCATAAGCTTATGGTTTGAGTACTGCTCCCACATCTGGGGAGCGGCATCACCTTCGACACTTAAGATCCTTGATTCTATCCAAAAGAGAGCCATTCGACTTATCAATGACCCAGCCCTCACGAGAAAACTCTCGCACATCGCCCCGCCGTAGGCGTAGGGGATTTATCCCTTTTCTACCGCTACTTCCACGGATTTTGCTCTGAAGAACTAGCCGGTATTCCCCCCTTGAATGTCCCTAACAGAACAACAAGAGGCGGAACAAATTGCCTGCAGATGTTTTCCCTTCCCGTCCCAACCACCAATCCTTCAAATCCCGTGTCAATAGACATTTCCCTTCTCTTCAGACACCCACGGTACGTTAGTACTTAGGCTTGAAGTCTACGTGGGATGTGGGATGTCTTAGATAAAAAAAATATCACAGTTTTTACAGTTACCTGCACGTACCGCCACTGATAATTCAACTTTAACGTCCGAATGGAAACGCAATGCAAAATTTTAGTTGTCAGTGGCTGTATCTCACGCTGTACTACACTCTACTGAAGCCTCTACATAATCATTTTCTCTTCCTCATAGATTCGATAACTGTCAGAATAGCCTATCATTTACCATTTCTCCAGGATGCTTACTAGGAACTGCCCGGCTACTTTTATCTATCCTCACCTTATCATCTTTTATTTCCTTTAGCTCCTCATCAAATATTTCCCTTAGAATTCTTTGTCAATTTATTCTTAGTTTTCATAACCCTTTATCCAACCATCGCCTTAGCATACTTTTCGATGGCTGCTTGTTATAAGATAAGAGTCCTTGAGCAGCAAAAAACCCTTTGAATAAGTCAACGCACCCTTTGATACTCGTGGGACCAATAAATAACTAGAACAATATTAATTTATTTATACTATTTACTTGAAACCTCGTTCTAATCCTATATCCTATTATTATAATAACAATGCAAATAATCTGAACACAGAAAATAATAAATCATTATTATCAACCGAAGTAGGCTATACCTGTTTCTCAATCAAAATTTTTATTCGGAAGTAAAATATGGCACATAAACCTTGCTAGCCAATTAAAATTGACATTTCTGTATGTCCGATGTGTGGGAAGAGAGCGCGAATGGTGGGACGAGAAAAGAACAACCCGCGTTGTTTATTATTGCTGCAAACACCATAAACCATAAATAAGTAGTAAGTATTATAAATAAAGTAAATTTTCAACGCATAACCAACAAAAGGTATTCGTTCCTTGACAGATCTTTAACACCTTGGACTGAGGGCGTAACTGTGAAAAATCTGCAAGAGCTTCTGAATGGAAATTCTTTTGCGAAATAAAGCTGTATTTCTTAGAATATGCTTTTTCAAGTTGTTTATTCTGTATGACACAACTGGATTTGTTCAGTTAGTAAACGTTACTAAAGTAAAACATATCTTTCCAATATGTAGTCACTGACAACTGAAATATTCAGATATATGCACGGCGTTTCCATTTAGATCTGAAAGTTTAAATTGTCAGTGGCTGTACAATACTGTGCATGTACCAAAAAAGAACGTATATATGGCCCAAGATTCATGGTTTATTGTTTTCATTAAGTAAGTTTCCAAAATAGTTTAATTCTAAATAAACCGAGATGATGATGGGAGGAGAGGTAGAGCAAGACCAAAGCAAAAATGGGCGAACAAAATCAAAAATGATTTAAGAATATTAAAAAACTTCAGAGGATGAAACAATAATACCACTATTTCTTAGTTACAAGAAGTATCAACACATGAACGCACGCCTCTGTTGATTTGGTTCATCCGATACTCGACCAAAACGCGTGTTCACCTTATAATTATCTCACGTGACACCGTGTTAAAACTGTTAAAGGTGTGCCGTATCATTTTAAATTTTGTGAATGAAACACTATCCTGATGTCGTTGTCACAACATCACGGTAGACATTAACCGCAAACATTGCATTTGAAGCAGTCTTTTTTATTATTTTATTTACTTTCATTTTTAGCACCATCCGAAATTATTTTGGATGTGTGAAATCATAGTGGCAGCAATAGTTAATTTGGACATGAAGGTTGTTCATTATCTTACAGGGTCACTTAGAAAGACTGTAGGTATACCCTATAATTTATTTTTAAAAAATCGTCAAAAGAACAATAGCTTTTGTTTCTTCCTATCATTAGTAATTATTCAAAAAAAGACATGGAATATTAATAACCTAAATTGCTTAATAATTAATAATAAAAACTACACAATAATTATGAGCTGTAAATCAAGCTAAAAACATCAAAATCTGGCAATAAAGAGAAAACGTAAAATTAGAAGAGTTTCTGCGTTATCACAGCACCCAATCAATGTTACTTGATCTGCCATCTTTCAAAACACGATACCTCTGGTGATTACTACATTATTTTTTCATAGTTTTGGCAGTGGTAAATAATTACAGAATAGACTCCCCCAGAACGGTGAATCTGTCAAGCTACCGAGACACTGCACTTGGGTATCACATTGCGGTTTTTAAAACTTTACGCGACGCCGGCGATTCAAAAATTGCTGATTAACAATTTCTAGAAGCGATGAAACAGTCAGCAATACAGCTTTTCCGAGAACACCTACTTTAAAATACTGGAACGGAAGAGTCGTTTAATTTTTAAAAGTGTCAACTTTTGTACTAAATTACTTGTTGCTATTCAGTAATTACTATATATACAGTCGGGAGATTTATTATTCGTCCACTTGTAATTTTTCAAAGATATCGATAAAACTTCTACATTAAATTTAGTAAAATTTTAAAAATAAGTTAACAGATATCTCTTTTCCCGAGAAATGAAAATAACAATAACTCTTCATATTTATCAGGATCCCTTGGACAAAAAAGTCAAAAGAAAGATTTGATAAAATATCGGCGAGCAAAATTATTCGTCCACTTCCAAAAAAAAATTAAAGATGTGCATATAATGTATTTATCTGCTCTTATAGTGATGAAAAATTCCTAAATATAGATTCTAAATTATTTTTAATAGCAGTTTGAGACTCCGTGGTCTAAAGAATAGAGCAAATTTTAAAATTTGTCGCAAATCATCAGACTGCCTCAAGAAATCAGATATTTGATAATAAAATTATATCAAGAAAGATCTCAAAGAAACATAAGAAAAATTGTTGGAAGGAGCCGATCTGAACAGTTGAATGTATTATTAAAAAATAAGAGACAATCCATACAACAAAAACCTTGTCAGGGAGAGGAAGAAAAAGTACTGACTTTTCGAGAGAAACAAGAGATACTAAGAAAAGTTAGTGACAATCCGCAAACTAATGCGACAGATACAGTGCAAAGTTAAACCAGTGATTATAAAAAGTTATCCATGTAACAATAATAAGAACATTTTTAAGAACCGGGGTATACAGGCACGAGATGATGGAAAGATACTATTAGTAAATAAGAAAAATATGAAGAAGCATCTCGAGTTTGCTCAGAAGCATTTTGACAAAAATACTGAGTACTGTAAAAACATCATATTATATACTGACGAAATAAAAATTGTTTGGTAAAATAAAAAAGGTTTTCGTGTACAGAAAGCGCGCCTGCAAACCTAAAAATTTAATTCCATCGGTAAAGCACGGAGTAGGTTCCGTTCTAATCTGAGATGTCCTGGCATGGAGTGCATTGTTTTCCATAGCTAATTATGATTGTCTTTTGCTTGTCACTGTCAACTTAATAAAATCATAATTGTTGCATTGTTTTCCCTTACTCATTTGCGGCTTACTCATGCCGTAATGTGTTGCCTAGCAACAGTGCCGTATCAGATTCTGTAATGTTCGATTTACCGGCCGCAAATGAGTCCGGAAAATAGTCATTTACCGCACAGTATGAAATAAAGAATATTAACTTAGGGACGATAAACTAAAAGAGATCTAAAAAATGATCCATAAAGAGAAAATATCACCTTTCCATGTAAGGTTTCAATGAGTATTACCCGAGCCATTAACTCGATGTCTATTATTATACAAATCAATTTTCTAACGTGACTATACCAATTTTGCCAATTAAGTTATAAACCATCTAACTACAATTACACCAATAAGAAAAGTTAAAAATACATACAGACCAGAAGAATTTAGACCAATCAATACTCTAGTAGCAGTTGAAAAAATTTTGGAAAGGGCAGTTTATTATCAAATATTAAGTTATATAGAAGAAAATAAATTATTATCAATATTTCAATCAGGATTCAGAAAAAAATATAGTTGTGAAAGTGCTGTACAGTATGTTCTAAATGACTGGAAATTATCTGTTGATAAGGGTAATATGGTGGCTATTATTTTTTTGGACTTAAAACGAGCGTTTGAAACTATTGATAGAGAAAAATTATTAGAAAAGTTAAAAAAATATGGCTTATGTGGAGAAGTATATACATGGTTTAAAGATTACTTAATAAATAGGTGGCAGGTAGTAAAATGTAATGAATATGTTTCAAAAAAAAAAAAAATTAATGTTGGTGTGCCTCAGGGTAGTATACTTGGTCCTTTACTTTTTATAATTTATATAAATGATTTGATTAATATTTTGGGAGATTTTAAATTCCATTTTTTTGCAGACGACACAGTAATTTACTTGTCTGATAAGGATTTTGATTTGATGACACAGAAAATGAATATAAAATTAAATAATATATATAAATGGATGAGTGTAAATAAGCTTAAAATTAATATTGATAAAACTAAATGTTTATTATTAGGTTCTGAAAAACAATATAATGAATTTAAGACAAAAAATTTGGATTTCAAAATAAATGATGAAATTGTTGAAGTTGTAAATAAAGTTAAATACTTAGGAGTAATTATTGATAAAAATTTAAAGTTTAATGATCATGTAGATTATGTTTGTAAAAAAATATCAAAAAAATTGGGAGTTTTAAGTAGATTGAGAGAGTATTTAAGTATTTATAGTAGGAAGTTAGTATTTAATTCAATTGTTCTACCTCATTTTATTTTCTGTAGTTCAATTTTATATATGTGTTCACAACAGAATAAAAATAGATTACAAGTACTACAGAATAGAGCCATGAGAATAATACTGGGGTGTGATAAATACACTAAAATAACCGATATGTTAACAAGTTTAAAATGGATGAATATAGAGAACTTTTTACTTTACCGCACTCTTATTTTTATTCATAAAATAAATTTAAATTTATCAGCACCTTATTATAACAATTTTTTGACTAAATTTGATGAAATTCATGAATACAATACAAGGGGAAAAAATAATTTCATTTTGGGACATAGGAATTTAAAACAAACCCAAAATTCTATTTTTTTTAAAGGTATTTTAGAGTATAATAAATTAAGTAATGAAATTAAAGAGAGCAGTTTAAAATCATTTATTAAAAAATTAAAAACGAAAATTTTAAGCAATTTAAGCCTTATTCGATAAAATTCAAAATGGATTAAAATTACCTATCTGCAAAACAAAAGCAAGAAAGAAGAATTATAGAATAAATTAGATGTTATATTTTAAAATTATATTGAATAGCTTTGTTGTAGCTAATAAACTTTGTTATTATTATTATTATTATTATTATATTATCTCCATCTTGAGTTAACTATGTAATTGCCATTTTGACTAAATATAGCGATTATTACTTTGAATATTATGGGTACGTAAAGACAAATTTCAACAGAAGAAAATAATGATCAAATCAATATTTTGACCATTTTGGCTTTTACGTTAACAATAAGGAATATTCATGTATTTTTTTATTGCATAAGTCGTTTAAGGAAGTCATTACAAACCCAAAAATATTATTTTAAAGAAAATTATTAGGATAATTTAACTAAACAAAATTACTTTTCGGTATAATTTATTACAATTTAAAAAGCAGCCATTCGCATTCAGTGCCAAGTGACGTCACGAGATAAGCAAAAATAAGGGTCAATCTACATCTGAACGTAAAGCTTAACCTAGGGGTGGTACATACGAACGCACCTGAACCGACAACTTGATAGTCCGAAAGCAAGTGAACATTTTCTCGTACGATTGTGCCTATTCAATTGATTTACCAAACTGATTGTTATTATTTGTAATATTGTAAGCTTAAGAGTGGCAAAATGTTAGTCTACAAGACCTAAACTTGAACAGATTTGTTATGCAATACAAAAAACATCATTCCCTAGCGTCACATACTCTATCCGATTTATTTTTTCCTCTTCGCAACACGACATCGACTAATTAGACGAGGAATTCGGATATTCTGAAACAAAGGTGTGGGTTTAGATGAGTAACATGTGGAGAGCCGGCTTATTTTCCCAGACAGTAATAATTGTTCTTTGTGGTAGGTTGTTTTTTATATAACAGTGGAATATGTTGTATATAATTAGTTTTATGAAGTTTAACAATGAAATCTATTTAAAAACTACCCTATAAATATTGTATTGTGCCAATGTGCAAAATACCACTGCAAGTGCCCTGAAAACCTCAGTTTTCACGTGCCCAGAACAGCTGTTGTCAATCAAAAAATTTCCATAAATAGGTATTATTAAAGGTTGTTGGGGAAACCCAACAGTTCGTTTAAATTCTATTTTTCTGTCTGTTTTCCTAATGAAAATTAAAAATCAATAAAGTATAAAACCCCTGGCAAGTAATAAAATTCAAGCTAGCATCTCTTGTTTATTTTACTTTTATTTTAAATACGTAGTAGTCGGCTACTCAAAAAGTCCATTTCGGAGAAAACATTAAAGAAAATCTTCTTCAATTTATTTCTATTCCAAACCGGCACCTTTGCCAGGCGAAACTTCAAAAGCCTAGTTTCGTTAGAAAACTTCTTGTCTTTCACTTTTATTGCTTTAGCGTTATAAAGTGCACTTCTTAATATGTATAAAAAAGTCAAACATGGCTACAGATATCTATCCCCAGTCCTCTCCTGGCAGTCGTACCAGGGTATCAACGCTCGGCCTCTTCCCATTTTCTAATGGTCAGAATAGTATTTACATCATTGCTGATATTACTCTGGTTTTGGTCAACCCCTTCAATAAGGCGGCCTTCGCGGGGTTGTAACACCCATCTTAACTTTACGTCAACAGTTAGCAAGTTAAATCGGAGCAAGAGAGTTGTGATCATGTAGCGTCGCCTCTAACGAGTTTTTCTCGACGTTCTTTTATTGCACTATAGTAAAGAATTTATTTCTTTGGATTTTTACTATATGATTTATGCATATTAGGTAGGTATACTTTGATAAGATTACCGGAAAAGATAACTAAGAGTTTATATTTTTTAAAAAGGTGTTTCGAGGTAAACATGTCAAGGTTTCCTTATTCTCTTCTAAACCGTATTTATATTTATTAAATCTATTATCGATATATTTTACAAGACACCTACAAAATCACCCACGAAATATTGAAAGTCATAAGTTCGCTTAACTGAATGTACACTATTATATTTTATTATTAGTTCTTACAAATTTGTACCTATAGTTATGTTCTGTGATTTAAAATTAGTTGGTACCAATCGTTAAAAAATTTTAAAAATTGACTTTTACCCTTCCTATAAAAACTAGATGTAGTATCACATCCTGTGAAGGCGTGAATAAACCAAAGATGTTCTTTTCTCATGTTTGAAAACTTTTTTAAGTTAAACTTAGTTGAGTATACCTCTTGTAACACATTATTTTTTGATGGTTTTAAAAAAATTCCTTATCATCTAATGATTAATGAGACTAGAACGTCAATGTCTTCTGCGACAATAACTATATGACTTAAAGAGTTCACATTGCTCTCTTCAATCGTACAATCTAGAGACTGTACAATCAACCCGTCAGCATCACTTTCTGCTTCACTACACTCAAATTTATATTCAACCAGCCTCTTGTAAAGGGGATTAAAGAATCTGATTTTATTTTTGCTATTGGCCAAAAACTTTTCCTTGGTAATTTTCAAGGGCATGTCTTCATCATCCTAAATTTAAAAAAATAGTTAGTTCTATTTGAAATTCCATAATTTCTTTTATTGTTTTAACAATATATACACAGAAAACAGAATTTCTAAGGTTGTTGTATGTTGTATTTTCACTCTATCGCGTTCAAGATATGACATTCTCCAAACTCGCTCTGTCAAGCGTCCACTGAAACTCCCCCTCCCCCAATATTTCCTTGAATGGAATGATATGCACACGTCATCTGTGATCCCTCATTGATTCATAACGTTAACTAATTTTTGACGTTTTTTCAAATTTATAAAAAAAATATTTAGCGTCGACCAAGTGTATTCATTAATGTCTTTTGCGTATTTACAGTTAAAATATGTAAATAAAATTATTAATTTTAGTAGGCATCACACGAACAAATTTTTATTTCGTCTAATAGGTGGTACCTAGTAGACAGTTTTGTCTGCAGGGCCGCCGCGAGGGAGGGGGGAACGAGGGGTGACTGCTCCAGGCCCCATCTCACTTACGTCGGGGCCCCAGGAGTATTTGTTGCCCCAGGCCCCCAAATAGATTTCGGCGGCCCTGATTGTCTGGGTTGTCATGGTGTTGTTGTCACTTTATTTGCAAAGAAGTGTCGCGTCACAAATTAAATTTTTCCTTTTAAAAATCTCGAAAAATGTCTGATTCCGAGACCCCAAGTGATATTGAAGAGGCAGCTTAAAACGCGTAATTTTCTGTTGTACCCGAGAAGTCAAGACAAGACTACGAAATATTTATATTATTGTTTCATTTTTTCACTAGTTATGAAATTAATATTTCCTCACCAGTTAGGAAATATCTTACTTTTCGTAACTAGTTACGAAAAGTAAGATGTTTCAAAACGGTCATCGGTTTTGAAAAGTGTCACTTTATATGTTAAAATTTAAAAAAATGTTTCTCGTTAATTGCAAAATCACGTTCAATGGATTTTCATTAGCATTTTCTTACATTTAACGATAATTAAGACATGTAAATCGCTTTTCTTATTGTTAGACGACAACGACCTTCAGTATAAAAAATAGCGTCCAGACATCGTTAAAGTGCAGACCATAAAACAGCAAATTCAATGTATTTTTGTTCACTTATATTCTTGGTTAACTTTACGCTGATTTCACACTAAATAGTCCGTCTAAAAACCTGTTAAATGTGGGTTCTTGTTAGAGAATGGCACAGTTTCACGGTAGGTACCAAATTAAGAGAACATTGATTTTTACCTGTATAAATATAGGAAAGAATATACAGGTGGCTTATTTGTAATAATATACAACGTGTCTCACAGAGTTTTTGCCATATCGGAAATTTTTTTACTGAAAGTAAAATTTACCCAAGACTAAAGAACCCTTATTTAGCAAGATACGAAGAAAAGTTATATAATTTTGAAGTGTTTTTCTTCTGTCGTTATACAGGGTAGCGACAAAAAAGTAAAATTTACCCAAGAATAAAGTACCCTTATTCAGCAAAAAAATGTTTTTACATTTTTATTTTACGTTACGAATTGAATGTTAGTATAAGTTAATAAAAAGTGATTATTAACTTTCATACAGGTAAATATGCTAAGAATGACTGACATTGACATTCTTTGCAGTATAGTTCTATTAATTCAATTTATCATTTTCCTTTATTATGCCCCCAAGACTAACAATAAATTGAAATTGTTTTCATAGTTAGCGACAACTACAAAAGTTATAGGGAAGCCGCAGAGATTTTTCATGAAAGGAATCCCAAAATATCTGTATCCCATCAAACGTTGGACACATAATGGCAAAATTTAAAAGCAGTGAGTGTGGAAAACTGCTTCAATAAAAAAATTAAGTTCAGGCTGAACATAATGAGGATATTCACCCACAAATTATCCAAGCCGTTGTTGAAAATCCCAAGACATTTTTGAGAAATTTGGAAAAAGTACTTCCTGGAAACGATAGACGTTCTGTTGTTAATCCACTGCTGAAAGAGTTCTTAAAGCAAATCATTTTCATCCATACAAACCTACCTTTGTCCACACGTTGAAACCTGGAGAGTTTAATATTCGGTTTGGTTTTTCGGCCTGGTATCAAGGTATGCACAAGGATGGTCTTTTTGCAAAAAAATCATATTTTCTAATAAAGCATATTTGACATAAAATGGAGTAGTCAGCTCCCAAAATTGTCGTTGGTGGGGTACAGCTAATCCGGTATTTGTTATCCAGTGTGAAGATCAGTATTATTTTAAGACAAATGTGTGGTGCGGTATTTTTGATAACCAACTGGTAAGCCCATTTTTCTTCCTAGGCAATATAAAATAGAATATTTACCATCAATTTTTGAGAAATCAGCTGTTTGGATTTGTTAAAGTTCTTCCACTTAACATTAGAAATAATTTATGGTATCAGCATGATGGTGCGCCATGCCATAGTTTCGGCGCTGTTAACGAGTTTCTTCAGGAAATGTTCCAGGGGCGTTGGATAGGAAAATTTTCAGAAAATCATTGGCCAGCGAGATCGCCGGATCTAAACCCACTCGATTACTTTCTTTTAGGATATGTAAAGGAAAAAGTGTATTCTCACCGACCTTTTGACAATATTGACAGCTTGGAAAAAGTAATAACCCGATAACCCTCAAGTTTTTTGAGAAAAGCTGTTTCAAAATTATCCACGTTAACAATAAAATGCATTGAAGAAGAAGGTGGCTATATTGAAGTTTGAATTTTGTAAATTTATTCATTCTTAATAAGTAATACATTTGTTTTATAATAAAACTCTTAGAGCCTGATTCTCCAACGCGAGTCCGGTCTAATTTGACAACCAAAAGTTTTAAACTGACAAGTGTAAGAATAAGGGTGGTCTCACACTGGAACCGACTACGTGCGACTGTTGGTCGTACATAGTCGCACGGCTACGCAAGACTCATCCCGACCCTGGGAATGTAATCAGCGCTCTCGCACACTGGAAGCGACTTCATCGTGCGACTACGTGCATTTAGTTCAGACCTGCGACTCGATCCCGACGAGCTTGGATTTTCGTGCGACATTGTGCAATATATATTGAAGAAGTAACAGGGTTTTTTGATTTTTTGCATTTTTCATGTTGTCAACTAAAATCACGAAAATAATTTTAAGGCAACTAAGTTTTAGGCAGGTCTCACACTGGAACCGACTACGTGCGACTGCGACTATGGACGACTAGACGTCGACTTGGTCGTACGACTTGAGCTCTCAGATTGCAGCAGACTACTTGTTTAGTTAGTGTACTTTGTCCTTCATAGGAGGCTGTTGTGTGGTGGTTGCCGGGAAATTTGATTCAGTTTTTTCGTATTCAAATATTTTGAAAAGATGAATGTGTTGTTTTACTTGGTTGAAAGTAGTGGTTTACTTGGGTTTGCTTGGGTCAACGAGATATTCCTGAAGAGAGAAGAGCATGCCGAGTTTCGCCATTTAATGGGTGATTTGAAGCAATATTGTGAGAAATGCTTTGACTACTTCCCAATGACTTTGAACTCGTTCTACAAAAAAATCAAAAAACCCTGTTACTTCTTCAATATAAATTGCACAATGTCGCACGAAAATCCAAGCCTGTCGGGATCGAGTCGCAAATCTGAATTAAATGCACGTAGTCGTGCGACTATGTACGACCAAAAGTCGGTTCTAGTGTGAGACCACCCTATTACTATGAATTTAGTTCTGAGCTTTTTCGCAAATTTATAAAGAAAAAGGCACGTGTACGTACTTTCGACAATAATAGACCTAAATTCATTACAGCAACTCATTTATAGACGAAAATCATTTGGAAACCAAGCAAATCGCTGAAATATCAGAATAATTCAA
This sequence comes from Philopedon plagiatum, assembly GCA_963971165.1. Lineage (NCBI taxonomy): Eukaryota > Metazoa > Arthropoda > Insecta > Coleoptera > Curculionidae > Philopedon > Philopedon plagiatum. Next base: position 101,377,861 of record OZ020193.1, read on the forward strand.
AAGTTTTTAATGACGACTTATTAACAATGACAGGACAAAAACCTGTCAAAATATTACTGACCAACTATAAGATTTAAATTTATACACCAGTACTAAATCTTAAACCATCTTAGTGAATCTGAATGTTAATTTTTATCGTAGGAGGCTGTGATTTCGTATTTAGAGAGAGAACATGATTCCAAATAATTCTTTAAAATAACTTTTCTTTGTATCTTTCTAAATAAGGGTACTTTATTCTTGTGTATATTTTACGTTTTTGTCGCTACCCTGTATAACGACAGACGAAAAACACTGGCACCCGGACTATTCTGAAGAAATTGCCCGTGGACTGAAACATACAAGTTCCATATGAATGGCTCCAAGACTTGACATTAAAAATAACCTATTTTTACGATATTTCAGTGAAAAAGAATTGAATGTCAGTGTCAAAGCCAAGTCATAAGGTCTCGAAGTTACACTAATTGAGGATGACCTAGTTTTGGGGCGGACCCAAGTCAGTCAGTGTCTGGAGAATATAAAAGATATTAATAGTTTTTCTAACGTTTACCGTTTTACACACTTTTTAAAATGCACAACAGTACAACAGACCAACTGTTTGTTGGTTTTATAGATACTAACTCTAGGCTACAAAAAAAGCGTGTCAAATTCGCGCCGTTCATAAATTTACGCCGCGCGTCGCATCTGACTTTACGTATCAATACAATTGATTTTTTTATACAAATATTTATTTTTTGAGAACCGTTGTACATATTTGTTTCTTACAAAAAAAGCCACCATAAATAGTAAAGAAGGTATTGGAAAAAGAGAAATGTGGGCGGGTTTTTTGGCCCACCGTGTACATAATTTTTCGTTAAAATATCGGGTGGCTCGGTGTTGTAACTTCACTAATATCAAAGTCTGACTGGTGAGCCCCGTTGCGTGTCTACAGGGTCGTCCAAGAGATTTCAAACAAAAGTGAAATTAGTATGAAAATTTGGTGCATAATATCCAAAAACGAAAAACCCCTTCATCAGAATAATTAATCAATTATAACACATTAATGAAAATCTGCTGAAGATTCAGTTTGTAACGGTAAAGAAAGACAATTTGAAATTTATCCTAAAAATTTCAATATTTCATCTTATATTGAACCCCTGTGTTACAGCAGTGAATCGAAAATATAGTCAATTATTTGTATATTAAAAAATATATTGGCCGGGTTAAAAGTCGATCTTATACGTGTACAATTTTTTCAGATAACACACAGGTCAAGCTATTTTTAATTACAATTAGTCGAAATTCCACGAAAATCTTAAAGAATAAATTAATAGGATATCGTGATCAATATTATTTTTGGAATGGCCTTTTTGGCTCTGCTCTTTCTGCTTAATTTGAAGATTTTATACTCGTACAATCTTTACGAAAACAAGTCATACTATCTTTATGTTTCTTAAAAAAACTAATTTTTAATTTCCGGGAAAAGCTTTAAACATTTAAAAAAATAAATCCGTCATATTTATATTAAACATCTGCTTCTATCAGTCTGTTAGGTTGACAATCCTCAATTCTTATACTTAACTAGCTTTCGCCCGCGATTTCGTCCGCGGTATAACAATTATTACTAACTTTGAACCCCCCATTTCACCCCCTTAGGGGTTGATTTATAAAAAAAAAATTCTTCGTGATAATAATTTTCTAGGAATTTACGTCCATTTCATGGTGCCGAAATTTAAAGTGAAAGTGGCAACGCCGCTCCACGGGTCGTGGTCTGCTTCATTGAGAAAACTGTTGAATTTGAAACGCGTAATGTTGTTTGTACTTTCCAGGCAGGTCAGAATATGTAGAAGTGTGTAGTGATATTTTAGTAATTTTTGGGTTTCCCAGACAGAACTTTATCGATAAACTTGCAGAATGATGCGTAAGTACTAACTGTATGGAAAAATGGATTATTTTTTATCCGGAACTGCCTTGTCAGAGGTTTACTTGGTGAAATACAGAATACAGGAAAGCCTTTACGGTGGCGCGAAGAGACTTATAGCGCACAATATATGAAGCAAATAAAAGGCTATTTATGAATGAATATTGTTGTCTCTTCTTGTTGAAGGTCAACGGTATAGAGCAACGCCTACTTAAAGACAGACAGTCTTTAAGTAGGTATTGTATAGAGACTTAAAACTGTTCTTATTTGGGATAAATTTGTGGTGGTGAACTAAAACGTGTATAAATGCAGTAATTGACTTCAATATCTTTATTACGAAAATTAACCAGGAGGTCAATTGCATTAAAAGTTAATAATAATTACTCTAATCAAATTTGATAAAAAAATCAAAATGGTACGAGAAAGTATCATATATCCAAACATTAAAAAATACCGGTTTATCATTGTTTCGAGTTCTAATTGGCTTTGCCTTAACAACAATAATACACAAAACACTTTTGTACACGTATTCAAAGTATTTCAAATTTTATACAGTGCCAATTTAAAGGTCACTGGCAAAATACGACTAGCAATAGGCAGTGCAGCATGATTTTTTTGGTCTAATGTACAAACAAAAGGGTATTAGATATTTAATTATTCTACAATTTGTACAATTTTTGAATAGAATGTGAGCTGAGGACAATGCTTCGATATAAAATTTTGTTTGATTTTTGAAAGTTTGGTAAACAAGGTTAAGGTGAACAGACAACCAGCATTTGTTTTTATCTTGAAGAACCCAGGTCAGAGGCGCAACTAGGGGTGGCTAGGGGGGCTTAGCCCCCCAAACTCGAAATTAGCCCTCCCTAGACCGATTGGTGTTCCATAAAAATAAAAAATTCAAATCAACTTTATCTTAAGGGTCAGGGCTTAAGCCCCCCCCCCCCCACAAGGCACTGTCTAGTTGCGGCACTGACCTAGGTAGACTTCAAGCCTAAGTACTAACGTCCGTGGCGACTGAATGGAAGGGAAATGTAATGTATTGATATGGGATTTAAAGGATTGGTAACGCAAGGTAAGGAATGGCAGGTAATTGGGTCCATAATTAGACACCCTCGGTATGAATGAGCGAGAAAAGTGGGATGTTTTTGTAGCTGGAAAGCATATGTGACGCGCTTGTTGTTGTTTTGTTAGGAACAGTCAAAGGGGGAATGATAGAGGTTAGTTATTTTGCATAAAATGCATGGAAATATCTGTAAAAAAGAGATAAATCCCCAACGGTGGGGCGATGAGCGAGAAAATCGAGTTTTCTTGTGAGGAATGGGTTAGTAATAGGTCAAGTGGCCTTCTTTTGGATAGAATCAATAGTTTTAAGGGTCTAAGGTGGTGCTGCTCCCCAGATGTGGGTTAGGTCTTATTTGGGAAATTGGAATTTCGGTTAAATATCATTTTTCAAATATCTACATACATCAGAAAAACTACTTGTAATAGTTAAGACATACAATGACTTATACAATGTATGTTCCAAATTTTGAATAAAATACAAGAGTTTAATATATACAGAGTGTTCTATTTAAAATTCGGAAAATAGTGACAGTTACTAGTAGAGCTGGCACGGTTGCATCTCTAAAAATATTTGTAAAGACGACGAGGCTGGCCAGAATTTCAAAAACATATTCGTATTAGTTCCTGATACGTCTAGTGCTAGACGTGCTAATTTTCAAAAATATATATTCAGTAGTTTTTGAAGAATCTGCAATATCCCCGACTTTTTTCACACCCTGTATAATATTTGTTCAATATTTTGGATAAAATACAAGAATTTAATAATATACAGAGGGTTATATTTAAAATTCCGAAAATAATGACAGTTATTACTAAAGCTGACAATGCTGCATCTCTAAAAATACTTTTAAAGAAGACATCGGTGGCCAAAATTTTAAAAAAATATCCGGATTAATTCCTCAGATCTTCTAATAGGCCACTCACGACTAATAGTATTGAAATACCCCTATATTACAATGACATAACAAAAAGTATAATGGCGCTTGGCGCCTCCGTCCTGCCCTAACCTAACATACTGGAAGGTCAATTACATTAAAAGTTTATTACTTTAATCAAATTTGATAAAATACCATAAAAATAGATGTATCAAAACATAATAATATACTTTAATTATATCCAAATAATTGGTTTTTATTTAGCAGCAATAAACAGTTAAAACTACACCTTATGTTAATCTGATGTTAACCAAGCTGAATTAAGTAAACTCTAGGATTATTTTTGAATATGTAACATAACATTAAGTTGAACTAAAGTTCTGTCAGAGACTGCCAAGAGACATATAGGGCCATCTACCGTCTCTAAGGCAAACCGTTATCCTTTTTTGCCACAAAAACGTGAACTCTTTTAAGCGTGACGTAAAATGACAATGACAGCTACCTAGTATGGTACCAAAGGGATACATAAGTATTATTAAATAAATTCTGGCAACATAACAGAAATGATCTACTTCAACGTAGCACACCGTGTGCCTCGACTAGCCCCAATGAAAGAGGTTGAATTCAGTAAGCTGCCCCCTTCCGTTGTGAGCTGGATACGCCCTTGCCGAAAGAAGGTAGTTTGTTGAGGAGTGCGGCATGTCATATTTGGTCGATGGCCTTGGAAACATCAAGAGCAATAATCTTTGATTCGTCATTCATGAAATTCGAGAGAGTTGTTCCAGTTATGTGTGACAGTGTGACAAAGCTAGGAGATCAGCTGTGGATCTTTGGTGGCGAAATCTGTACTGTCTGTCATGGATGATTTTGTGTTTTTCTAGATATTTTAGAACTTGAAAGTTGATCGCTTTCCTCATAACCTTGCTGACAACAGAGAGAAGAGAGCTATGTCTATAATTGGATGGAAGAAACTTGGAACCTTTCTTCAGGACAGGCTGCTCACGAGCAGTCTTCCAGCTATCCGGGAAGATACCCTTGTCATATGAGATCTGGAAAAGTTTAAGTTCTGGAGCGCATTTTCTTAGAACAATTTTATTGCGGGTATGGCATCCAGACAGGAAGACTTTTTGGTGTCAAGGGACAGAAGAATTTTTTAAACTTGCTTGACCTTAAGTATTGTGTCGAACATTTTGTGGGGTACAGACGTAGCGGTCGGAAGAGCGAAGTTGGCAGGAGGGATTACGGTGGATCTGGCAGCGAATTGTTTGGCAAATAGTTCAGCTTTTCCATTAGAGGTGGAGATAATTTCTTTGTCAAGGAAGGAAAAGTGCTTCTACAGAAGTTTTGACTAATGTTTTTGGCAAGTGACCAGAAAGATTTACTGCCTAGGACAGGAAAGCACTTTATCTTTTATGTGGTTGTTAAAAGCATTTTTGGACTCTAAAATAGTTTCATTGTATTGATTTTTTGCCTCGGTGAAAATCTGACGATTTTCGGGTGTAGGATTTGGAAGATACCTTTTGTGACCTTGGACTTTTTTGAGCCTGGCTTTATCACAGGCCTTGGAGAACCATGGCTTTTGATGGTTTAGTTTAGGTTTCTTGCAAGTATGTGGAACGAAACTTTCAATACTTGTTGCTAAAATTCATTTCAGCAAAAAGTTTCAAGAGAAAAATCTTTTGAAAACCTATCAGATCGCTGAAATATTAGAATAACTCATACGTTTCAATCAAGACTTATATAAAATAAAACTAAAATAGATCAACTACATTATCTTAATTTCAACTGGTGCCTTCTAAATCTTAAACCTTTTTAGTAAATCTCGATGATAAATTGTATTTGTTGTTTTTGCTCGGGTTTGCTCACGGGGGCACGTTTTTAAATCAAAAGTACAAAATAAAACGTATCAATTTACATTTGTAGTGGCACTTTTTCTACTTAGCATCAACAGCCACCACTGGCGCTTAATTTATTTCCTCTAGCAACACAAGAGATAAACTACTTTTATATCTCAAGTATATAAATTATTAAACGCGCCAAGTTTTTTTTATCAAAATAATTAAAAGTGTAATTTCGCCGATAGTTTGGGTTCACTGAAAAGGCGTACTTAATATACCCAAAAATAACATTAGAACTGCTTATTATTGTTTTTATCTTGCCAGTGACCTTTAAATTACCCCTGTTCAAAATTTTTAATAGGCATAAACCAAATTAAGCTTGAATGAATGTGTAAAAGAGTTTTGAATTAAGCTTCTTATTGTCGTTAAATTAAAACTAAAAAAATTGTTTCTAAGATAAGATGCTGTTTTTTCATGTTTATACATTGTTGCCTTTATCAAGCTTGGAACTAATTATTTGGTAATGTAACTGACCGCCCAAGAAGTGTAGATAGGGCAGAGGAATCTAGAAAGGAGCGCGAAACTGACCGCAGCCTGGGTTACAAAATACAACTATACGTGAGTAGGTCAAAAAGCACCTGAGCAACATAGGTCTGGCAGAGAAGGCCCAGAATCTTTAACAATCTTTTAACAATTTGACCTCCAGAACTTGCACCCATCTTGACTCGTCTTTTCCAGATCTCCTATCACATGGGTATCTTCCCAGATAGCTGGAAGACTGGTCGTGTGCAGCTTGTTCCGAAGCAAGTTTCCAAGTCCCTTCCATCCAATTATAGACCTATCTCTCTTCTCTCTGTTGTCAGGAAAGTTATGGAGAATGCAATCAACTTGCAAATTCTAAAATATCTGGAAAAACACAAAACCATTCATGACAGACAGTACTGATTTCGTCACTAAAGATCTTCAGCTGATTTCCTTAGCTTTGTCGCATTTGACTGGAACAAGTCTGTCGAATTTCATGGCGAATCTCAGATTGTTGCTCTCGATATTTCCAAGGCCGCACTCCTCAACAAACTACCTTCTTACGGTCTTCCTCTCAAGCCATGTACCTGGATCGGTAGCTTCCTCTCTAATGGGCCCATATCTGTCGTGGTGGACGGTCATTCATCTAACTTCCATTCTATCAATGCTGGCGTACCCCAAGGTTTAGCCCCGGCACCAACCCTATTTCTTCTTCACATTAATGATCTGCTCCCTTCAACTTCAACCACCAATCCCATCCAAAGTTATGGTGACAATAGTACTCTTCACTGCAACATTCATTTTTCTCGAATCAAGAGCTGGATAATAGACGCAGATTTATGCACCTATCCCATTTCTAAGATCTTCAATTAATCTTAGACTAGGGTACCAAGAATCTTGTTCAGTTCAAGGCCTCCAAAACCCAGTCCTGCTCCCCCTTACCCCATCCACATGAATGGCACAGCCCTACAGAACAATGAAACGTCCGATCTTGTTGGCATCGCTCTTGAACATGATCTCAGCTGGCGCAAACACATTACTTCAATAGCCACATCAGCAGTTAAAAAGCTTGGTTTTCTCAACACTCTCTATGTTTTTCAAATATGATCTAACCTAGAGTAACCTAGAGTCGCGCTACCCCTGCGCCCCCCCCCCCCCCCCCCTAAATCCGCCGCCGAGTTTGGTAAATCAATTATGGGTACAATAGTACGAGAAACTGCTCACGTTCGGACTTTGACAGTTGTCGATCCATATACGAGTACGTTTGTATGTAGCACCCCTAGGTTAAGCTTTACGTGAACATGTAGATTGACACTTATTTTTGCTTATCTCCTGACGTCACTTGGCACAGATGGCAAATGGCTGTTTTTTAAATTGTAATAAATTAGGTATATAGAGAAGAAAAAAAAATAGTTCAAAATAATATTTTTGGGTTTGTAACGACTTTCTTAAGGGGTTACACCACCCTGGCGCTCGGAAAAATAGGTATAAAAATAAAAAAAAATTGACGCAGCCATTAAGTATATAAAAAGATCTCTATTTCACACATATACATACATAGTAGTTTTATGAAGAATTTGCAATATTAACGATTTAAAAAAATTGAAAAATGGCGGAAATATAAGTAGAAAATCCTTGCTGGTGGTGTACGTGATTTCTCAATTAGGCATGGTCTGAAACGTAACAGAATATTTTTTTCTTATTTAAAAGGGTAATAGCTAAAATGTGACGTAGGGAAAAAATTTTAAATTTTTTTTTTGTAGAAATGACAGCTGTTTGAAAGAAAAGCGTGAAATTTGCATCGAAATTTTGAGTTCAAAAAATTCATAACTTTTAAACAAGACATCCAATCGAAAAAATCGTAGATAATATGATAAAGAAGAAGTGTTATAAATTTGAGCGAAATCGGTTGAGTAGATCTTGAGATATCGTGTACACCGTTTTGAATCAAGTAGTTTCGAGAAAAACGCAAAAGAAAAAAAAACGACGTCATCAGTGTCTGAAAATCAAATACTCCTTTTAATTCTGTTCAGTCTGCCATACCTGGACCGTACATGGGGTATTCTAATGTTAAAGTATAAACAATTAATCTAGCAAAAAAAAATCGATTTTTTGAAAATTTCAGGGTGGCGTAACCCCTTAAAGGATTTATGCCATAAATGAAATACATGCATATTCCCTATTAAGGTTCCGTACGGACATATGGAACCTCAAAAAACTGAATATTGTAAATAAGGTGGTTCTTATCACCCAGAGTGCTAATATCTGAGTCACATTAAATTACCTAAACAATATTCAAGTTGAGATTAAAAAAAAATTAACATGGGAAAATATAAAACCTTGAACGTCCTTGTATTTTGCAAATAGGCAGAGCAAATACATAATAAATCTTCTAATTTATTTATATTCCGTGTAAGCTCCAACGAAACAAAGGCAACACATAAATTGGGTCGCAGCAACAAATTTACAACAATTTTAAATCAGTAAATCACTTGTCCCACTTTGTGCCAAAAAAATTGTTAATAGTTACCGATATAGCAGCTTAACCTGAGATTAAAAAATATCCAAAAATTAACAAAAAGAAGCTAATTCAAAATAAGAGACGCCGATTGTTTGGTTTAATTTGACACGAAAATTAAAAAGTAAGGCTGCATTAACACGTTCACGATCTGTTATTTAGTCAGACTCGCTGAGGATCACATGCGACAGGATTTCTATTTTATTCAAACTGATTTAAGGTTAAACCGGCATCAGCAGTCTGGTTTACCTGGTTTCGGTTTGGTGTATTCCTTGTAAATATTATTATACCAAACAAGAAGAACCTTAGATGATGATCTTGATCACGACTCTGACCAGCGAGCCTCCCCCGACAATACTCAAAAATATTAATAAACTGTATGATACAATATTTATTTATTTTAAACATATCTATAACGATATTTCAATAAAATATTATGAATATTTGTTCTGACTTTCCATTTATTTAAAAAACAATACATAGGTTTTGCGCTTATCCGCTAATTGGGGTTTCTTTCGATTACGCCGTTGTATCGAGCAGTGGCGGCTGGTGAAATTTCAAAGTTGTATATCTGTGTTCCTACTTACAGGATCCGTACCAAATTTAGGGGTTTTAATAGTGAGCCCACCGGGAATGTTTTGGTAAAGAAAAATAACATTTTGTAATTTGCGAAAAAAAGTTGAATTTTGGGTGTGCCCCTCCTAAGAAAAAAAATGAACACGTCTAGGTATTTTATTTATTATTTTTTCTAAACAAATTTTACATCATTCTGTCGACCGTTTTTAAATTTTAAGAGAAAAGAATGTATTATTAGAAAGTTATAGTCATTTGAATTTTTTTTAAATTATATTTTAGGCTTAAAAAAATTCAAATGACTATAACTTTCTACTAACACATTTTTTTCCCTCAAAATTTAAAAACTGTCGACAAAATGATGTAAAATTTGAAATGATGTAAAAATCCCAGTGGGCTCACTATTAAAACCCCTAAATTTGGTACGGGTCCTGTAAGTAGGAACAGAGATATACAACTTCAAAATTTCACCAGCCGCCACTGGTATCGAGGCTACAATTGCTTGAGCCACAGAATTCAACTTCGGTGACGTTCGTTCGGTTTTATTCGGGTTATTTCGATACTTCATAAACGGGATTTTACCACGCGAAAAGGCGCTCGGCCGGTGAGCCAGCCTGGTCCCAGCAGTCCAGTGGTTTATTCCGCAGTGTTGTGGACGATTTGCGATTATATTTGTTTCGCGACATTTTTTGGTGTTTCAATGAGTGTAAAATGACAAATAGCGTGCAAAACATTTAAAAAAGTGATATTTCGAGGCTTTCGTTGACTGAAAAAAATCAGATTAGATCCCTTGAAAGACCTACCAATGACATGAACCTTTCTCGATCGGATAAACCAGCAAATCGTTGCTTTACAAGACATTTCTCAAAAGAGGTGCCTATAAAAGAAACAGTTACGTCAGCATCTAGCGTGCCAGTGTTCTGATTTCGTGTTTGCTTCATATTCACCAAAAAAGCAATGTAAAATTTTAAATCTTCAAATTTTGTATTTAGCCTTAATTTTAGGTTATAAACAACTTTGTTTTATAAGAATTTTGAATTAAATAATAAATAATGATATTTCTTTCTTGATGCATTTTTCATCTTTAAAATAAAAAAATATTAATTATTATATAATACATATAATACATATAATTATATAATATTAACTTTGTTCAATAATAAAATGTAGTATCAGTTTCAGTTTCATAAAACCACGGTCTTAATATGTAGTAGTTTGTTCAAGCTACACCCAAAATCACAATTTCGAAGAATCACCCAACAGACATTGCCAATATTTTTAAGACAATGTATATTACCGAAGTAAGTAGTTGGTAAATTTTAATTCATATAACTTATCGATAAAAATTATTGCTGACTTTAAAGAACTTCTATTTATGTGACATAACATTTTTAAGTATCACCTGACTGAATATAGAAATATTATTTAAAACAATATTTATTTATGTACTTATTAAGCTATTCTCTAGTATAATTGATTACAAATAGGTAACTGAACCAATACCTATTTACTTTTTACGCCTGGCTAGTAACATCCTCATTTATCGAAAATAATAAAAATACTTTGGAACCCTTTCTATGGTTAGGCGTGAGAAAATGGGACTACCAGTATTTTTATATTTTACTACTGTCAAAAAGGAAAAAATAGCAGGACTGGGATCCTCAAAAATTATTTTTGTTCTAGAATTATTATAATTTTAGCGCAAAAAAGTAACGTTGATGTTTAATGAAAGATGTATTATATTATTTTTTGTTCAAAATGATCTTAGAGAACATTGAAACCAAATAGGCTGTTTAACCTTGTTACTCAAGAAATACTCGCAGGAGACGATAATTTTCAAAAAATGTATTTATTTATAACAATGACTGTGTAAACAAGTATTGCATGAATGCCAGATAGTTTTTCATTTACCATAATTTCGGTACTTATTTTGTCATCATATCATAATTCATGTTTTTTTGTTTGAAACACATTAATAATGTTGGTAAAATAGAATTTGTGTAACAAATCGCCGAAGGCGTAAATTTCATTTTGGGTGCCACGCCCAAAAGCTTTATAACATTAAAAATGCGAAAGTAATTTGTAGTACTGAATGTGATGTTCTAAAATAAAATAATTATTAATTTTAAAAATTTGAAAAAGGTAAATTAACATACAATATATTATTAATTATTACTATCATGAAAATTACTGTTAAAAATATGTTTTTAGTTAAGTAATAGAATACCTATTTAGTGAAATATATTTTTTTGTCATATATGAGGAGCTCCAAATCAAAACGCGGTTTTGCGGTTTTCGCGGTGACTTTTGAGTTATAGATTGCATTTGGTACATTAAGTGCCGGAGAATCCGTTGGTTCTACTGGTACAAGTCAAAACGGAATATTTCACATTGAAAATTATGTTTAAACACGAGCGTTTAAATCGAAATGCAGTTTTCGATCCTTAGTCTTTCCGTTTGAAACAAAATGCGGGTTTGCATTCAGTTCTTTAGGATCGCGTTAAGTGTTTGTTTCAAAACGCAGTTTTTGAATCTACTAAAGGAAAACAAGTTTTAATACCAAGATTTGAACCATTTTATCGAAATACATTTCATACATTGGTATAGTTACTTGTACATGCAACTAGCCAGAGTAGTTCACGTTCTACCACTTGCGGCTAGTAGGTGTTTACACATCTGTTTATATTGGATTAGTAGCTGTCTTGCAAGTTAGTGGTACAAGTAAGTAACCCATTTACTCTACCAATGTAAATGTAGCTTAAGAGTTTAATAAAAATTGGAAAAACCTACGAAAAAACTAACCTAAAAAACTCCTAAAAAAATTCTATGCTGAAGAATGAAAAGAAATGGAAAATCTGCAGTAGTGCAGGAAATTGTTAGCAGTAGATCAAGATGTCTCAGAAAATAGTGAAATAGGGAAAGAAATTGAAAACAACTGCGATTGTACAGAAGAAGACGACAGAATAAAAATTTAGATGGAGCGCGCCCTGAATTCTTATATATTTTTAAGAGAAAATGTGACATTTTAAGCTCAAAATTCAGTTGTTTTTTGTTTCTATCAGGAAGTATTAAAGTTGTGTTAATTTTGCTATTTGTTTTTTATCATTTTAACACATAGTATTTTCCAGGATTTGATTCAAAATGCAGTATTTTTAGAAGTTCGATTCAAAATGCAGTTTTTTAAAAGTGATATCAAATGTTTAAAGAAAAAATATTGAGTAATATTTTAATATTTGTTACGGATTCTAATTATGTTATCGTGTGTTCATTATTTTGCCAATTTTTTTTTAATTAAATAATAAGCCTTCAATAAAAAAATGCTAATTACATTTTGTTGAAAACCGCGTTTTGATTTGAAGCTTTTCATATACGCTCGGGGGAGGGGGGAGGCTGCAGCCCGGCAGCCGCCTTCGGTGCGCCACTGGATTAAAAGACCCTTTAGTCTCGTGGTAGATACGCTATTGTTTGCACTCCAAAAACACAAAATTGACAATATTTTTTAGTATATATGTATTTTTAAAATCATTTTTCACAACAATAAGACACATGCATATCTGTAATAATCGTTGAATTTTTACCCGAAAATTCGAAACCATGAGCGATTTTTTCATTAATGAAATTAAGAGAGATGCTGCAGAGGCTACTTCTAGCTTATTGCCGCCCAAATCAAGGAAAATATATGAAAAACAATACAAAGATTTTGAACCTGGTGCCATTCCAAGAAAATAACATACAGAAAACGTACTTCTAGCATATTTTCTTCAAAAATCGAGGACACTGCGAAGCTCGACCTTATATGGTCTCAGTATTGAATGGTCAAAGCGATCCTCCAGGTTAAAAACAATATTGATAAATTTTCCAAACTAATATCATTTTTAAAAAGAAAAGATGATGGGTACAAACCTAAGAAATATAAAATTTTGACTTCAGAACAAGTGGATAATTTTGACGTTTTAAATAGATAAGTTGTCAAAGTTTTAATATAACAAATATTGTGTTTCCAGCAATACTTTTGGTATTTTTATTGGTACCACAGGGTTTAAAATCCCTTTTAAAGGGATTTAAAGCATTTTAATCCCTCTGGTTTTATTGATCTAAAAGTGGCACTTTAGTCCCTAAAAATAGGGACTAAAAGCCTTTTTTACCTGCGGAGTGCAAAATAGTATATTATGAAACGATTATGTATTAATGGCCATTACACTCGCCATGATATGACAGTTGCATACACTATTTTTTCTATGACCATTTATCAATAAATGTTAAACTGAACATTTATTTAATTTAGCAACAGATAAATAAATTAAATTCTTTATCACTAATACCATATTCTGATATAATTTCTAATTTAAATATTATTGAAAGTTTTAATAAAAATGCAAATTTTAGTAAAAGAACTGTCAGAGTCAGATCATTTGTATTAAAAAGAGGCCACTTGATTAAAAAAGTATGGGTTTTATATTGGCTAATAACGCGGTTTCATAATGAAAATTTGTATCATGAGAAATATTATTATGAAACATATCGAAGTCATTTAATTTGAATATGTATTAGATTACGGAAGTAGAAAAAGTATGCACAAAACTTGAAATCTTCATGAAAGTGTAAAAGAAATAAGTAAAACCGAAATAAAATTACGTACAAGCCCCTGTATAGGGACAACAAATCGTTTTCGGAACTATATTAGTAAGTCCTTGTTTTTCTTAGAGACACCCTGTATCTTGTATTTTTCCCAAACCCAATTATTTGATAAATATAGAGATGTGCCATGAGAATGTTTTCAAGGGAATATTTCCGGAGAACGGTAAATTACCGAGAATATTTCCCAGCATAAATTCTCGAGAATTTGATTTTAGAAAAAAAAAAAAATTACTGGAAAATTACCGAGAATATTTCCGAGAACGAGAATATTCTCGGGAAAATTCATATTCTCCGAGAATTTATGAGAATTTACTGAAATTAAAGGTCATTTATTTTAATGCCGCTATTGTATCATAGAAGGAGCTTGAAGCATCTTTATTTCTTCTCTGTGTTGTTTTAAACAACTTGTTTAGACATGTTATTTTATACAATGCGTTTCTAAGTTGTGTTTTATTTATAAATAAAGTTACTCGAAAATAATGGAAATAAAAATTTAATGTGTCTTTATTTTGACTAAGATGCGTAATCACGTTAATTTACAATTTAAATATTTTCCAAATTAGGTATTGTGCAGTGCTATCTTCTTATTTTTTCAGATCAAACTGTTGTAAAAACTACTTTGGGTAAAAAAATATGTTCTTCCAATTTAGGCAGTCAAAGAAAACATAAAATTCTCCAACATATAAAATAAATTCTCCAAAATTTCCGATAAATTCCCATTTTTCTCAGAGAATATTTCCCAATAATAAATTCTCGAGAATGTTCCAGCTCTGCATCTCTTTATTTTTTCAAATAAAATTATTGTAAAAACTACTTTTGGTAAAAAAATATGTTCTTTCAGTTTATGCAGTCAAAAGATAAAATTCTCCAACCTATAAAATAAATTCTCCAAAATTTCCGATAAATTCTCATTGTTCTCGGAGAATATTTCCCAAAAATAAATTCTCGAGAATGTTCCATCTCTAGATAAATATATTCAAATGTTTCATGTGTGATGTTCTGATGTTTTATATCAATTATTTTTGCAAGTAGGTAAATATTTTAAGGTCTACTTATATGATTTTCTTATAAATTTCACCAATTTGTATTGTTTTTATTACTATAACATTATATTAAAAGAAGTAGCTGCATGCACATTGGGTATCATGCCTAAATTATTGCCATATTTTATTCTTAAATAAATACAGGGTGGTCATCAGTCGAAAACGAAACAAGCCCGATTTTTCATATTTATCGTCCCTTAAGAAAAAAATCGCTTTGACACGTGTATCTTGTGTGGAAGGGGGAAACCTTTTGCTTATATTTTCAACCCTCTAACTTCAATCCCCTAGGGGATCAACCCTTAAAATTTAAATGGAAAGAGGAGTTTTGCGATACATCATTTTAAAGGTCACATTGAGTATCTTAAGATCCTAGAATATTACGTAATTATTCGCCCTGAGAACAAAATGGCCGCTAAATGATGTATCGCAAGACCCCTCTTTCCATTGAAATTTTAAGGGTTGGTCCCACCCTCCCTAGGGGGTTGAAGTTAGAGGGTTTAAAATATAAGCAAACGGTTTCCCCCTCCATACAAGATACAAGTGTCAAAGCGGTTTTTTCTTAAGGAACGATAAATAATATGAAAAATCGAGCGGAGAGTTTTAGAGAATCAAGCCCTAAATATTCGAAAAAAGAATAAATATAAAAAAGATACAATCCAGCAATTATATAAACTTTTAATGCAGTTTTCTTATTTGTGTATAACAAAAAGTTTTCAACTCGTATGTACAGGGTCTTTGATTATATTTACGTGCTATCTTGAAGCCTTTATTTTTGAAGATAGAAAAGAATGTTTTATATAAAAATTTTAGTTTTGTTCCATATTATCTTTTGAAATTATCAGTAAAAAAATATCGCATTCAAAAAATGGAAAAATATAGGCAACTTCAATTTTTTTAAATGGAACACCCTGTATATTATGCGCTACAACGAAAGATCTTTTTTTTCTGATTTCAAATACATATATATATTGATGATATTTGGGTGAACCATTTTTGAGATATTTTAGCTTAAACTATAAATAAATTGCAAAAAAATTTCATATTGGTATCAAGAAAGCCTTGGAAACAAGCAAATTGTAGAAAATAACTAAACTATAAATTTATAAAACATAACAATTTTATTGTTTCCATGGCTTTCTTGATACCAATATGAAAGAAATTCTTTTGCAATTTATAGTTTAAGCTAAAATATCTCAAAAATGGTTCACCCAAATATCATCAATATATAGTTGAAATCAGAAAAAAAAGATATTTCGTTGTAGCGCATAATATACAGGGTGTTCCATTTAAAAAAATTGAAGTTGCCTATATTTTTCCATTTTTTGAATGCGATATTTTTTTACTGATAATTTCAAAAGATAATATGGAAAAAAAACTACAATTTTTATATAAAACATTTTTTTCTATCTTCAAAAATAAAGGCTCCAGATAGCACGTAAATATAATCAAAGACCCTGTACATAGGTACTAGGTACAACTATAGGTAAAAAAACTGCATGTAATTTACTGTTTAAGCGCATTTTTAGACCTTTGTTTGCGATATTTTTATTGTATGTGATTTAACACACGATTTTAAGGCCTAAATTATTCGTGTGTCACCACAGACATGTACAAATTATTTTCCAAACAAATCGCAAAGAATTAAACTCTAAATGGCGAGCCTGAAGTTTAGCAGGGTTTCTTATATTGATAATTGTGTTACCTACTAAATGCATAACCTCCTGATACAAAATTTTTATTATACAGGGTGTTACAAAAAGATGTTAAGAAATTTTAAGGGCAGACTCTACATCTAAAAACATGAAAATAAGTTGATATAAACATGGATCCTCAAAAGCTTCTTTTTCGAGATACAGGGTGTTTAACATTTTCTTTTTAATTTCTCGAAAATGCGTTAAGATATTGACATGAATTTTGGTACACTCCAGTATGTAATCAAAGGGTACCTTTACGTGCAAAAATTTATTTTCTAGTGTACCTACTTACATCAGTGGCGTGCGTGCTGAAAAGTCTATATTTTTAGCGAAAACAAGGGCACGCCACTGATTTTTTTGCAACATTGGCTCTTAAAGCCCAATTGATTCTACGTAAAAAGTGTCTCTTGAGCTTTTTCGCTCTGACGCACCGTTTTTGAGATAAAAATTAATTTATTTCTTACAATAAAAACAAGTAATGAAAATGATTTTTTTAAGGTTAAGAACAGTGCTTTTTGATTTACGTTTATAGTGAATGCTGCAAATGGCTTCTCCGCGCTTCAATACATGCTGTAAATCGTCTTCGCATATTTCTCGTAACTCTCAGAATACTTGAAGTGTGAAAATATTACCTATAATAATAAAAAAAATATAAAAAATTAAAAAAATATCTCGAAAAAGAAGCATTTGAGGATCCACGTTTATATCAACTTATTTTCATATTTTTAGATGTAGAATCTGCCCTTAAATTTTTTTAACATCTTTTTGTAACACCCTGTATAAAGCTTAGTAACACGATTTCTCTTTTATCAAAATTAAATTATTAAACATCTATCAGATTTCCATGATGACAATATCAATTAATTTTGGAAGAAATTAATAAAAATTAGTAAGCAGAATATTTTTTGCCCGAAAAACAAAACAGAAATTAACCATTTAGTGGTCCTGGCCTCGAAGAAAAATTATAAATAATTTTTATGTAATCAAACCTAGCCGGAACATTACTTTGCATTGAAATGTAATAGATGATAATAGCTAGAGTTTTTTTTTAACAATATCACTTACCTTTAAATGAACAACCAAAAACCCTCGCGGAATAACACACTAGAAGTGTCCCTCTGCCCCGAAAACCACGGCTTTCTTTCAAAAATCCTTCGAAAAAACTCGATTTTCGAAATTGCAATCTACTCCTCGCGTAAATATACGCCGGCCGGTGCGTGAACGAATACGTAATAAATAAGCCGGTAAAACGATTGCCGCGACTTACAGAGCAGAGAATCCGCGGCCGATTGCCGACTGTTTCGGACTTGAGTTGCTGCGATGCTCGTGCTAAGGTTTTTTCGATTCCACTACCACTCGGATTGATAGGCTCGATTGTCGATATTGATTTTTTTTACCTTGTTAGTGGTCATTTTAAAAGCAGTCACAAAAATTTAAACAATCTGGAGATGAAAAACAATAAGACGTTAGAAAAAGAATAGCCTAAAATGATTTCTAAAGCAACTTTTACTGAAAAAATAATGTTTAGTTAGCTGGGATTTTAATTTTTTTGCCCAGCAGCAACATCAAGAACTTGGGACTGAGGTATGTGAGGAGCAGGGTGTCTAGAGCCCCGATCTTTTACCGCAATTCTGTTATAAGGTTGAGGGTTTGTGTCCTCTGACAGGGATAGATATACATACAGTCAACTTCGGATATAACGAACTCCGCATATAACGAACGACCGGTTATTACGAACAAGAATTATGTTCCGGCCAAAACGCCATAAGAATGTATGTATTTTTGTTCGTTAATAACGAACCCGGCTATAACGAACTATCGGCTATAGCGAACCCTATTTTGATTAGTTTTTTGCTTGTGGAAGTTCGGTTATAACGAACTGTCGAAATTTCACGTACGTATCACTTCCATATTCGTAAAGTAACGGCCGAGAATAGCAACCATAGATAAGCGACAAAGACAATACAAAAGTGAATATGGACTTCTGTCTATACCGCATCATTAGTGTGACGAAATATCTTTCTCCGTTCAATATTGTGGATACGTGACTGCCCAAGGTCAGCAAAACTGGTTACCCTAAATATCAGCCAAATTTGCAAAAAACTGACACTGCTTGCAAGAAACGCCGCTGGATACAAACTATACTGCTAGTAGCCCTTAACTTACCCTGTAAATTTTAATCTGTTCTTATGTCTAGTTTTCGAGAAATTGTAAAAATTAAGTTAGCAGCCAAATTTGCAAAAAACTGAAACTGCTTGCAAGGAACGCCGCTGGATACAAACTATACTGCTAGTAGCCCTTAACTCACCCTGTAAATTTTAATCTGTTTTTATGTCTAGTTCTCGAGAAATTGATAAAAATTAAGTTAGCAGCCAAATTTGTAAAAAACTGAAACTGCTTGCAAGGAACGCCGCTGGATGCAAACTATACAAGCTAGTAGCCCTTAACTCACCCTGTAAATTTTAATCTGTTCTTATGTCTAGGTTTCGAGAAATTGTAAAAATAAAGTAAGCAGCCAAATTGGCAAAAAACTGAAACTGCTTGCAAGGAACGCCGCTGGATACAAACTATACTGCTAGTAGCCGTTAACTTACCCTGTAAATTTTAATCTGCTCTTATGTCTAGGTTTCGAGAAATTGATAAAAATTAAGTTAGCAGCCAAATTTGTAAAAAACTGAAACTGCTTGCAAGGAACTCCGCTGGATACAAACTATACTGCTAGTAGCCCTTAACTTCCCGTGTAAATTTTAATCTGTTCTTATGTCTAGTTTTCGAGAAATTGTAAAAATTAAGTTAGCAGCCAAATTTGCAAAAAACTGAAACTGCTTGCAAGGAACGCCGCTGGATACAAACTATACTGCTAGTGGCCCTTAACTTACCCTGTAAATTTTAATCTGTTCTTATGTCTAGTTTTCGAGAAATTGTAAAAATAAAGTTAGCATCCAAATTTGCAAAAAACTGAAACTGCTTGCAAGGAACGCCGCTGGATACAAACTATACTGCTAGTAGCGCTTAACTTACCCTGTAAATTTTAATCTGTTCTTATGTCTAGGTTTCGAGAAATTGTAAAAATAAAGTAAGCAGCCAAATTGGCAAAAAACTGAAAGTGCTTGCAAGGAACGCCGCTGAATACAAACTATACTGCTAGTAGCCCTTAACTTACCCTGTAAATTTTAATCTGTTCTTATGTCTAGGTTTCGAGAAATTGTAAAAATAAAGTTAGCAGCCAAATTTGGATAGCTGGATAGCCACTGCCCTTAACTCACGCTGTAAATTTTAATCTGTTTATATGTCTAGTTTTCGAGAAATTGTAAAAATTTAGTTAGCAGCCAAATTTGCAAAAAACTGAAACTGCTTGCAAGGAACGCCGCTGGATACAAACTATACAGCTAGTAGCCCTTAACTCACCCTGTATATTTTAATCTGTTTATGTCTAGTTTTCGAGAAATTGTAAAAATTAAGTTAGCAGCCAAATTTGCAAAAAACTGAAACTGCTTGCAAGGAACGCCGCTGGATACAAACTATACTGCTAGTAGCGCTTAACTTACCCTGTAAATTTTAATCTGTTCTTATGTCTAGGTTTCGAGAAATTGTAAAAATAAAGTAAGCAGCCAAATTGGCAAAAAACTGAAAGTGCTTGCAAGGAACGCCGCTGAATACAAACTATACTGCTAGTAGCCCTTAACTTACCCTGTAAATTTTAATCTGTTCTTATGTCTAGGTTTCGAGAAATTGTAAAAATAAAGTTAGCAGCCAAATTTGGATAGCTGGATAGCCACTGCCCTTAACTCACGCTGTAAATTTTAATCTGTTTATATGTCTAGTTTTCGAGAAATTGTAAAAATTAAGTTAGCAGCCAAATTTGCAAAAAACTGAAACTGCTTGCAAGGAACGCCGCTGGATACAAACTATACAGCTAGTAGCCCTTAACTCACCCTGTATATTTTAATCTGTTTATGTCTAGTTTTCGAGAAATTGTAAAAATTAAGTTAGCAGCCAAATTTGCAAAAAACTGAAACTGCTTGCAAGGAACGCCGCTGGATACAAACTATACTGCTAGTGGCCCTTAACTTACCCTGTAAATTTTAATCTGTTCTTATGCCTAGTTTTCGAGAAATTGTAAAAATAAAGTTAGCATCCAAATTTGCAAAAAATTGAAACTGCTTGCAAGGAACGCCGCTGGATACAAACTATACTGCTAGTAACCCTTAACTTACCCTGTAAATTTTAATCTGTTCTTATGTAGGGATGTAACGGGTAGCCCTTTTTAGGATCCGGCCAAACCGGGTACCCGGTCAATTAAGACCAATTAAGACCCGGCAAAACCGGGTACCCGGCGGGTACCCGGTTTTGGTCGGGTACCCGTTACATCCCTAGCAATAAATTCATATTTGGCGTTGCCGTTAATTGATAGACAATCAATCCCATTTTCGTGGTGGAAAATAAATTCATAGAGATTTCCTAATCTAGCAAAGCTTGGTAAAAAGTTTCTCTCAGCACCTGCCTCAACAATATTTAGTTAATGGTTGTTTTCAGAAGCGGGTAATATTTATGAAGAAATCCGAAACCGACTATCCTCTGAGAATGGTGAAATGTTAGTTTATCTTCATCACAATTTGCCATTAATTGATTTAAGTTATTAAATTTTTAACAAAGTTGATTGTTATAACCTTTTAAAATGTGTTTTTTACGTATTTTTTCATTTGTGTTTCAGTTCTTTTATGCTTTATTTTACCAAAAACAGAAAACAAAATAAAAAAACCGGGTACCCGGCCGGGAAACCTGATACCCGGCAAAACCGGGTATCCGGCCTACGCGGGCGGGTACCCGGTTTTGGTCGGGTAGACCGAGTACCCGTTACATCCCTATTCTTATGTCTAGGTTTCGAGAAATTGTAAAAATAAAGTAAGCAGCCAAATTGGCAAAAAACTGAAACTGCTTGCAAGGAACGCCGCTGGATACAAACTATACTGCTAGTAGCCCTTAACTTACCCTGTAAATTTTAATCTGTTCTTATGTCTAGGTTTCGAGAAATTGTAAAAATAAAGTAAGCAGCCAAATTGGCAAAAAACTGAAACTGCTTGCAAGGAACGCCGCTGGATACAAACTATACTGCTAGTAGCCCTTAACTTACCCTGTAAATTTTAATCTGTTCTTATGTCTAGGTTTCGAGAAATTGTAAAAATTAAGTTAGCAGCCAAATTTGCAAAAAACTGAAACTGCTTGCAAAGAACGCCGCTGGATACAAACTATACAGCTAGTAGCCCTTAACTCACCCTGTATATTTTAATCTGTTTATGTCTAGTTTTCGAGAAATTGTAAAAATAAAGTTAGCATCCAAATTTGCAAAAAACTGAAACTGCTTGCAAGGAACGCCGCTGGATACAAACTATACTGCTAGTAGCCCTTAACTTACCCTGTAAATTTTAATCTGTTCTTGTCTAGGTTTCGAGAAATTGTAAAAATAAAGTAAGCAGCCAAATTGGCAAAAAACTGAAACTGCTTGCAAGGAACGCCGCTGGATACAAACTATACTGCTAGTAGCCCTTAACTTACCCTGTAAATTTTAATCTGTTCTTATGTCTAGGTTTCCAGAAATTGTAAAAATAAAGTTAGCAGCCAAATTTGCAAAAAACTGAAACTGCTTGCAAGGAACGCCGCTGGATACAAACTATACTGCTAGTAGCCCTTAACTTACCCTGTAAATTTTAATCTGTTCTTATGTCTAGGTTTCGAGAAATTGTAAAAATAACGTAAGCAGCCAAATTGGCAAAAAACTGAAACTGCTTGCAAGGAACGCCGCTGGATACAAACTATACTGCTAGTAGCCCTTAACTTACCCTGTAAATTTTAATCTGTTCTTATGTCTAGGTTTCGAGAAATTGTAAAAATAAAGTTAGCAGCCAAATTTGCATAAAACTGAAACTGCTTGCAAGGAACGCCGCTGTATAGAAACTATACTGCTAGTAGCCCTTAACTTACCCTGTAAATTTTAATCTGTTCTTATGTCTAGGTTTCGAGAAATTGTAAAAATAAAGTAAGCAGCCAAATTGGCAAAAAACTGAAACTGCTTGCAAGGAACGCCGCTGGATACAAACTATACTGCTAGTAGCCCTTAACTTACCCTGTAAATTTTAATCTGTTCTTATGTCTAGGTTTCGAGAAATTGTAAAAATTAAGTTAGCAGCAAAATTTGCAAAAAACTGAAACTGCTTGCAAAGAACGCCGCTGGATACAAACTATACAGCTAGTAGCCCTTAACTCACCCTGTATATTTTAATCTGTTTATGTCTAGTTTTCGAGAAATTGTAAAAATAAAGTTAGCATCCAAATTTGCAAAAAACTGAAACTGCTTGCAAGGAACGCCGCTGGATACAAACTATACTGCTAGTAGCCCTTAACTTACCCTGTAAATTTTAATCTGTTCTTGTCTAGGTTTCGAGAAATTGTAAAAATAAAGTAAGCAGCCAAATTGGCAAAAAACTGAAACTGCTTGCAAAGAACGCCGCTGGATACAAACTATACAGCTAGTAGCCCTTAACTCACCCTGTATATTTTAATCTGTTTATGTCTAGTTTTCGAGAAATTGTAAAAATAAAGTTAGCATCCAAATTTGCAAAAAACTGAAACTGCTTGCAAGGAACGCCGCTGGATACAAACTATACTGCTAGTAGCCCTTAACTTACCCTGTAAATTTTAATCTGTTCTTGTCTAGGTTTCGAGAAATTGTAAAAATAAAGTAAGCAGCCAAATTGGCAAAAAACTGAAACTGCTTGCAAGGAACGCCGCTGGATACAAACTATACTGCTAGTAGCCCTTAACTTACCCTGTAAATTTTAATCTGTTCTTATGTCTAGGTTTCGAGAAATTGTAAAAATAAAGTTAGCAGCCAAATTTGCAAAAAACTGAAACTGCTTGCAAGGAACGCCGCTGGATACAAACTATACTGCTAGTAGCCCTTAACTTACCCTGTAAATTTTAATCTGTTCTTATGTCTAGTTTTCGAGAAATTGTAAAAATAAAGTTAGCATCCAAATTTGCAAAAAACTGAAACTGCTTGCAAGGAACGCCGCTGGATACAAACTATACTGCTAGTAGCCCTTAACTTACCCTGTAAATTTTAATCTGTTCTTATGTCTAGGTTTCGAGAAATTGTAAAAATAAAGTTAGCAGCCAAATTTGGATAGCTGGATAGCTACTGCCCTTAACTCACGCTGTAAATTTTAATCTGTTTATATGTCTAGTTTTCGAGAAATTGTAAAAATTAAGTTAGCAGCCAAATTTGCAAAAAACTGAAACTGCATGCAAGGAACGCCGCTGGATACAAACTATACAGCTAGTAGCCCTTAACTTACCCTGTAAATTTTAATCTGTTTTTATGTCTAGTTCTCGAGAAATTGATAAAAATTTAGTTAGCAGCCAAATTTGTAAAAAACTGAAACTGCTTGCAAGGAACGCCGCTGGATACAAACTATACTTCTAAAAAAAAATAGTAGCCCTTAACTTACCCTGTAAATTTTAATCTGTTTATATGTCTAGTTTTCCAGAAATTGTAAAAATTAAGTTAGCAGCCAAATTTGCAAAAAACTGAAACTACTTGCCAGGAACGCCGCTGGATACAAACTATGTACTTGTTTTATTCTCTGCACTTCGGATATAACGAACGCCCTGCTATAACGAACTGTTTAAAGATCCCCTTGATGGTTCGTTATATCCGAAGTTGACTGTATTTGCAAATACAGTACGTTTGCGGATGGAGCTTAGAAGAGGATAAATAGACCAAATTTAGCAAGGTACGTAAAAATGTCACACCTGAAAAATTTAATTTTTTATACAGGGAACATAAAAAATCCGAACACGTTATTTTGCGTCAGAGTAAACATAGGTACCTTGTTCATTATTTTATACCAAAAGAACAAATATGAAATATTACCCGAGAAGAATAAATCGATAATAAACGAAACAAATAACCCAATATTTTTTTTCAAAAAACATCTCTTTGGAAAGTAAACTTTTGCGAAAAACAGTTTTTTCGAAAATGGATTAACGAAATTTTTCAAAAATATTTTCTCGAAAACATATTTCGAACATACATTTTTTCAAAAATGTCCTGACCGCTTTTTCAAAGATGCTTTTTAGAAAACGGATTTATGAAAAATTTGGAAAATATTTTCTCCAAAAACTCGTATTTCGAAAGTACATTTTTTTAAAAACAATATTTAAAAAATTAAATTATGAACTTTAGTATGTTAACGAGAAAGACAAAAAAAGATCCTGAGCAAACCCAAACGAACCTTTTTTTGGGTTTGATCAGGTTTTCTTAGGGTTGGTACGTTACTTTCTCGTAAATTACTTTTTCAAAAAGCCGTTCCTTAAAAAAATTAATGCTATCCGAAAAAATTTAATTTCAAAAAAGATGTTCTCTGAAAAAATGTATTTTTGAAATGTGCTTTAAATTGATTTTATACAAATGGTAAATGGTACTTTCGTTAGTACTCGTATATCAACCCGAATGAGCAGAAGGCATAAATAAAAAAATGCTACAATATTTACACTTCCATATTAATAAAACAATTTACCCTGTCGCGTCTAAGCTAAGATGACCAACTCTTTTAGCTGTGTCTTTTTTCAACAAATATCTTTTGTGATGTTAAATTAGGTACATTTTTTCGAAAAACAGCTTCTTCGAAAATATATTTTTTTAAAAAGAACCTTTTAAAAATACATTTCCGGGAAATATCTTTTTAAGAAAACAGTTTTTTTTAAATTTAAATTATGAATGAATGAATAAATGAAATGTCAATGAAAAAATGACAAAAAGATCCTAAACTAACCCAAAACGAACCTTTTTTGTGTTTCGTCAGGTTTACTTTTCCTTGTATTTGCTAAGTTACTGTAGTAAATTATTTTCAAAAAAATGTTGTTTTTTAATATGAATATTCGAAGTCTCTTTCCAAACAATGTTTAAAAAATGTTCTTTCTAAAAACATGTTTTTCTGAAATAATTTCTAATGTTTAAAATAAAAAAAAAATTTGTAAAACTTACTACCATTTTAAAAATAGTCCCGAATTATGAATCACAAATCCCTATCGAAATAAAAGCCGTCCCATCAACATCTCATCTCTTATCATTGCGAGTGCCTCTCCGATGTTGCCGAATGTAGAATATGGTCAGATTATACAATAATATGACTTGGAGTAATACAAACTCGGCACATGCTACAGGTATACAAAACAGAAATAGTGAAACTCGGGAACTCGGCACAGAGTTTAAAAGATACCCTTTTAAAATGGCTAAATTCGCCACATGAATAATTTCGTATGCTTTTGCTTGCTAAAAATACAATTATGTAATCTTTATAACAAATTTTTTTTTTCAGTTATATAATACTTCATATCATAAGAAAAACATATTACAAATTATAATTTTAATTAATGACAAACATAATAATGGGATATTATTTAGACATAATTATTGTAGTTTTAACAAATTATTATTTTTGTATTCAGTAATTTTAATATTAATAAAATCATGACGTTTCTTAGTGGCAATAGTTTTAAATTTATGAATTTGGATAATTCTATTGCAGTTGATATAGATTTTGGTTTCTACGAGTACCTACTACATTACGAAGTGCATTTACAAAAATAAATAAAGAAAGATGCGTTTGGTACATGGATGCATTGGTAGTTTTATAGTGTTTTTTTTAATTAAATAATAGTAAGTTTTTTTTATTTTGAATTTAAGATGCTTATATATTATTATAAAGTTAAAGTGATATTTAAACAAAATTTGTATAAATATATATTTTTGAACTTTGCACTAAACTTTGAACATGCCTTTTAAAGTACACCAATATACGTGATGTAATAAAATAGTCTAGTTTATACAGTACCATACATAAAGTTGGCACTATAATAGTACTTAAACCTTTTTATTTCTGATTTCTCAGAAAATTCTAGTTTTGATAAAAGTTTCTGCATGTATAAAATACGCCTCTGGTGTTATCAAAATTTAAAGTTAATTATAACAACAACATTCGAAATGAAAATTTCTGGAACAACCCAAATCAAAAGCTATAGAAAAAGAGCATGATGTGAATAGAAATTAGGTGTAAATTTCGCAAAAACCGAACTTTAATTTTATCCAAACTACGCATCCTACAAGAAAGCTTCTGTTCCAAAAATATTCCTTTAGACGAATCACATTCTTTTTATTTTTTGACATTTTGTATATTTGATTTCAATTGTGATAACGTTAAAAATGGTTTTTATGTGTGCAAGAACTTTTATCAAGAATACCCAAAATTTTCTTAAAAATCGGAAATGAAAATTTTTTCCATATGAACTTTATGGATGCCGCTGTACATATAGAATAATAATTGTAATAAATAATAAATCCACACAATCAGTGAATCATCAGTTTTAATTTTTCAATAATTTTTTGATTCAATAAAATTATTTAATTAAGAAAGCCTTGTTTAAAAGACCTACGCCACTGGTATGTCGATTTCCAGCAACTTAAGGTACACTTTAGAACATCACCGCTGAGGCAGCGCGCTGCCGCTGCCAAGACTGCGCGCTGCTATAGCGGTAGCGATCCGTAATCTGTACTGCTCCACATGCAATTAGAGGGAATAAATTTCGAACTTCACTGCCGCTTCTTTTGCGGCGCCACCAATGTAGCGGCAGTGAAGTTCGAAATTTATTCCCTCTAATTGCATGTGGAGCAGTACGGATCGCTTACCGCTATAGCAGCGCGCAGCCTTGGCAGCGGCAGCGCGCTGCCTCAGCGGTGATGTTCTAAAGTGTACCTTAAGACAGGAATATTTTAAATCGAGACAGAGCACGCGTGATGTCTTCATGCCTACGACGCTCGTGACTTTTTCTTGCTTGATTCTGGATCACATTTTATTATTTCGCTTATACTATGCATAGTCCCTTCTGAATTACCACATTTTTATATTTTGCTAAAAAAGTGTTTTTAAATAGAATACTAATAAAAGACAAAACATGTAGTGATAGACGCCAGTCAAAACCAAAACATTTTGTGAAAACATTAATACATAATGCGAATTCACAAGGACATGTATTTTTAAATTAATATAAAATTTAAATCAGACCTCATCGCGGCGGCGAGAATGTATAATTTTAACATGATCCGAGTTTTTAAAAATTAAAATTATTGTATTAGGTTTTTAGTTTTGTCTAATTAACTTTAATTATATATGCATATAATGTTTATTCAATTAATGGAGCAAATAAACGAAAATAAGTAAAAACTAGCAAGGTAACCTCGGTTAGCTTTGGATGAGAAATTGTTAAATTTACACTGATTTTTTGGTTTTTATACAGTGTGTCCCAGGATGGACCTCACTATACTTGTAAACATTCCTATTTGACATTTTAGAGGAAAAGTAATTATTTATAAAAAGTTTTTCTTATGTAAAATTTCGAATTAACATACAGGGTCGTTGCCCCTACCCCATATGTTAGGATGGTTTCTGGACACGCTGTATAAACCTACTAATGTATAAACCCGAGTTTATCAACAGTTGTTCGCATATTCGTCATGGGAAATTTCCACTGGTAAAAAAAGTGTTGCTTTCCACACTTGATGCATGAATAACTATTCTTTTTATTGAGAAAAGTTCATGACTTACCAATAGTAAGAACATAGGTATTGGGTAACCAATCTGCTACTTTCATATTCAGCATCGAAGAAACACACTTTTCCACAAGTAAAAACAGTAAAACAATATGCGTGAAGAGTTTAAAGCTTATACAAAAGAAATTTCTCTATTGTATTGCCCCTTAAATTCTGCTTGTCTTGTAGTTTTCGATAGGTACATAGAAGTGTCAAAACGTTACCCCCAAAAACAGCCATTTTTTGACAATCAGTCTCATGGCCAACTAAGGAAAATTCAGATTTTGCATAAAGTTTGTATCAAGGCCTTGTCGATGTGGTGCCAAAGTGAGACAGCGTTTATGCACTCAATTTGCATAGCCTTCTTCGCTTTCCAGTTGAAGAAAGATGTCATTTATTACATTATATTCAATTTAATTGGAGAATGATGACAGAAAAAAACAATTGAACAAGAATTCACCCTGTTGGTAAGTTCCATGGACAGTTTACACCACAACATGTTTTAGCAGTCACAATATTCATCTTGTCTTTCCTTATAATCACGGAGGAATCAGATTTCTTGCTATCCGTGTTGGCGAAAGTGCATTAGAAAAAGACAAACCTTCTTCGCTTGTGAATGTATTGCTGGTTATATACTTTGAAAGATTCAAAAAGATCGCAAAATTTTTTTCTTTCCTGATAGAATTCCCAACGGAATCCGATTTCTTTCTATCTTTGTTAGCAAAAGAGGCATTAGTAAAAGGCAAATAAAAACGATGTTGTTGCCAATGTTGCCGCCTGTTTGTGGAATTTCTGGTTGTACATAAAAAATAAATTCCTAATCTGGCACAATACTTAGGGCGAGTTTTATGATTTTATGGCAAAATACCTTTGTTTTTCCTGAACACAAGCAAAATTTGCAAAAATCTCGTTTTTATTAAGCAAAAACAGTGTCAGCATAGCCACATTAACCTTATTTTATACTACTTAAAATTGTTTCCTGCCCCTCTCAGAAACAATAGTCCCCCTAACCAATAACTTGCAATAAAAGAACTGAAGAAAGTTTTTAAATAAATAAAGAAAAAATAGCAAAAATGAGTAAATATATTTAGTAAGACAAACAATTTATAATAATGTTAAAAAATATTCCCTGTTTTCAGATATATAATGGAAATGGATCTATCAACCTGCGAACAGTGACGTTTGTGTGAGTTACAGATGCAATAAAAATTATTAAAACGAATATACCAAGTACTTTCACAAGTTTTAACTGTCAATGTTGAAAGCCTTAGTTCCAGGATAGATACACTTTGTGCTGGTACTGTGACTTCACCTTTAAACTGAAACCAAACGTTTCTAGGGCGCAATTGTCACTCCTTTCTCATTACCTAAAGAAATCTGTGATACTCTTTGTTCTGAACTTTATATCGGGTCGGCGTTCCTGTTACTCATTCCCATAACGCCCGGTCCAAGTAATGTAAAGGACAAATATGTACCTTGCGTGATATTTCAATAGTTGTTAGTCAGTCGCAGATTCATAGAACATAGGAATTTAACTACTTTACTATATATATATATATATATATATATATATATATATATATATATATATATATATATAATAAATGTAAATGCGAAGATTTACTTCTTCGCTAGTGCAGCGAAAAGGCCGTGAATGAAAAATAAAAATAATGAGGACTATCTTATATATATATATATATATATATATATATATATATATATATATATATATATATATATATATGTATATATATAATGTACTTTTAAGATATATATTTACACTGTAAAAACGACTTATGAGACAGGTTTCAAATAATATGTCATGGTTATGTTTCTCATAACCTAACTTTCTACCAGCGGAAAAAATTTTACGAGTATGAGAAAGAAGACGGGAGAAAAAATGAGAGAGTAAGAACATGAGAGAGAGAGAGACATAATTGATCTATCCGTTGTAAAATGGATTTCTATCCTCAAATCAAACTGAATATGGTATAGTGGAATAATTTCACACTGACGTACACAAATGGCATCAATCGTCTATAAAGCTACCCAAACACGATCACATATCACATATGTACATTTACGGGAAACAGAGGCTATGGATTAGATATCAAAATAAAACGCTCTTTTATATATAAAAACAATATAATTTAAATTTATTTTACAAACAATATACATAAGCAAAGAATATGATAATATAAAACAAAGCAAAAATATTTTTTAAGTCTTATAGACGGAACATAAAACTATGAATAATAAGGACTGGGAAGTATTAAAAAAATCAATTACTTTTCAAATCTTTTTTCCCAAGAAAAAATACTTTCATATACAGTATTCTATATTTTCCAGATTGGAAAAGTAACTAGATATTATATATCAACAATGATAAATATTTTAGGGTTCTTATGACTAAAAGAATTTGGAGTTCCTAATGGATTTCAGATAATATTTTTATCTATAGTAATAGAGCGAACAAGTTCTTAATATTTATCCACTGAAAAAAAAGACGAAAACGTTTGTTAGGGTACAAGTCGTCACCAAGAGTAAAAAGAGTGAAAAACAGAGATCTGACGACCAACGAAAATGCTCTGGGGTCACGAGAAATTACTAAAAAAAAACACTTTGTCTATGCAGCGCTAAACTAACAAAAACAGGATGGATTATTACTTTCCCTGTAACTTTTTAAAATTTTATATTATTGCAACTAAACTGCACTTTTGTTAGAATATATTTTGGTTCTTATAATTTCGTTATTATACGTCTTATATCTTATATTTGATAATTTTCCTTTGTCGGAGTTGATATACCCAACGCTTCTTCATAGCCCGAAGCAGACTTTTTTGTTTTAAGTTTTCCTAAAATGCAAATAAATAAAGCTTATTGTCATATAGACCACTATACAGCAGTAGCAGCTGGTGAAATTTTAAAGTTTCTCTGTAGCTACTTACGGGACTCAAGCCAAGTTCAGGGTTTTTGATAGTGAGCCTACTAGGAACTAATAATAATAATAATATGTAATAAAGTTTATTTAAATTAATTACAATTTAAATATGTTTATATATATATATATATATATATATATATATATATATATATATATATATATATATATATATATATATATATATATATATATATATATATATATATATATATATATATATATTATAAATAAACTTGATAAAACCCCCGAAGACGTACTTGTTGGGGGCAAATCTTATATTTAACATTACATTATTTAAATATAAAGTATTCACTTGAAAAAAATATATATTCAAATACATACACATACAATTTCTATTTTAGGACAAGAGAGATCCTTATTTTTTAACCCTGTCAAAGCAAAAATTCATTTTTTTTCGCAAATTACACAATATTTGTTTTCTTTACCAAAACATTCCTAGTAGACTCACTATCAAAAACCCTGAACTTGACCTGGGTCCCGTGAGTAGCAACAGAGATATGCAACTTTAAAATTTCACCAGCCGCCACTGCTATACAGTATGTCCACGGATGGGGTAGCCAAGAGGACAAATGGACCAAAACGTACTGCTGTTTATGTTTTTAACAGTCAAAATAAACTTCTTTAGATACTTACAATGGTAAATGTAATTCCTAAATAAAAAATCAAACGTGCAAAAAATAATTATAATTCATTCTTACCTTCTTTTTCCTTGCCCTTGGATTTTTTCTTATCTTTCTTTACTTTTTTATTTTTACTTTCGGTCTTATTTTCCTCTTCATTTTCTTTGTCTAATTTTAGCAGATTTTCTACTTTCTCTTTTTTCCTCTTTCCAGATTTATGGTGCTTGTCTTCTTTTTTGCCTTTATCTTTTCCTTCCTAATCATAATAATAATTATTATTTATTTTCTTTAAATGTTAAGAATAATAGTAAAATTTTTGATTCAAGTCCATGAGTAGATAGGAATGATGAAATCATTTTTTTTTATTTATTTCTATGTAGTTTTCGAAAATAAAGATATTAAATCTTAAATTAATAAACTCCCGATATAAAACTTTATCCAGAAATAAACAATTTAATGGTCAGCAACAGTGCTTTATAAAGTAATTTAATAAGTTTTATTTTGTTTACCTTTTTCTTTGACTTCTTCTTTTCTTTTTTATCTGTCTTTTCTTTATCAGGCTCATTGCGTTCTTTCTTCGTTAGTACATCACCTAAGGGTGGGCTGAAAATAAATCAAACATAATAGAAATGATAATAATAATTAAATATAATAACGAACATTACGTTTTATTTTCTACTTACAGATCAAGATCTATATCCAGCGCTCTATGGGGATCATCCAGTCTGTGATGATCACTATCAGAATCAGACAGAGTAGCTCCTTCAGGTAACTCTAAAACTTGTTTAACTTCTACTGCTTGCTCCGCGTCCGCATTTTCGTCGGAGGAACTAAAATGGCTATAAACAAAAATATGTTTATCCCAAAAAAAAAATGTACAATTTTTTCTTTAAATCGGTTGACTGGCCATGCATTTCCTTCAAGTCATACTTTCACAGTCATCCAACAAATCAATCTCAATATTAGTTCAAGTGTCTTTTTTTAAATTTTACTGTATTATTAACGGTTGGTCGAGATAGTTGAGTTTATAAAGATTGTCTCGTTTCCCGAATTGAAAGTATGACGGTACAAAGATATGCCAATATAACGTGATTAGATGTAGAATGCTCATTTTCAAAACGGTGCAATTCGCCGCAAAGCAAATGTCTTTATTGGCAGATTTGATGGAAGGGTTGATACTAATGCAAGTGTGACACATTAGCAACCATTAACGGATACGAACTAATAGGTAAGTCCTTATATTATATATATATATATATATATATATATATATATATATATATATATATATATATATATATATACAGGGTGATTCACGGTCGATGGTAGGTTAGACGTTTATGGAGAACGGAACGCGGGATTTTTTTGAAAATTTGGCAACGTGGGTAATTAGCTATGCTCTGTCCATCTAAAATATTTTCAGCATTGCGACGTTGCCGCTTCTATCAAAAAGTCCTAGCAACTTTATTTTTTTAAATGGAACACCCCATATATTAATAAATTTTTAGAATCGCTCTTTTATTACAATACTTTTTTGTTAATATTACCCTATACCTATCTCTATCGGTTTTCGAGATAAAAATTAGTTTGTGTTAAATATGGTCCAAAACATGGCCCTAATTACACGTAAGTAAATTAGTGCTCTCAATTCATGGAAAGTTGATATTTTGGCGGTAGTTTAGACAGACCCGATGTATTTATTTTTCACCATGAAATCGACTCCATATCATACAGGGCGTGCTAAGATTACTATTATTTCCGTTGTTCATAAAAGGGGTCAAATGTTCGTTTTTTTAAATGAAACCCCCTGTATATTAATCAATAAATTGAAAGACGAAGAAAAACGCTTTAAGATGGTACATCATATTCCTATACCTAAATCATCAAGTTTTCTTAATAAAAGCGCTTTTTTGTGAAAAAAAAAATAAAGACTTTAATTTTAAGTAACCATGGATATCAAACATCAAAATATCAAACTTACGACATTTTGACGACTGTGTTTAAAAAAATCTCCCAAAATGAACGCAGATAATCATTATTCAAACGAAGTTCTTATGAAATTATTTATTTTACACGGACAATGTGATCAAATCATTGCCAGAACTTGCAGAAAATTTAACCAAATGTA
Source organism: Philopedon plagiatum (assembly GCA_963971165.1). Taxonomy (NCBI): domain Eukaryota; kingdom Metazoa; phylum Arthropoda; class Insecta; order Coleoptera; family Curculionidae; genus Philopedon; species Philopedon plagiatum. Next base: position 101,411,881 of record OZ020193.1, read on the forward strand.
TCCTGAATTGACACAAATGAACGAAAGGAAGTTTGTAAGATTACAAAATAATTTCATTAACTATGGCTCAAATTTAAAAGCGCCTCTAACATTACCAAAACCTGTTACTTCAAATGAAGATAATATTGTCAACGTTTTGGCATATTTTTATGCATATCCAGAGGCTTCCATTCGTAGTGCAGAAAAAGATTTGGGTGTATCATATGCTTCAATACAACGAATTTTGGGAAATCACGAAATGCATCCGTTTAAATTTACTAAAGTGCAAGCCCTCAAAGCAGAAGACTTTGAACGTAGAGTGCATTTTTGCGAAACCCTTTTAATACGTATACAAGAGGATCCGGAGTTTTTGTCAAAAATCATTTGGAGCGACGAAGCAAAATTTACAAGGGATGGGATTTTTAATAGAAGAAATAAGCATTTTTGGGCTGATCATAATCCTCACGTGACAAAAGAAATGGGATTTCAAGAAAAATTTGACCTAAATGTTTTTTGTATTTTAAAAAAGCACAAAATTAGCTTTTTTATTTATGATGCCACTTTAAATGCTGAGAGATATCTCGAAATACTAAGGACGACTGTTACCGATTTCGTCGAAAATTTATCTTTAGAGGATTATAGGAATTCGTGGTTTCAACTGGACGGAGCGCCAGCTCATTGCACCCAGGAAGTTTCCAGGGTACTTTATGAAATATTTGACGATCGTTGGTTTAGGCGCTTAGGGCCGTGGGATTGGCCACCGAGATCCCCCGATCTCACGCCGCTTGACTTTTATTTATGGGGTGTTTTAAAAGAAAGAGTGTACAGTACTCCAGTGCCTACCAAAGAAGAACTGCGACGGCGAATAGTTCGGTGTATTGAAGATCTGGATCCCCATGAAATTGAAAAAGCAACTACGAGTCGCGTACAAAAGCACATACTAAAATGTTTAGAATGTAATGGACAACATTTCCAGCATTTATTGTAAAAATTTCTTATTTTGTTTACAGTTTTGTTTTTTGAACCTTCCTAATTTTGTTATTTAATTTATTTTCATATGTTAATGAAATTATTTTGTAATCTTACAAACTTCCTTTCGTTCATTTGTGTCAATTCAGGATACATTTGGTTAAATTTTCTGCAAGTTCTGGCAATGATTTGATCACATTGTCCGTGTAAAATAAATAATTTCATAAGAACTTCGTTTGAATAATGATTATCTGCGTTCATTTTGGGAGATTTTTTTAAACACAGTCGTCAAAATGTCGTAAGTTTGATATTTTGATGTTTGATATCCATGGTTACTTAAAATTAAAGTCTTTATTTTTTTTTTCACAAAAAAGCGCTTTTATTAAGAAAACTTGATGATTTAGGTATAGGAATATGATGTACCATCTTAAAGCGTTTTTCTTCGTCTTTCAATTTATTGATTAATATACAGGGGGTTTCATTTAAAAAAACGAACATTTGACCCCTTTTATGAACAACGGAAATAATAGTAATCTTAGCACGCCCTGTATGATATGGAGTCGATTTCATGGTGAAAAATAAATACATCGGGTCTGTCTAAACTACCGCCAAAATATCAACTTTCCATGAATTGAGAGCACTAATTTACTTACGTGTAATTAGGGCCATGTTTTGGACCATATTTAACACAAACTAATTTTTATCTCGAAAACCGATAGAGATAGGTATAGGGTAATATTAACAAAAAAGTATTGTAATAAAAGAGCGATTCTAAAAATTTATTAATATATGGGGTGTTCCATTTAAAAAAATAAAGTTGCTAGGACTTTTTGATAGAAGCGGCAACGTCGCAATGCTGAAAATATTTTAGATGGACAGAGCATAGCTAATTACCCACGTTGCCAAATTTTCAAAAAAATCCCGCGTTCCGTTCTCCATAAACGTCTAACCTACCATCGACCGTGAATCACCCTGTATATTATCTCTGCGAAACTGCAAAATTGGAACTGTATAACTCATAGCATACTGGTATATTTAAATCTAAATATGAAAAATTTGTAATAAGAACATTTTGTACATAGGTAAACCTACCTTTCTGACTTTTGATGTTTTTTCTTCTTTTTACTTTTCTTTTTAGGTTTCTTCTCCTTATTGAGTTTAAGGTACTTATCGGATCTTTTGTGACCCATCACCTTCAGGGGTGGTAGATCGAGATTCAGTTCCGCCACTGGGATATTTTCAATGGCATCGTTTTCGTTGCCATTACTGCTCCTTCTGTCTGAAGAGAGGGATCCTTTGAGGTAATGAGGATTGTTTTGTTGTTCGTATTTTCGTGCATCGCGGCTCTAAAAAGTTAAGAAGTAACGAGTGAGTCATATTTTGAGTTATACCAGCAGTACAAGGGACATTTTTTGAAACGCCTTAATAAATTCTTTTTCTACCTTTTTAATGTCGTCTTCAGTTGGCTCATATTGATATTTGTCAGACTTCCCAGTGAAATCGAATTTTTCAGACTTCACAAACAAATTCTCAGTATTTTCCGGTTCGCTCTCAGATTCCGACGACTCTACTGGCTCATTTATCCACGCCTCTAAGTCTAACCTATATATAAGATAATAATAATAAAAAAATAGCTGCTAATTTAGTACACTATTATTTAATTTAAATACTGGAACATAATATTTCTACTATTAAAAAATAAATTATGTATTGCATGAGAAAACTTTATCATTATTAATTTTAGAAAAGCTCAACTGACCCGAAAATGTTAATCACAAATAAATAAAAACCTACCCATCTGGCACAGGAACCTTCTTCTGTGCCTTTGGTGCTACTGGATTTAGTTCACCACTAAACAAATTTAAAATCTCGCTACCTATTAACTCACTGGGTTCAGGTTCCTCTATAGAGTCCATTAGTCTAGAATTTTTTCCTAGAAAAAGTATGTATTGTATGTAATATGTACCTACCTTAAACAAATAGTTTAATGCTGTTAGGAAAAATAAAGAATATGAATAGAATCAACGACATACTTTGCAAATACCTGCTTAAATACTACCAAAAAAACACATACTTATAAACTTACTCGCCTGTATTTCTTCCTTAACAATATTTATGATAATCATAGCGGTACTCGCTCTTTCTTGCACCTCAAGCTCTGCCGATTTTATACTGTCGCTTACTTTGTCCAAAATTAGATCGCATAGCTCCAGAATGTCGTCGTATCGACCTGCCATCTCAAATTTTTCCATATTGTGAGCAAAAAGTTTAATAATGTTGTGAATGAAAACGGACTCGATGTGTTGAGGCAGAGATTTGTATTTAAGCATACATCGGAGAGTGCGTTCTGGATTTTCAAGTTCGCTGAAATTTAAAAAAAAACTTTTGGCTAAAACTCGATTGGACACCGGTGTCGGGACAGCAATAGATCTATTTCACAATTTTTAATTAACCAGATATTCGATATTACTAACCACTGTCGCGGCCGAAAGTTTATAGTTAGTTAATAACATCAGTACCTATAATGTCACTACGTGAAAAATGTGAGGTATTCGGTATTTATTCGGGTAAAAAAACGACCTGGTTGAGATAATTCGGACCTGACAGAAGAATTCTGTGGGGACAAAATTACAACCAAAGTTCTTACTCTAGATTCAGGGGAAGTCTCTGGCAGTCGGGATGGCTCTCCCAGACTTCTTGAGAAGCTACGGCGCATTTACGGATACATTTACGAACGAAACATGAACCTAATAATTGCTTTCTGAACACATAAACACAAACAACCAATGACTGTTACTGTGCAATGCCACAACACGACACGATAGAAGACGGGTCAACGACTGCATAAAACGTAAACTATGCACAGCACAAGTCTTGCCGATTAGCCGGTGTGACGTCACAGGTCGAACTACACTATTTTTACAAGGTATTATCTCCGTTATTGTTTTGAGTAGAAAAGTGCGGTTTTCACGAGTGTTCTTAGATTTTTTCCTTTATTTTTCAAAAAAAAATGTCTTTGGATCACACCCCCTTTAAGACAAAAAATGTCAGATTTGGGGCCGTCAGTTTCGTGTCAATTTGTAGTTACAGAACTACGAATTATACACGATTTATAAAATAATTCGGTAAAGCCGCTAATAAAAGTAATATTTAAATATATTTAAAAAATATAAATACTTTTTAATAGTGAAAAATCAGGGTAAAAAATAAAATAATTCGCTAAACACGAAATGTACCTCAAAAAGACCTTAAAGCAACTAATTTTTAAAACGATAATCTCTAACACGAAACGCTATTAAAATTATACTGAAACATCCTGTAATTTACAAAAGCTGAAGTTTCCATGCATTTAATCTTACCTTACCTAACAAACTCTCCAGTTAACCACGCAGCGGCATACAACACTTCTTGCATAATAGTAAATTGAGAAGTTGACGTGTACACGTCAAGTAATTGAGCCATTTCCGCTACTGCAAATGACCTTATGGCTTGTACACGGATGCTGACATCCATCAATTGGGAAGCAATCACATGTCCTGAAAAAAACCCTGAATTTATAATCTCTTCAATAATCCCCAATCCCACTTCTGATCGCGTGAATTCAGATTGAACAGACCCGGTCGCCGCTGTTTGTCCAATACATTACATGGTTAAATTATATATCACATTTACATTATTTATACCTTGTTTAGATCCAAATTCCATTTGTGCTAGTTCAACTAAAACAGTTATATACCACTCAAAGTTAGTAATAAACTGATAGTTGTTTTGAGAACAAATAAGAATTATTTTGCTAAGTAGTTCATCCCTGTATACTGTTCCCTCCGCTTTGTCCATGTGTACCATTAGTTTTTTTACTATTTCCATTAAGTTCTTTTTAGATACCTAAAATATAAAGAAAATTAATTAATTTAAGACAAAATATTTGTAATATAAAGTATGCTACCCCGAAGACGTACTTGTTGGGGGCACATCTTATATTTAACATTATATTATTTAATTATATAAATTATTCAATTGAAAAAAATAATATAATCAAATACATACATACAAATTTCATTTTGAGGGCAAGAGAGATCCTTAGAGAAAAATAAATAAATATTTTTATATTATACAAAATAATATCAAAGTAATTCCAAAAATTTCTGTAAATCGTTTGTTGATAATATCCAAGCTTTTATTTCAATTTTATATTTTTTTAATGATACAATTCTTTTAATATTTACTGGTAAATAATCGTTTAAATAAAAACATAAATATTTTCAATTTTTTTGTGCTTATAAATTTATGTATTTTTGGTTTAGTGGAAATTTCATTTTTATGACGCGTGTCATGGTTATGTTTTTTAAATTGTATTTGATTTTTATTTTTAAAAACATATATTAAAATATAAATATTTTGCCTAGTCTATTTCTTTGTTTCTGAATATAAATTTCTTTGAAGGATAAAAATAGTCTTTATTAAATATAATTTTTAGAAAATTTTTTTGTAATACGTCTATTTTTTTCATTAAATTCTACTTATTCCTCCCCAACCTAAAATCCCGCAATTCAAATGAGTTTTAACTAATGCATAATACAATGTTTCTAAGTGTTTTATATCCAAAAAGGTTTTAACATTTTTGAATATTGGTAGCAAACTTCTTAATTTTTTTAATTAAGTAATCTACATGTAAATCCCAATTTAATTTACTGTCAAAAAGTATTCTCAAGTATTTAATACTGTTAGCATTTAATATCTTATTATCATCGTCTATTTAAAAAATATGGTATAAATTTCATCAACAGTAAAAGTAAAACTTTTACTAATTGTAATTTCGACATGATATAAAATAATGTATATATAATAAAATAAGGTATATAATATTTAAAAAAAAAACAGTGGTGAAAGTTTTATCTTTGTAATTCAACATAATATCATGAAGTACGCTACACATTTTACCAAAAATACTAATAATACGTTTTACCAATTGTAATTTAAACACAATACAATAAAGTATGTTACACACTTTATCAAAGGTAATAATACAAGTTGTACTAATTGCAATTTAAGTTTTACCACCAGAGTCGGAGTGGTTTAATATCGGAATAATTTTGGAAAAAAAATCTTGTTAAATTACGAATGATCAAAACATTGTTTATTGATTTATGTAATTCGATTTATTTGTACAATAAAAAATGATTACTTAAATTTAATTATATATTTAATTCGGTTTCGCTGTCACTGGCATTTTCATCTACATTAAAAACAAGTGGCTATGTGGTATCACATACATATTTCTTCTTAATATTAAATGTTTCTAGAATTTCCAGAAGATCACATTTTTTATATGTGTATTTTCCAAATAAATGTCATTGTATCACAGTATATTGCAGGCAATAGGTCAACGAAAGAGCTTGATACGAGCTTTACCAATTGTATTTTAAACATAATACCATAAAGTATGTTACACGTTTCGTCAAAAGTAATAATCCCAGTTTTACTAATTGTAATTTAAACATGATTATAATAAAATATCCTACAAATTTTATTAATATCATCAGGAAAAGCTTTAGCAGTTGTAATTTAACCTTAATACAACGAAGTATATTACCTACACATTTTATCAAGAGCCGTAGTAAGTTTTACCAATTGTAATTTAAACACTATAAAAGGTGTAAACGCATCAGTAAAAGTTTTACTCATTGTAATTTAAACATAATACAACGAAGTATGCTACACATTTTATCGTAAGCATTATTAACTGACATCATACAATAAGATATGACTCGCATTTTATCAAAAGTATTATTTTTATAGTGATACAAATTGGAACAACAAACATAACAAAATTACAAAAGATTTTAAAATAGTTAAAAATTGGTTTGATAATAACTTATTAACAATTAATTTAGACAAAACAAATTATCTTACTTTTAGTCTAAATCAAAATAATAACACCTCAAATGTGGATAGTATTAAAATAGACGATGATATTCAAATTTTAAAAGCTAACAGTGTTAAATACTTGGGAATAATTTTTGAGTTGGGATTTACATGTAGATTACGTAATTAAAAAATTAAGAATTTTGCTACCAATATTCAAAAATGTTAAAACCTTTTTGAACATAAAACACTTACAAACATTGAATTATGCCTTAGTTAAAACTCATTTGAATTATAGGATTTTAGGTTGGAGAGGAATAAGTCGAATTTTAGTGACAAAAATAGAAGTATTACAAAAAAGATTTCTAAAAATTATGTTTAATAAAGACTATTTTTATCCTTCAAAGGAATTATATTCAGAAACAAAAAAATGGACGTTAGGGAAATATATATTTATAATATTTTAGTATAAGTTTTTAAAAATAAAAATCTAATTCAATTTAAAAAACATAACCCTGACACGCGTCATAAAAATGAAATTTCCATTAAACCAAAAATACATAAGTTTATAGCACAAAAGAATTATAAATATTTATGTTTTCATTTAAACGATTATTTACCATTAATATTAAAAGAATTATATCATTAAAAAAATACAAAATTGAAATAAAACTTGGACATTAACAACAAACGATTTAAAGAAATTTTTGAAATTAATTTGATATTATTTTGTATAATTTAAAAATTATTTATTTATTTTTCTCTAAGGATCTCTCTTGTCCTAAAAAAGAAATTGTATGTACGTATTTGAATATATATTTTTTTCAATTGAGTAATTTATATAATTAAATAATTTAATGTTAAATATAAGATTTGCCCCCAACAAGTACGTCTTCGGGGGTTTTATCAAGTTTATTTATGATATACATATATATATATATATATATATGCCCACAATAATTCTCCTCTCTTTTATATATATATATATATATATATATATATATATATATATATATATATATATATATATATATATATATATATATATATATATATATATATATACAGTGACCGGCAAAAAGTTGGACACATATGGGAAAAATTTTTATTATTGGAATATTGAAAAAACTTTTTATGCCGATTGTCTCTGCATGATGGGTAACCTAAAAATTCATTTTGACATTTGTTACGTGATTACTCGTTTGCCGGCAAAATTGAAAAAAATATATATTGTCATGGAAAACTGGTATTAGGTGACAAGATATTGAAAAAAGTTATTAGAAAAAAGTGTTTAGATTTTAATTTTATACTCCTTGGCAAAGTCTGGAGCCAAAATTTTTTAAAAAAATATTTTACATTTTTTGAAAAAAAATGTACAATATTAGTTTCATATTCCCATGAATTTAATAAAAATGTGTTAAATGATCGAAAACCAAGGTAATAACCTATTATCTCAACATTTTTGTTATTACTTAAAAGATTTATTTGATAAAATTTAAAATTTAGCTTTTTTCCATGTACTTGGGTGTGGCCAGGCCCTGTATCTGGCAACCATATTTACCATTTATAGTTACTTCTGGAACAATATGCTTACGAAAGACCGTTTGCTCTAATTTTGAAGAAATTTTAACGTGTCTACCAAAATGGTTGCCAGATACAGGGCCTGGCCACACCCAAGTACATGGAAAAAAGCTAAAATTTAAATTTTATCAAATAAAACTTTTAAGTAATAACAAAAATGTTGAGATAATAGGTTATTACCTTGGTTTTCGATCATTTAACACATTTTTATTAAATTCATGGGAATATGAAACTAATATTGTACATTTTTTTTTCAAAAAATGTAAAATATTTTTTTTTTAATTTTGGCTCCAGACTTTGCCAAGGAGTATAAAATTAAAATCTAAACACTTTTTTCTAATAACTTTTTTCAATATCTTGTCACCTAATACCAGTTTTCCATGACAATATATATTTTTTTCAATTTTGCCGGCAAACGAGTAATCACGTAACAAATGTCAAAATGAATTTTTAGGTTACCCATCATGCAGAGACAATCGGCATAAAAAGTTTTTTTAATATTCCAATAATAAAAATGTTTCCCATATGTGTCCAACTTTTTGCCGGTCACTGTATATATATATATATATATATATATATATATATATATATATATATATATATATATATATATATATATATATATATACAGGGTGATTGATGGTGAGTGGCCTATTAGAAGTTCTGGCGAACTAGTCAACGGATCACTTTGAAAATTTGGTAGTTTACATAAGTGGACATGACCTTTCTTTTAAAATTATTTTTGGCCTTGCGGTGTTGCCGCTTCTACTGAAAAGTATTAGCACCTATGATAATTTAAATGGAACACCCGGTATATTATATTTTTTTTAGAATCCCTGTTGGTTTGTTAATAAGTTTCGTTAACATATTCCTATGTCTATCTAGTATCGTTGTCGAGATAATAATTATTTTCTTCTTTTTTTCTCGGAAAACATGGTAGTCAATAAGGGCTGATATTTTTGAACTCATGACAGATAGGACACTAGAATTTGGTGGAGAGCTAGGTAATACCACGAGGCTATTCACTCGGTGTCCAAATCGTAGTTATATTTGTACAGGGTGTTTCAAAAATAAACATATTTTGATGGTTTGGAAAAATGATTAAAAGTACATTTTTTTAAATGGAACACCCTGTATTTTAACCGCGGTCCTAAAAGCTCTGTAAATTTCCTATCTTTCAATATATCATGTCCCTATACCTATCTCGAATAGTTTTTGACTTATTAGCATTTATTTGGACAATTTAACTATTACAGATAACATTCACGAGTTTTTAGGAAAATTTGAAAAGTAGCCTTTGGAAACTGTTGTTTTTAAATGGATGACACTTTTCTATTATTTATTCCGTTTCGTTGTCAGTTGGTTGCCGTACTTGAAAATTCTAATTTAAGGTTTTAAGAGAAATGGAAGAAAACAATAATTATTCAAATACAGTACTTATGAATTTATTTGTTTTACATGGTCAGTGTGATAAGATCATTAGTCGTACTTGTAGAAAATTCAATGAAATGTATCCAAATTTGCCATCAATGAACAATAAGAAATTTAGACAAATTTTAAACAATTAGTAAATTCTTAAATGCTTAAAATTACTTAATCATATTTAAGTTGTAGTGTACATAATAATATTTTTTTGACTTCTAACAAAATTACCAAGAAAAAAGTAAAAAACATTTAATTAGTTTTTAATAAATGTTCAAAACGTTGGCCGTTGACATCTAAGCATTTTAAAATTCGCTTGTTTACACCATGTCCAGTAGCAAGTCTAAGTTCACCAGCATCCAAATTTTGAAATGCCCGATTCACCCGATCTTCTAACTCTTCCCTTGAATTTACCGGTGTCTTGTAAATAATATTCTTGAGAGTGCCCCAAAGGTAAAAATCCAGAGGTGTTAAATCTGGGGACCTTGCAGGCCAATTCCAAGGTCCCAAACGCCTGAACCAACGATCTTCAAACATTCTCTGTATTTCCGCACTAACTTCGTCAGTGCAGTGAGCGGGAGCCCCGTCCAATTGGTACCAGCAGCTGCGATACTGGGCGAGAGGAAGGTTGTCCACGAAATTTTCGACAAATGTAGTTAAAATTTCTAAGTATTTTCTGGAAGTTAAATTTTCATCATATATCAAATATTGAATTTTGTTGTCCATCATTACACAAAAAACATTAAATCGAAAATTTTCTTGAAATCCAGTATCTCTCGTTACATGAGGATTTTCCTTCGCCCAATAATGAATATTTTTCCTATTAAAAATTCCTTCGCGAGAAAATTTTGATTCATCAGTCCAAATGATTTTCCTTAAAAATTGTGGATCTTCCTGAATATGAACTAACAAGTTTTCGCAAAATAAAACTCTTTGTGGACAGTCCTCAGGCTTAAGACATTGAACTTTGGTATACTTATAATCATGCATATTATGTTTAGCCAATATTTTTTGCACGCAGAAATAGGTTAAGCCCAAATCTTCTTTGGCACATCTTATTGAAGCCTGCGGATAGGCATGAAAATAAGCCAAAACGTTAATTTCGTTGTCCTCACTAGATGTTACAGGTCTGGGTAAATTTCTGGGAACTTTCAAGGAAGAACCAAAATTTTTGAAATTGCTTTGAATTCGTCTAAATTTCTTATTGTTCATTGATGGCAAATTTGGATACATTTCATTGAATTTTCTACAAGTACGACTAATGATCTTATCACACTGACCATGTAAAACAAATAAATTCATAAGTACTGTATTTGAATAATTATTGTTTTCTTCCATTTCTCTTAAAACCTTAAATTAGAATTTTCAAGTACGGCAACCAACTGACAACGAAACGGAATAAATAATAGAAAAGTGTCATCCATTTAAAAACAACAGTTTCCAAAGGCTACTTTTCAAATTTTCCTAAAAACTCGTGAATGTTATCTGTAATAGTTAAATTGTCCAAATAAATGCTAATAAGTCAAAAACTATTCGAGATAGGTATAGGGACATGATATATTGAAAGATAGGAAATTTACAGAGCTTTTAGGACCGCGGTTAAAATACAGGGTGTTCCATTTAAAAAAATGTACTTTTAATCATTTTTCCAAACCATCAAAATATGTTTATTTTTGAAACACCCTGTACAAATATAACTACGATTTGGACACCGAGTGAATAGCCTCGTGGTATTACCTAGCTCTCCACCAAATTCTAGTGTCCTATCTGTCATGAGTTCAAAAATATCAGCCCTTATTGACTACCATGTTTTCCGAGAAAAAAAGAAGAAAATAATTATTATCTCGACAACGATACTAGATAGACATAGGAATATGTTAACGAAACTTATTAACAAACCAACAGGGATTCTAAAAAAAATATAATATACCGGGTGTTCCATTTAAATTATCATAGGTGCTAATACTTTTCAGTAGAAGCGGCAACACCGCAAGGCCAAAAATAATTTTAAAAGAAAGGTCATGTCCACTTATGTAAACTACCAAATTTTCAAAGTGATCCGTTGACTAGTTCGCCAGAACTTCTAATAGGCCACTCACCATCAATCACCCTGTATATATAACATATTTAAATTGTAATTAATTTAAATAAACTTGATTATTATTATTATTATTATATTATTAGTAGAACTATTACCAATTTGTAGTTTGAACATGATATAATAAAACATGTCACACATTTTATCAAAATCATTAATACCAGTTTTACAAATTATGTTTTACACATAACAGAATAAAGTATACTACACACACACACTTTATCAGAAATACTAGCATATGTTATACCAATTCAAATTTAAACATGATACAATTATTAGCACAAAATGATTACTTACCATTCCATACAATAAATCCAAGGCCCTAAGTCGAATTGATTCATCCTTATCTTCCAAACATTGCAGAATCAGATCTTTATGTGCCTGCACACTTTTTGGATGTGTTTTTAAAATTTTGGACATAGCAAGCAATCCTAAGTACTTCACTAAAAATAAAATACAAAAATCAATAACATTCTTCCTTGTTGCAATACTTAATCTGAGAAAAAATCAATCAATGAAACTTGAGATATGTAATATCTAATTACTTACAATTTTGATCTGAATCCTCTATCAGTATCCTCAATTTTTGGACACAAAGTTGTATGCTTGCAGCGTGATTTGGCATTCCTGAGGAAATACTTATTAACACTGCAATTACAGTGTTAATACATTCATAAAGTAAACTCATTGCAGAAGTACTACAAACAAATAAATTAATTAGGTACAGTAGCGATGAAAAAATCTTACACCTAATTCAGTCTAAAGCAGCGTCTCCCAAACTGTGGGTCGCGACCCACTGGTGGGTCGCAAGCTGGTTTTTGGCGGGTCGCAAACAGTGTTTAAAAATGTTTTTAAGTGATTCTAATCTAAAGCCTGTTGTTTTTTTGTTCGAAAATTCACGTGTGTCGCAAGAAATTATCATTTTTCGAAGTGGGTCGACAAGCAAAAAAGTTTGGGAAACGCTGGTCTAAACGTTTCTTAATCGAGTTTTTGTATGGGACTCGTGAAGTGAATTACATAGATGTATGATTTTATTGTTGACCGCTGTAAAATCCAATATTACTGAGCTACAATAAAAAAATGGCGAAATCTGTATATTGCAAATAGGTAAATAAAGCTTAGAAACCTACCTGTGGATAAGATTTGTGAGAGGTTCTATCAATTTTTTACCTAGCCTAGGTTCTAGCGGAGTAAGAGCACCAAACTACAAAGGTGAAGAAGTGACCATTAGCAGAAAAATTAAATTTTAATCATTTTATAATATTAAAGGGCAAAATTACACATACTTTAGACTTCAGCTATTATTAGTCAAGCTGCCCACCGTGAATAACACTCCAGTGGCATTATATCGCGGGGAATTCGGCCGCAGCAGCAATTCAGTTAAGCTCTGCCATCGTGCGTGGTGTGTACGCTCACTTGTTGATTCTATTTTTCTATCGCGTCGCTGTGAATTTGGTAGTTCGTAATATGCTGAAAGTGTGCAGTAACACGCGACTGTTTGCGCATAGTGTTAGAAAGTTTATATGGAAATTTCCTGATTTCAAATATAATGGGTCGCAAATAATATGTGTACATCTGTAGATGTCGAACGGTAGTTTTCTTTATATAAAATCATATTGTCGCCGCATCGGACATAGCTTACGGAAGCGAGTTTAGAGACATACGCCATGCTGCAAATGTTTATCTGAGCCAATCCGGATTTTTAATGCTAACTGGGTGAGTATTACACATTATATAAAGTATTATTATCACTTATACGTAGTTGCTTATACAAGTCTGTCATCTCGTGCCGCATGGCTAAAATGAATTTCAAAAAACTGAGAAAGAAATGATTTTTGATTTTCCTCTTTTTTTAATTAATGACTTTCATGTAATTTTAATCTGTCTGTGCTATTGTGTAATAAATGTAAATTTAGAATAATTAAGTAAGTCATGACGCTTGGTTTTCGATCCCACTCTGGAGGACTTCACTGATTCCCTAGATAATACTTTAACACCGTTAATGAACATCCTCAACTAAGTTTCTCCCTGAAGATGAAAATAAATATTTTCGAAAGCTTGGAACAACTTTAAAGAGTATTCTTTCATTTGCTGCGCAACCCAATATTACTAGTTCACTTCCTAACTAGTCAGCAACGACTACCCTCTATATATATATATATATATATATATATATATATATATATATATATATATATATATATATATATATATATATATATCGTGTGCTCTATATATATGGACACGTAATTGGTGTAATTCATATTTAAAATGTTAGCAAAAGCTTCAAACAGGGTAACCTGCATTTTTTTTTCTTAAGAAGTACCTTGTTATCATATTCATTAAAGGTGTAGTTAATTTCCTTCCAATTATCGGTTCCACAAGTGTGAAAGACCCAAACTAAACGTTGAAATATTAATAACAATTTCTTTATTTAGGTAAAAGTATTTTTAACATACTCACCAGTTTGATAATTTTTATTAACATCCAATTATTTGTACTAGTTGTCATAAGTTTGAAGAAAACTGGAGCTAAACTTAAATAATTTTTGGGATTTTTTCTTGCCAATTCACAGACTACATTCACAGCTGCAGACTGAACGCCTAAAAGATGAAAATTCAACTTTGTATTTAGAATTCTTCAATTTAAAATACCAGTAAAAATTTAAGCTTCTGTGTTTAGTGTGATCTACAACACTAGAGTAGGCAAAAAACGTCATTCTAGAATACCAAAATCTACAGGGATAGAGATCCTTTATAGAGACCATAACCAAGGTTAAAAAGTTTGTTATAGGGAAGAATAAATGTTATACCTGGATCAGGATCTTCCAATTTTTCTTTAAGCCTTGGAAACGCAGGCCTTAAGGCTTCTGGGTATTTAAGAAAGACCTTATACATCATTAAAACAGCCTTTTTTCTTATGTAAGGTTTTGTCGAACTTAACTAAAAAATATACAAGAATATCAAGAAAGTATTAAAGTTCTACTGAAATTTACAATTATAAACATTACATTGTCTTTTTGATGATATTATGAAATTGTTAATTTTAGGTATCAATTCTCCACTTATTTGCTGTTATTTATTCCTATTGATTTTATTTTTTAAAACAATATTATTTTTAAAAATGGCCAAAGGTGCTTAAAACGTAAGTACAGACAGGAGATACCTAGGTATGGGAAATCTCGTAGTTTTCTCTGTTCTAGAGACTTTCAGGTAGAATTTTGCAAACACTGAAAAGCAACTTATTGGAACTTATTTCCATCTACTGATATTGACAAACTAGGCATTATATTTTTTAATTAGAGCTAAATGTATCTTTCAATATTGATTTTGTATATTAATAAGTTCTAATCCAAAGAATTATTTATATCACTTTTAACAACATATTGACCAAATCATTACAGACTGCAACGACGTTTAAATCTACGGATCTACATTAATCCAAGAGTGTAGAAATTAATCCTAAATTAGTATTAATCTTTAGACTACAGGTCGGTACACTTGGTCCCTTAAGTTTGAAGAAAAACAATTTCTCGGAAAGAAAATCCCAAAATGACCCTTATTACTATGGAAAAAGCTTCGCCGGACTATGGGAAATAAAATCATATTTTTTGGCCTAAATGCAAATTCGTTGTTCTTGTGCTAATTTAGGTATTATTTTCATTAAAATAACTAAAATTAAAGGAAACAGCATAAAGTTTTGTGGTCAAACTTGCAATTTGTTATACGGGGAAGCATAAAAGTAGAAAAATATGACTTATTGACTGATTACAAACCAAAATTTCAAGTCAATATAAGTAGCATGCAAAATAAAATAGGTGACAAGTAGGTATAGGAAAAAAACGGTTAGTAACAAAAAATTTTGTTCTGGAAAAAAATGTGGTCATATTTCCCATAGTGCGTTGTAAGGACAGATAAAAATGTAAATTAAAGAATAGGCATGAGTATTGTGAAATTATGAAGCAGAAACCCTGTGCAAATGAATGATATTTTGATTTTGCCACAGGTCAAAAACCGAATTTGGTTACTGTCATCAAAGAGTAACACATTAATTGATTACTGTTTGCTCTCCTTTTGCACATAGTCGATCAAAACATTTTTAATTTGTTACAAACACACTGTACATTCTTAAATTCTAAGAAACTTGTTATTGAATTAACACACAAACAGAAGTGCAAAATGATGTCTAAATAACAAAGTATATCAAAATAACTGTATAGGTTGGAGATGGACGACATGGGAATGCCAATGTACCTTCAAAAACTCCATTTAAAATTAGAATGCGATTATAGTTACTTACCAAAGTCAAAATGTCATTAGACAAATCTCTAGCTAAATCAGTACTGATATAACAACTTAGAGAAGTTAATGCAAGGCCGGCTTCATATTGATTTTGGGAATTTAATTCCTTTCGAATCATATTAGTTGTGAGCATAAGTAACTAAAAATATTTTAGTTTTAATAATATCTATTTTTGATATTAAGTACTTACAATAGTCTAGTCTAGTCTAATTTCTGTTTTTTTTCTATTTACTTATATTATTATTTAATTAGTACAATACAGATTAATATTTCCAATTATTATCAATAAAATTTAAAAAAAAAACCTAAAATAATACTTACAAAATCCATATAAATATTTTATTTGTTAACATTAAAGGAATATTGTCTATATCAATAACTTACTTCAGAATCACAATGGAAAGATTGACTTGCTGCTAAATATCCTATACGTTTAAGGGTAAACTTATTTGAACTCATAACTTCTATAATATTAAATCCAGCCCATGAGATGTCATAGCCCAACATTTGCAACTAAAATTGATAGACCGATGCAAACTGACATGCCAGGTAATAACTCCTCGCAATAAAAAGAATACTGTCAAAACAAAATTATTTGGAATAATGTTTTTAACTAGTTCTCATGCATATAATATAATGATTATCAGTCACACAAGCCCTGCATTTTATTTTAAAGGTTCTAGCACTTGCTACATACTCGCCAAGTGATCTGTTATTAAAATTTTGTAGTGGTCATCCGACCGCCTGCTATAATGTTCTCCAAATGCTTACCAGTAAATTATACAATGGAATTATTATTTGTTAAAACGTTAAATTTCAAGGATTCTTGCCTCTAAAACTTTTTTTTATTATTCACACATTACCTAACCTAAATTCTAACAGTTTACATGTTACAAGTTAAAATATTATGCACATAAATCCCTTACATATGTAAGCTTTGCAACAGCATTACTTTTGACTGATAAATTGTCTTGTCTAAGTTCCTGCTTGATATCTTCCATACACTGGGCAATATATTTAGCCTAAAAATAGTAGTAATTATTAGTAGTTAATGCCAAAATTTAATCAAATAACTAGTTTGTTCATATACCTGTAAAACATTTAAATCAAATTAAGTTTTAATCAAATTAACTCTGTACTCTGTACCTTCGTACATTTATTTTACAGTAAAATTTAGTACCTATGTTCCCAATAAACCTCAGTTAATGTTATACTATATTATAGAGAATGCAACAGTCTGCAGCAGTTTCCAACTACTCAGAGTCAATTACCTGTAAGGTAAATGGTTTACTAATTGAATCCTTTAAATTCACTGGCCCTACTCATTCGAAACTACTGCAGGAACAAATATAACTTCAGAGAATAAAATTCAATACAAGAACACTTGAAAGCAGCATATCTTCTGTTATGTGATAGCTACTATGTTATTATTAGTCATTAAACGCTGAAGAATGAAAATTCACTGAATATATAATGCAAAGTGTTACAATTATTTTTTTATCTACAATAATCTAAATAATGAACATACATGTGAATATCTTACCTCATTTTCCTTGTTGTTCCTAATTCCTCGAACTAAATCCGTTAAGTTTTTATCAAACATGCGTTCTATGTTTCCTTTTACTTTTTTTAAAGCCATTTATTTGAATTTAATGAATCTAGAAAAGAACGAGAAAGAACCCAAATGTTGTGACCATTTGTTGCTGATAAAAAGTGGGCAACTCTCAATAAATCACTCATACCTAACTATACAGAAAATATGCACTTAGAGAATGTTGTTAAACTTATCCATATCACAGAAGAGAATTATTTTTATTTGTTTTTTTCAAAAATATATTTTCTTATCACCTGGAACAGTCGCCACGTAAATGTCAAACTTTGACAGTGACAAATAAGACTTTAGTTAGGTCCGTTCGCTTATGGTGCACGAAACTGCACTAACCTACACTACATGAACAAACCTTCTACTTTTGACCACCTTTTGAAAAGCGTTTTCGGCAAAAATTTCTTAAGACAAGTAAAGGACTACCAAAAATATTTTCTACTGGTGTAAATAGATGAGAAAGGTAGAACTCCATTTTTGAATATAGATCAACTTTCAATAGAAATATTTTAAATAGCCCCTTGCTCTGGTTTGCTCGGAAAAATAAAGGGTTTGCTCTTGTTAGTCGAAGTTACGACCTAAAAAAATCGAATGGAATATGGAATATAAGAAGTATCGCTTTAATCCAGCTCGGAGCAGCTCTAAACTCTAAATTGCAATTTTTGTTATTAGTTTCAGAAGTTTTAAAGAATTTTATTGAACCAGAAACTGCTTTGCGTATACGTAAAGCCAGATAGGTTTTATTTTTAGAACATTTATAATATAACGAACCAAGTGCAAGGAACGAAAAGAGCACGCCCGGAGCGAAAAGAGCAAGCCCAGGCCAAACGAACGCCCCTTCACATACAGCCAAAACTGTCTTCTACTGACTTCCGGGAGTTGTCTATTTCTGCCAAGTGCCAACTTCTTTCTCTTTCTTACTTCTTTAAAGTCTTTCTTCTTCTAGAAACCATTTTTACAGTAAGTGACTCGTTTCGTGTCGTCCGACTTAAAAAGTGAGTAAATTTTCATTATTTTTGAAAAATATTATGTATTTTATAAAAGTACAGCAATCTCCTATTATTTAAAAAAGTATTTTTGGTAGAAAACCGGAAGATGATTGAAATATTTGTGGATTTAATAAACGTTTTTAGGTTAGATTACAATGTAAACATGTTTTTTTTTTACAAAATTTATGGTTTTTATTTTTGTAGATGCGTTACGTAGCTGCTTACTTGTTGGCCGCTTTGGGTGGCAAAGCTTCTCCCAGCGCCGCAGACATTGAAAAGATTCTGGGGTCTGTCGGTATTGAATCTGATGGAGAAAAACTAAAGAAAGTGATCTCTGAACTCAATGGCAAGTCCATCGATGAAGTCATCGCACAGGGTAAGCAATTTTCGATTGTTGGCTTATTAGGCAGAAATTTAATTGAGCAGTATAAGGGTAGAACAATTACCCAAATGGATATCATGACGTCTATATTTAGCTGTAGTTTTAATAAGTGCTTCTTTACTTAGTTTATTAATTTTTGAAGGTTTGAACAATTGTTAGAACCCCAGAACTCGATAGCTAACTTGCAATTTTCATAGTTTTTCTGCTGGTCATAAGTCATCGAGTTAAAATACAGATTTTCATGATGATTTAACCCAATTACCATCTTTCGCCTGAGAGAATATTGATGTATACATTTGCTTCTGATTTTTATTTACATATTACTTCCATTGAACGGTGCATATAAGCATATAAATTAATTTCATATTATATATGACAGGCCGTGAAAAGTTGAGCTCCATGCCTGCAGGTGGTGCTGCTGCCCCAGCTGCAGCCGTTGCAGCAGCTCCTGCTGCTGAGGAAAAGAAAGGTTTGTATTTTATAGAATTAGTTTTAAGTTCTGCACTTTTAAAACAATTTATCATTTTGCCTTATTAATTATATAATTTTTCCATGATGTTTTAACTTATTTACCATCTTTCGTCTGAAGATATATTGATGTATACATGTTTTCTGACTATTTATGTATTACATAAACGTTTTTTCATTGTTGGAAATAAAAACCTAAAAATATTTTTTTTTGCTTTACAGAAGCCAAAAAGGAAGAGAAGAAAGAAGAATCAGAATCAGAGGACGATGACATGGGATTTGCACTTTTCGATTAAAAGTGTCTTTTTACTTATTTATAAGTACAAAATATTTTTAATAAAATGACAAAAAAATGAGACTTGTCTTTTTTTCAAACTTTACAGACATTAACGATGAAATGAAAATGGTTTATATGACGAAAGCAATCCTGTATATTTGAAATTTTTGAAATCCCTATTTTCTCAAACATTTTTCGCTAGATTGACTTATCCGGCAATTTTTTTTATTTCATAATGCAAAAGTAGTCCATTCAAAAAGCTTATCTCCAAACAATTAGAATGTTTTCTGATCAAATTCGCCCTTAAGATAGCGATCAAACATCGCTCATAAAACGGGGCGATAGCTTCTGATGACGTAGTCCCACGATGAGCGATCAAAATTTAAGAAATAAATTGAGCGTTGGCATCACCGCAAAAATTTTGCGGGTTGGTCATCGAGGTTATGTTATCAAACTAAATTATAACAACGTATAGTTGACCTACTACACGCTGAGGTTTCGGTTTTACTATTATTCTGTTGTAGTTCAACGTTATATCTAAATACATTTGAGCACTCAAAAGTTTTAAAATAAAATTTAATTAGAAGATTAAAAAATGCTACCACAGTTACGCAAAATATAAACATTCCCCGTTACTACTGAGCGGTTGAAGCGGTGTTGCCGTATCCTGAATTTGATTCGCCACATTGCCCACTATGTTCAGTTGTTTTTCGTGGGGTGACGTCAGAGGGGAAATTGAATTTTAAACTTTCATATGTTTGTTATTATCTGTCCAACTAACGTAATTTTTTGTGCGCGTGTTTTAATTGACCGACTGTGCAATATTATATTAACGTATTTATCAGTGGCGGCTATTCAAGTGAGCGAGGTGCCACTTCACCAGAAAATCCCACAAATATAGAAATTTAATTTTATTACTTGCTGGCAGTTACTACTAGGGCTGGGCGATTATCGAAAAAGAATCGATTTTTGATTATTTGAAATAATCGATTATTTCCGATTAATCTAAATTAATCGATAAAATTTATATTCATCGATTAATTGAGAAAATAGATTATTGAACTCGTCGAAATTATGTCATTACTAATGACATAATGAAAGCAACTCCAGCGCTTACCACTTGCCTATCTTGAACACAATTCCGGCGGGTGATTTAAATTTTAGACCCGTAAAAATTAAAGGAGCGCGGATCGAAAAGCATCCAAATTATTTCGTTGAATACGTGTTTCTTAGTCGAGTTATGATTATAAAAAAGAATCGATTAATCGAAAAAATCGACTAATCGAGAAAATCGATTATAAATTGTTTTGTAATCGTTCAATCGATTAATAATCGATTATTTTGCCCACCCCCAGTTACTACCTATTATGCTGCACATAGTAATTAACAATAACTATATTTTAGTCCATAAGATGCGAATATTTAAATCAAAATCATATATTTCGGAATTTATTAAATAAAACAATAATTCAATAATTTGTTTATTTAGCTCATTAAATATAGAAAAAAATAACTATAAACTCATCCAATAATTACTGTAAACTGGGGAAAATAAAACTTAAAGTCCTGATGATGCTATATAACCCAAACAGTCAAAAATCTACTTCTCGAAGTGCGATGTCGAGGATGGAAAAACTAGCAGCGCTAACAAGAACTTTGCGTGACAGAGCAACGTTTCTCATAAGACAAAAACCATTGATTTCGGCAACGCAAACATTTTCGCTAGCGCTACCGTAAAAAGAAAACATCTAAAATAAGTTAAAAACAGCATTATCATATACATATAATTAAATATAAGAATATTAACTAATAAAAAGGAATGATAATAAAAAAACAGAGTACAGTAAAAACAATTATTTGAAAGCAAAACAGAAGGTTATGTACACGATACTCGACGACAGAAATTCCTTCCAAATATCGAAAAAACAAGTAAATTATCTGGGAAAAAATTTCTTACAATTAATTTGACCCTAATTCCCAATAACTTTTTAGCACATAAATATGTACAACTCTTTTAAAGCGGTTATATTCTGAACCTATACATCGTGAATCATTTGTATGGTAATTTTTCAGGAGTTTTATTAGAGCCAAACTCTAACCTACAATCTATTACTAATTACTGCTTTTTTAAAAGTGTTGAAGAATTGTTACCAAACGACAAGCCGCAGCGAATGCAATTTAGTGGTTTATCGGTAATTTGCATAATAATGAAAACGTATCTGAAAAAACCCTTGTTTACTAATAAGGCATGGTTTTACCTCTCTGGTTATGTAAATTCTAAAAAATGACTTGTTTTTTAAAATTTTCATTAAAACTTGTTTGTGTTCAATATTTTTTTTTTTGGGGTTTACCACTAACTGCTGCGTGCAACTTTATACTGAAATTTTTATCATAGTGTAATATTAAATATGATCCGCTAAAAACTTTCAAGTTAAGCCCATTCTGCAAAATTACCAAAATAATTCACCATCGTACGTTTTTATCATTTTAACAACTAATAGTACGTAAGTTTAACAGAATTATAATTTCTGTGCAAGAATACAATATTTTGTTAATTACAGGACCGAAAACAGGTTTAGTATGAAATAACATTTAAATATAATTTACATATTTCTTTACTTGGTAAATCTCGATTAGCTAGAACAGGAACAGACCTTAGAGCTTCAGTATTTACGGTGTGAAATTTTTATATTTTTTACCAGAGAAAACTAATTGTCTTAACGTTTAGATCCGATTCCTAAGTTAAAGCATCAGTATTTCTTTAAAAATAATTAAAAATTAAAATCTCCACTAGGGCATTTTATAGTTACCACTGCACTGGTTAAACTCACAATAATCTGAAGTATTTCCTAAGACGCAGGCATTTTCAATATTTCTTTTAAATTACAGTCAGTTGTATGTTGTAAGTAACATACCTCGTAACGAGTTCAATTAAAGAAGTTAAATACTAATCCAAAAGTTTTTCTCTTAATAAACTTAATCGCAAGTTAAAAATCTAGCTTAAAACTAATCGACATCTACCGTTAGCGCCGACAGACAAAAAAATCGTTATGTTGCTGCAAATAATGCCCGTCCAATTTCGGAACGGCCTACAAAAATTTTCTACGCTGTTGTTGGGCCCCAAACACGGGGGCCGGTCCCTACATAGCGCCTGGGTAAGCTCCCTGATAGGGCATTTGGGGTGCGTAGGCTGCTTGTGGGTAGGCCTGGGGTGGGACGTATGCTTGTGGAGGAATACCTAAAAAATTAAGGAATTAGAAATTTCCCTTCTCTTCAGACGCCCACGGTGCGTTAGTACTTAGGCTTGAAGTCTACGTGGGCTGTCCCAGATATAAAAAAATTAGAATTGTTTTGTTAATACCGATAAAGAACTAATAAAATGGAAAAACCCTGCCGGACGTCCGGTGTGAAGGGGTCCGTTCCATCCCTAGTCCTGAATATCATGTACCACACTTTATTGATGAAAATATCGAGTAGTAGACTTCACATCACCACGTCACTTACCCATGCCGGGACCAGCTGTCAACATCAATTGTGGCTCGGGAATCATCATCGGCTGCTTCGCGTCTTGCTCGGCAGCTTCCGTTTGACGTTGAGCATCCGACTGCTCTAATCGGTCGACTTTCATCGTCAATTCCCGAGTGACTTGAATAAGGTAGGGCATGGCAAAGTCCATGATGTTGTGTCTCCACGCTAATTCCATGATAACGTCCGGACGAAGAAGGTCGTAGCACTGTAAGGAAAATTAAAATCAAGCCACTATTCAATACGATTAACATTAAGAATAGTAAAACATTCGCATAAATTAACGTTAAATTTAAATAAATCAGCATATTATATACTTATTAATAAACAAAAAATAAATGAAAAAACAGCTTGTATAACAGTAAATAATAAAAATATTAATATACAAAAATTGAGAATAAATTCTCTAACCACCTGAAAATTCCTTATACAATAAGGATTTCAACAAATAATGGTAAAACAGCTATTCTCCGGGCTATATGCCCCTCCGAGCGCTGAATTACATACCAAAATTTGCCGTATTTTCTTCTAACACAGTTAGATAATAAAATACTTGTTTTGAATGCAAGAAACTACTAGGAAGAAGGAAGCTTTTTCTTTAGTTAGGATGTCGTCACCTGCAGACCGGTTTCGAACTCGTTGGTTCTCATCAGTACAGGATAGACGAACATACCAACCTTCCGAAAAAGTAATCCCTTAAAGCTACAACTGTCGTACTGCATAAGCAGTGAGACACAGGCAGCGCCATCCATTAACAGTTTCGAGCATTCAGAGTAGAGTTTACCGTAAGGTAAAATTTTCAAACGTACGAATAAAAATATTCTTTACTCCAGTACAATAAAATTTTTGGGCTTGTATATAGATGAAAATTTAAATTGGCGAAAACACATTGAAAATCTTAGAAGTTACATATCACCATTAATTGGAATATTATTCAAGATTCGCAATAATATACCAATGCAATGTTTACAAAATATTTATTATTGTTTAGTGCATTCAAAATTGCAACATTTAATTTCAATTTGGGGATCAGCAAATAAGATAAATTTAAAACCATTAAAAATACTTCAAAACAAAATTATTAAGTGTATTTACAGACTACCATACCTTGAACCAACAATAAACTTATATAAACCATTAGGATATTTAAACATTAATAATTTGTACAAATTAAAAATATGTATATTCATTCAATCTGTAATATTAAGTAAAAAACAAACAAACGTACAGATTTATCCCATTAATGATTTACATAATCATAACACGAGGCAAACTGAATAATTGCAAACAGCACCTGTAAACAGCAATTTTGGCATGCAGTCTTTATTACATAATGGCATAAAAACTTATAATGTCCTTCCAAAAAACATAAAGAAAATCAAGAAATTGCAGTTATTTAAAATACATTTGAAGACGCATTATTTAAGAATTTGAATGTTTTTAACAGTTTTTTAAGGACTTTTAAAATACACCATCAAAAATATTTTAAACAAATTGACTGTTTTAATAGTTTTTCTTTAGAATTTTATTAGTTTTTCTTAATACTGTTATATTTTAAAATGTTATATATTTTAATGTTACATATTCCCAGTAATAAACTTTAAGTTGGTTGGGAATAAAGAATTAACAAAAAAAAAATGTAACAGCGAACTGTAGTAAAAATCCCGTAATAAAGACTGTGATTTAACTTACTTGGTATAAACATGCCGCGAAACAATCAAAGGCTTCTCGTTCAAGGAACCACGCCAAAAGCTCTTCAGCCAATTCCTGGTTCCTACTTTCGGCAGTGTATTCCATCGCATCTCTGAATAGCCTGTCTTTTTTGCAAAGTTCCACACTTTGTTTCCATCTAAAATAAATCGATTATTCCTAGTTGCACTAATAAAAGAAATTCGTATGTATACAAATTAAAAATTTTAATTCCTTCCACGTAAATAATAATAATAATAATAATAAAGTTTATTTAAATTAATTACAATTTAAATATGTTTATATATATATATATATATATATATATATATATATATATATATATATATATATATATATATATATATACAGTGTGGTCGTTTAAGTGTGCAACATATGGGAAAGTTTTTTATTACCGATTTCTCAGAAAATTTTATTCTTGATAAAAGTTGGTGCACGTTCGATAATCATATTGGGTGTACTTGGAATGGTTGCAAGTCAAACGGTGTACAGGGTAGGGCAAAAAATATAAAATTTCTACAAGAATAAAGTACCCCTATTTCAGAATATTCAGCAAAATGTTATTAAGAAAAGGTGTTTAGAATTAAAAGTTATGCATAGGTTTGAAAACATGACCTCATAAAATAAAAAACAAAATTTTTTTGAAAATATTAATTATTTCCTAAAAAAAAATTTTTTTTTATTATCACCCTAAAAACCTTCATAAATTAAACAAAATCAAATCAAGTTCACACATCTTTGTTCAAATTCAAGCATATTTGTAAAATTAACTTAGCTTTTTAATTTATTAAGGAATCACAAACTTCATGTTTGTTGCAAGGACATTAAACACAACTTTAAAATACCGTAAAAATTATTTTTAACAAGATAAAACATTAGTAATGATAATTTTCAAATTAAAAAACTCTCATTTAAATTACAAAATATTTATTTTAAATGTTTATTAGAAAATTGTACAAAATAATCGACAAACATGAAATCCTACTAAAATAATCGCAGATACCTATGGAAAGAAAACAAATAAGGGTTAAAAGTAAACATTATGACAGTTTGGTGGCATTATTCATTCTTAAATAATTATTGTTATTAGCTGATCTCAAATGCCTCCTCCAGTAAAGTTAACGTTAGCCGAAAAGGCAGAATTAGTGCTAATATGTGGAGAACACTATAAAACAGTGCGTGAAGCAGGAGATATATTCAATGAACGACATCCAGATAAACAAGTCCACTATTCAACCATAAGCAGAATTTTAAATAATTTTAAACAGACAGGGTCTTTAGAGTATAAATATAAAAATGAACGTACCAAAACTGTATGTACTGAAGAAAATCAATTACAAGTACTTCAAGCAGTTGTTGAAAACCCTAGAAGATCCACCCAAGAAGGGCATGCTTATACGGGTATAAAAAAAACCTCTATTAAGGAGATTCTTAAAAAACAAAAATATCACGCCTATAAGCCAATGTTTATTTGCACGTTTCAAAGACAAGACTATGACTTGCGGTATGATTTCTGCATGTGGATTCAAGGAGAAATAGAAGATCAACGTGATTTCCATAGACACATGCTTTTTGGGGATGAATCCACGTTCACTACAAATGGCGTTGTTTCTTCCCAAAATTGTAGGTGGTGGTCGGACGAAAATCCAAATTTTGTCATTGACAACAAAAACCAGTATTACCAAAAAACAAACGTTTGGTGCGGTATTATTAAGGACAAATTAATAGGGCCGTTCTTTTTTCCCCAAAACCTAACTGGTGATACCTATTTACATTTTTTGGAAAACGAACTAACAGATTTTTTGGATAATATGAGTATACAAGAACGACGTAAATTATGGTTTGTACATGATGGTTGTCCGGCTCATTCTGCTAGAATTGTTTCTGAATGGTTAAATGGAGAATTTGGTGATAAATGGTTAGGACGAAATACCGATCCACGGTGGCCTCCTCGTTCGCCAGATCTCACCCCACTAGATTTTTTTTTATGGGGATATTTAAAGCAAAAAGTTTACAAGGATCGGCCCTTTAATAATGTTGGGGAGCTTGAAATTTCGATACGATTTCATTGCAGAAATATTCCAGCAAGTGTATTGCGATCCACGCTTAGTGAATTTTATGATCGGACAATTAAATGCATTGAACGTGAAGGTGGACATACGGAGACGCGTCGATAATTTTTTTAAACATACCTAATATAATTTTTTCCTGCATTTCAAATATTGTCTGTTTAATTTTTTTTAAATTTGTTTATTGTTAAGTTATAATAAAAAGAAGCCGATAAAAATTGACAAAACCATTGGCACCATACTCAAATACGTTTAGGAACATTGTATTTCTTGACTTTGCACTAAACACAGACATAATGCATGCATTGTTTTGTTAATAATGCCCCACAACGCCATTATGTTAGAATGATTTCATGTTTGTAGATTATTTTGTACAATTTTCTAATAAACATTTAAAATAAATATTTTGTAATTTAAATGAGGGTTTTTTAATTTAAAAATTATCATTACTAATGTTTTATCTTGTTAAAAGTAATTTTTACGGTATTTTAAAGTTGTGTTTAATGTCCTTGCAACAAACATGATGTTTGTGATTCCTTAATAAATTAAAAAGCTAAGTTAATTTTACAAATATGCTTGAATTTGAACAAAGATGTGTGAACTTGATTTGATTTTGTTTAATTTATGAAGGTTTTTAGGGTGATAATAAAAAAAAATTTTTTTTTAGGAAATAATTAATATTTTCAAAAAAATTTTGTTTTTTATTTTATGAGGTCACGTTTTCAAACCTATGCATAACTTTTAATTCTAAACACATTTTCTTAATAACATTTTGCTGAATTCTCTGAAATAGGGGTACTTTATTCTTGTAGAAATTTTATATTTTTTGCCCTACCCTGTACACCGTTTGACTTGCAACCATTCCAAGTACACCCAATATAATTATCGAACATGCACCAACTTTTATCAAAAATAAAATTTTCTGAGAAATCGGTAATAAAAAACTTTCCCATATGTTGCACACTTAAACGACCACACTGTATATATATATACCGGGTGTCCCAAGGGGGTGGCTCGCCCCTATAACTTTTTTGTTTTTTAAGATAAAAAGATATAATTTGGAGTGTGTTTGTAAGAGATAAAATTGCATTTTTTAACAGATGACTTGACCTTTTCCAGCTTCCGGTTTAACCGGAAACGAAATCAACTTTTAATTTTTAAATGGGACACCCGGTATTTTTTTCTTGTTTTTGACTCAGAGTAACATCCTGAATACAAATATGGGCCATTGGTCACTTTTTGTCAAGTAAAAAAAGTATTTTTCCAAAATTTATTTTTTAGTCTAGAGTGCTATGAGAATGTTAAAGTCGTTTATTTCAGTTTTAAAAACAAGGGAAAAATTACGTTTTCCTGTTTTTATTCATAATTTTCAAATTATGTGCAATTTAATTTTCAAATTTATTTTACCCGTTTTTTTCAAATGGGAACATGGTGGCTCGTGCAGTTAGAATAAAAGAGCATTTTATTACGAATAATTTGATATCCCACATTATAAGGTTTTAACTCAACTACTCCTAAAAGACTAAAAAAACGTTACCCCTACGTCGAACCAATGCATTGTTCCATAAATGGATTTTTATAGCGTTTAGTCAAGATAGTAGGTCATGACTGAGAGGATAATAATAGTAATGTCGTGAAACAACCGAACTAAGGTGGCTTTGAAACCAAATGTCTATTGAATGTGGATTTTTGTTGTCAGTATTGTTTAATACTTTTGGAATTTCTAATCTACAAGATGAAAAATTATTCAAGAAGTGAAAAAATTGACATGCTTTTAGTTTTTGGTGAGTGTAGACAAAAGTAAACTGATGCAGTTCGACTTTACACCGAAAGATATCCTGAACGCCGTCACCCAACACGTCATTATTTCTTAAAGCTAGTCCAAAAATGCGCAAATAATAAAAATGAACCAGTTATAATTAATCAGTGAAGAAAAAGAAATTGACGTCTTGGCATACGTGCCGGTAAATATTAATGCTTTAGTTAGGGAGATCTCTTTAGTGTATCAAACTTCCAAATCATCTACATGGATATAATAAATAATATCCGTTGCACCAACATCTTTACGAAAATAAAAATTATCGAAGACTTCAATATTGCAACTGGTACTTAGATAAATATTTTGAATATAACACCTTTTCCTCCAAAATTATTTATTCTGACAAATGCCGTTTTACGAATTTGGGTGTTTTTAACAGAAATACCAAACGATACTGAGGTCAAGAAAACTTACATCGGATGGAGGAAGGCAATTTTCAGGAATGTTTTGGGTTTAAGATTGTTGAGCAGCTTCTTGGCGAAATTCCAATGATTAATCAAGAGAACCTATTCTTTCAACAAGATAACGCCCCTCCTCATAACATAGGAGCAGTGAGTGATTACCTAAATTATACTTATGGTGAAAAGTGGATTGGAAATAACGGTCCTGTTAGGTGGCCACCAAGGTAAAACCGAACTCGGTTATAAATTTATAATTGTATTTATTTCATTTTCCAAATATTTCAGGTCACCTGACCTCACCCCTCGAGATTTTTTATAGGGTACAATTAAAAATGAAGTTAACGATCAGGGACGGAGTGGCCCGGCGGGCTGGCGGGCGCAGCCCGCCGCGCCTTTTGTTTACAAGACGCCCTGGCGCCCTTTCGTGTAAGTGAAAATAATAGTTAAAAAAGCTTATTAATTTAAATCGGCGCCTTTACCTTTAAATAGCCCGCCAAATTTTCCGGACCCAGTCCGTCCCTGTTTACGATATTCCTTCAACAACTCGTCTTGAATTAGAAAATAAAGTGGGGGCGGCAATCAACAGGATTAATCCGAGAATATTAAGGAATGTAGTTAGAGCAACTGTCGCAAAGGTCCGGCTTTGCCAACAACAAGATTGTGGACATTTTAAACATTTGGAACCATAAGTAGGGTATTTTACTATTGTTGTTATAATTTCGGTTTCCATTAAAAACATTTTCCTCTGTTGCTAATACCAATATTAACGACTTAAACATATCCATGGCGCTCTAGACTAAAAAGTTAATTTTGAAATACATTTGTTTTTGACATAAGAAAAAGTGACAAGCGGCAAATATTTATATTCAGAATGTAACCCAGAGTCAAAAATATAAAAAATATACAGGGTGCCCCATTTAAAAATCAAAAGTTGATGTCACTTCCCGCAAAACCGAAAGTTGAAAAAAGTTGAATCACTTGTGGAAAAATGTACTTTAATGCCTTATAAATATCCTTAAAATTGCAAATTTGTATCATCAAAACCAAAAAAGTTATAGAGGCGAACCACTTTCCAGGGACACCCGGTATATATATATATATATATATATATATACATATATATATATATATATATATATATATATATATATATATATATATATATATATATATATATATATATATATATATATATATATATATATATGTATATTATAAATAAACTTGCTAAAACCCCCGAAGACGTACTTGTTGGGGGCAAATCTTATATTTAACATTACATTATTTAATTATATAAATTATTCAATTGAAAAAAATATATATTCAGAATATTCAGATACATACATACATACACATATTTCTTTTTTAGGACAAGAGAGATCCTTAGAGAAAAATAAATAAATAATTTTTATATTAAACAAAATAATATCAAAGTAATTCAAAAAATTTCTTTAAATCGTTTGTTGTTAATATCCAATCTTTTATTTCAATTTTATATTTTTTTAAATGATATAATTCTTTTAATATTTACTGGTAAATAATCGTTTAAATAAAAACATAAATATTTATAATTCATTTGCGCTATAAACTTATGTATTTTTGGTTTAATGGAAATTTCATTTTTATGACGCGTGTCATGGTTATGTTTTTTAAATTGTATTAGATTTTTATTTTTAAAAACGTATACTAAAATATTATAAATATATAATTGCCTAACGTCCATTTTTTTGTTTCTGAATATAATTCCTTTGAAGGATAAAAATAATCTTTATTAAACACAATTTTTAGAAATCTTTTTTCTAATACTTCTATTTTTTTCACTAAAATTCTACTTATTCCTCCCCAACCTAAAATCCCATAATTTAAATGAGTTTTAACTAAGGCATAATACAATGTTTATAAGTGTTTTATATCCAAAAAGGTTTTAAAATTTTTGAATATTGGTAGCAAAATTCTTAATTTTTTAATTACGTAATCTACATGTAAATCCCAATTTAATTTACTGTCAAAAATTATTCCCAAGTATTTAACACTGTTAGCTTTCAAAATTTGAATATCATCGTCTATTTTAATACTATCCACATTTGAGGTGTTATTATTTTGATTTAGACTAAAAGTAAGATAATTTGTTTTGTCAAAATTAATTGTTAATAAGTTATTATCAAACCAATTTTTAACTATTTTAAAATCTTTTGCAATTTTGTTATGTATGTTGTTCCAATTTGTATCACTATAAAAAATAACAGTATCGTCTGCAAAACTATGAATTTCCCCATCACAATTTATACTAAATAAATCATTAATGTAAATATTAAAAAATAAAGTTCCTAAAATTGTTCCTTGGGGAACACCGTATTTAAATACTTTTGAATAACTTTCTTCTTTATCTATCATAACATGATTTGGCCTATCTTTTAGATGGTTTGTTATCAACTCTAATGGTATTCCTCTAAATCCAATATTTTCTAATTTTTTAATACGTAAAT
The DNA here is from genome assembly GCA_963971165.1 of Philopedon plagiatum. Taxonomy (NCBI): domain Eukaryota; kingdom Metazoa; phylum Arthropoda; class Insecta; order Coleoptera; family Curculionidae; genus Philopedon; species Philopedon plagiatum. Next base: position 101,443,825 of record OZ020193.1, read on the forward strand.
TATGGCTAACAGTATCGAAAGCTTTTGCTAAATCCACAAAAATACAAATACAGGGTCTTTTTATTATCGAATGTATCATATATTTTTTCTGTTAAGTAGCAAATAGCATGTTGCGTTGACTTGTTTTTTTGAAAACCAAATTGTTTTTCAGAAATAAAATTTAATTTTTTTAAATAATTATCAATTCCTATTTTCAAAATTTTTTCCAATAGCTAATGAAGATATTAATGTTATCGGTCTATAATTAGTAATTTTACATGAATCTCCACTTTTAAAAATAGGTTTCATTACACCAATTTTGAAAGCCTCTGGATATATACTTGTTTAAAAAATATTATTTTTAAGAAAAGTAAGTGGTCTAGAAATACTAGTTTTAATACAATTTAAAATTTCCGAAGTTATGCCGTCAGCACCGGGTGATTTTTTTATTTTTAAACTATCAATTATATCTTCAACTTCAAAGCCTCAGCTATGTATAAAATATTATTTTTCTTAAGCTAATGTTCTAGAGTTTATTGACATTTTACTTGCCTGTTATTTCCTTTGTACAGGTACGCTGCGATGCGTCTGAATTCGGTAAGCTCGTGCTTTTCTAATCTCTGAGCCAAGCCGATATTGTCAAAGTTATCGAAAGCGTCGATGGATGTTCTCAAACCCTGGAAAATCACATTTTTTATTGTAAAAAGGCTAAAAAATGTATCCAAAAATGCATTAGTTAGTGGTGTGTAGGACAATACCAAAAATACTAACCTGGAAGTCTTCCTCTTCGATAAGCAAGGAGTTAAGGGCCTCATTGATGGCCTTGTTGTTGAGATTTTGGACAGATCGAAGGTAGGACTTGACCAATTGTAGGTGGTTTGTTTTTGTGAAGAATGCTACGGCTCTATAAGCAAAAGGGCAAATATTTGGAATTATATTTAAAACACCATTTTAGATTTTTAATCTTATACAAGGTCTTATGTCCTTATATACAAATTTTAACCTCAATGTACTTATGTACCTAGTGAAATGTTTTTTATTAATGGCCTAGACCTACTGTTTTGTTAGTATTGCATAAAAGTGTGTCAAATTTAATGTAAAAATCTCTCTAATAAGGAAAGTGAATTCTACAGAGAGTTTACTTTAAAAGGAACAAAAACCTTAGTTTTCAGTTTTTAATAGTGCGGGTAGTGACAAAATACCGTGGAATATTTTAAATATCGTGTTTAATTCGTTACTGGAACTTTTTTTAGTGTTAATTATTTATCATGCTTTGGTTTCTTGCATTAAATTATTGGCTATACTGTGTTGTCAGTGTTTTTTGGCATATTGATATTTGTTAATCGTAAACATTTTCAAAAGAAGTTTATTATTTTTTATGCCGACTTGTTACATGTTTCCTGTGCAATTTTTAACATATTTCTTTACTTAAACACAAATTTTGGATTACTTCTGGGCAATCACCCAAACACCAGACCGCGAAAGTAACAATCAATAAAATCAGTCATTCAAAAAAACCTCAACTAAATTTAAAAATATTTTTCCTCTACCTTGTGTGATCCATTCTTGGGGCTAAAACTAACAGCAGATCGTTCAGCAGCAAAGGCTTGTAATCCAAATAAAACTGAATAGCCTTATAATACAGTTCGATATTGGCAACTTTTGTAATGATGTCTTTGAAGTGGCCTTCGCGCCACGCCTCTGTGGGATGAGCCATCATGGCCAAAGCGGCGTTATCATATTCTTCGTATTTGTCGTAGAGGAATACGAGTTCTGCCCAGAGGTGGGCTTGTTCTGCTGCCCTAAGCACCTATAAAATACATTCATTTACTCAATGTGCGACTGAGTTTAATAGATTTAGTAAAACGCGTAATTCAGAATGTTAAAAATACATAACTACACCTGTTAGCCAATATCTAGCAGCATATTTACCTTCGGAATGTTAACTCTGGACCAGAAGAGCTCCAAGTGTTCTCTCATCTTTGCAGGCTTGTATTTAGAGTACAAAATGGCCAATTCAGTGAACATACCCATATGGGCCCTTTCAAGACCCAAGGCAGCTTCCAAAAGACCTAAAAGGAGTATTTTTATTTTAATAGATTGCTTAGGGCTGGATGCTGCAGCTGCGTTGCCAACTTGTTGTCAAAGTCGTAATTAGTAGGTTTTAATGTTTGACAGGCACAGTTACAATTATTATTATTATTATTATTAGTAATTACCTAAATCTTAAAATAAAATTAAGTAGGTAAGCTTATATTAAATGTATAAGTGTATCGCGAATATTGTTTATCATGTGATATGATGATGATACATAATATTTATTGTTTTACCTATTAATTCTTCAAAATGCCCCCTATCCTGGTAGTAATCGATGAGATCCTGCAATTCGTCAGCGTGTACCACTATGTGCATTCCGCACATCTGAGCCAATCGGAATTCCTGGGCATCCACACAGGCGAAACATACTTCTTTCCATGTCCTTGTGCTGTTTGCTTTACGAGCACTATCAACTGCACCCTAAAAGAAATGAAATATTAATAAGCACAGGCAGTAGTTCAAATGCACAAGGCTGTACAAAATATAAAAAAGTAATGTCGATTTTTGTGATCTAACATATTGTGACTGTGGGGTCTAAAAAGAAGGGGAATATAATCTATTGATACGGGATTTCAAGGAATGAAAGATATGGGAAGAAGGAAGTCCACGAGTATCTTTTGCTTACCTGAAATTCTTTCAGATGTACCAGCGTAATAGCCAACCTAGCGAAGTTAGACACGTTGTTGTACAACAATTTGGCAGCGTCATACATTCCGTCTTCGAAACACCTGTCACCGATTTTCTGAATGTCGGCGTGGTTCGGTCCGGAGATGAATTCTTCCAAGTCGGCCAGTCGACCCGTTCTCGCGTAGGCATATATAAGTTCTGATTCGATGTAGCTGTAGAAAGAAATAACTATATCCCTACAATTTTAAGGATCGTGGCAGTATTTGCTGAAGAAGAAGGTATTATATTTTATACCATATTAAGAGAAGAGATTTTTTGAAGCTTTGCTTTATGCAATGCTGTTTTAATGTGTTGATCTACCTGTAACTTTTTTTCACAGATAATAATTTTAGCACAAACGTTGCAAAATACTTTATCGCCATCGAGCTTCAACTCCGGGAAATTTTTCACCCATAAAGTTTTCGGCATTTTTAATATTTATAAACACAATATTAGCATCTACACAATACTTTCACAATACGGTCTATTTAATAGCTGAACTAACAAACAAGATGTTTTTCTTATTATATGCGTCTGTAATTCGTCGGCTGGTGTTGGTACCTGACAATACATTTGGAAATTTCTAAACCCCTATTAAATTTACGATGTGGTCATAAAAGTGGACAGAACAGGCAGTTTTAAAATTTAGTTTATTTAAAAATTATGAATTTTTAAAGTAAATATGCATTATTTTATGAAATTGTAAAATATGTAAAAATTGCATACATATTATTGTGCAAATTGCATAAATTCCGCTCTCTAGTTATCACTATGTCAACAGAGCGTATTTTTTTGTTCAAAGAAAAACACAACCTAGAGAGCATGCCCGCAGTTTTAAATCGATAGACGGGGCAGCTGCGTTGCCAACTTGTTGTCAAAGTCGTAATTTGTAGGTTTCAATGTTTGACAGGCACAGTTACAATTATTATTATTATTATTTTAAAATTTAGTTTATTTAAAAATCCTATAATATGCATAATAATGAATTTTTAAAGTAAATATGCATTATTTTATTAAATTGTAAAAATTGTATACATATTATTATGCAAATTGCATAAATTCCGCTCTCTAGTTATCACTATTTTATTTTATCATTGTTGTTCCTGTTATTTGGTATAAAAAATCAGTATGCAGACCTTTTATTATTGCATTTACATTCATACTATTTAGAGTAGTCTTCTCCAACCAACTGAACCTTCTTACCTTTCTCTAGCCTTCTTTCTCGCCATCTGCAAGTATCGCACCAAATCTTCCCAGCTGTCATTTTTAGAAGCAGTTTCCACGACTGCCATATAAGCAGAGGGATCGTCCGCCTTAATGTAGGAGTCTATGGCTTCCTTAACGAGACCTTGGTTCAATTGGGCCTTGGCTAGCTGACTCCATACTGCAGGCTCATTACATCGTTCTGAAAAGTATAAAATAATATAGTCATATTTTTTTTTAAAATAGCGTTTTTTATTGAAATCCTACTTTTATTGCGTTCCTAAACCAGTAAGTTAATCGTCCCTTAGTTGACAGATATACAGGGTGTCCGAAAAGTCTTAGTTGGGCAAATGGGAAAATTTGAATTTTATAGTATCGATTTTAGGGCGGTTGTAAAGCGAAAAAATTTATTCGCCTTACAACTGCCCTAAAATCAGAATTTGGACATTAATACCGATTTTAAGGCAGTTGTAAGGAGAAAAAATAGAAAAGAAGTTGGCGGAAAATTTTTATCGCACTTCTAATGGGCATATAGAAAAAGTTTTCAAAAAGACCCATTAGCTACCAGATTTTATCTTTTAAAATAGTCTAATTTAACAGTTGGGAGTTCAATGACTCAACAACAGAAAAAGCTCATTATCTAACACCTTGGTATTACTTGTATCAGGGTAAAACACTTATTACTTAAGACAATGTAACGTTCGTTACCGTTATATTTTCAAGTAGTTCAAATGAATCGCGTGGATTCGCGAGAGCATGAACCCAAGGTAGAAGCATCGGCTATAGCGTTTGACATTTTAAACTGTCGTTTTCCCGATTTTATTCTGAAGACTGGGCAAAAGGCCCCTTTCTTAAAGAAAATTAAAGATTGGTTTCATCCCTCCTATTTTTACAGATTGATCTTTGTTAGGGACTCTTAAAGGGGAAACCCCAGCCTAATTATTTATCCGACCTAATCATTTATAATATGCTTAAATATTTCAATGCATCTTTTTTATGAAAAAAATTGATATAAGATAGCGTCCTTGCACTGTAAAGGCGTTGCAACCTCCTAAACCTAGCTATAAAATTATCTTTTTTTTTTCATACGATGCTTTCCTTTTTAAATTCCTTTTATCATTGCTTTATTTCATGCATTTTTTGTTTACTTACAGGAGCTTTAATTATTGGACAGTGGGTTATTTGATACGTTTATATTACTGAAAGTGGCGGTAAATTAGATGTTTTTTGGCCCACCCTAATAACGTTAAGAAGTGTACATTTATTTTCGGTAAGCACAATGATGAGATTTAAAGAGTCCATTTCACTCTTTAATGATGACGAAAAATCTTGTGCGTGCATTTTAGATGTATATTCTATTTATCGACCAAAATCTTCAGATTCGACTTTTAGTTTTTAATTTTATACCTGCGAATTCGTAAGCCCGATCCAAATCGTTAACCTGCTCGATAAGTACTTGAATGGCGGAAGTGTTGACATCGAATTTTCTGAAAATGGCGAAGGCTTCTTCGTACAAGTGATTGTTGATGGCGATGTTCGCGATGTCCGGGGCATCGTAGTTGTCTAGGCGATTGATGTAGTCCATTACACGGGTGGCGTCGGCCTTAATAGCTGAAATATTCAAAAAAATGTCAGTCAACTATCCACGCTTGAAAATACTTTAAAAGAACAATGTAGATTATTACTTCTTGATATCATTCTACTACAATATCAAAATTAACCGTGGCTGATGCGAGAATCGCCCAAGTTATATATATATATATATATATATATATATATATATATATATATATATATATATATATATATATATATATATATATATATATATATATATACCTATTTCCTGCGATATCATGATTACTGATCAACATATTTATTGGTTTAAGGATACTACCATCAAAATATAATAAAATTGTGAATATTTAGATTTTTAAATTATAATTTTCCAAAAAGCAAAAGCATTATTTTTTACAAAAAAAATCATATGGAAAAAGGAACACTTTTTCCATAAAAGAAAAACTGGATAATTAATCTCTTTCAAGAAATATACGAATGTTAAAGAGGAATAAGGTGAAAAAATTGATCAAGAAAAATTTCTGGAACTGGCCTCTATAGAGAATCCTAAAAACATATATGGAAATGGCTAAATGTAGGCCAACCCTGTTAAATGATACTTACCTGTGAGGATAAGCAGATTTTGCAGGTTTCTATGATCAGAGAATACTGAACTGTCCAGCACAATCTTTTCAAGTAGTTCTATGAGTTCGTTTGGTAAGTCTGCGGTCATAAAGGCTTTTACTGTGACTGAAATGTCTTCAGGATCCTGAAAAAAATAGTGTTCATGGATATACTTAACTAGCTGGTATCTGCAACTTCGTTCGCGTTATTTTAGTACCTCTAACTTGAGGTTAAACGGAATATTGTTTCTAAACGAGACAAATATATGAAAGATCTTAAATTAATGAAATAAATTATGAAATAGATTTATTTTTCTGGATTTAGCAAAAGCTTTCGATACTGTTAGGGTTTAATTTACTAATTAAAAAATTTGAAAATATTGGATTTAGAGGAATACCATTAGAGTTGATAACAAACTATCTAAAAGATCGACCAAATAATGTTATGATAGATAAAGAAGAAAGTTATTCAAAAGTATTTAAATACGGTGTTCCCCAAGGAACCATTTTAGGACCTTTATTTTTTTAATATTTAGATTAATGATTTATTTAGTATAAATTGTGATGGAAAAATTCATATTTTTGCAGACGATACTGTTATTTTTTATAGTGATACAAATTGGAACAACATACATAACAAAATTACAAAAGATTTTAAAATAGTTAAAAATTGGTTTGATAATAACTTATTAACAATTAATTTTGACAAAACAAATTATCTTACTTTTAGTCTAAATCCAAATAATAACACCTCAAATGTGGATAGTATTAAAATAGACGATGATATTCAAATTTTAAAAGCTAACAGTGTTAAATACTTGGAAATAACTTTTGACAGTAAATTAAATTGGGATTTACATGTAGATTACTTAATTAAAAAATTAAGAATTTTGCTACCAATATTCAAAAATGTTAAAACCTTTTTGGATATAAAACACTTAGAAACATTGTATTATGCCTTAGTTAAAACTCATTTGAATTATGGGATTTTAGGTTGGGGAGGAATAAGCAGAATTTTAGTGAAAAAAATAGAAGTATTACTAAAAAGATTTCTAAAAATTATATCTAATAAAGATTATTTTTATCCTTCAAAGGAATTATATTCAGAAACAAAAAAAATGGACGTTAGGCAAATATGTATTTATATTTTAGTATACGTTTTAAAAAATAAAAATCTAATACAATTTAAAAAACATAACCATGACACGCGTCATGAAAATGAAATTTCCATTAAACCAAAAATACATAAGTTTATAGCACAAAAGAATTATAAATATTTCTGTTTTAATTTAAACGATTATTTACCAGTAAATATTAAAAGAATTATATCATTAAAAAAATATAAAATTGAAATAAAAACTTGGATATTAACAACAAACGATTTAAAGAAATTTTTAGAATTACTTTGATATTATTTTGTATAATATAAAAATTATTTATTTATTTTTCTCTAAGGATCTCTCTTGTCCTAAAAAAGAAATTGTATGTATGTATTTGAATATATATTTTTTTCAATTGAATAATTTATATAATTAAATAATGTAATGTTCAATATAAGATTTGTCCCCAACAAGTACGTCTTCGGGGGTTTTACCAAGTTTATTTATAATATACATATAGTTAGAACATATTTTTGGATTTTACGCAAAAATTACTAAATATATAACAATTAGAAAAGACAAAGAATATATTCTATGTCGCTAGTATTGGAAGAACTATATCTGTTCCTACACAATACTTTAGACATTAATTGCTTATTAAATTAATAAGCAATTAATGTCTAAAGTATTGTGTAGGAACAGATATAGTTCTTCCAATACTAGCGACATAGAATTTATTCTTTATCTTTTCTAATTGTTATATAGTTAGTAATTTTTGCGCAAAAGCCAAAAATATGTTCTAACTGAGATTATTCACAAAAAATAAAAAACTAAGCTTAACAATATACATATACATATACATATACATATATATATATATATATATATATATATATATATATATATATATATATATATATATATATATATATATATATATACAGGGTGTCTAAAATAGGTGATACCACTATTGCTATCTCCGAAATGATAAAAGATACGAGGTCGGTTAAATTAGAGAAAATGTGCCATTTCTATCCCTATTCATATTCCGTTTACGGAGTTGCCAAATTCTCTATAGTTTCTTATCTACAGGGGATTTTTTAAAAATAGTCAAAAATTTAATTCTTAAATACCTCGAAAACAATTATAGTTTGAAAAAAGTTGTTCTTACAAAAATCACACGATTTTTTACCTTCTCTAAAGTAACGTTATTGTTTTGTTTCTACCATTTGTTTTTACTGAGTTACTGATACTAACTTCATTTTTTCAAATACGGACCTGGATTTTTTGCTGCATTTTTTGAAAGAATACTTCATACCCTTTACAATTGTGTATCACTTGATTATGTTTTTCGACGTTTTGGTGGAGAAGAGTATCATAATCGGGATATTCTACCAGTAAGGACCTGGCATTTTTCAAGTTAATGCTCCAATTCACGACCTATTATGGCAACAATTAGGTCAGAATCAGTAACTATGGATTAAATTGTTTTAACTGTTAAATTTTAATTATAATCATGATTACTAACAATTTGACAAACTTTAATGACCAAAGGGTTCTGGTTAGTAATGATGAACATAGTTTAAAATTAATCAGTTGAATAATTTAAACCACAGCGATAGGTTGTGAAATTGTGCCTTAACATGGAAAATCCCAGGTCCGTATCGATAGAAAATCCTGATGATGTTATTCCTGATCAAAACGTCGAAAACCATAATCAAGTGGAACATAGTTGTAAAGGGTATGAAGCATTCTTTCAAAAAATGCAGCAAAAAATCCAGGTCCGTATTTGAAAAAAATAAGTTAGTATCAGCAACTCAGTAAAAACAAATGGCATAAACAAAACAATAACGTTACTTTAGAGAAGGTACAAAATCGTGTGATTTTTGTAAAAACAACTTTTTTCTAACTATAATAGTTTTCGAGATATTTAAGAATTAAATTTTTTACTATTTTTAAAAAATCCCCTGTAGATAAGAAACTATAGAGAATTTGGCAACTCCGTAAACGGAATATGAATAGGGACTAGAAATGGCACATTTTCTCTAATTTAACCGACCTCGTACCTTTTACCATTTCGGAGATAGCAATAGTGGTATCACCTATTTTAGACACCCTATATATATATATATATATATATATATATATATATATATATATATATATATATATATATATATATATACAACATTTAAATTGTAATTAATGTAAATAAACTTTATTATTATTAGATGGATAAAGGTCAAGTAACAGCAAAGATTAACTTTTATATCTTATTATATAAAAATCTCACCTGCGTTTCACTAAGTGCAGTTTGCACCACCTGGTCAATCAGCTGCCGCCTGTACGGATTGACCTCCTGCAAGACCTCAGCCCAAAGCTCCGGATCGCGCCTGCGCACTAAGTAGCGCGCCTCCGACTTAAAGAGAGAGTTCTCGTTGCAGACGGCGATCAGTTCTCTGTCGCACTGTCCTCGTTCGTAAGCCACGCAGGCCAAGTGGGGGTCTCGTTTCTCGCAATAACGACCGACCACCCGAGAATCGTACCTAAAAACAATTAAATATACAATCATAAACTCTTGAATGAAAATAGGCAACATTCCTCGCCTTGCTGTCTAACCCTTTTATCTTTTTTGCGGCATTAAGGACTAAATTAGAACACGGTGAGATTCGTATCAATTACTAGACAGGCTGGCTTGTTAGAAGTAAATAGAACTGTTTTCCTGTTCAGCCCTTTATGAGAGTTAAAGGTAAAAATCTGTTACAGGTAAAAACAGTTTATGATTAATGTAATGATGTCAACTTCTGTTTTCAATATAAATAATAGATTTATTCGATTGAGAAGTGCATTTACTTACCACTGATTTTCCTTTAGGAACCTCTCAGCGTTATTATTTGAATCAATGTAGATCTTAGCCAATGCATTATGGGTGGCGGGTTCGACGCAACCTTCATGCACTCTGCTTTCTAACCAGGGTAGCAAAAGTTTAAGCCTAAAATAGAAAAAAAAATACTTAAATTAGAATAACTTTCTAAGGCAACTCTTTAAGATATATCAGAGAACGAGGACGCGATCGACTTTCATCAGTAAAATCCAGACTTGGCCACCTAAAAGATGGATGGATATGGTTCTTTAGGCTTCCTCCAAAAGAGGTCACTTTTGTGGTCACAGGATCGTGCGTTAGAGGCGCTGCTAATGCGCCACTAGTTAGTAGAAAAATGTCAGGTTTATTGATGTTTGAAGAAAAAATATATGTTTCTTCAAACTATTCTTTTTCATTTTTCTTCTTTTCTTCTTAGTCTTTTCTGTCAGGTTTATTGACGTTTGAAGAAAAAATATATTTTTCTTCAAACTCCTCTTTTTCATTTTTCTTCTTTTCTTCTTAGTCTTTTCTGTCATGTTTATAGACGTTTGAAGAAAAAATATATTTTTCTTCAAACTCTTCTTTTTCAATTTTCTCCTTTTCTTCTTAGTCTTTTCTGTCAGGTTTATTGACGTTTGAAGAAAAAATACATTTTTCTTCAAACTATTCTTTTTCATTTTTCTTCTTTTCTTCTTAGTCTTTTCTGTCGTCAGGTTTATTGACATTTGAAGAAAAAATATATTTTTTCTTGAAACGTCAATAAACCTAAAATTTTTCTACCAACTACAATTTTCAATTTTCTACAATATTTAGAAAATTAAATTATGAACTCTAGTAGCTTGGAAAATGTTAATGAAAAGACGAAAAAAGATCCTGAACAAACCCAAACGAACCTTTTTTGGGTTTGATCAGGATTCCTTAGGTTTGGTACGTTACTTTCTCGTAAATTACTTTTTTAGAAAGCCGTTGCTTAAAAAAATTAACACTATCCGAAAGAATTTAATTTCGAAAAAGATGATCTCTGAAAAAATGTATTTTTTAAGAGATCATCTTTTTCGAAATTAAATTTGTTGTGCTTTAAAAAAATTGGTTTTAGACAAGTTGCACTTTCGTAAGTACTCGTATATGCCCCGAAATGAGAAGGAATAAATAAAAAAAAATGCTACAATAATTAATCAAACAATTTGTCCTGTCGCGTGTAAGCTAAGATGACCAACTCTTTTAGCTGTTTCTTTTTTCAACAAATATCTTTTTTGACGTTAAATTAAGTGAATTTTTTCGAAAAACAGAAAAAAGACTCAATTCATGCGTAAATTAATAAATGTTATAACCTATTAAGTGCCTTTTGTACATGTTTCCTGTACATTTTGTACAGGTGTAATACAATTAATAAATAAGAGTTCCACCTTACCTGTTCCTTTTCTCAACTTCCTCTACTAGTTCATCAGTGGAGAATTGTCCTCTAACTACAAGAATTAAGTTTTTGATTATATCTTCCGAACAATCAACGTCGAGTAGACCGCCGACGACGACAGGTAAACGGCTGGGGTTAACTTTCTGGACGTAAATTTCAATATATCTAAAAGAAAAGTTTAAAAAAACATGTGTATTCATTCAATCTTTAATTTTAAGTAAAAACCAAAACGTGCAGATTTATCCCATTAATGATTTACATAATCATACACGAGGCAAACTGAATTATTGCAAACAGCACCTGTAAAAAAGCAATTTTGGCATGCAGTCTTTATTACATAATGGCATAAAAATTTATAATGACCTTCCAAAAAACATAAAGATAATCAAGAAATCACAGTTATTTAAAATACATTTGAAGAAGCATTATTTAAAAATTTGAATGTTTTTAACAGTTTTTTTAAGGAATTTTAAAATATACCTTAAAAAGTATTTTACAAAATTGGCTGTTTTAATAATTTTTCTTTAGAATTTTATTTGTTTTTCATAATACTGTTATATTTTTTAATGTTATATATTTTAATGTTATGTTATATATATATTATATTCCCTGTAATAAACTTTAAGTTGGTTGGGAATAAAGAATTAAAAAAAAAAAAAATGAAAGGTAAAAGGCAATCGAAAATATTTTCAGAAAAAAAAACTAAATATAATAACTACTTACTTCTGTAAAGAGTTCCTGTACAAATATAAAACCAAATCGTGGACGAAATCGAAACGATCGCATACAATGATCAAAGGCAACTGGTCAGTCAGTTTGGCTTCTTTAAGGAAGTTCTTAACTCTTTCGGGATTATAGCAGTTCGACTCTCTACAAATCCTTTCAACTTCTTTAATTTGACCTAGAGAAAAATATTTATTTGTGCATTTTGATATGTGTGAAATAGGAAAAAACCACTTTGATCACAATGATTTTTGAGCGTATATATTGTAATTTTCAAGATATAATCGGCATTTTCCATATTTTCATATCATTAGAAAAACGGGTCGGTAATTACATTTGTACATGTGGTGGAATAATACGACGCTGGAGATTTTGCCACCCACAGTTGTTGTCATTTCGGCATTTTCGGGTCTAGCGATATAATCCCTAAGATTTTGTTTGTTTCCCTTTTGTAGTAAAGTTGATGAGAAATCGATTTTAAATCTTAAAATGTCTTAATCGTGCTTTTAAGAGAGTTTTGAAACCAAATATTTATATCTGTTATTTGGCCTTATTATTGCCTTTTTCTGATATTTTAGATCTCTCCTATCCCCGGATGTTGAACCACATGTTCGCTTTCTGTGAGAAACTAAATATTGAAAATTATGGCTTTTAGAACATTCCTTGTTCTGAATTTTAGACTATTTTCGAAAAAATAACTATCGAGTAAGATACAATATTAATTAATTATATTATATTATATTAATAAGTAACTTTTAATAATCCATTTTATTACAAGATAGTCGACAAAACTCATCATAGGATCGCTAAGTTCTCGCTGGCAGTAGCTAGCTTGAAAATTATCATAATTATATTAATAATAAAATAAAAAAATACTTATAGACTAATGAACGTAAGTCGTAAGAGCTTACTGACTTCTACGCATTCGTAGCTTCTTAACAGTTTAAAGTATAAAATAAATAAAAATTCCACAATCTTGAAAACAGAAAATCAAAAACCCACCTGTTTTACAAGCAGCCTGAATATACTTAAAATGAACCTCCTCGTCCTGCGAGAAATTTACGATGGATCCCAGGAAGTAGAAGAGGCCTTCGTAACTCTTGAAACTTTCAAAGAGATCAATCAATGCCTTCGTTGTCAGTTGTTCGTGGTATTTTGTAGCGATCTGCACGCAAATTTGCAGGTTCTGTCTGATGTTCGCAGTTAGCATAGCCTATGAAAAAGTTTGTAAGATAAATAACGGTGATGTAATAAACCTCTGCTTCTGCTGACAAGACAAATTTTTTAAGTTGTCCACTACGAAAATGATCTCCTTACTTTAAGACATTCAAGACTGTCCTCTACACTTAAAGTGCCAAAGAAGCTGACCAACCAATCGGCTGGCAAGAGATGAGTGTGCACCACTGCTCTCTTAATATCGTACAAGTCGGTGTAATGTTCGAGAGCTCTCTGTAGCAGTCCTGCTTTTTCACAGAGCTGGGCGATGTGCGCTCTGTCGTAATGGGTGAACATGTTATTGCCTGCAATGAAAAAATTAATCAATATTCAACTAAACCCTTATAATCATACACTTAAGTCACGATTTAGATACCCAAGTATAGTATTTCTAGACCACTTATACTTTTCTTATAAATAATATTTTTAAAACAAGTGTATATCCAAAGGCTTTCAAAATTGGTGTAATAAACCCTATCTTTAAAAGTGGAGATTTATGTAAAATTACTATATAGACAGATAGCATTAATATCCTCATTAGCTAAAGTTTTTGAAAAAATTTTAAAAATAAGAATTGATAATTATTTAAAAAAATTAAATTTTATTTCTGAAAAACAATTTGGTTTTCATAAAAATAAGTCAACGCAACATGCTATTTAACAGAAAAAATATGATACATTTGATAATAAAAAACCTTGTATTTGTATTTTTCTGGATTTAGCAAAAGCTTTCGATACTGTTAGCCATAATTTATTTAGTAAAAAATTAGAAAATATTGGATTTAGAGGAATACCATTAGAGTTGACAAAAACCTATCTAAAAGATAGGACAAATCGTGTTATGATAGATAAAGAAGAAAATTATTCAAAAGTATTTAAATACGGTGTTCCTCGAGGAACAATTTTAAGACCTTTATTTTTTGATACTTACATTAATGATTTATTTAGTATAAATTGTGATGGAAAAATTCATAGTTTTGCAGACGATACTGTTATTTTTTATAGTGATATAAACTGGAACAACATACATAACAAAATTACAAAAGATTTTAAAATAGTTAAAAATTTGGTTTGATAATAAGTTATTAACAATTAATTTTAACAAAACAAATTATCGTACTTTTAGTCTAAATCAAAATAATAACACCTCAAATGTGGATAGTATTAAAATAGACGATGATCAGATTTGAAAAGCTAACAGTGTTAAATACTTGGGAATAATTTTTGATGGTAAATTAAATTGGGATTTATATGTAGATTACTTAATTAAAAAATTAAGAAGTTTGCTACCAATATTCAAAAATGTTAAAAAATTTTGGATATAAAACACTTAGAAACACTGTATTATGCATTAGTTTAAACTCATTTGAATTGCGGGATTTTAGGTTGGGGAGGAATAAGTAGAATTTTAATGAAAAAAAAAAAAAAATAAATAGAAGTATTACAAAAAAAGGTTTCTAAAAATTATATTTAATAAAGACTATTTTTATCCTTCAAAGGAATTATATTATCCAGAAACAAAAAATGGACGTTAGACAAATATATATTTATAATATTTTAATATATGTTTTTAAAAATAAAAATCTAATACATTTAAAAAACATAGCCATGAAATTTCCATTAAACCAAAAATACATGTTATAGCAAAAAAGAATTACAAATATTTATGTTTTTATTTAAACGATTATTTACCAGTATATATTAAAATAATTGAATCATTAAAACAATTTAAAACTGAAATAAAAGCTTGGATATAACAACAAACGATTTACAGAAATTTTTGGAATTACTTTCATATTATTTTGTATAATATAAAAATTATTTATTTATTTTTCTCTAAGGATCTCTCTTGTCCTCAACAAGAAATTTTAATGTATGTATTTGAATATATTATTTTTTTCA
This sequence comes from Philopedon plagiatum, assembly GCA_963971165.1. Taxonomy (NCBI): domain Eukaryota; kingdom Metazoa; phylum Arthropoda; class Insecta; order Coleoptera; family Curculionidae; genus Philopedon; species Philopedon plagiatum. The sequence continues at coordinate 101,459,166 of OZ020193.1, forward strand.
ATTTAATTATTTATATAATTAAATAATGTAATGTTAAATATAAGATTTGCCCCCAACAAGTATTTATTATATATATATATATATATATATATATATATATATATATATATATATATATATATATATATATATATATATAATCATATTTAACTTGTAATTGATTTAAATAAACTTTATTATTATTAAAAAGAACTAAGTTTAGCCATATTATGCCAATTTTGGGACAATTATCCAAAAAAAAACGTTCAAGATAAAATAAAAAAAAAACTATAAAAAAATTAACGCTCTGTATCTCGAAAACGGAGCATTTTAAGACATACGTTTATATAAACTTCTTTAGCTAAAATCAGTCCAGAAATCATACTTTGAAACATTTTGGAACACTACACAATATATAAACCCTAATCTGTATTTTTTCCGTACCTAAAATGGCATCGGCAACTTGCGGCGCGGACATCAAATTCATCTCCAAAAGCCTAGTCTGCAAATGACCTTCGGTGGGCCTGTTGTTCTTCAGCGCATCTAAAAGGAAGGCGGTACATTGCTGCACCATATTTTGTTCCATAAAGATGTCCACTATTTGATTAATATCAGCTAAGGGTTCTTCGTCAGCTACCAGCATGCTAGCGAATGCTGCACCCTAAGAAACAAACAAAATATTTAATTAATGTAATTAAATAAAACATATTTTATGGTAAATACTTTTAGAAGTGATTTAATTTAAACATTACCGCATTGCAACTTTTGAAACTCGATAAATAATGTTGAAACTTTTAAGAGTGTTGTAATTTAAACATTGCCACACAAGTGCTGAAATAAGATTTATCTATAAAATATATTTCTGTTCTTGAACGTTAAAAATACAGCAGACCTATAAAAAAAAAAAAAACAGAATTCTTCAAAATAATCTAATATTAAAACTAATAAATTTACGAAAACTCTAGTTTACTGCTTATGCCTACCTGTTCCGGATTGGTTCTCATCACCTGCCTCAACAAAAATATATAATCCGGCGTGTAAGATACTTTTTTAGCATAGAGTACAATTTTTTGAAATTGTCCGGTCTCGGCGAAGCTCTGTATCACTTTGGCCGGCACGTTCGCTCTAAGATAGACCGACAAGGCCAGAGTGGGATCGACTTGTTTGACGAGATCTCCGAGCTCTTCGGAGCACTCCAGTTTTTCTTCTTTTAGCCACTTCTCTAAGAGTTGCTTGCGGCCTTGAAGGAGGACGGGTTTGCACAGTTCTAAGGATTCATATCTAAAAAATAACGATAATGGGTAAGAACAGGGATACACACTAACCACCGGTACTTTACAATACAAAGACAATAGTTTAAGTACCTGTTTAGCTGTCCTTGATCCAATAAAATTCCAAAATATTGCAAAAGAGGGCTGTTTTGGCCAGCTTGAGTCGGTACTTGCTGGAACATCTGGATAGTTGCGGGAGTTCTCAATATTCCTTTAGGGGCATTAGCAGCAACCTAAACCAATTTTACATTTTTAAGTAATTTCTTAAACCTGTATTTTTGGCTTATTACCTTTGCAGCTTCGGTATATTGGCCGTTTTGGAACAGCATCTGAAATTTGCTGACAAAAAGTTCCTCTGCACCAGAAAGATTGTTCCTGGTAGCTAACCGTAACGCTAAATCTGGATTGTGCAGAACTTGATTCACGTATCGAATAATACTTTCCTCGTCCACCGAGACTGATAGCACTTGACCTCTTCTATTAACACCTAAGAAGAAAAAGAAATAGAGCTATTTTTCTATTACAAATTTTCGTACAAATTTCGAAACTTGTAAAACGCGATGCTATTGGCTGTGACGTCACATTACATGTAAATAAAAGTGTTATTAAAAAAAAAAAAATGGTAAAATTTTTGTAAGAAAAACTGAAGAAGATGACGTCATTTACATTAAAGAAGAGAACCAAATAGAAGATATAATAAAGCTGGAAGGGATGATTTAAATTTTTTTTTTCATTTATAAGCTTAATTTTCTTTTATTTTTTATTGCTTTATTTATTATTTACTTTATTATTTATATAAATATTTTAATATCATTTTATATACATATGTACCTATAATTACCTTACAATGGTTCCATATTTAAAAATAAATAACGATGTTTTTGAAACACATTTAATGGAAAGTAGGGAGAAATATCTGATGAAGAGTTTCAGGAATGAGCCATTTAGTATATTCCATAATAATATAAGAAGTTTAAACCAAAATTTTGACGAGGCAAGATTATTTTTACAGGTAATTAACGGAAATTTTGATTTGATAATTTTTTCTGAAACATGGAAATTAAATAATTTAGATTTATTTCATATTCCAAACTATAAATCTATTTACAACAATGGAAATATTAACCAAAATGATGGAATCATAATATATCTAAAAGAAAACTATGATTTCGAATATGAAATTATATCTTTTGATAATATAAAATTAATAAAATTAAAAATAATTTTCGAAAAAGAATTTCTAAATGTTATTACAATATATAGACCTCCTTCAACTTGTCCTAAAAAATTTAACTATAATTTAGATATTTTTTTACAAAAATTTAAGAGTGATAATGTGATCTTAATTGGATATAAATATTGATTTATTAACAAATTCATCAATAAAAAATGAGTATTATAATATTTTGACTGGAAATGGATTTAAATCGTTAATCAATGTACCTACGAGAATAATAAATAAAAAAATGTCTTGTATAGATCACATATTTATAAAAACAAAATTAAATTTGAATTTTTTTAAATCATTTGTTATAGAATATCAGATAACTGACCATTATCCTATTATCTTACAAATTAATAAATACAGAAATTCAGAAAAAAGTGATAATATTTATAATAAAACATTTATAAATTACAAAAAATTAAGTGAATTATTTAATAACATAGATTGGAAAGAATACTATAAACTAGAAACTTGCGAGAATCTAGCAGAATATTTAATAAATTTAATAAGGGATAATACTAAAAAGTGTGAAATTAATGTTAAAGTAAAAAAGAAAAAAAGAAAAGACTGGATTACAAGTGGACTTGTCAATTCTATAAATATTAAAAATAATCTTTATAAAGGAAGCAAAAATGAAATATTTTAATTCTCAAATAGACAAAAATAGTCATTGTACGAAAGACCTATGGAACTGTATAAAAGTAATATGCAATGAAAATAAAAAACCAAATTTAATTAAAGAAATTAGAAGTGATGATAATAATATAATATCTGATAAAAAGAATATTTCAAATAATTTTATAAAATATTTTTCTGAAATAGGTGAAAATTTAGCCAACAATATAAAAACTAACAAGAATGTAAAACCAACATTAAAGTATTACACCAACTCTTTTTATCTTAGAGAAACTAATGCTAATGAAATTTTAAATGTTATTTGTAATTTAAAAAATAAAAAATCGCCTGGCTTTGACATGATAACTTCAGAAATTTTAAAATCGATAAAAAATTATATATCTAAACCATTAGCATATTTAATCAACAAAATTTTTGTTACAGGAATCTGTCCAAATATTTTTAAAATTGGTGTAATTATACCAATTTATAAAACCGGGGACAAAAAAGATTGTAAAAATTACAGACCAATAACTTTAATTTGTACACTAGAAAAAATCTTTGAAAAAATACTAAAAGACCGTATAGAACATTTTCTTAATAAACAAAAATTTTTTTCTGAAACACAGTTTGGATTCAGATGTAATAAATCTACATCTGATGCAATCTGCCATTTAACTAATAAAATATATAATTCCATAGATAATCAAAAGCCATGCATAGCAATTTTATTAGATTTAGCAAAAGCATTTGATACTGTCAGTCATGATATACTTCTCCACAAATTAGAAGCAATTGGTATTCGTGGAATAACTTTAAAATTAATGAAAAGTTACCTAGAAAACAGAACCCATTACGTTAAAATTAATAATCAGATGAGTGATTCTAAAAATATTAAATATGGTGTTCCACAAGGATCTGTATTGGGGCCATTATTATTTAATATATATATATAAATGATCTATTTAACTTAAATTGTATTGGTGAGTTACACAGTTTTGCAGATGATACTGTTGTTTTTTACACTGGTCATAACTGGAGTAGTCTTTCTGAGACTATCACAAATGATTTCACTACTATTAAAAATTGGTTTGATAGTAATTTATTAACTATAAATTTCAATAAAACAAAGTATATTCCTTTTACGTCATATTCAAATAACTTACCAAATTTTGATAAATTAAAATTTAAAGATAATATTACTATTCAACAAGCAGACAGCATTAAGTATTTAGGAATTATTATAGACAAGCATCTTAAATGGAATTTACATATTGAATATATCAACAAAAAATTACAAATTTTACTATCAAAATTTAAATTTTTAACACAGTTTTTAAAACAAACATATTTAAATATGTTATATTTTTCATTAATAGAATCAATTTTAAGTTATGGCATCCTTGGGTGGGGAGGTGTAGGACAAAGCATATTATCAAATTTAGAAACAACACAGAAAAGAATATTAAAAATTATCTATGGAAAAGATATATTATATCCATCGGATTTATTGTTCAAAGAATCGAGAAAAATGGATATAAAGCAAATATATTATTATAACATATTGAAGTATATATTTCAAAATAAAAATAAAATTGTTTTCAATAAACATACACATAATACTAGATATAAAAACGATATAACGCAAAAAGAGAAAGTTAATAAATCAATTTCCCAAAAAAACTATAGATACATAGCACCCTACCTGTATGACTTGTTACCATCATATTTAAAATTTATAAACTCTTCTACAAAATATAAAAAAGAAAGTAAGCGTTGGATTTTAGATTTACCTCGAGATTATTTTAACAGCTTGCATAACTTATAAATCATTTTCGGATTTTTGTTTAAACTCTACTTTCCACTAACTGAACAAAATTATTAGATAGATTTAGTATATAAATAAATAATATTATCGCCTACAAGACCAAGTATTCGCGAGATTTATTCAGTTTATTTATTTATTATATATATATATATGATGTTAAATATTGTATTTTATATGCATAAATAAACTTATTATTATTATTATTATTATTATGGCTGCCGTATTGTAAATTCGAGTGTTTATCTATTTTTTGATTATTTCCCGAAGATTGGGAGCTATCGTCGATAAGAAACATTACACTTGATTAAAAAAAATTGTTCAACAAGGACAATCAGAGAAATTTGCGGGCTAACAAACCTATTCTATTTTCTTCTCTTGCCGACAGTAGATTCATTTACGATGAACATTTAAAAAAGAAAATATTAAACACCCTGTATCTCGAAAAAGAAGCGTTTGAGGATAAAAGAATCTGCCCTTAAAATTTCTTAATATCTTTTTGTAACACCCTGTATATACAACTAAATATCTTACCAATAATGCCACCCGTGTTCTCGTGTGGAGCGGTCACAAAAATAGTCTCGCTGGAAATTCTGTTCATGTATATGCACACGGCGCTCTCGATGTCGTACATATGAATGTAACCGTATTTCGTGATCAGATAAATAACGTCGTATTTTGTCGACACTTGCATGGCCACGGGGAAGTCGTTCTGAGCTTCTGGCGGGAAGAAAACGTCCACGGTCTTCTTCGGGAACGCTTGGTTACCTGGAGGACTTTGTCCGACCTGGAGCAACGTTTTATATATAAAAATTTCAATTCCAAACAATTTTGTGGAACAGACCCAGTTAAAAATTTGTTTTTGAATTTTATATTTACCTCAATAATGTGTAGTTTTCCACCTTGTACAGTTCTTACAGCGAAACAGAAAAGTGTGGAAGGTTCAGGATTACCTTCTATTTTAAAGGTGGCGAACGAAGCTGCATGTCCTTCAATAGGTTGTGAACACTACAAAAAATAAATTCAAAAAACTCTAGTTAAAAACGTTAAAATTCCAAAGATAGCCAAACCCCTCAAAATAGAGAAAGGAGTAAATCTCAAAAACATGTTTAAATATCCCTGCCTGCTGCCTAAACATAATTCGCAATGAACCTAGTAGGCTTATTGTCGATTAACGTTACTACGGTTTAATAGAAACCAGTGTTAATTACTTTTGCTGCCGTTAGTGACACCAGCAGAGACACTTTTGCTATCGCTAGCTGTGTATGGTAAAAAAGTTAAATTTTGACAATACAAATCCTGTCAAAAAATGTCCTATTTTTTGGTGTTTAGGGAAAAATATTTTTCTTTTCTTGATTACTTACCTTTCTTTCTACGGAATATAATTGCATAGCTCCAACAACTCTAGACTGTTGAGCACTAATACCAACCAATAAAAGCCAATTTTGTTTGGGATCAGTCCGATAGTTTATAATTTGACAGCCGTTGAGAGATGAATGTCTAAAAAAAAATCACTATTTATTGATTTACTAAAATATTGACAAAACAGTAAAATCTAACATACATTACCTTATGAATAATAATAGAAACAAATTGGTCTTGAAACATTAACACAAGTTATTTAACGAGGACATACTGATACAGCGTTTCAATAACTTTCTACAGTACTAGGTAAATTGGATGGTTGAAAATCAAGTTCTTAAAATTACCTGTCGAACATTTTGACAGGCTGGGAGTCGCCCTCCATGGACCAATGGTAAACGGATGATTCCGTAACTAAAGCTAAAGTATTTGGACTAATCCACTTCCAAAAAATGACGTCATCGCTCATAGTATGAGCCTTCATCTTGGATTTCATTTCTATATTGAAGATTTGTAGAGTTTTTTGGGCTTCAACTCCAGCTTTACCTACAACAGGTCTCTGCTTTTTATCTAAACTAAATATTAAAACAATAAAAACGAACCTCATTCAAACAAGCTACACACAAATTGTTTAAGCAAAATGTTAAACTAAAAATGTACTAAATAAATAGATTTAGTTTTTTTTTTTTTTTTTTTTTTTTTTTCTTTTAATTCTTTATTCCCAACCAACTTAAAGTTTATTACAGGGAATATAATATAACATAACATTAAAATATATAACATTAAAAAAATATAACAGTATTAAGAAAAACTAATAAACTAATAAAATCCTAAAGAAAAATTATTAAAACAGTCAATTCTTTTAAAAATCTTTTTAAGGTGTATTTTAATTTAATTTAATTTAATTCCTTAAAAAAAACTGTTAAAAAAAATTCAAATTTTTAAATAATGCTTCTTCAAATGTATTTTAAATAACTGTAATTTCTTGATTTTCTTTATGTTTGTTGGAAGGTCATTATAAATTTTTATGCCATTATGTAATAAAGATTGCATACCAAAATTGCTTTTTACAGGTACTGTTTGCAATAATTTAGTTTGTCTCGTGTTATGATTATGTAAATCATTAGTGGGATAAATCTTTACGTTTGTTTGTTTTTGACTTAATATTAAAGATTGAATGAATATACATGTTTTTAATTTATACAAATTATCAATGTTTAAATATCCTAATGGTTTATATAAATTTATTGTTGGTTCAAGGTATGGTAGTCTGTAAATACACTTAATAATTTTGTTTTGAAGTATTTTTAATGGTTTTAGATTTATCTTATTTGCTGAGCCCCAAATTGAAATTAAATATTGCAATTTTGAATGCACTAAACAATAATAAATATTTTGTAAATATTGTATAGGTACATTATTGCGAATCTTGAATAATATTCCAATTAATGGTGATATGCAACTTCTAAGATTTTCAATGTGTTTTCGCCAATTTAAATTTTCATCTATATATAAGCCCAAAAATTTTATTGTATTGGAGTAAAGAATATTTTTATTATTTATTGTTATACAAGCTGTTTTTTCATTTATTTTTTGTTTATTAATAAGTATATATGCTGATTTATTTAAATTTAACGTTAATTTATGCGAATGTAGCCAGTGAAATAGTATTTCTAAATCATATTTAATATTACACTGAATTTCAGAAATACTATCTGCAAAATAAAGGATTGTTGTATCGTCGGCAAACAATTTTAAATTTCCCCTTAATTTTAATGTAGTTATAGAATTTATGTAAATTAAAAAATAAAACAGGACCTAAAATAGATCCTTGTGGGACCCCACAAGTTATTATTTTTGAAGAACTTATATTACTTCCAATTTTGACGTACTGTTTTCTTTCTTTTAAGTAGCTTTTAAACCAATTATGAACTTTTCCTCTAATGCCTATATTAAATAATTTCTCAAGTAGTATATCATGATTTACCGTGTCAAAAGCTTTACACAAAACCAAAGACAATATGGCACATTTTTTATTTTGATCGATATGTGAACGAATACTTGTAATAAGATCAATAGCTGCTGCCTCAGTGTCTCTTGATTTGCGAAAGCCATATTGAAAATCAGATAAAATATATACTTAAATTGCTACTATTTAAGTAACGTAAAACTGATTTTCCGAATCAGTTTCGAGGTTTTCAAGTAATCCAACAGTTAGTTCACGTAAAAGACACGGTACAAAAAAGTATATCATAAAAAATGTAGATCTTAATGTGTGTGATCCGGTTGGGTTTGCTTGGGTCTAATCTATATTTATTGTACATAAGCATTTTTTACACTAAACACTACTTACAGGTTTCTATTAGTGGAAAGATGGCATTATAAGGAGACTATTTATAAGGAAAAGGGGGTCATTCAAGATATTGGAAACTATAGAGGAATCAAGCTAACGTCACACAGGATGAAGGCTTAGAAAAATATTGTACAATAGACTTAGGGAGGAAATACCGATAGAAAACGAACAGTTTACATGGATTCGTGCCGGGTAGGAGTACAACGGATGCAACTTTTGCAATAAAACAGGCTATTAAAAGGCATCAAAAGAAACAGAAAAGATTGCATATGATTTCTACTGACCTAGACAAGGCGTATGACAGAGTTCCACGACAGGATCGATACGAAGTCCACAGAAGTCAAAAGATTGAGCTCTGTGTTTTTTCCTGTCGGGTAATTATAGATGAATCCAGCTCAGATGTCAGGTACTTGGTCAATACATGTTCAAAGACCTTGAGAATGGCACTCAAGATGATAATCGACCGGTAATTTATTACCAAATTTTTATTGCCAGATTTATGAATATTGAATAGGTGTTAAGTAGCTTAGTTTCCAGAATTCTGGGATGATCCCAGTATTAAGAGATGTGTTGAAAATAATGTATAATGGTCGAGCCAGGAGAAAACTACAGTGCTTGGGTAGTAAAGTAGCAGTAAAAAATTATAAAATCTAATTACAGTGAGAGTCCATTCCTTTGTGACAATTTAAACTAACTAAAAATTGACTTAACGTGCTGTGTTTGTAAAGTGCCAACAAACTACTTTCTAATACGAATAAAAAATAATATAAAATATTTACTTTTTTCCTCACCTTTCAGGGCGATCACTTTTGACGCCGGGTTCATGATGGCGCTCTCGGCCGTAATCGGTCTACGAATGGGATTGGCTGTGTCGGCCATGTCCACGATGACGACCTGCGAGGTCTCGCCGACCTTCTCCCGGACGCAAATGAATTTGTCACTCTCCATGGTGAGAGTGGCGAACGAGATGTTGGTGACATTGATACCGATGTTGGTAAGCTGAAAAGAAGAAAAAAATTAATTCATCTACTGTTTTGACCTTGTAAAGTGGAAATTTCTGGTGATTACTGTCGCACCATAGGAAAAACCTGGCCATTAATCCAAATTCGGGCGAAAAACCTATGCTATGAGGGAAAGAGATAGTTATATTTTGTGATGTTGCATTTGTAGTAATAAATAATGTAAAAATCTACCAGTCTACCCTTATATATCTACTTACAAGCCTTAACTTCACTAACTTACCTTATAATAATACAAGACTAATTTAACACGCAATTATTTTCCGTTAGTTATCCGCTTTAACACAGTCGAATTTCAGCAAGTAACAAATATTCTTGTTTGAGATGTCTTGACTAACATTCAAGAAATTAGTTAGTCAAACCACAAATTTTTACGCAACAAAAATATACCTCATTATACAGTGTTCCGAAAGAGCTCCTTTGGAGGAGATTTTTAAAAAATAAAATACAATGCTCAAGAATAAAGCATCATTAATTTTAATGTTACGCAAAAAAAATTACACATAAAAGGTGTTAAGGGTAAAAATATATATCTATATGTATATTACTAATTTAAAAATATAAGAGGTATAAACTTTGAAGGTTCATAAATCACATTATTATAATGGAGAACATGATTACTGTTTTAGCTTATACAGACTTGTTTCTTTTAAATGAGTTTTCCCTGCAAATGAAGACAAAACGAAGTTTAATTATTTTTATTATTTAATTTAAAAATAAATGACAGATTTTTTGTATTAATTTATTTGTTTAACAAATTGGTAAGTTTTGTTTACTCTTGGTCATAGATTAGGTTCTTTTTAAAGGAAAGTATGCATTTCCTCCTTTTGACACATACAGATCTTATGGTAGCAGAGTTCAAATAATTACTGACACGCTGTCAAATTATTGATGGTTTTTATATAGGTTATGGTTAGACAATTATATAGAGATTTTATTTAATAACTAATGTTCATTGTTAAGGAATACTTCAATGACATCTGTATGTCGATCAATATATACATTTATTTAATTTAGCCTTAAATGTTGTTTGGAATAAAAAACGATTGTAAGGACCTCAAGCACACATTAAACATTCGGATGGATGACCAGAGTCAATGTGTCTGATTGGACCAAAAATCTTGGCGCAGTGCTTGATAAAACTTTGAAATATCAAAAAGTCAATCAAAAAAAAAGATTCAAAAAGCATATACAGCTCTTATACTAATATTATATTGTAAATTGACTGACTCATTCATTGCATACAGCTTTAGTTTAGGCCCCAGACGTCCACTAAGAAAGGATGTTACAAAACTCGCCCTCTAAGGGGGTAAAAGCAACCCCTAAAAACTAAATTATTTTTATTTTAAAAACTACTAAATTCTAAGGAAAAGCCTAAACATGTCAATTGTATTCTTTATTGTTATATATAGAAGCTATAGTTTAAAAAAAAACTGGGTGTAGTGCCTAGATATAAATATCCAACAGCTTGGCTATTTTGCAGTCTTCACGAAAACCAACCAATGTCGTTTATAACGAAGTGCTAAAGAAGTAATTTCCAAATATGTATGTATATATTCTAAAAATAAATTTCATGGATAAAACACGCTGGCGAAGCCGGCGGGTACCAGCTAGTTATATTATAAATGTAAGATATTAACATATTTCAGCAATCATTTAGTTATGATAATGTTCATATCTACAACCCATTGCCGGATGTTAAAAATTTTAAATTAGGGGTTTTCCCCACGGAAGAAGTGCGAAAAATATTTGATAGTCAATTGTAAAACACATGTAGCTTTTTTTGAAAATTTATTTGTAAGTAAACTTTATTTGAGGTGTCTTTCCTGCTTTATGACTGAAAAAACCCGGACATGCCAAAAATACCGAAATGTGACAAAGTGGGCACCAAAATTGACTATTCTATTATTAGGTATTTGAAATAAAATTTTTGAAAGTGGTAGAGCACGCGATCTCGTGTGAACATCCCCTTATAGTAATTTTATTGTAAATTAAAAAAAAATTGTTAAATATTTCTTACCAAATAAAGGCCTCATACATGCGATAAATTTGAAAAGTTCGCAAATTAAAGCTCGACTATCACTAAATTTGTGGATTTTCTTTAACAAGTCAACTTACTTTAAAGTAAAGTATCAACACACAAAAAGAGCATCTAAAAGGTGTAAATAATAAAGAGAAATATACTTTTATTCAAATGCTGTCCCTGTAACCTTCAGACATAATTTTATAATCATTATAATAGGTAAACACTTTTTTTTATAAAATATTAATTAATTATAGTAGAGTAGTTATACATTAATCGTTTTCAATTTTCCTAAATAGCATGCTATTGTTTAAGCATCAATTCCTAAACATGTCATGTAGTTTATGATGATGTGTCAACAAGTCTCTCGAATTTCATGGCATTCTAGATTGTTGCTCTTGATGTTTCCAAGACCTTTGACCAAGTATGGCCTGCCGCACTCCTTAATACGGTCTTCCTTTCAAACTATGTACCTGGATCGGTAGCTTTCTCTCTAATCGGCGCATATCTGCCGTGGTGGACGGTCACCCATCTAACTTCCATCCTATCAATGCTGGCGTACCCCAAGGTTCATTCCTGGCACCAACATTACTCGTTCTTTACATTAATGACCTCCTCTCTTTAACTACCAATCCCATCCACAGTTATGCTGACGACAGTGCTCTCCACTCCAAAATTCATTTTTCCAGACAAGTCTCGAATCAAGAGCTGGATAATAGACGCAGATTTATACACCTATCCCTTTCCCAAGATCTTTAATTAATCTTAGACTGGGGTGCCAAGAACCTTGTGCAGTTCAACGCCTCCAAAACCCAGTCTTGCTCCGTCACGCAAAAAATCCGGCAAAACTTACTCCAAGCCCCACAGAAGAATAAAACGTTTGGTCATATTCTGCCGTCATAACAAAGAGGGCACTAAGTATATATGGAAACCCATATTACTTACTGCCCTCTTCGTTATGACGGCAGTATTGGTATCCCCTTTGAACATGATCTCAGCTGGCAAAAACACATTACTGCAATAGCCACATCAGCAGCTAAAAAGCTTGGTTTTCTCTTTTGAGTCAGAAAATACTTCTCCCCTTCTAACTTACACACTCTATATTTCCCAAATAAGACCTAACCTAGAGTACTATTCTCACATCTCGGGAGCGGCGTCACCTTCGACACTTAACATTATTGATTCTATTCAAAAGAGAGCCATTCGACACCAATGACACAGTCGTCGCAACAAAAATTCTCCTCTCTCGCTGTTGGGGATTTATCCCTTTTCTGCCGATACTTCCACGGATTTTCCTCTGAAGAACTGGCCGCTATAATTCCCCCCTTGACTGTTCCTAACAGAACAACAAAAGGCGCGTTGCGTATGCATACCTTTACTAGGCATCGACCGATATGATTTTTTTTCCGATACCGATATATGCACATATGGCCGATTATCGGTTCGGATGATTATATCGGCCACTGAAAATATAATAAATTGTTTCGCGTCAGGTTTTCCTAAACCTAAAGAAGGTAAAAAAATATATTTTGTCGAGCCAATGTAAACATGTAACATCTCTGCGCATATAACAGATTTATTTGTGAGACAGGGGCTTTCTTTCAAAATTCGATGACTTTACACTCAGTGCTAATAGGTGGAGCAGATGTACCAAGGGATATCTTTATTTGTGGGAAGTCACGATATTCCGAAACAAATATTTCGTTTCGCATAAACATGGATCGTTTTGTTACGCGTTCTCAACTAGTTTTACAAAAGTCTAATTCATGTGCTACGACAGTAGTACTACTACAATGTACTACAGTACTTCAACGTCAGTAGAGTATCCATCAGTATTATCGACTTTAAACTTGAAACGCATTAGTGCTTGAAACGCATTAGTGAACACAATCGCATCAGCCTCTAAAACAATATCGCATTTTCTGGAGAAAATACCTCTACCCGAAAACTATACTAAAAAGGCGATTGCGAAAAAGTTTGGCGTTCTTTACTTGAGGAAACTGTTCGAAAATCCTATTAGTAGGTTACATACTATAAACTGTTACACGTCCCATAATTCATAACTGTATTCGCCAGTGAAATGACAGATAAATTTCGCAAAAAAAACACTTTTATTCCGTAGCGTGTATGTGTGACATAGCGAGAGATTCTTTAAATATATTACAGTATTTTAAAAACCTCTTGAACAAACACAATCAACTGTTTACATTAATTACGCAAGCATATGTAACTAAGTAAAATCAACTTCCTTAGCGTAGCCAACCATAGAGCCCACAAAAATGATAATGTACTTCCTTTACGCTTTCTTAAATAATTACAAACAAAGTGTAATTTAGGTTTGTGGTGGTTCCACTGATAGGCTTTTACAATTTTAATGCCATTGAAAATTTTCCTTTTGAGATTATCCGTTCATGATGTTGGGTAGTTAAACGGTCATATTTTTTGAATTTTAATGCTCTGGGAAAAATTCTATTCAAGAATTTCCGGCCATGATGTTTACTGGAAAGGGTTCCCGAGGTCCCGATGCAAACTATTATTAAGCCCCCCCCCCCCCCCTCCACTGAAACAAAGGTGCGAGATCGAGGACAAAAAAAAGTTTTGTGTATAATAAGTAAAATTAGTCGGCCCCTATGCGTCGCATAGGTTGCTTTGCCATAGCTACGCCACTGGTCAGACTTAGACTTTATAATTTAAGTGGATAATTTTTTTCGATACCTGATACTTTCTCACAGTTTTCTGACCCGACTTTTAATTTTTAAAATATAGGCAAATAGGCAACATAAAAATCTCTATGGCTAGGTTTGGGTGAATAGAATTTCCAATTAAGTGTGATTACCACTGATTACCTAACTTTTCACGATTATTAATTTACCTGAAATACGCGTATTAAGGTCACCCTAAAACTACTATTATAGTTTTTTTAGATAACAAAAATATTTAAAAAATAGGTTAAAAAGACTTTATCGTTTAGGTAAGTACTCATTTACTTGGACTTGCTTCAATTTTAGCTATGAAACTATGAATTTTTATGACTCAAAAAAATATGGCAATAATAAAATTATTTCTATGGTCTAACCACAATCTATCTCACTAGATAGATAAGAGCGGCATTTACGTGAACCCCTTGTTTATTAAAGAAACATTATATTATTTTGTGTACTTTTACCAGAGAAAAATAAGATAGAGAGAAGAATATCCCTTCTTCCCGCCAGCTCGACCACGCTATGGCCTTCAAACGGCAACATCCCGAGACTGGTGCGTGTGATTCGCACAATACATCCCGACATAGACAGTGCGGTAGCAACACGGCAAGCTCAATACTCACTCTCACTGTGCTGTATAATAACCCAAAATCTGCAGCGCACCCCAATGGCAGCTTATTTCGACGTCGGTTTCGAGGTCATAGAAAGCAAATCGTATTTATGAATGAAATCCGTACGAGATATTCTTCTCTCTATATTATTTTTCTCTGCTTTTACCTTCAGAATCAACGAAAGTACATAATAAAAAAATGTATATTTTAAATAATGTTCATACATAAAAAACAGTTTTTCTTTTCAGAAAACCTCGACCTTAAACTTCTGTGAACCATTTTCCACATAAATTAAACAATTCATTCTCGGCAACAACGACCTACCTATGAGTCATTCATAATTTCTCTATCATTGTGTTTTATTCAACCTAGATTAGATAAAGTAATTAATTAATAAGTGTGACGAAATATTTATCACCTGAATTTTTAGTACTTTCGAAAATTAACAGATTTATCGACTGATTTTATTTTAGGAGAATTTCAGAGAGTATTAAACGTTTTTCTGCAAAGTATGTTAATGTATGATTATTGTGTGACTTATGAATACTTGTATTATAGTCATTCAGGATATGTTAATATCATTTTTAATAAATAATCCTTTTATTATCTATCGTCCAGAACAGCGAAAGTAAGAAAAAAAAAGTGAAAATTTTGCAAATGCTGATTTCAGAAAAGCATTTAATTTAGTTACCAGAAAAAATGTTAGAGGAATCAGCAAAACTACCCCGAGGAATGCTATACTGAAATCAGCTTGAAACGAACTTGCCTGTAATTTCGCAAAATTTCTATTTCCTGAAGGATGACTTTTTATTGCGCTGGTCGTACAGTAATTTTGTTTTCGATTTTTTCCAATAATTTCCCAACAAACTGTATTGACCTGGGGAGTCTGCTGTTACACTATGATGTACCATTACATACATTGCATAGGAAATTTCAAATGCGATTATCTCGATAACGGTTACTCCTAGCGACTTCAATAAAGTATCCATTTTTGATGCAAACGAAGTAGGATAATCGATTTTTCAATAGTCAGATCGAAATACCAAGCTTAAAAAAAGTTATGCCATTTAAAAGAAGAGCGGTATGCCGTAGCTGGCGCCCTCTACTAGTGACATCAAAAGTATAGACGAATTTGAATTCCTCGCCTCAAATAACCCACAAATCCCCTAATTTCGTGCCGCTACGTCGTTTTGTTGAGAAATTATTGAAAAAAAAAATTGAAAACAACTTTGGAATTAGGCAAGTTTGAATAAATCGAATTATTTCGACATAAGGAATTTGCTGTTGCTCTGTGCACCATTACTTTTGGACAACCCTGTATAACAACATAAGACAGTATTTCTTTAATTTCTCCTAAGGAGCAACAAAAAAAAACAATCACACACGACCTATTGCGATCACCACGCCCCAATATTTCGTAGTGTACCGTGTATAATCTCTCTAAAGGTACAATGTACGTCAATGTATTAATAATTTATTTATCAAGAGATCAATACGATTATTTTCAGTTATTTGAGACATGTATAAATCTAAATAAAGCGGAATGTTGTTGTTTTTCCAATTTTACCTCACATTTTAATTAACTTTCTCTAATTGTTCCTGCTGGCGTTCTATTCTATTTTTACATAATTAAATAGACAATGGATATGTTAGTAATGCTACAAAAACCCTAGAATTTAAAACGGTACCTATCTTATTGGCGTTTAGACAGTGGCGTGGCAGAAATTTAAAATTGTACCAAAGAAAACTGATCAATAAAAATAAATACTTAATGTGAAATTTTGATTCTATAGACTCCATTTCTGTTTCACCATCGCTTAGTGATTCCTACAACAATTGTGATTATTCTATGTGTTACAATATAAACAGGCGTCATTTAACTGACTGGCAGGTGTAATTTATGCCTGAGATATCATTACCAACATAGTAAATGATTACTGTTGGAATTTTGGGCCCAATTTCAGATTCCTAGATGCTAACAGTCGCCCACACAGAGCAAGGGTAGTTTTAGAACAGCTAGCATTGGATGAAATTTACCATGTTACCTCCACTCTCTCCAGATCTAAACTATATTAAAGATGTCTGGGACATGCTTGGAAGAGCAGTAATTAGTCGTCAACCGCGTCTTCGTGATGTAAGGACACCATGGCAAGTTCTTCCGGATTTTTTTTGACTTTATAATTAACGAGTGGACAAAATCTTCTGCTGAAGCAATAGGTTTGGATACAAACAGGAGAAAAATTACGGTATTACCAACCACTTGAACAGATCTACTGCAGTTAGTCAGCTGGCTAAAAGCGGAGTACAAGAACAGCAATTATATTAAAAATTACAGGATGCTAATGCTAATTCCATAAAATCATATCTAAATATTGATCAATACCATCATAATAACATAATCAACAATATGCGTGGAGTATGCATCTAGTTTTAATTTTCCTAATTGTTCTTTTAATACTTGTATTTTTAATAAATAATTTTGAATAAAATTTTAAAAAAAATTGCAAAAAGTTTTCTCGCCAAAGATCCCTGGAGCATTAATAAATAACTCAAAATTTTTGACAACAGCCCTCTGCCTACGGCATCGGGCTGTTTTCAAATAACGTTCTTTCGAAATCTGTAATAACATTACCTCATAGTTATCAATGCTCTTGGGATATTATAGTTGATAGGAATAAATATTATCCTTTGATCTCAGTCAAAATATTGAGAAGCATTTTAATAAGGGTGATAACCTAACATCTTTGTTGTTTTCAGTTATTTCTTAGAAAGAAGTAAAAGATAAACACAAAATATCAAGGATTTTATAAGGATGAATATTTTTTAAATATTTAATCTTAAGATGACTAAAAAATATGGATTTACACTATTTTGTGCAAAGACAATTTGGATAGGTGTACATAATATAAATATTTAACTGACAAATGTCTATATGAAAACCCTTTATACAAAAACTATAAAATTACCTACTTATTTTAGCCAGTGTAGATTTGTTCACTTTTCTTAAAAAAAAAACAGGATGAACGCTGGCCGCCAAGGGAGTGAACTTTAAAAATGAGTAGGAATTTTAGTGTCTTGTTCCAGGTAAATTACAAATATCAAATGCATAAAAAACCACTTTTAAAATAACTAAGTATTCCGAAAAAATACCACCAGAAATAACATTACTCAGCAAAAACTTAATAAATAAAATCTGTTATCAAAACAAACATAGTGAGAGTATTTCTTTGTCTTCATATATTTAAATGTCCATTTAAACTAACATTAATTTGATTAAACAATTCCATTTAACTTGGTCTTCTGTCAAAGGCAAAGTAAACAGTCGTTATCTGACTTAATACAAAAAATCGATTAACCGAGAAATCGGTATTTAAATCCCCCCACGCACCCTCTCTGTGATCTGTGACCCAATTATTTTTCAAAAACTTTTTGTACCCTTTTATTGAGTAATTTCTGTGTTGGGGGTTTATAGAAACTCTTTAACATCACCTTGCTTAAAATTTACAAAGCAATTAAGTGAAAAAATAAGCAAGCAATCCGCCCCCACATTAGTTTCGTGGAAAATTTGAGACGTCAAAATGACTGCCGGCGAGCATCGACAAAAAAAAATCGATTTTTTTCCTTTCAATATTTTCACCAACGTAGCTGTTAAGATGCTAATTTAATTATAAATAATCAACCCCATATCTAAAAAAGTACCTAGTGGGAAAACTAAGTTCCTGGGGGGCGTATTTTGTGTGTTTTTTACCTGTAAATGTTCCTGAAACTTGATGGGCAGCAGGGTAGGTGCCGTCATTTTTTCACTTGTTTTCTACTGACTGTCACAAAAACGAACTTAAAACTGGCCCGTATCACGCGGGCAGCTTTTTTTAAGAGCTTTTCCGACCGATATTTCACTGAATTCTTAGGTCAAAGGGCTACTCACAACTTGACAGGTCAAAATGAGACACCCAACAAACATGGCTGACCAATACCCGATGAATGAAAAGTCGACGTTGGAGCTTGCATTTTACCACATCTGTTAACTTTTCCATATATATGCTCTGAAGTTAGGCGATATAGCACGTCAAATAACCACATGCGTCAACTAGGGCAAAGTAGTTTTGATATTTACTTCCAACCCAGTACCGTAATAGCTTTTTCCCTCAGTATAGACAGGTACGTATTCAAGATATTAAATAAATAAATAATTTTATGTCGCCTAGAAACTGCATTTTATTGACATAATTTTTCAATGTGATTTTAATTATAAGCACGTTTTTATATAAAAAGTGTTTTAAGTTCTTTTTACAAGATGAATAGCAAAAAGAAAACTACAGTTTTTGATAAAATGTATTTCCCTAAAAAGCCCAACTATGAATATTCTTCGGAATATTTCGCTTCTAAAGCCAGTGACGCACAAAGAAATATTGCGTAAGTTATCGTATTCTCTTTAAAATCACCTTTTAAAAACCAAAAGCAAATTTATGCTTATCAAACGGGAAATGGGTAATATTTTAAAAAATCAATAGCGATTTTTATTTTTAGAAAACGAAACTGTGGAGACAACATTGAACGAAATGTGGAAATTTCAAATTATTTAGCTAAAAGGGCGCTTCAAAAAACTACCAAAAAACTTGAACGTAAGAGAAAAGATTATAATGAAAAAAGAAAGACTGTGCAGGCTCAATGGGAAGATCTGAAAAGCAAAGAAGACAGTTTAAGACAAAATTTTATACGATTCAATCAGGTTTCAAGTTTTAGCCTTTTTCTTAAATTATATCATAGAATACCATCACAAAGCTATTTAAATCGAATAATCTGGCTCGTCTTAGCTTTGTCACACATAACTGGAACAAGTCTATCGAATTTCATGGCGAATCTCAGATTCGCTACCTATTGATGACTATAGACCTATTTCTCTTGTTATTTCCAAGGCCTTTGACCAAGCATGGCATGCCGCACTTCTTAATAAACTACTTTCTTACAGTCTGCCTCCCAAACTACTACCTGGATCGGTAGCTTCCTCTCTAATCGACTCATATCTATCGTGCACACTCATCTAACTTCCATCCTACCAATGCTGGCGTACCCCAAGGTTTAGCCCCGGGCATGGGCGGATGGAGGAATTTCAAAGTTGTATATCTCTGTTCCTGCTTACAGGACCCGTACTAAATTTAAGAATTTTAATAGTGAGCCAACTGGGAATACTATGGTAAAGAAAAAAACATTTTGTATTTGCGACTAAAAGTTGAATTTTGCTGCCTCCTATATGCCGCTATAATTCCCCCCTTGACTGTTCCTAACAGAATAACAAGTAACGCGCTACACGGCGCATCCCTTTACTGCGCAGCTACAAGAGTCCAGAACATCCCACTTCTCTCACTCATTCATACCTAGGGTCTAAAGATTATGCAACAAATTGCCTGCAGATGTTCTCCCTTCCCCTCCCAACCCTCAATCGTCTAAGTCTTATGTCAATAGACTACTTCCCTTCTCTTCAGACGCCCACGGTACGGTAGCACTTAGGCTTGAAGACTACGTGTTAATAAATATACTTTTAAAAGTTCCAATGGCGTTAGAATTTTTTTATAATCAACGGTAACGACTAATTGGTCCCTACAAGTTTATAAATATAAACAAATGAAAATAACCCCATATGCAGGGAGTTATGAAACTCATTCAGTGAAAATCATAAATTTTTGTCATTACAGATTGGAGGAAAATGTTTATAAATGGCGTTTCGCGGTAATAAACTATAAATCGACCCACAAACTTTACCCAAAAAAACCGGTACCCACCACTGACAACCCACAATGAAACGACAGTAGTGTAAGTCTGTGTTTCCATTTTTTTAGGCATGGTTGCCAATTCAATTAAGAAATAATAGTTTTATTAAGATACAGCGTAGATATTAAGTAATGAAACAAAATCCCCGTTGAAACAAATTTTACAGAGTTTATTTGTCTCATATGTAATCATAAAGGCAAATAAACCTATTAGAAGATTCACGCCTTTTTTAGTTTGTTAAAGAAAACCAAGAGAAAAAAGACAGGGCCGCTAATAAAATTATTGAACAGACCCAGCTCAGGGCAGACAGGCAACAGCGCATGTGCGATTTGTTGGAAAAATGCGAAGCCATCAGTAAAGTAAAAGCATCCATGGATAAAAATATAGGCCAGTACAGAATTTATGAACAATTTTTAACTAAAGTCGTTGAACAAGAAAGTTCTATACAATCGATCAACGACTTACTAAAAAGGTAGGTTGCATATGGTAATTTTAACATTGAGATTTTAAATATTCCATGTTCTCCCCTACACAAAATTCACATGTTATACATATTATTTCGTTCGCAAGCCTCACTGACTGTGGTAGAGAGGAATAAAAGGATGATCAAACGTTGTCCCTTTCAATCCAATCCAATCCAATATCGTACATTATTTAACGAGTGGTAACGTCAAAGTTTACAAAATATTATTTTGTAAACTTTGGTAACGTTAACTAAAAATTACTTTTACGAGGATGAACTGTGCGAGAGTAGCCATCGATGTACTTGAATCCCCCTCCACTTTACCTCTGACGTCATAAGCTCCGTCCCTCTAATGTTATAACTTCATCACGCAAATTTACCTTTAGAACATGTTTATGTTTATATAATGTTAAGGTGTTAGAACACATGACATGGGTCAGTTGTGAGGTAGCCTTTAGTATAAGTTACATGGTGTCAGGTGGGGGGTAACACCTTATTTTTTTGCTTCTGTCCAGAAATTATCTGCGATATTATAAAGTAATTTTTAATTTAGATATGAAGCATTAATAGGCGCAAGAAGAGAACTAAATGATATTCAACAACGCGATATGAACAAACTGGAAAAAGCCAAGACTAATTTGGTAAGAATTCTTAGCTTAAGTCATGAATGATCCAGCGCACTTTATTAATAATAATAATAATTGTAGACCGTTAATTGTTAGAGAGTAGTTGGGTAGTATAGAATTGCATGTATTTATAAATTAAGCGATTTTGGTAAAAGATTGGATAATTAACTCGATCTCTATCTACTAATAACCATTTCAGCACAGCTTTTTAAAGAACATGGCCAGGCACCAGTAAATGCATGTAGCTGTTTCACCAAAAAAATATGCTACAGATTTGGTAAGTCGCAACAATATGAGTTTTACACAGTAGCTTTTAGGTACTCATAATAGGTGTAAGATTTTTTTTTGAATTAGTAGACTTCAAAATATGCTTGGGTTTGTTCGTATAGCATGGTAAAGGTTTGTTTTTATTAAACGCTTTAAAAGTCTTAAATAACACCCTTTGTTTTAATCTTTTTAGTGGTTTATTATAGATTTGTATGAATTGTCGTTTTAGAATGAATTAATAGAGTGCTATTTAACCAAAATATCTTCTATGAATAACAGAATAAATGATTTAGAAGAAAGATATGAGAACGCAAAGCTAAACTGCAAAAAATGGGAGCGATTACAATATTATACGATGGTTGAAGCTGCAGAAGAAGTCATGAATACCGTAAGTTGACGGTGGATATAACAGGGGGTCTTTCACAAATGCTAATTTTGTAACCATTGTATAAAGGAAAAGAGGATTTTCGATGTTCCTACTTTTTAATAGTAAGGCCAGCGCAAAATTAAAAAAAAATTCTGTTTACGAGAAGAAAATTAAAAAAAAGCTTTATAAAATAAAATCGAAAATGTTCCACCTACGTCACTATCCAGACTACAACGCCTAACCACACGCCGTTGTGATTGTCACGTGATTAAACAAGGATTTTAAATACTGAGTCACGTGACAGTCATACCAGCGAGCTGCACGGCGTAGTTTTAAAATGGGACCTTAACAACAGCAGTGGTCGCAAACTGTCGATCGCACACGAATGCGTTAGCCAATCAGTTGGCCTCTCGCGAAAAGCAGACGCAAAGCGTCGCTCACTGCTCACTGGCAATAAGCATCCGGCATGTTCTGGAATGATTAAATTCATTCCTCGACTGAGGAGCCATTTGAGTTTTTATAAAATAAAATTGTATGTTTTTTTTTTAGGTCGCAATTAAAGAAACTTGTGAGAAAATGTATCGAGAAGTGTGCAGAAGAAAAAAGATTAAACCTATTCATATTAATAACGTTGAAAAACAACTCTTCAGTATTAAGCAAGCTATAGGCGAATATGAAATAATTAACAGTCGAGTAAAAGACCTAGAAGAAAGAGATCTAAAGGCCTCAGTAGAACCTAAAGGTTCCAACATGACGTAATTTTGAAAATTGTAATTGTTAAGTACTTAACGAATTATCGCCGGGCAGAAAAGTGAAGAACCACGTTTTGCTCGTGACGTAAATGTTGTAACTAATTTTTGCTTTATTTTGTTACCTGTATATCTCAGCACAAATTTGCTTTTTACATATCTTATTCCTCGGAATTGAAAATTCACGGATTTTGGTAATTAATAAAACGTAAAAGTATTAGGTAAGTATAGCTACGATTTTTCTTATAAAATACCTTGATATCCCTTGTCAAATTTCCTTACAGGTACTCCCAAACGGTTTATTATTTTGTAATAATAACCCATAATTATTCCATACATTTTGATTGAATTTAAAAAATAAATAAATTTTACCAATAAATCAAGTTCACTTCACTTTCTTCAGAATTTTTGTTCCTTACCATGGAAACGTGTTATTTTTATTTGAGTTGAGAATTTTGACGTTTTAACGATTATCTCAGTATATTGCTAGGTCCCCAGATTTGAACCCCCTTGACTTTTTTTGTGGGGTTTTATAAATGACAAAGTAATGGCTTTGCCTGCTTAATAGTGACACCTGAAATGTTACAGCGGGTACGAAATTCATTTATAAAAAGAGTGAGAAAGTGTTTGAAAGTTGAAGGGGGACATTTCGAACAACTTCTCAGCCATGACAGACGTTAAATAAGTTAAAATTAAATGGTAAATATTTTTTGTTATTTTATAATTTAATAAATCATAATTTCGTAACCGAAAGAGCAAATAAAAAAAATGTACCCTTACGTAATTTTTTTATTAGATTGGAATTTTATAAATAAAAGTACATCATCCCATTTAAAATTCCCTAGTTACCCCCACCCCTCAAAATAGAGAAAGGGGGTAAATGTCAAAGATCTGTTTAAATATGTCCCCCCATCACCCTATTAACTTACCAAAACAAAAACATTTTAAACCGATTTCGGGATATCGCCTTGTAACACTTTAGAAAAACGCACCCTGTATAAAAATTGGAGGGCACTATGTTGAAAAATTAGATCAAAATTTTAACCACACTTTGCTATAAATGGGTAAGGGGTAGAGATTGGTGATCAACCCACACGTACAGCGTCTGCCCCTCAAATTTTCGGAAGTGCATTACGTTTCCAATTAGACCTGAAAGTTTGACTTGCCAATGGATATACATGTAGTACCGGCTTACCCCGGCTTAAGACAACCTGTAATGTAAAAAAATGGTTTAGAGAACACTTTTTCCAAGAATGATCATAAAGTTTCAAAGGTGAAAATATAAAAGGACCACCAGTTCCTGGTATGACAAAAATGACATTTTGTTGAAGACAATTTTAACGACTTCTCATTTCTAGTAGTTTTGGGGGGTTTTAAGGATTTTGTTCCATCAATGACTAATTTAAAATTCTGATACTTGTAAAATCATCAAATTTCTCCATAAGCTGATCGAGAGGAGGATGTGGGATATTTTTGTATGAAGCTGTAAAGATACAGATCAAATTGTGGTAGAGATTTTGAAAAATCCCTTGTGTATTAAATAATAAGAAGGTCCAGGAGGAATCTAAAATCAACAAGTCTGTAAAGAAAAGGTAGCTATAAAAAGTGAAGATGGAACTTGGCCATCCAATAATAGAGGAAAATGTGGAGGTTCGGTACTCTCTAAAGTATGAGCACTTTAGGGACAAAGGCTTAGAATTTTCAGATCCGGAACTTAAGTTTGATACAGAACATCCCGAAAAAAATATTGAAACTATTACAGAATCGAAAAAAATTGTGAACAAACTTAGGTAAGTATTCAAACTGCAAATTTAAAATTGGATCGGTTCAAATTCAGGAGTTTGTAGGACTATACCTGCCAAATATCGCCAACCACTAGCTTTAAACATGAAATTGCAAGTAGCAACTCAGAAAATGAAACTCTTTAACACAGAACGAAGGCTAGAACTCGCAAGGAAACAAATGGATATCAAAAGAAATGACATTATAGAGCAATGGAAAGACATCGAAGAAAAGGAGTCCAAACTGAGACAAAACTTTATAGATTTTAATAAGGTATTTTATAACTCAATTACAGCGGGCTGCACAAAAATTTAATTACTTAATTATCGTTTAGTCAGCTCTGGTAATGGTAACGCTGTCACATTACGAGTGTCTAATTAGTTTAATTCGTGATTAAATTGTTCGTACAACCGGACGTTAGAGCTGCAGTTAAGTAAAAATCTTTTCCTACGACCACCTATGAAAGTGAGAAAAAAAGCACGGTTAACTTGGCGAGAAAGTGCCTTATATCACACGCGTGTTGAAAAGTACTTTACAACACACGTGTTGAAAAGTACTTGTCAACATGACATTGAAATAGATGGTGCCAATTTCATTTGTTTTATTTTCAGCACACTTGATAAAAATGTTACTGTTGAAAGTGAGGGTTTTAAAAGACAGAAATTGAGGTTTTTTTGTAAATATTTTTGTGGTCGTAGGAAAAATATTGTACATTACTCGTGTGAAAAAAATTTTCGCACACTCGTGGGATTATCGCACTCGGCTGTCGCCTCGTGCGACAACATTCCCACTCGTGTGAAAAATATCACTTTCAAAACTTGTTATGTAATATACTATTATTAGTATAGGGTGGTTGTCGACCTGGATCTAAATATTAAAATTCCTTTTTTACATTTGTTTGGCTAGGACAAAAAATAATTAACTTTAAAAAAATATTATGTTAACGTTTCGGCTGATAATAATCTGTCTTCATCAGTGGTAAAATAAAAAGGTGGGTACCTGGTTTTTAGGTGATGGGTGACAGTAGCGGCGTTACTCTTGTATTTATTATAAAGGTAAGTAAATACTACGGCTACACCGAATTTTTTGCAATTCTTGCCCTGATGAAGGCAGATAATACCTATCGAAACGCTGACATTTTGTAAAATTTTTCTGGTCTACCTTGACAATGGACATTTAATATTTTTTCATGACATATCACCATATTCTTTTTCTACGGATACTTCCACAGATTTTGCTCTGAAGAACTAACCGCTGTGATTCCCCCCTTGACTGTTCCTAACTGAACTACAAGAGGCGCGTTACGTATGCATCTCCTTACTGTCCAGCTACAATACCCTAGAACATCCCACTTAGTATCTTCCTTATTCATACCCAGGGTCTACGGATTATGGAACAAATTGCCTGCAGATGTTTTCCCTTTCCCTCCCAACCTCCAGTCATTTAAACCCTTGCCAATAGATTACATTTCCCTTCTCTTCAGACGCCCACGGTACGTTAGTACTTAGGCTTGAAGTCTACGTCGACTGTCTCAGATGAAAACAATAATACATACTGGCTTCTATTAGATTAATTTCTTTGAAGTCGGAAACTTACTAGCTTATTAACCGTGGGTACTGAAATATATTTTTTAATACTCTAGTTTGTTAAGGAAAATTATGACAAAAGATTTAGAGCTGGGAAAAAATTAGAAGATGACAGAAAACTTATAGAGGAGAGGCAGAATAATATTGACGATATAACTGAAGTTTTGGATAATATGAATACAACTACGACAAAAATGGATAGGAAAATTAGATATTACCAACCTTATAAGGTAATATGTACAGGGCGAGTCAGGAGGAACGCGCCAAATTTTAGGAGTGTATTCTACACCTAAATATAAGCCAACAAAACCCAAAAGTTGTAATCCGATTTTCATTTGTTTTCAAATTACGTTTTGAAAAAACCCTTACATAATTTTTTTAATTAAAATTTTTTTAATAAATGTTCAAAGACACCCTATACAACGCCATGATTATCACCTATCTACCGACTAAAAAAACAAAAAATGAAGCATATCTATATCATATTTTAAAAACGTTGTAATTTGAAAAAAAATCTGATTACAACTATTGAGTTTTTTAGACATATCTGCGTGTAGAGTTCACTCCTAGAATTTGGTGCGTTCCTCCCTGTATACACACACACCCATGCCTGTCCCCGGCCTGAATGAGATCTAACAGTATCGAAACCGGTCGTCGGGGTGGCACGGTTCATTTGTACCTGTGATATCAGGTCATTGAACCACCAAGGATGATATTCCTTGGACAACACGTTGGCGTAGTGTGAGAATAGTATTTTCAATATATATATATATATATATATATATATATATATATATATATATATATATATATATATATATATATATATATATACAGGGTGATTCACGGTCGATGGTAGGTTAGACGTTTATGGAGAACGGAACGCGGGATTTTTTTGAAAATTTGGCAACGTGGGTAATTAGCTATGCTCTGTCCATCTAAAATATTTTCAGCATTGCGACGTTGCCGCTTCTATCAAAAAGTCCTAGCAACTTTATTTTTTTAAATGGAACACCCCATATATTAATAAATTTTTAGAATCGCTCTTTTATTACAATACTTTTTTGTTAATATTACCCTATACCTATCTCTATCGGTTTTCGAGATAAAAATTAGTTTGTGTTAAATATGGTCCAAAACATGGCCCTAATTACACGTAAGTAAATTAGTGCTCTCAATTCATGGAAAGTTGATATTTTGGCGGTAGTTTAGACAGACCCGATGTATTTATTTTTCACCATGAAATCGACTCCATATCATACAGGGCGTGCTAAGATTACTATTATTTCCGTTGTTCATAAAAGGGGTCAAATGTTCGTTTTTTTAAATGAAACCCCCTGTATATTAATCAATAAATTGAAAGACGAAGAAAAACGCTTTAAGATGGTACATCATATTCCTATACCTAAATCATCAAGTTTTCTTAATAAAAGCGCTTTTTTGTGAAAAAAAAAATAAAGACTTTAATTTTAAGTAACCATGGATATCAAACATCAAAATATCAAACTTACGACATTTTGACGACTGTGTTTAAAAAAATCTCCCAAAATGAACGCAGATAATCATTATTCAAACGAAGTTCTTATGAAATTATTTATTTTACACGGACAATGTGATCAAATCATTGCCAGAACTTGCAGAAAATTTAACCAAATGTATCCTGAATTGACACAAATGAACGAAAGGAAGTTTGTAAGATTACAAAATAATTTCATTAACTATGGCTCAAATTTAAAAGCGCCTCTAACATTACCAAAACCTGTTACTTCAAATGAAGATAATATTGTCAACGTTTTGGCATATTTTTATGCATATCCAGAGGCTTCCATTCGTAGTGCAGAAAAAGATTTGGGTGTATCATATGCTTCAATACAACGAATTTTGGGAAATCACGAAATGCATCCGTTTAAATTTACTAAAGTGCAAGCCCTCAAAGCAGAAGACTTTGAACGTAGAGTGCATTTTTGCGAAACCCTTTTAATACGTATACAAGAGGATCCGGAGTTTTTGTCAAAAATCATTTGGAGCGACGAAGCAAAATTTACAAGGGATGGGATTTTTAATAGAAGAAATAAGCATTTTTGGGCTGATCATAATCCTCACGTGACAAAAGAAATGGGATTTCAAGAAAAATTTGACCTAAATGTTTTTTGTATTTTAAAAAAGCACAAAATTAGCTTTTTTATTTATGATGCCACTTTAAATGCTGAGAGATATCTCGAAATACTAAGGACGACTGTTACCGATTTCGTCGAAAATTTATCTTTAGAGGATTATAGGAATTCGTGGTTTCAACTGGACGGAGCGCCAGCTCATTGCACCCAGGAAGTTTCCAGGGTACTTTATGAAATATTTGACGATCGTTGGTTTAGGCGCTTAGGGCCGTGGGATTGGCCACCGAGATCCCCCGATCTCACGCCGCTTGACTTTTATTTATGGGGTGTTTTAAAAGAAAGAGTGTACAGTACTCCAGTGCCTACCAAAGAAGAACTGCGACGGCGAATAGTTCGGTGTATTGAAGATCTGGATCCCCATGAAATTGAAAAAGCAACTACGAGTCGCGTACAAAAGCACATACTAAAATGTTTAGAATGTAATGGACAACATTTCCAGCATTTATTGTAAAAATTTCTTATTTTGTTTACAGTTTTGTTTTTTGAACCTTCCTAATTTTGTTATTTAATTTATTTTCACATGTTAATGAAATTATTTTGTAATCTTACAAACTTCCTTTCGTTCATTTGTGTCAATTCAGGATACATTTGGTTAAATTTTCTGCAAGTTCTGGCAATGATTTGATCACATTGTCCGTGTAAAATAAATAATTTCATAAGAACTTCGTTTGAATAATGATTATCTGCGTTCATTTTGGGAGATTTTTTTAAACACAGTCGTCAAAATGTCGTAAGTTTGATATTTTGATGTTTGATATCCATGGTTACTTAAAATTAAAGTCTTTATTTTTTTTTTCACAAAAAAGCGCTTTTATTAAGAAAACTTGATGATTTAGGTATAGGAATATGATGTACCATCTTAAAGCGTTTTTCTTCGTCTTTCAATTTATTGATTAATATACAGGGGGTTTCATTTAAAAAAACGAACATTTGACCCCTTTTATGAACAACGGAAATAATAGTAATCTTAGCACGCCCTGTATGATATGGAGTCGATTTCATGGTGAAAAATAAATACATCGGGTCTGTCTAAACTACCGCCAAAATATCAACTTTCCATGAATTGAGAGCACTAATTTACTTACGTGTAATTAGGGCCATGTTTTGGACCATATTTAACACAAACTAATTTTTATCTCGAAAACCGATAGAGATAGGTATAGGGTAATATTAACAAAAAAGTATTGTAATAAAAGAGCGATTCTAAAAATTTATTAATATATGGGGTGTTCCATTTAAAAAAATAAAGTTGCTAGGACTTTTTGATAGAAGCGGCAACGTCGCAATGCTGAAAATATTTTAGATGGACAGAGCATAGCTAATTACCCACGTTGCCAAATTTTCAAAAAAATCCCGCGTTCCGTTCTCCATAAACGTCTAACCTACCATCGACCGTGAATCACCCTGTATATATATATATATATATATATATATATATATATATATATATATATATATATATATATATATATATATATATATATATATATATATATATATATATATACATCCCGCTATCTTCCGGGCGTCCTTTCATAATTCGTGCTCCGAGCGTCCACCAAAAATTTCCCAAGCAATCCCGACTATACCGAGTGAATATTTTTTATTTTTGAACTGTAGGTGTCGTTAAGAGCATTTAGGATTTAATTTTTCAAGTAATTTTTTTTTTAATTTTTACATTACCGATTTCCCGGCGTCCTTTCTTAAAACCACTTACGAGCGTCCAAAATATACAGAAAAACTTTTAAATTCCGGCCACCTAGCGTCCTATTTGTATATTATGCTTTTACCGAGTCCACTATTGAGCGCCCGGCCATGTTGCCAGATTAAAATGGTACTCTTATAGTACTGCTAGAGTTAATTGACATATATAAACTTCATGTCCCAAGTCTACGCCACCCTATTGGTCCACTGCGAATAAAATGGACTGTCGGTGTCATCCTGAATACAAAAATTTCGGATATGCGGTTTTTGATGCGATCCGATCGGGTAATTAGCTTTTTCAATTAGGTTTGGAAATACACTATGGTCTGTTTTTTTTCCAACGTCAAAATGACATCTAGCTTACTGCGCAGACTCTGTAATACTTGCGATCATGCTGATCATATTATATAGTTAGCTAGGGAGATTATTTAAATGTATGTACGCTCAGATTAATCATAAATAGTACAGGGTCTTTACAAAGAGCGAAATGCAATTTTGACTTTTCCGTTTGAAAAAAAAACCGACTTTATATGATTTCATCAAAGTTTTCTGTTTCTATCTTATTTTTGTATATTGAATTTCGCTTTATTGTTTACTTAAAAAAATCTTCATTTAAAAAAAAAATACATAGGTAGGTACTTAATATTTTCTTTTAATTTTATTTGAATTTCAGCTTTTATGTAAAACAATAATACATTTACAGTTCTAAGTAGGTACACACATATTTTCTATAAAAACATTTCCAAGTTGTAACCGTCTACTCCTCAAGAAAGGTACCACACAGTTGTTTATTCAGTAAGTATAGGTAAAATTTGTATACAGATTTTAAGAAAAACGTTCTGTAAACATGTATTGGAAAACGATTTGTTTTCCAGATACAAGGTGTCAAAAAAATCAGTAATTATTAGTATCTGTAAAAAATATACATATTATGTTAGGAATAATAGAGACCAAGCTTTAAGGTAATTAGATTTCCAAAGGTAAACTAGTTACTAATAACAAAAAATACTACAGTACGCCATTGCTTTAATAAACTATTGTATATTTTTTTGATTAAGTATTTAAAAGTGTAACTTTTTTTGTTATTTTCGTATTTCGCTTTGTTTGAGAAGTATTTTTAGTGGAAGTGACACAATAAACAACTTCATATTTTCTTATTACTTTCAAATTTTTACCAGTTTTCATAAAATTCTATACGTTTTGCAGAAACAGAACAAAACTACTACTGTTGCATATAACAGAATAACTTAAAAACTACGGTGTATGTTTATATATAACAGGCCGGTACTCTAAAGGAACTATTTAACAATGGAAGGTTATTGATCGTTATAAAGGACTGTGAATAGCTGGGAATTCCGCAGGTCCATTTGGTCATTTAATAAGTTTATATTATGTTTATAAATTTCCCTGGAATAACCCACGTTTGCAAAGCTTTATTATGATGATCAGCAAACTGAAGGGTCAGAATGTCTTAAACTCAGTGGCGGCTGGTGAATTTTCGAAGTTGTATATCTCTGTTCCTACTTACAGGACCCGAACCAAATTTGGGGATTTTAATAGTGAGACCCCTGGGAATGTTTTGGTAAAGAAAAAAAACATTTTGTAATTTGCGAAAAAAGGTTAAATTTTTGGTGTTCTCCTCCTAGGAAAAAAATGAGAACGTCTAGGTATTTGATTTATTCTTTTTTCTAAACAAATTTTATATCATTTTGTCGATAGCTTTTAAATTTTGAGAGAAAAAAATGTGTTAGTAGAAAGTTATAGTCATTTGATTTTTTTTAAGCCTAAAATAAAATTTAAGAAAAAATTCAAATGACTACAACTTCCTACTAACACATTTTTTTCTCTCAAAATTTAAAAACTGTCGACAAAATGATGTAAAATTTGTTTAGAAAAAATAATAAATAAAATACCTAGACGTGTTAATGTTTTTCTTAGGAGGGGCACACCAAAAATTCAACTTTTTTTCGCAAATTACAAAATGTTTTTTTTTCTTTACCAAAACATTCCCAGTGGGCTCACTATTAAATCCCCTAAATTTGGTACGGGTCCTGTAAGTAGGAACAGAGATATACAACTTTGAAATTTCACCAGCCGCCACTGCTTAAACTCCCAAAAATGCTGGGTGACAACGTTACCTTAATGTATATTGTATATCATAATGTCATAGTGCAGAGGTTAGTATATTTCTATAGTACACATAGCATAGGGGATGAAGAGAGAAAATCTTATACAGTGTTTAAACCTGTGCCGGAAATCTCTCTTACTTACTCTATTTAAGGACCATGGAAAATGCTGCAGCTATTGAAACATTCCTCGAATGCAGTACTTGATACTAAGTTGTATGATGCACAGAAACATCACAAAACAAAAGCAATTTCCCTTGAAATGGAATTCATATTGATATAATATAGGAGAGTAAAATACTTATTAAGTAAAAAAAAATCACAAAAACATTTACCCCGAAATAAAATTATTTAACTCACGGCTTTTAATAATAATTGATGTGAATCGAGCCTATTCAATAAAACTGGTATGCTAGATACTTCCGGCAGTTTTTGGGGAGGCGTACCAAGATATTTTTGAACATCACATCGAAACGAGTAAAATTAAAAAAAAAAAGTTTTCACATGGTAATGGTAAAATTTTACCCCATCTCACACCTTTCAAATAGGTACGCCAGACGCTTTCGGCCAAATAAAGCTGGTAAGCCAATTTTTTTCTGTTTATTACAAAATTTCCTATCGAAGGTAATATAATTCTTTGAGATTCGTGATAATGGTAAAACATGTTTGCTTAGGTTTGCTTAGGTAATACTTTTGGCTTAATAAATCAACAATTTACATAAAAAAAAATTTGATTCCGTGATGACGGGACTTTCAGTGTCACCGGCTCCCGGACTATTAGGTACAGTATATAAAATTTTTAATAAACTGGGTTGATTCTGGAGTAGGTTCTTTATGAAACATTTTTTAAATATTTTGTAAATAAAACTCTTTTGCTTTTTAATGTTTCAAGTTTATTAGAGTGTGACTCTACATATGTTTCGCCTTATTAGGGCTTTTTCAAGAGTACTGATGTAGTAATACTAAAGTTAGGAAGGATCGTTTACAAATATATATACCTGATTTTATTACCTAATTGCTTTAAGATTCTTATTTTGATAAATCTTCGGGAGGTCCACGTCATAAAGATGATAAATATTTGTCAATTATTGGGGTGTTCTGGAACTTTTGTTGGTCATTTGTACAGGTTGTTAAATTGTTTTTTTAAAGATTTTTTAATTTCTAGTTGTTCTAATAGATCTAGTCTTTTGCCATTATTATCATGGTGAAGTAATTTAATATTATCTAAATTTATAAAATGATTGTTTTCTATACAATGGGAGGACATCCCAGAGTTTTTTATATTGTTTAAAATGGACGTTTTGTGTTCTTTTATTCTTGTTTTCACGCTTCTACCACTTTGGCCTACATATATAGCTCCACAATCGGCCAATTTATTTTGTAAACTCCCGATTTGTCTAATTTGTCAGTTTTGTCCTTATTGTTTACTAGTAGCTTGCCCAGGTTTAGTTTATTTACACATATAGTTCTACAGCCTAAATTATTTAATCTGTTACAAATATTATTGGGAAATTTAGAGGTATAGTTAATGAATTTAAAGTTGTTATTTTTTGGTGGACTTATACTATAAAATTCCTTTCTTAATAATTTTTTCTGTTTATTTTTTAACATATTATCAATTAGGCTTTCTTTGTATCCGTTGCTTTTTGCTATCTGTTTTATGACACATAGTTCTTTTTGAAAGTTTTCTTTGTTTAGTGGAAAGGTCACTAATCTGTGTATGAAGCTGTGGAATGGAGACAATTTTATTTTCCATGACTGTTTTGATGTGTAATGTATTGTTGTATCTGTGGTTGTTGGTTTCCTATAAATGTCAAATTCTAGGTGGATATTTATTTTTTTAATATTGATATCTAAGAAGTTTATTTCGTTGTTAACCCCTTTCTCCATTGTGAATTCAATATTTTTATGTAGTGAATTTCATAAGGTCCAAAAACTGATCAAAATTTCTATCTGTGCCATCCCAAATGCAAAAAACATCGTCTACGTATCTGTTCCAATAGAAAACATTTTTGACGAGAGGATTATCAGAACTAAAGATAGACTTTTCTAAGTTTGCCATAAAGATTTCTGACAATAAAGGGGGTCCACCTTTTTAAATTATTGAAAATTGATTATTAAATTTTTAAATTATTAACATCCGGAAAGGTATGACCTGTCTCTAGACAATGTTTGGCGAAGTTTGAATTCTCTTTGTTCTTTGAATGAATAGATTTTATTAGGGTGTTTTCAGTGTGATTTGGTTCAGGTTTGGGTGTGTTCTGCAGGACTTTTTTAACTTTTCCTTTGGTTAGATTTCAACCTGACATGTGGGTTAGTGACAATTCTACTTCACATACTAAAGTTTCTGTTACGTTAACTTAAAAACTTATAAACATGGAGGTACCAAATAACAGTACCTTAGTATCCTTTGACGTCACTAACATGTTCCCCAACATCCCAAATTCCAACTGTATTAACATAATCAAAAACACACTAACAATAAAAAACGTAAATCCTGTCATAAAAAACGAAATGATTACTCTTTTTGACCTCAGCATGAAGGAAAACTATTTCCAGTATGACATAAAATTTAATAAATAAAAAGATGGCTTAGCAATGGGTTCATCACTAAGTCCTCTTCTAGCTGAAATCTTCATGTCTAATTCGGAAGAAACTTTCTTAAAAACTGAATACGCAGAAAACATAAGTTTCTGGTACAGATATGTAGATGACATTTTAGTATGTTTTACCGGTAATGATGCGGATTTACAACTAACTCTAAACACCTAAACAGTCTACATCATAAAATTAAGTTCACAATGGGAAAGGAAAAAAACCACAAAATTAATTTTCTGGATATTACATAACAAAACATAACAAAAAAGGACAAAGAATTCTCATTTGATATTTATAGAAAACCCACGTTTACAGACACGACAATTCCTAATCACTCAACCCATGCCACTTCCTAGAAAACTGCAGCTTATAAATCTATGATACATAAAGCTTTCGCAATCCCTTTAAACGAAGACAGCCATAAAAATGAATTAAATAATATAATTAAAATAGCCAAAAACAACGGGTTTAACTCAACCACAATACATTATTAAACAAAAAACAAAAACAAATTAGACTAATAACAAAAATACTACTGTACACCATTGCTTTAATAAACTATTGTATATATAAAAAACTAGGTGCCGGTAAAAAGATTATACTACTTCTAAAATAC
This sequence comes from Philopedon plagiatum, assembly GCA_963971165.1. Lineage (NCBI taxonomy): Eukaryota > Metazoa > Arthropoda > Insecta > Coleoptera > Curculionidae > Philopedon > Philopedon plagiatum. The sequence goes on from OZ020193.1 coordinate 101,494,978, forward strand.
CTACTAATGGAAAAATATTTTAACAATATGGTAGAAAAATTAATCCCTTCGAAGATATCGTCTTTAAAGCGGCCAGGTAGGCAGGAAATGTCAAGAGAAAGGAGTTACAAGCAATTCCAGCCAAAAGAAAACAAAGTTCTGTGGCTCTACCTTTAATGATTTTCTAAGGCTATCAAAAATGTTATCAATAAATTAACAGGTGTAAATGTAAACAATGCTCAAGAAATACAAATTCAAGAAAATAAGAAAAATTCTGTTATGGAGATATATGGAGATAACGCCATCTACGGGCTAGACTATGATTACATATAATAATTGTGTTTTTAATTGTAACAAGTAAAATTGTTGTAAATAAATATGTATTTTTATATTGTTTTTCTTTTTTTGTATGTCAAAAAATTATATCTTTTTTGCATTTTTGTGGTTTCTGAAAATAGTCTATCAAATATGTTTCGGGCATTTATGAACTATGCAGAACATTTTGATTTTTTGCCTTAAAGGAACATCTTTCATTCATTTTTATTGTCATTTACTAAAAAAGTGCCCTCAAGCCGCCGCGCCGGTACCGTAGATACTATCAAATAGAATCTTTTATACCCATATTATTTTTATGAAGGTACCAAATCACAGTACTTTAGTATCCTTTAACGTCACTAACATGTTCCCCAACATCCCAAATTCAGACTGTATTAACATAATCAAAAACACACTAACAATAAAAAACGTAAATCCTGTCATAAAAACGAAATTATTACTCTTTTTGACCTCTGCATGAAGGAAAACTATTTCCAGTATGATAACAAATTTTATAAACAAAAAGATGGGTTCACCACTAAGTCCTCTTCTAGCTGAAATCTTCATGTCTAATTTGGAAGAAACTTTCTTAAAAACTGAATTCGCAGAAAACATGTACAAGTTTCTGGTACAGATATGTAGATGACATTTTAGTATGTTTTACCGGTAATGATGCGGATTTACAACTAACTCTAAATCACCTAAACAGTTTACATCATAAAATTAAGTTCACAATGGGAAAGGAAAAAAACAACAAAATTAATTTTGTGGATATTACAATAACAAAAAAGGACAAAAAATTCTCATTTGATATTTATAGAAAACCCACGTTTACAAACACAACAATTCCTAATCACTCAACACATCCCACTTCCCACAAAACGGCAGCTTATGATATGTCTAAGATACATAGAGCTTTCGCAATCCCTTTAAACGAAGACAGCCCTAAAAATGAAATAAATAATATAATTAAAATAGCCAAAAACAACGGGTTTAACTCAACCACAATAAATACATTAATAAACAAAAACAAATAACTATTAACCAAATATACCCACGTATAAAAACCAATGAAAAGTTTCAGTATGCTAAAATAACATATTTTGGTCATATCTCTGAAAAAATAGCACACATCATCTCAAAAACTAACAAAAGTAGCTTTTACACCAGCACAAAAAATATCCCAATTACTTTTAAATGCCAAAAGTAAAACATCACCCCTTAAAAATTCAGGAGTTTATAGACTAAGTTATAATGACTGCAGTAGCTCGTATATAGGCCAAACCGGGAGAAATTTTAGCGTTAGATTTAATGAACATAAAACATCTTTTTTGTTAACAAAGAAAATTCAAACTTCGCCAAACATTGTTTAGAGACAGGTCATACCTTTCCAGACGAGAATAATTTAAAAATTTTGTATACAGTTCCTAAAGGAAAAAAGCTTTATATTCTAGAATCAATTGAAATTTATAAGCATAACAGAAACCCTAATATTAAATGACCAAATAGACCTGTGGAATTTCAAGCTATTCACAGTCCGTTATAACGATCAATAACCTTCCTTTGTTAAATAGTTCCTAAACACCGGTCGCAGATCTATAGAAATTCTAAAAATAACCCTACAGTGTTGACACATTGCAAGATGGCAAAGGACGCTTGGTAATCGTCGGGCTGAAAGTAGAATATACCATTAAATAATATACTGAAGTTGAACCAACTGCCCCTGTCGGTCGATCCGTTGTACTAATAATATACTAATAATATATAAAAGTGCAGGGTTTACTATTTACCTGGCGTCCGAAACAAAATTTTAGATTTCAAATATCTGAAGTGCTATATGCACGTGGGTATAGTTTCTATGGCAATACAACAGAGCGTCCGTATACGGACGCTCTGTTGGAACCGGACGCTTGGAAGATAGCAAATCGTTAATGTACGGACGCTCGGAGTGTAGTAGGATAAATATATATATATATATATATATATATATATATATATATATATATATATATATATATATATATATATCTTGCAAAATAACGGGATATCGGTCAATAAAATAGTATATTAGCTACTCTTTTACATATACCAAGCTTTCGTAACTATTTGGTTACTTCGTCAGGGCTAAAATTATAAATTATTAGGAACGATAAACATATTTTTATAATGTTGATATTTTACCAATGCGGTGAGTTATATGTTCCTTATTAAAAAATTATTGTTATCAGTAGATATCATATAAAAGTTTGTATAAAATAAAAATTTAATGTTGCTTGAATTAAAATATTAGTAAAATGGTATGAATCCTTAATAGAAAATTGTAAAATGTTGTCACTTCTGACTTTTCTTATAAAAGTTATCAATTTGACGTAAATAATTTTTGGTATTTCTTTTAAGGTGTAAAGGTATAAATCAGGTATTTAAAATTTTGAATATAAATATATAGTTAAATTAGTGTTCTAATGATAAAAGGTATGAGTAAATTATGCTTAAATCGTTAATGTCAGTTTTAAGATTGATGGAATTTCCATGTTTATATATTTCAGCCATTTCTAGAAAAAGTCTTTTTTGTATGTTAGGTTCGATATGTAAAATTTTTAAATTATTATAATTTGGATGATGTCCTGTTTCTATACAATGTTTTGACATTGCAGTTCTATTTTTAGACAACCTTATATCACTTTTGTGACCTGCCATTCTATTTTTTAATGTTTGGCTAGTTTGTCCAATATAAGTTTTATTACAATTTACGCATGGAAGTTCATAAACTAGATTTGTTTTCGATTCTACTAAATCTTTATCTTTAAGTTTAGTATTTAAATTACCAATAGTTTTAATGATTTTAAAAAAATTTTCATATTTTCATTTTTAAATAAGTTAGCAATTTTTTCGGATAGATTTTTTATATTAGGAATTGAAGCAAAAAAGGTTATATTTGATTGGTTTTCAAGTTGATTGTTTCCATTAGTTTCTAGATTGGTATGATTTCTAGTGTTAAAAATTATTTTATTAAGTAATGCATTTGGATATGAGTTTATAGTAATAAGATTTGTTTGAGTTTTTTTAAATTTTTTTCTTTTAGAGTTGGATGAACTAATTTTTCTATTCTATTTTTTAATGTAAGAACAAGATTTATTTTCTGTCTATAACTATGATATGAGTGAAAATTTATATATCTTTCAGAATTTGTTGGTTTGATATACCAATCAGTTATTAGAGTGTTATTATTTTTTATTATTTTAGTATCTAAAAAAGGAATGCATGAGTTATTTTCTATTTCAAGCGTAAACTGAAATGTCAAAACATTGTATAGAAACAGGACATCATCCAAATTATAATAATTTAAAAATTTTACATATCGAACCTAACATACAAAAAAGACTTTTTCTAGAAATGGCTGAAATATATAAACATGGAAATTCCATCAATCTTAAAACTGACATTAACGATTTAAGCATAATTTACTCATACCTTTTATCATTAGAACACTAATTTAACTATATATTTATATTAAAAAATTTTAAATACCTGATTTATACCTTTACACCTTAAAAGAAATACCAAAAATTATTTACGTCAAATTGATAACTTTTATAAGAAAAGTCAGAAGTGACAACATTTTACAATTTTCTATTAAGGATTCATACCATTTTACTAATATTTTAATTCAAGCAACATTAAATTTTTATTTTATACAAACTTTTATATCATATCTACTGATAACAATAATTTTTTAATAAGGAACATATAACTCACCGCATTGGTAAAATATCAACATTATAAAAATATGTTTATCGTTCCTAATAATTTATAATTTTAGCCCTGACGAAGTAACCAAATAGTTACGAAAGCTTGGTAAAAAGAGTAGCTAATATACTATTTTATTGACCGATATCCCGTTATTTTGCAAGTTTTATTATAACGGTCGTTATCCTACTGATATATATATATATATATATATATATATATATATATATATATATATATATATATATATATATATATATATATATATATATGAAGTTTTTGCTAACTTTGGGTGTGCAGTCTGTATAAATACAAAGCAGCTTCAAGAGGCTGATAGCAGAGACTATAAAGAATATAGACAGACACTCGAATACACCGAAAAGACGGTCTCCCTCGAGACATTTGGTGGGTTTACTGGTTTATGGTTTAAAAGTTTGTTTGTCCATCATTATAATTATATATACATGTAGATGCATAGTATACATATTTATATAATAGTAGACAAACAAATTTTGAAACCATAAACCAGTAAACCCACCAAATATCTCAAGGGAGACCCGCTTTTCGTTTCACGGCAGTGTTCGTCTAGGTATTATTTAGTCTTATGTTCATTTTATTAGATGAAAATATAGTCAAATAAATGTCGTAATACTGTATTGCTTGGATGGCATCAATCAGGACATTTTGTAGGGGGGTCCACTAAAAAAAATTAATGTTTACAAAGAATCTCATTATGTAACACCCTGTATATTCTGGTATAAGATAAAAAAATGCAGAAATAAAAATAAAAATTTACGTGTCCGAGGATTTTTTTCGAAAAAAATGTACCTGTACTTTTATTGAATTTAGCCGTTATTTATTTAATCACAACCTACCTCATATACGTACATATCTAAAATGGATTTGCAGGATTTCCTACAAGGAGTGGTCGATACAGGAGCTTTTCAATCAATAAATGACATAGTTCACACATATAACTCTCAGGACTATGCCAAGGAATTGCTGTTAAGAGATCAGAAGTCAACCATGACGATTTTAGAACATGCACAGGGATTAATGGTAACAAATATCATCTAAAGGATATCCCCTAGTTCTAAGAGTGTACAGTGCTATCCTTGTTTAATTAAAGGAGCTCAAGAGACGGCACACTTACTGGGTCTTACATTATGTAGTGAAGAATAGATAATACTTGTAAATACATGCAATTCTCTTAAAACGAGACGAACAATTTACGATTATTATTTTCACTGAAACGGATCTAGAATAGTTAAAAAAAAACACTCGTAACGCTGATAGCTTTTTCATGTGGATATAATAATTATAAAAATAATGTTTATTTAAAACATTATAACACATATTTTATACACAAACGTTTAAAAATTTTAAATGTTGATGTTTATGTGTAGGTAAATAACCTCTTGGTGGAACTAGGCACATTATTAAGATACCTTCCTTAATTAAAAAAGTGTATTTTGCTTGTTTCGTTGATATCACTAGTTGCCCACAAAATTTGCCCCACCCATGGGCGTCCGAAGACTTTTTTCTCAGGGGGGGCAAAATTTAAAAATATATGTATATATATATAAAGATTTTATGTGTAGTGATTTATACAAATACACTAATCATTAAAAACAGAAAAAAATTCGGTCAAGTGCAAGCTCTACTTGCTCAATTAGGGTTCCGTGCCATCAGCCTCCCACTTAACCTGAGCAAACCTCGGCCGCCCGATCTCCGCCAATCTGCCGCGCTACGCGACGAGACGGTACCCACGCCGTATCACATCGCGTACGCGCGGAGCTGAGTGGGAAGCGTTTCGACTGAGCCAAATTAAGAATTTTAAAAAAAGTGAAAAGTATTTTTTGTCGAAAATCTTTTTCTCTAAAACCAGTGGTTCAGCAGTTATAAGGAAGTAATCAATTAAATTGCTTATAACAATTGATTGCGCTAGAATTTTTTAATTCTGATAATTCTGGCTCAATCTACACCCAATTCTCAATGTTCGTGAGTTTTTTCAGGTTTTTCTGAGCGATTCTTTTAGTGATGAGGGTGGGGGACAGCAATTTTTAAGCGTTTTTCAGGAAAAATGTTTTACAAATGCATAAAAAAATACATCATAATATGTATTGTTGAATTCGTGATTCAAAAAGCTTTCATTTAATACCCTACCCCTACACGATACCCTTAAAAAATTTCATTTCCCAATTTACCCCCAGAATCAAACCAACTTTTTATACTTTATGTCTATAATTGGACCACCACACTCTATCTCTGTGCTAAATTTTAAATTTTTACGTCGTATAGTTTCAGAGAAAATCGCTTGTGATAGACGGACGGACGGACTGCGACACCGAAGTGATTCCGTTTTACTAATTTTAGCACGGAACACTAAAAAACATGTTTAAAACTTCTTCATAAAATAAATATGCATGATGCAGAAAATTCATAGTAATTTGATTGCCGGTTGCATTGAGTTAAGACTGGGTTTAAATAATATTCCTAATCCTAATTGAATTTGTTGTACGTGGCTTTATAAAGATGTTCAAACATGGATAACATTTATCATAAAAAGAAATATTATTTATTTTAAAAATAATATATATCTGGAAATTTGTACAACAAAAAGTACGAAGTATGACAATCTCAGGGGGGGCCACGGCCCCTCCAGGCCTTCCCCTGCGGGCGCCCATGGCTCCACCTGTAAAAAACTCACGGGCCGCGCCTCATGTCAATAGACCAAATAATATTGACGACCTGAAAAACCAAATAAGGGAAGAAATTAAATTAATATAACCTCAAGTGGTTCAAAATGTTCTGCAAGAATTTCAAGATCGTCTTGAGTATATCTATATATATATATATATATAAACTATTTTCATTATTTTTAAAGGTAAACTCTGTTTTTAAAAACGGTTCATTTTAGATATAGGGTATGATACATGAAATATGATTGAAATTTTACGCAGAATTCAAAATTGAAATAATACCGTAAAACTGGGTGACTTGAGACAATTTTCAACTTTGAAGGCGCACCAAGCATACATGCTCACAGATACATCAATGTCAGGTGGGCCTAAATTTTAAGTCGTGATCTTCAGAATGGGTTTTTCTATGTACCAAGCTTTCCGATCGCGTACTTGAATATCTATATTGGTTTTATCGGTTGTCTCAAGTCACCCGCGGGGATAGGGTATATTCTGGTTTCAAGCGCAATATACTCGTCGCAGAAGTCGAGGTGAGACAAATATGAAGTTTTAACAATATGTTGGTATGGGTTAGATACGCTTTAAGTAAGGCTATCGACATAATAACAATGAAAAATTCAAAGGTTTTATCAAATTTTGCAGAGTGTCTGAGAAATGCATTATACAAAAAATGATGTTTAGCGAAAAACTTTGACTTACCTTTACTTGATCGGTCTAAAAACCGCTCCGTCGTGAAGACCGAACTAATGGCAACTGAACGCCACCAATACACCAAACGAATTCTATTAAATTACAGTGTTACCACCTGTCTTAAAAACACGTGAAGTTGTGGCGCAAGTCACCAGGCTGTCTCAAGTCACCCGGTTTTACGGTAAGAGATTTCTATTTAAATAAATTAAGTGACATGTCTTCTCTTTGGGTCACCCTGTATACATCAAAATTAATTTAAACAATGCGCCCTTAAAATCAAAAATTGACGTGTTCGAGCGTAAGAAAAGTATGCCTAAATTTTAAACGAATTTATTCCAACCTTTAGTTTCTCACTGTATAATTTAAGAATGAATATTCTGAACAATCTCTTATTCAGTTCATCATTTTCTTTAACAATGAGAAACTGTATCTAATTTCGATATTTTGTGAAATTCGATTTTCAGATGAAATTAATTGAAGAAAAAAACTTCGTCATAATGGGTCTAAACAACCAAATTGCAAATTTACAAGCTAGATACGAAAACGCCAACATTAAGGCTCTAGAATCCGAAGCATTGGTCACTGAAATTAAGAATAATGCTGTTAAACAGATGTCAGAAATTGATACGGTAAATATAATGTACTAGCTGCTACCCGCGACCTTACAATTGTCATTTATGCATAACTAACCACCCCTATCGGTTAGTAAAATAATTTTTCAAATTGGTTTAGTAGTTTTTCAGATTACGAAACGTGTTTTACGTGAACGAAGCCGCGGGCCACATTTGTACCAGCCATCATTGTCCCCCACATACTGAAAAACGCTCTAATTTTGTATTAATATATTCTTATAAACCTAATATAAAATCAACAAGAAATATTGTCAGATAAGGAATTTTTGTCTTTTGTTGTCTTGCACTCGTTATACGTGGATCTGAATATCTATCCAAATTTAATATGGCCAATTAAATCGTCTAGTACTCCCTCACTACTATATACTAGGGGTGGGCAAAATAATCGATTAATCGATTGAATGATTACAAAAAAAATTAAAATCGATTTTTCGATTAATCGATTTTTCGAGTAATCGATTTTTTCGATTAATCGATTTTCTCGATTAATCGATTCATTTTTATAATCATAACTCGACTATGAAACACGTATTCAACGAAATAATTTGAATGCTTTTCGATCAGCGCTCCTTTAATTTTTAAGGGTCTCAAATTTAAATCGCCCGCCGGAATTGTCTTCAAGATAGGCAAGTGGTATGCGCTGGAGTCGCTTTCATTATGTCATTAGTAATGACAATTTCCACTAGTTCAATAATCGATTTAGTCCGATTAATCGATTTTCTCGATTAATCGATTTTTCCGATTAATTGATTAATATACATTTTATCGATTTTTCGATTAATCGATTTTGTCGATTAATCGATTTTGTCGATTAATCGATTTTTCGATTAATTTCGAGTAATCCATTATTTTTATTAATCGATTAATTTCGATTAATCGGAAATAATCGATTATTTCAAACAATCAAAAATCGATTATCTTTTTCGATAATCGCCCAGCCCTACTATATACCACTATTCAATTATTATCTTTGAAGGTTAAAAATTCTATATGGAACGTGTACGTACACATGGCAACGTCTAAAAAGCACCCAATCAAGATCAAAAAGGACAATGTAGAAGAACAAATGATGTATATTAATAGGACTCTAACAGAACTGTCTAAAGTCAATAAACTCATTAAGAAAAGGTCTACCAAGATAAAGTGAAAACGTTGCATTTACGCCTATGTCAATAGGGTCAATATGTACGTCCTAACCTAAATACTTTGTACCTGTAGTATCTACATAAAAATATACAATATATGTTTTTATACATATAGTTTTTATTCTGCTTCATTGCCAAACTACAGCGTTCTAAAAAGGACATATTTGGATCAGTGAATGACCGACAATGACAGCTAATGAACACCCTGGATAAATGGTTTTATGAGTAAAAGGTGGAAAAGATTTTTTTTTTGAAAGATAAACGAGCAATGGACAAAAAAATAATATATTAAAATTCCTTGCTACTAAGGTTAAAAAGGCTTCACAAAGCAAATTTTAAAGAAAGATAAAAAATAAATTCATAAAAAGAAAACAACTTAAAAACCAAAAAGTCCTAAATAAAGACAAAACACATTACACTAACTACACAGAAACACAAGTTTGTTTCTAAATTTGACTAACTCTATAGACTTTAATTTGCAATACTACGTGTACTGTGTATGGTTTAAGCAGTGGTGGCTGGTGAAATTTCAAAGTTGCATATCTCTGTTCCTACTTACAGGACCCGTACCAAATTTAGGGGTTTTAATAGTGAGCCCACTGGGAATGTTTTGGTAAAGAAAAAAAACATTTTGTAATTTGCGAAAAAAAGTTAAATTTTTAGTGTGCCCCTCCTAAGAAAAAAATGAACAAGTCTAGGTATTTTATTTATTATTTTTTCTAAACAAATTTTACATCATTTTGTCGACAGGTTTTAAATTTTGAGAGAAAAGAATGTTAGTAGAAAGTTATAGTCATTTGAATTTTTTCTTAAATTATATTTTAGGCTTAAGAAAATTCAAATGACTATAACTAATGCATTTTTTTCGCTCAAAATTTAAAAACTGTCGACAAAAAGATGTAAAATTTTTTTAGAAAAAATAATAAATAAAATATCTAGACGTGTTCATTTTTTTCTTAGGAGGGGCACACCAAAAATTTAACTTTTTTTCGCAAATTACAAAATGTTTTTTTTCTTTACCGAAACATTTCCAGTGGGCTCACTATTAAAACACCTAAATTTGGTACGGGTCCTGTAAGTAGGAACAGAGATATACAACTTTGAAATTTCACCAGCCGCCACTGCGTTTAAGGTTATATTCTAAGCAACACTTGCACGTTGTCTGGTAATCTAAACAACTTATTACTCAAAAATATTATTCAAAAAGTAAACTGTCCTTTGAACACATTCGTGATTTTTATATCTAATACGTAAGTGACGTCGGAATGATTTTTAAACTCTGACCTGCAAACATTTATTTTTATAACACGATAAGAAATAACGTAAAATTTGCTGTTTATTTAACTATCGCCCTCCATCCTACTCGTAAATTTACTCTGTAGATACTGAACCGAGTGTTCTATATCGTCGATATGCCTCTTGTATTCAGCTTCTGCTCCTGCTTTCTTATCGATTGGTGCACTTACGGTGGCCCTTTCCAGGTTACAGAACCTTTTACCTGGTCTTGAGTCTTTCTAAAAAAAAAAAGGAAATATTTCCTTTTTTTAATGCCAAAAATGTTAAAGTAAAAACATAGAAAATCAAGAAGTGGTGAATTTAGGGGAGCGCAGGGGCAGCGCCCCCCCCCCCCCCCCCCCCCGAGGCTTGTACAAAAAGGATTTCAAAAGCAATATTGCAACATAAACATTAACCATTTCTACATATTCTACAGAATATTAGAAACATAAACAAACATTTTGCCGTCTATGTAAGGCCTTTGATGTGAATTATACCAAAAAAATATAAATAATAGATCAATACTAATATGTAATATAAAAAGTGCAAGCCTTTTTTGCTATGCTCTTAGATTGTTTCTGAAAACATTCCTTATACATCTCCCTGCGATCTTATCAAAATTTGCGACGGATAATTTTGGCTTCTAAACGAAACAAATAACCCAATAAGTTTTTTTTCGAGAAACATCTCTTTGGAAAGTACAGTTTTTCGAAAAATAGCCTTTTCGAAAATGGATTACCAAAATTTGTCAAAAATATTTTCTCATAAACATATTTTGAACCTACATTATTTCAAAAATGTCTCCAAACAAATAATTTTTAAAACATTTTTCTAAAATATATGTTTTTGAAAACAATTTTTTTTTAATTCTTGATTCCCAACCAACTTAAAGTTTATTACAGGGAATATATATATATATATATATATATATATATATATATATATATATATATATATATATATATATATATATATACAGCGTGTCTTCGGAAGTTCTTACCATATGGTAAAAATTTTTATTATTGATTTTATGAAAAAAAGCGCCTCTTTATAAAAAGTTCTGCATCATGAGAAAATAGCATCGTCATTCCAAAATTTGATCTTGGACATACAGGGTGGCTTAAACAGCTGAAAGTCACAATTTAAATTTAAATTATTTTGCCACCTGTATGTCCTATATAAAATTTTTGAATAACCGTGCTTTTTTCACAATGTAGAACTTTTTATGAAGATATACTTTTTTTGTAAAGGCGATAAAAAAAATTAATTTTATTTTTGGGACCTCCTGTATGTTCCAAACCTAATTTACTAACATAAAAAAGTTAATTCTAGCACATTTGCAGTGGCAGTTTACCTTTAAATAACGATTTTATGTCTTTTTAGCTTCACGTGTATTAGGACTTTTACATTTTTGAGTCACCCTGTATGTACTAGATCAAATTCTTGAATGGAAATACTATTTTCTCCCGATGCAGAACTTTTTATAAAGAGGCACTTTTTTTCGTAAAATCAATAATACAATTTTTTTCCATATGGTAAGAACTTCCGAAGACACGCTGTATATATATATATATATATATATAACATTAAAATATATAACAGTATTACGAAAAACCAATAAACTAATAAAATTCTAAAGAAAAACTATTAACAGTCAATTTTGTAAAATACTTTTTAAGGTGTATTTTAAAATTCCTTAAAAAGCTGTTAAAAACATTCAAATTTTTAAATAATGCTTCTTCAAATGTATTTTAAATAACTGTAATTTCTTGATTTTCTTTATGTTTTTTGGAAGGTCATTATTAATTTTTATGCCATTATGTAATAAAGACTGCATGCTAAAATTGCTTTTTACAGGTGCTGTTTGCAATAACTCAGTTTGTCTCGTGTTATGACTATGTCAATCGTTAATGGGATAAATCTACACGTTTGTTTGTTTTTTACTAAATTTTAAAGATTGAATGAATATACATGTTTTTAATTTATACAAATTATCAATGTTTAAAGTGGAAAAGTATTGGGCTCTGCTTTTTAAGAAGAATATATTAAAATTCCTTGCTAGTAAGGTTAAAAAACGTTATTTAGAAAATTAAATTATGAACGAAGAATGAAAAAAAAGACAAAAAAAGATCCTGAACAAACCTAAACGAACCTTTTTTGTGTTTGATCACACGTGTTTTTTTTCCACTTCTTCACCCGCTAACCGAGAAACTATTTTTTCGAGACGGAATGCCGCAATTTCATATGTGGACGTGTCTTTCAATTCTAGCCTAATCCCATTATCTTACCCCTACCTCCTTTTCTTCAAGAATCCTAGATTTAATATTCTCTAAATATTTCTTGTACTGCGGTTGTCCCTTTTCCGACGAGTAATAGAGCCCTAGAATGTCATAGACGCGTTGGATTTGCCTGCGACAGATTTTCATATTTTTCGCCATTTCGAAAATTTTTTTCGAACTGGAAGTGAAGAAATTGGTTTTCGTATTAAGTAGCTCCTTGTGTAACATCAAACAATCGTCCAAATCGCGAATTCTTTGAAATTCTTTGGTTGGCTCCTCAACTAAAATATAGCAAATTATACAGGGTGTCTGAAAAGTCTTAGTATGGGAAAATATCTTTGAAATTAGTAAATATAGAGATGTCGTAGGCATAAACCAAATTAGGCAAATAAGGCAAAAAATTTTGAATATCTTAGAAACTTAAAGGCAAATGAATTAAAACAGTTGCAGTAGAATTCAGTACCTGTAATATCCACTACTTTATCCATACTCCGTAACTCTGTTGCTACTGTTTCATATAACTTGGTACCGATTCCTCTTTTCTGATATGGAGGTAGGATAAAGAACTGACTTATTCTCGCCCTTATATTACAAGGAAACGCGAAAAATTTGTAGACAGAGCAGAAACCAACCGGCGATCTGTAGATCTTCTTGTTTTGTGGGTGCACAAATTCTGCATATCTAAAAATATAATTTATTTAATTGTAAACATAGGCATATTGGAACATTAGGCTATTGGGCAGCAACTTTGGTATGTCTTAGATGCAAGTAAAGTACTTAAACATACACATAATAAATCAGCCATCTGTGATCGTCTAGATCAATAAAATTAGCTGCATCAATAAACCACACTATGAAAGTTTCGAATCTCGCGTGAAAGTCCTTAAATGATTCGTTATCGACGTCAATTCGGGTAAGTCTGTAAGTTGCCTTGATGTGATCATCTGGAAATCTCATCACTAAAAAATAAACAAGTACTTATAAATATCATTTAAACATATTTCACCTACTACGATATTTACATAATATAGACAAAATACACTATAGAAAAAACTAACTGTCTTTGGGATCTTCAAATGTTGTGATAACCTCGCCAAACATTTTATCGTGCTCTTCGTTGTCCAGCCAGCCCGAGAAATCTTCAAAACTCTGTGTAAAGTTGCCGGGTAACCATGGATTTAGCGATTTCATAATATCATCTGCTTTCATTTTTTCGTTTCTTATTTTTCCACTACTCTTCAAGTCTAAGTAGCATCGGCACGAATTGTGTGTGTAATTTAGTGTTATCGATAGTGATCGGTAGCCGAAGATAGATTCACTTTAAATAGAAAAAAAAAATTAAAACAAACGCTCATATTCACTAAAAAGGATTACGATTTAGTACGGGTTTAAATTAAGATCTCCTAGTTGATCAGTTAGGCTTTAACAGATTTCTGTTCTGTTTCAGATCCAAAAGTACTTCAATGAACAGAATTAAAACACAAACACTTTCTTTCTTTAAGTGGCATTGCAACCCATGCTGGATACTCGCTAGTATGTAATAAAAATATCAAATTAAATGTTAGTATTATTAACGATATAATAAATACTCAATCCAATCCTCAATACTCAATCCTCCTCATCTTTGGTAAATAAAACATTAATTTATTTAGAGACAGTAATAGAGATCACCACCACCCCACTCGTCACAAAGAAAATCTAAAAGACATGAAGTGTAATTTTACTTACATCCAAAAAAATGTCCACTCATCCCTTATAAAAATTTTCAATAAAATACCCACTGCAATTCGAGAGAAACATGTTGCTGCCTTAAGGTATGGTGTCGCTGAATGCGTCTGGCGGCAGCGTCCGACGGTAACCTCCGGCGGTAACGACTGGCGGTCGCGTCTGTGTGTTTTTGCTAAAAGCGTTGGCATTTTGGCGCTTGTTTAGAAACGACAGTTAAGTGCAGTATCTCGTACAGTAGATGGATAAAAAAGAACTCGCTGCTGTACTCTTAATTAAAGATGACGAAGAAGGAGAGGAACTGGCTTTACAGAGAAAAAACCGTCAAAAAGTTGATCCCATTTTTAAAGCAAGACGAGCATCAAAAAGGGCGGGATACCTTCTAACTTCTTTAATTAGTAATTCGTCTTCATTTGCAGTAAATTGTGGAGCCATGATGTAAAAAAAAAGCAGTGAACACCGAAAAATGCGTTTACAGACTTAAAACAATTACCTAAACTGTACCGATCGCGCGACCGTCGGCGGCTAGACGGCTACTATGAGCAGTCGAGACAGGGACGCGCGCGTTCGGACGTCGGGCCGCGCGGCTCAGACGCATAAATGAAAATAGCGCCATATAAAATATAGTAAAGCAGTACGCTACCGCTAGCGGTTACCGCCGGACGCTACCGCCAGACGCACAAGTAAAAATATACCTTTAAAGGCACACTTAAAGACGCTTTTGGTTTCGAAGGCCTACTACACGTTGGAGGAGTTCTTTGAGGATAGGCTGTAGTCATGGCGCTGATGTATTTTGGATTGTTATTGTACTCTGTAGTTTTAATTGTATTTTTAAATCTTAAATTTAATTTATTTGTGTTTATTTGTTTGTAATGACACGTCCTACGCCCAATGGGCAAATGTACTTGCAATACATGTTACTGTTTGTAATATTTTATATAATGGACAAATATAGACTTTTGATTTGATTTGATTCAACACTTTTTCTAATTCATGAATTGCCAATTTGACAACTAGTGAATTTCATCAACAAAATTAGAATGCTTTAAGGATCTCAGAAATTCTGGGTAGGTGCTCGAAAAAATGTCCAAAAGAGTTATACCCATAATTTGTATGGTGGGGAAAGTCATGAAAAAGTAAAACTCATCGCACTCTGGGAGGGACATGAAAGGCACTGCTCCAAGGAGATCTGAACATGAGACTAGACTATTAATTATTTTATATATCATTTTAATATCATCATAATAGTTTCCGTCCAGTGGCATTCACTTGCAAGGATTTTTGCAAATTTGGCTACCAACTTATTTTTTCAAATTTCTCGAAAAATAGACATATAAACAAATTAATATTTACAAGATAAATTAATGGCTACTAGCACTATAGTTTGAATCCAGTGACATTCACTTGCAAGCCATTTCAAATTTTTATTTTTGACTGCTAACTTAATTTTTCCAATTTCTCGAAATCTAGGCATATAAACAGATTAACATTTACAAGGTCAATTAAGGGCTACTAGCACTATAGTTTGAATCCAGTGGCGTTCACATGCAAGCCGTTTCAGTTTTCTACAAATTTGGCTGCTAACTAATTTTTTTCAATTTCTCGAAAACTAGACATATAAAAAGATGGTATATTAATGATTTGGCACACATTAGTATTCGTGGTAGATTTACTATGTTTGCCCATGATACTACCGATTTGTGGCGTGGTAAAAATCCGAAGGATGTAAAAGTTACTGCTTAGAACGACCTAAATCCTGTAAAACAATGGTGCGATTCTAATCTGTGTTTTAATATCAACAAAACCAGTATTCCCACCTTTAAATTTTCATTCTTTAACTTGACCCTATGACAAGATTTAGTAGAAAGTGCAAAAGCTACAAAATTCTTGGTGGTCTATCTTGACGAAAAACTTAAATTTAGAGAGCATATATCGTTCCTTTAAATAGAAAATTAGCGTCTGGGTATTATGCGGTGAGGGCTGTCTCAAGAGAATTTGGTAATCAAATTGCTCGCAATGTTCACTTTTTTTTAATTGAGAGCCACCTAAGATATGGTATTGCTTTTGGGGCTTTCGTAGTCAGGAGCTGTTAAGAACTATCTTAGTAATACAAAAAAGAGCCCTCAAATTTATTTGTAATGCTAAACCAAGGGACCATTGTATACCCCTTTTTATCAACGAGAAAATACTCACGGTAATTGGTATCTTTGTTTTAGAATCTGTATGTCTAATTCACAGAAATCATTCCAGCTCTGACATTTACAATATGCACAACAGACGTGACTTCACTCCCGATACCGAAAACAACTCTCATCAAAAATTCTGTGATATTCGAAAGTATCAAAATTTATAATATACCGCCCAGGTTTCATCAAATTCTTAGTGATAAGGTTTTTAAAAAGTCATTAAAGGATTTGCTTGTATTAGACTGTATTACAGTCTTCATGAATTTATATGACAAGTCACTAACTTAAGTGAGCTGAGCTGAGCTTCAAGAGAGCTGTGACAGAGCTACTGTTGCAAAAATGTACATACTCCTTCAATTTTGAAGAATATTTTTAAATGTAGTGTCTGAATGTTGTTTACATTGTAAACATGGGCGCCCGTGGACTTTTTTCTCAGGGGGGCAATATAATAAAAAATTTAATATACTCTTAAAGATTTTATTTGTAGTGATTTATACAAATACACTAATAATTAAAAACAGAAAAAATTCAGTCAAGTGCAAGCTGTACTTGCACAATTAGTGTTCCATAGCATCAGCGCTCCACTTAACCTGAGCAAACGTCGACCGCCCGATCTCCGCCCATCTGCCGCGCTACTGCCCCCAGGCGGCATCACATTGCGTATGCGCGGAGTGAGGGGAGCGCAGGGTGTGGGGAGCGTTTCGACTGAGCCTAATTAAAAAATTTGGAAAACGTGTGTTCCTTACATCGTGAGAAATATTTTTTGTTAAGAAACTTTGGTCCAGCAGTTATTGATCGCGCTACAATTTTTCAATACTGAGAATTTTGGCTCAATTTACACCTAATTCTCAATGTTCATGATTTTTTTCAGATTTTTCTAAGCGATTATTTTGATGATGAGGGTGGGGGGCAGCAATTTTTAAGCCTTTTTCCCGAAAAATATTTTTTTAAAAATGCACAAAAAAATACATCATATATATTGTTGAATTGGTGCTTCAATAAGCTTTCATTTGACGCACTACATGATGCCCTGGAAATTTTTTTCCTATTTCCCAATTTACCCCCTAAAATTAACCCCCAGAATCAAAATTCAACTTTTTATACTTCACGTCTATAATTTGGCTACCACACTCTATCTCGCCTGTGACAGACGGACGGACGGACGGACACTGAAGTGATTCCGTTTTGATAACTTTAGCTGTATGTTAAAAACTTCTTCATAAAATAAACATGCAAGCTGCAGAAAATTTATAGTAATTTGGTTGCCGGTTACATTGAGTGACTGGGTTTAAATAATGTTCCTAATCCTAATTGAATTTTTTGTACGTGGCTTGATAAAGATGTTCAAACATCAGAAAAATAGACAACATTTATTACAAAAACAAATATTATTTATGATAAAAATAATAGAAATCTGGCAATTTGTCCAACAAAAAGTACCCAAGCAAGCCCAAGGATGACAATCTCACAATCTCGGGGAGGCCACGGCCCCCCCCCCCCCCCTGGCCCCGGCCCCCTGCGGCTCCCATGTGTAACTATATAATAAGTTATACAACTTGTTTGTTTATATCAATCTATTGATATAAAATAGTTATTTGTTAATTGTTTATTTGTGAATAAACTTATTGTGTTGTCAGCTACAACTGGCATATGTGACCTTGCTATGTCATTATAAATGATTTTTCTGGCAATAAAGCAATTTATTATTATTTATTATTATTATTTAAGTATAAGATTTTGACTTATACTCTTTTTATATTATATTTTTTAATTCAATTATCTTTATATTTATGTAATTTAACTTTTATTTTATTCACTGACAAAAACTATATCTTGTTTGTATTACTGTTGTATGTACCCTTTTATTATTATTAGTCTTATTTTATGTGAGGTGAATGGATGTTTTTATATTTTAAATATTATTTGATTTATTTTATGTTTTCTTAATCTTTATGTTCAAAATCTTTTACTACTACTTACTTTTACTGCTACGTTAACAAGAATATTTCTTTTGACAATAAAGCATACTTTGATCTGATTTGATTTAAGAACAAGGTTAAGCTATAAACATTTTATAATTACAGTACTTACAGAACTTAAACACAGGTACATTGTAGCCCCTAGGCACACTTAACAGATGATTAAGCAATGTTTCCTTTTCATTTCATTAGTTTATATTCTGTATTGTTTTAAAGCATTACTCAATTGAATTGAGAGACTGCAATGTACCTATGGGCTTGGAATATAAAGTATCCAACTTACAGATTAATTCTAATAGGAAAAACCCAAATTATTCATACTTACAATTTTTAACACCACCTCTATGACCTCACGAGTAATCTAAGTTGAGCTAACCAATTAAATTAAAATACTAACCTGTCTCCAAATATTTGGTGCGACATTTCTGGCTTGAATTTAATTGTGTTTTCAGATTCCAGATCATCCTTATCATGAACTAAAAAAATCAAATACAATTTTACACAAAATTATATTATTATAGAGATTATTATTTTAAATTTTGTGTAATGTTCTTTAGAATATCAACATGTATGTATTACTTGTACAATCTTGTCCCTATATTAATAACAAATTGACAAGATACAAGAGTTACAAACACAAATGCGAGTGAAAAACTTGGAATTACATGCTTTGTACCGAACTACGTTATATTGAAAGGTGTTTATTTAAACCATCGGCGAATACGCCTGCTTTATTTAAAAGCTCGCAAAAAGTTAAGTTTTATTAATAACGATAACAATACCTCTGACTATGAACATACTTCTGAAAATATCTTACCTAACTTAAACGAGATAACTTTGCTAGCTTCCTTTTTATAAACTGACATTTCGTCACTTTCTTCACCCAGAACGCCGTTTGATGTACCCCCTTCAGACATCTTAAAATGATTTTACCAAATTAAAAACAATAATTAATTTTATAAAAAATTTTACCCACAAACAAATTTGGAAGAACGCGTTTTATTTTGGGACATAAGTCCACAAGACGTCTTCTTGTTTAGCAGTATTCTTTAACTAAGGGGTACTTCTTATAACTAATTATTTTTGCCAAAATTGGGAATTATTAACAATATTAACTGCTTTTTCGAATATTTTTTGCTTTTTTGGTAAAAAAGGGCGCGCGAAAAATGTAAAATTTGACAGGTGTCAAATTCCCTTCTTCTTTACAAATGGTCCTAACCCCTTAGCCAGATCAATCCGCCTCAACTCGAAGCGACAGCCACAGAAAAGAAAAAATGATTGAGGTTCGCTCGCGACAGCTGACCTTGACACAGATTACACTTTTTGCCCAGAATTCCAGCGAAAGGGGACCTAAAGGCGTAAGTCTCGAGCGGAAGCTCTTTGGACACACAAAGGTTGCATAAAGGGTTCTTTAATCTACTTTCTACTACCATTCTTAATTCAATTACGTATTTCCTTAAAGTCCGCAAACTGATCCGAATCGGTACAATTTTTTCAAACGAGCACGCCTGTAAGCAAACCTTTTTTTTCTGTGCCCCACAGATGTTTATGACAGATGTGCGAAAGAGTTGTCAAAAAACAGGTTATATTTTGGAGTTGTGCGTATTTTTTCTTAAAATTCCTTGAACAAGTCTTTTTCCAACAACTACGACTCATTTATTTCATGAAAATAATATTTTTATTAAATGTCTTTTTAGTTAATAGCATTGTCGCAGAAGGATATTCATTTACCCCCCAGCTAATTCAAGGCCACAAAAAAACCTTTGCAAATCAAAGGTAAGTTATTTATAAACCTTCGAAAATCTGTTTAGTCGATGCGAATCGTTCAGTTTTTCAGATATAAACCCTTCCAATCAGTTTATTTTTAGCACAGAAAAATCGCATTGTCATTATCCTAAAATAAAAGCAGTTGTGGATTTGCGTTGTGAGTAACATGTCACTAAAGCCGAGACAAGTGGACTTTAATTCAACGTGGGGGGCCATAAGGGAGACCATCAGGGGTGTTATTACCTTGGACCATGTTCCCAGGACTGTCTGGAATGATCGATTTTCGTAAGTACTGAACAGTCAATTTTAACGATTTTGTCCAGTTTTCAGGTGTTATGATGAATACCGACATTTTCTTTGTTCACAAATAACAACAAACAGCTTAAATAGTTTGTTACAAGGATTTTATAAAAGCTGTTTAGAGAAATAAAATAATAATACAGTAAGTACTTAATCCCTAAAATTACTGTCTACTGACTCTGCCTCATATTCTGAATGTTTATTATTGTGTGTTCTTTTGGGTCACACTGTTGTGCTTTGTATACCTAAAGATTAACCAATATTAGACTAGGACAATTAAAAAAGTGAAATTTTACACTTTCTATTTTACTTTATTATATGGAAGTCTTTATATTAAGGAAGAATATTTACAAGTAAAACTTAATGTTATACACATTCGTTATATCTTTAATGTTTTTGGTAAATAATGTTAATTTTTGTTTATGATTTAGGTTTACCTGAGAGTTTTAACTGCAAAAATGAGCCTATTTTACATTTTGACTGTTATTAAAATACAAAATTTATAAAATGGAGGTTTATAACTCCTGTATAATTGTAGGTATAAAACTTTTGTAATGATAATATAATTATAAAGTTAGGTACTTAGTTATAAAAGAATGGTTATTTACCTTGAAGATTTTAGGTTGCATGAAAATTTGATCTTTTCTTCAGGCAAGACTTTTATTTATATTTATTTGATGCTCATTTTTGAATATATCTATTAGAACTCATAATTCATTAGGTAGGTTTTTAAAAAACATCAAATGTAATGATGCACACATCAGGTTAATATACTTGTGATTAAATTTAATTGGATAAACAAGCAGGTTATTTAAAAAACAAATAAACACAGAACATGTTTTTTAAATGAAAATAAAGATTCTAATAATGTTCTGCAGTAATTAAATAAAAACCATGTTTTCAATGAAAATTTTAATATTTTGCATGTAGAAAGTAAAGATCAAAAATTAAGATTATTGGAATCATTTGTAATAAATAAACTTATGCCTGGTTGAATAATCTTGTTATAACTGCATTTTTAAACCTGTTATTATCCAATATTTAGTTTGGCTTCAACGAAATTTGAACTAAAACTGTCAAACCCAGATTTGTTTTTGTTTTTTGGCCTCGAGAATAGCTCGTTTAGCTACATAGCAAATTATGAAATAAAGTTAAACCCAGACATAACACTTTAAATATTTTATGGATTTGGATTTAAATGGATGGTTCCTGTTAACGTTGTAGGTTGATAGGTTGTCCTAGAATAAGATAAAATAAAATTTAAGTTTGTACATAGCTATAGTCCTTTATTTTAGTCTGATGAAGATAATGTGTACTGAAACAGCTGTCATGGTTTCATGAAAATATCATGCTTTTTCTTAACATGTATTAATTTTATTATATATTGATTTTGAACAATAAAAAATTGCCCCTTTTAATGCATTCCTTAACATTCAACTAATTGTATAATTCTAATGGTTTCAAATTACATAAAATGAATTGAAATTGTAACTAAAATAACATATCTTTGTGTTTAAGAATTTAACTTATTTTCTACACATTTACTTACAACCTGTTTTATCATTTCTTAAGCCCACTCTACATAGAGCAGTGACAGGCAATGCAGTTATGTATATGAAATGAAAATTGTGCAAAAGAAATTCTATTAAAGATGCACTTTCCAGCTGGCAGTACTGTTTAGGTACTATTTTATTATGTCAAATTTTAAAAATTATTTTGTTTACAAATTTCTTTCTTAGATGAAGTTGACTTCCATAAATATTACAAAAAAAAACAACTTAAAAATATGTCCATAACAAAATAAACTAACAATTTAAAGGTATGTCAAGCCAGTTTTCAATTCTAGTAATTTTTTTTATTATTGTTTACTCAAAATATCTGGGGCAATGTAATAAAACTAGGTCGGGACGTGCAATAAAAATTGCATTAGCCACCCTCAAAAAAACTGAATAAAATTTCTATAGTGTTCTTGAAACACGCTGCACGATTGGCAAGTGTTATTGCTGGAAATTTTAATTTGAGTAATTTTTTTAGACCCGTCACAATTCGATGAATGAATGAATTAAAAGTTAAGCGCATTTGATGATTGGTCAAAATAGAATATTCCTAGCAATTAAAACTTACCAACTGTAACTCGGGATTAAAACATTGCCCTGTGCCAAGTGGCTTAAAAAATATTTAGTATCTTGGATATAAACTAGCCATTGGTTTCCTTGCTTGGACTGTTCTTCATTCTGAAATTTTCTACAATATCCTTTAAAAAATGCATTGCTTTATTTTTTCCAAATATTCAGCGTTTTATCTTTGCTTATTTTAAATGATAAAAATACCTTTTTTTTTTGATACAGTAGTGTACACAAAATGTTATCTGCTTCAAATCACACTCTGAATATTACAATAAGGACAAATAATAATGCATTATTGGCTGGCAAAAAGTATACTGCACTACTGAAAAGCAACACTATTTGAGCCTAAATATTTCGTTTTTTTTCCGTCAAGTTTTTCATAAGAAAATATATATACAGGGTGTTCGAAAAGTATTAGTATGGGCAAATATCTTTGCTATTAGTAAAGATAGACACCAAATTTTAGGTATATCTTACTTAGTAAATGTACTTTTTTTTATGTAATTTAACTTTTTCAACCCCCTTGATGGGCGATGCTAGGGAGTTGAGGTAAAAATTTTTGAATGGTACCTCATTTTAAAGGTCTTCAAAAACGAAACATTTTACCGCAATCCCGAGGTCCGTATCTTCATTCGTTTTTCAATGGCAAGCCTATAAAAATTAAAAACCATGGAAACAAAATTAAAAATTGAAGTACCTTTATTTCTCTTATTTGTTAAAAGTTGTTCAAAATGACCACCATTAACTTCTTGGCAGTAATAAAGTCGATTTTGGAATTCACTTCTCACATTTTCAAAAATGGCAGGTAGGTATTACTTCTTTGTAGTTTCAAAATTGACTTTATTACTGCCAAGAAGTTCATGGTAGTCATTTTGAACAACTTTTAAAGCAATAAGCGAAATAAAGGTACTTAAATTTTTAATTTTTTTTCATATTTTTTAATTTTTATAGGCTTGCCATTTAAAAACGAATCAAGATACGGACCTCTGGTTGGAATAGGGTTCAGTTTAAAATCTTTAACCTCAACTTGATTCATCCCTTCACGGGGTTGAAAAAGTTAATTAAAATTACATAGAAAAGTAGATTAATTAACCAATAAGATACACTTAAAATTTGGTGTCTCTATCTTTACTAATAGCAAACATATTTACATGTACAGTGTTACCAGTAAAGTCCGCATCATATGGATTTTTTTTTTATTAATAGCTTTATTCGAAATTTGACTTAGGCCTCAATTTCAAAATAGTAGTCACGTGATTCCTATTATCTGCCAAATTTTAATTTTTTTCCAAAAAAAAATTCAAAAGGGGGGATATTTCTCAAAATATCGAAAAAAGTTATTAGAAACAGATTTTCTAAATGCAATTTGTCGCCCATATGAAAAATTTCAGCTGCATAAGATAATTTTGATTTTTTGCCCATTTTTTTCAAATTGCACCACTGTTGCAAAATAAGACTCAACGCAACCTACGTAAAACTTCTTAGTTTTGACAATGCTTTATTCCAGACATATTTTCTTTAAAGTAGCGCCATATTAAATGTGTTTTGCTACAAAATCCAAATAGGGCATACTTAGGGCTATTAAAATTTGGTCACATGTGATGCAAAGTTTATTTGTTTTTAACCCTGTATAAGGTAACTTCATAAAATAACTATTTTTGAAAACGTAATTTGTGTTCGAATAAAGCTATTAATAAAAAAAAATCCCATATGATGCGGACTTTACTGGTCACACAGTATACATACATACATATATGTATATGTATATATATTTAATTTCCCAGGGATGTATATTCTTTATGTGTCGCTCACCCAGAACCGTTAGCAGACCGATTGTACGCTGAAACTAAACAATATTTGATTGATCATGTTGCCCAACTTCTTAACAAAGTCCAAGAAGATGGAGAACACAATCTGGTTAAGAATTATTTTCACTATTGGTCACAAGTAAGTTTTCAATGGATTACCATTATATATTTCTAATAGTAAGCCGCAAAAAAGTAGTGTAGATTTTGAATTTGTCATTGATATTGATGACTTTTTTATTGGACCATTTTCTGGTTGGTTCAATCAATCAGAAATGCGCTAATAACGAATATGATAAGATAAATGTAGATAAAACTATATATTTTGTTAGTGTTTAATTTTTTAAAACACTGTGGCCTGCAGCACAAATACTGGGCAGACCTCGCTTAATAATAAAGTAAGATATTTACTTCAAACGTTTTTTTGTTTAGTACTCAGTGGGCAGCCAATATCTCCACAGTTTATACTTATACCTTAATCAGCAACATATTAGGACACAGAAAATGTCAGATGCTGAAATTATCTATGGCAGTATGGATCCATCTAGTGCTAACCAAGGTATAAAATAAAGACTCATTTAGTCAGTTATTAAAAGCATTTTTTTGGTTATTGGTAAAACTGACAAGTAGAAGAAGCATTCGAAAACCTTTAATATTATTTTTACTAGGCGATCAAATGGAAATAGGCGAACTTGCTCTGCAGGTGTGGCAGTCAAACATGATTTGCCCTCTAGGTCACAGACTAGTCAAACTTCTACTGGAAGCTATAGATCTGGATCGGGCTGGGCAACCTCCTAAGACACCAATTGAAGCTGTAAGAGGGACTGTTCTCAGTTTTGTAGAGGTACGTTTATGGTTACAAGCTTCTTAATCCTTCCTGAATATAAACCCTATCCCACGACAGAAAACTGGACACAACATGGAAATTTTCTTGTCCATGAGTGTCTACAAATTGGACTAACAGTTAAAATGAAAAAATAATACAGAAGAAAATGTCACGCTACTTAGATACTGTTTTTTTAAACAATAAATTGTCAATTTTCAAATCTTCTGCAGGTTCAGGCTTACAGGAAAAAAGCCCAGCTCCAGCTCTACGTCGAATTGTTTGAAATAACATTTTTGAATGCGAGTGGAGAACATTTTAAAAGAGACGCTGCCTTGCTTTTACAAGAAAAAGATGTTAGTTTGTACATGGAGAGAGTGAAAGCGAAAATAGAAGAGGAATTGTTTAGAGCAAGAAGGTTTTTACATGCTAGTTCCTTGCCTAAGGTAAGATTTAATGACTGTGGAACCTTAATATAATGATTTAATGACTATAAAAACCTTAATATAACAGTTGAATGACTATATAACTTTAATATAACGCATCTTGTCTCAAACTTGATCAGTTTTATTTTTTAGGTTGCACACAGATGCGAACTGCACATGGTAGCTGAGCATTTACAATTTCTGTACAGTGAATGTCAAAATATGGTGAAATACGAGAAAAAGAAGGATTTGTCGAACATGTACGACCTGCTCAAGAGCGTACCTAACGCTCTCGTAGTACTGGTTGATACAGTATTCGATCATATAAAAAATCAAGGATTATCGGTAAGTTCTGTGTGTAATTTGTATGTTTAAATTTGTCTTCTTGTACAGGGGTTGCAAAAAATAAAGTTGCCTTTTTTAAATTTTAATGCAAAACATTAAATAAAAAAATTGTTTTCAATTTTAAAAGAATTGGTATTAAAGATTTTCAAGTAAATATTTGAAATTTCTAAATTACGTTTTTAAAACCAAAATTTTTGTCATTGTTTTTCACTTTTTGGCCCATTTGTCCTTTTGTCTACCCCATCCGTGGACGTTCTGTATGTACATCCATATACACATCCATAAATATACAGGGTGTTACAAAAAGATGTTAAGAAATTTTAAGGGCAGATTCTACATCTAAAAATATGAAAATAAGTTTATATAAACATGGATCCTCAAACGCTTCTTTTTCGAGATACAGGGTGTTTAATATTTTATTTTTTAAATGTTCATCGTAAATGAATCTACTGTCGGCAAGAGAAAATAGAATAGGTTTGTTAGCCCGCAGATTTCTCTGATTGTCCTTGTTGTCATTGTTGAACAATTTTTTTAATTAAATGTAATGTTTCTCATCAACGATAGCTCCCAATCTTCGTGAAATAATCAAAAAAATAAATAAACACTCGAATTTACAATACGCCAGCCATAATAACACTTTTATTTACATGTAATGTGACGTCATAGCCAATAGCATCGCGTTTTACAAAATTGTACGAAAATTTGTAATAGAAAATCTTTTTTTTTTGTTAATAATGTTAAATCAAAAAGCACTGATTCCTGAACAAAACATACGTTTAAAAAAATTCGTTTTCATTTTTTGTTATTGTTGTAAGAAATATTTTTTTTTTACATTTCTTATATTTCCAGGCTATTCACAATCTACAAGGCGATTCTATACACATAAACTTCGTTGAAAACCTGTTGACGGTTTATAAAAAATACAAGGCGCTTATCCAAGATGTCTTCAAATCCGATCAGAATTTCATGGGCGCATTGGATAAAGCGTGTAATTCTGTGATCAACCACAGGCCCAACGATGGTAGATCGCCATGTAGAAGTCCTGAGTTGTTAGCCAAATACTGTGATACATTGCTTAAGAAGAGTAGCAAGGGTATAAGTGAATCTGAGGTATGTCCCTAAAATGTATATATTTTTTTTTAATTATAATTTTTATTTGTGTAATTCTAGGCTGTTAATACTAATTGCCGAATTCTGTTTCCAGGTCGATGAAAAACTTTCGGAAAGTATAATAATATTTAAATACATAGACGATAAGGACGTATTTCAAAAGTTTTACTCCAGAGCGCTGGCTAAACGTTTGATTCATCAACAAACTCAGAGCATGGACGCCGAAGAGGCCATGATTAACAGGCTGAAACAGGTAAAAATGATTGTCAAATAATCTCCTATAATATTTTTAAAATTTTGAGAGAAAAAACATCTTTGGGGCTTTGTTTGTTTTATGTCTATCCATAAAAATATCCGTCTTTTTAGGCATGCGGTTACGAATTCACCAGCAAACTTCACCGGATGTTCACAGATATGTCGGTGTCCGCGGATCTTAACAACAAGTTCCAAGCTTTTATAAAGCAAGAGGATATTGACTTGGGTATTAATTTTGGCATTTACGTCTTGCAAGCGGGAGCGTGGCCTTTGGGTCAAGCTATAGTAACTCCTTTTGCGTTACCGCAACAGTTAGAGAAGAGCGTTCAGATGGTAAGTACAAATCATCAGTGGTTATACAGAGAGTGTTTTAAAGCCCCTTGTAAATATTTCATTCTGTGATTCCCAGGCTAATTTTAGATGAAAAAGCTTATATGTATATATATATATATATATATATATATATATATATATATATATATATATATATACAGGGTGTTCAAAAAAATACAAATATCTTGGTTTAGAAAATCAAAAATCTAGGAATTCGAAAAAAATTTCTACAAAAAATAAAGCTCCTGTCAAGAGAGGAATAGATAGAAGTCAAATAACATTTTTCCGAAAGAGAACCGCTGTGGAGAAAATTAAGGACGAAACTTAGAAAAATCCCCTTTTTTACCGAATTTAGCCTGAAATTCCCCTGCAATGACACGTTTTTGGTGAAAGTGCTATTCAACTTTTGTTGTTCTCTTGACAGGAGCTTTACTTTCTTTCTAGAAATTTTTTTTGAAATTCCTAGATTTTTGTTTTTCCAAACCAAGATGTTTGTATTTTTGAGCACTCTACCTAAAATTTTAAGTTGTCAAAATTGATTTTTCTTAATGCACCAACTTTTCTCATGAATAAATATTTTTGAGAAATCAATAATAAAAAAGTTTTCCATATGTGGCCAACTTTTTGCCCGGCACTGTATATATATATATATATATATATATATATATATATATATATATATATATATATATATATATATATATATATATATAATGTTACAGGGCGATATCTCAAAAAACGGTTTAAAATATTTTCATAAAATTTTGGTGAAGTAGTGATGGGGTCACATATTTAAACATATTTTTTATATTTACCCCATCCCTCTATTTTGAGGGGTAGACGTAACTTTGGAATTTTAAATGGGGTGAGGTACCTTTGTTTATAAAATTTAAATCTATGTAAAAAACTACGAGTGTCTACAGTTTTTTTTATTTACTCTTTCAGTTACGGAGTTATGATTTAATAGGATATAAAATAAAAAAAATATTTACCATTTAATTTCAACTTATTAATCATCTGCCACGCTTGAGTTGTTCGAAATGTCTTTCCCTTCAACTTCCAAACACTTTCCCACTCAAAATGAATTTCGTATCCGCTGCAACATTTTAGGTGTCACTAATAAGCAGGCAAAGCGGATTTGGTCTTTCGTAGCATCTAAAGTTGTAGATGCAGCCGCCATCACTTTCTTTATAAAACCCCAAAAGTCAAGGGGGTCAAATCCGGGGACCTAGCAGGCCAGTTGACCGGAGCAGTTCGTTTTCAAATATTTCATTCAAATGCCTGTGTTGCATAATGGGGTGGAGCTCCATACAGTTAAAACAACATGTCAGGATTTATGTTTTGGTTTTATAATTGGGGTAATTGGTTTCTTAAAAAATCCGTGTACATTTCTTCATTTAAATGTCCTTCAAAGAAATGCGGACCAATAACTATCCTTGATTATACCACTCCAGACTGGGAAAAAAATTAACACGTTTAGGTATTTTGTTTATTTTTTTCTAAACAAATTTTACATCATTTTGTCGAAAATTTTTAAATTTGAAGAGAAAAATGTGTGTTATAGTCATTTGATTTTTTTAAAATTATAATATAGGTTTAAAAAAATTCAAATGACTATAACTTTCTACTAACACATTGTTTTCTCTTCAAATTTAAACATTTTCGACTAAATGATGAAAAATTTGTTTAGGAAAAATAGTAAATAAAATACCTAAACGTCTGAATTTTTTTCCCAGGGGGGGCTTTCTTTACCAAAACATCCCTAGTAGGCGGACTATTAAAAAACCTGAACCTTGTATGGGCCCCGTAAGTAGCAACAGAGATATACAACTTTAAAATTTCACCAGCTGTCACTGATTTAAACCAGTACTAAATCCTAAATCCTTTTATCGCAACTCGGAAGCCACAATTTAAACAAATTTCACTAGAAATCAATAATAATAAACCGAATATTACAAATTTTAAACTCTGACAACCAGAACATTGATTTTTCTCTAAAGAGTAACTCTAGCAAATTTCGTACGTATATTTTAGTTTGAAACATTTTACCACAACAGATTTAATGGAAGAAAGTTAACTTGGCTTCATCATTTGTGTCAAGCGGAATTAAAATTAGGTGAGTAACTGATTTGTGCTGTAGTTAAAAGGAGTATTCTGTGGCCATATTTTTTTAACACTGTTGTATGTACACATAACTTTTAACATTAATTTAAACTTTCAATTATTAATGTCGAATTGGTTTGTTAAACAATTAAAAACTTTTTTAAATGAAACCCTATTTTAGGATATTTAAGGAAACCCTATGTAGTTACTGTGCAAACCTTTCAAATGGCGATACTTCTGTTGTTTGAAAAGGTCGATAATCTGTCGTGTAAAGAAATCAGAGAAACGCTTCAGTTAAATTCTGAACAGTTCAAAAGACATGCTGTAAGTTTAATGGATTCAAAGTTACTATTGGCAGATACAGAGGTAAGATTAGTCACTGGAGATTCATGTTAATTCTTAAATTTATTTTGTATGAATAACCCCTTCGCGGTATCGCTTGCGTGGCGATTACATTTTTACGGATCTTGCAAAATTTGATCCATTTGTCCTCTTCTAAACCCCATCCACCAACATACTGTATAGCTGCCTATACTGACCACACCTAATCCGAATTGTCCATCTGCGATGTAAATAGAAAATATTTGTTGTTTGCGTATAGTTCGTTTTATGATTATACTATAATTTGAATGTATTTTCTTTATAAACAATGAAATTTCTCAAGACAGAACGTCTGGTTTTAGGAAATAGACGAAACTGAAACGAACTTACGGTTAAACATGGATTATTCGAATAAAAGAACGAAATTCAGGATAACGGCGGCAATTCAGAAGGAGACGCCGCACGAAGTAGAACAGACGATGAATTCCGTAGAAGAGGATAGAAAAATGTACCTGCAAGCCGCTATCGTGAGAATTATGAAATCTAGGAAGGTGCTAAAGCATAATTTGCTTATTCAAGAGGTAAGAAAATTAATTCATTTAATTTTTTAAGGTCAGTACCGCAGGTTCTAACAACTCGCTAAAATTAAGTTTTTTACTGTTATTTTAGGTCTATGCACAATCGAAAGTATCTTTTGCTCCCAGCGTGCAGTTAATTAAGAAATGCATCGAATCACTCATAGACAAACAGTACATTGAAAGAACACCGCACTCCAGTGAGGAGTATAGTTATGTAGCTTAAGTCACGCGATAGCTGTAGGTTTTTTAAATTCAAACTAACGAAAAAGTCATCAGTAGAAAATTTTTGTGTTACTTCATTTTTAAGCTGTTATAGACCGGATTTTGTTTTAAAATTTTAGCTGCTCTTTTGACTATATTTTCGCTATATATGTATATAAGTTTTTGTCGAATTCAAACCAGTCTCAAAAAGAAACTTAAGAAATGCTGACGGTTCGAGTCTATTGCTAGTCGATTTAATGCATTCATGCATATTGCCTCGTTTTCTCTCGATCCAGTTCAGAGGCGATTTTAATTGTTTGAAAAATATTGTAACTATTGTATTTGTGGGAAAATCACCTCTCGATTTTTTTAAATCCTAACCTCTCTAAGTCAAAAAAACACGGAAAACATGGTTTCTTATTTCCGCGGATCTATCTGTCTGTTGGCGCAAAAACTTAAAAACTATTTGATCAAAGAAAATGAGATTTTGCATATAAATTAGCCTTTACACTGGCTCGAAACCGGCTACACTTCTGGTGATTATATATATATATATATATATATATATATATATATATATATATATATATATATATATATATATATATATATATAGGGTGAACACTTTTTAAAAATTAATTTATATTTTTTGTTGCGAAATTTTACAATTTCTTTTTGTATATGTGTAGATTACAAATGCATTTACTGCTGACACAGATTACTCCTACCAGATGCGAATCTCTTAATAAATTTCCTATATCAAGATTCCGCGGTCTTGGCGATACGGACAGTGTGGCCAGTCGCTTCGAGCGTCGATGCCGAGAATGGAATTTTCCACGCGTTGGGTAGGTTTTAATTCAGAGAAATTATGGATTATATTTGAAAAGATTAAAACATGATATTGTGTGGCATTTTATATAAAATTATATCATTAACAAATACAAAAACGTATATCGTTTATTAAAATTACACTACAACCTAGTACAACCACAACTTAAACCATAAAATCAACGTAACAAAACTGATGTAATAACATTTGCCAGCTATCTATTCCACCAAGCCGTTCGCACACGCTCGCACCGACAAATTCAACGTTTGGCAACAGATTAAATACGGTGGCGGTAGACACCTTACAAGTTCTCTAAATCGGGTCACCGTCGAAAGCGTAAGATTCGCATCTGGTAGGAGTAATCTGTGCTGCTGATATAAATAAACGCATTTTTGATCCACCAGGTACAGGGCACAGGCAACAGGACAACTTAAAAAAATTAATTTTGACTGCTTTTGCACTAATCGCCGAATTATTTAACTGAGACAAGTAGTAGTCATGTACTCGTTGTATTTAACAACAGTGAGTTATGATTTTTTATTTAAATAGTTGCACTATCATAGAGAGTGTGTAGTAGTAATCTTTTTATTGTTGCTTTACATTTGCTTATCTACACAGGTGGCGATTTTACGTGGGAAACGTACGTGTTTTCAAAGAGATCCTAACTTACACATATTCTTTAAAATATCTGTATGTAGGCCAAGCAACAGAGCAAAATATTAGCGACTTTGTGACATTAATACTATTAGAAAACCGCCTGTGCCATCATCTGAAAGACGATCCGTGGATGATTTCTGTTATGTTTCCAACTCTGAAATTTTTTCCATTAATTTGTTATAAACATTTTTAAGCAAAAAACGCGATATTTTTAGTTTTTTGCTTATAAAATGAAAAGTAATGAAGCAATCTTAATGGTGTAAATAGACGATTTGTAGAGAATAGAAATACGAACAAAATGAGAGGTCGCACGTCCCGATAGGATAAGCAGCAACGGAGAAAATCCGGAAAAACCGGAAAATTAAGAGTTTTTTTTTTAAATTCATAAATCGGCCATTGTTATACTTAGAGGGCTCAAACTTTGGGAAAACGTAGTAATTTATAGCTACTTTATGTGTGCAAAACCCCGACGGTGTCCGACGATTAGTTTTGCCACAATCGTCATTTCAATTTTTCAACACACTATTTTGCAACAGGTCTGGATGCTCTACGGATCGTCCGATTTTAATTATTGAAACGGATTTGAAAAGTACAAGCTTAACTGAACAAAATGTATATTTTCGTTTTTCCATAAAATGCTACGAGACCGGTTGAAAATGCGCGTAAAGATGCGTGAAAATGGCCCAGCGCGCGAATATTGGCTCCCCTTCGCTCCGCTGCTCTGCCGCTACGCGACATCTTCCGCGCGCTCGGCCATTTTCACGCATCTTTACGTGCGTTTTCAACCGGTTTCGTAGCATTTTATGGAAAAATTAAGATATGCATATTGTTCAATTAAACTTGTACTTTTCAAATCCGTTTCGATAATTAAAATCAGACGATCCATAGAGCATCCAGACCTGTTGCAAAATAGTGTGTTGAAAAATTAAAATGACGATTGTGGCAAAACTAATCGTCGGACAGCGTCGGGGTTTTGCACACATAAAGTAGCTATAAATTACTACTTTTTCCCAAAGTTTGAGCCCTCTAAGTATAAAAATGGCCGATTTATGAATTTAAAAAAAAACTCTTAATTTTCCGGTTTTTCCGGATTTTCTCCGTTGTTACTTATCCTATCGGGACGTTCGGCCTCTCATTTTGTTCGTATTTTTATTCTCTACAAATCGTCTATTTACACCATTAAGATTGTTTCATTACTTTTCATTTTATAAGCAAAAAACCAAAAAAATCGCGTTTTTTTGCTTAAAAATGTTTATAACAAATTAATGGAAAAAATTTCAGAGTTGGATTTATAACAGGAATCATCCACGGATCGTCCTTTATATGATGGCACAGGCGGTTTTCTAATAGTATTAATGTCACGACAAATCGCTCTATTGCTTGGCCTAATGATTCAAATCATTAATCTGATATAACAAATGTAGGTATGTCCGTATTTCCGTCGAACTTCGACGGGTTTAAATTCGTTATTAATAAAAATTAAACATTGTTTCCAATTTATCTGTAGAGAAAGAGTAGAAGGGGAGCTTAAAAATGAAGTAACCGTCGGTTTCTTGAGTCAGTACTTTTACAACAATGGACGTCGATACCTGTACAATTTTTTTAAGTTAATTTTTCCAGGCGGGTTTCTTTATACATGGATTAATTTGTTAAGAATTATTAGGTAAATTCTTATCAAGTTTATCCATTTTAGGAGTCCTATAAAATTGAAATTACCGATATCTCCTGTCCTAAAATGATTAGTTTTCAAAATACAGGGAGCGCAGCACTAATCAGTGTAAAAGGACAAAGATTCTCCAGAATTTGAACTACTTATCGGTTATTTCGTCTTTCTAGGACTCTTCAGAAGAGTAATCAGCTACCATTCCTACTATTGAGTATTCTTGTTGCTCAGTTATTTGCTACAAAAGACAACGACTTGTCAGTGTAGACAAGCGAAAAAGATCCCTTTCAGGCTTTGCGGCACAAGAAGTCGACAAACGTATCGAATTGTTATAACCAACCGGCGCGGTTTAAAAGGAAAAGTATGAAATAAAATTTAGGTGTTTACAGGGTGGGTTTTTTAAAGTGTTACAAGGCGATATCTCGAAAACAATTTAAAATATTTTCATGAAATTTTGCTGAATTAATAGGGAGATGGGGGGATATCAACATATTTTTGACATTTACCCCCTTTCTCTATTTTGACTGGTGGGGGCAACTTTGGAATTTTAAATGGGATGATGTACTTTTGCTTATAAAATTCGAATCTACGTAAAAATCTATGTATGTGTACAAGAAGTTGTTCGAAATGTCCCCCTTCGACTTCCAAGTACTTTCTCACTCTTTTTCTAAATAAATTTCGTACCCGCTGTAACATTTCAGGTGTCATTAATAAGCAGGCAAAGCGGATTCGGTCTTTCATATCATCTAAATTTATAGGTGCAGTCGCCATCACTTTGTCCTTTATAAAACCCCACAAAAAAGTCTAGGGGGGTTAAATCCGGGGACCTAGCAGGCCAGTTGACCGGACGAGCTCGTCCAATTCATCTATTTCAAATATTTCATTCAAATGATTACGGGCCTGTATTGCATAATGGGGTGGAGCTCCGCCCTGTTGGAACTACATGTCAGGATATATGTTTTGGTTTAATAATTGGGGTAAAATTCTTAACTGATTCAAGTAAAAATAACGCATTTCCATGGAAACGAATAATAATTCTGAAATAAGTGAACTTGATTTATTGCTAAAATTTATTTATTTTTTAAATTCAACCAAAATTTAGTTAACCATAATTCCATAACTGAAAGAGCAAATCTAAAAAAAATGTGTACATATACATACGTCGTTTTTTACGTAGATTCAAATTTTATAAACATAAGTACATCATTCCGCTTAAAATTCTAAAGTTACCCCCACACCTCAAAATAGAGAAAGGGGGTAAACGTCAAAAATATGTCCCCCCGTCTCCCTATTAACTTACCAAAATTTCATGAAAATATTTTAAACCGTTTTCCAGATATTGCCTTGTAACACTTTAAAAACTCACTCTGTATAATAAATGATGTCTTTTTTATGTCCCTACACCGGAAAGTCATTGGCAAATATTTAAAGAAAAACAGCAGGGATGGTAGCCGATTGCTTCTTTCAACAAGAGAAAGTCAAATTAGGAAATTGTTTTGCTTAATCCAGCTCTTTTATTACAATTGATGTAAATATACATTGCACTGTTACTTATTTATTCAAAAAAATAAACATTGGCGTAATCATTCTAAGAATTATTGTCTCGTTTATCATCAGAAAACTAACAAAAACATGACACATTTCATGATTTAAAATTTTATTTTAGTTCCAATTTTGTTTAGATTGTTCCAGCCATTTAACACTGTATCATATTGTAAATAATTATTACTAATATTATTTTTCAGCATTTGCTGAAACTGGGTTCTCGAGTTTTAGAGCTAACAGGGGCTATTCGAATATTAACTTGTCTTTGATATACTCAGAGGTGTCACTATAGTGTTGTAAATATCCGTATTCATTAGATATCCGAATCATACGGAATCGGAATCAGCTAATATCCGTATCCATTATCCGAATACGAATCCATTTCTTGACCCGCGCGAAAGCGGTTACAGATCATGTATACGTATGCATGCAACAGACTAAAACATTTTCTATCCGGATACACGGCTAGGTAGGTCGATGCGGTATCGGTATCATACCATTCGAAGTCGAAGTTTAGGGATAAGAAGGCACCGCGTCGCGCCGTTCTCGTTTGAATTCGGTTCGGGTGAGGCGGGACTAGTTTAACCAATGGGTCTCATCTCATATGATACCCGTTACCCCGATAACTATGCCATCTTTTTTTAGGAAATGTCATTAGAAAGAGAAAGCACAATATCAAATATGCCAAATTGCAGACCGTGTTGTTCGCTTACACTCGATTCCGATTCCGTTTTCTCTTTGCACTTTGCATTAGTAACCACCCGATGCGAATTTATTTTGATTCCGAATCCGTATTCAAGTTCTCGGCCGGTTCCGGATAATCCGGATTCTTTTAATATTCGGATCCAACGGATTTTTGGATACGTATCCTTACATCACTATGTCACTATAAAGACATTTTTTATTATTTACAGTATTTCAAAACTGTCATTTTGTCGTCGGTCTGTCAGATCGATCAAAATGTAACTTTTCAAACTGACGCGGCGAGGGAAGTTATGGAATGCTGTCAGTAATAAAAATTGGATTTAGGGAAATAATGGGGTAGTTGCCCCTCCCCTCAATTTATAATTGAAAAATTTTACACATGGACAGACCAAATTTGGATATAATAATTATATACCTACAGTACAGGGTGTCCGAAAATTCTGAGTATGGGAAAATATCTTTGCTACTAGTCAAGATAGAGACACCAAATTTTTGGGTGTATCTTATTGATTAATAAATCACCTTTTCATGTAATTTAACTTTTTCAACCCCCTTGAGGGATGATGCTAGGAAGTTGAGGTCAAAAATTTTAAATGCAACCCTATGCCGTGTGGTACCTCATTTTAAAAGTCTTTAAAAAAGAAACATTTTATCGCAAATCCGAGGTCCGCATCTTAATTCGTTTTTAAATGGCAAGGCTTTAAGAATTAAAAATCGTAAAAAAATTAAGTACCTTTATTTCTCTTATGACTTTAAAAGTTGTTCAAAATGACCACCATGAACTTCTTGGCAGTAATAAAGTCGATTTTGGACCTCTGCCCAGAAATAACACCGGCCATTCTCGAAAATGTGAGAAATGAGTTCCAGAATCCACTTTCTTACTGCCAAGAAGTTCGTGGTGGTCATTTTAAACAACTTTTAAAGTAATAAGAGAAATAAAAGTATTTGAATTTTTTTTTCACAATTTTTAATTTTTAAAGAATTACCATTTAAAATCAAATTAAGATACGGATCTCGGATTTCCGGTAAGATGTTTCTTTTTTGAAGATCTTTAAAATGAGGTACCACATGGCGTAGGGTTGCATTTAAAATTTTTGACCTCAACTCCCTAGCGTCACCCCTCAAGGGGGTTGAAAAAGTTAAATTACATGGCGTACAAAAAAGTAGTTTAATAAATCAATAGAGTTCACCTAAAATTTGGCGTCTCTATCTTTACTAATAGCAAATATATTTGCCCAAACTAAGACTTCTCGGACACCCTGTATATTTCAAGGGGAGTAACATTACAAAAAATGTAGTAACTGGTAAAATATTGAGACGCAACAAACGAAATGTTAAGGGTAGTTCAGATTGTTAATTTGACGCAACAGAAAATTTCTTTCCCCCTCTCAAGGCTGTAGTGACACCACTGGTTATATTTTCTCAGGATTACAAGTTTATACTGATTTCTAAATTTTGAAATGAAGATTTGTAGTTGAAACGTGAGATTTAGAATCCCCTGTGCAGTAGTTTAATATTTATACTGTTTATTAAGTAAAAGAAATAAATGTTTTTTTGTACACTTTGTGTTTTATCTTGCCTTACCGAAATATAAAAAACCAAACCTATGGAAAACTCATGGAAGCTCCAATCCAAGATTGTGAAGTACCTATGAAGCATAACCGATCTAGCTTATGGTTTATTAGTTACGTATACAATGCAGTCCAGGGGCGGCTGGTACATAAGTGCTACAGCGTTGCAGAACCACCAAAATTTGCAAGCCACTTGACTAATTTGTTCACATTGCAGTAAATAATGAGATTCCTTACAATAAAAAAAAGTAAAATTAAAATTAAGAATTTTCTGCCGAGGATGCTAGTAGTATAATAGGCCTGCGATGGCACAGCACTGTACAACCTAATGACTATAGGGCAGAAATCGGTTGTTTATAAAATTTAATACGGGAAATTCTGCCAGTCATTTAGCTGCATTCGTGACAGTCCTGACTCGTAAATTCTGGATCTGGCAACCCTAGTTATACCCCCTAGCTAGTGGATGCCTACGATATGTAGGAAACCTTTCTGCAAAATTTTAAATTTCTAGGCCCAGCGGTGTGGGCTGTGCGTTGATATTCAGTCAGTCAGTCAGTCAGTTTATTCTTTTATATATAGAGATTATTCAAATTTACAAACTCGAAGTTAGTTTTCGTTGGTTAGGTAGCCCGCACTGGAACAGTTCCGGTTGCTCTGGAGTGCAAATGATTACTCTGCAATGGTAGGTCAAATAAACCAATCGGCTAATCAGCTGTTTTTGACATATCAACACAACTTGTAAACATTCCTGCGGATTTGTGGTTTTGTGGGGCCGGGCACAATACAAAGCATAAAACAGCTTGTTTTGTGGTACAAAGCTAGGTTTTGTAACCTTTAGTTTTCCAACCAAGGAAGATCAACACAGGTTTTCTGTTTCCAAGTGTGACTGGGGCGTGAATAATCCAACTTCGGGGGCGTATTTTTTTTTAATCCGAGAATTTTAGAACAATGTCGGCGCATTTGCAAGGTGGAAGAGTAGATATATCCTTAATACAGACATCAGCTAGAAATAACTTAATAAATCTTCTTGAAAAATGCCCTGGAAGCAAAGCAATAGTTTGGGACAATTCTTTAGCAGGTAATTTTGTTATTAAGACTATGAAATGATACATCATATCCCTTCTAGCTGGTTTACATATTCGTTTTACTTGTTCCTCTTGCTTACCAGTAGCCTCTAATAATTCTATTAACCACCATATGACATTTTAGGCCCTGTTGGGTTAGTGGCACAATACACACTGCTACGTGACCATTCTGTTAAGAAAATGTATCCTCTACGGCCGACTCCATTGCCAGAGACAGATGTTGATCATGTTATATTTATTTCCAGACCAAAACTGCACCTTATGAATTATATTGGTAAGCAAAACAGTGCAAAGAACCTAGTACCTAAGTTTTGATTTTAGGTTAAAGCTACTTTTTGGTATTGCTTTACAAGAATTTTCCCATACTTAAGTTAAGTGAGTAGTACTTATCAAATTAACTTTGTAATTTAAAAAACTTTTAGCACAAAATGTTTACGATGATCTTAAACACAGAAACAGTTCAAAGAAACAGTATCACCTGTTTTTTGTACCAAAGAAATGTTGGCTGTGTGAAGAAGCATTGAAACATAAACAGGTTTTTGGTAATTTTATTCTTATTGAGGAGCTACAATGTCATCTTTTTCCTTTTGACTCTGATGTTATATCTATGGAAATTGCTGAGGTTTTTAGGTAAAATATTCATATATGTCACTCACATATTTAATGTATTTTTCTTGGAAAGTGGTAGAACATGTATATTAATCAATCTTTCCAGTTTCATACAATTTAGTTTCCTCTTAAAAATGGCTAGGCATGCACTAACTAAACTATTATGTTAAATACAAAATAAACATAATAAAAAGTCAGTCATTCTCTTGATGATTTCCATTTTGTAAACCTTATTTATTTTTAAACCACACATGTATTCTTTGTAGTGAATATAAAATTGAAAATGATCCAACGTATATTTATCAGACTGCTCAAGCAATAATATTCTTACAAAAGCTGTATGGTCCCATTCCAAGGGTATGGGGAAAAGGTAATATTAGTTTATTATTTATTGCTAACTGAAAGAGCAAATCAAAAAAAATTGTACACATATTATGTAGTTTTTTTTACGTAGATTCGAATTTTATAAACAAAAGTACATCATCCCATTTAAAATCCCAAAGGTACCCCCCAGTAGGGGTGTCAATCCCGGGATCCCGAAATCTCGGGGGTTCGGGATCCCGGAGTATAAAGCGGACGCGATAATCCCGGGATCGATTGATAATTTCGGGATTTATCTCAAAATGTTCTTTTAGCGTTATATTCACTTGCGTCATTTCGTAAACGTAAACGTCAAACTGCAAAAAGCATTACTAAAATGTTCACATGATACAAATAAAAGAAGGTATGATACCAAACCGTGTCAAATTCGTCCGGGTTCGCGCATGACGTCACGCCGTGACTTATTTTTGAAATTTATAACGCGCAATATAGAGTTTACGTTAGTTAAAGGCGATTTTATATAAATTCTATTGGCAATATACTTTGCCTCCTGCTTATAATACAAATTTTATAGTATATGATTTAAAATAATCATATCAATAAAGGGATACATACATACATTGATTGCCCACATCACAACCATACACAGCACATCTCATTTTTACTTTTAAACTCCTAAAAGTAATATAAAAACACCAAAAAAATAGTTGAAAACACAACGCGATCTTAAAAAAGACGTGTTTCGTTTACAAAATATCGCGGAATTGGTCACGGCGTGACGTAAATGGCCACGCCTACCTGCGCGGTATCATATCTTCTTTTATTTGTATCATGAAATGTTCAGAGCCATTACAAAAGCAAACCAGTTATAAGACCCGGATGTCCGCAATCCTTATTCAAGAAAATGATTTATTTGCAAATGATGTCAGTCGCGGACGTAATCTTCAAAAAGCCTTTGAATTCCTACTAACCATACAGCCCCGCAAGCGTAAAATCCGAGAGATGTTTCTCTTCCGCAGGAGTTTTCTGCAACAAAATACGTTCTAGCCTAAAAGATGAAACATTGGACGCCCTAATATTTTTGCGGTATGTTTTTAAATACGTCGATAATCGTTTATTTTGTTTAAATGCTTTATTTAACCATTTAGTACCCATACATTTTTGATTACAATTGAATAGAATAAACAATGCTTTGTATCTATAGGGGTAGTAGTACCCAATTAAAGTGTAATGTAATATGTTCATACAAAGAAAAATAAATACACTCCATTCCACTGTGAAACAAAGCGAGAAAGTTATGATATGATATAACAGGATGCAGGATGGCACAGTTAGAGAATAATATCAGTCTATGGTTAGAATATTAGGGGAGGGCCGTATAAGATGGCGCAGCGGAAAAGATGACGCACCCCAATAACTCGTCTGCTTAAAGGTTTAAGAAGATTATTTCAAATTTTACTCTAATAATATGCTGTACATAGATAACTGGTAACATTGTACATCGCGACCGTCATGTTTAGTTCGGCTAAGAATGACAAATGTGTTTTCCGTTGTCGCGATCTTATTTTTACGTGTCGGACATTAGGCAGTAAGTATTTTATTTTTCTTAATAAAGAAATTGTCTCATTGCATGCATAATTACATGACTGTTACTTATTTTGTCATATTACGTTTTTGTATAAAAAATTTTAATAAGGATAATAAACTGAGGTTATTAAATTAAACTCAAATGCGTCTAAGATGGCGCAGTGCGCCATCTTTGCCGCTTTAAGAAAAAAGTAATTTTTACCTTTTTCTCTTTCCCTTTTAACTTATTGTGATACCGCAAATATGGAAAAGGCCATTTCGGGCTTTCGATCAGCAGGCATATATCCCCTACACCCTGGTAAATTTTCGGTGGCTGACTTTGCTCCAGCTAATAATTTATTGAGTCGGGAACATAACAACATAGAAAACAATAATACTGTAAATGAACGTGTCACTGCTACAACAGATGAAATTCCTGAACCACATTCACCTCAACCATCATGTAGCGGCCTTCAACAAACTGGAAAAAATTCATCTTCAGCTCATGTTAGCGTCGAAATTGTTTCATCAGTGCCAGCACCACAGAAGAAAAGAGTTCAACAAAAGAATAGTCGTGCAAAGCAACATTCTGAAATATTGACGGCTACTCCTTTGAAAACAATGCTAGAGGAAAAAGAATTGAAAAAATCTAAGATAATTCGAAAAGTTAACTTAAAAGCTAAAAAGAAAGTTAAAAAACAGGTATTTATGGAAACTGACATTGAAACTGAAGAAAGCTTGAGTGAGAAGGACCTGTGCGATGATGATGAAGCAGACGATGTTGATGATGGAGATAAAAACCATTGCACTATTTGTGGAGAATTCGGCAAACCTGGGGAAATATGATATATATAGATGTGTGTCATGTGGCGATTGGTCACATAAAGACTGCAGTGATCAATCCACTCCAAAAGACCATATTTGTGACTTTTGTAGGCACTAAACGTATTTTACTCTTGTAATAATTAAATTTTTTTCTCATCTTACAACTTCTTAGTTCAAGTTTTGATGTTTATTTTTATCCTAAGGACTATATTACTTTGTTAGAGAATTTCAATGTATTACAGAAATTCTCAAATTTAGGAACCTTAAAACATACTATTACTTTAAATTTTCCATGCGTCATCTTTGCCTACTCTATGCGCCATCTTTTCCGCGTGTTAGGAAAAGATGGCGCAAAGACACATAAATGAAATAATTGCGATATACGTTTTTTTTGTAAACTCTCATTAAATTTGTTTGATCATATCGTTAGTATACATATAAAGCTCCAATTTGGCGCAATAA
Organism: Philopedon plagiatum; assembly: GCA_963971165.1. NCBI lineage: Eukaryota > Metazoa > Arthropoda > Insecta > Coleoptera > Curculionidae > Philopedon > Philopedon plagiatum. The sequence goes on from OZ020193.1 coordinate 101,537,962, forward strand.
AATTTTTGCTTGTAAGTATATCCTCTATGTTATACAGTATTTTGCTTAAGTGCGCCATCTTCGACGCCTCTCCCCTATAATTATAAATAAACAAAAGAAAAACACTAGTAAAAAATTGGTTCATTGCAGGATAAATAAATGTATTAGAGCATAAATTTATACATATAGTTTTTATATTTAGAGCCGTTTAAACTTAATGAATAAAAATTTTAATATTTGAATCCCTCTAGATGTTTTTCTGGATAAATCCCGGGATCCCGGGATTAGACAACAAAAGCTCCAAAATTCCGGGACGAAGAAAACCAGTCGGGATTGACACCCCTACCCCCCCCCCCCCCCATCAAAATAGAGAGAGGGGGTAGATTTCAAAAATATGTTTAAATATATCTTCCCCATCTCCCTATTAACAATTTTCGAGATATCGCCTTGTAACACTTTAAAAAATTCACCAAACCAAACCACTCAAATTACGTTTTTTAAGGTACCGCTGCAAAACAAGTATGGGACTTAGTTACAAGACTGCAGAGAGAAAGAAATAATACTGACGAACCAAAAACTAATCAGTCTTCGTGCATTGATCAAATTTTCTTGATTGATAGATCAGTTGATTTAATTTCACCACTAGCCACACAATTAACTTATGAAGGTATTACCTGACACTTGAAAAGCTTTGTTGTCCAAAATACAGTAAAAAACCTGAGCCGTTTTGTATGTATGGATATAATTTTTAATAAAGTATAGGTCTTTACCTATATACATTTTTAGGTTTGATTGATGAAATCTTTGGTATTAATAATTGTACAGCGAGTTTTCCCATAGACAATTTTTTAAGTAGTGAAGAAAGAAGCACGGAATCTCTTTCTGAAGATAAAAGACAAGTCATTTTAGATTCATCAGATAAATTGTTTGCTGATATTAGAGATAAAAGTTTTAATGGGGTAAGAAAACCATTATAATTTTACTCTGCATAATTAGTTTCTAAATGTCGGCAGTTACTGATTTTTAACCGACTTCATGAGGAGGTTCTCAATTCGACCCGTAAGTGTCATGCTTTTTTTTTATGTACACGCATATTTCTTGAACGGATTAATCGATATCGATAAAAAAAATTGTCGTGTAGACGAATTCTCCCGATTTAAGGTCCCATTTTAAGGGATTTTTGGTGAATTGAGTGGAAACCTAAAAAAAACTTTAAAAAAACTCGTGAGATCGACAATTTTTGCGTGTGTACGCCGGAATCGCGGCACCGATTTCAATAATTTTTTCTCCGTTGTGTTTAGCTTGACGGTCCGGTGGTTCTGTTGGTATTTATTTGACTTTAAAAAATAATGAAGGGGAGGGGTAAAACCGGAGCGAGAAGTTTTCCGAAAATGTTAACTAAAATCTCATTTTAGGGGTTAATAATAATATGGGGGCATGAAATCAAATTTTGTCTAGCAGATGTTAAAAAAATTACCGGGGGGGGGGGGGGGGGGTTAACAAGGATAAACTGAGAAATTGTCCAGAAATGTTAACTAATGTGTCATTTTCTGGGTTATTGAGGTGAGAAAATCTAATTTTGTCTAACCTAAAAAAATTAACAGGAGGGAGAATGTGATAAAAAGGAGTGACTAGGAATTTCTTTAAAAATGTTAACTAACAAGTAAATTTCGGGGCTAGCAAGGACAGAATATCAAATCTTGTCTAATAACTGTTAAAAGAAAAGTTCCGGGGGGGGGGGGGGCAGAGAGATTAAAAGGAGCGGCTGAGAATTTCTTGAAAAATGTTAACTAATTTAGTATTTCTAAGGATTTATTTTGTTGTAGGTGCCACCCTACTTATCTAAGCAAGCTCAGAGTATAAGTTTACAAACAGAAAATACACAGAATAAATCTGTGCAAGAAATGAAACTGTATGTACAGAAGTTGCCTCAGATTCTAGCAAAAAAGAAACAGTTAGCTCAGCATGCTGCTATTGCTGAGTGCATAAAAGAACACATTGATCAGTCTGACTTCTTTGATACTTTGAAGGTATAGAATTTAGAATATAAACGAAACTATATAATATGGACATACATTTTTTTCCGTTTTAGGCTGAACAGGAATTTTTAAGCGGTTTGGAGGTGGATAAACCTAATCCCTATATTGAGCAACTCATAGCACAGGGAAAACCCATGGTAACGGTGTTAAGACTTATGTGCCTCCAAAGTCTCTGTGCTTCAGGACTTAAGCCAAAAGTTATGGAGGGTTATAAAAGAGAGTTGGTGCAGGTAAGTTAAAAATTCTAGAAGGATAAAAAGAGAAGTAATTTATTTACATGTTTTATAAGAAATAAACATCTATTTTTAGGTATATGGATTGGGTGCTCTCCTTGCCATAGATAAACTGGAAAAGGTGGATTTGTTGAAGCTTCAATCCGGTACTCGACAATACACAGTGTTGAGGAAGGTAAGTTGATTATTATTAATTTTATTGTTGAGGTTTCCAGTGGCCGAGTTGGTAAAGCGCTAGCTTTGCAATCGAGAGATCAGCGGTTCGAATCAGATTTCGATCATGGATATTTTCGGATCGTCAGTATGAATGCGGTGTGTGTTGAGTGTGCAAAATGATTCGACGTCAAAACCGCCCTATTCACGCCGGTTAACAACGTCACGAAAACAAATACAACAATCAACTTGCGAGCATATTCAATGTTAATAGTTTTCTAACAATACATATCGGCTGAGTAAACAATCTTATAATACGAGATTTACAAATAAAAAATACACTTATTACTGGAAAGCCTATTATATTTGTTTTACTTACCATAAAACTGGAATGAGTTGCTCCAGTCCCCAATCCTGCATAGGATCTATTATTAATATTGAAGATATATTTAGTTGAAGGAACCAACACACAGAATGATAACGTAATTAACAAACAGGCTGCAAGCTCAAACGACGATTCAACGAACCCCCAAGGGTGTCCGCGAGCAATAGAAGTAATATTTCAGCCAACAATAGAACCCATTGAATTAATATTTTTTATTATTTCTCTAATACCTTATATATTTATAAAATAGTGTTTATTTTAATTGAAACGATATGAGAATTATTCGCCTAATTTTTAGGTTTTATATTTAACCTGTAGTTCTTGTCCGATCAAAGGCACTTTTGACCCTCCAACAACAAGCGCCCATTATCACTATGAACCAATAATTTTCCGTCATACATATAATTCGTTTAAAAATTATTAAAACTGTATCTTATATTTTTCTTCAAAATCGCGTTATTTATCTGTTTCAGACTCTAAGACTAGTTAAGGAAGATACATCGGAAATAAATCCGACAGATATTTGCTATGTCCACAGCATTTACGGCCCTCTAAGTGTGCGCCTGGCCGAACACGTGACCAAAAATGGTGGACTGAAACAGTTGCATGATGTTTTAGGCTTATTACCAGGTATCTAAAACTTATAGGGTCAAAAATCAATTGGTTCGAGCAATTTCGATTCGTGTTTAAATAATTGTCAATTAGGTCCCGCATAATAATACACACTTCCTGGTTTATCATTCGATAGCATGCTGCGGATGACCAAGGTAGAGGTAGAGCTAATGAATATAAGGTATAAAATAACGTAATGATTCGCATATTGTTTTTATTAGGACCAACATTAGACGAGTCCCCTTCTAATGCATCCAACGTTATCCAGAATTCAGACGCGCCTAAAGTGGTCTTAGTATTTTTCATAGGAGGATGTACTCTTGCAGAGGTAAATAATAGTATATTATAAGTTCAAAAATATAAAATATTTTCTTTTAGATATCTGCCCTAAGATTTTTATCACAACAAGAGGATTCCAATGTAGAATTTGTGATAGGAACCACTAAGTTAATAAATGGAACAACTTTTCTGAAATCAATAATAGAATCTTAGTGTGATGTGTATAAGTACTATTTATTATTGTTATAACCCCCTCCCCTTTTATTGTTGTTATTCGCTTTATATTTATTTTTATATTATTGCCAAAAATTTATAAAACTAGGCATGTAAGTAAAAACTTTTTATTTCACAGCAAATATAATAACAACATGTACATATATAAAAAAGTTTTTCTTAAATATAAGTATATATGGAAAAGAAAATAAACACATTTCTTTTTAGTTACAAAACAATGTCATTTTTGCACTTTTAGGTACCTATAATTTTGTATAAAATCGTTATTTATACCTATCTTTATATTTTAATCCTGGAACCCTTAATAAATCTTTGGAAATAAGCACACTATTTTAAAAGAAAACCGCCCATTAAAAAATAATACAAATCTTTAGCAGTGACTACATCCTGTAACCATTTGCTTTTAAACTATATCCATAATATATATAGTTGTTTTTCTGCGCTCCAGTGTTTTAACACTGTTCCAATAGACCACGTGTCTTTACAAGATTTCGGTTATTCGTCGAGGGATGACAGCCGTGGAGGAAACATTTTATACATACAGTTTTATTATCTCGTTTTGAAAAGTTATTAAACGGTTTCAAGATGATGGCGTCTGTCATTTTAACCCTTCAGAAAACTCGCCCTGTATATATATATATATATATATATATATATATATATATATATATATATATATATATATATATATATATATATATATACAAACAGTCTGCAAACTAGTCTGGCCTGTTGGAAAGCTTCCAGTCATTGAAAATTACACACACACACACACACACACACACATATATATATATATATATATATATATATATATATATATATAATATATATATATATATATATATATATATATATATATATATATGTGTGTGTGTGTGTGTGTGTGTGTGTAATTTTCAATGACTGGAAGCTTTCCAACAGGCCAGACTAGTTTGCAGACTGTTTGTATATATATATATATATATATATATATATATATATATATATATATATATATATATATATATATATATATATATATGTATATATATATAAATGTATATATATTATATATATATATATATATATATATACCGAAATGAGGAATCCGAGATCCATGATAAACTCGGACAACCCGAAATCCACTCTTAGGGATGTAGTTACAATATATTTATTTAAACAACATTTAAAACAAGAATAGCAGCCAAAATCCCATGAGAGAGGTAAAATTTACTACCTGAGCAATGCAACAGGTGATGGTAAAAATCTACTAAAACCGCATTAATACACTTGAGTGCAGAAACACAAATTATATTAGAATTTAACATTCGAGTCTATAAGCTAAACTGCATTTATGCCTAAATTTAAAATGTAATTTAGATGATTTTAGTGCATATATCTTTCAATATAATGCACGGTTTCAAAAACCACGTCCACCATAATAAGAACTATAACCATCCATTCCAAACGTGTGTGGTGTTTATCACTTAAATGGTGGGAGAGAAGTTCAATGAGGTTTACACAGTGGTTAATTTTCTCATTCAGAACCTTAAATAAAAGTATATAGAGACAGATAAATGGTCACTAAAGCCATTTCAACGCTCGCCGATGAATAGCAGAACACGTTTCAGACAGTAAAACGTCCCATGATCTACCAAAGCAGTTTTAAACTCGAGCATATAGAGACTGACATCGGCGTTGTCTTTTTCCTCTAAATTGCACTTATCCCCAAAATTTAAAATAGAATTTCGGTTTCAGTGCATGTATCTATCAACGTAATGTATTGTTTCAAAGGCAACTTCAACCATAATAAGTATAATAATCATCCATTCCAAACGTATGTGGTGTTTGTCACTTAAATGGTGGGAAAGAAGTTCTATGAGGGCGACACAGTGGTTAATTTTCTCATTCATAACCTTAAATAAAAGTATATAAGAAAAGAAAAAAATAGTGTGGTACCTATTGGAAAATTACACTTTTAGTAAACTTGAATTTTCCAAATTTCTAACAATTATAGTGTTGTTTTAAGGACGAGAGATAAAGTTTTAACAGTTGATATTCTGTTTATATACACATAGTGCTGGTTAAAAGTCCCGGACGGGCTGATTATTTTAAAAACTGAACAAGCTCCCAAAAAATGTTTCAGATAAAAGTTCTAGTCAGGGGCAGTTGGTACATTAGCAGCAAAGGATGTGATTTGTAAAATTAATGCTATTTTTTTCCTCACCTTGGTTCTCTTGTTGATACAAAAATAGGCACAAACTTGGTGATACAAATTTTCAAGTTGCTCATTTTCCCAATAAAAGTCTGGAGTATCTAAGACATCAGAACTTAAATTTAGGTAGTGTCTTAAAGCAAAAAGCTCACCATGTTTTCTAAGTACTTCTTGCTCAGTCATTTTAATTTTTTTACCCCTAAAATGATAAGTAGGCACCAATTAAAATATATTTTTAGAAAAATAATAAATGCTAAATACTAACCTTTTTAAATCCTCAGTCACTTCCTCTATCTGATCAATATATTTTTCTAGAGATGCTTCCCAAATGCCAAGCTTAACAGATAGTAACATTGAATTTGAAAATGTATATTTTACAAGAGTTAGGTTTTCTTTATCCAAGTTTGGCTTAAGAACAAAATTTCCATCTTTATCAAGGCAGCTATCTTTTCTGTACAAAAATTAAAGGAATTATCACCTGTAGAAACCCGTTCTTATCTATTTTACAAATACACTTACCAACATTAAATTTGGGACAATCATATTTTGATCAAATTTAATGTATGATAACTTTCTGTTCCATAGTCTGATTTTAATGTTTTTTTTTTCAAATGTAGATAAATGTTTTGATGTTAATTAATTTTATTCAATTTTCGAAAAAAGAGTTTACATGTTGAAAAATACAGCAAAATAAAGAAGTATATTTTTTCCTTGAAGTTTGTAACACCCTGTAGAGAAATTTTGCAATCTAAACTCCACTGGATATGCTTTTCTGCAGAGAGAGATTCATTCTCATTCTCAACAGTTTGCTTTTTTATTCTTCTTGATATCATTCTCAGTTCAAGAGATAAGAATTTTTGAGAAAAACATAATACTTTTTTCCACTGGACATGCTTTTCTGCAGAGTTTGATTCATTCCTAATATTTTGCTTTTTATTCTTGATATTTTAGTTAGTACCTAGTGTTATCCCCTCTATCTCTTGTAACAGTTTCTAAACGTCGATTCATTCCTGTAATTAGGTTCTGGATAGCCTCTTGTGGAATATTATTCCATTCTTCCACAGCGTCTCAGAGCTGTTGGAGAGTGAATAACTGTCCTCGACGTTTCCCGATTCGTCTACCTAACATGTGCCATAGATATTCTATCAGATTAATGTCAGTATTTCGAGCGGGCCAGTGCATAACGTTTATTTCAACTTCTTCTAAATATTGGTCCACTATTCTTGCAGTATGTGGACGGGCATTGTCATGCATGAAAATGAATTAGTTACTGATAAATTGGGCAAAAACAACATGTTCTTCCAAAATTTCGTCGATGTACCTTCGGGCAGTTAGCGTTCCACTGTCAATAAAAACGATTCTTCTCGAGCGTCAAACGAAAAAGTGTAATGGTTTTTTCAAAAATTCATATCTCTTGAACCGAGAAAGATATTGAGAAGAATTAAAAGACAAAATGTTAAGAATTAATCAGATTCTGCAGAAAAGCATATCCAGTGGAGTTTAGATTGCAAAATTACTCTACAGGGTGTTACAGACTTAAGAGAAAAAATATACTTTTTTATTTTCCTGTATATTTGAACATGTACCTAAACTCTTTTTTTGAAAAATGAATAAAAATAATTAAAATCGAAACATTTATCTACATTTAAAAAAAAACATTGAAATCGGGCTATGGAACAGAAGTTATACATTAAATTTGATCAAAATTATAGTTGTCCCGAATTTACTGTTAGTGAGTGTACTTAGTTATTAACAAAATTAGTAAATTTTTACTTACACTTCGTCCTGGTGAAATTTATATGTCATAATTTCACTCTCAGAATGTACCAACCGTTCAGAATAACTATCTTCTTCATACTGTCTTAGGAAGCTTAAGATGTTACTACTTTCTAAATCCGTAATGTTCCATAGAATGACTGTGCCTTCTTGAAAGAAAAATATCTCTCTAGGTTCATTTCCTACTCTGTATTTTGCAACCTAAAAGGATACATACTAATTTAACTGTTTTGTCGAGTGTAGATCTTGGGTTGTTATGTATCACTAATTTTTTTTGTTGCATACTTACGGCATGAATAACATCACTATTATTTGGTACAAGTTGTGGTTCATATAAATCTTGTTGCTTTAGCCCCTTAATAAGTTTGTCTAAGTTATACTCTTCAGCTGTGGCAAATGCAACAACATTAAATGTACCTGGAATAGTACCTTCTTCCTCTAAGGTTTTCTTTTTTCGAGCTGGCCTCTTTTTCAGTTGGATCGAAGAAATAGTATCATGAGTATTACTTGCTAAATACCGTGGCAGGAATTCACTAGCAGGCGATACGTTGGCACCGTTCAAACTTTGTTTAAGCAATCTAGAGTTAGTAGTAAAAATTGCTGGTTTTGTTGAAAATCTTTTAACGACGTTCAAAAGCGAGCTCGATTTAAGGGTTACTTGAAGTACTGTTTTACAGCTGAAATAGAGGTTCATGTTTTAAAAAATATTTAAAAGAAAAATCGTTTAGGTTAAAAATTGAGGTTAGAAACTCTTTTCTCGTATCTAATGCCATTTGCTTGAAAGGCGGAAGATCGTTCCAAGGTGGGCTAGATGGCCTCTGTACTAATGCCTCAACTGTTATTAAAATACTTGTCATGTCACACTAACCTCACTAAATTTTTTTCCTAACCTCAACTTTTTCCCTTAATTTTTCGGAGTTAAAAAATATATAAAAATGAGATTATTTCCAGCACTATTTAGGCGAAAGCATATGCCCCCGGGTAATATATGGAGAGGCAAAAGAAGGCTTTACGAAGAAGTAACGCCAAAACATACACAGGATTTAAAGAATAAGTTCGAGATTGAAGAGAAAAATATGTTTTATTTAAGACATGCATATCTAACTCCAGTGAGTAGCATTGCCTAAGATTTAGAATTTATCGCTTAGATATTAGATTTCTTAGGTTTTTATCTCATGTTTCAATAAATAATATAGACGGGAGCTAACTGAAACGTGTGCTAACAAATAAAGGTAAAAGCTCAATCAATTTTTTTCAGTGATATTCACACATTTTCTATCACGCAGCAACTCTGAATTTTTCGTTTACAGGAACAGTCTTCTGGACATGCAAGAGCATTAGGAAAGAATCAAGAAAATTATGTCAAAACAATGACAAAAAGGAAAGAGTACTATGAAAATGTGTCAATAGAATCTAGATTAGCCCATCTACGAGTAAAAGAAGGATGGGATTGAGAATGAGAAGTAAATATATTATTATTGATTTAATTAAAAATATTATAATTTAGTAGTAATATGATCTGTAGATATCAAGTATTTTCTGTTTAAAAAATAAATAAAATATAGGAGATTAAAATGAGACTGATTTTTGTTATCACAGTAAATTCATTTTTGTTCGAATAGCTAGTTTTCTATCATTTATGCATGACAGGTAAGTCTGTGGCCTAAACTTTTTCAGTGAGTACTACAAAGGTTGATGCTGTTGAAATCACTCACATATAGGTTCATTGTAAAATATGGTTCACTGACGATGGATTTGTCAAAAGACAAATCTATTTGATCGCTGTGAATGGTAATAGACAGCTCTATTCAGTTTGCATTTTTTTTTGGTAACAAATAAAGGACTTAAGAAAACAAAACATTTTTTTATCAATTTTTATTACAAAACGAGCCATCTGGAAGAATTTAAAGATCTTTAATAATATAATTTTATGTGAAAAACACTAACAATTGCTTAACAAATAAATAATTTAACATCTATGTATATATGCAACACTACTTAAAATTTGGAATATTGTGTGATGATGCGTGTTCTGTGTGCCTGTACAATGTTCAGCTAAAGTTTATAAACGTTTTGGTTATTACAAAAGTTTCACTCGTGTATGTAAAAGGTGCTGCAAATTTGTATCATTTAACAATTTTTTTTTATGTAAGACAACTTGGCATTTGTCTACAGTGCAGTTTTAAAATTCGTTTTGTTCTGAAGTTCTAAACTGTGTTGCTGAACACATGTTTTTCTTATAAACTGGTATTTCATTGAGCAATATTTTTAAAGCCAAATATTAAAAAAAAACATACAGAGACATTGTAATAAGTAGGTATAGAAGAGTTTTTCTTAAAAGTATCATCATTATTAAAATAGTAATGTAATATAGTAAATATTTTGATGCAAGTGAAGCTATCTGGCATAATGGGGAAGAGGGGAGGGTGTGCTACTTTCCATGACAGATAAAAAGTGCATTTTACTCAAAACATGTGAAAACAGTAAACTATTTTTTATCGCATGTTATTTTTCTTAATTTGTAGTCATTTTTAACCTTCTATTAGAGTTGTAGTATAAAATTAAAAATTCTGTTAGACATGTTAAAATACATATTGTTAGTCAGTAACCTTTCACCTCCTTCTCCTCCTCCTCCCCCATATCGTCCTCCTCCATCAAAAGTTTGTGTCATTTTTTAAGCGGTATGTAGATCGCAAAGCAACTTGTTGCTTTAACAATGTGCTAGTATTTTTCGAAACATTTAATGAAGTTTCTCCGACTTTACTGCAGAAATAGCGGACCTCCCTGCTTCTTGTGCCTTAGCAGGAGTCAGAAACTTTACGAGAGTTTACTTGTCCTCGGTTGCGCCGATGAAAAAACACTGTTTTCATAAAACAAATCTCGCTGTATTGAAATATCAAGAAATTTACGTTGCTTTATGGGATAAACTTTCTATTTCGGATTTAGATAGTTTAATGCTATACAATATTCGTGGAGATTCATATCAATTACTAGATATAAGCACGTCTGTTAAAGATAAATAGAAATATTTTCGGATGTTTTGACTTTTAAATTGCAATTAAAGTTAATCGCGGTAACAGTGTTAGTATTAAAAGAAATTGATCTTTTTTGAACCAAATTAAACGTACTCAATGAAATGAATGAATTGTGAAAAGTGAATTTTTCCGATGGTAAATAAAATTACGACTTTAAATGATGCTGCAAAATTTAATAACAGGCCAAATCGGCAAATCATTTAACTTCGTGGAATACCAGTGCTAAGGGCTAAGTACTTGGTGCTTGGTGTGTTTGTTTTTAATTTTCGACATTTTTTCGGTCAAGACAATTAGATCTTGTAAGAACTTGATGCCATTTTAAAGAGTAAGCCTTGCTTAATAGCAGAGTTCTGTCTATTTTTAAGTAGCCAAAATCTTTTCAATCTATGGATGCATAATGCATATACATACAGTCTTACAAAAGCTGCCTTAGTCTCATCAGTCATCACTAAGATTGGTGACACTCTAAGACCGTAAAAACGCACGTAGGAGAAAAACGATAATGAATGTATAGATAAAGAAGATAAGCTTTGTATGAATTCCAGAGACCGGAAAGAGTTATCTAAAGGTAATTGAGAGAAAGACATCAACAGCCAATGAAGACAGTAACCCTCTTGCACATTTCGATACAAGAAGAGGATGAAGGATGAACCAATGTTCCAATAACAAAACTAGCTTTTCTCCATCGGAAACTCCTTTAAGATGCAATTATACTGTGAACTTGATGCGAGATCTGTATCTGCGAAGTTCGAAGACAATGACTAAAAAAATTAGTTTTTATTTATCGCGTATTTTACTATCTACCTTCAGAAGGCGGATATGCAGCCTGTAATTCAAAAATAAATAAATATTTTGCTATTAAACAAGACCTAAGGTTCAAAATGGATTTTATAAAAATGTCTAGAAACTTTAGCAGCATTTAAATACCAAATACGCGACCCTTAAGTTTCATTTTACAAATAATAAAATACATAAACATTTAGCTATTATTAAATGATGATATTTATTTAATGTAATAAAATATACGTTGATTATAAATTAATAAAGACGAGGCATTTTTTTCGGCTACGTTATTTTGGCATAAATGAAGCTATTACAGTACCAAAAATCATGTTTAAGTGAAATTCACACATTTAGTATCATATATGTATACTACCCAATAATTTCAGTACTACTAATGGCACTTTTATAGCGATTTCCTTAAAATGACAATTTTGTAACATGTTACCTTCATCCACTCAGGCTTTAAAAATTGCCGAAAACTTTCCGAAATCTAAATTATACATGATTGAAAAATAAAACAATAATATTTTGAAATTATCGCTGTCAAAATTACAGCATGCTTTTGTGATGTATAATTATAGTCAGTACTTCGCTGGCGTGTTCGGGTTTGTTTTTCGAGTCGTCTAGATCTTGTTCATACTTAAATGCATTTATTCTATATCGAGGCTAATTTAGAGAAAGAGAGAATAGTGCAAAATTTAGGAAAATACTATATTATAGTGCAATAACTATTTCTTCTATATATATATATATATATATATATATATATATATATATATATATATATATATATATATATATATATATATATATATATATATATATATATATATATATATATATATATGTTGGTCAGTTTTATAGTAAGAAGCTATGGGAAGAATAGGAAAATTTTATAGTAATAAGCTAATATACTATTCTATAAGAATAAATATTTAATTGAAGATTGAAGTCTTTAATTAGAGTCTTTTATTTAATATTTTTTGGGTGATTTTAAGTGTATCTATTTTATTTTTAATATACCATAACAACAACTTTTATGGAACAACTTTAAATATATGTTATACTCCTTCATTTTTGTAGCTAGTTAGTGTGTGTGTATGGGCATGAACTTAACATGCCTTAACCAATATTTAAATAGACGAACCTGTTAGGTATTATTAGTTTGCTTTTTACTCTCCACAGCCTAGTGACGCAGCTAGAAATTCATGAACTATTTTACAAAAAAAAGTTTTTACTTGCTCTAGTAAGTTTTTATAATTATTAAAGCTGAACATGTATGGATGTGGAATTGGCAATGGCGAGCTCGAGAGACAGACGGTGCCGCGTTTAACAGTCAATTTCATTAATTTCACTTTGTTTATCGGTCGATTATTCGAGTATTCTGGAAAAAATATGTTCCTGACTGGCCATTACCGACTAGACGACAAGTGCTGCAGCACTTTCTTTATGTCACAACTTAATCAAAAATATCAAATGGATATTCTATTAATGAATACCGACACACAAAAAAATATAGTAGGTAAAATATCTTGGGGAAAAATCCGGATTACATGAAATAATGAAACAACTAATATTCAAAACAGTCGTCATTTTAGATGTAGAACGCTCATTGTCAAAAAATAGTGCAAGTTCGCTGCAAAGCTAAGGTCTTTATCGGCAAAGACAATGGAAGAGTTCTTAAGAATGAGAGTGTATGCAGAGATAGGTGGGGCTTTATATATTTATTTAATTCTTATCCTTATAAAAGTGTTGATAAGTCGGCCACGCCCCTAAAGTCGTTCAGAATTGTCCAGCTTTAATTATGATATAAAATTGTTATCAAAAAATTTTGTGGGTCTGCCTTAACCAATATTTAACGTTTGGTTCAATATTTTAGGTTCGTTGTAATCTCTTGCTAAAGTACTGGTCCCTTCGTAGCTACGCCGCTAGTTTTATTCAATGCGAGTTTAAAATTTCATTATTTAACAATTTAAAGATTATTTTTCCAGCTTTTTTCGCTTTTGGGCAACATGTAACATGCCAAAATTAGTTATACTTTACATATTTATGGTCCCAAATTGATTTGAAAATAAAATACAGTAGACCAACCAGCTACCGCAATTTTACTTATGTTACTGAGCGTAAGTGTAATTTTAATGTGATGTAAAAAAATTTTAATTCCAGTTTATACTAAAAAGGTTTTTTAAGACCTAGTGTTGGTTTAAACTTAGATATTCTAGTTGATCAGTTAGTTTGTGTCCTGTCATTATTAAGAAATCGTCATAGAAATTTTTTTTTTTATTCTTTTTGCAATGTTTGTGCTTATGTGATGTGTGTGAAAAAACTGAATCTTTCTGGCCGGTAAACCTGTGACTTCTAAAATAGAGTTTCTTATCGAGTTCAGTGAGAAAGACACAATCACATCTGTTGTTCTATTATATATAGAACTCTTAAGCTCAGTGACATAAGTAGAGTGGTGACAGCTACCGTACTTAAACATCGAATCTAAATTTCAAGTAAAATGGTGAAACATTAGCTGTGTTTCAGTTTTACTACATTCCCAAGATGGAGCAAGTACCTACTATAACCCTGAAAAAATCACCTTTTGAGGTTCCCTCAGATCTTTGCGTTGGAGTACTTGATTATAAAAAAAACCTGGTCCAATCCATCGGTGTATGTTTGTCTATCAGCCGGTCTGTTTAAAAAACAATACTTCAAATATAGTTTAGGGTTTGACTTGGCTTACAACCAGACTCATTTCCGGCAAAATATTACAAAGTCAGTACCATAAAAATGATTTATATTTCTTAGTTTAGGTAGTTAATGAACAAACGGACCAAACTGGCTTTAATTTGCAATTTAATGTCATAATTTATCAAGTAGGTTTCTATTAGTAAGATCGGGTTCTAAGTTTTGTGAGTTTTGAAGAGAGCATATTCATAAACAGAGAGGTTCAAGTAGATACATTGCGATGTTTCCGAAAGGAATTCTCTAAGTAATTTTAATAAAGAAAGCTTCTATATTTTGGAAATCTTTAGAATAATTTTTGGAAAACACTTGAATAGTTCGTAAAGTGCAACATTTTGTGGTTATTTATAAATATTTTTTAAATGTTGGTTAGAAGCAAAGCTGTTTTGAAAATTTTAAAATTATATTATTATATTACCTATATTATACATTATATTATTTGCCACCTAATTCACTAAATTGAGAACAGTTTTTATTATATTATAAATAGTAAATCTGCTCGGATGCATTCTGTTTTAAATTGCTTCCAGAAAAGCTTTCTGAAATATCGAAACATACTAAATGATCACCCTGTATATATTATTAACCATTGAGCGGAAAAGTAGTCCCCTGTGTCATTACATTATTTTCTATATGTATAAAGAATTATGACGCACTGCTAACCTTTCACCGTTCTATGAATTTACCCTTTTATTTGAATATTAATATTCGTAAAGCGACAAAAAATAAAATAAGAGGTGGAAAGGAAAATGTAAAATAAATAAATAAAAAAAGTAAATAAACATTTTATTAAAAAATAATTAAAACAATAATAAAAAACTAAAATTTAAGTAGGTAGGCAAAATTGAAAAACAACAAAATGCATACAGTGTGTCCGAAAAGTGGGCTATATTTTTATGATTAGAAATTCTATAATTGCGCACTCCCTCGAATACACTGTGTATTTCCTATTTTTAAGAGATTTAGAACCTTCATTTATAGGCAGAAGTTATAAGTAGGTATAAAAACAGAAAATGTATATTGTTCATATAAAAATTTCAAATATTCTAAAATTTATTTGGCAGTCTAACCTATGACAAAAAATTTTGTGTGCAATCCCCTTTAACTGTTCCAATGTTTTTCCTCTTAATTAATATCTTATACTCTGGCCTATTCACAAAAATATCAAACTAGCTGTTCAAACCCAAAATTTGGCAACGAACAAGTACTTCTGAGTAGTAAGTCAAAATTGCCAGGCGCACAACTCAAAAAGTTGTCAGATAAGTTTTTAGAGATACTAACTGAAGAAAAAAGGTAACCTTAACAGGGGTGGCTAATGGATGTTTAATGCATTGCAGAGTTATGCCTTTTGGAATAAAATTCCAATAATTTGTCATTAATAACCTAATAAAACTGCCAAATAACTATTTTGTACGAAATACCAACATTTCAATAACACAACTAAGTATAACAGCCATGTTTTCAATTTCCAACAATAATAACTAGCCAAAACTAAACGTTTGCCTAATAAAGTAGATTTTATCACCGTTTGTGTTGCTTTACAGACATTTTTAAGTCTGTCGTATGAATTTCTTCATCACAATTTTGTGCACTACTGGACGCACCTTCCGCAGATTCTTCTAACGCAACGGCTAGAGAATCTTCCACATTTGTGTCAGATGTTTTCAATATAGTCGTAGATTCATTTGGCGTTAAAGCTAAATTTGAGGATTTTAAAACAGATCCGTTTGAAGTCATGGACAATTCTTGCGGTTTTGAGACATACTCGTCTGCTAGAGTCAAATTTCTGCTAAATTCACCATTTTTCTTTTCAAGTCTGTTCCCATTTTGCCTAGCTGTAGGTATTCTACTCCGATTTGGTCTCGTCACGTTGGCTGTTACTTCTTCACCATTTTGATCAAGAGTTACCTCCCGTACCGCCTCGAGGTTCGTTTCAATGGACTTCTGTTTATTCAGAGGCCAATTGTAGGAATCAGGTGCCGAGTTGGAACGACCTGAACGACTTATGTGCTTTTTTGTTGCTGACGCGACTGCTGTATTTCTCGATTCTGAGGTGCCATGTGTTGTTTCTCGTCGGTGCAAGTATGGATTCTGTAAATAAAAATAAGTTATGTATTTACGATACAATATAATGCAAGTATCAGGTCAGAAACCGTCAGAGCTAGCCAGTGCCGTCTTTTATATAATTGGGTCCCAGGGCCCAAGGAAATGAAGGCTGCTTTGTGTCCTGCCACTAGTATGGTGTCACAAATCCAATCTTATCCACACTATTCAAGAGTGTTGAATTTTATAGGTATGGACTTTCCAGTAAAGTTGCGTGATATATTAAAATTATCGGGGAAACGACATAGCCCACCCAGGTTTTAGTTTCTCTGCTTGAAAGTGATTTAAGATCTCTTTACAATACATACTTGTACTGGTATTTTTATTTTATATTAAAATTTTATTTGGTTTCTTTAATAACTATTTTAAAAATTGAATTTAATCAATTACATAAAATGAGTTGCATTAATTTACGCTGGTCGGAGGCCCTCAAAAATCTGGGGCCCCGGGCCCTTGCCTAAAGACGGCACTAGAGCTAGTGTTAGAAGTAGTAAAAAGTACCTACCTGGAATGAATGTTTTTTAAGCATATGTTTAATTAGAATGAGCGTATCCAACTTTGGTATCGAGGTTATGACTCGTGCCACGTCTTCTTCAGTGACTTCTACCAGGTGACAGTTTTCTTCTTCGGATGGTAATCGGTACAGGCCATTTTTGGTCATCCACGAATGTTCCTAAAAAATGTAAAAAAGTAAATCATTATAAAATTTATTAATTGGTCTCCTTAACACCAAAAAAAGAGGAAAACTCTGACTGGACATTCAGTAGTTTTTTCTTCTATTTTTTATTTCTAAGGTGTGGAAAAAGTTCAAACTTACTTTGATTTCAGAAAGCGTAATCCTCTTGGAGGGATCTTTTATTAACATTTTTAGGATAAGATCTTTTAAGTCTTCTGAAATAACTGGCTTTGCTGGAAATTCTACTGGTTGATGACGTACTTTTGAATAGAGGCCTATAATATTCTCGTCGTGGAATGGTACATGTCCGTACACGAAGGCGTACAATGTGATTCCCATTGACCAAATATCTGTGCACTAAAAAACAAAATAATTGTCAGTGCCAGTGTACATATTGTAGTGTACTAAAACAATTGCACTATGGTTCTGCTCGATCTTACCTTTCCACTAAAGCCCGATGACCTCTCCTCGCCCACTGCTTCAGGTGGAGTAAAGGCAGGTGTACCGGCAGTGCTCGACAAAAATGCATCGGAACCATGGAATTCATTACAAACTCCAAAGTCTGTTATTTGCACTTGATCTTGGTCATCCAGCAGGAGGTTGGCTGGCTTGATATCCCGGTGGATTATCCTTTGAAAGTGTACTAGAATAAAGAATGATGTGGTAGGTTTTTTCTATAAGTTTTATAACTTTAAACTTGATTAAGAAAACTGTTTTAACTTACAATATTCAATTCCTAATACGACATCTCTAAAATAAGACCATGCTTTTTCTTCGTCTAGTGGATTGTCTGTTGGAATTTCTAGTACTTGACCTCGCTCAAGCAGTTCAAAGGCAAGATATAAGTGGTCCTCGTCTGGGTCATCTAAAACCTAAACAACGTATAGCGTAAAATACACAAAAATATGATTCTTGTATGTCACTGCTTTAGACGTTCACGTATATATATATATATATATATATATATATATATATATATATATATATATATATATATATATATATATATATATATATATATATATATATATAGATATATATATATATATATATATATATATATATATATATATATATATATATATATATATATTGTCGAGGCAGTAAAGCGTGTTTCAAGCCCTTTCGTTGCCTTTTGACAAAATGTAAGTACCTCAATAAATGTAAATATAAATATTTCAAGTTTCCAGACCGCCAGAGTCGGAGTAATTTATAAGTTCGGAATAATTTTGGGAAAAATGAAACCTTTTTAAATTACGAATGTTTAAGACATTGTTTATTGATTTATGTCATTCGATTTATTTGTACAATAAAAACTTATTACTTAAATTTAATTACATATTTAATTCAGTTTCGCTGTCACTGTCGATGTCGTTTTCATCTACATTAAAAACAAGTGGGTCTATGTTATTAGTAAATGAAAAATAGGAATCTTCGACTTTAAAAACATAGCTATTTTTCCAACTTTCTATACCTAGGAATGTTGTCTACAACTTTCCTAATTAATGTCAACACTTTCACTTAAAGTCTGAAAAGTGTTTTCTACTCTAACATTTGATTTTACCTGATGCCACATATGCTCGATTGGGTTAACAATACCAGTACTTAATAGGGGGGAAGGCGTAAAACCATATGCCCCATATCGGCATCAATGGTATCACATACATATTTCTTCTTAATATTAAATGTTTTTAATATTCCTAGAAGATCACATTTTTACTATACATTTTCAAAATATACATCATTTTTTAACATATAGTTCTGAATTTCTAATTTAGTGTTATTTGAATTAGGAACTTTATTTATTTGACGGCTATGATAACTAACATTGTCCATTACAATCACACTGGTTCTTAGGCACATTGAGCAAAAGGTGATTTTTAAACCAATCTTCAAAAAGTTCTGCTGTGGAACTCAACCATCCTTGAAACCAGCATGTAAAATGGTAATTCTTTTTCCGTTGTTCAATGGAGCTTTGGTTTGGCATTTTCCTGATGGATCTACCCAACCTTTTGCTGGGGTGTCATGTGTGAACGATTTTCTAATCTGTACTTTCTTATAGATTTTAAATAATCAAAGTGCCACTGTCGTAATCGCTGTGTAATTCCATTAATATTTGTCTTTTATTACTGATCCGATACGTAAAACCCATTTGAGATAATAGTCTCCAGAGGCTTGTCCTGCTGCAAGAAATGTTGGTTTCATCTTTTATTAGTCGCTGCTTTAATGCGTAGACACAATTTGTTCTTCGTATATAGCATACATTTTTCTACGAATTAAGTCTTTGTCGCTTTCGTCAAAACACTTACTTTTACCAGCAATTACTTTTTGTCTTTAATTAGCTTTGTCACAATATCTTTAACTGAAGATAAAGGAGTTTTCGTTAATGAAAACGTTTCTGCTGCAGCTGCATTTACATTAAACCCCTTGTTCAATAAGGAGACATACACGATTTTAACAATTTTCTTGGCATCGGGCAATAAATATTTTCTTTTTAAATTAGCACTATCGGAGGCACTATGATCAACGTTTTTCCAAGGATTCCACATTTTTTAGCACGTGTGGAATAGAAAAAAATACGACCGAAATCATATAGCAACTGCAAGGTTTACCAAACGGATAGGAACCAAACTAAAATATTTCGAAATTATTAAACCAGATAAAAATTACTTTATTCATACCCTTTACTACTACCGAATATTAAAATTACATTTACCTGATATTTTATTAGAGCCGGCCCTGCTTATAGTTCTTGCAAATTTACCGGTTTTTATTACAGCTGGTGTCGATAATAGTTTTTTGCTGGCAATAGGTCAACGAAAGAGCTTGAAACCAGCTTTACCTGGCACTCCTGGCAGTACCTCGTAAGTACCATATTTCACGAACTTTTCTTTAGAGATTTCGTTGTAAAACAAGTCTTTCTGAGTAATAATACAAGAGTTTCTTGAAGTTATCTACTTACCTCGACTAATTTAACTATATTCGGATGGTCCAACTTTTTCAAAATGGCGATTTCTCTGTAAACTTTTTCTAAAGGATGATTGATAGGCGATGAGTTTGATCTGCCTTCCTTTTTAGGCGGCATTCTACCGAAATGACCGGATTTCTTGAATAGTTTCTTCTTTGATAGAATTTTCATAGCCTGCAAAGAAGACATGGACTAATAAACTTGGCCTTAATTAAGTACTTTTACAGAATAGTTATACAAAGTTTTTTAAAGTGTTGCAAGGCGATATCTCAAAAACTGTTTAAAATATCTTCATGAAATTTTGGTGGGTTACTAGGGAGATGAGGGGACATATTTAAACATATTTTTAACATTTACCACCTCGCTCTATTTTGAGGGGTAGGAGGTAACTTCGGAATTTTAAATGAGATGATGTACTTTTGTTTATAAAATTCAAATCCACATAAAAAAAATTACGTATGTGTACACAATTCTTTTATTTGCTTTTTCGATTACGGAATAATGGTTAACTAAATTTTGATTGAATTTAAAAAACAACTAAATTTTGCCGACAATAAAATTATTAAATTAAAACATAAATCCTGACATGCAGTTTCAACAGGACGGAGCTCCACTCCATTATGCAATACAGGCCCGTAATCATTTGAATCAAATATTTGAAAACAGGTGGATTGGACGAGCTGGTCCGGTCAACCGGCCTGCTAGGTCCCAGGATTTAACCCCCCTTGACTTTTTCTTGTGGGTTCCGTAACCGAAAGAGCAAATAAAAAAATGTACAAATACGTAGCTTTTTACGTAGATTCGAATTATATAAACAAAAGTACATCATCCCATTTAAAATTTCAATGTTACCCCCATCCCTTAAAATAGAGCGAGGGGGTAAATGTCAAAAATATGTTTAAATATGTCCCCCCATCTCCCTATTAACTCACCAAAATTTCTTGAAAATATTTTAAACCATTTTCGAGATATCGCCTTGTAACACTTTAAAAAACTCCCCCTGTTTAATGTACTGGAGCATATTATATAAAAGCATGGTGATACGGCCGTGGAAAAATATTTGTATTTTTTTAATGCCTGGAATCGGCATAGAAAGACCTTATTTTGTAATATAAAAGCTCTATTAGGAACATTATTTGTGAAAAATTTCAAATCAATCGGATACACAGGAGCCGAGAAAGAATTGGAACGGTTAAGGGGTTATATACAGTTAGAATTTTCAAAAAATCGATTTTTTTTTAATTTCATTTTCGTAATGTACATATATTCCAGTACACACACACAGAGAAAATTTCAAGGCAATCCGGCGATTATTTTCGAAGTTACACGCATATTTGTAAAGACGTGTCAGAGCAATTGTACGCTATGTAAAGTGCTTTTGAAACTTTAAACGCGTTTTTCTCAAAACTGTGTTTTTACAGTCGGTGACGGAGATTTCTCGGAAACGGCTGAACTGATCAGTCTCAAATTTTAACACAAGCTTCTTAAGTATATTTTTTAGTAATTAATCGAAGGTTTTTTCTCACCGATAAACATTTTTTTTTATATAAGCAATTTAATGCCAAAATTTTGGTCAAAAATCGAGTTTTTTTGAGAAGCCGCCATTTCGTCAAACAATTTTATTTTGCTTATTCCTTCGATTAATTAGAAGATTATACATTACTTTAACGAAATACGTTTGGTTTTTTTCATTTTAGATGATCCAGTCCAGAGATATCGTTGTCACCGCAAGATGCCTTTTTTGAGAGGAACTCCTGGAGATCAGCTATAGCAGCTTTGAAAATCATTATTTTTACAAATACAAAAATCTTAAAATACAGTTAAAAGTTACCATAATATGTGTACAAATTTTCACATTAATAAATTTAAAAGTCTTCTCAGGAAAAATTCTTGAAAAATCGCTTTTTTTAGGCCTCTTAACTGTATATAACCCCTTAAGGGAAGATATCTGTATCTATCTGAAACATTTTTAGCCAACTTGTGTAGTTTTTATACACACTCCATAAAAATTCTACCTTATTAGTTATTGGATATATCTCAAAGTTTCACGAAAGGATAAGATTCACACCATAAATTTAAATTTCGGGTAGCTAGTTAAATTTTAGCAGCCATCTCTGGGATATAATTTGCTGTCATAATTCACGAAACCGACCCGGCGCAAATTTCAAAGGAAAGTTCGCATAAAACCGTATAAAGTATTGCTTGTCTCTATTTTTCCGCGCTGGAAATGTTTTGAAGCTGAAGCTTGGAAAGTTCGGCAAACGATTTAGTTTTAAATCTACGCTTTGTTGTGTTGAAACTTTTAAGTTTGAAACCATATATAATAGTATATTTAAATATGGTGTTCAAAGAACACAAAATTATTACTTTTACGTCTATTACGTACAAATAGATCACAGGTAATCGTCTTACAAGAACAGACAGAACATTAATTAAATATCCTAATATTCATACAGGGCGAGTCAAAAGTGCATAGACAAACCTCAGGAGTCGATTGCTGAGGGCATTTTAAATATAAAAGCCGTAATAAACCATCCTTAACGGTATCATTTCGGGGATACAGGGTATTACATATATTAAAAAGTAAAAATTTTAAATTTCTGGCAAATGCCTGCAAGTGTATTTCTAAAAACAACTAGAATGCAAAAGTATATATTAAAAATGAAACGTCAAGTTCAAAATCTTGGGCTATTATTTTGACAGAAAAATTTCCAGTATAATCATATCTACAATAATTAATACCCCAGGCACTGGCGCATCCAGGATTTTGTCCTGGGGGGCTATTTTTTCTTGGGGGGGGGGGGGAGGGGTGCTGCAATGTGAGGTGAGGTATCACAATTCGATGAATTTTTCAATTTATAGTGCACTTTTTTAGTTTTTTTGTGTCTAGGATGCTGGTCTGGGCCCCCCCCCCCCCCCCGGTGCACCACTGACCCCAGGAGACAGAAACTTTCCGGATATATTTTTCGTTCTCATATCAGCGATTCAAAATAAAAGCATGGATTGGCTGGAAAATGCGAGTGTGAAATTTTCGTTAATATTGGGCCTCTGTTCGATTCATTCTATATTTAATTTTCTCATTCCTATAAACTTTTCAAGACACGCTTTATTAATAAAAACATTTCTTTTGGTACAAACACCTTCAAAAAGACCTATTTTCACCTAAATATTCAAATTAGCCTAGAAAATTAAACCGCAAAAAGCTAATCATCGCATAAAACTCATAGCTAAAAGCAACCTAGTTATTTTTTCTATTCAAGCTATTAAAATTTTTATAGCATGAAAATTGCTTGGCGCGTATGTTTAGCATACAAAATTACAAAATTATGGGTAATTTAAAAACAATGCGATTTTTGAGCGATGAAATTATTTGCTAGTTTTAGATTAGGTTATTATATATAATTGGTGTATTAGATGTAATTTGGCTTATTATAATTTTAAACACGGTGGCGTAATCCCGGCGCTACTTTTTTCTATAAACCGCATAACTTTGTTCTCATTTTTCTGTGTTTTCGATTAAAAACCAACAAAAACTGACTTATTCTAAATAAAATATATTTAATCCCTAATTTTAGATTGTAAATTAGCAATAATGTAAATAAAGCACTCCTAAAAATGGCACAAACTGGCTGCGATTCACCTTTTGATGTCATAATTTTTTAAATAAAAAAAAATTGTTTCTATTTTCTTGAATCGTGTGATATACGTATCGGACGACTGATATTATACATTAGTTAGGTAACAACTACACTATATTATACAATAGTTGAAACTGGGGACGTCTGTAATGTTTGGTCTGTTGGACTCGGTAAAAAAGTGTCAGCCAAGAAAGCGTTTCTATTGATTGAATTGTATGGTATGACTACGTATCGGACGACTGATCTTATAATATACTGCTATGCAACAAGAGTTGAAACTGGGGACTTCCGAAATGTTTGGTCTGATGGACTTGGCAACAAACTGTTAGCCAAAAAAGAGTTTCTTCTATTTCCTTGAATTGTATGGTATACGAATCGGACGACTGATATTATATACTGCTATGCAAGAAAGGTTGAAACTGGGGCTTCCGTAACGTTTGGTCTGATCGACTTGGTAAAAAAGTGTCAGCCAAAAAAAGACATTCTATTTTCCTGTATTTTATGGTACACGTATCGGACGACTGATATTATATATACTAAACGAACTGACTTGATCTAAATAGAATATATTTTATCCCTAATTTTGGATTTCAAAATAGCAATAATTTAAATAAAGCCTTCTAAAAAATGGCGCAAACTGGCCCCGATTCACCCTTTAATGTCATAATTTTTTGAATAAAAAAATGGTTTCTATTCTCTTGAATTGCATGGTATAGGTATCGGACGACTGATATTATACACTGCTATGCAACAAGAATTGAGACTAGGAACTTCCGTAATTTTTGGTATGTGGACTTTGTAAAAAAGTGTCAGCCAAGAAAGAGTTTTTATTTTCTTGAATTGTATGTTATACGTATCGGACGACTACTATTATACGGTACTATACGACAAGAGTTGAGACTGTGAACCTCCGTAATGTTTGGTCTGATGAACTTGGTAAAAAAGTGTCAGCCAAAAAAGATTTTCTTGAATTATATGGTATATGTATCGGACGACTGATATTATATACTGCTATGTAACAAGTGTTGAAACTGGGGACTTCGGCAATGTTTGATCTGTTGAACTTGGTAAAAAATTCAAAAAATAGTCTCTAGTTCCTTAATTTGTATGCGTATCGAACGACTGATATTATACATAAATATGCAACAAAAGTTGAACCTGGTGAATTGCGCAATGTTTGGTTTAATGGTCTTGGTTAAAAGTGTCAGCCAAAAAATAGTTCATATTTCCTTATATTGTATGGCATGCGTATCAGACGACTGATGTTATACACTAATATGCAACAAGAGTTCGAAACTGGGGATTTCCGCAGTGGTCTGAATTGTATGGTATACGTATCGGATGACTGATATTAGTGATATTAATATACACTACTATGCAACAAGAATTTAAGACTGGGGATTTCCACATTGGTGTGACGGACTGTAAGAACGTGGCTGCCAAAAAATGTTTTTTTCATCGGACGACTGATATTATACACTGCTATGCAACAAGAGTTCGTAACTGAGTATTTCCGCAGTGGTCTGGTGGACTTGGTAACAAAGTACTAGGCAAAATAAAGGTAGGTAAGTATTTACGCTGTGGGGCCCCTGCTTGCTCTGAGATCCCGCAGGCACTGGAGAGGCGTTAGTAACACAAAAGTAAATTTGTGCTGTGTTAAAAAACAGGAGAAATTTTGTCATTAGATACTTACATAATGCAAATCATCTTCTTGATTGTAGGCTAATTTTACTACACCATAGGAACCCTGAAAAAATCAAGAAAAATTAGATGTTGCTTGTGTTCACAACGAATATTAATGTTTAAATACATATGTATATTTGCAAAAGTTATGTAGCGTATCTTTATAAATAAGCTATGTGTTTGTTTTTATTCTCTGACAATTAAAAAAATCAACGTGAAAAAGAGGAAGATCGAAAATAGACGGGATCTTTATACACCGAACATTAATCTTTACATTCCTATGTCTAATAGGAGAACTCAAAGTAGCGGTGTGCAACAATATACCTGATTGGCCTCAGTGAACCCACAATTAACCTCACCCTTAAATTCAATGAGTACACGACACACACCACCTTCTTCTTTTTTTAAACAAATACTCCAAAATTATTAACACCCCATAATTACAAAAACAAATATTTTTTTTTAGATCTTGCTTATAAATTTTTCTTGCAATATTTTATACAAGGCACATTTATTAAATTAAAAAAAAAGAAACTACGGTACCTATCTACTTAGATTAAAAAATTTTGCTACGGAAATTCCGAACAGCAAAGGCGCCAAGGTCTCTAAAAAGTTCTATACATATAACTAGCTTTAAAACAAACTACAACTTGAATTAAATTAAGTTTAACAAGCTTGTTTCCAAGTACGTTATTTTAATCTCTGGTCTATGTACTTTAAAAATTAAGGAGTGTTTTCACTTAACTCGAAACTTGAAAATTGATTTCATAGAATACATCTTAAAATTGAGATTAAGTATTTTCTTAAAGTAGGTAAAAATGTAGTACATAGTAGGTACAGTTATTTCCGATTTTTGAGAATGAACGTTTCATCTTCAAAAAATATGGTAACTGTATGAAAACTCACTTTTTAAAATATTTTTGTCAAAACATGTGTATTTACATATTTCTATTCTGTACTTTGAAACCTGATTCCAGAATTTTTCCTCAAAACCGTTTCCGATGTGGTGCAAGAAATTCCTTGGGTCTGTTCAGTAAAATACTGGGTTCTATCCTAGCACTAGGTACTTGGAAATTTAGAAAGCTTTATGACATTAGGTAGCAAAAGGTTTTGTTGTAGTTAACAGGTCGACGGTATATTTTAAAACGAACTTTACTTATATTTACGCACCTGTCCAATAGAATCCAATAATTTATACTGATTAAGCTGTAAATAGTGGCCTAATTTTTCAATGGATACCCTTCGGGATTCTTTGATTAGGTTCTGTCTTTTTCTGTTGCTGCGAGGGGAATGTGTGGGACTGCAATAGGGGCTATAAGGGCAATTGGGGAATATTGGTCGACTTGCAGAAGAATCTGGACCCCCTAAAATAGAGAAATGTGATTAATGCAACTGTAATTTCTGTTTTATGAAGATTTTATACAGCGTGCCAGAGAACATCCTAACAGATGGGAAACATTTTTATTTGTGACTTTACGGAAAAAAGTTATTCTTTTATAAAAAGCTCTGCTTGTTGAGAAAATAACACTCAAATCAAAAATTTTGACCCAGCATATACAGAGTGTCAAAAAAAGTAAAAACGATAAATGCCGTAGAAGGAAAATTGTCTTTAATTTTATTTGCTTGGGATTTCTTGGGTTTGCTTCTTTTCCTAAATGCATAAAAAAGCCATCAAACATGGCTATAGATATCCTACTCCTGTCTCTTCGTCTATTCCTACCACAGCATCAAGCCCCATCCCTTTCATCTTTCTAACAAATAAAATAATATCTGCTAAAATATAATTAGTACGCGTCATCGCTAATCCTACTCTAATTGGTCATCCCCTAACAGGCGGGTTCCCCAAGGGGTGGTACCTACTTTTCATTTCAACTTCAGTTAGCAAGTTAACCCCCCAAGAGACTTGTGATCGGGTCTCGTCGAGCAACTCGACGAACAGAAAGTACACTCAGAAACAATTTTTTTTAAATTTCTGATTTACTTTTTTTTATCTTCTGACAGCCCACGAAGACCGAAGTCTAAGTACTATGTACCGTGGGTGTACTGGGGAATCGACTCACACATCCAGAGTTGGAAACATCCGTAGGGATTTCACCAGCCCTTTAAGAGGATGTGTGGGGTGGTACCACCTCGGTCGAGGAAGAATTCCTCTACCACCTTCCAACAACAATCACAAAATACCCATGGTTGATGCGGGATGCGGGATTCGAACCCGGGCCTCTCGGTTGCAAAGCTAGCGCCGTATCAACTCGGCCACCGGAGACCCCATACTTTCAAATATATCTATTTTATGATAATCGCAACAAACAAAGATACCAGGAATGCATGCAACCTTATCAACAAAAAGCCATTATTAAAAATTTTTGCTTGGAAAAAGTACCGTTCATGTTGAGAAAAATTTCATCAGACAAGGTACCCAAAAAAGTTAACAATGTACAGATTGACTATTGCTAAAGCTAATTCTAATTCTAATTTGAAAAGTGGACATTTCAAAGGTGCTAAGTGCCAATTTCAAGAATTTCAGTATTTTTCCCTTCAAACGAACGATGTGACATTGGCAGTAACTTATAAAATGATCCACGTGCCAATGTCGCTAGAACTGTTTAACTACTGTTAATGTGTGGTAACTACTACTTATAAGTATCATGATGTGTACTAATATTAAGCCTTACCATTGGAGGGAAACGCCCTAAAATAAATATAGTACATTTGTCTAAGCGTAGAATCTAGGCCTATTTTTACTTAACCAAATATTCTGTCGTAAAAGCCTATAATTTTAAACAAAATCGTTATTCGTTATATAAGACGTATTTTATCGTATAGGAATATAATTTTCTAACATTTAGTTCTAAGATACTGACAGCATGACGCCAATTAAATAATCTACAAGTTGCTGGATTGACGTAATTAATTTATAAAAATGCGTCGTTTTAAACATAAACACACATTTAATAAGTTTTGTTTTTCTATAACAATATGTGTAATAAGAAAACAACTGATTTGCTGCAGCAAGTGGGACAACTTTTGGGTAAAAATATAGTTTCCTCAGAAAACAGGGCTATATTAACAAAATACTGGCTATTTCAAGAGGAGAATAATTCGTACACTCAGGTAACTTTAGCTTTGTATGAGGTTTATTATATCTTTTAATCTGCTGCAGCAAGCCTCTCCAGTAACTACCCCAACCCGGTACCACGATTGAGTATTTGCTGTAAGCATAAAAGTAGTGGCACAATCTTCGTATGGCCCTTAGCCATTGACCTTCAACAAGAGAAGATGACACCATTCACTCATAACAAGCCTTTATTTTGTTTCATACATTGTGCCTGTGTAGAACGAAGAAAGAGGAAAAATACGCTAAATATCCGACTTTCTGCGCCGTCGCTATGGCTTTCCGAGCCGTTTTTATCACCGAGAAAACCTGTGAAAAGACGGTTCAGGGTGAAAAGAATACATTTTTCCACACACTTGGCACCGCCGCACAATTTTTCAAAGCTTATGGATAAAGTCCTCTTAAGGAAAACCCAAAATCACCTAAAATTGTAGTGTAAGACGTATATGAGTCATTCTTCTACATATCGTATTTGTCCCAAAAAATTTATTTTTAGCATCTTTTCATTATTTCAGTCGACACGTGTATCGGGAATTTAAAAAATATATATATCTTCCGATTTATGTTATTTATAAATTTTAATAGTTTATTTTTTTCTATCACATTATAAATTCATTATCTCTGGTTCCAATCATCGGATGTATATCGTTCTCTCGCCGTTTTATTTATTGTTGTGTAGCCTTTTTGACGGCATGCTGAAAATAATTTTAGAAAATTATTTAATAAACATTATTAACAAATTAATTGTTTAAATATTTTTTTCATGCTCGCTCCCACAGCGTAAAAAATCGCTAAAATACCATTATATGCGTTGTGTTTTACTCTAATAATAATCCATCAAGCAATAAAAGTGGAGTCTCTATTAGGTCGAAAGATATTTACTAATTTCGAGCGCGTGTCGCGCTCCGATCGCTATGAGCTGTGCGCTGTGCGCCGCATGTCGCGCACGATGTACAGTTTCAGCAGTCTTGAATAAATTGTAAGCGCAGGCAGCGCTCTTTTTCATGATATTCCACATCTAAATTAAGTTAAAAGAGTATAGTTTCGTAATAAAAAATGCTCAAATCATGAAAATCACTAACATGATCCAATATTCGAACGGATAGATGTTTTAATCCCTTCGAATTGATTCCTTATCCGAGAATCCGAAATACAAAAAAAAATTTATACAAATGATCTGGCTTTGATAGTTCTTTTACTAAAATTTGCATTTTCATTAAAACTTTTAAGCATATTTAAGTTAGAAATGATGTCAGATTATGGTATTAGTGATAGTGAAGAATTTAATTTGCTTAACTGTTTCTAAATTAAATAAATGTTGTTCAGTCTAATATTTATTACTAAATGGCCGTAGACAAAATAATGTACGCAACTCTCATGCAATGGCCATTAATCCACTCGCATTCGTAAAGACACTCGCCAAGGCGTCTGTCGTTACTTTATGCTCAGGTTGGGTATAATATACTATTATTCACTATTATTTTTAATCGCACACTGACAGACTGATGTCTCGTAATGTCAAATTAGACCTGTTAGATCGCTACTACTTCGAGCTAAATTACAGCTTACATTAGACCTTCGACTTTGCTTTAAATTAATGGTTCTAAAAGATTCCGGCGCTAAAGTATTTGATTAGATGGAAAGTGCCCGTCTGATGCATAGTTCTGTTGAGTTTCCATTATTCTTGATCAATTTGTGTCATTAGTGCTTCGTCTAAAAATACTTTTTATTGGGTTATTCCTTGAAAAGAAGTTTTTTATGTTTCCTTTATTTTGTATATGGGAGCCTCAGCACTAACGTACCGTGGGCATCTAAAGAAAAGGGAAATGTAATCTATTGATACGGGATTTCAAGGATTTGAGAGTGAGAGGGGAAGGGAAAACTTCTACAGGCAATTCATTCCATAACCTGGAGACCCTAGGAATGAATGAGCAAGAGAAGTGGGAATGTTCTAGGTTTTTGTAGCTGGACAGTAAAGGGATGCATACATAACGCTCCTCTTGTTCTGTCAGGAAAAGTCAAGGAAATGATAGCGGCTACTTCTTCCAAGCAAAATCCGTAGAAATATCGATAGAAAACAGACAGGAGATCCCCACGCGGCGATGAGCGAGAGAAGCGAGTTTGGTATGGAAAATTCTAATCGATAAATTGTTATACCCTTAGAACAATCCGAGAGTTCACCCACTTCTTCCTCGTGACTTTCCAGTATGTATCGACTTTTGTCACTGATTCCTCCGACTTATTCGAAATCTTTTATTTGAAAATCAAATCCTATTTACTGACGAAGCAAGTTTTCACATAACGCTATACGCCATTTTCATAACAATCATTTAGGACCAGAAGAAAACCTACACGCAATGGAGGAGAATCACATTTTCCATGACAACTCTCTGTGAATGTGTGGGCTACAATCCTTGGGGGAACAAATAGTTCAGGGGGTAAAAGGTGCCATGTCCCCAGAAAAATCATGGCCCTGTGGATAGTATTCAACATTCATAAGCAATGTCGAATCCAGGCCTTTTTTTGGGGGAAACCATTCTCATTGGGGGGAATAAAATTTATCGTTAGGAAACTATACTTTAAGCAAATCGATTTCTATATTTTACAGACATTCCCCGGGGGAATTTTTCTTGCTCTGGGGGGAATCCCCGGGCTACCCCTGGAATTCATCCCTATTAATAAGCCTACAGCGTGGATATTATAACAATTTTTGAGTATGCCAAATTTGAATCGATTATCTAAAAAAATGTCAGTGACAAATCTAAAAAATTAAAACAAAAATAAAATTTTAACACCCTGTATCTAAGAAACGAAGCGCATTAAAGAAATAAGTCAGCAACAAAATTTGTGAAAAAAACTGAAACGGCTTGCAAGTGAACGCCACTGGATGCAAACTATAGTGCTAGTAGCTCTTAACTTATCTTGTAAAATATTAATATTTTTCTGTCTAGTTTCCTAGAAACTGGAAAAATTTAAGTTAGCAGCCAAATTTGTAAAAAACTGAAACGGCTTGCAAGTCAACGCTACTGGATGCAAACTATAGTGCTAGTAGCCCTAAACTTACCGTGTAAATATTAATCTGTTTATATGTCTAGTTTTGGAGAAATTGAAATAAGTTAGCAGCCAAATTTGTAAAAAAACTGAAACGGCCTGCAAGTCAACGTCGCTGAATGCAAACGTCCCTTACGTGTCACGACCAGCGACATACAGATTAAAACGGACTAATATTGCTTGAACCAAGAATGACTCCTTTACGGACGCGCGCAGTGCCACAGGAACGCATGCGCAGTTAAAAGGTTACAGGACGGGTCTTAATATTTGTGTATGGTGGTAGGTATATCAGTTCACATAGAACACATATTTATGAAAGATTTAGTAAATTTTTAGTTTAATACGCCGATGTCCATGTAGAAATGCTTATGGTAATAGGTCGAAAACTTAAAAAATATTTTTCATAAAGATATGGATGTTACCCGCGTAAATTAAAACTGTGAAAGCCAGCTGTGTGGATCCGGCAATCGCAAAGCGAAATAAAGATTGCTAGCAGATTTCCATCAGCGAAAAGGCCGACATACCGCCAAGAACCCTTTTACAGTCTAGATTCAACAAAGTAAATATTATGTTTACGTGGAAATACGGCGACACGGTTTTTTCGTGACGCCAAATTGAGACATGCCTTCGATACACCCTTTACTAATTCCAGAATGATACTAAAAACGACACGAGACACGAGCACCAGCCACGCCAACACGCTATAGCATTTAGCGCAGTGTTGCCAACCGACAGGAAATAAAAGCCGTGGCAAAGGAAGAGATTTTTTATTCACGGTTTAAATTTAAACACGTATTTTTGTTCCACTCAGCGGCAGTTAAAATACCTTTGTCATTTTTAGCATATTCATAAAACTGTTGACAGCTTTCCTTAAAATTAAAATATATTAACAATTCTGAATGAACAAATCCCTCCATTTTTTAAAATGCTTCTCATTTTTTTACCTTCATATTTAGCCTTTGTCGTGCATAAATGGCCAAGTATGCGTTTGGAGTTTTTAAACGAAAAAGTCGTGTTTCTATATGCGCGGCAGTACAGTAAGCTCGTGGCCGTACCTACCTTCGGTTTGAAAAGCCGTAAAAACACGGCAATTGCCGTGTCGTGGCAACACTGCTTTAGGGAGACGCGCTGACGCTACCTGCAGTGTTGCCAGAAGTCATTAAAAAAAAACTTGAGAGTGCTTGCGACTTGCGACTTAACCGCCGAAATTCGTGATAAATCGCGAGCCTGTAATGATTGCACCGGAAGTAAAAATAATAGGATTAAATAATCTTATTCTACTATCATTTATTTTAATAAAACTGAAAAAAATTTTACGATATCAAAATATTAGTAAACAAATTTACAAACTTAAACAAATATCTATCACTTTGTGCTATAAAAAACGAAATATATATTTTTATAAATAAAAGTGTAAAACTAACACAAAACAAAGAAAAAGAAAGAAGTTATTCATCTGGAGTCTCCATCTTATTTTTATCTGAATAAAATACGTGACCACAACCTAACCTTTTAATCGTATTATTTGTGATACAAAAATCGTAGCAATTTTTGTCTCTTGACAAACTTTTGGTATATAAAATGCCTTCTATTGTTTTCACTTTAGGTTTGTTGCGTAGGTAGTTGAGTTTTTATTAAACAAATGTGAAAAAATGTTCTCTCTACTGCTGCTTTCGAGTGTGGTAAGCAAAAAATCTGAAAAACAAATCTAAAGACCCGCAAATTTTAGAGAGTCATCCGAGATTTTTACTAATGAATTTTTTCCCAAAACAACAAGGTATCGTTATCAAAATTGTTTAGTGGGATCTTGACATTCGCCATTCGTTATTCAGATTTTGGATTTCATTTGGATTATATTGGAACTATTTGAACTACGTATATTGAGAAAGTGCAATGTGAAAATAGAAACAGAGTTTCAAACCTCAATTGCAATCAAATTGCAATTTGCAAAGATCAATGTCGTGAGATTCGCTGATTGATATTTCTATAAAGGTAAAAATCGTGAGATTTGGTACTTGATTCATGGGATCGGGAGAAATAACCGAAATCTGGCAACACTGGCCCACGCAAGCAGCCCGTACGAAGCTAACCGAAGCAGACCGAGGACGGACTTCGGCTGCTGCTCCGTTCCTGAATCTAGATTTGTTCGTTGCATAGATAAAGCTGTGTTTCTTTGAATTTACTGGCGGACGAACCCGTCTCGTGGTTAAGAATACTATCCTTTTTTAACTACGTTATCTAAACAAGGAGAGCGCGCTGACCGACTGGAATCGGTTTGTCGTTGATGAATTCGGGAACAAGGCTATTCGTATACTGCGCATGCGTTCCTGTGGCAGAGATTTCGCCCATAGTGGAGTTAAATAGTTCTGCGCAACCTATGTATTTTATGAAATATCAGCAGTCCAAGTATGTATGTCGCTGGTCACGACCAAAAAAAATCTT
This sequence comes from Philopedon plagiatum, assembly GCA_963971165.1. NCBI lineage: Eukaryota > Metazoa > Arthropoda > Insecta > Coleoptera > Curculionidae > Philopedon > Philopedon plagiatum. The sequence continues at coordinate 101,572,070 of OZ020193.1, forward strand.
GTTTAAAAACAATGATTAATATGCGCTTTTTCGAATCGAATCTCTATAGTACGTTCACTTAACCTTATAAAAATTCTAACTTCTAATAAAATGACTCTTACAAATTTATTTCATTTCTACTAAAACTTACTTGAAAGTTTTTCCATTTGAAACACTAAAGCAGGACGCGAACAATGTGTTGCCAAAACTACAAGTGAAATAAGACAAACACGAACCATTGTGGTTTGTAAGAAAGTTTGATGAAATTTCTTGGAATTAAAAGATTTATTACGAATTTTAATACATTTTTAGCTAAGATCCTTGTTTAATAAAAAATAAAACATGTGACTTTTTATATATGCATAATAAATAGTTGTTGAGATTGTTGGGATTTAATTTATTATGATTTTCAGGTTTAGCAAAGATCCTTGTTTAATATCAAATAAAATATGTGGCACTTTCTATATTTTTGTAACAGAAGTATTTAAAAATGTCAAATCTATAGGTACTGAAGAAGATTCTTTGGTACACTCTCTTTCTTTGCACTTTCATTTATAACGGAAATATTAAAAAATACCAAATCTACACTGAAGAAGATTCTTTGATACACTCTTTTTCTTTCCTATTTATTTGGGATTCCAGAAGTATCAACTGTTTAATCTTTAGATTATCAGTTTTTGCTCTTTTTTTAGATGAAATGAGGGTACTTTTTGATAAAAAAAAATTCATCTCATGGGCATTATATATATATATATATATATATATATATATATATATATATATATATATATATATATATATATATATATATATATATAGATTTAAATAAAAGGTAAACATAGTATTTAACCTCATCAAAAAGGAAAAAATTTGAAAATTCTATTTTTCGTTCCTAGGCAGCATAATAAAAATTCAGTTAGCGGACCATATTGCTTCAAAAAAGTGCTATTCAATAGAACAGATTAAAGTAAGACTGGCGTTAGCAATTTAACATTTATGGACTTAGGATTAACCAATTAACAAACAAAGCAAAACAATTTATCTAAAGATAATCCGATTAGACTTAAATATTAGCTACTAGTTAAGTATCTACCAACTTAATAACTGGTAAAGTAAATATTATTCCGAACACATTCAGTTAAGTGCTGTCTATTTTTTAAACACCGCCGCGCCATTTGTATTAGTTTACAGGATCAGTATCACAACATATTATAGATAGTAATTAAGTACCAGAGTAAATAACACCGTTGTTAACGTGTTATAAAACTTGACTAATAGTAACAATTACCTACATCATACATATTGCTTCAGAAAAATAACCTATAGATAAGTATGGAATTGTTCAATATAAACTTAACCCATCCCGTGCTGGGGGTACCCAAATTTCATTGCATGATACTTTTTACCAGAAATTAATCGTACAAGTAAAAATAATTTATTATTACTCTTTAAAGTGCTCACCCTCTGTATAAAAATTTAAAAGTTCATATTCCACTGAAAATCCTCAGCTCTGTATAAAATATCATTTCTTGTCGGCTACTAACTGTCCTAGAGCTATAGCAAAATTAAATTTTTTTTTTATTTTTCTTCCCGCTATACTGTATAGAAAATTAAAAAATATATTTTTAAGGTGCTCTCCCTGTATCTCTGTTACTGTTGAAATTTTCAATGGTAGTGTAGCCGGTTTCAAACCAGAGTAAAGCTTTTAATGCCAAAATTAATTTGTTGTGGTCAAGTAAATTTTAAGTTTTCGTGCCAAGCAACAGAGAGATCGACAGACCGACGGAAATGGAAAACTGTTTTTCGTGATCTAGAGACCTCAAAAAGTAAAAATCCAGAAAAAACATTTTGTGACTTACCTAAAGATTTAGACTGTACAAAAAGTTTATTGGGACTAATTCCCTTAACTTGCATTTTGGATACATCTTCAGACAAGCAATTCGGGGAAGGCACATTATTTTCTATCACAGAACTTGATTTTTTCAAAGTGGGACGGGAAAGTCGATCCGATGTCGAGGGTCGCTTAACTTCGGTTACCTTCGCCGCGCCTTCGGTGCTCGCTCGTGTAGCTCCGTGGTCAACGGCCAACGACGTGCGCACCGTACTGCGTGGCACTTGGGTAACTTCGGCCTGTAAACGAGTGACGTCGGGTTGGGCCGGGGCTGGCACTCGGGGAAGATCGGTTCGGGTTTGGTGAAGCGGTTCAAACGGTGCTTTCGGCGGGGTAAACAAGGTGGATTGTGCGATTTGGTAGGTGGGCGTGTGCAGGGATTTGTCATTGTCCCTTGGTTTTATGTCGACGTCAAGAGCTACATGTCTGAAAAAGAAAAAATCATTAATATTAAGACCAATCGCAGGGGCGCCAAATTATTACTAGTATTATAAATGTTCATTCCCTGGTTTAATTTAATTGTGTGAAACCCATTTGATGTTACGAGAACACTGTGTATATAATGCTGATCCAATATATTTACTGTCTGTCGCCGCATAGTGAAAATTAAGCATTGATTTTTGAAAACTGAAACTGCATTCAACACATTTAAACAATAATATATAATTTCAGTTCAAACAAAATTTAACAACTCTAATTTTGCACTTCAAATCAATGAAATAACGGCATATTAACTGAATAAAACTGAAATTAATTAAAACATTTTTTCGTATGACTCAACGCGTCAAAAACAAAACACTATCCAGATTGAATTAACATGTGCGTTAAGTGTGGAAAATAAATTAGAATTGATTGACTTGATGTCTGGCTAACTGGTTTCATAATTGAATTAATGAGTTTTGAATATTAAAAAGAGTTCCTTGCTCCTTTCAGGCCAGTAAAGGATGAGAATTTTGGCTGCTTTGTGTACTAGTTATAATGAAAGGGATGCGGTAAGCGACATAGTCGCTCAGGGCTACTATTACTGAACGTCGCAGAAAAAGGAATATACATGTACGTTTTTATTGCCTAAATCGTTTAAGGAAGTCATTGCAAACCCAAAAATATTATTTTGAAGAAATTTTTTTGACGTAACAACAATCGAACAAATAGACGTATTTGTAATTACGTGTGCACTTATGATATCATACGTTACTATGGAAAAAAATTCTTGACAATTCTGTAATTGTTACAATTTAAAATGTCATCACTTTCGTCAAGATTTGGTGAACAAGCCAGTGCTTCAATCGACAAAATTATTGAAAAAAATACACTAAAAAATACTGTTCACAGTAAAAAGTATACGTTTTGCAGCACTCGGAAATATACATTAAATGGAAATCGTACAGTGGAAGAACTGGCATTGATACTTAAGAATTGGGCGGTTAATATGAGAAAAAGAGATGCTACAGAGTTTAAGGAGACTACAGTTAAAACTATGTGGAATATAACAAGTAAATTTTTACAAGAAAAGTACTACATGAATACAAAATCATAATAGATCCGTTCAAGACCGCGATTTTTAAAAAAGCGCGTAATGCCAGCGACGCAACACGGAGAATTCTTCAAAAGGACCCTTCTAAACGCAAAATGAGCTATTATTAAGTTCATTGGAAATAAATAAAATAATCAACTTCTGGATTGAAAATGCCCCTGAAGGACTTCAGCGAAAGTTTTACCATATCGTCGCAGTTGAATTAGCTTGGAGAGGTGGCGAAGCCGCTGCTTGGTTGGTTGAATTTTTTCATATCGATAGAAATAATGATGGCTCTCCAACAAATCGCATAGAATACAATCCAGTTTTTAGTAAAACCTGCCAGGTTGGGTTGGGTTCAAAAAGCTGCACTGGCGGTAAATGGCTAGTTTGAAAAAATAACAACGACGCATGGCCCGTCAGGCTATTTCTCAAATTATCTAAACGGGACACAAACATTAAAACAAATAGAGTATTTTTAAGACCACATCGCCACTGGAAGAGGGAAAACGATAACTGGTACGATAATATGTCAAAAGGTAGAAATATAATTAACGAGTGGACAAAATCTTCTGCTGAAGCAATATGTTCGGATACAAAAAGGACAAGAGGAAAATTGTGTTTCAGGGTTCCTCCCTTTGGATGCTGGTGCCCAGATTCTCCGTGGGGTTTTAAGTTGACTTATAAGTAAAGCCGGCCTGAATTCCTATTATAAAAGCAGAAAATGAAGTCTGTTTTACTTAAAAGCCATTCATGACAGACTGTACGGATTTCGTCAGCAAAGATCCACAGCTAATTTCTTTAGCTTTGGCACACATAACTGGACCAAGTCTCCCGAATTTCATGGCGAATCTCAGATTCTTGCTTTTGATAATTGCAAGGCCTTTGACCAACTACGGCATGCCGCACTCCTCAACAAACAATCTTCTTACGGTCTTCCTCACTTCATCCCAAACTATGTACTTGGATCGGTAGCTTCCTCTCTAATTGGAGAATATCTGTCGTGGTGGATGCTCACTCATCTAACTTCCATCCTATCAATGCTGGCGAACCCCAAGGTTCAGTCCTGGCACCAACCCTATTTCTTCTTCTCATTAATGACCTGCTCTCATCAACTACCAATCTAATCCACAGTTATGCTGACGATAGTGCTCTTCACTCCAACATTCATATTGCTAGACAAGTCTCTGGATAATAGACAGATCAATGCATCTATCTCTTTCCCAAGATCTTCAACTAGTCTTAGACTGGGGTGCCAAGAACATTGTTTAGTTCAACGCCTCCAAAACTCGGTCTTGCTCGCTGTTACGCAAGAAATCCGGCAACACTTACCCCATCTACATGAATGATCAAGCCCTACAGTACAATAAAACGTTCGATCTTGTTGGCATCGCTTTTGAACATGATCTCCAGCTGGCACAATAACATTATTTCAGTAACCTCATCGGCAACTAAAAAGCTTGGTTTTCCCTTTCGAACCAGACAATATTTCTTCCCTTCCAACTTACACACCCCCAATGTTTCCCAAATAAGACCTAACCTAGAGTACTGTTACCACATCTGGGGAGCGGCATCATCCTCGATACTTAACATCCTTGATTATATCCAAAAGAGAGAGATTCGACTCATCAATAACCCAGTCCTCACAAGAAAACTCCCTTCCGCTCATCGCCGCCGCGCTGTTGGGGATTTATCCCTTTTCTACCGGTACTCCCACGAATTTTGCTCCAAAGAACTAGCCGCTATAATTTCCCCCTTGAGTGTTTCAAACAGAATAATACGAGGCGCGTTACGTATGCATCTCTATTTACTATCCAGCTACAAAAGCCTAGAACATCCCACTTCTTTCGCCCATTCATACCTAGGATCTCCAGATTATGGAACAAATGACCTGCACATGTTTTCCCTTCCCCTTCCAACCTCTAATCCTTTAAATCCCGTGCCAATTTTCCTTCTCTTTAGACGCCCACGGTACGTTAGTAGTTAGGCGTCTCAGATAAAAAAACATTACGGAGAATACGGACATGTCTAAATTATCTTTCCTACCTGTACGATGCTTAGAATAAATGGAAAATAAAATTATTATTAAAAATACAAAGTCCTAAAAATTTAGTATGCTAAAGTTAAATTTGAGAATGATCTTGCGACACTTTTGACAAGTCATGTGTCAATAATGTCATATCTGTCTAAATTTGCGACGTTTTTCTGCGTCCGAACGTTTCCAAACTCTTTCAAAACGCAGTCAGCTGTGGCACTTTGGTGTTGAAATGGTGACGTCATAGATCAAACTGTTTCATTCCGTTTTGACAGTGCTCAGGTAGATGTTTCAAAACTGGAGGGGAGAAACCTGGATTGTCACTTGTCAAAACCAACCTGCATTTATTTATTTATGGTGAACTGTGTTCTATGATTTACTGTTTTGCATTTCTTTCATGTTTTTGTATGCAATCACATCTCCTTACTCAATTGTATGACAAATGAATGACGTAGCCATTTTAAAACGGGTCATTTTTGTGCATCAACTGAGCGATGGCGTGAGCGTTAAAACTGTTTTCAAACTGTCTCGAAACGCTTTCATCACAGAAAAACGTCTCTAGTTTGTTTAAGGCTGACGGCATATTTAAATATTTTAAACATACAGTATGGATGAGGTTGACAAAATGACAAATAGATCCGTTTTTAAAGGATACGAAAAAAAGCAATCCCTAATAAAAGTGTTTGCTTGCCGAAAAAAAAGATGGAGCTTAAAACTGGGGGGATTTTAAAGATACTATATCACGTGATCAATGTCACACACCTTTCTATCATCTTTCAAAAAACGACCTAATAAAAAATCCTTCTATAACTTAAACTGATAAACGATAAACCACAATAGACCTTCTTTTATTAAATTGTGTCCATTTTAATTTATTCAGGAATTGAGACCGGTTATAAGACAACTTAAAACACTACGGAGAATACGGGCATGTGTAAATTATTCTTCCTACTGTATAACGCCTAAAATAAATGAAAAATTAATATTAACAATACAAAGTTCGAAAAATAAATTATTACAATTTTCTTCGTTAAAGTTATATGAACTATTAAAACCTTTTTTATTAAATTTCGTCCATTTCATTTACTCCAATCTCATAAACGGGATAAAAAAAAAGGATTAACAGGGAATGGAAAATGCCATACCTGTCTAATTCACGCTGAGTCGCCATTAATTTTTCCACCCGCCTTTCACCCCGAACAGCGGGGAAGGACGTGACGTTGATTTATCGTCGATTTAATATTTTATTCGGTGTTTATTTTTTTTAGTGGTGTCTAGAAATACGCATGCCCTTTATATGTAAACCGTTTGGCTTAAAAATCAATGGAAACAAATATTTACAAATTTTGAAATACCGCAGAAAAACCAAACTAAAGCTTTTATAGAATTACGATACGATGTAATAGTCCAGGAGTTAGAGGTGTCCAACCTGTACCGGAAAGCTAGCGACATGTGGCATTTTTGTATTGACTCTTAGCATTTGGATTAACAGGGAATGATATGTCTGCCGGCCTGGTTTTGCCCGGAATGGTAATTATAATAAAAATAGTCACTTCCGGTTCTTTTTTTAAACAAATTTTTCCTTTGAGCCAGCAGTGGCGGATACAGAAATTTTAAAGTTGTATATCTCTGTTGCTACTTACGGGACCCATGCCATGTTCAGGAGTTTTAACCCTTAGCCGGCGTCGTGAAATATTCTTACGTTGACGGCGTCGCGTAGTGGGGTCTATCGGACCCCATATATTTATTATTTATTTCAACGATAACATTATTGTAATAAATCAATATTTACCTTAGGCTCGTTTGTAAGATGTATTATTATAAAATAAAAATGTTTTTTTGCAAATTAGTTTATTTTTTATGCATTTTAAAATAACATGAAGCTCTAACACAAAAAAAATCTTTTTTTACCAGAAAATGAAAAATTTAACAAGAAACGCTGAAATAACTAGTTAGCAAAAATCCTAGATTCTGTTTAGTTACCAAGTAACCTAAATTTATAAGAAAGCCTAACAGAATCTAATTGGATGACAAAAACTGCAAACAGCAAACCTTGTAAAAAAAATTAGGCATATTCTTTACAGATGTTGGATCGACAGTCTCCTCACAGTCCGAAAATTGGTCTAAAACATTTTTCACAGGACACTCTTGGTTTTTTTAATCATTTTTTCGATTGCAGATCTTTTCGTTTTTGGTCTGGAACAACGTTTCGGCAAGCAGTAAAGGTTTTTTTGGTAACTCTTGCAATGGTCGAACGGAGCTCTCTTGGTAACCGCGAGATTTATTAGAGTTTGATTGGGTTCGGCTAGCCGCCTTCAGTTTACTGTCAACATCATCTTACCACTAACTTAAGGTTTCCTCATAACCAGAGTCGCTATAAACAACTTTTTTAGAAGAATCCGTCATGCCAAATAAAAAACACTATTGGCGTTGTGGTGCCAGGCGGACCCCAAAAAAACTTTATTGTCCGGTGGTTGGCAATATACCAAAGACTTCTAAGCGCGCGGCTAATATTTAGTTTCTAGTACCGTAACTCGAAGGTAGAAGACGCGACATGGCTCAATCTCGTTACATATTTTTTTTATGTAGATGTAAAAATTATTGTGGGTCTGTTAGACCCCAGAACGCCATTTAAGGGTTAATAGTAAGCCTACCAGGAATGTTTTGGCAAATAAAAAAAATTGTAATTTGCGAAAAAGAGTTGAAATTGTGGAACACGTTTAGGTATTTTATTTATTATTTTTTCTATACAAATTTTACATCATTTTGTTGAGAATTTTTAAATTTTAAAAGAAAAAAATATGTTAGTAGAAAGTTATTTTCAAAAACTGGAAATTTAAGACGACTGTCATAAAAAAACAAAGAAGCGGACTTGCTTTATATCGAAATTAAATGTGATGTGTCAAAATTTCGCAAAAATGCCAGTTGTTATTGCAAGATTAGAAGGTTTCTGGACCGATTTCGGCTTATAATATACATGTAAACGATACAATGGACGTTCTATTTTGGATTCCGGTACATTTCATTCGACGTTACGCATTAAATACCATTTTTTATTGATTTTTCGATGACCCTACAATGCATTATAGAATATACCAAAATCAGTTTCTATACGTAGTATTAAAATACGAAATGTCAAAATATGACAACAATGGAGTAAATTAATCCGCTTCTGCCACCACTTCCGTGCGGATTAAGGTCGGCAGAAGCATTTTTTCTTTACCATCTATCGCTCCCTACCTGCTTGGAAATTTTCAAGTCGCAGGCTCAAAGGAAATTTGTTTAAAAAAATATCCGGAAGTGCCTATTTTTATTAACAGTCCAGGCAAAACCAGGCCGGCAGACATGTCATTCCCTGTTAATCCAAATGCTAGGAGTCTATACAAAAAGGCCTTATGTCGCTAGCTTCCCGGTACAGGTTGGACGTCTCTAACTCCCCTACTATAAGGATTCGGGAATATTTTTGAGTATTATCAGCAACAGACATATTTTACAGTTGCGTTTCCCCCAATAAAAGAACCACTGGTTTCATAAAACTCTCTTTGCATGTGCATCAAATTATTCCAGACACTAAGCTTTCCCTGGACGCTGATAGATAATTTCATGAAACTTTGAAATTCAATTACCGATGATGAACAAGGATCAGAACAAATATCTTTACGTGCGAGATAAAATATCGAAGCATAGGGAGATTACATAATATGTCAAAACATCGATGCTGTAGGTAATTTTATCTACGATCGTTTTAATTGGCATTTATTAATGAAACTTCTAGTCATATAATGGGCTTGGTTACACCGCTAGTGGTGTAATGAATTTATCCACTCATTTTAAATTTGAAAAAGTGTGTCAGCTTCGATAACAGATTCATTACAGCTAAAAAATAATAACAGTGCTACCCAGTGGAGTTGACACTGATAAAATTTTGGAACATACTGGAGGAAATTCGTTATGAAAATCATTAAAAGAGACCTATTAAAAGTTAAAATGGCGGTTTCAGTCTGATGTAGGGGTACCTAACACTTTAGTATACCCCACACCTGACACCATGTGATGCGTTTTTATGACATCAGTGTATAAGTACGACTTGAAATAATATTTAAACAATCATGACGCTTTATGACATTCTATTGCTGCCTTTTAAAAACTACCATCCCTATCAGATATACTAAAAGGTGAAGTATACATTAACTATTCAGAACTAAATAACATTATTTTTCAGTTATTATATCAGGCCCGATTGGTATTACGCGCCTTTACGTATATAAACACTCAAAACATGCTTCCAAATTATTATGAATATTCTCAACAATCGACAAATGAAATACTGGTCGTCGACACAAAGTTGCCGAAAGGATTTCTGAATAATTATTTGCGTCGGCCAAAACGCGCCCAGCCGACACTTGACAACATGTGATGCGTTTTTATGACAGCAGTATATAAGTACGACTTAAAATTATATCAAAACGGTCATGACGCTCTATGGCATTCTTTAACTACTTTTTAAAACCATCATTTCTATTAGATATACTAAAAGATGAGGTAACACGTTAGCATACCCCACACCTGACACTATGTTATTAGTTCTTATGGTTTAATTGTATAAATACGACTTAAAATAAAATTACAACAATCATTCACTCTATTCATTGTCATTTAAAAACCACCATTCCTATTAGATATACTTAAAAGTGAGGTAACACTTTAGCGTACCCCGTTCCTATGACTTCATTGTATAAATACGACTTGAAATAATATTGAAACAATCATGACGCTTTATGACATTCTATAAACAGCCTTTCAAAAACCATCATTCCTACCTGATATACTTAAAGGTGAGGTAACACTAGCATACCCCACACCTGACACCATGTGATGCGTCCTTATGGCTGTATTATATAAACACATTATAAAATAATGTTCAAATATATATGACGTGTTGTGACTTCTTATTAAGTGCTTTTCAAGTTATAAACCACCATTGCTACAAAATATATCATACCATAAACAGATTTTGTAGTAATTTAGTTGTGTTATAAAAAATTTTCCCAACAACAATAATTTCTGTGCACAATATCTTCCACAATATGTACGTATAAAAACATTTTGGAGTTTTATAGCAATTTGGCTTTGTGTTGTAACTTAAATTCTCGCAACTCCAACTTCCTGGTATACTACCTTCCAAACTTAGATAAACAGTTAAACTTTCTAATTCGCTGGCCAGTAAAGTTTAAACCACGTCGTCAAAGGCAACTTAGTGTTGACCTCTCTCTCTCTCTTTCAATGCTATTTTAAACCCAAAGCGAAATGAAATTTCGTTTGAATAAACAAACAGATTCAAAATTGATAAAATTATTTAACCCAGCGACATTTTGAAAGCAAATATCATAATATGGAATTTGAGCTCGAAATTCCTGTAAAGTACAAATTACTGTCGGGGAAGTGAACAACTAAACCTTTGGAGATTAAAATATTAAATATCTTCCATTCGTATAATCACTGCAACATCATGGCCAGGTTCGTGGAAATCTACATATTCGCTTGACCTGCCCCGTTCTTATAATACTAAATCCACAAGTTAAGGGAAACTTGGTTGAAAAATACCATGTGTTTTAGATAAATTTATCCGGAAAATCCCTTAAAGCGGTTTATGATTACAAAAGAATTGATTGTTCCTGAAGTTCCTAGAAAAATGTTTACATAAATAGCAACATAGGTCGTGAAAGAATACAATATTATTACAAAATTTTGGTAAACTGCTACTGTATTAGTAGTAGTTTTCTTCTATTTTACTTGTTGCTTTTGGGTTTGCTCGACTTTGCTTAATTGTATACACAAAGCCAAATGGCTATAGAATTCCAAAATGTTTTTATATTTACAATAGGGTGCTTCGTTTTAGACGACTATTTCTTTTTTTTGTTACTGCATTGACGGAATAATGTTATAAACATAGAAAAACAAATTCTCACCAAAGATGAGCTCTCCATTTTAATTTTAAGTACTCGCGAAATGAATTTGAAAATTTCCCATTTAATTAACATGTAAATTTTATTATTTTTTTTTCAATTATCTATAGCTTTGCGACATTTCATGATATTTAATTGGCAATAGGTGGAAATTACAGAGGAATCTTTCCTCTTTAAAAGTGCCTGTAGCCAATTTATGTTTTGTAACCGACCTCGCCACTGAAGCCAATTTTTTCTCGAATTTCATGTTTTTTTTTAATTTTTCTCGCAAACCACTAACTTTACAACAAAATTGTGTGTAAGTTTTTTTATAGGGAATTTAATTTCCTACAAACAAAGTTATGTAAGCCATAACCATAGAGCTAGTAGTTGTCGAGATAAATTCAATTAAACATCTCAAAATTTGAAAAATCGCTGTTTTATCCAAGATTTTAGTACTTTTTAATGAAATCATTGCTGAAAAAATATATAATGTATAAGAATGAAATATAAAAATATATATTACACATTGGTAAGTCATCACCAAAAATATTTCGTGTAATATGTAGCCGTTTCTTATTACCGTATTACTGGTAAATATGTATTTACCAGTATATATATTATATATTTCTTCAGCCATAATATTATTATTATATTATCCTGGTAGTTTCTTGCAGTCAAACCAAGTATTTTGTTGTCTAACAGTGTTAGTCAAAATACGGCAAATTTTGGTATGTAATCCAGCGCTCGTAGGGGCATATAGCCCGGAGAATAGCTGTTTTACCATGATTTGTTCAAATCCTTATAGTATAAGGAATTTTCAGGTGGTTTAGAGAACTTATTCTCAATTTTACGTATTATTAAACGTATTGAAATCTAGAATATGGTAATAAGAAATGGCTTTATATTACACGAAATATTTTTGGTGATTACTTACCAATGTGTAATATATATTTTTATATTTCATTCTTATACATTATGTATTTTTTCAGTAATAATTTCATTAAAAAGTACTAAAATCTAGGATAAAACAGCGATTTTTCAAATTTTGAGATGTTTAATTGGATTTATCTCGAAAACTACTAGCTCTACGGTCATGGCTTACATAACTTTTTTTGTGAGAAAGTAAATTCCCTATAAAAAAACTCACACACAATTTTGTTGTAAAGTTAGTGGTTTACGAGAAAAATACAAAAAACCATGAAATTCGAGGAAAAATTGGCTTCAATGGCGAGGTCGGTTACAAAACATAAATTGGCTACAGGCACTTTTAAAGAGGAAAGATTCCTCTGTAATTTCCACCTATTGCCAATTAAATATCATGACATGTAGCAAAGCTATAGATAATTGAAAAAAAAAAAATAAAATTTATATGTTAATTAAATGGGCAATTTTCAAATTCATTTCGCGAGTACTTAACATTAAAATTAAGAGCTCATCTTTGGTGAGAGTTTGTTTTTCTATGTTTATAACATTATTCCGTCAATGCACCAACAAAAAAAAATAGTCGTCTAAAACGAAGCACCCTAATGTACAAGTTTAGGAATATATTGTATACGAAGGCGCGGCCTGTGAAATTTTAAATTTGTATATCTCTGTTGCTACTTATAGGATCCATGCCAAGTTCAAGTTTTTTAATAGCGAGCCTATTAGGAATGTTTTGGCAAAGAAAAAAATATTTTGTAATTTGCGCAAAAAAGTTGAATTTTTTAATTGACCCACCTGGAAAAAAGTTAATACACTTAGATATTTTATTTATTATTTTTTCTAAACAAGTTTTACATCATTTTATCAACAATTTTTAAATTTTAAGAGAAAAAAATGTGTTAGTAGAAAGTTATAGTCATTTGAATTTTTTGAAACCTACAATTAATTTTTTAAAAAAATTCAAGTGACTATAACTTTCTACTAACACATTTTTTTCTCTTAAAATTTATAAATAATTGTCGACAAAATGATGTAAAATTTGTTTAGAAAAAATAATATTAAAAGGCGTCATGATTGTTTCAATATTATTTTCAGTCGTATTTATACAATGTCATGGTGTCAGGTGTGGGGTATAATAAAGTGTTACCTCACCTTTTAGTATATCCGATAGGAATGATGGTTTTTGAGAGGCAGTTAATAAAATGTCATTTTTGTCCGTTTGACAAAAAGTTTTACCAATAGTCGCAGCAAATTTAAAAAAAAACTTTCAGGTTAGGACACTAGGTGCCCTCTCGCTGAGGCGATAACAGGAAGGCACGTAGACCAAAATCAAAAACATTTCCTTTTTTGTGAGTCATTCATTAAACTGAATTTTTGAAAATTAATTTTCTGAAAAAATGTTTTCGAAAAATTGAATTCTGATTTTTTTTATAGATCTATGAAATAGTAAACTTGGACAATAACCTTAACTGGGCTATTTTTTTATGGGTCAATGTAACGTAGAGAAAGAGGCAATCGATATGCGAAACGATATTTAAAAAATTTAATAAATTATTTACGCCAAACTTATTTATTTGTTGTTGCCACTTTCCTGAATCCTTGACCTCATCATTGTCCGTCAGCCCACTAATGTTTGATTCTTTTCCATTTACTTTATTGGGACACCGACCTTTGTGTAGTTAAAGCTAATAATCAATACGTAATTACCAGGTATGTTTCTTATTTTTTATCCAGTGTAGTGTGTCCTGTTTTTTTTACATTATCTACGAATTTTTTAAAGCGTTCCATTTTAAATTTTTCGGTATACGTTTTGAGACTGACTAAATGAGAAGTTGTTTGATTATTGATGGAAATATTGTTTTGAATGAAACTGAAGCGGAATTCCTTTCATAAAAAAGACTGAACAAAACGTCCCGAGATATTGACTTGGATTTCAAATCCCGTCATACAACAAACAAGTACCAGTACAAATACAATAACTTGGACATTTTTCTCCGCTCTGTGTGATGTCCATATATCGTTATGTTGCAAAACGACTTTCTGAAACGAAATGTAAACAGAACGTCCTTAGAGGATGTGAAGAGCTCATCAAAATCCGTCAATTCGTTTTCTACCTACAGCTATTTAAAACTGATGCTGAAAATTTTTTTTCGGATTTTTGAAGAGCAGTGTATTTATAGCTAACTTGGCTCAAAAATAAAAGTTATTGCAGCATTTTCTTGGTGATAGTATTGCTGAGTTGAAATATCTTTCATCCCTGAAGCTCGTTGTTTGAAAAAAGTTCTGCAACGCCATTGAACTGTCCATTAGGTATCCAAACCAAACATAGCACAATGATTCCTTCGCCCACAAAAAAATCGATTTTGTTTAATAAATTACGGTTTCGGGGAAAATAAAGGTGCGGTGATTCCCAACAATATGTGGATGTTTTTTATCTTCGATGCTGAAAAGATCCATTCGATAATAAAATGGATTTAACCCACATTTGTGGAATTAGGATGACCATTAACGTCACGAGTTGAATATATTTATATTTTTGTATGGAAAATATATTCTGAGCTGGAAGCAGAGACGTCCCGACGGCTTTGAGATTACGAGGTTGGGATTATCGATTACGTTTTTTAACTCCTGCGGTGAACTGAAAATTTACAGTTGCAGCAAATTATTTTAATGTTTATCATTTCAAAATTTCCATTCCATAGAAGCTACAAATTCCAAATGCGCTCTTTTATTAACAATTATTTCTGATTGCCGAACAAATAGGTCATTTTAGCACCTCGCAACTGGATTCCCAAAAAGTGTTTTGCGCAAATGAAAAATTATCCATTAGTATGCAGTTATAAATTAAAATGGTAACTTTTTTGATCGCCGTCAGAATAAAATGACCTAAATACAGGGCTCGAAATGGACTGGAACGCACCGGAACGCCGTTCCGGTTCGTGAACAATTGTATTAATCCGTTGCGGTTCGTGGAAACACTAGAATTAATAATTATTGACCTGAATAAATCCATTTCGAGCCCTGCCTAAATAAGATATGCCGTTAGGGTTACCATCTGACCGGATAAATCCGGTCTTGACCGGATTATAAAGGCGTTGACCGGACTCCGCCTGGATTTCATTAAAAACCGGATTTTCTGCACCATCAGGCAACGATGCAATTTCGGGCAAGAAAAGTCTTTAAAAGCTGTTTCAAGGGGCCAAAAATATAGATACTTTAAGGGGTTATAAAAAAACTTCTACAGCTAATAAAACGGTATTAAAAATTTTTATGTGGTTTTATTTTTTTACACCAAAAACCGGACTTGTTTTTTTATAAAATCAGGATTTTTCACCGGTCACTACCGGGTTTACAAATTTAGCACCTGGTAACCCTATATGCAGCTATATTTTAAAAATAATATTGCCCATGAGAAATTCCTTATTTTTAATATTTATTACTCTTATAAATATTTCTTACCTTGGTATATCTCCTATTTTTGGAGCTCTCGATTTTCGGCAAGCACATCCGTCTTGCCATACATTTGCTGAAACAAAAAAGTTATATTATTATTATGTTTTCTAATTTATTGATATAAGTATTTCAAATATTGTACAACACTTAGTACATTTATTACCACTGAGGGTATACAAATGTAATGTAATATACAGGGTGTCCGAAAAGTCTAAGTATGGGCAAATATATTTGCTATTAGGTGAGACAGAGACACCAAATTTTAGGGGTATTCTATTGGTAAATAAATCTACTTTTTCATGTAATTTTTCAACCCCCTTGAGAGATGACGCTAGGGAACTGAGGTTAGAAATTCTAAATGCAACCCTATGCCGTGTTGTACCTGATTTTAAAGGTTTACAAAGAAGAAAAATTTTAACGTATACCCCGAGGTCCGTATCTTAATTTGTTTTAAATGGCAAGCCTTAAAAAATTAAACATCGCGAAAAAAAGTAAAAATTTAAATAGCTTTATTTCTCTTATTACTTTAAAAGTTGTTCACAATGATCACCGTCGATTTTGAAACTCTGCCAAGAAGTAACAACTGCCATTCTCGAAAATGTGAGAAGTCAGTTCTAAAATCGACATTATTACTGCCAAGCAGTTCATGGTAGTAATTTTAAACAACTTTTAAAGTAATCAGAGAACTAAAGGTATTTCAATTTTTACTTTTCTTGCGATTTTTAATTTTTAAAGGCTTGATATTTAAAAACGAATTAAGATACGGACCTCGGGTTTATGTCAAAATGTTTCTTTTTCCAAATACCTTTAAAATGAAGTATTACACGGCATAGGGTTGCATTTAAAAAAATTTATACCTCAACTCCCTAGCTTCACCCATCAAGGGGATTGAAAAAGTTAAATTACATAAAAAAGTTGATTTATTGACCAATAGGATACCCCTAAAATTTGGTGTGTCTGTTTCTACTAATAGCAAAGATATTTGCCCATACTAAGACTTTTCGGACTCCCTGTATACTAACACAGAAGGTCAGTAGTGAAGACAGGAATACTGAGAAAGGCATAAACCAATATTGCTAAAGATTTAATAGTACATATCGAAAACTATTAAGACTGTAAAATGGTATTACAGTACCTGCCTATAAAAATATTTAAAAATGCAAGTAGATTTTAAAATAATTATTATTCACAATATGGCATTTCGTTACCATTATTAAAATTGCTAAAATATATAATAATTTAAGTATAAGGCAGTTTTGGCGAATAAATCAGAAGTGGGATAATTATTACGACATTAATAGTACTCTTAAAATCACCAAAGTATTACTTTTTCCTTATTTGGGCATGTAAGCTCCGGCCATCTGTCAAAACTGTATAGTTAGAGATCAAAATGTCAGTCGGTTTTTCCCGAAAACGGCAAAAGACAGATGTACCAGAACTGTAACCAAACTTCAGTAATGGAGACGGCGCTTCCAGAACAAGGGGTGTGAAATCTGATTTTAAAAAATGATACAGATACTTCTAAGGTATTCGCCACGTGGCATCCACGTTGGCCAACTTAATTTCGTTTTAGTACAATTTTTTGCTTTATTTTTCTGTTGTATGAATATGGTGACCATATTAAAGCTGCGCGCCCACTTAGGCGAAGAGTCGCGAAGCGAAGAGAAGAGAATTTTATCCGTCCGAGAAACTTAAGTGCAATCAAATGGAAGCCCGCACAACGCCTTTCGACGCTTCAGTGTGCGGGCTCCCATTTGATTGCATGTAAAGTTCTTGGATGGATAAAATTCTCTTCTCTTCTCTTCGCGACGCTTCGCCTAAATGAGCGTGCACCTTAACGGTAGATTCATATTCTATAGGTATTTTTTGGCGTATTAAAAAAAGTTTCAAGATATTTTATAATTTATTTTAGGAAAATAATATGCAAAGAGAATATTGAGGTCCTAGTGACAGAAAAAATGTCACCATATATATCTTTTAAAATATTAATCTTCTAAATGAAGTCGTTATACACGTTGGATTTTATGTAAATAATTGACTGAAAATTGCTTGCAGGATAATATGAATCTATATTTAATATACTTATAATTTTATATATTTATTTATTTTATTATTTTAAAGCCGAAAAACCTTGTCAAAATGAAATAGCGTTCTCCGGTTTCGAGAATAGGAGCTCAGGTGTAACGATGAACATTATTTGTTCTGGTCATTGGAGCTTTAAACATCTAAACGAATTATTTTATATTTGTTTAGGATTTGAGAATCGAGAAGTAGGTGTTTGAGCTCTTAATGCTTGCTATATATTACAATTGTAGAAACTCTGACACTGATAGTGATATTCACTAAAAAGGTTTAAGATTTGGTACTCGTTTAAATCAAGATTTTTTAGTTAATAAGCTAGGTTGGGACAAGTTTTTGTCCTGTCACTGTTAATAAGTCGTCATTAAAAACTTATGAGTTATTCCAGTTCAGGGATTTGTGTTGTTTCCAAATGATTTTAATTTTGGAACTTGTAGCTAAAATGAATTTAATCCTATTACTAGAGAATATACTGTACTCGTATGGGTCTGTTGCATTCAATCGAATTTAAATAATATAACACTAGTGGGTAGGCTGTAGTGTATCAAAATGAAATCAGATTTTTCTTAAAACACGTCTACGACAATATATTGAACGTGATATATTGAAAGGAATTAGAAAACCCGCCATATTTCACACCAATAAAATAATATATCGATTTGCGCTGTTGTCATAATGTCTGACATATAACACAAAGTCGATATCAGTGATAACAGGTACAAATAATTCGATATAAAACTGTTTCATAGCTCTCAATAATCCACATAAATTTCCGAGATAATCAAAGATTTATGTCCGACTCCTTCAATATTACTTATTAGCAAAGGATAGCTTAACACCGTATCCGACCTTAAACCTTAAAAAAATTTCTTTGTAATCAAGTAGCAGCATCATTTTAATTTAAACCCTTAAAAGTGTAATCAGCTTTTTCTTTATTTAATTCCAAAGAAAATAAAGGATTTTAATTAATTTCTCTTATTTTAATTTCTTTGTTATGCCCTTACGTCATTGATCAAGCAGAGAAATGTCAAGCACGACTGAAACTGGGCCGTGAAAACTGAATAGGAGCTGTTTTCAAAGCTAATGCTACGCCGAATTCGTCGGTCAAAGAGACACCGGAGTTGACCTGTATCTCCGTAAACATGAAAGGGCAAAATCTGTCTGTAATTTCAAACACAAAAGATTAAAAGATTCGTGGACTGGATGATTACCAACAGTTGGACTTAATTTATTTTTGGACTACGCACAAAAAAGAAAATCTTAAGTTAAAAAGAAATATCTACCTAATTAAAAATAAGCAAATCTTGTCTTTGGTATAATGGGTTTCTTCAGTCTGTCGCGTTTTCAATAAATATTTATTAATATTATTGCACAACCAGTCAATCGAAACACGCATACGCAAAAAATTCCGTCGGCTGGATGGATAATAATAAAAATATAAAGGTTTAAAATTCGACAAAATTCAATAAATTCACTTTCCCGCTTGACATTATCCTACCAAAAACAACTAAGCGTAGTGAGCAATGAGGTGAATCAAATTAAGGATACGGCAACACTGCCATGCGCCTCTTCGGCCGTTGTAGTACTAGATAGATAGACAGATAATTTTTGGGATGGCTATTAAGTCCTTATTCACTGCGACCTTTGCAGATCTATTGTAATTCCCCTTATTTTATACGGCTTGCTCCAGTTTTGCCTTTTTGATTAGCCCCAAAAGCCCTGCCAGTGGCCTCTTTGTATAGCTTTCTGCACTAGGGTATTCAAGGTCCACTTGTCAGTAACTTATCCTTGCCAGGCCTTCACAATGCATAAGAGGTGGATCGAGATTTCTTCTTCTGTCCGGCATATTTTGGACCACCCTTTATGAATAAGTGCAATGGTGGTAACATTAGTAGGACTTTCATTGCAGCTGTTGCGTTGGCGTGGCTTTCATGGCCACTGTGACACTGAGACATGCTACTCTTTGTGTGTCATTCAATAGCCTTATCGCGCCTTCCTGCTGGGTCTTTAGCCACCAAACTACCGACCCATAGGTTATCATGGGTCTTATGACCCTTGTGTTTAACCATAGGGTCATTTTTGAATTGAGTTCCCAGTTTCTTCCACACATTCCTCTGCATCTGCGAATTATCGAATATTACAACTTTTTTTTAATGTAGTTTTATAACATGACCTCGATAACGTTTGCAGTGGTGCCAGCGTTTAATTTATTTCTTAAATTTGGGTCATCTCTTCGTTTTATAGTAAGCGATGTTTTGTCGTTATTTTGAGGGTGAATTCGATCAGAAAGAACTGTAATTTTTTGGGATGAGCTTTTCGAATGAACTACTTTTGTATTATGAAATAAAAAATTTGCTGGATAAGTCCATTTAAAGAAATAATTTGCTTAAAGCTTGGTACGTGTAGTAAAGGGCAAGGACATGCCTCTGTATCCCTTGGATTTGGAAGAAACGTAAATAAGAATGTTGCTACCGGTCTATAATACGATGTCCTACCCAGTTCATTACTGCAAACGTCCCTAATTTATTATTATAATCAGCCTTGACACATCAATTAAGAGCACATACTGACGTCCATCAAGTGTTTATATTTAACAATATTTTAATTACTTAGTGTCAAATTTAACGCATACATGTTTTCTTTTTATAAAAGCTATTTGATACGGTAGTTAGTAGTAGTCGCTTCGTTTGTTACCTAATTAAAAAGCATTTTGTAAACCTATTAATTTTTTTTATTGGGTAATAATTAAATTCAACTGTTTAGCAAATGTTTTATTTGGCATCTGATAAGTTTTGTATTGAATTTTTTGTTGGTCATAATGTAATTAAGAGGATGGTCTAAAACCTCGCAAGTTTTGTACAGTTATCTTTTTTTCGCAAAATTTTACCTCGGCAATGGTGTTTTAAGTGTGTTGACTCCTGCTTGTTGTCCTTGTTTTTTTGAGGGTACAGGGTAACTGCGTATGTGGCAAGTTTTCCATTTGGTTCAAACTTTTTTGACTACCCTGTTCTCTAGAGAAATTTTCCTATATTATCGTACAGTGGTGCACTTGTATTGTCGAGGAAAGGCGACATTTATTTTACTATTGTGTGTTAGCAGCCACACACTTTGGAGCAACATACGTAAAGTATTTTGGCGCGAGTCGCTACATCTTACCCATCCTTTTCGAAAATTTTGGATATAAGGTCTCTCTTTGATTCTGGTCAAAATGTGGTTTCTTCTTCAGCCACTCTGGGTGTGAGCCTGCCTGATGAAGGGTACGGGCTTAGAAATCACGATATCAGGAGGGCACCCAGACCAGAATCAAAAAGAATAGTCCTACTATTTTATTTTATGTCATTTCCCGGTCTTGTGTTTTGCACTAGCGAAAGAATTAAAGCTTGTGCATTTTCTGACATATATATTACTTATATCGACCGAAAAAAAATTAAAAAGGTAGCAGGTATTTCGTTCGCAACCTAATTTTTAATTTGAAATATTTCAAAAACGATTGAAAAATCGTATAGAGTATGTTATACAAAATATGTCTAGAACTTCTCCTAGAATCCAAAAATATAATAAAAATCATACCAACTAATTTAAAATAAGCGAGAAAATCGCTGTATTATACTGTATTTTTTTTATTCGAAGCTCAATTGTTTTGCTGATGAAATATATGAATGATCCATAAAAATCTCTAAAACTTTCATATTTAACCTTTTTTGCCAATCTTAAAAAATAAAAGGTTATAAGGCCTGTTCACTTTTACTTGGATATCCCTGTACCATAGATGTGAATAATTATTTTCAGTCGCATATATTTATAATCTAGTCCAGCCAGAAACATAAATTATTTAAATTATGTGCCCACTAAATCAGTGGGCAACATATCATTATTTAATTACTCAATTAAATAGTCACGCATCACTAGTTTTTTATTCATAATAACCATGTTAATTACCATCTACGTTACCCATATATTATAATGACCTATATACGACATGATATTATTAGATATTTGGAGTGTACGTCATACGATGGGTGTTTTCCATTTTGGGAGTATTTTTCCTATGTTTTCATATTTATTTAATAATATTGATGAACTAGTGTATTGAAGCTTCACCTGTCTGCTATCAAGGCTCGAATTAAGTAAATTGCTTTTGATAGATAATAAAGAGACTTAAATTTTTTTAATGTGTATGCCCGAAACGACTTACATTTTCCATACCTACGCAGCTCTAGACAATGCGATCTTGAAACTCGACATGACACGACTGACAGCAGTTCCAATGTCAAAAGGAAATGTAAACAAAACCAAATATTTTCAGCAAAGAAAAAGGTAGGTAAAACCAGGCAGTTAGCGATAACTAAATTAGGTGCAACTTTCCATTCATAGTGAGAACTTGGATCAAGGAAAGAAAATGAAATTCAGGATGGGTTTAAACAAATTATGGACCCCTAAAGCAAGCTACTAAAGTCAAGGAACTAGGAGGCTTAGACGAGATAAAAGGCGATCAATTAAATTAAAACTTCTAGGACCTAAATTGGAGACAAGGCAAAAAAACTTATATAGCGTAATCGGAGCGTATAACAAAGTATAACAAAGGTAGGAATTAAATAGGTATTTATAATAGCCCTGTTCGCACAAGAGTCACAAACCAGTCAGAGCCAATGAAATTACTGGAAACCAGTCGGCAAACTGTCACGTTACCAAATACCTAAAATTTGATTGGCGCTGATCGGGTGGTGATTCCTCTACGAACAGAGCTAACAAGAGTCAATAGTGAAAATAGGCAAAGCACTGTAACAAAATTAAGCTGTCACAACTTCATCAATAAACCTAAACAAACCCATGGTGTTTCTAACCCAGTATTAGCGCATTAACAAGTATTGGTGGGGAGAGTCGTATTATGTTAAAGATCTAATTGTTAGACTATAATCGGATTATAATTCAAATTGTATCAAGGATTGCGCTGTCAATAAGTATAATTTATATTGGGCAGCGCATTCCGATTATGTTGAACGATGTTTATCTAAGAGGGTAAGCTTTCACGATTGGTTACCGATGATTCTTTATCATTCGATATTCGTATAGTAATTTAATTTGTTCTGCATAATTTAAATTTCAGCTGCTGCGGGGAGCAAATCGCGTTATTGCCGACTCTAACAGTTTTAGAATTAACTTTTACTTCATTAAGAGCCTCAAAACCTTTTTTTCAAGTAATAACTTTAATTTTTTCGCTCTTTCAGATCGGTGTATCAATCTGTAAGCAGTCGTTTATGACTTCTTTAATTTAAAATAATTTAAAATCTATTAACGACTAAACATTCGCTAAATCAACAGCTGTGCCGTTTGGTTATTTTACATAACATAAGTTTATTAATTTAATGAAACCAATTTATTTTCGTAAAAAATAATTTATGTGTTATTTGTAGACTGGTACACACGTTTTTATAAACTACACTGACGACATAAGATATAATTATATCTTCCGAGATGGCTACTGTTTATTATTACTGTGCAGCAGTATCTGCTTGTCAAAACAATTTAACTTTATATTTATTATGTTATGGATGTCAGCGACAGTGTTATTTTACGCCCAAATATTATAGGTCGGGAGCCGGTGACACTGAAAGTACCGTCATCGCGGAATCAAAATTTTTTTATGTAAATTGATAGTTAATAGTCATACGAACAAAATGAGCTCGGTACACCGGGATTCATTAAGCCGAAAGTATTTTTAAAACAATTAATTATTATATTATTATTATTTTAATAAAAAACTATTTATTTTTGAAAATTTTACCACCCTGTATCTCAAAAGTTAAGACGTTTAGGACATACGTTCATATGAAGTTTTCTTTTTAGAATGGACCCAAAAATCGCCCCTTAAATATTGACATTCAATTAGAAAACACCCTGGGTAAAAAAACATTTTTGCTTTTTTATAATAATTAATTGTTTTAAAAATACTTTCGGCTTAATGAATCCCGGCGTACCGAGCTCATTTTGTTCGTATGACTATTAACTATCAATTTACATAAGAAATTTTTGATTCCGCGATGACGGTACTTTCAGTGTCACCGGCTCCCAACCTATTACTTATGTCTGTATTAAGAAAAGTTTGACCTACAATTAAGACCTAAAAACGAATAAGGAACAATAATATATTTTCACAGTGCTAGTGGCTTAGCTGGTGATAATTTTTGTCCTCGTGCAAAGAAAGGCAAGGACTTTTATTAAAGTTTGCCGTAGTTTCTGACTCAGGGATTCAGTTAATTTCTGGAAAAATTTATTTTGGGTATAAATAACTGGACACTAAACTTTACAGTAAAATCGCTTAACTTTAAAACCGATCTGATTCTTAATGTCATCTACTAACATTATTTTCATCTCCCATGGCTACGGAGATCTATTGACAGAAGATGCTATAGGTAACCAGAAGAGAAAATTCCGAAAAATCAAAATATTTCAAAAACTATTAGAGATAGGGAGAGGGCAATCTTTATAAAATGTGAAGAGTTTTTGACGAGCTATAAGATGGCAGAAAAATAAATAGTGTGTTCCCTTCGCTAAAAGTGACACTTTTTAATTAGAAATTTTCTGAATTTGGACCTAGAAACACCCTGTAAACGAGCTGTCAAATATTTCATAGTGGATATGTTTTTTTTGACTTAATTTACTCAGGATATAAATTATGAATCGCTTGGAGTCAAAATTTAAATAGTATTTTCACAACAAAGAGATGCTTGCAAATGCTAAATTTTCATTACAAGTCGAATTATCTGGAAAACTATGACTTTTTCGTATAGGTCCTATTAAACCAGTAATGAAAAAGTTATGAAATTACACGTTCAAAAATCCAATAAAATACAGGGTGCCCCATTTAAAAAATCCATGTTTGTGACACCCTACTTTTTGACGCACTCTGTATAATTCAAAATATTTTTTAAATGTGCAGAATATCCGGTACATGCAAGCATGGAAAATGAAAAATTGGGCTTCTTTTTGCATATCATACTGTCAATATGAACAATTTTAGATTTTAAGATTATAAAGCGCCTTTAGAAAACGTAGCCAGACCACCAATGGAGAAGAGATATTAGAAAATTCAAAGTATCGGAAAGAGAGAATTTATTTTTTTCAATAAAGTGAAAATAAATTTCATTTCTGAAAAAGATGTCAGGCTTTCCATAAATCCATATTTATATTAATCGTAATTCATATGAATATGGTAATAAAATATTGATTAAGTCAATAAAATTGAATATTTAAACAGAGTTAACAGAATGTAAAATAATCAATAAATCGATTTGGGATGGTCAACCGACGACAAATTGAACTTAGAAATGCAAATTAAATGTCAACTAGATCTTCCTTTTTAAAAAGTTAAGCCTGTTCTTAACAAATTGATATTTTTTGATATATAGTTTTAGATATCGAATATCTGTAAATTTTATGTTCGATCTGTCATTTTTCGTAGGAGTTGCTATATGAATACTAAAAGTGATGACATTGAAATGTTAGAAATGGGGCATTGATTTAGATATTATGTGAAATATTGTAGCATCCAGCTCATGGATTTATTATATAAAAGAATACGGGATGATGTAACATTCTTTGAAGCCAAAACAAACCATTCTAAGCGACACTGTAAACACCATTTGTAAACATTGGCCACATCTTATTTTACCTTGTATTTGTGTACAAAAAATACGTTAGAAGCATTACAAGATTTGCTAAAAGTAATAAAAGCCCTAAATTACTTTATTTTCTGCTAAATACTAATAAATTTAAGTTAAAAAGGTTTTATTATTTATAGGTTATGTTATTTCTAAAGGTGTTTTTTTAAAATCGCTCCGAGTCATTTATAAATCTATATAAATCTATACGTCGCACTTTTTCTTTTCTAGTTCATTAGACAAAGACGTACGTGTAACCGAGTGTTCAGACCGAGGTTCAGCCGTTTTCTTAAACAACCATAACAGACAACAACACTTCTGAGCTCCAACACTCCAATGCTATTTTATCTCTTTCTACTACCATTCTTGATTCAATTACGTAGTGATTCGTAGTCTTGTCTATGTTCGTAGTTCGTAAACTGCTCCCCCAAGAGAATAACAAACAACACAATATAAGGCTTCACGTTCGATACGCTCACAGTATAGGGATATCGAATCCTTATTATAATAAATCCATGATTATATAAAAGGATACGGGATGATGTAACATTCTTTGAAGCCACAACAAACCATTCTAAGCGACACTGTAAACACAATTTGTAAACATTGGCCACATCTTATTTTACCTTGTATTTGTGTACAAAAAATACGTTAGAAGCATTACAAGATTTGCTAAAAGTAATAAAAGCCCTAAATTACTTTATTTTCTGCTAAATACTAATAAATTTAAGTTAAAAAGGTTTTATTATTTATAGGTTATGTTATTTCTAAAGGTGTTTATTTAAAGTCGCCCCGAGTCATTTATAAATCTATATAAATCTATACGTCGCACTTTTTCTTTTCTAGTTCATTAGACAAAGACGTACGTGTAACCGAGTGTTCAGACCGAGGTTCAGCCGTTTTCCTAAACAACCATAACAGACAACAACACTTCTGAGCTCCAACACTCCAATGCTCTTTTATCTCTTTCTACTACCATTCTTGATTCAATTACGTAGTAATTCGTAGTCTTGTCTATGTTCGTAGTTTATAAACAACAAAATATAAGGCTTCACGTTCGATACGCTCACAGTATACGGATATCGAATCCTTATTATAATAAATCCATGATTATATAAAAGGATACGGGATGATGTAACATTTTTTGAAGCCACAACAAACCATTCTAAGCGACGCTGTAAACACAATTTGTAAACATTGGCCACATCTTATTTTACCTTGTATTTGTGTACAAAAAATACGTTAGAAGCATTACAAGATTTGCTAAAAGTAATAAAAGCCCTAAATTACTTTATTTTCTGCTAAATAATAATAAATTTAAGTTAAAAAGGTTTTATTATTTATAGGTTATGTTATTTCTAAAGGTGTTTATTTAAAGTCGCTCCGAGTCATTTATAAATCTATATAAATCTATACGTCGCACTTTTTCTTTTCTAGTTCATTAGACAAAGACGTACGTGTAACCGAGTGTTCAGACCGAGGTTCAGCCGTTTTCCTAAACAACCAGCACAGACAGCAACACTTCTGAGCTCCAACACTCCAATGCTATTTTATCTCTTTCTACTACCATTCTTGATTCAATTACGTAGTAATTCGTAGTCTTGTCTATGTTCGTAGTTCGTAAACTGCTCCCCCAAGAGAATAACAAACAACACAATATAAGGCTTCACGTTCGATACGCTCACAGTATATGGATATCGAATCCTTTTATATAATAAATCCATGAGCCAGCTTCTCTTACAGCCAGGCGCGGCCCGTGGAATCTTAAAGTTGTATATCTCTGTTGCTACTTATGGGATCCATGCCAAGTTTAGGGTTTTTAATAGTGAGCCCACTAGGAATGTTTTGGTAAAGAAAAAAATAGTTTACAATTTGCGAAAAACAGTTGAATTTTTGAATTGACCCACCTGGGAAAAAAATTAACACGCTTAGGTATTTTATTTATTATTTTTTCTAAACAAATCTTACATCATTTTGTCGACAATTCTTAAATTTTAAGAGAAAAAAGTGTGTTAGTAGAAAGTTACAGTCATTGGAATTTTTTTAAACCTAAAATATAATTTTAAAAAAGTTGTCATTGTATAAAAACGTATGAATTATTCTGATATTTCAGCGATTTGCTTGGTTTCCAAATGACCTTCATCGTGGAACGGGTTCCTAAAAAGAATTGAGTTGTATTATTGTCGAAAGGACGTACTAAAATTGCCCTTTTCTTTGTAAAACTCATAGTATAAATCTTAGTTGTCTTATTCTTACACTTGTCAGTTTAAAACGTTTGGTTGTCAAATTACACCGGACTAGCGTTGGAGAATCTGGCCGTTATTTTTTAGGGTACCTACTTCTGTGAAGTTTCGAATTAATAGGATCATCTACTATTTTTTCTCCATACAAAGTTTGAACCTATGTTTGGGATTTGAATTTTGAAAAACCCTTCCTTAGTAGATGCATACGTTATGTAAAAGACCTCTGTGCAAAATTTTAGGTTTATAGACCCAGCCGTAAGGGCTGTGCGTTGATATGTCAGTCAGTTAGTCAGCCAGTTTCTTCTTTTTATATAGAGATAAGTATACGCTAAACTCTTCTCATTGTTAAATACTTTAGTAAGAACTTGGTTTGAAAACACGTCTTAGGGATGACTTAGGGACGTCATTCAGGAGAAGAAAATATTTAATAAATGTCTCCAATATCTATCGAATTTTTGTGCTTTCTTTTCTGGGGTATGAAAAAAATATAAGAGTACTTAGGTATTTTATACACGTAACCCACTGGTACTTTTTTTTTCTAAGGCGGTAAACTAGAAATTTTTATATTAGCTTTAATCCCCTCTTTTGTTTTGTCTTTATCATTCTTTTCAAAGCAAAATTGTTTTCTTGTTTGTAAAAGTTTTCTTTGCCATGTTTTGATATAAATTTAAAATTCCTTTAATACCGTTAAAAGTTTTTAAGTAGGTAGTCGAAAAGAAATAATAACTTTTCCCAAACGTCTTTGATCTTCAAATGTACCATTCAGCCTTTATACTCATGCTTTGTGACTCGTTCAAAATAAACTAAAAGAAAAAATTTAAGCTCTCTTTTTACGACAAAGCTTACCAGTTTATGTAGGTTGTAAATTGCCTAAAGGCTTTTAACCAAACAGATATTTGTAATAAACAAAATTGTTCTTTTTTTGCAGTTGTTCATTACATATGTACTTTATCCAACTTCAAAAAATCTTCTACATATCCTAAATACATATCTACCTTTGTTACAAATTTTGTTTGTTCATCTATTTTTAAACAGCATACAAGTAATAAAATTTTATATTTATATTAAAGTAGGTAAATAAATTAGTTTAAAGATAAAAGTAAATTTAAAATAAATATTTTTACTTGGTAGTATACAATAATAAACTTAGAATTATTTTGGGTAATGATAAGAAATTACCAATATCTTTTAACCGCGTTTTGATGACGTTTGTGCATATTATACGCACTCATACGGGGTTTGGCAAAATTCGCATACTTCATTTTGTTTCCCAAATAATTGCACTTTTTATCATGGTAAAAGGTATTAAAGGAATAACCAAAGAAAATTATAGCTAAGCTATAATTTTCTTTGGTATAACATTGCGCACCGTCATGATGGAACACTCAAGAATATGTCTTGACTTGGTTGCCGATGTGACCACAATGTCCTATTTGATATTAAGATAAATTTTGTCAGGTTTAACATCAGTATACGGGGCAATGTTGCGAAATGGCGACTAAATTGTACACTGTCGGAGCGTTCTAATTCGGCGCTAATTCCATGGAGGCTTTTTTTAAAAATATTAAATACCAATTCAAAAATGCGATACCTCTGTCGAATTTCTGAGGCGCGCAGTTTTCAAGGACAGGTACAATATAACATCTGGATTTTTTAAATAAACCATATGTTTTTTATGTGCCTATACCGGAAAATCGTCTTTTTATAATACATAATTAGGCAACAACCGAGGCAACAATAGTATTAAAAAATAAACAAAATTGTAGCAGTGCAGTTGGGGGCTGATTACTCTTCTAAACTTACTGAAAGAAGAGTATAGGTAGGTATGTAAAAATACAGTGGCTGCTTTTGCTTAAATCATATTTATTTATTGACTTATCTTGAGCGCTTTTTATAAAATTAATTTTTCATGTAAAACCACAAATAGATATTCACGATTTACACGCCAGACTTGAAACATGTGAAATTAAAATGTGCCTAGGCAATTTTAGCGATTTATAATGAATTAATGAGATGAGTGAGGCCACAATCAAGAAATAAAACGAGCTGTGGAAACTTGTTTTTGTTTTTATTATTTTTTATTTGTTGTTATCTTGAATTTTTATAATTTTTTTTTACAGGGTCCGGGTTATAATTTATAACAAAGATTAAAGGTCTAAAATTTGTTTACGTTGTATGCTTAAAAAAACAGTAAAAGTAACCTCTAGATCTGCTGGTAATGGATATTATTTTGTTGTTTGCAACTGTATCAACCAGCCTCAGGTTCAAAATAAAAATGAAAATTATGATAACTTATCTATCAGAAATTGTGATAAACGTAAAAAAAGTTAAACGACTCTTAGGGGGCAGGAACTTTACTGTGATGATTCTATAAATACTTATAAATAAGCGTGGTGAGATACAGGGTGGCCCACAGAAAACTTTCCCCCCAGGTTTATTTTCGTTTAAATAAATGAATTGAAAAAGTTATTAGTTTTCAGGGGGGCACATTTTGTTAGTATTTTCATCCACCATGCTTGAACCCCTAGGACGCGGTGGCTTCCACCCTTAAAAACTTACATGGGAAGGGGATCGAGTGATACCTTATTTTAAACCTTATGAAGCATTTTGGGAGTTATTTGTCGGCACTCGTACACTATTCGTTGTCACAAGTCTTCTAAAGAATTGGGCTGGGTGGCATAAATTTTTGTTTTTAAATGTCCACACAAGAAAAAGTCCAGTGGCGATAGATCAGGAGATCATGCAGGCCATTCAATAGGACCTCTACTCCCAATTCATCTTCCTGGAAAATTGTTATCCAGATACTGCCTTACAGGAAATGCCTAGCCCCATCTTGTTGAAAAACTAAATTTTCTGGTCGATGACGGTCATCTTCTTCAATAGCATTCGTTAAAGCAAGGTCAATAGTGGATTCCAACAACTCTAGGTACATTTCACCAGTTAAACTGCCAGAAAGAAAATACGGCCCGATAATACGGTCCCCAAAAATTTCAGTCCACACATTTAATTTTGTAGGGATGGAATTTATGCTTTTTAAAAGTTCTCTGGGTGGTTGTACGCGAAACACCCGACACTTCTGACATTTTCATCGTACTAAGTGTGGGACAAATTGCAATATGATCCAACTGCAACTTCTACAGCTTCATTTCTTACAGGATTTTTAATATTTCTTTTTTTCTTTAGCACTGATCCTGTTTCACGAAATCTCGCCATTAATTCTCTCACGTAAGTATGAGACAGGTGTCCATTTGGGTGTAATTTATTATAAGATAACGCGGCAGCTCTAGCACAATCGTCATTGCTAAAGAAAAGTGAAATAATGTCAACTCTTCCTTCAAGAGTAGGGGAAAGTGGGGTAGGTTGAAACACGGGGCAGGTCGAAAAAATTCAAATTTCGCGGGTTTGCTTTGTCGGCAATACTGAAGCTAAATTGACCAATCTTCAAATTACTTTATGTATCTTTAGATGTTAGTGCCGCTTTAGTCATTGAGTAGTGCGCATCACAGTATTTTAAGGTAAGAAAAGTAAATTTTTTGTCTCTTAATATCGCAGTCATTTTAAGATCATATGATTTTTGATTGTTTAAACAGTTTTCACCAGTTATTATTGGTCACATTTGGCAATAAATTGTGCGCATACGAGTAGAATAAGTAAAATCCTGTTGGAGTAAAATCCGTAAAAAATTATGGTTAAAAAAATTATTGTTTCAACGTACCCCTATCATGGGACAGGATGAAACAAAAATATTGTTTTAAGAATATTAATTTAGCATGAAATATAGTTCTTATTTCAACCTGCCCCACTTTCCCCTATACGCCATTTTAATGCATAATCGAACGAAACTAAATTTATAGCAAAATTATTAATTTTACTATAAAGTTAACTGATATCAACAAAAAACGAATGATAGCCCTTTTGTTACAGTATTGCCAATATTGCCATATTTATGCGCACTTAGACATGTTGTTTACATTTAAACCCAAATTTCTATAACATTTAATTTCTCGAAAACTACTCACCCGCTTTCAACGAGCTAGGTCCCGTTGGAAAGTCAATTCAATTCCCTTTAAAATAAGGTATCACTCGACCCCCCTTTAAGATTGTGAGGGTGAAAGCCACCCACAGGCTTAGGGCTTCAAACAAGGGGGTGAAAATACCAAAAATTATGTTCCCCTGAAAACTTAAGTGTACTGGTCCGAGCGTATTTATTTAAAAGAAAATAAACCTGGGTGGAAAGATTTCGGTGGGCCACCCTGTACATTAAAAGCCATTGTCGCACCTGCCAGTTAAACGAGTGTTAGAATAAAAACTACTGCTTTCATCATCTGAATTGGCATGCCATGTGTAGTTGTTTGGCCAAGATTTTTCATCACATTTTTCCTGCGCCCAGGTATTTTGAAAGTTCTTTAATCGATGACGTAAGTACTTACAGTCATAAGCATGCCCTGTTAGTCGTGTGCAAGCGTCTAAATAATATTAGTAACAAATGCCATACGCCATCAGCGCCATTGCTGGTTTAAGGTTACGAACGCAAGAGCGTCTTTCCGTTTCTAAACTAATTGTGACTTTTGACAACGTTTCAAAATTGGGATTGGGAGAGATAAAATTCTAACGTCTATCATTTTGTCACAAACCTATAGGTCATTTTTAACTAAACCCCCATCACCCTCCTCCCGCCTCTGAGCCACTAAGTGTGATTCTTATTAACTTTAATTAAGATTAAAAAATGATCCATAGTCGGTAGCATATTTAAGCTACCGACTGTAAAAAAAATTATTAACAAATTCGATGCATCCTCTGCTTTTATAAATTTTTTGTCTGTGGTTCGTGAATGTTTTCATTAGTCATAAAACCATGGAATCCAGCAAAATTTCCAACTCAAAGACCCGAATTTTAAAAACAGTTTTGTTACAAAAAATGAAATAATTTCAAACCCGATAAAATGCTGCTAAATTATTATTCATGCATATTTATGGACACAGACAAATTAATAATTGGTTTTATTCACAAAGTGCTGCTAATTGGTCAGTTCTAAGAACAACTGCAAATAAAGAAAAATAGCAGTGATAATTTTAGAATGTGTATGATAAGTCTAAGGAATTTTTATGGGGTTTTAACAACTAAATGATGGTAAATGTAGGTATCATACATAATGATTCTTATATAATATAAAACACAATACCTATTATTTCTCTTGATTGCATACTCGAACAATGAAATTATGTATCTGAATGCAGTGGCGCAGCCAGGAATACGCTCGGGGGGGGGGGGGGTGTTGACACAAAATTTTGACAAATATTGCTTTATTTTCCTTAATTTGGGAAATGGGTATTGTATAATCTTTAGGCTTTTGGGGGTTTTAACCCCCCCCCCCGTGGCTGCGCCACTGTCTGAATGTTTCACTTGATTAATATTTGATTAACAACTCTCACGTGAAAAAAAGAGTTACTTTAATTTAAACGATTCACCTAGAAGAAACAACTCAAGTTTACCTTTATTTATAATTTTATAAATACATATTCTAACATCCACATAAAAAGATTACTACAAAATGACTCCACAGTTTGATAACCTTAGATTGGACTGTGGGTTATTCAGGTATGCATCCTTTTTTTATAAAAATGTAACCTTGTATTCAACCAATGGCCGTTCCTCATACTCATTAGGATGAATTCTTTCACTCGTTTTCAGCTTGTGTCGGATATGTTTTCCCCATGATTAATTGTCAACACTATTGTTAAGTAATAGACTTTTATTAAAATCGAGCGGGTAACTCACTGAAATCTGTTTTCGGGCCTTTTTTTATGACAAGAATCATATTTCTCCTGATTTTAACTTTAGCAGGAGCTCGCTTTTGCAAAAATTGTTTTTTAAAATCCAAAAATGCCATTTTTTTAGGTAAATCTTAGGGCTACCCTTTTATGAACTTTTTGTTTCCTTTGCTACCTTCCTAGCTAAACTAAACTTCTATGCAAAACGAATTCAGGCCTTTATTTTATACAAAACGAAAATTTTAAAGAAAATCAGAAAAAACTGCTGTTTCCTGCTTGTAATGCAGGATAATGTTCAACTGAAGGCTTTATCACACTGTATCTGGGGGATTACAAAGGTTTTAATTTATATCAATCATTATATTCTCTTCATAAAACGGATCGTACTTGATCTAAAGCAACAAAAAAAATTGTGCTTACCCTGTATATATTTTACCGGAAAAGTAGCTGGTTTTTAACCAGGGTAAAGTTTGGTTAATGCAATTTTTTTTTCTGGTGCAGCAGATATAGGCACCCCAAAAACGTGAAGATTCTCGAGAGGTATTTCACGAATTTTTTTTCCCACCTTCTCTAGTGAGGGATGTTAAAATATTAACAAGTTCTGTAAAATACGTAGCAATAGATTTACCACAACCAGTTAATTAAGTTAGTATCTCATTTAGTGTGTCTGTTAGAAAAAACAAGTTAGACAACTATAAGAGAGAAAAAACAGTAATCAATCATAATATTTTTTAGAGCTATAAGCTATCTAAATGGTCACTTAACTGCTAAATACGTGCATTTATCTTAAACCAAAATACTAAACAACAGTCCACTTACGAATAATTTCTGTAGTGGCGTCCATTTAAAAACAATTTCATCAGACAATTAGTTAGTTTTATAAACAATAATGACACTTTCTCTGAACACTAATAAAACAACAGAGTCTCCTACACGTGTGTGTTAATCTCACGAGAACTGAAAATACACTAAAATTTGTTAAAACTCAACAAACGCCTTCTATCGCCGGCAATAATTTTCAAGCATTAATAAACAACTATTAATAATAATATAATGAATATTTAAATATACGACAACTGGTGGTGATAATAATGATGTTATTTTTCACCAAGAAAATTATCTTCATTTCTTTGTTGTTTTCTGATTATATTATTGGTGTCTGGAGGAAGGTGAACGTGGGTCAAGATCAGAATAAGCCAATAACAATAACTGTTCTAATCTTAGTATTTACTTCTTTGTTAACGATATGATTTTGGGATGTCGGATACGTCACAGTAACGAACACTTTGTAGGTGAAAGCGTGGCGCTATTATAATATATTAAAGCTTAAATTCTATTCAAAGTGTATTATAAAGACAAGAAATGTCTCTTGACCTTCTTTAGAGAAAAAACTGCTATACAGTTAAATTTAAAAAAAAAAATGATGTGACAAGAACTTGGGAATTCCCGGTTTCAATATACTTTCGGTAATATATATTTATATATTATATATGTTACTGCAAACACAAGGTAACTCCATCTTGCGCCGTTTTTGAGTCAACTACACTACAAGACTAAAAAGTGTTCCAAAAACATACTGCCAAGACCAGTCAAGTACAAAATAATGATCTAAAGTGGAAGTTATCTTGATTTTGGAACAACTCGGGGATTTCTTCTTTTGATAGAAAGTAATTAACAATGTAACGCAAAATAACGTTTTCGTATTTTCTATGCTCCCTGTATACTAAATTATAACGCGAATCTAATTTATTTTACAAGCAAAAACTTTTATGAGTGACATTTTTATGTATCTTGCAAAATTTGTTCCGTCTGTCCTCTTCTAAACTTCATCCGCGGAGAAACTCTATTGTATATACGCATATATATATATATATATATATATATATATATATATATATATATATATATATATATATATATATATATATATATATAGAGGTTTATTTTTCTTGGACTTTTCTAAGGTATTTTATTTATTTTTTTATTTATTCTTGGGTTTTATTAGTCCTGGATAAAATTAAAAATTGCATGTTGGTTTTTACATACTTTTTATTTGGAGTCAAATTTAACGTTTCGGTCTTTTCCTTTCGACCTTCTTCAGAAATATTTATTGCTAAAAATAGCTCATGTCAATTTTTTTTTCATTTCCTTCTCATTCTTTTTTAATTTTTCTTGTCATTACAAAAATATAACATAAAAATACGTACAAAAAACAGACATAACTTGAAAGAAAATCCTTGGCAGGTTCCTCCAAACATTTTACAAAAATGGTAGAAATATGTGGACATACACTAGGTATATTTAATTAAAACAAACTATTTTAAAGCAGCCATTTTTCCCTACTGAAAAATAACGTCAGGAGATCAGCAAAAATAAGTGTCAATCTACATGTTAAAGTAAAGCTTAACCTAAAGTCGAACAGGTTTCAGGGGGAAGCAATCTAATTTTTTGGGTTGATAAAGGATTAGTTCAACTCAGGGGCGCGTCAACGAAATTTGCCGCCCGGGTGCAAGATCTTATTTGCCGCCCCTATGTATGTCGACAATAAAACACAATAAAATTTTATATGTATTTAAATATGTCATAATTTTAAATCCATTTGAAACATGATAAACTTTTTTTATGATTATTATTATGAAAAAACGAGGCGGCTTTTTGCCGTCCCTGAAATTTGCCGCCCGTGTGCGGTGCACTCCTTTTCACCCTCGGCTTGGCGCGCCCCTGCCCCTGGTTCAACTAGCTTCGGTAAAGAATACAGTTATACAGCATGTTTCGTTTCGGAGCTATTAGACGTCAAAATCGAAATGTCCGCGATTTCTGTTGAAATCGGGTACAGGTCGCAAAAGTGAATTAAAATAAAAAAATGTAAATTTTCGGGGGTTGTAGAGGACCCGGCGCTTCAGATTTCTGTTGAAACTGGTGAGGATCAGAAAATGGCAAGTAATTCTTTTGAATATTTTTAGGTCGAAAAATGCTATTTGCAGACCCTTCTTTGGTACCTACATAATAACTCGAAAACAAAACGTCGGATCGAAAAACGGATTCATAAGTGAAACTTTAAAATCTTAAGTACTTTTTTTTGCAATACATTTACCTAAACCTAAAATCACTGGATAATGGAAATATTTGGGAAAAACTGGAAATCCATATTTTTAGCCCAAATATTTCACGCTGTCAATTTCTTGTGGGGTCAAAATGGTTAACATTAAAATCCCTATACGTCATCGGAAAGAGCTCGTCGAAATACATGATATCCATATTTTCAGTTTCTTCATTCTCTATAGGAAGGGAGCAATCGTCGATTAAATTTCGATTTTTTTACCTTTTTTGCCCTCGACATCGGTACATTTGAATCACTCTGTATTTTTCCTATCTAATTTTTTTCCAATTTTTCAACACTATCTTATAAAGGGATAATCACACTTTCAAATGAATACCGAATGGGTCATCCAGGAGCGTATTTTGGGGGGTAAAAACCGGATTTTCTTGACTTTTTCGGACAAATCCTATTGTTAACCGATATTATTCCACACTATTTTCCTTATTTAGTGATTCTTTTTGAGTTTGTTTTATTCCTTAATTATCTAACAATATTTCTTACTAATTTAAATTGCTTATTTGTTCGTTAAAGTTATGAATAAATAGGTTTATTTGCATCAGCGACATGCAAAATTCGAAAATTTTTGAATATTCGAAGACTGCCATGAAAACAAGGAACTGCAGTTTATTAACTCGAAATTATTAAGATATGAAATGTCAAAATTTCGCAAAAATGCCAGTTTTTGTAGCAAAATTGGAAGGTTCCTAGAACGATTTCGGCTTGAAATATACTTGAATAAGATTTTAGGAACCTTATACTTTAAGTGCAGGGATATTTCATTGGATAAGTTACGCATTAAATGCCATTTTTATTGATTTTTTGAGGACCCTACAACACTGGAATTCGCCATGTACTCTTGATGAGTCATAAGTTCACTTTTGACGACACAACACGTTTTACAAGTTTCGAAATTCGCGCGAAAATTTGCAGTATAAAATCCTTTTTTTTTTGTTAATAAAGACCAAAATAAGTGGATAACAGCAACCGCAATAAACATTTAATTTATGTAGAGAATATACCAAAATATATTTCAGAATTATTTGGGTTATATGCAGATTCCCTATTATGGTATGGTTCATACTCTTTCTGTCGATAAAACATAATTTGAATTACAAAAGTTTTTATTATTTTTGGCTGTGAAATGCGTTTAGAGCAATAATTAATGCTTGATTTCGGCTTCGCTTATTCTATAAAGATAACTAGAACTGCGTAGAATCCAAAAATAACACAAACATAGCCAATAATGTAAAGATTTTTTTTATTTATGTGGAGATAATGATATCATTTCTCTCGAAGAAACACATCGTTGCTCTTGGTTGTGCTGTAAATAAGTGATTGGTTTTCAGAGGGGGGTTAACGCGGGTCAAGATTAGATTTAAGCAACAGGAAAAATAGTCTATTATCATTAGTTTATTAATTTCTTTGTTGAAATTGCGATATTTTGATTGTATTAAGTGTTTATTCTGTTTAATTTTAAAAAAATCTGCAAGTAATGTGACTTAAAGCGTTTGCTGTCCTATTAATTTTAAATTGTAATTAAAACTGCCCACACATACACTCACAGAACCCCGATAGCCCTAGAACATGCTGTGAACATTTATTTTAATTTATTTCTATTGTATCCTTGCTTAACTGCGTTTAAGACCTTTGTGCAGCAGCAACAATAAGAAAAAGTAAATGAAAATTGTATGATTTTGTACCTCTAAACGTGATTTGTTTTGCGTTTCGGTAAGCATGTTAGCATCATCAGGCAGGGATGCTCTTAATGGTGGATTAAGCTAAACTATTTCCACCAGATTCAGTATCGCTGGACTCGTGTAATTTCACAATCAAAAGCTTTAAATTGACAAGTGTATAAGAATAACACAACTAAGTTTTGTACTCTGAATTTATTTCTGAATCTTTTGGCAAGTTCATAGAGAAAAGGACACTTTATATGTACTATATAGCGTGCTTTTTGAGAAAATAACACTCAAATCAAAAATTTTGACCCAGCATATACGGGGTGTCAAAAAAAGTAACAACGATAAATACCGTAGAAGGAAAACTATCCTTAATTTTAATTGTAAAGTACAATTACGTAAGAAATTTTACAAAATCACTTTATGGTCAGTCATATGCACCTTTGAATTTAAAAAAAAAGTGTAATACATGTTTTTTAAATAACATATATATTACCATTGGACAAAGGTCAAAATTTGCTTGGCCACTAAGGTCCCCATATATAACTCCCCTAGATTTTTTTCATGGGGGTTCTTAAAAGAAAACGTCTATGTCTACGGACCTTTTGAAAGCATAGACCATTTAGAGAGAATTATCAGGGAAGGTGTCCAAGAAATTTCCCCTTAGATGGTGTGGACGAATTTTTACGACGTACTATAGTTTGTATGAAAAGAAACGGTAGTCATGTTATTGTTGTTTATTTTGGTAATATTATATTATTTAAAAAATAGATACATATTTCAAAAGACTTATTAAAAACGTTCAAAGGTACATATGAATGACTATAAAGTTATTTTGTCAAATTTCATATTCAATCACTTTTCAGATCTGGTTCTGGACGACAATTTCTTGCAATTTTTGCAAATAAAATTAAAGGTAGGTTTCCTTCTACGGCATTTATTGTTTTTATTTTTTTTGACAGCCTGATTAGTCAAAATTGTCGACTTTAGTGTGCGCTGCGTGAGATTTTATTTACTATCCAAGAACAAAAAGGAACTCTAGGACAAAATTTGAAATTAAAAGACTCATGGATTTATTTCGTAAAACTTTCAGACAACAAAATAAGTTTGTACGTACCCATAAATTATTTATATACGCAAAAGAGCAACAAAAGTATAAAAAGTTAACAACCAACTAGATACTGAAATGCGATTATATTGTTATGGTTATTTAACAGAAAGGAACGCAAATTTCCCTCTATAGTGAGCTGGTAGGGAGTCATAAATTCATAAATTTACTAAACAATCTAACGACTCGAACGACTTCCCTTCATATTTTATGTATAAAGCTAATTTAGCTGACAAGCAACCTATACGAAATTACCGTTAAGTATTAGACAACTCTTGTAATAAATTTTTCAAATAACGGTATTTTTTCCGACTAACCCTAGGAATGATGTATAATAACTTAGCGTACTAGCATAGACTAAATAATACATAGACGAACACTGGTGTGTAACAAAAATGGACCAAAAAGCGGCATCCATTGAGACATTTTGAGGGTTTACTGGTTTATGGCTTAGAAATTTGTTTGTCCACAATTATATATCCATGCGGTTACATGTACTATATAAATATATAAAGGTGAACTTATATGAGGCAACATTGATTAGAAATTAGGCTCTTACTAGTAGATCTCAGAAACATCAACATAAAAACACTATCGTATATTGAATTGGATACCCATTCACTCAATGACACACTCCATTCCATAATGCACAATACAAATTCGGTTTATTTCAATGATTAGTTTATCATTGTTAACCAATAAGCTATAAAATTGCTGTAAATATAAAATTTCATTGGTTTTTAATAGATCGTTCAAATATAACAATCATTTGATGCCTGTAATACCCTGTTCTAAATTCAATGCACACTATCATTGGTTTCACTACAAGTTTATTTGTAAGAATATGCACCTCATTTGTTGCAAAATAGCTATTATTGTTTCAATTACAATAGTAATTAATTTGATGTAACTTCCAATAGAAAGAAAATATTTTTATTTAAATTCAATCATATTCGCGTTCTGAAGAACAATTACTCTTATTTAATATAATGAAGAATTTCTATTACATCAATTATACTTATACGAGTATTTCAAACAAATGAAACACGCTTTATTATTTTAG
Organism: Philopedon plagiatum; assembly: GCA_963971165.1. NCBI lineage: Eukaryota > Metazoa > Arthropoda > Insecta > Coleoptera > Curculionidae > Philopedon > Philopedon plagiatum. Next base: position 101,612,520 of record OZ020193.1, read on the forward strand.
ATGGAAAAAATGTGATACTGCATTCGAATTTCCTAAATTTACAGCTAGATTTGGTGGAAACCATGTATAAAAAATATAAATTCAACAATAAACTTGCGATCATATTTAATGTTAATAGTTTTTTAACAATACGTATCGGCGGAGTAAACAGTCATATAAAATAGATTAACCAAGAGAGATTTACAAAGAAAAAATACTTATTACTGCAAAGCTTTTTAGATTTGTTTTACTTACCATAAAACACTGAAATAAGGTGTTGTTCCAGTCTCCAGTCTTTGCAAAAGATCTATTATTTTTGGCGTACGACTATTCAACGAACAAAGAAAAATTCTATCCTCTCCAAGGGTGTCCGCGAGCAATAGAAATAATATTTCAGCCAACAATAGGACCCATTGAATTAATATTTTTTATTGTTTCTCCACTACCTTATATGTTTTAAAGGAGTATTTATTTTAATTGAAATGATATAAGGATTATTGACTTAATTTTTACATTTTTTATTTAAACCGTAGTTCTTGTTCGTTTAATAAAATATATTGTCATTTGAATCACACCGCCTACAAATAGCTATTTTTCGCCCAATTATATTTAAGCATTCCAATCAGATAGTTTAATATTTTGGCACTAACAATTCTACACTCTAAGGAATATTAGAAATTTATTGAATTCCATTTTTTTTATTATTTCAATGATGTTTTGCTAAGACAATATTAACTTTAATATAACTAATGTGACAGTGGTGAAAAACAGTACTATTATTGAAAATAGCATAGCAGTTTTTTCTGTGTATGTTTAATCTGGAGACGCTAGGTATGAATGAGCGAGAGAAGTGGTCTGTTCTAGGCTTTTGTAGCCGGACAGTAAAGGGATGCATACGTAACGCGCCTCTTGTTGTTCTGTTAGGAACAGCCAACAGAGGCAAAATCCGTGAAAGTATCCGCAGAAAAGGGATAAATCTCGAAATTTTCTTGTAAGGACTGGGTCATTGATGAGTCGAATGACTCTCTTTTGGATAGAATCAAGGATGTTTAGTGTCGAAGGTGATGCCGCTCCCCAGATGTGGGAACAGTATCCTAGGTTGGGTCTTGTTTGGGAAACATAGAGAGTGTCTAAGTTGGAAGGAGATAATTAATTTCTGGCTCCAAAGAGAAAACCAAGCTTTATAGCTGCTAATGTGACTATTGAAGTAATGTATTTGTGCCAGCTGAGACCATGATTCATTGCTCTGTAGGTCTTGGACATTCATGTGGATGGGGTAAGTGTTGCCTGATTTTTACGTGACAGAGAGGCAAGACTGGGTTTTGGAGGCATTAAACTGAACAATATTTTTGACACCCCAGTATAAGTTGAACATCTTGGAAAAGGGATAGGTGCATAGATCTGCGTCTAGTTAAGCTCTAGATTAGCTCTTGTTTCAGGACATTTGTAGGCAATGCCTTTTAGTAGTTACAATCCAATCCAATACCTAAAAATACCTCATTCAGAAAGAATTAAATATTTTAATAACTTTAGTTTAAAACATGTAATATGAATATTTATTAGCACAATAAACAGTACCCTAGATTTTCCACTTACATTACTGACAAAAAATCATTAATAAAACAAGCACAAGCAGAGATTATGTTTTTAATAAGTCTGTGTATTTATTCTTCTTATACGTTTATTAATATATGTTAAAAAAATATTCCATAGCATCTTGTAAAAATCCGTAGAGAAAAAAAATGCTCTGGGAATCGGTAATTTTTTATTAGCGCTTGTAAGCTTTCCATTTAAGTAATTTTAGACCACTTATCTCTAAACCACACTTCCGTTTACCCAACCACGTAATAGTTTGTATTGTAATATGTCACATCTTACAAGATTTATAAACGTATAATAACAAAGGTACACCCAATCTATAAGTTATGACGTTATTACTATGTTATGTACATAACTGGAAAATACAGTTTTCGTGTTAGAGAGATGTGGTGGTTTTTAATACGATGGTGCGTTTACCGTTACGTAAAACCCATATTGTTTTGGATAATTTAATCCTAAAGGCGGAAGGTACCGCGACCGTTCGACATCTACAGATGCAGATATTATTTGCGGAGTTGAAACGGTCTTAACTTATAACGGATCCGTATCAGCACTGTTACTATAAATATGTTGTAATAAAATGGACTATTACAATTTATTCGATAGTAATTACTGGAATAGTCTAAAATTCTGAACAAAGAATAATCTAAAAGCCAAAATTTTCGATATTCAGATTCTCACAGAAAGCGAACATGTGGTCCAACATCTGGGGATAAGGGAGATTGAAAATACCAGAAAAACGTAATAAAATGGCCAAATATCAGATATAAATATTTGTTTTCAAAACTCACATAAATGCGAGATTAAGATCTTTTAAGAATTTAAAAACCTTTTCACATAAACTTGCCAGTAAAAACATTACGACTAGGGGAAACAAATAAAAACTTTAGGATTATATTGCTAGACCCTAAAATGACGAAAAGACAACGAATGTGGCAAGACCTACCGCCGCGACATATACAAATGTAATTATCGACCCGTTTCTCTAATGGTATAAAAATCAGGACAATGTCGACTATTTCTCGAAAATTTCAATATATACGCTCATAACAATATGTGATCAAACTGATTTTTTCCTATTCCACACATATAAAAATGCATATATAAAGAAAACAGATAAGTAGTTTAAATAGCGGTGATTATCAGATCACTTCGAAAGTTTAGTTAAGCTAATAATATAGATCTTTCATAACTTTATACATTATTACCGGAGAGAGAGAGTGCAACAATATTATAATCAGGTAATATCATTAACTTCATTAAAATTGGAAACTCATCGTGACATATTGTGCCAAATAGCTGAAACTTAACATTTAGTCTTTTTGGACATGCCAACCAACTAAATAAAGAAATCTCTAAAGTCGTTTCTTTTAATTGGTCCAAAAACTTACACGACATACCCCTAAATGAGACTCAGAGGGATAACGAGAGCTATCATTGGTCACAGGGTAAAAAGGGTAGTTCTTGCGGGGATGTATCAAGAAATAGGCGGTACCATTAGGTTACCTCTAAGATAAAGTAGATATTCAAAATCAGTTCATATCCTGCGTTCGTTTTAACTATATTTTTCTTTTAGTGTTCTAACTGTTTGATCAGTTTGTCTTATGAAAATTGTGCTCTTGGTTATCTTCTTCCAAATTTCATGTAATCTTTTTTAAAGCGTAGTGAATATTTTTAGGTAAGACAATAATTTATTAATTTGTTTTGGGTCGGCCCTACCCGAGTGGGAGATTTTCAATCTTTATAATTCGTGGGGATAATCAAAGAAGCCTAGATTTTTCTTTAAAGTTTAACTTTTCTTTTGATTTATAATTTTATCTAAATTACCATTAGCAAAATTTATTGCTTCATATTCATTTAAGTAAACGCCTGTCTATATCTCTTCTCCTGTTTTAATTTAATCCAAATTAATTATTTTATTGTTCATTAGTTTTAAGCTTACCTTTGTAAAGTCAATTTCTATTTTATTTTGGTTAATAGACTTTAACTGTTTTGAGACACAAGTGTTTTATTTGTTGAACAAAAGAGGCCACAATTCATAGCAAACATTATCTAAGAGCCAAGGTTCATTAAAGGCGACACTGATATCTCGGGATACCTCGCGGGTCGCGAATCATTGGTCGCGCGTTCTAGTTCCTGACGAGTTCCGCCAGAGTTGCACTTCATTATTTGGTCAAGTTTGATTTGGTTAGAGTTTCATATTTACTAACACTCTTTATTAACTTGATCCTTTGCCTTCGAGACTACAAGAATCTTCTAGAGTGCCTTGCCTTCATAATTGCGATTAATATAGGTAGTTCGAAATACCATCTTTTATGTTACAGACACGATTAATTAATTAACGCTACCGTATTCTTCATCTAGTTTCTGATCTGTGACAGTGTCTTAGTCTGGCAAAATATGGATTTTTTTTATTACACTGTAAAAATTTTCTCTAAAACAAATACGTCTCGTCAGTTAAAGTACGTCGTAGCATTTTTTCTACGTCATCTACTATTCGCAACGATTCCCCAAAGGATAATAAAGTGTATTGTAACTTGTTTATAGCATCAGTTAATTCCGCGTAATTACTATGGATAATTTTTAAATCTCCTTCTGCTTATGCATTTTGAATTTGATCTGACTTTCTCTAATGGCTGCTGATTCTTAACCATGAAACTGTAAAATTATGGCTTTTATTTTTTGTAAATGTTGCAATTAATAAAACGTTGCCTTTAACCACGCACTCCAGCATGTAAGAATCGGTTGTGGAGGTTCTAGAATCCCAGGACAGTGTTTATGAAATTCTCGAGTGCGTTTGGGCGACTTACGAAAGACTGCTTTGGTGTTAGCGATTAATGTAGGTACATCCGGATAACACTTGCAAATCATTTCTGATGTAGGATGTAATGCATGCACTATTATGTAGAAAGCATAACTGCATCACCAAGAACTCTTCCATGCCCCTCCATACCCCTCGTACATGAGTTAATGCAAGTCGTACAGTGTTTCCATGGAAACATCGACAATCTTTAGTTAAGTGCTTAAACCAGGTGATTCAGTCATTGAGAGAAAGACAGTTTATTATTAGTTTATTTATTATGGACTTCAGTCAGCAAGAAAAGGTAAATATATTTACAACACAAAATGCAATAAAAATAAGAGGGAAGCAAGGACATTATATACAAGACTGTATGAGAACCGGCAAGTTCCAAGCCTAAACACCTTTGTAAGAAGCTACTGGAAAACAGTAAATTCTCAAGGTTTCAAAGCTTGGATGAGTTAAGAATGGATACGGGATGATTTATTTCTTATTTAAATAAGCAGAAAACGCTTTGTCTTCATTCTAATCCGGACTCCCCCCGAATCAATAGTCAGGCTACGTGCCTGCGTTTATGATACATTGTTGTACCCATGGATTCATTAAGAATGGATACGGGATGATTTAGCATTCTTTGAAGCCGAAACAAACCATTCTAAGCGACACTGTAAACACAATTTGTAAACATTGACCACATCTTATTTTACCTTGTATTTTTGTACAAAAAATACGTTAGAAGCATCACAAGATTTGCCAAAAGTAATAAAAGCCATAAAATATTTTATTTTTTGCTAAATAATAATAAATTTAGGTTAGAAAGTTCTTAAATACATTATTTCCAAAGGCTTATTTAAAGTGGCTCCGAGTCATTTATAAATCTATAAGTCGCACTTTTTCTTTTATAGTTCATTAGACAAAGACATACGTGTAACCGAGTGTTCAGACGTATTTCCTAAGCAACCAACAGAGACAGCAACACTTCTGATCTCCAACACTCCAATGCTATTTTATCTCTTTCTACTACCATTCTTGATTCAATTGCGTATTTCTTAAGTTCGTAAACTGGACCTCTAGGGTAAGATGTTTTCATAACAAACAACAAATAAACAGGCTACACGTTCGATACGCTCACAGTATACGAAACACTTTCTAATTCATCCAAGTTTCAAAGGAAAAAAGGACAGTATGCCAGCCTGATGAAAACACTCAGCTAGATGTTCTGCTTTATTTTAATGAAAACCCGACTAACTCTATACCAGTGATATGCGAATCATTAAACGTTACATTTTCAGAGCCCAAAGCACTCTAATAAAGTTTAAATATAAACCTTATATGCTTCGTAAAGTTCAACAGCTTTCTGAAGAAAATAAACGGAAATGACTTGAATTTTATAATGTTACATAGAAAAACTACACAGTGATGCAACTTTATAATAAATAACATTGCGAGCCCTCTGAAAAAAGTTAGTTTACTTAGTTCAAAACTCGCTTATTTGATGTCCAGTTGTTTTTTCAGTTATATTTTCTGATGGTTCTTGTACAAATCTACAATTTTTCTAGTTTAAACATTTTTCTACATCTTCAAATAAAAAAGGGAACTATTGGTCCAAATATAACCAATAATAACCCTGCAGGTAGAAACTTAAATATTAGTCGCTATGATATAATTTTAAACACCTCTTGATTCTGTACCGCTCGAATCTACATTTTAATTTTGACCGAACACAGTGTCCCATCAATAATGCAAAGCCCTTTAAAGCATCTTTAAATACTAGTTTTCGAGCTTTGACGCATGCTGAATAATTTCACTCCAGCAATATTAGTTTTAGTTTTGCTTCAGCGCCAAGTTATGTTTGACAAGTTCTGGAACTGTGTGTTCCAAATTCCAATATGAGACAAATTAGATTCGTGTGAGAAATCAAGCAACGTCAAATTTAAACATGGAAGTCGTGTCCTTGCTGCTTTTCTATTGTAATAATAGGTCGGGAAGTAATTCTCCATGTTTAGTTACTTTTAAATAAATTATAGTAATATAGTAAATTATAAGTATCGCACTAAAAAGTTAAACATAATTATTTTCCTTTTATAGCAGGACAAGTTAACAGAAAACCGGGGTGCGGAAAGTAAAGCATCTAACAAATTGCGCCCCCCTTTACTCCGCACACATGCATGTTAACTTGTACAGCTATAAAACATTTCGTCTTTGAATAGGTAATTAAATTTAAAAACGTGGAGCGCAGTTACATATCGGTGTAGACATAATAAACACAATGCAGTGTAGTTACTTACCTACTCGTACTTAGTACCCTTGTCGCATCTCTTCATCATCGTCTAATGCGTTTACAAGATTTTCTAAAATTTCATTATGGTATCGCGCTGAATTAAGAGTCCCTTAAAAAAAATCGGCCCAATTAACCTCCTTTTCGATATGGCCGCGCACACGCCAACTTTCTGTGAATGCTTGTCTATAAAGAAATGTGGATTTTCAGAACTCCATATTTTCATTTGTTTTTTCAAATACGTTTTTATTATTACGCAAAAAATTACCTATAAACCACACTGAAAATTGCACTCGCTGCGGCTTGTCGTTTGGTAACAATTCTTGGACTAAGCTTAGACGATAAGCGTGCATATGCAGGTCACATTTCAGGATTGTATTGCATCAATTTCCTTGCTGGCTTAAACGCCGAATAGGGGTTTGTGGGTGTTCATGAACAATTTGCCTCAATTCTTCTACTTTTTGTGCAGTGCGAACTTTGGGTCTCCCACTGCCTTCCTTTCTATTCACACTTCCTGTTTCTCTAAACAAAGCCACATGTCTAGTCAAAACTTGGCGAAACTGGTCGAAATCTATGAGTATGTGTGGAAATTCTGTTTGAAAATCCTGAATGGCGTCCCGTGTTGAATAAGCCCACAGGCCATCAATCCTTCTACTATTTCTAAAGTAACTTTCGATCATAATAACGGTAGTTCAGTGTTCCACTATCTGAATGCTAATTCACACATAAAAAGTTTTTTGTGTATTTGATATCTACGTAGAAAATTTGACTGTCGACTATATGTCATTACAACACAATTATTGATGTAAAATAATTTACAACTTAGAAACAAGCAATTTTATCCTATCATTATTACAGCACTTACCAATCATTAGGTTATTAAAAACCATTTAAATACAATGAATATACAATAAATATTGCTCTCTATATACATACTTTGATAGTTATTAATGGAAATTTATTTAAATAGTTTTAATGATCAAAAAAAAGTTATAAACACCAGCAGAGAATGTTTTTTTTATTTACCTTTTACATTAAAAAAGTAAATAGATAACAACTACATTTTTCTGGTCATTGATGTGCTGTGGGTGACCTGTGCAGTGTGCATCTTCCATAGATATTTTTACGGTTCTGGCTGAGAACTTTGCACCATTGGTTATACCTAACAGAACAAGAAGTGTATCTCTTATGCACACCTTTAATTTTCCGCTGCAGAATCCCAGAACGTGTAATTTTTCTGCTACTTTAAACCTACGTTCAGATTTACTAAGAAGGTTTAAGATTTAGTAGTGGTTTAAATTAAGATTTAGCTGATTAGTTATGTTTTGATAAGGTTTGTTCAGCTACTGTTTATGAGTTGTCCCTAAAAACGTATGAATTGTTCTGATATTTCAGCGATTTGCTTGGTTTCCAAATGATTTGCACCTTGGAACGGGTTGTTAGAACACATTTAGTTCTTTTATTATACGTACTAAAATTGCTATTTTCTTTATAAATTTGCGAACAAACTCAGAGTGTAAAACTTAGCTGTCTTATTCTTACAATTGTCAGTTTAAAACTTTTGGTTGACAAATTAGACTCGACTAGCGTTGGAGAATCTGGCCGATAATGTCCAGATTACAGAACTTATTTCCACCAGAAGTTCTTTCTCCCTAACCTTCAATCCTCTACACACACTACATAGCACGTGCCACTCAGTAATGGCTTAAACAATTGTCAAGGCGTAGTATTTTGTGTGTACCGTTCTTGACAGGTCAGGATATACGTGTTGTAGTGAAATTTTAATTGATTTTTGGTTTTTCCCAAACGGACTTTATCAGTGAACTTTGAGAAATAGTGCGCCAGTGCTAAGTGTGTGGAAAAATGGATTGTTTTCATCCGGAACTTTCATTTTACAGATTTGCTCGGTGGAATAGAGACGGCCCGGAAAGAGATAATGGTGGCATGTCCTACAACAAACAAAGGGCTAGTTATGAATGAACGGTTCCGTCGCGCCACCTCACAGTGTTGCCTGGTACTTATGAAAATCTGGACAAAATTATTTAACGTTTTTTTTTTCACTTGGACTGGATAAATCTTTTAGAATTATTCTCAATCTTCACTACTCCTTTCGACCGGTCCCGTGCTGGTAGTTGCAATACCTGACACAAGAAGTTCAACTGGATACAGCATCTCCATAGGAAAAAGCTGTTTAAAGTTTTTTACAGTAGGTTTGCCTAGGCTTGCAATATAGGAGTCAGACGTTACAAGAAGTTCATTAAATAAATCTCTTATATTTGCTTCTCTTGAACACTTTCTAGGTCTCACGGTACCGTGAAACCTAGAATACTTTTTAGGTTTCACAGTACCGTTTAATCTCTTTATGTCTGGCCTTCTGTGCCTCATCAGGTGTGAGAGGTTTATTTTGACAATTTTACAAAGCGTCTTTAAATGTTTTTTACTTATCAGATGAAGTATTTCGTACTGCAATTATAACCTTTGCTTTTGCGTTTTCACCTTCATTGCGATAATTGCTAGATGCAGCAAAAGCCAGTTCACTACCAGCAGCAAGCCTTTGTAAATATTCTGTCATTCGTCGCTTTGTCTTTTCACTAGCTTCATAAAACTCCACACATGGGCGACCACACTAAGCCGGAACTGCAAATAAACGAAATGCTTCTTTTCCATTAAGCCACTCTGTATTTTGTTCATAAAATCGGTCTTTTTTTGCGACAAGCTTTACTATATATGCTTTTGACTTTATTGAAAAATATTTATTTACTCTTAAGATCTGTAACTTGGTCTTGTGGGCAATTCATGCATTTAAATATGTAATTTGCTAAATGCAACCCTTTTCTGGACCAATTTTTACAGGGTCATCAAAAATTCGGTCAACCAGTTCACGGCGAGAAAATTCTGTTATGCTACCTACAACTAATAAAATATAAAAAGCCTCTTTGGCGCAAAAAAGCGCAAGTTTTTAAAATTTACTATGAATATATACAGTATACAGAACAGTTAAACATAGGTTTTCGTCAGGTGATATTTGGAATAATTAAACAAAAAACTTTGTAAAAAGAGACAATAGGTAACGTAATACTTAATGTAAGTATTAAAATGAACTAAAATCTAATAATAGTTGTAACGAATAAATAATACACACCCTCCATCTAAAAACTTTGTGGTATATAATGGATAAGCTTTTTAAGTAATAATTTTTAAGAGTTTTTTTCATCCACCTTCATTTTAATATTTTCAGTTTTGCCGGGTCTTGGCACCACTGTGCTTCTTGCTGAAAGACAATGGCTAGCGCTTATTCTTTTATTGATTTTATCATTACCTTCACCATTTTGTCTTGAATAGCGAAAGCATATTTTTTTTAATTATCTTTCATTGTATAATGATATTTGCATGATATTGTTTGTTCACAGTGCAAGAGATAACCAACAAATTTCTTTTATATGAGTAGGAACCTTTCCAGCATGATGCCCTCCTTCCTGTCTTGCTTGTGCTTTGTAATTAACTTAAGTACTAGAACTAAATCATAAATCATTTACTATTTAGAAGATTTAGGGCAATATATCTTGCATAATTAGCATGGTTGCGTTAAAAATTTAGTCTAAACGCATCCGCTCTATTTGAAAGTTGTTTAATCACTTTTCTTTTCATACATTTTGTAAGGTCTGCCATAATAGGCACTGAAACAAAATACAAAAATAAATAATATTATGTTAACAATTTTAATTGGATAAATTTTAATTAGTTTTAGGATTGAAAATGTACAGGGCGGTTCATCATGGGATTGTAATTTCAGATTTGCTAGCCCGCTCATGTTATGATATTTGACTTTAGGAGCCAAATTATTTAAAATTTCTATTCAGGGCAATTTAAGGTGAGCATTGCTTGTACCAGTACAAGATGTCATCGCGAAGCAAAAAAAAACACACATATGTTACAATGCCACGTGATTTTGTGACAATACTGAAAAATCACTAATTCAAAAATATTGTATGTTGAAAGATTTTGAGGATTTATTTAATTTTTATTTATGCTTTTCAATTTTCTTAAAAACTACTCAACAATATCAAAAAATAAAATGTTTTCCTTACTTTATACTTAACAAATTTGGAGAAATCATGGATTTATTAGGACTGGATACGGGATGATTTCACATTCTTTGAAACCAAAACAAACCATTCTAAACGACACTGTAAACACAATTTGTAAACATTGGCCACATCTTATTTTACCTTGTATTTTTGTACAAAAAATACGTTAGAAGCATCACAAGATTTACTAAAAGTAATAAAAGCCCTAAAATATTTTATTTTTCTGCTAAATAATAATAAATTTAAGTTAAAAAGGTTTTATTATTTATAGGTTATGTTATTTCTAAAGGTGTTTATTTAAAGTCGCTCCGAGTCATTTATAAATCTATATAAATCTATACGTCGCACTTTTTCTTTTCTAGTTCATTAGACAAAGACGTACGTGTAACCGAGTGTTCAGACCGAGGTTCAGCCGTTTTCCTAAACAACCATAACAGACAGCAACACTTCTGAGCTCCAACACTCCAATGCTATTTTATCACTTTCTACTACCATTCTTGATTCAATTACGTAGTAATTCGTAGTCATGTCTATGTTCGTAGTTCGTAAACTGCTCCCCCAAGAGAATAACAAAAACAAAAACACACAACAAAATATAAGGCTTCACGTTCGATACGCTCACAATATACGGACATCGAATCCTTATTATAATAAATCCATGGGAGAAATTAAGTTTTAAAAGAGCCTATTTCTAAATAAAATAATGATCCATTTTAAATGATCCACCTTGTATGTACGTAAATACGTACATTTCGCTATAAAAGAAAATAAAAATTCTTCAATAATAATTCTTTTAGACAAGTCAAACGCCTCCTACCGTTTTTGGGCAACCAATCTTTTAACTAATCCATCATTGATTTAATACAATTTGGCACACTTTTTGACACGGACATGGTTGTTAAAGAAAAAAACATCTGTTCTTTTTTATTTTCTTTTGTTTCTTCATTAAGTTAAATTTAATGTTTTACAGAGGATAAATAGAACATATAAAATGTAATTTTGTGTTTCCGACAGAGATGGAGAAAAGCTACACAAAAAACACAAATAAGTATCAAAGAGACATACTATGTTGCTATTCCTGAATGACTAATATGGTGTACATATATCGTTGCTAATATTAATACTTATATTTAATTCAATGCTTAAAATATGTATTGTTGTTTTAGCAATAGCGATTGTGATTGATTTAAGAATAAGCATTGGTTTATATCAAAACACCATTGGCTTGCAATGGTAGGTTTTATTTGGGGCAAAATAATACAGCGTGGGAAAAAAGAAGGGAGCACTCCAAATATTTTTATTACCATGTATAATTTAGAAAATCACTCGAACGCACCAATGTTATTTTTATTTTTTACAAATTTTAAAAATTTTTGGTATCATACAGGGTTGCTCAAAAAATCAGGGCACACGTCAACATTAGTTTCTTAAATGGAATACCCCAACTTTTATTCGATATTTGAATTATACTTAAAATTTTAAGTATTTTTTATGTAACATACCCTAAATATACCGATCTTTAACTGTTCTCAAGATATCACAATCTAAACCTTATTAATTGACAAAATTTAAGTGATCTGCCTATTACGTAAGAATAAAAACACCTTTTTAAGCATAAAACCGAATTATAAAAAGAAGAGTACTTGATTAAATGTTCAAACGGATGGCTAACGACAACTTGACAGTGTCCTAAACGTAAAACAAATTCATTTTAAAAGTTCTCAATAATCTGTTTAGGACTTTGTCGAATTTCATATCGTATTTTCTCTTTTAATGTCTCTAAGTCAAATGGCCTGTTTTTGTACACTCTTTCTTTCAAATATCCCCACAAAACGAAATCAAGGGATGTTAAGTCTGGTGAGCGCGCGGGTCATTCTTATTCTCCCCCTCTACCTATTCACATTTGCACCAAAAATTTGCAAAGAAAGCAGGGTATGTCCAAAGATTCGTTTATTTGACAAAGCCACAAACGCGAAACGATTTCCCAAGACATTTTAGAAATGGCTGACAAAGCAACATTCAGTATTATTTCCGAAAAATCCAGAAGCAGTTACAATAAAGAATTTTATGAATGGAGAAAAAATATAGGAGTTGAAAGTATTAATGAAGATGTTCTACTATATAGCATATTTCCTAAACCTTAGTGAAAAATTAGCTCCATCATCGCCATGGACTAAGTATTCTATGGTCACTCTGAAAGTTTACAAGAATCTAGACATCTCCAGATATGGAAAATTGATCGCTTTTCTGAAGTCCAAGTCTAAGAATTTTAAGTCCAAACAGTTCAAGATTTTGGAAAGACAACAAATAGAACAATTTTTGCGGGAAGTTTCTGAAGAACATCTTTTATCAAAGGTTAACAGGCTCCAATTACTTTAAGTTTAGGTTACTGTTGTTTTTCTTTATTTTATTTATAAATATCCTTAAGTGCGGTTATTTATAAAAATTTCTAATGCATACATACAATAACACATCTTCTTTGGGAATCGTATGGTACTTATTTGTCATTTATTTTTCAGGTGGCGTTGATACTGGAAGTCTCGAGTGCCTGTCGTTGTGATGAGTCGACCGACTTAAGTAGAAAATGTCCAGGACAAAGGGCAGTACCTGCTTGTAACAATTCCAGATACGAAGACAAACATATTAAGAAGCTTCCCTGTATTAAATGAAGGATTTTCAGTAAACCGAATTGATTTAATTAGAAAATATATGTCAAATATATCAAACCCAAGCAAGCCCACAAAATGGCAAAACAAAAGATTTTTAAAAATTATCAAAAAGGAAGGAAAAAAAACCAAAACCAACACATACTAATAGGTATTTAAACTTTAACTCAAATCATGATCCTTCAGTAAAAACAGGTGTAGTAGAAAGTTTATACGACAGAGCTAGAATGATTTGTGCCGATAGAGATACTTTAGAAAATGAAAAGGTTTTTATTAGAAAAGTTTTAAACGAAAATAATTACCCTAATGACTTTTTAGATAGATCTTTTAGAAAGTTTGATAATAATTATAATAATAATAATCAAAATATCTCCAAGGATAATTTAGATATAATAAACTTAACAATTCCATATATTCCAGGTATTTCAGAAAAAATCAAAAGACTAGGTAAAAATTTTAATGTCAGGACAATTTTTAAAACACGTAATACCATTGGATCTCTTGTAACTCACGTTAAACCTTTTAATGCAGATAAAGCTTCTAAAAATGATATTTATAAAATACCATGTCAATGTGCTAAATTTTATATAGGTGAAACATATAGGCCAGTTAGTGTTAGGTATGAAGAACATCAGGATTTAATAAGGCGTCGAGAATTTTTTAAAAGTAAATTAGGTGAACATGTTTGGGAAATAGGTCATAGGATAGAGTGGAATAATTCTAAAATTTTATCTAGAGAAAGTTTTTCTAATAGGCGTAAATTAATTGAAAGCTCTACTATTATTCTTAATGACGATAAATGTTTTTCTAATTTTTCTGTAGACATAAACAGAATTTGGCTACCAATGCTTAGATAGGAAGTTAGTAGAATATATTTTTTTGTCTTACGGTATATAGTCATGTTCCTGCATTGCCTGAAGACTTGTCATTTTGACTGACGTCAAACCTCATGCTGACAGAAAAGCAAGAAACGATTATCCAGAGAAATATTTTCAAAAATCCGAAGAATTCAATCAGAAAACTCTCATATTATCATTTTTTAATTATTTTTTATAATTACTTAGTTCATTTTTAATTTAGTTAGTTTGAATTTATTAGACTCTTTGATTACGAGTCTAGATATTAGGTCTCGAAACGTCAGAAAAATTATTTTATTCAGATTAAGTTTTAGAGAGAATATATACTACACTTGAGATAGATTAGGGTCAGGCATACTTGTTATAATTAAAAGTCACTGACAGTGTACATAACATTTATTTTTTCAGGATTTGTTTTTTGTATTAAACGCAATGACTTTTATTATTTTTTAAAAATATTAATTTTCCTTAACAGTAGAGTGGCGTAACACCCAAATAATAAATCTTTTAAATATGAATCCGCCGCAATCATACAGACATTATTTATCAAAAAGGAAACTGCACACACCAGGGTGTTTTTTTTCTGTGTAGAGCAAGTGTCCAATGATTACAGCCAGTAAACAGTCCTTGTCAAAAAATCGTACATCTGATTCACGTTCTAACTACATTATAATTTCTTTTTTGAGTTATTGCCACTTAGACCGTAAATTATTAGTATGGATTTTTGTGCTCAGGTAGAAGCTCTTTCGTTGCTATTGTGGAACGACTTAGAGGGCACAAAAATCCATATTCGTAAATAAAAAATATCATGACAAGCTGGGGGTAAAGAACTAGATTGGATAGACCGCCTAATCGTCCCCCGAGGGGGCTCTATAAAGGTCGGTAATATCATCATTCTCATGCCCTGAAAATTTCGTGTTTCTAGGCCATGTATTAAGGAAGATAATATCACACTCCTTCGGAATGATGATGCAGAATAGACCACTCTTCGTAACCGTATCGCTACATACATACAAACACCTACACGTAGAAACTATTTTTCAAGGTCGTCGGCTCCCCAGACACGTATTTTTGCAAACACTAAGATTTTCGGACACCCTGTATACACACGTACAAACATAAACACATATTAATACAAATATATTCGATTTGCTTGAAAACTTAGTCGTCGATTGCTCCCTTCCTATAAAAAATGAAGAAACCAAAAAATATGAAAATTACGTATTTCGGCGACCTCTTTCCGACCAGGTATATGGGATTTTGATTTGGATCCATTTTGACCCCGAAAAAAATTAAAAATCGTCAACAATTTTCATCAAAAATCGTAATTTTCAGTTTTTCAGAAATTTTTCCAATTTCCTGTCGTTTTAGGTATAGGTAAATATATTGCAAAAAGAAAGTATTTGAGATTCTAAAGTTTGACGTGTCACACCGTTTTTTCTGTCCGACGATTCGTTTTCGAGCAATGTAGAACTCAATATGGGTCTACAAGTGACTTTTTCGGCCTAAAAAAATTCAAAAGTATGACTTCCCATTTTCGGAATATCGCCAATTTCAATAGGGTTCTGAAGCTCCCGGTCCTCTATAACCTCCGAAAATTTAAATCGATTTGATTAAGTTTTGCGACCTGTATCCGATTTCAACCGAAATCGCGGAAATTTCGAATTTGACGCTTAATAACTCCGAAACGCGACACCCTGTATAACTGAATTTTTTATCGAAGCTAGACGCACTATCCCTCTATTAACCCAGAAAATTTAATTGCTTTCGCACTAACCGTTTTCGAGAAAAAAATTGAAAATGTGCAAATGTCCAAGTCTGCAACAACAGATGCACAAAGTTGACCAAGAGGGGTGTATATAGACCGCTTTCGCGGTCTATAAAAAACTTTTGGCATGCCCTAAAACATTTTCTGACAGAACAATTAAAGCCAAAAAATATTCATGTAAATTAGAATAAATAAATATGAAAGGCTGTTTTGTATTTGGGGCATAACAAATTATGTAGAGATACATACCAAAGCTAAAAGCATTAAAGCAAAACGTTAACTTCTTGACTAATGGATAACAAGCCTAATTCTGCTTATATTTAATGTACGAGTTTCAACCTTTTAAATGTATAATTAATGGATTTTATACATAGTAAGGTCTAAAAATATTTGCCTAAGGGGAACAAATGGGGTGACTTATTAAAGTAACTATACATCCACTGACAAAACTTCAACCCATTGCCCAAAGTTTTAATCATGTTTAGTAGTTTTTTTCCTTTGTGTGATTTTAATGATTTTCTTTAAGGTTATCCATATTTTTGGGCTCACAAAAAGATGCTTATCGTCGGTGAAATTAGCAAAGTGCGTAACTTCAATATTTAGCCAAATTTGAAATTAACGAATGTATTAGAAAATTTCCAAACTCGAAATAAATTTATTTAGCAAGATGACTTGAATTCGGAATCGTTCGTATCTTCATCTCGCCATTTTGTTTCTAGTAGATCTGTCGACACGCAATCGACTTGTTAAAAATTTCGGTACGTGCACTACTAATTGAATAAATCCACCGAATTGCACCATTCAGCACCCCCCCCCCCCCCAAGACAAAACAGCCACCCAAGACAAAATCCTGGGTGCGTGCCTGTAAATCATTAAAACCTACTGTAATTAAGACTTTGACAATAACTTGGCAGCGCAGCACTCGACGCATTAATATTTCAGAATTGTATCCATGCTGCCGCCAAGTACTTACTCATCGTTCATCATTATTAGTCGCTGGACTCGCCGGCATTTGTTAAGTTGAAGAAGTGTTTCATCTTTCGACCTAATTTTGTTGTGTTTTTTTTTTGTTTGAGTATTATTTGATATTTGTATTGTGTCCTTTGTGTAATAGTGTAATGAGTGTAATTGAGTACTTATGTTAACAATGGCTTTAACAGTGCAAGAAATACTGCAGTGTAAAATAAGTAGTGCATTACCATTTGAAAAACGTTTAGATATTAAAGAAAAAGGGCGCCCCAAACCTCTTCTGGATCTAAAACAGACCGCGAAAGACATCAACAGGTATTTTAAGCCAAGTGTGTACAATATTTCTGACTAGATTTGCGGGTGCAACGTAAAAAATGCCTTTTTTGTTTTCCGTATGTTTTGTTTTGTACGGTATTGTTCGCAAATTATTTGGTCTTTTTTGTAAAATCAAGATTTTTTCAGATGTTTACGTGCTGGGGTCTTATTTGAAATCTATTATCAGTCATATTTATGGAAGCTTATATTTTTCAATGGCAATTTTAATTTTTTCTTGGACCACGTGTTTTCTGAGAAAGGCGCGTTTTTAAATTTAGAAAAATTTCTGTAGTCATTTATTCCCTTTTTCTTTCTCATTGATTTATGATAAGTTTTTATATTAACATAATATTCCAATTATTTACCATTAATTTTATAGATATTTTTGCCACACTCTGATTCAGTAAGAGCTTGTGTCAAATTATCTTGCAAACTATGGCTTTTTCGTATATTAAAACAAGTTAAAAAGTTATCAAATTACACGTAGAATTCAAAAATCCATTCAAATACACGGTGTCCCATTTAAAAAATCTAACTTTGGGACACCCTACTTTTTGAACGCACCCTGTATAATTCAAAATATTTTTAAAATGTGCAGAAAATCCAACAACACCTCAACGCAAAAGCTTATTATGGACAAATCTTGTCTCCAAGCCATAAAATTACGTTGACTCACTCGGTACATTATAAATTATTCTAACAACACACTCGGCTGTTTATAAAATCGACGCCTTTGGAATGTAATCAAGCTGGCGCTCTTTATTCATAAAGCAAATTTCTTTATTAAACGAAATTTCAGAATTCCATTCCATAAATGCCTTACTTGTATTACTAAAACGTAATTTCATATGAACTAAATTCAACAATAAAGACCAAAAAGCGATGAATACACACCAGCCCATTGTGTTCCGGATCAAAATAAGCTGTACAGCGTACATAATAATATGGTTCTGTTATTGGATTTTCATGATTACTTTACGGTATTCAACGCACATTTGAGTTCTAATATTACCGTTCATTAACTCTATTACAAATGGCAAAAATAATAAAATAGGATTTTGTGACACGTTGTACAATATTCTAAGTGGTCAGATATAGTAATAGGCTAAGAGCTGATAACACATTTTTTTTATGAGTCTTTATAAAACCTAGAACTATTTTTAAAAGATGACTATTATAAATATGTCTTTACACAGTCTGCCAGCTCGATGCTCAATTGTTTTGCTGATAAGATATATGAACAATCCATGTATTTATTATATAAAAGGATACGGGATGATGTAACATTCTTTGAAGCCAAAACAAACCATTCTAAGCGACACTGTAAACACAATTTGTAAACATTGGCCACATCTTATTTTACCTTGTATTTGTGTACAAAAAATACGTTAGAAGCATTACAAGATTTGCTAAAAGTAATAAAAGCCCTAAATTACTATATTTTCTGCTAAATAATAATAAATTTAAGTTAAAAAGGTTTTATTATTTATAGGTTATGTTATTTCTAAAGGTGTTTATTTAAAGTCGCTCCGAGTCATTTATAAATCTATATAAATCTACACGTCGCACTTTTTATTTTCTAGTTCATTAGACAAAGACGTCCGTGTAACCGAGTGTTCAGACCGAGGTTCAGCCGTTTTCCTAAACAACCAGCACCGACAACAACACTTCTGAGCTCCACCACTCCAATGCTATTTTATCTCTTTCTACTACCATTCTTGATTCAATTACGTGGTAATTCGTAGTTATGTCTATGTTCGTAGTTCGTAAACTGCTCCCCCAAGAGAATAACAAACAACAAAATATAAGGCTTCACGTTCGATACGCTCACAGTATATGGATATCGAATCCTTTTATATAATAAATCCATGGAACAATCCATAAAAATCCTTTCATATTTAACATTTTGTTCCATCTTTAAAAATAAAAAAAGTGTAAGGCCTGTTCACTTTTATTTGGATATCCCTGTTCATACTTAAGCGTTTTTCATCAAAATAAACTATTTTTAAGTTATCTGAGGTAGTTTTTATGAGTCTCCGTTTGTATAAGGTCGACTTTTAATGTCTAAAACGTGCACATTATTATTAAAGAAATGCCACTGTCGTAATTTATAAAATAATTGAAAAATAAAACGCGAAAAAGTTCTTATCAAACCAACATGGTGGCGTTTTAATTTCAAACTTAAAAGGTTGCGTTTTTTTACGTAAATTACTTCGACTACAATCAGCAGGTAAGAAAAATATGACATGCTACCTTGCCATTTATTATGCGATTGCTTATCTATCATTAAGGCGCGCCACTTTCGATTCACTTGCATTATCGTGTTGTCAGAGTATCGAATATCTAGGCAAATAAAACGAACAAAAACAGGTCAACACAAAGCGAAGTACATATTGTTAACCGATACAAAAATTACAGGACCTGTCGTTGTCTAGCACAGTCTTTGTAAATTTAAGATGACGTGCAAATAGTTGTATGTACAGTCGCTAAATGACAAGAAAAGTGGTTGTGTTACAGAAAAATTTAACAGCCAGATTCTCCAACGCTAGTCCGGTCTAATTTGACAACCAAAAGTTTTAAACTGACAAGTGTAAGAATAAGACATTTAAGTTTGATACTATGAATTTATTTCTGAGCTTTTTCGCAAATTTATAAAGAAAAGGGCAACTTTAGTACGTACTTTCGACAATAATAGAACTAATTTGATTACAGCAACTCGTTCCAAGATGAAAATCATTTGGAAACCCAGCAAATCGCTGAAATATCAGAATACTTCATAAGTTTTTAATGACGACTTAATACGACAAAATCCTGTCAAAACATAACTGGTCAACTATAAGATCTTAATTTAAACCAGTACTAAATCTTAAACTTTCTTAGTGAATCTGAACGTAATAGTTTATTAAGAAAAAGTGTCAAAACTGACAGTTAAGTTAAGTTCCAAAGACTATTTTACCTACGAGCAGGTTACATCGGTGGATATCCAACGGTCGTTCTCTTAAGAGGTCAAAATACGATAATTGGTCATAAGTAAATTTTCAAAACATTTAAAACATATTGGGTTGGTTACCTCCGTCTAAATCAAGAATTTTGGCGCCTTACTTGTACTTATTACCATTATTTAATTCTTATTAATCCATTAAATCATATCAACGACTTTAATAATAAAATCCAATTAACACGGTACAATAGATCTTGTCAATATAATATGTACCTACCTCGGCAATCTGAAAATTCAATTCATTATCGCCAATTGGATGGAACGTGTAGACCTTTACAGATTTATAATACGGATCTTAAATTTCCCAGTGATGCAGACAGAAAAAGGACTTTTTACATAAAAGAATTAAATTAATTTCTTTCTGCTTTTAATCTATATATGCTATATATTATATACTAGCTTTCGCCCACGGCTCCGTCCGCGTGGTATAGGTGATAATAGTGTAGTTTTGATGTCATATCTAGAGACCGGATTTCAATATTACATGAAGCATAAATCGAAGTCGGAATCAGGTAACTGATAGGAAAGAGAAATGAAATTAATATTAGATTTTGTCAGGTTGTATTTATCAATTATTGCTCCTAAAAAATAGTTATGTTTTTCAAAAAAATTAACCTTCACAAAAGGAAAAGCACTGCGAAGTATGAAATAATATTGTTACGCATTTATTACTGCGATCAACTTAATTTTGTTCATTTTTTTTCTTTCTAGTGCTCCTATCCCCCCCCCCCCCCCCCTTAATCTTAACTCCGTGTCTTTAAATTTGTAATGGCCATGTAATATTAGATTTTCTGACCTTAAACACCTCGAAACTGGCATATTAGTTTACATTTTTGGAAGAAACTGCCAACCGCTCCCTTCTTATGCCCCCCACCATTAATTTTTTTACCACCTGTTAGACAAAATAAGATTTTCGGACCTCAGTATCCCATAGTCTTCTCAAAAATATTTTTAATATTTGCTATGTACATTGTCTTTCCAACGGAGTCCGCTCCTGGAATGTAATATTGGAATCCGGTCTATAGATTACAAACTTCGAACCCCCATTTCATCTCCTTAGGGGTTGATGTCTAAAAAGTTATAAAACATGTGTATATTTTTTAGAGTACTTTTACGTAGTTTCAAGGTAATAGAGCCGTATATCACCACTCCATTACCAAATTTGAACCCTCATTTCACCCCTTAGGGGTTGATTAAAAACTGTAAAAGACGTGTTGAAACAATAAATTTTTAGAGTACTTCTAAACCCACTCATTAGTACCGTCCTTTTAAGAGGCACTTTTAAATAACGTCATAGAGGGGTATCTGATCTACTCTATAACAGATGACAGCAGCTGTACTAGTTGAAGATTACTTGTCAAAAGTAAAAATTGACACGTGCCTTGCTATCTAAGTGATAGTTTAGTTTGTTTTATTGATTAAAAGTATGAATTTTTTTGGCTGGCGCAATGGATGAATGGAGGTAAGTGTCAAACACAATATTAACATTTTCTGTTTACGAAACTATAGTTTTTACCTGATATTTACTTGTATAATACTAATTACCACAGCCATATTGGCCAATATATTAATGCTTGTTTACAAGGGGCTTCTAAAAATTACCGTCCTTTTAAAAGGACGGTAGTAATTTGGGGATAGTTTTTTATTTAATTTTTTTGTCCCAGGCTACCGCTTAAACTGCACGAAATCTTAGAAGAAATCAAAAGCATTGATGTTATTCCTAACCCTCCAACTGAAATAATTTTATTTCCTCCAGAAAATGGAAACGGGGATGTAACGGACGATGACTCTGGAGACGAAGATTTTGTAACACTGGATAACTTACCAGGGAGGCAACTGAGAGCTAAGGTGGAAGTTATACGCCAATTTCCAGATGATACCAGTAACCAAGGGGACAACATCCCCCTAGTGCAACTTCTCAAGATACCAAAAAGGCTAAAATCTTGCTCTTGGGTGCAAAGCGACCTACATACTGCGGGAGTGGTACAAACAATACGGACCCCTCAATGTAAAGACGCCTCTTCAGATTCAGAAGTCATCGATTTGATATTGCATGCCTGCTGATATAACAGCTAAAGAAATCAAATGATTTTTGGGAGTACTTTTGATAAGTGGCTATACAGTACATCCCTATCGGTATGTTTTGGGAGAATCGAAACGATACCAATAACACGGCTGTTGCTAATTCCATATCAAGGGATTGTTTTTCATATATAATGAAATACTCTTTTAAGATATACCATACAGAATAAATAAAGTGTTTTTATAACTTCAGTTGTTTATAAACGATTTTCAGGGCTCATTTATGTTCTTGTTAACTTTACTGTATTTAGATCCTTATCTTACTACCGTTCTTTTAAAAGGACATCATATATCTCCCTAACAAATAAAAACATTATTACAAAAATGATCATAACTTCTTTTATTTTAGTATGCTTTATAAGATTTTCAAACAAGTTTGAAAAAATTGCAAAAAAAAAGTTTCAGTAATACCTGGGATTTAAGTTTCAGTTAATGGGACCATCTAATATTTTTTCTCCATACAATGTTTGGACTCCTGTTTCACCCCCTTAGGGGCTGAATTTTGAAAAACCCTTCCTTAGTGCACGCCTACATTATATAAGGAACCTCTGTGTAAAATTTCAAGTTTCTAGACCCACCGTTGATATGTCAGTCAGTTTCTTCTTTTATATAATATAGAGATTATTGTAGCAGTACTTGGGGAATTTTTAATTAATTAAAAAAAAAATATAACTTTAATCATGTGATTCATTTTGTCATGCGAAAGACACAAAAACAGAGCAAATCCCATCAGCAACTTTAAAGAGGTCTATAATGTTTAATTTTAGGGGGGGGGGGTTAAAGTAAATATATATACCATTATTTTCAAATTTTATGTATCATAGCATATATCTAAATTGAACCGTTGTTGAAAAAAATACAGTTTACCTTTAAATATAATAAAAACAATAAATGGCAAACTTGTGGAAAAATTATTTCAACAAATAATGTTGGAATTGACCTCCACCAACGGTCTGGCAATACCCGAAACCATCTTCGAATTCTTGCAGAACATTCTGAACTACAGGAACTACTTGAGGTTCTATTAATCTAATTTCTTGCCTTATTCGGTTTTTCAGGTCGTCAATATTATTTGGTGTATTGACGTACAGGGTGGCGCTTTTTCGACGGTCATACAGGGTTTTGGCGGAACTATAGATAGAAAAAATTTGACCACGCATCTCCGAGCTCGATTTGAAAACTTGATTGATGCGAATAATTCATGGCTACCTCGATTCGTTTTCCAGTTACAGGGCGATTTTGAAATGTGGCCAATTTCGGCATGCCTCTAGATACCGAAATATATTAGAGATAGAGAAAAAGTATTTTAACATTTTTTGTGTAGATTTCTACGTAGAATACAGTAGAGTAGGTAGTTTTTCTACATCTATTATATATACCTGTAACTTAAAAGCGAATCGATGTAGCCATAAACTATTTACATCGTTAAATTTGTTTTTAAGATCGAGCTCGGAAATGCATGGTCAAATTTTTCGTACAGAACCCCGTATGACCGTCGAACCTGTACACTTTGGATTTGATGTAGCCCCACAGAAAATAATCTAGCGGAATTAAATCGGGGGATCTGGCCGGCCATTGCATTGGACTCCGTCGACCAATCCATCGCCCAGGAAAAACTGTATTTAGATACTCACGCACCGGGCGAGTATAAAAATTGCCTTTTTTTTAAAACGGTTCAGTTTAGATATGGTGTATGATACACGAACTATTATTGGAATTTTACGCAGATTTCAAAAATGAAATAGAAAGAAGAAGAAAAACTTAAGTGTGAAAAAAATGCCTGAATTTTAAACGAATTTATTCCAAACTTTTACGTTCGCACTGTATGCAATAAAAGAGCTAAACATTTACATTTTACAACCTTATTACAAATGAATTTATTAAATCAAAAAACGGCACATCTAAAACGCCCGCTTTACGAAGATTTACCATTGTCTTTGACCTATGAACTAGACGGGCGTTATAAATCGATGATGATAAATCCAGAAAAGCGAACGAAGAACGAAACACATTCAATTAAAAATTAATTACGCCCAGTGATGTGATGTGAGAAATCTACTTTCCAGGCTTTTGACTGAGGATTTTCAAATTTCCAGACGTCTTCGTATATAAGAAATTTAATGATATTTGTTTTCAGACGCAGATATAAGAAATAAGATTTTTGCGATCCAAATATTAAAACTCTAGTATGAATATTTTGGCCTACGACTATCCAATGTGAAATTTAATTAAACAAAATTGTACAAGGGAATTCCTTATTAAATTCCTTTTTAAAGGATGTGTCATCACGACACGTTCCTCTTTCTGCGTTTTTAATTTAAGGCTGCATTTGCCTACCACACCCATTTATTGCCAACTTAATTTTATTTTAGGATAATTTTTGCTTTATATTTCATTTTTGTATAAATATTTTTACAATATTAACCGTAGATTCATATTCTATGGATATTTTTAACGTATTAATAAAAGTTTCAAGTTGTTTTATGATTTATTTTAGGAAAACAATATTTAAAAAGAATATTGAGGTCCTAGTGATAGAAAAAATGATCTCTTAAAATATTAATCTTCTGAATGAAATCATTATACACGTTGAAACTTTAAATAATTGACTGAAAATTGCTTGCAGGATATGAATCTATACTTAATATACTCATAATACTATTGTTAAAAATTTTAGGTCCGAAAAACCATGGCAAAATAAAATTATGTTGGCCACCATGGACGCGATTGAAAAATGTCACATTAAATAAACTTCAGGTTTTAGTAAAATTGTTTTAATTTAGATTTTGTTGGTTGGACAAGTTTTTATGTCATGTTTACAGACCGCTCGAAGGAGCGTAACCCCCCCCCCCCCCCGTTGATCGTGGAAGTGCTCGGATATTGTCGGTGTCACTTTCAATAGCTTTACGTTATCGATTTTTTTTCTCGGAGCCCTTCGAGTAGAAACGTTCAAACGATCTAAGTTAATAGAGGGATAGTGGAGACTGGAGTTTCGGTAAAAAATTAAGTTATACAGGATTTTTTTATCTAAGACAGCCCACGTAGACTTCAAGCCTAAGTACTAACGTATCGTGGGCGTCTAAAGAGAAGGGAAATGTAGTCTATTCACACAGGATTTAAAGGAATGGAGGTTGGGAGGGGAAGGGAAAACATCTTCAGGAAATTTGTTCCATAATCTGGAGACCTTAGGTATGAATGAGCGAGAGAAATGGAATATTCTGGGCTTTTGTAGCTGGATAGTAAAGGGATGCATACGTAACGCGCCTCTTGTTGTTCTGTTCGGAACAGTCAAGGGGGTGATTCTAGCGGCTAGTTCTTCAGAGCACAATCCGTAGAAGTATCGGTAGAAAAGGGATAAATCCCCAACAACGCGTCGATGAGCTAAAGAGGGAATTTTCGTGTGAGGACTGGGTCATTGATGAGCCTAATGATTCTCTTTTGGATACAATCAAGGATGTTGTTTCGAAGGTGATGCCGCTCCCCAGATGTGAGGACTTGATGATTCAGCGTCGTATAAATAAATTAATTAAAGTAATTTTTTCATTTAATAAAGGAACTATAATATTTCATAGTTGCAATTTTAATGCATATTAAATAAATTAGCTACATCCTGCCATTGTAGAGGGCAATAACTTATGAATAAGTAAAATAGGATTATAGTTTAGGTATCTATTAAATTTCCGAATATTGATCAATGACATATTATTGGATTTTTCCACGTATATAAAAGAGTACATTTATTAACCAATAAGATACACCTAAAATTTGGTGTGTCTCTCTTTACTAATAGGAAAGATATTTGCCCATACTAAGACTTTTCGGACACCCTGTATATGTTTGTATGTATGTTTAAATGGGTCTATGGGTGTATAGATGGATGTAGATAAGAAGGGCGGTCTGTTCTCGATCATCGACCCGAAGGATATGGTGTAGAAATTTGAAATTTTCTATGTTGACCGGGAAGACCCTATAGGTCCCTTGCTAAAATGAATTAAGTTCTATTACTTTGGAAAGTATTTACATGCGTAAATTGTGAATTGTTCCTTTCTCCATAAATTTTCGAAAAAAATATGACACCCTCATGAGTACACAGCTCAATTATCACATTCTTACACATCTCATTCTAAACCTTTGTTTGTCAAATTAGGCAATAGTAAATCGCCGTAATCGGTCGTTCTCGCGCACACCGTATATAGCGAAGGACTCAAAAGGAAATTCAATTTGTTATATCAAGAAACACTTGTGTGATATACATATTCCTGATTCTGCAAATATATTTTAGAATTTATTCGAGTTTGTACCTATCACCTGTTTGTTTTACCCAAAATCCCCTTTCGACAAACCTGAGCAAATCAGTAATTTTATTGAATTAATGATTTTCGTGCTCTTTGCGTTTATCTGATGTTCGTTAAATTTTTTCTCTATGAAAAAACTATATATCAGTAGACAAGTTTCGTAAAATATGAGCTTAAATTTTAAGTAATAGTATAAAGTATTAAATATAAGACATACTCTGGCAGGCGCGGATCTAGGTTTTCGTTCGAAGGCGAGGGGATTTTCGCTCAGGGGAGGCAGCTAGAAGTCTCTTTATCAGTTCAAGTTATAAAGTTAGACCGGCCCCTTGGCGTTTGGAGCGTCAAAAGAGAGAAGGGCATAATTGGAATGTTTGAGTAAAACTTGGGAAAATGATATTACAGTACATACCTGTAGGAAAAGTTGTCACGATAATGGGCCGTACAATGGAACTAAAAAACACTAAATCGATATAAAAATTGGTTCAGGAGTAAATATTGAATAATGTTACCTAAAGGAACCCACACACCCGTCAAGCGAAGCCTCAGGTAACAGTTAATAGACAAAAAGCTGTAATGTAAACCATAAATCTTTTATTGGCATCAAATTACCACCTTTTGTTATTCCCGCCCACATCTGCCATTTGCTGTCTCCCGATATTTTGATAAATTTTTCCTTAGATAGGTCAAAGGTAAACGTTCGTTTCTTATTCTTTCTGGAAAAACTTGTGGGCATAAAAGCTCTTCAAGATAATAAACTTTCCTTTGTCCCCTTTTAATTAGAGATTTCGAAAGTTGCTTGACGAAAAGTTTTTCTTCGAAAGCTGTGATATCTGATCAAGGTACGACAATACCTATAAAAAATTACCTTAAGAAGATTACTTAAAAATCGCTTTTATGAAAGAAATACTTTATTGGATCGAGATAAAATGCATTTAAAAAGTTTCGCTGTTGGGGGGCCATAAAATGTCATTCTATTTTTAAGAGATGTTAAAGAAAACTTATGGGGAAAACGTGTGGGAGAAGAGGTAGGGGAACTCTAAAGCAGAGTGGAGCATTTAAAAACAAGAAAGATATGCCCTTATTTATATTTTACAGCGATCAGAGATTTCAGGGTTACATCTGGCTAAACTCGTCAAAAAAATGAAGGAGAAAACAAAGTTTCAGCATCAGTTTTAAATAACTGCACTTTGAAAACGAATTGGAGGATTCTGATGAGCTTTTCAGATCCTAAAAGGCCATTTTGTTTACATTTCGAGACAGGAAGCGGTTTTGTGTCAGTAAGGACATCTGGACATTATACAGAGCGGAGAAGAATGTAGTGCAAAAGTTTAAAAAGTTTAAGTTCTTTTATTTGCACTAGTACTTGTTTGAAAAAACAATTAACAAAGAACTAAATTGATTTAGTTGTATTTTTTATGTTCAGTATGCCCCTTTACAAATAAAAGTTATACAATAAATAAAAAAGCTTTATAGTTCTTTTAGAGCCAAGTAATAATGTTAACCCATATTTTAGGCCTATTTGGGCCAGATTGAATAATTTTTTTCTGGTAAGAATACAAAAGCAAAGTTGAAATTTGTAGGCCAGTGTAATTTTTTAGTAATTTATTTACATTGACGAAATTTAGAGTGAGGATGGCAACGCCGCTATTTCTCCGTAGCACGTGCTGTACTCCAGTTCATTCATGGCTTAAACAGTTATCAAGGTATTGTATTTTGTGTGTAACGTGTTTGACAGGTCAGAATATAAATGTGTCAAATTTTAAGGGATTTGAAATTTTTTTCAAAAGGAATTTATCCGTAAACTTTAAAAAATGGTGGATCCGTGCCTTGTGTGTGGAAAAATGGATTATTTTCATCCGGAACTGTCTTTTCACAGGTTTGTTCGGTGGAATACAGGCGGAATGACGAGTCAGGGACAACCATGTGGAAAAATGGATTCTTTCTTTCTGTCGTTTCAAAGGTTTGCTTGGTTGATTACAGACGGCCCGGAAAGCCATTACAGTAGCGTGCCACTTCCAAATTTAAATTTTCTGCTATAATATGCATTTTAGTCACAAAATGGGTCGAGCTTTGTGTAATCGGCAATGAAAAGAAAATTAAAAACCGATCGTGTCTGCTGTAGAAATCTCATAAAATTGAATTT
This sequence comes from Philopedon plagiatum, assembly GCA_963971165.1. Taxonomy (NCBI): domain Eukaryota; kingdom Metazoa; phylum Arthropoda; class Insecta; order Coleoptera; family Curculionidae; genus Philopedon; species Philopedon plagiatum. The sequence goes on from OZ020193.1 coordinate 101,641,360, forward strand.
TGAAAATTAAATTACTTTCTGCGGTAAAATTCTTTACGAGGGCGTTCTTATTATGGGGCATTTAAGGCTCAGACATAAAAATTTCAGACACTTTATTTTTTCCTTTTTATTAGGTTTTCCTTTATATGAGATACACCATTTTCTTGTAAATGTCATAGAATAACGGTTATTTAATAACCAAAGGTTCGTAGAAGGGTTGTAGAGGATAAATATTTTATCTTTTATTTCAATTAGGGTACACATCTCGATTTACTGGTCTCATTTTTGTGGCTAATCAAAAATGTGACTGGACGTTCGGAGAGTCGTTTGGCGATCTCAGAATTTTTCTTTTGTATATTTGGTGAGCGATATAATGAATGTCTGTCAAGCACGCACAAAAAACACTAATATAGAATTAAAGAGACGGTCATTAAATCAATGGTAGACTATGTTCGCTATTCCTGAATGACTGCTATATTTATTTCAAGGCTTAACTTATTCCTGATTTTGCAGTAACGATTACGATTCATCTAAGAAAAAGAACACATTGGTTTGTATCAAAACAGCATTGGTTGTTGCAATGGCAGGCTTTATATGGGGCAAAATAATGTACACTTGAACAGTCCCCATTTAACAGGCGTCCCGCTTTTGTTCAAATAAATGAAAAATATAGCCTTATGTTGCCGTAAATAGAACTGCAAGTGGCAATGCCGGAAATGTCAAGTGCCACAATCATGCAACAATGCCCTTGGACTTTGTTACTTTAGTTAAAAGGGACTTAATTTTCTCAAAATGTCGACTGTCGAGTATAGTGTCATCGAGAGGCATTGAAATATCTAGTGGATGCGAGCATTTACTTACCACTGAACCCTCAAGAAACCCATACGCATTCGCTGTGGAAAGAATGCCCGCACAACAACGCGTGCTTGATATTAAAGGGAATGACGCTCTTTGTTAGGTTAGTGCGTCGTCGTATTTAAAATATGTTTTTAATCTACGGTTCTTTCTCTTCTACATTAGTCAATACCATGGATTAATTAAGAAAGGATTCGGTGTCCGTATACTGTGAGCGTATCGAACGTGAAGCCTTATATTTGTTGTTTGTTATGAAAACATTTCCCCTAGAGGTAGAGTTTACGAACTTTAAGGAAATACGTAATTGAATCAACAATGGTAGTAGAAAGAGATAAAATAGCATTGAAGTGTTGGAGCTCAGAAGTGTTCCTGTCTCTGCTGGTTGCTTAGGAAAAACGTCTGAACACTCGGTTACACGTACGTCTTTGTCTAATGAACTAGAAAAGAAAAGGTGCGACTTATAGATTTATAAATGACTCGGGGCGACTTTAAATAAACCTTCAGAAATAATATAACCTATAAATAATAAATCCTTTTTAACTTAAATTTATTATTATTTAGCAGAAAAATAAAATATTTTAGGGCTTTTATTACTTTTAGTAAATCTTGTAATGCTTCTGACGTATTTTTTGTACAAAAATAAAAGGTAAAATAAGATATGGCCAATGTTTACAAATTGTGTTTACAGTGTCGTTTAGAATGGTTTGTTTTGGCTTCAAAGAATGTTAAATCATCCTGTATCCATTCTAATAAATCCATGGTCAATAGGTACTCTTGTGGTAACGACGTAGGTATATGTCAAAAAAATTGGTACAAGTCCTTTAACAAGAAACAAGTAAAGTAACTTCTTGTCAATAATATAGACCCTCGTATTATCAGATATTTCAAAATCTTTCAGTATGAAGTTAAAAGAGAGTTAAAAATTAAATTCTAGATCAGAATTATTATGCACGATTTTAAGCACTGTGAAAAAGCAGTTCAAGCTTTCTGATTGAATTTTAATTAATTTTTAATAACTTATTTCAAACTAAATATACTTTTTTTATAAAGCTGCTTCTGTTTTTAAAACGTTAAAAAATTAATTAGTCCTGAAGTAAAAGAGCGTTAATGTTATTGGGAACAACATCCATATAAAACTGAAGGAAAATATCAACAAGATTCAAACATTTAGGTTAGATTTAGATTTAGAAAACGAATTAAAAATAATATACACGGTGTCCAAGATAAGGAGGGCCAGTATGGGGATCTCGCTTATGGGTGGAAATACAAACAAAATTGGTTAAATGGGAAAAAAGTTGCATAATTAAAGAACCAATAAAATGAAAATGAAATTTTTTAGATGATTTTTTATTTTCGAGTTATTTTGAAAAACTAAATGTTCGAATTTTTAATTAAATTTTTTTCTGCCGTCAATATGAAAGGTAGGGCAAAACTAATAAAATTTCTTTATAGCAACTGTTAATGAACTTAAAGATTACGTTATTCATTTTTTTATTCGACGTTTCGTGTTTGGACTGCGATCATCAATTTAATTTTTTTAAATACGGTCCTGATTTTTAGAAGCCCTTTTTATTCTGAATTCAACAGTGTACTACACATTATGGTTCAAACTGACCATTATTAAGAAATTTCTGTGATATGGTCCTGTCTCCTAGAACATTTTATACATTGTTCCAGATTTTGTAATTTGATAAAGAATACTCAATCCTTTAAATTTCTTATTTTAATTATGGATTGTAAATAAGAAAAACACACACAAAATACCATTCTAATTGTACAGAACTGTAGAACTATTGCAGCACTAACGGGAACTCGTAAACTTTAAACCAGCACTCGTGTTAAAAATATTTCATGGGGTCAACGTCACGCTTTTTTAACAGTCAAAAATTTAAGTTGTAAACAACAAAATACCATTCTAATTGTACCGAACTGTAGAAATATTGCAGCACTAAAGGAAGCTCAAGAGTTTTACACCAGAACTCTTGTTTTATTGTGTTTTATTATGTGAACTCTTGTTTTATTAGTAGTATTTTTTATTACCTGTGGTTAGAATATCGACGTACATAGAGGACTCTGCTCAAGAGGCGCTCGGCTGAACAACAAAAAAATGACACTTACCTCTATAACGAATGCTGCCTGATAATACAAAACATCCCTTTATTTACAGTTCACCTGTTACAACTGCATCAAAAACATCGGGCGAAGAATGTACCAGCACAAAGGCGACATAAATAATCTGGGTGATAAACGTATGAAAGTCTCGCTTTATACATTATCCAGCTTGATAATGGAGATTTTCTGTTTTAGAAAGAAATAGATAGATTCGTGTCGGGAGATTAATACAATTAATTTCCCGACTTGTATACAGGGTGTCCGGGAAAATGTGGGAAATCTCCCGGATATGAAAAAAACACGTGAAAAGAGTACTACAAGTTCATATAAACTTTTTTCGTATCGGCCTCCTCTTCGGAGATATGGTCTCCCAAAGAGCTCCAATGAAATCAAGTTTTTTACACATAATTATTGAACCACCAGGTTGTTGAGAAGAAAAAATAAAACGCTATTTTGTTGAGTTTTTTGGAATGACTAACTTTTTGTTTATTCAACAAATTCAATGATTGCTAGATACAAAAACAACAATAATTAGTACCAGTACATTTTTGAAATACATCCAACACCCCCACTATATCAAAAATTTACTAAGCCTAAACTATTAACAAAATTACTATGCTTTACATTTGGCAAACTTTTTGTTAAGATATCGGCTGTCATTTCATCTGTTGGAAGGTACCTAACTTCTACTAAGTTATTCGACACTGCTTCCCTGATAAAATGATATCGTACATCGATATGTTTAGATCTTTTGTGAAACACTGGATTTAGGGATAGTTTCTGAGCACTCTGATTATCATTAAATATAGTAATGCTGCTACTATAACCTAGCAATTCAGACATAATGTTTCTTAAATATATCGCTTCTTTGGATGCTTCGCTTAGAGCCATGTACTCAGCCTCTGTGCTCGATAATGCCACTGTTTTTTGTTTATTACTTTCCCAAGCAACAGCTGCCCCAGAAAGCTTAAAAACAAACCCAGTATAGGATTTCCTATCCTTTTTGTTACTGGCCCAGTCAGCATCAACATAGCCCTCTAAGTTACAAGCATCTTTAGAAAAACACAATGCATAAGACTTACTACCTTGCAAATATCTTAACACCCGCTTCGCACATTTCCAATGCAATTCTGTATAACAATTATTAAACTGGCTTAAAAAACTTACAGTATATGCAATGTCAGGACGTGTTAAGACTGCAAGATACATCAAACTGCCTATAAGTCTCTGATAAGGTACATTTTTATCACATGCACTGTCATTTTCATCATTTTCAAAACAAACATTATTGTCCATGGGTGTACTAACACTTTTACAATCTGTCATATTAAATTTTCTCAAAATCTGATCTACATAAGCTTCCTGATCTAAAGTTATTACATTTCTTTCCTGATCATGTATAATCCTGACACCTAAACATTGCTTAGCCTCACCAAGATCTTTAATCTTAAACTCAGCATTTAAACATTGCTTTAGAAAATTAGTATTTTCTATGTCATTTGAGAAAATAAAAAAATCGTCAACATACAAAGTCACGATAGTTAACGAATCATTCTGATTTTTAGTATACAAGCAAGGTTCAAGTTCTGATTTTTTATATCCTAACTTTAACAAAACCTCATCCACTCTCTTATTCCAAGCTCTTGAGGACTGCTTAAGACCGTAAATAGCCTTTTTTAATTTACAAACTTTGTTCTCAAAACCTTTGAGAATAAAGCCTTCAGGCTGCCTCATGTAAACATTTTCCTCTAACAAGCCATTAAGAAATGCAGTCTTCACATCTAAATGTGTAATTTTTAAATTTAACTTAACTGCTAATCCTACTAATAACCTTAAAGTAGAATGTCTGACTACTGGTGCAAAAGTCTCACTATAATCTATACCTTCTTTTTGAGTAAAACCTTTTGCTACTAACCTGGCTCTGTAACTAATCTGATTTTCACTGTCACACTTTACTTTAAATACCCATTTACAGTCCACTATGGTTCCTGCTTCTGGTATCTCAGTTAAGTCCCATGCATCATTCTCTTCAAAAGATTCCATTTCGTCCATCATTGCTTGTCTCCATTTCTCACCATCAGGTCTCGACAAAGCTTCAGACACTGTCACTGGTACGTCATTAATGTCAGTTTCACTTGAAGTTTCACTTGCACATATGTAAGTAACGTAATCATCATAACTCTTGAGTTTACGTTGTCTTTCTGACCTTCTTACAACTTCTGGCACTTCATAAGGCATAACATACTCACTATCACTGGAAGTCTCGATAGTCGTATCATACTGGCTCTCATCCCCCACTGAAACGGATAACCTTTCTGCATTTACTTGACTGTCATTTACTACTACATCAAGCTTATTCACGATATTCTCCATGATAACTACATCCCTACTAGTGATCACATCTTTACTGATTGGGTCATATAGCCTATAGCCTTTTACATGGTCACCAAAACCAACTAAATACATCTGCTTGGCTTTCTTGTCCCACTTGCTTCGTTTTTGTATGGGTATGTGTACCATAACTTTACTTCCAAAAATACGAATATTGTTTACATCTGGTTTCTTGCCTGACCATACTTCTACTGGTGTTTTGTTATCAAGCCCTGTAACCACTGACCTATTACGTAAGTATACTGCAGTATTTACAGCTTCAGCCCAAAACAACTTGTCAAATTCAGCATCACAAAGTAAACATCTTGCTTTTTCTACTATGGTACGATTCATACGCTCCAACATACCATTTTGTTCAGGAGTATATGGATTGCTCTTCTGGTGTACTATGCCATTTTTGATTAAAAAATTCTCAAAAATTGTACTGCAAAATTCTCCACCATTATCTGTTCTAAGAACTTTAATCTGCCTACCTTTCTGGTTTTCTGCAAAGTTTTTAAAGTCTTTAAATCGTTCGAAGGCCTCATCCTTACTTTTTAAAAATTATACGAAGGTCATTCTGCTAAAATCATCTTCTAGTAGTAAGAAATATCTTGAACCTCCTAAGGATGTAACTTCCATTGGTCCACTCAAATCTCCATGCACTATTTCTAGCAACTCAGTTGCTCTACTACCTTTGTTCTTGAAGGATAATCGTGTTTGTTTTCCTTCACAGCATACTACACATGCTTCATTACTATCAATTTTGCCTTTACAATTTAAACCATTAACAATACCATTGTTCATTAAATTCAGGTCTTTATAATTAAGATGACCAAAACGCCGATGCCACGTTTCACCTGTTACTGCCATTGCTGCCAATAAATCATGTTCTGATTTGTCGAAGACTAGTCTATACACATTATTCAGCAAATTTGCCCTTGCCACTAATTCATCCTGACGATTGTAAATTTCACAACCAGTCTTCCCAAAAAACACTTTGTTGCCATTTTTTATCAGCTGGCTAACAGACAATAAATTCGTAGTCAATTCTGGGACATATAAAACCTTGTTAATCACCACATCATGTCTTTTTCTGTCAACAATTGTAGTTATTTCTATGTCACCTTCACAAAGTACAGCAATTTTGGTCTTATTTGCAACCATTATTTCCTTTAATTCAGGTTCCTGCTGGACATTCTTCAGCCAGTCCTTTCTAGCAGTCAGATGAACACTCGCACCTGAATCTATGTACCAATCTATATTTTTAAAATCACCATTTAAGAATACGGCACTAAATGCATTCGTCGATTTCTTGTCATTATACTGCGATCGTGAACCCTTATTTTTTGTAATTTCAGGGCATTGACTCATAAAATGACCCGGTTGCTTACATTTGAAACACAAGTTATTTCTGACGTTTTGTCGGTTGACATCTCGATTGTCACTGACATTGACATTACCGGTGTTGACGTTTCTGTTTTTCTTCTTGAAATCTGCTTTACCTACAAAAGCTCCGCCTCCAGATCTTCTTCTTTCGCTATCCATTTTCATATCGAGCAGCTTTGTCTTTATGACATCCGTTTTGATGGAGATCCCTGAATGTTCGATTGCCATAATCATGGGAGAAAACTTCTCTGGCAAACCTGCTAACAAGAGAGAACCAATCCACTCATCATCAATGTTGAATCCTGTACGACGTAACTTTTGAGAAGTTTCAACAACTTGGTTAACGTAGGATTCCATGGATTCACAATTTTCCAAGCGTAACGATATCAAGGCACGAAGTAGACCTATTTTTCTTGTAAACCCTTTGTCGTCAAATAGGTTTTTCAGCATAGACCATAAATCTTTTGGCGTCTTCGCTTCTTTGATATGCACGTACAGCGAGGCATCTATAGTTAGGACTAACTTGGCTTTGGCTTTTGCCAATTTATCTTCATCCCGCTCTGTACCGTCGATGCACTTCGACAAACCATCTAGTACTAGAAAATTTTCCACGGCGAACGCCCAGTCGTCGTAGTTTTCTCTGCCCAATAACTTTGGCACACTAGACATGTAATTTACCGCCATTCTAAACCCGTACTACAAAATTACTACTTTTATCGATCTCAGCGTGGGTCTGGGCCCATAACCTGTTGAGAAGAAAAAATAAAACGCTATTTTGTTGAGTTTTTTGGAATGACTAACTTTTTGTTTATTCAACAAATTCAATGATTGCTAGATACAAAAACAACAATAATTAGTACCAGTACATTTTTGAAATACATCCAACACAGGTATATTCCAATTTTCTTTTAATGTGATGTATACCAGGTTAGACCCTTCAAATTACTATCCAAGAAAGTATTGTGAAGTACTCACAGCTGCAGGGACGGACTAGCTCTGACACTCATGACCCCATTTTTTTTACGCCCTGTATGATAAGAACTTTGGACCACGTTTTTTACATACCTTTAACCATTGACTAAAAATTAAGTACTCTTCATTCATGTCGTTAATCCTAACCGTTTTCGAAAAAAACGTCACTTTATTTACACTGTTAGTCCCCTAACTTCTGTCGGGTTGAATATGAAAAAGAGGAATTTTTCCCTGTCGCCAACATAGTCTCAATAAAACGTTAAAATTTAACAGCCTAGTTAAAAACTTCGTAAGAGGGTTCAACATGGGCCCCGTCTTATACACTCGCGGACACGACGAACTGAGGACTGCTGTACCCGCCACAATAACCCAGCATTGTTCCTTATTTGATCACAATGAAACGTGATTCTCCGTAGAAGTTCCTCCCTACTATCGACGGGAGTAGAATACACCAAGGTTTTGAGTTGTCCCCACAAGTAAAAATCCAACGGCGTTAGGTTGGGAGATCGAGGAGGCCTGATAATAGGTCCTCCCCTACCTATCCAACGGTTTGGATAGACGTTATTCAGGTGCTCCTGCACAGCAACGCTGAAATGAGGTGGTGTTCCTTCGTGCATGTAGTACACGTTTCGGCGGATTTCAAGTAGTAAGTGCTCTACTAAATCATGAAAAGCGTTCTGGAGGAATTCCAAATAAAGTTGTCCTTTCAGTCGTACCGGCAATACGAATGGTCCAATCAAAAAATTGCCAATGATTCCTGCCCAGACATTAATTGATTGGAACCGATGTTGACGATGCGAAACAATAGTTGCATGAGGATTTTCATCAGCCCATACATGTGAGTTGTGTAAATTCATGCTTCGTCCGTGAAGAGAATCTTCTGGCTTCCAAAGCATTGCAAGATGCAAGACCATACATCAGATGCATATCTGCATACTCAATAAACGTGTTATTTCGATTTATTTCACAATTAATTTCACCACGAAATCAGCGATGTGAAAGTTGACAAGTTCTAAAATGCAGGATGTTTATTTCTTTCCTACCTAGTAACGTTTGCAACAACAATACTTTGTTTTTGGGGCCGATAAAATAAAACGCACATTTTTTGCGAACCTAGGTCGAATTGCAATTCACAGAATTAGACGTATCTGTTATCGAAATACGCCAAATACATGATGTAAATAATATGACGTTTTTTCGAAAACGGTTAGGATTAACGACATGAATGAAGAGTACTTAATTTTTAGTCAATAGTTAAAGGTATGTAAAAAACGTGGTCCAAAGTTCTTATCATACAATGGGGTCATGAGTGTCACAGGTAGTCCGTCCCTGCAGCTGTGAGTACTTCACAATACTTTCTTGGATAGTAATTTGAAGGGTCTGACCTGGTATACATCATATTAAAAAAAAATTGGAATATACCTGGTGGTTCAATAATTATGTGTAAAAAACTTGATTTCATTGGAGCTCTTTGGGAGCCCATATCTCCGAAGAGGAGGGCTATACGAAAAAAGTTTATATGAACTTGTAGTACTCTTTTCACGTGTTTTTTTCATATCCGGGAGATTTCCCACATTTTCCCGGACACCCTGTAGTGTAATAAAAGAATTTTTACCTTATAATGTACTTACTGAAAACTCTAAATGTAAGGGAATGTTTTTTTTCTGAGACAATAGACAATCCACCTAGACTTTCAGTCTTAGTACTGTACTGGTTGATTCTGTTTCGGGTTACTTGTTTGTAAGGTATTATGTTGGCTATCAAATTCAAAATCACAAACCTACTATTACAATATACTTGTTTGTTATCTGTCAGGTCTTATTCATTAGCCCAGAAATTTGGTAGTTTACCCGAAACACTTCCAACTTCACCTTGATCAGCATTATCAGTCATGGTGTTCTTTCTTTTCGGGGTCACCAATTATTACAATGAGAAAACTTTGGCATATTTTAAAAATTGATTTTTTTTTTCTTTACATTTACCAAATTCAAAATCAAAAACTTACAATGACAATACATTTGTTTGTTATCTGCCAAGTCATCTCTTTTGTTTTTTATAGCCAACCCAATATCTTACAAACAGGTAAACCGAAACAATCAACCAGCACCAGTACAGTACCAACGTACCGTGGGCATGTAAAGCATGCGCGGCCCTTGAGATTTATTTTACAGGTGGGTCAAAATTTGTGGGCAACTAGTGATATCAACGCAACGAGCAAAATGCACTTTTTTAATTAAGGAAGGGTTTAATAATGCAATCAGTTTTGCCAAGAAATTATTTATCGACTAACAAATTAACACCGCAATAAACATAAAATACTAAAATTGCATTTTTGCTGTTAAGTACTTTTTATAACATGCAAACAGTTTCTTGCACCGTTCAAGCCATTGTTAACACAATGAGTCTTGTGCACTTAAGGTATGACGAAATTAACAAATTTTCGAATAGGCAAAGGAAAGATTACCTTTGGAGCACTTCAAAAAAATCGATGGATGTTCCAGTTTTTCCAAGAAAATAGCCTAAAAATAAAAATTTGGAACGTAGCACAGCACGAATTTTTACATGTAGACGGACGACACACAACACCAAAAATATGTTATAATCATCGCTAAGGATATGTATCACATATACAAAGATTGAGAATTCACCGAAACTTAACATTTTTAAAATTTTTAGTATTCTATCTATATTTTGTGGTTATGTACGCAAAGAATTTTGACACACACACACATCGGTTAAACTAGAGCGCATGCCCGCCACTTTAAATCGATAGACGGGTCTGATGCTGCGTTGCCAAGTTATTGTCAAAGTCGTAATTACTGTAGGTTTTACATGTTTTATAGGCACAGTTACAATTATTATTATTATTATTAGTAATGACCTAAATATCTTAAAATAAAATTAGATAAGCTTATATTAAATGTATAAATGTATTGCAAATATTGTTATAATAATAAATTGGTCAGATTTAAATTAATAAGTCAGAACTTGCGACAACCGGGGTGGCAGCGTTGACGGCCACGCGCCCCCGAAAGCGATATTATTGGTGGGCCGTCGACAAATTTTGTCTCTTTTTAATTTCCTAAAGCGCGCATGTTTGTTTCTCTCTTAGCTTTAGTGTATTTGTCCATATGTCCTCCTAATGAGAAAAGGGTGTACTATTTAAAGCAAAACCCTGTGAATTATTTACTTCAATTTACTATGTCTTCATATAAGTAAATTGACCATTTGAGGCGTAAGCGTAACCACACGTAACGAAAGAAAAACCAATAAATATTCAACCGTTGACACTTTATACCTCCATTTTCCTTTTTGGAGTTTATTGTTTTACCTGAACATGGATAAGTCCACTATCCATTATCCAGGGTGTCTCATGTCACCATAATATAAACGAACTACGTGAGAAACATCCGGACATCAAGGACTGCGTTAAGCTACGTGCAAACGTCAAGAATTTAACACGCTAGTTATATATCATAGGCCATAGGCGCGTCTCGAATGTTAAAAGAGAAAATCCAATATGAAAATATTAAATTACAATGTTGTCAGGGTATAACTGATCAGCTGGTATGTATTGGAGTCGGGATTTACAAAACTTGTATTAAAATCCTCCACAATTCCTTCGAATTATCTGACTAATCGACCTAATGGCATAAACACATGCAGTTAATCCACAGGGTCACGTGTGACCTCAGAGATGTAAGTGTGACCTAATTAGGTCGACAGGACGCGTTGTCTATGACTCTGTAAGTGTGTATTGTTGATTTCCCAGTCGTGTCTCCAGTATTTGTATTACATTCTAAGAGGGTCCTTGTCAGCAGCGGCAGCTCCCATTTTAAGACAGTAATTAATGCAAACGGGACTAAAATGAAATTTCAAGTTGATTCGGATGAAACAGTAAGTGTTAACTTGGCACGATGTTTTATTAAGAACAGGGAAATATTTTCATTTCAACAGGTTACCATTAGTCGTGTTTTAATTTAAATACACAAAATGATAAAATCAAGCTACATGTTAGGCGATACTTCCGTAATAGTTTACAAATCTATCAGCTTTAGATAGGGGTTGTCAAAAATATAAATTAGATATGTAAAAAATGAGAATTAGTTCTCTAAACCACCTGAAGATGCCTTATACTATAAGGATTTGAACAAATAATGTTAAAACAGCTATTCTCCGGGCTATATGCCCCTCAGGGCGCTGGATTACATATCAAAATTTGCCGTATTTTGACTAACACTGTTAGACAACAAAATACTTAGTTTGACTGCAAGAAACTACCAGGAAGAAGGAAGCTTTTTCTTTAGTTAGGAGTCGTTACCTGCAGACCGGTGTCGAACTATTTAGTTCTCGTCAGTACAGGATAAATGAACATACCTACTTTCCGAAAAAGCAAATCCTTAAAGCTAACCATGTCGAACTGCATAAGCAGTATGACGCAGGCAGCGCCATCCATTAGCAGTTTCAAGCAGTCGGAGTAGAATTTACCGTGAGGTAAAATATTTCAACAATGAATGAAATCTACTTACTTGCCAGTAGTAGACTTCGCGAAGGGTTTTTAACAAAGCCGCGCACACCGACCAGAATTCAGTCGCGCAACAAACCGTGATGTGGGAAGATCTGTGTTGTGCTCTTAGCGGTAATTATGGCAATTCACCAGTTACTGGAAGATTGGCGAAATCGAAGGTACGTATCATTTATTTCTGCATTATTTCAGTTCATATTATATGTGATAGAGCTAAAATTAGTATACGGACAGTAAAATCAAAGATTATCGAACCAATTATTGTATTATTTCAGTCCTTTTAAGAACGTAGGACACAAAAAATTAAAAACTTTTCTCAAAGAACGTTACTATGGTTTTTATTAGGCAGTATACTTGTTGTTTAAGCGTTTATCACTTTCCCGTATAAAGCACGAGGTTGTAAAAATGGCGTCCGTCTTTTAGGGTCCATCGTGATAAAATAATTACTTTATAAAAAGTTCTGTTGTCCTTAAAACTAAAACCAGTTACTTGTTTGAAGATCCGCCTTGTGCTTAAAATAAAAGACTTATTTCTTAGTTAAAGTTTATAAATCTTTGTTTAAGGCTTTCCCTCTTTTGTAATAAAGACCGTGATGTTTGTTAAATACACTGATCTATCTAAACAGGCTGTCAGAGTCTGCTTGCACACAATTATTAGTGTAATTAACAAAAATCAATTAAGTAATCAAAATCATTTAATAGTAATAGTAATAAATAATTGCAATTATACTAAATTAAATTATTTGATTATTTATTTACATCATGATTTATAATTAGTAAGATTTTTATCAAAATCCTAGATATTTTACTTGCGCCAGATATTAAGTTAAGCCAAATTGCACTGTGGTGCGTATAAAATTATCGTGTAACAACTAATTAATATTTTTAGAACAAAGCAGATGAGTCGAAGCTGTTTGTCTATTTAATAGAGGAGCAGATTACTTTGCTAACGTCTGGGAACTTTTCAGATATCATTAGATTAAAGATTGGTATCGATAATTTGAAAAAAGATGTAAACATAAAAATACTGTTCTTTCTGTTTAAATTGGTTATTTTGTCACCTTATAGTTATAGTAATCACATTTTCAGATTTTTATAATAAATTCTTATACATCAAATTAACAGTCTATAAGTTTTAGGGGGCTGGAACTTCGACTGTGAATTATTCATATCTGCTTTTTTTGTCCACTGGTGAACCTTCTTGAAGGTGACTCGTGCAACTGGAGCGAAACGTTTGAAAATTTCTACATTCGGACCAAAGTACCAATCGTTTAAATCAAATCCGAGGCGGTCTTAAACGAAGAAACCCAAGATCTATCACCAAATATAATTTAGTTTCAATTATGAACTTTACAATAATTTTGCTTGAAAAGAATTTTATTTGCCTTAAAGCATGATGCTTTTAAAGCAAGAAACCACGATTTTCATAAAAAATAAAAAAACTTCAACTACGAGAGAGTTATTTTATTTAAATTTCTGTATTAAAAATTGAAGATACTCAAAAAATGTACTCTTTAATTAAGAACCTAAACTCTCAAGAGAATAAATTATTATTTTCAATTATTATTTTCAATTATGTCTATTGATTCCTTAGGCTAAGAAAATTGAAAAATCTTGTATTTTGGAAAGAGACCGTTACTCTTAGGCCAAGCGCATATTTCATTTAGTCAGAATCATATAATGGTTCGATAACAAGAAAATAAATACATTTTTTTAAGAGAATATTCATTTAGCCCCATTCAAAGTCGCAGTTTTATTGAGTAAAATGCAAATGCGTTTCAACCAAGGTATCTTTTATTCAGTGAATCTTTTAGATTCCACTTGGTAACCACACCTAAATCAATGTTTTTTATCTTTAATACCCCCTGCCAAGGTCAGAATATTTTTAAAGCTTTCTGCAAAATCTTAGTTGAATTAACTTTTATATCAATGTAATTTCCCGCCGTCTCTCTTTTTTTTTCACTCAGAAAACCACTTTTTTAGTACTTACGCTTGACAACTTATTTAGGATGGTCGTTAACTCACTTCTTTAAAAACTTTGTTAAAAAGTTCTAATTAAAAATTAAACTGATTTTCAAAGTTCTCCTCTCTTTTCTCCCGGTGCTTGAGAAAAAAACCTTTACAAATTTTGTTTACTGCTTAATTATTTATTTAAAAAGAAATAATAAATTTTAATTTATAATTTTGAATATTTTTGGTATAACGACATCAACAGATTGCCAATTAACGGAAGTTTTTTTCCTGTTCATACGTTAGATTAAAGATTATTAGTATTAGTAGGGTTCGTAAATAAAAGTGCCAGACCAAAAGCGCCGGATGTGTCGACATGCTTTGCGGTGGAAACAGGCTACCAGACGTTCGTAGAAGTCACCTGCTGTCGCAGAATATTCTGAAGTTTATTTTTACTTTTCCGAATCTAAAATATGACGGGTCTCATGTGTGGTGTTTGGTTTGCAATAGTGGCTTATTGTGTTGGAAACGATCACAGTGCCAAAAACATGTTAATAGTGCAAATCATAAATATATTAAAACTAATATCAGAACTTCCTATAAAATTTTGTCCTATGTCTATTTGCTACCGAGCCCCTAAATGGGGGTCCCAGAAGATGATTTTTGCTAAATATTTTCGAAACCTTTGCAGATGAAAATTTGAAATTTAGACATTTTGGTAAACTTTGTACGCTGAATAAAACTGTGGTCTTAAAAATGTCTGTATTTAGAAAATGTCGCCAGAAGTAGGGGACAGTGGGGTAAAAAAGGATCTAACTTTTTTTACGTTGACTTTTAAACCTTTTTATGTCAAGTTAGAAAAATCTGACATTTTTCGAAAAAAATGTTCTCTTAGTAAGACATGATTGGATGCGCCGCCGCGCCGTTTTCGAGATAAATTAATTTAAAAATTACCTTGCATCCGAAAAATTCAACAGCATAGGTACCTACTAATGGGTTCTTGATATTTGAGTTAATATTATTTTATCTAAATTTGAAACGTTTTTACGTATTTGAATTGCTTGTTTTATTGAAGAAATGAATTTCATACACAAATGTTAGTGTGCCCATAAAAGAAATCGTTGAGCATAGAGACGTACTGCTTCTTCAGCGTTACCCAAGGCTAACCCGTACGTTAAATGCATGTCTGCATACTCAATAAAACTGAAACGTAGCATAATGAAACATAGCATTATAAATAAACGTTCAGACTACAGAAACCCAGAAAATAGCAACATTTATTTATTTTAATTTATGACAAAATAATTAATTTATGACAGAAAAACACCTACTTGATTTAAATGAAAGTTTTGCAACTTGTTTCATTTTACAATTCTCTGTGTGCTACACTGGCTCAAAATGATGCCAAAGAATAATCAAAAATGAAAACTTATATTTATTTTGAAAGAAAATTGAACGATATAGTAAGATTTGTTGATCATAGTAAATAACATAAATAAGTGTTTGTTCAAATGTAAAGTTATTTTTAAACTGATTTATCTCGAAAACTGGGCATCAATCATGCCCTACTAAGAGTACCATTTTTTCGTAGAAAATATAAAATTTTTATCTACAAAGGTTGCGAAATTTGATAATTAGTGATCAGACAGATGTTGCCCTTAAAGATGTCTTGTAAATGACGGAAAATTAAAAAGAGAAAAAAAGTTTTAATGCCATTACACCTAGAATTATGGGGTAATTTAAATTGATAATAAACAATAACCCGATTTTTTAAATAACACAGGTCAACATGGTTTTGTTCTAAGAAAGTGAAGTGTCATTTCCGAAGTAATTCTTCATGTAGAATCCGAATCCGGGGTCCGAATTGCTCTATCACGTCAGGATTTTGAGATATCCTAACCTAAAATTTTTGGCTATATTTGGGGTTATGTAGCATCATCATATTCTTTTTTCTCAAAAAACAACCAATGGCACCTTAAAGTGTAAGTCTTCTTCTTTCAAATGCCGTTGAGTTTGCTGAAATAGCTTATGTCTGCATTGAGATATTTCATTTTGAAGTTTTCGAGTTTCGTCAATTTCGTTATTCTCAAAATTCACATGATTCTGTAGTCTTTGACGTCCAAATTCGACACTTATCTTTTTTTGGGTCGTAAAACTTGATGCACATTAAATTTTAGTTTTAAAGAACCTATTGTCGCAAAAAAAAACTTGATACAAATGTGAAAACTAAAAATTGAAGATAAGTGTCGAATTTGGACGTCAAAGACTACAGAATCATGTGAATTTTGAGAATAACGAAATTGATGAAACTCAAAAATTTCAAAACGGAATATCTCAATGCAGACATAAGCTATTTTAGCAAACTCAACGGCAGCTAATAGAACAAGACTTACACTTTAAGGTGCCCTTGGTTGTTTTTTGAGAAAAAAGAATATGATGATGCTACATAACTTCAAATATAGCCAAAAATCGCGATTATTGCACTTTTAGGTTAGGATATCTCAAGATCCTGACGTGATAGAGCAATTCGGACCCCGGATTCGGATTCTACATAAACAATTACTTCGGAAATGACCCTTCAGTTTCTTAGAACAATTCAAACATATTTTTTTGTAGACCTGTGTAATCGGTATTAGACGATTGCAAAAACCATTCAAAACGCGTTAAACACAATTTCCAACTTTTGTGGGATTCAGAATAAAACTTTTTCGAAAAATATATTACTTTCCACTAATTTATGGAACGTTTTGTTCGTGACGTTTTGAAGACTGAAAAATCCCTAGAATTTATAAAATAACGTAAAGAATAAAGAACGTGTAAAACTCTCCATTCAATTTATTCTTTCTCGGTATAAATTTTATATTTGAATACCCGAGCCGTGGCAACGTCATAGTTGAAAGATACTCTTTTCTGCGAAGTTGATCGCAGGAAAAGGAAACTTATGCAATTATCTAGTTCTCGGTTCTCGGCGTTATTTTACCGAACCGAACAAAAAGAATCGGAACTCTTGAATATACAGATTTACTGTGGAATGTGTGGTAGGCCTTCTATAGAAACAAATAACGTAAACTTCCAGATTTACTACCCTTAAAAGACCAGTCTAATTTGACAATCAACGTTCTAAACTCACAAGTATATAAGAATAAGACAACTAAGTTTTGTACTATAAACTTATTTCTGATTGTGAGTGTTTTTGCAACTTTATAAACAAAAAGCCAATTAAACTATGTATTTTCCACTTCTTCCAACTTATACACTCTCTATGTTGCCCAAATAAGACCTAACCTAGAGTACTGCTCCCACATCTGGGCAGCGGCATCACCTCTGACACTTAACATCCTTGATTCTATCATTCCATTCGACTCATCAATGACCCAGTCCTCTCAAGAAAACTCCCTTCTCTGGCTCATCGCCGTGCTGTTGGGGATTTATCCCTGTTCTACCGGTACTTCCACGGATTTTGCTCTGAAGAACTAACCGGTATTATCCCCCCCTTGACTGTTCCTAACAGAATAACAAGAGGCGCGTTACGTATGCATCACATCATACTGTTCAGCTACAAAAGCCTAGAACAGACCAGTTCTCTCGCTGATTCATACCTAGGGTCTCCAGATTATGGAATAAATTGCCTGCAGATTTTTTCCCTTCCCGTCCCTGTATACTACGGGTCTTTTTAGATTTTTTCCATACGGTTTTTAGTTTATTAATGTGCAGATCTTTACTACACCAAAGTGTTTTTTTTTCAACATTCAGTAAACGTCTTTCCGTGGGATACGCTGTAGAATTAATTTCATATCACCAACAATTTCCAAGATAATCATTTGAAAACCAAGCAAATCGCAGACATAATAGAATAACTCTTCTTTCTTTTGACGCCTTTATAACAATAACACGATAAAAAATCATCAACTAGAAGATCTTTTAAGCAAGAATCATGTGTTTAAACTTTTTAGTGAATCCAGTGGAAAATATCGTAATATTGGCGAGGCTTCTTATCGTAAACAAATTGTCGTTTTATCTATCACAAAATGCTACGGCCTATCGCAACATATAAGGTTTTCTATAACTATAATCTTTAAGAAAATTGCCCTGAAACTGAGAAAACAATTTAATGTTTTGGTGGGAGATTTTCGTATACACATAATCATTTTCTATTTGAAACGTAATTTGTTTGCAAGGAAAACAATAATATAGTTCTCTTTTGTTTTAAGTAAAGTTATACCTACTAGGTTGTAATGCGATATAAATCTTGCAGAAAAAAGAAACAAAAAAAAATTATCGCTTTACTTATCACAAAATTGTGCAGCCTATTGCAAAGTATCAGGTTTTCTATGACTGTGTAACCTTTAAAAGAATTGTACTGGAACTGAGTAAATAATTTAAGTTTATGTTAGGAAATTTTTGAATACTATGTACTTGTTTAACCCGAACAGAAAATCATTTTCTATTTGAAAATTACTTTGTTTGCGTTGTTTGTTATTTTTTATTACAGACATATTTTTGTCGGCATAAAATGTTACAATGGCATCTAATTATCTGCAAAATGGTTTTAATAACAGGCTTTTGTCACTAAGCCACTGTAATTTTACTATACTGGGTCGGGATTACTGTCTTACAAAGTTTAATAATATCACTACAAAGTTTGTCAATTATTTTAATGATCAAAGTTAAATGAAAACACTAATTAGACTTGTTGTTTGGTCGTATAATCGTAATACTCCACAATATATTATGTAAGGTAATTACGAAAATATAACCGAAGTTTTAAGGGCTAATATTTAATGTTAATACAATTCTTCATGGTTTTTGCATACAATATTATGACATTGGCTCTGCTTACATACAAATCACAAATTATTACTTTGCTGTTTCAAGTTAAAATGTGATTATCGATTTTTTCTTCTGTTTGAATTAAGCACCTTAAGTTTGACTGTTTTCAGGTTTTAAACAATTCAAGAGCAGTACTCAACGCCTATTTCTACCCACCAGTTTAGTTTTTTGACATTGTGCTTGCTTACTTATTTGCTCAAGAAACAATGACTTTCCAGTCTAGTCGCATAAAAAAAGGAATATGTTGTACGTTCTCTTTAAAACCGAGCACCACAAAAATTCGACAGACCAGACGTATAGAATATAGAATTATGTACCCTTTTCATATGTCTACCCTAGATTTGTTATATTTTTTAGTAACTAACCGAGCAACAACAATCTTAAAAAAATATTAGTATTAGGTGCTGAATTTTGCTTTTACAAGTAAAGACAACTAACCGATGTAATCAAGGATTAACACGAAATTCATTAAAAAGGTCAAAGACTTAGTATTTGTTTACAATTAAATTTTCTAGTTGATTAATTTTGGTTTCCACAAGATTTGCTTGTGTCATTGTTAATAAGTAGTCACCATAAACACTACCAACCAGATTCTCCAACGCTAGTCCGGTCTAATTTGACAACCAAAAGTTTTAAACTGACAGGTGTAAGAATAAGACAACTAAGTTTTATACTCAGAATTTATTTCTAAACTTTTTCGCAAATTTATGAAGAAAATGGAAGTTTTAGTACGTACTTTCGACAAAAATAGAACTAAATTCGTTACAGAAACTCGTTCCAAGATGAAAATCATTTGGAAACCAAGAAAATCGTTGAAATATCAGAATAATTCATAAGTTTCAAATGACGACTTATTTGAAATGACAGGACAAAAACCTGTCAAAACGTAACTGATCAACTACAAGATATTAATTTAAACCAGTACTAAATCTTAAAACTTCTTAGTGAATCTGAACGTACAAGTTTTAAGGCTGCCCACTTGAATGCCACACCAGTGGCAGCGTATATAAGTAATATAGTACGAAACATAATCATCTTGCTTTTGCACTAGTCACTTCAAACCTTTGATTGTCAGATTAGACTAGTTTTAAAAACAGGGAAGCCGCCCGTAAATTTCTTTTTTAAAAATTAACCTGTTTAGCTACCAAATGAAATCCGTTTACCACCGACAGCCCATTCTAATAATTACACTCTCATAAACTGTAATGTCCGAAACATACATGCAGAGGAAATAGATTTCATCGCTTATAATGTAACGAAGCCGTTGCAGCGGGCATTCGGGTTCCGGTGCAATCGGAAGTCCGTTGTTGTGTTCCTGCTGCTGGTGTTCGGTTGTGATCATAAATTATAGATACGTATTATATACTGTTATTTTCAGGAAGAGCTTGTAATTTATACCCAGTGCAGGCCCGCAGCTAAGGGGGGCCCACTCTGCCCACTCTGAAAGAAAAAGTTGTCCACTTTAGAAAATCATTGAAATCATTGTCCTGCTTACTAGAAAAATATTACATCATAAAAATATGTATATAATAATAATATGTAAATAAGTTTGGTCCCCCTCAAATTTTAGTTGCACCCGCTGAAATCAAAACCTGGCTACATGCCTGAACCAGCGTGGTTAGGAAGTTAGGAGTATACGAAGTTTTTAAATCTACTTAAAAGTCCCATTCAGCAGGAACTACTTACTACTATTTTTTTTGAGTAAAGAAAGTATTGCTGTAAATAGCCGTAAATGTCTATTTTACGCCACAATACTAAGTTTATTCATATATTTTATTATATCATAAGTAGTATAATTTTACCGGAAAAACTTTTGACTATTAACGAAAGTTGCTTAGCAATTTTACGAATGACATTGTTAATAAAATCGCGAACCGTAGGTGAGCGCTTTTGGATCAATGTAATGAGTGGAATTGCTGAACAAACCTAAACGAACATTTTTTGAGTTTCATCGTTAATTTCTCGTAAATTACATTTTCCAAGAGCCGTTACTTGAAAAAATTAATTTTCAAAAAGTGTTCTTCGAAAAAAATGTTCTCCGAAAAAATGTATTTTTAAAAAGTGCTTAAAGAAATTTGAGAAATTGGTTTTCGAAAAGTTGTGCTTACTCCAAATGAGCAGAAGGCATAAATAAAAAAATGCTAGAATTGTTACACTTTTATATTAATCAAACAATTATTGGTCCTCTCGCGTGTACTGTTTTTTTTTTTATTTTCAAAAAATATTTTTTTGATGTTAAATTAAGTAAATTTTGTCGAAAAACAGCTTTATCGAAAGATGGTTATTCGGAAACGGACATACAAAATTTTTTCGAATAAATTTTTTTGTCAAAAAATAATCTTTTAAAATTATATTTTCGGAAAACATAGTTTTTCAGAAATTAAATTATAAACTCTACTAGCGTAGAAAATGTCAATAAAAAAGACAAAAAAAAGATCCGGAACTAACATCAATGAATCGTGTTTCTGTTTGGTCGAGTTAGTTTCCTTGTGCCTGATACGTTACTTTGTAGTAAATTACTTCTTCAAACACGCGTTTTTTTTTTAAAATCAGCATTCGAATTTTTTTCGAAACAATGAAAAATGTACTTTCAAAAAACATATTTTCTTTTAAAAAAATGTAGTTTCGAGAAGTACTCTTTAAAAAAATTTTAGTAGTTGATCTCCCAAAGAAAAATTTGGAAACCACCAGTTTTCGAATAACTGTAATATCAAAAAAGTTGTGTTTTCGAGAAAATATATTTTCGAAAAAACGTGCCTCCCTCTCAGCAAAAACCTGGATCTGCTACAGTGTCGCACGCGACCTTCCTCGTTTTTTTTTGTCTGCTTTTGTGTAACGCGAGGTAACGTTGCGCCCCCCCCCCCCCCCCTTCTAAATCCGCCCCTGACTCCTTTGAGGGTTTCAAAGCTCTTATTGGCCCAAAAAGTCGACAAAATTTTACCTTTCATAATTTCCTCGATGAAATACAGGTAAAACTTCGTTAATGCTAATTGGCTGTAAAAAATATGAGTGGAATAGTCAACTCCAAAAATATCTTACCTTTAGCACCAAAATGACAAATAGTCATCAATCCTGAAGTTCTTCCGACATTTTATATTTCTACATAAGTGATTTCTTCGATTTTTGTAGTATTTTTTGCTATTCTAGATGTAATGTAGCAATGTAGCACATGGCGATAAAACATTTGCCAAAATGTATCCCCTACAACCATTATCTACTAAAACTCTACTACTGATTTTCCTTTTACCAAAAATTATTTGGAAATCTACCACTCTATTAAATGTCTCGGTAGATATTAATTAGGAAATTCCAATTTCATTAAGCGACAAGGTTTTTCATAAAATAGTTTTCGATGTGGATAGTTTTAGCTGTGGCACTTTAAACAAGATAATAACTATATAATAGTCTAGTACAAGGCATAACTATTGAGTATAAAGTAAAAAAAAAAGAGGAAAGCATAATAACGTACTATTGTAAAAAGAATAACAATATTGATATTTGCGGTCAGATCCTACAATGCTAGTCCGGTCTAATTTGACAACCAAAAGGTTTAAACTGACAAGTGTAAGAATAAGACAACTTAGTTTATACTATGTCTTGGGCGTTGAGATCTTTCGCAGATTTATAAAGAAAAGGGCAATTTTAGTATGTACTTTCGACAATAATAGAACTAAATTCACTGGAGCAACCCGTTCCAAGATGAAAATCATTTGAAAACTAAGCAAATCACTGACATATCAGAATAGTTCATAAGTTATTAACAATGACACGACAAAAATCTGTCAAAAAATAACCGAACAGCTAAAAGATTTTAATTTAAGCCAGTACTAAATGTTAAATCTTCTTAGTGATTCTGAACGTTGATGTTTTTCTGGCGACTGCCTGTAGATTTACAATGCCTAGCCCCGTGCGATGCCACGTCTGATTATGAAAAGTAAAATCTGAATTATTGAATTGCCCACTCACTACACTTTTTAACTTTCAACAAGAAGATCTAACGTGGAGGAGGAGGAGGTTAGGACTTTTCGTTCGTCCGCCGGTCGAGCAACATGTGATCCGGGGAGGTTGGTTTTGGTGGCCAATCTTTCTCACGGGAAGTGCGCGAAAACGCGGGAAATCGTGGTTTTTTGTTCCCCGGGGAAGAAGGAAAGGTCCTGGTTGGGGATCGTGGTAAAAACGGGGAAGATTGGGCGGGAGTGATTCCTAAAACTTGACTAGATCCACCTGCGGACTGCATGGTCTATGGCGGCCAAGGAGGGGGACTTCCGGTTGGGTTTGTCAAGTTTCTGACAGAAAAAGGTTATATCCTGGTCCGGTTGACAGCCGTGCGGTACCTAACCTAGTAGAATGCGAGTGGAAGATAAAATTAAAAGAAAATTGGGAGTCTTCGGGGGTTTAGGTCCGACTATCCGGAGGCTCTGTTACGACACCCAAACTGGAGGACGTGTAATTTGCCTCGGAGGGTCGCCCGAGATAGCAGATAAGCGCCAGATCGCGTATTAGAAAATAATTGGCTGGATGCCGATCAGGCAAGAGGCCATGGAAATTGTCGAACAGAACAGAACGTGGAGGTAATCCGCCATTTTTACCAATTAAAATAACTGATATTTATTTAATTTATAAGCGCTTAACCTAATAATCTTAACATAATATCCGTCAAAACAAACCTGTGAGATACCGATCATTATTTTTAAAGCCACTTCCTTCCTTCTTATAAATAAATTGAGTCAAGTTATTAAGTTAACCTTTACCTGGTTACGTGACTTCATTGCCAATCAAACGTATCTCGATGTTAGAGAGCTGTTATGTTCAATGGAATATAGCGATACAACGCTAAAATTTAATATATAATATGTTGTAAGAAAAAGAAAAACGTCGTTTTCTAAAGGGATGTTCATTTGCATCTGAGTGGTTCTGCTCTTATTGAAGTTTTCTCAATAAACCCGAAAAGAGTCAAATTTTCACCGAGGCAAGAAATCAATACAATCAAACTAGCATAGTCCAAAAGTGCTTTTAACAACCGCACAAAAGATAAAGTGCTTTCCTGTTGTAATCAGTGGCGTGCCGTGCCTTTAAAGGCGGACGGGGTACAATGATTTGGGGGCGCCAAATTATTTTCCTTTTATTGGAGAGTATGTGGTCATAGTAGGCAGTGACTCCGTGGGGGCGCGAAGGCGCCGTTACGACAAGAGCGGTGGGGGGGGGGGGGTGCGCCCCTTAGCACCCTCGACGGCACGCCACTGGTTCCAACGGCAGTAAATCTTTCTGGTCACTTTGCCAAAAACATACGTCAAAACTGCAGAAGCACTTTTACTCCCCTGACAACGAAATTATCTCCACATCTAAAGGGAAAGCTGAACTATTTGCCAAACAATTCGCTGCCAATTCCACCCTTATTTCTCCTGCCAATTTCGCTCTTCTAACCGCTACGTCTGTACCCCACAAAATGCCCGACGTAATATGTAAGGTCAAACAAGTTCAAAAAATTCTTCGATCCCTTGACACCATAAAGTCCTCCGGTCTGGACGGCATACCAGCAATTGTTCTAAAAAAATGGGCTCCAGAACTTTTCCCATCTTAACTTGTCTTTTCCAGATGTCCTATGACAAGGGTATCTTCCCAGAAGACTGCTCGTATGCAGCCTGTTCCGAAGAAAGGTCCCAAGTCCCTTCCATCCAACTATAGACCTATCTCTATTCTCTCTGTTGTCAGCACAGTTATGGGGGAAGTGATCACCTTGCAAATTCGAAAATATCTAGAAAAACACAAAATCAACCATGTCAGACAGTACTGATGTCGTCACCAAAGATCCACAGGTGATTTCCGTACCTTTGTCACCCATAATATACTAATAATACAGGACCTAAAGGTAGTGGACACAATTTGGTACTTACATTTTGGCCATGTCACTAACAAATTTAACGGAACCTAAACAATAATGTAACTCTCTATTCTCTTTGAAATTTTGATGAATGTTTTATTAGCTGGGTCTCCTTAAAAAATAACATCTCAATTAAATGGATTTTACCTTATTGGGGACATTTAACATTTTATACTATCTAATAAACATGCACGAACTTTTATTATAAATTATTATTTATACGTAATGTCATGGTTATAAATTAATATGTATTACATTAATTCGATTTTCATGGCATGACACAAGAATCTTCAAGTCACGAATTTTCAATGGCATATACTAAATCCCTATATTTTAATGATCCCTTGAGATTTATTACAATTTTTTTTAATACATTACTATAAGTTAGGTTTGTTTTCCAGATAATAGATAGTATTAAAAATGTCTGAGAGAACATGCCACTAGAAAAAAATTTAATATCATAAATAGGGTTTATCGATATCAGTGAGTTCATTTCTATAATTGGAACAGCTTTTACAATATAACGTCTAGTCCAAACCTAATTATTTTTTTTCTGAAATAATTAATATTTTGGGGGGCCATAATTTGGCCGAAACAAATACCGAATCGTTTGTTCAAACATTTGTCTACAAATATGCCGTCCATACGTTGGCCCATGCAGCATTACCATGGGCCCCCGCAGGAGAGGAGAAGGGGGGCCGTGGCCCCTCCTGAGTTTGTGAGATTGCCACACTTTTTGTTGGACTTTTTGTTGGACTAATTGCCAGATATCTATTGTTTTTATAATAAATAATATTTCTTTTTATGATAAATGTTGTCTATTTTTCTGATGTTGGAACATCTTTATAAATTCACGTAAAAAAAGTTCAATTAGGATTAGGGATATTATTTAAACTCAGTCTTAACTCAATGCAACCGTCAACCAAATTACTATGAATTTTCTGCAGCCTGCATGTTTATTTTATGAAGAAGTTTTTAACATGTTTTTTTAGTGTTCCATGCTAAAATTAGCAAAACGGAATCACTTCGGTGTCGGTCTGTCCGTCTGTCCATCCATCCGCCCATCTGTCACAGGCGATTTTCTGCGAAACTATTCGACGTAAATATTTGAAATTTAGCACATATATAGAGCATGGTGGCTCAATTATACACGTGAAGTATAACAAGTTGGATTTTGATTTTGGAGGATAATTTTAGGGGTAAACTGGGAAAAGGAAAAAAATTCAAGGGCATCGTGTATAGTGTCAAATGAAAGTGTATTGAAGCCCGAATTCAACAATATATATGATGTATTTTCTATGCATTTTTTTAAATATTTTTCGGGAAAAACGCTTAAAAAATGCTCTCCCACACCCTCATCACCAAAAGAATCGTTCAGAAAAAAATCATGAGCATTGAGAATTAGGTGTAGATTGAACCAAAATCATCAGGATTGAAAAATTCTACCGCAATCAATTGTTATAAACAATTAAATTGTTTATTTTCTTATAACTGCTGAACCATTGGTTTTAGAGAAAAAGTTTTTCTCCAAAAAAAATTTCTCACGATGTAAGGAAGAACTTTTGGTCTTATACGTTTTTTAAAATTTTTAATTTGGCCCACTCGAAACGCTCCCCACTCAGCTCCGCGAATACACGATGTGATACGGCGTTGGTGCTGTCGGCGGCGGGTAGCGCGCCAGATGGGCGAGGATCGGGCGGCCGAGATTTGCTCAGGTTAAGTGACGGGCTGATGGCACGGAACATTAATTGTTCAAGTATAGCTTGCACTTGACCGAATTTTTTCTGTTTTTAAATATTAGTGTATTTGTATAAATCACAAATAAAATATTTAAAAATATATCAATTTTTTTTATTTTGCCTCCCTCCTGAGAAAACAGTCTGCGGGCGCCGATGAGCACTGCTAATTAAAAGTTACAAGATGGCAGACGTAGAAATTACTGCTGCGACGGCAATGGCTGCTCTAGGTGCCCTTAATTATTTATTAGAAGCGAATGTTGCAATTAACAAAAAGCTTAGCCGAAAGAGAAGATGGTGGGTGACATTGATACCTCTATTGTATTGGAAATTGGGATCCAAGAGTCATTAATTTAAAAATTTTGTATTATATTAAAAACCTGGAATCAATTTATTATATTTTTAATAATTTACCGTCGCCTTATCCTTATGATATTTATTTTTAGGGTCCCATATCGTTGGTTTTGCCTAATAAATTTCTAAGAACTTAAAACATTGTGTACTGACATGATGCACCAACGTGTCGATAGGGAATTGCTGATTGAAGGAAAAATGCAAACCGTGCCCTGCGTGAGTTATTTGGTGCGTGAAATCCACCTTCCAAGAGGACAATTTGGAATGTGGTTAGAAAATTCGCGCAAACTGGATCCGTAACTAACATCAGAACCCGTCAGCATGCTCGCAGGGGTCGTTCAGGAGAAAATATTGCAAAAAAGCATACCCAGAAGAACTGAGCCAAAATCCTGATTGGGCTTATGATGTTGGCCTTTATAATTTTTAGCTGGTAAAATTAATATATTTTTTATTTTGTTCTACAATATATTAGTTGGTAGTCCGGCTTAGACCTACGATTTAACCTCATAAGTACAGGAAAAATGACCTTAAACGAGCATATTTTAAAAAATTAGGAACATTGTTAGGCATGATGACGGCCTTCGATTAAAAATAATTTAAAACAATATACCTGTATTGATAAATGTGGGTAGGTAAGCCACGTCTTATTCGGACAAGTGGATACATTTGGTGTTTTGACAAACTATATTCTTTTTTTGGTAAAGGGAAGAAAGATTAGTACAGTGCAGGCTAAATCACTCCGTTAAACGTCATAAAAGCCTGATTTCGAAATATCAGTTGGTAGTTTAACAAGATTTCTGAAGTTCGCTGTAAAGCGTCTGAATGATTTAGTATAATCATTATACATTCAATAATCAGTAACACATTACTTCAATAGCCACATCAGTAGCAAACAAGCTTGGCTTCCTCTTTCGAGACAGAAAATACTTTTGCCCTTCCAAATTATACACTCTCTATGTTTTCCAAATAAATTTAAATATTAAAAGTAACGAGTTTTATCATATTATTTTTTTAAAGTCCCAACTTTTCTCTCTCATATCTTTAATCCAAGTACTAGTTTCTGCATATTCAACAACAATGACACATATGGACACATTTGTCAATGTATTTATTTAATGAAGGAATTATTCAACTCAAAATACATCTTGTTCAAGTGCAATTTTTAAATAATACGAACATTTAATTAAACTTAAAAGAATATGATATAATCTAAGCAATAAAATAAAGATGTATTTTAAATTAAATAATTGCTTCATTTAATAAAGACATCGACATACATGTTAATATGTAGAAACCAGTACTCTGGTTGAAGGTGTGAGGGAGAATAGTTGGGACTTTACAAAAATATAATGTGATAAAACTCGTTACCTTTAACATTTAAATTTTTGAATGAAATCTTGTACTTCGGGGTTTAATTTAAAACATATGTTATATTTTTTGATCTTTTGGTAAAAAAACGATAAACAAGGTATATTACACAAAATAAAGTTTTCGTATTTTTTATGCTTCCTGTATAAAAAATTTAGTTTTTCAAAAGGTGAATCTGAATTATTTTACAAGCAAAAACTTTTATTAGGAGTGACATTTTTACGTGTTTTGCAAAATTTGGTCTATTTGTCCTCTTCTAAACCCCATCAAAAAATATTTATACAAGAACACGTACGTATATACCTACATATAAAGTATAATCGATATTAAATTTTAGGCCCTTTGACAATAAATACGTATTCGTGTTAATTCAGTTATGGGCACGGATTATCAACAGGAATCACTGTAGTGAATTTACAAATGAAATTTTCGTTCCTGTGGAGCTTTCAATTTGCATTACGCTTCTGCTAATGTTTGTGTTTCGTAAAAATAAAACAGCAGCCGAAGTTCCTGCGAGCGTGTAAAAACGAAATGTTTTTAATTTGAATTTACGTATTTGTATTGGACGTTGCGCTATTCAGAGGCATATCGTAATTAAAGGGTTATAATTTTCACCAGGTGAATGTGCAGGAACCAAGTCTTTACAAGAAAATTCCCTTCTCTCGCTCATCGTCGCGCTGTTGGGGATGTATCGCTTTTCTAACACACATTCACAATATACCCTGAGACTAAATGCGATTAATACAGTTTTAAGACTGTGTAAATGCCTGCATCATTAAAATACCTTCAATAGTAAACTCTTTTAAGCTTGTACGCTTTGAAGTAAAGAAGGAAGTGACAGACAACTATGTTGAAGGCTGTCAATAGCATCTACTAATATACGATAATAATTTGCGTTTATAGTACGCAGATCTGCTTCGATTGTAGGGTTATTAAAGTGCTGTTGACTTTCTTTAATGCAGATGGCACTTTTTGGGTCGAACTTCGAAACTACAGATAGAACAGCTTGAAAATGTTGATTGCAATAAAATACAGCATTCAGCCAAGTTCCCGACCTTGTTAATACGGGCTGTGAGGGTTCGGTAATTCCGGGACACAACTGGTGAAATTTTTTAACCCGTTGTAGTTTGTAAAAACCTTTTTGGTGCTGGCAATTAGCTTGTCAACATGTGGATACTTGCTACGAATTATTTCGCTACTTGGTGAACAAGTAACAGTAATCAGGTTATATGCAGTAAATTAGGACACACAGTTTTAAGCCATCTCGCTGCTTTTACCGTATACGTAGCACCGTCTATAACTAACAGTACAAGATTGTTTGTATTAACGTCAAACTTTTTACCGTTTGCGTTGCTTTTTTCTAATCTTTTACTTGCAAGTACATATGGCTTTGTTGGTGAATTCGGTGTTAATATACGCACTGAAACATTTCCTACTTGGTTATTTTTGGTATCTGTACTTTCATTAACTGTTATCCAAAGTTTTTTGTTGTGTAATGAGGACCTAATGGTTGTTTCCATTTGTTCTTTGACAGGAGGAAAAGCGTACCGTAATTGCGGGTCGGTAGGGGGCACTTACGCACATACCTTTTTCAAAAATATCGCAAATGTGTGTTTTGAAGCACGTAAAAAGGAATATTGCAACAGTTTAATACCCAATATTAGATCATATATGAAGCCCCAATAAGGCATCTGCAGCTGCCGATGCCGGTTTAACACATGCTTTTTCACTCTGAATATGTTGTCTGCAATTAAAGGAACTCCAATCCACGGAGCAAGTGTCACAAACAGAACATTTTATTTCTTTTCCATTATACTTTAGGTCCGGAAAGAGACATAAAAATTTTTGAACTTTGTACCCAAACGGCAAAAGCGACGAGGTCTCGGCATCGCCATGGCCATGCTAAACGCGAATGTATCCGATAAGCAGCCCGCCGTGATACCAGTGCTTGCTACTGCGCAACTGACTCTAGCCGCTCTGCCGGCTTGTCGTCGACGTCGTCCAGCCCTGGAGTTACCTACGTTTGCAAGGCTTTAGTAATAGTGGGTAATAATTATAATCACAGATAAATGAAATGGATATCAATATACAGAGTTATTCGTATTAACCGTATTAAAATGCTTTTGAGTAAACGGCGCGGCGATGCCGAAATCAATTAATTTTCTAAATTCTAATCTGCATTAATAAATACCCCGTATTTGTTCTCCTCCCTAAACGGGTTCCGATTTATATATTTGGCGTTAGTTCAATTCCCCGGCCATATCCTAAATTTAATTAACCTGCTAATCGTGTAGGTAGATATCTCTGAACGTCTTTATTCCATGAGATCAAAGCATTCAATTATTTATCTGCCAAGTTTTCAGTTATTCGGTTGTAGCGTAGCAATTTATTAAATATACATCCTGCAATCAACTAGGAAAAATTTAATATTTATAAGGAAATTAATTTTATATGCGAAATATTGATTTCGAGGAAAAACGAACTCGAGGGGAGCTGTATTAGAGGATTTAATATTGTTTTTTTCATCTCTGCTTAAATCTTGGCAATTTAAACCATAATTTATATTCCTACGATGGGCTTGTAATAGAAAGTACAGGTTAACAAGTATCAAAATTCTGAACTAAATTTTGAAGAAAAAGTAACATAACAAAAAAAGGAATCGATAAATTTTGTAAAGAGCATATTATGTCAGTTGGAGAAAATCACAATGTCCGAGAGTGCGCTGTTGTTCTTTCTCCTACACACGCATAATGTACGAACCATAACAAAAGGCTTGTCATGAAAGAACGAGTGCGTCTTCTCTTGCTGAAGGCCAATGGTTTTACCTAAGAAATGTAAGCAAATCGGATATTTCTTACTACCAGGCCATTAAAGAAGCCTGATATGTCTTATATATGTATTTAAGTGTGCATTACCAGTTCTCGTTAATAATTAATCTTATATTTTCAAAAATGGCTATCTTGTTCTCAAAATAATTTTGTGAATATACACAAACTTTCCTTTTGCGTGGGAAAAAGTCAATGATACATTAGAGGTATTAAGACTACACATAAAAAAGGCATGTACAAAACAACGTGCGTCATACGATTCAACCCTCATTACTTGATCATTCGGAACATAAATAAATTTATTTTCAATAAATCAATGTTTTTGTAGCTTGAGCTACTTAAGTTTTTTTATATATACAAACAATTTGTATTGCAGCATTCAGAAACATTGACATACGTACAAATCTGACACAGACATTTTAAAAATTAAGGTTTATATTAAATCACAGGACCTCATGCTCAATTTTTCTACCTTCATAAAAATCCACTAGACATCTCAAAACCTTTGAACACCAACATAAAAACCCTGCACGAATTATAACAGATTAGTCCAGACCCCTCACCTGACACCAAGTCGAGTGATATGATTGTGGGGGATTATGATTCAGATTATAAAATACCATATCCTTCTCGGTGTAGCGTTCTCTCTGTCTGGCGAAACACATCAAAAAGGCTATCTAAAATACCATTTATGTGTCAAAAAACTAAAAATTTAAAATAAAAGTAAACTTATTAAAAAAACGTAATCAGGCAAAAGTAAAACTAAAACTGCAACAGTCGGCAACAGCGTGACCCGCTCCCCGCAGCAGTAGAAATTTAAATTATGAATAACATATTACCGATACAAATAATAAGTAACGAGGGAATATCGGTTTTCAGAATCTGCTACGCTGCGAATTTCGATTATGAAAATAATTCATAACCTAATTTTTTTAATTTAAAAAAAAATGATTTTACCCATCACTAAAGGAAGAGGTATGTATTTTTTTATTGCATAAATCGTTTAAGGAAGTCCTTATTTTGAAGAAAACTACAAGACTAAATATTTAACTAAAAAAAAATTACTACGTGTTGGTACAATATTAGAATTTAAAAAGCGCAGCCATTTACTCTTAGTGCCAAGTGAGATAAGTAAAAAATGAGTATCAATCTACATGTTACCGTAAAGCTTAACCTAGGGATGCTACATACAAACGTATATGAATCGACAAATTCTGTTATAGTCCGAAAGCAAGTGAGCATTTTCTCGTACGATTGTCTCTATATTAAGGCGGCATTTTCCACGTGCTATCCATGCTGGCCAACTTAATTTAATTGTAGTACAATTTTTTGCTTTATTTTTCGTTTGTATGAATATTGTAACAATATTAACCGGAGATTCATATGATATAGGTATTTATTAACGTATTAATAAAAGTTTCAAGATATTTTATGATTTATTTTAAGAAAATAGTATGCAACAAGAATATTGAGGTCCTAGTGACAGAAAAATGTCACCCACATAGATCTTTTAACATATTAATCTTCTGAATGAAATCAATAAACAAGTTGAAACTTTAAATAGTTGACTGAAAATTGCTCGCAGGATATGAATCTATACTTAATATACTTATAATGGTATTCTCTCCTCACGGAGCCACACGACATCAACACAACATGTAGGCGACACAATAAATAAAAATGTCTCCGACAGACTTATTCACACACGACATAATATATGCGATGTTTATCGCCAACGCAAGACATTTTCCAGTTTTTACAGAAGTTTTTAATTTTTGTGTCCTACGTTCTTAAAAGGACTGAAATAACAGAGTAATTGGGTCGATAATTTTTGATTTTATTGTCCGTATACTAGTTTTAGCTCTATCATCGCGATTTCGCCACCAAGTGGCCCAGATTTCAATCTTCCAGTAACTGGTGAATTGCTATAATTACCGCTAAGAGCACAACACAGATCTTCTCCCATCACGGTTTGTTGCGAGACTAAATTTTGGTCGGTGTGCGCGGTTTTGTTAAAAACCCTTCGCCAATTATCCAGAATGCAAGTGATACGTAGAGCACAGGGTCTTCAGCCAAATTCGCAGTATCTTGTTTAAATAGCTGAGTCTTTGTAAACAAATCTTTGATACAAGGGTTCACGTGTTAAGATAAATATTCTTGTCTTACAGTAACAGTTATTCAAGAGAATTTGTAAAATACTTCAATTCATAATGTCCCGGCCATTATAACACTTTTATTTACATGAAATGTGACGTCACAACCAATAGTATCACGTTTTCCAAGTTTCGAATTTTGTATAAAAATTTGTAGTAGAAAACATCTTTTTTTGGTTAATAAAAACCAAAATAAATGCACAAAAGCAACCGCCATAAATATTTAAATTATGTAGAGAATACAAATAAAAGTATTTCAGGGTTTATTTGAATTATATTCATATTCCCCATTATATAATACATTGTGAAATAATAAAAATGTTTATAAGACTACAACGTAATAAAAAATTTATTCGTAAATAGTCAGTTATGGATAAAATATAATTTTAATTTTTTTAAACGATCACTCTGCTTTCTAATATTCGTTTTGTGTGTAGTAGAAAAGTATAACGAGAAAATTAACGAAACTTCTCGACTATAAAGCTTTTAAAGGTTCTAATGATAAATTATTTCAACCTATATTAGTACTTCAAAGCGTAGATTTAACTCTTTGGAAAGTTCAATTCTGTGTAAAGTGAAACTGTCTGGTGCAGAACTGAGCTTCCAAAGCTATCAAGTTTAATTTAGCTGAACAGGCATTTACAAGCAATTCCTAATGCAGTATTTAAACAGGGTGTTTCGTTTTCCTTTGATTAATTTAGGTAAAACGGATCTATGGGTGCATATTTAAAACTTTGTTGAACTTATTCAAGAACGTTATAGAGCTTTGCTGAGTCGTCATTTTAATTATCATTTTCTTCACTCAAACGCTGTTCCACCTATATGTTTAACATTAGTACGTCCTTTGTACACGTCAATTTTGTTTTATTTTTTCACATAAGACTACTTTTTTTCGTGTTGGAATTTTACCCCTAGGTCCAGCCCTAACTATCAAAGATTGAAAGTTGAAATTTTGCATGCAGCTTTAGTTTAGACCCCAGACGTCCAATAACAAAGGATATTGTAAGAGTCACCCTCCAAGTGGGTAAAATCAACCCCTAAAAATTAAATAATTTTTCAAGCTCAAACCGCTTGACATAGAAAGCTAAATTTTGACATACATGATTATTTTATGGTGTAGGATATCGATAAGAAGGGATTATTTTAAACTCAAATTCCAAGGGGTTGAAACAACCCCCTAAAAATGAAAATAATTTGTATCTCAAAAAGTATTTGCTGTATAAAAAAACTGTAAAACACGTCAATTTTATTTATATAAGTAGTATAAAAAGTGTCACGATAACGAAAGTGGACCTTGAACTGCTACTTGAAAACGGGACCATCCATAACAAAAAATTACAAAATTCTGCCAATAAATTCGAAGTGTGTTAATGTTTTCTTAATAATATTTTATATACAGGATCTGCCACAATACGCAGAAATGACTATGCATGCGACACAGGGGCAAAAATGTTTTGTCAAGATTTGTTCACTGTAGGAAAACTCTTCAGTGAACCTGAATAACAAGGTCTTTAATTTAGGTCTATCTTTAATATCTTAGCTTTATTTTTAGACGGATATCTGCCTTATCAATTTCACATGCCTTAACATCCACCTTGACGCAAATTATAGCAACCCTTAAGAAACGAAAAACTTCTTCCAACCCTTTAAGCCGTTCATTTTAAACAACGGAAAACTCCTTCCTTAGTTTTGCATCCGGAAAATTTATGACCAAGGAAAACTTTTCAGAAAGCGTACAGAAGGTCTTCTAATGGTCTTTAGGGGTGTTAAATTAAATGAAGGTATTTTTTGTGTATTCTGATGATTTAAAGGGTAATTTGCAGTTTGTTGTTTCAGCGCCTTTTGTTTAGAAACTTTGTAAAAGGATATAGACTAAGAGATAACTTTACTTCAAAGCGATTTGTAAATTTAGAATTCAAGATGCGAAACTAAAATGAACGGAACATATCAGAATTAAGCGGTCTGAATTAGGGCTCAAACATAGACAGTTGTATTGGCTCTTAGAACGAAAATCTCGGCTGTCAGTTTACAGTAAAACCATGATATATAACCAGATTTTAAAACCAGTCTGGGTTTATACCATTCAGCTTTGGGGCTGCGCCCAGCATCCAAACCTTCTAAAATAAAATACTACGGAATATAGTTAATGCACCGTGGTACATACACCAACGAAATAGTGACTTACATCGCGATCTTGGTATCCCCTATGCCGCTAGTGAAATTTAAAGATTTTCCATCAAGCACGAGTCTCGACTCCATCAACACGTTAATGTCGAACCATCAAGGTTCTTGACAACCAGGACCTAGTTAGAATGCTAAAGAGGACCAAATCCTTTGAATTAGTCTATATGTTTAAAAAGCAGAGTACAGTGCGCAAGTGTGTCAGTGCCATGGCCATGAGTCATAACAGATATGCCTCTAGGACTCCATTGGGTGAAATTTAGTATACACGGTGTCCAAGATAAAAAATCACCTGGAAAATTTCGAAATGTCATTTTACTAGTTCTGTAATTACACAACTTTTTCCCTTTTAACCAATTTTGTATTTCTAACTATTAACGAGATCCTCATACTGGTCCTCTTTATCTTGGACACCGTGTATAAGGATTTTAGTTTTTGAGAATTTAGAGAAAGATTAATGGTTGGTCTAATAGACCAGTTTTAATAATGATAAACGCCGCCGGCTCAGACCTGTAGCCAGGTTTTTATTTCAGAGGGGGCAACTAAGGTAAGTAACTTATGATGTACTATTTCTCTGGTAGACAAGACAATTATTTCAGTGATTTTCTAGAGTGGGTAACTTTTTCTTTCAGAGTGGGCACCCCCTAGCTACGGGCCTGCGCAGGCCTTAATAAAAAACAAACTTTTAAGATCCTACTTTCTGCTTAAGGCGGCTACACACGTAACTGTAAACTTGACAAGTATGCTTGTACAAGTTTTTTGTACATGTTTCGTAAAAACCGCATCGGCTCCACGCGGTACAAGTCTACGTACTTGAACTTGAACAGTTTTAACTGTGCAGTTCAAATACGCGCTCGCTTTAGCTGATTTCGTTTTGATTCTAAAAAAAAAACAGCGAAAAAAACGTAACATGTGGTGTAATGGTGGAAAATCTACTCACATATTCACCTTTGGAAGGAATTAAAAATATACCCTCTTGATTGGCACAGTTATCTACGAATGGACGAAGAAATCTACCTAAAACTATTATCCCTCGTCACCCCTTAAATTAAAAAAAGACACAGTCATGAGAGAGGCTATAACCCCACATGAAAGATTAAAAGTATCTTTACGATTTCTTGCAACAGGAAGAAGATATGAGGATCTAAAGAACTTAACCATTATTTCACCACTGGCATTAAGCTACATAATTCCTAAAACATGCCAAGCAATCTATAATGTGCTCGCCATATTTATAGCCACATAGAGAAAATAATGTTCGAAATCCATTTTTTGCTCTAGAAATTTTTATTATAGGTTAACACAAGTCTGTCCAGCCACCATACACACGCTCATGTCACTTGCACCAGCCCAGCTTGCACAAGTATACAATATAGAAATTCAAACATTTTCACGTGACTTGTACATGCAAAGACTTGTGCAAGGTTTTTCATACACACCTTCATGTATACTTGCACAAAAAACTTGTACAAGTATCCTTGTCAAGTTTACAGTTACGTGTGTAACCGCCTTTAGTAAATATTTAGATGGCAAATTCTAAAACTTCTAATAATTTTCAAGACAGCACCAATTAGGAAACAAAAAGTAACAAACAATACATTACAAAGTTAAATAAAAGGGAATTACGGTCCAAATTGCCCATAACTTGTTTTCGCAATCGCCAATTTACCGAATAGTAACTTAACTAGAAGTGGAACAATACAATAATTTATTAAAATAAGCTTGTTAGGTAAACAGTGTCGTATTTTTAGATAGAAATGGAAATAATGCACGGGCGGTTCGAGGTTAAAAAATAGGTATAAGAAGGTGAAATGTTTTATAAAAGTAGGTATATACCGGGTGATCACGAATATAGGGTACACACCGCCATTCGATTGTCTTATACACATGTATTTAAGATTTGGGTATGTAAGAAAGAAACTGCGCCTATATCTTGAGAGTTTATTTTGAAGAAAAGTTTTGTGTATCTAAGCGCACAGAGTGCGCCAGGCCAGTTTCTCGCCAAACCGACCACGCGCGCAGTGTACAATATTTACACGAACCGTTTAGAGCCCTTTTCGACCTTCCTCTATCTCCAAGGCTAGTTACGTACAGGGCTTTTTTCAGGTGGGTTAAGGTTACCGAAAAGAAGCAGTATTCCAAATTTTATACGTCTAGGTGAAGTAGTTTCCAAGATACGAGTGTCTAAAAATCACAATTTTGGGCATTCACTGACTGATAGATCATCATAAATCTAGGGTACTTCCAATCGAGTTAGAGCTTTGAAATTTGGAACATAGATAGTTATTATTACGAGAAAAATCAAAAATCAATAAAAAAATCAACATGGCGGATTCTAACACAAATCCGCGGTCTGCTCGCTCTAGCTTGCTGATGGCAAATGACGAAATCGATTGCCCGAGGCCTGAGGTTTCTTAGCAAAAGAGCTCGCGAAGCGCTTGACAAATACGAAGATGACTCATCTATCACAGCAGGCGTAGAGAAGATTATCAAAGTTAAAATAGGAGCAGAGAAAAATAAGACAGAGAGAATAATATCTCGTGCTGATTTCATTCATAAATACGATTTGCTTTCGATGACCTCCAAACCGACGTTCAAATAAGCTGCCACGGGCGTGCCCTGCAGATTTTGGGTTATTATAAAGCACAGTGAGAGTGAGTATTGAGTTGCGCCTCAGAAAACTCTCTCTGCTTGCCGTGTTGCTACCGCACTGGCTATGTCGGGATGTATTGTGAGAATCCCACGCGCCAATCTCGGGATGTTGCCGTTTGAAGGCCATCGCGTTGTTGAGCTGGCGGGAAGAAGAGATATTATTCTCTCTGTCTTATTTTTCTCTGATAGGAGTTCGAGTAATGCTTAGAAGAAACATTGATGTCAGTTTAGGGCTTGTAAACGGTTCTACTGGGACAGTAAAATAAGTTGTTCGGGTCATAAATAATAGAGGTAAAATAACCAGATTAAAGATAATTTCCAATCACGGTCTAGAGTACGAATTAAAGAGAGTGAAGATGAAATTCGAAGTACTGAGTAGAGCGAACGTATGTATAGAGCAGTTTCCGTTATGTGTTGCATACGTGATCAGTACATAGTAGTCGAGGCTTAAGTCTGGACAGTGCAGCCCTTGATATTGATTGCTCTATATTCTCATGTGGTCAGACTTACGTTGCGCTCTCTAGAGTTAAATATTTAGACGGCATTCACCTCAATAATTTCGACAGTCAAATTAAAGCCCAAGAAAATGCAGTTGCAGAATATAACAGGCTGAGCTCGACATTCCAAAAGGATCTAAAATTGATAATTTTCCAAAGAAGAGTCAGGAAAACCGCAGATAGAGAATGGGCTTTGTGTCCAAATCTTGCAAAGACACAATCATCCAACACATCTTGCGTGAAAAGAAAAGTGGCTACGAAACGAAATCAATTCTAAAAGTGATAAAAAAAGGAAACGTCAGTAACAGACGTTTTATATCCTGTAACTAAATATCATTTGGTTTTATAAGTATCACCAAAACATACATGTAAAAAACCAGGCTAACTTTCTTGTCACGACTGTTTGTTTTGTTATCTGAAAAAATAACTGAAATCTGAGACTCTGCTTGTTAAAATTAGTAATAGATCCTTGAATACCTTTCCTCTATTACTGGAAGATACCTGTTACCTGAAGAGGTCAGGAAAGTTATACTTAGGTAGTTGTAATTTTAAACTTATACATATTTGAAAATACAATTATAATAAAAGTATTTTGGCATAGTCGGTCGGATGCTTTGGTTCACCTTGTGTTAGGTAGCAGAACATAGAAGAGTGAGGGACAACGAAAAAAGTAACACACTAGCTAAAGGTAATACAGCAGAAAGTTGATAAAATCAGAACTCTTCCTTCGTATTACTGTTATAGATATTATTTAAAATTGGCCAAAGAGGGCATCCTCTAGGCACTGGAATAATTTTTTAATGTAGAAGTATAAAAAAAGTTTACGTTAACTTGTAAAAAAGTGATTCATTGTTGGATTTAACAGCAAAACCTATAAAAGGAGAAGATAAAATAAGTTGGAAAACTTTTTCTTCGCAAACCTGTTATTATATTAATACTCCTACTAACCAAACATCTTGATACAACTTTAAAATACAATTTTAGCATCCAATTTTGAAGACATCCGGAAAATGCGATATACGAGACTTAGATGAAAGTAGGCTTGTTAATTTTGTGTGGGTGAAGGATTCAGCTGTGTATGAAGGCTTGGATTATTATGTAAGATTAAGTTTCTGCAGCTTTGACTAGATTAGGATATATCATAATGTTGCTTTTAAACTAATTTACCACAAATCTCTAGAGATTACGTCGGATTATAGTAGAAAAGCCCAGCAAGCGTTTACATAAAGCACAAAGTGCTTAAGACTGAAAATGGATATTCAACAAGTGACAAAAAAGTTTCTAATATATCTGGCTCAATAAATCAAATTGAACGGTTATTTATTTATTTTGGAAATACAAGTAAAAGTTATGTAATATATATATATATATATGTATATATATATATATATATATATATATATATATATATATATATATATATATATATATATATATATATATATATATATATATATATATATATATATATGTATATATATAAGAAGAAACTGACTGACTGATTGACTGACATATCAACGCAAATCCCACACAAAATTATTTGAAATGGTTCGTACAATCCCACAGAAACTTTTAAAGAGTCATAACTTACACAAAAAAATAAAAAATACAAAAAAGAGTGGTGGGCCACTCTGACCCACCACGGCCATTAAGATCTGATAAGCTATAATAACGGCCGTGGGGGTAAGCCTTGCCCACCACGTAATTCACGTTTATTCTTGGGATAACCTGCGTTTTTCTTGGCGATTAGTAGCTTGTATTAGTATTCGGTGGTTAGTAGTGATTTTACATTTGTTCGGTTCTGTGCTTGTGTAATGTAATCTAAAAATGACGTAAGAACAAGCAGAGAAATGTTTTTTGATGAGGCTGATTTCTCACGGGATGTATCTGAATATGAGCCATCTTCAGAGAATAGCGATTCCTCGTCTAATCCAGACGTCATTCAATTTGGAAAAAAACTTGGTTAAAATAAGATAATAAAGACCAAACATCGATGTGTCACGTGCTCAAAACACCTGTGTCTTGATTGTTTCTTTAAGTTGCATGATTCAGTACTAAGGCAATAATTTGTCTCTTTTCTTGTATTTGTTTTCTTACATAAAAGTAATCAAACGATTTAAAATATATTTTTATTATTTAAACCCAATGCCTGTATAATATAGGTCGTGGTGGGTCACATAAATGCATCAGATACAGGCCAACCCGGAAAAATACTAAGAAAATTCATCTGCGTACACTTTGCATTGAATAGGTGGATATTTGTGACCCACCATGGCCAGTATAGTCAATTAGGTTTCGACAAAATGGTGGGTCAGCAGTGGCGGTTGGTGAAATTTCAAAGTTGTGTATCTCTGTTCATACTTACAAGACCCGTACCAAATTTATGGGTTTTAATAGTGAGCCCACTGGGAATGTTTTGGTAAAGAAAAAAAAACATTTTGTAATTTGCGAAAAAAGTTAAATTTTTGGTGCGGCCCACCCAAGAAAAAAATGAACACGTCTAGGTATTTGCTTTCTTTTTTTTCTAAACAAATTTTACATCATTTTGTCGACAGGTTTTAAATTTTGAGAGAAAAAAATGTGTTAGGAGAAAGTTTGAATTTTTTGTAAAATTATATTTTAGGTTTTATTAACTGAAAACTTAATAGAAGTACTCTAAAAAATAACGTCCAGATTCACTAAGAAAGTTTAAGATTTAGTACTGGTTTAAATTAAGATCTTCTAGTTGGTCAGTTATGTTTTGACAAGATTTTGTCCTGTCGTTGTTAATAAGACGTCATTGAAAATTTATGAATTATTCAGATATTTAAGCGATTTGCTTGGTTTTCAAAAGATTTTCATCTTGGAACGGGTTGATAGAGTGAATTATTATCGACAGTGCGTACTAAAATTGACCTTTTCTTTATAAATTTGTGAAAAAGCTCCGAAATAAATTCATAGTATAAAATTTAGTAGTCTTATTCTTACAGTTGTCAGTTTAAAACTTTTGGTTGCCAAATTAGACCGGACAAGCGTTGGAGAATCTGGCTGTAAATGTTTAAAGACGGGTCTTACAGTTTTTAACAAGTCAACACTAAGGGGATGAAATGGGGGTTGAAAGTTTGTAATGGAGTAAAATTCTTATGCCGTGTATTATCAGAGACTATAAATCTCTGGTATTACATAGAAATATTTTGAAAATACTTGCGGCTCTAGTGAAAAGATCCTATTATATTACGTATATAGTTGATATAATTGGCTAATTCAATTATTGTTGATAGACTAACGTCGTTTAAGAAATTTTGAGCGAGTGTCTGTTCTTGCCCAGGTAACTTTCTGTAACAAATTTTCATTTGAATAGACATAAACTGCCGTATAGTTTAATTACATTGGCCTCGTGTCTTAAATCAAACTTACCATGCTGCAATGTCGCCATGTGACTCCGCGGCCTCCCGGCTGATGCCGACTCCGGCACAGCTGACTGTCATCTATCGATCAACTTCCGGTCCACGATGGGCCTCTGAAAATGAGCACAGGCATATTTAAATCTTTCAATGCGAAAAAATTATGGTATGCAATTTTTTAGGATTAGATATTAATTTTATACAGTCCAGCGGGTCCAGAAACCATATTAACAAATGGGAAACTTTTTTATTTCTGATTTTACGAGGCGCGTTACGTATGCATCCCTTTACTGTCCAGCTACAAAAGCCTAGAACAGAACACTTCTCTCGCTCATTCATACCTAGGGTTCCAGATCATGGAACAAATTGCCCGCAGATGTTTTCCTTTCCCGTCCCAACCTCCAATCCTTCAGATCCCGTGTCAATAGACATTTCCCTTCTCTTCAGACACCCGCGGTACGTTAGTACTTAGGCCTGAAGTCTACGTGTGATGGATTAGATAAAAAAAAAGTTCTACTTGTTGAGAAAATCACACTTAAATCAAAAATTTTGACCAG
The DNA here is from genome assembly GCA_963971165.1 of Philopedon plagiatum. NCBI lineage: Eukaryota > Metazoa > Arthropoda > Insecta > Coleoptera > Curculionidae > Philopedon > Philopedon plagiatum. The sequence continues at coordinate 101,683,931 of OZ020193.1, forward strand.
GCATATACGGGGTGTGAAAATAAGGAAAAAGATAAATGCCGTAGAAGGAAAACTATCTGTTAATTGTCGTCCAGAAACTGAAAAGTGATTGAATATGAAATTTGAGGAAATAACTTTATGGTCATTCATATGCACCTTTGAATTATTTAAAAAAGTGTTTTGAAATTCGTTTTTTAAATGAGCCTATGAAAGACAGAGTGGTCTAAGTCAGTTTTTTCGGAATTGCGTTTCTTGACACTATCGTATTGTTTACGTAGTAATTTACCTCTGGATAAAATATGAAATTTCTATCTTCAGTACAACACTAATCGATATCGCTACTAACATGGATGTAAAACGCATCCACATATACCGATGAAAGCCATAGTGGTCCAAGTCTGACTTAGACCACTATGCTGCTTTGTCTAAATCCTAAAAAAATGAATATTAGTGATTTTGACGCTGAACCATATGAATAAAGTGAGAGTGAATATGAGCCATCAGCATCTACTGAATCTGGTTCTACAAGTTCAGGTATATAAAACGTAAAAAAAAATAATTTTTGAAAATAAGCACCTAATTTTTTATTTTGGATTAATCAAAAGTTAAAATACATGCCTCGGATTTAAAATTGTTGAAATTTATCGATAAGAAGCAGCCATACAATTTTTTTTTATAAAGAACCCCTCAACGAAGATATTTCGTTCAAAGAAATGGATTTGGCTCCAAAGAATTAAAATGGTAGATTGATGGATTTCAAGAATATTGACCCGCCACTTCTTTATAAATCTAGCCTCCCGGTTAGTGCGAGCAAGAAAAAAAAACATGAAAGAAATGTTTCCGTTTATACCACCCGTCTATCAAGACTATTTTCGATCATTGAAAGTTGATGGAGAAAATAGCAATGTTCCAGAAGATATTGGTCCCCTAGAAGACTATTTCGGTCTATTCGTTCAATAAGGTTTGATGATTTAAGTATAAAACAATAAATAATTAAAGTAGAGAAGATATTTTCTACGAAATACACACAAACAATGAAAGCCTAGGGTATAAGTCACAAGTTTCAAAAAAATAGGGATAAGAATCATTTTTTTTAAAATACCAAATATGACAAAATTTAAGTTTAGCTTTTCCCAAGAAAAATCTTCTAAACCCATTCGCTGTTTGTTGTTCGACATTTGTTGATCGTAATTTAACTTTGAGCTTTGATATCTCAAAACTACTTTTTTTTTGACCAGACCATTCTGGTTTTCATAGGCTCAAATATCGTATTATCAAAATAAACAATATCATTTTATGAAATACTACACTAAGCTTCAACATGACCACCTTTCTTTTTTCATACAACTTGTTGTACGTCGTGAAAATTCCGTCACTGCATTTCTAACCATCTGAGGGGAAATTTCTTGGGCATATTTTCTGATAACGCTCTCTAAATGGTCTATGTTTTCAAAAGGTCTGTGGGCATAGAATTTTTCTTTTAAGAATCCCCATAAGAAAAAATCTAGGGGAGTTATATCTGGGGACCTTGGTGGCCAAGCAAATTCTGATCTTAATCCAGTCCACCTCAGTGGAAATGCTCGGATATTTAAAAATTCTGCAATCCAAAACACTTTCCTAAAAATTTTAAAGGTACATATGAATAATCATAAAGTTATTTTGTCAAATTTAATATTCGATCACTTTTCCACTCTGGATGATATTTTCTTACGTTATTGAATTTTGCAATTAAAATTAAAGATAGTTTTCCTTCAGTGGCGTTTATTGTTTTTATTTTTTTGACACCTTCTATATGTTGGGTAAAAATTTTTGATTTAAGAATTATTTTCTCAACAAGCAGAACTTTTTATAAAGAATAACTTTTCGCGAAGTCAAAAATAAAAAAATTTCCCATCTGTTAAGACTTTGGACCCGCTTTATACAAATTAAAAATGTTCGTAATATTTTCTGACAGCTGCGCACAAAGCAGCACAAAATTAAAATAAAAAATAAGTTTTTCGACTCCTTTCAGTTAGTTTCAACGTTCTTAGGCTTCTTATTTTACAAGCCCAAGTATATAAGGAAAAGGCAAAACACTCCTTGTCGGTGTCTGTAATCTATTATTATATTGTTTGAGGTCTAAAAATGAATCATACTAAAGAACTGAAATGCTAAAAATGTGCTGAAAAGGGTATGTTTTTAAAAAACTAATTTTGACGTATTGGTTTGACAAGCAATTATTATCAATTCAAGTGTAAGTTTATATTTCTTATACAAAGGGATCATGTAGTTTATAAAAAGTATAATTATTAAGCAACAAATTACAGCGTCATATAGTTGTCTTTCTTTGACTTTAAACTCTTAAAATATACAGAAATTTCTATCAAAGTTTTCTGAATTCTAGTAACATTAATAAAACGTCACTATGAAAGTTAAATTTCGTTGATTTAGAACCATCTGCATTATTTAACTAGGAAACTGTAACCCCAATATGAAGCATCCTGCAAGCCCAAAATGCAGATGCCTTCCTGAAAGGATCTAATGAAATTCTTGTGTAATTTATGGATGAATAACATGTAGAAAGGAAGAATGTATTTGGCTAATTTTATTAATACTACCTGGAAAAGAATTTAATTTCCTAAATTTTTGTGTACTTGATACGTCTTAGAACCAATTAAGATTTTTATTTACACCAACGAAAAATAACTAATTCAACTATATGCAACAAAATTAAAAAGTGCCTTTGCATATTTGGATAACTTTTACTACAAATCGAAATACCCGATTCCTATTATAGCAGCAGAGCTAGGCAAACTACTTGAAAAAAGTACTAGAGTATAACTTTTAACTACTTTATCAAAAAAGTAGTTAACTACTAACTACGTACTAAGTATAGTAGCTAAATGTTTAACTACCTTTTCAACTACAAACCAAACATTTACCGTTGTGGCTCAAAAAATCAGTGCCGTAGCTGTACTTACAAAAATGATTAAAAAAATAACTTGAACCTATAACATCAAATAAAAATTTTTTAAATAAAATAAAATTTTTATTATTTTAACTTTATTGTAAAGTTAATTGTCCACTGACTTAAATTTAAACATAATTCATTATTATTAACACAGTTCCTTTTTGGTACAAAGATACAAAATTAAAACATATTAGGTAATGGGAGTATACCGTATTTAAAAAAATTATAAATTTTTAGAAAGTTTTGAAAACCTGCAAATTTTATAGCAGGGTTGCTTATCGCTTACTGGACTGGAACGCCACACCAAAAATTTTCGAGAACTTGTCCTAACGAGATTTTTGGCACGCGTCTACGTACACGTAATATAATGCCAATATCGTAATAGAGGGAAATAGTTAAATATTTTTAAAAGTAGTTACATTACACAAAAGTAGTTAAAATACTTTAAGAAGTTAGTACTGAGTAGTTAACTAGTTATTAACTACTTTCTGGGAATATTTTATGCAGACTTAAAATAATCGAGTATAACTACTGGGAGAAAAAGTATTAAGAATACAACTTCTTTTACAGGAAAAGTAGTTAACTACGTAGTTAACTACTTTTGTAGTTGACTACTTCCCAGCTCTGTATAGCAGAAAAACCAAAGAAAGAGAAATAATTTAATTTTGAAATTTTCGTATTCTATAGCTTCAAAACAAATAATGTCAGAGAAAATTTTTATGCAGCTTTTTAAAAGCACGAACGTACATATGAGGAAATATAAAAATTCAAAACCACTAGCTAGTTGAAACTCCGCAGTTATTCGGAGGAAAACAAGTTGTGCTTCTCTATACGAAAAGATAATCTGAAAATCCTTGAATTTTTAACAAAGAATAATATTATGTATTTTTACGGTGTTCAGAGTCATTTTCTTACTGTTCGAGTGCAGAACCTTGACCGATTGGGCGGATAAATATAAAACCCATAAGAGCATGTAAATCAAAAGTGCCAAAAAAGGCTTGCATTTTTTATATTACATATTAGTATTGATCTATTATTCATATTTTTTTTTTTTGGTACAATTCATTTGAAAGACCTTACATAGACGGCAAAATATTTGTTTTTGTTTATAATATTTTGTAGAATATGTAGAAACGTTTATTGTTTACGTTACAATATTTATTTTTATAAAATTCGATATTGAAATCCTTTTCTACAAGGCTGCAGGGGGGGGGGGGCTGCGTCCCCCCTAAATCTGCCACTGCTTTTAAATGATCTGCATATTCACTGTTAAAATATAGAAATCTGGAGGCCTACGTTTTCTCCAGCTTTTCATGCCGAATAAAGGACCTAAGTGGGAAAATAAAATGAAAAACGTGCGAAAAATAAAAAAATAGTCGTCAATGTTCGAGAGTTCAAGGCTGTAAAAAGTAAGGTTTACATATAAATTGAACGGAAAAATGACGTAAAATAAAAAAACAGTAAATCTTCGTAACGCAAATACGCGCAAGAAAAGAAAATCTAAAGTTAAAGAATAGTTATTTATGATATAAGTGTTAAAAGTACAATTTTACGACACGAATTTGAAAGTTTGCAGAATGAGCGAAGCGAATTCTGCAATTCAAATGAGTGCCTTAAAAGTACTTTTAACACAAATATCATACAAAATGTTTTCTACAAACGCCAATAAAAAACAAAAACACAATTACAATTTTTAGAAAGTTTAACATATTGGAAACACATAGTTTTAAGTAGCATCGTAGATATAATATAAAATTATGAAGTTGACATTTGTCAAAAAATCTAACAACCATTGTTGGCGTCGTAGTTGCCATAGTTCTACTTTTAACACTAGTGCTATAAAGTACTTTTAACACTAGTGCCATCAAGTAACATTTTTAAGGCCTCTGCGGTGTGTTAAAAAATGCATTTTTAACACGTTTGTGGAAAAAATAATTTTATAATAAATAAGGTAAACTCAAACCCACGTAAGATTTTAATGGCGGCCGTTGATCCTTGGTCAGGGCCGGACTTCAGATTTTTTTTTTATCAAAATTATGACCTGCTGAAATTAATTTACTGACAACGTATGTGTAAAAATGAATAAGTTTAAATGAACATGTACTGATATTTTCCAATAGCCTCACGCCGCTCGTGGTAAGATAATTTAATTTTAGATTCAATTAAATCAATCCGAAATGACAATTAAATTAAACAAACAATGTTTAGCCCTAAATGGTCAAAAACAGAATTAATGAAAAACGGATCAAAATTTAAGCTTATTTTCATTAGATCGATTCGCGGAAACTTCGTATACTTTACGGTTATGTCGTTTGGAGTAAAAAGGATAGAAAAATATAAACGAATACTCCCAATATTTAAAAATGTTAATAAAGAGTAAACACACCATTTCACAAATAATGATTTTTTCTGGAATTATGTAATTTGAGGCTTATATTACAAAGCTAAATGTGGTGAATACACCAGAAAATATTAGAACAAGACATGTCATTTCTGAGCGCGCCGGAGGTGCTTTACATGAGCGAGATTGTCTACGACGATTATATTCTTTTTGTGATTAACATAACCTCCAAAAGATATGGTAATTTAAAAAGAAAATTTTAAAAACTAGAAGCTTTTCGACTAAACTACTCGTTTGGATTCGTAATTTACGCCGCAAAACATAGAACTCCCATAACATTAATTAATTTTGGGGTAATGTTTGTCTAGATAATTGTTAAACAATTTATTTGTTTTACAATTATCTAGACCAGAGGTTCCCAACGGGGGAGGTAACGCACCCCCCCCCCCCCCGTTGGGCGCTGGTGTCTTCCATGGGGGCGGTAGCGGGCCCAGAGGCAAATGGGAGGTGTTAAGGCAGTGGATAAAATACTGTTTTCATGAAAAAATATTTTAAATATCTCTAAAATTTTTCATCTTATTATTATCGCCTTAATAAGCATTAAAAAAATTAAATCAGAATTAATTATACGTATACCTAATTCGGTTTTAGTATTGTCGCTGATATGTCCTTGCAAGTTGGTAAGAAACGACGCGATTCACGAAATCACGTATATTTCGACAAAAATATGGGAGCTTGTTATGACTTGTCTACAGAGCAGGTGCACAAGCATCGCAAACAAGTGAATGAGTTGATGCATGCACCAATCAATCCACAAATGGCATGGATAGCTAGGAATCTCTCACTATTTTTGTGTGCTTTGCTAATAATCCCTATTTGTGAGTGATAATTGATAGAAGTCATTAACCATTATATTTTTATTATATCTATAAATCTGTTGAAAAGTTAATTTATTGAAATCTTGGCAAATTTTGTCTTTCAACATGTCTCAACAGTATTGAGTAATTGAAATATGGATTTACGCACTCTCCTACGAACCAATCATTACCTAAGTGTTTAATTTGCCAAAAAGTTGTTTCAAATGAAGCCATGAAGCCTTCTAGGCGACGAAATTTAGGTAGAGGTGAATACACCCACTTTCCCACGTTATTATTTCTTTTGTGTATGGTACATTGTGTGTAATGTATTGTAACTCAATGTGAAATAAAGTTTATTATTATTATTATTATTATTAGTATTATTATTATTATTATTATTATTATTATTATTATTATTATTATTATTATTATTATTATTATTATTATTATTATTATTAGCAGTCTCTGCAAAACAGGAAGATTTACCTACTTAATGCCAACACTTAGACGTTCGTCATGCTGATTTTAAGGAGCAATTTCAGGATATTTTAGACATGAATATACCGAGTGGGGTTTTAGATCCTTTTGTAAATGCAGATACAGCAGAATAATCAAATTTAGAAGAGGAACTCGTAGAACTTACAACTGACGAAGAACTAAAGGTAAAATTTAAGATATCAAGAGTTCTGGCTTCAAAAATCAATAACCCTGGATTGTGGGAAGTAGTACAGAAATTTTAAATTGCATTTCCTTCATCGTATTTGGCTGAGCGTGGGTTCAGAGCAGAAGCAAATTTACTTTCTAAGAAAAGGTGTTTCCATAAGTTCTTCATGGAGGATTCTACAAAACACCAATTCATCTATAAAAAAACAAATTAGTCCATAGATTGGAGCCAGGGGATCTCGCTCGAAGACTGGAATTCTTAGCAAGATTTTCCGAATTTTATGGCCAAAATGAAAATACCTTGTCCAACATTTTATGGAGCGACGAGAGGCGCTTTCATAAAAATGGAATCGAGAACCGACATCATAGTTGTCGCTATTGGCCCCAAAATCATTCTCGTTGGATTAGAGAAAGCGGAAATCAACGCGTTTTTGGAATTGATATTTGGTGCTGTTTATTAAATGGATAATCTTATTGGATCTCATTTTTACGAAGGCACGTTAACTGTAGAACGTTATTTACATTTTCTTCAAGTTACACTTGCTTGCAGAACTGTTAGAAGAGGTACCCTTCGAATACAGAACAAATTTTTTTTCGCATTCATTTTTCAGACGGTGACGACGGTTCTTCACATGAAGATCACCTCTAAGATAATTCTGTGGAGCATGAACCGAAAGCCAATTGGAAGTATTCGTTTATATTTTTCTACCCTTTCCACTCCAAACTTCATCATAACCATGAAGTGTACGAAGGTTTCCTCGAATCGATCTAATGAAAATAAGTTTAAACTTTGATCGATTGTTCGTTAATTCTGTTTTTGACGATTTTAGGGCTAAACTCTGTTTCTTTTTTTAATATAATGGGCTAAGAATTTCAAACAACAAGATACAATAAGTAATCTATACAAGTCAAAGAATAATTAATTTGTCTAAGATATGTTATATGCTTGTTCGAGACTAACAGTATAAAAAGAAAATGGCTTTTTAAAATAAACTTAAATTAAACCCAACAAACATACACGTATTTCCTTTTACTGAAAGATAAGAAACATTTTATAAGGCAGATTAAACATTCCAGGTTTGGATCAAACAGAATTATTTATAGCGACGACAGGTATCCAGAGAAAAAAATGTTTTGAGTATAAATTTTGATATTTGGGTTAGAAATGGGATTATTTTCACTGTGGGTGAAATATACAGTGCATATATACAATAAGTTACTAGTAGGAAAAATAGTTAGTCCATAGCTATATACAGTGCAGTTCTAAAGCCCCTCCCATTCTAACTTTTTCTACGAAAGGAATATGAATTGGAAGACACCAAAAAGTCCTCCAGTCTGGATGGCATAGCAGCAATTGTTCTAAAAAAAGCACTCCAAGAACCGTACCGATCATAACTCGTCTTTTCCAGATTCTTATGACACGGATATCTTCCCAGGTAGCTGGAAGACTGTTCTTGTGCAGCCTGTCTCGAAGAAAGGTTCCAAGTCCTTTCCATCCAATTATAGACTTATCTCTCTTCTCTCTGTTGTCAGAGGTATGGAGAAAGCGATTAACTTGCAGATTCTAAAATATTTAGAAAAACACAAAATCATCCATGACAGACAGTATGGATTTCGTCACCAAAGATCCACAGCTGATCTCCTTAGCTTTGTCACACATAACTGGAACAAATCTCTCGAATTTCAAGTCGAATTTCAGATTGTTTCTCTTAATATTTTCAAAACCCCTGATCAAGTATGGCATGCCGCACTCCTCAACAAACACTCATTCCATCCTGGCACCAACCATATTTCTTCTTCACATTAATGACCTGCTTTCCTCAACTACCAATCCCATCTACAGTTATGCTAGATAAGTCTCGAATCAAGAGCTGGATAATAGACGTCGATCTATGCACCTATCCCTTTTCCAAGATCTTCAATTAATCTTAGACTGGGGTGCCAACAACTTTGTTCAGTTCAACGCCTCCAAAACACAGCCTTGCTCCTTTTCACGCAAAAATTCTGGCGAAGCTTACCCCATCCACAATCCACGTCCGCTCTTGTTGGCATCGCTTTCGAACATGATCTCATCTGGCACAAATACATTACTTCAGTAGCCACATCGGCAGCGTGGGTTTCTCTTTCGAGCCAGAAAATGCTTCTCCCCTTCTAACTAACTATATTTGCCAAATAAGACCTGACCTAGAGAACTGTTCCCACATCTGGGGAGCGGCATTACCTTCGACACTTAACATCCTTGATTCTATCCATTCGACTCATCAACGACACGGCCCTCACAAGAAGGCTCCCTTCTCTCGCTCATCGCCGCGCTGTTGAGGATTTATCCCTTCTCTACCGATCCTTTCACGGATTTTGTTCTAAAGAACTAGCCGCTATAATTCCCCCTTGACTGCTCCTAACAAAACAACAAGAGGCACATTACGTATGGATCCCCTTACTGTCCAGCTACAGCGTAGAACATTACACTCCTCTCACTCATTCATAACTGCCTGCAGATGTTATCCCTTCCCTTCCCAACCTCCAATCCCTTAAATATCATGTCAATTACATTTTACTCTCTTCAGACGTCCACGGTACATTAGTACTGAGGCACTTGAAGTCTACGTCGGCAGTCTCGGATAAAAAAAAACCAAGGAGCACCTTAGAAATTTTGTTATTGTAATTATCCATTAGGAACCATCAGTGCTCGCCTATTTACACCTAATAGATTATGGAACAAATTATCTGCAAATGTTTTCCCTTCCCCATCTAACCTGTAGTCCCTTAAATCCTGTATCAATAGATTATTTTTCATATTTTTAAATATACGCCCATGGAAACTCGGGCTCTGCCAGATAAAAAATTAATATCATAAAAATACGATTCTCAACATTATTTTTCCGACCAGAAATATTCTGTAATAATTTAAGACCAATGTTTATCTCCATTTAAGTGCACGTTCCGCCTTTAGAGCATCTTAAGAATATTTCAGGAGTTCCATAAAAACATTAATTATAAAAATAATCACGTACGCGATATACGTTTTTATTCCTTTTTCTATGCCAAGTTCTTCCACGTTTTATGAAATTCCTGGCCTCATATAATTTAGACTGGATCTCTGTCCACAATGGCTGCTTTATGGTAATTTCGAGAACTCGGTTGAAATGTTCCTTGTTTTTCTTTGGCGAAATAAAAATTTATATGGTGATTTTGATCTTTCCGCTTGTTTAAGACTACGTTCCAATATGAAAGATTATAAATATTATTTATTTTTTATAGCGAGAGAACTGGTTAGAAAAACATGGCATTTTTGGGTCGAGAAATATTTTTCATAGGAAACTTGCTGAAGGAATGATATTTAGTCAATTTTTCGCTCATTTACCGCATGTGTATTATAGCCTAAGCCTTAATGAGAAGAAGCATTAGATTATTTCGAGAAATAGCCGAGATCGGATATTTTTTTTTAGTTAAGCCTATCAGCGAAAAATAACTAATAACTCCATATAATTTAAACTAGTACTAAGTTTTATATCTTTTTAGTGAATCCTGAAGTTCATGTTTTGAAACAAGTTTGTGTAGTAACTCTAAACCATAACAACAATAATGTACATATAACTCACACCAGCTATGATACACATTTCTTTATAGAATCTACAACATCATGCACTATGATACACATTTGTTCTTTCCACAAACCATTTTGTCTTAAGTTAAAATTCTCTACCGATAAAAAATTATTATTATTAGCTGTAAAAAAGTTACTCAGGTGAGTTTAAATATATTATTTGATAATATACAATTTTATAACATATAATTTTTTTAAGTAATAATATAAATTTTTGCCTAGTTCTGTTATAAATTTACATTTGCAAAATATATCGAATTAGTTCTGGCCTCCCGTGATAAGTGATTTTTACTGTAATTTCACCCAACTGTTTTTCAGAAAACCTTTTAAATCCATTTGAACGGTGGTCCCCGCTGTTTTTAATTATTTTAGAGATTGACGAATGATTGAAAATTGGTATGAAGATTAATATAATTTTGGGACGAAATATCTACCTACCAAGTGATTTTTACATTGTGTCTCTGAGATCTAGAATTGTAAAAAATACCCATTTATTATGTTGGATGAATAAAAGGGGTTGCCTAAATCTCTCTATTAATAGTAAAATTTGAGCGTGAAACAAGTTGGTTACCATACCTGCGCTTCTCTCTAGATCCCATCCAGTTGCAGTTGCTAGAAAGTTAGTTTAATTAGCTGAACAAAGCAAGGATAGAGAGATACCCATCGACGAGGACAGAACCTTCATACGTCTAAATTTTGCTTTTAAAAATACTTTAATTATTTAACTTTTATTTTCTGATAATATTTAGATTTTTGAATAAAATCTTCGCACTCGGCTTAACAATTATCGTTTATTATATTATAACGGTTATTCAGTGTACTGATAACAGATAAAAAGTTGTTACATAAAAAAAGGCTAAGCGCAAAAAAACTTTCATCAAAGTTTGACCCTAATAAATCTTATAAAATTTTCCCACTCTTCGTGTGATCGAAAGTCGTTCGAAAGCCCAAAAGGGGCAATAAGATTATATTAGGAAGGCAGTGGCGGTCATTATATATTTTTTGTACAGACAAACACTATAGTATATTGAATTAGGTACCAATTCACTCAATGACACACTCCATTCGATATTGCACAATACAAATTCGGTTTTTTTCAATGATTAGTTTATCATTGTTAACCAATAGGTTATAAGGTTTCATTGGTTTTTAATAGGTGGTTTAAATATAACAATTATTTCTCATCACTTCGACCTGAACTTGATTTTTTTTATTGAAGCGGTTTCCTATACTTCCACTTCTTTTAAATTTTACCATTATGTGTCCAACAGCTCGATGGGATTAGTATATTACCTAACAAGTGTTGAAAGTGACATTTTTCACATGAGTGTACGAAAATTACTTTCACACGAGTAATGTACAATAGTTTTCCTACGACCACAAAAATATTTACCAAAAAACTCCAATTCCTGTCTTTATTTAATACCCCCACTTTCAACACGTGTGCTGAAAAACATTCAACACCGGTGTTGAAAATAAAAAAAGTGAAATTGCCACAACCTGTTCAAACGTCTTATCGACAAGTACTTTTCAACATGCGTGTGATATAATGCACTTTCTAGCCAAGTTAACCGTGCTTTTTTCTCACTTTCATAGGTGGTCATAGGAAAACATATATTTCGGGATGCCTTTCATGGAAAATCCCAGCGGCTTCCCTATAACTTTTGTCATTGTCACCAACAATTAAAACAATTTCAATTTTTCATTCCGTGGTTAGTTTTGGGGGCATAATTAAGGAAAAGGATAAATTGATAAACTGAACTAATGGAACTATACTGCAAAGAATGCCAATGTCTATGCCGTTCATAATTGCAATATTTAATTTCAATTTGGGGATCGGCAAATAAGATAAATCTAGAACCATTAAAAATACTTCAAAACAAAATTTTTAAGTGTATTTACAGACTACCATACCTTGAACCACGTTTACGGGTTTTGTCTCAACTCTGTATACTATGGGTATTTTTAGATTTTTTTCATAGGGATTCTTAGTTTATTAGTATGCAGAACTTTTCCACACCAAAGTGATTTTTTCTAGACTTTCAGTAAAAAAATTTCCCATAGGGCAAGAACTCCCTGGGACACGCTGTTAAGCATATCTATAACATTTTGACAAATCTAATAAGCCTGTGGGCTTGATAGGATGAATAAATTTTATTATTATTATACATTCTACAAATTGTCTGATTCGAATTAGTTTTTGCCTTGAAGTTATACAGCTTTTACAAATTCTCGTTTTATTAAAACTAGATAGGTACTCACCTTTTTTTAGTATCTTGCAGAATGACATGACACTGACTAGTCTTTAAAATACATGCTTAAAAAAGAATGCTGTTAGTCTAGATAAGTTTGTGTTAATTAAATAGTTTAGTCTTTGCAAACAGGATGGTGCTTTATAGGAGTGCATTTCGTTACGGACATGCACAGATTTAAAAAGAAAATTGAACAATTCTTGATTTATATCATTATATTGATATTAGAGAAGAACAGAGTCCTAGAAGAAATGTGATAGATTTGCCGCCGCTCTACTTGTAGCCATTTGTTGTCCTTCATTCGCTGATTTTAGTATAAAAACGCAATTTCGACTTGAAAAACAACAAATTCTGTTGAACATAAAGCAAAATCATGTTTATTCCAAAAAGTTATCAGGGTCAAACTTTATCCCAGAATTTTCGCAACTTATATTTTTTAACATCAAATCCAGAATTTCCTTTCGTGGGAATTTCTTGACGTTTAGTCGATATTTTTTATCTTACTGTGAAATAGGATTAACATTTATAGATAAATAACAAAACAGAAACTCCAGTTTAAAGGAGAGATTTGTCAACTTCCTTATTTTATTTTGTACATGTTTTAATAATAATGTTTTTACTTTTCAGTGTTCCGTTTTAACGCATGGAATCACTTCGGTGTCCGTCCGTCCGTCCGCCCATCCGTTTGTCACAGGCGATTTTCTCTGAAACTATTTGACGTAAAAATTTAAAATTTAGCACAGAGATAGAGTGTGGTAGTCCAATTATAGACATAAATTTAAAAAAATTGAATTTTGGCTCTGAGGATTAATTTCAGGGGTAAATTGGGAAATGGAAAAAATTTCAAGGGCATCGTGTGTTAAATGAAAGCTTATTAAAGCACAATTTGAACAATATATATATATATATATATATATATATATATATATATATATATATATATATATATATATATATATGTATATATATATATATATATATATATATATATATATATATATATATATATATATATATATATATATATATATATATATATAATGCATTTTTTTAAAACATTTTTCGGGAAAAACGGTTAAAAATTGCTATATCCCACCCTTATCACCAAAAGGATCGCTTAAAGCCGCGTTCTCAGAGCTTCGTTGTGTCGCCAGCGACATACTTCCAACCAATAGGATTTGAATATTTATTTTCCCCTAACCCGCACTTCTTTGCCGCTGGTTTGGGTTTGCTTGTCGCCAGTGTAGTTGGATTATTTCAACTTCATTGCTGCTGTCGCGCGTTTAGTTTTGTTTTGTTTGTGGTTTTTATGGAATTTAGTAATTTATAGAACCTTCAAAGTTTCTAATGGAGTAAAATTGTTATACCGCGGGCGCAAGCTAATATTAAATAAGTTAAAAGTAAAGAGAACAATTTTTTATTTCAATCCACTTAGTTAAAAGACAAAAACCCTTAACTAATATTTTTTAATATTTTCGTTTTCTTGGTTTCTCGATTGGTCAGTAAAACTAGCTTTAAATTTGTTTTAACGCTTCGGTTTATTTGCTTAAACCATCTTCAGAATTCTATAAAGAAATTATTTTTTCATATGTATATAGGTATATAAGTGGTAATATTAATTTTAAGACAAACAATTAGGCTTGTCTGGTTTTCATTAGCATTATTGGAGCCTTTAGCTTTTCGCCAAAGATAATATGATATTAGTAAATTACGCCTTTCCATAACAAGGATTATTCAAAACGGAATATAGACACAATTATCTTGCACAGAAAAAAGAGTTTTCACGTACAAAAACAATTACAAATTATGAAAATCATCTAAGGTTAGGTTTTCATCGAATGACAGGCGACAGGACGGCTCATCGGCGACAGCCGGTGCTTATCGCCGCGACACCCAATAAGATAGAAGTGGGGATGTGTCGCCGCGACAGCACGAAGCTCTGAGAAGGCGGCTTAAGAAAGTCTGAAAAAAATCATGAACATTGATAATTAGGTGAACTATAAACCAAAATTATCAGGATTGAAAAATTCTAGCGCGATCAATTGTTATAAAACAATTTATTGGTTTATTTCCTTACAATCGCTGAACCATTGGTTTTAGAAAAAAGGTTTTTGACAAAAAATATTTCTCACGATCTAAGGAACACCTTTTTGAAAATTTTTAATTTGGCTCAGTCGAAACGCTCTCAGCTCCGCGCGTACGCGAAGTGATAAGGCGTTTGTGCCGTCCACGGCGGGTAGCGCGGCAGATAGGCGGAGATCGGGCGGCCGAGGTTTGCTCAGGGGAGCTGATAGCATGGAACACTAATTGTGCAAATGTGCAAGTAAAGCTTGCACTTGACCGAATTTTCTTCTTATTTGGAAGAGGTCTTGTACTCGTCAAAACACTATTAAAATAATGGTGCAAAAATAGTAAAAAAATGTAAAGTAATGCGGTTTTTTAAAAATTTTTAATTTGGCTCAGTCGAAACGCTCTCAGCTCCGCGCGTACGCGATGTGATAAGGCGTTTGTGCCGTCCACGGCGGGTAGCGCGGCAGATAGGCGGAGATCGAGCGGCCGAGGTTTGCTCAGGGGAGCTGATAGCATGGAACACTAATTGTGCAAATGTGCAAGTAAAGCTTGCACTTGACCGAATTTTCTTCTTATTTGGAAGAGGTCTTGTACTCGTCAAAACGCCATTAAAATAATGGTGCAAAAATAGTAAAAAAATGTAAAGTAATGCGGTTTTTTAAAAAATTTTAATTTGGCTCAGTCGAAACGCTCTCAGCTCCGCGCGTACGCGATGTGATAAGGCGTTTGTGCCGTCCACGGCGGGTAGCGCGGCAGATAGGCGGAGATCGGGCGGCCGAGGTTTGCTCAGGGGAGCTGATAGCATGGAACACTAATTGTGCAAATGTGCAAGTAAAGCTTGCACTTGACCGAATTTTCTTCTTATTTGGAAGAGGTCTTGTACTCGTCAAAACACCATTAAAATAATGGTGCAAAAATAGTAAAAAAATGTAAAGTAATGCGGTTTTTTGAAAATTTTTAATTTGGCTCAGTCGAAACGCTCTCAGCTCCGCGCGTACGCGATGTGATAAGGCGTTTGTGCCGTCCACGGCGGGTAGCGCGGCAGATAGGCGGAGATCGGTTGGCCGAGGTTTGCTCAGGGGAGCTGATAGCATGGAACACTAATTGTGCAAATGTGCAAGTAAAGCTTGCACTTGACCGAATGTTCTTCTTATTTGGAAGAGGTCTTGTACTCGTCAAAACACCATTAAAATAATGGTGCAAAAATAGTAAAAAAATGTAAAGTAATGCGGTTGTTTATTTCACTGAACAAAATTAACTTATAATATCATTTCTTGCCAATAATTACAGGGTTTATTAGTTTTTCCTTGGTAAGAAGTCAACAAATTATTGATTAATTGATTTTTTACAACCCATTGCATTTCAGTGAAGTAGGTTATGACCTAATAAAATACGACATAATAAAAAATTTTGGGTGACGTTAAATGTCATACTAATATTTCTCCAAACTAGTAGTTAAGGAAAAAGAATCTGAAAATCGAAGGTCGGTATTTCTTTTCGTTATAAAGTTATTCCAAAAATAGTAGAAAAGTGTAAGACACCAAAGTTTGCACTGCACAAAAAGCAGAAGAATTGAGGCAAATTGTTAATTAACATCCACAAACCTCTATTCGGCGTTCAAGCCAGCAAGTAAATGTATTCTATGGAACCTGCAATACACTCCTGAAATGTGATCTGCATATGCACGCTTATCTTCCGAGCTCAGTCCAAGAATTGTTACCAAACGACAAACCGCAGCGAATGCAATTTTTAGAGTGGCTTATGGTTAATTTGCATTATAATTAAAACGTATTAAAAAAAAAACGAGGCATGGTTTTACCTCTCTGGTAATGTAAATTTTTAACAATTGACAATGTGGAGTTCTTAAAATCCACATTTCTTTATAGAGAAGCCTCTGCATTTACAGAAAGTTGGCATGTGGGCGGCCATATCGAAAATGTATGATTTTTTTAATTCTGTATTATGCAATAACAATGAAAATAATGTAATTTCCTTAAAAATAAACACTTCAGAACTTGAAAGTTTTATTTTTCGTTCATCTATCTTACCTTTTACCTATGTTACCTTTCAAGAGTAATAATTCAAGACATGCGTGATTCATTCCACGGCATACTTGGAGGATTTTTTTTTATCTTACATTACTTCATAACCTATTTTTGACAGGCCAAGAGTTTTCTGTGGAAATAAATATATTCCCACTAATAACATCGTTGTTTTCATATGACCGACTACTCGACAAGAAAATAACAATTTCAACGCCAATTCAGGACACAGAATAAACAACAGATGAAATAAAAGTGAATTAATGGTCGTTAAAACAATTTGCCTGCGACCCCTGTTTCTCATATCCCGAACCATACCATTAAAAGAAATTTATTACTCGAGGCTTTACAAAGGGTGTTCAAAAAGACGTTTCGTACAAAAGAGCTTATTTAGCTATATTTTGCCTTAGCTAAGCTCAGCTATATTTTACCACAAAAGGTTGTGATCATTTGAACAGACTTTGGTTGCTTGGTAATTGGCAAGAACAAATATTAAACGGTTTTACCTGTTATTTGTAAGCATAGATTTAGACATAAGGGGAAGATACCATTATTTACATTTTAGAACAATCAAAGATTCCATGGGGACTCTTAATATGGCCAACTAGATTGTCCGCTACCTATTTTGACGAACGGATGTTGCCATGCCTGCAGTTATGTAGCATATTTTCAGATTGATAAATTATACTTAAATAACGTAATTACTGTAGGTTAATATCTGCAATCGTAAATACTACAGGCTAAAGGATATGACTAAAGATTAATAAAATATACCAATATACCATTATTTTTCGTGATAATAAATTTTTAGTAATTTATTTCCATTGCGTGACGACGAAATTTGGAGTGATACTGGCAACGTCGCCTTTCTCTGTAGCACGTGCCGTTGTCTCGTTTATTTATGGCTTAAACAGTTGTCAAGGTGTATTATTTTGTGTGTAACGTTTAAACTTCAGTTTTAAAATAACAAATTTAAACTTTTATTTTTTTTCAAGATTTTTAATTTTTAAAGGTTTGCCATTTAAATACGAATTAAAATACGGACCTGGAGGTTGCGACAAAATGTTTTTTTTGAAGACGTTTAAAATGAGTTACCACACGGCATAGGGTTGCATTTGAAATTTTTGACCTCAATTCAAGAGGGTTGAAAAAGTGTAACTATCTAAAAAGTAGATTTATTAAGCAATAAGATACACCTAAAGTTTGGTGTCTTTACTAATAGCAAAGATATTTGCCCATACTAAGACTTTTAGGACACCCTGTATAGTAATAATGATTTTGTCACAATTATGTTTCGCCATGATTTTAGTTTTGTGAAATATTGGCGTCCTAACCGAATTTAATTTTGCTGTTCTGGTAAATTTTAAATTCAATCAAGACTCATTATAGTTATTTATGTTATAAGGATCATAATGACAATCATTATGATAGTTACGGTGAATATTGGCGCTAGCCGACCCTGATAATACGACGTTTGTCATGATGATTGTTTATGATCCGAACTACATAAAAATCTTTATCGGTTGGCATTAACTACGTTCTTAAAAAAACTTCAAAACTAACTATTTTTAAAACGACATGTACTTTTTTTAATTTGCTATAAAATAGTGAGCTGCTTTACCGTTTCCTTGACAACGAAACAACAAATTGTTTACATATTTGCAACCACTGCCGTCAAGCCTATTAGGATAACAACGTTCATTATGTTACTAGTACTTTTTGAACTTTGTTATAGTACTAGTACTATAATTAACGTTCCTCCGATACTAAAACACAGCCCCATGACGTTATTATTATGGAATGCCAGCAGAAAAAATAATAAAAAGCTCCTATTTTCTGCGCATCGCAACTATACAAAAAACAAAACGTTAAATGAATCTATGGGTAAATTTTTTTAATGAGAAGGCCTAACTATGCTCAATTCCCGTGATTATTAAAACACATAATATTATTGAACAACCCTTATATTTATCCAGCACTCTTCCAAGTCGCAAAGTTCGCACTTTTTTGTTATGGACGCAAAAAACAAATGTCGTTTTCCCAGGTTGTAAATCCAAATTTATTGTTGTCTTGAGCTTAAGTTAACCCATTTCTTTTGTGAATATTTTTTACGTCCCTCGCTCAAGAAAGTAATATTCCTGAAAAAATCACCTCTCGAGATGTTTCCAGATATTCACCTTTTGGGATACCTAGACCACGAAAAACATGGTTTTCATTTGCGTCGGTTTGTCTATCGATCTGTCTGTTGCAGCGAAAACAGAAAAACCACTTGACTAAAGAGAGTGGAATTTTGCATATAAATTAAGCTTCATCTTGACTACCAACCACCACACTTTCGTTGAAACATATACAGAGTAAGCCCCTTATAAAATTACGTTCAGATTTACTAAGAAGGTTTAAGATTTAGTACCGGTTTAATAGAGGAGGTAAGTTAGATCTGGAGAGCCGAAATAAGCAAGAAAATATGCAATGGATGAAACCAATTGGAGTGGGTCCCTAAAGGTGTCCAGATGAACGTATGAAACTCTATAAAAATATCTCGTTGCAATTGTTTTTATTAACAATTTATTGCAAGAATAGGTTTTTTTTTTGTCTTTTTTTCGGGTTTTCCGTCATACCAGTGTTATTTATTAAAATAGCGGAACGCCGTTAGCATCATAGGAAAGGTGAGAAAATTTTACACAATTTTGCTACTGAGCACTTTTGTCTACGAGCAATAGAATCGTTAGTATTTCATAAATAAAAAACCTATCAAAAAGTATGGCGGATGCAGCGGTATATATGTTACGGTTAAAGACACTGTTATTTTGAAGGAATCAGCCATTTCCCACAAAATAGCAGACGGTTTATAAACTAGCTGGTTAGGATGCAAACTATCGATTTGCTTCAGTTAAGATGAGGATTTTATTGAGGTTACCTTAACCTAAAAATCATGTTTTGTTTGTTGTCCAGAAAATCTAGCCAATGGTGGATCGGGGGGCACCCTAAGGTCGGAACAGGGTTAGCACCTGGTTAGGGGCCCTGACCAGTCTCTTTCCTCGCAGGCGAAGAGGGATCGGTGCGAAAAAAATCCACTATTGTTCCTTATGTACAGATTTTTCATTACTGCATGCGCAGAGGAAGGAACAATAGTGGATTTTTTCGCACCGATCCCTCTTCGCCTGCGAGGAAAGAGACTGGTCAGGGCCCCTAACCAGGTGCTAACCCTGTTCCGACCTTAGGGTGCCCTCCGATCCACCGTTCTCTAGATTTTCTGGACAACAAACAAAACATAATTTTTAGGTTAAGGTAACCTCAATAAAATCCTCATCTTAACTGAAGCAAATCGATAGTTTGCATACTATAACCAGCTAGTTTATAGACCATCTGCTATTTTGTGGGAAATGGCTGATTCCTTCAAAATAACAGTGTCTTCAGTTAGTTTGCAAACTAGCTGGTTAGTTTGTAAACTAGCGAAGTATCCAAATTAACCGTAACATATATAATACTCATAAGCCTCGCGTGCTATAAACAAATGCTTATAACTTTTGACAATTCGAGATATTTGAATAAAACACAATTGCACGTATAAATAATCGCCAAGAAAAATTAATCATATTTTGAAAGTTTTTCGAATGTTTGAATTTCCGGTATTCTTGTTTAAGTGTGAAATTTTCCACTTCGTTGATTCAAGCTCTGTATTTATATACAGATTTTAAAAAATTAAAAAGTAAGTATTGTAATCTCTCCCTGAGATCACTATCTACGAATTCTGTAAGGGGTGTATCCATAGGTTTCTTTTTTTTTTGTTACGGCAAATTTTCAGTTGTCGGTTTTACGAAAAATGAATTTTCGCGTGTTCGCCTCTTAGGAAAATCAATAATTCCTTTTTGTAATTTTTCAATTTTAAAAATAATTAAGTAGTTATCAATGAGGTAAAATATTTATTTTCACATGTTTCTCTTGCTCTAAAACAAAAACTATTTATTTGACACAAACTAAATTTTGTATATAGCTAAGGCTGCTGATATTTAATAATTGAAGGCACTCTTCCTCCTAGTTATAGAGTAGACACCTTAAAAACGTAAGTTTGAAAAAGTATTATTCTGCGACCGCGAATTCTGTGCCCTTACCTTGAATCAGGCAGGCTCACACTCCAGGTGGCTGAAGAACATCTATCAATGAATTTTGTGTATTCTTTTATAGATCTTTTGTTATTGCACAAACTGACAATTTATTTCTTGTCTTCTTGTCTTCTTTTACTATAATTAAAACATTATTTATAAAAAAAATTGATAATGACTGATTTGGTCTTCCTTAACCTCTCCTCCATTATTTCTTGCGACTGTATTCTTCTTTTCTGTATCTTTATAGATATTTTTACAAGTTTAGTAATTTCTCTTCTTTTTTCATTAACAAGCTTTTATTAACTTGACCTGTAACTTCTTAATATTGCATTATGAGCAAATCTTACAACTCACTTTTCACCGACTTCTAATTGTCATATCGATTTGACACTTTGCAAGCATATGCAATTCGGGTGACAATACAATACGTTTTTTTTTTCTTTAAAAAAATATACAGCGTGTCTTCGAAATGGAAACATTTTTATTATTGATTTAACTAAAAAAAAGTGTGTCTGTAAAAAAATCTGCATCGTGAAAAAATAGCATTGCCATTCAAAAATCTGATCTAGTAAATACAGGGTGGCTCAAAAATGTAAAAGTTCCAATCCACGTGAAGCTAAAAAGACATAAAATCGTTATTTAAAGAAAAACTGCCAGGCAAATGTACTAGAGTTAATTTTTAGTGTTCCGTGACATGGAATCACTTCGGTGTCCGTAAATGTGCCTGTCACAGGCGATTTATATAGCATTCTGTCACAGCAGTTATATAACATTCTAGGCATAATAAAGAAAATGTAATGTATGCCTAGACCACTATATGTGCAAGTGCTCCCAACGCTTTTAAATTTAGTTACCTATTTAAAGACTAAATATTTCATAGCTATACGAGTTAACAGAAAACCGGGATGTGCATGTGTGCGCAGTAAAGGGAGGCGCAGTTTGTTAGTTGCTTTACTTTTCGCACGATGCGCGCACTGCACACTCCGGTTTTATGCTAACTATAAAAGGAAAATAATTATGTTCAACTTTTTAGTGCGCTACTTATAAAAGCGTCTTTTTTGTTTTGTAAACTATAATTTATTAATTCCTAACCTTGCTCTCTTTATATCGAGCATAACAGGGTAATTTTTAGTTTGTCTCCTAAATCTCACAGCATCCGAACTAATCGATTACTTCTAAATAGGCCCAGTCTCTATTGATTAGCCTCAAATTAATTTTATTGAAAGCCAAAGCGTTTTAATTGTGGTTCATCGAATTGCAATCAATAGCGAATGGCGTCACAAATTGAACATGAAAATTGCTTGTAGTTGCCTCGTTAGGCTTATTTATCTATCAAATGGAGTGCTACTAAAAACTTGATGCACATGGTAAGTGTGGTAATTGATTTACAGGATGTTCCGAATTCCAAACAATACATTTAAGACCTGGTTTATTGGTAAAGGTAAGAAGTTAGATACATGTCAGTTGCTAGATACTTGCTATTATTTGGTCTGATGTGCGAGTATTTTATATGTTGTTATAATCAATTATTCAACAGCATATTTATCAAAAATGTCTATCCAAGTTTCCGTAAATACTCCTTTCCACTCTTGATTTCTGGCAAATGAAATTCACACCTTTTAACGCCACCTCTCGCTCGTCGCCTCTCGAAATAAAAACTGAATTATTTGCCAGGCGATCCGATGCTAGTTCCACCTTTATTTTCTTTGCAAATTTTTCACTTTGGATAGTTGGCTTTAAAATGTACGAAATAATATTCAAGGTAAAGGATCTTCCAAGTATTCTCCTTTACACCTAAAAATCCACTGGGCAGGGTGGTATACGATACGTATTTACTCTTGACGTAGACAAACTATACTCTTAGCGTTTTGATCGCCTTCATAACTACCTTCCATCTGGATTAATTCAGTGCCAGTTGCTCCCAGATCTAAAAAACATTCTCTGTAGGTCTCTCATTGTCTTTCCATCTTTGCCTTGTCTGCTTTGTGTATTCGGTATACTTTTATATGCTACTCCAATATCTCCATCATTTCGCAACCTGCTTGCATGCCCGGTCCATAAGAGCTTTCTTACCCTAATAGTACTTGTAATAGATAGATCCTCAGAAAATTCCGTCATTTGAAAAAAAACTAGGAAAGATTTCTATTCAAGGTACAGCGACTCCTCACAAGTGAGTTTTCTCCACTGACCAGTAGCTGAGCAAGACAATTGTTTCTTTCCAGATGGCTAAAATACTGTCGGTGTATCATCAGTCCCCAGGAAAGGATTCCAATTCCTCCCTTATAATTTCACTTTTCCAAGGAAGTTCCGTGCAAAGGCCTTTACAAGTTTTTTAAGATTGTATCAGATAAGTCTGCGTTCTAACCATAGAGAAAATATATAATAGAGAAATAATGTCAATATGCGAATGTGGCAAATTTACCAAGCTGAATCCGTAAACACAGACAGTCTTCTGCGGGCTTGCGCCTTGTCGAACGTTTGCCTTGTGATAGACAGGACCGCACTTCAAAATTTATTTCAAATGACGTGAATCTTTTATCGAGTAATAAATGCTAAATATATTACTTGTAATTATTCTTTTTATTAATGATAAAAATGTAACCATTAGTGAGATTTTAACAAAAATTGTATAGTTTGTTGTCTTAAATCTGAGTTTTCTTGCTATACAAAACCGTCGATAATGGCGATATATATATATATATATATATATATATATATATATATATATATATATATATATATATATATATATATATATATATATATTTATTATAGTCCTCGAAAATAGCTCAGTTTATACATATACAGTGCGTCTCTTTAATGCCCCCCCTCTTAATTTTTGAAACGTTACATTTACAAAATTGAAAGTTGAAATAAAATATAAACATAGTATTTTAAACAATAGAAATAAAATATGCAACTGTTTTAAGAAGCAAAATAGTAAATAAAAAAATTACCAAAACTATGTGTATTTTTTATTGGATTGGCATCCCATCCTGTATAATTATTGAACAGACCAAGTTCTATGGTAAGATGTAAATATTTGGACACCTATTTATAGTATGTGCGCTTGATACTTTGGTGAAAGCGCTACTTACTTACGGCCCCATGTCAATCTAATCCACTGATATCTTAGCGATCCTTTGGCGAAAGCGCTTTTTTCGCCAACCATTTTAAAATACTCCCCTCTACCCTAATCCACTAGTATTTTTAGGGCCCCTTTGCAGAAAGCGCTACTTACTTACGGCCCCATGTCAATCTAATCCACTGATATCTTAGCGATCCTTTGGCGAAAGCGCGTTTTTCTCTCGCCATCCCTTTTAAAATACTCCCCTCTACCCTAATCCACTAGTATTTTTAGTGCCCCTTTGGCGAAAGCGCAAATATGCCTTTTGGACACTCACCCATATGCAATATAGGGGAAGGAGGCATTGCCACTATATATATGACCTTCTTACACCACCTTACCCCTTATACAATGCCCCTAATACACACACACTCCATCAGTGTCTTTCTGACACCTTGACCATACTCAATATACGTCACTGATAAATATTTCTACTTCTCCGTGACTCCGTGTGTGTATTCACTTCAACACCGGAGTGCATCGAAGATAAATTATATTTTTTACCTACTATTCTTTCACATATTGATATAATTTAAATTTGGAATTAAACCATTTGTATTTATGCACTAATTGTAAGAAATAGACTACAAAATAATTCCTTATATTTAAAAGTTTGATACATAATTGGCGAAACATATGAAATGTCTTTAACACTTTGTAAAGAACATTTTTGTATCGAAATAATAAGCTTCAGAGGTTCGCTATATGCGCCACCCCAACCAAAAATACCATAACATAAAAATGACTGAGATTTTTTCGGCCCGGTTCTGATCGCCGAGTTGCGGCATCGAGTTTAACAACCACTTTTGCGAGACGTCCCGAGTGCGCATGCCTCGAGAGAACCGTCGTTTAAAAACCTGACTGGCCTCATATGCGTACAAACGCACTTTTTCGCCCATACATTGGACGGATTCAGCTGGTGTCGCCAATACGTTGTGATGGTCTAAATATATTTTGTCTATGGTTCTAACTCATAAATTATTTTGTATATTCTTCAATACGATTAAATTCTGTTTCGTGCTTTATATCTTTCTTACGAGCAATCGTAAACTTTAAATATTTTATTGCTGCAGTTTCCGTTTTATAAAAAAATGCTACAAAATAAAGTTTCGTGTTTTCTTGTCTAACCTTGCAGGTTAAAGGAAAACATTCGTGAGCTAATGTAACTTTTGTTGCTCTAACTCCGACTAAAAATAGACCTTTCAACTGTTTTTAATGTTATCAAAATAAGTCTAGGTTTTTTGTGTTCGCGTGTTTAGCAACCTTTATCAGTCATTTCAAAAATGATAAAGGCTGCATGAAATTCAGGGTCGCGTTTTAATTAATATTTACATTTTAAAGGATTTTTTATGGCTGATAAAAAAATTATATAGCCTTACAAGAAAAATTAATATTTAATGTATAATAAGGAATATGCATATAACCCAAATAAATCTGAAATATTTTTTTTATATTCTCTACATAAATTAAATGTTTATGGCGGTTGCTCTTATTTATTTATTTTGGTCTTTAGTAACAAAAAAAAAGGATTTAAAACTGCAAATTTTCGCGCGAATTTCGAAACTTGTATAACGTGATCCCATTGGTTGTGTCGTCAAAACTGAACTTATGACTCATCATGAATATATGGCGAATTCCAGTGTTGTAGAGTCATCGACAACTCAATAAAAATGGTATTTACTGCGTAACTCAGGTTGGATTGGGTTGGATCCAATGAAAGATACCTGCACTTAAAGTAGAAGGTTCCTAAAATCTTATTCATGTATACTTCAGGCCGAAATCGGCCCAGGAACCTTTCAATTTTGCAAAAAAAATTGTCATTTCTGGGAAATTTTGACATATCATATTAATAATTTCGAGTAAATAAACTGCAATTCTTTATTTTCATGGTAATCTTCGAAAATTCAAAAATTTTCAAATTTTAGATGTCCCCGATGCAAATAAACCTATTTATTTATAACTTTACCGAAAAAATACGCGATTTAAATTAGTGGGAGGTATTCCTAGATAATTAATGGATAAAATAAACCCAAAAAGAATCACTAAACAGGGTAAATAGTGTGGAATAATATCGGTTAAAAAATTTGTCGAAAAAAATCAAGAAAACCCGAATTTGACCCCTTAAATAGGTTCCTGGATGACCCATTCGGTATTCATTTTAAAGTGTGATTATCCCTTTATAAGATAGTGCTGAAAAATTAGGATAAAATTAGATAGGGAAAAATATACAGTGATTCAAATGTTCCGATGTCGAGGGCAAAAAAAGTTAAAAAATCGAAATTTAATCAGCGATTGCTCCCTTCCTCAGAATGAAGAAACTAAAAAATATAAATATCATATACTTCGACGAGCTCTTTCCGATGACGTATATGGGATTTTAATTTGAACCATTTTGACCCCAGAAAAAATTAAAAACCGTGAAATATTTGGACAAAAATCTAAATTTCCAGTTTTTTCCAAATACTTCCATTTTCCAGTGATTATAGGTTTAGGTAAATGTATTGCAAAAAAAGTATTTGAGATTTTAAAGTTTCACTTATGAGTCCGTTTTTCGATCTGACGTTTTGTTTTCGAGTTATTAGGCATCAAAGAGGGGTCTGGAAATGGCATTTTTCGACCTAAAAAAATTCAAAAGAATTACTTGCCATTTTCTGATCCTCACCAGTTTCAGTGGTGGGGGTCAGGGCATCGTATAGGGTTTTGAATTAAAGTTTATTGAAGCGCGAATTCAATAATATATGTGATATATTTTTTATGCATTTTTTAAAATATTTTTCGGGAAAAATGCCTAAAAATTGCTGTCCCCCACCCTTATCACCAAAAGGATCGCTCAGAAAAATCATTAACATTGAGAATTAGGTGTAAACAGCCAAAATTATCAAGATTATTGTTTATTTCCTTATAACTGCTGAACCATGGGTTTTAGAGAAAAAGTTTTTGGACAATAAATATTTCTCACGATGTAGGGAACAACTTTTGTTCTTACACGTTTTTCAATGCTCCGCGGATACGCGAGGTGATACGGTGTTGGTGCCATCGGCGGCGGGTAGCGCGAGCAGATGAGCGGAGATCGGGGGGCCGAGGTTTGCTAATTTTGGCACGGAACACCAAGAACGGTCAATTTTAGCAAATGCGGATCTAAGCTGACACCCATAATACGAAACTAGGTACTGCAAAAAATAGTAACTGGTATTATTAGGAGAAAAAGTAACACGTTCGCAGAATAAAACATTTCCGGATTATCCTAAAATAAATCACTCTTTGCGGCTGGCCATATAATCGTTTGACTCCTCAGTCATCAATCACGTTTATATCCTTTAAAAGATATAAATGCTATTAAAAAAATTAAGGTCAATGCAGGAAGGTAAAGGAATTTAAAAATAAGCGCGTAGTAAAAAGTTTTAAGGTGATTTTTTTAACGGAGAAATAATTATGCACTTCGCCTTGACAGAATGGCAAGGTCTCCATCAGGTATGTTCCAATAGTTCGTTAATTTAACTGACTTTCTATCAGACACGGTGATGAATTAGTTTACGATTCTGTTCAGGGTTGATATCATGGTGATTTGATAAACGTTTTATGTTAATAGTTATTTATAACCATTAATATTTATTCTGATCAGATTTTCCTAATATTAGTGAAAGTACACCAAAAACATTGGTAATACCATATTCTATGTTGTTGGTAAACTGGGCTCCCTCTGGGCACTGTTTATATTTTATCTTAGACAACCCACCTACACTTCAAGCCTAGGTACTAACGTACCATGGGCGTCTAAAAAGAAGGCAAATGTAATCTACTGACACGGGATTTAAAGAATTGGAGGTTGGGAGGGGCTGGGAAAACATCTGCAGGTAATTTATTCCATAATCTGGAACTGTAGAAACAGTCAAGGGGGGAATTATAGCGGCTAGTTCTTCACAGCAAAATCCGTGGAAACATCGGCAGAAAAGGGACAAATCCTCAACAGCGCGGCGATGCGCGAGGGAGTTTTCTTGTGAGGACTGGATCACTGATGAGTCGAATGGCTCTCTTTTGGATATAATCAAGGAAGATAAGTAAAGGTGATGGCGCTCCCCAGATGTGGGAACAGTATTCTAGGTTAGGTCTTATTTGGGAAACAGAGAGTATGTAAACTGGAATGGGAGAAGTATTTTCCGTTTTTACGATTGCCTTCCATGTACTGGACAAATGCAGAGCGTCGCCCTTTTTATTTAGATGACCGATCTTTTCTGTTTCAATGGTTTCTCGTATTATGCTAGTTTTGTAGTTTTCGACGTTTGCCAGTTGTTTGCAGCTATCAAAGTTAGTTTTGTGTCCTGTTTGATGCTGATGTTGAAACAGGGCCGATGTACTTTGTTTGTTTCTGATAGCCAGTTTGTGTTCTTCTAACCTGGCTGAAATTCGTCTGTTGGTTTGCCCGACGTACATTTTATTGCAGGTACCGCATGCTACACTGTACATATCTTGGTTTTCTAGTTTAATCTTCTGTTTTGGATTTTTTAATGTTGTTCTTATGGTTTAGAATGCGACCAATCCTATCAGTAGTTCCTGTAATGTATGGCAATATGGTTTTTGGTCTGCTTTCAGAGTCTTCCTTTTGTTTTTGTCTTGGATGCTGTTGCAGTTCTATTGCTTTTCTAATTGTGTTCTCTTTATATCCATTTTGTTTTAGAGCAGCGGTTATCTTTTCTAGCTCTTGAGGTCTGTTGTTGTCGTTGGTGAACCGGATGGATCTGGAGATCTGCGCGTTTCCTACTGCCAGTATGTGTGATGGGTGGTGATGTGATTCGGCATTTAAGTATCTATTGGTGTGAGTTGGTTTCCTGTAACCCGTGTGTTCTAGTCGTCCATGTTCATTTTTGATTACATGCACATCTAGGAAAGGATTTCTTCGAGCTCTAGCGTGAATTGGATTCGTGGGTGTATCGAATTTAGATGTTCTAAAAATTTTAGACCATCTAAATGGTGAAGTTTTAGACAAAGAACATTGGGCTTGCCAGATTTTAGGTTCGGGAGTCTGGTGCAAGAAAGACTGCTGGAAACGTATGCGCATACCCCACCACGAAAACGAAAAGATGACAGAAGTTCATAGCATGGAAACAGGAGATGACTGAGGATTTTGGACTGATTTGGGTTTCGGTCAGAAGAAGAATGTGTCCAAATAGAAATTAAGCCCGCAGATGTTGGCAAAGGTTATTATATTTTTGGAATTCTCCGATGGTGGGCCCCCCTAAGCACTCCTCGCCCGAAGGTCCGTAAAGAGGGGTAGTTTACGTCCGGAATTTTTACCCCTTGGAGCGCCATCATCATTTTCAAATTTGTTTTTTTGAGGTGGATAGTTAGAAGAGAGTAGGATTAGTAAACCGACAAAGAAGAGAAAGAATGACAGTTATAAGAGGAAAGGAAAAGAAAAAACCGACTCACGCACCCAGGGCTGGAAAAATCCGCTAAGATTTCACCAGCCCTCTAAGTGGGTGAGTGGGGTGGCACCTCCTCGGTCGAGAAAAAACACCTCTGTCATGAGTTTTAATTGTTTGAGTTTATAGCCACACATCTATTTATAAAAATCTCCATTTCTATAAAGCATTTACCCGTTTTGTAGAAAGTTATTGGGTCATGTGTAATTTTTCGCCAACGTAAACCCATTTACAAACATCTAAAAATAGTACATAAACATCGGTTTTATACCCTATAATTTTAAGGTTTATAAGTGAGAAATAGAAAGTTTTATAAGCGTTATGTCGGAACAAACTGAAATAGTAATTTATGGTACTACTATAGTGTGTTCGGATTGTTAGTAATGTATGAAAACGTAGGCGCAGCGGGATGCTTTTGTCGAGTGACTTATAGAATGCACCATAAAAATTTTTATCCAACTATAAACTAAAGATTATTTTGAAAAATTATGACATTTTATCACAGCTGTTTTTGTTGCTATGGAACCCAAAATTGCAAGCAAATTTTTATCACTTAAAACGAATTAAATATAGTTTAGGAAAAAATGGTCTGGAAAAATATTTCAATATGTGAAATAAAACCAAATAAGTATAATAATAATAATAATAATAATAATAATAAATGTCTTTATTTATAATTTTCAACAAAGTATTACATACAATAGTTAAATGGGTGGCGGTATCCAACTACTGCTGCTCATACAACCACCCTAATATAAAAATAAGCTTAAAAAATATTCGAAATGAAGAAATGTGA
The DNA here is from genome assembly GCA_963971165.1 of Philopedon plagiatum. Taxonomy (NCBI): domain Eukaryota; kingdom Metazoa; phylum Arthropoda; class Insecta; order Coleoptera; family Curculionidae; genus Philopedon; species Philopedon plagiatum. Next base: position 101,714,141 of record OZ020193.1, read on the forward strand.
AAATAAACCTTTAAAGAAAATCAGAAATCAATATTATATAGATTTTTTTAAATAATGATAGCAATAATAATAATTAGTTTCCGGGAAGAAAAAAAACAGAAACAAATTATTAAGAAAGGTTGTTGCTGTAAAAAACACATGAAAAAACACATAAAGGGGAAAGTAAGGTTGGAGTTATAGCTAGATACATTATCCTCAGTGCGGGCCGCGACCAGATAACAAAAATTCTTTAACACGTTTACAAAACGCGCCAGAGCTTGAGGCCCTTCCAATATCGTCGGGCAACGAGTTAAATGTGGTAACTGCCACATAGCTAAAAGAGCGCTGGAAAAGAGCGTGCGTGTGCCTGGGAACACTATACAAATCACGATGTCTTGTTTGGACACTATGAACATCAGAGCCCTTAACCAGTCTATCAAGCAAATATTTGGGAGTTTGGTTAGTTCTAATTTTATATATCAAATGCAAAAGATGGAGTTTAAACCTTTCTTCCAGCGTAAGCCAACCTGATTCATTTAGACATGGAGTAATGTGGTCAAATTTCCGAACATTGTAACAGAATCTTAGGCAGGCGTTCTGAAGTTTCTGAAGGGTGTTCTTGTCTTTCTGTAAGAGAGTAGGCCAGTAAACAACATCACAATAACCCAAATGTGATAAGACAAGAGAATTACCTACATAATTAACCAGTGTCTTTTGTCTGGCTATTTTCCGAGTTGTTGGAAGTCAGCTAACATCGTGCCGATCCCTAAGGTGTCTAACCCTGTTCAGCTCTCTGATTTTAGACCATAATCTTTACCAAATAATATACCTACCCGTCTTGCTATCATCAAATAATAATAGTTGTCAGTGCCGGATCTAGGAAACTTCAAGGGGGGGGGGGCAACACTAAATTTTGCCGCCCTTAAATCTAATAATTTTACCAAGATTTGTTTTTTAAATTAAAAAATTAGACAAAAAGGTCACCAAAATAAAGCAGTATTAAAAGCTATTTTATTGAGTACAAAAAACATGAATCACATTTAAGAATTCCTGTAGTTAGAGATATTATCCTAATTTCACATAATACCCATTTTTATTAATCGTTTGCAGACCATGTAGCGGCATTAAGGTAACAAAGATTTGAACATTTTTCGGAAAGCATTTACAAGATTCATTGATTTAATTAAATGACTATTGGTTATTCTAAAATGTGGGTATAACTACGATGTTTTATCTTGTACAACAGGTGTTCAATGGAGTTACGGTCTGGGGAGTGTGCTGATCAGAGCAAATCCAAAATGCATCCAAAATGGCATTTTTGTCATCATTCTTAAACAATTCGTTAAGAGTATTTCCAATCAGTTGAAAAAAAACTGCAATAGAATTTTCCTCTTTGCATAGGGAAATTGTAACACGTACTGCATAGTCTAAATAAAGTGTAAGGAATCCACAGAAGAAGCAGCCCTACTCGAAAAGATTTCCTGGATTAAGTTTAATTGTAGCTTTAGCTAACAAACTTGGATTTAATTCTTCATGCTTTTCAATATGACGTTGTTTTAGTGATCCTGCGACTGTCCAGACTAAGCGCTGCTAATAGATATCTACTGAATACTAAATAGTTTTAAATTATCCTTGGACTAGTCATAATTTACGGAAATTCTAGATGCAAATTCTTAGGGTAGTAATATTTTTTTTTTAATTTGTATGTCCATCTGATTTTTTTGTCGTGCCACTTTTCGTATATTTACTTAATATTTTCTTTCGATATAAGGTAAATATATTTTCGAGAAACTGTAGTTGAGTAAAACAAATTGCCATGAAATGACCCATTGCTCTTTATCAACCATTCCTCTCTCCTTTAATTCTATTTAAATTAGAATGACCAACTAGTATAGAATTTAACACAGAGTGAGGGCAGGATAAGGGAATTGGAAAAAGTCTCTGGTATGTCATGTGACCCTAGAATATGCGCTAGAAAAGTAGTGTATAAAACAGTGGTCAGACCTGCTGTGATATATGAAGCCAAAACATGACCAGTAAAAGTTTAAGAGATGTTTTTAGACGTGGCACGAATAAGGATCTTAAGATGGATATGTGGAGCAACAAAAAGAGAGACAGTTTAAAATAAAAAATAAGGACACCAAGGTTGTAGAAATATCTAAGAAGATGCAGAAAAAAAGACTTTAGTGGTACGAGCAGAAAAGATAATGCTTATGTCAGTTTTCTCAGGAAAGATCAAAGCCAATATGGTAAAAAAAACGAAGGTTAAATTTAAAGAAAGCAGATTTATCAGTTGAAGAAATTCGGAAGTGAAGGTTGTGGAGATAATTAACCAGGAAGCCAGAAATTAAGGCAAAAAATTGGGTATTTCATTTAAGAAAATATAGCTTTGATCCTTCACAATTTGTTGCCAACCCTATACATTCCATACTTTTAAACCATAGACATTTGAAAGCCCTATAACTACAAAATGTCCAGGTTTTGTCTCACTGCTTTCAATTCTAGTACCTTCCAAGTACCTACCCCTTCCATTTTTCTGGTTAAAAAAAAATTACCAAAGAATTCTCCAATTTGAAATATTTCAGTTAATACAAATTATGGCTTAAACTAAAAAAGGAAATAAAAATTTACGGATCAATAAAAAAATTATTACCCCAGGGCAGCTTAACTGAAACGATCAGTTGCAATCAAAATAATCAAATACAAAGGTTTATTGGGATTTATAAACGTTTATCGCTCCCTATCCTTTTATTTGTGATTTGCCTGATATAATAAATGGTTTTCATTAATATTTAATTGATAATTAAAACTCTTATTATGCCTGTTTCGTCAAGCAATATAGGTCAGGTCTTGGTCCTACATTTGTGATCGTTGTTGTAAATGGGTATCTCTCCGGACCATTCGTAGCCGCCTCGGGTGTACCCCAGGGAAGTCACCTGGGGCCTCTATTTTTTATAAGCTACATATATTAGAAAAATCAGTCTCCTAGACAGTAGCTTTTATATTAGAAAAATCAGCTTCCTAGACAGTAGCTCTATTTTGTATGCCGATGACCTGAAGATTTACCGCACGATAGAAGCCCCGGAGGAGTGTGTTGAACGCCAGGACGATTTGGCTAGGTTACTTACTTATTGTAATGCCAACAGTCTTTTATTGAATTTGGATAAGTGTTTATCAATAACTTTTTCAAAGAATATGAACCAGATTGATTTTAATTACAATATCAATTTCGAAGTATTGAAAAGGGCTGATCAGATCAAAGACCTTGGTGTCCTTCTGGACAGTAAATGACCTTTCCGTTTCCATTTCGAGATTGTGGCTGAGGCAAACAGAATGCTGGGATTTATTATTAGTTGTCAAGTATTTAGAGACCTAAAAATATTCCTTGTACTCTATTAAGCCTTTGTTTGTAGCAAACTCTCATTTGCTTCAGGTATATGGAATCCGAATTACAAAGTATACATAAACCGGATTGAAGTAATTCAAAATAGATTTCTTAGGGCTTAGGCGAACAAATCAGACTGTATCCCTGAAAGTGCGGCTCGAAGTTTTGGAGTTTTACCCCTGACCGAAAAGCGAAACATATCAGACCTATGTTACTATATTTAAACTTATTAACCACCAGATCGATTAGGCTTTACTTCTGTCATTTTAAAATTTTAATGTTTCTTCTAGGGAATTCAGAAATCAGGAACTATTTAATATACCGTTTAGAAGAATAAATCTAGGACGTAATACCCCATTGATTAGAATGCAGATCACTAGTAAAAAATATTGTAATGATATTGAGGTATTTTCTTCCACGATTGCAACATTTAAGTCAAGGTTAAGACCATTGTTTTTCGAACATGTGTTTATTAATGTAATTGCATACATTTGTTTCATTTTTTTTGGTTTATTTTATGCTATGTTATAAAATAGTGTATAATTCCAATATTAATTAATAATGTAAAAAGCGGATGCATTTTGGAAGTTTTGTAGTGCCCTAAATTTGTGAATCAATAAATAAATAACGCGAATCTTATTTATTTTACAAGCAAAAAGTTTTATTAGGAGTGACATTTTTACGTACTATCTTGCAAAATTTGGTCCATTTTCCCTCTTCTAAATCCGATCCGCGGACATACTGTATATGACACTTTTTTTATTATTTTTTGAGTTGTTTTCATTATCCGTTTCTTTGTCCATATGCATATGAGTAAGTAGTAATGTATAGGTATTTTAAAAATATATATGATTTGTTTACCAACGACACGACTATTTAGGCAGCTGCCGTATTTACATTGTTAAAAAGGTCGATCCCATCAGGATACGAGCCAGACTCAGACCCAGTCTGTCGATACAACGAAAACAGTAATTAATATTGAATATCCCAAAAGATAAACAAACAAGTGATCCATAAATTTAATATTTACATCCCTAAATCAGTGACGGTTAATCAATAAATCTTACAGGGTATAAACTAATTTATTCTACTAAATACGAGTAGCAAAAGGAAGGGAAGTAGAAAATAAAGATTTATTTTTATTCATTTAAAATTAAAATAAAAAATAATATTTTGTGCTGTACAGTAAGACACAAAACCGACTTATACATGTTTTTGGTCATACACATCGATTATGAAATGAAACAAGCTCTATTCACTTTGAAAATCGCGATAATGCGGTTGTGATTGGAGTCACGAAGATAAGTTTAGTACTCTAATTCATTATAATATTATTTTGTGTAAGTTATAATGTTTCAATAGGAATCAGACTTTACTTAAGGATTCAAATCCTTGATTATTTAGAATCATGTATCCAATCAAAACCATTTAAAATATGAGGAAATTTTTAGAGACGTATTAAGCTCTGGACACAGAATGAACCAGTCAGAATGAAATTGCTGGAAACTAGCCAGCAAGGTGTCGCGTTACCCACTAACTGAAATTTGGCGCTGATTGCTTGGTGATGCCTCTAAGATCACTAAGTATTTTATCCATTATGATAAAAATTTAAAAACGATCATGCTGATTGATAAATCCGACCAGCAGTCAATGTTTTGAATTTTCTATTAGATATAAATAAAAGAGATATCCAGTATTGACTGATTTTTGAGTTAAACCAATCACAGTAATGACTGTTTATGAAGTTGTACATACACATCAAAACTAGATTTTTGCATTCGACGCGTGTTTCGTCAACCATGATAGCAGGCTCGGATCTACGGGGAGGGGGGGATGTTGATAACCACTACAACCACAACAAAGATGTATGTACTGTTAACGTTAATCAAATTTTATTTCTGTACCTATATAAAGATAACGGCAAACACATAAATCTTAATCTTAATTCATTAAAAATACCTATATTATAGACAAAACATATTGACAACAATTTCTAAGGAACAATAAAAATAAAAAATGGTGCAACAAAAGTAAATCAACATTCTAAATATTTTTGTGGAAAAATAGTTTATTGTAAAATATTGATTGGCCTGAAGGATTTTGGTAGAGTTTACCTTATTAGTTTCTCATTCTGTATGAGGTAGACATTCCTAGTTAATCATCTCCCAATCTTCAGTTCTTTGTTTCTGCAACTGTTAAACCTGCTTGCTTTAAATTTAACCTTCGTTTTTTAAACCATCTTGGCATTTATCTTTCCTGAGCAAATTGACATAACCATTATCTCTTCTACTCACACCACTAAAGTCTTTTTTCCTGTATCTTCTTAAATATTTCTACAACTTTGGTGTCCTAATTATTTATTATAAACTGTTGCTCCACACATCCATCTTAACATTCTTATTCATGCCACGTCTAAAAACATCTCTTAAACTCTTCCTGGCCATGTTTTGGCTTCACACATCATATCAGATCTGTCCAATGTTTTATACATTACTTTTCTCGCGCTGATTCTACTGCCACATGGCATACCAGAGACTTTTTTCCAATACCCTTATCCTGCCCTCACTGAGTCTTAAATTATATACTAGTGGATTATTATAATTTAAACAGAATTAAAGAAGAGAGGAGTGTTTGATAAAGAGCAATGGGTCTTTTCATGGCAATTTGTTCTACCCAACTACAGTTTCTCGAAAATACCTTTACCTTAAAGCGAAAGAAAAATGCAGTAAATATATGAAAATTGGCACGACAGAAAAAGCGGATGGACATACAAATAATTTTTTTTTATTACTACCCGGAGAATCTCCAGAAATTCCAGCAATTATGACTAGTCCAAGGATAATTTAAATCTATTTAGTATTTAGTAGATATCTATCAACAAACAGCGTTTAGTCTGGACAGTAGATTACTAAAACAACCTCATATTGAAAAGCATGAAGAATTAAATCCAAGTTTGTTATCTATATAAAGCTACAATTAAACGTGGTCGAGGAAGCCTTTTCGAGTAGGGCTGGACACAGTGGACACTCCCCAGACCGTAGCTCCATTAAAAATCTGCTGTACAAGATAAAACATCGTAGTTATACGCACAATCATTTTAGAATAAACAATAGTCATTTAAATCTGCAAAAATTGAGAATCGTTCTCCAAACCACCTGAAAATTCCTTATACAATAAGGATTTCAACAAATGATGGTAAAACAGCTATTCTCCGGGCCCTCCGAGCGCTGAATTACATACCAAAATTTGCCGTATTTTCTTCTAACACAGTTAGATAATAAAATACTTGTTTTGAATGCAAGAAACTACTAGGAAGAAGGAAGCTTTTTCTTTAGTTAGGATGTCGTCACCTGCAGACCGGTTTCGAACTCTTTGGCTCATCAGTACAGGATAGACGAACATACCAACCTTCCGAAAAAGTAATACCGTAGAGCTACAATGTCGTACTGCATAAGCAGTGAGACACGGGCAGCGCCTGTGTTAGAAGAAAATACGGCAAATTTTGGTATGTAATTCAGCGCTCGGAGGGGCATATAGCCCGGAGAATAGCTGTTTTACCATCATTTTTTGTTGAAATCCTTATTGTATAAGGAATTTTCAGGTGGTTTGGAGAATGATTCTCAATTTTTGCATATTTATATGTACCCCTGACAGGTAGACTTTATTCATATATGTAATAGTCATTTAATTAAATTAATGAACTTTGCAAGTTCTTTCCCAAAAATGTTCAAATTTTTGTTACCTTAATGCCGCCTCATGGTCTGCGAACGATTAATAAAAAATGGATATTATGTGAAATTCAGATAATATTTCTAACCACAGTAATTCTTAAATGTGATTCATGTGTTTTTTTTGTACTCAGTAAAATAGCGTTCAATACTGCTTTATTTTGGTGGCGTTTTCGTCTTACTTATTAATTTCAAAAGCAATTCTAGGTAAAATTATTAGATTTAGGGGAGGCAAAATTTAGTTTTGCCCCCCCTTCGAAATTTTCTAGATCCGGCACTAAGCATCATCAGGGGATGACAGTTTTTAATTTAAAAACGCTTAATAATAAGGTATGTATGCATGTTTTAAGATTTGGGACGTTTAAAAAACTATTAACTTACTCTTTTGGCTTTTTCGATTTAATTTAGTTTCTAGGATTCAAACTTCTTTTGAGGATTTGAATCCTTTTCAAGGATTCGAATCTTTTTTACACAGATTTAAATCCCCGGTCTTTGGTTTGTCGAATTAGAATCGCGGATCCTTTTCTAAAAAATGATTCGACTATCCTTAAAAATATTCATATCCTTGATTCGAATTCTCGAGGGTTCGAATTTTACTCAGCTCTGAGTGTGTAAGCCTAGACTAGCGATGTGAAAGAAAAATATTTTTTTATTGAATTGAAACAAGTAGGGATCCTCAAATCTCCACCTATGGGTAAGCGTCCAACTCTCCCCTGGAACCCATCTGCATCTGGTCGACATATGTTTTTTAGGAAAACATTTGCAAAAGGTCGATATTTTGTTTTAAGGGAAGCGCTTTCCAAGCCCCCCCCCCCCCCCCCCCCCTTCCCCAAGTTACCGTTCCCTTACTCCGGCAGCATAATATTAGTGAAATCTTTAGCTTAGAAAACCTGTTAGAAAATTAAAGGTTGCGCTTTTTTTGCTTCTACTTTTTTCCTACCTGGTTCTTTATCGTCTTTGATTAATATCAGTGTCTTCAAACGTTCAGCTTCCAAGTTCACTTGAAATTTGCCTGAAAGCCTTTTTTGACCAGGATTTTCCGGTTTCTTTCACTATTCGCGTAAGTTTTCCTGTCGGCGCGAAAACTTGAAGTTTACCCGGGTTACGACCGACTGCTCAATTGGCCTCGGTCAGGAAATAACTAAGCAAGGCACGCTTGCCGGATTGATGGGATGCCGCCGGTCCGGGGCTACGTTGCCAATTTTTCCTGCTGAAAATCTTGCATCCTGCTACCTAACAAAAATAATATAATAAATCACCTCATAGTGCCTTGTTTCTACTTATAAAGATGCGAATTTTCATTTTGGTTGTATTTTATAATAACAAAACAAATTTCACTTATACATTCCTACAATATGTCGACCGAAGAAAATTCCCCATTTTCTATATATTCATATATAGAGAAATTTCCATATATAGTGTGTCCCAAATTCGATGCTCACCATTGGGATCTCGGTTGCTATTGTTGTTAGAGAGATGGTTGAATTTGGGAAGTTTTAGAGGATTTTATGCTGATTCTAAACCCTTTTTAGAATTTGCTCAAAACATTTCGTTTTTGAGATATTTAAAAAAAACTGCAAATTGTCGATTTTGTTTTACGTTAATACAACGTAAAATATTTATTTGAGAGCTGTCAAACTTTGACATTATTGGAAGACTTTTTATGGTGAATACTTCAGTCCTCACGAAAATTGTCGATCGTATTTTTTCGGCTTAACTTTTGTTATCCTTATGGGCGCCATCTTGAATTTTTATTTGATTTTGTAGCCCTTACAATTACCTATTCAACGATGTATCACACGCTATAAAAAAATTAACATTTAGATGGATAATTTAAAAAAAAACATTTATTGCATTAAATAACACAATCTTAAATCTACAACACTAGAATACTTAAACAAATTTGTTGACTAATAATCTAAATTGTTCAATGTGGCTTCCACTTAGTTGAACACATTTTTGACACCTCCTTTTAATGGCCTCGCAGACTCGTCGAATAGTATTTCTATTAATGGACCTAAGTACTTAGTATATCGGGTTCAAGATTTTAAGATTTTAACAGTTTCAGGAGCATCAAACTTCATTTTTAGCGGCACCCCGCAAATAAAAATCTAGAGATGTAATATCTGGAGAATGAGCTGGCCAGGATACTGGACTAATGTAAGAAATCACACGATTATTAAAATTTTCCCTTAATACTTCTTGAACTCTTCTGGTGTTGTGCGAGGGGCAACCATCTTGTTGGAACCACATATTCCTTAATTGTTTTGGATCGAAATGTTCTCGGACTACCGGAATAATCTGAATTCTAAGTAAGCTGCCGTATCGTCATTTAAGTTTTCAAAGAAAATAAAAGGCCCAAACTGCATGCCCATCTAAAAATTAATAAAATATTTAAATTTCCTTTCATAGACAATTAACAATTATTTTACCTACTATGCCGCCCAGACGTTAAGGCGGCATTTTCCATTTGGCGTACATGTTGGCCAACCAATATATATATATATATATATATATATATATATATATATATATATATATATATATATATATATATATATATATATATATATATATATATATATACATGTGTATATATATTGCCAAAAACTGACTTTCAAGTAGGAAAATTCCCAAGAGCGTTATAATCTCTTAAACTAAAAAACCTTTCATATCGGTTCCTATTCATTCATCATATAATTTCACTCGTCTGGCAACGCCGGCTCAGCAAGTAACCATGACAACAGCGTCTTACTGACCTTCTATATTGCTTTCCTGGTGGAGAACTGCAAGGTTTACAGCAGGAACAAAACAAATAAGTTTCTGGCTTATTTTACGTATAAGCTGTTGTTGCTTGAAGTCAAAGAAATGATTAGAATGTGTATGATTAATATCACTATTACACCCTGTCAAATAGTCGATTTGATTCTACCGCGACGCGACGCTTGGCGTCGGCGTCGCCGTCGTTGACATGCGGTTCACATAAAGCTGAAAGTATGTGTAGGTCTGTCTGCAAAAGAAAAATTTAAGATGAAGAATCAAGTAAAAGTTTCTGAGGTACATTATAGATCAACTACTTTTTTACTGGAGGTGAGAAAATTTTTTAGTTTATAAAGCTCTCACGGTCTAGAAATGCCGAGGCTAGTTGAATTTTGCAAAGGGAGCTGTTGGGGTCATTTGAGAAATGTCATATACAGCAAACATAATGAAAATATTGAAGAAATTCAAAGGAAGGTAAGAAATGAAGTAAGAAATCTGAACGGAAATGATGCTGAAGGTATTATAAACACACTTCAGAGGCAGAGAAGAATGTATGAAAAGTTCGAAGAATTAAATGGCGGACATGTTGAAAATTTCTTTTGATTGGTCAATGTTAACATGTATCTGTTTATGTTATAATTCATTTGTTATTGTTTATAATCATTGGTTATTGCTTTCAAATAATAATAACTAACAAAAATCATAATTTATTATTTAATGGAATAACTCATTTTGCATAAAAATAAAATTACAAATTTACGGTGACTAAAGTATTATTGTCAACCTTGACACTAACTTTGACTTACATACAAAGACAATTTAAAAAGGTAGCAGGTAGCAGGTATTTCGTTCGCAACCTGTTTAAAGTATATTTATGCGAAATAATTTTTAATAGGGTACATTATACAAAATATGTCTAGAACTACTCTTAGAATCCACAAATATGATAAATGTCACCATCCCATTTGCAATAAGCGAGAAAATCGATGTTTTATACTATATTTTTTTTATTCCATGCTTAATTGTTTTGCTGATAACATATATGAATGATTCATACAAATCTCCAAAACTTTCGTATTTAACATTTTTTCCCATCTTTAAAAATAAAAAAGTTATAAGGCCTGATCACTTTTATTTGGAATCCCTGTACATATCTTGGGCTTAAAAATCCATAACAAAAATTATTCCCAAAAAAATGTTTTCGGGCAACAAAACAGGTCGCAATAGCGCGAGTCCCTGATATAGAGATTAAACTGGGGTAACGTTACCGCGGTAACGGTAATTTTGGCAAGGTAATTTTACCAGCCAAATTCGTTTACCGGTAATTTTCAAAAACATTTTCTGAGTAAAACCAGACTCATGCGACCATATTTCTCATGTATTATTCGCCAGTTATCACTTAATTAGGACGATATATTTCCGTTTTATTTGTGTTTGAGTGAATATTGTTTTTTGTTCCTTTTAGGAATTTGTATTTTAATTATTTGTTAAAATATTGTTACACAATGGTAGAATTTACAGCGTTACATAACATAACATCATAAATAGGTTGTTAAGGTAAAAAATACATAATAATGACCCTGGCGATACGAAGAGAAAGTGTTTTTAAACATATTTGAAAAAAGCATAAAAATATATTATGGTATTATATCCTAAATGTTTCATGCAAAATTTTCACAAAATGAGCAAAATTAGCCCAAAATTGCGGGTTAATAACCACTGACAAAAATCAAATGAAAATTACCGGTAAACTTCAATCAGTACCCTGATAACACGGTCGTCGCACCCAATGGATGTTTACACTTTCGATGACGAAATGGGAATGATGGTAAAAGCAATGTGCATTTAATTTATACTTTTTGGAAGTTTAGATATAGTACATGTTACAACGAGTACTACTTTCATAAAGTCGTAATATATTCGTTTTGCTTTTTGTCGTATGAAAGAAACCAGTGTGCCATGTGGCAAATCAAATTAAGAATAAGCAAGACAGCCATCCATGCGTCCCTTCGGCAGTTTTAGTACTAACAGAAAATGTTTACATTGTGCGGAACTTTCGCAGCATTTTTTAGTCTTAGAATTTAATTGCATTCTGAAACTTTTTTCGTATTGAAATAACGATAAACTAACTAGGTACAACAGAAATAATATAAAACCCAAAAATCATGGTTGCGTCATGTAGCGTCTAGTAGTTTTTGACCCCTTCATTCGGTAAATTATGGTAAGTCTTTTTTGATGCTCATATGTAAATATTCTTGCTAAGTTATGCGTTGACTGTTTTCTTAGTTCTCTTAATATTTCTGTGTAACAGTCAATGATCTACCACCTATAGATGGTCAAGTCATTCATAAATGCTATAAAGATGTGTTGACAACATCGTTTGTAGGAGAGACGTGGCGAGGAGCTGGGTGGGGCCGGGAGTGGGCATGATACAAATAAAAGAAAGTATGATACCAAACCGTGTCAAATTCGTCCGGGTTCGCGCATGACGTCACGCCGTGACTTAGTTTTGAAATTTATAACGCGCAATATAGAGTTTACGTTAGTTAAAGGGGATTTTATATAAATTCTATTGGCAATATTCCGCAATATACTTTGCATCCTGCTTATAATACAAATTTTATAGTACATGATTTAAAATAATCATATAAATAAATGGATAAATACATACATTGATTACATTGATTGATTGATTGTCCACATCACAAGCATCATACACAGCACACCTCATTTTTTACTTTTAAACTCCTAAAAGGTGGTAGAGGATTTCTTCCTCGACCGAGGTGGTACCACCCCACACATCCTCTTAAAGGGCTGGTGAAGTCCCTACGGATGTTTCCAGCTCTGATGTGTGAGTCTGATTTCCCCAGTACACCCACGGTACATAGTACTTAGACTTCGGTCTTCGTGTGCTGTCAAAGCACAAAAAAAAGTAATACAAAAACACCAAAAAAGACGTGTTTCGTTCACAAAATATCGCGGAATTGGTCACGGCGTGACGTAAATGGCCACGCCGTGCGGTATCTTAACTTCTTTTATTTGTATCATGGGAGTGGGGATTACGCTGCCTTGCCTTCACATTTAGATGTAACCGTGCTGCTATAATATAAGCACATGGTTTCTCACCAGTGATATCTCGTTACCGGGTTCAAGATAACATATATTTTTATACGATTAAAACATTTAAACTTGTCAATTTTTAAGTAAACAAAAATTTAATCTGAAGTCTAATTTTTTTAAACGTTCTTATGCAATTGAAAAAAAGGGTCTATATAGCAGTAAAGTTCAAAGGATGTTGACTACCGTTCCTAATATTTATTATTATATGGGAAAATTAGAGTTTGGTAGCTAGAAGTATAAAATTTGGTAAACCGAATTTAAAAATAATTACACGACACACAATTTTAATAATTTTTGCATCCATGCGTTGTAAAGTACGAATTTATGCTGAAAATCTAAAGAAATAAAATATTAACCTAACCTATAATCCAACTTTCTGTTTACTCACCTATGAAAAATAACTGCGGGATTACTATATTCCGATTTCTCGCATACCTACTTGACACTTGGGACTAATTTTTATTATTCTCTAAATAAAAATATCACAAAACATTAAACACACAGCAATAATTTCACAAAACCGATAAACACTCGAAACTGCAGAAGAACGCTGTAAACAAACACTGATGATTCATCAGTGTGTGTTTGACAGCTTTTTTCTGATAAGGCTGTTCACCGTGCGTGCAACCCCACTAGCGTTACAACGCGGGGAACTCGGCCGTAGCTTCAATTCAGGTTAGCTTTGCCGTGCACAATGTTGTAACGCTGCCAGACATAAATTTTTAAGAATAATTTATTTTCTGTTATTAACGGTAATTTAAGACAAAGGTAAAATAAATTTAAACCATTTCCTAAAAGAACTTTAAAAAAATAGTAAGATGACTGCGAAACCACTCTTATTGTCAGCAGCCTTAGTTTTAACCAATAGTTGCCTGACATAATTTTAATATTATTAGTTTTACTTATTGATAAGTTGCAAAAAATGATACTCTAGTAGGGAATGTGTTGAAAATATCCTCCATTTGCTCCCAAACAAGCCTGCACTCTTCGTAGCATATTGCCCCAAACCCGTTGAAAGATATTCTCCATAATTTTCCTTATCTCTTGCCGTTTCAACACGATTTCGCAGTTAATTCATTTTTTTTTATTTGGCACACTATACACTATTTTATTGTACCTCACTAGAAAAAGTCACATGGTCCCTTAGCTGTTGTACCATTAGCACAAAATAAATGTCCTCTCACTGGGAAGTTCGCAGTTAGAAAATCTTTTAATGTACAAAAGTCGCACTTGTCGAGCGTTTTCGTTAGCTGCTCCCTAGCACGAAACGATATCCGTAAGCTAAGCATCTCGGCATCTTGGATTAAGAAACAGATTAAAAATCGATTAAAATCTCTACCTAAAACTAATAAGAACTGGCGGCAAAAAAAACTTTATTTTTCTAGGGAAAAAATATTAGTGAATAGCGTCACCTCAGCGAACTTATTTTTTAGCGAAGTTGCTAAATTAGAAGCAGTGCAAAAGAAATACATCATTGACTGTGACACATGAATATCAATACAAAAAAATACACACTTACCTTTTTATTACATTAAAAATGAAAAGAAGCTCTCGTTTTGTAATATATTTTTTTTAAATCATGTAATTAACACTAAATCGATTTGCGCCGAATCGGCAACATGAGGAAGGACGAGAGACCTTTCAGAATTAACTTTGTTCTTATAGGTTATAACGGCTGCGTTTTTGAAATTCTGCGAATAATTTATAATTAAGAAAGCGTTTTTTTTAAAATACTAAGCTGTAAAAACTCTAACGGGGCAGTTAAAAAATAAAATTCATAAAACGCAACACTAAAAATTTTAGTATCAAATTTAATTATTTATTCGTAATATTAAATAAAAACGCAACGCCGCCGCTACCTTACCGCCGCTAACCTGACCAATTAGAACGAGTCTTTAGTAGCTTGCATTTTTTTCACTAGATGGCCCACACGTCTTCCGGCCGACGAAAAAAGCAGACAGGAAACCAGAAAAGCTCAGTGACTCTTATCATGTCGAATACTCCGAATTTTTTTAGATTTCCATGAACTTTAATCTATGATTCTTTATTATTTAGTAAAAAAAAGCTTCCAGGTCTTAAGCAGTGTCTATATTATTAAAAAAATTTCGTTCGCGCTTATAGTGTTGACTATTTATAAAAACACAAAACATTTCGTGGCGTTGGGTTTTACCCAAACAGCTGTTATAACTTTATTATTTAGCGAAAAAAAATAGTTTTCTGTGCCATTTAATAAAAGATCGTAGTGTTGTGCAATATTAAGTTAGTAAAACACAACATTTCTGTGTGTCTAGTTGAATAATATTATTTTACTCTTGGTTTGAACCGCTGTTCTCTGGATTGCTTTGAGTGTTTAATTTTTGAAATTGAATATTTTTAAAGAGTTAGTAGGATTTATTTCTTTAAAGGTAACAAAAATATTATTTTTTCAAACTTCACATACATAGGAATATGGCAGAGAGACTTGGCAACGCCACACCGACTAATGGCGTCAAAACAAACCTTTTTTTTCTGAGACTGAGGTTTCTTACTAATTTTTCTATGACCATGTGTTTATCATCAGTGGTGCGAAGTGACTAAGGACGATCTTTTTATCGTGGAGCGCCATTTATGAATATTTTTATTCAATCTGAATTCATACCAGGATTTATCGGTTTCAACATAGGCAGTGATGAACGTTAGTACCAGGCTGTAATACAACTCTTTTTTTTATAAGTGGTAGTGCTAACTTGACTGTTAAGTTAGCTTTTAAAAAAAAATCGGTCAAGTGCAAATCCGCCCATCTGCCAAGCTATCCGCCACCGACCGCACCAACGCCGTATCACACCGCGTATGCGCGGAGCTGACTGGGGAGCGTTTCGACTGGGCCAAGTTAAAAATTGATAAAAACGTGTAAGAATAAAAGTTGTTCGTTACATCGTGAGAAATATTTTTTGTCTAAAAAACTTTTGCTCTAAAACCAATGGTTCAACAGTTATAAGGAAATAAGCAATTGAATTATTTATAATAAATTGATGGCCCTACAATTTTTCAATTCTGATAATTTTCGCTCAATCTACACCCAATTCTCAATGTTCATGATTTTTAAATGCATACAAAAATGCATCATATATTATTGTTGTATTCGTGCTTCAGTAAGCTTCCACTTGACACCCTACACGATGTCCTTGAAATTTTTTTTCCATTTCCCTATTTACCCCCTGAAATTAACCCTCAGAATCAAAATTTAACTTTTTATACTTCACGTCTATAATTGGGTCACCACCCTCTTATCTCTGTGCTAAATTTCAAAATCGCCTGTGACAGACGGACGGACGGGCGGACACCGAAGTGATTAAATACGTGTTCCGTTTCCCGGAACACTAAAAAGGAGAAATTTTTTTAATCTCACTTCAAAAGAGCGACAATTAAGCCAGTTGTTAAATGTTTAAAATTTGAAAATTGTAGTGCTAAGTTGATGGACGTTTTATCGATCAACACCTGACTTTCTGTAAAGTCACGTGATTCATTACAACAATGCTGAATTCTATTTTGAAACTGACAAATGAATTCATGCTATCGATAGTAAAAAGACCACGTGAACTAATATAGTTTCAGAATACTTGACCGCAGAAAAATTGCGATCAAAGTAAAAATACTTTTAACAAGAAAACGTTTATTTAAAAAACATAATAATTTGAACAAACATTATCGTTACAACAATCAAAAAGGAAGCAGGTGGCTGGGTAGGCGAGCTACCCGAAGTTTTAATATGAATTTTTTCAGCAACTTGGGGAAAATAGACTTTTATACAATATATTAGGATCTCCAAGCTTTGGTCAAGTTCTAATTGAAAGGTACCCGATAATTTTGAGCTACAAGGTGACAGATAATATGGTTTAAAATTTTTGACCATTTCTTCAGCGACGGCACCGTCTTTGATTAATGTTTTGTGAAGTGTCTTTACGGACTCGTCGGTTTGACGTGTCAACGTTGATGAACATTCCCTTTTCTTCACCTCGCTTTTTCCTTTACATTCATCTAATTTTGCACGCAAATCTTTAAATTTACTTTCAAGGTTCGCAGCTTCCTTATTTAAAGCATCAAGAACATTTTTCGCAGTTCTAAACTGGTGAGCAGCACACGATTCTACCAAAGATTTCATTTCACTTGACAATCCTTTCAACAGTTCTAGTGGTTCATGAGTACAAATGGAAATATTCTTTCCTAAAAAAATAATTTTGTTTGTTATTGGCGGTCAGAAATTAATGAAAGATAGAACAGAAGTCGATTCCTGACAAGAAATATTTGCGTTTAATCCGTGAGTTGATATTAACAAAGATATAACATTTAAACTTTGATTTTGTCATAAAAATTCATATAAAGGGTATCTGGTAAGTAAAACGGACGTCAAAATAACCCAAGTGTGTCATATTATTTTTTTTCCTAAGGTGCTCAATAACGGGGATGTGGGGCTCAAAAGGGGTACACTCAAAAAAAGGATACCTTGGTTGAAACGCATTTGCAATTTACTTAATGAAACCGTGACTTTGAATATGGCCAAATGAAAATTATCTTTAAAAAAATGTAGTTATTCTCTTGTTATCAAACCATTATAATATGATTGTGTACTGGTGCTGGTTGATTCTGTTTCGGTTTACCTGTTTTCTAAGATATTGGGTTGATTATAAAAAACAAGAGATATGGGACGTGACAGGCAACAAACAATTATATTGTCATTGTAGTTTTAATTGTAATGAGAAAACTTTAATAAACTTCAAATTGTTTAATTTCTCTTTACATAAATCGAATTTCAAAAATACGAAAACTACAATGATAATACAAGGTGGTCAAAAAGTTTGCACCAAATGGATTTTTTTTATTTAACATTTCTCAGAAAATTGTGAAATTCTTGAGAAAAGTTGGCGCTTGTTCCGAAACTTCTAAATACGTTAAAAGTTTTTGTAACATTTGCGTACTAAGGTCATAAATTTAAAAAAAAGTTCAAATCGCTGAAGAATAAACTACCTCTATTTTTAAAAATTAATGAAAACTTTATAAAGTAAAATTGCTTAGAATCTCAACAAAATCCAAAATACAATTTGAGGTTGAACTTCCAAAGATCTTTATTGCACACCATTGCATTGGTCCAGAAAACTCGTATTGAAACAAAAAAACAGGTAGAACTTTATGAAAAAAAATAAATCATTAAAACTAGCTAGCAAGACATAACAAAAATTATCCTTTTAACTTTTCACCGTCGCATGGATAAGAGTTCCGTATTTAAAAAAGTAAAACGTCAGGGTTGTAGTCGGGCGATGTAAAATTTAGAAAAATATGTCAAACTTTTTCTTTACAATTCTAGCTTCAAATTTTGTATTTAGGACTCTAAGGATTGTATTAGGAACTTTTCCTGATACAATTTTCGTCACTTTTTAAAAATAGAGGTAGTTTATTCTTCGCCGTTTTACATTTAATTTATTTAATTAGTAGTAATGTATAACTTTAGGAGGTAATTATTAGAAAAACTGTCATCTTATTTAGAGGTTTTAGAACAAGCACCAAGTTAGTTTTCGAAGAGCTTACAAGAAACACGGTAATCGAGTTGTTTATTTCGATAGTTTTGGCAACTTAGAGCCACCAAAGGAATTTATCAACTATATGAAAAATGTTAAAACATATTTTAATTACGAACTGTATCAGGATTATGGAATGACAAATTGTGGACATTTTGCTCTAGCGTTTCTCTACAATGAAACTTTATAAATGCAGGTGTTGATGTTTACTTGACATCAGTCACGTCTCAGACATTCACATTAAAAGGTCGCTCTCACCGACTTGAACCATACTTTGTACCTCCCATAGAGCTGGATTTAAGATTTGATTACCCTTTACAACTAATTTCACTAAACACTTGGAACAAAATCCCTAATATAGAAGAGGGACGATTCAAGTTTTATTACATTGTCAATAATCAGGAGGAGCGAGTATTGGAAATACCAACAGGCTCCTTCGAGTTGGAAGATATCGAACAGTTTCTATCACGTAATCTCCTACTAATCTACTTTAAACAATTTATTTAAACGAGGCTGAATGATCAAGTCAGCAGAATCGCGGTTTCTGACCCAAAGTCAATGCTTCCCAAAAAAAAGGGGGGGGGGGGGGTGGAAACTGCTTACTGAATGATAGGTCGACGGGAAAGACGAGTGTTGGAAAATACACTAGTGCACTCTCCCCTGCTCGGTGCGTCTCGAACGGTGATTTGACATTGTGATAGATTGGAAAGAGTGGTGGAAGAAATGGTCTTCAAATTGATATCAATGTAAGTAATAGAAAATTAAGTTGCGTAGGTTGTCTTTCAAGAGTATTTAATTACCTATATGTGTCCTTTATTTTATGTCCAGATTGAATCATTTTACACTGTTCCAATTTATTGTGAATAAATAATTTAAGTTTCTTTTTAACTTGCATTTAATTCTAATCTAGTTAAAGTCCCGTTACGCCTACGCCCCTAGCCGCGCTCCTAAAATAAGGGCGTGACAATATTATTTGGTAAAACCAAACAAATCGCTGAAATATTAGAATAGTTCATAAGTTTTTAATCACGACTTATTAACAATGACAGGACTACAGGAAAAAAACCTGTCAAAACATAATGATCAACTAGAAGATCTTAATTTAAGCCAGTGCTAAATCTTAAACCTTCTTAGCGAATCTGGACGTAAACGTTTTTAAAGAAAAATAATAACGGTTAAGTAACCGTCTTCCCCAAAAGAATGTTTAAACAAGTGAAAATTTTAACTTTTAATTTACTCCTTTTTTTCATTTCGGGATTGGGCCTGTAATTCTCAACGTTTCCAGTGTGGTAACGCCGTGTTAATACAGCGTGTCCAGAAACGATCCTAACAATTGGAAAACATTTTTACTTTTGACTTTACAGAAAAAGTTATTCTTCAGAAAAAGTTCTGGTTGTTGAGAAAATAACACTCAAAATTTTGACTCAGCATATACGGGGTGTTAAAAAAGGCAAAAACAAACAATGCCATAGAACGAAAACTATCTCTAATTTAAATTGCAAAGTACAATAAACGTAAGAAAGTGTCGACCAGAACTAAAAAGTGATCGAATATAAAATTTGACAAAATAACTTCATGGTTACTCATATCTTTGAATTTTAAAAAAAGTGTTTTGAAATACATGTTTTTAAATAACATGTTACCAAAATTAACAACAATAATATTTTATAAAATACTACACTAAGCTTCAATATGACCATAACCATCTGACGGGAAGTTTTTTGGACACATTCTCTGATAATTCTCTCTAAATGGTTTATGTTTTCGAAGGGTCTGTGGCAATAGACATTTTCTTTTAAGAATCTCCATTAGAAAGAATCTAGGGGAGCTATTTCTGGGGACCTTGGTGGCCAAACAAATTCTGACCTTAATCCAATCCACTCCTGTGAAAATGTCTGGTTTAAAAACTGTCACTCTTGCAGAGCTGTGAAATGAAGTTCCGTTATGTTGGAACCAAAGTGTGTTTCTTAGTGGTAGTCGATGAAAAAATTCAAATAATTTCGTGTCCAAAAAGTTCAAGTAAATTTCTCATCAAATATTTTCTCAAAAAAAGTACGATCCTACAATTTCGCTCTTAAAAACATCACACCAAACGTTTATTTTTGAAAGAATACTGGGTACGATACTCAATTACAATATCTCATCACTCCACAACCTACAGTTTTGGGAGCACCACGCCATTTAAGGTGAACGTGGCCTCAGCAGAAGCAATATTTTTCTTACAAAAGTGGTTCATCTTCTACCTCACCTTGAAACTAAGAAAAAAACAAAAATCGTATGTCAAAATCTCTATGCTGCAGTTGGTGAACAAATTTTGGTTTGTATGGGTGAAAATGATTTTTCCCTAAAATAACTTGGGCCGCAGTTTGGTACCAGGTCGTGGAACAGTTAGCGCAATAATTCTCAATGAGATTTTGGATTTTCCACGACAGCTCGCAAAACCTGTCTATCCTCCAAACCTGGTGCATGTCAGAAAATCTATTGCTTATAGATCTGGTACTTTTACATTTAGCAATATCCCCAACTCTCACATGGCTTATTATTTTATTCAGATGTCTTTCTTAAAAAATTTGAGCAGCCTCTTTGTATGTTTTACAGTAACAAATAATACTATTTCAGTTTTTTCCTTCATAGTAGGTTTAAGCACCATATTTAATAAAAAGGAAACACAAATGTCAGCATTTACAAATAAAACTATTAGTTGTCAAAGTTTCATTTGGTATCATACCTTACTTTGTACTTTTCCAGGTAAACTAGATGAATAAAAAACGTTCCGAAAATATTTTTTTAATTTTAAATAAAAACAGAATTTTTTATTATTTGTTTTGGTGATATTATGTTATTTACAAAATATGTATTTCGAAACACTTTTTAAAAAAATTTAAAGGTACAGGGTCTTCCAACGAGGACTGAACAGGGGCTCATTTTTGAGCTTCCTTGTATTTAAAGAAAAATCTAAAATAGCCAATCGATGTACTTTTTCTTGCAGAATTCAAAAATGAAACCAAAAATTTATTTGAACCAGAAACAAAAGAGTTACGCTATGGATAAGGTGTTTTTTAAATGGAACATAGCTTTTTTTATACGATTTTCGGAACGAGTGATTTTTTTTATGTCCGTTCTGATTAAAATATTTAATATTGTGACAGCTATTTTTATTAAATTTTAATGTTTTATCCAGTATAATTTAACTTCAACCTGCTTGAAACATACACTTGAAATCCTTCAAAGTCAAAAAACTTGACAAATTTACTATAATATTGCCGAAATGAAATATTCATTAGATGAGAGATTGCAGATTGTTATCTTGTTCTACAAATGCCAAGAAAATGCAAGAGAAGCAAGGAGAAGATTTATTGCAAATTTTCACAGAAATATATCCGTCAATACTATTCTAAGGATAAAGAACCTATTCGAGGAAAATAAAACATTACATGACAGAAAAAGAATTCCAACTCTATACTAAATTTGTCAAATTTTTTGACTTTGAAGGATTTCAAGGTGATTTTACCTTTATTACCTAGTGTATGTTTCAAACAGGTTGAAGTTATATTATACTGGATAAAACATTAAAATTTAATAAAAATAGCTGTCACAATATTAAATATTTTAATCAGAACGAACAAAAAAAAAATCACTCGTTCCGAATATCGTATAAAAAAAGCTATGTTCCATTTAAAAAACACCTTATCCATAGCGTAACTCTTTTGTTTCTGGTTCAAATAAATGTTCATTTTTGAATTCTGCAGGAAAAAGTACATCGATTGGCTATTTTAGATTTTTCTTTAAATACAAGGAAGCTCAAAAATGAGCCCCTGTTCAGTCCTCGTTGGAAGACCCTGTACATATGAATGACCATAAAGCTATTTTGTCAAATTTCATGTTCGATCACTTTTCAGTTCTGCACGACACTTTCTTACGTTATTGTACTTTGCAATTAAAATTAAGGATAGTTTTCTTTCTATGACATTTATCGTTTTTACTTTTTTTGACACCCGGTATATGCTAGGTCAAAATTGATTTCAGTGTTATTTTCTCAACAAGCAGAACTTTTTATGAAGAATAACTTTTTTCCTTAAAGTCTAAATTAAAAAGTTTTCCATCTGTTAAGATGGTTTTTGGACCTCTCTTCTCTCTTCGTTCTATACGCGTCTGAAGTTTGTTACATCACACAAGTCACATCCCACTTATCTCGTAAATATCTATTACCCATTCCAGATGCCGTTTCTATTATTCGCCTTATAGTTTCCTGATGTTCTGCTGCTTTTTCATCACAGACTTTACTAAATGTACGATAAAACTCATGGGCTTCCTTATTGGCAATCCTAACCCAGTTGTCGATGTTATTTCTTAGGACCTTAATTGGAGTGACGACCCATTCTCTCCAAAATTTCTCTGCTTCTTCAACCCAATTGCAAATGAAATTTTCCAACACAACTTCTGGATATGCAGTAAGCTGTGGTTGTGCGAGATACACATCAGACATCTCCGTTTGGTTTGTGGTAGAACCCTAAAAAAATTGTAAATGTACAGAGAGTCCCACAAATGTAGACATTTTCTTATTTAGGTACTAGTGTCAGGTAAGTGAAGGTAAAATAATACCAAAATCTCATATATTTTTGTTTCTACTACAAGTCTTTTCCTATATATTTGAAAAAAAAACATTTATTATGATTATGACTAAATAAGACTGCATGAACAGTAGTATACTGGCTGTCATCGGTATATCGTTTTTTGAAACGGGTGTTATGAAATTCACTGCATATATTGAAACCGGTGAATCCTAATTTGAATTCAGATCAGGGAAAATAGTCATAAATGGCGCTTCGCGATAATAAGACAGGCATCGCCCCTCAAAAATAGTTATTTATGAAACAAGTTGCAAAATGAGCGACTTTTTTGCACTGGATGTGGAGATTGAACCACCAGCGCAGCGAGTGGTTCAACACATTGTGTGCAAAAAAGAAGCTATTTTGCATCGTATTTCATACAATATTTTTTGTAATTCAGTTATTATTACGAACAATTATTATTAAAAAAATATTTGATTTGTTTAAATTCCATTTAGACTAAAATAATGTTAAAGGCTTTTTTTGTTTCTATGGAAATAGCTTTGATAACAATACAACAATCCTAACGTGATATTACCATGGAGAAGCGTCAATGTCAACAAATATTTGCATAAAATATCCACCTGAACGTCAATCTTTGTTTGCCTATTTTATGGTTAAAAATGAGCGAATCCGATGAGTCTCTTCCTTCCGACGCGTTGAAGAAATTGCAAAATCTGCAGTAGCGAATTTGTTGCCGTGTAAGTCAAAGCTAGCATATGAATCGGCTTATACGAATTTTCAAAAGTGGTGCGAAGCGAAAAGAGTAAACATTGAAAACACGGTATCAGAATAGTATATTCTGTAACAAGGTTAGAATGAAAAAACTCGATACGAGTGGAAAATTCCGAACGCGAGAGCTAGCGAGCGTGAGGAACCACGAGTATTGAGTATTTTCATTCTAACTGAGTAACAGACTATATTTTCTCCACGACCAGAAAGTATGAATTAAATGAATGAATGTCAAATTCTGTATCTGATTCATTCGATTTTTCACTCATTATTTCATTTCAATTGAAGCTTTTCTGACAAAAATTACGACGCCGCGCCGTCACCATTTGCATCTGTCACTGACAATTTTGAAATCCACGGCAATCTATGTCGTTTGGTTCGATTACAGAATATTCATACCGTACCTTGTTATGGAATGAAAATACATGCGAAACACATAAGAAGTAAGTGTTTCAGAATAAATATTCTAACTCAAGAGTAAGAATGTATATGTTCTATTATTAAAAATGATTTCGGAATTTCTACATTCTTTAATGGTTGTGGAGAAAAAGTTCTTCTGGCATATTTTTCCCAAAAAGCAAAAGTATTCAAACCCTCGACGATGTGGTCACTATTCGATGTTGCGGACCACAATCACACTTAATAAAAATGTGGATATAAGTAAGTTTACCAATTTGATTGCTTTATTGAAAAGAAATGGAGAAGGAGACCGGTCAAAAAAATCAGAAATATTTACTAGGAATGATTTTAATAGATTTTTGATAGAAGCAGATGAGCAAACCTATTTAGGTTTGAAAGTGATCTTTATAATTGCGATAGCAGGGGGTTGTCGGAAAAATGAACTTTTGAATATGCATACTGACGACGTTAGTGACTGCAATTCTTTCATCACAATAAAGGTAACCAGATACAAAAACGAAGAGTGTAAGAGTTTTTACAATAATCGAAGGCGATGTTCCTGGAATTAATCTAATTGCAGTGGTCCGAAAATATATCCAAATGCGACCAAATCATGTTCGAAATAATCGTTTTTTTCTTGGCTATAGAGACGGAAAATGTAGTATCCAACCAGTTGGTATCAATACCTTTTCTTGCATCTCGAAAAGGATCGCACAATTTTGGGCTTACAGAATCCTGAATTATATACTAGCCATGCATGTCGAAGATCGTCTGCAACGTTACTATCAGATGCTGGTGCTGATCTACAAACATTGAAAAGACATGGCGGATGGATATCCAATACGGTTGCCGAAAATTATGTTGAAGAATCCATCGAAAATAAGAGGACAACAGCTGAGAAAATACTAGGACAGAGTTATTCAATGACGAATATGGCAGTTCTCAAGCAAAGTACTTCGGCATGCATAAAAATGGACTCATTTGTGACTGAACTTTTTGAGAATAATGTGGATGAAATACCATCAAATATGAGTAAACCAATGGTAGCAGTATTTCGTGACAATACATTCGAAAATTGCACGTTTAACATTTATAAGAAATAAGGCATTTAATTTTGTTGTAAAATTGTCGTATAAAAATATTTATTTTTTATTATTAGTCAGTAATTTGTATTCTTAATAAATTTTGTAATAAAATATTTGTTTCATGTGAAATTGAATGGATGTGGTGTATAATAAAATGTGTTTATGGGCGATTAAACTTATTTGAACATGAGTATTAAAATTAAATCATTTTAGCACTTGTGTTAAAATTAAATGCCATTTTAAAACTTGTGTCAAAATAAGCCACATTTGACAATGAAAATCAATGTCAAAAAAGGCGACATTTCATAACTGAATTACAAAAAATGTTTTTAGTCACTGCACACCACAGATAATAAAACACATGCCCATATAAAGAACAAAAGAACAGTGAGCTAGGTTGTTGTGTTGCCAGGTCCCTTAACAATATTTCTGCGTAACAAGTTTGCAGAAATAATATTTTTATTCATTACCTTTAAAGAAAGAAATCCTAGTAACTTTCCCAAAACTCTCAAGTTCAAAAAGTTAAAATACTACCTATAACATAAATTTAATAAAACACTCTAGAGAACAGCTGTTTAAACCAACAAATAAATAGGTACTTCAACTTCAACTAACTACCAAGGAATTGGTGTTTTACTAATTTAAAATGCACATTACTAACAGGCGCGGCCCGTGAAATTTTAGATGTGTCATGTCGAAATAATTTAAAATGTAATTTCTTTAAGGAAAATTAGAATATTTTCACGAAATTTGGAATTTGTCGATAAAATTTGATATACTTTATGAAAAAATATGCTGAGTAAAATTTTCTTCAGAGCTTTCTCAGATCTCAGGTAAAGCGGCCCAAAAAATTAACTTTTTTTCGAAAATTTCAAAATTAAATACTTTTTGACGAAAATAATTGTAGATTATCCAACAGTAACATTTTATAATTTGGTGTGGGTTCCATGCATTGGAACTGAGATACGACAATCTGAAATTCGAGGCACCGCCACTGATCACTAAGCGCGAACGATATTTTGGTAAAATTAAACGGCTTTAACTTTTTCTTTTACAAATTGAAAAAAGAATAATGTACACGGTATTATTAAACGCATCTTTGATTTGGATTACACAGCTAACGCTGACGCACGAGTTCGGCCGGCCGATCAGGAAGGGTGAAATCACCCATTCGGTAAGCGCTTGAATTACGGTAGCGGAATTCGGTCAACAACCCTTCAGCGTGGCTTCGGCCATAATATTATTATGTATTTAAATATAACAATATTTTTTTTACCAAATTTCCTTATGTAATCAAAGAATTTAGTTATAATTTTATAATACTGCGTAGATGTGCTAAATTAGTTTGATAGTAAATTATGCGAAATCAAATTTTGCGACTACCGTCTGTGAATGTGCTGAAATTAGTTGGATACGTTTTAATTCCTAACCATCTTTTAAAGGCAGAAAGTTTAAGCTAGAAGAAATAATTCTCATCTCATTATTAACGTAACAGGTAAGTCATAATTGTTTGTGTTACCATATCATTGCCTATTGCTTACAATATCAACCTAATTTCACAAGTGCATATTTTCCCATATTAAGTAAATTGCTGTTACATTAAAATACATATTTTTGGTGAAATGCGCCTGTGAAATTACAAATACTTTGGATTATTTTAGATTTTACTAAAACTGAAAAAAAATGAGATATCACGATAATATTTAAGTTTGGCAATGCCTCGGCTGGATCATTTGTTTTTTCTTTATAATATTGGCACTTATGACGTCAGGCTCTTTAAAAGCATCGGATACGGGGGTGGTTTAGGGTATTTTTTAAAATTAAAAAGTGTGCGATTCGAGGAAAAAAATTATTGGGTATGTCTGTAGACTGCCCCAGGAGTCACACATTCAAATATAAGCAGTTAATTTCATAACACCCGGCAATTCCGGTTTAGAAAATAAAAAAAAAACATGTTAAATATGTGCGCGCCTTATACACTCTGGGTCAAATTACATTTTTTAAAGCTACATAACTTTTTTGTTTTACAACCGATTTTAATAAAGAAAATAAAATTAATGAATAAATAAAATTTTTAATATATGCTGACGACGACGATCCTGCCTTAAAGTATTAAGTTAGTTTTTGAAACAGTATAGGGTGAAACAAAAAATCATGGTTTATTTAAAACCGTGCATTTGCACGCGTTGCAAAATTCGAGATAACATCAAAAAGACTTAGTATTGTTCAAAGACTTTCAAAAATCAACATTCTTCTTAAAAATTAAAAATATCTAGTGTATTAAATCAAGTAGCTAAACTCTGTCTAATATAACACTTTTGTGTTGGCAGTCCCAGTAATCCTAAATACTAGTGATTTTTGATTTTCTAATTAAGTTGGCACAATAAAAAAAAATCAGGACCGTTATGGACCTAAAATTTAAATTTTATCGAGAGGAAATTTTTTTGTCAGTTTCAATTGTATTATGTTTGTTTCTCGCAATGTTACTTGTTTTGTGTACGCTATAACAATCTTTAGAACGCTGGGTGTCCTAACCTAAATTTTAGAATATATGCTCTTCTGTTTCTTACTGCAGGTCAAGTTACAAAAAATAAATAAAAATCCTTTTGTGCAGCACTTTAAAATTCACTGAAAAAAAATCTCTAGAGCAGTTATTATATTAGACGTTTTTTCTAAATCTTCCTCTAAATTGAGGTCAAAGAATTTAAAATTTTTTTTTTTATTAAGATGGACCTGGTAAATAAATAAATCAAAACAGTGGTTTTTGTTTATAATTTAAAATATTACAGGAATAAGATGCCTGTAAATTATTACATAATTGCTAGGTTATTGTTAACACAGTTAAAAACGTACATTAGAGACACGAAAAATTCTATAAAGTGAGGCATAAAGGGTGTTGCAGTATCTGGAAAATTAAAAATAGGTGATTCTACTTATCGTACATTTCCTGCATATTAGTGCATATTATGATTATGACAAGGAAAAAAAGTGGCAGTTAGTTTTGAAGTACATGTGTTACTATGGATGCCCTTTAAAACTACTTCTCTCACATGCCATTTGGTTTGCTTAGGTTTTCTTAGGTTTGCTTAGGTTTATGTTCATCAAATTTCAACAGTAAAAAGGATCGACCAAAGTAACGAAAAAAAAAAGCAAAAAATGACGAATTTTACGTGTTCTTTAGGGCTTCCAATAGGATGGGCACTTTGTGACTATTTTTTCCAAATAGATAATCACCTAAACTACAAAACGCCTTTTGGTTCATCCCGAAATCTTTTTCCCATCAAGAGATATTTGATTTAATCCATTTCATTTTCGGAATATATTACTGTGCGTCGTCCCTCAATGAGGTTTAAATAATTAAATATCATAAAAAAGCAGATTAAGTAACCAATAAGATACACCAAAACTTTGGTAGGTCTTGATTAATAGCATAGATATTTGCCCATACTAAGACTTTTCGGACAACCTGTATAATATTGTCAATAATTTTAAGTTTAAAAAAATTACACTTTTTATGATAAAAATAGTTTTTTACTTAATTTGAAATTGTATTCCATACAAGCATCTTATTCCTACCTAGCAGCTCAAATCTTTTTGCTCTCGCAGTCCCGTTTTATCTATCTCCGCGTCTCACAGTGGATCATTTGGCTATATTAGACGCAAAAAAGTCAAGTTAATATTTTACCAATTCTTCTATTTCCGACTGATAACAAGTAAGCATTGACCCCAAAAATAAATTTACTAATCGCCTACCTCCTATGTACATTTGTTAATACCTTCGCATTAGGTCAAGTGCACAGCGCCGCGCGCCGGGCGCCTCAGTTTATTTCTTTAAACTATTACAACGTAAGTACAAAAATCGCTAAAGAAGAAGGTATATACTAAGTAAATATATTATATCGTAAGATGTAACGTTAATATTTCGTTCACAACAAAAAAATAGAATTAGCTTTTGCTTTTTTGTTTTAATTATAAATTGTGAAAATACTTAAGACAATCTAAACATGAGTGTATCTTTATACCTCAATCATTTATAGCCTAATAAATAAGTTGAGGTATCTAC
This sequence comes from Philopedon plagiatum, assembly GCA_963971165.1. Lineage (NCBI taxonomy): Eukaryota > Metazoa > Arthropoda > Insecta > Coleoptera > Curculionidae > Philopedon > Philopedon plagiatum. The sequence goes on from OZ020193.1 coordinate 101,743,554, forward strand.
TTCTAGAAACCAAAGTTGGTTGATTTCGCACGACTTTGCATAATTTTTTTTTTGTCATTTTAGGGAACAGGTGATTATTGGTATTTCTGGGTATTTATAGCTATTTATCAAACCATTGAGTTCAGACATATAACGTGTATTATAATGCATACTAAGAATTATGGACAGAATTCAGAATACTTTAATATACAGAGTGTTCCATTTAAAAAAAAAAGCAAAAATGGGATCTCGACTCCATCTTGACTTTGACAACGATGCAATTTGCATCAAAAACGATAGTAATTATACAACCCTTGAGGTAAACCAAGTTTTAATTATTTATGGTTCAAATTATAACAGGTTAGGGGGGAGGTTATACTTTAGACGCGCACTGTATAGTTGCTATAATTATCAGAATTGTGTTCTTTACGTAAACTTATTCCGTTATTCTTACCTACAGATGTGCCATGAGAATGTTCTCAAGCGAATATTTCTGGAGAACGGTAAATTACCGAGAATAATTCAGACCATAAATTCTCGAGAATTTATGATTTTAGAAAAAAATATAAATTACTGGAAAACTACTGAAAATATTTTCGAGAACGAGAAAGTTCTCTCGGGAAAATTCTTCTGGAGAATATTCTCCTAGAATTTACGGAAATTTATTTTAATTCCGCTATTGTATCGTAGATGGGGCTTGGAGCATCTTTATCTGTATGTCGTTTCTGTGTTTTTTTAAATAACTTGTTTAAAATTATTGTAGAAACTACTTTTGGTAAAATATATATATTTTTTCAATGTATGCAGTCAAAACAGAATTCTCCAATATATAAAATACTCTCCAAAATTTCCGATAAATTCTCATTTTTCTCGGAGAGTATTTCCGAAAAATAAATTCTCGAGAATGTTTTATCTCTATTCTTACCCACAAATGACTGTCGGTCTTCTCTCCAAAAATGCCATTGTTACACAATGTCTAACCCCTAACATAATGTCCATTACGCATTATGCACGTAACTATGGATACCTACGTTTGATGATGTCAGAGCAAAAATATTATGTTTTAAGTGCACATAACCCTAAATATACCAAATTTGACCATAATTATGCCTAATTTACTTGATTTGAATAGTTATACAAAGTTTCATAATTATTTGCGTCTAAAGTAGTCAAATGGTCCACTGTGCGTCTGGTGGACTTTTGCGATCATCGGAATGGCCTGGCCTTGAACATATTTACATCGTTTAATAAAAAACCTGTAAAAATTGAAACCTTGTAGGACAATGTTTATTTTATGCCCTGCACCGAGCACATTTAGAATCGCTTGACAATTTTTTTTGCATATATTAAAGTTTGAAGTTTGTGGCTTAATAATGCAATTATCTACAAATAAAAAAAATGCCTCTCTATCCACATCTGTTCAAAAGATGTAGATAATAGAAGGTTGAAAAATTCGAACAAAAAAATTATGGAGCAGAATGCTGTAATATATCTCAATAATTATGCTTAAAACTGTCCACCATTTTCAAAAAGTTGCATCAATTTCAAGCAAGATAAAAAAATCATCTTTTAACTGGAATAAAACGAAAGATAGAATCATCGGAAACCATATGTCCTCGCCGACGCGACGCGACGAAGTTGACAGTGCCAACCGCGTAGAGCGCTATGACGAATGGCATTTAATAGCCGTGTTATTCAGTTTTTTTTTTAGTTTTACTTAGGTACTTAGTGAAAATATAAAATTGATTCATTTTAATTCAATTTTCTTTAAGTGAATTTTAGTTTCAATGTACCATTCTGTAGAAAAGGGCAAAATAATACATTGAAAATAATGTATTTAAAACAGCTTAAATTAAAAGGAACCAATGTTATATTTTCACTAAGTACTTCAGTAAAACTGAAAAAAAAAATAATACAGTTTCAATAGTTTGAACCAAAACTTATGGTTATGAAGAGATATTACAACATTCTGATTCCATAATTTTTTTTGTTCGAATTTTTCCAGCTTCTACTAATATATCTTATGAACGAGAGGCAATTTTTTTTTAATATTTGTAGATAATTGCATTAATCTTTAAAAGTAGTTCACAAACCACCGTATTTGAATGTACCATTTAAGAGATAGGTACCAAAAACTGACGAAAAACTCATTTTTTAATTTTTTTTCAGGATTATCAAAGCTATTTAAGAATATTAAATATATTCACTACAAAGATATCGTTCTTAGGACTTTTAAAAAGATTATATGCCTTAAAAAAATTTAATACTAGTCTTTTTCATAAAATAAAGCGGTTAAACTAAAAAAAAATAGTAAAATCAAGATTTCTCTTCAAACTATTGATCTAGGATTTTCATTTTGGGCCTAAATTATTAGGTAATTATTGATATTACTGGAAACAGCGAATTTTTTCATGAAATTTTGCACAGACCCTAATTTTGGGTCGTAGAACACGAATCCGAAGTCAGCTTTTGGCGGTCTCGTATGGTTTTTCCAAAAAAAATTTTTTTTTGCAAAACTTTTAGGTTAAATTTTAGGTTACCTTTTTTTTATAGATTCCTTTAAGTTTCGACACTTTCACTTAAACATATCTGTAAACTTATAATTTTTATTTTATTTCTTCACACAAAACAGCACATTTAGGCAAAAATAGCTCAGAAAATTGCTTTTTCCAATAGAAAATGTCATTTTAATCGCTACTAGATGCCATTATTCATAGATTAAGGTTAGTTAGGGGACCATTATTTTCCCAGCTGTCAAGTGTCCGGCGTTGCCAGGTTTACTTATTTTTCATGAAAAAATTGTAAATTAGGAATAATAAAAAAGCTAACCATAACAAACTAAATTCACTATTCTGTCCAACTTAGTCAACAACATTTTTTAATTTTAACCTACATCAGACGTAACCAAAATCCTATTTATCAGCAATCCAACACCTGCATATGCTGATGCATGCAACCATATCTGAGCAAAAATGTGTATACCCAACTCAAGCAAACCTGAACAAAAAGGTGGTCAGGTTTGCTCAGTTTTCATTGATATAGATACATATATATCTATATCAATGAAAACTGAGCAAACCTGACCACCTTTTTGGTCACCCAACCTGAGCAAAAAGGTGGTCAGGTTTGTTCAGTTTTCATTGATATAGATATATATGTATCTATATCAATGAAAACTGAGCAAACCTGACCACCTTTTTGCTCAGGTTTGTTTGGGTGTATACACCTTTTTGCTCAGATTTGGTTCATTTTCGCATAATCGTTTTTCCCTCAAATACTGCTAGCTTAAGTTGGCGGGAAAATGCGAAAATGAACCAAATTTAACCAAAAGGGCAAAAAGATGACCCCAACCAACACCCTGGGGCACCGATCCCTCTTCGCCTGCGAGGAAAGAGACTGGTCAGGGCCCCTAACCAGGTGCTAACCCTGTTCCGACCTTAGGGTGCCCTCCGATCCACCGTTCGTATCAAAAACTTTTCTAAGTCGGTGAATTAGGTGACAGATCTAATATTTTCGATATAACGGTGGTATAACGGTGGATCGGAGGGCACCCTAAGGTCGGAGCAGGGTTAGCACCTGGTTAGGGGCCCTGACCAGTCTCTTTCCTCGCAGGCGAAGAGGGATCGGTGCCCCAGGGTGTTGGTTGGGGTCATCTTTTTGCCCTTTTAGGGAAAATAAAATGCTATCTGTCTTATTTTACTCTCATATTGCCATCTCTTTTTTTGGATTTATTTATGGCCGGAAATTGTTAAAATTTGCGAGAAAAATGCTTTGTAAACGTGGCAACGCCGGAAAATTGACAGCTGGCAAAATAATGACGTCTAGTAGCGATAAAATGGAATTTTCTATAGAAAAAAGCAATTTTCTTAGCTATTTTTGCCTAAATGTGGTGTTTTGTGTGACGAAAACTAATAAAAATTATAAGTTTACAGATATGTTGAAGTGAAAGTGTCGAAACTTAAAGGAATCTATAACAAAAAGGTAACCTAAAAGTTAACCTAAAAGTTTTCCAAAAACAATTTTTTTTTGGAAAAACCATACGAGACCGCCAAAAGCTGACTTCGGATTCGTGTTCTACGACCCAAAATTAGGGTATGTGCAAAATTTCATGAAAAAATTCGCTGTTTCCAGTAATATCAATAATTACCCTAAATTACTTAGGCCACACCACTTTAACAAAATCTGAAAAAAATGGAAGTGGGAAGACCTTTGGGTTAAACTTAGCAGCACATCCGTGGGCGACTTTCCGCCGTGATTAATTTTCGATCGTTGGTAGGGATAGAACCTTTGCGTAGCCACTACAAAAGTGTTGTTTTAGACGGAGTTTAATAAATATTTCGGCGGCAGTTTTCCATTTTACCTGTGAATGCCCGCATCGCCCTGGCTTGCAAAGTTACTATGTCAAAAGAGCCCTTAATTTCAATATCTTAAAAGGTCTGTCTTAAATTAATTATGAATTAAACAATGTTTTGTACTTACGTACACCCATATACTTTTCAATGAAATTGAAATCAAAACTGCCAATAACTTCATTTTATTATCTTTGTTCGTACTTTTTATTCTGCTGTCACAATGACATCTGTAAAATTTGTGTTTGGCTGGTTTGTACAGGATTGACGGTAGTTACGCACAGGTACTGACATTATTGGCAACTAGGATTGCCACCTGCCCCGGATGCGCCGGGATCATCCCGGAATTCTAGGCTACGTCCCAGCAACAAAAAATGTTAGCCGGGACCCGGGATTATCCCGGAATCATATAAGTATTCAAGCGAAAAAAAAAGTTATTTACTTATCGATAAATATAAACCTACTTAATTTTATATTGTTGATATTGCGGTGCTATTGCTATCTGCGTTCTATTTACGTCCGGGAGTTAGTCCGAGTAGCTTACGGTTTAAACGGTTTTAAAAAATTCATATTGGTTGGTATGTACTCAGTTGGCGATTCGCAACTTTTGGTCTTTATATAAAAAATCGGTCAAGTGCATGCTATATTTGCACAATTAGTGTTCCGTGCCATCAGCTCCCCAGTTAAATTATTAATAGTAATGCAATCGGGTTTCGACTGACCAAAATTTAAAATTCTTTCTGTATACCAGGCTTATTCGATTTATGAAAAAAAATATTTCGCTCCACCCTAGTGGGCAGCCTTACTGAGGGAAATGAATGAAACAACGTCATGCGAACAGGCCTCGAAAATGGCCGATCTGGGCGGATCTCTTATTGCTGCTTTGTCATACTGCAGATTTTTTTACAAGGTTTTAGACCCGGGTTTGGATAATGTTTTAAATTTCCCACATCATGTTAATACTATTAACAGCGTAAGTTTGGCAAACCAAGTGGAGGGGCGCAACTTGCATGTTGATTTACTTCAGACTGTAATACCAGAGAAAAATAAGACATAAAGAATAATATCTATTCTTCCCGCCAGCTCGACAACGCGATGACCTTCAAACGACAACATCCCGAGATTGGCGCGTGTGATTCTCATAATACATCCCGACATAGCCAGTACGGTAGCAACACGGCAAGCAGAGAGAGTTTTCTGCGGCGCGTCTGAATACTCACTCTCACTGTGCTTTATAATATAACCCACAATCTGCAGTGCACGCCCGTGGCAGCTTATTTGAACGTCGGTTTGGAGGTCATCGAAATCAAATCGTATTTATGAATGAAATCAGTACGAGATATTATTCTCTCTGTCTTATTTTTCTTGGTAATACGTTGATGTCGATAGGTTTATTTGTTATTGTTGTCTTTAGTAGTGGTAGATCAGTGGTAACAGTTCAGTATAAATTTCGAATATTACGTTTTTTTTATAATTTAGTTTGATAGGTAACATGACCAACCATCGACGACCAACCCGCAACATTTTTGCAGCGGCGCCAGCGATTAATTTATTTCATACATTTGAGTCGTTCATCGTAGGAATACGTTTTATAATGAGCGATGATTGATTGCTGAGTCAACTTGACCAGAAAAATTTTAATTTTCATGGAGTAAGCTTTTCGAACAGTGTACTACCGAGTTATCATACGGGGTGTTATGAAATTCATTGGATATATTAGAATGGGTGACTCCTGGGGTAGGCTACAGACATACATAATACTTTTTCTTAAATCGAACGTTTTAAAAATTTTCAAAAACATCTTAAAACCCGTTCATGTTCACCGCACCTGGCTGATCTATGTGTTCGCTTGACGGCAAATTGCGCGCGAGAAAAACTAAACACAATAATTGAATTTGTTGTAACGCTGCCAGACATATAAATTTTTAAGAATAATTTATTTTCTGTTATTAACGGTAATTTAAGACAACGGTAAAATAAATTTAAACCATATCCTAAAAAAAAACTGAAAAAAAAAATGGTAAGATGACTGCGAGTGCGAAACCACTCTTTTTGTCAGCAGCCTTAGTTTTCAACCAATAGTTACCTGACGTAATTTAAAATTATTAGTTTTACTTATTGATAAGTTGCAAAAAATGATACTTATCTAGTAGGGAATGTGTTGAAAATGTCCTCCATTTGCTCCCAAACAAGCATGGACTCTTCGTAGCATATTGTCCCGAACCCGGTGAAAGATATTCTCCATAATATTCCTTATCTCTTGGGCTGCCATTTTAACACGCTTTCGCAGTTAATTCATTTTTTTATTTGACACACTATACACTATTTCCTCTATTGTACCACCTTCGTTCTTATTGGTTACAGGTTATAGGGCGGCGTTTTTGAAATTCTACGAATAATTTATAATTAAGAAAGCGTTTTCTAAAATAATAAGCTGTAAAAGCTCTAACGGGGCAGTTAAAATACTAGTATGCGTAGAGCACCTAATCGCGCCCCGAGGCGGCTCTATAAGGTCGGTAATATCATCATTGTCATGCCCTGAAAGTTTCGAGTTTCTAGGCCATGTATTAAGGAAGATATCACACTCCTACGGACTGATGATGCAGAATAGAGCGCCCTTCGTAACCGTATCGCTACATACATACAAACACCTATTACATATAAATACAATATATACGATTTCGCTGAAACCCTACTGAATTAAGCTTGCCATCTTTCGATCGGCTTGGAACCATACATTTGATAACATCATCTTCCTAAAATGGTTGAGCTGGATGAAGATTGGTGGCGAGCCCTTCGGCCACGCCACTGATGTCTCAATGGAAAAAAATTGTGCATACATATTATGAACGTCGCTTCTTTCCATCTAAGAAGCCATCCGCGAGTTGTAAGTTGTTAACTTTACCCCTAATCGTTGCTATGGCAATCATCAAAATTGAAAATTGCAAAAATTGTTTTCAATGATTGACCGAATTCTACTTAGATGCGAAATTTCTACTCTGCAACTCAATAAATAACTGAGAAATCAAATTGATCGTTGTCATGACTACCAAAAATCGAAATTATTTTCAAATAAAAAAGTAGTTTACTTCCATCCCTTTCGATAGCCACTTCACTCGTTCCAATCGCAGAAGGCGTCCGCAAGTTATAAATAGTCAACTTTATCCTTAATCGTAGCTATGCCAACCATGGGAATCAATTTTTCCAGATATATTTTTGAATGATTGACCGAATTCTTCACAGATATCAGTTTTCACCTTTCCAACTCAATAAATAACGAAAATCGCAAATTGTTCATCGTCACGGCAACGAAATGTCAAAATTATTTTCACATAAAAAAGTAGTGTACTTTCTAATATTTCGATCGTCACTTTACTCGTTTAAATCAGATAAGCCGTTCGCGAGTTAAAAATGATCAACTTTATACTCAATCGTTGCTATGGTAATCATCGGAATCAAAATTTATAAAAATATTTTTGAATGATTGACCGAATTCTACCCAGATATCAAATTTCACCTCTCCAACTCAATAAATAATGGAAATAGCAAACTGTTCGTCGTCATGGCAACGAAATGTCAAAATTATTTTCACATAAAAAAGTAGCTTACTTCATTCCCTTTCGATTGCCACCTCACTCGTTTCAATCAGATCAGCCGTGCGTGAGTTAGAAATTGTCAACTTTATCCTTAATCGTTGCTATAGAAACCATGCGAATCAAAATTTACACATATAATTTTGAATGATTGACCGAATTCTTCTCATATATCAAATTTCCTCTCTCCAACTCAATAAATATCGGAAATAGCAAATTTTTCGTCGTCATGCCAACGAAATGTCGAAATTATTTTTAAATAATAAAATAGCTTACTTCCTCCCCTTTCGATTGACATATCACTCTTTTCAATCGAATAAGCCGTTCTCAATTATTAATAACAAATCTAAGCAAATTTAAATCATCAGTCATTGTGATTTACCCCGTATAGTACCTAATGGAATAACCTTTCTCTGATGCTTCGCCGCGTCATCGAAAAATTGTTAAAATTGGTATTTAATGACTAATTCTTCAAATTATATGTTCCGGAATCCACACGGGAAGATCTATAGAGGCGTTGCCCGGTATTTTTGAAGCCGGAAACGGTTCAGAAACCCTAAAATCTCGCAAGAAAAACTGGCATTTTTGCGACATTTTGACACTTCATATTTTAATTCATTTCTCCATATAAAACTGATTTTGAAAATCATTTGCATGGCCTCAGGCCTCAGCAAAATTAATAAAATTGGTATTTAATGCTTAAATCGTCCAATGAAATGTACCGTAATTAAAAATATAAAGTCCGTTTTACCTTTGCCATGTATATTTCAAGCCGAAATCGGTTCAGGAAGCTTCCAATATCGCTACAAAAACTGGTATTTTCATGACATTTTGACAGGTCATATTTTAATTTCGATGTAAAGAGAGTCCGTTTCATTTATTTCTCCAAGGCAAGGCATTTAAAATATGTACTTTTTAAAATTTTTCCTGCAGCGATGCGAAAAAAGGTATTTATTTATAACTTTAACGAAAAAATATGGAATTCTAATTAGGTAGGAGTGTTCTCAGATGATAAGGGATGAAAATAAACCAAAAAAGTATCGTTAAATAAGAGAAATATAAATAAATAATGCCCTTTAAAGATGAGTTTTGGTTGAAAAAACAGAAAAAATGAATTTTTACCTCCTAAATCCGGCCCTGGATCATCCATTCGGGATTCATTTTAAAGCCTGACTCTATCCCCAAGGGATAGCGTTGAAAAAGTTGGAAGAAATTAGATAGGAAAAAATACAGAGTGATTGAAATGTAGAGATGTCATGAAAAAAATGGTAAAAAATCTACATTTAGTCGTCGATTGCTCCTTTCCTATTAAGAATGAAGGAACCACAAATTATGAAAAATACGTATTTTGGCGAGCTCTTTCCGATAAGGCACATGGGATTTCGATTTGAATCCATTGTGGCCCCCAAAAAATTAAAAACCATCAAAGATTTGCATGAAAAATTGTAATTTCCAGTTTTTCTCAAATTTTTCCAATTTCCAGTCGTTTTAGGTATAGGTAAATGTATTGCAAAAAGAAAGTATTTGAGATTCTTTAGTTTTATATTCAAGTCCGTTTTTCTGTCCGACGCTGCGTTTTCGAGCAATGTAGAATTGAATATGGGTCTGCCAGTGCCATTTTTCGACATGAAAAAATTCAAAAGAATTACTTCCCATATTCCGAATACCGCCAATTTCAATAGGGTTCTGAAGCTCCCGGTTCTGTACAACCTCCGAAAATTTAAATCGATTTAATTAAGTTTTGCGACCTGTAATCGATCCCATACGAATTCGCGGAAATTTCGATTTTGACGTTTAATAACTCCGACACGGAACACCCTGTATAACTGAATTTTTTATCGAAGCTAGTGGCACTATCCCTCTATTAACCCAGAAACTTTGAACGTTCCACTTGCAACCATCTCGGAGAAAAAAAATTGAGATCGCCGAAAAACAGAATTGGACAAGAAACATACATTTTTCTCACTCACGGGGCAGTATATAGAGCGCCAGCCAGGCGCTCTATAGAAAAATTCACACAAAATGCAACACTAAAAATTTTAGTATCAAATTTAATTATTTATTCGTAATATTAAATAAAAATGCAACGCCACCGCTACCTGATCGCCGCTAACCTGACCAATTAGAACGAGCCTTTAGTAGCTTGTCTTTTTATCATCTGATGGCCCACACGGCTTCCGACCGACGAAAAAAGCAGACAAGGTCAGTGACTCTTATCATGTCGAACACGCCGAATTTTTTTAGATTTCCATGAAGTTTAATCTATGATTTTTTATTATTAAGTAAAAAAAAGGTTCCAGGTCTTAAGCAGTGTCATTATTATTAAAAAAATATCGTACGCGATTATAGTCTTGACCATTTATAAAAAAAAACAAAACATTTCGTGGTGTTAGGCGGTGGTTTTACCCAAACAGCAGTTATAACTTTATTATTTAGCGAAAAAAAAATAGTTTCCAGTGCGATTTAATAAAATATCGTACGCGCTGTGTGATGTGCAATATTAAGTTAGTAAAGCACATTTCTGTGTGTCTAGTTGAATATTATTATTTTACTCTTGGTTTGAACAGCTGTTGTCTGGATTGTTTTATTTGTGCATAATCTTTTAATTTTTTGAAATTGAATATTTTGAAAGTTAGTAGGATTTATTTCCTTAAAGGTAACAAAAATATTATTTTTTCAAACTTTACATACATAGGAATATTGCAGAGAGGCTTGGCTACGCCACAGCGACTAATGGCGTCAAAACAAACCTTTTTTTTCTGTGACTGACATTGCTTACTAATTTTTATATGACCATGTATTCATCATCAGAGGTGCGAAGTGCCATACGAGTTCTACCTTTTTTTTAATCGTGGAGCGCAACATTTTTATAAATATTTTTATTCAATCTGAATTCATACCAGGATTTATCGGTTTCAACATACGCAGTGAATTTATATATAGGCCAATTATTAATCTAATAATGAACGTTAGTACCAGGCTGTAATACAACTCTTTTTTATAAGTAGCACCTAGTGCTAGATTGACTGTCAAGTTAGCTTTTCAAAAAAATCGGTCAAGTGCAAACTATGCTTGCAAAATAATTAGTGTTCCGTGCCATCAGCCCTCTACTTAACCTAAGCAAACCTCGGCCAACCGATCTCCGCCCATCTGCCAAGCTACCCGCCACGCTACGTCGTATCATAAATAAATGTATTTATTGTTATTATTATTATTATTATTAGTGTTATTATTATTATTATTATTATAATTATTATTATGCGCGGAGCTGAGTGGGGAGTGTTTCGACTGTGCAAAGTTAAAAATTGTTAAAAACGTATAAGAATAAAAGTTGTTCCTTACATCCTGAGAAATATTTTTTGTCTAAAAAACATTTTCTCTAAAACCAATGGTTCAACAGTTATAAGGAAATAAACAATTAAATTATTTATAATAATTGATCGTGCTAGAATTTTTCAATTCTGATAATTTTCGCTCAATTTTCACCAAATTCTCAATGTTCATGATTTTTAAATGCATACAAAAATGCATCATATATATTGTTGTATTTTGTATTCGTGCTCCAGTAAGCGTCCATTTGACACCCTAAACGTTGTCCTTTAAATTGTTTTTCCATTTCCCTATTTACCCCCTGAAATTAGCCCTCAGAATCAAAATTTAACTTTTTATACTTCACGTCTATAATTGGGTCACCACCCTCTTATCTCTGTGCTAAATTTCAAAATCGCCTGTGACAGACGGACGGACGGGCGGACACCGAAGTGATTAAATACGTGTTCCGTTTCCCGGAACACTAAAAAGGAGAAATTTTTTTAATCTCACTTCAAAAGAGCGACAATTAAGCCAGTTGTTAAATGTTTAAAATTTGAAAATTGTAGTGCTAAGTTGATGGACGTTTTATCGATGAACACCTGACTTTCTGTAAAGTCACGTGATTCATTACAACAATGCTGAATTCTATTTTGAAACTGACAACTGAATACATGCTGTCGATAGTAAAAATACCACGTGAACTAATATAGTTTCAGAATACTTGACCGCAGAAAAACACGCCACATTTCGATCAAAGTAAAAATAGCCTTTTAACAAGAAAACGTTTATTTAAAAAACATAATAATTTGAACAAACATTATCGTTACAACAATCAAAAAGGAAGCAGGTGTCTGGGTAGGCGAGCTACCCGAAGTTTTAATATTAATTTTTTCAGCAACTTTGGGAAAATAGACTTTTACACAATATATTAGCACCTCCAATTGTTGTTCAAGTTCTAATTGAAAGGTACCCGATAATTTTGAAGTACAAGTTGACAGATAATATGGTTTAAAATTTTTGACCCTTTCTTCAGCGAAGGCACCGTTTTTGGTTAATGTTTTTCTAAGTGTCTTTACGGACTCGTCGGTTTGACGTGTCAACGTTGATGAACATTCCCTTTTCTCCACCTCGCTTTTTCCTTTACATTCATCTAATTTTGCACGCAAATCTTTAAATTTACTTTCAAGGTTCGCAACTTCGTTTTTTAAAGCATTCAGAACATTTTTCGCATTTATATACTGATTAGCAGCACACGATTCTACCAAAGATTTTATATCACTTGGCAATGTTTCCAATAGTTCTAGTGGTTCATGAGTACAAATGGAAATATTCTTTCCTAAAAATTTAATTTTGTTTGTTATTGGCAGTCAGAAATTAATGAAAGATAGAACAGAAGTGGATTCCTGACGAGAAATATTTCCGTTTAATCCGTGGGTTGATATTAACAAAGATACAACATTTAAACTGTGATGTTGTCATAAAAATTCATATAAAGGGTATCTAGTCAGTAAAACAGACGTCAAAATAACCCAAGTGTGTCATATTATTTTTTCCTAAGGTGCTCAATAACGGGGATGTGGGGCTCAAAAGGGGTACACTCAAAAAAATGATAGCTTGGTTGAAACGCATTTGCAATTTACTTAATGAAACCGCGACTTTGAATATGGCCAAATGAAAATTATCTTTAAAAAAATATAGTTATTCTCTTGTTATCAAACCATTATAATATGATTGTGTACTGGTGCTGGTTGATTCTGTTTCGGTTTACCTGTTTTCTAAGATATTGGGTTGATTATAAAAAACAAGAGATATGGGACGTGACAGGCAACAAACAATTATATTGTCATTGTAGTTTTAATTGTAATGAGAAAACTTTAATAAACTTCAAATTGTTTAATTTCTCTTTACATAAATCGAATTTCAAAAATACGAAAACTACAATGACAATACAAGGTGGTCAAAAAGTTTGCACCAAATGGATTTTTTTTTATTTAACATTTCTCAAAAAATTGTATTCTTGAGAAATGTTGGTACTTGTTCCGAAACTTCTAAATACGATAACGGTTTTTGTAACATTTGCGTACTAAGATCATAAATTTAAAAAAAGTTCAAATCGCTGAAGAATAAACTACCTCTATTTTTAAAAATTAATGAAAACTTTATAAAGTAAAATTGCTTAGAATCTCATCAAAATCCAAAATACAATTTGAGGTTGAACTTCCAAAGATTTTTGTTGCACACCACTGGTCCAGAAAACTCGCATTGAAACAAAAAAACAAGTAGAATTTTATGAAAAAAACAAATCATTAAAACTAGCTAGCAAGACAACAAAAATTATCCTTTTAACTTTTCACCGTCGCATGGATAAGAGTTCCGTATTTAAAAAAGTAAAACGAGTCAGGGTTGTACTCGGGCGATGTAAAATTTAGAAAAATATGTCAACCTCTTTCTTTACAATTCTAGCTTCAAATTTTGTATTTAGGACTTTAAGGATTGTATTAGGAACTTTTCCTGATACAATTTTCGTCACTTTTTAAAAATAGAGGTAGTTTATTCTTCGCCGTTTTACATTTAATTTATTTAATTAGTAGTAATGTATAACTTTAGGAGGTAAATATTAGAAAAACTGTCATCTTATTTAGAGGTTTTAGAACAAGCACCAAGTTAGTTTTCGAAGAGCTTACAAGAAACACGGTAATCGAGTTGTTTATTTCGATAGTTTTGGCAACTTAGAGCCACCAAAGGAATTTATCAACTATATGAAAAATGTTAAAACATATTTTAATTACGAACTGTATCAGGATTATGGAATGACAAATTGTGGACATTTTGCTCTAGCGTTTCTCTACAATGAAACTTTATAAATGCAGGTGTTGATGTTTACTTGACATCAGTCACGTCTCAGACATTCACGTTAAAAGGTCGCTCTCACCGACTTGAACCATACTTTGTACCTCCCATAGAGCTGGATTTAAGATTTGATTACCCTTTACAACTAATTTCACTAAACACTTGGAACAAAATCCCTAATATAGAAGAGGGACGAAACAAGTTTTATTACATTGTCAATAATCAGGAGGAGCGAGTATTGGAAATACCAACAGGCTCCTACGAGTTGGAAGATATCGAACAGTTTCTATCACGTAATCTCCTACTAATCTACTTTAAACAATTTATTTAAACGAGGCTGAATGATCAAGTCAGCAGAATCGCGGTTTCTGACCCAAAGTCAATGCTTCCCAAAAAAGGGGGGGGGGGGGTACTGCTTATTGGAGGATAGGGCGATGGGAAATACGAGTGTTGGAAAATACACTAGTGCACTCTCCCTTGCTCGGAGCGTCTCGAACGCTGATTTGACATTGTGATTGATTGGAAAGAGTGATGGAAGAAATGGTCTTCAAATTGATATCAATGTAAGTAATAGAAAATTAAGTTGCGTAGGTTGTCTTTCAAGAGTACTTAATTACATATATGTGTCCTTTATTTTATGTCAAGATTGAATCATTTTACACTGTTCCAATTTATTGTGAATAAATAATTTAAGTTTGTTTTTAACTTGCGTTTAATTCTAATCTAGTTAAAGTCCCGTTACCTCTACGCCCCTAGCCGCGCTCTTAAAATAAGGGCGTGACAATATTATTTGGAAACCAAACAAATCGCTGAAATATTAGAATAGTTCATAAGTTTTTAATGACGACTTATTAACAATGACAGGACGACAGGGCAAAAACCTGTCAAAACATAACTGATCAACTACAAGATCTTAATTTAAACCAGTACTAAATCTTAAACCTTCTTAGTGAATCTGGACGTAAACGTTTTTAAAGAAAAATAATAACGGTTAAGTAACCGTCTTCCCCAAAAGAATGTTTAAACAAGTGAAAATTTTAACTTTTAATTTACTCCTTTTTTTCATTTCTGGATTGGGCCTGTAATTCTCAACGTTTCCACTGTGGTAACGCCGTGTTAATACAGCGTGTCCAGAAACGATCCTAACAATTGGAAAACTTTTTTACTTTTGACTTTACAGAAAAAGTTATTCTTCATAAAAAGTTCTGGTTGTTGAGAAAATAACACTCAAATTTTTGACTCAGAATATACGGGGTGTCAAAAAAAGTAAAAACAAACAATGCCATAGAACGAAAACTATCTCTAATTTAAAATGCAAAGTACAATAAACGTAAGAGAGTGTCGACCAGAACTAAAAAATGATCGAATATAAAATTTTTCAAAATAACTTTATGGTTCTTCATATCTTTGAATTAAAAAAAAGAGTTTTGAAATTCATGTTTTGTAAATAACATGTTACCAAAATAAACAACAATAACATTTTATAAAATACTACACTAAGCTTCAACATGACCACCGCTTCTTTCCTCAAAAACTATTGTACGTCGTGAAAATTCCGCCACTGTATTTCTAACCAACTGAGGGGAAGTTTCTTTGACACATTCTCTGATAATTATCTTTAAATGGTTTATGTTTTCGAAATGTCCGTGGCAATAGACTGTTTCTTTTAAGAATCTCCATAAGAAAAAATCTAAGGGGGTTATATCTGGGGACCTTGGTGGCCAAGCAAATTCTGACCTTAGTCCAATTCATTTCTGTGAAAATGTCTGGTTTAAAAACTCTGTCACTCTTGCAGAGCTGTGAAATGAAGTACCGTCGTGTTGGAACCAAAGTGTGTTTCTTATATCCAGTGGTAGTCGAAAAAATTCATATAATTCCATGTTCAAAAAGTTGAAGTAAATTTCTCATCAAATATTTTCTTAAAAAAAAGTACGATCCTACAATTTCGCTCTTAAAAACATCACACCAAACGTTTATTTTTGAAAGAATACTGGTTACGACACTCAATTACAATATCTCATCACTCCACAACCTACAGTTTTGGGAGCGCCACTCCATTTAAGGTGAACGTGGCCTCATCTGAAACAATATTTTCTTGCAAAAGTGGTTCATCTTCTACCTCACCTTGAAACTAAGAACAAAACAAAAATCGTATGTCAAAATATCTATGCTGCAGTTGGTGAACAAATTTTGGTTTGTATGGGTGAAAATGATTTTTCCTTAAAATAACTTGGGCCGCAGATTTGGTACCAGGCCGTGGAACAGTTAGCGCAATAATTCTCAATGAGTTTTTGGATTTTCCACGACAGCTCGCAAAACCTCTAATTGGGTATCTTCGTCTATCCTCCAAACCTGGTGCTTGTCAGAAAATCTATTGCTTATAGATCTGGTACTTTTACATTTAGCAATATCCCCAAATCTCACATGGCTTATTATTTAATTCAGATGTCTTTCTTAAAAAATTTGAGCAGCCTCTTTGTATGTTTTACAGTGGTCCCAAACAAATAATAATATTTCAGTTTTTTCCTCCATGGTAGGTTTAAGCACCATATTTAATAAAAAGGAAACACAAATGTCAGCATTTACAAATAAAACTATTAGTTGTCAAAGTTTCATTTGGTATCATACCTTACTTTGTCCTTTTCCAGGTAAACTAGATGAATAAAAAACGTTCCGAAAATATTTTTTTAATTTTAAATAAAAACAGAATTTTTTATTATTTGTTTTGGTGATATTATGTTATTTACAAAATATGTATTTCGAAACACTTTTTAAAAAAATTTAAAGGTACGTATGAATGACCATAAATGTGCGCGCACACTTAGGCGAAGCGTCGCGAAGCGAAGAGAAGAGAATTTTATCCGTCCAAGAAACTTACGTGCAATCAAATGGAAGCCCGCACAACGCTTCTCGACGCATCAGTGTGCGTTCTGCACGACACTTTCTTACGTTATTGTACTTTGCAATTTAAATTAAGGATAGTTTTCTTTCTATGGCATTTATCGTTTTTACTTTTTTTGACACCCCGTATATGCTAGGTCAAAATTGATTTCAGTGTTATTTTCTCAACAAGCAGAACTTTTTATGAAGAATAACTTTTTTCCTTAAAGTCAAAAATAAAAGTTTTCCATCTGTTAAGATGGTTTCTGGACCTCTCTTCTCTCTTCGTTTTATAAGCGTCTGAAGTTTGTTACATCACACAAGTCATATCCCACTTATCTCGTAAATATCTATTACCCATTCCAGATGCCGTTTCTATTATTCGCCTAATAGTTTCCTGATGTTCTGCTGCTATTTCATCACAGACTTTATCAAATGTACGATAAAACTCATTTGATTCCTTTTTGGCAATGTTAATCCACTTGTTGATATTATCTCTTACGTCCTTAATTGGAGTGACGACCCATTTTGTCCAAAATTGCTCTGCTTCCTCAACCCAATCGCAAATGAAATTTTCCAACACAACTTCTGGATATGCAGTAAGCTGTGGTTGTGCGAGATACACAGCAGACATCTCCGTTTGGTTTGGGGAAGAACCCTAAAAAAATTGTAAATGTACAGAGAGTCCCACAAATGTAGACATTTTCTTATTTAGGTACTAGTGTCAGGTAAGTGAAGGTAAAATAATACTAAAATCTCATATATTTTTGTTTCTACTACACCTCTTTTCCTATATATTTGAAAAAAAAAACATTTATTATGATTATGACTAAATAAGACTGTATGAACAGTAGTATACTGGCTGTCATCGGTATATCGTTTTTTGAAACGGGTGTTATGAAATTCACTGCATATATTGAAACCGGTGAATCCTAATTTGAATTCAGATCAGGGAAAATAGTCATAAATGGCGCTTCGCGATAATAAGCCAGGCATCGCCCCTCAAAAATAGTTATTTATGAAACAAGTTGCAAAATGAGCGACTTTTTTGCACTGGATGTGGAGACTGAACCACCAGCGCAGCGAGTGGTTCAACACATTGTGTGCAAAAAAGAAGCTATTTTGCATCGTGTTTCATACAATATTTTTTGTAATTCAGTTATTATTACGAACAATTATTAAAACAATATTTGATTTGTTTAAATTCCATTTAGACTAAAATAATGTTACAGGCATTTTTTGTTTCTATGGAAGTAGCTTTGATAACAATACAACAATCCTAACGTGATATTACCATGGAAAGGCGTCAATGTCAACAAATATTTGCATAAAATATCTACCTGAACGTCAATCTTTGTTTGCATATTTTATGATTAAAAATGAGCGAATCCGATGAGTCTCTTCCTTCCGACGCGTTGAAGAAATTGCAAAATCTGCAGTAGCGAATTTGCTGCCGTGTAAGTCAAAGCTAGCATATGAATCGGCTTATACGAATTTTCAAAAGTGGTGCGAAGCGAAAAGAGTAAACATTGAAAACACGGTATCAGAAAAAGTTCTTCTGGCAAAAGTATTCAAACCCTCGACGATGTGGAGTCACTATTCGATGTTGCGGACCACAATCACACTTAATAAAAATGTGGATATAAGTAAGTTTACCAATTTGATTGCTTTACTGAAGAGAAATGGAGAAGGATACCGGTCAAAAAAATCAAAAATATTTACTTGGAATGATTTTAATAGATTTTTGATAGAAGCAGATGAGCAAACCTATTTAGGCTTGAAAGTGATCTTTATAATTGCGATAGCAGGGGGTTGTCGGAAAAATGAACTTTTGAATATGCATACTGAAGACGTTAGTGACTGCAATTCTTTCATCACAATAAAGGTAACCAGATACAAAAACGAAGAGTGGAAGAGTTTTTACAATGATCGAAGGCGATGTTCCTGGAATTAATCTAATTGCAGTGGTCCGAAAATATATCCAAATGCGACCAAATCATGTACGAAATAATCGTTTTTTTCTTGGCTATAGAAACGGAAAATGTAGTATCCAACCAGTTGGTATCAATACCTTTTCTTGCATCCCGAAAAGGATCGCACATTTTTGGGCTTACAGAATCCTGAATTATATACTAGCCATGCATGTCGAAGATCGTCTGCAACGTTACTATCAGATGCTGGTGCTGATCTACAAACATTGAAAAGACATGGCGGATGGATATCCAATACGGTTGCCGAAAATTATGTTGAAGAATCCATCGAAAATAAGAGGACAACCGCTGAGAAAATACTCGGACAGAGTTATTCAATGACGAATATGGCAGTTCTCAAGCAAAGTACTTCGGCATGCATAAAAATGGACTCATTTGTGACTAAAATTTTTGAGAATAATGTGGATGAAATACCATCAAATATGAGTAAACCAATGGTAGCAGTATTTCGTGACAATGCATTCGAAAATTGCACGTTTAACATTTATAAGAAATAAGGCATTTAATTTTGTTGTAAAATTGTCGTATAAAAATATTTATTTTTTATTATTAGTCAGTAATTTGTATTCTTAATAAATTTTGTAATAAAATATTTGTTTCATGTGAAATTGAATGGATGTGGTGTATAATAAAATGTGTTTATGGGCGATTAAACTTATTTGAACATGAGTATTAAAATTAAATCATTTTAGCACTTGTGTTAAAATTAAATGCCATTTTAAAACTTGTGTCAAAATAAGCCACATTTGACAATGAAAATCAATGTCAAAAAAGGCGACATTTCATAACTGAATTACAAAAAATGTTTTTAGTCACTGCACACCACAGATAATAAAACACATGCCCATATAAAGAACAAAAGAACAGTGAGCTAGGTTGTTGTGTTGCCAGGTCCCTTAACAATATTTCTGCGTAACAAGTTTGCAGAAATAATATTTTTATTCATTACCTTTAAAGAAAGAAATCCTAGTAACTTTCCCAAAACTCTCAAGTTCAAAAAGTTAAAATACTACCTATAACATAAATTTAATAAAACACTCTAGAGAACAGCTGTTTAAACCAACAAATAAATAGGTACTTCAACTTCAACTAACTACCAAGGAATTGGTGTTTTACTAATTTAAAATGCACATTACTAACAGGCGCGGCCCGTGAAATTTTAGATGTGTCATGTCGAAATAATTTAAAATGTAATTTCTTTAAGGAAAATTAGAATATTTTCACGAAATTTGGAATTTGTCGATAAAATTTGATATACTTTATGAAAAAATATGCTGAGTAAAATTTTCTTCAGAGCTTTCTCAGATCTCAGGTAATGCGGCCCAAAAAATTAACTTTTTTTCGCAAATTTCAAAATTAAATATTTTTTGACGAAAATAATTGTAGATTATCCAACAGTAACATTTTATAATTTGGTGTGGGTTCCATGCGTTGGAACTGAGATACGACAATCTGAAATTCGAGGAACCGCCACTGATCACTAAGCGCGAACGATATTTTGGTAATATTAAACGGCTTTAACTTTTGTTAATAATGAACGGCTTTAACTTTTTCTTTTACAAATTGAAAAAAGAATAATGTACACGGTATTATTAAACGCATCTTTGATTTGGATTACACAGCTGACGCTGACGCACGAGTTCGGCCGGCCAATCAGGAAGGGTGAAATCACCCATTCGGTAAGCGCTTGAATTACGGTAGCGGAATTCGGTCAACAACCCTTCAGCGTGGCTTCGGCCATAATATTATTATGTATTTAAATATAACAATATTTTTTTTACCAAATTTCCTTATGTAATCAAAGAATTTAGTTATAATTTTATAATACTGCGTAGATGTGCTAAATTAGTTTGATAGTAAATTATGCGAAATCAAATTTTGCGACTACCGTCTGTGAATGTGCCGAAATTAGTTGGATACGTTTTAATTCCTAACCATTTTTTAAAGGCAGAAAGTTTAAGCTAGAATAAATAATTCTCATCTCATTATTAACGTAACAGGTAAGTCATAATTGTTTGTGTTACCGTATCATTGCCTATTGCTTACAATATCAACCTAATTTCACGAGTGGATATTTTCCCATATTAAGTAAATTGCTGTTACATTAAAATACATATTTTTGGTAAAATGCGCCTGTGAAATTACAAATACTTTGGATTATTTTAGATTTTACTAAAACTGAAAAAAATGAGATATCACGATAATATTTAAGTTTGGCAATGCCTCGGCTGGATCATTTGTTTTTTCTTTATAATATTGGCACTTATGATGTCAGGCTCTTTAAAAGCATCGGATACGGGGGTGGTTTAGGGTATTTTTTAAAATTAAAAAAAATGTGCGATTTGAGGGAAAAAAGTATTGGGTATGTCTGTAGACTGCCCCAGGAGTCACACATTCAAATATAAGCAGTTAATTTCATAACACCCGGCAATTCCGGTTTAGAAAATAAAAAAAAAACATGTTAAATATGTGCGCGCCTTATACACTCTGGGTGAAATTACATTATTTTTTAAAGCTTCATAACTTTTTTGTTTTACAACTGATTTTAATAAATAAAATAAAATTAATAAATAGATAAAATTTTTAATGTATGCTGATGACGACTATCCTGCCTTAAAGTATTAAGTTAATTTTCAAACAGTATAGGGCGAAACAAAAAAATCGTGGTTTATTTAAAACCGTGCATTTGTACGCGTTGCAAAATTCGAGATAACAATGTCGAAAACACTTAGTATTCTTCAGAGACTTTCAAAAATCCACATTCTTTTTAAAAATTAAAACTATCTAGCGTTTTAAATGAAGTAGCTAGGCTCTGTCTAATATAACACTTTTGTGTTGGCATTCCCAGTAATCCTAAATACTAGTGATTCTTGATTTTCTAATTAAGTTGGCACAATAAAAAAAAATCAGGACCGTAATGGACCTCAAATTTTTTAATTTTATCGAGAGGAAATTTTTTTGTCAGTTTCAATTGTATTATGTTTGTTTCTCGCAATATTACTTGTTTTGTGTACGCTATAACAATCTTTAGAACGCTGGGTGTCCTAACCTAAATTTTACAATATAGGCTAGTCTGTTTCTTACTGCAGTCAAGTCACAAATAATAAATAAAAATCCGTTTGTGCATCACTTTAAATTTCGCTGAAAAAAAATCTCTAGAGCAGTTATTATATTAGACGCTTTTTCTAAATCTTTATTAAGATGGACCGGGTAAATAAATAAAACAAAACAGTGGTTTTTGTTTATAATTTAAAATATTACAGGAATAAGATGTCTGTAAATTATTACATAGTTGCTAGGTTATTGTTAATACAGTTAAAAACGTACATTAGAGACACGAAAAATTCTATAAAGAGAGGCATAAAGTGTGTTGCAGTATCTGGAAAATTAAAATAGGTGATTCTACTTATCGTACATTTCCTGCATATGATTATGACAAGCAAAAAAAGGGGCAGACAGTTTTGAAGTACACGTGCCACTATGGATGCCCTTTAAAACTACTTCTCTCACATGCCATTTGGGGTATGCAGAAGAGTGCTGATTGTTTTATATTTACAGTAAGGTATCAAATACACAAAAAATGATCTACAGAACTCAGGAGCGTCATTTCAGATTTAGCTTGAAGGGGGCGGTGGTAAAACAATTTTTTATACATTGTATCTTTACCTTTGGCATGCTGTATAGGTCTTTTAGATGCATTAACCAATGTGTAGGGGGTGGGGAGGGGGGTGGCAAATGACTCCTCCCCTGCCCTCACTTATTGGTGCCACTGACAGAGTGACAGAACACAGAACTGCCACTGCAACTAAATACAAGAACACATGCTACTGCACCATTACACGTTAGCTTTCCAGCTTATCTAAAAGCACAAAAAGAAGAAAATAATCCACACCTAAAAGTTTTTAGCTGAACTGACCTAATAACCCTGTTAGTAACTGACTGAACCCTGTTAGTAACGGTATTTGCACAAAGCTGGAAATTGGTATGTTGACGATTAAAGAGCAACCATAAGTGAAAGTCATGACCTGGCAAGTCTCCCCCGATTGCATAATCAATCCCTATATTTTTGAAATTGTAAAAAAAGAAATTAAAAGTTAAGTCACACATTTTAATAAGTTTGAATTTAGACATTACAAAATACAAAAAAAAATTGCCAGGCGATTCTGAAGGTCGCACGCACCTGCCAGGCGATTCTAAATGTGCTCGGTGCAGGACATAAAATAAACATTGTCCTACATTCCCACAATGTTCCTATTTTCTCTGGCTCTTTGGCTTTATTAAACGATTTAACGTAAATATTTTCAAGGCCAGGCGATTCCGATGGTCGCGGTTTGCCAGATGCGGAGAAAGATAAAACGGGAGTGCGAGAGCGAAAAGATGGGATATACTAGGTAGGTGTAAGGTGGTTGTATGGAATAAAATTTCAAATTAAGTTTTTTCAACTAAAAATGACTTCCAATATTATACAGGGTGTCCGAAAAGTCTTAGTCTGGACAAATATTTTTGCTATTGGTAAAGATCATCAAATTTTAGGTGTATCTTATTGGTTAATAAATCTAATTTTTTATGTAGTTTCAGTTTTTCAACAGGGCTGACTCTAGGGAGTCAAGGTCAAAAATTTTAAATGGTGGTACCTCATTTTAAAAGCTTTTAAAAAAGAAATTTAACATTTTATCGCCAACCGGAGGTCCGTATCTTAATAAAATTTGATTTAAAATGGCAAGCACATAAAAATTAAAAATCGTGAAAAAAATTTGAAAATTAAATTTAAATGACCACCTTGAACATTTAAATTTTTAATTTTTTTACACGAATTTTAATTTTTAAAGGCTTGCTATTTAAAAACGAATTAAGAAACGGACCTCGGGTTTGTGATAAAATGCTTCTTTTTGAAGACTTTTAAAATGAGGTACCACACGGCATAGAGTTGCATTTAAACGTTTTCACCTCGATTCGCCAGGGTCGCACAGTTAATATATTCCGAAACTAAAATGGACAAAATCAAATATTTCTTAATCGGAAAAAGATATCGGGATAAACCAAATGGCGTTTTGTAGTTTAAGTGATTATCTATCTAAATCTAAAAATAGACGAAACGCGAAAAATTTGACATTTTTCGTAGTTTTTTTCGTTATTTTGGTCGCTGCTTTTTCCTTTCTGTTGGAAATTGACAAATATGATTTAAAAAAAACTAGACTAAAATTAAATCTGCTTTTTTTAGATCCATTTTTCACGGAGTTACGGATTTGTTAAAGTTACAAAGTTTTTGATTCATTTTTAGCATTCTTCCACAGCAGTAATGTACCTTACTCAAGAACGTGGTATATAAAGAGAAATATAAGAAAAGTTAAATCAACTTTTTGTGTAGGTCTCACTGCTTAGAAAATAGTTAAAGATGTATGATATAAATAATATTTTATTATCTAATACCTCGTAGGAACGAGATATCAATTTGAAGAACGTGGTATATTTATGTATATGTTATATATAAACATACATACAAATA
Source organism: Philopedon plagiatum (assembly GCA_963971165.1). Taxonomy (NCBI): domain Eukaryota; kingdom Metazoa; phylum Arthropoda; class Insecta; order Coleoptera; family Curculionidae; genus Philopedon; species Philopedon plagiatum. The sequence continues at coordinate 101,768,014 of OZ020193.1, forward strand.
TATAATGTTGGATAATAATTTCACAGCGCAAATAAATACTTTTTGATAAATTTTGACAACCAGATTAATGCACTACGAGCACCTTCATTTTTGTTTATTAGCGATTAGTCATGGCTTGCTTAAATTAAATAATTTATAATCAAAATCCGGAAAACTTATTGTAAACTACCTTAACGCATTAATTCGAAGAAATATCGGTAACTATAGCTTGCATGAAAAAATCTTAAAGTGTAATAATTTTTAATAAACAAACCAGGCTAATAAGAAAATAATAAAAAGAGGTAATACATAGGGCACCAAAAAAATATTACCACAAGTGTAGTGCATATACCCCTGTTCTATGTCTCTAAAGTGACTTGTTTGGCTATCGTCTGGTAGGTTAATGAGCATTTATGTAGTAATAAAATGCCCCACGTTTCCAAATTGATATCTCGTTCCTGGCAGATATTTCATAATAAAATGTTATTGATATCACACATCTTTAACACCCTAATAACGCATGATTTTAATTATTATTTATGCGCGATTACGAAATAAATGACGCTGATGAGCCATTTACTAAAACAAAATACTAAATTTTGATGCGTCCACCTTACCCCCTGCTACTCTGAGTTAAAGCAACAAATTTTTAGAGCTCATGCACTACATTACAGATGTTTGGCAGAATTCTCACGAGCTAATACCTACTGAATTCGAACCACAACAGTATGGATGGATTTTAAATGAAAATAAATGTACGTACGAGTTCCGGTGGTTTGCAGGCGATCAATTACCTTCGAGTGTGAAGGAGGTTATATCAGATAACAATGATGATGACAACATTAAGGATGATTTATCTGATGATGCGACTGATCAGAGAGAGGATGACAAGTTTAGATGAAACGTCGGATAATGATATAGATACTTTGACATAATAATTAATTAATTAATAATGTTATATAATGTTAAGATTTATAAAAAATTTTACATATATATTCGACATCTGTTAATAATAAAATGTTTATTACCATTTACTTTTCCAATATTTCAAACCACGTTATCTTATCCGGTATCAACCATTTTGCAACAAGACGTCATTGAATATTTATGAATTATTCGGATATTTCAGCGATTTGCTTGGTCTTCAAATGATTTTCATCTTGGAACTGGTTGCTAGAGTGAATTTAGTTCTATTATTGTCGAAAGTGCATACTAAAATTGCCCTTTTCTTTATACATTTACGAAAAAGCTCCGAAATAAATTCATTGTATAAAATTTAGTTGTCTTGTTCTTACAGTTGTCAGTTTAAAACTTTTGGTTGTCAAATTCGACCGGACTAGCGTTGGAGAATCTGGCTGATAGTTACTTATTGAGAGATATTACAGCATTCTGATTCCATAATTTTTTCTGTTCGAATTTCTGCAGCTTCTACCATATATATCTTTTGAACAGAGAGGCATTTTTTTTTTTAATTTGTAGATAATTGCATTAATCTTTAAAAGTAGTTCATAAACCACCGTATTTGAATGTACCATTTAAGAGATAGGTACCAAAAACTGACGAAAAACTCATTTTTTAATTTTTTTTTCAGGATTATCAAAGCTATTTAAGAATATTAAATATTTTCACTACAAAGATATCGTTTTTAGGACTTGGAAAAAGATTATATGCCTTAAAAAAATTTAATACTATACCTACTCTTTTTCATAAAATAAAGCGGTTAAACTAAAAAACAATTAGTAAAGTCAAGTTTTCTCTTCAAACTATTGATATAGGATTTTCATTTTGGGCCTAAATTACTTAGGCCACACCACTTTAACAAAATCTGAAAAAAAATCGAAGTGGGAAGACCTTTGGGTTAAACTTAGTCGAGGCACATACGTGGGCGACTTTCCCCCGTGATTAATTTATCAATCGTTAGTAACTAGGGATAGAACCGTTGCTTTGCCACTACAAAAGTGTTATTTTAGACGGGGTTTAATAAATATTTCGGCGGCAGTTTTCCATTTTACCTGTGAAAGTCCCCATCGCCCTAGCTTGCAAAGTTAGTAAGTCAAGAGTCCTTAATTTCAATAACTTAAACGGTCTGTCTTAAATTAATTGTGGATTAAACAATGTTTTGTACTTACGTACACCCATATACTTTTCAATGAAATTGAAATCAAAACTGCCAACAACTTCATTTTATTATCTTTGTTAATTCGTACTTTTTATTCTGCTGTCACAGTCACATCTGTAAAATTTGTTTGGCTGGTTTGTCATATATTGATGGTAGTTACGCACAGGTACTGACATTATTGGCAACTAGGATTGCCACCTGCCCCGGATTCGCCGGGATCATCCCGTAATTCTAGGCAACGTCCCAGCAACAAAAAATGTTAGCCGGGACCCGGGATTATCCCGGAATCATATAAGTATTCAAGCGAAAAAGGAATGTTATTTACTTATCGATAAATATAAACCTACTTAATTTTATATTAGCGATATTGCGGTGCCATTTCTATCTGCGTCCTATTTACGTCCGGGAGTTAGTCCGAACGGTTTTAAAAAATTCGTTCATATTGATTGGTATGTACTCAGTATTATTTTCTTCTTAAAGTCACCGTATATTTTTAAATAGTACTATATGTATAGCTTTAGCGATTCGCAACTTGTGGTCTTTATATAAAAAATCGGCCAAGTGCATGTTATATTTGCACAATTAGTGTTCGGTGCCATAAGCCCCCCAGTTAAATTATTAATAGTATAATGCACTCGGGTTTCGACTGAGCAAAATTTTAAATTTTGAAAAACGTGTAAGTACAAATGTGTTCCTTACATCGTGAGAAATATTTATTGTCAAGAACTTTTTCTCTTAAACCAATAGTTCAGCAGTTATAAGGAAATAAACAATTAAATTGTTTATACCAATTGATCGCGCTAAATTTTTCAATTCTGATAATTTTAGCTCAATCTGCACATAATTCTCAATGTTAATGATTTTTTTCAGATTTTTCTGAGCAATCCTTTTGGTGATTAGGGTGGGGACAGTATTTTTTAAGCGTTTTTCCCGAAAAATGTTTTAAAAAACGCAATAAAAATACATCATATATGTATATTGTTGAATTCGTGCTTCAATAAGCTTTCATTTGGCACCCTACACGACGCCCTTGAAATTTTTTCCATTTCCGAATTTAGTTCCTGAAATTAACTCCCACAATTAAAATTCAGCTTTTTATACTTTACGTCTATAATTGGGCCACCTCTATCTCTGTGCTAAATTTCAAATTTTTACGTCGAATAGTTTTAGAGAAAATCGCCTGTAACAGACGAACGGACAGACACCGAAGTGATGCCATAAAGCTTCGGTTTCCTACAAAGCGGTACCGTAAAAAAGCGGGCGCATTTTGACGGCCGTTTTTGCCAGAGTAAAGTACGGCCGCTTTGACGGTGAACATTATTGTAAAGTAACGAAACGGTGTAATAAAATACGGCCGCTATGACGGTGCACTTCATTGCGAAAATTATGAAATATTATGTACATATTTTCGCATTTTCTTCCAACCTATAGCCGTTGCTCCCGATACAACGGATAAGTTAATAGCATGTGCCTGTATTTTGCATAATATTTTACGTGAAGCAAAAGTGCTCGCTCCGAATCAAGCTACTTTGGATGCCTCTACCAACGCAAAACTTAATTGATCTTGCCGAAAATAATGCACGTGCCCGACACACACCGCTTGAAATTCGTGATAAATTTAAGCTTTATTTCAACGGACCCGGCGCTATTGAATGGTAAAATCGTTACCGTAGAGAACATTAAAAGATATTGTATATCTGTCGTTACAAAATAAAACGTAAAAAGTAAATAAATAATACCCACCTGCTTTACGTAATATTGTACCAATTCCATGCCATAAGCTTTGCTTCAGTTGCATCTTCCTGTACTCCCAGACTTTACATTATATAGAGCCTCATGGGTTCTAACAAAGTCAATTAAAATTTCGTCTTGTTCACTGGACCAGTTAATTTGTTCAGCCATTTTTACATTCCATTCGCACAACACAGTGACAGTGACGTCTCTGCACAGGAGCACCGTTTAAAAACGTGCTCTCAATATCTCACCGTACCGAACGGTCGCTTTCGAAAATACGGTGCAGTATTTGTATGAAGCGGTAGCGCCGAACGCTCTGAAGGAAAACACTCAGCTTTGCAAGCATGTACACGTTTTTTTGTGACGTCACTTGCCGTCAAAGTGCGCCCGCTTTTTTACGGTACCGCTTTGTAGGAAACCGAAGCTTTAGTGTTCTGTTTTACGGAACACTAAAAACGGTGAATGTGCAAGATTTTGGACATGACGTCTCGGGTAAGAGTGTCCAAAAGGTCGGGTTGGGTTTGATACACGTTGCGTAACCACTACAAAAGTGTTATTTTAGCCGGAGTTTAATAAATATTTCGGCGGCATTTTTCCATTTTACCTGTGAAAGCCCGCATCGCCCTAGCTTGCAAAGTTGGTATGTCAAAAGAACCCTTAATTTCAATAACTTAAACGGTCTGTCTTAAATTAATTATGGATTAAACAATGTTTTGTACTTACGTACACCCATATACTTTTCAATGAAATTATTGAAATCAAAACCACCAATAACTTCATTTTATTATCTTTGTTCGTACTTTTTATGTTGCTGTCACAATGACATCTGGAAAATTTGTGTTCGGCTGGTTTGTCCTGTATTGACGGTAGTTACGCACAGGTATTGACATTATTGGCGATACAAATTACTACAGCCAGCAGTAATCAGCGGATGTTTAATACAGACAAAGATCTGAGATTATCAAAGTACAGATCAAACTATTCATTCATAAATTATTCTATCGCCACAAGCCAACATCTAAGAAAATTTGGTAAATGAGAGGAAGAAGGATATGTATGGTGGGGTGGGGATGATAAATAGTAAATCAGGTTTTGCTACGATGTAATCGACATACGTTTTACTACAGTGTTATCGAACGTATCGAATGACATCTCGTGTGTCAAGTGAACAGCTGATTCCATACATAGGCCTGCCATCCAAAGTTGTAGAATAATGTAAAAAGAATACTGAATGTCGCAATAAAGATTGTATTTAAAAACGAGTCACCTAATTCACGCAGTTTAGAACGGTATTAAATTTACACCTGCGAATTAGGTTTTTAATTTGTGCCTACAAAATTTATGGTTTGTTGGAATATTTTCGCGATTTGGTGACTCCCCAATAGAGGTTGATTGCGCACAGGCCGTTTCGTGCTTTAAGTCCTTTCATTGCTTGCAAGCACTGACCTGCCCAGTCGTTGTTTTAAACATGTAATTATTGGGACTTTGCAGTTAAACTACCTTATTAAGGTGTTTGGTAATTGAAAAGCGCCCTTGCAATTTTTTTAAACTGCTTCAGTCCCTTTTAAAATACTTGCAAGCCTTTTTGGGGGCTCTTTAATGTTTTAAGCACTTGTGAATCATTTAGTTTAAATCCGAGAAATTATGAGGCTAAGTTGTTGATGTGGCTGAAGTTGGCATCAGATTCAGATTCATTTCTGCCAACGAGTTTCTAAAATATGGAGTTCAAGAATAAATTTTTAAAAAATGTTTATATATTATGAGTATTTATATTAATTAAAAACCTAGAAATGTCTTTAGCAAAACAGAAAGAAGATCATAAGTGTTGTTTATTTTCTAAAAAACAAGGTAGGATGTTCAGGAATTAAATTAGATTCTTTGGACAAAAATTAAAATACTAGCAAAATACAGAAAACGAATTCTGTACACCACCAAATTTCGCATAGAGGTGCAGATTATTATGAGAAAATTTTATGTCTTTCAGATTTAAAAAAATTCAGGAGATACAACGGTGAAATCGACGGGACCGCTAAATAATAATAAAACGCAGAAAACACTGAAAACGAACTTGATACACCACTAACTTTTGCATAAATGTGAGTATTATTATGAAAAAACATATATCTTTTAGATTTGAAAAAATTTAGGGTATCCAAGGGTAAAATCGACGGGACCAGTTAATAAAAATAAAACACAGAAAAAACTGAAAACGAATTTTGATACAACACCAGATTTTGCATAAATGTGAGGATTATTATGAGAAAACATATATCCTTCAGATTTGAAAAAAAATCAGGGGATGAGCGAGTTAAATCGACAGGACAGTAAATAATAATAAAACACAGAAAACACTGAAAACGAACTTGATACACCACCAACTTTTGCATAAATGTGACGATTATTATGAAAGAACATATATCTCTTAGATTTGAAAAAATACAGGGGATCCAAGGGTAAAATCGACGGGACCAGTAAATAAAAATGAAACACAGAAAACATTGCAAACGAATTTGATATAACACACCAAATTTTGCATAAATGTGAAAACTATCATGAGAAAACATATATCCTTTAGATTTGAAAAAATTCAGGGGATGAGGGGGTGAAATCGACAGGAGAGTAAATAATAATAAAACACAGAAAACACTGAAAACGAACTTGATACGCCACCAACTTTTGCATAAATGTGAGGATTATTATAAAAAAACATATATCTTTTAGATTTGAAACAATTCAGGGGATCCAAGGATAAAATCGACGGGACCAGTAAATAAAAGTAAAACTCAGAAAACACTGAAAACGAATTTGATACACCACCAACTTTTGCATAAATGTGAGGATTATTATGAGAAATCATATATCCTTCAGATTTGAAAAAATTCAGGGGATGAGGGGGTGAAATCGACAGGACAGTAAATAAAAATAAAACATAGAAAACACGGAAAACGAACTTGTATACACCACCAACTTTTACATAAATGTGAGGATTATTATAAAAAACATATATCTTTTAGATTTGAAAAAATTCAAGGGATCCAAGGGTAAAATCAACGGGACCAGTAAATAAAACTGAAACACAGGAAACATTGCAAACGAATTTGATATAACACACCAAATTTTGCATAAATGTGAGGATTATTATGAGAAAACATATATCCTTTAGATTTGAAAAAATTCAGGGGATGAGGGGGTGAAATCGACAGGATAGTAAATAATAATAAAACACAGAAAACACTGAAAACGAACTTGATACACCACCAACTTTTGCATAACTGTGGGGATTATTATAAAAAAACATATGTCTTTTAGATTTGAAACAATTCAGGGGATCCAAGGGTAAAATCGACGGGACCAGTAAATAAAAATGAAACACAGAAAACATTGCAAACGAATTTGATATAACACACCAAATTTTGCATAAATGTGAAAACTATTATGAGAAAACATATATCCTTTAGATTTGAAAAAATTCAGGGGATGAGGGGGTGAAATCGACAGGAGAGTAAATAATAATAAAACACAGAAAACACTGAAAACGAACTTGATACGCCACCAACTTTTGCATAAATGTGAGGATTATTATAAAAAAACATATATCTTTTAGATTTGAAACAATTCAGGGGATCCAAGGATAAAATCGACGGGACCAGTAAATAAAAGTAAAACTCAGAAAACACTGAAAACGAATTTGATACACCACCAACTTTTGCATAAATGTGAGGATTATTATGAGAAATCATATATCCTTCAGATTTGAAAAAATTCAGGGGTTGAGGGGGTGAAATCGACAGGACAGTAAATAATAATAAAATATAAAAAACACGGAAAACGAACTTGTATACACCACCAACTTTTACATAAATGTGAGGATTATTATAAAAAACATATATCTTTTAGATTTGAAAAAATTCAAGGGATCCAAGGGTAAAATCAACGGGACCAGTAAATAAAATAAAACCCAGAGAACACTGAAAACGAATTTGATACAACACCAAATTTTCCATAAATGTGAGGATTATTGTGAGAAAACATATATCCTTCAGATTTGAGAAAATTCAGGGGTTGAGGGGGTTTAGGTAAACGCATCAACGGCTGTGCTGTCTGATTTCGGGAACCAAGACACAAATTTTTGACATTTTTTATTTAAGTAAGAGGCAAGGGATCTTGTTCAGGTTCTCCGAGTCGTCGTCGTATTTCCCAAAATACTTCGTTGTCCAGAGAGATTGTTCTTCACACCACTGCCAGATTTTTACGCCTCCATTCTATTAATGTAAGAAATAGCTGTCATATTGTCAACTTTTAGTAAAATTTGGCAACTGGACATGTTTTTTGCAGAACATTTCAGTCCGAAATATGGTGCATAAGATTCTAGGACGTTTATGTGTTGCGTTTTTAGTGCCCGGTCCCAGAAACCCTTTGCATCGAGACTACTACAATGGCCCGCCAACTTTTGAGGCATCAGTAAAAATAGTAAGAGCAGTTTTGCCATTTGGGGCGACAAGTCGCCAAAATGACGACTTTTTGTCTCTATGAGAGTGTGGCGGCGATTTTCAATAAAAAGCTTATTTTTGGCGACTTTTTACAGGTGAAAAAATTGAATATACACGTTGCATACAATACGTAGGAAGAAACAACGTCACAATAATAATCATTATTGCACCGAGGGATTTCTCAAAGAGAATATCTGAACGCGCCACGAATTGTACGTCAAATTTTGGGGATTTCACCAAGCTTGTTAAACAAAAACCCAACCCAACCCAATCTGAGCTTCGCATGGGTCCCGTAAGTAGCAACAGAGATATACAACTTTAAAATTTCACTGGCCGCGCCTGGTACTGAGTGAATCCAGAGCTCCCATCATAACCTTATTTAGATATTAGGGCCCAGAACTTCAGTTCGTCTTGGGTTAACGATTGCAGCACATCGCCTTGCACTTTCACAATACGTTCAATAGTGTGATGCTTGAAAGTTTACTTCTGCAGTTATTTCGGTAACTGTAACAACTTCACGGTTTGGCTGACAACAGGTCTTATAGCCTCTTGGATTTTTTTTGTAGGACCGAAAACTGGATCAAATGTAGAACATAAGTTGTTGAATGAAAGATAAAACATAAGAATAAAATATCTTTAAATTAAATATAGTGTATGAGTAAAACTTTAAATATACATTTTGTTTTGTAAGAGATCGCGCCTGTATGGAAATATGTGTAGTTACATTCGTATATAACGTTCTGGTTTGTCGAAGAATGAGTTTTAATTATTTAAAGCAATCATGCATCAGCTAAATTATAAATATGTTTTCTTACGAAAAAATATAGCACGCTAAATTTTAAAAAAAGAGTTAAAATAGGTATATATTTTTTATTGAATTTGAGAAAAATTTGCACTTGATCAATAGCCTAAGATCCACACAATAATGCCGTCGTAATTTAACCTTAAAGGTAAAAGTAATGTTTTGACAGACGATTGTTACTTAGACATTATCAAATATTGTCAAAAGAAGAAGCGAAAATCAGAATGCGTCCTTCTATGCAGAGTCTACCAGGACAGTCGGAACAAAAAAAACCCAGGAATAAGCTACCTCTTATGATAAAAATTAAAATAGCTTTAAGTGCTATTACTCTTTTAGGTGGAGGAATTATTGCATTGTTAATTAGTATATTCTGGTGGTAAGTTTTAAAAAAATCTTACTATAAGAATACAGGGTCTGTCACTTTTAACTCCCCAAGTCAAGGATTTCATTATTCAAAGCAACGACTTTGAACAGAACATTAAACTGTAGCAAAAGTGAAAAATGATTTGTGAATTATTTTGACAAAGCTATCCAAAATGACTTAGGTGGGTATGTTATCTACAGCATATAAACGTCCCATTTGAAATAAGCAAGCACGTGCTTGACCGTTCTTTAAAATTCAACTCCTAAGGGGGTGAAAGAGGTTCAGTCCTGGCACCAACCCTATTTCTCCTTCACATTAATGACCTACTCTCTTCAACTACCAATCCCATCCACAGTTATGCTGACGATAGTACTCTTCACTCCAATATTCATTTTTCCAGACAAGTTTCGAACCAGGAGTTGGATAATACACGCAGATCTATGTACCTATCCCTTTCCCAAGATCTTCAATTAATCTTAGACTGGGGTGCCAAGAACCTTGTTCAGTTCAACGCCTCCAAAACCCAGTCTTGCTCCCTCTCGCGCAAAAAATCTGGCAACGCTTACCCCATCCACATGAATGGCCAAGCCGTACAAAACAACGAAACATTCGATCTCGTTGGTGTCGCTTTCGAACACGATCTCAGCTGGCACAAACACTACTTCAGTAGCCACATCGGCAGCTAAAAAGCTTGGTTTTCTCTTTCGAGCCAGAAAATACTACTCCCCTTCCAACTTATATACACTCTCTATGTTTCCCAAATAAGACCTAACCTAGAGTACTGCTCCCACATCTGGGGAGCGGCATCACCTTCGACACTTAAGATCCTTGATTCTATCCAAAAGCGAGCCATTCGACTTATCAATGACCCAGCCCTCACGAGAAAACTCCCTTCTCTCGCTCATCGCCGCGCTGTAGGGGATTTATCCCTTTTCTACCGCTACTTCCACGGATTTTGCTCTGAAGAACTAGCCGGTATTATTCCCCCTTGAATGTCCCTAACAGAACAACAAGAGGCGCGTTACGTATGAATCCCTTTACTGTCCAGCTACAAAAGCCCAGAACAGACCACTTCTCTCGCACATTCATACCTAGGGTCTCCAGATTATGGAACAAATTGCCTGCAGATGTTTTCCCTTCCCGTCCCAACCTCTAATCCTTCAAATCCCGTGTCAATATACTACATTTCAGACACCCACGGTACGTTAGTACTTAGGCTTGAAGTCTACGTGTGATGTCTTAGATATAAAAAAAAGATGGGCATTTTTTGAAAAAATTCCTATATCTGACAAGTCACTGAAAAATGAAGTTCTAAATTCGGCAGATACTCCAAACTTCTTCTACTAACAGAAAGTGGTTTAAAAGCAAACTGAAACTCGCTAAAGAACTAAGTTTGTAAGGCCACAAACCAAACGGAAAAAAACTCTACGCTTGCAAAGCCGCGAAGGGGGTGCTGGTTATTGTACAGTATGTCTGCTTAAGTTCGCAGCATATGGGAAACTTTTTTATTATTAATTTTTCGAAAAAAAGTTATTTTTCATAAAAGGTTCTGCATGGTCCGAGTCATATACGAAGTCTGTCAGAAAATATGAATTTTACCCTACAGAAAAATACTTTTATTTTTGACAATATCGAAAACTTTTATAAAGAAAATTTATTTAGAATCGTAAACGAATTTCTAATAAACAGTTCTCTCTTTATTCTTTAAAAATTTGATAAAAATTGATATGATTTTGTACATTTTCCCATTCTCTACCCTACACAGTGAACACATTGATATGAATGCATTTCTAATTAGGGTGCCATGATATTTACATATCTGCCATTAAACGTCAAATATTATTAACTGTTTACGTAATTATTATGAAATTAGTACTGTATTCAAGTTGATAGTTGTAAAATAAATTATTTTGTTAAGAAACGTAAAGGTTATCAAATTTTTAGTGAATAAAGAGATAACTGTTTACTAGAAATTAGTTTACAATTCTAAATAAATTTTCTTCATAAAAGTTTTCGATATTGTCAAAAATAAAAGTATTTTACTGCATAGGGAAAAATTCATATTTTCTGACAGACCTCGTATATGACTGGGAAATTTCGATATCTGATGGTTGTATTTTAGGTTTTGGACCATGCAGAACTTTTTATGAAGGATAACTTTTTTTCGTAAAATTAATAATAAAAAGTTTCCCATATGCTGCGAACTTAAGCAGACACACTGTATATAAAAAACTTTTGGGCCCTTTGTACCTAAAATTAGTTCCCAAATCTGTTATGGGTATCTATATAATTTTAAGTGGCCCCTGTATACATTTAAAATGCAAAGCATCACTCGCTGTCTCAGGTATCCAAACTTTCTAAACTACTAGAACTAGAATCCTAAAATTTTGCATACTGCTTTATCTTTTATGTCCCAAATATTAAATGTGGGCTTAAAAGGAATATATCGGGGAAATATTTATAAAACTCTACAAAAGATCAATTTAATTTTTAATTTATTATGCTCCTGTTCTAGAAGATTAGTAACGGAAAAATGGATACCTACAATTTGAGACCGCTCACATTTTTTTTATTATGTCCCAATGGGATTATCAGCGATTATCGTCAAATCTCGCGACCTAGTTAATCTAACGTCTCTAGTTAAAAATACAGGAAAATACAGGTAGAGGAATTCTTCCTCGGCCGAGATGGTACCACCCCACATATCCTCGTAAAGGGCTAGTGAAATCCCTACGATTGTTTCCGTACTCTGGATGTGTGAGTCGGACTTCCCCATTACACCCACGGTACATGGTACTTAGACTTCGGTCTTCGTGGACTGTCAGAAGATAAAAAAAAATAAAAAAATACAAAAAATATAAGTGGGGCAAATGAATTAAAAGAATTTTTGAAAATTAAAAAAAAATTCTGCTATTTTGTTTTGGAATTATTTTTACTGTAGAATCCTTTTGAAACTTTATTTTTCATTCAATTATTTTACAAAAACCTTCTTGTGTGTGCATATTTTTTAGTATCGTTATACGATTATGATTACAGTGACAATTATAACGAACTTGGTATTCTAAAACGTACGTAAGAAATACATTTGTTTTAATTAAACTTTCACTTTAAACTTATCAACAAAATGCCAAATGCTAAAAATTTATGGAAGCAATTTAGAAAACACACAGTGATGGCAATTGTAACTGAAAATCAACTTTAATTTCTAAAAACTCGAAGAAGTTATCCGAAGTAACAATTATATCAGCGGAATTTCTAAAAAATAAAAAGAAAGTCTTAAAACAAATTTTAAATAAAAATCAAATAGTAACAAGAATTCACAAGCATTTATATTCGAAATTAATATTAATTTTATAATAACTACCTACCATACTTCCCCCTTGTTTTCAGCTCTGTGCCCATAACCTCCTTAGTTTGATCGCTGACTAATAACTGTCTATTATTTCATACTAAGCACTTTACATGCATCTGATGCTTAATGCTGAACCCTACTTTTCTTTCTTATTTTGACTATTATTACTTGTAAGTATATACGTATTAAATAAATATACCGTGGGTTGTCTGGAATTCTTGATGCCAACATTGTGAAATGGAGATATACAATCTCGCATAAGTCTAGCCTTTAGTCTGATATTTCTGTATATGCGCATGCGTTAATACGAATTTTTTCATTGGTCAGACATTGTACTGAATTAGATGGTGTATTGTACTAATCATCGGCTGTTGTGCGTATATTTCGGCTTCTTTGAGCTTTCTGGTTTTTCTAGTTTACACCTGGATCGCCATTCGCCTTTTTTTTCTTTATGTCGTGTTGTATTTTGTATTCGGTGTTCTTGTGGTTTATTTTGAAGTGTGCTAACTTATACCCTGATGTACAAAAAGTAATAAACTAGTTCAATTATACCAAAAAACCAGCCCTGTCAAGAAACGTATGAAGCGTAGCGCCGCGCCGTTAGATTGCCAATAGCAACACAAAATATAGCGCAATCGCAGTTTACGAAATATCGGACTAAAGGATAGACTTATGCGAGATTATATATCTCCATTTCACATTGTTGGCATCAAAATCCGCACATTGGGTAAATGGGGAAGCCGCGGTATATTTATTTAATACGTATATGCTTATAAGTGAGGCGTGCGTTTCCAAAACTTTTTAATTCCATCGGAAGTGATTTCGAGAAAATCCAACTTTTCTGATAACTTTGTTGGGAAATCAAATAGGTTTGTGTGACTGGTGTGTTATTTTTAGGTCATCAATTAAAACTGGCTGACGGTCATAAAAAAATATTAGAGAATATTTTGCCGAGTTATTTGAAAAACAAAGTAGGATTAAACTAGTTTTGGAAAGATTTTGCGGATTTAGACGGTTTTGGAAAATTACCTGAATGGTTAGGGAGTTAAAAAAATCTTATAGGATGCAAAAATAGTGTTTATTCAACTTAACTTTTAAAACAAAAATACAAATTGTCATTTAACCAAAAACCAAATCCAGAATGTAAAATATTTTAAATTTGTAAGTCCTCATCTTCTGTAATATTTAACTCATCTGGAGCAACATTTCCCTCATCTGAAGCAACATTTGCCTCAGAATTGTTATCATCATCTGAAATAGTATTAAGAATACGTGCGTAAAATGACAAATCATCTTCTGCGACATTTCTCCAATCAGGACCATAATGTTTTTTTAAAAGTGCATCGACATCGGAAAGCTTTTCTTTTTTGACTGGCACTTTATTCTCAAGGGGCTCTGGAACAATGATTTCCAAAGTCTTTCCCTTTCTAACGACTGATTTAAATACTCCAAGATCATTTCGATAGTTCATTTCACCTTTGACAAGTACTTTTTGTTTAGACAGTTTCCTCAAAACAATTCTTTTTACCGAATAAAACTTAAAATGCCACTGTCCAGGAGGCTTAATGACAGATTGCACAGGTTCCTTCCGTTTGATAATCTTTGCCTAACTCCAGAACCGTGGCATAATTGGAAATAATTCCCTGTATTCATTTGGTAAAGCCAGGGCCGTTCCTAGGGTATCTGCCGCCCGGGTGCGAGAATAATTTTGCCGCCCCTTCCCTAACCCAACCCCTTCCCCCAAAGTTGTTAAAACTTTACAAATAAAAAAGATAAAGTAAATTTAAGTTAAAAAAATCAAAACAAAAAAATATTAAGATTATGCTAATCTTTAATTAAACTATATTTTACTAATAAAAAAAAGAAAAATGTTTTACTATTGTTATTATGTTGGTATTATTATTTAAGTTACAAATTTGTTACACAATATAAATTTAATTTAACAAAATATTATTTAAATTTTATTTAACCGCCCAAAAGCAAAATATAATCAAATTAACGTATGTACTCACCTTTAATTTTTACTGTCTCCTAACCAGGATATCAAACAAAAACTTTTTAAGCTGTTGCGATTTACACGATTACACGTTTAAAATTAAAATAAAAGAAATTATCCCGGTGCCTGTATTTATATGCTTTGACCACAGACGAGTATTTTCCTGTAAAATCTTCCTCGCGACCGACGTGAAAAATAGCTTAAGACGAGTTAAAACAAGAAACTGTTATACTTGCCACTGGTTGTGGCCTGAATAAGTTGTGTATATAAAATTTGAATTTGAAATATAATTAATAATATTTAGAATAGTACATATATTCAAATAATATTAGAATAGTGTTATTTAAATGATAATATTTAGAATAATATTTATGTATTATATTAATTTAATGATAAATTAATTTTTCCCTTTTTTATAAGGCGGTTCGCGCCGCCCCCTAGGCTTGCCGCCCGGGTGCCCCGCACCCTCTGCACCCCCGGGTCGGAACGGCCCTGGGTAAAGCAATAGTGTGTTTGGTTTTTATTACCTTTTCTATCCGCCCAAACACGCGGTCAGGAGGTAAAAATGAGTGACCCACAACGGGAAAAATAATGGATACCTCTTTGACAGAAGAACTTGAAGAATGCAGCTATTTCATCAACATACCTATCATAGTCACATTCTTATTCTGGCCAGGGCATCCGTCACAAAAAAGCTGGATAGTTTTGCAGTATCTTCTAGACCTAAGGATGAAAGCTTATGGTACACCATTGAAGAGATTTCATTGGATCCCTTTTGTCTCATATCCTCAGTCCAAGTAAAGGCAATTACACTATCTTTGGTTTGAGGGGCTTTAGAATGACCTTGACATATAGTGAAGTTGTAAAAATACAATTGGCGGGAATAGTAAGCCGACTGATCTGGTACCCGTGGTAGGACCAGATTTTTTGGCAATCGAAACTTATCTTAATAACATCTTCCTCGGAACTTTTAATTTTTTCATAAAAGGCTTTGGCTCTTAAATTGTGCACCCTTAGCTTTGCTGTCAACTCGATCTTCGCCTCTTCCGATTTCGTTGAACGTATTTGTCCTTTAAGACTTATGCATTCTGAGCAAGCATCCGTTGCTGGACTTTTAAAACTTATGTTAAACTGTGTATCGAAAATAACCCGAAAGTATTGATACTTAACTTTAAACTCTTCCATATTATCATGGCAATATAGTCTCCAAAGTTTTCGAATACTGCAGTCACTGGACATGTACTGGCGTTCCGATTTATTTCTGGTGTAATGTGATTCAACGCATTTTAATTTCATAATAAATTCCATTAGTTTTTCTCTGCGTGTAGCGTAAACTTTACTTCTTTTGTCTCCACCTCTTCTTTCTTTGGGTTGAGTGCCTTCTTTAAGATAATGCTTACAGATGTTTTGCACCCTAAATCTTGATATTTGCAGTATGGACAAAAAGGCTTTGCTGCAAATTTGTTCCATTCCTCTATTAGTTTTTATAAAGTAGGAAACAGAAACAGTGTTAGTTTTCTTGCCCTTTGATGGGCGATGTCTTTTTGGTGCACACTGCGATGTATGCTTTAAAATAAAGTTATCTTGCTCAGTTTTTGATTTATTCGCATAAAACGCTTGGTGGAATTTTCTTACATCTTGCATGGTTAAAGTTGGACAAGAAAACTACTATGCTTACACTGTGGTTTTTCTGGAGGATTCTTTGATCTGTGCCTAAAAAATTATTTGATTTTATATGAGACGCCAATGGTATAAATTTTCGTTCTTACCGTTCTATTTTCTTCTTGTTTTTTTGCCACTTGGATTCATCTCTCATCCTTTTTCTGCCCTTTCCAGGCGCTGATAAGGTAGGAACTCTTTCCATGGTTAAAAATATCTTGATTTTATTTTTTAAACCACAAAATACGAAAAACAACTGACAAGACTGCTTCACGTGTAAACAACTTCTAACGTAATTCAACAGTAACCAGACCTAATGCACATGAACGGGATCTAATACGTTTTGAAACCGTAGCATGCAATGAATAACATAATAATATTGGATCTACGCAGTTTTGAAACAGAACTTACAGCTGTGGATGTACACACTTTTGTAACACTTTTTATGAAGGATGTAGTGAGTTTTGGAAACGTACTATTTTTTTGATATCGTAGTATGATTGGAAGAAATCAGTTTTGGTACAGTAACATTATATAGGTATGTGTCAAAGGAGGGATTTTCGCCATTTTCTCAATTTTAGTACAAAATGGATCTAGTTAGTTATGGAAATGCACGCCTCAAGTATAAGTAACGCAGGCACCTTTCGGTTAGCTCTCAGTGGCGCCGAAAAGCGAGGCGACTCGGGCGACAGCGAGACCGCAAACTAGGGATGTGCAAAATTTTCTAAATACCTATCGACATTAGATATCAAAAAAACAAAATGTATAATATCAAAATATAGCCATTTTAAAAATATCGATATTTAAAGAAATATAGTCTTTCTTTGTAATAAAATTTATTTGTGATTTTTAAGCCATTGTTTATAATATCAGGGGCGGCCGGTACATAGGGGCTCTGGGGCGCGAGCTTCCTCTGACAATACTCAAAAATAATAATAAACAATATTTATTTATTTTAAACAAATCCATACCGATTTTTCCATAAAATATTGTAAATATTTGTACGGATTTTACATTTATTTAAAAAACAATACAGAGGTTTTGCGCTTATCCGCTAATTGGGATTTCTTTCGATCCCGCCGGCCGACCGTTGCAAGCAGTGTTACCAGGTCTACTGTTTTTGCAGTAGATCTACTGTTTTGGGCCTTCAGCTACTGTTCTACTTCCTGAAGGGTAAATTCTACTGTTATATTTAATTTGAGAGAAAGAGACGAAAGGGTGAAGAAAATAGCCCAAAATTTACTCAAAAATATAAATCTAAAAAAAATAGATAATAAAATCGTTTGGCATTATGCAGTTTGTGGCGTTTAGTGTTTAAGGAAATTCTAAAAGATGGCGCTACGAGTTCAGAGTGTATTCTAATTACACTGTGTATGGGGTTTAAGGCTCGTTTTTTGGATTTCCAGAGAAACAAGCTTGCAACAGCAAGTATTTCAGGTACTCTACACACAAAAAACTTTATTTCTTCACAAGGCAAAAATTGTTTCTCTGTAGAGTTTAATACAAATATATTGGCTTTACATAATGTACGAGAAGTCATCAGAATTATCTGACTCCGAATAGAATTATTAAAGTATTTTTTTTCTAATTTTCTTGTCACTTTTGTTTATTTGATTTAATAAATTATAGTTTGAAAAGCGATAACTGACACCCGAAAGGAAAGGAAAAAAATCCTGTTGCTAACTCTTAAAAATTCGGAATACTAAAAAACTATAGGCTTACCCGTACTACATAGTTTTTTAGTATTCCGAATTTTTAAAAGTAACTACGGCATCATAGGGATTTTTTTTCTTTCTTTTCGAGTATCAATTATCGCTGGGCAAACTATACCTACTTACGTTTATAAAAAATATTCATAAGAACAAAAAGTAAATATTAAAAACTATATTTTTTACTTTTTAATTAATACCTATTATTATTTTGTTATTCTACTTTTTTTTTCTACGAAAATTACTTCCTGGCCGTGAAACTGATCTGGCAACACTGCACACAGTTCAATATCAGAATTAACTGACTCTGAGTCTGATGCATATTTTACACAAACACAAATCTACTGTTTTTGTTTGTGAATCTACTGTTTTTAAATGTATAATCTACTGTTGAAGAAAATTTTCACCTGGCAACACTGGTTGCAAGCATCGAAGCTACAATTGTTTGAGCCAGTGGCGGCTGGTCCTAAAGGACACAAGGGCACGTGCCCACTCTAGATTTTCGACAAATAAAAAATCTTTTATCAATAGCCAAAAAGAAATAATACACCTCAATACCTCCTTCCTTGCATGTCACACCACGGTGAACGCGACCGCCGGCGATCAAAATTTATCTCCGGGGACACAGCAGATTTGTCCCAATTTCATCATCAATTTTAGTGGCGACGTCGGTCTATGCATTGAAGAATTAGGGTTAAAATCGCGTGCTATCGGCATCTCGACGGGCACAATATTTCGTGAAGGCCTAATAATTTTTTTTGTGATCAGTTGAGGGGTAATTTTTTTATTTAAATAGTTTATTAATTATTAGTAGTGCATTAGTGCGTAGTATTACTAGTAATTCTAGTACTGTGTATTTTGTTTTGTTCTTACTGTTGGGGTTTTCCGATCCGCCATTTCCAAAAAATGGAATCAGAAATAAACTCAATGCAATATTTATTACAAAAGACTGTTTTACAATTTTTTAAGTAGTTACCCAGCAAACAACAAACATCCCCAGGACGTCCTATTTTTATCCGCAACGTCCCAGGTGGGATGATCCCAGCTAAGACGTCCCTCTGACGTCCCCTGGACGTTAGAAAGATCCCAAATTGGTCAAAAAGTGACGTCCTACGGACGTCTCATGTTGCCGTCCCAAGGACGTCCGCAATGGGATTTAAAAAAATAATAATTTGGTAAAATGTTTTTATAATGTGTAAAAACAAAATGCTGTTGGAATCTTTATTGTATTGATGACTCTATATTATAATGACTTTACATTACCCCAAAAACTTTTTTTTTGTGTCAGTACTAGGACTGTTTGGAATTTGTTAGGAGATGACGCTGCCTGTGTCATGCTACTTCAGTAATTCAACAAAATAATGTTAAATATTTACTCTTTGCACTCTGAATAAGTATTCTGTTATCTAACCGTGTTGGAACGATTTGATATGGGAAATACCAAAATTTCCTCTCTAAGGGGAAGTGCAGTAAATTAAAAATGCTATAAAATGTATCCAGACCCTTTAAGGCGTAGGGAATGTCCAACAATGATCCTATATACGTCCCAAATATAGTCGCTATAACGTCCTAGTAAGGCCCTAAGATGATCCCATATATGTCCTGTGTAACCGTTATGGGATGATCCCAGATACATCCCGACCTGTTCCAAACGGACGTCCCAGGGACGTCCTTGGGATCTTATGGGACATTCCGGGACGTCCCTGGGATGTAGGATATATCCCAGACTTACGTCCCTGGGACGTCCCAGGGACGGTTTTGTGTTGACTGGGTATTATTTATTTATTTGTATTTGTGCCCCCCAAATAAAAAAGTCACGAGCCGCCACTGGTTTGAGCCACAAAATTCACCTTCATTGACATTCGTGTTCGGTTTTACTCGGGTTAATTCAATACTTTATAAACGGGATTTTAGCACGCGGAAAGGCGCTTGGCCGGTAAGCCCAGCCCAGCAGTCCATTAATTTATTCCGCGGTCAGCGTGGCCACAGGTGTCTCGTTTAAGCTCGATTTGGCTCGTTTGAACGGCGGCTATCGGCTATAATTTTCGACGCTTCACTTTTGTTAAGTATTGCTAAACGTTGTTGGAGTAAGAAACGAGTACGCTCTTATTAGTCGGAGGTCGGAGCGTATGTAGGTATTTTGCTTTTTATTTTAGTTATACATATAAGTAGCAAATTTAAGCTATCCAAGAGTTAATACTTGAAAAAAAATATTTTTTAACCTAAAAGTCACTGGTAAATAAATATTTTTAAAATAGTTCTTTTTAGTACGTATTTGGTTCGTTTTTTCCGCACCATCTGCCTAAAAAAATTATGCTTGTGGCAAGACTGTCCGCGGTATTGTGGGCGATTTCACGATTTAAGTTTATATTCGTTTTGCGACATTTTTTGGTGTTTCACTGTATGGCAAATGGCAAATAGCGCACAAGACATTTTAAACAGTGATTTTTCGAGGCTTCCGTTGGCTGAAAAAATTCAGATCAAATCCCTTGGAAGACCTACCCCGGATTTGAACCTTTCTCGGTCAGATAAAACAGCAAATCGTTGTTTTACAAGGCATTTATCCAAAGAGGTGCATAAAAAACCAGTGGATATCTATGCGGTTGTAAAACTTTGAATGCACTGTTCTGCTTTTCATGCTTATTCTTTTATTAAGAAGGTATGGATAAAACATGTACAAAGGTAGGATACACAGATTTGAAACATTTACGTCAAAAGATTAAGAAACACGAAGTTTCGGTACGGCACATGCATTGTTCGACTGAACTTGCTTTATTGGATACAATTTTTACCGCCTCTCAATTAAATTCCGTCAAAGTATCAAGAAACACAACGACCAAGTGCCAAGTGGATAGAAATAGATATGTTCCAGTAACCGCATGTGTGGTAATTAAATACTAACACCAATGATGTATATTAATCTAGCTCACCATGGTCACGTCGCGCATTTCTAACCTAATGGATATTTAGTTGCTAATTAGTTGCTAATTAGTTACGCTAATCCCGATTTAGTTGCTATTCATCCCTCCAAGATACACGCGGTGAGCTAACTTAAATATTAATCTAGCAGACCAATTACTATAACTCGGGTTCTGATCAACTTATCGACTTTGTTCAGCCGCCATATTTAGTTGCTAATTAGTTGCTGGAAGATAGCATAGTTTATTTTACCCCCCCCCCCCGTCAACCCTTAACTCCAGGATCGGCACCCCTAAAGGCATGAATTTCAATATGGCTCTGTAGGTAATTATAAATGGTTCTATATTTAGTTGCTAAATAGTTGCTGACGTTTTATGCTTTTTATTTTTTTTCCCTCCCCATTATACCCGATATCTACGGTGGTGCTAGAATAATTGTTTGTCTATTCAACCCTTCCGCGCAACTTTTGATCAATGAGAGATATCGACTTCGTTCAACCGCCATATTTAGTTGCTAATTAGTTGCTGGAAGATAGCGTAGTTTATTTTACCCCCCGTCAACCCCTAACTCCAGGATCGGCACCCCTAAAGGCATGAATTTCAATATGGCTCTGTAGGTAATTATAAATGGTTCTATATTTAGTTGCTAATTAGTTGCTGACGTTTTATGCTTTTTATTTTTTTTTCCTCCCCATTATACCCGATATCTACGGTGGTGCTAGAATAATTGTTTGTCTATTCAACCCTTCCGCGCAACTTTTGATCAATGAGAGATATCGACTTCGTTCAACCGCCATATTTAGTTGCTAATTTGTTGCTGGAAGATAGCGTAGTTTATTTTACCCCCCGTCAACCCCTAACTCCACAATCGGCACCCCTAAAGGCATGAATTTCAATATGGCTCTGTAGGTAATTATAAATGGTTCTATATTTAGTTGCTAATTAGTTTCTGACGTTCTATGATTTTAATTTTTTTTCCCTCCCCATTATACCCGATAACTACGGTGGTGCTAGAAAAATTGTTTGTCTATTCAACCCTTCCGCGCAACTTTTGATCAATGAGAGATATCGACTTCGCTCAACCGCCATATTTAGTTGCTAATTAGTTGCTGGAAGACAGCGTAGTTTATTTTACCCCCCGTCAACCCCTAACTCCACAATCGGCACCCCTAAAGGCATGAATTTCAATATGGCTCTGTAGGTAATTATAAATGGTTCTATATTTAGTTGCTAATTAGTTGCTGACGTTTTATGATTTTTATTTTTTTTCCCTCCCCATTATACCCGAAAACTGCGGTGGTGCTAGAATAATTGTTTGTCTATTCAACCCTTCCGCGCAACTTTTGATCAATGAGAGATATCGACTTCGTTCAACCGCCATATTTAGTTGCTAATTAGTTGCTGGAAGATAGCGTAGTTTATTTTACCCCCCGTCAACCCCTAACTCCAGGATCGGCACCCCTAAAGGGATGAATTTCAATATGGCTCTGTAGGTAATTATAAATGGATCTATATTTAGTTGCTAATTAGTTGCTGACGTTTTATGATTTTTATTTTTTTCCCTCCCCATTATAACCGAAAACTACGATGGTGCTAAAATAACTGTTTGTCTATTCAACCCTTCCGCGCAACTTTTGATCTATGAGAGATATCGACTTCGTTCAACCGCCATATTTAGTTGCTAATTAGTTGCTGGAAGATAGCGTAGTTTATTTTACCCCCGGTCAACCCTTAACTCCAGGATCGGCACCCCTAAAGGGATGAATTTCAAAATGGCTCTGTAGGTAATTATAAATGGTTCTATATTTAGTTGCTAATTAGTTGCTGACGTTTTATGATTTTTATTTTTTTTCCCTCCCCATTATAACCGAAAACTACGATGGTGCAACTAATTAGCAACTAAATATAGAACCATTTATAATTACCTACAGAGCCATATTGAAATTCATCCCTTTAGGGGAGCCGATCCTGGAGTTAGGGGTTGACGGGGGGTAAAATAAACTACGCTATCTTCCAGCAACTAATTAGCAACTAAATATGGCGGTTGAACGAAGTCGATATCTCTCATTGATCAAAAGTTGCGCGGAAGGGTTGAATAGACAAACAGTTATTTTAGCACCATCGTAGTTTTCGGTTATAATGGGGAGGGAAAAAAAATAAAAATCATAAAACGTCAGCAACTAATTAGCAACTAAATATAGAACCATTTATAATTACTTACAGAGCCATTTTGAAATTCATCCCTTTAGGGTTGCCGATCCTGGAGTTAAGGGTTGACCGGGGGTAAAATAAACTACGCTATCTTCCAGCAACTAATTAGCAACTAAATATGGCGGTTGAACGAAGTCGATATCTCTCATTGATCAAAAGTTGCGCGGAAGGGTTGAATAGACAAACAATTATTCTAGCACCACCGTAGTTATCGGGTATAATGGGGAGGAAAAAAAAATAAAAAGTATAAAACGTCAGCAACTAATTAGCAACTAAATATAGAACCATTTATAATTACCTACAGAGCCATATTGAAATTCATGCCTTTAGGGGTGCCGATCCTGGAGTTAGGGGTTGACGGGGGGTAAAATAAACTGCGCTATCTTCCAGCAACTAATTAGCAACTAAATATGGCGGTTGAACGAAGTCGATATCTCTCATTGATCAAAAGTTGCGCGGAAGGGTTGAATAGACAAACAATTAGTCTAGCACCACCGTAGTTATCCGGTATAATGGGGAGGGAAAAAAAATAAAAAGCATAAAACGTAAGCAACTAATTAGCAACTAAATATAGAACCATTTATAATTACCTAGAGAGCCATATTGAAATTCATGGCTTTAGGGGTGCCGATCCTGGCGTTAAGGGTTGACGGGTGGGTAAAATAAACTATGCTATCTTCCAGCAACTAATTAGCAACTAAATATGGCGGCTGAACAAAGTCGATAAGTTGATCAGAACCCGAGTTATAGTAATTGGTCTGCTAGATTAATATTTAAGTTAGCTCACCGCGTGTATCTTGGAGGGATGAATAGCAACTAAATCGGGATTGGCGTAACTAATTAGCAACTAATTAGCAACTAAATATCCATTAGGTTAGAAATGCGCGACATGACCATGGTGAGCTAGCTTAATATACATACACCAATGAACCCTTTTTACAAACTTTTATCTAACGTTACCTGTTAGTTTGCTTGTATGTATGTAAGTATTTTGTTAGTATGTTTAGGACAAATATTGCAGTCAAAATTTCGAAATTATGCTAGAACTTTGAAGTTTTGTACACGTGTACAAGTCCGGTGACAATGCAATATAATATATTTAAAATTGTTCTAAATCCAATATGGCGAACGCTCCAAGATAGCGGATTACCTTTTTCTTTACAATCCCCTTGACATGGATATCAAATGAAAGGGTTTGACGGGTAGAATACGATAAGCTATGAGACGTTATTCTTCACCCAATATGGCGAACGCCCCAAGATGGCGGATTACCTTTTTCTTTACAATCCCCTTGACTTGGATATCAAATGAAAGGGTTTGACGAGTAGAATACGATAAGCTATGAGACGCTATTCTTCACCCAATATGGCGGACGCCACAAGATGGCGGATTGACGTTTTCTTCACAATCCCCTTGATATGGGTATCAAATGAAAGGGTTTGACGAGTAGAATCTGATAACAGGTAAAATGTCTTATAATAATGATGCATTATCAGAAATGCATAGGTTAAGACGTAACTAAAAATTTAAAAATAAAATGCTGTAAAAATACTTTTTAAAAACAGCCTTTTATTATTTAGATGTACTAAAACGATAAAAAAATAAGCATAGTTTTTTCGTAGTGGCATGGGTAGATTCTAATAAAAGTAGTATCAATGTTATCACTGAAACATATATAATATATTATGTTAAATTTATTGTCTTAAAAGCTTGTCACGTGAATAGAAAATAAAAACATACATACTTAGGTATCTACTTACAATTAGGAAGTTTCCATTTTCTCTTAATGAATAGTCCTAAAAATGTAAAAAACATATGTATTTTTTGTTTCTAATTATCTGTAGAAATAAAAAAGTTATCGTCCTTCAAAGTTTGAGATTCACCGCAAAAAAACAAAACAAAATTCTTATTTATAACATATTTTCGGAAGACTCTGTAGGTATATATTTTAATAAGGTTATGCCTCTAAATAAAAAATATTATGTTAATTAGGTATACTTTTATTTTATAAAATTATTTACCTTTTCTTTTCACGTAAATAAATACATAGAATGCAATTTACCAATATCTATTATTTTAAATTAATTTATCCCTGTATTTACATGATTATTTTAAATAATATACTTTAAAATTTGTATTATAAGCAGGAGGTAAAGTATATTGCCAATAGAACTTATATAAAATCGCCTATGAATAACGTAAACTCTATATTGCGAGTTATAAATTACAAAAATAACTCACAGCGTGACGTCATGCGCGAGCCCGGACGAATTTGACACGGTTTGGTATCATATCTTCCTTTTAGGCCGGCGACATACTAGCGGCGCAGACGTGCGGCATGGTCGCAACGGCGGCGCCGCAAGTTTTGTGCCACACACATTTTTATGTATGAAGACATACTTGCGACCATGCCGCACCTAACCGCTCTTGGTCGCAGCATGCTGCGTCGAAGCCGCAATTTTCTCCTACATTTAGCTTTTCTACAGTCACCGTCGAGACCTCGCCGCACAGTATGAACAGATATACAAATCTCTGCGGTGTCGCCGCTAGTATGTCGCCGGCCTTATTGTATCATGTCTCGGCTAGCGATTTTTATGTTCGGGTACAAAAAATCACCAGCCGAGACAAGAATTTTAGTCCGGGCGCATGTATTAAATTAATTATATTTTTCGACAATTGTATTTTTCTAGGTTTCCAAAATTTGGGAATAATAGAACATACGTTTCTAACTCCTAGTCACACACATGTGGAATGTGACTTCGATCACGCCCATAAAGTAAAAGAAATAAAATAATTCCGTTTCCCATTCATCTCCCACGTGATTGGTATCAGCTTGTGCGTATTGCCGCCAGAAACAACAGGTTTGTTGTCAAAAGCATACTGCAACAGAAGCGGAAGCTCGACGAGTCTCCTAAGCAATTTAATTTTGGACAACTCAAATGGTTGAGGTTTGATAAAGAACTTGGTGCAAATTTTTGAGTATTTAAATACAAAACTACACTTACTTGAAAATGACGGTCCATTTAAAATTATAAACTAGAAAAGAAAAAATAGTGACATGGCTGTTCCTACCACTCTAAATCATCCGAACAAAAATATTTTACCAATATCAGAAAAGAAAAAGAAAAGAAATATCTTTTAGACCAAATAGATACCGACGAGAGATTTTTACATAAATTTGCCCGCTGAAGATGTGCCTTATATCGACCCAGATCTGGACAAGTTATAGGAAGAAACCGAATAATAGCATTATTTCCATTTTGTTTTTTGTGAATTTTTCGTGTTTCTGTTAAAGAAATTTGTTGAACACGTAATTTCAAAGTACAATAAATGTTTCATGTCTTCGTTTTGTTTTTTCTTCAGCATAAATAATATTTACATTTCACTTTAGTACAATTTTTAGGTTGTAGCAACATTAAAAATGTAGATAACTAGTTTGCAAAATGTTACAATAGACAGTTTGCAATAAAGACATACGTTAACATAATACTTTATTGCAACTAAAATTTATTTTCTTTGTTGCTCTAAATATTTTCCTTCTTGTATAAAAAAACAAAAATAGTCCCCGTTTGGATAGGGTACTTTTATTGTATTGCCATTTAAAATCAAGCATTGATTTTAATTAAACTATAAATTAATAGAACTAAAGCATTAGTTACCACAAATAAAAAAAAAAAACCTTCATACTGTAAAGTTACTCTTTAAAACTTATACCTTTATTGCCTGTGTCCACAGAATTTATTATTAAAACAGATTTTCTTTACAGTCCCCAAACGGTAGCACTGAATCACACACCTAGACCTACAGCTCTGGTTGAGAGCCGCACAACTACCCCAATACCAACTCCTGCCTACGATTTTGTGTTACCGACAGAGGAAATCGATTAACCAGGTTATCTTGAAACAAATAATTGAATGATAAAGCTGTTTTTATAATAAACGCCTCAATTGTATTCCCGATTATTCTTGTTGATTTTTAATATATCTGTTCGGGAATCTATTCATTTTTTATTTTGTTTTCGGGTAATTTGGTTCCATGCTTGATGTGACAAACTAATGTATTTTTTAAGTTACATTAATATTTGATCTTGCTGATTGCTATCGAGAATTGTCGTAAAGTACGATCACACAAATTTGAAATCGTTTGTTCTTCCGAAACCCAACCTGAGCAAAAGAGCTCATAAACCTGGAAACAAAGACCCATGCCGCGAGATAAGCAAATGCTCACTTGCCGCCGGGCAGAGAGCAGTTCAAGTCAATGTGGACTAAATGCCTTGAATGTTATAGGCTGCGTTAGCGCTTTTAAAAGTTCCTATTAGCTAACCACTTGGGTTCCAACCCCGAGGCGTACCTGCCCGAGAAGCAATAAATGCGTATAAGTTACAACTGAAAAATATTGTGAAATGCCGACGTGACAAATTTTAGAAATTTGGATGTGCGCGGCTAAACATCTGCAGCATTGAAATTGTCCCCACACTAGTTTCCGAAAGCAATGTTTATATAACGAAAAAATGTTTATATAACGAAAAAGACTGTTCCCCATCTAATGACGAAGTTAAAATTATCTGTGATATTACGTAATGGATCTATAGGAGCACGATGCCTTTAAATCTGTCGTAACCTGGCAGAATCTGGATTTTTCGTTAACACGCTGTTATGCTTGTCTTTAGCACGAATACTTTTCTCGTCGGCTAAAGGCTGTAGTACTCTTTGCCATCTATGATCTGAAATAATTCCTCTAACGATATTGCAGTCCTTTGTAAGTTTTGTATGGCATCCGCTAGTGCCCCAAAATTATTATAAATCGTTTGTAAATCTGCTTCAACGTGAACGTTTTGAAATTTTATTTGACTCTTCCCAAAAGCAGCGGATACTGTAACATCGAAATTTTAAATTAGGGGTTTGATTTTTTGAAAATATTTAAAATAATAAAAAGCTGCTCCTAACCATGTTCCCCAGCGTGTAATAATCAGCTGTGGAGGTTCGGGAATGCCAGGACACTGCCGATGAAATTCTCTCATCCGTTTCGGAGATTATAACTAACAAACATATACCAATACCTGGTGTGATGAAAGTTGAAATTTTCGCAAAGTGGTTAATATCAGGTTCCTTAGTACTTCCACAGTGCCCTTTTCAAATCTTTTACATTCCAATAAATATGGAGGTGACGGCCCAAGCGGATTTAAAATGCGTACTATGACATTGGCAACAGAATGTTTTTACAATCTGTTGTCTCGTCCACGGTTAACCACAGTTGTTTATCGTGTAGTGCAGATATAATATTGTTTTCGATTCGCTTGCGCACAGCTGGTAAATATCGTCGTACCGTTGTTTGGCTGGGCAATGCCCACGTTGAATTATATTTTTTCCAGAACCGGTGAAAGGGTTCCTTGGCCAGTATGTTGAAGGGCACATTGCAAGCACTTAACATAAAAATTAAATCGAAAATAAAGTCTACAAAAGGTCTCTGGCCCCTTTTTTTTAATTTATGGCCTGTACTGTTTATGTGTTTCCTACACATAACTCTTTTCCAACATTACAATTGTTTGTTACACACTAAACACGTCATGTGACAGCCGATACATTTTAAATCTGGGGATTACCACAAAAACCTTCGCACATGGTGAGCGGAAAGCCGCTTCCTACCTACTTCGGACATCTGTGCGGTGCGACGAACACTGTGGAATAGAAATTTTCCAAAATAACAAAATTCCAGCGACACAAACTCGGGACTCGACTCTACATATTTTAACTACGTCAAAAACATGGAGATATGTATACAATATAAAGCCGTAAACAAGTCTTACGTTGTTTGCACCATACAACCTAATACTTACGAACTAGTAGTAGGAAGTCCCTGATGGTATACAACAATGGTATTTTGCAACATTTTATTAAGTAGCAATACCGATAAAATTATTTTGTATCGACAATTTCCAATTATAGGGATATCTTGCCATTATTTCAACCTGGTTCAAATTTTACTCAAATATGCACTGGTGCAAACGGACGCGGCACATGTACAGCCTATTCCTTGTGTTTGTCGTATATCATCTTAAGGCGCGTAGACGTTCTCCCTATCGACGAAGCCCCTGTAAAGGAACCTTGATGAGCTTTACTATTAGTCAGTGAGTAAAAAAGCACGACTCCTACTGGCCAGCGTTAGAACTACAGTAATCTGTCACCATAACATCGCAATTAAGTATGAGCTGTTGTAGTTTAATTTAGTAGTAGTAGTAGTAAATTTTGATTCTTTTTGACATTTAATCGTTTAAAATTGCACATAAGTAAGTTATTTAAACTAAGTTACTGTTGATCCAATTCTGTTTAGGAATATAAATTTATTCATAATTAAATTGAATATGATATATCAGTAGTAAGCGCGCTCCAGTTTAACCTAAGAAAAACTGCAAATAAGCAGACTAAATGCAATTTCAATCTTTGTTACATTTCTACTTGCGTTATTTATGAATAATGATCGTGGGGTAGTTTTTGTAGGGCAATACAAAGCGCTAAGGGCTGTTTTATTGGAGTATTAGTCAAATCAAATCAAAGCAGATCATGCTTTATTGTATAAAGAATAGAATTCTTATTTACAAAGCCATCCTGAAGTTGATAAAAGGTACCCACACATTGTATATAAATTCCTACAAAATATAGGTTTATCATAAAATAATTTAAAATTCGTGTGCATTCTTCAGTAAGGCTACTGCGGCTGCTGTGCCAATAAATGATAAGATGATGGCTCTGAAAATCATGATATTTATCTATAATATGATGACGTAGTCTCACGATGGGTGACCTAAATTTAAGGAGTAAATTAAGCGTTGGCACCGCTGCACAAATTTTGCGGGTTGGTCATCAATAGAGTACGAAATTCCTAATTCACTTTCAGTAGCGTCAAGATAAAGGGGGCGTAGGATGTCTATCAAACATATTATCCCTAATATAAGGCGTATCTGGCTTATCGAGCACGGAAAATTCTTTACATTATGTAGGGAAGTGAATTGTGTTATGCAGAAATGGTCTAACCCACCAAAAGTGCTAGTTTGTTCAAAAACCTAAATGTTGTGTTGTGTTGTGTGTTGTGTTCAAAAACCTAAATGAGAGATGTGGTGTGGACTTTCAGTGTGTTCATGTATTGTATCACAACGTTTCAACTCATAAACATTTCCAGTCATCTTCAGATAAAAATTGAATAATATGCACCTGGAGACGACTGGAAATGTTTACCAGGTGAAACGTCGTGATAAAATATCTAAACGACAGTGGAAGATCCCTTGCAATTCACCTCGTAGCGAACGTGTCCGTGTGCGACGTCTTTTCAAATAGCAGGCACGTTTAAAGGGTCTTGCCATCGGCATCGTCCAGGGCATCGCGCGTTGGCGTCGTCGTATCCCGCGGCGCCTATCTATAGTGGTGGTGATGTGACCACGTACCACGTACTGAATACCGCTCGACAGTGTTGCCAACATTTGGCAACACTGCCGCCCGGTGTCAGTTAACGTTTTTACAGAGGGTAATATGTTTTCTGGTTCAAGAACAGAATCTTCTAGCTGTGAGTGGTGCGTCGCAGGTGTATAGTGTGGCAGCGTGCAGCGCTGTGGATTGTTTTATTTGCGGGTGTACATACATTATAATAAAGGTATTATGGCTAACACAAAATGTAAGAAGCCCTTACGTCGTGTGGGTAGTTAAAAAGTTCTTACGGGTTTTCCGGATTTACAATTCACAAGATCATACATGACGTGTTTAGTATGTAACAAAGAACTTCTTTTTATTTACCGCATGTTCGAGAAAGAATGAAAAACAATATTATGGAAAAAAGTAACAATAAAAAAGTGTAGTTAACGCTCGATGGGACGAAAAAAACTCTATCGCTAATATGCGAACACGTGCACCTACAGACGGAATCCGTTGCACTCCTACGTGCTTCTTGTTCTTTTTATGCACCTCGATTGCACACTAATACAAATTACAACGTCGCGGGGATCCTGTTAGCTGGTGACCAAGGTTTCCAGACCTCACACCGCTAATAAGGTAAGGTATTTTTTCAAAACGTAATTTGAAAACAAATAAAAATCGGAGAACAACATTTTGTTTGTTTTATTTATATTTACTTGTAGAATACACTCCTGGAATTTAGTGCATTCCTCACGACTCTATATCACAATTTTTTTTATACTTCCTGAAATCAAAAAACCTAAGATGTGATGTACGAAGTGTGACAAAAATTTTAAAAAATGTGATGGTACCTAATGTTAAGCAAGATTCGTTTACTTGGATATTCCATGGATATTTTTGCTTTTTTTACATTGATATTTTTTTTGCGGTTAGTCCTAAACCATAATACATATAAGCTTTTACGCAAAAATTACAGAACACAATAAAATTACGGCACTTTTTCACAATAAATTTTTGAATACAATATGCTCAAATGAAAAATTGCAAGTGTATATTTATAAAAACTATTTTCATAATATATAGGTACCTAACTTTTTCTATTTCTATACGCAAATGGAAACTCGTAGTTCATTGCTGGTCTTGTTCCATAAAATGACACGTTTGGACCTAAAACAAGAAATTACAAATTAGCCTACCTAGCCGAATAATATATTTTTTCTCCAAATGACATTAAAAGCGGCCTTTTAATGACACTTGGCAGGCTTAGAAGTTGTACTTTTAATGCCTAGGCAGAAAAAGTCCAATTTTACTGCCTAGGCAGAAAAAGTTCGTTGCTAGGCAACCTTCCAAGTAATAATTTAAATCAAACTGGTTATTAAAATTGACAATGACATTAAGAAAACAGTAAACAAACATATTCAACAAACATCATCAGCGGTAAACATAGTAACGCAGGGCCCGGTTACCTTTGATAATAATTTAGTTATTTGGATATTGATAATGAAACGCAATTTAAATATGGAAAAGTCGATTTTGCGTGGAATTGGAACAAATTTGAAGAAAAAATTATATGTTTCACACGGCAGAAAAGCAGATTTAATGCCTTGGCTGGTTTCATAGCCTCGCTACGCTCGGCTATGAAACACCAGCCGCGGCATTAAATCTTGTGCTTTTATGCCTAGTAAAACAAATAACCATTTTCTTATTTTGATAGAAGATTTTTTCCGATGTTCTGTAGGCACCATACTCAATAATCACCCTGTATAAAATATGTTTTTGAATAGCCTTTTTTTAAGAAGAAACATATCTTTAGGCACATAGGCAATATATTTTCGAGTGAAGTGTTACCTGTGAATAACTGATGACATTTTTCTTGCACTCTTGCCATCAAATCCTGGCAGTTAAGTCTTAGATTATCAGGAGGGTTAAAAACATTTGCAATCCTTTGCAGTTTTTCCTACAAATAATTTATTTATTACGATTATTAATGTGGAAACACAGAAAACTTGTAAGTGTGTCCGCTTGAAAAAAGCAGCTTTTCTACTTTAACTACCTCAGCCACCAAAATTTTCTAAAAATATTGGTCAAAATTATACGATATGGCAAATGGACCTTTTTCATTTCGAGTAGCAAAAATGCACTTGTTAACAAGTGCTGATAATTTGCTGCACAAAAAAGGCATAGTGCGGAGCGGCCTTTAAATTTATATTTATACATCTATCTAGCTATCTTCCAGCTCAGTTAAGATAAAAATTAAAAACAATTTACTTTTGTTATAATTTCTACCCTCAAAAATTTTTGTTTCCTTACAAACAATTTATATGTAGTTTTTTAAGCGAGTGTCACAACAAATGAAGTTTTACGGATCTATTAACGTCCCTGAAGTGTACCTTTTTTGGCCGCTTTTTTACTTTACGGCCGCTTTTTTACTTTACAGCCGCTTTTGCAAACAAAGTCATTATGAGGGCAGCCTACTAGACACATTTAATTTGCTTATTTGAGTTATTTCCACGTCCGATGTTAAGATTGTCAAATTATGAAGGCGGCCTACTAGACACACTTAATTTGCATGTTTGGATTATTCACCCATAAAACAAAAGGAAAGGTTCCGTTGCCAGGCTATTTATTTACAAGCTTTCCGTTTCTGTCAGTGAAATGAAATTGTAAAAAAAAGTTGTTACCTACTTGATGAGACACTCGCTTAAAAAATTTTGTGTGCACCTCGGCCGTATGATCTTTTTTGTCCTCACCTGAAATTTCAGATTCGGCCAAAAAAGATCAACATTACGGCCTTGGTACACAAATAACTATTCTTTATGGGCCTTTCCTCTATTTCCTTTTTTAGACAATTTTACGTATTCTCTTTCGTGTAGCAAAAATCCATAGTGCGGATCGGCCTTTAAGTTACAAAGTACCAAAAATTGCATAGTGGAGCTAGTGCAACAAAAAAGAGACCTAAGCGATTCCCTGTGTTTACAGTGCGTTGCAAAACTCCATCGACAAAATTCTTCCAGGTAATTCTTTGACCAAAAATAAGAATTAATGTTTTTGTAGTAAAGAACAGAAAGGTTTGTTTTATTGTAACTTTCTGTTCTTTACTACAAGAACATCATCCAAACTTCTTACTTTTACAGGCACTAATGTCAAATAGATTAATTTGAACGATTATCGATATTTCAAATCAAAATTTCGAAATTTCCATTAAAATGTAAAAATCGACCGACAACCAGCTGCAGCTACATGTAGAGAGTGGGAGGTGTAAATTAATTAAAATTATTTATATAAACGTTCTTTTTATTATAAAAGAAAACTTTCTGTAGGTATTCCAAATCGAAATTCCAAAATTTTAAAAAATCGATCGCATTAATAAAATTGCTTCTGGATTAACCCAAAGCCATCTGCTACTATTTATCTTACCTGAAAATGTCTTAGCCACCCAGGCGATGTCATATTATTGAAAAACTCCAAAGAAATAACAAGATGTTTTTCACCAATTTTTGGAGTAAACCCATTTCTGTTGATGCTCGACGGACGCTGAATACTTGGAAACATATCACGTATCACATTAGGCGGTAATTTGTTATTGGGAACAATAGGCTTAGTAACGTTTTCGCTAAATTCGGGAAAAAAATCCTTTGAAACTGTATCATTTCTTGTGATCTCTAATTTTTCACCATTTTCTGCTACTTCGATTGTTCTTCCAGGCGATATTTGTACCTAAATCGAAAATAATTTTACTTCAGTACTCTCTAATAATTTCTCCCTGTAAATTAACACTGGCAACAATGCTCATAAAATTTCTTTTCTTTTTAATAAAATGTAGGTGGGTATATTACAAACTCATTTAATAACATGCATATATACTAGGGTGCTTCGTTTTAGACGACTATTTTTTTTTTGGTCCATTGAAGGAATAATGTTATAAACATATAAAAAAAATTCTCACCAAAGATGAGCTCTTAATTTTAATTGTAAGTACTCGCCCAATGAATTTGAAAATTTCCCATTTAATTAACATGTAAATTTTATTTATTTATTTTTTAATTATCTATAGCTTTGCGACATTTCATGACATTTCATTGGCAATAGGTGGAAATTACAGAGGAATCTTTCCTCTTTAAAAGTGCCTGTAGCCAATTTATGGTTTGTAACCGACCTCGCCATTGAAGCCAATTGTTTCTCGAATTTCATGTTTTTTTTCCCCGTAAATCACTTTACAACAAAATTGTATGTAACTTTTGTATAGGGAAGTTAATTTCCCACAAAAAAAGTTATGTAAGCCATAACCGTAGAGCTGGTAGTTTTCGAGATAAATCCAATTAAACATCGCAAAATTTGTAAAATCCCTGTTTTATCCAAGATTTTAGTACTTTTTAATGAAATCATTTCTGAAAAAATACATAATGTATAAGAATGAAATATAAAAATATATACTACACATTGGTAAGTAAACACCAAAAATATTTCGTATAATGTGAAGCCGTTTCTTATTACCGTATGCTAGATTTCAATACTAAATAATATGAAGAAATATACATATATATATATATATATATATATATATATATATATATATATATATATATAAGAGAGAGAAGAATATCGGCTAAGCGGATTGTGGAAGTGTGTTCTTCTCTTGCATCAAAGTACGGGGAGTCCAAGAAAATGGACAACCCCGGGCCGGGTAGACCATGACAGCTGTTTCGTCCTTGTTGGGACTCATTCAGACAGTCATAACCCAGTCGCACCGAGGCAATCGATGCTACCGTATCTTAAATCCTTTTTGCAAAACACAAGCAACATACCATAACGCCACCTAGCGGATGCTCGCTCTAATGCAAAAGCAGAACACACTGAGAAGGTAAAATATCTAAGGGCGAACACGGCATCTCTAGCTTTCGAGAAACGCATTTTCGCAAATTCGCCCAACTCGTCCGCACCATTCGCGCAGATCAAGGAGGGAGGTCACGACGTCCTCACCAGAAAGACGTGTAAACCCTTAACAAAAGCCAAGTAAGAGTAAAAATGTAGAAGTTTATCGTCCGTATAATATATAAGAGAGAGAAGAATATCGGCAAGAGAAGAACACACTTCCACAGTCCGCTTAGCCGATATTCTTCTCTCTCTTATATATTATACGGACGATAAACTTCTACATTTATATATATACAGTGACCGGCAAAAAGTTCGCAACATATGGGAAAAATTTTTATTAGGTGAGTATTGGAAAAACTTTTCCGGGGGATCGGTTCTGCATGTCCGATAACCTAAAAATCGATTTTGACATACGTCACGTGACCACTGGTATAGCGTCAAATTAAAAAAAAAATTGTTAATTTACAAAAAGTGAGGTTAGTTAACGAGATATCAAAAAAAGTTATTTGAAAAAATTGCTTAGAATTAAATTCTAGGTCCTTGTGCAAAATTTTAAGATTTTATTTAAAAAAATTGGAAAACTCAATTTGTTTTAAATATTTTTTTATCGATTTACAAATTTCCAGTTTTTTTCGTTTAGATAGCTTGGCTAATGTAAAGCCCATGTATCTGGATGAAAATAAATGAATGTAGTAGTTTTTTCTACAATTGACAGGACAAAATTAAAAAAAACAGGGTTTCGCCGGACGCTAGCTGTTGCAATGATTTGTATCTAGCAGCAGTGTCAAAATTTTAGAGACATTTCAATGAGATTACATTGAGAAAACCTTAATCGTCTTAAATATATCTGAAGTTCGACTTTTTGTAAAGTTAAGGGGAGTAAAATAGATAATAAACAAAAAATTACCTGTTTATTTAATAGAAATTTCATAAACGAAAACCAATGTAAGAAAAACTTAAAAGTAGTCAAATTCTGTACTAACAACATAAAAAATCATTGTTTTTCCTTGGGTGCACAAAATTTAAAACTCAGTATGACCACCATTTCTCTCCATACATACTATTGTTCTCGAGCGCAACTCTCGATTAACATTTCGGAGCATTTTACGATTTATTTGCAATACACAATTTCTAATGACATTCTCTAAATTTTGTATATTCCTAAAGGGTCGATGTTTGTACACAGAGTTCTTTAGGTATCCCCACATAAAGAAATCTAACGGAGTCAGATCTGGTGATCTCGCAGGCCACGGATTTTCAGAAAACCGTCCTATCCACTGGTTTCCAAATTCTTGATCCAGCCATCTCTTCACCTCATTTGTGGAATGAATGCTAGCTCCGTCTTGTTGAAAGTATAAATTTCTTCTTTCGGCTAATGACAAATTGTCTAAAAAGTCAGATATCTCAGTTTGTAGAAATTCTAAATATCGTTCTGAATTTAAATTGTCTCTAAAGAAAAAAGGTCCCACTATTCTGAGGTTGAAAATTCCGCACCACACATTAACCTTAAAACTATATTGGTCTTTACTCTGAATTACAAAGTCTGGGTTTTCGGTGGCCCACCATCTACAGTTTTGTGAACTGACGGTTCCGTTAGAGGTAAATGTAGCTTCATCCGAGAAAAGAACGTTCTTTGGGAAATTAAAATCTTCCTCAATCATACCCTGGAACCAGGCACAAAAATCGAAGCGGGCGTCATAATCCCTATCTTTTAATACTTGTACAAATTTAGGTTTGTACGGGTGAAATTTGTTTCTTTTTAATATCCTCCGCACAGATCTTTCGTGAATGTTAGTGATCTCCGATATTTGACTAACTGCTAATTGGGGTGTTTCTGTGATCGACAAACACACATCCAGAGAACCTTCGTCACCTGTTACTGGTTTTTCATGGGAAACTTTATACTGATTTTCTACCGATCCCGTTTCTTTAAATTTATTGACTAGACGAGATACTGTGGAATAATGGAGGGATTTATCGGGGTGCCTCTCATTAAAAATTGCTGCTGTTTCTCTATGGCTTTTGTAATTATCTCCAGAAATTAAAATAATTTCTATCTTTTCCTGAAGAAGTAGTGTGGGTGCCATTTTAAGGAATAAAATATTAATAAACTTATGTAAAATATCAAACTTAGTAAGATGCGAGACATAAACCAATGACATAGGTTGAAATCAAACAAATTATAATTTGTTTGACATTTTTCTGTTGTTTTTAACCTACTAGATTATTTGGTTGTTTTAATTTCAGAGCCTGCTTTGGTAGTTTTAAGTACAACTAAATAGACCTGGTTGTTAAATTTATGTGCGAAAAATCTTAATAAAATATTGATACAGTCATTTCATTAGATTCAAACCATTGCAACAGCGAGCGTCCGGCGAACACCTATTTTTTCGATTTTGTCCTGTCAATTGTAGAATTGTAGATCTGACTCCGTTAGATTTTTTTATGTGGGGATACCTAAAGAACCCTGTGTACAAACATCGACCCTTTAGGAATATACAAAATTTAGAGAATGTCATTATAAATTGTGTATTGCAAATAAATCGTAAAATGCTCCGAAATGTTAATCGAGAGTTGCGCTCGAGAACAACAGTATGTATGGAGAGAAATGGTGGTCATACTGAGTTTTAAATTTTGTGCACCCAAGGAAAAACAATGATTTTTTGTGTTGTTAGTACAGAATTTGACTACTTTTAAGTTTTTCTTACATTGGTTTTCGTTTATAAAATTTCGATTAAATAAACAGGTAATTTTTTGTTTATTATCTATTTTAATCCCCTTAACTTTACAAAAAGTCGAACTTCAGATATATTTAAGACGATTAAGGTTTTCTCAATGTAATCTCATTGAAATGTCTCTAAAATTTTGACACTGCTGCTAGATACAAATCATTGCAACAGCTAGCGTCCGGCGAAACCCTGTTTTTTTTTAATTTTGTCCTGTCAATTGTAGAAAAAACTACTACATT
This sequence comes from Philopedon plagiatum, assembly GCA_963971165.1. Lineage (NCBI taxonomy): Eukaryota > Metazoa > Arthropoda > Insecta > Coleoptera > Curculionidae > Philopedon > Philopedon plagiatum. Next base: position 101,806,593 of record OZ020193.1, read on the forward strand.
CGTTTATTTTCATCCAGATACATGGGCTTTACATTAGCCAAGCTATCTAAACGAAAAAAACCGGAAATTTGTAAATCGATAAAAAAATATTTAAAAAAAATTGAGTTTTCCAATTTTTTTAAATAAAATCTTAAAATTTTGCACAAGGACCTAGAATTTAATTCTAAGCAATTTTTTCAAATAACTTTTTTTGATATCTCGTCAACTAACCTCACTTTTTGTAAATTAACAATTTTTTTTTTAATTTGACGCTATACCAGTGGTCACGTGACGTATGTCAAAATCGATTTTTAGGTTATCGGACATGCAGAACCGATCCCCTGGGAAAGTTTTTCCGATACTCTCCTAATAAAAATTTTTCCCATATGTTGCGAACTTTTTGCCGGTCACTGTATATATATATATATATATATATATATATATATATATATATATATATATATATATATATATATATATATATATATATATATATACTGGTAAATACATATTTACGGTAATAAGAAACGGCTTCATATTACACGAAATATTTTTGGTGATTACTTACCAATGTGTAATATATATTTTTATATTTAATTCTTATACATTATATATTTGTTCAGCAATGATTTCATTAAAAAGTACTAAAATCTTTGATAAAACAGCGATTTTTCAAATTTTGAGATGTTTAATTGAATTTATCTCGAAAACTACTAGCTCTACGGTTATGGCTTACATAACTTTGTTTGTAGGAAATTAAATTCCCTATAAAAAACAATACAGCATACATACATACATACATATACATACAATTGTGTTGTAAAGTTAGTGGTTTACGAGAAAAATTAAAAAACCATGAAATTCGAGAAAAAATTGGCTTCAATGGCGACTTCGGTTACAAACCATAAATTGGCTACAGGCACTTTTAAAGAGGAAAGATTCATCTGTGAGTTCCACTTATTGCCAATTAAATATCATGCAATGTCGCAAAGCTATATAATTGAAAAAAAAATTACATTTTAATTAAATGGGAAATTTTCAAATTCATTGGGCGAGTACTTACAATTAAAATTAAGAGCTCATCTTTGGTGAGAATTTTTTTTATATATGTTTATAACATTATTCCGTTAATGGACCAAAAAAAAAATAGTCGTCTAAAACGAAGCACCCTAATATATACAGGTGGTTCAGACTTACCTACTAGTCTTTTAATAAATGTACAAATACTGCTTGTACGGGTATTTGTAAAATTTAAAAGTTTTTTACTTCCCTGCCGTTTTATGTTTATAAATCGGTATATCATATTATATTTTTCTCTTATAATTCTTTCTACGAAATGTACTTTCATAATTTCTTGATTTATCCCCCACCAAAAATTGACATCTCATTTTATAATTAGTTTTTGTTAAATCATGTAACTTACCACAATTAGAAACAGAAGCAATTTAATAAAAGTTAACATTTTTAATAACTCATTAGGAATATTTGAATAAACTAACTTATTGGTTTTTGAGCTCTCCTTTATACTAACGAATTGCGAATTAATACCCTTATAATATGACTTATATTTTGCATATTTTTGAATATATTATTTACACAACTCTAGTAATATATCACTTTCATTTACATTATGAAATGTATTTTTATTTATTATTAGCAATTTGTGGTCTGACATAGGTACATACAGATAAATATCAGAAAAATTGCCAAAATACTATAATTGTTTATTTTATTTATAATAACAGTGGACAGTCTTGGCGCCCAACGTTAGGCGAAGAAAAAACGCGGTTTTGGATTTTTTAATTCTGTTGGATATACACGTAAAATAAATATATTTCGTAATTTGCCAAAAAAGGGTGAATTTTTGAATTGACCCACCTGGGAAAAAAATTAACACGCTTAGATATTATATTTATTATTTTTTATAAACAAATTTTACACTATTTTGTCGACAATTCTTAAATTTTATGTGAAAAAAAAGTGTCCGTAGAAAATTATGGATATTTGAATTTTTTTTAAATTATATTTTAGGTTTAAAAAAATTCAAATGACTGTTTTTACTAGCACATTTTTTCTCTTAAAGTTTAAGAATTGTCGACAAAATGATGTAAAATTTGTTTAGAAAAAATAATAAATAAAATACTTAAGCTTGCTAATTTCCAGGTTTTTACAATACTTAGTGTCCGGGCAATCACCCCCCCCCCCCACTTAACCTAAGCAAACCTCGGCCGCCCTATCTCCGCCCATCTGCCGCGCCGCTGTATCACATCGCGTATGCGCGGAGCATTGAAAAATGTATAAGGACAAAAGTTATTTCTTACATCGTGAGAAATATTTTTTGCCGACAAACTTTTTCTTTAAAAGCTATGGTTCAGCAGTTATAAAGAAATAAACAATAAAATTGTTTATAACAATTGATCGCGCTAGAATTTCTCAATCTTGATAATTCTCGTTCAATCTACCATTAAGTCTCAACATTCACGACTTTTTTCAGAATTTTCTGAGCAATCGTTTTGGTGATAAGGGTGGGGCTCAGCAATTTTAAGCGTTTTTCCCGAAAAATGTGAAAAATTTCATGAAAAAATACATAATATATATATATTGTTTTTCATTTGAGAGCCTACACGATGCCCTTGATTTTTTTTCCATTTTCCAATTTACACTCTGAAATTAACCCCCAGAATCAAAATTCAACCTTTTATACTTCACATCTATAACTGGGCCACCACACTCTATCTCTGTGCTAAATTTCAAACTTTTACGTCGAATAGTTTCAGAGAAAATCGCCTGCGACAGACGGACGGACACCGAAGTGATTCCATAGGTGTTCTGTTTCACGAAACACTAAAATACAGGGTGTTTCATAATTGAATGCTGATCCTCAAGGGTGATAATCCTTGGATGATTTTAAGAAAAATTCTTTATATGAACATAGGTCCGCAACAGCTTTATTTCTGAGATACAGGGTGTTGAAATTTAAGAAAAAAATCTGTTTTTCTTCAATATCTCTAAAACCGCTTTGTATTTTTGTTTTAAATTTTGGTAGGTGCAAAGTACGCTTAAAAATACATTTTCTTCAGGATAAAGGTTTTTTTAATTTTCATCAGTGGCGTCCCTGTTAACATGCCCTGCAATATTTTTAATCAAAAAAATGATACGCCACTGTTTTTTTTTTAAATAAATGTTATTTTTATAATTGCCTTCTATCTTCTCATAAAAATGGTCTCTTGACTTTTTTTTATCCGGCGTACGGTTTTCGAAATAAAGTTCATTCATTTGCTTGTCCCTATGTGATTTTATCTAGTAGTCTCAATTTCACAATTTGTGGTAACCTAAGCATCTAGGCTAGATTTTTAAATTTTATAGTAACTATTATTTAGTTCTAGTAATTAAAGCCGTTAAAGAGTGGGATTATTTTGTAGGCTAGAAACATCTAGTATGCTAACAACACATTTCGTTGTTTGATAAACGCAAACAGTTAATTTAATTTTGGTATATTTTGTCCAAAATGGTTAAGTTTTTACAAATAAAAAATTTATTTTTATGCGTGCTTATTATTAGAACTAAATAATAGTTAGTTACTATAAAATATAAAAATCTAGCCTAGATGCTTTGGTTACCACAAATGGCGAAATTGAGACTACAAGAAAAAAATCACATAGGGACAAGCAAATGAATGAACTTTATTTCAAAAAGTCAAGAGACCATTTTTATGAGAAGATAGAAGGCAATTATAAAAATAACATTTATTTAAAAAAAAACAGTGGCGTATCATTTTTTTGATTAAAAATATTGCAGGGAATGTTAACAGGGACGCCACTGATGAAAATTAAAAAACCTTTATCCTGAAGAAAATGTATTTTTAAGCGTACTTTGCACCTACCAAAATTTAAAACAAAAATACAAAGCGGTTTTAGAGATATTGAAGAAAAACAGATTTTTTTCTTAAATTTCAACACCCTGTATCTCAGAAATAAAGCTGTTGCGGACCTATGTTCATATAAAGAATTTTTCTTAAAATCATCCAAGGATTATCACCCTTAAGGATCAGCATTCAATTATGAAACACCCTGTATATGCATATTCTTTATTGCCACTGAGGTTACTGCAATAACGAAAACATTATGTAGATCAAGAATCTAATATATTACAAAAATCTAGAAATAATGGATACATGCTTAATAAATTTATGTACAAGCAAATATAAACAGTAACTTACTATTTACTCGCTGGTAAGTATTTATAGCATAAAAAAAAAGAAAAAGGGAGACGAGTATTAAAAATTATTTAAATAAGGGTTGCGCAAGCACGATATTTTTTAAAACATCGATTGTAAAAAATAAAACAGTAAACTGTGATGATTTTAAATTATTTAACACAGTTTATAAATCGCTGTCTTTATATTTTTAAACGACCTTGTTCTTAGCCTAATTTTTACTTCACATTTTAAAAAGAAAATGGCAAAACCGGAATATTCTTCAAGGCATCATTGATGTAACTTTTCTCTTGATCAAGATCAGAAATCAGTTCCTTAATCCTAGTAATCACATCAGCTCTTGTTATGTCGCCTCTTTCTATAACTTTGTTCAAAACTGATCTAAGCTGGTAACTTGATGTCGATGAAGAAAACTGTACCAGATTGTTGACAACATCCTCTGTGTAACCCTAAAAAAAATATTTAAATTGAGGGTTCCATGAAGTTGTGGTGGTGCAATAAGTTTACAACTAGGGTGTAGCCCGGCCAATGCCCCCCCCCCCCCCAATGGGGCCAATATGGTCGGCACTGTCCGTTGATTTCTCTATAAGATAGCGTTACAAAACTGGAAAAAAATAGATAAGAAAAAATACAGAGTGATTCAAATTAGGGGTTTCAATCCCGACTGGTTTTCTTAATCCCGGGATTTTCGAGTTTCTGTTGTCTTATCCCGGGATTCCGGGATTATTCCCAAAAAAAATTTAAAGGTATTACAATATTAAAATTTTTATTTAACAAGTATAAATATACAAATGAACTAAAAAGCACCTAAATGACTCTAAATACAATATATCTAACTCGATTCCAGTTTCCAATGTATTGTCATTTAGAAAAAAATGTTTATTGTTTTAAGAAACAGACTTAGAGATAAGTAGATTCTCTACAAAATGCTTCCGCAGACATTTATAAATCAAGGGATGTGACAAATTGTGAATTGTATTCTAATATGCCAGCGCTTTGATTGTTAACTTTGATCCTTTTACTAAAATAAATATAATTCTATCGTGGAAAATACGAACTTACTTGAGTTGTCATTTTCTCTATAAATTTGCCAAAAAAGTCTTGTCAATTTAGATCCTTGTTTGTCGAACTTCACCGATCTTAGCAATAGGGTAAGTATAGGGTAAGTATATGGGATTTTGATTTGTGACCCCGAAAAAAATTAAAAACCGTAAAAAATTTGGGTAAAAAATCCAAATTTTCAGTCTTTTCGCGACAGCGAGCAAAACTGGGTTTTGAAGGGGTTAAACTGAACAAGGTGTTTGGAACCTCAGTCTAAGATTAATTGATGATCTTGGGAAAGGGCTAGGTGCATAAGTCCACAAGAGAGGTACTTAATTTTTATTTTTTTTCACAATTTTTAATTTTTATAGGCTTGCAATTTAAAATCGCAAGATACGGACCTCGCGTTTGCGATAAAATGTTTCCTTTTTGAATACCTTTAAATTGACGTACCGCACGGCACAGGGTTGCATTTAAAATTTTTGACTTCAGCTCCCTAACGTCACCCCTCAAGGGGGTTTGAAAAAGTTAAATTACATAAAAAAGTAGATTTATTAATCAATAAAATACACCTAAAATGTCTCGATCTTTACTAAGCAATAGCCAATACTAAGACTTGTCGGACACCCTGTATATTTTTTCTTTGCGAATAATTAGCTTCCAGCCCTACTGTTTTGATTGTTTTTGTTGTCGCTTAGTTGTTAGCTATAAAAAATCAATGACTTTCACATAAAATAGACTTTCCTTAAATAAACCAAAATTTGATTTTATACTTTTGATTTTAAACCGCTCCTCGCAAAAATTCGATACATTCTGTCGAATTATTGATAATGAAGACTAAAATACCATATTCTTGATTTAATAATTTAGAGGTTAAGGTCTACTTACCGAAAATTTGTTTAGCATAAGTCTCTTGGCCTCCTTATTGAGTTGATCATACAGAGATAATAAAGTTACATATGCCTTAGTCGGTGGAACTTTCTTTTGTCTTAGTATTTCAAATCTGTATGGTGAATCTTTTTCTTCAAAATGCTTCGAGAACTCCAGTACTTGAGCATCTTTGTTTATTGGGGTAAAAACAGGGTCAATTCTAAAACAGAACAAAATATTTATAAATATAAAATTTTAAAGTGATAGTTAAAAAATTAAATTCCGCTGAGTGATTATCATTAACTAGCTTCCTCCCGCGACTTCGTCCGCGTGGTATAGGTGATGATAGTGTAGTTTTGATGTGATGATTATGACTACATGAAATATGAGTTATATTAAGTTAGGTTATCTAGAGACCGCGTTTCAATTATTATATGACACGAAAATCGCGGTCGGATTCAGGTAACGTAGAACAGGTAAATGAAATAAAATTAATATTAAATTTTCCCAGGTTGCATTTATGAAAGCTCCTAAACAATATTTCTTTTAAAAAAAAAAAAATGAATCAACCTTTTCTTTTTAGTGTACGTATTCTTCCCCCCACTTCTTCATCTAATCTCCCCCTCTTTAAATTTTTAATGGCCATGTTATATTAGATTTTCTGACCTCAGTAACCCCAAAAATTACATTAGTTACCATTTTGGAATATATTCCCACTCGCCCCTTTTACCGTTACACAAAATTAGATTTTCTGACCTCAATAACCCCGAAAATTAGTTAACACTGTTGGAGGGATTGGCCATCATGCTTTTACACCCCCCCCCCCCCGTTAATTTTTTTAACATCTATTACACAAAATTATATATTTCGACCTTAATCACCCCAAAACTTACATTTTTATAAAAAGTGCCAATCGCTCATCCTCCCCCCCCCCCCCGAACTTTTTGACCATCTGTTGATCTGTTGGACAAACTTAGATTTTCTGACCTCAATAACCCCAAAAAGACACATTTAACATTTTTGGAAAAATTCCCAGCCGCTCCTTTTTATTCCCTCTCCTCTGTTAATTTTTTTAACATAAATTTGTTAGAAAATTAGATTTCTCGACGTTATTAACCCCGAAACTGACATATCCATTTTATTATTATTTGAAAAATTCCCAGCTGTTTCCTTTTATCCCCCCTCACTGATAACTTTTGCACATCTGTTGAACAAAATTGGATTTTCTGACCTCAATAACCCCGAAAATAACACATTAGTTAACGTTTTCATGAAATTGCCAGTCGCTGGTTAAAAAAAAAATTATATACTTATATATATTATAATACGAAATTAGATTTTCTGACCTTAATAACACCGAAACTGACATTCTACTTTATATTCTTAGAAGAATAGGCAGTGAATCTCCAGGGGGCGCGAGGGCGTCGTTACAAAGAGGGCGGGCGGGGGAGCTTGTGCCCCCTAGCACCCTCGACTGCACGCCACTGGGGTTGATGTCAAGTAAGTTAAAATTGTTATAAAACATGTGTTTATTTTTTAGAGTAAATTTACGTCGTGTAAAAGTAATAGAACCGTATAATTTTGGTCCATTACAAACTTTGGATCCTCATCTCACCCCCTTAGGGGTTGATTTATTAAAAATTGTAAAACACATTTTTAAGTTAATTGGACAATCTAATATTTTTTCTCCATACAAAGCTTGAAGCCCTGTTCCACCCCCTTAGGGGTTGAATTTTGAAAAAACCCTTTCTTAGTGCACACCTACGTTATATAAGAAACCTCTGTTCAAAATTTCAAGTTTCTAGACCTAGAGGTAGATTGCGCGTTGCGTTTATACGTCAGCCAGTCAGTCAGTCAGTTCTTTCTTTTATATGATAATATGGAGATTAACGAATAATTTATCTACATACAGGGTGTCCGAAAAGTCCTATTATGGGTAAATATTTTTGCTATTAGTAAAGATAGCGACGCCAAATTTTGGGTGGAACTTATTGGTAAAATTTGGTGTCTCTGTCTTACCTAATAGCAAAAAGATTTGCCCATACTAAGACTTTTCGGTCACCCTGTATATCTCACTCCCACTTATAATTCGTATTGAGCGGCGTTTTACGATTACTATAGTCGCAGTTTTATTATCAGTCATTATTCGTATCGGTATAATATGTTTACCATAATTTAAATCTTTGCTGTTGCGAAGAGCGAACTGCGTTGTTGTCGATATTTATAGTTTTTCGTTAATTCTCTTTGAATAGCTTTATTTTTATTTTTAATGAAGTTATGCTAAGTTTTAAGTCACTTTAGTCTACTAGGTGGCTTACGCATTTTATTAGTTTAATTAATATGATTATTGTAGTACACTACAACCATAATTACCTGTTAGCTAGTCGAAGTACTTCTCCATAATTTTTTCCCAGGTACTTGTCCACTTCATCATAGATATTGTAAGTCCCCTGAAGATTTCTTCCCTGGTCATTTTCTGGTTGCACTAAGGGGTAATATCTATCGAAGTAGTTTAAACCGCCCGGCTGTTGTTGGCGTTGAACGTATTCGCCGTAGACATTGGCTGAAAAGGGTAGTTAATAATAATTTTATTTAAAAAAAAAGAACAAATTCTAATATCACAAATTAAAAAAAAAATTAAAAGAAAGTGAAGTCCTGTCCACACTAAACTTAGTAATATGTTATAGAAACTTTTTGCGGAAACATATTTCTATAACTTGTTGATAACTTTTAGACATCCTCATTAAGTATTCGGATTGCAACCGTCCATTCTAACATGTCTAATAAAAAGGATGTTCTTCTTGCGGCTGCAGCGTATCTAGAGACAATCGTCGATGTTGTTATTCAATACAAATTACTTAATCCCATGCCTTTATACACTTAGGTGTAATGAGGGTAGAGTTCAGTTCTGCATTTCTCGCTCCATATCCTTTTCTGTCCTATGTGAGTTTTTCATTTTTCCATTCCATCCCCTTTTTGTTTGCCTCTTCTCTTATGCCATCGTTCCAAGTTTGCTTCGTCCTCCCTTCTTATTTCTTCCTTGCACTCGCGTTTCATACACTCTTCTTGTAATTCTACTTTACGGCATACGAGACACATGACCGAACCATCTCAACTGTCCTACACTTACCATGTTGTTTATTGTCGTTTATTGGTTTCACATTTAATTTTGTCTGTACAGTTCGTTCCCGATTCTATCTTTCTTCGTTTTCTGTCAATTCTTCAAAGTATTGTCTCCATCTTTCCATGATTTCGTTTTCTTCTGTAATTATATTTCCATTTTATGCCTTATGTTCATCATATTATAATGTTTTTTCTGTCTTAGTTATTTCTGTGTACAATAAAATAGTTTTTGATTCTATCCGTCATCTTTTCCCCAAGTTTTGGCCATGACTCCTGTTTTGATTTCCTTACTGCTATCTTTACTTTTTTCTTCTTTCTTGATATATTTTATAATCTTCTACTTTTTTGTGTTTAGATATCTTGTCCAACTTTCTTTTTTCTTCTTAACAATATTCCTTATCTCTGTATTCCGCCATTCTATTCTCTTCATAACTTTGTTCATTATTCTACTTACTCCACAGCATTCTTTAGCGGCATTCAACTGAGCGTTCTTAAAATTTTCCCATCTCTCCTCAGCGTCCTGTCCCTTACTTTGCTCCCTGAATTTTCTATCTACTATATCTTACTTAAATGATCCATTTTTGTAAATGAACGAAAATGACAATATCGGACGTTTCAGGTAAACTTTCGTTTAAAGGTATTTTAAGGTAAAATACAATAAAATACCGATTTTCGACCACCATTTTCTCAAAAACTGTTAGGATAAAATGTTCTCATTAAGAGGTATTCAGAATTTCAAACTGAATTGGAAAATCGAATAAAATCTAGAGCGTTTCATTTAGAAAAAAAGTTCATGTCGATTTCAGGAAAACGGCAAACTTGACAACAATGCGAAGCTTACCATTGTATCGGACGTAGTTTCGTACCTAAGTGTACAAAATTTCAGAAAATTCGGATGAACGGTTTGCAAGATATTTCGAGGTTTCCATATCTTTGTTACACACTGTAGAAACAAATACCGCATGAATCAAAATGTATTGAAAAACTTGAAATTAGAACAGAAAACAGGCTTTAAGATGACGGCGATACTTTTACTAAGGTTAGTAATAGAAAAAACATTGGTGATGAAAAATTCAACATTAATTATTACACAATGGTTTTTGAAATTTTCTAAAGTTTCTTGATTACTTACTTTGGGAAAAATATGTTGTGGGTCCTAACGGACGTGGCGGAGCAAAAACTGCAGGCCTATGAGGAGGCGTGGGGCGTAAAGTTGTGGTTGATGTTGTAGTTGCTCCTAAAAACCAATATTTTTAAATATCTATGTAAGAAGTGATTTTTGTGGCTATAGGTACCTGGTAGTGGTTTAATCACATATTTCATAAGTTCAGTATCATGCGCTATGATCTGCATTGCAGCTGGTATGTACGAACTGGAAAACTTTGGATTCTTTTCGACTTGTGGAGGTCCCCTTAGTGCCTCCGTTTCGCCCAAAGATACCTTAGGAAAAATAATTAAAATTATTTCTTTGTACAACAAAGCAAGACATAAATTGAAGTTGCATAACTGTTAACCTATGCACAGTCATAATAAATCTGGGGCTACGGTAGCGCCCGCAAATTTTGTGCTACCGATATATTTTGGTAGGGATTGGCGATGATCTCCGGGTAGAAGTTTACCAGTCTACGAGGACTCTCTCGATTTATCTTTCGTGGTTTAACAACGTTATCAAACAAATAAAAAAATATTTCATTTCGATACTCCCAGACCGACTGACCTATCATAGGTAATATCCCGAGCGGATGGTAAATTGCCGACATTCTTTTTAACACGAGAGCGCGTATGGGCTCGAGTGCTTTTTAAAAAATTAGGCAATTTCCTAATGCAAGAGGGTATTAGGCTATATCTTAAAAAATATTACAATATTATATTTTATTATCATGCAAAAATTTGACGTTTTCTTAATTTTTAGGGTCAAAATTATATATTCTGAAAAGTCAAGTTAGTACCAGTCGGTTTCAAAGTAAATGTACTGGGTTACTGTGACATGAAGTGGGAACCGGTGTAGGGGTACATGGGGTCATACCGAGAAAAGACGGCATGGAAAACAATGGAAGGGCTTACTCCAATAAGGGGATCTATATCTGTTCGGACAGTCAGGTCGCTCTGAGGGCACTCTCATGCCAAAAGATCACGTCGAGACTGGTATGGGAGTGTATAGATGATCTTGGCGTGCTTGCTGCTAGAAACTCAGCCAAGCTCTTGTGGATACCGGGACACAAAGGCATCACTGGCAAATAAAAAGCCGACGGACTTCCAAGACAGGGATCGGCTATACCATATATTGGCCCAGAACTGTTTCTCGGGATACCTAAGTGCACGGTTAAAAGATGGATCAAACATCAACATAAAGTCCACTGGAACAAAGTACAGGGACTAAACCACAGCAAAGCTACGATAATCTCTCTGACATTATTCTAAACACAATATGGCGGACGACACAAGATGGCCGATTGCCCTTTGCGTTTTATCTAAATGTGTTAATTTTTTTCCCAGGAGAGGCAGAGCAAAAATTCAACTTTTTTCGCAAATTACAAAATGATTTTTTCTTTACCAAAACATTCCCAGCTAGTTTCCCCATTAAGACCCATAAATTTGGTACGGGTTCTTTAAGTAGGAACAGAGATATATAACTTTGAAATTTCAGCAACCGCCATGCCACCGGTAAACCGAGATGGTTTCAGTGGTGCAAGTCAATCAAATAGTAATACTAGCTTGTTAAAAAATTACAACATTACGTCAACGTTTTCAAGTTCATATAGTAAGTTCCAGTTGATATCAAATATGTCGTTAATAAAATCCACAAAATTAAAATTTCAGTAATCGCGATTTGTACGATATTTTACCTGCTTGGGAAGTTTTTAAATTTTAACTGAGTAAATATTAAAGCATGATCGGATATGTTATCCATTCCTATCACGCCAGTGCCTTCGACAATTCTGGACACGAAGTAACCAAAATGAGGTGAGTTATAGGAAACCGAAAGATTTAGGACATACTCGCCAAAGATAGAGTTTTGTGTCTAATCAATCCCAGGATTGAATACTCCAAGAAGACGATATATTGTCAAATACCCTCGACAATAGGACACGTGGTCTCTAATTCGAAAGTTGAAAGGACAATGGCCTTAAACAAGGTCTTCTCTTCAAAATTGTATCAAAATATTACATGATTATATTGTTTTTACTGCCAAAATGTTGTAAGTCTAAAAGCATCAAATACCCCAAACCGACTGCTAAATAATATAAATCCCTAGAAAAGGAAATAAAAATTTGGTTTTAAAATTACTATGTTGTTTTAGTGTTTAATGCCCGAATCGATGGATAAATAATAATTTAAATAAAATAATTTTTTGATCAGTAATTTTCTAGAAGTTTTGACTAGCCATTGGAAAACTTAGTAAAGGTTAAAGCAGTTATAGATTAATTTGAAAATAAAAGCCAACCTAAAAAAGATACAAAATTGATCGCTTCACTGGTTACGGGCTCAATATTTATTGATAATTAAACAATTAGCCGTAAACTTATTTAACATCGTTAAAATCCTACATACAATAGATGTACTCAATTCCATAAATCAGCGAGACGCGAGAAAACCGTTATATTCATATAATTTATGCGACATCGTCAACATATTTAATGAAAGTCGTAATAAGTAAAACATCGTGGCATTTCAAGAATTTATTAAAATGCAAATAAGAGTAAAAGTTTGACACTGATACTCTAGATACCCACCTGAATTAAATAACTGAAACAAATTAGTTCTAGTAACCAATCCATCTTTAAAAATATCTAATTAAGTATCACTTAAATCACAGCAAAACTTTTTATAGAAATAACATTAAGATCCTGATTCGACCACTAAAGATGTCACTTCTTTAATTCTTTGACGCCGAACTTATTAAATAAAAACAAAATCATGGTGTATGAGAACCAGATTACAAGTGGTTCCTATTAACAAACCATAAGCGGTGTTTGGCATTTACGTAAGCCGGACTGAAAAAGTTGTTTTTAAATTCCTACAACTCTTAAAACCAGTCTACACTGTGTATTGTTTGTAGTCGGTGACGAAAAAACAACAATTTTATCCGGTGTTTGAACTAGAATTCGCACTGTATTGTTCAACTGTAGCTATATAAAAAAGACACTTAAGATCAAGTTATTCTGGTGTGTTTATTGGTAAATCTGAAGTAGCGCTTGATGGATGGACTAGAAACAAGAGAACTCTCGAATACAACAAAAGAAATTGGCAGTGACGCTCTTTTCACTTTTGTAGTGGAATGCATACTTGGCGGCGAAAATTGTGTCGACGATAACGATAGTAATTGAAAGAAATTTACGAAGGACGTTTAATAAGTGTTGCTTTACTCGCCTAGATTGACGATTGGCAGAGAAAATTAATATCAAAATTTTAAAATACAGTCTCTATTAAACTTTTTTCAGATTTAAAGTATGAAGGTGCAAAGACATATTGCGCTGAAAGTTTAATTGGATATGATGATGATGACCATCCAATTCACCCACTGTCGTCGATAGCCCTAGACTTCCACCATATGACTTTGAAGTATAAAGACTTGTCACCGAAACAACTGACTGGAGCGTTTTATAATATAAAAAAAAACTAAAGAAACTTTAAGCCCACAAACCTGTCGCCAAAGAGGTATATTGTAAATGAATATTATTTTCAGAATACTTCTTCTTCTTCTTCTTCTTCTTCTTCTTCTTTAGGTGCCATCTCCTCTTAAAAGGTTGGCTATGAGCACAGCTATTTTCGATGCTGCAGCTCTGAATAGCTCTATGGAACTACAGTTCTACCACTGTCTCAGATTATTGAACCAGGAAATGCGTCTGCTTCCTATGCTCCTTTTGCCTTGTATCTTTATTTGTAATATTGTTTGCAATAATATATATATTTCTCCCCTTATTGGCACAGATATTGCAATTTTCTCACTTTCTTTGTATTTAATATTTCTTTTTTTTCCATCTTACTTAATACTTCATCGTTTGTCATACTATCCATCCAACTCACTCTTAAATTCCTTCTATGCGCCCACATTTCAAATGCTTCCAGTCGGTCGCTCGTATTTTTCTTCAGCGCCCCATAAAGTATTACCGAGAATACGTAACATCTCAGCATTTAAGATGCAAACGGAGGCTTCTACTGAATAATACCCCTCTCATTTTACTGAATATGATCCTAGCTTGTCCAATTTTTGCTCTGATTTCTTCAGTGTATTCGTTGCTGACATTTACAATTGTTCCTAGATATTTATACTTGGCAATTTTACTTCCTCTTTTGTTATTCTTGGAATACCCTCTCTGTCTCTGTCTTCCTTCCATGCATCTTTCTAATTTTCCCTTTGTATCGGATTATTTTACCGTTTTTGTCCAACCTTACTTCGGTTTGATCTCGTTATACCCGCTAGTTCTCTAATTTTTTTATGCATATTAAGGTCATCGTGCTTTGCTTGTAATTCTTCTATTTCTGCACATTTGTCAGCGTACCATCTCTCTTAAGCTTCTCGTATTTCTTTCCTAATTTCTTTTTGTAACCTTTTGTATTCGTTGTTGTCATTACTCTTAAACGATCTGCTTTCTTCCATCAATTGCAATATCTTATGGTTCATCCAGATTTTTGGGCCTATCCATAGTCTTGGGTATTTCTAGCACTTCATCAGTCTGAGTCATTATTGTGGTTTTAAAGATTCTCCATTTTTTGTTAGGGTCTTCATCCGGATTTACAATTACTCTACTTAGAGAATACTTAGGTGAGCTTCTTCCTAGAATACTTTGTAAACGACTTTGTATAGATAGTAACTTAAAAGAAATCTATCAGTTTGCAATACGCGTAAGAAGACTGTGCATGCCGTAGCGCCACTGATGATTGTAGTAAGTATGGTAATTAAATTACGAGTATTTAGTGCATTAACGATCTACTTAGCGTGTAATTAATATTCTCATGATCGAACAAGTACCTTTCTAAGCAGTTTTACGATGGTGACTCAAAAAGTTTTGTGCACTGTGTGATTTATGTTTAGTATTGGTGGAATTCGATAGTGTGTATTAGATTAGATACACTTTCGAGAATTGTGGAAAAGTTTGTTCCAGATTGGTTATTACCGACTAGACGACACGTGCTAAATAGTTTTTCTCATATTAAAAACAATGGAAAATAATATCAAAAACGAATTACGTGCAAGAACATTAGGGCTATCTGTCGATGAAATAAATGACGCATAAACAATATACAGTAAGGAAAAAATCTTGCGGAAAAATTCGGATTATATAGAAATGCGCTTTATTAGTGAGTGCTTATATACAGTAGAACGGTTGGTAAGAATGTATTTATTTTATTTTCGTCCCTACGACACTGTAAATAAAACTGTAACGCCACTGGGCGTGCTAAGATTTAGATTACTATACTGCCAAATCAATGAGTCAGCATGGACAGCTTAATTATTTTATTTGACGCTGTAATAATTTAAGTCACATATTTAAAAAATAACATATTTGATATTCTTTCAAAGTTGCAAAACATATAAAAAACCCACTTAAATATAAAGTACATAATACATAGGTATATATTACGTTGCATAACTTCAATTTTGTTGTTTTTATGTTAGTATGTTATGTTAAGTATGTAAATGCAATTTTAAATGACTATCGAGAATCGACAAAAAATTGTCCAAAATAGATACATTTTGATTCTATACAGACATATAGGGTGAATTCCACAATCGCCATTGAAATATCGTACATGGACAGTAGGGTGTCCGTTATTTACCAAGTTGATTTTTTTTCTTGCGACGCCCCCTAAATTTTAGTTTATCGTCTAAAAACAAATGTCAGACCAAAATAAGCCCTTAATATTCATAATAAACCTTGCCCTAAAGACGATATATTTGCCATTTAAATTACATGGGATTTTGCCACTTTTAACAATTAATTTTTTTTTCTCGGACAAGATGACGTATAGCAATGACACATACATATTCTTATAGGAAATTCAACGCTCTACAAAAAAGGTCTCTCGTAATTTTTCGATTAATTTACTCCTTCAAAAGTTATTCAAGGTGAAATTTGAACTCTATGTAAATTTTCAGATTTTTTTATTTTTAGGGCAAAGTGATTATTATTTCGATAAAAGTTATTAGTTTATTTCTAAAAATAGATAATTCTGGTGGTATTAGGCTAAAAAAAATTTAAACATGGAAAATAATATACCGCATAACAGGTAGCTGGTCCTAGTTTGAATCATTTTTGAGACTATCATTTATAACACGCAGTCAACTAATTCTTATTGAATTTCATAAATTTTTGTGTACTTTCATGAAATTTCCCTTCAATACAGTAATGTACTCAAGATTACACTACAAGCATTCCCGCCAACACACGGATTTTCTATTCACGCAAGCGCGCTAAGTCGTATTTAGTACCTTGAATAACTTTTGGAGGTGTGAATTAATGGAAAAATTACAAGAGATCTTTTTTGTAGAGCGTTCAATTTCCTATAAGAATATGTATATCTCATTGCTATAAGTCATCTTGTCCGAGAAAAAAAAATAATTGTAAAAGGTGGCAAAATCCCATGTAATTTAAATGGGAAATATATCGTCTTTAGGGCAAGGTTTATTCTGAATATTAAGGGCTTGTTTTGGTCTGACATTTTTTTTAGACGATAAACTAAAAATTTAGGGGGCGTCGCAAGAAAAAAATCAACTTGGTAAATAACGCACACCCTAATGGACAGGTAAGTACATAGTACATGAGAAAACTGTATATAATTTTTGAAGTTGTGGTCTTGTAAAAATAGATATGCTATTTTGTATTACTGAGCAGCCAAACGTTCAATTTAAATTTAAATTTTGGTTAGGGTGCTATTTTCCAATCGCGTCCATGGTGGCCAACTTAATTTTATTTTGACACAGTTTTTCGGCTTTAAAATTTTTAGCAATAACATTATGAGTATATTAAGTATAGATTAATACCCTGCCAGCAATTTTCAGTCAATTATTAAAAGTTTCAACGTGTATAATGATTTCATTTAGAGTGTTAATATTTTAAGAGATCTGTGGTCTCATTTTTTCTGTCAGTAGGACCTCAATGTTGTTTTTAAATATAGTTTTCCTAAAATAAATCATAAAATATCTTGAAACTTTTATTAATACGTTAAAAAATACCCATACAATATGAATCTACAGTTAATATTGTGAAAATATTAATACAAATGAAAAATAAAGCAAAAAAATGCCGAATAGATAGGCTTAAGTAAAAGAAAATCAGGGGTGTATGACCAAATGTTAGATTTTATTTCTCGTGTTCTCGTTATTATTTTTGTTTAAATTTTTCAAATACGGTATAAAAACTCCTAAGTGTAAAAATATCCTAAATTCAATTTTTCTTCCTTATTTTATTGATACCCGGCGCCATTGAATTGTATTTTTGACAACTTGTGACATCTGATAACAACATTACGACTTTGTTATGAATACAACTGTATACTGTTCGTTTTTGACTCCCGGTATATAAAGCTTTTTGCTCTACTGTCCCCATGCTATCACCCCTTACAATTATCGCACTATACTACCCCTTTTACTCTGTAGATTTTGCAATAATATAATTTTAGCTGGGTATTCCCCCATTAATTCTAACGTAAAAAACTGATGGATAAAATAAGGCTATTAATAAGCAATCGCTATTAGTATGCAGGTACCAATTATAAATCTGTTTTAACCTCTGATATGATGTTGTCAATGACACATAAAACAATAGCACGTAAAGTGAATCTGGGTTAATCCATTTCGATACAGAGTGACCAAAAATATGTGACTGTGTGTTAGTAGCAAACCATACCTAAGTGTTTTATGTTTATTTGGAAACTAAAAAGTCACTAGAGTCAGTTAAATTGTTTCAGTAGTTTTAACTCAACAGAACTTTAACAGAACATTCTTACTTAGAGGTTCAAGTTTTAAAATTCTTGATTTGAGAATAATAACAAACGTTTTTAATTACGTACAGACAGTACATTAAGAGAAACATATATATATATATATATATATATATATATATATATATATATATATATATATATATATATATATATATATATATATATGTATATATATATATATATATATATATATATATATATATATATATATATATATATATATATATATATATAGTGTGTGTTCCGCGAAAAGGAACACTCCGGTGTCCGTATGTCTGTCACAGGCGATTTTCTCTGAAACTATTCGACGTACAAATTTGAAATTTAGCACAGAGATAGAGTGTGCTGGCCCAATTATGGACTTGAAGTATAAAAGTTGAATTTTGATTCTGGGGTTTAATTCCAGGGGGTAAATTGGCTAATGGAAAAAATTGTCAAAGCTGTCAAATGAAAGCTTATTGAAGTACGAATTCAACAATATATTTGATGTATTTTTTTATGCATTTTTTTAAACATTTTTCGGGAAAAACGCTTAAAAATTGTTGTCCCCCACCCTCATCGCCACAAGGATCGCTCAGACAATTCTGAAAAAAATCATGAACATTGAGAATTACGTGTACATCGAGCCTAAATTATCAGGTTTGAAAAATTCTAGCGCGATCAATTGTTATAAACAATTTAATTGTTTATTTCCTTATAACTGCTGAATCAAATCAGTTGACTGCTTACTTCACAAAAAATAAACTGCTTTCAAGCTCACAGCATGATTTTACCAAAAACAAAATCACAGAAACTGCGCTGGGTTCGTTGTAGAAAGAGATTGTTGATACCCTGGATAATCGGTGTGTTGTCTTGGGACTTTTTATAGATTTCTCACGTGCTTTTGATTGTGTGCACCTAGGTTTGTTGTTGGAGAAATTATATCGCTTTCCTACTTGGAGGATCGCTTTGTCCAAGTTAATAATGCCAAGAGTGGAAGAATTCTTATCACCCAAGGTGTGCCACAGGGTTCAATACTTGGTTCGCTGACGACACTAACATTTTAATTAAAGAAAATGATTTAAATCAGTTAAAAATTATCAGAGAAAACGTATACCGCTGGATTATTTGATGGTCAGAAAGAAATTGCCTTAATCTTAATAAAAGTAAACACTTTTGTTTACTTTATCAGGACAACCTGACGTGGAAGGCTTTGCTCTTTTTCAGGTCATGGTGGATGTTGTCACCTGCAGTAGAACCACAAAAATGCTGGGCGTAACTTTGGATTTCAGGGTACGATAGGATTCGCATATTGATGTGATTTCCTAAGGTCTCCAGATTATGGAAAAAATTGCCTGCAGATGTTTTCTTTTCCGTTCCCAGCTTCCAATCATTTAAATCTCGTATTCATAGATTACATTTTCGTTCTCTTCAAACGCCCACAGTCCACAGTACGTTAGTACTTAGGCTTGCAGTCTACGTGGGCAGTCTCAGATAAAAGATAATATGTATTCGAAAACCATTTAATTTTTTTTGGTAACACAATATATTTTTAAAGAAAAATCCTTCGAAATTGCTGATAAAAAAAATCTCTAAGGTTACGATAATTAAACAATCGGTTTATTCAGAACTTGATGTCAGATATTTTGCAACCTGAACAAGTAGGGAGTGTATTTAAAGTATGGTTAAGAATATTTTATTGTTTATTATTTATGAGTTTTTTTTTAGTTTTGATTTGGTTTATATTATTTGATTTTGATCTTCGAATGGGTGAACTGTAGTGTAAGCGAAATTTTAAGGGATTTGGTTCAGTAGTGTTTTTGTGAAGAATATGGCGATTATAGTTCAAGTGATTCTTGTTGGGATTAGTCTTACTTGTGTAAGTTTAAACTATTTAATTGATATGTTTGTTTAAACAAAATAATAGGTATTCATTTGAGACTTAGAACATTAAGTCTCTTAGTCTGTAATAATTTTGAAAAGAAGCACGTTCTTCAAATTGATGCAATATCCTGTTTATTTTTTAGGACATTTACAATAGTTGTCTAAGATATTTTCTAATACTTTGACGAACGAAAACTTATAATAAAACCAAAAAAAGCTACAGAATTCTAAAATATAACTTTACAGAATGGATATGCCGAAAGCATACTATAATTATTACAAAAGAATTTTAGATATATTATTTAGAAAAAGAATATCTTAATATGTATTGATTAATGCACTACAGTTTCAGCTTTAATTATTTAAAAAATTATTGTTGTTTAAAATTACTGAATGTTAATAATTGCACTTAACGAAGTGGTCATAAACGCCAACGCTCTCTGTGATTTCGTATTATTTAAAATTGTTATTTAAATAAATTACTATAGTTAAAATTGAATTCACGCCCATCTTTTTGTTGAGTTAAATATATTTTTGCTAATCTCATATTGTATGCAAATATTATGATACAAATCAATTCATTTATGGCTTACATTATTTAATATAATACATGGTTAGATACTATCCTAAAAATACTATTAAATTACTGTTTTCTGATTTCTACGATAAAATATTTTCAGCTGCCAACTTTCGTTTCACCCACTAACTGGTTTTATAGTGCACCACGTGCCTTGCTTAGTCTAGCAGGTTCAGCGTCAGCCTCAGCTTCAGCGCCAGCTACATCTGCTTCATATGTTGCAGATTTGAGAAAAAAACAAGAAAAATCTGAACGATTACAAAATGAAAAAGATTTTTCAGAACAGGCTGAACTATTGGATATCAGCAATGATAAAGATGAAAGTGGTGGAAATGACAAAGAGGAAAATGAGGGAAATAATGAAGCATCTCCGAGTTTGTTGGAAAAGAAGGTTGGTACATCATACATTTAACTAGCGTCCTTTGGGATTAATCTGAATATTTGTTATTATGCCATAACATAAAGGCAAATTTTTCCTGAAAAATTACTTAATTTGGTATTACACCATGTTACTGTTAAACAACAGCATTTAAAAAGTATGAAAACCACTAAGTTGATATAAACCTAACAAGAATACACACAAGAAACTTTTAAGTTAAAGAGAATTACTTTAAAATACGTAAGGCTCATCTATGATATAATTTTGAAAAAATGATTTAACTATATTTTCTCTTAAGGGGTTACATACAGTTAGAATTTTCAAAAAATCTATTTTTTTTTTAATTTCATTTTCGTAATGTACATATATTCCAGTACACACACAGAAAATTTCAAGGCAATCCGGCGATTATTTTCGAAGTTACACGCATATTTGTAAAGAGGTGTCAGAGCGATTGTACGCTATGTAAAGCGCTTTTGAAATTTTAAAGGCGTTTTTCTCCAAACTGTGTTGTTAAAGTCGGTGACGGACATTTCTCGGAAACGGCTGAACCGATCAGTCTCAAAGTTTAACACAAGCTTCTTAAGTATATTTTTTACTAATTAATCGAAGGTTTTTTCTCACCGATAAATTTTTTTTTTATATTAACAATTTGAGGGCCAAATTTTTGGTCAAAAATCGTTTTCTTTTTGAGAAGCCGCCATTTTGTCAAAAAATTTTATTTTGCTTATTCCTCCGATTAATTAGAAGATTATACATTACTTTAACGAAATCCGTTTGGTTTTTTCATTTTCGATGATCCAGTCCAGAGATATCGTTGTCACCGCAAGATGCCTTTTTTGAGAGGAACTCCTGGAGATCAGCTATAGCAGCTTTCAAAATTACTATTTTTACAAATACAAAAATCTTAAAATACAGTTAAAAGTTACCATAATATGTGTACAAATTTTCACATTAATAAATTTAAAAGTCTTCTCAGGAAAAATTCTTGAAAAATCGCTTTTTTTAGGCCTCCTAAATAATCCCTTAATAAGAGATTAATGTATTTAAAACAAAACCATTTGAATTCTTTATCCAGATTATGGAATGGACTGCCTGCAGATGATTTCCGGCCCCTCCCAACCTCCAGTCCTTTAAATCCCGTGTCAATAGATTACATTTCCTTTTCCTTCAGACGCCTAAAGTATATGTAAATGTATATATATATATATATAAAAAAAATTATAAAGTTTTGAAACGCTAGAGGAAGACTTCTTATTTTTATCAGATTTAAACTTTTTCAAAATCGCAAAATGAAATCCTCAAATAGGAAATTTGTAAAAGCGTTTATAAATCCTTAATTTGTGCGTTAAAATAATATTCTTTTAATACGTTTTTATGCTTTTCAGATTGGCAAAATCCTTGCAAAACTCCGCCTTATAGCTCAGATCAAAAATGCATATCACTATAAGCCGGAAATTCATGAGCACGAAAGTAATATTACATTTAACATAACGAGTATTCACTCGGACCGAAATTTAACGAACGAAATACAAACGGCAAACGTCACAGAAGACAAAAATGTGGAACCGAGACTGGCCAAAATTAAAATTCAGCCCGAAAACGCAGAACCAATTGGCCCAGATGTAGCATATGGTGTCCCCAAAGAACCAATTGTATCTCTTAAAGAAGAAGTGGAAAGGGCTCCACTTAAAATTGATTTAGATGTTAATAAGATAAATGACAAACTTGAAGATTTCGATGCCCCCAGAAAAGAAAAGTTGACGGATCAAGGACCTGGTAAATTTGGAACTCTGGGAATTTTTTTTGCTGAACTTTTGGGATCGATTGTGGGATTGACTTATGGGGCATTTGCACAGATTACCAGTAGTGGTCAGAGCCCAGTGACAATTAGCACTTCTGAAGGGCTCTAACGGTATCAATTAAAAGGCTGACTGATAGGAGATAAAGTTAATTGTAGAAATGGTAGTTGAGATGTTTAAAAAAATTCTTACTCCTATTTCAAAAGTAAAACTGCTTGAGGGTTTTTATATCGGTATATACTGAATCTTGCCACGCATGGAAAAAGAGGTCAATTCCTTAGCAAATTAGTTTGCAATTCGGAAAAATATTTACTTGTTTCTGATGCAGTAAAGAGCCTATTTAATTTTTGAAAACCAAATTGGTTCAGGAAAGTATTTTTTTCTAAAAATGCTTTTCGTGAATTAAATTTGTATCGAAGTTTGTTACTAAAACCTAAAAGTACAGTAAGCTAATTATTAATAACTTATATAATGTTAATTTATTCTCAGTGTTAATAAATTATGTTTAGACAACAATAACAGGAAATATTTTCATATGATTTATAAAAAAACACTTTTTTTTAGGGATGTCCTTCAGCCCTTCGTCTTCCCTTCAACATTTTCCTTACTGATGCAATATTATCGGTACTTAGGCTTGAAGCCTACTCAGGCATTGTACAGGGTGTTTCAAAAAATATGTGCCATCGCTTAAAAGGAGATTTTTTAAAAGATACTAAAGCAAAAAGTTTATGTGAACAGATCCACTGTTATAAACAATTGAATTGTTTATTTCCTTACCTAACCATTGGTTTTAGAGAAAAAGTTTCGTGACAAAAAATATTATTTTACGATGAAGGAACAACTTTTGTTCTAACACTTTTTTAAAAATTTTAATTTGACCTACTCAGCTCCGTGCATGCGCGATGTGATACGACGTTGGTGCCGTCAGCGGCGGATAGCGCGGCAGATGGACGGAGATCGGGCGGCCGAGGTTTTCTCAGGTTAAGTGGGGAGTTGATGGCACAGAACACTAATTGTGCAAATATAGCTTGGACTTGACCGATTTTTTCTGTAACATCTGATAACAAAATTTAAGGGGGGAGGTCCATTTATAGTAAAACACCCTGTACATGTAGATCCATAATCATCTCTATCATCAATTAAAAGATCTTATGTAACTTTAATATAGATTTTTATTATATTTGGATTTTGGCAGTGATTATAATGACGAAAAAATTATATATATGTAACTAAATTCTTATTAATTTACACATTTTACTTATTAACTTAATTATACTGGCTTTACTTATTGCATGTAGCTCGTATCTTTCGCAAGCGAGATCAATCAAAATTATACGAGTTAAACAAAATCGCATTTGATAAAGTGTTTCATAGAAGATTTTATCTAATTTTGACATACCTAAATATGTAAAAGAAATTATTAATTTTATTTATTGTATCGAAACATTTAAGTAGGCAACAGACGAAGAAATTTTTATTACATCTAGTAGGTACTAGTAGGTACTACTACTAGACAGTTGTCGGTTTTGAAAAGTGTCACTATATATGTCAAAACTAGAAAAAAGCATTTATTTTACACAGAGGTTGACTATTCTCATTTTCAATAAACTTAGCTTTATCATTGCTTTTGTATATTGGGGTATAAGACAAAGCAGGAGAATATTTAATGCAGTAAAAATTTTCTTTAAAGTTAGAACGATAAACAGTTCCAAAAAATAAAAATTTACATATTTATTAAGAAGGCGACAAATTTTTGAAAATTTCTTTTACGGATCTAACCAAACTGATTTTTGTATACAAACTACCTTAACAAATCGGTAACTAAATCTATACATTATTCTATTCATCGTCTTCCAAAATCGCTTGCTTCTTTGTAGGTTTCATTTTAAAGGTAAACAAACCAGCATTTCTAAACATAGATGCTGCATAAGGGTCCCCAAAAGAAGTGGCGTGGGATGTGGCAACGCCACCTTTACCTGTTGAGAAAGCATTTGCGATAGCGGTGGCTGATCCAGGATATCCTCCTTCTTGGTAGTCGGGAGATCGGGTTCGAGATCGACCTGACGGGGAGCTTCCACCGATGAAGATTGGGAAAAAAGCGTTGTAGTTTGGTATTCCACCTAAAAATTACAAAAAATGGTGAATTAAAAAATTTTAACACAGTTTCCGGAGACTACACGATCAAGATTTAATTGGTTGTCTTCATATTTACCTCTTCCTTCTGCCCCAAATGGCCAAGTAGCTGGTAATCCAGAATCTTCTTCATCATCTTCTTCAGCAGGTTCAGGAGCGGGCGTAGTTACTGGCTTCTTTGCTTTTCCAGTTTTTACTTTTTTCCCACCACTAGATGCTAAAAAGTATATTTTATTTAATAGCCGGCTTACTTTTAATACTAATATAATATGATTCCATAGTCAGTGCCTGTTCTGTATCTCTGTATAGTAAATAGAATATCAAAACGCATCTGATAAGCCCAGCAGGGACGGAAGCTTACGATGAGGAGGCTAAAATAATGAATACTTCCAGTCCGAGATTGTCTATTATTTTTAATTTCCGAGAAAAACAAACCAGCAGCTTTGTTTTTCTCGTAAACAGTTAGAGGGGGGGCAATCGAATTGTTTGAGTTGATAGAGGAATTGTGCAACTAGCTTCGGTAAAAAATTAAGTTATACAGCATGTTTCGTTTCGGAGCTATTAAACGTCAATAATAAAACACACCGTCTTGTCTCAGTTTGCGAATGTATTAACTACTTCTATTAAATGGGGTTTACTCCAGCAGTTTTCTTAGAGTAAACCCTAGGGTTATCCCAAGTGATACAATTTTACTCGGCTTTATGAAAATGGTCATTCGAAGTTCTTAAGTTAGCTCCAAGGGTAGTTTCCACTTTATAGAAGTAGGTTGTGTGAATACATTTATTTATTTTCTAGAGCTTACCTCTTGATGGTACAAGCACCGCTTTAGTAGTTGGTACCACCGCAGCTTCTGTGGTAACTTCTTCCAAAGAGAACAAAGTTTCTGGTTCACCTGCGAAATTTTGTATCGGTGGTTCATGTTCCTCCTGAGGTTCAGTTTCATTTATGGAATCAAGTTCTGGTACTGGGACCAATATAGATGGTTGTTTTTCAGTTACTTGTTCTGATATTTGTTCTTCTTCAACCTACAAATCGAAAAAATCTGCAAACGTCTATACACGAATTTCAGGAAACCTCATCGAGAAATGACGTTAAGTATGATAAAATTTGAAAGTGCACAATATTTCGTTTTCATTCGTTCCATTACTAAACCCTACCTGGCCTACATTATTGATTGATGGATATGGGTTAAATCCAGGTCCAGAAAATGTGTTGGTAGCTACTGTGTCTCCCACTACCATGGCGGTCATTTGTCCTGGTGAAATGTATTCGTACCCTTGGCCTTGTCTAACATATCGGGGATTAGCATAGAAACCACTACCAATCATATAAGCTCTGGGATAGTAGTCTAAACAAAAAATATAATAAATAAATTTTATTTTATACAGTCCGGAAAATACCACTTTTCGTCATTAATTTGAGTCCGGAAAGTGAAGCATCACATCACTGGGCTGGAATGTGTTGCCTAGCAACACTTTCTGGATTCGTGTCTTTTTTTACAAAAAAACGATTTAAAGGCAACATGACCGAAATTGAATAGATGTCATTCTAATAATATCGATCCTATCAAACCCAAGCAAGCTCGTTAAAATTTAAAATGATCAACGAATATGGCAAAACCTCAAAAAAAAAAAAAAAGGTTTATAATTTCAACAAGATAGTATGAAATAATATTTTATACAATACACATCCGTTAGGTTTTATTACAGTACTCATTTATATTCCGGACTCGGCTCTTGGCTCACCTCGTCCGTAAAACAACTCGCACCACTCGTACTGTAGTAAACGACCGACCTGACTTGTAACGTAAATCACTATTACCATAGACCAAATATTATCTAGAATCTAGACGAACACTGCCCTGCAACGAGAAGCGGGTCTCCCTTGAGACATTCGGTGGGTTTACTGGTTTATGGTTTAAAAGTTTGTTTGTCTACCATTATATAAATATGTATACTATGTACCCACATGTATAATGGTGGACAAACAAACTTTTAAACCATAAACCAGTAAACCCACCAAATGTCTTAAGGGAGACCGGCTTTTCGGTGTATTCGAGTGTGTGTCTATACTCTTTATAGTCTCTGCTATTACCTATTCGTTTTCAAATGTGACAGGGTTCGCTTTTAGATTGTAACTCTAGAATGAAAATTATTATTTAGTTGAAATTTTAGGAGCTTGAAATGGCAAATCAGTAATTACAATTACATTGACATATGATGTCGCGGAGTATCCTATTACAATAAATAAAATATATTTAAAATAATAATAAACAAAAAATCTTTAACTTAATTTGTTTTATTTGCAAGGAAATATTACCACCGAGCCATATTTTTTTTTCCGTACCACATTAGTTATTTGGATATTTGGCCCCCTAAAAGGATATATCTTTTAAACCTTGTATTTTTCGTTACAAAACTAACCAAAAACTATCATCATATTATATTTTTTTGAAATTTTTATTTTAATTAATTCTCGAGATATAGGGGAAGGACAAACAACATTTTCTACATAAAGTTCTTTGCAGTCGCCATTATGAATCTAAAAATTTAATAAAATATAGTGACATACCACTTGACAAACTCTTTAATTTAATACCATACTTGCCCCCCATATAGAAAATTTAGGTCCTTCTTTATTTTCCTTTTGGAAATTAGCTTCATATCTAAAACATATTTTAAATATCCTTGTGTTTGCGACTAAGTATTTTTTGATGCAAAGAGATAAGGAAAATTGAAGACATTCTGTTTTTATGGGAAAAGCTAATAATAAAAATAATACAAGGATTATATTGGTACCCTATAGTTACCATGGTATGAGGTGTATTTTTTCTCCTTGTTTAACAAATACCCTCTCCTCACCTTTCTTTATAACTAATAGAGTTGACACTATGTGTGAGCAAAGACCGTTATTTTATGTACTACTATTGCCAAATTTAATCTTTCTAGCCTTTATGGCTCAAGAGATATTTCTATACGATTGCCGAAGAGGTGACGCTGTTCGGCATCTGAAATATCTATGGTTAAGTTTTAGTACCTAGTTTTACAGAAACTCATTCAGAATGTCAGAATTCCAGGATTTTACAGCTTTCTTGTATATATACTTTTATGTAAATCCGATATTTCTTTTTCGGAATTCAAAAGACATGAACAGTCGGACAGTCGAGAAGCCCTATATAATAAAATGTGTTCATCCGGAAATTATTAAATACATTTCCGTTATTTTAGGATAATGAAAGATACCAGTGCCTTTAAATTATATACTTACATTCTGGTTTCAGAAAATTTTAAAAATTTTAATTTTTGTTACCTTTGTGTTCATTACACACAAAACGTCAATGCATTTTTATATTCTGGTGATATACATGGCATATATATTACATGAAAATACTTTACATACATACAGACATTCCGACATATTGCATGTAGTATATCCATAGAATATAAATATACATTAGTTGTTACGTGGTTATGCGAGGAGTATTAGAATTGTACTTATTTCTGCCAAATATTTTTTAAAAATAATAATACTCTTATGGTCGGATTCTAAAAGCGTTTTGATCAAAAATTAGGCAAGGCAATTGGCAATGTAACAGAATAATGTAATAATGTAATGGAACAGAACACATGTCAATATTACCGTCAAAGGACTCTAAATAAATTCTAGTGTTCCAGCATCAGGCGAAAAGACGTAATTTCTATATATAAATTCTCTATAATTCTACAAAAAATTTTGCTGACAATATTTAGTCCCAGTTTTTAGATTTCCTGTAGGGGCAGTATCTTGGGACACCCTGTAGATAAGATTTTAGTGAAATAAAACTTTAGTCAAGTAAAAATTGTATATATTGCTTGCTGAATGTAATACTGCTATTACAAAATAGTTAAACGGAGAAATTAATAAAAAGCAAGGAAGGCTGGTGTTATTAAAATAACAGAACCGCAAATTATATTAAAACTTGTTATGTGGAATTATATATTTTTTAGTTAAGCTGTAATCGTGTAGATTTATATTTTATTTTAAAAATAGTAATATTTTTAATTTTGAAACTGAAATTTAAAAATATATTGTTGCGCCACATTTCCTTTGCTGAATAAAACCAATTTTAACATTTTTAAATTAGCAGTTTTAGTAGAAATGACTTAACAACTGGGATTCTTGACTCATTTAAAAATCGTTTACAGTGATTGGGTTTGGAAGAACTGTATCTGCTCCTACACAATACCTTAGACATTAATAATTGCTTATTAAAGAAAAAATCTTTATGAACATCTAAAAATATCTAAATTTACATATATATATATATATATATATATATATATATATATATATATATATATATATATATATATATATATATATATATATATAAATTTAGATATTTTTAGATGTTCATAAAGATTTTTTCTGTAATAAGCAATTATTAATGGCTAAAGTATTGTGTAGGACCAGATACAGTTCTTCCAATATTAGCGACATAGAATTTTTTCTTTGTCTTTTCTAATTGTTATATATTTAGTAATTTTTGCGTAAAAGTCAAAAAATATGTTCTAACTAATTAAATTTAAATTTTTAAAAATTTAAACGAAAATTCCTATATTTTCTATTGGTAAATTATATTGGTATCATAATTAATATAAATATACTACAATCTTTAAGCAAATTAAAAATTTAAATAAAGCAAAAAAAATTGAAGAGATTTGTGTTAAACTTGCTTAAGAAGTCGGTAATAAAAAAAATATTAACAATGGTAACTCACTAGGTCTTGGAAAAGCACTATTCAATCTCAGCACAGCAAATAAACACAAAGCGCCAAAAATCTTCATTTCGAAGAAAAAAATGAGATCAATAATATAATTGAAAAGAAAAATATTTAAGAAATGACTTCCTTTATTGGCTAGAGGTAAATTATATTTTTAATCATAGGGCTGTCTGGTGACAATATATATTTCGCAATCTTTAATACCCCCACCTTTTTTGATTTATTCACCTAACGAAAAATAAGGATTCCACACACGTCCGAATTTATAGTGTGTTTTGCAGACGATGATCGTTTTGAAATTTGCCTTCATAAGAAGTGATTTATTGTGCTATAATAGAGCTATAAAATTGTAATGTAACGGATTTAAAAATTACCTACAAAAGCAAATGCCTTAAAAGCACACAATGAAATGACTTAGTTGTAACGTCCCGCATATAAATGAGCTTTATTATAGATATCAGTATATAGTGTTTTATTATAAAAGGGTTGATTTGGTGCTAGTCGGAGCTCGAGTAATTTTTGCTTTAGACCGACCTTTTTATAATTCATCCCAATATCTGCGTTCTACCGCTTCCAACTTATACACTCTCTATGTTTCCCAAATAAGACCTAATCTAGAGTACTGCTCGCACATCTGGGGAGCGGTATCACCTTCGGCACTTAATATCCTCGATTCTATCCAAAAGAGAGTCATTCGACTTATCAATGACCCAGTCCTCACGAGAAAACTCCCTTCTCTTGCTCATCGCCGCGCTGTTGGGGATTTATCTCTTTTCTACCGCTACTGCCACGGATTTTGCTCTGAAGAACTAGCAAGGTACTAGGTATTATTCCCCCATTGACTGTTCCTAACAGAACAACAGGAGGCGCGTTACGTATGCATCCCTTTACTGTGCAGATACAAAAGTCTAGAACAGACCACTTCTCTCGCTCATTCATACATAGGGTCTCCAGATTATGGAACATTGCCTGCAGATGTTTTCCCTTCCCGTTCCAACCTCCAGTCCTTCAAATCCCGTGTCAATAGACTACATTTTCCTTCTCTTCAGACGCCCACGGTACGTTAGTACTTAGGCTTGAAGTCTACGTGGGATGTCTTAGATAAAAAAATCTTAAAAACTAATTTATAGTATAAAACTTAGTTGTCTTATTCTTACATTTATCAGTTTAATATTTTTGGTTGTTAAATTAGACCCGTCTAGCGTTGGAGAATCTGGCCGCTACTGACTATCGTAATATACTATTTTGACCGGTATGACAAATTAATATTTTGAAACTTGTTACGTTGTAAAAACACGGAACTGTCAAAGTCATCATCAAATGAGAAACAAACTATAACTCTTATCTGTGACATCATTTTAAGGTACGTCTTCCAATAAGTCGATGGTGTTAGTGACTTTAGACCTTTTGTTATTGCTACTTATTTAAAATGCACAGATTACTATCAAATATGTACTTTTGTAATGTCCATAGTTGTTCCTTTGAATATAAAAAAATAAAACGTTCTTCAAATAAAAATTTATGTGGCAAATTTATAACATCAGAAAATCAAATAAAAATGACTTGAAATTGTATTCAAGTTCAAGAGAATTATGGAAGAAGAATTACGACTTTTGTGACTTAACGTTGCTCAGGTTTTTAATGACATAACATTGTAAACATATACAGGGTGTTAATAAAGTATGTGGCCAAACTTCAGAGTATTATTTCTTACTTACTCAATTTTAAGACAAAAAGTATTTATAAACATAGGTCCTAAACGACTTTGTTTTTAGTACACAGGGTGTTGATTTTTTTTAAAGATTTTCCTAAATAACTAGAAGACAGAAATTAGTATCAAGTTAAAACTTGGCGACAATTTTTAATGCATAAAGTGGAGTCTTGCTAGTTGCCAAAGAAGTTTTTTGTCATGGCTCTCTTACTTTTTTGTTATTTTCTCTCTTTTATATATCATATCATGTACCTACCAATAAAGACTAAATAAATAAACAAATAAATATTAAAGTGTGGGCGTATTCAATTATTTTTGCATGTCCTAATTTTAAAGGTAAAATTCCTGAATTGTCCTTTAATGACTTCATTGTGATTTTGTCTCCGTCTCCGATAACAGTAGAAGTTAGCCTGAAATATAATATTTTCTGTTTAATTAAAACTATATTTATGTCTGCCTTAAAGTGACTTTTAGATTGTCCATGTGGACCTTGGCCTGGAACTGCAGGGCAACACTACATGTAGTGTTGCCGTTTTACAACTTTGCTTTACTACTGCAATTTTTGCTGATGTTATGCACTAATAAATGATGTTATGCATAACTTTACATTTTTTCGTTTTTATCCAAAACGACTAATCTGAGCGAAAAACTTCAAGAGATAATTTTTGTGTAGTTTTATTTGCTAAATCATTAATCCTATCAGATTGAAAAAAAGTGGCCTACTTAATATATTTTTTTAAATCAGAACTTGAGCGTTATTAAGCAACTGGTATTCGGGGCTTGGCATACGTGTGCAGGAAAAAAGTAAATTCCTTCTACTACTAAAAGAATTTACCTCTCTAGTAGAAAGCTTAAACTTTTCCCATACTTAAGTATACATAAGCCAAACAAGCTGGCCTGTGGCTTCTTCTAAACCCAAGAGGGTGACAATATGAGTTTAGGCACGTTCATTTTAAAAAATTAGTTTTGGGTTCTAGCTTAATTAAATAAATATATGACTATTTTAATTACTTCTATACAGGATGTGTCATCAAGATGGGGCGTACGAAACTTGGAAACTTTTAAACTTACTTGATTTTTTACCAAAATAGTTTTATGCTCTCAGTCATAATCATAAGCTTAATCATAATCAGAAGTATTCATGGTATATTACAAACCCGGTCGTTAATACAAAGGAAATAGTTATAACCACAAACCACACGCTGGCGAAGCTGTGGGTACCAGCTAATATTTTATATCCTTCTGCTAGATAAAATAAAATTTTTAATATCCCTTTAACATATACATAAATGTTTATATAATGGGACTTATAGGCATGCATGAAAGATACATCTTTTCTCTGAATACTTTTGAGATAAATAAAATGCATTTGTGTAAGTAATTTGTAATAAAGTGATATGGGAATGTTTTAAATACTATGTTTTATTTATGGCTTTAAAAAATATTCTAGTTAAAATTACGTCTTTCTTATTAAATCAGAACAAAGAGCTTAACGTTATATCGGGCCCACTATATAAAATTTTAATGACAATAATTCTTGGTCGTGTATGGCTCTCCAAAATAAAATCATCTCATCGTATACAAAATTCATTGAACGTGCATGATTTGTTCGTGTAAAGTTTATTTATTTATTTTCGTTGTACGCTGATATACGATCTTCAACGCCATATCTTCTATACAATGTGTAGATTCTATAGATAAATATATGGTCCGTATAAAGCTATTTTTATCTTTTTCCGTAATATATATTTCTAAACCTATGCAGTCTTAAAAATAATTGATTCTTTCACTCTAAGATAAATATACAAGACAATTTTCAATAAATTTTTTTATTACGTGTCTAACTTAGTACCTAACCTTAAATTTATAGTATTTGCAGTTATTACAGCTACTTATATAAATTCCTGACGTGTCGCGTCGAAGCAGCACAAAAATCGATATTTTAACGAATTACTTCAGCTAGCTGTACTTGAAGTTCATTCGGTAGATCCTTCGAAGTAGATGGAGGTCTAATGGTAGTCTAAGATTAATTGAAGATCTTTGGAAAGGAATAGGTGCATAGATCTACATCTGGTATCCAGCTCTTGATTCGAGACTTGTCTGGAAAAATTAATGTTGGACTGAATATTACTATCGTCAGCATAACTGTGGATGGGATTAGTAGTTGAAGAGAGCAGGTTATTAATGTGAAGAAGAAATAGGGCTGGTGCCAGTACTGAACCTTTGGGTACGCCGTAAACGGCGGCTTGTGAAATTTTAAAGTTGTATATCTCTGTTGCTACTAACGGGACCCATGCCAAATTTACAGGTTTTGATAGTGAGCCTACTAGGAATGTTTTGGTAAAGAAAAAAAATATTTTGTAATTTGCGAAAAAAAGTTGAATTTTGCCGTCGCCTACCCTGGGAAAAAAATGAACACGTTTAAATATTTTATTTATTACTTTTTCTAAACAAAGTTTACATCGTTTCATTGACAATTCTTAAATTTTAAGGGAAAAAAATGTGTTAGTAGAAAGTTATAGTCATTTAAATTTTTTTTGAAATTATATTTTAGGTTTAATAAAATTCAAATGACTATAACTTTCTACTAACACATTTTTTTCCCTTAAAATTTAAGAATGGTCGATGAAATGATGTAAACTTTGTTTATAAAAAGTAATAAATAAAATATTTAAACGTGTTCATTTTTTTTCCAGGGTAGGCGACGGCAAAATTCAACTTTTTTTCGCAAATTACAAAATATTTTTTTTCTTTACCAAAACATTCCTAGTAGGCTCACTATCAAAACCTGTAAATTTGGCATGGGTCCCGTTAGTAGCAAAAGAGATGAGTGACCGTCCACCGCGACAGATATGCGGCAATTAGAGAGGAAGCTACCGACCCAGGTACATAGTTCGGGAAGAAGACCGTAAGTAGGTAGTTCGTTAAGGAGTGCGGCATGCCATACTTGGTCAAAGTCAAAAATTCGAGACACTTGTTCCAGTTATGTGTGACAAAGCTAAGGAGCCCAACCAGATCAGCTGTGGATCTTTGGTGAGGAAATCCATATTGTCTGTTATGGATGATTTTGTGTTTTTCTAGATATTTTATAATTTGCAAGTTGATCGCTTTCTCCACAACTCTGCTGACAACAGAGCAACAACTTTCTCGAATTGGCTAGCAATTAATTGTACATATTAAAACAAAATTTTAGCCAAATTGGTTTACAAGTTTCATCTGTTCGGAACAGCGCGACAGTAAACAACCATCTATGGACGATTGTTTTTATATTACGGTCCTGGTAAGATAAGGAAGTGTTTGGTATGGAAAGAACGTGTTTCTTATTCATGTAACACGTCGTGTGCAGGGTTACTTTTTTGCATTTTTTGGCTAGTTCTTGTTTGATTTGAATACAGTTGGACGAACACACATCTGGTTTTATTTACTTTACTTACGCAGTACGTAATTAATGGCCTAATGCAATTACTTACGCAGTACGTACATTTCTAGAATTTTGTGGTAAATCCGAAGGAATCGTAAACAACAATGCACCTAAATAAAAATTGAAATTCCTGTTGAATCATGTGAACGTGGTGGTCTTATGACCATTAAGCTTTTTTTTGGATTGTTACTCGGTATAATGCTCTCATCGAGTGGTTTACATTGACCTAAGCTAATAAGGAATATTTACGTATTTTTTTTGTATAAACCGTTTAAGGATGTTATTACAAACCCAAAAAAAAACATATTTAGAGAAAAACTAGGACAATTTACCCAGAAAATGTTTTTACTTTTCGGTATACTTTATTACAATATATGCCCTCAGTGCAACGTGATGTCAGGCAGTGCAAAGTGACGTCAGGAGATCAGCAAAAATATCGTGAAGCTTAACCTAAAGTTTAACAGGTTGTTTTTTTTTTTTGGAAAGAGTTAGAGGGGAAGCAATCGAATTTTCTGGCTTAATAGAGGAATAGTGCAACTATTTATTATATTCATTTATAAACAAAGACCAAGACACACAATTTACGATGACTATTTATCAACAATATATAGAAGTATGATCTGCATATGCCTATTCTGTTATTCTATATTACACCCCAAAGGAACTGTTACGATATATTCGTTGCCAATCGCTCTGTATATTAGGAAGTGAAAATGTGTAGCAATGTTAGACCACACAACACGATAATCTGCATTCAAATTTACTCTTGGTAATTCCATTTTACATACAAATAAATTATTTATTTTGTTTCAGTGTTGCCTTGTGAGGAGTCAGTCGTTAACGCCTTTACAGAATCTTAAAGATTATTTAGTGATAATTTATTAATTTAAACTAATACATAGAAGTGCTGCAGCTGCAGATTTAAATTTGTATCGTATTTTGTGCATTTTTATAATGTAACAAAAGTGTTATAACCTTTTTGCCATAAGGCAGTGACTCAGAGAATGTTTGAGTTTCTTTCAACAAGAATATACAATATTTTACCAAATGATTTTAATTTATATTCGAAAGGAAAATTTTCAAAAGAAATAAAAAAATATTTTAAAAAAGACATAACAACATGTAAAGAAATAATGGAAAGGCCATGGAATCAAAGAATTTCAGAATAATAATAATAATAAAAAATAAAACTTTTTTTTTTTTTTTTATTTTTCTCGTTTATATTATTATCCATACGTAATGTTACTTAAATTTATTTATTAAAAACCAAATTATAAATTAAAAATATTACCTACACACAAGGTATTTTTACCTTTGTAGGTAATATAAATTAAATACCAAAACTGCATGCCATATTATAGCTTTGATATTTATACATATTTTAATTTGACAGTTTGTAAAATTTGTTGTTAATAAATTACTATTACTATTACTATTACGTGGTGTGGGTGTGTCATTTGAGAATGGCAATCCATGCCTTTCTGCAGTTAGATACTAATCAAAATATAATAAGTTGTAGGGCTAAGTAATGCTAAACTTTTATTACTTAGGAAAAACACAAAATCATCCATGACAGACAGTACGGATTTCGTCACAAAAGATCCACAGCCGATTTCCTTAACTTTGTCACATATAACTTGGAACAAGCATTTCATGGCGAATCCTAAATTGTTTCTCTTGATATTTTCAAGGCCTTTGATTGATGTATAATAAAAATTGAACTGTGCTTTCCACTAAAAAAAAAGGATAAAATAAAAACAGCCAGGTAAATTAGATTTTGTACGCCTTGTATAAGTGTCAGAAAACTTGACAGTCATTTTGACATCTTGTTTACCTGCTAGGTTTGTACATATAGGGTGCATTGAAAGATACTCTTTATCACGAAATAATCGCATTTTTTAGTTTGCTCCGTAGATATTTTACGATAGTTATTGACCTGGCCTAGTTTAAGAACCCACAACTCTATTTGTTTAAAAGCTTCAGCTGTATCGATACAGTAGAAAACATGGGGTTGAAAATTTAACATGAAAAATTCTATGGCATCCCTTTAATGACCAGCTACAAAAGCCTCAAGAATATCCCACTTCTCTCGCTCATTTGTACCTAAGGTCTCCAGATTATGGAGCAAATTCGTTTCCCCTCCTAACCCCCAATCCTTTAAATCCCGTGTCAATGGATTACATTTCCCTTCTCTTCAGACGCCCACGGTACGTTAGCACTTAGGCTTGGCTGCGTGGGTTGTCTCAGATAGAAAAAATCAATGACTTTAAACTGAATTATTGGTTGCTTTTGGCACTGTAATCTAAACAAACACAGTTCTTGGGTTCTCTGTTAGACGTATGTAAATTCCATGGTAATGTGATAACTCGTTCGATCGATCATAAGTTACATAATTCAAATGAACTATTAGGATTCAGTCGGCAACACCTACACTGGCACCGATAAATATATTAAATAGCTAATTGAATACAATACACAATTAGGATGTTCGAGTCTGGAACTTACACGAAGAAAGTGCGATAAAATATGTTAAAGACTAGAAAATGCAAAAGTACTGTGTCTTTTGTGTAAACAAGTCTTGCATCTTAACAAGTATTATCTTTTCAAGCCTACGAAATGTCGCATTAGGCCATTAATGTCAGCTTAAATATAAGAAACGACTGTCGTGATGGTGTTCTGATATTAGGTTAGTGGCCTTAAAGCGGATTTTTTTACAGTTTTTTATCATTATGCAGGGTCACTAATCAGGCGCGGCCCGTAAAATTTTAAAGTTGTATATCTCTGTTGTTACTTATAGGACCCATGCCAAGTTTAGGGTTTTTAATAGTGGAGCCTACTTGGGATGTTTTGGTAAAGAAAAAAATATTTTTGTAATTTACGAAAGACAGTTAAATTTTTAAATTGACCCACCTGGGATAACAATTAACACGCTTAGGTATTTTATTTATTATTTTTTCTAAACAAAGTTTACATCATTGTGTCGACAATTCTTAAATTTTAAATATTTTAGGTTTAAAAAAATTCAAATGACATTCTACTACCACATTTTTTTCTCCCAAAAATTTAAGAATTGTCAACAAAATGATGTAAAATTTGTTTAGAAAAAATAATAAATAAAATACCTAAGCATGTTAATTTTTTCCCAGGTGGGTCAATTCTAAAATTCAACTCTTTTTCGCAAATTACAACATATTTTTTTTCTTTACCAAAACATTCCTAGTAGGCTCACTATTAAAAAACCTGAACTTGGTATGGGTCCCATAAGTAGCAACAGAAATATACAACTTTCAAATTTCACTGGCCGCGCCTCTCACTAATATCAGTGATGTAATATACTAGATTGATATTTCAGATAAACAAATAATTTTATATAAAAAGGAAGATTCATTCGGCTAAATCTAACATAAAGAGGGTTCCGATCTGTGACAATAACTTGTTGTAAAATAAGTTATATATTCATTTTCAAAAAACATTTATCCAGGAAATCAATGAACCTATTCTTAAAATAAAATTGTTTTCGCAAGTCATGATTTTATGTATCTTTAATTTGTTTAGTAAATAATACTTTTGATTGAATTCTCAGCGTAGATAATGATATTATTTACTTACGTATAAGATCGGAAACTGAATAATTCATTTTTCGAACTGTGACTCACCAAAATGCGGGTATTATAAAAATGTGATAAAATCTTGCCCCGACAAGACGTCGTGGCCTTTTTGGGTTTTCCAAGCTGAAGTGTGTACCTACATGCCAATTTTTTTAGATACGTTGTAATGTAGTATCAGTTATTTTAAATTCAGTTTAGCTTTTAGGCATGTTCTGGAAATAATTTTGATAGGTTTCTTATACGGAAATAAAAAACAACTCGAAACATGCTTATTTAGGTTGAGAACTTATCTAATTAAAAGCTTTTTGCACTTTCGGGACTAAAGTATCGCCTTTAGTCCCTCCGAACAGGAACTATAAAGTGGTTTATTTAATCCCTGGGGACTAAAGTGTATCCTAGCAACGCATAATTAAAAAACGTCATATTTGACAAAATTTTATTTACTTGTTTATATTTAAACGCATGTTTACATTAGTACAATTTACAATATTAAATATTCGATTTCATCGACAGTGTACGCCGCTACTATGTAGATGTATGTACATAAGACAGCTTCAGAAACTATCCCAAAAACATGTCTGGAAGTGTTTCCAAAACGACTATTTTTTTAGACATCCAAATAAACTGCATATATTTCAAAATGTGATTTGAAATGGAATAAATCTGGCATGTTTTGATGACTTAAAATCTGCTAGTACTCGCGAGTCATACTAAGAGCAAAATTTAAAAATATAAGTTTTATTTTAAGCAAGAGGGTCGTAAAAATCGACATTTTAATTACTAAATTATTAAAATTGTGTTTATTTGAATGTAATATTACCATAATTAATTAAAGTATTCTTTTTCATTAAATTAATAGCTTTAAATTTGTGCAAATGGTCGGACTTAAAATTTTGACAATGGTTTATAAATTATTTAATAGCTTTTTACAACTTACTATATGGTAAACTGCGAATAAATTCTTATTTGTCATTGTATATACTAGGTGATCAAAAAAAAATTACGATCAAATTCACTATTGCTAAGAGCGTTAAATTTGACAATCAGTGATTTAAATTGACAAATGTAAAAATAGAACAAGTCAATTTTATGTTATGAATCTGTTCTTGAACTTTTTTTTCGAAATTTTTTAAAGATAATGGCCATTTAAGTATGTATTTTTCACAAAAAGAGAGAGATAGAAAGAATGGATGACAGATAGTATATTAGATATAATGGAAAACTAAGAGAAATTCTGCAGTGTATAAGAGTATGGACAGTAGAATGAAGGAAGCGATTAGAGAGGGTCAGAACAAATGGTTAAAAAGAACAGTACGTAGAGACAGAAAGACTGGAAGCCAATTCCGATTCCTTAAGTAGGTAAAAGAGGCAGCAGAACTCAACGGAGGAAAAAAGTGGAAAAAGTATGATGATGAAGGAAATCCTGTACTCGATGCAGAACAAAGAAGAGCTACGTGGAAGGGACCTTCAAGGACAGAAGAAACAATCTGTAACCTGAACATTGGACAGTGCATCACCGGGCCTACCATTACGGAAGGGGAAGTAAGTAACGCAACCAAGGATGGTAAGACAGCGGGGCCGAATAACTTTCACTCAGAGTTTATGGAAGTCATGGATGGAGAAGGTATAAAATGGTTTACAGCAATATTCAATAACTTCTGCAAGTCCGGTATGATCCCTAGAAGCTGGTTAAAGTCCACATTTTGTAACTCTACCAAAGAAACCTAACCCAAAAAAAAATGTGAATATTTATTAGCCTTATGAGGCATCTCCTAAAGGCATTCCTGAAAGTAATTCATAAAAGAATTTACAGAAAATGTGAATCACATCTAACTCATAGACAAGTCGGATTTAGAGAAGCTTTGGGAACGAGGAAGGTATTTTTGCGGTCCAAGTTTTATTCCAACGATGCAGAGATGTCAATTGTAATATTTATGTATGCTTTATCGACTACCAGAAAGGCTTCGATAGAGGTCCATGTCAATCCTAGAAAGAATTGGCTTAGACGACAAAGATATGAGAGTAATTCAAAACAAATTATGTTACAACCAATCAGCCGATGTTAGAGCGGAGAATGAATTACCAGAGGAAGTCTATAAAGGGGTAAGACAGGGATGTGTATTGTCCCCAATACTGTTCAATGTCCATCCTGAATATATCTTTAATGGCACTGGAGGACGTTGAGGAAGGCATTAATGTTTGTCTGTCTAACTATAAATGTCTGAATATTATTTAGAATAGTACGTGGATGACACGGTAGTATTTGCAGACAGTTTGGATACAATTAGGATACAATTACAAAGTACAATTACTTATTACACATATCATGAGAGTAAATCAAAGCTTTGGCCTAGATCTGAACATCAAGAAAACTAAATATATGGTTATCAATAAGAATCAGATACCAGACGGGCAACTTCTGGTCAATGAACAACCTACAGAAAAAGTAGTCAGTTACACCTATCTTGGCAGTAGAAGTTCTGGTAACCGTTAAGCGTCGAAAATTGGAGTACTTGGGTCACATCATGAGGAATGATCGTTATGGACTGTTGCAGTTGATTTTACACGGCAAAATTTACGAAAAAAGAATATAAGGAAGAGAAGGATACCCTGGCTTCAAAACTTAAGAAAGTGGTTCTCCTTGACCACCACTGAGCTTTCCAGGGTAACAGCGAACAAAGTAAGAATCGCCATGCTGATCGTCAACATCCGGAATGGATAGGCATCACGAGAAGAAGGTTTTTTACGATAATAGAACTAAACTTATTTTACCAACCAATTTCAGGATAAAAATCATTTGGAGGCGCAGAAATATTAGAATTGCTCATAAGTTTGTTAACCTATCAACAATGACAGGACAGAACTTTGTTATCGCCTAATTGATAAACTAATATATGTATCTAAAGTACAGTACTTAAACAACAAAATATTTATTTTGTGCTTAAACCTTTTAAGTGATTCCCAGGGCATGAATTTTTTAAGGTATTCGTGTTATCTGCAAATTATAGGAGCAACTAAATCTTGTACGTCTTCTATACCCAATTCTGAACTTATTTTTCACTGCATTTCTGTATAAAGAGGGAGGTACATGATTACCTTCACCTTCAAACTTACGCAAACACAGAAGCTTCTATTAAGGAAAGTAACTAACTAAAAACTCGATATTCTGAAGTTAATTTGTCTAAAATATATAGTGAAACTCTTGAATAATACGTCAGCAACAGGCTACTTGCTTAAAGTATCTACACAAATCCCATAGCTCGGAAAGGGCAGATTACCACAGCCTTTTGCCTCCAAGTTCTGAAGTTAGTACCGTGGGCAATAGTAGCCACCAACTTGAGTTTTAATAACTTGTCTACGGATTATAACGTAAAAAAATGAATTGGTAAACAACATTATCATTTTTTACTTGTTCGCCGGGTAGACTTTGGTCATCTAGAATTAAAGAATACTACTTGTCTAGCGATAACAGTTACAAGGTCACTGTCAGAATGGAATTTAAAGAAGTGGTTTGCCCACTAAAAAACTGTTAAAATTTTGAATATTTAAATCATTATACAATATCGATTTATTGTTTTGTACACGTAGAATTTATTGCTTTTTTATTAGTGTCAATTTGTCACTGCCTAAGCGGAATCGATCAAAAGCTGGTGGTCATTTTGCTGATTTAATGCTTCGACGACAGCGTCTGATCAAACTGAATGGGCTTGAGTTTGTGTAACTTACAATATTTTGTCCAGACTGACAATCGCTAGACCGGTCCAAGTTGACAGCCAAAAGTTTTAAATTGACAAACGTAAGAATAAGACAACTATTTTGTACTAAGAATTTCATTATAAGTACTTTTGGAAATTTATACACAAAAAGACACAAAAAATAAGTATTTTCCACAAAAGTAAGACTAAATTCATGTTAGCACAACGTCCTAAGATACAAAATCATTTGGAAGTCAAGCAAATTGCTGAAATATTAGAATAAGTAATTAAATCCTATTCTTATAGGATAAAGAATTTCATTTCAGGGAAATAGAGAATATGAAAGAAAACAGTCAATTTTAAGATAATTACAATTAGTTATTAAGCTTCAAAGTTTCTCTTCTTTTCTATGAAAAGAATTTTATTTGTTAAATTTTTCATATTTAAATCGAAAACATGCCAAGTTTGGCCTAAAATTTAAAATTGTTTATACAATTATCATGCCTTTGTTCTAAAATAGGAATTAAGGGAGCTAGTTGTGTTCAGATTACCTCCGTCTTAAAAATTTATCAAATCACATGTGTTTGACTCTGATATAAGACTGTATAGTAGTAAAATTTCTGGGCAGATAGATTGTTTACAGTTACTAAAAATCGTGTCTAGTCACCTGTATCCTTTATTTATATTCAAGACGAAGAAGACTTTACGTCTGCCATGTTGACTAAAGCCCCTCCGCACAGCACTAGAATTATGGTTCAAATCAGGTTCCAGGATGCTAATAGTACATTACAAATTTCGCATGAAAGATAAAAAGTCCTGCTGGTAACATAAATGTAATGAACTGGCCAGATATTCTATTGACTCGAAGCTTTTTCGATTTCGAGCTCAATTTATGTAAAAAATACCTTTTTTATAAAGTAGGCGGCAATAGATAAACCGATCGACCGACAGACAGACATCATCACAGCCATCATATCTTCTTGGGAGATGCCCGTGGCCCCGTGTTACTGTAGTGTTCTGTCGTGTACCTTTCATTTTCTATTATCGTCATTGGTTCACTTATTCTTGTATTCTCAACTTTGTCTCTCCTTATTACTCCATACATTCTCTTTTCTGTCACATCTAACTATTTTTTTATTAAGCTTTTCCTATTACATCCTTATATCCACTCTTTCGTTTCTATTAAACTTTACTCGCTTTCCTCCTAATGATTTTCAGATATATATCTTTAAGGTCATAAAAAGGTCATTCAGAACCTAGACAATAACGACATGATAAGTGCAGTTAAAGTGGGAGCAAAGTTATCAGACGAAATTGCAGTAACAAAGGGTTTAAGACAGGACTGCTGCATAGCTCCGTCCCTCTTGAAAATTGCGAGAGGGCATTCCCATAAGAAATTATACTTTATACAATGCATTTTGCAGACTTTGCAGCTTATATGTGCACAGTATAAGGAGCATGCCCATTGGAATGCCCACAAAATTGCATCAGGAGTACTCGAAGTACACAGAACATACAAAAGTATAGTAGAAACAATAGTTGTCTATGAAGAAGACCGAAACTTTATGGATAAAGTGAATAGAGACCGGGATGAGTAGCAGAGACCTCCAAGAAGTGGACTATAAGGATAGAGTGTGATGGAGGCTGGGATTCGGAAGACGCCCTAAGATGTAGAAAATCCACAGTTAAAAAAAACTGCAAACCGTAAAAAATACAAATGTATAAAAATATACCCTTCTTTGCAAATTCTTTTAGCCCCATTGAGAAAAATCTATTGAATTATTTGAAGTGGATGGTTGTCGATGGGATACCTGGTATATTTCAAAATACTTTGGCGGTGATTTTCTTAAAAACCAAACTGAAATGTTCTAGTATATGAACCCAAGCTTAACTCTATACCAACAAGACGGACTCTTTTCATGTGGACCTCCACATAATGTTCATAAACATCATATTATCTAAAATGGAGTATTGCATGTTCCACAAAACTTTTCTTGTCATAACGGCGAAGAAATCTTGAAACTGATACTTGATGTTCCAAGTTTACATCACCATCAAGATAAGAACTTAGTTGTGTAATCGCCAAGAAAGCCAAATGTTTTGAATAATAATATTTAAAAAGAAAACTGATTTAATATAGTGTTCTAGCTTTTTCAAGGTGTTGCAACTTCCTAGAGCTAGTTAAAGGGTTATCATTTTTTTATTACATTTAATTCATATTCTACGATGGTTCTCGTTCCTTTTTAAATTTACCATTTAAATTACTTTTAACTTTGTTTCATTACGATGTAAACCTTTTAAGTTTTCTTAGAGGAATTTTAATTATTGATGTTTGACACATTTATAATACTGTCAGTGTCTCCAAATAAGATATTATTATGTTTTCTGGCTCATACCAATGGTGTTAAGGAGTGTACTTACATCTTCTTTTGGTAATTACATCGGTAGGTCATTAGCATGTAGCATTAATGAACTCAATAAGTAACCCCCCCCCCCTTAAATAAAACTGCCACGCTATTTTAGAGCTAGTTGATGGCTTATTATTATACATCTTGGTCTTTACTATAACACCTGTTAATTGAAGGCAGCAATAATTGTCATAAACTTAATATTTATACGAAGAAAAAGCTTAAACATGATTTACTTAAATTTTTATTTACAAGAAGCAACCTCTTTCCAATATTTACACATCTCTTTACACATAAAGGATATTTTTGCGAGGTACAGGGTACAGGT
The DNA here is from genome assembly GCA_963971165.1 of Philopedon plagiatum. Lineage (NCBI taxonomy): Eukaryota > Metazoa > Arthropoda > Insecta > Coleoptera > Curculionidae > Philopedon > Philopedon plagiatum. The sequence goes on from OZ020193.1 coordinate 101,851,458, forward strand.
CATGCTGCATATTTGCGTGACATGCGTCACTGGGGATGGGATCTCGCAAAAATATATTATTAATACGTACATACATATTAAAGTCTAATATTATAAGTCAAACAGTACAAACACATGTGAATAATATATGGTATGTATACGTAGAAGACTAACTTATAACGGTAACATGACTACTTTAATCTTGTTTAATCTATAATTATAATTTATCACAAACAATGTTCTAAATATATTCTGAAATAAATACTTTCTTAAAGTCAGGTACACTGCTACCCACATATTTCACTCCGCTATTGTTATTTCTGAAATCTTCAATATAAAGTGCAGCCTTGTCAGTATTTGGTAAGTACTCAACTGACTTTATTTTCTTATTTTTCATATTAAGTTCGTTTTCGTTATCCTCAAACTGAATTAATTCAGAAACCTTTGAGTTACTTCTACTGAGCCCTTTCTTCCCTCGTTTTCGTCTTCTTTTATCTTCCAAGGTGGTGTAGGAATTGGATCTGTGTAAAATAAGGACCTTACTGATATTTTCATCCTTATGGTTAGAATTTACCTCTTTAGGAATTGTTGTTTCTTCAACGTAAGCTTGAAAGTTCTCCAAAGACCTTCTCGAATTTGTTCTTGTAATTTTTGTTGTCGTTATATGTTTAGGTTTTTCATTTCTGTTGGCAGATTGAACATTCGTGATTGGTTTGACGTCTATAGCATTAAACTGTGGAAGATTTGCTGGTTCGTAGAAGAAACCATTTGACCCTTTCCTAGTCCGATTATTTTTATTATTAAGAGTTTCTTGAGTCTGATAGAACTCAAAATCACAATTTGCCTCAGTGGTAATAGAATTGCTGGAACTCATTGAATCGTAGTCCTTAGCCATATGATGATCATTAGTTTCATTAAAACAATATTCTTCTTCATCTGATGAGTACTGGTGATTGTTGTGGCAATTGTTCAAGGGGTGCTGATGAGCATGGTTTTGCGACGGTGGTAATTGCTTTTGAAGGCTCGGAACTATTTGTTTGGTGGTTTCAAATTGGAGATCCGTAAGGGATTCTTCACTACGGCTTAAACGCATCTTATTTAACCTAAAAAGACAAAAAATCAGTAAATAAGTTTTTTATTCATTTAATGTATAGTAGTACCACACTGTGTTACTGGTACACTACAATTTATTTTCTTTCTGTATAGAAATGTAATAACTAAAGCCTTGCAAAAGTAGGTAATTCCAGGGCTGGAAATACAAAGCGACGGACGACGTCGACGACAGGCCGGCAGGCGGCAGAGCAGCTATTGTCAGTTTCGCAGTAGCAAGCACTGGTATCACGGCGGTTGGTTATCGGATACATTCGCGTTTAGCATGTCCATTGAGACCTTGTCGCTCTTTGCCGTTTGGGTACAAAGTTTAAAGATTTTTATATCGACGACCTAAAGTACAATGGAAAGGAAATAAAATGTTCTGTTTGTGACACTTGCATCGTGGGTTGGAGTTCCTTTAGTTGCAGACAACATATTCAGAGTAAAAACGAAAATATGACGGCTGCTGGCGCCCGCGCCGACAGCGGAGTCACTTCCCAATTATACACTAAATAGCCTGAAATATATTTTTTAAATTAAAGAAAAAATGGGAACTTTTATGATATTTTGGAAAAATGTTCATGTTTCCACCGCTGTAACTCGTTACATATTAGTCCTAGAAAAACGATGTTAATACAATAAGGCATTTTGTCTTCTGTAAGTTTGTACATAGACATTTTTGTCGTTGGATCAACCCTTGGAGAATTATTTACAAAAAAAATTTAAGCACCTTTAATCCAAGACGGCGGGTTGCGCCTCTCTTCCCACAGGTCGAAAACTTGGATTTTTCACCAAGGTCCCGACCTAGGCCACATATATCAAAATCGTTTCTATCCCACCTTTTCTAAAGCAAGGGCCTTGTTCTGTACCTACTGACTGGCCCAACGAGATGCCTCGAAACTGTGTGTCCTACTTTATTACATTTAACCTGTTCACTACATGCTTTTCATCGAGTGGCAGAAACAATTCGAAGCAAGTATCCAAATGTTGACAAGCTAATTGCCAGGACCAAAAAGGTTTTTACAAAATCTCCAAAACGCATTGAAAAATTTCACCAGTTGTGCCCCGGAATTTGCGAAACCCCACAGCTCGTTTTAAGAAGATGGGGAACGTGGATAAATACTGCATTTTAAAACACTCAACATTTCCAAGCTGTTAAATCCGTAGTTTCGCAGTTCGACCCAAAAAGTGCCATCTGCATTAAAGAAAATCAACAGCACTTAACCCTACAATCGAAGCGGATTTGCGTACTATACCCGCAAATTATCATATAGATGCTATTGACAGCCTTCAACATAGTCATCTATCACTTCCTGACTCGTTTTACATAGTTGATACTGTAAATACAGCTCTACAAACTTTAAAAGATGGCCCTGGTGTTGAAGCTGCGAGCAAGTTTATATCTTTGTTACACAAAAATACGGATTTCGTACAACTACGTAATACTGGGCAGTGCGTAAGTGCGGACTATTGCGGTAGCAACTTGCAGTGTTTACGATACACAAACCTTACATCTTTGGATGTAGAGCGTTCATTTTCAAAATACAGTGCATTTTCTACTTCAAAGCGTACAAGCTTAAAAGAGTCTACTATTGAAGGTCTTTTAATGATGCAGGCGTTTACACAGACTTGAAACTAGATTACCTACACGCATTTGGTCTCGGGGTATATTGTGATATCCATACATTGGGTGAGTAAAATATTTGTCCATTACTTTAACCGAAGGCTTTTCATATTTCGCATTTTCACATTACACACTGGAGGCAAATAAATATCTGTATTTAATTTTTAAATCAGATCCTAATTTTATTTCCACCTTGGGTAGAGACGTCTCTGGAATAACCTATGTTTGCAATGCTTTAGTAATGATGGTATCAAAGGAGTTTTGTTTTTCAAGTAGATAGAAAATTATTATTTTTAAAAACTTTACGGCTACCGCGGCTGCACCAACGACGCTCGTGCCGCCATTAACGCCTTGTGGCGCCCCGACGCCTCTGACTGACTCTGTTACTTTTTGTGGCATTCATAAAAAGTCTTGTAGACATCTTTTAGGCGTGCAAATCGGATAGTGAATTTAGATATCTTATAGACATCTTTGCGTGCTGTTTGGGAATATATACCTACCTAACCAAATTCCTCGAATTCTTAATCATATGATTGTTCAAATTAGCCTTCAAATTAAAACTTGGACTTGAAATATTCATTTCTGAACGATGATAGAAGACATTGTCTCCCATATTTGATTCTCTCACTTCCCCAACATTGTAATATAAATGGTTCACACTCTCTTGGCTCTGGCTAAGCCTTTTATTTGCAACATAAGGAAAATTTTTCTGTCTGTTGCTTCCCATCAACATCTGGTTTCGTTTCATTGAATTTTGTGTATTTTGTAACCTTCTGTTTCCTACAAACAGACAGTTTTGGTGGTTCGCCACTCTTTGAAGGGTGTTGTTTGCCGTTCTTCTTTCTCCATTGGCCGAAAAAACATTATTCTGAGACGCCTGCAAGAAACTAAGCTTCCTGTGGACGTAGTGAGGACTCAGATGATGCAAGTCTGAGTGACTTGGGCATTGATCTACTTTACAGTTGGCGCAGGTGGAATATTTCTGAGGCGGAGTGGATTCAAAGTCACGTCTACTTAACTGGGAGGAGTGTAGAGCGAGGTTGGATGACTGAAGATCTTGTTGCTTGATTGTACCTGTAAAAATAAAGCTTTTTAGAATTTTTCTTTTAGTACAAGAATTACTTTTATTGCAAGTTATAATATACGAGTACCTATATCACGTTTCACTAATGCATAATGGCTAGGTCTCAAAAAGATTTATTTGGAGTCACAGGTCGATTAAATTTTAAAGAAACTAAAGAAAAAAAAGGTTTTAGGCCCAGTAACTAACAGTGAGGCTGTACTAGGCTCTACTTTAGTTCTCAAGTAAAATTTTAAAAATTCTGACGTTGTAGCATGAGTAAAATATACCTGTTCTAAATTCTTTATGTCTTCTGTAATTATGTATTACTGGCAAACGTCCATCGATACTGGTATAAAGGGATCCATTGGTGATGGGAAATCTATGTTCCACTTGCTGCAAAGTTTTGGATCGGTCATGTTGACTGATATCTAAGCTCTGAGGCTGACTGGACAGGCCAAAAGGACGAAACTTGCCATCTAAACCAACTTAAAAGAATTATACGTTACTCATCTTCGAAAATTAGTAAAATTTCTTACAACAATAGAAAAATGAAATATTATTCTTTAGCCATATTCAAGGTTTAAATAACTCAACAACCCCCAAACTACAGGCATCGCTCCCAAACCCAAATAGTTGGAGAAGTGTATTTGCATTGTTTCTAATTTTTATATTTTTATAAAATTCTAACCTAAACATTTTCATTGATAGTTTATGGAGTTGCCAAGACTAGGTAGCCTTCTGTCTTTTCTGTTACTAACTGCTCTTACCTTGTGGTAATTTTTCATTAGCATCTTTCGTAGAACATCTGTAGACATTCGTTACCCAATTACAGAATCTGGAATCAACTATTCCCAATCCTATGGGAATAAGTAAATCCTGAACTAGTCCTAACCAAAGCGCAATTCCTGCCACTGGCCAGGGATTTATTATTCTGGGGTGGATACATAAAACCTGTAACAAAAAACATATTTATTAAATAATTATATAGGCACTACAACATTTTTTTTTTAAAGTGATGAGAAAAAAACATTCTGTAAGGTAACGTATTTTAATTTACCTCTGTGGCCCCTTTAAATCTATTTTTCTTATAATATCTAACAATAGGGCGGGTGGTTAACCAATTCAAAACTAATTTCATCAATTTTTTGTAGTGCCATCATGAAAATTAATTAATTATGGCTTGTAAATAACAAAAATAATCAATTACTGTTGAAAAATATTCAAGTTTCAGTGTACCACACACTTAATGGTTTTAGGTTTTGAGTATTTTTCGACAATTATCAACAAATTTTAGGTTTATACAGCAAGCAGCAAGTTGGACATCTTTTAATTCCATTAAAGTATTGAAATGCATTTTATAATTATTAGAATGAATAATAACCAACCAATTACTATTAACAATACATAATAAATAAATGACCAAAAGACATGGATTCATGGATAGTAGGTACTTATCACTAGTATTACCTAATACATTTGTAAAATTCCTGAGGTACCGTTTTAAAAATGTTTTTGAGGGTTAGGGCAACTCTAGGTATTTTTAATCCTTACTATTCATCTGGAAAACAAAAATATTGTTCAATAGTAATTAATTGATTATTTTTCTTATTTACAAGCCATAATTAAAATAAAAAATTAAAAAGATTGAGTACCTATGTTTCATTATTTTTTTTTTTGCTCTTTTCTTTGTAAATTTGTAAAAGAACTTAGAAACAAATTAATAGTATAAAACTTAGTTATCTTATTCTCACACTAAACTTTTGATTTATCAAATTAGACCGGTCTAGGGGTAGAGAATCTGGGTCATACTTATTATGTATCATAATAGACTGTTGTATCATTATGTCCTGGATTGACGTTCGTTGTCAGGAAGACAACGTATATCAAATTCACGACATAATACGTTATAAGTATACTTAATTTTAGTAAAAAAATATTACAATAATAATCAAAATCCTAATAGGATAAACTACATATTTACAAGAAAGCATTAAAAAAAAGTGTAATGACAACCTGCCTCCTGTGAGGATTGAACTCACGACCCCTGGTTTACAAGACCAGTGCTCTGCCACTGAGCTAAAGAGGCTTCTAGAATTTCAAATCCACCGCCACGCTGTGCTTATTTGGGACCGCGTACGTCGCTTCCTCGCGTCGCGAAGGTGTTGAAAATTTTTCTAGTCGTGTAGTGCTGGTTGCCAATGTTAGATGACTATGCCAGTGTTTTAAACAAGGGACCAACTAACAGGCAATCATGGAAAATTCGAAACTGATTTTTAATTTTAAAAGATTATTTAAAAAAACAAGAAGATCCGTTTCCGAATAAGCATAGGTACTTTCGATAAACCTGTTTTTCGACAAAATTTACTTCATTTAACATCGGAAGAATGTTTTTTGAAAAAAGAACAGTTCGAGCGACAGGACCAATTGTTTGATTACCTAATATAAAAGTGGGAATATCCCAGCATTTTTTATTTATGCCGTCTGCTCATTTGGAGGAAGGAATATACTAATTTTTACAAGCACTTTTCAAAAATACATTTTTTCAAAATTAAAGTTTTTCGAAAAACACTTTTGGAATATTAATTTTTTCAAGCGACGACTTTTGGAAAAAGTAATTCATGAGAAAGTAACGTACCAAACCCAAGAAAACCTGATCAAACTCAAAAACGGTTCGTTTAGGTTTGTTCAGGATCGTTTTTTGTCTATTTTATTTAATATCTTAAAAGCTATAAGTCTGCCCAAGATGTTTGCAACCGGCAAAAGAATTCAAAAAATGCAAGGGAAGGCTTAAACAACGTTGCCAATTGTTTTTAAACCAGTTTTAAAAAACTGTTTAATTCTTCGTTAATATGATTTAAACTTTTCTTACCACATCGGGTTTACAAACTAATTTGCAACGTTGCTTAAGCATTCTTTAAATTCTTTTGCCGGTTGCAGATATTTTGAGCAGGCAATAGTAGGATTCATAGCCTAATACTGTTTTTAAAAAAATACCTATTTGGTTATTTGTTTCCTTTAGCAGGAAATGTTTTTAGCAAGCAGCTTGGGTTTGACAATAATAGCATGTTCAAAAATGACGAAAAAAGCTGGCATTTTCTATATCGTATTATACATCTGGTATTCATATTTTTATGATATATTTTTTATATTATAGCCGTTACATAGACGGCAAATGTTTGTTTTTGTTCATATTATTTTGTAATACATTTACATACAATATTTATTTTTATGAAATTCGCTAATAAAATCCTTTTTGTACAAGGCTCTAGGGTTTTTTTTCTGATAGAACTTCATCCACTGAACGTTAAATCATTTTGTTATGTTACCTAAATAACATTTCCGTCATACTATGTTTTCACAATTTAGAAATTCTTGTTTACTTCTTTTTAGTTCAAATTTTGTCTTACAACGTTGATATTAAGTATATTAATTTGTTAGACTGTTTCAGTATGACGTATGTACTTATAAAAAAGAAGATTTTATCCAAGTGATTTTGTTTCTGTAGTAGGTATTCAAGTCCTATTGAAATTGGCGACATCGACTTTAATACAATTATTATTAAAAGTTTGAAAGGGGGCCAATGTTTTTGTAAGAAAAACCATACTATTGTTGCTTGTTTAAATATCAACAGGTCAGCGACATGTATTTTGAAGCTGTTAATTAGATCTTGTGCAAAATATACATTCTAACAAATGTCAATATTTAATAAAACCAATTATTTATGAAAACTAATATTTCCATGTAATTTGTATTAAGTCTAACTGGTGGTAAAAATAATAACAGTGATTGTAACAAGCTGGTACAAAATATCGATTGATTGTGTTCCTGTCTATATTTTATAGGGAGTTATAGGAAATATACATCGCATTATAAAACGTATATAGTGCATTTTTTAATGTGGACTATAGGGTTTTACATGTTAACTTTTTAACACCATGTTAGGTCCTGTTTTATTACAAGTACAGAGATAAAACTTGACATAGGTGTCTTTCAGTCTTAAGATTATGTTTATTTGCCAATTAGGCCAAAAAAGTTTCAAAACATTCCTAAAAAATCGATGTGTGAGGACTCCTCATAAAGTGTACATTTTTCCTACGCATCATCATCATCAAGCCGTTCAATTCTGTCGGATTTCGGATTATGGCTGACGCCTATAGCGTTTTCTTTTATCCATTTTCTGAGGTGGATTACTCCTTTTATACATTGTTCTTTTACAAATTGTGCATGGGTCCTGGCTAATTTCGTCATTTTCTTCCACTCTTTTCTATCTTTATATTTTCTCCTCCAGTAGGTTACTTCTAGTCGCTTTAAATTATCCTCTATATTCTATATCATTTCGCCGACTCCTCCTAGGTCTCACTTTTCTTCTGGGCCAAAGCGGGATCAATTCTGTTATTCTCCTAACGTTGTCTGTTGGTTATCATTATATGTCCTGCCCAGTTTAGTCTTTAAGTTTTCTTTGTTTTCGATGTTTTCTCCTCCTAGCATTTCTTCTATTTCCCTATTCGTCTTTAGCCTTCTTTCTCCTTCTCCCGTCACATTTGGTTCTGATATTATTCTCATTCTCTTGCTTTCGATAATTTTTGGATCTTCTTTTTCTTTTTTGTTTATTACAGTTGTCTCCATTGCATATGCTATAACTGGTCTTATTAGGGATTTATAAATGTTTATCTTTGTTTGTTTGCTTATACTTTTACTTCTCAGTAATTTTTTGTTCCTTCCCACCCTTTCTTTTATCCGGTCTTTAGATGTCTGTCCAATTGTTACCCCTAAGTAGTTGAACGTATGTACGTATGGATCAATTCAGATTTGCTTATTTGTGTTTTTAAATACTTTTATCGTCCCTAAACTCTTTTCCCATTCTCATGTATTTCCTGAATTATGTAAAATCCAAATTTTCTTGCTTCCACTTCTAGTTTATCTATCGCTTTGATGAGATCATTCTGTGAATTTGATATTATTGCAACGTCGGCGTCGCGTCGGCTGCGTAAGCTACTACTTGTGTGTTGTTTATTATGATATTTTTGTTGTTTAAATTTCCTCTTCTCATTATACCTTCAAGTACTATGTTAAAAATAATGTTTGGGAGATCGGGTCGCCTTACTCCCCTGTTTGTTTATATTTTTTCTGTTATTACACCCTGAAATCTCACTTTTGCTTCCGTGTTCTGTAGTATGGATCTAACATCGTCCTTCATTTCTTTGGTACTTGTAATGGTTCTTCTAAAATCAATAGAAATCACGCGATGTTCTCTGTTGTACCTCCATGCTTTTTCATATAGTATATAATCTAAAGTATGTATGTATTGCATCTATTGTTGATTTGCCAGGTTTGAAGCCGTTCTGGTAATTCCTCAATATTTTTTCTGCGTAAATTTTTAGTTTTTTGTTCTCGATTTGCTACGATTTTGTTTGTATATTACATTTAACAACGTTATGGCTCTGTAATTTTTACAAGTTTCTTTGTCTGCTTTTTTTGTGAATAGGTGTAATGAGTCCGATGTTCCATTCCTCAGGGATTCTGCTTTCTCTCCAAATTTGCTCTATTAAAGTGGATTTGTTTTAACTTGTGCCTCTATTTTGTTCTCCCCTGGAGCTTTACCATTTCTTGGTCTTTCTTCTCTTCTTGTACTTCCGTCTTCATTGGGCGTTCTGTTTCTTCTTCCTCCTCCTCCTCCTCCTTAGCCTCAGCCTCTCGGATTCCCGTCTCCTCTCCTTCCGTGTTTATTCTTTCCTCTGTGTCATTTAGCATCTTTCGGTAGTTTTCTTTCCTACGCATAATTTGCAATAATTTTAAAATTATTGGTTTTAGAAGCTCTTCGTCTGACGAAACACGCTTTATTTTCCTAACCCGTTTTCGAAATACCAAAGCTATAAAATAAGGTGTTGGGAAATTTATGTTTATGTTCGAAACACCATTGATTTATCGAGAAGTATAAAGGCTAAAAACAAAAAGGAAATAAATTGTTATGTAGAAAGCGTGTTTTTAGGTCTTGTTTATTTTGGTATTGTACATGTTTAATGGTTGTTGTATGAGAAGTGCGAAATGTACGATACGCTAATGAACGTATTAAAATATTTTAACGTGAGAAATGTATTCGCAAATAGTTTATTGTAACTTTTTATTTATAGTCTGGGAGCTGGTGACAAATATCTTGGGCAATTTAATAACCATCTCTGTATAACATTTAATTTATAAATTATAATATAAATTTGGAATTTTTATGCCACGGATAGTAAGAATGGTGGTCTGCCAGGGTACGCGAGGAACAGGGCTCGCCGGGAGTGGCTTAAACATAAAAAAATAACGGCCAGATTTTCTAATGCTACTGGTCTAATTTGTCGATCAAAAAGAGATATGCGGTGTGGCGTGGTAAATGTCTTAGAATCTGGATGCAGCGGGGCTTATTCTATAAATATAATCAGATTTTACACCGTGTGTTATTAACCAGATGCATGTTGTTAATCCACTTTTGCAAGCTTACATGAATGATTTGTTAATTTTCTGGGTTTTGTTTCGCGATCGGTCTTATTAGAGTGTAGAGAAATGGGATTGCATCTGCAAGCAAAGATGAGTTGTATTTATGAGAAATGACACAATTACTAGTGCTTTCTTTAGTATATAGTCGTAAAAAACAAATTAAACGACCTAACGGTCAATAATTTCATGGTTATATTTTTATATCCTATGTTATCATGACGGTTATAATTGGTTACTTTATTTAGGCGTGTTTCGTATTATGAACTAATTTTAGTATTGCAACAATTAACCAATTTAAATTGGCTACAATGCGCCTATTATTGCATGACTTTTTCTTTAACATAACTAGAGCAAGCGGTATGATAAATTCTATGTTGTTGGTACTAAATAAATCATGTGTATTATGTTATGTTGTTTAGCTTTCACCCACATTGAACATTACGAGGTGATAATGGATATTTGTCCAAAATAGTCTGCTGTACCTCTACTCCATTGTCTTTAAAGACCGGTTCCCAGAATAACAATACATCAATATTATGTGAGCGTAAATGGAACAGAATTCTGGGAACAAAATAATTAATTCTGAAAATTTTACGAAAACGGCCGCTATTAAAAATATGCACCATAAGTGACATTTTTCTTTGCCTTCTAACACCAGATTATTTTTTGATTTGTTTAAATCATTTTAAACAGTCAACTCTGAAAATAAAACAATAAACCTATTTTACCAGAAAATCAAGAAAATAAAGCTTGTCCAGGGCATTCTACGTAGTTCTTATGGGGCTATCCTAGTTTCGAAATGGCGTCTAGTCTTCGTTGCGTTAAACATTATAATTGGTTGACAAATGACAGTTAATCCATTGTTTATCTGAAGAGGCTACCCGAAAACGATGCATGTGCAACATACACTCATTTTCAAAAGTCTTGCACCACTTTGTAATTCCATCTAGAAGTAACTGCATTTTAATGTTAACAATATATCCTTACTATTAGATATTTGATTATTTTAACAGCTAAATCAACAACATAATAACTTTAATGGATATGGTATTTGCAATACCAAGCATAGCAATACATAATGCAACAGAAACCGACCTGGGACAACTCACCTTTCTTTAAAACGGAATGGCGCGGCGCTCTGATACTCGCATTGTCAAGATGACCGATTAACTTCAACATGCTTGAGTTTTTAAAATAGAAGGGGTAAGGAACTAGGGCTGGGTACGAAATTTGATGATCTTACGTACACATATTCCTTTAAGAAATGCTTTCCTCACCGCTTTCTCATTACAATATATCTACGCTAGTTTTGTTTGTTTGTTCTATTTTGCTCTTCACTTTAATTCTTACTTATGTTGTTCTTTACCCAGCGTAACTTCTCCACTTCCTCAAGTATAACTCCTTTCTTTCTCGTTCTGTTGACTATTTTCAGATATTTTTTCAATACTTTACTTTACTTTTATTAAATTTTCATCTATAGGTCACAAATTATTTCCTGCAACTTATTTAGGATTGTTTTTTATTTCGGTTTTTTCAATCGTTTGGGGTTTTCTATTTTAAACTTTAAAATCTACACAAATATAATTAAGTCTTCAAAAAAATCATTTCGGGCGTGCACTTCTCAGATATTCAACCATCACATTCACAAGAATAGCCCTGCATGTAAGACATGCACCGCAAGCAACGTCCAACAGTCATCGTACCGAGAAATGCATCATGGCGTAGGTATTAAAGATACATTAATGCATCGCTTGTCCTGAAATCTATCTTTCTTTGCTGTAGCATATTCCGAAAGGTTGTGTCGATAAAGAAAGTTGAGGATGTTTTGCATATAAGCAAGAAAGAAAATACATTAAATTTTATTTAAATCTTTCGTTTTGCTCTTGTAAGGCCTTTCAAGCTCTGTATGTTTGCTTCATACATTGTGTGTGTGTAGGACAAAGACCAACAGCTATATTTCCGTCTCGGCGCGTCACCGTAATGCCTTGCAATATACCTTTATAAATTTTATTCTCTGTATCAGTAAGATAATCTAAGTATTTAAGCAATCTTTTACGATCTTGGCTACACCATCAACTTAACGGTATATGTTGCAACCACAATAATAATACCTTATAAGTACACAAACACGTGATAGATGGGACTCATGAAACATTAAACCAAAGAACGTTAGATGTACTCGCTGATTTTAAAGATTACGCATTAAAAAGGCTTCGTTCATAGGCGTAGTTAGGCAGTCAAGTTCAGGGGTGCTTAAGCCCTAGACCCTATTCAGTATACGGCCAAATTTCGGGGTGCTAATTAGAGTTTTGGGTGTGCTAAGCACCCCAAGCCCCCCCTTAACTACGCCTATAGCTTCGTTATTAGAGAAAAGAGGCATAATACCTTAACGCTAACGCTATTCTTCTAAGGCTGTAGGGCTGCATTTTATTTTAGTTAATTACTCTGCAATAACAAAAATCATAAAGCAAGCCCTTTATGAATAAAATCTGATCGGAAAGAGAAAGAATTTCTATAACAGGAAAGGTATTGCTATAACAATTACTGTCTGTTCAAGTGGAAGTGATCTTAATTCGTTCTTAAATGCTTCTATAGAAAATCTCCTAGTACCTTTAATTTGAAGGCGTGTCTTGATCTACTGAAAGTAGCACATCTGCCAAAGTCGATCTTCTCCGCAACAAAATAAGTGAATTTATTTCGGTGTGTTGGTATTTTAAACATGTTCGCATCATATGGTCGGCAATTTCAAAACACTTTCTTCTGTTCGACACATATTGAAAGTCGATGTGGGACAGTAATAAATCAATATCAATAAAAACAATGAACCGCGTAATTGTCAGCAATAACTATTGTACAGAGTGGTTCATAAATATTGTTACATAAAGTAACAGTCTATTCACGACATCGAAATATGTATTACGATTTGGTTAAACTTACCCTAATTTTAAAGTTTATGGACCGTCCTCTATAGAATATAAAAGTATCGATAGAATTTTTTTTAAAACTATTTAAAAGACAAGAAGCTTCTATTGGATTTAGGAAAAATTTTCGACATTTTTTTAAAAATAGTTTTTGCTCCTACATTTCGTAGTACATTTTCTTGAAAACACAATTTTGGTAAAATTCACTTTTAGAAAAACTTTATGAAAGAACCTAAGCACACCCGCAGAGATTCGCGCTTGTTGGGGGTTTTTCAGGTTTGCTTAGGTTTGTTATGGTCATTTGGGTTGACTATCTCATTTTCGGGGTTAATGAGGGCATAAAATCTAATGTTGTCCTGCAAATGTTAAAAAAAAATTACCGGGGGGGGGGGGGGGTTGCGGAATAAAAAGGAGAGACTGGGAAATTGTCCAGAAATGTCATTTTCGGGGTTATTGAGTTCAGAAAATGTTAAAACAAAATTAACGGAAGGGATAAACAGGAGTGACTAGGAATTTATTCAAAAATATTAACATGCCAATTTCGTGGCTAGCAAGGTCAGAATATTAAATCTTTTCTAACAAATGTTTAAAAAAGAGTTGCGGGGTGGGGGGGTATAGCGAGGATAAAAGGAGCGGCTGAGAATTTCTCCGAAAATGTTAACTAATATATCATTTTCGGGGTTATTGAGATCAGAAAATCTACTTTTGTCTAACAGATTAAAAAGAAATAGCAGGAGGGGGAAAGTGATAAAAAGGAGTGGCTAGGAATTCTTCAAAAATGTTAATAATATGTCAATTTCGGAGCTAGCGAGGTCAGAATATCACGTATTTTCTAACAAATGTTAAAAGAAAGGTTACGGGGGGGGGGGGGGGATAGAGAGAACAAAAGGAGTGGCTACCAATTTCTCCAAAAATGTAAACTAATGGCTCATTTTCAGGGCTATTGAGGTCAGAAAGGCAAAATTTATGTAACGGATGTAAAAAAAATACGGCGAGGGAGGGGGCGAAAAGAGCGAGTGGAAAATTCTTTAAAAATGTTAACTATGTCTTTTTCGTGGTTACTGAGGTGTGAAAATCCAATATTACATGGACATTACAAATTTAAGGGGGGGAGATAAGATGAAGTGGGGTTTCCGGTGGCCGAGTTGGTACGGCGCCAGCTTTGCAACCGAGAGGTTGCGGGTTCGAATCCCGCTTCGACCATGGATATTTTGTGATTGTTAATTGTCGGACGATGGTAGAGGAATTCTTCGTCGATCGAGGTTGTACCACCCCAAACATCCTCTTAAAGGGATTGTGAAATCCCTACGGATGTTTCCAACTCTGGATGTGTGAGTTGGATTTCCCCAGTACACCCACGTACATAGTAGTTAGACTTCGGTCCTCGTGGACTGTCAGAAGATAAAAAAAAATTAAAAAGATAAAATATAGGTATGTACCCATGGTCTTTTTTTTAACAATTTGCCCTTTTTGTAGACCTTGCATTTTCTTTTAACGTACACTTCTTTTTTTAACAAACTTTTTTTTCTTTCTTTTAAATACGAATTGTCATTAAATAATTCAAGTGGTTACGAAAATTATCATTGGCTCGTGCACTAAAGATTATTTAGAAGTTAATTATAATGTACTGACCAGATGTTTAGGATATATTAGAACTGAGATCTCTCGCATGCAATTTGGGTACAATAAATAAATACATAAAAAAATTAAAAAACATTTCTCATTGCTATAAAGTTTTATGCAAGCACACTCAAATTACGTCACTATTGGACGGAATACTATTTTGAGTCTCTGAACTTCCTGCTGAACGGGGTTCTGTATCAGGAAAAAAAATTCAGAAGTTCAGCCTTGTCAGCTAGGCAGGCAGCTGATTTTTAAACGCTTGCAGAGTTCCAAAATCGACTTGTTTACTGGCCAAGAAGTTCATGGTCATTTTGAACAACTTTTAAAGTAATAAGAGAAATAAAGGTATTAAAATTTTTTCCACGATTTTTAATTTTTAAAGGCTTGCTGTTTAAAAACGAATTAAGATACGGACCTTAGGTTTGCGGTAAAATGTTTCTCTTTCAAATGAGGTGCCACACGGCACAGCGTTGCATTAAAAAAATTTTGACCTCAACTCCCTACTTTCCCTTTTTTATGTAATTTAACTTTTTCAATTCCCTTAAGGGAATTGAAAAAGTTAAATTACATAAAAAAGCAGATTTATTAACCAGTAAAATGCACCTAAAATTTGGTGTCTCTATCTTTACTAATAGCAAAGATATTTGCTCATACTAAGACTTTTCCAACACCCTGTATAAACGACACATACAATGTATGTAAAAACTAGCAAAAAGAAACTTATTAAACGAACACGTAGATGAAACTATGGAACAATTACTTTCCTCAAGTTCTGTGCCAATGGAAGACATTGACCTGCCAAAGGCTAACTTTTCTGAAAAGAGATACTCCCACTCATAAACTGTAAAAACTTGTCTACCGAACTATACTTCAGTTTACGAAAAGCTTGAATCTCTCACAACAAAATTAACAAAGGGCATATGCACAACAGATCTTTTAAGCTTGAAGCTCCGAATCACTATAAAAGCTAATGGACTTTGACCACAATAAAACGATGGATAAATATTAAAATAAAACACAATCTCTTCTAATTATAAGCTATTGAGGTTCGGGTAGAGTTTGCCTTTGGCTTCCGTTGCGTTAACATCTCTCGGTCGACTACATAGTTAGATTTCGGGTTAGATCGCCTAGAAGCGGTGAGTAGAGTGTTTTGTGACGGAATACGAAGGGAAGCTCCACGGCCTGTTGAGGGGAGTCTTTACCAAATCCAAGGGGGGTGAGCGATGAGGTCTAAAATCCCTGTTCGTGCTGCGTTTTTTCATCCACACAAGGTGGACATGTGACGGCCATGTCTTGTTGTGGGAGGAGCGTAGGGCGGAAGTGTGGCTTAAAGAAAAGGTCATGCGCAATAGACTCTACCAGAGGCGGGAAACTCCATAACCTCAACTGTGCCAAACCGAAAACATTGACGTTTTGTCATTTTTTATCATTGTTATTGTTTGTATTCGGAATCTCCGAGGGTACATACCCGACAAATCGGAGATTCTAAGGGAATTACCACCCAGACTGGGTAACGTGTAAGCCATCCCTAAGGGTAGCTAGGGCTCTGGTTAAGCGCCGGACCGGGTGGAGAGCTGGCCAACCTGTCCCTTGGACGAGGGCCAATAACAGGTGAAGAAAGAAAGAAGAAGAAGGTTCGGGTATAAGCTTTTTACTAAGTATTTTTCTAGGTTACTTCTTACAGATAATAACATATTTAGCTTATGGGACTAGAGCAATATCCATTATTATTTTATCGTTTTATACCAGTTTTGTAAAATCCCGGGGCTATTTTTAAAGCCTTTAAAACGAAAGATTATTTACTTTGCTAGAGGTCGAAAATTTTATGACTAATTCTTCATTGGCCTTAATAAAATTTTACAGTCTTTTAACAATTATAACAATAGAAATGAATAGAATTTAAGTAGCAATAAATAATTGCGCAAAGGCGTAATTTAATTGTCAATTTTCTCCCAATGGCGTAATGCAATATCCGGCGAAAGAAATGATGGTGTGGCATTGCAAATTAACAAAAAAATAATTGCCATTAAAAAGCACTTACGCACGTTTTCGTAAGTTAGATGTTCAATTAATATTTTTTAAAGAAGCATGAGGCTTCATTGACACACAATACTCGTCGTCAAAAACACGAAGTGACGTAAGAAAAATCGGAAATTTGGAAAAAGTCGATTTCCATACATGAAAAGTGTTGCTCTATAACATCACACAGTTTTGTAACACAATTCCTGTTCGTTCTCAAGTTATACGAATATTTAACTTGTTTTTTCAAGCTAGCGTATCTCCCTTTTTTTAAAAATTTCGAAATATTTTAAATAAAAATAAACCGCATTTTACGTACTTTGATAGTTTGACATATATCTATATATAACCAAAAAAGGAATACTTAAATAGCTTATCATCAATACTAAATCGAAAATTGGAGAAACCTTTGAAACGCTCTCCTGTAAAATTGCAAAAACTGAGTTCCGTCACTTCGTGACACTGACGACGTACTGTGTGTCAATATTGGTACTTTGCACCAGGATTCACCAAAAAGGTTTTAATATTTAGTATTGGTTTTAATGGTCCTTACTGTCATATTTTCAAGTACCTAGTTCAAATGACTCGCGTGGATTCGCGAGAGCATGAAAAGGTAGAAGTATCGGTCATACCGTCTTGCTTGACGTTTATGACTTTTGAGTAGGTTATTGATTCGATGTCATTCTTAATGGCTCCGGGATTCGAAAGGTCCCTTTTTTAAAGGAAATTAAGATCTAATTTCATCCCTCCTGTTTTTTACAGATGATTCTTTGTTAGGGACTCTAAAGGGGAAACCCCAGCCTAATTATTTGACCGGCTTAGTTATTTATTTATTAGAGTGTTTGATCTTCGCATCGTGTTCCCTTGATCACGAGTTACAGTTCTTCAGAGACAGCCGTTTTTGGTTTTCGATACATTGAAGAAATCGTGGACATGTGTCACTCTTTAAGCCTTTTGTACTTAATAGACTAGTGTAGGAGTGTGCTCCGTAAAGAATATCTTTCTGTTTTGGAAACGACTCTAGGTGTTACAGAGTTCGAGTATTAAAATTCTTCACCTAGGATAAGTAGGTACTTAGTTTTACAATCGTCAAGAAAAGTCAAATGTTTTAAATCATAATTTTTATTAAAAAAACTGATTTGAGATCGTGGCCTAGCACTGTAAAGGCGTTGCAACATCCTAGAGCTAGCTGAAATATTATCATTTTCCTTTTCATTCAATAATTCGATTCATTTTCTACGATGCCCTATTTTGGCTGGCAAAACAATAAAATCGAATAAAAAATATGTCTTAGTGGTTTTATTAAGATTTTTAACTGTTTTTGTCAATTTTCTTAGTTTTAGCTTTTTGGCACTTAGAACCTTTAGAAGTTATGCTCTTTAATTTTTGCGTTACCTCCCCTGGGAAAAAAATAAACACGTTTAGGTATTTTATTTATTATTTTTCTAAACAAATTTCACATCATTTTGTCGAAAATTTTGAAATTTGAAGAGAAAAAAATGTGTTAGTAGAAAGTTATAGTCATTTGAATTTTTTTTTAATTTATATTTTAAGTTTAAACTTAAAGTTAACTTTCTACTAACACATTTTTTCTCTTCAAATTTAAAAATTTTCGACAAATCGACCCTTTTGCAATAAATTAATATAAAAATAGATGGCTCTGTTGCCTCAAGGTTTAATGACTGGACCATGTAACCCGTAAACAAGCACATTATTACTTGAACTTCTGCCAACATTGTCAAATTTAAACTTCCTGCCTAATACTAAATATTACATAATGTACTTGGACGAATTAAAGAGTTAAATGTCCTTAAATTTACAGATGCATTCATTGGATAATAGAGAAGTACTTAGATAATATAAAAGACACAAATAAGAAATTAAAATAGTATACTGAGCTTAGTACTGGCTTAGTAAGACGTTGGCGATTGATGGCATAACAAACATTAGCAACTGAAGATCAAAATAGAGAGACTAGCCAAACATGTCTTTGCAAGATGTTGCTTGTTAATGATGTTGAAGGGGGATAGGAAGGGGGGACGACGGAGTCGAAGAGTAAGAATTAGTGTGTCTCACAGAGTGGTAAACCAAATTTGGCAATAGGTTGGTTACTTTTATATCCAACAAAATAAGGGTAAAATTTGACAAGGAAGGGCGTGCACTCATCTTTCTTCTAAACTGGGAACCTAACATACGCACATTGTATTAAAAAAATAAAAGTATTTAGAGCAATATCGGATACTATTATTTTTGCAGAAAATAGCTGAAAGGCAATTTAATACAAACACTTCCGGCTACTTCTAACATTAACTATATTGGTAATTCTACCTGCACCTGTTGAAACCACATCCACTAGCCCATAATAATTTACTTAGTTTTATTTTTCGAACAGGTACTTCGATTCTAAACAATCACGATTAACCACAATAATAATACGGTAAATGTTATATTCGATGTAAAATAGTGCAATCGAAATTCGAAAGGAAACTAATAGCAAACAGGGTGATACAGAAAAATTATTTATTTATTGTACAGCAGATCCTACAGCATGAAATTAATTTCAGTCCCAGAAGTACGTTATTACAGTACGAGAGTCGGTAAAAGGTTGCTAGGTAATGAATCGGACTGTTCTGGCAAAATGATTTTTTTTATAAATAAATAAAATCCTGTACTGTCGCTATGCACTAAAACCAGATGAGCTAACTCGTAGTGTAACAAATAACTTACCGAAATAGTAACATAAATAACTGTTTAATTCCAGGTATCTATTTATTATCTAATTACATTACTGTCACTGTCATTGCATAATACAGAATTAAAAAAAAACATATAGAACAAAGAACCTAAAAATTATAAATTTAAACCAAATGAGAGACGTGTCCACCTTCTACTTTCAAACATGTTCTCATTCTTCTTTTTACAGCACCAAAAATATTGGTGAGCACTTGGGGGTTGTTAATCTCCTGAAATTTATTTGTAATTCTAGCCCGTAGGTCTTCCATCACAACGAGTTTTAATGTGTGGCCATAAAAAAAGTCGTACGGCGTGAGATCGCAGGAACGTGGTGGCCACCTAACTGGTATATTACGACTAATAATTCGGTCTTCGAAAATTTTTTATAAAAAATTTAAATTATTAAGGGTTACGTGAATTGGTGCGCCATTCTGCTGGAAGTAGCCTTGTCGCATCTGTTTATCGTCTCGTGCGTTTGCAAGATTTTCTAAAATTTCATTACGGTATCGCTCCGGTTTGAGAGTCGCTTCAAGAAAAATCGGTCCAGTTAACCTTCTTTGTGATATGGCCGCCCACACGCCAACTTTTTGTGAATGCAGAGGCTTCTCTATAAGGAAATGTGAATTTTCAGAACTCCGCATTCTCAATTTGTTGAGAATTTACATAACCAGAGAGGTAAAACCACGCCTCGGGAGTAAAAAAAGTTTCTTCAAATACGTTTATATTAATATGCAAATTACCCATAAATCACTCTGAAAATTGCATTTGCTGCGGCTTGTCGTTTGGTAACAATTCTTGGACTGAGCTTAGACGATAAGCGTGCATATTTCAGGATTGTATTGCAAATTCCGTAGGATACTTTTTCTTGCTGGCTTTAACGCCGAATAGGGGTTTGTGGGTGTTCATTAACAATTTGCCTCAATTCTTCTACTTTTTGTGCGGTGCAAACTTTGGGTCCCCCTGCCTTCCTTTTTATTCACAATGTTTCTCTAAATAAAGCCACAGATCTATTCAAAACTTGGCGAAACTCGTCGAAATCCATGACTATGTGTGGAAATTCTGTTCGAAAATCCTGAATGGCGTTCCGTGTTGAATAAACTCACTGGCCATCAACCCTTCTACCATTTCTAAAGTAACTTTCTATCATAAAAGCCTTTTATTTTGCCGTGATTACCATATTTAATTGTCTTAAAAATAAACGTTCAGATTCACTAAGAAGGTTTAAGATTTAGTACTGGTTTAAATTAAGGTCTTCTAGTTGATCAGTTATGTTTTGACAGGTTTTTGTCCGGTCATTGTTAATAAGTCGTCATTAAAAACTTATGAATTATTCTGATATTTCAGCGATTTGCTTGGTTTCCAAATGATTTTCATCTTGGGACGGGTTGCTAGAATGAATTTGGTTGTATTATTGTCGAAAGTACTTACTAAAATTGCCATTTTCTTTATAAATTTTCGAAAAACCTCAGAAACAAATTTATGATAAAACTTATTTGTCTTATTCTTTCACTTGTCAGTTTAAAACTTTTGATTGTCAAATTAGACCGGACTAGCGTTGTAGAATCTGGCCGAAAAACTTCAGAAGTTGACAGTTCTATTTTTCATTCACCTATACATTTTACGTACGTTGCCTTTTAAGAGTAATAATTTAAGACATGCGTGATTGATTTCACGGCATACTTTAGGACGCTTTTTTTGGTCTTACGTTATTTGCTTGGTTGATTAAAGATTATAAGTAGTCCGTTTACATGTTGGATGGCGTTGGTCCGCCCCTCGCATCATCCACCTGTCACGTGGAAATGGCGTTGGGCAATCCAACAAACATCATTCTCAGAAGTTGTTTTTTGGTGGGAGAACTGCACAGTCCTCTCAGGAGTTCCTGGGCTTTATTTTGAATAGGTTAAGGTATATCTTGTCGGTAAGCACGTAAGGACGGAGATGGAACATGTGTTGAAAAATATATAAGTGAGAATTTTTACAGTTTCGGCATTCTAAAGAGGAATTCTGTGACCCCTCAGAGGTCTTGCTTTTGTCAGTGGTGACAATATATTCTTATGAGTAAAGTGAGCTTAGGTCTGAAATGTCTTAGAGACCTATAGTTGGATTATAAGTAACTGGAATCTCTGATCGCTTTAAAGTGTAAATAATGGTATCTTTTGGTATCTATGGTCCTATACGAGCAAGACCACGGAACCAGCTAATATTATAATAAAATAAATGTTGCATTCCCTGTAAATAAAATAAGTAATTTAACAGTGTTGCAATGGAAAAGTATCTGTCTACAGGCTAGGGATTTGGCGAGGTTTCGTGAAATATCACAATTCTCTGACATTTAAACCAATGGCATATCAAGTAGGCTTCATTTCAAAATGGCTGACTCGAGATGCGTGAAAAACGATTCGGTTAATGATCGTGCATTGCAAAGAAACTTGAATAATGATTTAAGATAATTTATGCAAATACTGGTGCATTTTTTAAAAGTTTTGTAAAATACATCGATAGATTTTTTAGTAGATATAATGGGAACATGAAAGGATGAAGGTCACAGAATTTATAGTTTTAGTATGGTTTGGAAAGTGCAAATGTGTATATCAGGTTGATGATCTTTTAAGAACAGATATATACCTTAATAGGATTTGTTTATTGATATTGTGATCGGATATTGTGAACTTGTGGATTTTCTTTTGGATAAACTTATGTTTTTATACGGGGTATACATAAAATACAATGCTTAAAACATGCACCAAAAACCTTCGTTATCGTAGTTACCTACCTACATTATATTTTGTTTATTATGCCTAGACAACCAAATTAGTGCGCCCCACGTCTTTAAATTTAATAACCTATTTAAACCAAATGTTTTATAGCTGTACAAGTTAACAGAAAACACAGGTATGCATGTGTGTGGAGTAAAGGGAGACGCCGTCATTAATGTGAAGAACAAATAGGGTTGGTGCCAGGACTGGACCTTGGGGGACGATAGCATTGATAGGAAGTTAGATGAGTGCCTGTCAACCACGACAGATATGCGCCGATTAAAGAGGAAGCTACCGAACCTGGTACATACATAGTTTGATAGGAAGACCGTACGAAGGTAGCTTGTTGAGGAGTGCGGCATGCCATACTTGGTCAAAGGCCTTGAAAATATCAAGAGGAACAATCTGAGATTTGCCATAAAGTTCAAGAGACTTGTTCCAGATATGTGTGACAAAGCTAAAGAGATCAGCTGTGGATCTTTGCTGACGAAATCCGTACTGTCTGTCATGGATGATTTTGGGTTTCTAGATATTTTAGAATTTGCAAGTTGATCGCTTTCTCCATAACTTTGTTGACAACAGAGAGAAGAGAGATATGTCTATAATTGGATGGAAGGGACTTGGAACCTTTCTTCGGGACAGGCTAATGCAAAAAATAGATAAAGTATTGTCTCACTCTCCCGTGACTCCTTCGCGTCACAGCAGTCCCGAAGAAAAGTTCTTAAATAAATATAAGTAAGTCAAAATAAATGCTTTTTGCAAAAAACATGTTATTTTTTATTTTTACCCAAACTAATATTTTATGGCAAACATGTTAAGAAATGCTCACGGTGCATGCGGCACTGAACCTAAATACGTCACTGCATGAACTATATGAAACAAGAGGAGAAATCAAATCCTTCATCTTAAGTGTATTTGTATAATTACAATAACTTCCTTCTAACAGAATCAGGTTATTTTTACATTAAAAACCATGTTTTAATAGCAACATGCCATAAAAAATGAGTATTATTTTGTGATGTAATAAAGCTGAAATATATAGTTTTTGTTTGCGGAGAATGCTATGCAATTTTAAATAATTTGGGCGATCAAGCAAGTTATTAGAGCGATAAGAAACGGAGGATTCTAGCCGCTTTTTATTTAGTAATTTATATAGGCACGGAAAAGCGCTCTTCTGGTTTAAAAACACTTATGCCTATTAATCGCAAAATAATTTCAACCAGTAATTACAACTTAAAAACGAATTATATATAATTTCATTGACAATTAAAACAAAAATCTTACATTGCATTGCAATGCATTTCACTATCGGTAAGTACAAATTATGTCAAGCGAAACTAATTTTTTTGTTTTTTTTTTTATAATAATACTTGCTGCACTACCAGCTTTAGTTCCAGTTACCAATATCTAAACTAGAAAACAGAAAAAACGGCTAGATTTGCTATTCCTAAAACCGGTCTAGTTTAACAACTAAGGTGTTAAATTGACATCTGTAAGAATGCCCTGGCACCAACCCTATTTCTTCTTCACATTAATGACCTGCTATCTTGAACTACTAATCCCATCCACAGTAATGCTGACGAAAGTAATCTTTACTCCAACATTCATTTCTTCAGACAAGTGTCGAATAAAGAGCTGGATAATAGACGCAGATCTATACGGTTATTCCATTCCCAAAATCTTCAATTAATCCTAGACTGGGATGCCAAGAACCTTGTTCAGTTCAACGCCTTCAAAACTCAGTCTTGCTCCCTGTCGCGCAAGAAATCCGGAAACACTCTCTATGTTTCCCAAATAAGACCTAACCTAGAGTACTGTGCCCACATCTGGTGGCGGCATCACCTTCGAAACTTAACATCCTTGATTCTATCCAAAAGAAAGCCAGTCGACTCATCAATGACACAGTCCTCACAAGAAAACTCCCTTCTCCCCCTCATCGCCGCGCTGCTGGAGATTTATCCCTTTTCTACCGATACTTCCACGGATTTTGCTCTGAAGAACTGACTGCTATAATTCCCCCCTTGACCGTTCCTAGTAGAACCACAAGAGGCGCGTTACGTATGCGTCCCTTTACTGTCCAGCTTCAAAAGCCAATAACATCCCACTTCTCTCGCTCATTGATACCTAGAGTCTCCAGATTATGGAACAAATTGCCTGCAGATGTCTTCCCTTCCCCTCTCAACCTCCAATCCTTTAAATCCCGTATCACTAGATTACATTTCCCTTCTCTTCAGACGCCCAAGATATGCTAGTACTTAGGCTTGAAGTCTGTGTGCGCTGTCTGAGATAAAAAAAGAAGACAACAAAGTTTTGTGATTTCTTCGCAAACTTATAAAGAAAATGGCACTTTAAGTATCGTGAATGAAATAAAATGTGAAATTAAATCTAACCATATGAGTTACTGCCAAAAAAACCCAAAAATATATTAAATGTAAAATAAAAAATGTTTGAATGAAGAATAAAACAAAACCCAAAAACACTTCGGCAACTAACATCCACACTATTTTGTTTTTGAATATTGTTGTGAGTCAGTTAGGTATTTTCTATAAAAACCAATGACTTACCGGGATAGATACAAAAAAATGCAAATAATTTATAAAAGAAATCAAAATTTGATTTTATACTTTTCCTTCACAAAACTTCGCAGCAAAAATTCTACAGGCGATCGAATTTTTACAAGAGTTTTTGAAATCGTAATTCTTTATGGATATTTGTTTCCAGGTTTTTATAGAGCTTCCTTTAAGAAGACCTATAACGTCATTAAAGTATAACTTACTAGACAATATAAAGCTATAAGCAGGATCATTGACGAGTTAACATTCATTTTAATTTTTGTCGAAGACGAAGCTCGCCGTGAAAATAATGTATTTGATTCGCGTTACTCTTGAACAAGTTAAAGCTCTTTTTTCTATTCGTCGCAATTTTGGGGATCGATATGGTGAAAGCAGAGTTTTTCCTCATTCTTTCAGTTAATATCATTTAGATGTTAAGCGAGTTTCAGTTTTTTTAGTAGTTAAACTGCTCTAAATCAGTAAATCTTACAGGCAGATTCCCCAACTCTTTGATTATTTCAATGATAAATAATGTCTGTATGATTCTGGCGGATTCATATTTAAAAGATTTATTGTTTGGGTGTTACGCCACTCTACTGTTAAGGAAAATTAATATTTTTAAAAATAATAAAAGTCACTGCGTTTAAACAAAAAACAAATCCTGAAAAAATAAATGTTCTGTACACTGTCAGTGACTTTTAATTATAAAAAGTATGCCTGACCCTAATCTATCTCTAGTGTAGTATATATTCGGTCTTACATCTGAATTAAATAATTTTTCTGACGTTTCGAGACCTAAAGGTGGATTTATAAACTCAGTTGAGGTTCAGTTGAGGTTGAGGTTCGCAGTTCGTGCAGTTGAAGTTCGCAGTTGAGCTTTTTGGCCATTTATAAACTCAGTTCGCCGCTTTCATTTCATTGGTCCGGGGTAAAGTGACATTAATGACAACTGACATCATAAACAGATTTAATAAAAATAAAAAGCACACAATCCACAATCGCGATATTTGGAAAAAAATATGGAAACACACAGACAATCCAAACGGCCAAACAATTGTTTTGCAAAGAAAATAAAAGGGTTTGTTGTTTTGTTTACAAAATGATCCGCAGAAGTCGGGTGGCTTCGCCATTACGAATATTAATTCTGCGTTTTGATTGGTGGGAGCCCAACTGCACCAACTGCGAACATAAAATTTGGTTATCTCGAACTTTACGTCAGCGTAATGGAAACTTCTGAACTGAGCTGAACTTAGTTTATAAACGCAAGTACGCGTTTGCGTTTATTTATCTTGAACCTCAACTTCAACTGAACCTCAACTGAACCTCAACTGAACCTCAACTGAGTTTATAAATCCACAGTAATATCTAGTCTCGTTATCAAAGAATCTAATAAATTCAAACTAACTAAATTAAAAATGAACTAAGTAATTATAAAAAATAATTAAAAAAAAGGATACAAGAGTTTTCTGATAGAATTCATCGGACTTTTTCGAAAATATTTCTCTGATAAAGGTTTCGTCTTTTTCTGTCAGCATGAGGTTTGACATTAGTCAAAATGACAAGTCTTCAGGTAATGCAGGAAAAATAATGCAGGTAATGCAGGACTATGTACCGTAGGATAAAAAATATATAACTACCTATCTATTCAATAATAAAATTATTTTTACTAACTTCCTGTCTAAGTGTTGGTAGCCAAATTCTGTTTATATCTACAGAAAAATTAGAAAAACTTTTATCGTTATTAAGAATAATAGTAGCGCTTTCAATTAATTTACGCCTATTAGAGAAAGTTTCTCTAGATAAAATTTTAGAATTATTCCACTCTATCCTATGACCTGTTTCCCAAACGTGTTCACCTAATTTACTTTTAAAAAATTCGCGACGCCTTATTAAATCCTGATGTTCTTTATACGAACTGGCCTAGATAGAGTGGAATAATTCTAAAATTTTATCTAGAGAAACTTTCTCTAATAGGCGTAAATTAATTGAAAGTGCTACTATTATTCTTAATAACGATAAATGTTTTTCTAATTTTTCTGTAGATATAAACAGAATTTGGCTACCAATACTTAGACAGGAAGTTAGTAAAAATAATTTTGATATATATTTTTTTGTCCTACGGTACATAGTCATGTTTCCTGCATTACCTGATGACTTGTCATTTTGACTAATGTCAAACCTCATGCTGACAGAAAAGCACGAAACCATTATCAGAGAAATATTTTCGAAAACATCCGAAGAATTCTATCAGAAAACTCTTGTATCCTTTTTTTTTTAATTATTTTTTATAATTACTTAGTTCATTTTTAATTTAGTTAGTTTGAATTTATTAGATTCTTTGATAACGAGACTAGATATTAGGTATCGAAACGTCAAAAAAATTATTTTATTCAGATTAGGTTTTAGACCGAACATAATAATATACTACACTAGAGATAGATTAGGGTCAGGCATACTTTTTATAATTAAAAGTCACTGACAGTGTACAGAACATTTATTTTTTCAGGATTTGTTTTTTGTTTAAACGCAGTGACTTTTATTATTTTTCGAAATATTAATTTTCCTTAACAGTGGCGTAACACCCAAACAATAAATCTTTTAAATATTTCAATGATGTTTTGTTGAGACAATATTAACTTTAATATAACTAATGTGACAGTGGCCAAAAACAGTACTATTATTGATAATAGCATAGCAGTTTTTCTGGGTAGTTGTAGGTTTGCCATAGTATCATTTTATGCAGCAAATACACAAATAACAACCATTACTCTTATGTAACAAACTCGTTATTCTTCAAATAATGATGTTTGATTTAAGTATGTATTTTTATTTTTAAAATTAATTATGTTATCATAAAAATTCATAAATAAAAAGCTGCACGAATCGTCCGTTTCCTTAATGCTCTCATAACTTGTTCATTCATTCATAGCATTTTAAATATCATTGCATTTCTTGGTAAACAAAATGCAAAATTCATTGTTGTAATTATATTACATAATAGACATAGGTATAAAAGCTTTCTTCTACAACTGAAATTATCGAAAAAACATACTACTACTGTTACTGAAAATCATCCCTTAACTCTCTTTTAATTCTCATGTATTTTGTTTTTCCTGATTTATATCCAATCCAAATTTTCTTGCTTCTACTTCTAGTTTATCTGTCGCTCTGACGAGATCATTCTGTGAGTTTGATATTATTGTAACGTGGTCTGCGTAAGCGTACTACTTGTGTGTTGTTTATTATGATATTTTGTAGTGTAACTTTGCTCTCCCCATTATACCTTAAAGCACTATGTTAAATAATGTTGGAGAGATTGGGTCGCCTTGTTTTTCTCCCCTGTTTGTTCGTATTTCTTCTGTTATTACGAGTACACCCTGAAATCTTACTTTTGCTTTCGTGTTCTGTAGTATGGCCTCTAACATCTTCTTTAATTTTTCTGGTACTTGTAATTTGTTTATCATTTTGTCTCTTTTTATTGTGTCAAAAACACTTCTAAGATCTATAAAAATCACGCGGTGTTCTCTATTTTACTCCCATGCTTTTGATGTATTTGATTTAAGGTATGTATTTCATCTATTGTTGATTTGCCAGGTCTAAAGCCGTTCTGGTAATCGTCCTATATGTTTTCTGGGTAAATTTTAAGTTTTTTGATTATTATATTTGCTAGGATTTTGTATACTACATTTAATAAAGTTATGAGCCATAATATAATTTTTACATGTTTCTTTGCTTTTTTGTGAATCCTATACTGGGGTGCCAAAAACCTTGTTCAGGATTGTTATCCAAATCCAGTAACTTTTATTTCATCCGTATGAGAATGGCCTAACCCTATAGGATAAAGAAGCGCTCGATGTTGTTGACATTGCTTTCGAACATAATTTCACCTGGATCAAACACATTATTTAATAGGCACATCAGCAGCTAAACAGCTTCGTTTCCGAGCCAGAAAATATTTCTCCTATTACAACTTATATAGCCTCTCCCTAATCAGACCTAACCTAAAATATTGTTTCCACATCTGGGGAGTGACATCACCTTTGATATTTAGCATCCTTGAATCTATTTGAAGCGTCATTGGACTCAACAATGATCCAGATCTTAGAAGAAAACTTCCTTCCCTTACTCGTCGTCGCACTGTCGTCTCTTTTGTCTCTCTTTTAACTTCTCAACTTTTGTTGATTCTACGTTAAGCTAAAATTTATATCAAAAGATTGTATTTTTGTATTTTTCAAAATTTTGTTCAGGTTTCCATCAATGGGGCTTCCACCAGCTTTCAGGATGGTAAGAAATATACCATTGTAAAAGAAAATGAAATTGGAGTTTCTTAAAGTTTTTTTTGTTTATTACTGAATTTTGCTTTTACGTATTTATTAAAAAAACAAAGATGTGTAGGTTGTTGTGTGGGCGTATTATGTAGTATAATTAGATTTTTTATTTTTAAAATATATTCACGTAGGCGGTCAAAATTTATGTGACTTGTGGGTATTTTAAAGGAGCCTAAGGGCTTCCTGTGCTAGAATGCTTTTATATTTTTTGTCATCATTAAAGATGGTGTTATTAGGTATCTTAAAAATAAATCTAACAGTCTTTACTATTGTGCTGAGCTATGTAAAAACATGATTTACGAGAGACAAGATATGTGGTTATAAATTTCAAATTAGGATACAAAAAACCGGTATAACCCACCTGCAGAAATTTAGGTATCCCAGTTGCGTCCCGGGTTTTAAAATGTTATGGCCCACTTGCGCCTGGAAGGTAGGTAACCTGCAGGTAAACGGATACCTAGGTACTGTATTTTTAGTATCTTTATTATACCTATAAACCTATAATATGAGATTGGCCGGCAATAATAATTAAAAAGTAGTTATTTACTAAGGATATTCTTTCTTGATGGATTCTATAAACATTTTTCAGTCGGTTGTTTGAATTTTGACTCTTAAACGTGTATTATTAAGTTATAAGGTTATACAATATGGAGTATAAGTAGTAGTATAAGTTTCGATTCCAAAAATGTCTGGCAGATGACGCTCAGAGGTGGGCATTTCTTAAAATAAGTGATTCGCAAAAAATTTTGAAAGAAATCTCGTCTATTGCCCATAATCATGAAAGAGAAGAAGAAAAGTCGTGTTAAAACAAAAACTTAGCCACTCTTTAAAGCGAAATGCTGTGGCTGACATTGCAAGCAGAACCTCGAAAATAATTAATCATGAATTATGCAACTGTGCTTCATTGGATCTGACCATACAGAATGTTCAT
Source organism: Philopedon plagiatum (assembly GCA_963971165.1). NCBI lineage: Eukaryota > Metazoa > Arthropoda > Insecta > Coleoptera > Curculionidae > Philopedon > Philopedon plagiatum. The sequence continues at coordinate 101,881,559 of OZ020193.1, forward strand.
TGTTTCAGAAAAAAACATGAATCGGGCACGCTTATCTTCTCACCAAAAATTACCCAAGTCTGCACAAGATTTTCATAGCGCATTGGATGCGATTGACATTAAAACTATAACTATATCTCCTTACAAATTAAGATAAGTTGACCCACTATTTTAGCTCGTCAAGATTTTTAAGAAATAATTTATTGTTTCAGGTATTTCGATAAAATACAAGCCTTAGAAGTGGTAAATACAGCGCAGAAATGGGAGAAGTCCTAAAAGAGTTTTATTGAAATATTTATATTTTGCTCTTGATGGACCAGCACCTTTAATACTCACTTTTACCTTTTATTAAACTCATCCATAGCAAGCAGATCCAATGTCTATTAATAATAAAGATTTTTCAATTTTTTCTAAGGCTAACCCAAACAAGGCATGTTACTAACATTGCGTTCTATACCAAAATTTGACCTTGCCTTATACGCACCGTACGCACGATAATAATTATTAATTATATGTTTCTAATTCGAAACGTTTATGTTTCATAATAAAAATAATAACGATATTGACATCATAATAACTACAGATTTTCTTTGTTTTAAGTGATTTGTGATTTGTATTTGTCGACATGTAGGTATATCGGCAATCATGAGCGCCCCAAGGGGGGTGCAATCACATCCCCCCGGCTTATGAAATATATGGGGAAAGATTTCCAGAAAAAACAGTAAGCAGACACACCGGAAAAATGAATTTCGTGAATCTTGCCGCATGAAACTTGTTTCATTATCGTATAATCCCTGCACCACGTTTCTGAAACAGGAGACCAGAAGAAATTATTTCATATACAAATATCATGAAACACAACGTGCCCTATTTGTTAATACTTGTTTCTTAAATTTTTTATTATATTAGCAGTCAATGACAAGTAAATGGTAGAAGTTTTCCTGGCTCATTCTGTATAACTCTTTAAACCTATCGGGGATCACGATGTTATTTCAGTTCATTTCCAACGATAGTTGGATGTTTTAAGTTTATTTGATTGCTAGGATGTATTCAAAATCGTCTTTTTTTCTTAATATTCTTTTTTTTTGGCGGTGGTCGTGCGGCCGTTTGCCCACCACAACAAAATCACATCATCTTTATCGGAAGACACTTTGCTAAACACTGAATGCAGAAAGATAGAATATCAAATTTAATGTATACAAGTTTTAGTAGCATGCTTTGAACAAGAAACTTTATTTCATGTGATTTGTTTCACTTATAAGTTTCACGAAATTAATTTCTCTAGTGTCACCCTCCTAGCAGAGCGTGGTTTCGATCCGTGGACCTATGCTTCCACTGCCACTCTACTTCTTATTTAAATATTGCAAAATTTGCAGCGCACTGAACCATAATTATAATTAATGGAGTCATACTTTAATAGCTTGTACTTACTAGTTATTAAAATTCAATAATAAGTCATGGTAATATCTAATAGTTATTATTCATATCTAAAAACAAATATAAAACCGGCTACCGCACTGAATCAAAATTTATTGATAATCCGTACAGCAGAGTGGCGCAGTGGAAGCGTGCTGGGCCCATAACCCAGAGGTCCGTGGATCGAAACCACGCTCTGCTACAAAACTTTTTTTATTTTTGTAATTGTTACGTTGTATTAAATATTCCCGTACTTATACTATTTAGTGCATCTAAAATTATAATTATTTGAAGCTTAAAATTTTAGTGACATATTATAACTATTATAAATATAATATAAAGACACCGTCTTCGAAGGAATTAATTTTTCTACCATATTTGTTAAAATGTTTATCTATTAGTATTTTAGAAGTAGTATTCCTCAAATGTTTTACTAATAACTAGAAGTACTAAAAAATAGAAGATCTACTTCTATTACATTCACTCTTGCAAATTAACGACAGGAAGCACTTTAAGATTAATTATTGTTAGGATTGTTAAATCACTAATTGTAAGTGCCAAACCAATTTTTTGTGTGACTTTAAACAATTATTTTTAAATGACGGTACTAATGACACAAGGTCGTTGCATAATCGTGCCGGTAATTCTCTTTAAGTGTGGCTCCTTCATTTGTACCCGGAACATGCTATTGCTAAAGCGTCTCAATTTTTGTATAAAACATACCGTGTGCTCACATAAAAAATTACCATTTCAGTATCTGAGTGTACAGATATTTTTTTATGCGAGTATAATTTGTCCAATATTTAGAGAATTTAGATTTGGCAACAATGTAACTACGGTCAAATACAGTCATTATAAAAATGCTAGTCCGATCAAGACTACCTCAGATTATGTCAGAACAGATACTCTTATTTACATCTGTCTTGTCGAAAACAATACTTCACAGTCATTGCATGGAGTGGGGTGTATTAAATGGATACTTAATGACAACATTGCCCAAATGGGCACCAGCATTTGGCAACTCCGTATGACGATTGCACGAGATGTGCGCCAAAATCAAACGATGATAGTATCTATATTTGTCATCCCCACCATAACACTGTCTTTCTTTCTCCCATTCGAGCATTCGCTTAATTTTTTTAGATGTTGGCGGGTGTTGTGTCCTGAATCTAAGGTTTATCTTTTTTTATTGTAATTCTTTTCCTGATTCTGTGTGAATTCCACCGAAGTCGCTGCTTCTACGATCTTTCATTGTTCATGGCTACATACAACCCCCGCATGAGTATTTTTTTTATCTGAGACAGACCACCACGTAGACTTCAAGTCTAAGTACTAACGTACCATGGGCATCTGAAGGGAAGGAAAATGTAATATATTGAGACGGTATTTAAAGGATTGAAGGTTGGAAGGAGATCGGAAAACATCTGCAGGCAATTTGTTCCATAATCTGGACACCCTAGGTATGAATGAGCGAGAGAAGTGAGATGTTCTAGGCTTTTGTCGGTCGACGGTAAAGGGATGTAAACATAACGAGCCTTTTGTTGTTCTGTTGGGAACAGTCAAGGGGGGAATTATAGCGGCTAGTTCTTCAGAGCAAAATCCGTGAAAGTATCGGAAGAGAAGGGACAAATCGCCGACAGGGCGGCGTTGAGCGAGATAAGTGATTTTCTTGTGAGGACGAATAGCTCTTCTTTGGGTAGAATCAAGGATGTTCAGTACCGAAGGTGATGCCGCTCCCCAGATGTGGGAACAGTACTCCAGGCTAGGTATTATTTGGGATGCATAGACAGTATGTAAGTTGGAGGGGGAGAAGTACTTTCTGGTTCGAAAGAGAAAACCAAGCCTTTTAGCTGCTGATAATTCTGATCTGGCTATTGAAATAATGTCTTTGTGCTGGCTTAGATCATGTTCAAAAGCGATGCCATCAAGATTGAACGTTTTATTGTTCTGTAGGGCTTGGTCATGCAGTAGCAAGTGAAATGGCAATTCGTCACTTCACGACAGCAAATACCCATTTCCCGCATTACCCATTATTTCAACGACTGCGCATTTTGAAGTTGTGTGTGTTAAACCAAGCCAAGCTATATTTATTTAATGTTTCTTTCTTCTTACAGTACAAAAAATAATACTATTAATCTGACTAATATTGATTTATATCGGCTTAACAAAATATCAATGAATGACATTAGTAATAATTTCTATTATAACAATAGATTAAGTACAATAAGGAGTAACAGAGCAACCATTGTAGTGCTAGCGATTAGGAATTTCATAATAATAAGCCTTTGTCAACAAACAGTAAAGAACACGTACTAAATTATGGTTTTTCAAATTGAATTCAAGGTGGAACAATTTGTATTGTTCAAAGGGCATTGTCTTTAATATTACAGACAGTATGAATAATACAAGTATTAAAACTAGGGAAGTAGTATTTAGCTTAAAATATAAACCAGATAGGAATAATAGACTTTATATAGTTTTACTACAGGCAGATCAAAACTTTAACTCCTTCCTTTGACGGCTTCCGATTTACATCCTCCATATCACTTTAGAACATCCACAGTGCACCAGAGTCAGCTAATAAAAAGGCGGATGTCCGTCGAAAGTAGTGTTGAGTATATAATGATGAATTGGGTAGATTTAAGAATGCTGCTACTTTTCGGGGTAGTTTTTCAAATATATTTTTACCGACTAACTGCGTAGTACGAACGAAAAATCTTTAATGAAGGGTCTCGTCCTTTCTTAGAGCCATACTACCGACTTCATTAAAATTGATATTGAGAGATTCAATGGCTGGAACAATTTGATTCCTCAAAAGGTCTAAATATTTGTTGGCATTTAAATTTCAGTCAATAAATATCGGGCCGATAATAGAGTTACCCAAAATGCTAGGCCATATTGACCCTTTGAGGATATTGTGTCTTGTATGGAATGATGATGTGCTTATTTTCAGTCGAGCACCCTACAGAAATGGATAGATTGTAGTGTTGATGTAACAAAAAGGAAGATTCATCCGTAAAGAGAAGGTTGCTAATAAATCTATCATCTCTATTAGCCCTTTCCATTACATCTTCACAAAAATCCATCCGTTTCTCGTGGTCTTCGGGGACTGCTTGGCCGACCTATCAACGAACATAACCCACCGTTGCGTCTAGAAACTTGAAATTTTGCACAGAGTTTTCTTATATAACGTAGGCGTGCACTAAGGAAGGATTTTTCAAAATTCAGCCCCTAAAGTGGTAAAACAGGGGTTCAAACTTGGTATGGAGAAAAATATTAGATGGTCCTAGTAACTTGAAACTTTATAGAAGTACTCTTAAAAAATTACAGGCATATTCTCCAACGCTAGTCCGGTCTAATTTGACAACCATAGGTTTTAAACTGAAAGGTGTAAGAATAAGACAACTAAGTTTTAATACTATGAATTTATTTCTGACCTTTTTTGCAAATCTATAAAGAAAAGGGCAATTTTAGTACGTACTTTCGGCAATATTAGAACTGAATTCATTACAGCAGCTCATTCCAAGATGGAAATCATTTGGAAACCAAGCAAATCGTTGAAATATCAGACTAATTCATAAGTTTCAAAGGACGACTTATTTGAAATGACATAAACGCTGTCTCACTTTCGCACCACATCGACAAGGCCTTGATACAAACTTTATGCACAATCTGAATTTTCCTTAGTTGGCCATGAGTCTGATTGTCAAAAAATTGGTTGTTTTTTGGGGTAACGTTTTGACACGTCTATGTATCGAAAACTACAAGACAAGCAGAATTTAACGGGCAATAAAATAGAGAAATTTCTTTTGTAATAGTTTTAAACTCTTCACGTATACCTACGTGTTTTACTGTTTTTACTTGTGGAAAAGTGTGTGTTCTTCGATGCTGAATATGGAAGTAGAAGATTGGATACCCAATGTGTTTTTACTATTGGTAAGTCAAGAACTTTTCTCAATAAAAAGAATAGTTATTCATGCAACAAGTGTGGTAAATAACGCTTTTTTCACCAATGGAAATTTCCCATGAGAAATATGCGAACAATTATTGTTGATAAACTCGGGTTTATACATATATTAGTAGGTTTATACAGCGTGTCCAGAAACCATCCTAACAGATGGGAGATGGGATAGGGGAAAGTGGGGCATGTTGAACCAAAAATTACATTTTATGCTGCTAGTCTTGTAATTTTAGAAAAAGAAATATCGCAATATAGGTACTACATATATGGTAATTATTCGGATTATTGTATGCACCGAATTTTTTCATGAAATTTTGCACAGACCCTAATTTTGGGTCGTAGAACGCGAATCCGAAGTCAGTTTTTGGCGGTCTCGAGTGGTTCTTCAAAAAAAAATTTAACTTTTAGGTTAGCTTTTTCAATGAATTTCTTTAAATTTCGGCACTTTTAATTAAACACATCTATACAAGTCATTACACACTATTTTTCTGAACCATATTTAGGCAAATTTATGTAAAAACAGATTAAACAAACAGAGAAAGTACCAAAAAACTGAAAGAAAATAAACACGCAAACCGTGGTATCCATTCTGGAAATTTCTGATTGAAAGACGCGATGTTGCCAAATTTACAAATCGCTTTTCCCACAAATTTTAACAGTTGGACAAAATCTGTGCAAAATGTTGTATACACCCAATCAAACTTGAGCAAAAAGGTGGTCAGGTTTGCTCAGTTTTCATTGATATAGATACATATATATATATATATATATATATATATATATATATATATATATATATATATATATATATATATATATATATATATATATATATACAGTGACCGGCAAAAAGTTCGCAACATATGGGAAAAATTTTTATTAGGTGAGTATTGGAAAAACTTTTCCGGGGGATCGGTTCTGCATGTCCGATAACCTAAAAATCGATTTTGACATACGTCACGTGACCACTGGTATAGCGTCAAATTAAAAAACAAATTGTTAATTTACAAAAAGTGAGGTTAGTTGACGAGATATCAAAAAAAGTTATTTGAAAAAATTGCTTAGAATTAAATTCTAGGTCCTTGTGCAAAATTTTAAGATTTTATTTAAAAAAATTGGAAAACTCAATTTTTTTAAAATATTTTTTTATCGATTTACAAATTTCCAGTTTTTTTCGTTTAGATAGCTTGGCTAATGTAAAGCCCATGTATCTGGATGAAAATAAACGAATGTAGTAGTTTTTTCTACAATTGACAGGACAAAATTAAAAAAAACAGGGTTTCGCCGGACGCTAGCTGTTGCAATGATTTGTATCTAGCAGCAGTGTCAAAATTTTAGAGACATTTCAATGAGATTACATTGAGAAAACCTTAATCGTCTTAAATATATCTGAAGTTCGACTTTTTGTAAAGTTAAGGGTAGTAAAATAGATAATAATCAAAAAATTACCTGTTTATTTAATCGAAATTTCATAAACGAAAACCAATGTAAGAAAAACTTAAAAGTAGTCAAATTCTGTACTAACAACATAAAAAATCATTGTTTTTCCTTGGGTGCACAAAATTTAAAACTCAGTATGACCACCATTTCTCTCCATACATACTATTGTTCTCGAGCGCAACTCTCGATTAACATTTCGGAGCATTTTACGATTTATTTGCAATACACAATTTCTAATGACATTCTCTAAATTTTGTATATTCCTAAAGGGTCGATGTTTGTACACAGAGTTCTTTAGGTATCCCCACATAAAGAAATCTAACGGAGTCAGATCTGGTGATCTCGCAGGCCACGGATTTTCAGAAAACCGTCCTATCCACTGGTTTCCAAATTCTTGATCCAGCCATCTCTTCACCTCATTTGTGGAATGAATGCTAGCTCCGTCTTGTTGAAAGTATAAATTTCTTCTTTCGGCTAATGACAAATTGTCTAAAAAGTCAGATATCTCAGTTTGTAGAAATTCTAAATATCGTTCTGAATTTAAATTGTCTCTAAAGAAAAAAGGTCCCACTATTCTGAGGTTGAAAATTCCGCACCACACATTAACCTTAAAACTATATTGGTCTTTACTCTGAATTACAAAGTCTGGGTTTTCGGTGGCCCACCATCTACAGTTTTGTGAACTGACGGTTCCGTTAGAGGTAAATGTAGCTTCATCCGAGAAAAGAACGTTCTTTGGGAAATTAAAATCTTCCTCAATCATACCCTGGAACCAGGCACAAAAATCGAAGCGGGCGTCATAATCCCTATCTTTTAATACTTGTACAAATTTAGGTTTGTACGGATGAAATTTGTTTCTTTTTAATATCCTCCGCACAGATCTTTCGTGAATGTTAGTGATCTCCGATATTTGACTAACTGCTAATTGGGGTGTTTCTGTGATCGACAAACACACATCCAGAGAACCTTCGTCACCTGTTACCGGTTTTTCATGGGAAACTTTATACTGATTTTCTACCGATCCCGTTTCTTTAAATTTATTGACTAGACGAGATACTGTGGAATAATGGAGGGATTTATCGGGGTGCCTCTCATTAAAAATTGCTGCTGTTTCTCTATGGCTTTTGTAATTATCTCCAGAAATTAAAATAATTTCTATCTTTTCCTGAAGAAGTAGTGTGGGTGCCATTTTAAGGAATAAAATATTAATAAACTTATGTAAAATATCAAACTTAGTAAGATGCGAGACATAAACCAATGACATAGGTTGAAATCAAACAAATTATAATTTGTTTGACATTTTTCTGTTGTTTTTAACCTACTAGATTATTTGGTTGTTTTAATTTCAGAGCCTGCTTTGGTAGTTTTAAGTACAACTAAATAGACCTGGTTGTTAAATTTATGTGCGAAAAATCTTAATAAAATCTTGATACAGTCATTTCATTAGATTCAAACCATTGCAACAGCGAGCGTCCGGCGAACACCTATTTTTTCGATTTTGTCCTGTCAATTGTAGAATTGTAGATCTGACTCCGTTAGATTTTTTATGTGGGGATACCTAAAGAACCCTGTGTACAAACATCGACCCTTTAGGAATATACAAAATTTAGAGGATGTCATTATAAATTGTGTATTGCAAATAAATCGTAAAATGCTCCGAAATGTTAATCGAGAGTTGCGCTCGAGAACAACAGTATGTATGGAGAGAAATGGTGGTCATACTGAGTTTTAAATTTTGTGCACCCAAGGAAAAACAATGATTTTTTGTGTTGTTAGTACAGAATTTGACTACTTTTAAGTTTTTCTTACATTGGTTTTCGTTTATGAAATTTCGATTAAATAAACAGGTACTTTTTTGTTTATTATCTATTTTAATCCCCTTAACTTTACAAAAAGTCGAACTTCAGATATATTTAAGACGATTAAGGTTTTCTCAATGTAATCTCATTGAAATGTCTCTAAAATTTTGACACTACTGCTAGATACAAATCATTGCAACAGCTAGCGTCTGGCGAAACCCTGTTTTTTTTAATTTTGTCCTGTCAATTGTAGAAAAAACTACTACATTCGTTTATTTTCATCCAGATACATGGGCTTTACATTAGCCAAGCTATCTAAACGAAAAAAACTGGAAATTTGTAAATCGTTAAAAAAATATTTAAAAAAAATTGAGTTTTCCAATTTTTTTAAATAAAATCTTAAAATTTTGCACAAGAACCTAGAATTTAATTCTAAGCAATTTTTTCAAATAACTTTTTTTGATATCTCGTCAACTAACCTCACTTTTTGTAAATTAACAATTTTTTTTTAATTTGACGCTATACCAGTGGTCACGTGACGTATGTCAAAATCGATTTTTAGGTTATCGGACATGCAGAACCGATCCCCTGGGAAAGTTTTTCCGATACTCTCCTAATAAAAATTTTTCCCATATGTTGCGAACTTTTTGCCGGTCACTGTATATATATATATATATATATATATATATATATATATATATATATATATATATATATATATATATATATATATATATATATATATATATATCTATTCCATTTTTTCATTGATATAGATATATATGTATCTATATCAATGAAAACTGAGCAAATCTGACCACCTTTTTGCTCAGGTTTGCTTGGGTTGGGTATACACCTTTTTGTTAGCTTTTTTATTATTCCTAATTTACAACTTTTGCATGAAAAATAAGTAAACCTTGCAACGCCGGACACTTGACAGCTGGGGAAATAATGGCGGCTAGTAGCGAGTAAAATGGAATTTTCTATAGGAAAAAGCAATTTTCTTAGCTATTTTTGCCTAAATGTGGTGTTTTGTGTGACGAAATAAAATAAAAATTATAATTTACAGATATGTTTAAGTGAAAGTGTCGAAACTTAAAGGAATCTATGAAAAAAGGTAATCTAAAAGTTAAAATTTTTTTTTTCAAAAACCATACGAGACCGCCAAAAACTGACTTCGGATTCGTGTTCTACGACCCAAAATTAGGGTCTGTGCAAAATTTCATGAAAAAATTCCGTGCATACAATAATCCGAATAATTACCACATAGGTAGGTATATAAATTAATAGGTACTTGACCCATTAGGTATAAATGGACATAGTAAAATTTTAATGGGATTGATTAACTTTGTGGGTAAAGCAGGGTTGGTTTGATTTAAATCATGATTTAAATCGTGATTTAAATCAAGTGATTTTTTTGAAAAAAATCAATGATTTAAATCATTTTTCTTCATAATGATATTTTATTATTATATAATAATAACGAGAATGATGATTTTATTTTAACTCGACTTGACTTTATTATCTACCATTATAATAGGTATAGGGCAGTGGTTCCCAAATGTCTCGAAATTCTGGACCCCCAAAATTAGAAATTAGTAACATGCGGACCCCCATGAACAGTTTAGCTTCAAAAATAATAACAGAAACATTTGTTAAAAAAATATTTATTTCAAAAGTGCCAATTTATTCAATGCCTTTAATATGGCCTGGCAATTTGCACCAAAAAGCAGCATGCTATTTATAAATAAAAACGGCATCCTATAAAAGTAACTGAAAAACTGAACTAAACTGAACAAAATATATTCTCTTTTCTATCAGAAAAAATATAATATATCCATCATCAGTTTTGGATTTTAATGAGAAGAATGAAATACTGTTTTTCCTGTCATAGTTCTTTCTAAATCTGGTCTAAGATTTGAACAGCCAGATTCTCCAACGTAGTGCAGTCTAATTTGACAACCAAAAGTTTTAAACTGACAAGTGTAAGACAATTACGTCCAGATTCACTAAGAAAGTTTAAGATTTAGTACTGGTTTAAGTTAAGATCTTCTAGTTGATCAGTTATGTTTTGACAAGTTTTTGTCCTGTCGCTAATAAGACGTCATTGAAAATTTATGAATTATTCGAATATTTCAGCGATTTGCCTGGTTTTCAAAAGATTTTCATCTTGGAACGGGTTGCTAGAGTGAATTTAGTTCTATTATTGTCGAAAGTGCGTACTAAAATTGCCCTTTTCTTTACAAATTTGCGAAAAAGCTCCGAAATAAATTCTTAGTATAAAATTTAGTTGTCATATTCTTAAAGTTGCCAGTTTAAACCTTTTGGTTGTCAAATTAGACCGGACTAGCGTTGGAGAATCTGGCTGCTTAGTTTTATGCTATGAACTTATTTTTGACCTTTCTCACAAATTTATAAAGAAAAGGGCAATTTTAGTAAGTACTTTTGACAAAAATAGAACTAACGTCATTACAGCAACTCGTTCCAAGATGAAAATGATTTGGAAACCAAGCAAATCGGTGAAATATCAGAATAATTCCTGTTTTTAATAACGACTTACTAACAATGACAGGACAAAAACCTGTCAAAACATAACTGACCAACTAGAAGATTTCAATTTAAACCAGTACTAAATCTTAAACCTTCAGTAAATCTGAACGGAAATTTTTAATCTTAGATCTGAAGCAACATTCAGCCGATTTCTTTGTTTGGACTTTAGCAGAATGTATTCAGAGAAAGCTTGTTCACACATACGTCGTGCAAAAGGGCATCAAGTGTTTCAAAGCAAAGGTTGTCGGACCCGCGCAAAATAACTTGCGAACCCCTAGGGGTCCGCGAACCACCACTTGGGAACCACTGGTATAGGGTATAGGTAGCTATATATTATGTACCTATTGATTTTTGTTTGTGTTTTTAAAATTACCGATTTCTGTTTCGTTTGCTGAAGTTTCAATTAATATTAATATTATTAAATTTATATTTTCTACTCCATTATTTTAATATTTACTGCATTTTAATTATTTACTATTGGAACTGTGTTACATCTGAACAAACAATAATGAAATAATACAAACCTAAATAAAATTCAAAAATTCTGACTTAAATCAAAAAAATTTGATTCAAATCAAAAAAATCTGATTTTTTTGATTTTTTAAAAAAAATCATGATTTTTGCCAATCCTGAGGTAAAGTAATATTTTTAAAAGAATGCTTTTGTTTAATTACATTTCTTCAATCAGAACAATATTTTTGATAAAATAAATTTAATGTGTTAAAGTTGGAGAAGGTAAGTAAATTTATACTTTTATTTGAATTTATTTCATGTTTCTTACTTCTAAGCTAGTGCAAAATTTTCAAGAATTTTAAAGCTTAATTTAAGTTTTTCCTTATTCGTGTGTGAAGTGGGAACACTTTTAAAAGCAATGTGCTGTACTACTTTAAAAAACTAAAGTGTGCTAAATGTAAACATACCATTTATGGAACAAAGCGTGGGAGTGGTGAGTGCCATAAACCCGCCGGTATGCAAAATACATGGGTTCCCTTGTGTAGAACGATTTGCAGTACCAATTTACAGTTTAGAGTACTTAGCACAATTTCCTGGTTTTAAGACGAACGAGGCAAAAAATAGGTTTAAAAATTATTAAGTTCTTAAGGACTTATTTAATAAACACACACGTTAGTTTAAGGGGTTACGCCACCCTGAAATTTTCAAAAAATCGATTTTTTTTGGCTAGATAAATTGTTTATACCTTAACATTAGAAGATCCCATGTACGGTCCAGGTATCGCAGACTGAAGAGAATTAAAAGAAATATTTGATTTTCAGACGCTGACGTCGTACTTTTTTGTTTTGCGTTTTTCTCGAAACTATTTTTTTCAAAACGGTGTACACGATATCTCAATATCTACTCAACCGATTTGGCTCAAATTTACAACACTTCTTCTTTATCATATTATCTACGACGTGACGTAGGATTTTTTTCGATTGGATGTGTTGTTCAAAAGTTATGAATTTTTTAAACTCAAAATTTCGATGAAAATTTCAAGCTTTTTTTTCAACCAGCTGTCATTTTTACAAAAAAAAATTTAAAATTTTTTCCCTAGGTCACATTTTAGCTATTATCCTTTTACATAGGAAAAAAATTGTTTACGTTTCAGACAATGCCTAACTGACAAATCACGTACACCACCAGCAAGGATTTTCAAAAGAGGGTCCTACTTATCGGCTCATATCTCCGCCATTTTTAATTTTTTTTAAATCGTTAATATTGCAAATTCTTCATAAAACTACTATGTATAGGTGTGAATTAAGGATTTTTTTATATACTTAATGGCTGCGTCAATTTTTTTTATTTTTATACCTATTTTTCCGAGCGCGAGGGTGGCGTAACCCCTTAAGAAATGAAGGGTAGAGTCGAAGACTGTTTATAGTCTTAGGGGCGACTGCTATTTAATTTACGTCATCGAGTAGGTACAAGAAAAGAAACTATGAGGATGGGATAAAAAGTTGCCAGGTTGACCCAAAGAGACCGCAATTTGCTGTAGGGTCATATAATTTTCTTAATTATCACTACCTTCCTTGGGAATTCTATAAAATAAATTTGTTATAAAGAATGATATTGTTCACTTAATACACAAATGTGGCAGGTATGGCTCATCCAACGATAAAGAATTGACAGGAAGAAGTTTTTTTATAAAAGAACACCTCTTTAGTCACCGTGTACACCATGGTGGACAAAGTGAATCAAATTCAGGTATTTATTGGCTCAGTAGAGAGAACAGCGGCCAGTTCTCAAAGAAAAAAACATTCAATAAAATTAAATTAGGTAATAAACAATTTTATTTATTTATTTTGGAATGAATGTCAATAATGTCAGTTTTTAAGTAGAAAACATCAAGTACAACCCCAAAACTAATTATTTGAGTTAGAAACATAGTCAATAAACTTTACCAAAATAAAAATAACATTTCTATATGTTTCAGCAGCAACTTAAACACAGTTATGTTCATCTTTTTCTACTGTTTTAAGAAATTATAACAATGGTAAATCGAAAACTTCAAGAAAATTCTTACTTAGCCTTCAAAAAGGGACCACATTTAGGGCACTATGCGAGCTTGCTTGATCAACTAAACCAAAACATTTGCAACGAATGTCTTGGCTGAGCCAAGAAGCAAATTCTGTTCCACCAGGACAATGCTCCTTTACACAAATTAGTATTGGTTACGGCAAAATTTATTGTGGTCATTTCGGTCTAGCGCCAACAAACAACAAACCTGCATGATAGACTGAGAAATGCAGGATTCTGAAATCAATGCTTTCTTTTTATAATTACAACCTTTCTAGCAAATGAAGAAAAAAAAACTAATTTACGCATTGCGTTGCACAATAAAGACGTTAATACATAACCGTGAAATTTATTTCGTTCTTTTATCTCTTCATTAACACTACAAGGTATTTCCATGTTTAAATGCCCATTTAAAAAGATAGAGTGCTTAATAACAATGAAATGCATTATAAATAAAACTTGAACGAATTTAACGAAGCTGTGAGTAAAAGGAACTTTCATAGATCGTTTTAATTATTTACGATAACGATCGCCGCTGACAAGGCTTCCGGATTTTGATATTGACACTTTCTGTTTCATATCTTAATTTTATCTATGTGTAACTAATGGGTAAATATCGGATTATTAGAAATTATAAAAATAATTGAGTCTAATCTAGCTGGCAAAACTATGAACTAGTTTATTTTAACGATTTCGATTAGAATTAATGAGATTGAAAATTTGGGTATACCCACGACAGCAATACAGCTTTACAGTGTGTCCCACAGAATTCTTGCCATATGGGAAAAATTTTACTAAAAGTTGGAAAAAATTCACATTATTTATTAAGAAAGAATAAATTTACAAAATTCAAACGTCAGTACAGCCAACCTCCCTTTTCGATGCATTTTATTGTTAACTTAGAGAATTTTGAAACAGCTTTTCTTAAAACGTTTTCTTTTAAATATCCCCAAAGAAAGTAATCGAGTGGGTTCAGATCCGACGACCTCGCCGGTCGACGATTTTCTTCCTCTCCAACGCCCTTGGAACATTTATCATGCTGATATCATAAATTATTTCTAATGTTAAGTGACAACATGGAAGGCCATTAACAAAGCCAAACAGTTGATTTCTCAAAAACTGAAGGTAAATATTCGACGTTATATTGCCTCGGAAGAAAAATGGGCCTGTTAGACACCAAGTAGTAGAAAATACGGCAAATTTTGTTATGTACCTAACCCAGCGCTCGGAGGGGCATATAGCCCGGAGAATAGCTGATTTAGCATTATTTGTTCAAATTCTTATTGTATAAGGCATCTTCAGGAGGTCTAGAGAAATAATTTTTAATTTTACATATTTACATGTACCCCTGACAGAACACTGCAGATAACTGAAAAACAATGTATGTTTAGTTACCATGTCATTTACGAGAAGAGAACTGTTGGATGTTTGGTTGAAGGATAAAACGTAAAAATCCGACCGTATTTTCATACGTGATGTATAAAAAGTGCGGTCATATTTTTATACGTCGCGTATGAAATTACGACCGCATTTTTACGTTCCAAAGTTCTTTCTGCCGCCAAACATCCAACAGTTCTCTTCTCGTAAATGACATGGTAACTAAAAATACATTGTTTTTCAGTCATCTGCACTTATTTAATATATAGTTAAGAAGGCACTGCGTCAGGATAATTTAAAAACCTAAAAACGCATAAAATCTGTGGAAACCTTAAAACTGCCAATATGTCTTTTGCATCATTATTTATAAAAAAATCTGCAAAAGTTAAGCAAATTTTCAAAAATACTACCTCCAAATTAATTTAAAACAGAAAACTAATAAAGGTGATAAAAATTACCTCAAATTAAAATACTTCACACAAAACGCATCGAGCGCAACACACGAAAATATAAGGCCAATGCACGTCAAATATACGAGGCAAAAGTGACTTGACTGAAGTAAATGCAGATTATTTGTGGTACTACAACTTAATGCGAGCGATGCGAAGAAAAATATTTTCGATTATTGTAAACTAGTATGTTCTTGTTAAAATAGTCTAGTTTATTTCGGATTTTTTAACAACTTTTCTGGATTCATTAATTGCTAGAATAGATAAAAAGTGGTTTAGTGTGGTTAAATCAAGTTTTAGTATTAGAGGAGAAAAATTAGAATACATTTTTAAACAGTTTAACAGTTGTTAACAAATCTATTTGTCTTTCTGTGACATCCGGACGATTTTTGACAAAATTTAAATTGAAGAAAATTAATTTTTTTAGTTATAGCATCTTTAACTTCTTTAGCAAGGTCTTTGATGTTAAAGTTAAAGTGTCTCAAAATAAACAGGTACAGGGTCTTCCAACGAGGACTGAACAGGGGCTCATTTTTGAGCTTCCTTGTATTTAAAGAAAAATCTAAAATAGCCAATCGATGTACTTTTTCCTGCAGAATTCAAAAATTAAACCAAAAATTTATTTGAACCAGAAACAAAAGAGTTACGCTATGGATAAGGTGTTTTTTAAATGGAACATAGCTTTTTTTATACGATTTTCGGAACGAGTGATTTTTTTTATGTCCGTTCTGATTAAAATATTTAATATTGTGACAGCTATTTTTATTAAATTTTAATGTTTTATCCAGTATAATTTAACTTCAACCTGTTTGAAACATACTATAGGTAATAAAGGTAAAATCACCTTGAAAGCCTTCAAAGTCAAAAAATGTAAATTTGTCAAATTTTTTGACTTTGAAGGATTTCAAGGTGATTTTACCTTTATTACCTAGTGTATGTTTCAAACAGGTTGAAGTTAAATTATACTGGATAAAACATTAAAATTTAATTAAAATAGCTGTCGCAATATTAAATATTTTAATCAGAACGGACATAAAAAAAATCACTCGTTTCGAAAATCGTATAAAAAAAGCTATGTTCCATTTAAAAAACACCTTATCCATAGCGTATCTCTTTTGTTTCTGGTTCAAATAAATTTTTGGTTTCATTTTTGAATTCTGCAGGAAAAAGTACATCGATTGGCTATTTTAGATTTTTCTTTAAATACAAGGAAGCACAAAAATGAGCACCTGTTCAGTCCTCGTTGGAAGACCCTGTACATAGCCATTATTCTCGCATTTCTCGAGGCATTTTTGTTTTTTTCGCTCAGCCAAACCTCAAATAGTACCTACATGTCGTGGGATGACATAAACATCTAAAAATTGTTATTTCATATCAATGAGACATTGTTAGGCTTTTAATTATTCGAAAAAAAAATTGGGATATTTTTCGGTATATTTTTGAAATATCCATCCAAAGACTAATGTTTATAAAAAATGACAAGTAACTGTAAATGTCCTATTATATGCGATATGCCAATTGTTTTAAGTTAAAGCTACAAAAGATAAAAAGTACATACCTGTGGCAAAATTATCCATTCTTAACGAAATTCACAAAACCTTAATACACTTCCTTAACATAGTGCAAATGCTAAGAACTAATACTGACGAATTTACTTATTTTAACCAAAAGAAAATAAACATACTCCACAAAGTTGACCACTTTTTTAGGTGATTGATACGCTCCGGCATTTGAACACTAACATAAATTTGTATGCTAAAATTGGGCATTTGTTTCTTTTTTATTTATTTCTAGCAAGATTGGCAAACTGAGCCACCCGTGCGTCGCGTTCGGTCAACTGCAGTGGCGTGCGGAAAAGTATCACTTTCTGCATTTGTTAGGTAAATAGCTATTTCCTTGCTTGGGTACGATGCTCTTAAAATTAAAATTTAGTTAAAGTGCTAATTTTCAATTATTCTAATGCGCTTAACATATTGCTGCAGATGATTGACGCATAACCTTAAATTACTATACGCGTATGCAACAGACAGGAGATGGATTAAAAAAAATCCCAAGAATTCAATCTTCATATTGATTGCCCTCAATAAAGTTTAAGGTGCGTATGAGAAAACAACTTATTTTAACTCCATTCAACAATGGTTTGGAACGAACAAAAGCATGAGAAAATTATTTCAGTTGTCTACCCACATTGTGTATCATCTTTGACATGATAACACGGATTCTACTTTCATTTAACTCTCTATGAAGATGCGCTTCTTGAAACAGAAATTACATCTTTTGAGGCGGTATTAATGCAACTGGGAAAAATTGACCATTAGCGATGAATTAACTTGGTATAATTGATTGAAGGAGATAGTATTACATTTAATGGTCGCGAAAGTGAAAATAATAGTGTAAATAGATTCAAAGCAGCTTTTAAAAGTAAATTAATACAAATACATCATCGTTTTATTTTCAATGGAATTTTTTAAATATGTTAACTACAAAGTGCTAATTAAACTTGAGTTATAGGCCAAAATAGTTATTATGTTAACGTGTAGATATCCGTGAAGTGTAACAGGGTACCTACTATTAAATGCTAGGATAAATCCTAAAACAATTTAATTTAGGCGCCTAGCTGTATATTGTTTAAAGTTTATTTTAATCATTAACTTTAGCACAGAACTTATACTTATTTAATACTGAATTAGTACGACTGAAGACAGGATATATCGAGACGAATCAGATAATGACAGAAAGGAATTAATCTATTTTTAAGCCTTCTTAAGACGTCCTAGCCAAGCCAACACAGGATCGATTTTTGATGTTGAAAACTTGAAGAAACTGTACAACTGTTACAAAATGCGCTTAGAAGAACTTACCAGATCCTAACTTGGTAAGTTCTGTATGTGACAGGCGCGGCTCGCCCATAAGGTCACCTAATAATTTATTTTTTAGAACCAAAAAATAATTTTATCTTTTCTTTCAAAAAAGTGCATGTTCCATGCGAAAACTCCCCAAGAAAAAATCAAGCCAAGCTTGCCCCGGTCTGGCCGTATTTTAAATTGACCTCATAGGTGTATTTGGAGTATATACAGTGCATTAAAGCTAAGAGAGAAACAAACATACGCACTTTAGGAAGTTAAAAAGAGACAAAACTTGTCGACGGCCCACCAATAATATCGCTTCCGGGCGCGCGTGTCCGTCAACGCCGCCACGCCGCGCCGGTTGTCGCAAATTCTAGTTCGCTAATTTAAATCTGATCAATATATTATTAGAACAATATTCGCGACACATTTATACATGTAATATAAGCTCACTTAATTTTATTTTAAGATATTTAGGTAATTATTAACATAATAATAATTATTGTAACTGTGCCCTTAAACATTATAAACTCCAGTAATTACGATTTTGACAATACTTGGCAACGCTGCATCCAAACCGTCTATCGATTTAAAGCCGCGGGCATGCGCCCTAAGTTGTATTTCGCTTTCTTGTCGATATGTCAAAATTCGGTGCATACATAACCAAAGAACATAGATTTGATTTGAATTTTTATGTTGACTTGTTTCCTAACTTTAGTATAAAGAGGTACCAAAAATACTGCTTAGTTTTGAATTGGTGTTTTGTGTTATGTGTAAAATGCTTTCATTTGTGTATGTGGTGGAGAGTCGCTAATCCACACGAAGTGTTGAGGATGAGAATCTAAAATGGCACATTGTGGGGAATGTAAATTGAATTTTTGTAAACCCTCTAACTTGAGAGCTCACGTTAAAAGGGATCATCCAGGTACCTTCATTTCTATTATGCAATAACTAGTGTTTCTATAGCAAATAATTTGTGTTCCAGATAAACTAGATATAATTGCACCAATAACTAGAAATCCATTTGGTTCTGGTATTTATTCATGTAGAAAATGTAATAAATGCTTTGTAAGTTTTAGTAATCTAAGGTTCCTGTGAGTGAACCATACTTAAATTTATTACCGAGTTCAATAATCGTGTAAAACATTAAAGTTTCGGTGAATCCTTAGCGATGATTATAAGTTATAATATTATAACATATTTTTAGTGTTGTGTGTCGTCTCTCTACATGTAAAAATTCGTGCTGTGCTACGTTTAAAATTTTTATTCTTTCGGCTATGGTGTGTTTGTGTCTGTGGTCAGATGGTTAGAAGATTTTGCTAACTATAAAGATCCTGAGGAGATTGAGTTTTAATCATATAATATATTTCTGAAATAAGACTTCATTAAAAAAATCCCCTCTTCCCCAAAAAATATTGAATAGCATGCATGTATCTCTGTTATATTTAGATCTGTAAGTTACAAATTGTACGTATGTGAAAATACCGATTAGATGATAATCTCAAGTAATCGGTGACCCTATTTAGGTCACATCATTGCGACTCCCTGCGGCTGTGGGTCAGGTCTAGCCTTAATCTCACTTTATTGTCTAATAGCCCCATCGACAATCTAGCGCCGACTGTCCCCTTTACTTTTTGATATACGACTTAGTATCTATTGGATAGTACTACGGATGTTCTTAATAATAATTTAAAAGGCAAAGAGGAAAGTAAAATATGTAAAGTAAATGTGGGCAGATTTATATGTTTAATATGCAGATTACTTAAAGCCTTTGGTTCTTTATAGTCATATTATTGCTTCTTGTTCCGTTAATATACAAGGTATCCGAAAAGTCTTTGTATGGCCATATATCTTTGCTATTAGTAAAGATCAAGACACCAAATTTTATGTGTACCTATCTTATTAGTCATTAAATCTGCTTTTTATGTAATTAAATTTTTTCGACCCCTGTGAGGGGTGACGCTAGAAAGATGAGGTCGAAAATTTGAAATGCAACCCTATGCCGAATGTTACCTCCGAGGTTACCTCATTTTAAAGGTCTTCCAAAAAGAAACATTTTACCGCAAACCCAAGGTCCGTATCTTAATTAGTTTTTAAATGCCTTTAAAAAATTAAAAATCGTGAAAAAAATTAGAATTTTAAATACCTTTATTTCTCTTGTTACGGTAAAAGTTCTTTAAATTGACCACAATGAACTTCTCGACAGTAATAAAGTCGACTTTGTCTCATATTTTCGAGAATGACAGGTGTTACTCTGAAAATCGACTATAATACTGCTAAGAACTTTATGGTGGTCATTTTGAACAACTTGTAAAGTAATAAGGGAAATAAAGGTAATTAAATTCTTTATTTTTTTTTCACGATTTTTAATTTTCATAGGCTTGCCATTTAAAAATGAATTAAGATACGGACCTCAGGTTTGCGATAAAATATTTCTTTTTAGACCTTTAAAATCAGGTACCACACGGCATAGGATTGTATTTAAGATTTTTGACCTCAACTTCCTAGCGTCATCCCTCAAGGGGGTCAAAAAAGTTAAATTACATAAAAAAGTAGATTAATTAACCAATAAACACCTAAAATTTGGTGTCTCCATCTTTACTAATAGCAAATATATTTGCCAATACTAAGACGTTTCGGTTACCCTGTATTTCCCTTTAAACGGGACTTAGGCGAATACAGAGCGGTTCAAAAGCTCCACATAAAATTCATATTTCTTTAATGCGTTATTTTTGAGTAAAAAGACATCTTCATGTGATTAGAAAATTTATACGAGTACATTTATATCTATAATTTATTGTTTATTGTAAAGTAATATGATTTGTGATGTTAACAACAACAAAATTAAACAGATTTTGTTATGCCCGGTTCCGACGATGCAACTAGTCGCAGCAACAAAGTTGCAGCACATTTTTGTTGCTGTGAGTGCGAGTGGTTGCAAATGCGTTCACACGTGGACACAATGTAGCTGAGATTTTCTAGTAGAAAGGATGCCTGCCGCCAACATGAGAGCAAAATCATTAGATATTAGAGAAGTTTAACATCAAATTTCTTCTTTTGTGCTTGTGTTATATGTATGGCATTTTGTAAATATAAATCACAAAGGAGGTTACACTGAAAGAAAAACTTTTCAAAGTTTAGGAATGGGACTAACACACAAAAGTTGGCAAGATAAAAATCACTAAAGAAGTTACCAAAATAGAACATGTTCTAGCTCCATGGAACTGTGTTGTTGATACTAATAATCACGCAAAGTGTACACTTAAAAATGATTCAAACCCGGGCATTAGAGGCAAAAGACAAATAGTAAGCAATTATTCAGGTCCTATATTTGAAAATAACTCATTTTGAACTAATACAATCCTTATTTGTAACTGTTGCCTAGGGTGTCCGTTATTTACCAAGTTGACTTTTTTTCTTGCGACGCCCCCTAAATTTTTAGTTTATCGTCTAAAAACAAACTGTCAGACCAAAATAAGCCCTTAATATTCAGGATAAACCTTGCCCTAAAGACGATACATTTCCCATTTAAATTACATGGGATTTTGCCACTTTTTCCAATTCATTTGTTTTTCTCGGATAAGATGACTTATAACAATGAGACATACATGTTCTTATAGGAAATTGAACGCTCTACAAAAAAGATCTCTTATAATTTTTCGATTAATTTACTCCTTCAAAAGTTATTCAAGGTAAAATGCGACTTAGCGCGCTTGCGTGAATAGAAAATCCGTGTGTTGGCGGGAATGCTTGTAGTGTAATTTTGAGCCACTGTATTGAAGGGAAATTTCATGAAAGTATACAAAAATTTATGAAATTCAATAAAAATTAGTTGACTGCGTGTTGTAAATGAATAGTCTCAAAAATGATTCAAACTAGACCTAGAAGCTACCTGTTATGCGGTAACCTATTTTCCATGTCTAAAATGTTTTTAAGCCTAATACCACCAGAATTATCTATTTTTAGAAATAAACTAATAACTTGATCGAAATAATAATCACTTGGCCGTAAATGTAAAAAAATCTGAAAATTTACATAGAGTTCAAATTTCAACTTGAATAACTTTTGAAGGAGTGAATTAATCGAAAAATTATAAGAGGCCTTTTTTGTAGAGCGTTTAATTTCCTATAAGAATATGCATGTCTCATTGCTATAAGTCATCTTGTCCGAGAAAAAAATAATTAATTGTAAAAAGTGGCAAAATCCCATGTAATTTAAATGGCAAATGTATCGTCTATAGGGCAAGGTTTGTTATGAATATTAAGGGCTTATTTTGGTCTGACATTTTTTTAGACGATAAACTAAAAATTTAGGGGGCGTCGCAAGAAAAACAATCAACTTTGTAAATAACGGACACCCTACTGTTGCCTTTCTATAGCTTTGTTAGGTGTCGTGGGCAAGTAAAAATTATTTTAAAATTTGATAATACTGGGCGACTAGGTCATATAACACACGACATATTATATTATTACTTTCTTATTATTCCGTTATAATAAGCACTTTTCAGCGGGTGCGACCGAATTAATTTTATAGGAATTTTTAGGAATTACAAAAAACGGTACTTTATTCAACAAAACAAAAATCACCATATTTGTTAATAGTTGGATTTTTTGGAATTCTGTTAGTATACGTAATGTCGTACTTAAGATGTAATAGGATTAAAATTTTAATTTTTATTTGATATTTAAATATCATTCTCGTATTAACAACTCACGATAATTCGTGGTGATCTTGTGTTTATGCAAGATCAGTTACGAAACTGGTTAAATTACAACAAAATTCGAATTAATTGGATGGAATTAGTTTTTACTAATGGCAAAAAATATTCTTCGCTCACATTCATTCTTCACGGTGTTCGTTAACTAAGTTTAACCCAAAGGTCTTTCCACTTCCAATTTTTTTATATAGATTTTGTTAAAGTGGTGTGACATAAGTAATTTTTAAGCTGCTATAATCCAACTCCTAAATATGTAAATTATTTTGCAAAAAAATTATACATTAGAAAATTTATTTTTTACCACCCTTATTGGACTACCTATTCATCTATACAAAAATATAAAATTTCATGATTTTATATATATATATATATATATATATATATATATATATATATATATATATATATATATATATATATATATATATATATATATATATATATATATATATGTAATATTAGAGTCGTCACGGGTTGACACCACCCGTCCGAAGAGCTGAAGGAACAGCGAAACGATTTTAGACACCCTGTCTACTTTAAACATCAGCAAAATACTTGCGCTAGCCGAAAGTTAGAGCTATGCTGTAAGGCGTGAAGTCGACAAGCAAATAAACCAAAGTATAAACTAGGTTTATAGCTCAAGGCGATGGTATGCCAAGTATCTGCTTTGTACTCGATGTTGAGGTCGAGGAGGTAAAAATATCCAGAAAAGAGTGGAACCTCAATTTCCTGTGTTCCTCCAAGGATGTGGAGCTACTCAGACTCTGAGTAGGTTATCTCCGATCTCACAGCAGCAGTGACTTACACAAGGTAAGCACATGGTGTGGATGAACCGTTAGGTCCCGCACCCGTTTACTTGTTTTGACCGTGGAGTACTTCGATGTAGACTAAAGAGCTAAACGGGCTCCCTAGTCGTTAAATCCCAGTGGGGTGACGCCCATCTGAGAATGCCGGTGCGGCTGTAAGCCATAGGCCGGAGGGGTTTAGTTTCGTCCTGTTTGTTTGGACTCATCAGACGCGGATCTTGCGTCTTGCCGCGTGACTAACCGAAAGAGTGCTAAACTGCACTTAAGTAAGTGTGTCACAAAGTGGATTCTGTGGACTGTCTCCACATAACCTAGATTCAGGGCACAGAAACTTATCTGTTGCACCTCCCGTCACTGAAATCACATTGAGTCTCAGGGCTAAGGAATCAGGTTTTTTACATATAGTTGTCAAAACCTGATTCCTTAGCCCTGAGACTCAATGTGATTTCCGTGACGGGAGGTGCAACAGATAAGTTTCTGTGCCCTGAATCTAGGTTATGTGGAGACAGTCCACAGAATCCACTTTGTGTCATATATATATATATATATATATATATATATATATATATATATATATATATATATATATATATATATATATATATATATATACATATATATATATATATATATATATATATATATATATATATATATATATATATATATATATATATATATATATATATATATATATATATATATATATATATATATATATATATATATATATATATATATATATATATATATATATATATATATATAAATGTAAATGCGAAGATTTACTTCTTCGCTAGTGCAGCGAAAAGGCCGTGAATGAAAAATAAAAATAATCGTGGTCTGTTCTTCACCCACCCTGGGTGTAAGCCTGCCCGCTGATGGGTAAGGGCCCAGAAATCGATAGCAGGAGGTCACCCAGACCAGAATCAAAGATAGTCCTCATTATTTTTATTTTTCATTCACGGCCTTTTCGCTGCACTAGCGAAGAAGTAAATCTTCGCATTTACATTTATTATATTACCTATAGGCCAAGAAATCTTCCATTTTTCTACTATTGTTGTACAATGGTGCATTTGTACCGTCGACGTCGAGAAAATCGACATTCGACATACTTTCGAGTATTATTGTGTTAGCAGCCAAACATTTTTGGAGCAACACTGGGTGAACTAGTTGGCGCGAGCCCCTACATCTTACCCATCCTTTCCGAACATTTTGGATATAAGGACTCTCTTTGATTCTGGTCAAATCGTGGTCTGTTCTTCAGCCACCCTGGGTGTAAGCCTGCCCGCTGATGGGTAAGGGCCCAGAAATCGATAGCAGGAGGTCACCCAGACCAGAATCAAAGATAGTCCTCATTATTTTTATTTTTCATTCACGGCCTTTTCGCTGCACTAGCGAAGAAGTAAATCTTCGCATTTACATTTATTATATTACCTATAGGCCAAGAAATCTTCCATTTTTCTATATATATATATATATATATATATATATATATATATATATATATATATATATATATATACATATACAGGGTGTTTCAAAAAACATGTGCCATCGCTTAAAGGAAGATTCTTTGAAAGAAATTAAGGCAAAAAGTTTATATGAACAGGGGTCCGCATATGCTTTGTTTCAAAGATACAGGACGTTAAATTTTTAAATGGTCTTTACATGTTAAAACCGATGGTTGGGAAAACTAAACCAGTAAGACGGTTAATAAAATTACATTTATCTCCTAAACGAAATGAAAACTGAAAAAATATGAAGAGATAAGTTTTGTTAAGAATTTAACATACTATTTGACCGATATAAGAAAATGTCAAAAATCAGTGGCGTACATGTTTTTATTGGAAAAATATTGTACCGTCTTCTCATATGTACGCCCCTGGAGCACCTGTCAAAGTCTTTTCATGGTCAGAATTATACTTACTTTAAGTACTTTACACAGTGTAAATTTCGTCAAAATTGATGAAGCCGTTTTGAAAATATTTTGAAAAAACTGAAAAAAATTTAAAAATTTAACACCCTGTATCTTTGAAACGAAGCATCTGCGGACCCATGTTTATATAAACTTTTTGCCTTAGTTTCTTACAAGGAATCTCTCCTTGAGCGATGGCACATGTTTTTTGAAACACCCTGTATATATATACAGTGACCGGCAAAAAGTTCGCAACATATGGGAAAAATTTTTATTAGGAGAGTATTGGAAAAACTTTTCCGGGGGATCGGTTCTGCATGTCCGATAACCTAAAAATCAATTTTGACATACGTCACGTGACCACTGGTATAGCGTCAAATTAAAAAAAAAATTGTTAATTTACAAAAAGCGAGGTTAGTTGACGAGATATCAAAAAAAGTTATTTGAAAAAATTGCTTATAATTAAATTCTAGGTCCTTGTGCAAAATTTTAAGATTTTATTTAAAAAAATTGGAAAACTCAATTTTTTTTAAATATTTTTTTATCGATTTACAAATTTCCAGTTTTTTTCGTTTAGATAGCTTGGCTAATGTAAAGCCCATGTATCTGGATGAAAATAAACGAATGTAGTAGTTTTTTCTACAATTGACAGGACAAAATTAAAAAAAACAGGGTTTCGCCAGACGCTAGCTGTTGCAATGATTTGTATCTAGCAGCAGTGTCAAAATTTTAGAGACATTTCAATGAGATTACATTGAGAAAACCTTAATCGTCTTAAATATATCTGAAGTTCGACTTTTTGTAAAGTTAAGGGGATTAAAATAGATAATAAACAAAAAAGTACCTGTTTATTTAATCGAAATTTCATAAACGAAAACCAATGTAAGAAAAACTTAAAAGTAGTCAAATTCTGTACTAACAACATAAAAAATCATTGTTTTTCCTTGGGTGCACAAAATTTAAAACTCAGTATGACCACCATTTCTCTCCATACATACTATTGTTCTCGAGCGCAACTCTCGATTAACATTTCGGAGCATTTTACGATTTATTTGCAATACACAATTTCTAATGACATTCTCTAAATTTTGTATATTCCTAAAGGAGGTCGATGTTTGTACACAGAGTTCTTTAGGTATCCCCACATAAAGAAATCTAACGGAGTCAGATCTGGTGATCTCGCAGGCCACGGATTTTCAGAAAACCGTCCTATCCACTGGTTTCCAAATTCTTGATCCAGCCATCTCTTCACCTCATTTGTGGAATGAATGCTAGCTCCGTCTTGTTGAAAGTATAAATTTCTTCTTTCGGCTAATGACAAATTGTCTAAAAAGTCAGATATCTCAGTTTGTAGAAATTCTAAATATCGTTCTGAATTTAAATTGTCCTCTAAAGAAAAAAGGTCCCACTATTCTGAGGTTGAAAATTCCGCACCACACATTAACCTTAAAACTATATTGGTCTTTACTCTGAATTACAAAGTCTGGGTTTTCGGTGGCCCACCATCTACAGTTTTGTGAACTGACGGTTCCGTTAGAGGTAAATGTAGCTTCATCCGAGAAAAGAACGTTCTTTGGGAAATTAAAATCTTCCTCAATCATACCCTGGAACCAGGCACAAAAATCGAAGCGGGCGTCATAATCCCTATCTTTTAATACTTGTACAAATTTAGGTTTGTACGGATGAAATTTGTTTCTTTTTAATATCCTCCGCACAGATCTTTCGTGAATGTTAGTGATCTCCGATATTTGACTAACTGCTAATTGGGGTGTTTCTGTGATCGACAAACACACATCCAGAGAACCTTCGTCACCTGTTACCGGTTTTTCATGGGAAACTTTATACTGATTTTCTACCGATCCCGTTTCTTTAAATTTATTGACTAGACGAGATACTGTGGAATAATGGAGGGATTTATCGGGGTGCCTCTCATTAAAAATTGCTGCTGTTTCTCTATGGCTTTTGTAATTATCTCCAGAAATTAAAATAATTTCTATCTTTTCCTGAAGAAGTAGTGTGGGTGCCATTTTAAGGAATAAAATATTAATAAACTTATGTAAAATATCAAACTTAGTAAGATGCGAGACATAAACCAATGACATAGGTTGAAATCAAACAAATTATAATTTGTTTCACATTTTCTGTTGTTTTTAACCTACTAGATTATTTGGTTGTTTTAATTTCAGAGCCTGCTTTGGTAGTTTTAAGTACAACTAAATAGACCTGGTTGTTAAATTTATGTGCGAAAAATCTTAATAAAATCTTGATACAGTCATTTCATTAGATTCAAACCATTGCAACAGCGAGCGTCCGGCGAACACCTATTTTTTCGATTTTGTCCTGTCAATTGTAGAATTGTAGATCTGACTCCGTTAGATTTTTTTATGTGGGGATACCTAAAGAACCCTGTGTACAAACATCGACCCTTTAGGAATATACAAAATTTAGAGAATGTCATTATAAATTGTGTATTGCAAATAAATCGTAAAATGCTCCGAAATGTTAATCGAGAGTTGCGCTCGAGAACAACAGTATGTATGGAGAGAAATGGTGGTCATACTGAGTTTTAAACTTTGTGCACCCAAGGAAAAACAATGATTTTTTGTGTTGTTAGTACAGAATTTGACTACTTTTAAGTTTTTCTTACATTACAAAAAAAACCAAATAATCTAGTAGGACAAAATTTAAAAAAACAGGGTTTCGCCGGACGCTAGCTGTTGCAATGATTTGTATCTAGCAGCAGTGTCAAAATTTTAGAGACATTTCAATGAGATTACATTGAGAAAACCTTAATCGTCTTAAATATATCTGAAGTTCGACTTTTTGTAAAGTTAAGGGGATTAAAATAGATAATAAACAAAAAATTACCTGTTTATTTAATCGAAATTTTATAAACGAAAACCAATGTAAGAAAAACTTAAAAGTAGTCAAATTCTGTACTAACAACACAAAAAATCATTGTTTTTCCTTGGGTGCACAAAATTTAAAACTCAGTATGACCACCATTTCTCTCCATACATACTGTTGTTCTCGAGCGCAACTCTCGATTAACATTTCGGAGCATTTTACGATTTATTTGCAATACACAATTTATAATGACATTCTCTAAATTTTGTATATTCCTAAAGGGTCGATGTTTGTACACAGGGTTCTTTAGGTATCCCCACATAAAAAAATCTAACGGAGTCAGATCTACAATTCTACAATTGACAGGACAAAATCGAAAAAATAGGTGTTCGCCGGACGCTCGCTGTTGCAATGGTTTGAATCTAATGAAATGACTGTATCAAGATTTTATTAAGATTTTTCGCACATAAATTTAACAACCAGGTCTATTTAGTTGTACTTAAAACTACCAAAGCAGGCTCTGAAATTAAAACAACCAAATAATCTAGTAGGTTAAAAACAACAGAAAAATGTCAAACAAATTATAATTTGTTTGATTTCAACCTATGTCATTGGTTTATGTCTCGCATCTTACTAAGTTTGATATTTTACATAAGTTTATTAATATTTTATTCCTTAAAATGGCACCCACACTACTTCTTCAGGAAAAGATAGAAATTATTTTAATTTCTGGAGATAATTACAAAAGCCATAGAGAAACAGCAGCAATTTTTAATGAGAGGCACCCCGATAAATCCCTCCATTATTCCACAGTATCTCGTCTAGTCAATAAATTTAAAGAAACGGGATCGGTAGAAAATCAGTATAAAGTTTCCCATGAAAAACCGGTAACAGGTGACGAAGGTTCTCTGGATGTGTGTTTGTCGATCACAGAAACACCCCAATTAGCAGTTAGTCAAATATCGGAGATCACTAACATTCACGAAAGATCTGTGCGGAGGATATTAAAAAGAAACAAATTTCATCCGTACAAACCTAAATTTGTACAAGTATTAAAAGATAGGGATTATGACGCCCGCTTCGATTTTTGTGCCTGGTTCCAGGGTATGATTGAGGAAGATTTTAATTTCCCAAAGAACGTTCTTTTCTCGGATGAAGCTACATTTACCTCTAACGGAACCGTCAGTTCACAAAACTGTAGATGGTGGGCCACCGAAAACCCAGACTTTGTAATTCAGAGTAAAGACCAATATAGTTTTAAGGTTAATGTGTGGTGCGGAATTTTCAACCTCAGAATAGTGGGACCTTTTTTCTTTAGAGACAATTTAAATTCAGAACGATATTTAGAATTTCTACAAACTGAGATATCTGACTTTTTAGACAATTTGTCATTAGCCGAAAGAAGAAATTTATACTTTCAACAAGACGGAGCTAGCATTCATTCCACAAATGAGGTGAAGAGATGGCTGGATCAAGAATTTGGAAACCAGTGGATAGGACGGTTTTCTGAAAATCCGTGGCCTGCGAGATCACCAGATCTGACTCCGTTAGATTTCTTTATGTGGGGATACCTAAAGAACTCTGTGTACAAACATCGACCCTTTAGGAATATACAAAATTTAGAGAATGTCATTAGAAATTGTGTATTGCAAATAAATCGTAAAATGCTCCGAAATGTTAATCGAGAGTTGCGCTCGAGAACAATAGTATGTATGGAGAGAAATGGTGGTCATACTGAGTTTTAAATTTTGTGCACCCAAGGAAAAACAATGATTTTTTATGTTGTTAGTACAGAATTTGACTACTTTTAAGTTTTTCTTACATTGGTTTTCGTTTATGAAATTTCGATTAAATAAACAGGTAATTTTTTGTTTATTATCTATTTTACTCCCCTTAACTTTACAAAAAGTCGAACTTCAGATATATTTAAGACGATTAAGGTTTTCTCAATGTAATCTCATTGAAATGTCTCTAAAATTTTGACACTGCTGCTAGATACAAATCATTGCAACAGCTAGCGTCCGGCGAAACCCTGTTTTTTTTAATTTTGTCCTGTCAATTGTAGAAAAAACTACTACATTCGTTTATTTTCATCCAGATACATGGGCTTTACATTAGCCAAGCTATCTAAACGAAAAAAACTGGAAATTTGTAAATCGATAAAAAAATATTTAAAAAAAATTGAGTTTTCCAATTTTTTTAAATAAAATCTTAAAATTTTGCACAAGGACCTAGAATTTAATTCTAAGCAATTTTTTCAAATAACTTTTTTTGATATCTCGTCAACTAACCTCACTTTTTGTAAATTAACAATTTTTTTTTTAATTTGACGCTATACCAGTGGTCACGTGACGTATGTCAAAATCGATTTTTAGGTTATCGGACATGCAGAACCGATCCCCCGGAAAAGTTTTTCCAATACTCACCTAATAAAAATTTTTCCCATATGTTGCGAACTTTTTGCCGGTCACTGTATATACTGCTGCTCTTTTCAGTACTTGTTGAACCTTTTTATCTATTTTTTTACTGTAGCCAAATATTAGCAGGTTTTTGGTCAAATAAAATATAAACTAGATTAAAGAAAGCGAACGAAACAGCAATAAATGTAAATTTTTGTTGATAAATGAGATGTTCTCGTGACCCAAACATACAGGAAAACATTAATTAAATTTTGCTTGTTAGGATTGGAATTCCTTTGTGAACACGATGACCGAAAAGTATTGAAAATAAGAATTAATTTAACAAGATTTAGGACAATGTACAAAAGGAAACAAAAGTAAGAATCATTTTTGAAAGCTTTACGTTATCATTAAATGAATATATTATTACAATAAACAAACGTGAATTTACAACAAGTTTTATATGACACACAAAATATAGACTGTGTGGAAATTATCCGGAAAAATTAATTGCCTCTTATCATTTATAAAATGATATATTTCTATTAACTAAATTATATTTAAGGATGAAGAATAAAATTGCAATTATTATTGCTCTAAAAACTAATTATTTTCATTAAAATAATTCCCTCATGTTTGTAAGTACTCTTAAGTACTAATTGCCAATTTCGGACATTACTGACATGACACAGAAACAGATGCTTAAAATTCAGCTATAATTTTCATTAAAACTGCCCGGAAATAAAGAGCAAGAAATGTGTCACAGCTGTTTATAGTTCAAAGCGTATTTTAGTCACAAAAGTAATAATGTCTGCTATAAAGTATTATACTTAAAATGTAATAGATCATGTCGTAATTTAAATTCCACATCAATTTTTAATAGCTAGTAATTTATTTATCACTTAATTTATTATAACAAAAACAAATATGTAAAGTTAAAATTCTTTCATTCTGTAACGTATGAGTAATAGGTATGTGATTACAGTGCTCTACAGAAAGTGTTGAACTTGAGAAATAAATTAGTTATTTATTTTATTAGATGCAGCTTTAGATAAAAGACCAAATTTTCAATCCAATCGAGTACTGCTCTAAAGTGAAGCGAAAGATAGAAAATTATGAAGATGGAAAGAAAGAGAACATTGTTCTGTTTTTGGTGCATAGTGCAGTTATGCATATCGTTCATTTCAAAATGATAACATTGCATCCGATCGATTCCATCCAATGAAAAATAATGGGCACATAAAACAAGCTTTACATCACTATAAAGCGACAATGAGCCACCAATAAATATATAGTGTGTCCAAGGGAAGAGTTCGGATAAGGTGTAAATGTCAAAAAATCTCTGAGTTTGATGGTGACATTCTAGGAAACGCTTCTGTTTGTTCTTAAACTAAGATGTTGAAAAAATCAACCAAATTAATTAATATACGGTGTCCTTAAAATCGATTTTCAATAATAGTCAAAAGTAAACTACACAGAAAAAGCTGCTATGCTATTTTCAATAATAGTACTGATTTTGACCACTGTCACATTAGTTAGTATATTAAAGTTAGTATTGCCTCAACAAAACATCATTGAAATAATGAAAAAAAAATATTGCTTTACTTGACTTATTATTGGACTTCAAAAGTATACCTGCTTCTTTGAAAACTATATTACCATTATTTCAATGACCAAAATACTATTGGAATCCAATAAATTTCTAATATTCCTTGGAGAGTAGAATTACTGTTAGAGCCAAAATATTACACTATTTGATTGGAATGCTTAAATATAATTGGGCGAAAAATAGCTATTTGTAGGCGGTGTGATTCAAATTACAATATATTTTATTAAACGAACAAGAACTGCGGTTTAAATAAAAAATATTAAAATTAAGTCAATAATCCTTATATCATTTCAATTAAATTAAACACTCCTTTAAAACATATAAGGTATTGGAGAAATAATAAAAAATATTAATTCAATGGGTCCTATTGTTGGCTGAAATATTATTTCTATTGCTCGTGTTAAAAATAATTCGAATCCCCGATTTCCCTAAAATGAAAGTAATGATATCTATAATTGGTTCGAAATCAATTGCAATAAAATATAAAATATTCAAATTATAATAATTGTATCTGAAAACGTCAAGCATAATGGAAAAAGCTTTAACAAGAGGAAAAGTCCAGTAAGGGGTAATGTTTCTAAATCAATGATTATATTATTCCGTGTATCTATGTGAAAATAGTATTTAGGTAATCCTTTTTTTTTGTACAGTAAGACAATAGGAAATTCCTGATTCAATAATAAAAAAATCCTAATTAAGCTATCAGTCTAAAAATATAATGACAGTCACGATCGCCATAGTTGGTATTTGAATTGCATACTTTATATCAAAAATCCTTTATATTCGCATATTAGCGATTTAGTCGAGCACGTTACGTGTTTTCCCAACTTTCTGCAATCAGTTGAGTTTGACAAAACCAGATCACATAAACCAAATAAAAGAAAATATTTTAATATCAGTTTCTTTTATGGCAAAATATCGAGATTGTTACAATTTATCAAGAATTTCTTAATGGTGAATCAGTTTTTATGTTAACAAATAAACTGCCATTGCGTCACATAAGCAAATCATTTCAAGTGCCCTCAACATAATAATAACATAAGCTGTAATTATAGCTTTTTGATAATAATTATATTTTCACTTTATTTTTGATATAAAATTAATTTATTGAATATTTAGCTACTTTTAGGTGTTACAATTAATTTTTTCTGCTATTTTGTGGTAACAATCAGCTTAAAGGTAAAAAAGATAAAAAAGTACTTACAATTAATGGCAGATGATAAAATAAATAACATACAATCAGCACCGGGTGCATAGTTTCCAGTCCTGTCGTGGGTACTTCGACTTCCGTCTCTTCGTCTTGCTGCTGCTTCATTATACAGGGTCTTCTCGAGTTCGAGGAACTTATAGTGGTCGAATTATTCGATAGAATTTCACTATTATTGAAATGACTGTTAGTCCAAGTGTCTTTGTTACAGTAATTGTTGTTAACCGAACGATTTATAGTGTATGTATCGTAAAAGCCGCGAGTGTCGTTAACGTTAGCATTTACCCCGTGGAAAGTGTTACTGAGTTCGCTTAGGTCCGAGTTGCTCTTTTTAATATAGTCGAATCCTTCCTTTTTAATTTTGTAATAGTTGTAGCAAATAATAAGAAAGGAAATAAAAGATATCGAAGCTAGGAAAAGGTGCAACACTATAATAAAAACGTTGAATTTAATATCTAGTTCAAAGGGAAGAAAATTGCACGGAGTAAGATCCAATGAATCCGCGAAAACGTTACCGAACCGGCCATCTTTTTGTGCCAAGATGGCCGCTACGCCGACGCACGCGCATAATGTCGTCAAACAAAACAGATGGTAGATGATGTGTGTCGATGTTAAGAAATTTCTTAAGTTTTGACTTTGCCTGTGCAGTTTCGCCGAAAAGAGACCGATGACTGCGATAGATGTTAAACTTGACGCTTGAAAAGTATGAATGGAATTGAACAGCCAAGTTACTAGACTGCAATACTCGAGATTAAAATTTTTGTAAGTAAAAATGATTGCTAAGGTGTATCCGAGTATAGTCAGGTTTCTGAGGATGCTCAATATGAGCACTGAAACGATGGGTATGTCGTAGGGGCCCCATTTTCTTCTGTTCTTGTGGAAGATAACAACGGTCCAGCAGAGGAGAATGATTATTATGGGGAGTGCTATTAAGGATGCCAGTTGTTCTGTGGAGTACTTGAGCATCTTGAGAGTAGCTCTGAAAACAAACAGAATACATTTATGTATACTTAACGTAGCTAATCTTTTCAATTCTTATTTCTTATCAAAAGTAAAGGTTTCCGTTAGAGATAAAAAGTTGCGCTATTATAAATATGTAATTGTTTGCAGTCGGATAAGGCATTTAATGCGTCGTTGACTTTAAACTGAGGTAAATGGCGTTATTTACATATACCTGTTTATGTAGATTTCTCTTTTTTAAGGCAATACATAATGTTTTATGGGCATGTTCCTTCAGTTAAAATGGATATTTCCTTTATTAATGACATTTCTCTAAAGAAAATGTAAATTTATTGAATTCCATTGTATGCTGCAATCGTACGCAACCAACCAACAGAAACGAGAGGATTGAATATGAATATATTATTATGTATATATTGCATATGTGACCGTCTCTGATAAAAGATACCTACTGTGCGACAATATGTTTTTGAGAAAAAAGCGTTTAAAGTAAGTATGTGTATTGCACAACTTTGTTGGAGTCAACCGTATGTTATAATCTAAATCTACCTAACAAAAGAGTTCACCGGAGCTATAGAGTACCTACCCATTACTCCCCACCCCCTCACCAACCCTCTCCGATTAAATCGATTGGCAACCGTTGGAAAGTAGTAGTAACTGTCCAAATATTACTTGATTTTGCAGTCGTGCTCCGTGGCATGCGAAACTTAACTGAGCAAATATAGCTGACGATGACCAAATAACATAAGGAATTCGTAGATTACGAAGAGGACACTTTTGCTACCAAAAGGATAATCAATAGAAAGAAAATCGTATTTTTTGACAACATTTGGACTTTATGCTCCGATGCTGACAAACAGGACCTTGTAGCGCCAATCCAGCGGAAAAATCACCCAAAAAGAAAAGGACAAAATAAAAAAAAAATTTGCTAATTATTTTTTTTATCTAAGACATCCCACGTAGACTTCAAGTCTAAGTATACTAACGTACCGTGGGCGTCCGAAGGGAAGGGAAATTGAATCTATTGACACGGGATTGAAGGATTGGGGGTTGGGACGGGAAGGGAAATCATCTGCAGGCAATTTGTTCCATAATCTGGAGACGCTATGAGCGAGAGAAGTGGTCTGCTCTAGGCTTTTGTAGCTGGACAGTAAAGGGATTCACACGAAACGCGCCTCTTGTTGTTCTGTTAGGAGCAGTCAAGGGGGGAATAATACCGGCTAGTTCTTCAGAGCAAAATCCGTGGAAGTAGCGGTAGAAAAAGGATAAATCCCCAATTTATTATTTTATTATTATTTTTTTATTATTTATTATTTTTTGTATGTATACAGCAATCATGTATGTTGTTTGGTCATATAAAGAAGGTTTTAAATATTTTAAGGGATTCCACGTCATTTCATATGTTTTTAGGTACCCGAATCCATTCTTAATTCAAAAATCATTTTTTGACACACTAGGTCCCTTTTAGCAGAGACGGTCACATATAGGTAAATATGGGTGTATGTATGTATATTTATACAGGCGTGGCCAAAACAAAGTTCCATTTTCTATAACAAAAACCATTAAAAATGGTACTATTTTTGCCACAGCGGTATATATGTAAGTATGTGCTTAACATGTGACAAACCTGAGAAGAAACACGTGTCGAACAGGTTACCGTACTAGCTTTTTTTGTTCTGTTTTTTCACGAAATATGCCTACAATAATTCCTCGGTGTGTATAAGCCAGAGGAGAGGGTGATCTTTCAAACCGCACGGTATATACTATTATAATTTGTGGTAAAATAACATTATCAAGCAGATAAATGTAAAATGCTGCTTTGTGTTTTTATAAACTTAGCATAGACGGTATTTTGTTTACGTATGTACATACATACGTGCAATAATCTTAATTAATTAATCTCTGAGTCATATTTAACACAATTTTTACTGCGAAGCTAGTTAATCGTATTTTTGTACCAAAAGTACAGGAAGTAGACAATTTATTAGAAAAGTAGGTATGTTTATAACACTTCATTAATTGTTTAGAACAATAAAGTATAACCATCAACCTTAATATATAATTGGTTGCAAAACTAATTATTTTTTTTTAACAAATTACCTAAACGATACTATATATAATTAACAACATACTGAGTGCTGAGTATTTCTGAAGTATCTAAAAGTTATTTTTGTAAAATCGTGTTATAACAGCAGTATTTCAACATCTGTTTTTGAGTTTTTGCACAGAGGCGATAAAATTTTCTCTGGGCTATTTTTTTACACGCATTCATCCTATACGAAGATATAAAAAATGCAATTAATTTAATTGACATATTTATTTATTGTAAACGTTAATTTCACAATTCCGAAATGTCGAAATATTTAATCCAGAATAAACGTAGAAAATGCTATTTTTGCTGCAATAGCACCAAAGTCAAAATTTAGTTACAAAATTCCATTCTTGTGTATGAAAAATTAAATTCCTGTCGCTTCACTTAGAGTTGGAGACACAAGAATAAATAATAACCAGAAGGATAACTCTCTTGTTCTAAGCCTCTAACGCCGAAGGACCTTGAGTCAGTGTTGAACCAAAATTATATGATATTGCTCTAGGTGAATCTAGGAAATAATATGTTGTAATGTTAAATTAGTAATAAAAATATGATTAAGGTAACAATGTGATTAGTGTGTTGTCCGAGGCAGTGCCCAATGCCTTAAAGAATACTGGGTATCTATGTATATTCCACGGTATTTTGACGTATTTCACATAAATTGCTCTTGGGCAAAGAGGAAAAATAAGAACTGTGATTTTTAGAGATCACATTGACAAAAGTGTACTGTTTAATTTTATGTCATGCAGCAGTCAGCAATGATTAAATTTTTGAAATAGAAAAAATTATTTGAAGTTAGGTGAATAAAACAGGTGTTAAGATAATAAAATAATTTTAGTGGTATCTCCAAATCAACATCTTAGTATTACAGTCCTAAAATTTCTATTTATAAATTTAAGATCGTAAAATAACCTTACTCTACCATACAACCCAATCAAATACTGGTGCGGAAATCTTTTGGATGAACAAAGCATCTTTACAAATATTTACAAAGGTAATAACATCAGCCAGAAAATATTCCTCTCCTTCCAACTTATACACTCTCTCGCGGATTTTGCTTCACGGAGCTAGCCGCTATAATTCCTGTCTCTTAATAACAGAACAAGAGGCGCGTTACGTATGCATCCTTTTACTGACCAGCTACAGAAGCCTTGAACATTCCACTTCTCTCGCTCATTCATACCTAGGGTCGCCGGATTATGGAACAAATTTCCTGCAGATGTTTTTCCTTTCCCTCCCAACTTCTATTCCTTTAAATCCCGTGTCAATAGATTACATTTCGCTTCTCTTCAGACACCCGTGGTACTTAGGCTACGTGCATGGGATGTCTTAGAAAAAAAAAGTTGCATCTTCGGCCGAGGATATTGAGACAAAAGATTGATTTAACTAGAGTACTAGAGGAGCTATCGCTGGCGTAGTATACCACCCTTTTAGGGAGCTAAGACGTCCTTGAGAAAAATACTAAACTATTGAACATGATCCGCAATACAAAAGTAACATGGATACTATTGCGTAAAGTTTTACACACTCTGATGGTTTGTTTGCTTAACGTAGAATAAAAGCAATTGTAAC
This sequence comes from Philopedon plagiatum, assembly GCA_963971165.1. NCBI lineage: Eukaryota > Metazoa > Arthropoda > Insecta > Coleoptera > Curculionidae > Philopedon > Philopedon plagiatum. Next base: position 101,920,017 of record OZ020193.1, read on the forward strand.
AAATTTTCATTATAGCGGCTCAAGAAACCGTTAAGAATTAAAAATACCAGTGAAAGTGAAACCTATCCTATACAAACAACGGTATTGAGGTGCGTTGCATATTTTTGCAATGGTTATAGTACAGCAAGGCCGCATTTTAAAAAAGTATGGCAAATGCATATTAAAATTAAAAACTCGAGGTAGATAATGATGTACAACGCACCTTAAAGAGTTTTTGCACCGATGCCCTATGTATTTGACAGTTTTTTTTAAATAGTTGTTCATATCGTTGTAATGCACACTTGGTGTTTTTATTTTTCCAGTTTAAAATCGCTAAATAACCTAAAACAGTCAGCAATTAGCTGTTTTAAAAAATCGTAAATATCGGTAATATAATCTTTAGAGTTTTTAAGTTCCAGTGGTGTAGAAACAAATATATTTCAGTCTACAGATTACAGGGTAAATTTCAAAGATGTCCCCTAAATATCACTTCAATAGACCTACGTCTCAGTCATTTTATGTATCAAATAATAAAATAATTATGTTAAAAACTTTAGTAAATGTTTGGAATAATCCTTTTGCATTACCATCGACATTAGTAATTCAAATTTTTTAAAATTTACACAACAGGTTGTGGTTAACACAGATTTTAGTAAGGTTCTATCGATTATTATAAAATATTGGTGAATTTATTTAGAAAAAATACAGTTTGTTTCATTTGAAATGCATAAAGGCCGCTTACTGTTTCCACTATTTGTGCCAGAATGTTAGGAGGTCGGGCCAAAAAAACGGTTTTTTATATTTATTTTGATGGTATTTCGTTTATGGCCTCGTGCTCAAGGTGTGCTCAGATTTGTGACATTTACAAGTATTATAAAATATTAAGAAAAATCCTCATACGATGTATGTGATTGGTTGTGAACATAGGTGAGTCTAGGGGCGTCTGTACACTCTTTGGAAATAACATTAGGATCCGATTTATAAATAATACACAAATATTTATTTACCTACATTGTGTAATTTGAAAATGAGAAATTCGAAAAGCCTTCGGTTAAAGAAGACATCACATTCGACAACCATTCCATTTATGAACACTGAATCTTTGACACCCAGGAATTTGCAAATTTTAAAATAATTATTCAAAATACTATAGGATTGGCTGATGGCTACAATAATGTTTGTAGGAAGAACCGACGGCATTGTGTCGTAACACTGATGCCGGAAATAATTTCAATAAAATTAAACATATTGGGCGTTGTTGCGACAAGATGCCACTCCTCGGCGTTTCTTCAGTACAATGCAATTTCCTCTTATACACAAATACTCTGTACATCATTCAACTGAAGACAATAAAGAGTAATATTAATAAAAGCATCCCATACATTCTGATGTTGAAATTAACATTTTGTATGTTTGTGTATACAGTATACAATAATAATTACTTATTGTTTTTTAGTTTTAAATATCTTCTGATGATGGATATAAATTATAAAGGAATTAAACTGATGTTACACAGAATGAAGATTGGGAAAAGATTATACCTAGATCATAAAAAGAGGAAATAAAGATTTACTTCGAATTTCTTCGTATTTCGACATTTGACATAAGCCATTTGATATTGTCGAGCTGGTTTAGTAACTTCAAAATATTCCCAGATTCCAGATTTTACTGGGCCGTATTTGATCAGCGCATCACTTTGTTTTTTGTGTTTGACCTTTAACCAGTGTTTTTCACAGTGATAGTGAACTTAGTGTTCCGTTTTACTAATTTTGCGGAGAGTATTGATCAGTCCGACTATGTTTATTTGATTCCAAACTAAATGGCTATTATTCTCAGTGATAACCTAAATAAAACAAGAATTAAATGTCTATTAATTGAAATAACTAGAATTCTAGAATTGTTGTGTGTATTTACTTTTAGAGGTTTTTCTAGGTAAGCATTATCATGTCATGTTTTTTTGAGATATTAAAAGTCTTTTTATTTCATAACAATATATAGCTTTCAGTAGTCAATTAGAGATACATATAATATAAGCTTATCTAATTTTATTTTAAGATATTTAGGTTATTACTAATAGTAATTATAATAATAAATATGTAACTGTGCCTATAAAATATTAAAACCTACAGTAACTAGGACTTTGACAATATCTTGGCAACGCAGCACTCGACGCACTAATATTTCAGATGTGTATTCGTGCTGCTGCCAAGCTCTTGTATTTTATAATACCTACTGTAAAGGTATGTATATATTTACTTCCGATATCACCAGGGTTCAAGCTGAGGTGGTATCTGTTCAGCAAAATTATGGATGTTATAAGTTATAAGACAGGAATGAAGCCACCTGGTGCATAATTTGCAGACGATATGGTAATACAATCAGCAGGATAGAAGTCGAAAGGATAGTGGAGGAGATCTCTAGAAGATAGTGGCCTAAGAATCAGTAGGAAGAAAACTGAGCACATGGAGTATATGGAATCCAATGGAAAAGAAAGAGCAGAGTACAGATGCAAGACCAAAAGCTAAATAAAGTTAAAAATGCTAAACATTTATCTTGCGTCATAAGAAGATATTACGTTTGATTTGGAAAGCACACGCAGAGTATAAGCGGGTTGGAAAAGTTGCAGCAGTTTCCGGTGTGCATACAAAATGTGTTCCCTTAAAAACGAACAAATTTTGTCAGGACCTTGATGAGTTTTAATTACAAGTAATAAATCGGCGATCCATCGGTACAGAACAATGATCGCGCGACGCCACGTCTGGCCCACACCCAAGCGGTTAAATTTAGTTAATAGATACACAAAATCTTAAAACATCCATGTTACAACTTTATTAATTTAAGTTAAAAAATATCCTCAATATTAGTAAATAGGACCCAAGAAAAATATTTTATATAGTTTTGGGGGTTTTGGGTGCACATATTATTTCTCCTAACTCTTCGGAATACTTGAGGTGTGAAAATATTAAACATCCTGTATCTCGAAAAAGAAGCGTTTGTGGATCCATGTTTATATAAACTTTTTCATATTTTTAAAAGTAGAACGTGCCCTTAAAATTTCTTAACATCTTTTTGTAACACCATGTATATTTGCTTTATTGAAAAAAATATTTTTTTTTATTACAAGTGACACTCGACTTAAAATATCAAAAACACAACATAACAAAAATATTCTTGTTTACAACTAGGGTTGCCACCTGTCCTTTTCTGGAAAGGACAGTCCTTTTTCAAGGAGTTTTGTCCTTTCTGCTTTTTTTAGCTTAAAATGTCCTTTTTAAAGCCCAAACTGATATTCGGACGACATTGCTAGCGCATTTTCGCAGTTAAAATAATTTCTAAAATTAAAAGTGAGTTTCAAACGTTTACGTGATATTTTGACACTGCTGAGAGCATTATTCGTCTTTCGCGTCGATGGACGTTGCGTGCGTTTCGCCTGAAGTCCATCAACCCCATCATCAAAACGAAGAGAGAAGAGAACAAAACAAACATAACCACAACCTATAATCGAAGAACGATTTTTTCTGTTATTGGCATTAATTGGCGAGATGAAAGAAACAGGTGCATAGTTACTTTAAATAAAGCTGAACTTTTGATTTTACTGTTAATTTTGAGGATACCTGTAACGAATTATTATACGATAAAGAATGACAAAAAAAATATTATAAGCTGGAAAATCAAATGAAAAATATAGATTTCAGTTTCAAAAATAAATATTTATTTAAAAAAATATATGTATATTATTTTCCCCAAAAGGAAACCCAAAAATACAGCTTTTGATAAAATGGTGAAAGCGAATTTTCCCGCCTTTTCCAAAGTCCTTTTTCCCAATTCTAAAAAGGTGGCAACCCTATTTACAACTTCAATGGGTTTTTCCTAAAGTTCCGATTGTTTTCCATCAGCTGCACATGCGTTTTTAAACAATAGGTAGAAACGACGCCATGTCTTAGTCATTTAAAAGTATCACCTGCCGTCAGTACGTGCCTGATACAAAAAATACGCAATCGGTTATGCAGCGACTACATACTAAAATTAGTCAAACCCCAAATCGGAAGCGAATTGAATGCAGTGCGTGCATGTATGCTCGAACAGCTGAAGGGCTAACCAACCATAGAAAATGAAATCGGAAATGGTGTGTTCTAAACATACCACGATGTTATTTTAAGTTTCTTACTGTAATAGATAACTATTGATTGTAATTAAATCTGAAACAATATGTCCACTTTGATAGCAAGTTTTAGGTAAATTTTAGATTATACCCTAACTAATTGTGACTTGGCCTATTTCAGACTCTACACTACCACTATGCCTTCCAACACAGAAATGTTGGGAGGCATAGTGGCATAGTAGTAGTGGAGGGTCTATTAAACTTATTACTGCTATGAGACTGCAAACAATCCCTAAAGCAACAACAACAAAGAGGGCGCCAACGCGGTACATGGACTTGAACCCTTCTCTGGAGTAAAGAAAAGTAGCATATTGGAGGATGTACAAAAATGGCAAAGAATCAACTAGAATCTTACTGTAGAATCATTGCAGCTCAAAGACAAACAAACCCTTTTTTTCTTTAAAAAGTCAAGAAGATTCTTAACCTAAACAGAAATAACTTAAAACTGGATATTGCTGCTTGGGATACCATCTCAGGAAAATGGGCAAAACATAAGACGAGAGTTGCCGGTATTGCTTGAAAAAACTGGAAATGTTGCCACCGTAAATGTTCGTTCGGATGGGTATTGGTGAGACGGTTAGGGTAGATTAGACCAACTTTTCTTCTGGCTGTCTTCTATCGATTTTGTATACCAAAAACCCCCCTTTCAAGGCAGTAAAGTTCTTAGATTTCTGGCTAGAGACAATTTAGCTGCTTATTTCAGTCTACAGCCTTTAAGTTAAAGTTCTCCAGAGTTTGACAGCCTCATCCTGATTATTGACATCGGTAGTGTGCAGCATGATTTAAGAAGGAAAGTGGAGTAAAATTTAAAACTGTGCAAAGATATCCAACGCTTCCTGGAAAGCCTGTTCCAAGTCCTTACTCCAATTGCCCAACTCGGATATCATTGGGGGATACTCCTCCCATCAGTCCACTCCAGTATCTTTTAGTCTTTCGTCAACTGCGAATTTACACCTTTACATTGTACACACCTCGATCATTTATATCAGCAAAAAAGCATTGCTTTGCCTATTGCAAATTAAGAACGCAGCTGTAGAACAAAATCGAAACAAAAACAAGCATGTAGTATATCAACACAATAAAATATTGTATATGAACGCGGGTGGCCAGGTATGGTTCCTGCCTATGTCGGCAATTGTTTAGGATTGCGGAACGAGCTTTGCTTTAGCAAGAATGACAACCTTGATGGATATGCCGAACCCAAATCTATGATGGTGAAATAATTATAGGTTTCATGGTGCTGTTTCGTTTAAAGGAGAGGTTTTAGATGCCGGTTCTTTTTTTAAAGAAACAACAGTGTTAGTAGTTTTGGAAAAAAAGAAAATTATACCAAACTATAATATGCAATAAAAATAAAAGAGATCTTTATTAAAATTTTGACATCAGTAAAGTTTTAACTTTTAAGAAAAAGTTACTGTTTAGGAAATTTGTTCAAGTAAATTCTGATTTATGGTAAAGGGTGACAAAAGCTGCAAATCTGTAGACTTAGAAGATTTGTAGTAGGGTAGCAACCTGGTCCAATGCAGCCTTGTGTGTAATTCTTCCTCTACTCAAGATGACTAGCTAGTTTTGCCTTTTTGATTAGCCCTTCAAAATGGCTCATACATGCAGCTTTCTGCGGTTAGGTTTTCAACGGTCGATAGTAAAAACTTGATCCTTGCTAGACTCTGATATTGGTGTAAGATTTTTTTAGACAGGTTTCTTCATTTGTCCGCATAAACGACTTAAGACTTCAGATGCTGGAACCGTTCTAAATTTAATTCTGTCTCTTTTTTATTTATGGTGTCTCATATAATTTTTTGGTGAAGACAATTTATGTAGTGCCGCTGTACTGGCGACCATGTTTACTTAACTCAGCTTCATCACTCTTATATAACACTACATTTAAGCCATCTTTAAGAAGCACTGTTTATTTCTATCTCCATGTTACTGGTGAATGACTGACTTTCTTCTGTTAATGACAAATGCTTTATTTGTGCTACATTTTCCCTATCTTTAGAGCTCGTTGATTTCCTTTAATTTGATTCCTTGGTATCCTTGTATTATTTGTTTTTAGACACTATATTACCTCATTTTTTTGTTATTTTTATCTCTTACCCTAACATCATTTATTTTTACCTGAATTAGGGTATCTTAAAAAGCCTTTTCATTTTCTTCTATGATGATTGTAAGGTCTGCAAATCTAATTACTGAAATTTTCTCAACTTGTGTTTTTACTTCTGAAACGTACTAACGTTTATTTTTAAAATTATATACTTGTAGAGACGTTTAGACCCACTAATTTGTTACATAACAACACTAACGTTAAAAGTGACCCAAGTCGCGTGAACATTCTAAACGACAAACGGGCAAAGCATAGCAATGCAAAGCTGTATGAGTCTGGCGGTGACAGCAGCCATAGTATTAGAAGTAGTTGCCTGTCAGTCTCCATTCTGGTTCTTCGAATACCCATCGTTCCCACGGTTTACTTCTCCCCTTCACCAAAGGTTACAAATACAAATTCAGTCCTGTATTAGGGACTTCCCTTGCATTAGACATAATAAATAAATAAAATCGGTTAAGTGCAAGCTATACTTGCACAATTAGTGTTCCGTGCCATCAGCTCCCCACCTAACCTGTAAGAAATATTTTTTGTCGAAAAACTTTTTCTTTAAAACGAATGGTTCAGCAGTTATAAGGAAATAAACAATTAAATTGTTTATAACAACTGATCGCGCTAGAATTTTTCAATCCTGATAATTTTGGTTCAATCTACACCTAATTCTCAATGTTCATGATTTTTTTCTGATTTTTTCTTAGCGATACTTTTGGTGATGAGGGTGGGGGACAGCAATTTTGAGACCCTACACGATGCCTTTGAATTTTTTTTCCATTTCCCAATTTGCCCCCTGAAATTAACTCCCAGAATCAAAATTCAACTTTTTATACTTTACGTCTATCATTGGGCCACCACATTCTATCTGTGAGCTAAATTTCAAATTTTTATATCGAATAGTTTCAGAGAAAATCGCCTGTGACGGACGGACGAACGGACGGACACCGAAGTGATTCCCGTTTTGGTAATTATATCACGGAAGACTATAAACATAAACAAACAACAGTAAATAAACACAATCTTATGCTATATTCAGTAGCTGACCTTTGTGGTGTATTTTGTTCTCAGAATGCACTATTTTTTAAAACACTGCAAGTAGTGCAAATTATACAAAGAATAGCTTCAACCAATACATCAATAGTATTACTCGCATTTCATAAATAATAAGTACTTTATGTAATAGTAAGATTGCACGTCTATTTTGTAAATAATCTTTATGTTTTGAAAACAAAACCATTAACGTACATATGTATATATTGAATTACGCATGTGTATATATACTGAGACTGCAGTGTTAGTTTTGGTTGTTTTATTTTTATGAATGACGTGGATAGATGGAGGCCGCAAGGCAATGAACCGTGTTCTAGTTAAAAATCTTAAACATGACTAGCCGGGTAAGTGAAGTTCGTAACTCACCGTAACTGAAAACGAGACTAAAGTAAACTAATTTGTTAATTTCGTATCACCTGCCCATCCCTCAGCAAGCGCAGTTTCGATTTCTCTTATGCAGTTTTGAACAAGTGTGCTCACCTATAAGCAACGGGTATCCAATGGATCGCCTCATTGTGTTTTTGGTAAAATTCTATTCCCATTTTCATCCATATACAACAAAAAATGACCACGTAATTTACAAAACTTAGTCCAATTTTAACTTTAGTTGTAAGTAGGAACAGAAATATACAACTTTGAAATTTCACTAGCCGCCACTGGATGCCAGCATTCCTCCTCGAAAATTTTTAAGAACCAATAGCACGAGATAAAAAGTGCTTTTAAACCAAATATAATAGGTGCTTTATACATTCTTGTAAGTGTTAGTCTGCATATTTATCTTGTTCCATTAATGTTAGTATTTAGAAAAGACTTTAAAACGAGCTGTAATGACCCGATGGTCAAAGAACACGATACTATATCGAGTTTAAAATTTCAATTCGTGTTCCGCAGAAGGATCTTATTTCTTAATTTGCGGTCTCTTTGATGATTTCTCGTACTCCACTGATCTTAATTTTCGAGTCACGACCATGAAATTGCCAAGTTAAGAATGAGAAAATTTAAAGAGTCATACATAATAACGATAACTACAATTCTGCGTATATGTTGAACGAGTCTAGAAATTTTAATAACATCTTGTTTAAATAATTATAAGTATGGTTCCTGTAGTTTCTTACGGTTTACAAATGTCGCCAATTCTTTTCTGTTCGGAACTAACAGGAGGCGGCTGCTGAAGTAAATAAAAGCCATGAATTGACCACCGCATAGCACTGATATCATAGACTAAATATGAAATAGGGTGCCCGTTATTTACCAAGTTGATTTTGTTTTGCGACGCCCCCTAAATTTTTAGTTTATCGTCTAAAAAAAATATTAGTCCAAAATAAGCCCTTAATATTCATAATAAACCTTGTCCTAAGGACGATACATTTCCCATTTAAATTACATGGGGTTTTGCCACCTTTTACAATTATTTTTTTTTCTCGGACAAGATGACTTATAGCAAAGAAAATAATAGCTTATTATTTTCTTTGCTTATAGCAATGAGGTATACATACTCCTATAGAAAATTGAACGCTCTACAAAAAAGTTCTCTTATAATTTTTCGATTAATTCACTCCTTCAAAAGTTATTCAAGGTGAAATTTGAACTCTATGTAAATTTTCAGATTTTTTTACTTTTACGGCAAAGTGATTATTATTTCGATAAAAGCTATTAGTTTATTTCTAAAAATAGATAATTCTGGTGGTATTAGGGTAAAAAAATTTTAAACATGGAAAAAAATATACCGCATAACCGGTAGCTGGTTCTAGTTTGAAACATTTTTGAGACTATTCATTTATAACACGCAGTCAACTAATTTTTATTGAATTTTATAAATTTTTGTATACTTTCATGAAATTTCCCTTCAATACAGTAAGTGACTCAAAATTACACTACAAGCATTCCCGCCAACACACGGATTTTCTATTCACGCAAGCGCGCTAAGTCGCATTTAGTATCTTGAATAACTTTTGAAGGAGTGAATTAATCGAAAAATTATAAGAGATCTTTTTTGTAGAGCGTTCAATTTCCTATATGAATATGAATACCACATTGCTATAGGTCATCTTGCCCGAGAAAAAAACAATTAATTGTAAAAAGTGGCAAAATCCCATGTAATTTAAATGGGAAATGTATCGTCTTTAGGGCAAGATTCATTCTGAATATTAAGGGCTTATTTTGGTCTGACATTTTTTTTAGACGATAAGCTAAAAATTTAGGGGGCGTCGCAAGAAAAAAATCAACTTGGTAAATAACGGACACCCTGCTAAATAATACCTAGACGAACACTGCCGTGCAACGAAAAGCGGGTCTCCCATGAGATATTTGGTGGGTTTACTGGTTTATGGTTTAAAAATTTGTTTGTCTACCATTATATAAATATGTATACTATGTATCTACATACATGTATATAATCGATTGGAAGTAGAGGCGAAAATACGCTTTATTGATTAGTTAATTAAACTGTGTTGATTTAATACCGTTTAATTATCCATAAAGTTAATAAAATAAAAAAAAGTCAAGAACAGAGATAAAATAAGCAAACATGAGGCAAGAGTTTGATTTCAATTGCGCTAGGATGACTGTTAGTAATACGTCACAGGATGTCCGGCAATTTCGCAAAAAAAAGTTGTTATTACACCCAGTACTTATACGAAAACTAACTTATAAAAAAATTGCGACCACTACCTTGAGAAATAAACATTCAACATAAAAAAGGTTTGATCCAATCAGTCTTCAAGTTCCGAAAATAAAGACAATAAAGTTGTGGCAAATTTCTAACAAAGTTGTGACAAATTTCTGGTGGAGCGTTAATTTTGTTGGGCAGTTTATATATGTATAAGGAAGAACGACAAACTATTGCATTGATTTTAACCTAGTGCGAAACCATCAAAATAGCTCAACAATCAATTTTTTTTATCTAAAAAATGGAGCCACTCAAAATGACTGCAAAATTTTTTAAAAACAAAGTTACTAGAAGCAACTTGTGCATATATTAACATAATTTAAATACCAGAAGTCCAGTTTATAAAAAATAATTATTTGTTGAACTTATGTAGGACGATTCGAAATCGTGTCAATGAACTTGTTTTTCCAAATAAAGATGCAGTATTAACGTATTTATTTTTAATTTTAATTTGTTTTTATGGTATCGGTAAAAATAATGGTTTCGTATATACTTAATATATGTGTGGTTTTCCCTTTATAACCTTTTTTGCACCGATCCACACTGGTCGATTTAATATAAATTAGCAATTGGCACGCAAATAATTAAATTTTATGATAAATCCAATGAATCTATTTGGTATACTAATACAAAGATAATAATTAGTCATAGTATATGAAATAAGAACTACATATTTATTCCATATTTTACCTAACACGCTGGTAAAACCCTAAGATATTCGATACGAATCAATGACCCAGCGCTCGACTTAGTTTCGCAGCCTTTATAAAAACCCGTGTTTTTCGTGAGCTAAGGTTCTAATCAATATCATAAAATGAGTGATGTATATGCCTGGTAGTATATATTTTATTTTAGTATATAATTTAGTTATTTAAGTAGTTAAATAATTATTTTACTATTTTTAAAAATTAAGTAGGAATTATGATGTTTAAATTTAAAGACAAATATCTATATATGTACAGGGTCTTCCAACGAGGACTGAACAGGGGCTCATTTTTGAGCTTCCTTGTATTTAAAGAAAAATCTAAAATAGCCAATCGATGTACTTTTTCCTGCAGAATTCAAAAATGAAACCAAAAATTTATTTGAACCAAAAACAAAAGAGTTACGCTATGGATAAGGTGATTTTTAAATGGAACATAGCTTTTTTTATACGATTTTCGGAACGAGTGATTTTTTTTATGTCCGTTCTGATTAAAATATTTAATATTGTGACAGCTATTTTTATTAAATTTTAATGTTTTATCCAGTATAATTTAACTTCAACCTGTTTGAAACATACACTAGGTAATAAAGGAAAAATCACCTTGAAATCCTTCAAAGTCAAAAAATTTGACAAATTTACTATAATATTGCCGAAATGAAATATTCATTAGATGAGAGATTGCAGATTGTTATCTTGTTCTACAAATGCCAAGAAAATGCAAGAGAAGCAAGGAGAAGATTTATTGCAAATTTTCACAGAAATATATCCGTCAATACTATTCTAAGGATAAAGAACCTATTTGAGGAAAATAAAACATTACATGACATTATAGTAAATTTGTCAAATTTTTTGACTTTGAAGGATTTCAAGGTGATTTTACCTTTATTACCTAGTGTATGTTTCAAACAGGTTGAAGTTAAATTATACTGGATAAAACATTAAAATTTAATAAAAATAGCAGTCACAATATTAAATATTTTAATCAGAACGGACATAAAAAAATCACTCGTTCCGAAAATCGTATAAAAAAAGCTATGTTCCATTTAAAAAACAACTTATCCATAGCGTAACTCTTTTGTTTCTGGTTCAAATAAATTTTTGGTTTCATTTTTGAATTCTGCAGGAAAAAGTACATCGATTGGCTATTTTAGATTTTTCTTTAAATACAAGGAAGCTCAAAAATGAGCCCCTATTCAGTCCTCGTTGGAAGACCCTGTACATATAATTATAGTTTGGACAAAAGTCCCATGTCACTGTCCCATGCATTATTAATGTTTGCTGTAACGTTTTTTATCTATTCTTCACATTTAAGTTAAATTTGGACACCAAAAGGCAGCAGCATACATACAGGATGTCAGAAAAGTCTTATGATGGGCAAATATCTTTCCTACTAGGTATAAATGACTTAAATTAAAAGACTAATCCTACTTCTTGGTTCTCTGTTTAACTAAGGAAGTGACTCCGCAGCCGGCGCCGGTTCCCAAAATGTTGATGCATGGATACCGGCGCCGGCACCCGGGTACAATTTCTCGGATGCCGGCGCCGGTTCAGATACGGCCAAAACGAAATGCCGGCAGTTCTAACCTAAAATAATTATAGTTACGTATTTTAAATGATATGTAAACATTGTGTTGTTTTAATTTTGCGTAAAAACTATAAAATATGAGTGTGTGATAAATTTTCTTCATATGAAAATTTTAATTGTGTTTTGGTGGAATACAAGAAAGCCACAAAAAATGAGTTTTGGTTGCGTGGTAGCAGAAATACTATTATCTGCGGTTAGCCTGTGTTAAAGGTGGAAGACCATTCAAGACAGAAAATAAAAAGTCAACAAGGAAGTGTTCCACGTGTAAGAAAGGCTGCCAGGCTGGCATTTTCTTGAAAGTAAGTGAGTGTAAACAATTTCTATGCATCCTGGGGATTGAACGAAATCACAATCATACTTCATCCAAAGCTTATTTCAATTTTAAAGTAAAACAGAGACACAGAGTTACAGGCTCTGCTAGTTATTTCTACCTCAAAAAATGGCAATATGTCCATAGAAGGCAAGAATTCCAATCAAATTGATATAAGACAAATTGAACACTCTGATTGAAGGTATATTATATGGGTTTATTTTTCTTATTTCTACCTTTAAATTCGCAGAATAATAACAATTGTTATATTTTTGTAGGAAGATTTAAGTTTCGTTAAAGTTTACACTACTATATAATAAATTAATATTTTTTGATTGAATTAAGGTATTTTGATTCTCATCTTATTTTGACACTAATTTTCTAATGCTGCCGGGATCCGTGATTGCTGCCGGCGCCGGCATCGGAGCCACTTCCCCGGCAAACAGCTCGGCTGCCGGCGCCGGCATCTATGATGGCTGCCGGCGCCGGCATCCATGACGGCAGCCGGCGCCGGCTGCGGAGTCAGTTCCTTTAACTAAAGCCATCATATCAAACCTTTGTCGACACCTCTAAATTTGAAAGGCATAGTAAAGACAAAAGTTTTTTGTAGTTGAATTAAGGGCCCAGAAGAAAATCGCTACAAAATTATGATAAATTCGTTGTGGTGGGTAGTAGTTTTAATATTTTTTTTTCGATTTTTGAACGCATTATTTTTCTGTATCCGTAATGTAATATAAGAAGAATTTTTGTATTTCTCCAAATTCTAACGCCATTGCATTTCTACATTGGCCACTGGACAATGTTGCAAGTACATATTTTCAATACGTTTGTCCACCACGTGGAAAAGTTAAATATAGCTACGCACGCCTAATTACTGTTATCGACATAATTAAATCTGTCATTAAAATTCCATTCAACTCACCTGTTACTTTTTCAAAATTGATTTACATTAAATTAAATTTATAATTATTTGTGACTTGCAATGAAATGGTAATTGCTCTATCTACATATCGCTTGAGGAATTCAAATTTGCATAAAAATATTAAAGACGGTATCCTTACAAAAATTAATAATACTTTTTTTAGATGGGATGTGTTATCTCGTTTGCTATCTTCTAAAACATGTTTTTCGTTTTGTATTAGGCAAGATAAGAAAAAGTTAAAGAAGCTTCTACATAATTTATTTGAAATAAAAGACAAGCTATGTCTGATTTCCACATTTATTTTCTTATTCTCCGACGCGTTTCGCTACACTGTAGCTTTATCGCTCATTCCATCCTCATCAACATAAACTAGCTGCATATCATAGTATGATACATAGACTTATTAACACCCCCCTATCTACACAAGATTTCGAACAAGAATTAAATATTATAAAACAAATGGCAATAAATAATGGCTACAACCCGAATATAATAGATAACATCCTGAATAAAAAAAACTTAAAAAAAGCCATCTCAGAATTGTATCCCCAATGCAAAGAAACAAAAAATAATTACAAGACTTTGACTTATATAGGCAAACCATCCAAGAAAATTAAAACTTATTTAAAACAAAAAGAAATAAATATAGCATACAAAACAAACAACACTGTAGGTAAAAAACTTAAAAACCAAAAAACAAAAACTAACAAAGAAAATAAAACAGGTGTATACCAATTGAACTGTGGATCGTGTCCAAAAATTTACATAGGTCAAACAGGTAGATCATTTAAAACTAGAATTAGTGAACATAAAAGAAGCTTTTTACATCAAAAAAATTACTCTACCTATTCTAACCATATCATAGAAGAAAACCATATTTTTAATGACAACTTTAAAATTCTTCACAGGTTAAATAAAAGCCATAAACTTAATTTGTACGAAAGTTTAGAAATTAACCGACACAAAAACACAGGCCTGCTTTTGAACGACCAAACAGAAGTAAACACCTCCCCCTTATTAAATCTTTTCAATATTGACCATATTCAAAAATAAGCTCTGTGGGTTTTCCCTAATTACCTACCTAAGTAATGGATTATAGTTTGTATAAATATTTAGTTGGTTTACATTTTCATTCAGTTGTAACTCCTCGATAAAGCTACAGTGTAGCGAAAAGCGTCGGAGAATAAGAAAATAAATGTGGAAATCAGACATAGTTTGTCTTTTATTTCAAATAAATTTTGTAATCAATTTCCATCAAGTAGAAGCCAGCACCATTCAAAGCTTCTACATCGCATCAGATTAGATTTTAAAAACTGTTATTGAAGACTGGGCATAATTTCGATCAGTTGCCATCAGAAGATACGAATGGGAGATCTTAAATTAAAATCTGTAGTGAATATTGATAGCGCTCATTTATCAATTTAAATTCTCTTTTTTTGTCGATAAACATTCACTCAAAAAGAGAATTCTAAATTAGGCTCCAAAATTAGTCATACAATATTGATTTCGAATTAAGTGTAGATGTTATTATTTACAATTCAGAGCAATCAGGGATTTCCACGTTGTTTCTAACCTGGCAAACGATATGGTCCCCCACCCTACTTTTGGAGAACCGCTGTTGCCAGGCTTTCAGTGTCCCATTGCCCATTGTTGAACGTTAATGTTCATAAAATTATTATTTTTATATTATTTTAACCATTCTCGCAAATTTTCTTTATTCCGGTTTATTGGACCATTCAATTAAAACGATCTAAACCCGAGCCCTATAAATTTTCATTTGTTTTTATTGGCAGAGTCTTATTGATCTTAAGTTATATCAGCAAATACAATTTATTTGACCTTTTACCAGTTAAGTAATAGTAATAATTCGCCATTTAAACTGACCTTAATATAGTTTATACCATCCATTGTCGTGCGGCGCAGTAATATCGACCAAAATAGTGCATCAGTATTAAAAGTATAAATAAAACTGATCACCTGTCTAGGAAGAACTTTTAAATATCACTGCCCGACATGATTTTTGTAACACAGTTCAGCCCATTATTTTCGCAATGCCAATACCTTTCTAATAATAGAAAAAATATTCATAAAGCCCTAATACGTACCACTTCTCAATGGGCTCATTAGACCCTTTTATCGTGGCAGGTAGTAAATTTTATGAGGGGTCATTTAAAAGGGGTGCACTGGTGCATTGTAAAACAGAAAGATAACCTAAAATGGATTGGGTATAACCTTAAACTTATTCTCTTATTCAGTCTTCTTTTGAGTTTAGAATTGAGTGCTTCTGTGTAGTTAAGAAAGTTTTGTCGTCAAGGGAAACGCGCCGCAGTCGCAAATTTTCTCCTGACAAGTTTCGTTATATTTGTGGAGAATTTCTGGTGAAGTCACAAACCAGACCATTTTCTGAAAATGTAAAAAAGCCTATTTCATGTATTTTGGTGTTTTAATCGGACAAGCAGTGGGCTCCCCATGTGTGCTGTATCAGCTGTAGCGTGTCATTGGTGCAGTCGATGAAAGGAAAGAGAAAAATATACCTTCTGCAGTTCCAATGGTATGGCGAGAACCCACCAATCATTTTGTATGACAAGGGCTGAAGGTTATTCCAAAAAAGAAAAGTGCAAGATCAAATATCCGAATTTGCCATCTGCCATAAGACCTGTTCCTCACAATGCAAACTTACCAGTACTGACTGCGCCTTTAGATTGGCAAGATATTGCTTTGGGAGATAATGGAGATAATAATAACGCATCATCAGCATGCTCCGAACAACAGTGTACCGACCACACTTTTACTCCAGGTCCCAATTCCGGCGAGCCACATTTGATTATTCAAATTGAGTTAAATGATTTAGTACGTGATTTGGGGTTGTCAAAGCAACAGTCAGAACTTCTTGGTTCCCGTCATAAGGAGTGGAACTTGCTAGCCAAAAAAACAAAAGTTACACTTTTAGGAAAAGAAATGCTACGTTTCCTGCATTTTCAATATGGAAAATTCGTTATATGCGTGTATATACTGGTTTACTGCAGGAACTCAATATCGAGCATTCTCCTTGTGAGTGGCTCTTGTTCATAGACTCATTGAAATATAGTTTAAAAGCTGTGTTATTAAGTACATAATGGAAATTTAAAATCATCTATACCAGTTGCCCATTCAGTGACAATGATAGAAACCTACGAAAATATGGGCATCCTTTTAGATAAAAAAAACTACAACCGGTACAAATGGGCAGATCTGTGGGGACTTAAACGTTATAGAAATTTTAAGTCGTGAACAAGGAAATATTCCTATAAAATTTACTTACAATCCTACAATGCCAGAGAAAATCATACATGTTTGACTAGATGTTCAGAAAACAACTAAAATTTAACGTCCAGTACAGTTAGGCGTAAATTTTGCCCGGGTATTGGAATACTTCATCAACGTAATTTTAGTTCTCAAAAGTCGCCGAAACTAAATGGAATTTTGCAAAAAAAATCTGAATTTACAGGGTAAACTTGACATAAATAATTCGCTATGTTATTTCCCAATGCGTATATTCATCATCTGGTATTAAAATACCAACAAATTAACTAAATGCCTTGACTTTTTGACCATCTGACACATATCTCATTAAAATTAATTAAAAGTTAATAAGGTGTTGCAATTTTAATCAAAATTCTGGTTTTTGTAATTGTATCATTGAACAAAAAATAGACAAATAAATATTTAATTTCTTATGGGTGTCCAATAAGTTAACCTTAGAAAAGGACTTAGTTATTTCTAAATATAAAAGAAGAAACTAACTGACTAACTGATTAACTGACTAACTGACTAACCGACTAATTGACTAACTGACTAACTGACTAACTAACTGACTGACTGACATATGAACGCACAGCCCACACCGCTGCGCTGGGTCTAGAAACTTAAAATTTTGCACAGAGGTTTCTTATATAACGTAGGCAATCACTAGGGAGTTTTTCAAAATTCAATCCATAAGGGGGTGAACTAGGGGTTTAAATTTTGTATGGAGAAAAACTATAAGATGGTCTTATTAAGTCGAAACATCATAGAAGTACTCTAAAAAATACCTGTTTAAATGCGTGTTTTAGTTTTTAATAAATCAACCACTTAGGGGGTGAAATGGGGGTTCAAAATTTGTAATCTAGTAAAATTGTTATACTCTACGTGCTACAATTGCATATCGTTGGCCTCGCAATTATTTTATGGTATGTATCGAGGGGCGGCTAACTTCCAAAAGAGGTGTACACAGATTTTAAATCAATATTGATTTAATCTGATTTAAAACGATTTAATTGCTGCAACGCGCTGCCCAGCACTGTAGGTGATGCCAAATTGTGATGATGATTTAATGAATGTTAGGTGATTTTTGTGATTTATTGATGATTTATGGTGATTTTACATGATTTAAAGTGATTTAACTTGATTTCAAACGATTTAAAGTCATTTAAATTGATGTAAGGGATTTAAAAAATCAAAAAATCTAATGATTTAAGAAAGATTTAAAATGATTTAATGTGATTTAACAATATTATGTACACAGATTTAAGGGAGTGAGCCGCCCCTCGGTATGTATATATACCGCAAAATGCAAAGGAGAGCGGTATTATCGCGTGCCGGCAGGAAGCGCGGTAGCGCCAGCCTATCAGGCTTGTTACCCCCGTCAAAAGCTGCCCTTAGGCCTACGTATACCCAGTTAAAATATAAGTGATTATACTGTACCTGTGAAATATAAGTGTTTTGATAAACCGTACTATAATTTTTCAACCTCTACGACCCCTATGTGGCATTTAGGTGGAGGCGCCGGGTACCACGTGACCTGTGGTACATGTACCACCGGTGGTGCATGCAACTATTCCCGTAGGTACGCTAAACAAGACATAAACACCAACCCACACCAGACAAACTAAAATCATCCGAAAAAACGCGACAAATCTTATAAATGTATTGAAGAAAAAAGGAAAGATCGCAACATTGGCAACACTGATTGCGAAAACTATGTATAAACATATATAAAATATTTTTTAATACTTATTGTTAAAGTTTTATTTTGTCCCTTGGTGAAAATTTAAATTTTCCTTAAATTGAAATTATTCAGAATTATCTAGAAGAACCTAGTCTAATTAGGTGGCACCTAAAATTACGAAACGTTTTTGGTAGTACGCTATTAAAAAAGGTTGGGAACCGCTGCTCTAAAATGTAAATAATGGTATCTCCTTGATTTTAATCTATGGTCTAGGCAATCCAGAAGAGACAGAGTGTGATATATGTTATTTCTAGTTTACTCACATCTAGGATGACTCATCGAAAATTATTGTTTATTAAATAAGGCAAAAACCTATGATAAAATTTTCAAACATGTATTTTCATATTTGCATTGAGAATTGTTCTTACCCTTTTAAAGAAAAAATTATAAAAACTATTTTAACTTCATTTGGAATCAGCTGATAATTCTGATGACTTCTTGTACATTTGTAGATTACGTAAAGCCAATATATTTTTATTAAACTCTACAGAGAAACAATTTTCCCTTGTGAAGAAATAAAGTTTTATGTGATAAGAGACTTGTATTTTCGTTTGTATTTAATTTTTTTGGCTTTTTTTGAAACAGAATCATTGCCGCAATCATAGTCTCAACTTTTTGAAGAACTGAATAAGACATATAATAATATAAACATGGTAAAGATAACAAATTATTTTAAAAGACGTACCCCATTATTCAACTAGAACAACAAGAAAAAGTTTATGAACTACAATAGCCCAAACTCTAATAAAAAATATTAAATAACGCCCAACGCGAGATATCACACTGCAGCACCTAAATAAGAACATAACATAACTGATAAATAAATGACGTTCAATATCAAACATCAAATCATTCAATTTAGGAAAAGGGAACTCCAAAAAACAAGGAAGGGAAACCCCGTGCAAACTGCGATTAAAATACACTCTGAACTTATGACGCCATATTTTAGAGTTACCTTGAACACTAACGCCACAAACTGCACATTGCCAAACTTTTTTGTTATTAAGGATCTTTTTTTTAGAATTATATCTCTGAGTAAATTTTGGGCTCGATCTTTATTTTTTTTCACCTTTTCTCTCGAACTAAATATAACAGTATAATTTACATTACAGGGAGTAGAACAGTAGCTAAAGGCCGAAAACAGTAGATCTACTGCAAAAACAGTAGACCTGCCAACATTGTCAGAAACGAAGCGTTTCCGGAAGTATATGTTAAAAGGACCCTTTTTTCTTATTTTTGGCCATAGAGTCACCACATTTGCAACACTCTGTAAATACAGACTACTTCTGATTGTATTAAAGATGTACAGAGTATGTGACAAATGTCATAAATAAGAATATTTTTTGATTTCTTCTGGGACAGCTC
This sequence comes from Philopedon plagiatum, assembly GCA_963971165.1. Lineage (NCBI taxonomy): Eukaryota > Metazoa > Arthropoda > Insecta > Coleoptera > Curculionidae > Philopedon > Philopedon plagiatum. The sequence continues at coordinate 101,939,885 of OZ020193.1, forward strand.
ATGTAGACTTCAAGCGTAGTTACCAAGCGTGGGCGTCTGAAGAGAAGGGAAATATGATCTATTGGTACGGGATTTAAAAGATTGGAAATTGGGAGGAGAAGGGAAAACATCTGCAGGCAATTTGTTTCATAACCTAGAAACCCTAGGTACGAATAAGGGAGAAAAATGGGATGTTCTAGGTTTTTCTATTAGCTGGTCAGTAAAGAGATGCGTACGTAACGCGCCTCTTGTTGTTCTGTTAGGAACAGTAAAGGGAAGAATTTTAGGGGTTAGTTCTCCAGAGCAAAATTCGTGTAAGTATCGGTAGAAAAGGCACAAATCGCCAACAGTTAAGTGTCGAAGGTGCCGCCGCCCCTCAGCTGTGGGAACCGCACTCTAGGTTAGGCCATATTTGGGAAACATAGAGAGTGTGTCAGTTGGAAAGGGAGAAGTATTTTCTGGGTCAAAAAAGAAAACCAAGCTTTTTGGCTGCTGATGTGGCTATTGAAGTGATGTGTTTGTACCAGCTGAGAGAAGGCAACAATTTGTAAAATTATTTAGACAAACGCAAACGAAGCCGTGGATAAAATATGCATCAATTCTAATTATCGTATTTCGTAGAGTGTTTAATGAAATATCGCGTAATTTTGATTTGAATAATTAGAATCACTGTTATAAAATAGATTTATCGTTGCGTGGAATTTTTAATTAAATCTGCCCAATTATTAGAAAATATCGTACTTATTATTTTGTAACACGATGAAAAAAAAAATATGTATGCTAATTATATTCAATTCGTTGGTTTTACTTTCATTTTTGTAAAAACTATTGGTTTTCTCTTTATTTATAGAGTACTGTGCTACATCTCGCCGGCTACTTAGTCGTAAATTCTATATAAATGTTGTAGTGGAAAAAAACTAGGTAGAGGTACTAACCGTCATCTTCAATTTTGTTCTACATTTGTTGGTTTGTATGGTTTTAAATTAAAAAGACTTTTCTATATTGTTCTGTAATTTTTTTCTTTATGTGCTGTACCCTCAGAAATAAACACGCTGTATATTAATGTATATACAAATTTATCTCGAAATTCACTAAAAAGGACTTTGTGGCTGTTGAAATATAGACCTTCTAGTTGGTCAGTTAGGTTTTGTCAAGTTTTTGTTCTGTCATTTTTAATAAGTCGTCGTTAGAATCTCATGAATTATTTTATTATGTTTGCGATTTGCTTGGTTTCCGAATGATTTTTATCTTGAAGCGTGTTTCTAGAATAAATTTAATTCTATTATTGTTGAAAGTACATACTAAAATCGCCCTTTTCTTTATAAATTTGCGAAAAGACTCAGCAACAAATTCATGGTATAAAACTTAAATAACGTATTCTTGCACTTGTCAGTTTGAACCTTTTGGTTGTCAAATAAGATCGGTCTTCTAGCGTTAGAGAATCTGGCAAAATCATTATTTGTAATATTAGTATGTATTATTATGTTTCTAAAAATTATATTTAATAAACACTATTTTTATCCTTCAAAGGAATTATATTCGAAAAAAAAACTGGACGTGAGGCAAATATATACTTATAATATTTTAATATATATTTTTAAAAATAAAAATCTAACAAAATTTAAAGAACATAACCATGACACGCGTCATGGAAATGAAATTTCCATTAAACCAAAAATACATAAGTTTATAGCACAAACGAATTATAAATATTTATGTTTTTATTTAAACGATTATTTACCACTAAATATTAAAAGAATTGTATCTTTAAAAAAATATAAAATTGAAATGAAAGCTTGGATATTAACAACAGACAATTTACAGAAATTTTTGGAATTGCTTTGATATTATTTTGTATAATATAAAATTACTTACGTATTTATTTTTCTCTAGGGATCTTAAATTATCTTTCACTTGTCCTCAAAAAAAATTTGTATAATGTCTTTGAATATATTATATTTTTCAATTGAATAATTTATATAATTAAATAATTTCATGTTAAATATAAGATTTGTCCCGAACAAGTATGTCTTCGGGGTTTTATCAAGTTTATTTATTATTTTATTATATGATTATATATATATATATATATATATATATATATATATATATATATATATATATATATATATATATAGGGTCACCTAGGGTTAGTGTGACGTAAAAATATGCAAATTTGACTTTAAAAAAAAAAAATATATATTTGTTTTTAACTGAATATGAACGGTTCCAAATTTTTAATGAAGAATTTCTAGTCAATTGTCATAACCATTGCACAGTGAATAGGCATGTCGCGTTTTTGAAATTTATTTTACACTATGTTTTATTTAAGTGGGTTAGGTGTCACACTATCCCTTCATTATGGGGTTACTGTGACTATGGTTAGGGATAGTGTGACAAACAGCTATTTTTGCCATTTAAAAGCATCTAGGTTTGGGTGTGTCTTGTTGTGACAGAAAAAAACATTAAAAAAATATAAAAATTTTTGGAATTTGAAAAATTGTCAATTTTAGGAAAAAAATGTGCAAATTTCCTATTTAAAACACCACTGTTTTTATTAAACATATATTTTATTGAAAATCTTTTCTTATTTTTACAAAACCCATCAGTAACATCTAACATTCAAAAACATCAACTTTTCCATTAAAAGTGTATCGAATTCTTTCACCATTAAGGGATATTATAGGATCCAACAATATTCCTATCTGAGACATTCCAATAAATGACCTGTCTTTATCATTAACAACAAAACTCTTTTTATCCTTATCAACACTTCTTAATCCTACCACTTCTATTTCATCTTTAGTGTTCTCAAAGTTTTCAATTACACACACATACTTAAAAACAATTGTACCACGCTTTCCACCCTTAAAAGTTGCAACTATAAAAGAGCCTTGCTTAATATTTTCCTCATTTACAGGTTTCAATGTTGCAGTTTCCTCTAACAATTCCTCTTCTGTTTCGTCACTTTCATCTAAAGACATATCTTCTCTCTCCTCATCAGTATCTGATTCATCTTTCTTTGACTTTTTCTTGACCGTTTTTGGACAGCTTTTCTTTTTTTCTTTAATGGACTCAGCCTTTTTAGTCTTCAAAGAACTAATGTATTCTTCTTTTGTTATAATTTCTGCGGTATCAATTTTCCGTTTAACAGTTTTTTTCCACTACTTTGAACTATCCTTTCCAGAAGCATATGCTTAAACACTTTCCCTGGTGTGTCTTCGCTGACAGAAAGTTCGCTGATTTGACTCCCTTGTAATGGACTAGAGGATTGGCCAGCGTTTTGACGCTCTTTTAATGGGCTGGAGGATGGGCCAGCAACAGCATCCTCTGTTATCGTCTCGGTTATGGCCTTGACAATTGTTGTATGTTCTTGGACTCTCCTTTTGACAGACTCTTCTTTAAATCTTTTTAGTTTATCAGGATGATAATTTTCTTCTTTAATAGCTAATCTATTAACTCATGTTAAGACATCTGGGTCATAAATGCCCGTTTTCTTAAAACCACTTATGAGCCATGGTGACTCTATTGCTTCCCATGCAAGTCCTAAAACATCTGAAAATTCACTTTTAGATAATTTTTGCCCAATATTATGCCGTGCCCAATTCGTTGAAAGTTAATTTTTAATCCTCTGAAAACACCAACGTCTAATGGTTGTAAAATGTGAGAAGTATGGGGAGGTACAAGTTACCACCAAACATAACCTGATGAAACCAAAGTAGTAAAGGGTGATAGAGTGTGACACATGTCACACTATACCCATGTTCCACTGTCACAGAAGCCCCACAATGTGAAAATCTGTGGGGTTACTGTGACATACGTAAAAAAATAATAGTTAAAGACAGTTAGGCGTTTAAAATAGGCTCAAATGTTTGAAATGAGTGATGCATTACTATGCACAGAAAAATTCATAATTGTATAGAAATAATTTTGGAGAATTCCAAAATTTGAACTAATTTATCAGAATTTCGAATTGCAATTAAAATACATACATACATCAATAATATGGTATTTACATAAAAATCAGAAGTAACTGAAACAGTTTTTTTCAAATAGTTTGTTGAAATGCAATAGAAGCACAATATAACATTATATGTAATATAAATGCACAATATAAATTAGTATTTAATGTTGTCACACTAACACCGCTGTCACACTAACCCTAGGTGACCCTATATATATATATATATATATATATATATATATATATATATATATATATATATATATATATAATCATATTTAAATTATAAATGATTTAAATAAACTTTATTATTATATTATTATTATTATTTTTAAATTGCCATATCCTTGATAAATGTGCGAAAACAATCAGTTCAAAGTACAAAACTTGATTATCCTATTCGTACTCTTGTCAATTTACACCCCTCCTGTGAAAATGGAGCGACCTTAGCGTTAATAAATCAAGCCGTTAATTTTTCATTAGTTCACAATATAGTTTCACAATAGCAAAAATGGGCTGTTTCTACTACTTAGATTTTTCTTAATCTCAAAGACTATTTATTCACTTTATCAGCCATAAGGTCAGAAGTCTTATTTTGTTGTTGTTTTGAGCCCTCCATCGGTTTTTCTCACAAGATAAAAGAGTACTGCGTGCAAAAAAAAAGGGAAAGTAGTACTGACAGTAGCTTATTTAGCACGAAAGGCATTTTTGTCATAGGAACATAGAAATGTCAATAGAAAAGGCGGCAAATTTTAAAAGCGTTGAAGAAAAGGCAGTAAAAAAAATTTTGGCTCGGGCCCATCTTCAGAGACAACTATCTCACACGAACAATATGAATGTAAAAAACAGAAAAAGCACTAAAGTACTTAAATTAGAAGCCAATCTATTTGATGAATCTGAAAAAGAAAATGGGCGTATAAGAAAACTGACTTCAATTTTCAGTTGCAGATCTCATAAAATGGTCCAAAATAAATTTGAATTCTGGCTGTGAATGAAAAATAAGCATGCGTTTCCGGGGAAATGGTCAGAAAGTGTTGTAGTGTTTTTATAATAAAAGCGATTTTGTCTTCATATTAGTCAATCACTATTTTTATTTTGGTCACTTGCCGTTTTCTTTTAATATTATCTGAATCAACAAGGATATTTATTTACTAGGCAATCGATGAAAATGAGTTTTATTCTCTGTTATAAATGAACATGTAGACATAAGATTTTCTTCATATTTTTTGTCCGCTAAAGTTACACCATTTAGAGCATCACCATTGTATTAAACGTCAAGCATTGGTGCATTTGCATTTAAAAAAAATTATCCTTGATGCTTGACAGCTCCACACTAGCAGGTTCCAAAATTTTCTCGTTAAATATTATACGTGTCTATAGGAATAATATCTCGTTTCTATTTTTTTTTAGGTTTGCTGCCGAAGTAGTGTTGTTATTTTTTAACTTTCTACAATTTTTTTAACGAGAAGGGCGGTAAATTGCTTAATCACAATTTCTTTAATTATAGGTATAAATGTGAATACTTAATACCTTACCTAATTGTTATTTATCCAGTAACTAAAAAGTAAGCGATCCAAAACAACACCACGAAATTCACTCATCCTTCACTGAAATCCACCAAAATAAAACATTTTGACACTTAACTTGTTTGCAATCAAACCCACGTTTTATTAATTTTAATAGTTAATAATTTAATAAATTAATTAATAATGTTATTTCATAGGCCTTGATGCTAAATTAAAGTCGTGATAGAAGTAATTCCTTCTACTAACGTTTATTTCATTTAAGGTTTCTTGGGCGGGATTCTTCTTACAATAAAGCAGAAACTACGGTTCGATCTACCTTTCTTAAATATATCTTTAATATCACTGCAGCGAGGTCATTATTCGTTTTCGCGGGTTCCAATTTGAAAATCGAAAATGGAACAACCGACAATCGCGCGTCGACAGTTGAAAAACAGCGCGGTTTCACGGCATGCTCTGCTCGCGACAGTGCGGTAGAGTGTTGTTCATTTGTTTGATTTCTTCTCTGTTTGGCTGTGTTTCAAGTGGGGATTTCGTATTCAATAATACCTAATTGCAGTATGGATTTCTGTACTATACATTGTAAGAGTACTATTTCTGGGTATATTATATTTATTTAACGTGAATTAGCAGCAAATCCTTAAGCCATATTACGAGAATCCATTGAATTTTAAATGGCAATTTAACTGTTGATTAAATATCATTTTCCACAGTTTGACACGAACACTGACCGTTAATTATAGGTTTGTTCCAACGAGTTGTCCGAGAAATGGTTGCGCCAGAGCCAAATTTCACATTTTTTAAATAGGGGATATCTTTTATGATGGACAGTCCATGGGTAAAAGTCAGCATTTTACTAGTTCAAATACTATTTTTCCAGAAATAAATCATATCAGCAATTGGAACAAAAAATTATGATTTTGTTATATATGTCGTAGGCGGAATGCAAATTTAGGCTTTTTATAAACTTCCTAGGCATTTTATAAAAAGCCGGCAAAACGCGAGCATAAAATGCATTTTTCGGTATGACTAACACCAATTCAGGCAAATTGATAAATGCCGGCAAAACAAGAACAGAAGAATATATATCACGTTGTGACTGATTATTTTTAGGCATTTTACAATTTGCCAAAAACGGTGCCGTCAAAACGTGAATATTAAACTAGTCGACTTTTGCACGCGAAGACGTGCACATCAACACAGCCGAAGAGGACCCCAACCAACACCCTGGCGCTCCGATCCCTCTTCGCTTGCGAGGAAAGAGACTGGTCAGGGCCCCTAACCAGGTGCTAACCCTGTTCCGACCTTAGGGTGCTCTCCGCTCCACCGTTCGCATAAAAAACTTTTCTAAGTCCGTATAATTAGGGCATTGCAGATTAGTGACAAAACTGAACTTAGGTGGCAGAAAATATTATTCTCAATACTTAATAGTATTTTCCATTTTATTTTCACGTTTTGACGGGACCGTTTTTGGCAAATTGTAAAATGCCTAAAAATAATCAGTCACAACGCGATATATATTCTTCTGTTCTTGTTTTGCCGGCATTTATCAATTTGCCTGAATTTGTTTTAGTCATAACGAAAAATGCATTTTATGCTCGCGTTTTGCCGGCTTTTTCTAAAATGCCTAGGAAGTTTATAAATAGCCTAAATTTGCATTCTGCCTATGATATATATCAAACGTAAGTCAACATTAAAAAACACTAAAATAGTGTTATGTGTCTCTCGTTGGGCGCCAAAAATCTACAATAAGAAAAATTCGGTCAAGTGCAAGCTATACTTGCACAATTAGTGTTCCGTGCCGTTAGCTCCCCACTCTAAAACCAATGGTTTAGCAGTTATAGGGAATATACAATTAAATTGTTTATAACAATTATTCTTTAGTGTTAGGTAAGAGGGGCTTAGGTCAAAAATTCCTCTTTTCCAGAAAATGAAGTTACAGATTGCATTATTGATTGTAAATGTGATTATTACTTTACACTATCTGATTATTACTTTACAAGAAACCAATATTTGAACATAAGTATTAACAAATAGATAGGCTTGCAGTCCCAATAAATATTTTACAAAAAATGAATGAGTACCCAACTGGATTTTGCTAACTTAAGACTTTAGGCAAAGTACCTACTCATTTTTTTGTAAAAATATGCATTGGGACTGCAAGCTAGTTTATTGTTTATTATGTCCAAATATTGGTTTCTAAAAGTAATAATCAGATTTACAAACAATAATGCAATCTTTAACTTTATTTTCTGGAAAACTGGACTTAAGCCCCTCTTACCCAAAACACTAGTAGAGTAGAGTAGAGTAGAGTAGAGATTTATTGGTAAAGTATTACACCGAAGTGCTTTTACACGTCAAAACTTAAGTTATATCAACAATACATATCACCTAAGCTAATGAATATGTTATTTAAGTAATTCACAATATGACGTATTAAAACACATTAAAATATATTAGAAACTTTAAAAACGTTTCGAAGTAAAAACGTATTAAAAACATAATAAAAACGTACTCATAACACAATGAAAACGTACTGAAAACATAATAAAAAATATTAAAATATCAAAAATTATTAAGTTCACTGGCTATCACAGAACAAAGTCACTGCTGAGATACTCCTCAAAAGAATAAAAAGTATGTTTAATTAAATATTGTTTTATTTTACGGATGAACTTCCTTTCCTCGAGATGTTTTATGTGTTCAGGCAATGCGTTATAGAACCTGATTCCATAATAATCCGAGCCTCTCCGTGTTCTCTGCAATCTGTGGTATGATGGAACCAAAAGATTGTTGTTACGTGTGGGGCAGGAATGTATGTCACTATGTTTTTTAAAAAGAGACGAATTTTGTTTCATATATATGAGACAGTTTAAAATAGAGATAGAGGGAAGAGTAAGAAGCCCAAGTTCAGCAAAACAGTGCCTACAGCAGTCGCGATATTTAACACCAGCTAAGACACGTACGCATCTTCGCTGCAGTTTGAAGATTTCTGCAGCCTTAGGAGAATAACCCCAGTTTAGTATTGCATAAGACAAGTTGCTGCTGAAATAACCATGGTAAGCTGTTAATAAAGTTTCTTTAGAAACATTCACAGATAAGTTTCTAATTAAGAACATTATTTTTGAAAGCCTAGCACCCAGATATTGAACATGGGCATCCCACGTTAAGCCTCTATCCAGAAATACACCCAAAAACTTGACAGAGTCGCTACCTGATACAACAGGTTCGGAAAATCTCAAAGTAAAATTTATACTTTGTGTTTTTGTATTATTTAGGCTGAGTTTGTTGGCCAAAAACCAGCTTTCGATTTTTTCCTGTTTCTCATCTACCATGTTTTTTATTGGTTCGGAGGGATGATACTGTTGCAGGTAGGTAGTATCATCTGCGAAAAGAATCACATTAGCATCCTCAGCAAAACTGGGGAGGTCATTAACATAAATCAGGAACAGAAGGGGTCCCAAAACAGAGCCCTGCGGTACTCCGTGTTTAATTGTTTTTTTGCTAGACAAGTTACTATCATATGAGACATACTGTGTTCGATCTTCAAGATATGATCTAATAAAGGCTATACTATTTTGATGGAAGTTGTAGTACTGCAGCTTACTAATTAATATATCAAAATTTACACAGTCAAATGCCTTTGTCAAGTCGAGGAAAGATGCGTATGTGTCTAATTTGTTCTCTAGGCCATTTGATACGTACTCAGTTAGACTATTTATTGCCAGACTAGTTGATTTTTTGTTGCGAAAACCAAACTGACTCTGGGTGAAAATATTATTTGTCTCAAAATAACTACTGATCTGAACTTTCATCAGTGACTCCAAAATTTTGGAGATGATTGGAAGTAAAGAGATTGGACGATAATTTGTTTCATCCTTTGAGCTACCTTTATTTTTAAAAATGGGAATCACTTTAGCTGTTTTAAGTGAAGATGGAAACGTATTATTGGCTATGCATTGATTGAACAAAGCAGTGAGGGGTTCAGAAATAATGTCCTTAATGTGTTTAATTATTGAAGTGTTGAGATCATAACAATCCTTACTTTTGCTATTTTTTAACATTTTGATTCTTTCCTCAACCCCACTAGCAGAGACTTCTTTAAAGTTAAAGCAATCACCATTAAAATTTTCTGTCAAAAACTCTTGAAAGGTAGATTGAGTATTAGGTAGTTTATCGATAATTTCATTAGCAATATTAACAAAAAAGTCATTAAAAGTTTGAGCATTTAGACTGCTGGGTGGAGGCACTGGTTGTGAACCTGAAAATGACTTAATTATATCCCACATAGCAAGTGATTTATTTGATGCATTGTTTATATAATTATCATGAGCTGCTTTCTTCGCCCTGGATATCTCAGCTCTATAATGCCCTTTGCAATCATTAACCATTTGTTTGGTTACCAGCACTGGGTTTTGCCTATTAATTAAGCTCAACATCCTGAGTCTCTCTCTCATATCTCTCAGAACATCATTGAACCAGTTTATCTGAACTTTTTTACTATTCCTACGAACCATCTTGGTTTTAGTAGGCAGATTTTTTTCAATTAATTCAGTGATTGCATTGATAAAATGTAAAAACTTCTCATTGATACTTTCATTCGAGTCAGTTATCTTTCTCCAGTTTGTCTTGCTAAGTTGGTTGTATAGCTTACCTAGACCTTCATCAGTGATAGGTCTGTATGTAATTCTGGTACTGTTTTGACTAGAGGGTAATTGTATTGGTGTACTAAAGAGTATTCCATCATGATCTGATAGATTTTCTAATGCAAGTGGCCATATGCTTAGCTCATCACAATCAAAATTTATATAAATATTGTCTAAACAAGCAGTTCCCCTAGTACCGAAATCTAGAGTTTGAAAAAAGTTATATGAATTAAGAAAAAAGTTTAGGTCTCTCGTTTCCCTGTCATTCGGTACAGAAAAGTGGACATTAAAATCACCTGTTATGATAACATTGGTGGCAAAGTTGATTTTATCAAATATGTTGGATAAAATATCAAGAAAAGTGTCCAAATTTCCATTAGGCGACCTATAAACAGTAATAATTTGTGTGTTGGCTGATTTCAATAAAACCCCAGCCACTTCACCCTAAATTTCCACTGAGTACCTGGATAGGTTAAGGTCCTCAAAATCCAAACCTTCTTTCAAATAAATACCTACTCCACCACGGATACTCACTGATCTGCAGAAACTCACAGCAGCTACGTACCCATCAATTTTGAGTAGAGGAAGTTCATCAGGAAAGAGCCAGTGCTCATTTACACAAAAACAATCGACATCCTGCTCCTTGAGGATTAACTCAACTTCAGGAATCTTATTTCGTATCCCCTGAATGTTTGCATGGAAAATTTTTAAATATTGTTGGGCTGGAACCTCGCTCGCAGGGTTTCTCCCTCTTGAGAGGACCCTTTTATTTTGCGGAGACGTTGCAAGTTCAGAAAATGGTTTATCTTAATTCCACTGGGCCATAGTTCAGGTGTCATCACCTTTTCTTTAAGGTTTTTGGGTATAGCAAGTTTAAAGGAACTTACTTGCTTGCGTCTAGTAAGCATCCTTTCACAGGTGATGGTATCAGTATCAAAACCCTTTGATTTTAGGAAGTTTATTAGACTGCTGGCTTCAGTTTTAGGACTGAGACCAGTGATAAAGATCCAATGTAACTTCTGAGCAATTACGAGATTGTCATCATTTTGGTTTGACCCTACAATAGGTGCAGGTCTTTCTGCCTTTTCAGACACTTTTTTTTGACGATTGCGCCTGCTAGAAACAGTTTTCCATTGCTCCTTCTGATGATTGATTACTGGAACATCTGTTGTTCTTGTGTCTTCTGTCATTTGCAAAAGATTTTTTGAGGTTATGGGCAGAGAACTCCCATCAACGGTGTTCTCGGTTATGGGCTCTGGGGCATTTGAACTACTACCTTGTCCTTGAGCCTGCTGGTAGTCCGTGCGTCCCGCTGGAGTAGTCAGGTTGCACTGTACGCCACTGATGTTGTTGCTAACTTCATTGTTGTTCTGAGAAGCAGAAACAGCGTTGCCACGCTTCTGAGTGTTTTCCCGCGGTTTCAGTCTTTCATTAATTTCTTTTAACGATTTTACCTCATTTTCTAGGCAATCCACCCTTTTCGAGAGTTTTTCTTCATTGGCTTCCAAAGAAGCAATTTTCTGTTGCATGCCTTCTATTAATTCTCTCAGGGATTTCACATCGTGATCCTCGGAATTTGGGGTTAGGTCTTCACTGGGAGCTTCCACATGGACACAAACTGCCCTTTTTAATTCAGCTGATTGTTTCATACACGCAGGATGAAAGAAAAGCAGACACTTTTTACACTGGACATTGGAAACAACATCTTTTTTACAATGTGCACAGACTTTTTTTGATAATTTTGGCTCTGATATTTCGGCGTGCTTATCACCCGCCATGTTGCCATAACACATGGGAATCCTAATAATTTTTGTGCAATCTACACCTAATTCTCAATGTTCATGATTTGTTCAGATTTTTCTGAGCGATTCTTTTGGCGATGAGGGTGGGGGACAGCACTATATATATATATATATATATATATATATATATATATATATATATATATATATATATATATATATATATATATATATATATATATATATATATATATAAACATATGTTACCGGCAAAGTCCGTTTCATCGTCATACTTAAGTTTGCCTAGGTAAACCGCACATTGCCGGGGCGTTTTCGGCAAAGTCCGAAATTGTTCTCTATTTCGGAGTTTGCCTAGAATGTAACCCGGAAAACTTAGGTTTGCCAAACACGTTTTAGGAAAAGTCCGAAATAATAAATTTGTGACCGTTACGTCGCTGTTCATTTTCTAGTCGTAACTTGTTATAGTCTGTTTGTAATACGTCGCAGGTACATACGCACTGCGTTGAATGTTTAAGGTGGCATTTTCCGATCGCGTCCATGGTGGTCAACTTAATTTCATTTTGTCATGGTGATTCGGCTTTAAAATTTTTAACAATAAAATTATAAGTATATTAAATATAGATTAATATCCTGCAAGCAATTTTTAGTTAATTTTTTAAAGTTTCAACATGTATAATGATTTCATTCAAAAGATTAATATTTTAAAATATCTATGGTGACTTTTTTTCTGACACTAGGACCTCAATATTCTTTTTAAATATTATTTCCCTAAAATAAATCATAAAATATCTTGAGACTTTTATTAATACGTTAAAAAATACCCATAGAATATGAATCTACGGTTAATATTGTGACAATATTCATACAAAAGAAAAATAAAGTAAAACATTGTACCAAAATAAAATTAAGTTGGCAATAAATGGGTGTGGTCGGTAAATGCAGCCTCAAGCAGGGCGCGCATTGAATCGACTCGACTCGGCTCGGCACGGCACGGCCCAGTCAAAAGGTTTAGTATACATGCAATTATATGAAGAGGAGCGCCTTGAAATATTTTTTTCCATTTTACCCCCTGAAATTAACCCCCGGAATCAAAATGTAACTTTTTGTACGTCACTTCTATGAGTGGGCCACCACACCCTATCTCTGTGCTAAATTTTAAATTCTTACGTCGAATAGTTTTTGAGAAAATCACCTGAGATAAACGGATGGACGGACACCGAAGTGCTTCCATACCATAAGTGTTCCGTTTTGCTAATTTTAGCACGAAACACTAAAAAGGACCATGAATCAGTTCCAAGGCATGAAGTATGGACCCAGAATATCTTATCTACTAAGGCATTCGGGTAAAATTTAAAATTTCATGGTAACAAAATACAGAACTTCAAATTCTTTTTTATTTCCTTATATACATCATCACTTAATACTAAGTTGTATCGCCAGGCGCGTCTTCTACTTCATTTTTTCCTTCATCTGCTTCTTCATCATTTTCTTCTCTTATTTCTGATTCCTCTTCCTCGGTATCCGAAACAATACTGCCTCTACGCACCTTTTTTTCCGTCTCGTACCTTCGTAAGTGCGTGTGAGTATGATGGATGTCGGTATCTTTGTTTCTGCTTTCTAAAAATATAAATAAACTTGACCTGGATTGGAAGAATTACCAGAAAAAATCATTCTAAGCATCAGATGTATCGAATAATGTATTTATTAAATTTAAATCTGAGAGACCGATGAACAGAAGGGCTTCTCTAGCTCGTACGTACGCAGTCATACTTCGTGAAAGATATCTTCAAGTGATAATTATTTATAAACATTATTTATCTGACAGAATACGAGTAACAAAAATTGCAAACGAATACATTTGTGACATTTCAAATTCACTGCCGATTTCTAGAGGTGTTCCACAAGGATCAGTATTAGGCCCTTTATTGTTTATTATATTCACTTTTGATTTTCATTTATCAATTAAACACGGCAATCTTTTAGCTTTTGCAGATGATACTCAAATATACCACTCAATCAAATACACAGATTTAAAAAATAGTATTTCTTTAATCAATAAGGATCTTTTAAATATTTCAAAAACTATAACTGATCATGGATTAAAAATAAATGAAAATAAAACTAACTTAATTTTAACTGGTCCTAAAACACTAATCAATAAAATAAAAAATAATTCTGATTTCAAAATTGTTCTTAACAATAATTTTAAGATAACTTCAATCGCATATGGTAAAAATCTTGGAGTAATTTTTGATCAGTACCTAAATTTTAATGAACATATAAAAAATATAATTAAAAAAGCATACTGCAAGCTAAGAATTTTATATAAATTTAAGGACTACTTAAATACCGATACTAAACTTAGGCTGGTTGAGTCAATTATTCTAAGTAGATTAGATTATTGTGATATAATTTATCACAAAAATATCAGTAACGAAGATAAACAGAAATTACAAATTCTTCAAAATAACTGTGTCCATTTTTCAATAGGGCTAAAAAGATATGATCACGTATCACCTACCTTTAACAAACATAATATAATTCAATTAGAAAAAAGACGCGAAATCCACTTATCCTGTTTTATATATAAAATAATTTTAACTCAGAAACCTAGATATTTATTGGAAAAAATTGAATTCAGGAATAATATTCATAATGTTAATACTAGAAATCAGAACGCTAAACATCATACTGAAAAATATAAGTCTTCGTTGAATCTTCTGTAATTTTTAATAATATTCATTCTAGTCTAAGGGGCTTAAGCTATATAACTTTTAAAAATAATATAAAAAATTATGTAGTAGGGGTAGGATTGGAAGAATGATTTCCTATAAATCAAAATCCTACCTATTTATGCGAACTAGTATACTACTGTCATTTTTTGGTTTTCTTTTTTACTTTTATCAATTTTATATTTATATTTTAAATTGTTTTTATTGGCATAAATAAACATCTTTATTAGTATTATTATTATTATTATTGTTATTATTATTATTATTATTATTATTATTATTAGAATTAGCATAAAAAGTCTTACTAACCTACAAGCAAATTTTTAAAACTGAACTCATAAGTAAATGGATTTTTGAGTATATATTCCTCCGACGTGCGCATCGATTCCAAATACTCCGTATAGCATCTTTCTTTTTCTTCAATGGGATCACCACCTGCATATGGATCGGGAGGAGGAACCGGCTTTTCCTTCATAACGTCGGGAAATAGACTGGCAACTGTCTCGTGAAAGATTTTTTCTCCCTGCTTAAGTCTGAAATGTTTAAATTTAATTACAAATTATCAGTGAATCTTCACAAATCAACTTTTATGTATATAAGTAAATCAAAAATAAAAGAGAATACGTTACCAATATTTTTCAATAACCAAAAAATTCAATATACCAGTTCTACTAAATTTTTAGGTTTACTTGTGGATAAAAACTTAAGCTGGTTAAAACAAGTTGAATATTTAAGAAACTAAGTCTATTTCACCAATAGTTGGTATTTTTTTTAGGGCCAGAAATTATATTCCTTTAAAATATTTAAAAAATATATATTTTTTATTAGTTTATTCAAAATTACAGTACCTACCTAATATCAATTTGGGGATCTGCATACTTAAATAAAATTAAACCTTTTTTTTTTGTTTTTTTTATCTTCTGACAGCCCACGAAGACGGAAGTCTAAGTACTATGTACCGTGGGTGTACCGGGGGGTCGACTCACGCATCCAGAGCTGGAAACATCCGTAGGGATTTCACCAGCCCTTTAAGAGGATGTGTGGGGTGGTACCACCTCGGTAGAGGTAGAATTCCTCTACCACCTTCCAACAACAATCACAAAATATCCATGGTCGAAGCGGGATTCGAACCCACGGCTGTCGGTTGCAAAGCTGGCATCATACCAACTCGGCCACCGGAGACCCATTATTAAATGTATTCATAAATTACCATTTTTGGAACCAAGAGTTAATTTATAGAAACCTAATGGATACTTAGATTTAGAACACCTGCATAAATTAAAACTGTGTATTTTAATACATTCTATCAAAAGTAAAGAAAATCATTCAACTATAACATTAAATTTAACAGACATAATTCATCAACATAATACGAGGCAATTTAAAACTATACAAATGCCAATGATAAAGAATAATTTTGGTAAAAAGTCTGTTTTAGTTTTATATCAAGGAATAAGAAATTACAATGATTTGCCGCAAAAAGTTAAAGATATAACAAGTTTGTTGACGTTTCAAAAAATGGTAAACTAAAAATAATTAAAATAATCATTGTTTATATACAATATATTGTCATATTTCCCCATATATTCGTCATTTTTCCAAATTTCCATACATTTTTATTATATTTTTTATTTAACATTTCGGAAACCACTCTACGTGCTGCGATTGCATATCGCTGGCCTCGCCTTTATTTTATGAACCCTGACCAGTTGTACTGTTTGTATAAACTGTTCTTGAGGGGTTCATATAAAAAGCGTACCAGCGAGATGCAAAGAAAGGGCGTCGTGTCCCGACGGGGGAAGGCGTCACTGTGGTGCCGCACGAACGGTACAATTAGCGCCAGCCCTTTAGGCTGACCGAGTACTCCGATAGAAGCTGCCCCCTACGCTACCCAACCTAGCAACGTAAGTGAATTGTGTACCTGAATAAATTATACAAGTGTTTTGGTAAACCGCAGCCTAATTTATCAACCCCGACGACCCCTAGCGTGACAATATAGTATCAATTAAACATTTATTTAATAAATATAATTAAACTGTGTTTTAAGAATAATTTTTAACAAATTTATACTGTTTGCAATATTGTATTATAAATTGTTTATTTAGTTTAGAGTATTTTAAATTTATTCCCTGTAATGAACTTTGTGTAAGTTGGTTGGGAAAAAATAAATAAACAAAAAAAATACATCTGTGTTCACATTCTCGCCTGTCAAATAGGTTGTTGCTGGCTTGTTGTGATGAATATTTACGTCATTTGGGAAATACTTTATTGCTAACCTGATATTGAAAATCTCTATTGTATACCTTTCTTTTTGTTTTCGTTTTTTTCTCTCATTTTCTTCATCTAATTTTTGTAAGGGCTTTCTTCTTTTTTCTAACTCCTTTGTATCTAATTGTTTTTTATTTATAATCATTGCTTTTATTCTCGCTTCTTCCTTTAACTGCCTCTGTTCTTTTATCCATTCAACATATTTTCCTGAAATTTGTATAAGCAGTTGTGAAAAACTAGCGGATTGAAATATGGATACTAGAATCTTTCTTAAAAAATGCAAATACTGTTTTTTTTCACTAGTTCAATACAAATCCGTCTAAAAACTCGAGAAATAGGACTAATTTTGATTCTGGTTCAAGTGCCCTTCTTTTGTTGCAAATGTTGAAATTTCTGGACCCTTACCCTTCATCCAGCCAGCAGGCTTACACCCAGGGTGGCTAACGATTTTACCAGAATCAAAATCAGCCTTATCTCCATCTGTAAGTTTTGGATGTACTTTCTCCAACTATTTAGTTCACCCAGTGTGCACAGAACAAGTATTATTTCATTACCGGTAATAGCTATTTTATTGAAGTTTTATTATTTGAATAAAAATTATAATTTGAACAATAAATTAAGTTTAAAGCAACAAAAGTAAAATATTTGTACATTATTATAATTGTACAGGGTCTTCCAACGAGGACTGAACAGGGGCTCATTTTTGAGCTTCCTTGTATTTTAAGAAAAATCTAAAATAGCCAATCGATGTACTTTTTCCAGCAGAATTCAAAAATGAAACCAAAAATTTATTTGAACCAGAAACAAAAGAGTTACGCTATGGATAAGATGTTTTTTAAATGGAACATAGCTTTTTTTATACGATTTTCGGAACGAGTGATTTTTTTTATGTCCGTTCTGATTAAAATATTTAATATTGTGACAGCTATTTTTATTAAATTTTAATGTTTTATCCAGTATAATTTAACTTCAACCTGTTTGAAACATACACTAGGTAATAAAGGTAAAATCACCTTGAAATCCTTCAAAGTCAAAAAATTTGACAAATTTACTATAATAGTGCCGAAATGAAATATTCATTAGATGAGAGATTGCAATAAATCTTCTCCTTGCTTCTCTTGCATTTTCTTGGCATTTGTAGAAGAAGATAACAATCTGCAATCTCTCATCTAATGAATATTTCATTTCGGCAATATTATAGTAAATTTGTCAAATTTTTTGACTTTGAAGGATTTCAAGGTGATTTTACCTTTATTACCTAGTGTATGTTTCAACCAGGTTGAAGTTAAATTATACTGGATAAAACATTAAAATTTAATAAAAATAGCTGTCACAATATTAAATATTTTAATCAGAACGGACATAAAAAAAATCACTCGTTCCGAAAATCGTATAAAAAAAGCTATGTTCCATTTAAAAAACACCTTATCCATAGCGTAACGCTTTTGTTTCTGGTTCAAATAAATTTTTGGTTTCATTTTTGAATTCTGCAGGAAAAAGTACATCGATTGGCTATTTTAGATTTTTCTTTAAATACAAGGAAGCTCAAAAATGAGCCCCTGTTCAGTCCTCGTTGGAAGACCCTGTACATTATACATTACCCAACCCATCCCAATCCAACCTGTTTTACCAAATATTATTTATTTAAGTAATGCAATATTTTTTCTTTTGCGGTATAATTTTGACAACTAAAAGCTTACAATTGTCTTTAATACACAGAAAAAACCGCTATGCTATTTTTAATAATAGTACTGTTTTTGACCACTGTCACATTGATTATATTAAAGTTAATATTGTCTCAACAAGAATTACAGAAATAAAAAATATAAAAATCAAGTCAATAATCCTCATATCATTTCGATTAAAATAAGCACCCCTTTAAAACATATAAGGTATTGGAGAAATAATAAAAAATATTATTTCAATGGGTTCTATTGTTGGCTGAACTATTACATCTATTGCTCGCGGGCACCCTTTGGAGAGGTTAGAATTTTAATTTGTTCGGTGAGTAGCCGTACGCCAGAAAAATAGTAGATCTTTTGCAATACTTCGAACTGGAGTAACTCATTTCAGTGTTTTGTGGTAAGTGTTGAGGAAACCCAACAGTTCGTTTAATTTCTATATTTTTATTTCCAAATAAATATTAACAACCAAGCAGGTATAAAATCCTTTTCAACTACTAAAACTCAAAGCCGTATCTCTTGTTTACTTAACTTGCATTAAAATAAGCAGTTATCGGTTAAACACAAAGCCCATTTCGGATAAAATATCCAAAGAAAATCTTTCTCTTAATTTATTTCTTCTAAACAGGCACCTTTGTCGGCGAAACTTCAAAGGCCTAGTTTCCTTAGAAAATATCTTATCTTTATTTTTATTGCTTTAGCGTTCTAAAATACATGCATAAAAAAAGTCAAACATGGCTACGA
Organism: Philopedon plagiatum; assembly: GCA_963971165.1. Taxonomy (NCBI): domain Eukaryota; kingdom Metazoa; phylum Arthropoda; class Insecta; order Coleoptera; family Curculionidae; genus Philopedon; species Philopedon plagiatum. The sequence goes on from OZ020193.1 coordinate 101,959,186, forward strand.
TATCCTTCCCCTTTTCCTCTCCTCGCAGTCGTACCAGGGTATCAACGATCGACCTCTTCCTATTTTGTAATGGTCAGATTAGTATTTGCGTCATCGCTGTTCTTACTCTAATTGGTCAAACCCTTTCAGGCGGGTCCCCGAAGGGATGGTATATTTCATTTCAACTTCGTTGCCATCGGGAAAACAAGTTAGTTAGCTAGGTAACCCAGAACAACAGTTCACACAAAGTCGGTGCGAAGTAGTGAGTGCGGGAAAAAGTCCTCTCTCATTCTCTTGGGTCGTCAGTACCCATTTCCCCAGGCAAAGCCTTCTCGGGTCATAAAACCTAATCAAAACACTTCCTCAGGCCTCCAGTGCCGGAAGAACGTGATATTTTCACATCAAACAGTATTTCGGCCTAAGAGCAAAACAAGGATCCACCACATCCTTAACTCAGCTTCGTCATAATAATCTTCGTTATAATAAGTACTTCATTATACTAATACTACCTCGTTATAACTTCTGATGAAGTTGCATGCCAGAAGTAAAATCTCGCAGCTCCAGTGTTGTGGAAAATAAACCTTCTTCTTACTTGTATAATTTTGAGGGATCTTGCTTCGCTCGTCCCTCAAACATTACACTCGTTAAACAAAGTAAAGCATTTACTATCTGGCTACATAAATAGCAATTGCGAGATCTATACTGCCACTGTCATCTATCATAATGTAATTTAATACCTGGTTGGGGTCCCTTCCTAACTGCTCTCTCGGGAATTTTGTCCTCTTGCTTTTGGGCCTCTTTTTCAGCTTCTTCTTTTGCCCTTTGTGATGCTTCTTGCTTCATTCTTTGCAAATAGCTTTCATTTCTCTTATTAAAATCATCCTATGTAAAAGATAAAAATACTTTAGGTAAAAATTGGAAATTAAAAAGATTTGTTGGTATTTATAAAGCCCATTGTGGACATTGTCAATTCAGTTTTTATTTTCTACTCCTTTTATAATTTTATTTAAGTTTAAACTCACCTGCCACTTATAAAAAAGCTGTTTCCTATTGATTTCTCGCTTAATAAAATTAACCATATGTTCTGTTTCGTTGCCAGTGGAAATTACTGATGAAGTAGGCAAATAAAATAGACGGAATGCACCTATCATTAAAAATGGGATATCATTCAAAATTCAATTGCTGCACATATAATACTTTGTGAATATTGTGAAATACCTATGGAATACCCTTATTATCATTAAAAATTATCTACAGGTTGGTATTTTCACGGAGAATTTACCGAAAGAAATTCACCGTACAATTCAGCGGAAACAATTCACCGAAAAACAATTCACTAAAAAATTAATTCACCGAAAAACAATTAATCGAAAATGTGGCGTATTTCCAAGAAAACTAATTCGAAGGGAAATATTTTTGTGAAATACTACTTGGGTTAGCTGATATTTCGGTGAGTTTTTATTTATTGAAAAACATTTTCTTTTTTCTGTTATTAGGATCAACCCATGCGAACTACGTCCACTAATAAATAGCATTTAGCATTGCCACAATAAAAAAATTAACTTATTTTTTTCGTTTTAGTACATTTAAATAATAACGCTTGTTTTTAAAAAGTATTTTTTTACAAGATTTTATTTATTATTAATATATGGGGCATGAACTAACACCTGGCAGAACTTAATCCGTAAACTTTAGGGAATGATGCGTCAGTGCCACCTGTGAGGAAAAGTGGATTTTTTCATCATCAGAGGTTCGATTGGTGAAATACAGAATATAGGAAAGCCATTACGGTGGAGCGCCGAGACGGAATTATAGCGGTTGGTCTTTGTCCTACACACGCACAAGTAACAAGCAAAGAAAAGGCTAGTTATGAATGAACGCTATGGTCTACTCTTGCTGAAGGTCAATGGTTTACCTGCTTTATATAAAATAAAGAAATACCTTGTTCATCGCCAATGCCATATACGTTTTTTTCTCTCTTGAACGGATGTATTCCACATGATGTCAGAAATCCATTGGACATAACTTGTTTGAAAAAGGGACCTTTACTGTGCGCTGACAATATCCACTTCTGGGTAATACCAGACAAGGAATGAAGCACTATTTTGTAGGACTAGAAATTAGATCATAAGTGCTGCAGTTACAGACGATGTTTTTATTGAAAATCATTAACACAAATGCTAAGTGTATAATAATTCCCTTCTTAGTCAGGTTTAACATATTAACTTTTAAATGAAAGACAGAGTACTTGTTATAGTTTCACAAAATTTATTCAGTTGCCTGACAAGTGTTTCGACCCTCTCGGGTCATTTTCGAAGACATAAAAGTCTTTTATGTCTTCGAAAATGACCCGAGAGGGTCGAAACACGTGTCAGGCAACTGAATAAATTTTGTGAAACTATAACAAGTACTCTGTCTTTCATTTAAAAGTTAATATGTTAATCCAGTTTCACCAAGAATGTAGCAGTACACACATCAACTTTAGTCAGGTTTAATTTGGTAAACATACAGTCGGAACGGCGATGGTAAATTCTACACCAAGGCTACCTGTGCCGTTAATCCAACAGGTAAATTGCACACTAACCTTATAAGGATGCTGAAATCCTAGAGGTAATTTCCACTCTAAGCAAATACAATTTAAGTTTATGTTCTAAATAAAACTGGATTTATTTGAGTAAATTTTTATTGAAAATTGTACATAAAAAAAATCACATTCCTACTCCAGATTTATATTTAAAAAACAGGTGGGCAAAAATAGGGGACACATTTTAAAAATTGAAAACGGTTAATATTTCCTAATTGTCTTTGTTCAAATGTTTTAAGTTTTGATTATTATGATGACTATAACTTATTGTAGATCGACACTTTGAATTTCTATGTAACCAATAATTTGAAATTCTTTCAGTTTATCTATAAAAGTATAGGATGTGTTAAGTAAAAAGAGTGATTAAAATTGGCATGAAGACAACACAACCGTTAGTTTATCTAATTAAAGATGGTCTCGATTCAGCCCATATGTCAACTGGAATACCCGATTCTCATCTATGTACATTTCTGTTACTGTTTCTACTGTTTCAGGCAGTTTGCTTTGTAATTTTTGCCCAATAATTTTTGATGGTCTTTCACGGACAGCCTCTATGCCTTTTCTTTTGCAGGTTTACTAATTGTCAATTCAGTTTTTTGGTATCGGCTGCATGTGTATGGAGTCCTTCATGCCTAGCGACTAAATGTTCAGGTCCAACGGCGAAGACTTTTGATTTGCAGCCTTTTTTTTTGAACATATCCAAAATGTTTCTCCACATTTTAGAACCTTTTGTTCACAAAAATCTGTAATCATTTACACGGTTACTTTTCATTAATTTTGCTTCCATATTAGTATCACTTTGAAAAATATACGAACACATACAGCACCACAAAATAACAACTGACAATAAATAATAAAACCATTTAAATTACTATGCGTTATAAACTTGGTACCTGGAGAGTCGTGTGAGAAAACCCACCCTCTACCTGGTAGGACTCGGTATGCACTTTACCTCTGGGATTACAGTCACCTAAATATGTCACAGTTGTTAAAGGATTATTGGTGTGGAAATTACCTGTGCCCAGTCGGAATGTTAATAAAACTTACCTGAAAAACACTCCATTCTCCCCTAGTAAACATCATTCTACTTCGCCTCCAAATGACAGGTCTGTCAGGTAACTCTTTGCTCCAAAGACAAAATATTTTTCCTCCCACGGTTAAGGTCGACAAATTGGTTTTGGATGTATGTATTGAATTGATAGGTCCGTCGTGGTACTTTGAACAGAAGGTATATTTGGCCGTTTCGGCATTAACAATTTCGCCGGAATCAAAGTCTTGACCTTCCCAGTGGATTTCTGCAAAGTCTCCTACAAATAGCCCACAGAAATCTGAATAAATACTTAACTTACTTTAGTTGATTTGAAGTACAAAAATTTTGATATAAACGCATGTCCTAGTTAAACCCTTGGTTGCTATGTAGCGCCAACAAGAAAGGCGGAAGCTTGCAGAGATCCTTAAGGATAGCGATCTAAAAGTCAGTAAGAAGGAAACTAAGAACGCGGAGTTCAGTAGAGAAGAAAATGCAGAAATACAGATACAAAAAGAAAAGCTAAATAAAGTGAAAAATTTAAATCATCCAAGTTTCACCAAGAATTGAATAAAAAGTCTCCGGTATGCTGTGGGACCATACACAGAAAAAACTGCTATGCTATTTTCAATAAAAGTATTGTTTTTGACCACTGCCACATTAGTTACATTAAAGTTAATACTGTCTTAACAAGACATCATTGCTTGTTATTGGAGTTCAAAAGTATTCGTACTTCTTTGAAAACTATATTACCATTATTTAAATGACCAAAATGCTTTTTTATCCAATAAATTTCTATTAGTCCTTGGAGTGCAGAATTGTTAGAGCCAAAAAATTAAACTATTTGATTAGAATGCTGCAATATAGTTGGGCGAAAAATAGCTAATTGTAGGCGGTGTGATTCAAGTTACAGTATATTTTATTAAACGAACAAGAACTACAGTTAGTCATTTCAATTAAAATAAACACTCCTATGAATCATACAAGGTATTGGAGAAATAATAAAACATATCAATTCAATGGGTTCTATTGTTGGCTGAAATATTACTTCTGTTGCTCGCGGACACCCTTTGGAGGTTAAAATTGCGCTGTTGCTATTTATTCGTTAAATAGTCGTTAAAGCGTGCAGCTTGTTTATTGCGTTATAGGTACGCCAAAAATAAAAGATCTTTTGCTGAAGCAACTCATTTCAGTGTTTTATGGTAAATAGAACAAAACTAAAAAGCTTTGCAATAATAAGTGGTGTTCAGTTTTGAACTAAGAAATAGTCATTTTTGTATATAAAAATAATCTTAAATTTTAGTTATTATCTTAATTTAAGTTGCAACTTAAAAATAATTTTTTCTTTTTGATTTCTCTTTTGTGCCGTATAATTTTTCCTACTCTGGGGTTTTTACAGATATACTTAAAACTTTCGCTTTTCTTTTAAGCTTTGAATTAATTGATAAATATGTATTTATGTATAAAATCAATATGCTAATAAAACGCGATGGCGCGCACGAGCATCCAGTGCTTGATATCACATCAACCAGGTGACTTTTTTTGGTCTCTCTGACCGCTGGAGGATGCGTGATTTTAGAACGAGTGTACAAAAGTACCTAGCCAAGTTAAGTGCTCAACGCTTGTTCCCGTTTTTCCTGTGCTGCCGTCGTGGGGGCCCCTAATTAAATCAGCCTGTTAGCCTGTTAGATGAGGAATAAGTCACCTCTACTCTTAATGACATAAATCACTAGCCGCCGACTATTTTTATAATGTTAAGTCGATAATAATGAAATAATTATTTTTTGTCTCTAACCATCTATATTTTATCCAACCTGGGGGAGGTAAGCTCTACCCAAACCTCCAAGAAAGAGAGATACAGTCCACTAAGTTTTACCACTCGAGAGCTAACGAAACAAGTGTGTTTTTTATTTGTAAATCTCTCTTGGTTAATCTATTTTATAAGGACTGTTTACTCAGCCGCTAGCCGATACTTATTGTTAAAAAACTGTTAACATTAAATATGATCGCAAGTTTATTGTTGTATTTGTATTTTATAGACATGGTTTCCACATACATACATTAGCTACATCTGTATATCTAATACGATAGTGTTTTTTCTGTGTGGAATCAATGCGAGGAAGAAGAAATTGGTTTTAAAAACAGTAGACCAGCAGCGATATATGGAGCTGAAACACAACCAATAACAAAAGAGAAGGAGGATAGACGTGCAAGACATGGAAGTGTTAAGATAAATTTGTGGAATTACAAGGCAAAGTTAGCAATGAAAAAATAAGGAGGCAAAGTTGGCAATGAAAAATGAGGAGCCAAAGTTGCGAAAGGTACAAGAAAAAAGATTTGTGATATGGCCAGCTAATGAGAAGAGATTCTGTCAAGTCCAAGAAGAAAAAGAAGAAGAATTATATTAAAACCATAGTACCTTCCACAGTTCCAATTCTCATAACCGGTTTCATTTGATGAATTGTTTTATTGGATTGCATAACTGGTTTATAAATGATTCTTTCTTTAATATCATACTTTTTTGTTCTATCAGGGTTAACTTCTTCATAATTTAGCCAACAAAATGCAGAACTACATCTTGTTATTGCCATTATTCTGTTTTTCTGATGCGGTTGGGTAACGGATATTTTATAGATTGGTTTTAGATTCAAATGTAGTATTCGATAGGGCGATATGTCAACCTAAAAAAAAAAAAAGAAAATAGCAACACATTAAAGATGAGGAATAAGGAAGAATATATAAACAATTTAATATGTCAATCGCTGTAGAGGCTGTCTGAATGACAGACATGCCCAACCACAAAGAAACATAATGTCCATCGGGAATTTACTTTCTCTTTTTCCATAACTGCTGTTGATGTTTGTAGGTGAGAAGGGGGTCACTAATGATTTCCGCCGGTCTATCAATTTGATTCTCGGCTGTTTTTTCTCCAGGACAGTCTTATTTAAGTCTAAATACTGCACTTAGTTCGCAAAAAACTGCTAAGTATGCTATTTTCAGTATTATTTTTGACCACAGTCACAGTTATATTAAAGTTAATATTGTCTCAACAAAACATTAGTGAAATAATCCAAAAAAAGTATTTCTTTAAATGCAGACTTATTATTGGAGTTTAAAAGTATTCCTACTTCTTTTAAAACTATATTACCACTTTCTCAATGACCAAAATATTATTGAAAACCAACAAATATCTATTATTCCTTAGAGTGTAGAATTGTTAGAGCCAAAAAATTAAACTATTTGATGAGAATGCTTCAATATAATTCGGCGAAAAATAACTATTTGTAGGCGGTAATCAGTGGCGCAGCCACGGGGGTGGGGGGTGGGGGGGTTTGGGTTTACCCCTCCCCCCCCAAAGGCCTAAAGGTTACCCTACCCATTTCCCAAATTAACGAAAATAAAGCAATATTTGTCAAAATTTTTTGTCAAAACCCCCCCCAGAGCGTATTTGTCAAAATTTTTTGTCAGTAAAAGATCTAGCTTCTAATTGCTTTTTTGTTGTAACTAGTGAAGAAATCACAAGGGCTATTTCCTTTAAATAGCGGTAGCGAAAATGTTCGTACAAGAGAGAGATCATCCACGTCACATCGGTGAGTGGGAGAAGGTTGTTTTTATTCAACAATTAATAAGGGCTTGAATATCATTATTAGTCTAAAATGAACACTATAATAGATTAGATGGAATTAAGATAAGTAATGTTTCTATTGATCCAGGTTTGAGAAGGAGACTGAAGTAAGAAGGAAGTTTGTTGAGAATACAGCATATTTTACTTTATAAAAGTACTTGGATATATGTCAATCGCAAACATTTTAGCAAGTTGTCTATAATTTAATGGACTTGGTCGTTTCCAGATATCAAAAAGAGCAAAAGATCTGATGTCGGCCTATATTATTGATATTTGCTTTGTCTGTTGCAGATAAATTTTTGTTGTAATATGTAGTAGCACCAGAGGATGTTTTAATGCTAAGAGGCAGGAGAATTCTTGAACAAATTTTTTGATAACAAACCTGAATAAACTTAACCTTGAGCATTTAGATAATTTTTTTACCTCCAATGCGCTTGGCCTCTTCTTTAACCTTTTTAATTTTTTGGGTTTGTAGCTTCCCGCAGTTATAGCAGGTTTCTTTTTTAAGTCCCACATCAAAACGGTTCCATCCAAACTACTAGTAAGAAATTGCATTGAGTACTTATCCTTTCTCTCTTCATCTTCTTGATCTATTTCTGATAAGTTACCAGTTCTCGAAAATTCGAACCGAGGATCCATCCAATTTATACCTGGTGAATATATTTTAAAAATAAATTTCGGAATATACTTTTAGAATTATATCAAAGGCCAGATTGGGGTATTTTAAACCCATTTTCTTCAACTTTGGAAGTTTTTTCGTGTTCTGTGCTAAAATAGCGAAACGGAACACTTATGGAATCGTTTCGGTGCCCGTCCGTCCGTCTGTCACAGGCGATTTTCTCTGAATATTACTATTGGGTACTCTAGAAACATTTTCGTAAAAGAATATTTAATTTTAAAATTTGCGAAATAAAGTTAATTTTTTTGGGCCGCTTCACCTGAGATCTGAGAAAGTTCTAAAGAAAATTTTACTTCCAAGCTTTTTTCATAAATTTTATGAGATTTTATCGACAAAATTCAAATTTCATTGAATTACCTCTAATATTTTGAAATTAATTAGTTTTTAAAATTTTCACCCTAAAATATTTTGTCTAAGAAATAATTTAAAAGGTCATTTCTTTAAGGAAAATTAGAATATTTTCACGAAATTTGGAATTTGTCGATAAAATTGGATATACTTTATGGAAAAATATGCTCAGTAAATTTTTCTTCAGAGCTTTCTCAGATCTCAGGTGAAGCGGCCCAAAAAATTTAGTTTTTTTCACATATTTCAAAATTAAATATTTTTTCACTAAAATGATTGTAGAGTACACCAGTACCATTTTATAATTTGGTGTGGGCCCCATGCGTTGGAACTGAGATACGATAATCTGAAATTCCAGGAACCGCCACTGTTATAGAGGTGAAATATAAGAAGTTGAATTTTGATTCTGGGGGTAATTCCAGGGGGTAAATTGAGAAATGGAAACAAAATTCAAAGGCATCATGTAAGATGTCAAATGAAGGCTTATTGAACCACAAATTCAACAATATAATATATGATGTATATTTTTTATGCATTTTTTAAACGTTTTTTAGGAAAAACGCTTAAAAATTGCTGTCCCCCATCCTTATCACCAAAAAGATCGCTCAGAAAAATTACAAAGAAAAATTCATGAACATTTAGAATTAGATTAAGCCAAAATTATCAGGATTGAAAAATTAAATCACTTTTTATAAACAATTTGTTTGCTTCCTTATAACTGCTGAACCATTGGTTTTAGAGAAAAAGCTTTGTAACAAAAGATATTTCTCATAATGCAAGGAACAACTTTTGTCCTTGCACGTTTTTCAAAATTTTTAATTTGGCTCAGTCGAAACGCTCCCCACTCAGCTCCGCGCATACTCGATCTGATACGGCGTTGGTGCCGCCGGCGGCGGGTATCGCGGTAGATGGGCGGAGATAAGTGAGGGCTGATGGCACGGAATACTAATTGTGCAAGTACCTATAGCTTGCACTTGACCACATTTTTTTTTACATAACGAACATTTAACATTGGTCTTATAATTAATATTAAAAATTACCTGTAACAGAACCTTTATGTGAATATCTCAATTCCGAAACAGCAGCAGGCCTTACAATGGCGATATCGTGAATATTTTTCATCCATCCCATCAACGAATGCATATAATTGCGATATTTTTGTTGAGCTGTAGTTAGCACCTCTTTTTCCTCAACCTTTTGAAGCTTATTTCGAATATCCCAGATAACCTAAAAATTATCAATGAAAATATTTTTTTAAAAATATCGAAGCATTAACAAAACAATTTCTTACACCAGTGTCAAGAATAATACGTTGTTGTTAACAAACACATTTTTCACAGTATAACCAATAAGATCTAAATTTTGTTTTTCTATTCCTTATATAATAATGTTCATTATGAAACCGCGATATTAGCTAATTTAAAACTTACACCTTTTTAATTAAATGGCCTCTTTTGGTCTGATTTTGACCGTTGTTTTACTAAAAATTGCATTGTCGTTCAAACTTTTAAGAATATTTAAATTAGAAATAATGTCAGATTATGGTATTATTGATAGTAAAGAATTTAATTTGTTTAACTATTGCTAAATTAAATAAATATTGTAGTTTAAAATTTATTAATAAAATGGTCTTAGAAAAAAATAGTGTATGCAGCTCTCATGTAGTGCCATTAATACACTCACATCCACACGACTTTGTGTATTAAGTAGCGGATAAAGGTTTTTAGTGAGGAGGGTGGGCAGATCGAGCCGATCGTACCTAATTTTATAACGGGTTAAAAATTACGTAAAATTAATTAAAACAAATTAACGTTTATTACAAAATTTCGAAGTAACAGAAAGCATCCATACGATAAATTCAATTTTTATGTATATTTTACGTAATACATATCGGGTTTTAACATTTTCCGTTATAAAATATGAAATTTTCAAATGTAACCTATGCTACGTGGCTAGGTATGTACAACCATAGATTAAATAATACCTAGACGAACACTGCCATGCAACGAAAAGCGGGTCTCCCTTGAGATATTTGGTGGGTTTACTGGTTTATGGTTTAAAAGTTTTTGTCTACCATTAAATAAATATGTTCACTATGTATCTACATGTATATATAATGGTGGTCAAACAAAACTTTTAAACCATAAACCAGTAAATCAGGGAGACCGGCATTTCGGTGTATTCGAGTGTCTGTCTATATTCTTTATAGTCTCTGGTACAACGCACGGATTTTTTGTATCTTGTGAAACCTAACACATTTCTTTTTCTTACGATTTGTCCATTTTTGCATCCACCAATCAAAATGTTCTCGTCGAACTTGCAAAAGGACACTCTATAAACTTCTCTTGGCGATTCCAGAATAAGTTTTGGTTTTAAACCATCATTGAAACACCAAATAAGTACTAGATTGTGTTCGTGAACTGCTTTGAACACCTACAATACAAACAATAAATAAACATGTACATATTAAAAAATACCTAATTTTTGTTTATCTGAGACAGCCCACGTAGACTTCAAGACTAAGTATTAACATACCGTGGGCGTCTGAAGAGAGGGAAAACGTAATCTATTGCCTCGAAATTTACAGGATTGGAGGTTGAGAGGGAAAGGAAAAATATCTGAACGCAATGTGTTCCATAATCTGGAGATCAGAGGTGTGAATGAGCGGGGAAGTGGGATGTTCTTTTGATCTGAACGCAATTTGTTCCATAATCTGGAGATCAGAGGTATGAATAAGCGGAGAAGTGGGATGTTCTTTTGTAGCTGGACAGTAAAGGGATGCATACATAACGCGCACCCCAAGATGCGCATTATGTATGTTCTGTAGGTATGTTCTGTTAGGAACAGTCAAGGGGGGAATTATAGCGGCTAGTTCTTCAGAGCAAAATCCGTGGAACTATTGGTCAAAAAGGGACAAATCCTCAACAGCACAGCGATGTGAGGACAGGGTCATTGACGAGTCGAATGATTCTTTTCTGGATAGAATCAAGGCTGTTAGGTGTCGAAGATGATGCCGCTCTCCAGATGTGGGAGCAGCACTCTAGGTTAAGTCTTATTTGGGAAACATAGAGAGTGTGTAAGTTGGAAAGAGATAACGACTTTCTTGATCTAAAGATAAAACCAAGCTTTTTAGCTGCTGATGTGGCTATTGAAGTAATGTGTTTGTGTCAGCTCAGATCATGTTCGAAAGCGATACCAACAAGATCGAACGTTTCTTTGTTCTGTAGGGCTTTGGCCATTCATGTGGTTAGGGTAAGTGTTGCCGGATTTTTGAATGACAGGGAGCAAGATCGGGTCTTGGATGCGTTGAATTGAACAATATTTTTAACACTCCAGTCTATTATAAATTGAAGATCTTGGCAAAGTGACACTGTGGATGGGATTGGTAGTTGAAAAGATCAGATCATTAATGTGAAGAAGAAATTGGGTAGGTGCTACCTTAAGGTACGCTGGCAGTGATAGCATGGAAGGTAGGTGATTGACCCTCCACCACGACAGATATGCGCCGATTAACCTTTGGTTTTTATTAAATTTCGTTACGGAATTTTCGGTGAATTTTTTCGTCGGTGAGTTCGCCCGTATCTGTTTAGTTAATTTGGTTTTTATTACAACCCGACACGAAATTCCGCCACGCGAAATAATTTTTCGTTGACGGTATTTCGTCGGTATCAAACGTATATGGATTTCGGCGGATTTTCGGCGACAGATATTGTGATGTGTACGTACAGTGTTCGTGAATGTATAAGATTATTAAAAATTCAATGACCGATTGCTTTGAATAGTAAATAACTTTGTCTTTAGTTTTTCAAAGTCTCTGGGTGAAGCTTACCCCTGTTAGGGGGTTGAAGTTGACAATATAAGCAAAAGGTTTCCCAATTCCACACAAGGTACACGTGTCAAAGTGTTTTTTTTTTGTCTGAAGAGACGATAAATATGAAAAATCGGCTTGTTTTGCTTTCGTTGACCAACCCTATGTAAACTATCTGCTGAAATACCTTAATTCTTTAGTGGCCAATACCTTAACTGGTGTCTCGGAGTACGAAATTAGTACCTACTCATTTGGTAGCGTTATTATAACCTGATATTTCAAGTACTGAGTTATAATCTTTAGTTTCATTCAATTCAGTTTTAGTTCTTACCTCATCTTCTCTGCTTGGTCCGGTATTAAAAATATTTGGGGCAATGTTCGAATAAGCTATGGCGATTGTCCCTGTCCACATCTGATGCCAGTAGATGTCCGATATCATTTTTCCTTTGCACAGGTTTACATCCATAAAAAACATATACTCAATAAACTCTTTGGCGAGTACCACACCAATTTGTGTCGTCGGATCTGTCACCAGGGAATCGAAATCGCTGGCATAAAGGTCTATCGTACCATTTACCTTAAAAAAAAATCAGTCCTAGAAAACATAATTGTTATTTCCTTGCATTCGTGGATATTTTGCTAAATACAATATTGATTTATAATGATGTTGATTGTCGACTTTTTACCAGGAGGAAAATCAGACTCTTTACATTCATCAATAAGTCTTGTATGGATTTTGTACGACTCAAATTGTATTCATTATTTAGAGTTGATGCATATGCGAGAACAGTTAAAGATCACGAACAAGAGTTGTTGAGTAAATAACTGTTACGATTCATAAGATTCTAAAATATTTACAGTATGGTATTCACATTTATTCATACTTCACATGCTTTCAGTTTGTATTACCAATTTCTTTGTCCTGAATAATGGTCAGTATTGCACTCACGTGAAATAATATGCTATTGAATGGGCTCAACCAACAATCTATACAGAAAGGTTCAGGTTGGTGCGAACATAGGAAGAGCACGGACGAATTCACGCGTGTCCGCTGTTAAATCAATCGCGTGGGGAATACTATTTTTAAATACACGTTAGGTGTAGACGGGTGGAGCCAACAACTTCTTGAAATCAGGACAAAGTGCTTGTTTGTGACGTCATCACCCGTAGTCATATGAATAAATGAATACAATATAATATATTCTTTTTTTGGGTTTATGTTTTTGTGTGACGTATAAATTTGCACTTTACACCATCGTTATTTAAATATCTAAACTTGAATTTAGGCAAATTATGCGTTAATAAGGTTTAAAACATACACACATAAAACAACTATAAGTAGATGATGATTTTAAAAATAACTACAATGTCTAAAATGTTTTACTGTAGTTTTTTTAAATAAATATGTTAAGGAGAGTATTAATACCAATTATAAAAAATAATATATACTATTAAACTAAGAAATCCTATAGATTTTGTCTCGGATTTTGTATATTCTCAGATGGCAAAATTTTACAAAAATTTTACGAGTAACAACTGAAAAAAAAATTTCTGAAAATCTTCAGCCAGTCACTTTTAAGTTAAAGTTAATGTAAGTATGTCCAATTATTTTGTATGTGTATTTAATTTCCTTTTATGACCTTTACCTAATCGGTTATTTTTTTTGGCACACTAATTTTTGAGCAGACTGTTGGTAATACTGCTAGGTAATGTATCAATAATTGTTTTTTCTGAGTGTGTATATGAAAGACATCTTGCTGCGCCTGCGTCATTGCCATTTTCAAGTGTTTGGGTTGGTTGGACTGTCATACTGAATAAAAACTTTGAAAACAAAACCTTTAATAATTAACACTGGAATTTCCTGTTTTAGAAAATTTAAAGTTGTCCTCAAATTTTTGATTAAATACCATGCAAAAAGTAATTCTAAGCAACTTTTCAAAGTGGAATTTTTCATGAGGAATAAAGGTAGTCTACTCTTATATTAGGTTTATGTTTTTGAAATTTTTGACCCCCCCCCCTGTATACAGAAACTAATCCAGGGAGACCCTGTATGTTTGAATTTAAACAAAAATGATTTTTTTTCTATTAGAAGTTACATTAAATTAATTGCTCTGTTGTAATTGAAACAATACTAATAAGTATTTCGATTAAATAAGACGTATGTATATTCTTACAAATAAACTTTTACTGAAAACAATTATATATTTTGTATTGAATTTAGAATAGGGTAAGTACTGCCGCATCAAATAAAATGTTATATTTAAACGACCTATTAAAAACCCATGAAACCTTATATTTCAAGCTATCTTATGCTATTGGTTAACAATGATAAACTAATCATTAAAAGATACCGAATTTGTATTGTGCAATACGGAATAGAGTGTGTCATGTCATGTCATTGAGTGAATTCGTATCCAATTCAATATACGATAGTGTTTTTTCTTTGTATTTCCATCGAATTTCACACTCTTTTTTTATTTCATAATGCAAAAGTGCATCATTCAAAACTTACTCTCAGTAAGTCTGATAAATTTTCCAAATTTTCATTAGCATATTGTTTTATTTTGGACTCGCATTGTAATAACAAATTTTCGGTCTTGCCCGTATCGTACATGTACTGAGTTGTGCTGTTCTTTGGGTAAGTACCTAAAATGTATTAATTTCAGTTAAAGATTTACCAACTAATCCAAACATTGAGTGGTATAAATAGTTCTCTAGTCAGCCTGGACGGAATTTAAATAAGAAAAATACCGTTAAATCAACTGAAACTCTGCTTTGTTTTTCTTAGTTTTTAAAACTTACAAACTGTCTGAGCTTCCGTCGAAACAACCTGTGGCGCCACCTGAATACTACTGTCTATCCTTCTCATATATACATTAACAATATTTTCATCTGTACTACATCTCAGTTCCATATAACCGTCTCTTTTTTGCTCAGCCTTCACCATTCGAAACTGGACATTCCCAGGAAATATCGGATACTGTGTTTCGACTTCTACTTCCAAAAGGGGACGGCTATTCTTGACTATAGCCTCATCTACGTCTTTGTCCGTGCCCATTGAATGCATGTAGAAAAAAGAGAGAGATTAAAGAGTGATATAACCACAGTTACAAAAAAAGGGGAAAATAGAATGTTTGAATGCAGTTTCATGCTTATTATCAACTTTTTTATGGATAGTACGAAAATCATCGTGCTCTCGCCTTATTGCCGGAGCCGTACTCTAGCATACCTATTGGTTAAATTTTAAAAAATCCCTTCTTAGTGAGTCTCTACATTATAATATAAAACTACTGACCAAATTTAATGTTTATGTTCGGCTCGGCGATGATGAATCAATCAGGACATGATATTTTATATAGATGGTATAGATAACGTAAGCCCTAATATTGATCCTTGTGAACCACCGCAACACATTTCTTTTTTAGAACTTAACACTCTGAATTTAAACAAACTTAAATAATTTTGAAATAATTTGTATCTACATATTGCCCCTTTACACCAATGATATGTGGTTTTCATAACAGAATACTATTGTGATTTACCGTGTCAAAAGCTTTACACAGATTCAGAGACAACAGACGGTATTTTTATTACTATCAGCATTTAGTTGGATATCTGTTACATCTACTACAGGTATTTCTGTATCTCTGGATCTGCAAAAACCATATTGGACAGTGAAAAGTAGATTTTGGCTTTCCAAATTCGCCACATTTCCTAATATTTTAGAAAAAAATTTTTAAACGGATATTGAGTAATTGAGTGATAATTACTGCATGCGTATCGTTTATCTGTTTTAAACACAGTTTAGCGATATACTTACCATGGATGAATATCTTTATAAAGTTGATAATGTAATCGGTACTCTTGTTCCTGTCTCAGCTTTTCAATTATTTTTTGAACAGTGTCAGTGGCTTCTTCGGTAACGCAGATATAGAATTCATCTTCCCTGTCCTGGGTTTCATCGGCAATATACCCTAAAATAACCATTAGGTTTAATAGTTCTAGGTTTAGTTGATATCTAGGTATAAAGTGAATTCTTGAATCAGGAATAGATAGAGACAGGTCTCCAACAGCGCGACTAAAAGCAAGGAGTTTTCTTGGGACTGGGTCATTAATCAGTCGAATAGCTGTCTTCTCGATAGATTCAAGGATTTTAAGGGTAAGGCTGCTCCCCACATGTGGGGACCGTATTCTAGGTTAGGCCCTGTTTGGGAAACGTAGAGGGCGTATAAGTAGGAATTATTAAGCGTATTTGTTACCAATTAATATCTGTTCTCTAGGATATGCTAAAATTTCTCCCCTTAGTGGTAAAAATTCGGAACTTTCTTCGTGAAGCTCCAGGTTATCTTGAACAAGCTCTTTTTTCACAGATTTCCAAGGAGATTCTGATGATACATGTTCGCCAACTACACATCTAAAGCAAAGCAGATATTTATTAGAAATGTTTGTCGTAATCTAATAAATCATTTTGGTAATTTCAACTGGCCTAACTCTAAGGCCTAGATGTGCAAGACAAGCTTGTTACCCACAAACTAGTAATTTCCACGACAAGTACTTACTCAATAATTTTTTGGGTTAATTCTGTTAAGATGATCTTTCTAACGCCTGGTATATTAAAAAGATCCTTCTGCCGCTTCCGTCGTCGTCTCCGTCTTCTTCTCGGACTCTCGTCGTGTTCTGCCGGCATTTTTTAAAAATTATTTTGACTTTGTTTCCGTATCAAAGTCAATATGTTATGTTATGTTAACCTTAAAAACGTCAACTTATTAGCTACGGGTATGAAACAAGGTAATCGTTGTATTGATCAAACAATGATCAACTATCTTGCGAGTCAAGTCAGTGCGCTATTGTTTAAATGGCCATTGGTGGTTTATATTCAGTTCAATACCCATGATCTTGTAATTGTTCATTTTTGTAAAACTGTTGGATATATACTAGGGTGTCCGTTATTTACCAAGTTGATTTTTTTTCTCGCGACGCCCCTACATTTTTAGTTTATCGTCTAAAAAAAAAATGTCAGACCAAAATAAGCCCTTAATATTCATAATAAACCTTGCCCTAAAGACGATACATTTTCCATTTAAATTACATGGGATTTTGCCACTTTTTACAATTAATTATTTTTTTCTAGGACAAGATGACTTATAGCAATAAGACATGCACATTCTTATAGGAAATTGAACGCTCTACAAAAAAGGCCTCTTATAATTTTTCGAGTAATTCACTCCTTCAAAAGTTATTCAAGGTGAAATTTGAACTCTATGTAAATGTAAAAAAAATATATATATATATATATATATATATATATATATATATATATATATATATATATATATATATATATATATATATATATATATATATATATATATAAATATAGTCTGTGGGATCGTTTGCAGAGCGGAGGGAATGGAGTTAAAGCGTGTTATATAAAACTAAAATATATTATCTTAAAAATAATTATAAACAACAGACATAACAAATAAAGATAAATACTTACTTAGGTCAACATAACTTGGCTTACTCCGCAAATTTAAACAAAATCATGCTGACCTTCAGTGTCGTCTTCACGTCCAGTAAACAACCAAGTGTCTATTTATCGTTATTGCCAAAATAATCTTTATATAAATAAAGTGTGATGTTAAAAATTATAAATAAAATGATGGTAAATTATAGATCATGACACAGGCCCCTTGTTCGCGAAAGCTGGACCCAAAGCTGGTCAACTGGTTTTTATTTTGGCCAGTAAACTAGGACATCCCACCATAATCACTTTGCTGACAACAAAAAATAAATACGACTCCAAGATCAAACCAAAAATCCACAACGAAAGCCGATCCGAAACCCTTTTGTTGGTCCTGCAGACTTTTGAAACGTTTTAGAAGGGTAAAACGAGCATTAAAAGCAGAAAATAATAGAATTCTTTCATGGGCGCAACATGTAAAAATTAATCAGGGTATTAAATCAGAAACTAATATAAAATAAACCTTAAATCCCAAAACACACGGACATAAATTAAAGCTAAAAGTATAAAGTTCTGCGCAGTAACAGTATTAACTAAATAATTAAATACTTAGAACATAATTAATTATTTATTATAAATTAATTCTCCTCGTGCCACCGGTATAGAGTTAGTCGGGTTTTCATTAAAATAAAGCAGAACTTTTAGCTGAATGTGTTCGTCAGTCTGGCGTGCTGTTCTTTTTTTGCTGACTGTGACCCATAATAAATAAACTAATAATAAACTGTGTTTTTTGTGTTCTATTGTATTTTGAGTTACGTTTCCCGATGGTTCTTTTACAAATCGTCATTGTTTCTAATTTAAATATTTCTCTATCTCCTCAAATAAAAAATTATCTATTGGTCCAAACATAATCAATAGCCCTGTATGGTACGTTACAAATAAGGCCAAATATAGTAAAAAAATATTTTTATTGCAAATCATCACATATACATAGTATAAAATAAGATTAGAAAATAAATAGTTTAAATTTTTAAAAGCAACGCATGTGCAAGCTGCACGTAAGCTGTTTTACAATGCTTCGATTTTCTAGGTATTTTTTGATTAACGAAACAATGAATATAAATATATATCTAAAAGTTACAACAATTTTTTAAAAATAACAAAACGGATTATATATTCATTACGGTCGGTGCTAAAAATACCGTAAAAATAAAAAATGACTATTGGGGATTATTTGTTAGGATTTTCCTTTTTATCATTTTGCGCTAGTTGGACAAAAATATTTACATAGGTACTCTTTAGTGCAGTAAAGAATCAAGGTATACAAAATAATGTTGGTAGTAAAGATATAATCAGCATTGAACAATAAACCAATCAGCTAGTTAAGTGCAATCAGCTGTTTTAAATATTTAAAAGAGATTATACAGTAAAGAACACCTAACTGCGAACATAGGAATCTTTAGGACGAATTGATCTATGGTCGTATTAACTGCGATAATGGCCGAAAACTATCTTGCTCCGCGCGACCGCTGCAGTAATACTTGCTTTCCCGCTCCCCGCTGCCGTAGATTTCGTCGAACTGCCAGCCGCCGTCAATTCGTAAAATAATAATTTATTCTTGAGTTTTTGCTTAATTTGAATCAGCGCAACTGCATACTTTAAATGTGATATCTCGAAAACGGTTACTCTTGGCGACTTCAACAATGTATACCTTTTTTTACGTAAAACAAGTGGGAGAGTCGGCTTTGTTTAATTTTTTCTATAATAAAATCAATATACCAAGCCGTAAAAAAGTTTTGTAATTTTAAAAAAGTACTGTATGCCGTAGGTGGCGCCCTCTACTAGTGACAGCAAAAGCATGGACGAATTTGAATTCCTCGCATCAAAAAAACCTAAATTCCTAATTTCGTTCCGCTGCTGTATCGTTTTGTTGAGAAATTATTGGAAAAAACCGAGAACAAAATTAAAATTTTGACACCCTATATCTTGGTTATTATCAACTTTGGAATTAGGCAAGTTTGAATAAATCGCATTAATTCGACATAAGGAATCTGCTCTTGCTCTGCGTACCATTAGTTTTGGACCACCCTGCATTGACGAATTGATGGCGGCTCGACGAAATTTGCGGAACCGGGAAGCGGAAACGCAAGTATTACTGCAGCGGTCGAGCTCAGCTCGATAGTTTTCGGCCGTCACCACAGTTAATACGACCATAGATCAATTCGTCCTAAAGATTCCTATGTTCGCAGCTAGGTGATCTTTACTGTATAACATTACTTTCTTCAGTCGATTTTTCCTACAAGCTACTTCTAATTGAACAGTTAAAAAGTATGTTTAAACCATTTTAGACGATTCCCATAATTTTAAGTCGTATGTACAATTTATTTGCAAAATATTAAATGGTTTTACAAGGTTTACATTAAAATTTAGTCTTGTGTACTAGTGAACCAGGACTTGACTTCGTAAACGACACAAGTCCAAATAACTTAAATGTCTTTAAAATACACTTTAAATAATTATTTTACAATAAACTTAAACAATAATTGATATAAAAGATATGAAAGTGATTACACCGTCTCCGGTGGCGGCTGGTGAAATTTGAAAGCTGTATATCTTTGTGGCTACTTATGGGACCCATGCTAAATTCAGGTCTTTAATAGTAAGCAATTGAGCATACTAAAGAATGTTTTGGTAAAGAAAAAAAAGATTTTGTAATTTGCGAAAAAAAGTTGAATTTTTGCGGAGCCCCCCTGGTAAAAAATTAACACGTTTAGGTATTTTATCTATTATTTTTTCTAAACAAATTTTACATCATTTTGTCGAAAATTTTTAATTTTGAAGAGAAAAAATGTGTTTTGAACGTTTTTAAGAATTATATTTTAGGTTTGAAAAAATTGAAATGATTATAACTTTCTACTAACGCATTTTTTTCTCTCCAAATTAAAAAATTTTCGACAAAATGATGTAAAATTTGTTTTAAGAAAATAATAAATAAAATATCTAAACGTGTTCGTTTTTTTTTCCAAGGGGGGCTCCGCAAAAATTCAACTTTTTTACGCAAATTACAAAATATTTTTTTCTTTACCAAAACATTTCTACTAGGCTCACTATTAAAAAACAGAGATATACAACTTTAAAATTTCACCGGTCGCCACTTAACTACTGTTTCATCAATATAAGCTTTGAAAAAATTTTAATACCAAACACTGCAAAGGAAATATCTGAAATTTCACTTTACAAGACTTTATATACACTTTTTTGTAGTCCGTAAGTAAAGTAAAGTGGGTAGATTTTTAAAATTTTTAGAATTTCGATTTAGAATTCTTGCGAGAAGTTTCCTTTTATAATAAAGAAAAGTTTACATAAATAATTTTAATTAACATCTTCGATCCTCCACATGTCGCTAAATTTGATTATCGGTTGATTTTTACACTTTCTTAAAAATTAAGAAATTTTGATTTGGAATATCGATAAATAGATTTCTCTTTTAATCATATTAAAAAACCTCTAATTACATTCAACAAAAAATATTTTTTTTCACCCGGTACCAGTCCTTAAACATTAGGGTTATGCCGTCTCTGATTGGCACCGTCCGGCTGGCGGCTCTACACCGGGTGTTTTCGGTTTTTGGTTTATATTTAGTATTAGTATTACCTCTAGGCTCTCGTAGCAACTGCTTCGTTAAAGTCGTGGTTTGTTTTATTTTGTTTTATTCTTAGTGTAAATAATAGAGACATAAGTTTTTCAAAGACATTTTATACAAGGCGTGCCCTTTGGTAGGCTCTCCTGCTGATTTTAAAGACCCAAGCAAAAAGGACGTTTTAAAATGTTGCTTATGGATTAGATTTAGTTATTATTATTTATCGATATTCCATATAAAAATTTCGAAATTTTCAAGAAAATGTAAAAATCGGCCGACAACCAGCTTTAGCTAGTACATGTAGAGTAGAGGGTGGAAAATGTAAATTAATTAAAATAATTTGTATGAACTTTTTTATTATTATTATAAAAGGAAACTTTTTGTAAGTATTTCAAATCAAAACTCTAAAACTTTTAAAAATCGACACACCGTAGTGTACAATACTTAGCAAGGGGCTTATAATTTTAAATAAAGAACACACACAGTTTAATTCTGTAGGTTTCGCCTTTGTTTCGGTATAGTCCTAACTTTGGCGCTGGGTTTATTTTTATTTTTATCTGGTGCTCCGTGATAAGTCAAGAACTGAGTGTTCTTGTAACTTGACGAAGTAGAGTCAGCAATGCTTCTTCCATCGCCTTCATCTCTTCGAGACATCTCGGAAAAAGGAGACAGATTGGTTTCTTGCTCTTCTTTCTCTCTTTGATCTGATCTAAAATAAGTAATATACATGGTGTTATGAAATTCACTGCATATATTGGAATAGGTGACTCCTGGGGTAGTCTACAGACTTACCCAGTACTTGTTTTCCCTCAAATCAGACATTTTTATTATTTTAAAACATGCCCAAATACCGGTCCTTAGCCGACGCTTCTGGAGAGCCTGACAATATAGGCTCTAATATTATAAAGAAAAAACAAATGATCTATCCGTGGCATTGTCAAACTTAAATGTTATGGTGACATCTAAAGTTTTTATTAGTTTTAGTGAAAACCGAAAATAATCCAAAGTATTTTTAATACCACAGACGCATTTTATCAAAAAATGTGTATTTTCAGTTAATAGTAATTTCTTTACTTAATATGAATTATCTAGTGGATATTTTTTTACATTAATGGCTATACCTACTGTTTTGTTAGTGTTGATAAGTTTAACGTAAAACCTAACAAACCTATTCTATTTTTTTGGATACAATCTTTTTACAGGAGGTGTAATTTTACAGGGATGTTACTCTAAAAGGAACAAAAACATTAGTTTTCGTTTTTAATAGTGCGGATAGTGACAAAAAAGCGTGGACTCTTAGTCGAGTGCTCGAGTGCTCTTATTGGCATTAATGACTACACTGTGTTGTTAGTGCATATTTGTTAACCTAAAATACATATTTTCAAAAGAAGTGTACCTATTTTAAAGGGATTTTAATTTAAAGGTAACAAAAACATTGTATCTTGCTGACTTGTAGTAGTATGGAAAAAATTATTGATCGAATTGACAACTTATTCGTACTATGTGTTTCTTGCCAGTGGCGGATACCGCCGGAGAGAGAAAATTTAAGGGGCGATTACCAGCTCATTTATTGGAGAGCGCTATTTATGAATCTTTTTCTCCAATCTGAATTCATACCAGGATTTACCCGTTTCAATATCTGCAGTAAATTTCATAAGACCCTGTATATGCATGTTGAATATAAATGAAAAATCCCCTTATTTCATACTGTGTGGTAGGTTCTTATTTACATCATTAAATTCAGTCCGGTAAGCATGTTATTACAACAGTATTACCCTATATTAATATAAATGCATAATCATTTCAAGGCCAAACTTACCTCAAACCTTTCTTATTTTTAACTTCTCTCTCCAATATATCGGCAGTAGTTAAATCTGAGCTCTGGATTTGTTGTAGGGCACTGGCGTTCTCGGTTAACCATGGCTTGCTTGTTTTGGATTTTGGGCATGTACAATTCTCAGTTTTACATCTTTGGCACAGTGAACCATTTACTTCATTACTTATATCCTCGTCATCCAGTATTCCTGTAATAAAAAGACAATTGTTACACTAACTAAAATAATTTCCCCAATACACCCACGGTATAGGTATAGTACCTAGCCTTCGATCTTCGTGGGTTGCCAGAAAAAAAAATTCAACACTTTATACTTACCAAGGGTAATTTTTTCCAGGACGGTATTATCAGTTTTTGGGGCAGAGCTACCCGATTGATTTAAAAGCAATTTGGATAAGGGTGGAGCCAAACCAAGGCCTATATTTCTTTCGTGATACACCTAGAAAGAGTCCAGAAAGGTTATACTGTATAAGAATTACCTTATATGTATTTGTACCTCTGAAATTGTAGGTGTTAACTCTCGATTAATATGCCTCAACTGAGTCGCCAAAATCGTATCGTGCAGCGCAGCAGCACTGCCCGCTTTCACGCCCACTGATGTATCTGCCTTAACGCCGACCATTTCTGGTTCTTCAGGTTCGCATGTTCCACCCACCGTTCCAGCCATAGGCCCACCCACTGCGCCTGTCGCCATTGATACAAGGGAAGACAGAGTCGCCGACGCATCTGATTCGTTGGGCGAAAAATAAAGTAGACGTTCGTTGGATGGAAGTGTTTCTTCGCTTGGAAGGGTGATTGGTTTGCGAGTTGTAGAAGAAGACAGTTGATGGAGGGTTGATTGTGTGTGGGGAGTCACCTATAAAATAATAAGAGATGAAGTACTTTTCAGGATATTTGGCTATAACTTATTAACTGCAATAAAACTACCTGGTCGGCTCCATTGTGTATATCATGGAATTTTGGGTATTAGTCGATGGGGCTGCATTGTAATAATTTGTATTTTAAAAATAAATATATCTAAAACTTTCTCTGTGGCAGGTAGACATAAATAAAATTTACTTGTTGACCGACCCGAATGTTGTCCCCTTTCTAAGGTTTTAGTTTAATATTTTTAAATAGATTATTTTATATTGTTCATAAGATTAAACTGTGATGTACGACTGTCCGTATTTGGTTTACATAATATGGTACCAAAGATATTTGAACACCAGTTAGATAAGCCTCGGCGCGGCGTTTGCACACCGTCAGCTTAGATCGGCGCACGAGGTACCCCACTAAGTAAAAATAAATCAAATTTCTTCATTGATTGTGTGAATCACGGAATACTGCTCGGCAAGCTTCAAATCTATGGTTTTAGGGGTAAGATCTTGGATTGGGTCAAATCATATTTGTCGGACCGTCAACAGTCTGTCATTTTTAACAATAATGTTTCTTCAAGTTTGCCAATTACTTCTGGGGTTCCACAAGGGTCTGTCCTTGGTCCTTTGCTCTTTTTAATATATATAAATGATTTGGCAACTTTAAATATATCCGGCTCATTTACTATGTTCGCCGATGACGCTACTATTTTATGGCATTCCAAATTTTCTGATCAGTTGGAGAACGATATTAATAGAGATCTGGTAAGGATTAAAGATTGGTGTAACTCAAATTTCCTTACACTTAACATTTCGAAGACAAATATTGTTTGTTTTAAGTGTCAATTGGATAATGTATTTCTGGATGTTGAGCGGATACATAATGTGGAATGCAATAGGTTTTTGGGGCTTTTTGTGGACGATAAATTAAAGTTTGAGCAACACATACTGCAACTGTCTAAGAAGCTTTCTAGGGGTTGTTATGCTTTAAGAGTAATAGCTCAGGAGTTGGATTTGTTAACAGCTAGGAATGTTTATTTTGCTCTAATAGAATCTCACTTACGTTATGGAATATCTTTCTGGGGAGCTTGTTCAAGAAATTTTTTTAATATGATATTTATACTTCAAAAAAGAGCCTTGCGTTTTATGTTTAAAATTAAAAGAAGAGAATCATGTAAACCACTGTTTATACTTCATAAGTTGTTGCCATGTATTTTTATCCTAGAAACAATCAGCCTTATTCACAAAAAATTTTGGCAAGAAATTCGAGCAAATCCAGTCTATTCTGTGCGTAATACACACACCGCAGCACTTCCCATTCCATCTTCTACTTTAGTTAAAAATTCTTTTGTTTATAATGGTAAAAAGGTATTTAATCACCTTCTTAAAGAGGTTAGAAAAATTACCTGTACAAGAAAATTTAAGAGAGAAGTTAAGCAAATACTTATTAACAAAGCCTATTACTCAATTTCAGAATTTTTTGATGAAACTTTTTAATATTTTTATCGTGGCTTTTAATTTACTATTAATTATTATACATATTTTTTTAAAATTAATTGGTGGTTTAGTTGTAAAAGCGAAAGATAGTTTTAGGCTCCTACAAGTGAATTTTATAATGTGCGCTTATTGGTGTATACTTATGTAGAGTGTCCATGTAATGACTTTTTTTTATAATTTTAAGCATGCTTTGTCAATAAGATTTTCTTTGGACAATAAAGCTTTATTGATTGATTAATTGTAAATGAGATAAAACTATATTTTAAAGCAGATTCATGGATTTAATTTTGTTACTAAAGATGTCTCAACACCAGTTAGATAAGCCTTGACGCGGCATTTGAAGACTGTCAGCTTAAATCGGCGCACGAGGTGTACACCTCTTTAAGTAAAAATAATTTTATATTATGTGTCTTGCTTAATAATAAAAAACAAATTGACATTGGACAAAGAGTAAAGACCCTACGGGCAGTTTTACAACATAAAACAAAAATCACTAAAAGGAGAAACCCCACTGGCAGCGTCAGGATTTAACTTTAAAAAGATGTCAATGTCCATGTGACATCTGAACCTGAGTCTAAATTGAATGCGAATGCCTTTCTAGTCGCGTCGAGCGCCTAAGTATACGGACCTCCCCTCGGAGGGAAGGGTTAGCGTGGCTTGGTGGTGCAACAGCGTCGCTTGGCCATCTGTTTTTAGGTATCTAAAGAATTTGACCTGGAAGACCCTTTTTATGCAAACTTTTACCTTTTTTGTCGTTTTTAGACTATTTTAAAGCAGAGGATTTTATGTATGCTTATTATTAGAATTTATATATCATAATATTCATTTTTCTTTAGAGATCCTACGACAATTTCAACTGATATGACGTCCCGGTTACGGACGGTTTCGCTACATGTTAGAGAATGATATATTTTGAAGATTCCTATAAAACAAGTGATCTCCTAGAGATTCTAAAAGCGTTCAATCTAAAAAGGGAATATGCTTGTGACACTATGGCACAGGATATGGGACATACAGTCCTGCGGCTTCCACCCTATTACTGCGTTTTTAATCCCATAGAGCACACGTGGCGTCAATTGAAATCAAAAGTTAGGTCAGAAAACACTTCTCCAATTTTAAATTCCAGTGTCGTAGAATTGAGAAAAAAGAAAAAGGGTTGATAATATTATAAATTAAATTTTTAACCTGGTAGTTTTATTGCAGCTAATAAGTCTGCCAAATATCCTGAAAACGCTTTAACAAGAAGTATAGCCCTCTTTTGTTGTAAAATGGAAATTAATTATCACTATTACCTCTGTCCTTACGCTAAGCCTGTCCAGTGTGCACATGGGATTCCTAGATTTCCTAAATGTAATCTTTTCTCTAGGGGTGGCAGGCGTGTTAAACATTTTTGCTTCCATTTTTTCTAGCTCGCTATCTGAACTGTTTTCAAATAATCCTGCTGGTAGGTTGTTGTAAAGCGCCAGGTCTACTAATGGTTTGGTTGTTCTGGGAGGTGGTAATGGAGGCATCTAAAAGAATTTGCAATTATAAATTTATATTAATAGGGTCCTTTTGTAAGTGTATGTAGTATTGATTTACACTTTTTACTTCTATATTTGCACTGCAGCTTTACTTTTTAATGTTAGGAATACCAGTAATAAGAATAAGGCTAATCAAGAATGATTTAGAAAAAAAAGGATCGGGCCTTATGGACTCGATTCACCAGACACGTTCCACATAGAAAGTTGGGACAAGACGGAGTTAAAGAGGAGGATGAATGGATGTGTGGAGTAACAAGTGAAACAGGGCCAGGGATTAAAGACTATGGGCAACAAACTAACTAGGTAACTAGAAGATAGAGGATACAAATCTGCAGTGATGACGAGAAGACATAACAATTACTTCAGCAATAAGGTAATGGCAGTGGAAATATATGGATGTAGAGGTGTCACCTGTGAGGTTGGGGGAAAAAATGAAAAAGGAGTCTTACTTGACTTTGAGTCTGTCTTCTTAAGACAGTTGCATGTCCACTCTCCCAGTCGGTTGCAGAGCTTGTAGAACTAGAACTATCGGGCCTCATGGTATCAGCCTTAGTGTCAGACTGTGAGTAGAGATTTCTAAAAAAATAAAAGTAGATCCCTTTAAATACGCTTCCATACTATTATTGTTTCATTAAAGTTAATATTTGAATCACTATTCATAATTCATAGACAATGGTTCTAATGAATACCGTTTTCTACTTACCTTATTCTTGTTTGGTGAGCTAGTGATAAAGCCATATTGGAATTCTCCGATTGCATAACCACAGGAGGACTAGGAGTAAAAGCGGCATCAGATTCTCCACCTCCTGGTCTAGCCAGTGTGTTCGTTTTACGTGGCTTTATATCTGGGACGGTTTTTGTATCTGATGGGTTGGCAGTTCGACCGTCAGGTTCACCTAAATATGCAAATAGATAAAAATGTCGTAGAATAATTTAAATTTTGGTTTGTTACCTCTTCTTCTAACATACGATGTAAATGCTCCACCAAGTCGTTTATGCGGTAGTACGGTTCTACTGAAAGGTGGAGGCACCCTCTTGGGCATTACTTTAGGGGTCGGTTGTGGTGTAGAACATAGTATCTCATTATCCGAATGAGGATAGTCATTATCAACTGAAGCTAGAGACTCTAGGCTGCTTGAGGAATCAATTGTGAGACTTTTTG
Organism: Philopedon plagiatum; assembly: GCA_963971165.1. Classification (NCBI taxonomy): domain Eukaryota; kingdom Metazoa; phylum Arthropoda; class Insecta; order Coleoptera; family Curculionidae; genus Philopedon; species Philopedon plagiatum. Next base: position 101,987,210 of record OZ020193.1, read on the forward strand.
GTGCTTCTTGTGTATCTAAAATTTAGGACACTACATAAGATTTTTTCAAAAATACTGTTGAATACTGAAACATATTTCTTCACATACCAAACAGAGCTAGCAAAGATTGAAGTGTGAATTGCAAATTTCTTTTACTGGCTTGTTTTCCAGTTCTTAGTGTTACTTTATCTTGTCCTACGTCGCAAAGATCGAAGCCTAATGATGCCAACAACTCGTGACACCCAGGTACCCTCCATAATCTAAAAATAAACATGTATTAATAAATCACATGCAGAAGTTGTATTAATCTGGTATATTTGGTAGGCTACGTATTATGTATTTTCAACCTGGGCTATTTTAAACTAGGGTTTCCATTGTGTTTTTAAGACATATTCTTACCTTACATTGAGGTCAACTTCTACACTATCAGTTTCAACAGGTTTTGAGGAAAACTGTGATAAAGCAGACTGAATAACAGCAATGATATCGTCTGCCACATCAGGATTATTGGATATCTTAGAAAGAGCCATTATTGATGTACTTGACAAACCTTAAAAATTGACGTGTTATTGTTAAAATTATCTTTTAATACTTCCCTTTTTTACTTCAAATGATTTAAGGGAGATACCAACCTAATAGTGCTTGCAAACTTGCGGAACACTGAGTAAGGCGTTCATCTGGATCTGATTGAGGAAAAAAGACGCTACTTGGTATACCATTCGATGCTGGTTCAAATCGAAATCCTACAGACATCAGAAGTTCTTTCCAACCAGTCAATGTACCAACCTGAAATAATATAATAATGATAGTAGTTGCATTAAACAGCCTCACTTATAACTATTTAATATTGAATCCCAACAGGGCCCTAGAACCGTGTAATAATAAGATGGATGCAACAATTACTAACGTTTTACAAGTCTCTATAGTATTTAATCAACTGTTAACATATAAGTAGCAATACCGTGCTTAGCAAAATTTACCTTATTTTCTATAGACTTCTGCGTGGTATACATAGCATTCTTTTGTCCTCGATGAATCCTTTGCAAACTTTTTTCGACTAAATGAAGGGTGACTCTTAAAGCGTCTCTACATTTGTCAGGAACTTGCAATAGCTCACACAGCGCTTGTCCCATTAAAGCAACCTTAGATAATATATAATGACTTATAAATCACAGTTACATTGGTTTGTGTCTTTTCAGACGGATTGAGTGAGAAAAATTACATTTTCTTTTATTACCTTATTTGACAGTCGGACGTTTAGTCCTATCAATACGAATCCAGCCCAGTTGGCGGGATGAGCAAAATGTTTGGTATGTTGCACAGTTTGCATTGCTTCGCTTAACGCTTTAGCAGCCCTGGTTCCTTGCAACATCGCAGAATAGAATGCCCTAAAACAGGTATATTTTTACGGCAAAGCTATTACATGGAAAACGTTTTTCTAACATGTTTTAAAAGGATTTGAGGAATTTGTCATTATAGAAAAGTAAATTCAGTACCAAGCAATAATTTTACTTATCAAGTACTTACACAATTACGCTATGTGATTTCATATAAATTACATCATTTGCAAATTACATTTTTAACTACAAGATGCTTGTATATGTATATTTCAATGTTTGAGTTATGTATGTATACCTTAACAGGATCTTCGTTGCTGTGTCCGGTACTGGCCACAGCGATACTAAAACCGCTTGAGCACCGGCAGCTAACAGTGCACGAACCAATGCTACTAAGCCGTCTGACGTAGCCCAGCCCTGTTGATCTCGAGTATGAGAGGAACTTACCTAAAGATAGGTTTTTACTGTAAAATATATTCGAACCTAAACATGAATTGATGAATGATTTGCTTTGTATATTTACTCACCACTACTAATCTAGCTGACAGCTTAAGAGACAAGATGTCCGCCGCACTAAGCAAAAATTCAGAAAGAGGTGGCAACTCCGCACTTATTGAAACATCGGTGTGCTCATCTTCTTCAGAGTTGTCGGTCATGTACAATCTTTTTGTTGGGGACTGCTCTAGAACCTGTAAGTAACATTTTTAAATATACTATCGGTAAAAGAATTAGGTTTCCAGTCATTATACTGTGTTAACAAAATATGTTATAGTAACATTTAAATTGGTAAATATTTTACTTTTATATTTAAAGCAGGTTTTTTCAAATTTCACCAAAGATATAAAACTCTTTCAGTAATTGTATAACCCCTATGAACGCGTTTTACGATAATACTGGGGCTGTATAGTAATGAAGAGAATCGTATACACAATAGGGCAGAACAAAATATACTATAAATACTAAAACACTTTGTTAAATAATAAATATTTACCTCTGCTGGACTCAGTACTAAACTAGATAACTTCCACGAAACGTGTGTAGCAAAATGTACACATTCGGCATCTTGTATCTGTGTTAAAACTTGTTCTTTTGTAGCATTATTGCCAACCAAAACTTGCGTCTGAAGAAGCTCTGCAACCATTGTAGCTTCTTGTTCTGCTTGAGGGATGTCTTTCCAACCCCAGTGATCGGTCACGGCTAACGGTAATTTAGGATTTCCCACTATAAGACTACGAACCTGAAAGCATTTTGGATTTTTAATTATATATCATTACAAAAAACACAAAGTTGTGCAACATTTCCAAAAGTTTTATAAAATACTCACTGCTTGATCTGTGCCTTGCTTTCTTGTTCTTCCAGATTTTAATGACATCAAATTTGGAACTACCAAGAGCGAAAATCTTTCACACAAGTACTCTGAATTTTCGTTTGCTGATCTGAGTACCGGAAAAGGAACTAAATATAAATCACCTTCTAGGACCAAAATAAGCTCCCTTTTGTTGGCTGCGTTCTTACAGTTTGAAGCTGAAACAATTTTTTAGTATCACAGTCTAATAAAGCCAGAAATAATATAAACACAATTTTAGAGATTTTGCTTTGGCAAAAGGTCTAGGTTGTTGGTACGATAAAAATGAACACAGTATTATTATTGGTCATTCGCTTACCCTTAGTGGGTAGATACTCCTCAAAAGGCTGCAATAACAATGTATATAGTGCATGTAAGCAAGTTGGTCCCTTCCATGATTGCCTTCGTGGGATCTTTATGGAACCTTGAGCGCTAGAACTTGATCTAGTGCTTCCTTGTAGAGAAGCTACTGAGCCACCTACACTGCCCAACGAAAATAGCGAACTCAATGAGTAATTACTAGAATTCATGAGATGGTGTCTATTTACCATGCGAAGGAACCCTATAGAAGAGACGAATATAATTATTAGGCAAAAACTCTTTGCTCTAAATAAATGACAGTAAAATAAATATCTTGCCATTCTTTTAAATTTATTAAAAAATTTCTTACCAGTTCTTTCAGATACATTGTCATCCGGATATTGATCTTCTGCGATTGTAGTGCACGGGCTTAATTCGAGACCAAGACTGTCTCTCACTGAAGTCACCAATTTTTCTAACAGACCTGTACCACAAGGAACTGGATCGGTATTGTCGCAATTATCTGGTGGATTCTGGCATTCCATCAGAGGTGCAGAGTGAAATTTAACCACTCCTGAGATATTAGTTGAAATAAAAATTATTAACTCTAATTTCATTATTCTGTTTTTAATATATAAGTATTTCATTGCATCTGACAAAAATAAATTTATCATAAACTGACCTTTTGTAGGTAAAATTAACCACGCGTATAAGAATCCAGCAGCTACACTGTAGTATAACGCAGCTGCTCTTTGTCTATTAACGATATCCTTCAATTGTTCCAAAGTGCTTAGTCCCAAAAGATCATTTTTGCTTCCTTTATTTTTTGATTTTCTGTTGCTTAGCCCCTGGCGTTCCAAGAGGAGGTCGACGAACGCTCTGTTTCGTCCTCTTTCTGCTATTACCAGGGCATCATCAGGTCTATTTAGACCTTAAGTAAAAAAAGCCATTTGGTTACAAATTTAATATACTTTAGTTAAAATACTCACAAACTAGAACCCGTTGCAAGACTTGGTAACTAGATGACTGTAATTCAAATAGAGAAAGCTTATACTCCGAACTATTTTTAATTTCTCTTCGAATACTTTCTAAGATGCGGGTGGCAGCTTCCAGTTGTTTTTGCGCGCCATCTAAGTCTCCATTGGCATAAAGCGCTAGGCCCAACCTATTTCTAATCTTTGCCTAAAAATGATACTGGTGTGTAATACGCAAAACCTTCCAAATATTATTCTAAAAGATCATCGAATATGACATCACTTTCGAAGCGCTTGGTTAACACTAAAAGCGATTGCTCAGTTTCTGACAATGTGTCCGTTCGAAGACCTGTATTTTATTAATTAAACAAATATCTTAACTTAAGAACTTCCACTTACCTCTTCATCTCTCCTGCCAAGTGCTTCTGCAATACACAAACCTTGGGTAAGATACGAGATGGCTTGAGCTCGATTCCCCAACAGTTGATGGACTCTTCCCAAAGAACTATATGCTAGGGTTTTAGCTATTTGATCATTTGTACTCATAGCTATCGATAGATGTTGTTCTTGATATCGAACAGCTTGATCTAGATTGCCTAAAGCTTCATAGACGTTGCCTAAAAGAATTGTTTCAAGGAATTCAAAAATCGACAAGGCTCTAGGGGACGCCCCCTGCCACCCCCCCCCCTAAATACGCTACTGACAATAGACAAATGCCGTTTTGTGAGACCATAAAAAAATATGTTCCCTGAGTGCAACTCTGTTATTCTCGCCATCACATACAAATCGGTGGAGACTAGTTATGACTTAAAATCTGAAATCTTTTAAATTACCTATATTCCCACAAGCTCTGCTTTGTAAGCTAGGCATATCCAACTGTTCCGCTATTTCCAAATCATTCTGGTGATACTTTAAAGCTGCTGTGTACTCCCCCATTTGATGATAAACATTACCCAGACCACATAGTGCTTCCGATTCCATTATTTTGTCATCTAGAATAAGAAAAAACAAACAGATTTTAGTATTAACAATATCAAGAAAATAAAACTATGATAGAAAAATAGACACAAACTACAACTTACTTAGATCTCTTGCAATGTTTTTCTGGTGATCCAAACATGATACAGCCTGTTCTAAATTTCCCAATGTAGCATGAAGGTGTCCTAGTTCTCCATAAGCTGCTGCTTTGGCGTCGGGGCTTCCTAGTTCATGTGAAACTACTAACCTCTTTTCTAAACAGACAAGCGCTTGCTGAAGGTTGCCTAAGGACCTTTGAGACTGTCCTAAAAGGTAATAAACAGGAAAATATTATGACAATATTCATATTGCTGGTCTAATTTGGATTATCGATATAAATTGAAAAGTGTTAAAATAAGACAACAGAAGTGTGAAAAGACTAATCAAACAGGCCACATTTACTAGATTGAGAACTTATTCCTGTTGAATTCATTATTTATTGAGGTGGGTTGTATTATAATAGATCTCTAAACTTGAAAGCTTCAGATTTCATTTTAATTTTATTGACAAGGTGCTTTTTAAAATAATACTTGCCTAATCCTCTATAGGCTCGCTCCTGATCCCTAGGACTCTTAAGCTTTAAAGCTATTGATAAATACTGTTCGTGACATTTAGCAGCCTCTTCGGGGTCTCCCAAAGCATCGTAGCAGTCTCCCAAGCTGCCAAAAGCCCTGCCTTTATCTAGTTGAGCTGTAGACGTGCTAAGCCTTTCCAGAGTCGCTAATTGTTGCTCGAAGTAGCCAATGGCGTCTTCATAATGAGCCATGTTCAGTCTAGAAAATAAAAGCAATCAAAATGTAGGTACTCTTTACATGGGATAATTTAAGTTAAAAATAATCCCTAATCGGACTGTTTAAATAATCAGTATCATCCGATTATGAAAATCATAATTCAAATTATGGTCGAAAATTCGTATTGTGCATTTTGTTTGTTTTAGAAAAAGCATCGACTATGCGCGATTGCTATCCCCTTATATTTATTACGGACCACCCTCTTTAGATATTAATAAACTTAGTAACAACAATAAACTTAATAAAGTGAAAGTAAAACTAAACACTGTAAGAAGCAGCAGAAATGCAATGAGCTCCTCGCAGCAGCAATAATTTAAATTATGGATATTATTTTATCGAACTAATAGGAATAACGACAAGAAGACATCGGCTACTGTAATCGAAATATGCCATCTATGAATGTATAGGTAATATATTTTAAATTATCATTCGATTTTCGACATGAATTTATATCATATTAAATCCGATTTCTAAAATAATGCCCACTGCTGCTTTTTATTTATGTTTAAATGATGTTTTGCAAAAAGTAGACATATTAACATACTTAAGGTTAAATGAGAAGATACATACCTTGCAATTCCTAAATTTCCGTAAGCTTGAGCTTCAACGGCACAATCCTGCAGTTCTTGTGCTCTTTCTAATTGTTCTTGATAACACTTGACAGCATGTGTATAGTTGCCTAGAGCCATGTGTACTGCCCCTAAGTGTCCATGAGCTCTACATTCTCCCGCCAATTCTGACATTTCTTGTCTAAGAGTAAGTTCTTGTGTGTGATAACCTATAAAATAATTTGTTATGTTGGCACATAAAATTTACCAAAGAAGAAAGTGTCCTTATTAAAAAATAAATAGGACAAATGTGCAAAACTCACTTTTTGTGTTTTTTTTTCACTCACATTTAGACAGAGAGTAACATAAACAGCTGGCTTGAGTGCTGCATAAAATGTACTTTTTTCTACAAACGTGTTAAAAATGCATTTTATAGCACCCCGCAGAGGCCTTAAAATTGTTACTTTATGGCACTAGTGTTAAAAGTACTTTACAGCACTAGTGTTAAAAGTATTTCCATAACAACTACGACGCCAACAATGGTTGTTAGGTTTTTTGACAAATGTAAACTTAATAATTTTATATTATATCTACGATGCTACTTAAAACTATGTGTTTCCAATATATTAAACTTCCTAACAATTGTAATTGTCTTATTGTTTTTATTGACGTTTGTAGAAAAAATTTTGTATGATATTTGTGTTAAAAGTACTTTTAAGGCACTCATTTGAATTGCAGAATTCGCTTCGCTCATTCTGCAAACTATCAAATTCGTGCCGTAAAATTGTACTTTTAACACTTATATCATAAATAACTATTATTTTTTATCCAGTTTATTACATTTTACATTATAAATTTAAATACAAAAAGAACTCGAACAGAAGAGATATTTCCTATATGGAAGTTACCTTGCCACACAACATAAAATTGAAGAACTGTGCTTTGATTTTCAGACGAATAAAATAAACTTTATAAATATTTAAAAATTTAAATCTATTTGATTATATTGGTGTTCTAAAAAGCAATATAGGTACCTAAAGCTTTGTCAAATCTTTTCAGCAATCTATGAGCTGTTCCCAAAGCTCCACAAGCAGCAGCCTCCATGTTTCTGTCTCTATTACTCCGAGCTAACGCCAGCTGCCTGTGATACATTTTAACGGCCTCTTCTGTTTCTCCTAGTTTTATTAAAACATCACCTATATTTCCAAATGCCCTGAATTTTCCTGAAAATTAAAAATTAGTAGGTAATAAGACAAAAATATTGTCATTCAACCGCGGTATAACAATTTTACTCAATTACATACTTTGAACCCCCATTTCACCCCCCTTAGGGGTTGATTTATTAAAAACTGCAAAACACGTGTTTAAACATTTATTTTTAAGAGTATTTCAATTAATTTCGAGTTAATAGGACCATCTAATATTTTTTTCTCCATACAAAGTTTTCTCCCTTAGGGGACGAATTTTGAAAAACTCTTCCTTAGTGCACGCCTACGTTATATAAGAAACCTCTGTGCAAAATTTCAAGTTTCTAGACTCAGTCAATCAGTCAATTAGGTTCTTATTTTTTATATAGAGAATATCGGCATTAGAATTTTATTACGAAATTCATTTATAGTGAAAGAACTCATTTTAAGCCATAAGGTAAAACCACCAAACGTTGACATGGTGCTAAAGATTGACACTTTTCCGAAAAAACCCCTAAAATAAGCTTGTTTCTCCCTACAACTGGTTTATGTTGGGTCGGATATATAGCTAGTGCCATCTGTGAGTAGATTGCGCAACTAAACCGGCCTAGCTTCTGTTTTTCCAATATGGCGGCAAAATAACTAGACGTGTGCATGTCATTCTATAAATTTTTAAGTTTTGTTAACCAATAAGATAAGATTTCAAAATTTTTTAACATCGTGATTCTAAGGTAAGTGTTGTTATCAATTAGTATTATATTATTAGTGAAAAACTAGGGTTGTGATAGTATACTTTGATAGATAAAAAGATTCGTTTACTGCTTAAATTCGTCTTTTATAAAGGGGTGTCAACCTTTGGTTGAAAAATATGAACCAGCCTCCAAATGTTGACAGATGTGTCAACCTTTGGATGAAATACCGTTATTTGTATTTTTAAGGTTTCCTGTCTCCTTTATACAAGCATTTTTTTAAATTACTTTACAATATAGGTTTCAGGTCAAAAGATAATCAGTATCCAAAGGATGACACCCCTGTCAACTTTTGACTTTAAGTGTGTCAACTTTTGAATTGGTTGTTGTTTTTACAGATTTTTCCTATGAAACATGGCGACAATTTGCAAAATTCTTAATTATAAAGCCGAGATCATGGCTACAGCTATAGAAGACTGTGATAGAGGTATGCCAGTGGCGACGGCTGCGAAAAAGCATGGAGTGCCTAGGATAACACTTCTGTACAAAGTTAGGGGGAAACGCCCAGAAAATGTCAAATGGGTCTTCAGTCATATTTGTCTGAAGAAGAAGGTTTTTTGGTTTCATGGATACTAAAATCTGCAAAAGCTGGCTTCCCCATAACCAAAATGACGAACCAGAATTAGAAACAGTTTCAAATCAATGAATGGTGAAAGAAAATGATTATGTTGTAGTAGCATTCCCAGGAAAAAAGAAACAACATAAATTTATTTGTGTCATCCAAGAAATACTTCCCAATGGTGAGGCCGAAGTCGTTGCCATGAAAAAATGTGACGATTCTAAAAGTTTCAAACAGCTTGTCGTCATGCGCGAACCCGGACGAATTTGACAGGGTTTGGTATCATATCTTCCTTATTGTATCATGGTTACCGAGGTTGTTACTTGTTTTTGGTATTTAAGTACTTAAGTACTTACTTTAGATATATTTTACAACAAAAATATTTATTATAGCAAAAATGTCAAGCTTTGGATATAAACATGTCAATATTTGGTTTTTATGTACTTTTATAATTAAACATTTGTTACATATTTTGTAATACATTTTAAAACATTATTTTTAGTGTTTTTGATTTCCTAAATTATATAAATAGTCTATGGTATATAACTTAAGATCTTGGCAGATATTTCAAAATATTTATTAAGCAAATGTCAACTTTTGGGTCAAAGTCTATGTCAACCTTTAAGTATTTTTAAATTTTTGGGTGTCAACCTTTAGGTGTATTGCAGGGCAGTATTTTTTTATTAAAATTTTAGTTATTTATTTAAAAAACCTTATTTTATTTGCCAGAATTATTAGTAAAGGGTCTCATCTATACATAATTTGTTACAGTTCAAAGTTTCATCAAAGCTTAGAATCAAAAATGACCACAATTGTGTAAAAAGGCTCTTAACGTGTCAACCTTTGGTGGTTTTACCTTAACTATTATAAAACTATCTTTTTAGACTGACCTGCGGAGTTATTAGTCATATGGGCAATGGCCAAAAAGTACTTTTGACACTCCAGAGATGTTTCCAGTTGATTTAGTGCAAAATGGGCCAAGCCCAAGTTACAATAGGCTCTGCCCATGTTCATTTTATCCTGAAGGTCTTTTGCCAGTGCCAAGTCCTGGTCGTAATATCGTACTGCTTCTCTGTAGTTTCCTATGCAGTAATGAGCATAGCCTAAAATTAGAAATGAGTTATTAAATGTTACTAACCATCTTCCCTAATTATTAGATCCTACAAAATATTAGTACAAGTCCCTGTCATTTATTGTTATATTAGATAAAATCTTGTATAAGAAAATTCTACTAAAACTACGTCTTTGGTAGTTTTGTAAAATTTTTCGAGAATCGTATTAGGTAAAGCCATATAACCATTATCATTCAGATGCACTATAGCTATTTACCTAACAAGTACGGAGAGTGGCACTTTTCCGCACGTATAAATATTAACATTAAAAGTACAATTTGTAGCGCACCTACTGCTAGGCGTGTCATCTGATAGGTCTACAACAGAGACTTAATTGACTTAGATCTGTTACATGGTTTTTCAAGTATATTTCGAGCAATTTTCTTTTATTCTCAATAAAGTCTACAATATAGGACTCCGCCACTGAACTGGATTTCCACCCACCGTGTCTCTTAATGTTGGTAATATTGTAGCCGGAGTTTGCCAACATTGTGGCTAAAGATCTACGGAAACAATGTCCGGTATACATGTCAGTATTTTGCAGGCCTAAATACCCTGCAATGTTTGAAGGCATTTTTTCAAACGTATTTATGCCCACACATTGTTTGGAGCATTTTCCATTTTTGTATGCTAAGAAAAATCATCGATCAGAGGTATTTGTAGGGCATAAGGATTTGTACTTTTTGTACAGTGTAGCTTATTTTAGATCTAGGATTACATAGAAAAAATTTTCTTGGAACATTATTTGTCTTTGTATTGGGTATTGTTATTAATAAAAAATCTTCTTCCTTTTTAATACTGTCTATAATGAGCTACATCAACTCTTCCCTGCGGAGAAACTTGCCAATACCTGCTTTTTCGAGAATATTTGATTTTTTCGTCGCAAATCCGTCATTAAATCTGTTTAAAAAGGCAGTTAACTTGAAAATTCTGCTGAAATCGATGTATCTATTATATATATTTGACGAGGGAGTACTTGGACTATAAGGTAGAAGGATAGATAATTAAAATATGCCATAAATACCTTCTCTTTTAATGACGATACTTTTATTTTCAGTACACCATAATTCAAAAGCTAGAAATATCTTTTCGTATCGTTGCTGCGACGTCTCGGGTATTAAGCGACTACTTACTTCATTGGCTGCTTCCATTATTTCGTCTGGACTGATTTCTTCATCAAATGTATCCATTTTAAGGGTAGTTTTTTATGTTCTGACAGCCCACGAAGACCGAAGTTTAAGTACTATGTACCGTGGGTGTACTGGGGAAAATCCGACTCACATATCCAGAGCTGGAAACATCCATACAGACTTCACCAGCCCTTTAAGAGGATATGTGGGATGGTACCACCTCGGTCGAGGAAAAAATCCTCTACCACCTTCTAAAGTTATAACTAAGTTGTCTTAAATATCGCAGTTACTTAAAAAATTTAACTGGAATTTGACTTAAGACACTTTTTATGTCCTCATTGCTAAGGAAACGATACCGAAAGAACAATAAAATCTGTTTCGTAAACAAACTAGATCACATATTTGCTTTCATAACATCGAACAAGCAGGTCACCAGCCAACATAATTTGTCGAACTATGACGTTCACATAATACGGAGTGCTTGCAAAGCCAATTTTGTAGTTGAAAGCTCTATTAGTCCGGTCGATAAACCAAACCCGGGTGCTTTTCAGACATAACATACTAAACATACGTCCTCATTACCAAATAAACATATTTTTATATTCAATATTGGCAATACATCGAAAAAATATTACGAGAAGGTAACTTTACGTCCTTACTGTATAGTGAAAAGCTCAAATTGATCCCCAAGTCATCTAAAGCTACCTTAAACATTGAAATTGACCAACTAGTTTAGGATATTTCAGAATTTTACCCATACGACGAATACTGGACGCCATTTTTCAAAATGGCGGCCAAGCGACAAAACTGCAAAAGTGGCTTCCACCCTAAATTTTATCCTTGGTATGTGAAAAATTAAATACAATCGTAAAAAAAAGATTCCCTCAAAAAGCGCATTTCGACCGGACTACTAGTAGAGACAAAATTTAACTGAGAATATTTTTTTCGTGCGGAAAAGTAACTTTACCGCACGAGTACGGAAAAGTACTACTTTTGCGTCCAAAACGCTGTGGAAAAGTGCACTTTTCCGAACGCTCGTAGGAAAAAAGTTTAAAATTTAGTACTGGTTTAAATTAAGATCTTCTAGTTGATCAGTTAGGTTTTGACAGGTATTTATCCTGTCATTGTTAATAAGTCCAAATGATTTTCAGCTTGGAGTGTGTTGCTAAAATGAATTTTGTTCTATTGTTGTGAACAGTACATACTAAAATTGCTCTTTTCCTTATAAATTTGTGAAAAAACCCATAAACAAATTCAAGGTATAAAACTTAGTTGTCTTATTCTTACACTTGTCACATTAAAACTTTTGGTTCTCAAATTAGACTGCTCTAGCGTTGGAGAATCTGGCCGTAAAGTTTCAATTACCTAAAAAGTGGCAAGCTTTAGCTTCTCCCTCCACGTCAGACAGTTCTTGGGATAACATGAGGTACTGTTCGTAATATGGAATTGCCTCGGCGAATTCTGACCTTGAGCTCAAGCAATTAGCCAAGTTTAAAAGCGCACAAGCTTCACCTGCTGTATCTTTAAGTTCCCTGGCTATACCTAAAAAATATATTATTGAATGGATAATATTTAGGCTGGTAATTGTTTAATACACTCAACAGATGCCTGTGAGCAAACCATATGTGCATTACTTTTTTCTACAGTGTCTTTATAAGTTACTTACCTAAATGGGCTCTATAATGCAGTAGTGCCATATCATGAGCTCCTAGTGCTTGGTAAGCCACTGCGAGATTTCCATGCGTACTTGCTTCAGAACTTCTATCGTGAACTTCCTAAAATATTAACTAATATTATGCCTGACGCAAGCATCTACTCAGTATTTCGATTTTTTCTTTGACCGTTGTAGATTATTCTTTACCTAACTAGTACTTCAAAAATTTCCTTATTTTTTAGTGTGTAGGGTATTATATTTTAATTAAAATTCATAATAAAACACATTTACTACATTTCACTTCCAGACTACTAATCATTTTGATAAAACTACAATTTTATTTCTAACAATATCTTAGGTTGACCTAGTTTTTCTAAACAGGTATAAAATGTACACAATAACAACATTTCTAAAGCCTATTCTTGCATCAAAAAAACAACTTAATTTTACAATAGCTCTTAAACAGTAACTTTTAAAAATTCTAGGTGGCTTGCTAAACACTTTAACAATTAGTTAAAATTAGGTAAATTTCTTTTTTTTTTTTAATTTTCACCTTGCTTATCGTTAATTCCTGTTTGTGATACTTAATAGCTGAATCGTAAAACCCAGCAGCTGAATATGCATTGCCAATGTTGCCGTATGCTCTTCCCATCCCAGCTCGATCTTGCAAACTTCTAGCTATTGATAAATGAGCTTGATGTAACTTCAAAGCTGCGTCGTATTCACCTGAATAAAAATGCATAATCTTATACAAGACATTTTTTTGACAGCCAATAACTAAACAACAACAATGTTTAAAAAAACATATTTCACATACAGAAATTAAAAGTGAGTTAAGTAGAGGTTTACCTAGTAACTGATACACAATTCCTAAATTGCTACAAGCTCTTCCCTCTCCAATCTTATCTCTAGTTGCCAAAGCAACGTCTAGCTGTCTCTCATGCCATTGCTTTGCTTGGACGTAGTCACCAGCACACCTTGACGCATGGCCGAGGCCGGCGTAAGCTCTGGCTTCGACAGATCTGTCAAAAAACATTGTTATCTGTCAAAGCAAACAATTTTAACGCTTCCAAATTACACAGTTCTTTAATAATTCGTGTTGCTTGGCAAAAACTTACTTATCTCCTATGGCCTGTGCTAGCCTAAGCACTTTTTCATGATACAATACGGCTTGAGCAAAATTTCTTTTATAATGGTGACACGAACCAAGGTTACTATAGGCCCTGGCTTCTTCAACCTGTAAAACGCATTGTCACATTGTAATAAATTGCCTTGACTTTTAAGCAAGGCTTTATATTTAAACGCTGATAAATACACTTAACTAAGAGTATTACATAATGTGCTTACTTGATTGCCGAGTCTCCTAGCTATTCTCAAATGCTGGGTATGACAATCCACAGCGCTATCAAAGTCGCCCATTGCCATATACACAGCTCCAACGTTGCCAATTTCTCTGGCTTCTTGCAGCCTGTCGCCCATTTGCTTAACCAGCTGAACGCATTGTTTGTGCGATGCTAATGCATTCGGATAGTCGCCTATTGCAGTGTATACATGGCCTAAAGATGTCAGTGCAGCGGCCGCGGCTTGAGTGTCCTAAAGGGAACTAATTGTTAGTACTTCATATTTTTTGAATTTGTTCATATCATAATCCTCCATTACCAGATACTACACCCCTTTTTAATTAAGATTTTAAATTAATAGTTTTACGTTGATTAGATGCTAACAGAATAATGAAAGGTGTATCATATATTACAAAGTTGAGTAGATGCTAGCAGTGTAGTGAAAGGTATATCATATTTTACTAAGTTATGAACACTACACCTCTTTGAACAGAGGTTTATTAGTGTTTTAAGGTGTGAAAATTATGCCTTAAAAATTAAGAATTATTTTATTTAGTGTCCGAGGGACTAAATTTAACTTTAATTCCTAAAAATGACACTTTATTGACGAATGGATTAGAAGAGCACTTTTTATATAATCACTGCAAGAAATTCTTATTACTAGTGCTGTACCTTGCATTTCATGGCGAGAACTAACTGATATCTGTGAGCAGTTAGTGCTTCTTTATAGGAACCTTGACTAAAATATGCTGACCCTAGATTGCCATGGGCTCTACATTCACCAGCGGTATCTCCCAAACTTTTCGCTATGGCAAGATCTTGCTGCATGTACCTAATAAATAGATACATAAGAGTAAGTCAACCACGATTATTATAAACTTTTTGTAATAACTGCTAAGCATATCAATTCATATAAATATTTGGAAGGACATAGAATTCTTTAACCCTCTAACTAAAGCCTTGTATTAATAAAGACTAAATAAACTAATAAGGAATAAATGAACAATTGTAAAACACGTGCTTTCTGAGAAATGTGTATCTCCAAGGGATAGGTAACAAAATAGCCATTCAGACTGCAAGATAAGCTATCAGAAAAAGAAGCTTTTAGGAAAAATAGTTATTCAGAGACACATGACTTTAGGCAACCGGGTTCTATAATAAAAACTGGGTTATAAAACTGACTAAAGCTGATCTTTTATAATTATTTAAGAACCATTATACCCTATTGCTTTATCCAGCTGATTCAGTGCCCAGTGAGCTGAACTTAGAGCACTGAAAACTGATCCTCTCAGCTTAAGTGAACACGATCCTATCCTAAGTGCTGACTCTAGAACGGTCACAGCCGAGTGATACAAACCAGCTGCTAGTAGTTCCTGAAACATATAAAATTAACAGTGTTTTAAAAATCTCTTTCATAAGAGATTTACCTGTCCAACTACTGATATTAATACGAATGGGCTTTGATTGAGCTTCATGACCTCCAACTGCTGAAACGTTGGTTCGAGATTATGCTTAAGTGGTGACTTAATTGAGGCCTCAACTAGTCCTGCAAGAAGCTGCTGGGATGACGGATCCTGTGCCAGCCCTTGACTAAAAGCAGCAAGGGCTTCTCCGTGCCTCCCCAGACATTGCAGAGCCACGCCTTGCCTGTAAAACAAAAAATACTGCTAAATGGTCTAACTTTGCGTGTTAAGTTGAGCTTACAATAAAGAAAACTTGTTAGGTAAGAAATGTAAAATCAAATTCAATGTGATATACCAAAAATGTATTTTATTATGAGATAAAACCTATTGACAATGCTTACCTATAATAAGCTTTGGGCCAAGAAGAGCATAAATCCCTAGCAGTAATAGCATCCTGCAAGGCCTGCGAAAACAAGCCTTGTTTTAATCGGGCTGCAGATCTGTTCGAGTATAGAATGTGATTGGTTGGGTCAAGCTGTAGAGCATCCGTGTACAGCGCCACTGCAGTTCCAAAATCGCCATTCTGACAAGCTGCATTAGATTGTCTAACCTGAAATAAATAAAAATAGAAAAGGTAGAGAATTAACTTTGTAGCGTTAGTTGGATGATGTATTGTATGTAAATAGATGCGAATATACTGAAAGTTAAAAAAAATCACTCTGGTGTAGGAAAGATCTGTATATTAATAGACTGAGAATCCCCATGGAAAAAATGTAAAAAGACCCATAGTAATGTGGTAGGTTGAAAGATCTTTGATAGATGTAAAAATAGGGTAAAATTAACTTTTCGGCAATATTTTTCACTTTCTCGGTAAAACATCATACCCTTTTTAATGCCGGAATCTTGTTTTTTTCGGTAATAAAGATGAGTTCATTAGTTTTGCATCTTTCTGTATATCTGTAGGTATGAAATCTCTGTTTGCATCAAAATCTTCAATTTTTGTATAAAAATTGGTTAAAAACGGTGAAAAAATTGAAACAGACGTCAAGCGGACTTAAAAACTGTTTAATGTTTATTTATACGTTACTACGTCAACAACCGCATTAACTAGATGATCGAATTTAAAAAAATTTTACTTTCTTTTAATTAAAGATTTTAGCTTTTTTAGTGGGAATTTCAAATGAGCTTATTTGTATTTATTTCAAAATATAAGATCGCCTTAGCATTTGTAAATACAAATATGTCAACAATAATTAGGTATTTGAAGACACTATTTTTTTTTATTCGGAGGTTTTTGCGGAGGTATCATATATTTTACACTGAAGTAGTGTCTTTTCCTCCCTTGTGGCCCTAGGGCCGTACCGCCCGTCTGGCAAACTTGCGGCAGGAAAAGTGCCACTTTCCTCCCTAGTTAAACAAATAGCCATTTCTTTGTATCTTGGTACCTTATTCTTGGGTATATTTTACCTTTTTGTCGCTACCCTGTATACTTTGGGTCTTTTTAGATTTTTTCCATGGGGATTCTTAGTTTATTAATATGCAGGACTTTTCTATATAAAAGTGGTTTCTTTTCAATTTTCAGTCAAAATTTTTCCCATGTGGCAAATCGACTGAGTAGGAATGCGAATCTTAACTAAAATTTGTTTAAAAATCAACTTAGTTACCTTTTCCAGAAATAAAGATCTGCTGGCTGCCGGTAATTCTGATGTGCCTTCTGGTTCCACCTGCAAAAATATGAATATGTACATTCAGTCACGTTTATAATCTTGTCTTTACAGTATATTTTGTTCTGTATCTAATAAACCTACGTAATCTCTTCATCTTATAGCCATAAAATGATTCACTTTTATTTAACAATGCTGTCGCGATTTTTAATTGTAACTATTTAAGTACACATTAATATGTCAATGGTGTAGCGCACAAATGTTGTAAGTACATAGGAAATACACCGTCACTTACAACATTTGTGCGCTACACCATCGATTTGATGTTCAGATAACACAAAAAATTTAAATTTTTGTGATAGCGCAACGAGAACTGTAGCAGGCAACCAGATATACAACTAGAGTGTAGTTTTAAACATATAGGCGCTTGTATCGCCATCAACTGCGAAATATTAAACCAGATATATCTGAACGTAATATGTAACGTATACTACGTTAAACTAAATATTTAAAAAAAGACAGCCGTTACAGATTAAGCTGTAACTGAAAATCTCTAGTACCTAAGTACTAATTAAAAGATGTGTCTGTATTAGAATCGTTGATTTATTAATTTATACATGTTTTCAATAAGTACAAAACAAGTACCTTGTGACAAAACAAGTCGCTAAGCATCAGTTAATCTATAAATAATTGATTTTAATTCGCAAAAACTCGATCCGTTCTTAATAGCAACATTTCAAGGTTTTTTTTAATCCTTTGTCTGACTATGTTTTTCACTTGACTATTTTCGTAATAATATAATAACTAGACAAAGAAGTTGGGACCAGAATTTCGTGTTATTTCTAGTTAAGATTCCCATGAATGTTTTAAAATGTTATGGCGCGGGTATTGGGTTCAATTACAATTACATTAAGGAATATGCATGTATGCAGAATATCCAAATAAAAATGAACAGCCCTTATAACTTTTTTTTTAAAATGGGGAAAAATGTTAAATATGAAAGTTTTTGAGATTTTTATGGATCATCCATTTATCAGCAAAACCATTGAGCATCGAATAAAAAATATAGTATAAAACATAGATATTCTAGCTTATTTTAAATTGGATGGTATGATTTTTATCATATTTTTGGATTTTAGGTGAAATTCTAGAAATATTTGGCTAACATACCCGATGGGGTTTTTGAATCGTGCTTGAAACGATTGAAAACCGCATAGGGTTTGTTATAGGTAGAAAATATGTTTAGAACTTCTCCTAGAATCCAAAAATATGATAAAATTAATTATGTATCTAAGTTGTTATTACAGGAGCATTAGAAGATCTTAATTCTTTTAACAGTTCTGGAATTTTTACCGCGCTATCTTCGAAATCTCGCAGCTAATGGTGGTGCTTGCAGAACCTCGACTTTTATAGTTTTTGCCATGACTAAACCAGTTTTTTGTGTTTTTGAATCCACATTTTAAGATCTGGAAGCATAAGGTCTATTGTCTACTTTAATTTCTGTTACAGAAGTAGGTAGGTTAGCCCATTGCCAGTCCCTTTATAAGTCCTTTTTTATTTTAGTTCTCCTCACTGGCAGTCCTAATTGAGGTTCTTTTTGTTCAGGAAATATTCTTACTACTTCTGCATTAGTTTGAAGACTTTCAGAAGATTTTGGAATAACATTCACGACTTTGGGACCATCAATTTTGACTTTATTCAAGCCTGTGACTATCTCTTTTATTCTCTTGATCTACTACTAAATTTGGATATTCTCTGGATTCGATTTTTGATATTAACAAAAGCTACAACACTTTTAATAATTATTTTTGTCACTGCTTCGAGATCTTTGACACTGAGAAATCAGTTTAAAACATTTAATATTCGTTCTTGGGCACTCTGTATATGTCTCATAAAATTTTAAAAAGTGGCTAAAACTGTGAATTTTATTTTCTTTGATTTTTCGGTGGTTACGTAGCGAATAGCAAGCACGATAAGAATAAATTGCGTATGACCTTTTCAGAATACCATAAAAATTACTACAAGCAAGTTTGATGGCATATTATGTCTTAAGTTAACAGTTAAGGCGTGAGAGACTTCCACAGGCGCGCAAAGTACGTTTAGAGTCCTTAAGTAGAAGATATACATACAAACACAAAACCTACGTATCCTACGTCTGATGTTCTAAAAACACAAAGATCTGAAGAAATCTCGGTAGATAATTTTTTACAATACTTTTTCTAGCAAGGGAGGTAAAAATACATATTTTAAAAAATAATACCTGATGGTGGCAGTCCGCAGACGAAACGTCGGACTCTAAATCTGAGGACACCGTCATGTAGAGAACAAAAAGTGGCAAAGAAAATGTAAAATTTATTTTAAATAATTCCTTCAAATAAAGGCAGGAAATATTAAATTCAAAATGCCAATTTTCTTCTTTTTTGAGATTTCTTCGGAATTATGCAGATTGTTTGGAATTTCTTACCGGCATATCAGTCGTCACTAAATTATGAACTTTAGACATATGCCTTCCTGCTTTGTCGTCAACTGTAAGCCCTACAAAAAGGCATTTCCAGTTTAGTGTTGTCTTTACTAGACTCTGATATATAGGGCGAATGTTTTAACTGGAATAAATTCGATACCAAAGAATTCATCCACTCCTTAAAAAAAATCCAAATTTTTTTTGATTTAACAGATTTTTTGCATTTCCATAAAGTTTACCGTTCATCCATGGATGAAAACTAATCCAGCTTTTTTTTCAAATGTAAATGCACGTATTGTGATAGCTCGCGAAAAAGGGCATAAAAAAGAATATAACCACCTATTTACTTTTGAATTTATGTTAATTTTTTTTGTAAATATTGCAGGAAATGTTCACTATTTTTTTCCTAGCAGAACACTAACCTAAAATAAAACTGATCTGTAATGTTATGTGCTATTTCTGGAGTTATTTGTCGGATTTCGGGTGGTATTCGTTGCCTAAGTTCCTCTAAATTTTCTGGTTTGGTCACGTATATTTTACTTTTAAGGAGACCGCAAAGAAAATAATCAAGGGGGTTAAGATCTGGCGATCTTGCCGGCCACTACCTCTTCTCCCTATCCACCGGTTGAGAAAAACTGCATTCAAATTTTATCGAAAATTTTGCGCATAATGTGGCGGTGCACCATCCTGCTGAAACCATATTCGATTATCATCAGAAGTCAAAGCTGGAATAGGGTCCTCTCACAAAAAATTGAGAGATAACGGCCCATTGAGATTATCTCTAAGAAATATTGGCCCAATTTCAATGACTCGGTCACCAATTATGCCTGCCCAAACATTAAGCTTTTGTGGACGTTGACTGTGAGTTGAATCCACTGAGGATTTTCATCGGGCCAGTACCGACAGTGTTGCTTATTCATATGGCCATTTAGTACAAAAGTACACTCATCCGAAAAAATAGAACCCAGTCCAAAACTATTGAATACAGTGAATTCACCATAACTTCACAAAATTTAAATCGACGATCTTGGTCATCTTCCATTAACCCCTGTACCATTAGCATTTTATATGGTACATCCCTCACATGGCCCAATTCACGATAACGTGCTTTAAATTGGATGAAGGGTAAAATTCACTGAAATGCAAAAAAAAACTGTGGAATCAAAAAATTTCCCGTGTTTTTGAATTTTTTTAAGGAACGGATGGATTCTTTCTTACCGAATTCCAGTTAAAAAGTTTACCCTGTATTTAAAGTAATATTTAACTTGGTCCATTAATTATAAAATGTCTGGATTTGTTTCCAGTTTTTATTAATACTACAATGTTTAATTAATATTAGTTTTAAAAAATAAGCGTCATTTCTTCAAGATTTACCATAATAATAACAAAATGCACATTAATCCCAATGTAAAAATAAAACTAGTGATGCCCATGTTTGTTGATGATCGGCTTCTACAAACATCGCGCGAAGTACTTGCTTACATAGTCGAAAACAATATATAAAAGAGAAAATAAGCTTTTTTGATGTATATTTAATAATCTTGGTAATTATAGGCGGGTGACCCTCAAAGGAAATGTCAATCTTTACAGGTAGTATACCGTTCAGCCTAGTCATGCCTAATAATTTTTGGGTACGTACATAAAACTGCGTTCTTGTGTATTTTCACAATATTTTTTAAATGTATTAATAGTTTCTGTTTTACAAAGGTAATTTTCCCAGATTTTAGTAATTTTTCTCTAATATAAACAAAAATATATGATAATATGAATAATTTTGTGTGTCGTACTTTACAGGAAATGCCAAATACTGGAACCGCTGGTCTTGATGTCATGTAACAAAATACTCTAGGTAATATACCTATAGCAAAGTTTACAGAATATTCTTTAAACTGTGCCTATAGGTATGAGCTTTGATCAGTGAAACTTAAATTAAACAATGCTTTTATGGATACTGATCATTAATTTTATATCCGATTGTAAAATTAGAATATGAATATGTATATATGGAATTGCTTGGATTGTACAGGAATATCCAAATAAAAGTGAACATACCTTATAACTTTTTATTTTTGAATTTGAGAAAAAATGTTACATATAAAAGGTTTGGGGATTTTTATGGATCATTCATATATCTTATCAGCAAAACAATTGAGCATCGAAAAAAAAATATAGTATAGAACATCGATTTTCTCGCTTATTTTAAATTGGATCTTATGATATTTGTGGATTCTAGGAGAAGTTCTAGACATATTGTGTTTAACACACTCTATGCGTTTTTTTAAATATTTCAAATTAAAAATTATTTCGCATAAATATATATATATATATATATATATATATATATATATATATATATATATATATATATATATATATATATATATATATATATATAAATATAAATATCACCTTTTTATATTCTCTTCGTAGGTAAGTCAAAGTTAATGTGAAGGTTGACAATAATAATTTAGTCACCGTGAATTGTTTATTATTTATTAATTAATTATTATTATGCAAAATGAGTTAATAATCTATTAATGAGAGATACAAAATGTTAAAATTATATTTAAAAAATACCAATAATGTTAGAGCGGCTCAAAGACAATATGAAGAAAGTATTGAAGAGGGACAAAGGACTCCATCATTAAACACCATATAAAAACAAATAGAAGGCTAGAAGAAAGATGAATTCTGGGCAATGAAAAAAGAAGAAGAGAAAGAAATGAAGAAAGGGACCTAGCGATTTTATTATATTTTCAAGAGAATTGAAATTAAATTCCGATTGTGTGCGTTATCTCAGATATGGAAGAAGAGATAAAATGTTGACTTATGGAAGAGTTTAAAGAACGTTAAAGTATTTTAAGTATAGACCATATAAAATTAGGCCAGTTCAAAAGAAGAAAGGAGCAATTCTTTTGTCACAAATATTAACGAAAAAATGAGGCAACATCCTAATGTATTTCATACTGTCGTTTGGACAGACGAAGCAACTTTCTCAACTGCGGAAATGCTTAATAGATGAAATGTTTATGTTTGGTCGGATGAAAATCCCTTTACCGTCGAATATGTTGCTTTTCAGGGGAGTAATTCAATCAACGTTTAGTGTGGGGTATTACAAAATAAAATTCTAGGACCATTGTTTTTTTGGGAGCATTAACCGGGCCAGCGCTATCTTAATTTTTAAAATTTTTTAAAATCGAAGATATTTTCGACGAATTGCCACTTGAAGAACGTCGAAGTATTATATGGCAACAGGACGGAGCGCAAGTTTTTACACCATCCGTATAACGAATGGATCGGTAGATATGGAACGTTACATTGGCCTGCAAATAGCCCAGACCTCACACCTTTAGATACATTTCTTTGGGGTCATTTGAAAAATGTCGTATTCAGCAATCATAATAAAAATATTAAAGAAATTCAAAGGAAGGTAAGAAATAAAGTAAGAACGAAAATGATGCTGAAAGTATTATAAACGCACTTCAGAGGCAGAGAAGAATGTATGAAAAGCGCGAAGAATGAAATAGCGGACATGTTCAAAATTTCTTTTGATATTTATTAGCCAATGTTATAATTCATTTTTTATTGTTTGTAATTACCGGTTGGTTATTGCTTTCAAATATTAATAAGTAATAAAAATCAACATTTATTGTTTAATAGAATAACTCATTTTGTATAAACATAAAATTATAAATTAACGGTGACTAAAGTATTATTGTCAACCTTAACACGAAAAAAATTTGAAAAGGTAGCAGGTATTTCATTCGCAACCTGAATAGTTACGTTTAAAGTATATTTATGCGAAATAATTTTTAATTTGAAATATTTCGAAAACGATTGAAAAAAGGCATAGGGTATGTTATACAAAATATGTCTAGAGCTTCTCGTGGAATCAAAAATAATAATATGATTACTCTTACGCAAAATAACGTTTTTGTATTTTTTATGCTCCCTGTCTAAAAAATTAATTTTTCATAACGTGGCCCTCATTTATTTTACAAGCAAAAAGTTTTATTAGGAGTGACATTTTTACGTATCTTGCAAAATGTGGTCCATTTGTTCTCTTCTTAACCCCATCGGCGGATATACTGTATATTTTCTTAGATATTTTCACAATTTTGGGTGTCCCTCTTATTCTTTCATTCATACCCTTGTCTTTACTTTTACCCTTGATCCTTGATGTGATTGATTTCTTGCCAATATCAATTTAAAGGAAATATGCTTTCCAGACTTGGAAAAATCGCTTCAAAATAGCATAAAAGAGATACTTTTGTCTCTCCATAGTAGAATTGTAACACCCTATACATCGCACCCAGACAGCCTTTTTATTTTTCTTTATGCCGACACTAATTAAAGTGTATAGGAAAGTTGTTTTTTTCGTCAACAACAGGTAAATAACACATAGTTTTTAATTGCGATTTCTTTCCATTTCTCGGCATAGGTGTAGACAGTTGATGGCTTTTCGCTAGTCATCTGCATATTAAATTTACTTAATTGTATTTGCGCGCTAAAAATATCATTAAAATGCAAGGATGATGATGTTTTAGCGGTTTTTATAGCTATATTTACGCAAAAAATAATGCTAATACAATGACATCAATGACCCAGTTCTTACCAGAAAACTCTTTGCTCTCTCTCTCACCGCTGCGCTGTAGGTGGCCTCTCCCTTTTTTACAGATGGCATTACAAAATCTGCTCGAAAGCAGTAGCCCCTCATGTAATCGTTGTTAATTTTTTTTTTGTCTATAAGCGTTAAGGGTTGGTTTAAAATACACATTTTAGTTTTAGTCTCATTAAAGCATCGCTAATTGCTTATAATTAAAAACAAATTTCTGTACAGGATGCTTTGCCTCATCTAGACGTAAATAGGTACGTATATCTTTTGGGTAAATAATATGTATTTCAATTTCCTCTCGTATAATTTAATCATTTTTGTTTTAATGCATAATTATATCTGCATATCCAATTTATTTCATTTTCAATTTACTTTTTTTGCAAGTATACAATTATCATATAGAAAATATACAGTTTGTACGGTACCTTGCCTGTCTACTTTTATGGTTATTTAAAAATTCATTAAAATAGTGTATTTTTTCATTAACACATGGTTTATATGACTTTTTCTTTGATTATTCCATAAATCCAAAATTGTATCTGCTAGTACAGTCGGGAGATTTACTATTCGTTCACTTTTCTCGAGAAATGAAAATAACAATAACTCCTCATATTTATCAGGATCCCCCGGACAAAAAAGACAAAAAAAGATAATTTGATAAAATTTCGGCGAGCAAAATTATTATTCGTCCACTTCCAAAAAAAGTTAAAGATGTACATAGAATGTATTTATCTGTTCTTATAGTGATAAAAAATTCCTAAATATAGATTCTACATTATTTTTAATAGCAGTTTGAGACTCCGAGGTCTAAAGAATACAGCAAATTTTAATATCTGTCGCAAATCATCAGAAGTGCCTCAAGAAATCAGACATTTGATAATAAAATTATATCAAGAAGGAAGATCTCAAAGAGACATAATAAAAATTTTCGGAAGAAGCCGGTCAACAATTGAATATATTATAAAAAAAATATTAAACAATCCATACAACAAAAACCTTGTCAGGGAGAGGAAGACATAGTACTGACTCTTCGAAAGAAACAAGAAATACTAAGAAAAGTTAGCGAAAATCCGCAAACTACTGCGACAGATATAGTGACAAATGAAACCAGTGATTACAAAAAGGTTATCCATGTAACAAAAATAAGAAAATTTTTGAGAAGCCGTGGTACACAGGTACGAGTTGGTCGAAAGATACTATTCGTAAATAAGAAGAAGCGTCTCGAGTTTGTTAAGAGGCAGTTTGACAAAAATACTGAGTACTGTAAAAATATCATATATACTGACGAAATAAAAATCGAGTGGTTTGGTAAATTAAAAAAGATTTTAGTGTACAGAATGCGCGGGGAAACCTACGAACCTAAAAGTTTAATTCCAATGGTAAAGCCCGGAGGGGGATCCGTTCTAATCTGAGGGTGTATGTCATAGCATGAAGTGGGTCAGTTCCATTTTATTAACGGCACTATGGATCCGTTTGTCTACATGGACATTTTAAAAATAATTTAAAACAAAGTGCGGAGAAAATGTGAATTGGAAACAATTTCATATTTCAACAAGAAAACGATCTAAAGCCTACTGCGTGTGTCGTTAAAAAGGGGCTACTGTATAGCGTACCAATCCCCAGACGTTAATCCGAATGAACATCTATGGTGGGAACCCAAAGAAAGGGTGAAAGAACATAACATTTCCAATGAAGAGGCGTTAAAAGCAAGATGTCAAGAAGAAAGGTCAAAAATTGAAGTAGGATTTGTTATAAAATTGGTAGAGTCAATGCCCAACAGGTCACAATAAATTATAAGGGTATCCCACACGTTATTAGTTTTGGCATGTTTGGACGAATTTCGAAAAAAATGTTGGCGGACGAATAATTTTTCTTCCTTGGTTTTTAAGAAATTATGTTTTATTTTTGAAAGGTATCGTTTAGGTTGGACTTTATATTGCTGTTTTTAGTACATGAATAGTTTTTAATTTTTGTAATGAAAAGGACATAAACTTGAGTAGTTTTAATTTTATCCCAATTTTTTTAAAATTTTATAATTGAACGAATAATTAATCTCCCTACTGTATATTCGATATTTCCAAAACCTTTGGCTCTTGTCCAAAAATGATATTGTCTTTAAAATCAGCAGGAGAACTTACCAAAGGGCATTTAGGGTCGTGCTGTGTATAAAATATCTTTGAAAAACTCATGTCTCTATTATTTACACTGAGAATAAAACTAAAAGCACAACAAACCACGACTTTAACGAAGCAATTGCGACGAAAGCCTAGAGGTAACACTAATATTAAACAAAAACAAAAATCTGTAAACACCCGACGGGGAGCCGCCAGCCGGACGGTGCCAATAACAAGGCATGCCAAGGGCAGCATAACGCTAATGTTAAAGGGCTGGTAGAGGGTGGCATGAATAATTTTTTTGTTGAACGTAATTAGATTTTTTTGTATGAGTAAAAGAGAAATCAATTAATCCATATTCCATATTAAAATTTCGAAATTTTCAAGAAAATGTAAAAATCGACCGACAACCAGCTTTAGCTGCATGTAGAGGGTTAAAGATGTAAATTGATTAAAATAATTTATATAAACTTTTTTCCCATTAATATAAAAGGGGACTTTTTCTAAGTATTCCAAATCGAAGTTCTATCACTTTTAAAAATCGACCTACCCCTAGTAAATATACTTTTTAGATATAATATAATATTAGGTATGCGTTTACTGTTTTCTCAGTTCTTTTAAAATTTATATGTAATAGTTCCGCATAAATCTAGAATATTACTTTTTTATATAATTTAGTTTGATAACATAACACAGTCACACATTATAACATTCACCAGAGGCCATCTACGCGTTTTATAATGAGTGATGTTTGACCGCTATTTTAAATACAATAAAGATGTTGAAATTCAATAACTCCCCCCTCATATTCAACACATTTTTCCAATTATTGTATTTCCTTACATGTGTGAAGGGATTTCTGATTTCTTCCTGGGATATTGAATGAAGAGACCGGGTAATTCTGCCTTTTTAGCACGTCAATATTATTTGGTATTGTAGTGGCATAAACAATTTGTTTTAAACGGACACATAGAAACATATTGGCCAACGTTAAGTCGGGGATCCTTGGGGGCAACAAAATTGGACCATTTCTACCAGTCCACCTTGGACCAAATCTGTGGTGAAGCCATTGTATTATCTCGCAACCGCAACGTGCTGGACAACCATCTTGTCAAGAATACATTTTTGGCGAAAATTTAATGGCAAATTTTCGAGTTCATCCCTTAAGAGGATTGGATGCGCTATTTAAAAAATATTTTACTGCACGTTAAAAATTTACAGTCAAAAAAGAGTGAATCTATTCTTACAGTAGTCAAGCTGTAGTATTTACAGTAAATAACTGGTCCGATCTATTCTCCAAGGTATAAAACTAGCCAACGCGTTAATTCTAGTAAAGATGCGAGGTTCATGTGAAATAATCCATCGGGCGGCTGTTAGCGAGGAGCCGTCGATGCAAAATTTATCGCATCAGGAAGGCAGGAAGAGCTATAAGACAAAATACTAGTTAAATTCCTATAAAAAAAAATAAAAAATATTTGAAATTTTGGTTTTCGCTATTATGTTGGTAATACAAATATGAACGGCGCCAATGAAAATTAAAATAATAATTTAAATAGTTTTTCGTATTTTTTTCAGTTTAAATTTTATTTTTGCAATTCTTTAAGGGTTTGTTCTTAGTATGCTATTTTTAACAAGTTAGCGCCATGCGACCCTATGTTATAAAACGAATGCCAAGAAACAACTTGTATCTTCACCTGTTAAAAAGTTATCCCAGAATTACAAACGCGCTACAGTCTTTGTTTCAAACATCGTATTTTCACTAACCAGTATATATGGGGGAGAAAGAATAGAAAGATCGGCTTCGTTAGGGGTTTCGTGCGCAAACAAATAAGTATTATCGAATGAAGACGAATCAAATACCCCTAAAAATGTATCCAGCATTTCTAACTAAGATGTTCTATTGCAGGTGTTATTAAAATAAATATGGGCATGGGCCTATAATACCCTGGACAGATATCGCTCTCCACACGCTCACTTTTGTAAAATATTGTCTTCGCCTCTAAATTCGGGGTTTTCTCGAGACCAGTACCTGACATGCTGGGATGCTACAGTTCCATTAGTAGAAAACGTACATTTATCAGAAAACAATAAATTTATAAAAATGGATATTTCCACTTAAAATTTGGTCTCCCGCCAATAAACAATTTATTTTCTGTTTGGTTGAAGTGGGGTTTGAACGGAAATAATTTATTATCCTTAAGATCATCCGAATATAAGTTTTTTTTTACAACTTCTAGAAGATATTGAGCACGATTTCTAAGGGACATCACCGGAATTTCTCTAACAGACTCAAGAACCAAAACTGTGGCAGCATCGTATTGGTCATATTTCTTCTTCTTCTTAAGATTTAAAACCGAACCAGTTCTTTGTAACTTTTTTATTGTGTTGTACAGGGTGTCCCATTTTCGGCACTTTTGCTGGGTATCTCCCTTATTTTTAAAGATAGAGGGTTGCGGTTTTCGCGACAGTGTGCTACTTTTTGATGAAACGAAAGATGGCATAAAAATATTTTTCATGGCCCCCTTCGTTTTTGACATACAGGACGAAATTGATTTTTTCCATTTTCGGACCCCCCTCGCATTTCAGTTATCTTGTAACTTATAAAAAGAAGTAAAAATGGATCCTATTAGAGTTCTCTACGTAGAATCGAATGGCGTGGTTAGATTTTCATCAGATGTGATATTTTTCGAGATATTAACCAAATAATTGGTTTCTTAAATGGAACACCCTGTATATTTCTTAACCGTTAAGTTTCCCCTTTCGAGAGCTTTTCAAAAATATATAACACTTTATAGTTAGTTTTTATTTTTAGCTCTTAAAGCGAACTATTTAATTTTAAACTTTAATTTTGCATAGTTGGCCGTGTTTAACAAGTAGTTTAAGGTCAATTCAGGTATTTAGATTTAAAAAAGAAACTGGTTAAATCCTGTATTTTCATTAATTTATTAAAATTGGTATTATTTTTAACCTACAACAACACTACTTGTTATCTATATATATATATATATATATATATATATATATATATATATATATATATATATATATATATATATATATATATATATATATATGTATATATATATATATATATATATATAGAAATAAATAAGAGTAGGTGTTTGAAAACGCGGAAGTGTGGCGATTGCGACACGTCAGCTGACTGCATAATAACAAAGTGGGAGGTATGTAATCGTATATTAGAGCAAGTTCAAGGTCGCTGGTTGCATGACCAAAATGAAATTCTTAAAAATCTACACAAAGTTTGTGTTCCCAGTGGCAGTCAGCCCGTCCCTGCTGTATGATAATAATGATAACAGGCACGTGGCGGCCTCCTGCAAAGAGGAAGATTTAGGAGACAACACACGCGTAAACTAGGAATATGTAAAAATATCCAACGACGAATTTGTGAAAAACAATCGTCGAATATGCAACAAAATAAAACAGAAACTGTGCTATTTCCGGTAGGTTTACTATTGCAAATAAAAAATTCTGTGAAGTACACTGCCCTTATTACTTACAGTTTGCTGCGTTCTGTAGGGGCCCGGTGGAGGAGCGGGCCCCGGTCCGTAACCCTGTGGATGTTTTTGGGGCCAACAATCGTCGAATATGCAACAAAATAAAACAGAAACTGTGCTATTTCCGGTAGGTTTACTATTGCAAATAAAAAATTCTGTGAAGTACACTGCCCTTATTACTTACAGTTTGCTGCGTTCTGTAGGGGCCCGGTGGAGGAGCGGGCCCCGGTCCGTAACCCTGTGGATGTTTTTGGGGCCATATATATATATATATATATATATATATATATATATATATATATATATATATATATATATATATATATATATATATATATATATGTATATATATATATATATATATATATATATATATATATATATATATATATATATATATATATATATATATATATATATATATATATATATAGAAAATCCTAACCAGAACTAAAACTGCTTAGTTTTTAATCACTTGAAAATTAAATTAGTTGTCTTGAATTATTAATAGCAAATAAAAGTCAAATTTAGAAACAAAACATACAAAACTTTAGGTACCTAACGAAAAGAGTTAGTCCATTTAATCCATTCTAGCTCTTTTCGGTACCTAAAGTTTTGTATGTTTTGTTTTTAAATTTGACTTTTATTTGCTATTAATAATTCAAGACAACTAATTTAATCTTTAAGTGATTAAAAACTAAACAGTTTTAGGTCTGGTTAGGATTTTCTATATATCTAGATGACAAGTAGTATTGTATGTTAAATATAATACCAATTTTAATAAATTAATGAAAATACAGGATTTAACCAGTTTCTTTTCTAAATCTAAATACCTGAATTGACGTTAAACCACTTGTTAAACATGGCCAACTACGCAAAATTAAAGTTTAAAATTAAATAGTTCGATTTAAGGGCTAAAAGTAAAAAATAACTATAAAGTGTTATATATTTTTGAAAAGCTCTCGAAAGGGGAAACTTAATGGTTAAGAAATATACAGGGTGTTCCATTTAAAAAACCATTTATTTGGTTAATATCTCGAAAAATATCACATCTGATGAAAATCTAACCACGCCACTCGATTCTACGTAGAAAACTCTAATAGGATCCATTTTTACTTTATTTATTAGTTACAAGATAACTGAAATGCGGGGGGGGTCCGAAAATGAAAAAAAATCAATTTCGTCCTGTATGTCAAAAACGAAGGGGGCCATGAAAAATATTTTTATGCCGCCTTTCGTTTCATCAAAAAGTAGCACACTGTCGCGAAAACCGCAACCCTCCATCTTTAAAAATAAGGGAGATACCCCGCAAAAGTGCCGAAAATGGGACACCCTGTACATTGCCATTTCAGTTATTGGGATTCCTACAAATTTCTCGCTAAATTGCTCCATGATATAGCGGTACGATACTTGGCCATTCCCATTACACTGGACTATAAAAATCCTTTTTTCAGTGGATAGCATTTTAATGAGCAGTATTTTATAAATAATTGCTTTATTTAATAAATATATCGACAAATATGTCCATAGGTGTCATTAGTGCTTAATATTTGCAAAAGCTGGTACTCTGGTTAAAGGTGTGAGCGAGAATAGTTGGGACCTTAAAAAATAATGTGAGAAAACTCATTTCTCTTAATATTTAAATTTTTTAATGAAATCTTGTACGTCGGCTTAGGGTTTTATTTAAAACACATTTCATATCTGTTCTTTCGGTAGAAAATGATAAACAAGGCATGTTTTCTGCTTCGCAAAATACCGTTTTCGTATTTTTTATGCTCCCTGTATAAAAAATTAAACAAATTAAAACCATAGCGTGAATTGTGTTTATTTTACAAGCAAAAACTTTTATTAGAAGTGACATTTTTACGTATCTTGCAAAATGTCAATTTGTCCATCCGCGGACATACTGTATAATATAAAAGAAGAAACTGACTGACTGACTGACTGACAGATCAACGCACAGCTCACACCACTGGGTCTAGAATTTTGAAATTTGGTTGTTTGTGTTACATAGGCATCTACTAAGAAAGGGGTTTTCAAAATTCAACCCCTAAGAGGATGAAACAGGAGTTCAAACTTTATATGAAGAAAAATATTAGATGGTGAACTCGAAACTTCATAGATGTATTCTAAAAAATAAATGTTTAAACACGTGTTTCACATTTGTTTAATAAATCAATCCCTAAGGGGGTGAAATGGGGGATCATAGTTTGTAATTGAGTAAAATTGATTTACCGTTGACGAACTCGGGGCCGGAAGCTAGTTAAATATAAAAAGTTTCTTTTAATTGTAATAATAAGAGAAAACCAAAATCAAAATTTTTAAAAACCGTGCATTTTTCAACTTTTTTTTTTCGAATATATTTGTGGAACATATTTGTGAACAAACCAAAAATTAAACTCCTTTTTTTCTTTACTAAGCTTTTTTGTAGATTCTTGTATGAATTGTTTTTTATCAGAGCACATCTTTGCCAAAAGAATGGCAATATCCGTTATTTTATCCTTTGACTAAAAATAATAATATATTCTAATAAAGCTAAAATATAAAATTGTCCTCATTTAACAACGGCTCTCTTCAAATACGTAGCTAATCTTTTTGTTTCAATTTATCCTATAAAATTCTCAATGAAGTCAAATATGAATAATCGCATTTTAAACAATGTTACCTACCTCCGTAAAATCTCTGTGTGACATCTTAACACTTCTAATTCACCAAGATTATTAGTTTTACACACCATAATATTACTTATTGTGAAAAACAAATTTGTACATCGTTTTTACGGAATTTCCACATATAAAATTGCGCGTCGATGATGTATTCGCAATCTTCATTAATGACATTTAAATTATATGTTTAAATGGGGTCATTAAAAGAAAACAAAACTATTTTATAATTTTATACAAAGGGTAGTACATCTTCAACTGCCTTCGGTTAAGTCTTGAGAGCCCCTTACTAGTTTTTTTCTGAGTCTTCACTTGTTTATCACAAATATGCACTTTTAACCTTAACCTCCGATGAACTTTCGCACAAAAAACTACAAATTCCTCGAGAAACGTGCTTGAGACTCCTAATTTTTACCAGACTTTCCAAATTTCAAGCCAATATTTTCACTTATCGGTACGAAAATTGTTCGTTGTTTCCGGAAAAGCGACTTTTTTTTAGATAACTTACAGAGCTCGATGAAAAACAGCCGAACGTTCAGCGTCTAACAGTTATTTACTTCTGCTCGCATTCTTTAACACCGGCCATCTTGGATGTTGGTATGCAGGTAATAATCTTGGGTAGGTGGAAGGAAGACAGGTTGGAGCGTACACTTGCCGAAGAACGCGATGAAGAGAAAAGACATGAACAGGCGGTCGAGCGAGAAACTCTATGAATTGATATTAAAATTCAAATCTTACAAGAGTAATATTCAAGCCTGTGATGTTTTATGAACTCATATTTTATGAATCATTTTTGTTATGTTGAACAATATATTTTTGTAATTTGATTACCATTTTGTGCATTATATTACTCCCAAATTTCGAACAAAATTAATTACTTTATAAGTGCAATCTCCATAAAAACGTACTAACAAGATTTACATTACATACTATATGACAAAAAAAATGCATCACCCAGTAAAAGTGTATATTTTTTATCCAAATATGTTTATGGTGTTAAAAGTGATAAAATTTTTATTGAAAAAATTCAAATTCAGTAATGGTGACGAATGGCTTGAGGGAGTATTAATTTTGGGCGATACGAAATTAGCCCAGAGGAACGAATACGGCGATATATGGAACGCATTGTGATTTTATGACCTATCTCTCCCAAAAAATGTTTCCTACCGATCTTTTGTCGAAATTTATGTCGCCTAATCGGAAGTGTCAAAAACAATTATTCAATTACAAATCTAAAATGAAAAATGACTGGTCTACTCCAACTAAGAATATCTTCTTGGTGGTACCTGAGGTACCTTGATTTTGTAACCACGCCGACTTGACTTGACTTCTGGTCGGTCGCAATCGGACGGAGCAGGTAGGACCGAAATGACGTGAGGTGTGAAATTAGCTGATAACAGTTAAAGAGGTCTTCTAGTTTCATTAGCGGGTGGTACTTCATTAGCAGAATGCGATTTTTAAAAGAAATTTTAGGTTATTTATTGAGCGATTTAATAGCAATTTTGGTAAATTTCGGTTAAGCGTTTTCTATGTACACAACCCACTGGGCACCCCATCCTTTACCCTTCAGGGGTTGAATTTTAAAAAAACAACCAAATACGTGTTTGCATATTTCTAATAAGAAGTTAAGATGCTGAATACAACGTACCCACTCTAAGCAATTTTTGATATATGTGCTTTTTAAAAAATATGTTCCTCCATTTTTTTTCCTTTAGGAGCTGAATTAAAAAAAAACTCGCAAAGAGGTAATTGCTTATTTGTTATGAGGAGTTTCTATACTGAATTTTAGCATCTCCATCTTCAGCAGTTTGTCAGATATAGGATATTTTTTACACTCGACACCCCTTTTTAACCCTTTAGGGGATGAATTTTAAAAAACGGACAGACAAGTGTCTACTTATTTCTGTGAGGAGTTTATATGCTGAATATAACATCTCCACCTTAAGCTTTTGTGGGAGCTGTACTCAAAAAAAGTAACACTCTTAATCCACTCGGAGGTTTAATTTTAAAAATCTTTTTTATCGCTTGTCTGCATCACTAAAGACGTATACTTTTCAAATTGCACGTTCCTATATCCTGCGGTTAGGGCTATAACGTCTCTGATGCTATTTTATTATACACTACTCCAAATAATTAATGCACCACAACGAGTTTATCATAACTTTGGTAGCGATTTTCTTCTGACCCCTTCTTTGTTTCTCAATTCACTCTGATCTCTCAGTTATTGAAGCAAATATAGGGTTTTCTAAAAAGATTAATGTTTCTTACTTAATGTACTTTAAAAAATATCAACAAATAAAAATTATCCAATTAATTTTATTAAGAAAGTGCTGCAATTATTATAAACCAATAAAATTTTAAATAACACATAAGAGAACATAACCTGAACATAATAAACCTTAAAGATTAAACAATATAGGTACAGTAATAGAAAATTGAACGGTTAAGAATTCTAAAAACCAAAAAAACAGCGTTAGTATCAATAGCGAATATTACCAACGTTTGCGAGTATCTCAGCTTGACACTGACGCACGCCTCATTCTATTTCGTTTTGATCTAGTCCATTCCAGATTTCAACAAGTCTCTGTCCTACCTTTTCAAATTGTTTGGTAAAGTTTTTGAAGTTTGTAGCCACCTACCAAGGATTTCCCAGAAGTGTTCAATAGGATTTAAGTCCGGACTTCTTGCAAGCCACACCATAATATTTACTCCCATGTCGGAAAGGCAATTTTCATTTTTTGTTATTTTTCAAAGTGCATTAGGCAAAAAACATCACACTTTAGGAAAGCCAGTATTTCATTCAATAACTGAGAAATCCGAGTAAATTAAAAAACAAAATGTTAAGAATAGATAAGGCTACATAAATAAGACTGTAGTTGTGACTATGAATCACTGTTATGGCTGGTCTAATCCACAGGGCGCTAGAAATTTTAGGAAAAAACAACACTATTGTTAAACCCCTGTATACTATATAAAATTGCTTTTTTTGAAGCAATACTGGTATACTTACACTCCTAAAGAATAAACCTATAACCTTAAAAAAAGTTTTTTACAGTCGGATTAAAGGGCCAGAAGAAAATTTCTACCAAATTTATGATAAACTTGTGGTGCGTTAATTAATTGGAGTAGTGTATTAAAAATTAAATAATTAAGAAAAGCAACATAACATTAGCATTAAAATAAAAAAAACATTTAAAATGGTTTAAATTAAACACAATTTATTCTTCAAGCTAGGCACTTTTAAAGAAAAATATTAAACTTCTTATAAAACTATGAAAATAAAAAAAATATTTACTGACAACATGTCTCTGTCAAGAATTCTCGCAACTTTCCAAAAGTCCATATTTAAAAGTTTTTAATTTTGGATGGATCAACGACTTTCAACACAAGATTTGCCATTTTCGGATCTGGAGGACCTCTCTAAAACACAATTTTTCTTTAAAATGTTTAATTAATTGTTAATATTTTCTTTAACTCTTTAATTGTTTTACAGTAGGAGTAATCTGTGCCACAACCTTGCCATCGGATTTAAAAACCTACCTTCATTCGTGAAAATAATTTACTTCAGACTTTTTGGATTAGTGATATTAAAAATCTAGGGCAAATATGTTGTAATTTTCTTTATTTTATTTTGAACTAATAGCGTAATAAACATAAAAGAATAACGTATTGTAAAAAGTGTAATAAAAACTATAACTGTTACTATATTATCGTATTATATTGTGTGGGACAGCGAAGCGATATAATATTATCTACCACGTTTGCAATAAATTTTAAGATTCGCTCCATAAATTTTTATAAACTGCCACTTTATCAGAACAAAGTATTAATTTTTACTAAACTCTCGTCTACGTCTTGTAGGGAAGACTCATGGATTTGAGACTCCAAAAATGTCTCATAGATCTTTCAACATGAAAATATTAAGAGTCCTATACAATTCTTCTTATTAGAGTTTTTCAAGCGTGATGTAATAAGAAATATAGTAATAATTACGAAAAACAAAACAATACGGATTTCACGAACGGGTTTTATCAATGTAATTATGCAGGGTTTAAATAATTTATGGGAGATTCTTAACATTATAATAGGGAAATAATGGTATATCAATAGGAGTGACAACTCCTTTGTCTTCCAGATATTGGCCGCCAAAAATAATCTTGGATTATCTTTACACACAGTATCCTAAAGATAAAAGACTTGCTACTTTGGTATAGGCTTTTTTCCTATTTTCATTAAGTACAGGAATCTGTCTCTACCACAATTATCAGGAAAATAGATCATTTTTAAAAAGAAAAAAAAAATACAAATTAATCATATAAATAGCACACTTTTTATTTTAAAGAATTTGGCTTAACCTAAAAGAAAATATTTTGTGGTAAATTAGGTATACGTTATATTTGCATCCCTTGTTACCAACATGATAAAAAAAATATTTTTATTTACGCAAATAACAAAACATAAAATAAATTCTAAAAACATTGACATATAAATAGCACACTTTCAAAAAAATCTATTGTGTTCATCAAAATAAAGAACAATGTTAATATTTTGTTGGATATCCCTTATTTTGAATAACAGCTCTTAGTCTTGATGGAACTGACTCCCCTAAAGTTTCACAATACGCAGCAGGAATTTGAGTCCAGGCCTCTTTGCCATTTTCTCAGAGATTGGCTAAATTAGATGGATTTGTGTCTGCAAGATTTCTTTTTACGTGTTGCCACAAATTCTCTATAGGATTAATGTCAGGACTTTGGGCCGGCCAGTCCAAAACATTAATCAAGTTGTCCAGAAGCTACTGTTTGACAAGCCTCGAAGAATGCTTGGGGTTATTGTCATGCATAAAATTAAATGAAACGGGCATAAACTCCTCTGCGTACTGCTCCATAATATTCTGTAGGATGTCTCTGTATTTAAACTGATCCATGATACCGTCGATTCTGTGAAGCGGTCCAACTCCGCGCCATGGCATTGCTCCCCATACCATAATCGCTCCCCCACCATGTTTTACGGTTTTAATGGTATACTTGGGATCCAAACATTTATTTGGAGGACGTCGGACATATAATTTGCCATCATTTCCGAACCTATTGAATGTAGATTCATCGCTCCAGAGTATTTTTTTCCAGAAATTTACATCTTTATGCAAGTACTTCTTAGCAAATTTTAATCTTTGCAATCGATTCTTTTTTGACACAAGTGGTTTTTGTCGAGGAACGCATCCTCTAAGGTGTACTGTTAGACTTCTCCTTACAGTTCTACCTGATTTCTGGATACTATATTCGGTCAATATTTTTTGTCTTACTTGTCGGGAATTACGAAAAGGGTTGGCAGTGCTAATTTTTTTATTATGTTATCTTCCCTTTTCGTGGTTTTACATGTTCTAGGAGCCCTTATCTTATTCATTGTGCTGTTCGTGGTTGTGTAAAGTGCAAGAGCATTATACACAAGTTTCTTTGAACACTTAAGATTTTTTTGCAATCTGTGAAACCGACAATCCATCATTTTTTAACTGAACAATTAGTGCACGTCTTTCTGGACCGTAGTGCTTTTTTCTACCCACTGAAACGATTTTAAATTGTTTAAACAATCACAATTTATTAAAAGAAACAAAAACTACTTACTTACTGCCGCAGAAATAACAAACTTCCCAATATTTTTTCCGAATATCTAATGTGTGCTATTTATTTGTCCACTGCTAAACACGTTAAATTGTACTGAATGCATAAGTCAATATTTCTCAGGCAACTTGTTTGCGATAAATAATCCGCAGATAAATGTCCAAACTTGTTGATAATTAAATTCTTTAATATTACCGTTTTTGTTAGGTTTTTGTGAAATATTTCAAGTGTGCTATTTATATGACCGCGACTGTATATATATATATATATATATATATATATATTGCAATCGGAAAACCCTTTTTAAAAAACAAAACCTCAGTAATATTAATTCATCAAAATATTTACGCAACTGATAAAAATATCATTTACCTTTTCTCCAATAACCCTTATCCTGGTCAAATATGTCGTGAAATCAGCAAGACACAGTATACGGAATACGTAAACGAGAGCCTGCAACACCCACAAGACAGAGGTTACTCGCAGAGCAATACCGCCAGTGAAAAAATTAAAGTAAAAATTTTGGGGTGGGCCTTCTTGACGTTTAGTAAATTGCACAGTGTATTTGTTCATTTCTTCAGTGCACCTAAAATGGGAAATGTATTACCTCAAGACTTTGACAGATATTAAGGTTGTCGCTTACTTATCAACATAGCTTCGCACATCGCCTCGCCTTAAGTCGGTATATTGGATTAGACGATTCGTTAACGTGTTCGAAACTGCGCGTGCTGAGGCGATGATAAGGTGGTGCATTATTGACAAATGAACGACAATGCGGTCTACCTGCCGCGCCGCCGCGGTCTGCGGCCCGCATTCTGCGGGATAAAGCTGTTAGTTGTTCCAATTATATACAGTTTAAGTATGGATGGCCAATTTCTTGAAGATTTAAAGAACGTGCCATGATTTTCTTTTGAATTTGGGACAAGGAAAAAAAAATGAGATCTAGGAGCCATTTGACACAGCAACAACAAATTTTACCACAAATTTGTTTACAAAACAGATTTATGCAACGTGACATACGCAAGGTATTTTGTAATAAAACGTGTAAAACGCGTGTCAACGTTAAAAATTGATTTGTATACAAATTTCTGCTTAAATCTATGGTAAAATTTCTTGTAGAGTCAAATGACCCCAAGGCAAGAAAAAAAACGAGATCTTGTTTTTTTCTTGCTTGGCAATTTTAAAGATATTTTCTGTTATCTTGACTCTAATAAACAATGAATTCCAGAATTGAACCCAAGAAGCAACCAAATTGTCGCCAAATCGAGATTTATATATATATATATATATATATATATATATATATATATATATATATATATATAATTGAATGCCAATATTTAAGGGGGCGATCTTTGGGTTCATTTTAAAAAGAAAACTTCATATGAATGTATGTCCTAAACGTTTTAACTTTTGAGATACAGGGTGGTAAAGTTTTCAAAAATAAATAGTTTTTTATTAATATCTGTAATACCACTTCAGATATTTTAATTAAATTTGTCATACATGTACTATGTATCAAGAGGCATTATTTAGTGTACCACAATTTGTTTTATTTCCACCAGTGGTGTTCGTACGGAATTTCACCTGCCTATTGTGACAGACATTGATGGTACGCCACTGATTTCTCGTAAAATTAAAATTATTCCTGAAATTCCCTATCATTTCTAAGCAAATTTGATCTCTTGAATTTTTTCAATCCGATTCACGGTTTTCGCTTAAAACAATAAAAACCTTTTCTCTGCATGATCATAACAATATCGTTAATATGACAATATCACCATGCAGAGAAATGGATTTTATTTTTTAGATCAAATTTGCTTAGAAATGAATAAGGATCTCAAAAATTAACTTTCTGATTCAGTTCTTAGCAAATTTCTTTTAACTTCTATCATTGCGGCAGCAATGATAGAAGTTAAAAGAAATATCCGGTTTCTATCGGTATCGGTCCTTGGATTATTGGTATCGGGGTCAATCGATTTCCGGTATCGGTAAATAATTTCAGCATCCGTCGATCTCTAGTTAAAATATTGTAAGCTACTAGTTTGGGGAACTTTCATACCAATATTCCTTTGTATAATCAATATATATTCTACAAAATTCGTTAAGTCCGGTGTAAAACAGATTTTGGGCAATAAAACTGAGGACAATCATAAATCCACACAATCCTAAAAATGGGTAAACACATATCCACGGATTAGGAAACCTAAAATTAATAAAAACCAAAAGTAATCAAAACAAATACGTAAAATTGAGAATAAGTTCCCTAAACCACCTGAAAATTCCTTATACTATAAGGATTTGAACAAATCATGGTAAAACAGCTATTCTCCGGGCTATATGCCCCTACGAGCGCTGGATTACATACCAAAATTTGCCGTATTTTGACTAACACTGTTAGACAACAAAATACTTGGTTTGACTGCAAGAAACTACCAGGAAGGAGGAAGCTTTTTTCTTTAGTTAGGAATGTTAGGATGTCGTACCTGCATACCGGTTTCGAACTCTTTAGTTCTCATCAGTACAGGATAAACGAACATACCTACCCTCCGAAAAAGCATACTCTTTAAGCTAGCCATGTCACACTGCATAAGCAGTATAAAACAGGCAGCGCCATCCATTAGCAGTTTCAAGCAGTTGGAGTAGAATTTACCGTGAGGTAAAATATTACAACAATGAAATGAAGTCTACTTGTAAGGGGTACATATAGAAATACGTAAAATTGGGAATAAGTTCTCTAAACCACCTGAAAATTCCTTATACTATAAGGATTGAAGATTGAACAAATCATGGTAAAACAGCTATTCTCCGGGCTATATGCCCCTACGAGCGCTGGATTACATACCAAAATTTGCCGTATTTTGAATAACACTGTTAGACAACAAAATACTTGGTTTAGTTGGTTTGACTGCAAGAAACTACCAGGAAGGAGGAAGCTCTTTTCTTTAGTTAGGATGTCGTACCTGCATACCGGTTTCGAACTCTTTAGTTCTCATCAGTACAGGATAAACGAACATACCTACCCTCCGAAAAAGCATACTCTTTAAGCTAGCCATGTCACACTGCATAAGCAGTATAAAACAGGCAGCGCCATCCATTAGCAGGTAAATTCTACTCCAACTGCTTGAAACTGCTAATGGATGGCGCTGCCTGTTTTATACTGCTTATGCAGTGTGACATGGCTAGCTTAAAGAGTATGCTTTTTCGGAGGGTAGGTATGTTCGTTTATCCTGTACTGATGAGAACTAAAGAGTTCGAAACCGGTATGCAGGTAAGACATCCTAACTAAAGAAAAAAGCTTCCTGGTAGTTTCTTGCAGTCAAACCAAGTATTTTGTTGTCTAGCAGTGTTGGTCAAAATACGGCAAATTTTGGTATGTAATCCAGCGCTCGTAGGGGCATATAGCCTGGAGAATAGCTGTTTTACCATGATTTGTTCAAATCCTTATAGTATAAGGAATTTTCAGGTGGTTTAGAGAACTTATTCTCAATTTTACGTATTTCTATATGTACCCCTGACAAGTAGACTTCATTTCATTGTTGTAATCAAAAGAGTTGGTGAGCAAGCCCATCTTTCTTTTAATGAGAATTTTAAAGTTGAAAATTTTTATTTAATTTGTAAGTTGAGAAACTAGCAAAAACATTTATTTTAAAGCAACAATCTTTACATACAAATCTCCTGGATTTCCAGCTCCTCCCCTACCTCCAACTAGTGTTAAGGCACCCAGAAAAACAGCCATGACAATTGATGCTAACGGAGAAAAAAACATCAGGTCGCAGGTGTAAATAGTCGTAAAAGCAGTTTTCCTAAAATTATCTGTACTTTAAGAATACTATTTATTTGTGCAGAAAAAGGACGGAAATTTTAATGTAATTCTGTTGTGTGTATAATATGTTTTTTAACCGTATTGTAGCTTGATTGCTTTTAGGTAGAATAAAAATTTTAAAATTTAATAAATTAAAAGATTGCAAGCCAATATAAACCATTTTCCGGCTTTTCCACAAAATTTTTAAATATTTCTATGGTGTAATATAAAGCTTTCTGGGGCTTCCAATAAGGGCCTTGTTTTCATTTTAAGGGAAGAAATGTTAACAGAATAAGAGCCATTAATATGCCTTTTTTTATCTGAGACTGCCCACGTAGACTTCAAGCCTAAGTACGAACGTACCGTAGGCGACCGAAGAGAAGGGATTTAAAGAATTTAAAGGAAATTTTTTAAGACTGAGAGGGAAAGTAAAAATATCTGCAGGCAATTTGTTTCATAATTTGGAGACCCTAGGTATGAATGAGCGAGAGAAGTGGGATGTTCTAGGCTTTTGTAGCTGGACAGTAAAGGAATGCATACATAATGCGCATCTTGTTGTTCTGTTAGGAACAGTTAAGAAGGGAATTAAAGCGGCTAGTTCTTTAGAGCAAAATCCGTTTAAGTACCGATGGAAAAGGGATAAATCCCCAACAGCGCTGCAATGAGCGAGAGAAGGAAGTGTCCTTGTGAGGAATGAGTTATTGATGAGTTGAATGGCTTTTTTTTTAAATAGATTCAAGGATTTTCGGTAGAGGGTGATGCTGCTCCCCAGATGCCCCCACCGTCAAGATATCCAGGTACATAGTTTGGAAGGAAGACCGTAAGAAGATTTAAGGAGTGCGGCATGCCATCCTTGGTCAAAGGCCTTGGAAATATCAAGAGCAACAATCTGAGATTCGCCATGAAATTCGAGAGACTTGTTCCAGTTATGTGTGACAAAGCTAAGGAGATCAGCGACGAAATCTGTACTGTCTGTCATGGATGATTTTGTGTTTTTCTAGATATTTTAGAATTTGCAAGCTGGCCGCCTTCTCCATTACTTTTATGATAACAGAGAGACGAGAGGTAGGTCTATAAACGAATGGAAGGGACTTGGAATCTTTCTTCGAGACAGGTTGCACAGGACCAGCCTTCCAGCTATCTGGGAAGATACCCGTCTCATAGGGGATCTGGGAAAGCCGAGTTAAGATGGGCGCAAGTTCTGGAGCGCATTTTTTTAGAACAATTGCTGGTATGCCATCCAGATCGCAGGACTTTTTGGTGTCAAGGGACAGAAGAATGTTTGTGACCTTAAGTACTATGTCGGACATTAAATGAGGTACAGACGTAGCGGTAGGAAGAGCGAAATTGGCGGTAGGAATTAGGGTGGAATTGGCAGCGAATTGCTGGGCAACCAGGTCAGCTTTTCCATTAGACGTGGAATGACTACATTTTATGTACAATAATAGTATGTCCACAAAATTTAAGATATTATAAATAAAAGATGTATAGAGACGCATTCCAAATTAGAGGCCTTAGAAGCTTGTGACATAACAGAACAATAAATATTTAGCTATTTTCGAAAGATGTAAAAGTTCTATATACGTAAATCTGATATATTACATTAATACATACCTTAAATTTATAAAGCCTGTGTTGTTTATTTTTTTCTTGTGAAATGTTGTATTTGGCTTATAATGGACATAAGCTCTCCAGTCTGCAAATTAGAAGTGAATAAAAAATCATTATTCCCATTTTTTGTCTAACAGAACAGTGGAAGAAATGCCCTCTCTAAATATATAGATTAGGGTGTCCGATATTTACCTAATTGATTTTTTTTCTTGCGACGCCCCCTAAATTTTTAGTTTATCGTCAAAAAAAAAGGTCAGACCAAAATAAGCCCTTAATATTCAGAATGGACCTTGCCCTAAAGACGATACATTTCCCATTTAAATTACATGGGATTTTGGCACTTTTTACAATTAATTTTTTTTTCTCGGGCAAGATGACTTATAGCAATGAGATATACATATTCTTATCCTATTGAACGCTCTACAAAAAAGATCTCTTATAATTTTTCGATTAATTCACTCCTTCAAAAGTTATTCAAGGTACTAAATGCGACTTAGCGCGCTTGCGTGAATAGACAATCCGTGTGTTGGCGGGAATGCTTGTAGTGTAATTTTGAGTCACTTACTGTATTGAAGGGAAATTTCATGAAATTATACCAAAATTGATGAAATTCAATAAAAATTAGTTGACTGCGTGTTATAAATGAATAGTCTCAAAAATGATTCAAACTAGAACCAGCTACCTGTTATGCGGTATATTATTTTCCATGTTTAAACTTTTCTTACACCAATTCCACCAGAATTATCTATTTTTAGAAATAAACTAATAACTTTTATCGAAATAATAATCACTTTGCCGTAAAAGTAAAAAAATCCGAAAATTTACATAGAGTTCAAATTTCACCTTGAATAACTTTTGAAGAAGTGAATTAATCGAAAAATTATAAGAGGCCTTTTTTGTAGAGCGTTCAATTTCCTATAAGAATATGCATGTCTCATTGCTATAAGTCATCTTGTCCGAGAAAAAAATAATTAATTGTAAAAAGTGGCAAAATCCCATGTAATTTAAATGGCAAATGTATCGTCTTTAGGGCAAGGTTTATTATGAATATTAAGGG
This sequence comes from Philopedon plagiatum, assembly GCA_963971165.1. Taxonomy (NCBI): domain Eukaryota; kingdom Metazoa; phylum Arthropoda; class Insecta; order Coleoptera; family Curculionidae; genus Philopedon; species Philopedon plagiatum. The sequence goes on from OZ020193.1 coordinate 102,031,761, forward strand.
CTTATTTTGGTCTGACATTTTTTTTTATACGATAAACCAAAAATTTAGGGGCGTCGCACTAAAAAAAATCAATTTGGTAAATAACGGACACCCTAATATAGATGTATCGCTTATATGGTGGAAATCTTTAATATTGCCTAAGTAGTTGACTTTTCCTTAATTTTTTTATTTTTTAGTCAATTACACTGTTGCAAATAATGTCTATACGATTGTGGCGGATTTATTAAAAGAAATTATAATAATTGATTACTGCGCCACTCTAATGTCAAGGAAAAAAGTAATTTTTGGAAATAACAAAAGTTACTGCGTTTTAAAGTAACAAGAATAAAACAAATCCTGCGAAGTTTCCTTTGCAATTAACCAGTTGCTTATGTACTTATAAAAAGTTGCGTGGCCCTAATCTATATTAATTCAGATGCAGTTGGTGAAATTTTAAAGTTGGATATCTCTGTTGCTACTTACGGGACCCATGGAAAGTTCAGCTTTTTTAATAGTGTTTTGTTGTATTTTATTTATTTATTATTTCTTCTATGCAAATCTTATACCATTTTGAATTTGAAGAGAAAAAGATGTGTTAGTAGAAAGTTATAGTCATTTGAATTTTTTTAAACCTAAAGTATAATTAAATTTGAAGAGAAAAAGATGTGTTAGTAGAAAGTTTAGTCATTAGAATTTATTTTGAAATTATATGTTATATTAAAAAAAAAGTCAAATGACTATAATTTTCTGCTCACACATTGTTTTCTCTTTAAATTTAAAATTTCTTGACAAAATGATGTAAAATTTGTTTCGAAAACATAATAAATAAAAGACCTAAACTTGTTAATTTTTTCCCCAGGTCCGCAAAAATTCAATTTTTTTTCTTTACCAAAACATTCCTAGTAGGCTCACTAATAAAAAACCAGAACTTGGCATGGGTTCTGTAAGTAGCAACAGAGACATACAACTTTAAAATTTCACCAGCCGCCACTGTGTATATTAAAGTACATATTTTCTCTAAAACTTGTACAGTAAGAAGCTTTTCTGATGTCTCGAGACCTAATTTCCAGTATGGTGATCAAAAAGACCTTGTATCAAAGCTAAAGATGTTAGCAATTAATTCTAAAAGCACACATTTCCGTAGAGATATACAAAGCAAAATTGTAGATTTTTTGTACTTACTGATTACTGTTAAAAGAAATCTTCCCATGCCATATCTACCTGGCCGACTGGTAATATCTTGACAACGGGGGTCATTAGGATCTAAAAATCAGTACAGAATATTATTATTTAATTGTACACCTACAGATAGCGACTTCAAAACCTGCCTAATTTTTTCACGAAAACTTCGAGTCTCCTTGTGTTGTAAAATCGGTGTGTCACTTTTTTTTTATCTAAGACGTCCCACGCAGACTTCAAGCCTAAGTACTAACGTACTGTGGGCGTACCGGATTTAAAGAATTGGAGGTTGAGACGTGCAGGCAATTTGTTCCATAATCTGGAGACCCTAGGCATGCATGAGCGAGAAAAGTAGTTCTTGTAGCTGGACAGTAAAGTAGGAGGACCGGTAGAAAAGCGACAAATCCCCAGCAGCGCGGCTATGAGCGAGAGAAAGGACTTTTCTTGTGGGGACTGGGTCATTGATGAGTCATGTGAGTTGATGCATATGTAACGCGCCTCTTGTTGTTCTGTTAGGAACAGTGAAGGGGGGAATAATTCCTGCTAGTTCTTCAGAGCAAAATTCGTGAAAGTACCGGTAGAAAAGGGATAAATCCTCAACAGCGCGGCGATGAGCGACTGGGTCATTGATGAGTCGAATGGCCCTGTTTTGAATAGAATCAAGGATGTAAAGTGTCGAAGGTGATACCGCTCCCCAGATGTGGGAGCAGTACTCTAGGTTGGGTCTTATTTGGGAAACACAGAGAGTGTATAAGTTGGAAGGGGAGAAGTATTTTCTGGCTCGAAAGAGAAATCCAAGCTTTTTAGCTGCCGATGTGGCTGCTGAAGTAATGTGTTTGTGCCAGCTGAGGTCATGTTCGAAAGCGATGGCAACAAGATCGAACGTTTCATTGTTCTGTAGGGCTTGGCCGTTCATGTGGATGGGGTGAGCGTTGTCAGATTTTTTGCTTGACAGAGGGCTTTGGAGGCGTCTAACTGAACAAGGTTGTTGGCATCCCAGTCTAAGATTAATTGAAGATCTTGGAAAAGGGATAGGCGCATAGATCTGCGCCTATTATCTAGCTCTTGATTCGAGACTTGTCTGGAAAAATGAATATTGGAGTGCAGGGTACTATCGTCAGCATAACTGTGGATCGGATTGGTAGTTGAAGAAAGCAGGTCATGAATGTGAAGAAGAAATAGGGTTGGTGCCAACACTGAGCCTTTGGGGAAGCCAGCATTGATAGGATGGAAGTTAGATGAGTGACCGTCAACCACGACAGATACGCGCCTATTAGAGAGGAAGCTACCGATCCAGGTACATAGTTTGGTAGGAAGACCATAAGAAGGTAGTTTGTTGAGGAGTGTGGCATGCCATACTTGGTCAAAGGCCTTGAAAATATCAAGAGCAACAATCTGAGATTCGACATAAAATTCGTGAAACTTTTCCAGTTATGTGTGAGAAAGCTAAAGAGATCAGCTGTGGATATTTGGTGACGAAATCTGTGCTGTCGTCATGAATGATTTTGTGTTTTTCTAGATATTTTAGAATTTGCTCGCTTCCTCCATGACTTTTCTGACAGCAGAGAGAAGATAGATCGGTCTATAATTGGATGGAAGTAACTTGGAACCTTTCTTCAGGACAGGCCGCACACGAGCAATCTTGCAGCTATCTGGGAAGATACCCTTGTGATAAGAGATCTGGAAAAGACGAGTTAAGATGGGTGCAAGTTCTGGAGCACATTTCTTTAGAACAATTGCTGGTATGCCATCCAGACCGGAGGACTTTTTGGTATCAAGAGAATTTTTTGTACTTGTTAGACCTTAAATATTATGTCGCGTATTTTGTGGGGTACAGACGTAGCGGTTGGAACAGCGAAATTAATGGTAGGGATTAGGGTAGAATTAGCAGCGAATTGTTTGGCAAGCAGCTCGGCTTTCCCTTTAGAGATGTAGATAATTTCATTATCAGAGGTCAGGGGAGGAAAAGTGCTTCTATAGAAGTTTTGACTAATGTTTTTGGCAAGTGACCAGAAAGATTTGCCATTGGGACAGGAAAGCACTTTATCTTTCATGCGGTTGTCAAAAGCATTTTTGGACTCTAAGATAGTTTGGTTGTATTGATTTGTTGCCTCGGTGAAAATTTTACGATTTTTGGGTGTAGGATTTTGAAGATCCTTTTTGTGAGCTCGGACTTTTTTGAGTCTGGCTTTATTACAGGCCTTGTAGAACCATGGCTTTTGACGGTGGAGTTTCAGTTTCCTGCGGGTATGTGGAATGAAACTTTCAATACCTGCTTGAATGATATCTGTAATATGAGAGCAAATTTCGGAGGGATCGGGAGTGGAAAAACAGACAGGGTTCCAAGGGAAAGCAGAGAAGAAGTTTTGAAGACCATCCCAGTCGGCAGAATTTTAGTATCAGATCGTGCGTTCTGGCATGATTACAACGAACTTGGGATGTATGGGTCAAGAGACGGTAATGAGGCCATGATCTGAGCGACCAAGGGGGGCGCATACAGATGTTAAGTATGGCTTAGGATGGGTGGTAAGAAAAAGATCTAGTGGATTTGGATTATGGGTAGAAACGCGGGGAAAGTATGTTGACTCTCTGATTAAATTGATGAGCGAGTTGCTGATTGCGAAGTTTTCTGCCGCTCTGCCCTCTGAGTCGGTTTTTGTGGATCCTAACCGTTCCTTGCTATGGACGTTGAAGGCGCCTAGGACGGTAACTTCAGCGGAGGGAAATTCAGAGATAAAATTATCAATTTTTGCTCCGGTTGGGTTTGATACTGAAGCTGACAGAAGTTCATAGCCTGGAACCCCGAGATGATTGGTTGAGGATTTGGGACTGATTTGGGTTTCGGTCAGAAAGAGAATTTGAGTTTGCATGATTGGAGGTAGTGATGGACAGAGTCCAAATTGAAATTAAGCCCGCAGATGTTGGCAAAGGTTATTGCGCTTGTGGAACTCTTCAATGATGAGCCCCCCCGAGCACCCCTCGCCCGGAGATCCGAATGGAGAGGTAGTTAACATCCGGAATTTATTACCCCTGGGAGGACCATCCTCATTTTCAAATTTGTTTTTTTTAATAGGTGAACAATTAGAAGAGAGCAGGATTAGAAGTGACAGAGGAAGAAGAGAGAAGAGAAAGAATAACAGTCTAAAGAGGAAAGGAGAACCGACTCACGCACCCAGGGCGGGTAACATCCACTAAGATTTCACCACTCTTTAAGTGGGTGCGTGGGTGGTACCTCCTCGGTCGAGGAAAAGCTCCTCTACCACCTTCCATATTACATTTATTTTATAAGTAAAAACTTTTATTAGAAGCAACATTTTTCCGTATCTTGCAAAATTAATTTATTTGTCCTCTTCTAAATCCCATCCGCGGACATACTGTATAGTTGTGACGTAGCTATTTTTATGTTTATTGCTTTGAAGCTACTACGTATACGTGTTTCCTTGGGCTAAAGAGCTTGCTCCGCGCACTATTTAATAAAATGTATAAGTTTTTTTTAACAACCTACATGCTGTGCAATCTAGACTGGATAACGAAGTATTAGTAGGAACGGTGTCGTTGTCCGGTGGTTCTATCGTGGAGGAGGATAAATTCATCATTATCCTACGTTCTTCAAGGGTTTGCTCAAATGAAATCTTTGCATAGAGTACGCAATTAAAATTGTACATTTCTAGAATTCTGTATACGGTCCACGTTGCAACACTGGCTGACACGACAATTAGCAGGAATAGTATAATGTGCAAACCTAAAAAATAAATACCAGATTTGTGTAATTATAAGAATACTAGCTTGATATAGTGTGATATTAGTGTAGTTTTGATGTCATGATTATGAATACATGAAACATGTGTTATGTTAGGTTAGATTAGTTATTTCTAGAGACCGGATTTCAATATTAAATGACGCAAAAATCGGGGTCGGACTCAAATAGCTGAGAAAAGGTAAATGAACTAAAATTAATATCAGATTTTGTGAGGCTGTTTTTATGATATATATATATATATATATATATATATATATATATATATATATATATATATAGAAGATAAGGACCAAAAGTTGAAAAGTGCAATATATCTACTGTTGTATAGTACCCCACATTGGGCAAATGTCCTCTACTGTCCAAACAAAGACGTAGAAGGGAAAGAAAGAGCAATAGATAAAGATTTTAAAAGCCTCTATGAAGCAAGATTGCAGCAACAAAACTGTTTAGCTTGGGACAGAAGCTAGAGGGAGTGAATGGAGTCGTGTTTCATTCTTTCAGTGGTCTTTTTGAAATGTTTCCGGTTCGACCGCCGATGCCGATGGTTCGGTGGGTAGCGTCGCAGAAAGGCGAAGCTGGCTCATTCGACAACGGCGCCGCACCTGGTTCGAGTCCGGTGCTGTACCATAAAAAAGTACAGGTCTGGGTCTTTGTGATTGTCAGTATGAATGAAGCGAGTGTATGGTGTATGCGTGCTGCATGAAGGAAGGATGGTAGAGGAATTCTTCCTCGACTGTGAAGGTACCACCCCACACACCGTCTTAAAAAGGGCTGGTGAAGTCCCTATGGATGTTTCCAGCACTCGATGTGTGAGTCGGCTTTGCAAACAACTCACGGTACCTTAGTACCTAGGCTTGCTGCGTTCGTGGATTGTATAAAGATTTAAAAAATGTGGTTCTGGTGTACCTATCTACCTATGTACTGCTAATTCTCAAGAGATTTCAGTAGCAGAGGCAGTCAGTTCTATTCTAGCCGACAGTAATCGTTTACCATCAAAATTAGACGAATGTATGAATCGACGCCGACGGAACTTTGGAAAAAATCTTGCTATCAAAACATCCTAGTAATTGTAGCGTAAGTGCATGATAACAATGGATAGCCAGGGTCAGATCACTTCACTCGCCAACCGACCTTGTCCGTTAATTGGGTAGCATATACATGCCATAAAAGGTCAGGGAATTGGCGATTCAAATTAAGAACGTAACGTCTTCTTCAGCCAATTAGCTAACTGCTATAACGGGAAATGTTTTCGTTTCGTTTTTGTCTTCGTTACCGTCTTAACTATCTTTGTCAATTTTGTCGTCTAGTGACCCCTTCCACCCCGTTAAAAATCAGCTGATTGCAGCTGGCTTTCTTAATTAGAGTCGCCAATTGTCTGTCTCTAACTATTATCAAATTTGGTTAATTTACCACAGTAGCCGAATAAATGTCACTCGCCCCAGGTTGCACCACCGATACTACAACTTATTTAGGTAACAATAATTGTACCAACAAAAAATCACTTTGTTAATTCTTACCGTCTTTAAACACTCTTTCAGTGATCGAAGAATCTTACTTTGAAACCTAAAGCTAATAAAATTACCTTTCCACAACAGAGATACTTTATCAGCACTTCTAGGTCCCATATGAAAATAATATCTGGCTCTCATTTTAAAATATTTTACAAAATCTAAACGGATATTGATTTGTCAAAATAAAACACCTTTTGACACTACTTTGGGACTTACATAAGTCTATGACAGCACAATACCTGTACCGAGTTGTTTGGCAACTAAACAAATTATTGGTATTATTGCAAATTTACTTACACGTGCAGCGTTATATCTGATATAGAGCGTGTCCAAATAGCAGGCGCGGCCCGTGAAATTTTAAAGTTGTATATCTCTGTTGCTGCTTATGGGACCCATGCCAAATTTAGGTTTTTTAATAGTGAGCCCACTAGGAATGTTTTGGTAAAGAAAAAAAATATTTTGTGATTTGCGAAAAAAAGTTGAATTTTTTAATTGACCCACCTGGGTAAAAAATTAACACGCTTAGTTATGTTATTTATTAGTTTTTTTAAACGAATTTTAGATCATTTTGTCGACAAGTTTTAAATTTTAAGAAAAAAAAATGTGTTAGTAGAAAGTTATAGTCATTTGAATTTTTTGCAACCGAAAATTTAAATTATTTTTCGGTTGAAAAAATTCAAATGACTATAACTTTCTACTAACACATTTTTTTCTCTTAAAATTTAAGAATTGTCGACAAAATGATGTAAAATTTGTTTAGAAAAAGTAATAAATAAAATACCTAAGCGTGTTAATTTTTTACCCAGGTGGGTCAATTCAAAAATTCAACTTTTTTTCGCAAATCACAAAATATTTTTTTTCTTTACCAAAACATTCCTAGTGGGCTCACTATTAAAAAACCTAAATTTGGCATGGGTCCCATAAGCAGCAACAGAGATATACAACTTTAAAATTTCACGGGCCGCGCCTGCCAAATAGGTACTTCATGTGTCATCCAGCCCGGCAATTAAATTATGGATCGTTTTACGACGAAAGAACGTGTTAGAATTGTTTAAACTTACCACGAAAATTCCCGTTTTTGTGTGAAAACGATTTGTAAACTTCATTTGATTTTTGGTTTTAGGGTCTTGAGCAATATATGACCCCTCGAATTTTCAAAAAATTCAAATTTTAATAGAACTCCTATGATGTTTAGGACAATTTAAAAGAAAAAAATTGTTGGATGAAGCACTTTTTCTACCAAAAAAATCAAGATAAAATTGAATAAAAATACGGTATTTTGAAGTTGCAATGCGAAATCTCGTTAAGATTAAAAGGTTGCTTACAGTGTTTCACTTAATGTTTTTGTTGTGTCCTAGTCAATCCGCTTTTTGCGTACTTTCGCGAAAATAAATAAATAAATAAATAAACTTCAAAATACCCACACCTTGTTGAACTCGCAATTAGACCTTCATAATTCCCCATTGTTAAACTTGTTTTTATAACACGTTTGGAAATTCCGCACCCACCCTTATTTTAGGTAAATATCTGTTATCCCTTCAGTTCTAGTTTAAGATTCACTCATTCTTGAGAAATCTACCGTGTAGCGAAACATGTCGGATTTTTATTAGAAAAAGTTCAAATGTTTAAATAAAGTGGAATTTTACACAATTTAGTGTTTTCTTTTTGACAAGTTTGTTAAGATGGAGTTCCACCAAGTAAAGGCAGAATCAATCCAATAATTAATAATGTGTTTTAAGTTTCGATTACTACGTTCATGGATTTATTAGGACTGGATACGGGATGAGTTCACATTCTTTGAAGCCAAAACAAACCATTCTAAACGACACTGTAAACATAATTTGTAAACATTGGCCACATCTTATTTTACCTTGTATTTTTGTACAAAAATACGTTAGAAGCATCACAAGATTTACTAAAAGTAATAAAAGCCCCAAAATATTTTATTTTTCTGCTAAATAGTAATAAATTTAAGTTAAAAAGGTTTTATTATTTACAGGTTATGTTATGTTAGGTTATTTCTAAAGGCGATTATTTAAAGTCGCTCTGAGTCATTTATAAATCTATATAAATCTATACGTCGCACTTTTTCTTTTCTAGTTCATTAGACAAAGACGTACGTGTAACCGAGCGTTCCCAGACGTTTTTCCTAAGCACCCAGCAGACAACAACACTTCTGAGCTCCAACACTCCAATGCTATTTTATCTCTTTCTACTACCATTCTTGATTCAATTACGTAGTAATTCGTAGTCTTGTCTATGTTCGTAGTTCGTAAACTGCTCTCTCAAGAGAATAACAAACAACAAAATATTTATATTATATAAGGCTTCACGTTCGATACGCTCACAGTATACGGATATCGAATCCATATTATAATAGATCCATGACTACGTTTCTATTTTATAACAGCGCAGAGAGTTTTCGCAATACACGTCTAAAATTGGTCATATCTTTAAAAGGAGCTTTCACCTCCTTGCATTGCCTATAGAGAAAATGGTATACTACGTAAAAAATAAAATAAAATTGACGTGTTTTACAGTTTTTTATAAATAGCAAATACTTTTTGTGATAAAAATTATTTTCGTTTTTATGGGGCTGTTTTAACCCCTTGATTTTAGAGTTTTGAATAATCCCTTCTTATCGAATACCCTAAAATAAACCCGTATACGAAAATTCACTAAAAGTCACTTAAGGATTTTATATTGGCACCAAGGATCAGTAAAACGCCATTTAAAAGTATATTATTATTTAATTGTTTATTATAATATAATACGACAACGGGTTATAAGTTACAATCAAAGGTAAAAAATAAAATTTATATAGTGATATGTGACTTTGCGACAATAAAAATACGCCAATAATCATTAATATTAGTAGCAATAACCACGACCCATTCAACATTTTCATGTTTTGCTGTTAAAGTTAATTTTTATTTTCTGTCCCTTTTTTAACAGAGAGAGAAGTTACGGTGCAGCTATGGGAATTTGATGGGGATATATAAATTCGGATGTGTAGAATCTATAATCTTTCTAGGGGTTCATTTATGTTAGAGTTGCGATAAAAGATAAGATGTGCGCTACTAGCGAATCGCATTTTTTTGTACGAATCAACGCGTCGTTCCCATATAAACAAACACCTTCATACAAAATTATGAAATCATCCTCTCCGCTTCGTTAGTGTCGCTCCAATATAGATGCACCCTATGGATTCTGCAGTGTGATCTCGTCGGTCGCTAGCACGATTAGTTAGCACAAGATGTCAGCTACCCAATATATCCATGAAATTTTGAACTAAATAAGACGCACGGCTGTCCTTAACCAACTTTAAATTACCCTAAAAACCACCTGTCATTTTTTTGCTGGATATGATAGAGAAACGCCCCAGAAACATTTTTCGATAAAAACTAAAAAAATTTACGTAGCGGTTTTTTTAACTAGTAAACAATGAAAAAACAGTATTTTTATATTTTTTTGATGATGTAAACGTAAATACATTTTCTAAATATAAGAGTGTTTTTCCTCCGTGTGATATTAATTTAAGGATTTCATGATTTTATGATTTTATGAATGAATCGTGAATGAAAAATATTTCATCCCTAAGTGTCGATATTAGATGGACATTGGATATTAAAATACTAATAACATTTCGGTAAAAGATTTAGATTATCGCCGGCATAACACTTAATGACTCATGATTTGGTTTATCGCTGTCATTAGGCCTAATTGCCAGATCATTACAAAAGTGGACTTCTAAGTTCCTGAATGCCACTGGCTATATTAGCGCTTTTAAAATTTCTTATCATTGTTAAGTGAGAAAATTTCTATCTTGCGTTAGAACCACAGTAATCTATCACAACACCATCCCAATAAGGAGTATGCATGTTTTCTTATGGCATAAATCGAAAGTCACTACAAACCCAAAAATATTATTTTCAAGAAAATTACTAGGATAATTCAGCTCCAAAAATGTTCACTTTTCGGTATAATTTATTACAATTTAAAAAGCAGTCATTTGCTCTTAGTGCAAAGTGACGTCAGGAGATAAGCAAAAATAAGTATCGAACAACATGTTACGTAAAGCTTAACCTAAACTGAAAAAAGTGATTGACAACTCACAAGATATTTACAAGAAAAATTAGGGAAATAAACACATATTTTCAAGTAAATTTTATATCTTAGGGATTTTTCAAAAATTTGTTAAATTTACAAAATTATACATGTATCTTTATTCAGACATTTAGGAAGCGGGTTTTTAATGCGAAGTATTTTACACTATTTCTTTATTACTTCACTTTAGGATAGCGAAAAGATATTTTTTCCGGAAGGTTTAAAGAAGCAATGATCGACAATCTGATTAATTTCATTCCATTCCTTGTTTCTTTCCTTCCCAAATGTAGTAGATTCGGTACGCCCCCACTCCAAGATACTAAACAGTCAAAATATTACCTTTCTTAACGTTTGCGTCCCTTAATAGTTTTCGTCTTTAAAGTTTTCTCGTTTTCTCCTCTTCCCAAAAAAATGCAACGTTTACAGACACGGGTTTTAGAGATCGTAGCATCTTCGAAATGCACTTAAAGTCTCTTCAAAATATCGGCTCATTTAGCTTCTTTTGCACTCACTTATTGCGCTAGCGATTAATGCTATTGAAGGAATGTATTGAGGCTACACATTCCCACCTATATTTCCCCATTTTATAATTTTTCTGCAGTTTTTATTGTTGATTTCCACTACTACTATTTGCAAGAATAAAAATGTTGAAGGATGGAAAAAACTATAGTAACATTGTACCGTGCGGTATACAGTATACAAAATTTACAATATAGCCAAAGTAAGGAACATTTTTTATGTAGACAGTGATAATCACAACCAATATTGAAAACAAATTGACATTATAACTTCTCCAAATCAGAAACATTTCCTAGGAAAGTCTATACTGTTCGAGGAATCGTACAATGCAATTGGTGCTAAAAGTACTATAACATTTTGGTTGTAGATCTATATTTTGAGACCGCTCTATCCCCTTGTTCTCCAAGTATACCCATCATATTTTTTTTTTACAAAACATAGCACAAAAGAATGCTGAAAACAAAATTTTTAAATTTTTAATGGAACGATGGAGAAGTTTAGTCTCTTCAGAGTAACTTTCTTTTGGAAGCTTAATAATAACTTGATATTCTTAGTTTTAAATGTACTAAAATAAACAGAGCGCGTCCGTCATATTTCTATCTCACAGAAATCTGTGAATAAAGAGGTGTTCGTATGACTAACATTACTACTAAATTACCTTCCCGCCTGTTACAATTCATGGACCCCAACGCACTCTGTATATTTTTATACATTATAATAAGCAGTGAAATAAAATGAGGATGAAGTCATTGTTCCTATAATAATAAGTACACGATTCCTGTCCAACATAAAAATTGTGTTTTAACACTTTAGCTACTCTGGCAAATTATAAATTACTTTGGTACCTGCTTATGAACGGAAATACTTCTGCTGTTGAAAATATCATAAACTCTGTTTCAAAAAATCATCACTTTTTCCCAATCAAACCCAATCAAACCCAACCTGAACAAAAAAACCTCTAAATTAAATCTAATCCTGACAAAACAACCTCATTAAATTTTACCCCTTTCGCATAAGAACAAATTATAGACTTTATAAAGCTTTATAAAAATACAGTGTTTTTTTACTCAACATCTACTTTGATAGTATTAAATATTATAATAAACTTTATATTTTTAAAAGAATTCACCTAAAAATAGTCTTTTTTTTCGTTCATATGATATTTATAAGGATGTAGGAATGATATACTTATTTTAAAAATCAATTTTGCATTTACAACACATTTACACAATATGAATTTGAAAATTTTTAGATACCTACATAACATTAAAAATATAGTAAATATATAAATAAATGTACATACACCAGTGCGTTTACCGTCTAATAGAATAAAAATAGGTTGATGATAGCAAAAGTACAAAGTTGTTTATTTAGATCTGTTATCTCAGAAACTGTTGTTAATCAAACTGTGTAATATTTAGTATTCTAGAGAAATAAACCATAAAGGGCTTAAAAGTACTAAAAACATTGATACTTATTTAGTTTTTGAACGGTATCGATTTTCCAACCTGAGTAACTTTTTCTGTGACATTATATCATAAGCAGACAATATAAACAACTCTGTACATTTAGTTCTGTTTGTTAGCTAAAAGAATAATTTCCCTCTTGTAGTTCCAGGTCCATATGGATACATATACAGTACATTTTCTATAAGCGGATTATATAGTTTTACATGTTAAATATTTAACCTCATGTTAGAGTTAAGTTCTATTAGAACTAGAGTGAGAAAACTTGACACAGGTAAATTTCAGAGTCTTCAGATTATGCTAATTTGCCAATTATGCCAAGAAAGTTCCAAAAACACCTAAAAATGCATTTATTAAAAAACATTAATTTTTAACGCCCCTTTTATTATTGTTTTTTACCTTTTTGCACCAAGCGAATGTAACACATATTTTCAGACATTTAAAACTATATTGTCATGCATTTTAAGGTATTTCTTGGAGCTGTCTTTGCATTTTTGGCAAATTAACATAATCCTAAGACTGTTTACCCATGTCAAGTTTCATCTCTATACTTTTAATAAAACAGGATCTAAGATTGAGTTTAAACTTAAAATAAATCCCTGTAGTTTGCTTTACAAAGTGCATTGTACATGTCATTTATTCAGAAGACCGTCATTTGCCACCTGTCAGATCCGTAATAATTTTTCTCCGAAGTGTAAATCAGAAAACGGAGAATGCCTTTTTCATAGTTGATTCTGTATTTTTCTATCTTATTAAACTCATTCTACAAACAGAACTAAAATCGAAAAGTTTCGTTATTCGACGTAAATGTTGTGCTTACACAACACATTTAATACCTAAATAAATACGTATATATTTGGGAACATTGAGGCATGTCATTAGGGATGTTATAAGAGGATTGCTCATTTCAAATCTATGTAAACATTTTTCTCAAATCTGTCTGGATGACGTAACTATTCGATTCATGATATTTTGCTTAAATACAATTAAAATCGGGTCAATCCAAAATAAAAATGACTGGTCGAAGCGGTTTTTTGAAAAATTAGGCGCTTATGAGATATTAAGTATATCCCGTATTTCTCTAGTGACCGTAACACATAATTAAATAATTTAACTACTACGGAAAAATTACGTCATGAAATACAAGCAACTGAGATGTTTGTAACCAGGTCATTTTAAATCGCAAGGATAAAGGTGCAGATCATTGCCATATTACCGGTAAATATGGGGACCCATTCTATATGGGATATACCCACACAATTAACAGTTAGATAGCATGTTTGTAATAAAGGTATTTTAAACTACATGGATAAAGTTGCTGATCATTGTCACATTACCGAATAATTTAGGGGGCCAGCTCAGTTTTTATTTGATTGTAGTTGTAAAAGTCTTCTTCTTTTGACTTTGACTTGATTTAAGTATACAATTAAATGAGTTAAGTGTTACAGGAAAATCACCTAACAGTTATAAAAATAAAAGCATCTTTGTAAATAAATCGTTTTAAATCACAAGGATAAAGTTGCTGATCATTGTCATATTACCGGAAAACATGAGGGACCTGCTCATTAGTGCTCATTCCATATGTGATTAGAATTACAAACAGCAGATCAAGAAAAATTCCCGTGCCAATTTCTTCAAACTTTAATTTAACTTAAGTAAGACCTGCGTTTAAAAAATATCCTGAGCAAGATTATGAATTTCAGTGGGTTAGTTGACGTTACAAAGATCTAACCAGCATTCATTAAAGAAAGAAGTCACTACATGTTTGAAGCCTAATGTGTTCCTTGCTTTTATTGTTTGGTAATTCATCATTAAAAATAAAAAATTGCTATTACAAGGTTTAACCCGATTCACACCTATAAAAGAAGTGCAGCTATAAATAGTATTAAATATTTTAAAATCCAACAATACATATTTAATAAAATAGTATAACTATATTATAAAAATATTTTAAGCACGTTCAAACCACTGATAATAATTTTTGTAACACACACACAAAAATATGTTTTGCGTTGTATGATAATTTTTGGCACCTTAATATATATTTAGGTTTAACTTATATAAACTACTTATTCCTGTCCATTTTATCGATATATCTTGTAATGACTATTAGATATCGTTTAAAGGAAACAAATTTAAAATATACTCTTTACTGAGTTAAAAATTTAATATTTGACTACTAGTAATGGTTCTTAATTTTGTTTTTAATAAAATTTGAAAACTATTTTTATATTTATGTATGCAAATATTTCAGTTACATTTATACTTAATTATAAATTTGTCCCTGATAAAAATAAATCTTTATTTTCTGTTCTTAAACATATTTCTCGAATTTTAAATATCTTTTCTTTAAACAATACTTAGTTTCGTAATTTGAGGTAACTTGAAGTTTTACATTACACTTTAGAGTTAGAGTTGATTTTATCACAAAAATATAATTCCTTTCATGTTATTCTGTAAATTAATTTTAATTATTACATTATTATGTTACGGTGAACACTAAAAAAACTGAAACGATTGGACTGACTGACACAAAATGAAGTTAAATTTAAGGAGGTAAAATTATTCGTTTTATAAAAATTTATTAATTCATTTGTTGTCAAGAATTAGCAATTAGGTGAAACTACCTGTACATAAAATATTTCACATAATACATATTTTTTTTAGTTTTCACCGTATATTATATTCTTTACTTGTGTACTCAACTGTACGTGTATTTATAGAGTTTAAATATAATTTAGTACTTTTCAGAATGACAATTAATTTTGATTCCTGATAACTCAATAAAACTTTAAGTATCAACGAAAGTATATAGTCCTAATTTAACTTCTATATTAAATTTTGTAAATAATGTTTCTACCTCTCTCTCTAGATTTAAAATCAAAAATTTCTGATACTCTATTAAATAATTATACACTCTACTTCATAAAATTTTACTTCGATTAAACATAATAATAAAAGTACATACTAAACAGTATACTTTTATAAAAAGTTGGTAATTTTTTAACCTTATATATTCTGGTAATATATCTAAACTTCTACTGTGCGCAAGTTTGCCTTTCCTTAATGGTGAATTTACTATTTATTTTCTATTAGTAGCTGAAGTTGTAAAACCAACTCCCTCGCTAGTTTTAATATGGCGGCTGCATCGTGTCTCTCTGCCATTTCTAAAAGAATAAAAAAATTACGTTCTAAAACTGTCAACAATTTTTCTACAATTTATTTTATTAAGTTTTTCAATAAAATAAAATTTCTAACTTAAAGGAAAAAATTTCTTGAGCTTACCATTAAAGAATTTAATAATATCAGTAAAGTCCATCCCATTTGAGAGAATAATATCTCGGTAGGTCTCTAATAAGGCTAAAGCCAAAAATAGAACAAAATGGCTCGATGCTACTTGCTGAGCTGCCCATATTACTTCCCAGGTTGTAAACACATCAGGATAAACCTATAACAATATTAAGTTAAAAATTATTAGCACAAGTTACAGGACAAGAACCAACGTCTAGTATAGAAAGGTCAAGTTCATCTTCTTAATGCTCTTAGGTAATAGGATATTTCTTGTAATAGTTTCTACCTATAACAAACTTACCAATTCCCTTTTAAAATCTAGTAAGAACCATCTGTAACAAAAATAAAAGTGGGTGTAGTCGCCATGGGCGTGCATCTGTTCGTACATCTCAGCGTCTAGAACCTGAATAAGGCTTCTCATGTTGGCAAAATGACAGTCCATCGCATTGCCGTTCGGAAAGTTTTCGATCATCCTTTCCATTAAATGGCAGAAACATGCATACGTCAACGATTCATCGTCAAATATGACTAGGAGAGGGGCTACAAGGTCACACATGCCTTGCATATAGCCTATGTCTAAGTGTTCCCAAACATACCTAACAAGATTAATAAAAATTTTTAATATTATATTAGAAAGTGCAAATTTGTGAGAACTTTTTTACAATACAAACTTAAAACTAACAAGAATGACACATGTATTAGTTGTATATTTTTGTTAGGGCCAAATGACCAAAAATAAATAATAATAATTTCAACTTAGATACATATTTCTAGCGATAAATTTACTCGTTAAGAAGATGTGTAAGTCATAGGTTAAAATATTGTGTAACACGTTTATTTTTCTAGAATAAATAACATTTATTTTACAATAGTCAAAGCTAAGATTTACTGCACATTCTTTATCTAACATATATCAATAAATTAACAATTTTTATTAAAAATTGGTCATAGATTTACATTTCTTACTTACGTGCACATAACATTCCTTAATTTATCCAAATTGTCATTAGCAAAATACCAGTAGTTTCTATCACATCGTTGAACATCTTTTTCTATCCGATGAAGGTTAAGACCAAACGTTTGTAACAAATCTTGCTAAAAAATAAAACTTACAAATATCGTAGAGATCAACAATTGATATTTAACATGAGAATCACTTACACTATAGACACCTCCATTCGAACTCGCAGGAGACACACACGCTGATCTAGCAGGACTGGCTAATCCATGAGTTTCAATGCAAGTATCCAGCGAGGAATTATTTTCTTCCGTTACCGCGTCTAAGTGATTTCTTACTACACTATCATTCTCTAAATTACTTATATCTACTGAGGCATTTGTTACTATGACGGTTTGAATGAAGTCTCTAAGTTCTTGTTTATCTGCTTCAAGTTCCAAGTTATCATCATCTAAACAACAGATTTTAAGAAATAATCAGTTGTAAAGCAGGCCAGAATTGTGAATTTAGTCAACAAACTTTAAGTATGCCGATACGCTTACTTGATAGATACATAATAATATAAAATCTTATTAAACAACTATATAAAATTTACCTGTTTTTTTATCACTAGTATCACCAGTAGTTTCTACTTTATCTACACTACATATCCTACTTCTACTTAAGGCTGCATTTTCATTATTTGGTACGCTACTTTCGTCATCTTCTTGTTTACTATCATGCATTCCATTCTCGATTTCCCTTTCTTCTGACTTTGCATCCTTTTCTCCGTTTTCCTCGTTTTCTTCCTTGTCTTCTCCATCGCTTTCGTACTTTAGGGTATTTTGTTTTGTCTTGTATGATTTTTTATGAAGAGACTTTTCTTCATCGGAGACTGAATCTTCGTCGTCTGTTATCACATCTTCGAAAACCTAAATAATGAATGAAAAAAGTGTTAATAACAATTTTAATTTATTAGTGCAAGGTTGCTGCCGTTATGCGCCAGTGGCCAGTAAGGCGCTTGTTAGTGTACATAACCTTCTTGCACTCGCTTACCCTCGAAAGATTCGAACTATAGACCATATAACTCGTTTACAACTTTTTGATTGCCTTGGCTGGATATGTTAGAATAGTTGTTTTGGTTTCTTCAACTTTATCATTAGCTTCATTTATTTTTTTAATAATCTTACCACAATATGTACAAAAGACACAAAAAATTCATAATATTTTACCTCGTTGCTTAAGTCTCTATGAATTTCGTTGGGCATTTGATCCCCTGACATGCTCTCACTGCTAAGTTTAGCAATTGCATGGGCCTGGTTTTCCTTATCCCTTTGCTTGACGATGGCTTCAACTGCTAACCATTCCGACATGGTATTTTCATATCTATAAACGAAAATACACAAAAAATAAAAAAATACTCTAAACTGCAAATAATGCACAGGATTATAGATTGAAAGTTTATGTCCTATAAATACTACAAAGAATATGGTCATTAATGTTTTCATTAGAATTAAGCAGATTTAATTCTAGTAGAACTCATTAGAAATTGTATACTTACGCTTGTTTAGTATCCTCATCTAATTCTCTTCTTTGTTCTGCTGTACTCCCAAATTTGTAATGACCTAATAAATAGGGCCAAATTTCAGTCCTCAATTCGTTTGCTACGCCCCCGCAGTAAGTTAACCTGTAGGTCTCAGCGTAATCCATTACTATGCCATCAACGCAGAGCTCCGCCCATTTTTCCACGGTAATTCCTAAAATAATATGATATTAATGTATATTTATTTAAATTTAATTTTATTTAAAACAATCTAATTTTTAACATAAGGCCTATTTGTTCTAAATTTAAATAGTTTAAGAATACCGCTCTATTTAAGGTGATGGAATTGTTGGAAACTGAAAATGTAACATGACTGTTGTGTATATTATAACTCAGGTAAGAATTATTATTACCTGGTGATGCGCCCTCGCCACTAATGATTTTGTTGTTCACTAAACCGCTTAAATGCGTTCTGACCGTGGAGAGATGTCGACAGTAAGCCAACCAACCATAGAAAGCTCTAGAAATAATTTGCTTCTTCATTGAATCACATACGGCTTGGATGCAAACACTGGGTGGACTATCAGGCACACATTGCTGGTCTAAAATAAATGAAAAGCTCTCTCTATTGCAAATTTTTATTTATTGGTGACTTTTACACAACACAGTTGGCTTCAGCCTTGGACACAGAGCCTTAAATCAATATCATCATTGTAAACACCACCGACATTTATTAATAATTCCCATCTTTCCAAGACCAACTTACATAACTTACCTATACTGAAACTTTTAGAAGAACTTTCTGAGCTCGTGCTGGTACTGCACAGTTGTACTCTTACTTTCGTAGGTAGGGAAGCTTTGGTATCCATAAGGTCTTTCCTTTTTACTGAAAAAAAAAATAATGAAATTAAAAAGTAACACTCCTTTAGGAAACAAAGTTCATACTGTAATTCACGGTCCAAGTGGTCATTCTCTAGAAAAATCTCTTGAGATGCCTTTAGTTTGTCTTTTTGGAGAAAAAAATTAAATGTAACATTGCATATTATATATACATATATATATTTTTCATTTTATTAAAAAACTTTGAAACAATGTTTCATATTTAACCTCTTTAAGAAAAAAAATATTTTGACGTAAATTAAAAAAGTTATTTCCAGTACAAAACGACATTGTTTTATTCTAATATTTATTAATATAGATCAATAATTGTCAGGGTACATCCATTTAAATGTTATGGAATCTCCTTGCTAAACCTACTGCAGCTAAATCTGGGCAAAATATACTACAAAGAAGTATTTTGCTATTGCAAACTCGGTAAAAGAAAAGTGTCGTATTGTAAATAAATTATTTGAGTTGGCCTTAACATTTATATATAAAAAAATTAAATGTGTACGTAATATCACAGCAGCCCAAACAGATTACTTGCAAAGCAGATAAATCACAAAGCAGAAAGTCCCTTAAATTTTTTCGAACATAAGAGAAATGATAGGGAGAAAACAACATTTACACCTTCACAATGTTAGACCGACAGAAAAATGTGAAAACAAGGTCACGATAACAAGGTATTTTTAAAATGAACATTTATAAATTTTAAGTATTTTTTAGTTTTTCTTTCGCAATTTATTGTGTCTTATTTAAGGTAAACTGCGTTTTTTTAAAAATATTGTTATGCTGCAGAGTCTCATGTTATAATTTAATTTTAGATTAGTCTTTTGTGCAATGCACTGTTTCATTTGCAGGATACTTTACAACCTGATTTCACATTAAATTATTTTGTGCAATGCATTGTTTCATTTACAGGATATCTTGCCTTTCTAGACAAAAGCTAATTAAATACCGTTTCCCCGGTGAAACAGGACCATCATAGCCAGTGTATTTAGTATTATCCCATCCAATTTCGTCAAATAGTTGCAGCTTGAAATCACAATTACATTTAAAAGTGTTACTAAAGCCAATGTAATTTAAGGCTACATTGAGATTACCTTGAGATGAGTCGACAGCGATGTATTTTTGTAAGAAGCCTATTGTAATAAGCTTAAGAGTACGCTGGATTAAAAATGCATCAAGGGAATGTTTTGGACGAAAAACTTGCACTAATTCTAGGGTTTGCTTTCCAATTAGCTAAGTATATTTTTGGTTGTCATAATTCAAACATATATGACACGATTATTTATTTTGTTGCCATGATGCAGAAATATACGATATGCGTTTATTCAGATACCTAAACAATATTAATAATAATGATAATAATAGTAATAATTTTATTGTATCAAAGTTCACAAGACGGAAAAATACATTCAGGTGCGTAAGAAAAGGTTACAATGTGACTTGAAAACGAGAATTTTCTTAATAAATCATACGAAGTGTATAAAGCTTCCTATAAGCTTCAACATATTTAGATCACGGATGAAAGAAGTGATATGTGAGAAGCGAGGAACATTCACGATAAAACGGGCAGCTTAGTTTTGAATTTTTTGAAGGGGATTTTTATTTTCGACAGTTAAGCAAGGGCGATATACGACATCCATATAGTTGAAGTGAGACAATATAAGGGACACAGCTAAAGTTTTCCTTATGTTCAGGTCTATCAACCTTTTAAATGAAAAGGGTTTTAAAGGCCCAAATTTTAAACACAGTTGGTTTCCACAACTAGCTGTTGAGCTTTTTGATTTCAAATGAACCAATATATATTTTTATTCTTAACCGTACCAGTGTGTTCACATTTTGAAGGATTCAAAAAAAGACTCTTTCTATCGGCCCACATCCTAACTTGTTCTAGATCACTATTAATCCTTTTGCACGCATCCTGCTTATCACCCACCTCCAGTTCAAGTATCAATTAACTATCATCAGCATACAAATGAAGGCTGCAAAATTTCAAAACATCGCAAAGATCTGCTATACCGAGAAAAAGAACAGGGGACCGCGGATCGATCCCTGAGGGACGCCAGAACTCAGAGACCTAAAAGAGGAAGACAAAACCGACCGCGGAGCCTCAGTAATTGTTCTCTGAGACCTGTGAGTTTGATAACTCCGAAACTAATCGTGAATTACACCTCTTAATCCATTGTAGTGCAGCTTAAAAGACAATCAAAATTCAAAGAATAATAGTAGATCTTTCAATTAATTTACGCCTATTAGGGAAAGTTCCTCTAGATAATATTTTAGAGTTCTTCACTCTTTCCTATGATTTACCAAAATTTTTAAAATTTGTCATTATGATTTCCTGAGATCTTTCTATAGACTTCTCACCGTGAATAACTTAATCTATTTATTAAAACGTAAATGATGTTTTCTAAGACTACAAAAGAGAATTTAAAAATTATTTTAGATTCAGCTTACTTTAAAAACTTAGTTATAAAGGGTACAAAAGAGTCTAACATCATGGTCGTATAATATACAACCCTCTAATGGCATATTATGTTCTGAAATTTTATTGCGAATAAATTTTAACTTCCAGTAACCTCGGTTGAATATGGTTATAGAAAGTTGAGTCTGTATATGAGGTTATACGTTAAAATCAGTAAAAGAATATTAAACTGAACCCTAAAATATACAATTTAATTTCACAATTCATCACAGAAATTGAAATTAAATTAAAACTCGACACGCGGTTTCAAAGGACATTTATAAAATAATTTTTTATATCTTAAATGAATTTAATGCCTAAGTAGCAACGATTAAAAAAACAAAATATAATTAATTAATATATTCCCACATAAAATAAGGATGACATTTAGGGACGATTACGTAATTTGTTTGTCAATCGATGTGGACTATTACGTGATTTTCTTCGGAAAGTTCAAATATTAGTTAATAATTTTGTTATTGAAGCATGACATTTTTGCCAAACACGTCTTAGAAAAAAAGGTCGAACAAAGATGACTCGCCCACTCCTATTAGGCAATAGATAATTAAAATTAATTATTTTTAACGGAATCTATTACGCTCAATCCTAATTCACCACATGTTCCAATCTTTATAAAGAATTCTCCCTAAAGGAAAAATTTTTTTTACTTCACCCATTCAGGCAGTAACCCATTCAATTTCATAAACCATTTAGGTAATGGGTAGGCGTAAGTTACATATATTTTACTCCTAAAAATCCACTTTGGGGCAAATTAAATTGAGCTCGTGTTTGACCTTTACTCTTTTTTATCTGTGGTTAGTTTCTTTTTATTATTTTCAGATATGTTTTCGTCCCCAGGTTTCTGAAATTGTCTGATTTTATCCGAGAAAAAATATTGAATAAAATACTATGGTATTTTTGGGGATCGTTTAGAGGAATTATGTAATTAATTGTACCCCCTCCCACCAACGCTAAAAACACGTAGACTGTTCTTCTGGTATCTCTACCTATTTCTATATTCTATTCAACTTAATTTGAGAATGATAGCAGAAAAAAGAATTGAACAAGAATTCGCCCTATTGGTCAGTTTCATGGACAGTTTACACCAGATCACGTTCCACAATAATAGAACTAAATTCATTCTAGCAACCCGTTTCAAGATGAAAACCATTTGGAAACCAACCAAATCGCTGAAATATTTGAATAATATAATAATAATTAGATACGTTTTTAAGTGACAGAAAATTTTCAATAAATAGTACTCATTAATTGAAATCAAATGGATATTTCAATTAAAAACTGACCAGTCTGAAAATATGGTACAGGCCCAAGTAAAATACGTGAATTCTTAATTAAATTATCTTAATTTACGTTTTCATAACAAATTTCTAATTAACTCAGTCTTAAGGTACGAGAAACATGATTACACAACCCAAATTAGTTTAAACTTAATTAAAACCAGATTCTCCCCAAAGATCCTACATTTAACTTAAGTAAGCAGACACCCACGTAAATTTCCATAAATGAATGGAATGTTAATTTAAAACCTTTTCTAAAAGATGAAGAAGGTTGTACATATTTTAAATTTTAATTCAACATTACAAGGGTCAGGATAAGACAACTGAAGCCCCTACCTTAATTGCTTTTTTTCTCAAATTTGTGAAACAAGGAGTATCTACTTAAAATAATATTGTTAGTTATAATATCAGTTCGTCTAAAAAACTAAAAATCACACAAATATTTAAATAATATAAGTTTTGCAAAATTAGGAAAACTTGCTAAAACTTAAACTGGTTAACTAGAAGGGGATTCACGAAATTATTAAAGCGCTCATCGTTTAGTAAGCTTTTCTTTTACAAGGGATCGGTTTAGTGAAGGAAAGATTAGTTCAGTTCCAATGTCTAAAAACACGTGAAAAAATTTTAGCTGTCCTAGGTTGTCTGAGGATATCTGCTACCCCAGTAACAGCTAAAATTGCTGCTATGATTGATAATTATTTTGTGAATAAGCTAAAACTAGTTTTTCGTCCGTCGCCTTTTTCCTTTGCACTCTAGGTAAAAGTACTCAACAGGAAAGTTGTAGGCATTGAAAAAACCTTTCATTTGAGTCTTTGGTCGTCCCAATCGATTTAATAGTTAACGAGATAATTGCACAAATTACGTGAATTACATTTTAATACATTACAATCCTCAGTCTACCAGAAGGCCAAAGCAGTTTTCAATAAAATAATTTAGTGGCACTGCAGTTTTAAGAGATAATGTTATAATATCAAAGCGCGGAATTTATGAAACTGGCTGGAAGGATTTAAAAAAAAAAACTAAATTATGCAATCAAGAAAAGCTATTCAAATAATTAAAGAACTATACCTCTTCTTTTTAAAGAACAGTAAGGGAAAGTCAATCATGTACTCAAAAATATATAACTAAATAACTAAAAAAATTTAAACAACAGGTAGAAAAGATAGAAAGGGTTCATTTTGTGAGCGCAGAATAGGTTTAATTTTAGGTTTCGAGTTTATCTTGAATTACCTAGTGATGATTGAAGATGACTAGCGTGGTTAGACAAACGCACATCGAGGGCAAAAATCTTGTTTTAGTGTAAGTAGTCCAAGGGTTCCAGGATTCCAGGTATACCTTCCTTCGTATCGATAGTTAAAAATTAAGACAGTTAAGAAATGTACCAATCGGGGATAATTCCATTACGCTTTACTTCTTCAAGTCACTCTACACTAACAAAATCATTTTTTTTTATATGAACAAAACTGGTATAAAAAAGTGCTAAACCTTATAATGAAAACGTGTTTTAATTATTGTAATGAATGTGAAACTGCAGAATTTAATTACTTATAAAATAGATGGCACTGATTACTCCTCATATTATAAAGTAATTTTATGTAACCATGGTTATTAAAATTTTAATTGAATCAATTAAATACTGTTACATACTTTACAGTTTATAAACCTTATATCTTTAGTTTGTTTTTTATTAGTTTTCTAATTATTACCGTAGATATTTTCCTGTTACGGCCAAAAAAAGAAGACTTGAATTTTTATTAAATATTGTATTGCCTTGTTTTCGGCTTGAATTGTCTATGATGAAACGTCTAGAATCTACAGCAACCTTCCATTTGCTTCTTTTAATATGCCCTGTGCTAGCTGAATTTTCTGATTTGTTTCTAATATCTTTATTACTTCCTCTTTTCCTATCTATATCACCATCAACTAGTGCTTAATAGCTTTTTATTGTTTTTCCATAGTTGCATTTTGAGTTCTATCGGTATCCCACTTCTGACAACAATGGTTCAGATACTTGTATTGATTATCTGAATATGAGTTTTAGGCAATAATCAACCACCAAATAATAAAATATGGTTTCAGCAGGATGGTGCCCCGCCGCACCATGCCTATAATGTTTGGCAATATCTCGATGGTGTTTTTTTTTAGATGGATTGGACGTAGGGGTACAACCGAGTGGCCAGCTGGTTCTCCGGACTTGACGCCCCTCGACTACTTCTTGTGGGGTCACCTTAAAAATGTTGTTTTTAAAAGTAAGCCAAATGACCTCGATGATTTAAAGTTAAGGATAGAAACAGAATGTAGAAGAATCGAGGAAACTGACATTCTTCTAAACGTTTTGCATATTTTCCGCGGTATTTGGCTTACTGCCAAGCAGTAAATGGACAAAATTTGAAACATTTCATATAGTTTTCTTCATCAACTTTTAAATTATTTCCTCCTGCATTGTTTATTCTTCTACTAAATATCCAAACATGGATAGCGTTATTTACGTTTCCAGCTAGATGAAATTTTTTAAAACTAAGGTTTAGTTAATGGATTTCTGTTAGGATATTTCTCATTTTCAAACCTTGTTGCGTTTGCATTCTGTCCCCATAACTCAGTATTATTAAAATTTCAATTCTTTGGGTTTCTGTTAAATGATCCATGTTTTTATAAATAAACGAATCTGACAGTGTCAGACAGTTCAGGTAAACTTCCATGTACAGGTATTTATAGGTAAGATACAATAAAATAACGATTTTTGATCACGATTTTCTCAAAAGCTATCAAGTTCAGGATAAAATGTTTCCAATAAGAAATATTCAGAATTTTAAGCCGAATTCGAAAATCGAATAAAATATGAGTGTTCCGTTAAAAAAAAGTTTTTGTCGATTGCAGGAAAACGGCAAACCTAACAACAATGCGGAACTCACCATTGGATCGGACGTAATTTCGAACCTAAGTGTACAAGACTGCATAAAAATCGAGTGAATGGTTTGCAAGATATTTCGAGGTTTCCACATTTTTATTGCTGTATAAAATTAGCAGAAAATAAACTAAAAGGAACATCAAAAAGAAAGTAGTACACAGACATAAGCTAAATTTATAAAATAGGGGCCCAAGAATTCTGTAAAAGCTGTAATCATACTAAGTTTTCTTATAAAGTATAGGGAAAAAGAGGTAAACTTAAATACCATGAGCTTAAAAAATTCCACGTGTAATGACCCTCAAACAAATTACTTATCTCACGGAGCGTCTAAATAGCACGCCTGTAATATTTATGGCATTAAGTATCTGGAAACAGCTGTATCACGTGTAATGCTGTTGTTAGTCGTTTACGAAAATAAATGGTCTTTACGGGCGAGATTTTAGTTCTAATGGGGAGCCAAGATGGTAATTTATTTTACTCGGTATTTCCCGTTAGGGGAAATGTAATTTTTTGTTTATTAAATTTACTTTTACAAAACGAATAACTTCCTTTTAGGTAATAATAAAATGGTTTCTCATAAAAACGGGTCAAAGTTAGATTTTCTTGAATAATAAACTCAATTTGTTGCTTAAATTTCTGATTCTGTTTAAAGTTATAGGGTATGTTTACATGTATTCCAACTAATTTTCAAATCACAGATTTTTGAAAGCCCTAAAACTTTCACCCAAAAGATTCTTTGCTAACTTATCTAGTTTTAAAATAATAATCAGCTGCGCTCTTTACACACAGTTTGGTGGATAAAAAAATAGAAAAAAACAAAATCATTAAAATTATTAATTAATTTATGGTTCTAGGCCAAAAGTGTATAGATCTTTCAAATGATTTAAAAAGCACTTGCACCAGTATTGAAGAAAAAGTTTACTTTCTACCCTCAAATTTACTCTCTTACACACAACAAACTTCTTAAATATTATTTTTTATTAAAATAGTTATATGTATACATATATGTATTGTGTGTGTATGTATAATATAATATGTATTGTATATGTATATCAATATGTAATGTATGTACAGGGATGTGCATTAATGTGTAGATGTTTATATTCTGTATGTATATGTTAATTCAAATTTAATTTTTATTATTGTTAGTTTAGCTTAATAACTATTATTGTTATTATTGTTATTATTATTATTTTTTTATTTTTTTTTACTTCCCTGTAATGAACTACACAGGTTTGTTGGGAATAAATAAATAAATAAAAAAATAAATAATTTTAAAAACTGTTAAACTTACATATATCTTTGTGAGCACTGTTATCGATTATCCTAAAAACGTAGTCTTTGGTCGCTTCTTCGGTTTCCGATAGGGCCGGCAATGGTCTTCGTCTTTTCGTAGAAGAATTGGCACCAGAACGTTGAGACCACAGTGGCGGATCCAAGCGACCTCTTGGGAGTAAGCCGGTTTCTAGGCAGCTAAGAAATGCGAGCATATGACCTCCTGTAAAAAAACATTGTTAGTCCTTATAAATGTAAAAATACAGAGCGAATATGTGGCAGTAAGGGTAAAGAATCAGTCCTTATAACCGCATTTTTTAGGAACCAGTTGAATATCACTTTTAAGCAGCAATGCTCCGGGAATAAACTCCTTCAAAAATTGATGTATTTAACAAATTGTTTATTTTTTGATTTTTCTTGTATTAAAGGTTTTTTCTCCTAGCAGTAGTCATACTTTATTGTAGTGATGGGCAGAATTTTATTATTTTACAAATAGAATGATTAAGTTATTATTTATGTTCAAAATCGAACTATTATTCGAATACCTGTAAACCTACAACATATACTGGCTCTTAAAATTCATATGAGGCGACAGCAGATAGTTCCTAGTCACCTACTATCGTTATTGGTAATGTTATTCATAACTTAAATCTCTGCTGCTGCAAGGAGTGAATCACATTGTTGCCGATTCTTACAGTTTTTACTCTTATTTAGTGAAGTTGATAGTTTTTTGATAAATTTTTCGCTATTTTTAAATAAGTTAATCTAATTTTTTTTCTGGATAAATAAATTTTACTTTATTAATGCATTTACAACATGTTTTAGTATTCAAGTATAATAATAAAATACAAAACCATTACATCCAATTATTGGCAATTTCTCCGGACTTGGGGAATTAAAAATTAAAGATTTTTTAGCACAGTCGATTTGATGCAATTGTAAACTCAAACAGTTGCCAAATAGGAATCACATGCAATACAGTGAATTTTTAAGAATGTTGGATGCCTCAACTGACATGCAACATTAGACAAAGTTAATCGAAATTATAAAAAAAACTTTTTCTTGAGTTCTGATTGTTTTTCTTCGAAGAAAGTGATTGGGCAAGTTTAATAACTTTCTTGCGGTTAAATAATACATTCCAAATGGAAGCTTTTATTTGAACCTTGACCTTTTTTCGAACTGTTTGCTTTATAAATGGATCGAAATTTAATTCAGATTTAACATAAAACTGGTATTGCAATGAATTTACTTTTTAAAGCAGAAGTAGATGAACATGCTACATTTCCTTTAATAAGAAAATAAAAATGGTTTCACAAGAGGATTTTGTCGCTTTAAAGAATAAGAGTAACCCGATAATTCTGTTAAAGCATTAATGTTAATCACTTATTTTTTAAACAACGTATTTTTACAAATTACCGATGGTAATTGTGTACTTTTAGTATAAAGTTAATTTCTTATAGACTTTGGTACGCTAAATACGAGACTAAGTATAAAATAAAACAGTAAATTCGATTTTTCCAGGTACTTCAGTCTATCATCATTTAAAGTAATATTGAGAGAAATTAATTGTAAATTCATTATTTAAAGAAATATGTAGCAAGTCGTATTCCTGTATGACATGGAACGAACAGCAGAGAATTTATAGACTACATTGTCCTCATATTTATGGCATAAAATCTTGTACAGCTTGTGCCGCTTTTCTCTTGAAAATAATGGTCGTAAATTCAAGAAATTAAATTTTTATGAAACTTTGTGCTCTTATTACATACTAGTAATAACTGCTCCACGTTTTAAAACTTACATAAAAAGAAAGATTTAATAGCAGTGTTAGAAAAGGTTGACGTGCTTAGACAATTTATTACTTACATTTATATTACAGAAAAGATTATAGATTTTTATGTGGTGATATGTTTTAAATAGCTTTAATTCAAAATCTATAAAATGCCAATCATAGTTCTTTGTATTGAAACCAAATTTGTCGTGAGTTTATAAAAATGCTATCATACTTTCTTATATTGTAATGATCCAAAACTATCGATTTGCCTTGTTGTTTAATTGTTTATAATTTATTTTAAAAACATATAATTTAACTAGAAATTGTTTATGCACTAACGGTGAATATACATTTCTTTGTTCAGTGAACTTGGCAGGGTGATTAGCGATCAGCTTAATTTTGTTACAAGTTAGTTTACAAGTAAATCAAATTGTGCACAATATTATAGCTAATATTTAATATAAGCAATTATTTCGCAAGTAAAATTATGTAATTTTGATAAGATCCATCGATTTAGTATCGATGCAAGGTAGTTCTGAGAAATTTAGCCAATTGATCGTCTTGATAGTAAACAATATCTTCATTACATTTTATGGACGTTTTCCTTGTTTGTGATGCATTTTGATAGAAATATTTATCCAAAGTAGAAGAGGAAAATATTTTTACGACCTTGCGAAAAGTAACTACTGTCCGCACTTATATGCGTGCTGAAAGTTGTACATCTCCGCACTAGTTCTGAAAGTTTTTTCAGCAATGACGCGGGAAACAATATATATATATATATATATATATATATATATATATATATATATATATATATATATTTATATATATATATATATATATATATATATATATATATATATATATATATATATATATATATATATATATATATATATATATATACTGCGACATGAATATTAACTGCTCAACGAGTTCAACACCCTGTATCTTACTGACCAGCAGCATTATATTAATGCAGATTTACTTTAGAGCCTCTTTTTTGATCTTTAGCATCTCCATTTGCTGTGTGTAGGTACTATTACTTATAAATAAATCACCTTGTATTTTATCTTCACCACACCATGTAAACTGATTTAAAATCAAGGAGCCTGAATATGACTTTTCTTTAGTTGGGCGTGACCTAAAATTTTTTTATTGTGCTTATTTTTTTATATAAAGTTTCGCCATCAACATTTTTTCTCTTTTTAAACTTCGAAATCGATTAAAAAAAACCCTCCTTGTTGTTTTTCTTAAGGATGCTGAAGTTTGTGTTTTTCTTCTTCATTAAACCTAATCAAATAATATTGTTTTGTAACTCAATAAGAAAGGTCTGGTTCCTAAATAGAATAAATACAAAGAAAAACAAAAGACCCTTTGAAAACGATATTATATCTTTTTAGAGTCTTTACCTCAGCTATCTTTTATATCAAAGTAAACAAATCACCCAGTTGTTTGTGTGCTGACCTTAAACTGACAGTATTATTGTAACCGGATTTATAGCAATTTAAAAAATATTTACGCCATAATTTACCAAAAGTTTCAAAACTTAGGTGGTTTTTTAGATTGAAATCGTTAGTTTTTTTAACCAGTTAACTTTTGGCCGTAAGAAATTTTCGATTCTTTTACTAGCGATGGGATAATTTGAATTAAAAGTAATCGGTAATCCGATATTTTAAATATTTGGACTATGAAAGAGGGAATTAGCTAGCTTGAAATGTATTAAACTAGGTTGGCTTCACCTCATTTAACTCCTGCATAGTGAAGAAATAAAGCTTGTTTGTAAGCGGTCTTTCGAGATGTAGCCACTTTGCTGGTTCGACGTTTTTTAATTTTATTATTATACTTAGGCACTAAAACATGCCGTAAAATAAATGTTAAAAATCTATAAACTTAACGTAATTAGAAATAATAATAAACTTAATATACAACAATAAACATAGTATATTACAAGTAAATACTAAAAATTGCAAGAGTCGACAACAACGCGATTCGCTCTTTCCAGCTACAGAAATTTAAATTATGAATAACATATACTGCTATCATTAATGATCCGTAACTAGAAATCATCGGTTAATGTAATCGGAATATGTTGCCTAATATAAATGGAAGCGGGGTATACTTAGGTAATATTATTACAATAATAATTTTATTATGAAAATAATTATTTATAATATAAAATAAAATTGAAGTGTTAAGTGTCTGATTTTTAAAATAACGATTCCGCATTCCTTTAAGGATTTATATTCTCCTTTTATTCAGCCCTTCTCCTATTTTCGTGAGTTGTTTGTTTTTTTAAATAGTTTCTTTACGAGACCGTATTTCAAAAGTAAATTTAGTTGTAATAACGAAAATAGCATAAGTCTCTTACACTCACTGAATAGTTTCTATTTGGCAATTTCGGCACATGACGTTTATTCGATAACATTAAAATTTATTGAGATCAGTTTAAAGAATATTAAAATGATATTTTAATACGACTTTAATAAATCAGTTTTTCGATAATATGACTCTTGGTTTTTAATATATACCTACGTTGTCGGTTCAAATGTGCCTGGAACAGAAAAAATGCGACAAGAAACCTTTATCATAACATGTAGTAGCAAATTATAATCATTATTTTTAAAGTATGTTCGATAAATGAGTTTTTGCGTGATATTTTCTGTGCCAGGTCTCTACCAGGCTTTACATGTGAAAATCGATTTTCCATTAATTGCCGGAGGGTGTGTTCATTAAAGTTCCAGTAATTGTTATTAAACCGATATACATTTGGCATCGTTGTACAGCTAGTAAAGAAGAATGTTTATCTGTTCGAAAATAAAATTTTTAATATGACCAATTTTAGATAGTTTTATTGGCAAATATTTTAAAAGGCAAAGTTACAAAATATATTATTACAAGACATATTGGGTTTCGGAAAAGTCTTAGTATTGGTAAATATCCTTGCTATTAGTAGAGATAGAGACACCTTTGGGTGTATCTTATTGGTTAATAAATCTACTTTTTTATGTAATTTAACTTTTTCAACCCCCTTGAGGGGTGACCCTAGGGAGCTAAGGTCAAAAATTTTACAGCAAACAGACCTTTTTAAACATAAAATAATAATTTAAGAGAGGAAATCTAGAAAATAAAAAGATATCGTTAAAACAAATAAGACGATTTATTAAAGCCATGAAAACTTTTAAACAAGTAAACGATATTAAATAAGATATAACTTTATGAAAGATTTATAATAGGTTCTTTTGAAGTCGTGAAAAATGGAATAAATTCTAGGTGCATTGTCTTTTTACACATCAACGTTACAAAGCTGTAAAATTTATATGAAATGAAATCGCCTCATTGGCTAAAATTACTTTTCACTCATCTCAGCATCCGAGCGTGTATATGGAGAAACTTTTATATTTTATTTTTATCCCCAAAGTATCTCGGTGAAATATTTTCGAACGGAAAGCGGGATAGGATTAGAATTTTACGCTGTAAAAGGTTTCGAACATTAAACTCGGATTTTTGTTTTATTTCATGGAATTGTAAAACATAACAGGGATGAAAGAGTAACAGGTTTTCTAGACCATAAAATTCTCTAATATTCGGTTATGGTCCGCCTGGTGTACTAACTTTTTTTTTGTTTTTTAATAGCAGCATTTAACTCGCACTATTTATCTTCATCGTTTACATTTATTTTATCTAAATAACGTAGGCTAGGCCTGTCTACCGTGACTTATAATAATAATAATAATACTAATAATAATAATCGCCATTACTCAAGAGGTATATTATTATAGAAGTTTATTTTATCCGGTCCATACAAAGACGTGCTTATTTATTACCAAACCACAAAACATTGTTCTAATATTAGATTTGCAATGTTCTATTTTCGGTGTGTGGGTTTAAAACAAAACTAATCTTTCAAAGCTGTACAGCATTGAATTTTCGTTTTCCAATACGCTGGGATTTATGGGAATTTAGGGAATATCGATGTGTACAGACAAATTATTTGTTTTGCAACTTTTATCAAATTGTGTTCACGTTTTTATTGATATATTTTCAAAAAATATCCATTTCACTAATAACGTTAAGCTGCTCTTTTTCATTTTAAAATCTAAATTTACTTTGAGAGTTTTTAAGCTGTGATGGTTTTATGTTCTATGATGTGTCTTTAAAACATCGCGCCAGCAAAAACATAGTTTTTCTATTTCTGATATATGTAAAAAACTCGTTCCAAAATTTAAGTTACAATACGTCTTGGTTTCCTTAGCTAGTTAGGAACTGAAACTTTTTGTACTTATTCAGCGTGTTCAGAAATAATCTTAACAAATGGGAAACTTTTTTATTTTTGACTTTACAGAAGAAAGGTATTATTTATAGAAAGTTATGCTTGTTGAGAAAATATCATTTAGATCAAAAATTTTGATCCAGCATATACGGGGTGTGAAAGAAAGTAAAAACGATAAATGCCGTAGAACAAAAACTACTTGTAGTTTTAATTGCAAAGTGTCGTCCCGAACTGAGACGTAATCGAATAGGAAATTTGACAAAATAACTTTATGATCATTCATATAGTATACAGAGATATCCACCTAAAGTGAACAGGCCTTATAACTTTTTTATTTTTAAAGATGGGAAAAATGTTAAGTATGAAAGTTTTGGGGATTTGTATG
The DNA here is from genome assembly GCA_963971165.1 of Philopedon plagiatum. Taxonomy (NCBI): domain Eukaryota; kingdom Metazoa; phylum Arthropoda; class Insecta; order Coleoptera; family Curculionidae; genus Philopedon; species Philopedon plagiatum. The sequence continues at coordinate 102,065,318 of OZ020193.1, forward strand.
GATCATTCATTTATCTTATCAGCAAAACAATTGAGCATCGAATAAAAAAAATCTAGTAAAAAACGTCGATTTTCTCGCTTATTTTAAATTGGATGGTATGATTTTTATCATATTTTTGGATTCTAGACATATTTTGTATGACACCCTCTGCGGTTTTTCAATCGTTTTTGAAATATTTCATATTCAAAAATTATTTAGCTTAAATATACTTTAAATTTAACTATCCAGGTTGCGAACGAACTACCTGCTACCTTTTTAAATTTTCTTCGTAGGTAAGTCAAAGTTAATTTCAAGGTTGACAATACTACTTTAGGCATCGTAAATTTATAATTTTATTTTTATTCAAAATGAGTTATTCTATTAATGAGAGATACAAAATGTTAAAATTATATTTAAAAAATAACAATGTCAGAGCGGCTCAAACACAATATGAAGAAGGTATTGAAGAGGGACAAATAACTTCATCATTAAACACCATAATATAAGAACAAATAGAAGACTAGAAAAAAGAGGAATCCTGGGCAATGGAAAAAGAAGAAATAAATAAAGAAAGGGACCTGGCGATTTTATTATATTGTCAAGAGAATTGAAAAACATCAATTCAAGATATGGAAAAAGAGATAAAATGTTAACTTATGGAACAGTTCAAACAACGCTAAAGTATTTTAAGTATAGACCATATAAAATTATGCCAGTTCAAAAGCTTAGTGTCGACCAAAAATGAAGGAGATATACTTTTGTCACAAATTTTAACGAAAGAATGGGGCAAGATCCTAATTTATTTCATACTATCGTTTGGCCAGACAATCATAATGAAAATATTGAAGAAATTCAAGGGAAGGTGAGAAATGAAGTATGAAATCTGAACGAAAATGATGCTGAAAGTATTATAAATACACTTCAGAGGCAGAGAAGAATGTATGAAAAGTGCGAAGAATTAAATGGCGAACATGTTGAAAATTTCTTTTGATATTTATTCGCCAGTGTTAACATTTATCTGTTTATGTTATAATTAATTTGTTATTGTTTATAATCAGTGGTTATTACTTTCAAATATCATCAGCTAATAAAAATCAACAATTATTGTTTAATGGAATAACTCACTTTGCATAAAAATAAAATTATAAATTTTCGGTGACTAAAGTATTATTGTCAACCTAGGAAGAAAATTTAAAAAAGGTAGCAAGTATTTCGTTTGCAACCTGGACAGTTACGTTTAAAGTATATATATGCGAAATAATTTTTAATTTGAAAGGTTTCAGAAACGATTGAAAAACCGCATAGGGTATGTCATACAAAATATATCTAGAATTTCTCCTAGAATCCAAAAATGTGATAAAAATCATACAATCCAATTTAAAATAAGCGAGAAAATCGACGTTTTGTACTATATTTTTTTAATTAGATGCCCAATTGTTTTGTTGATAAGATATATGATTGATCCATAAAAATCCCCAAGACTTTCATATTTTACATTTTTTCCCATCTTTAAAAATAAAAGAGTTTAAGGCCCGTTAACTTTTATTTGGACATCCCTGTACAAAATTGTATATAAATAATAAATTATAGTAATTAACGTGATTTTTGTTTCAGGGATGTATTAATACTTTCAATCTATTTCTTACCTTTTGGAAAATGAATTGGTGGCCTCTGGACACCATCTTGGCCAACTAAAATGATTGTGCCTCCGGATTCGATGTCTTGGTGACAATGAACATAGACAATCTCGTCTAATCGTACTTGCAGTGCATAATCCCAGTATATACTGCAAAAACACATTTAAACTTAACTTGTTTCATTGTGTTTGTTTAAAAGTGAGAGCTATATGTCACGCAAAACACAAAACTAAAATTTTAAAGAACTTGTATTTGTACGCCAGCTGCTTTTTCAGCGCTAATATTTGAGTAATGTTAAAGAGCCCTTGCTGTTTCTTTATCTTAAAAAATTTGCTATACTTTTCAGTGCCTATAGGTCATGTAAATTTACATATTTTACCACTCTATACGTATTAAAAGGGCAATGCTACTACAATTATTGTAAACTGTAATAAAACTGAAATATACCTTTTATCCTGGGAATCGTCCGCAAAACCGTTCATCAACTGATTCGGCGTCCATTTTATTGTAAGGCCGCTAGGCGTTTGGTGTAAACTTAGGTATCTGTAAACAAAATTTTTTCACTTACAAGCTAATCAAGCTCAGTATACCACGATATGTGATTGTTATTACCTTCGGTAAAAATTTATATTATAAGTTGTAATACTGACAGTGATTTGAGTTACTGGCACAAAGCTTAAATAAATCCTTAGCTGAAAAAATAATAGTATATGCAAAGATTATGTAATGATTGCTAGTATTATAAACTAACAACACGAGCCTTGGTGAGTGTAGGGTTACCATCTGACCGGATAAATCCGGTCTTGACCGGATTTTAAAGACGTTGACCGGACTCCGTCCGGATTTCATTGAAGATCGGATTCTTTGCAGGCAACGATGCAATTTCCGGTAAAAAAGATTTTTAAAAAGCTGTTTCAAGTGGCCAAAAATTCAAATAATTAAAGGAGTTATAAAAAAACTTATGAAACTAATAAAACGGTAATAACATTTGTGTAAAATAAAGTGAATCGCCCAGGATTTCTTTTCAACAGGAAGATTATAGTCCCGTCAAATATAAGTCATATTCGTATAAAAACTGATTTTTTTTTGTTTGCATATGAATAGGTTTTCTGCAACGTTTAAATAAATAATAAAAGAAATTCGTAACTTCTACAAAATTATTGTTTAAATTTATCGCAAACAGTATATTATTTAAATTAGCTAACACCTTTGTTCAGGCTGCTTGAACTTACTAGGAAAACTAGAACAATAAAATAGTCGAAAAAATATAAGCAATTTAATATATGCGCCCGGACTAAAATTTTTATCTTTGCTGGCGATGTTTTGCTAGGGTTATTCTATAGTTTCTTATATTATAACTGTTAAAGCGTCAATTACACCGAGCTAGTTTACACGCCGCTAGCACGCTTTTTTACTAGCTGCCAGTAAACTAGCTCTGTTTTATCGATGCAGCAATATGACTTATAGTTGACGAGGACTATTCCAGCTAATACAATATTTACAAAATTACATTTTTCACGCAGTAGCAATAAAAGCTGAAAGGCCTTTTTAACTTGGGTTAAGAACAAAACGAGAAATATTCGATCTTATTCTTATCGTGTCCTACAGGGTGACCCCTTTTTCTCAAGACCAAATTTCCCTGACTTCTACCTGTTTTCCAGGAATATTTGAGTTTTTTCCCTGACTTTACGTTGGATTATGAAACTATATAAAGACTTTAAATAAAACTTGTTTATGCTTTTATATTGTGTACCTAAATAACGTAACATACAGTGAAATTTTTCGGTAATTACATCTGTAACAAATAAAATTAACCGAATTTTATTATCTATTGTCTTGACGGCATCAATTTTCACCATCTTTGGTACCTATAAACATTTTATAACTCAAGTTAGAAAAAAGTACAGTAAAGTCTCTTTCCAACTAACACGTGATTTACATGCTTCTGTTTACAATACTATCCTTTTTTCTATTTATTCTGTCTTTGTCATTTTGCGCATACTTTCTGGCGACAAAAGCGATACGCAAGACAACAAAGACATACTAAGAAACAAATGAGAGAAACTGAGAAATGACCGTGGGGATATTACATTCCGCTACTGTAAGATAAAAGGGAACGCAATGGATGTAAAATATGATGTGCTAGCATGGGACTTATTTTGGATGAACAAATTCCCCGATGTCAATAAAAATTCCCCGACATTTCCCTGACTACTTACCCAACCTGACTTTTTCCGGTTATCCCGGTTTTCTAGAAAGTGGCCACTATGTTCTAACATGATCTCGTATGACACAAACACATTACATCAGCCACAGTACTTCTCCCCTACAATATACTGTCCGTGATTTCCAAATAAGACCTACTCTAGAATATTGGTCCCACATCTGGGGAGCAGCATTACCTTTGACCCTTAACTTCCTTGATTTTATTTAAAACAGAGCCATTTGACATTGGAAACTCCCTTCTCCCGCTAATACCCATGCTGATGGGGATCTGTCTCTTTTTTACACATACAAATTTTGCTTAGAATAGCTAACCGCTATCATTCACCCTTGACTGTTCCTAACAGAACAACAAGAAGGGCGTCATATATGCACTCTTTTATTTGGATCAAAGCTACATAAACCCAGAACATCCCACTTCTCTCGCTTGGGTTTGCTTGGTTAATACCTAGGGTATCCAGATTATGGAACAAATTGCATGCAGATGTTTTCCCTTCCCTTCCCATCCTCCAATTCATTAAATCCCGTGTCAGTAGATTACATTTCCCTTATCTCTAAATGCCCATAATGCGTTAATATTTAGGCTTGAAGTCTACATGGGTTGTCCAAGATATCAAAAAACAAAGAACAAAGGGCTAATTTTTTATTGAAACCCTAAAACAGGAGGACTGAATTTTCGGCTAAATGTAATATTACTGACAAGTGATTTCAGTCATGCGATAGTCATGTTAAGGTATACAGGCACTCCGATATCACTTGTGATGACAAATATGTATGGCCATAATATAAAACACAAGAGAACGATTTTCTATTAATGTTTGCGAATGCGCTCGAAAAAAATATAAGGAAGATTTAATGCCAAAATCTATAGGTATTATATATAAGTTAATGTGCTGTGCTTATTTACATAATACAGATATAAAAAATGTATAAATGGAAGCGACTCAACAAGAAAAATGTTTTATCTACTCCTATTAAATTATATATTAATTATTCAACTACTTTTGAACAATTAATAGTATCTATAAACAAACAGCGTGAGTTATAATAACTCACTGCTATAACTCACTATAATAAATCGGAAAAGCTTTACGAACCGAATATCAAGGTGGCTCTGTACAAGCCGATTGGCTGAAAGGAAACAGTCCATTATTGTTACTGAGGGAAGTAATGTCACTCGAATAATTTTGACGTTTTCAAATTAAGTTAATAAAGTTAATAAAGTTCTTTCTCTGTACTTGTATCTTAGTATTTATTGTTATAGTCGTAGATAAAGTATAGTATTCAACTTGCGGTAATGGTCATAACTCACTTGATTAATTACATCACTCGCCTGCGGCTCGTGCTGCAAACTTCATCTGCGTGAGTTATGACCTACATTACCGCTCGTTAAATAATATACTATTATTTGTTTTATCCTAAAACGCCATGGGATGTTGAGATTTTATATCCCTATTCATTTGTGTCATACTCATGGGTCCCTCGGGATTATTACGACAAAGACAAATAAGCGGAGGTTTCATGCAATATACTTTATAAATGCTTTATGGTATAGATCTTTTAAATTATTCATAATGCCGCCGTAAAAGTCAACAAAGTTCTGTACACAATTTTGAAGGATACGATTTACATTTTTCCAATATTAATTTCCTTTATTTATTGTCGCAGGGACTTGAAATACTCTGCCTTTTTGCAAAATTTTTAATACTTTTGCTAAACGCTGGATTATTCGGGAATTCCTAATTGAAATCGGTAATTTAGCAAAACTCCTAACCTCATTCGTAACTTGCACTTACTCGAATTTTGGTTTTAGTCAGGATTACTGAGATTTATTTAGACGTTTACTATTTGGTCTATCTAAAGGGTGTACCAATAGGTACTTCGGTCTTCGGGATTTAAATTTGTTGCCAGTTTTCCATATGCGTATTACTACTATATTGTTAGCATCCAATCTATCCGTTGTTAAAATTTGAAGCAGAGATAAATTTTTTTTGTTTGTTTTTATTTGTGAAAAGTGGATTAAAAGTTAATTATTATCCTATTTACGATAATGGCATAGCTAATGTACCGATAATGTGAGTTTTAATCAGCAAGAAGTGAAAAAATTACTTGTAGATTCAGCGGCGGATAGTCTTCACAAGAATGTAAACTGAAGAAGACATCAATTAATAACAATATGAGATTCTTGGGCAAAACGGGTGAGAACATTATGTAAATTAAGCGAGGCATCGTTTGGAAATCTAAAAAAAACACATTATTTAAGCTCGAATTAAAACTCAAAATAGGTAAGTATAATTTATTGTAATTATTAATTTTTATATAATACATGATAATTAAAATCAGAATCTTCTTAAATAATTAATTACCTACCTGTGCAAAATCACTTTGTCTTTCTCAACTGACCGTCGACATGTGAAACAAGATCTCATTTTCTACCTAAAATATTATTAACTCTATTTCAATATTGTTCTTTAAAGTACATGATAATTTATACTTACTGTTTTTTTTTTGATATTTGATTATAAGTTGAATTAAAGATTACTAGCTTATTCACAAAATAACGCTACGGCGAAATCGAAGGCTTGTCAGATTCAAATTTGAACTTTTGAATATGACAGGCGCGAGCGGCCATGTTGTCATATTTCGTGTTTTTGTTAGCTGGGCGGTACGTAGTATTGAGTTCACTGACTAGGCAAATCACGTGGTTGTTTATAAGGGATGTTCAGTACGGCATGTCACTGGTTAGCACTTGTTTCCAAAGGCTACGTCTTTGCTTCATCATTTTTTCGTCGTTCGCTATATAGTAGTAATACGTATATGCATTTTTCAATAATTTAACCTCGACATTTTATAAATAATGTCTCTATGATTGTGGCGGATTCATATTGAAAAGATTTATTATTTGGGTGTTACGCCACTCTACTGTTAAGGAAAATTAATAATTTTAAAAAAATAATAAAATAACTGCTTTTGAAAATACAAGAAAGAATCCTGCAAGGAAATGCTTTATACACTGTCAGAGACTTTCAATTATAAAAAGTAAACCTGACGCTAATCTATCTTTAGTGTAGTATATATTCTTTCTAAAACCTAATCTGATCAAAATAGTCTACTGACGTTTCGAGACCTAATCCCTAGTCCCATTATCAACGAATCTAATAAATCCGAACTAACTAGATTAAAAATGAACGAAGTAATTATAAAAAAAAATAATTAAAAAAGGATGTATGAATTTTCTGATTGAATTCTTCGATATTTTCCAAAAATATTGCTCTGGAAGACAGTTTCTTGCTTTTTTGCCAGCACGAGCCTTCAGGTAATGCAGGAACATGAGTATATACCGTAGGGCAAAAAAACTACCTATTTATTCAAGAATAAAATTATTTTTACTAACTTCCTGTCTAAGTACTGGTAGCCAAATTCAGTTGATATCTACAGAAAAATTAGAAAAACATTTATTGTCATTAAGAATAATAGTAGCGCTTTTAATAGATTTACGCCCATTAGGCAAAGTTTCTTTATATTCAATTTTATAATTATACCATTGTATCCTATGACCTGTTTTCCAGCCGTGTTCACCTAATTTTGTTTTAAAAAATTCGCGACGCCTTATTAAATCCTGATGTTCTTTATACTTAACACTTACTGGCCTAGATGTTTCTCCTGTATAAAATTTAGTACACTGACATGGTGTTTTATACGTAACATTTTTAGAAGCTTGATCAAATCCTTTACACTGTGCGCCGTTAAACACTCCCTTTAAAAAAATGGCGGGCTTTTTAGCTCACTTCGCTCATGTGAGCTGAGGGCGCTTGAATTACTTAGGACGGCACTGACAACAAGGGCTTAAAACCTAACGGTTGTCGCAAAAAAATGCAGGAATATTAAATAAGCAATCAAAAAACTATAAGAATTAAGATTTTGGGCAAATATGTCTAAAGGCGTATTTGACAAATATAATAGTTATTATTTACCGAATAAACTACAAATGAACAAACATTTTTAAAAACAATTTTTTATAATTAAAAAATTCGCCATATATCAGCCAAAAATGATATGACAACGTCGCACGAATTTTTAATACTCGTACTGCGAAAATAAATTGTTTTTATCCCAATAATTTTTTGCGCCAATTCTCTTTTTTTGAAACTATGAATACGACAAAGGATATTTAAAATTTCAGTATTACAGCGGCAGTCGGTCAGTGCGTGTATTGAATTTCGATTTAAAACTAAAAATGTATTCTGTACGTGAGTATCGCGATATGCTTCTTATTTACGAAGAAGCTCTCTAAAATTCCATAGGGTCTGGGCGTATTTACGGGTATCGATACCCAGAAAGGCCGCTTTCAGCTCGGAAAATATTTGTCCAAGTTTTTTAAAGACTTTTGGATAGGGGTAGTGTGGTTCCAAAATTCCGCGAACGTGGACGCCAGCGAGAATCGCTCCTGAAGCCGAAGAACAAATTTTGAGTATTTAATTTAATAAAAACAATAATCATGTGTTTCTTAGTGCGGCGTTAAGCGTTTAAAAAGTGTTATGGTGTGAAAAATTAGTGCTAGTAATGGTAGTTGTGTCAATGAACGACAATAATGGGTAAGTTTTCCTTTTTTTTATAACAAAACAAGCCAAACCTATGCGGAAGCGTATAGAATAAATAGGTACCTATAAAAATTAGTACATTTTATTTTCAAAAAATTCCTTAAAAGATTAATGAGACAAAAAATATATTCCGTTCGGCAGGCACCGCGTCGAGTGGTTATCGAAGTATACACGACAATAACAGTGCGACATTGTCAATCTTTAAGAAAAATTCAAATGTTCTGACCTGTTTTCCGCGGAAATGCATTTTAGATATATGTTTTAAGGAACTGTTTTGTTAAATATTATGTGCAGAATCGTTTGCTAAATGTACGGAAGTTATTTTTCAACATCCTGTATATACGAAATTACCAAAATCACATAAGTTTACATAAATACTTATAAGCTGTTAGTAGTATCAGAATTATGAATAGATAGCGGAATATATGCACCTAAATTTAATCAAAATATGCACATAAATATGTATCTTTTTTAACAAAAATATGCAACTATTGACCCTAAATATGAAAAATGCATAAAAATCTGAAAATTAAAAAAAATAAACACATACAATTGATTTTTAAAGCCAAACCTTTATTTTTAAATTAAAAAATATAATTGCAGTAAGTCTTTTTTAGCAAAAGTATGTAGGTAGCAATTTTACTTAAACATTAAAAATATATAAGTTAGAAGATTAAAAAACACACAGAATAACTCATTTTGATAAGCGCATTTATTTTTAAATTAAAATAATACGAGAATAACACCTAGCTAGGCTAAAATTTTCTCCTCACACAACAGGAAATTTAAATCAATTTCAATGATTGCAAAAAAATTAAAAAGAGAGACGGCTGAAAAGCATAAACGGCAAACGGTCAGAAAATCATTCGAAAACAAATCCCAAAGATATTACAAAAAGAAAGAATAAATTTAATTGAATTAAGACTACGGGTAAATTTTTGCTACTTCATAACATGGGTACTTTTCAAGTACATTGTCAAAGATTATTCTTAAATAAGAAAATGCAGATATTCTGAGCTTTTCTACAAGGTACTGCAACTATTTTTTGAATTCATTATATACCTAATTATGAGGAGTAATTTTCACCCTCTCATAGGGATGCCACTGAATGACTTTGGTGCAATGTAAGTATTCACCTCCAAACTGCAGTGCTGCATATCTTTAGCCAATTTTAGCATCGATTAAAATAGAAATCACGATGACAAAAATTTTTCCCCGATTTTCCTTGCAATCTTAATCTAGGGGTGGTTTCCGCCACTCTGTGGAGGTAGATTTTGAGCATCGCATCGGAAATAATGCAGTTACTGACTCTTTGCAAAAAAACTGGGCATCGTAAGATTTTCAGTGCATTTTTTTAAGTTTCCTGTTGTATGAGGGGTAGTTTTCACCCACTCGTGGGGGTGATTTTCAATGGAAAACAGTGTTAACTCTGTATTTATGCGTTATATACTTGAATGTTTATATTTACTTCGATTTATTGAGATTTAAGACTATTCGTGGAGCGTTAAGTCATTTTTACCCTGTTGAGGGGTTTTTATACCGCTAGGGGTTGATTTTGGGGGTGTACGATTTTTGTTGACCTCGAAGTCGGATTCAGCGTCGAAAATTACATAGGGATACAGTTGTCTCTATAGCAGTTCCAAAACATTTTTTTTTGTGGGGCTGTGTAATTGTTTCGACTACACAAAGCTGCCAGGTTTTTAGATTGAAACAGAATAGTAATATAAACTAGTAAATATCGGTTATAACTTCGGCTTTGTGAGACTTCTAAATTAAAATATTACATTTTACGTACCCGGGCATTGGTTCTGTTACATCATCTTTCGCAGGCATCACCAGGACGTTATTTTTTCCAAAAAGAAGGGCGGCTCTCGAATTTTGGTGCAAACTTTCCACGTAATCTTTAGCTATATGTTGCGTTGTACTTCTCGATACTAAGGTATCTTCAGACGATGTATTCAGCGATCTCCTAAAATTAAGGATTGGTCTTCTGACTGACGGAGGAGTTGAGTGGCCGCTGGATATTCTATGTCTTTGAACCTGCAATAAAAATGTCTTCAGTTTCTTTGGGAAAATCGTAAATTTTTATTTGAGAATTGTCATGTTAAAATAAAAACAAAGTAATTGCAACTCATAAACCTACAACTATAAGATAAAACTCGGCGCATACACCGGGTCTTCTCTCTATAGTATGCGAAATATTCTAAAAAAATACGAAAATAATAAAAATTAATGCGGACGTTTTTATGGTAGGAAGTGATTATCTACTGCGATGGCTAGAAAGAGCCAAATGACCTGCTAAAAATACGTCATTTTTCAAATCATATCTCCTAAAAATAACAAAAGATATTGTACAGCTTATGTTAAAAAAGGAACGAGAATAATAGGAATATTTTGATATAGGCCAAGCAATAGAGTGATTTGTCGTGACATTAATCCTAGAAGAAAACCGCCTGTGCCATCATCTAAAAGACGATCCGTAGATGATTTCTGTTATATTTCCAACTGAAACGTATTTCATTAATTTGTTATAAACATTTTTAAGCAAAAAACGCGATTTTTTAAGTTTTTTGCTTATAAAATGGAAAGTAATGAAGCAATCTTAATGGTCTAAAATGGACGATTTGTAGAGAATAGAAATACGAACAAAATTAGAGGTCTCGAACGGATAAGTAGCAACGGGAAAATCTGGAAAAAAAGGAAAATTAAAAGTTTTTTTTTAATTCATAAATCGGCCATTTTTAAACGCTGAGGGCACAAACTTTGGAAAAAAGTAGGGGCCTCTCCTTCGCTCCTCTGCTCTACTCATTAGTCGAGCGCTTTCGCGCTCTCGGCCATTTTCACGCACTTTTACGTGCATTTCCAACCGGTTTCGTATCATTTTATGCAAAAATTAAAATATTCAATTTGTTCAGTTAAACTTGTACTTTTCAAATCCGTTTCAATAATTAAAATCGGAAGATCCGTCGAGCACCCAGACCTGTTGGAAAATAGTGTATTGAAAAATTAAAATGACGATTGTGGCAAAACTGATCCTCGCGTCGGTCAGCGTCGGGGTTTTGCACACATAAAGTAGCTATAAATTACTACTTTTTCCCAAAGTTTGAGCCCTCTACGTTTAAAAATGACCGATTTATGAACTTTTTAAAAAAACTTAATTTTTCGGTTTTTCCGGATTTTCTCCGTTGTTACTTATCCGATCGGGACGTTCGGCCTCTCATTTTGTTCGCATTTTTATTCTCTACAAATCGTCCATTTAGATTGCTTCATTACTTTCCATTTAATAAGCAAAAAACTAAAAAAATCGCGTTTTTTGCTTAAAAATGTTTATAACAAATTAATGGAAAAAATTTCAGAGTTGGAAATATAACAGGAATCATCTACGGATCGTCTTTCAGATGATGGCACAGGCGGTTTTCTAATAAGATTAATGTCAAAAAATCGCTAATATTTTGCTCTGTTATTTGGCCTAACAAGTTACAAAAAAATGTGTATTTGTGCAAATAAATTCAATTAGAAGTAGTTAATTCGTATTTTCGTATTAAATTTTTTTTAACATTACTCAAAAAATTTTCTTCCATCTTTTGAAGCTTGGGATTACAAATATTTAAAAAACAATTAGTCCACAACCTAAAGTATATAACTTTTAGGCTACTTTAATTAACTTTTCTCAAAATGGCAATTATTCCGACTTATTATTTTTGGCACGCTATAAATTCTCTAATGTCATTGAAAATGTAACAATTATAACTTTTGCAAAAGCCCCGGCAGGTTTCTTAAGTTGTCAGAGTGAAACAGTAAACGAAGTTTTATTAGAAAAGGTAATTTAGTTCGAGCGCTTGCTCCCCTAACTTTTTGAATTAAAACTTTGCTTACGGACAGGATCTTTGTCATTTTACAGATAACAGGTTAGGAGGTTCAGATGCAGAAAAGCCATTGTTGCGAACTTATATAATGAGTTATTATTCAATGTTTGTTCTTCTTATTTAAGTCTTCTTCTTCCTTTTCTTCTAAAGTAGTTTTTATCTTACATATTGCAACTAACTTTTGCGCTTTATATATGCAAAACTATGTCAAGTCAAAAATAAAAAAGTTTCCTATTTGTTAAGATGGTTTCCGGACATGCTGGATGTAGTTTAGTAGGAATGTGCAATTTATCATCTTACCTACTTCGTAATCTTAGGGCCTTTTCCCCTACATATAATACCTCATAAGAGAATTGCTGCAAAGTTGCTGAACCTTATCAAGGGAGCTAACCATAATCTGAATAGCCGATTTTTTTTAAATTTCATTTTCGTAATGTACATATATATATTCCAGTACACACACAGAAAATTTCAAGGCAGTCCGGCGATTATTTTCGAAGTTACACGCATATTTGTAAAGACGTGTCAGAGCGATTGTACGCTATGTAAAGTGCTTTTGAAACTTTAAACGCATTTTTCTCAAAATTGTGTTTTTAAAGTCGGTGACGGAGATTTCTCGGAAACGGCTGAACTGATCAGTCTCAAATTTTAACACAAGCTTCTTAAGTATATTTTGTACTAATTAATCGAAGGTTTTTTCTCACCGATAAATATTTTTTTTATATAAACAATTTAAGGCAAAAATTTTGGTCAAAAATCGATTTTTCTTTGAGAAGCCGCCATTTTGTCTAAACATTTTATTTTGCTTATTCCTTCCATTAATTAGAAGATTATGCATTACTTTAACGCAATCCGTTTGGTTTTTTCATTTTCGATGATCCAGTCCAGAGATATCGTTGTCACCGCAAGATGCCTTTTTTGAGAGGAACTCCTGGAGATGAGCTATAGCAGCTTTCAAAATTATTATTTTTACAAATACAAAAATCTTAAAATACAGTTAAAAGTTACCATAATATGTGTACCAATTTTCACCTTAATAAATTTAAACGTCTTCTCAGGAAAAATTCTTGAAAAATCGCTTTTTTTAAGCCTCCTAACTGTATATAACCCCTTAAGCTCTAATTAAAGACTTAAAATTAAAGCTCACTATAGAGAAAAAAAATATCAATTTACATATTTGTAATATTTTATAACGCTAGTTAGGTTTTCCTTTCAAGGCTTGTTTGCTTTAATGCCCTTTATTATGCACATAAATTAAAAAGTTTTTAAAGGGTTTCCGTGTAACGTGAGACCATTTTTCTACTTTAAATTAGCAAGCGTGATAAAGGGTGGCATATTAAAGAAAAAACGTAAATTATTCCTTAGAATCGCAAAAGTCGTATATAATTTTTAATGGATTAATTACTTGAAAGTAGGTCCTTGTTAGGGATGTGCCTTACGGTACGATACTTTTAGGTACCGGTATTTTTCTGACGATAGTACTCTTTACTTCAACATTCATTTTTCAAGTCTGGAATTAAGAGCTGAGTAGTTCTAATCTTAGGCTGTGGTACTACTGACATTGTTCAGTTCAATGCCTCCAAATCACTAGAACTTCTCCTACAGTCGCCTACCAGGCGTAGTAAAACGAAGGGCAGTTCTCGAATATTTTGGTGGTAGGTATGGGTGCCGACAAGCCTAGACCTGCGTTTCACTCAGTAATGCCAGTCATATTGTCAATCTCAGTTTTGTAGTTTCTGCCAAGTTTTCCTATATATGACCCCTATGTGCGCCGCATAAAAATAATTTACCCCACTTAACTACCCAAAAATGTGGTTCCAGGCTACGCCTACTGGTTCGCGAACGATTTATAATTTTGTATATGTGTTCCCATACTGGAATCACAAACCCGGCTTGAAGTCCACGTGGGCTGTCTAAGACAAAAAAATAAGAATCTTCTTTTGCCTATATCAACTTTACAATTCATCCGAAAAATGCTAATCCCTCTAAATTAAATTCTATATGCACTTAAACATCTTTTGCAATAAAAAATTTGATTTTCCGACCTTACATTTACTAAATGAGAAAATTTAACAATCTATATAATTTTTACTACTGGTTCAAAAAGCAATTTTACAACTAATTGACTTTGACGGCAATTAAATGAAAGGAAGTGAAGTATCCCATAAAATTTTATTGAATTCGCTATTAAAGTCACAACTATCAGCAGAAAGATGATCCTAGTTTTATGGGAAAATAGATTCAGTTTTATTCTCGTGACCTTCATTTCAAGATACTCGAGTAACTCTTCGTCAATTCTAATAACAGTGTTTTTGAGATAGATATAGAAAAAAGTATATACAGTATGACCGCCGATGGGGTTTAAAAAGGACAAATGGGCCAGATTTTGCAAGATACGTAAAAATGTCACTCCAATTAAAAGTTTTTGCTTGTACAATAAATGTGATTAACGTTACGAAAAATTTACTTTTTTATACAGGGAGCATAAAAAATACGAAAACGTTAATTTGAGTAGGAATAAACAATGCAAACATTCCTTGTTTATCAGTTTTTACCAAGAAAACAAATATGAAATATGTTTTAAATTAAACTGTAAACCAAAGTACAATATTTTATTAAAAAATTTAAATATTAAAAGTAACGAGTTTTATCACATTATTTTTTTAGTCCCAGTTATTCTGTCTCACGCCTTTAACCAGAGTATTATTTTCTACATATTAAACAATAATGACACATTGACATGTTTATCAATGTCTTTATTAAATGAAGCAATTATTTAATTCGAAACACTTCTTATTGAAGTGCAATTTTTAAATAATACGAACATTTAATTAAACACAAAAGAATATGATATGTTTTATTTCACTCCAAATATAGGATCTCCTTCTTTGCAAAACTGTCTGCTTTTGGCTTGTATGGGCACAGGATGCAATACGTATCGGCTGAGTAACAAGTCTTATAATAGACTCGCCAAGAGAGATTTACAAATAAAAAAACAAATTTATTCTTGCAAATCGTTTAGATTTGTTTTGCTTACCATAAAACACTGAAATGAGTTGCCCTGTCCCAAAAATCTATTATTTTTGGCGTATAACGCAATAAACAAACAGGCTGCAAGCTTAAACGGCGATTGAACGAACAAATACAAACAACACAATTTTAACCCCTCCCTCCGCGAGCAATAGAACTAATATTTCAGCCTACAATATAACCCACTGAATTAATATTTTTTAATATTTCTCTAATCCCTTATATATCTTATAAGAGTGTTTAGTTTAATTGAAATGATATAAGGACATTTCACTTAATTTCTAGATTTTATTATTTAAACTGAGGTTTTTGTTCGTTTAGCAAGATATATTTTAAGTTGAATCACACCACCCACAAATAGCTATTTTTCACTCAATTATATTTGAGAATTCTCATCAAATAATTTAATGTTTTAGCTTAAATAATTCTATACTCTAAGGCAGTGGTTCTCAACATTTTTGTGGCGGCGGAACACTTGTAGTAGTAATAGGAATATAGCGGAACACCATCTTTGTTAGCATGTTTATATTAAAGTAATCCGTTTTTTCAAGCACCAGTTATCTAAGATTTTTTTTTTAAATCTTCCAAAATACAATATGGACAAAACATATATATATATATATATATATATATATATATATATATATATATATATATATATATATATATATATATATATATATATATATATATATATATTTGTTTAACAAATAAACTAATATTGGAGCTCAAACTATTCTATTCTAAAAATACAAAAAAATAGGCAAACATCTATTTCTAATGAAAAATATAACGATTTTTCTGTTAAAAATAAATTTAATTTTTATATGGCACGCCTATGTAAAAATAATTTATTTTAGTGAGATATTTGACGTTGGTGAGTTCTACAGGTATTTGCAATATTTGGCATTATATGGGATAATGCTACTCTCATTTCATCTTGTAAATTTGTTAATCATTCCCTTTTTTAGTTTTTATGTTGGTCAATGTTGAAAATCCCAACTTACATAGATATGAAGTCGAAAAGAGTAGCAAAATGTTAAGTGCCTTTTTGGAAAGAGCTGGATATCCCTCTTGCTCAAAAATCCAAAATTGTTCAAGAACTACCTCTGTAAACTCTATTTATTTTTAACGTCCGATCATCTTTTGAAATACTATAAATTATTTTTTGATGCTAGATTAGTGTGTTTGTAGAAAAGTGGCTCTTTAACTTAGCAGAAACCCTTGTTGCACTATTGGCCAATTTTTCTCCACATGCAATACATTTTGGGATTTGATTGTCTTTATCTCCAGTCCAGGTGAAGCCAAAACTCAAGTATTCGTCCAAATATTGTCGGGTCGTCGATTTTTTGTTACATTTTCCTTCTTGCGCGTGTTGGTTGCGTATTTCAATCAGTTACAGTACCACTGGTACTTGCTCATTAATTTTTTTAATATCAAATTTTCGTTTAAGAAATTTTTCCACCTTAAGTCATAACCATAAAACTAGAATATAAATAATAAATATAATCGAAATTGCCTTTGTTACAAGATTACCCGATTAACCAAGTAGAATGTATCAGATATACATATGTGAAATTGTATCACCCAATCAAACACTTAGCTCTACAATTGGTAGCCCAAACGTAAAAACAAAATCTCTTAAAGTTCGAAAACTTCATGCGCAAAACCACTTTTGGATCTACAACAGGATGAAACGGTTACGGCTACTAGACTGATTATGAATTCAATGAATTTATGGACAAATAAAGACAAAAAGCCGTTGCGTGGGTAGGGTGATGAATAGATGTTGCCAAGTTGTGTAATTTATCGCAATATTATTTTTTATTAAAATATTCGGATTACTTGAATAGATATTAAACAATTTCGCGGAACACCTGGAAGAGGTTCGCGGATCACCAGTGTTCCGCGGAACGGCGGTTGAGAACCACTGCTCTAAGGAATAATAGTAATGTATTGGTTTCCAATAGTATTTTTGTAATTGAAAAAATGATAATATAGTTTTCAAAGAAGTAAGGCTACGTTTGAACTTTAATAATAAGTCTATATTTAAAGCAATGTTTTTTTTTCGATCATTTCAATGATGTTTTGTTGAAACAGTATTAACTTTAATATAACCAAAGTGAGAGTGGTCAAGAATAATACTATTATTGAAAATAGCATAGCAGTTTTTCTGTGTAGATAAAACTCTAGCTTCAACAGAAATGACCTATATTTTACTACAATGTGTACAGTAAATAAATTAACTAAACACGAAACAATATTTTTTGTTAATTAAACAATTAAGGATACTTATTTAGGACCTTTTCCGCCAGGGAAGCGGCAGATGTTTAAATTAAACGATAATTAAAAGGAAATTAAATTCACCAAAGGAAGAGTGAAGCGTAGAAACAACAAATGGAAATTGGTTGGAAAATTTCCCGAATTAACACGAAATGTTTTCATTAAAAGTGCATGGCATTGTAAAACGAGGCAAGTCCAGTTTTCCAGATAAACTACTTTGGTTATTTGTCATCAGGTAACTTTGATGTTTTAATAGCAACTACTTTGAGCAAAAGAAGTTTTAGTTGCTTAACAATTTTTTTAATCTTAGGAAGAAGTTAAAAATGTCTCGATAGGTACCGTAAAATGGGGTTACTTTGGCACCTTGGGCCTACTTTTGCAGGTTGTCAACTTTTTTATGTTTTTGTTATTATTATTTTTTTAAATTTGTTGGATTGGGACAGGTCTAAAATTACTGAAAATGCCTAGACACTATCAAAAAAAAGGTGGGAGCGACAATACCGCAACTTTACTGAGACGGCCCTAGAAGAAGCGCTTTCCGCCAAACCCAACATAAGTAAACCTATTTTTTAAAATATTTAGCTAAATTTTATCAACACAAACGATATCGTAGCTTGTACACAATCCCTGAACTATCTTTGTTTGAAATTTTATCTTCCGATCTTTAATAAATCAAGGCCTAACATGGGGTCGAAGTTTTACCATATAAAAACCTATGTTCCGCGTTAAAAAAAAATATTAAATAAAATAGGCATTCTCAGTAAATAAAAAACTTTTTCTAACAATACCTTTTAAACTTTGATCGCTAGTAGAAATTGTCTCTTTTCCCAGGAATCCGACCTTAAGCCAAACGGGTTGTTGCCTGAAATATTCCAGTTATCACATTAAATTTACGTCTCAACAAACTTTGTTTATGCCGCCCTGACGTATATACTCAAGAGGAAACCTCGACGTGTACAAATATTCTAAATTTCCTCCTTCTATTTGCATAGGTTCGTAATATAAAGCTTGTTTTACTCTGTTTTCTAGAATAATTTGGAAAGCGCGAACTTTGGCTGCTAAAGTATCGTCTTGTTTCCTTTGGGCCCAGGCCGTTACTATTTATAAGAAAATTAAAAAAAAGAAACCACATGTAAATTTACCAAAAGTCCTCTTTCTCGTATTTAACATACACAGTTGTATACTCAATACCAAGAAATATTTTAATGGCGGCTGCTGACACGTCCGTCATTTCTAGTAACATTTTGTTTGCACAACTTGAACTTTGGTCAGGGCTCGATTTCACATTTTTTATCAAAATTTATGACTGTTTAAATAGTGGAACAGAAGCTTGCCGAAATTAATTTACTGACATCGTATGTGCAGAAATATAAAAAACAATTGTACTAGAACTAGGAATAAGTTTATATGAACATGTGGTGATATTTGATTATTAAATAAATAATTAAATTAAAAAAAAAACAAAGTTTAGCTCCTAAATTACCAACATGTATTAATACAGGTAATAAACCTAACAATGTGAATGTGGGCGATTCCGAAAAAAACTAGCTCCAAGACCGGTCCAAATTCAGTAATACCCAAACGTCAGATTAAATTAATGACGATTCATCCCTCCTCGGCATATTTTTCCTGCGGGGTCGAAATATTTTGGTATTTTCGAATCAATTTTGTTAATTGTTACTTCGTTCCAATTAACCGCTGCTGAGGTTAACTTCCCATAAAACGGTATTTCCATTAAAATGTCAGCGGAGGTCCTAAGGCTCTAAAGCATCTAATTTTCTCGTGCTGCTTTCATTCATCAATCAAAGCAGAAATATTAATTTTATACGATCCCTCTGCTGGGCAGTTAAAAATGGCACTATTACTTACTATGTTATGTACATTTGTATTAGCTCAATGACGATAATAACTAAACGACAATGACAATGAATTCTATTAACGACACAAGAATTTTAAAATATCGGTATTAATCTTTGGTATGGTTTTAATACTTTAGTATATGATATACACATTTTATTTCTGTACAATGTCTTACACAATATTATGCGATACGACTCTCACATCTAATTGTCATTGCACACACTCATACAGCTAAAAAAATAAGAAATATTGAGGACCGTCTTCATAGTCATTCTTGAGGTATCCTTAAACCTCAAGGATTCCTTAAGTCGTGGTTTTCGTTTCAAACGTCAATGACAAGTAAGTTCTATTAACAACACAAGAATCCTAAAATAACGGTCATAATCTCTGCTGTGGTTTTAATACTTTAGTATATGATATACACAATTTATTTCTCTACAATGTCTTACACAATATTATGCGATACGGCCCTCACATCTAATTGTCATTGCACACATACACATACATCTAAAAAAATTTAAGAAATACTGAGGGCCGTCTTCATAGTCATTCCTTGAGGTATCCTTAGACCTCAAGGATTCCTTAAGTCGTGGTTTTCGTTTCAAACGACAATGACAAGTAAGTTCTATTAACAGCACAAGAATCCTACAATAACGGCCATAATCTCTGCTGTGGTGTTAATACTTTAGTATATGATATGCACAATTTATTTCTGTACAATGTCTTACACAATATTATGCGATACTACGGCCCTCACATCTAATTGTCATTGCACACACACATACAGCTAAAAAAAATAAGAAATACTGAGGACCGTCTTCATAGTCATTCTTGAGGTATCCTTACACCTCAAGGATTCCTTAAGTCGTGGTTTTCGTGTCAAACGACAATGACAAGTAAGTTCTATTAACAACACAAGAATCCTAAAATAACGGTCATAATCTCTGCTCTGGTTTTAATACTTTAGTATATGATATACATAATTTATTTCTCTACAATGTCTTACACAATATTATGCGATACGGCCTTCACATCTAATTGACATTGCATTCACACACACACATACATCTAAAAAAATTTAAGAAATACTGAGGGCCGTCTTCATAGTCATTCCTTGAGGTATCCTTGGACCTCAAGGATTCCTTAAGTCGTGGTTTTCGTGTCAAACGACAATGACAAGTAAATTCTATTAACAACACAAGAATCCTAAAAATAACGGTCATAATCTCTGATTTGGTTTTAATACTTTAGTATATGATATACACATTTAACTTCTTTACGTCTATTACAATATTGCAATACGACCCTAACATCTCATTGTCATCGTACACAGCAAAAAAAAAGAATTTAAAGAAATGCTGATGATACAGCTAGCGAAGCAAATTTAGGTCACCATAAGAAATACTTTTAATTAAAAACACAATTTAATTATTGTCTTAACATCAACTTAAATTTATTCAAAGCCTCATATTATTTTACCGGGAGGGCGGGGAAGTATTTCGGTATTTCCAAACAATCTTGTTCATGGTTAGGGAACGCTTCAATCAACCTGCGTAAAGATTAACTCCCTTCCAAATATCATTTACTGAAATAACAGCGACGGCCTCAAAGCCTTAAAATGCGAATACTTCCATTGTTTGTTAAATTAATCAACGATAATAATACTTAATAAATATTAAATTTACTTTGTAATAAATTTAGGGAAAGATAGGCGTACCTAGGTGCCACAAAAATGTGGTTGTGATTATAGAACCAGATTTTGCCAGAACTGTTGGGTCTTATTTGTGTGGCGACTTTTTTACTATCGCGCGTATACAAAAATCGACGTTGTTCATGTATACAAATAGAACGTTCGTTAATATTTTCTTTTTCGACATTTTAAGACAAACCTCGTTAGCTAATGCACAACACAAAACAGACGAAAGTCATGCGAAAAACAATTAAGTTGCACGTGTCTACTGTAAAAACAATACGTATAAAAATACATTATTTCCTTGTTTTTGTTTACATACATATTAGTTAAGACGGCCACTTGAAGAATTCTAATTTGTTCGTAAACAGTGGATATTAATCAGAATAAAAGAAAAGCGAAAGAGAAGAAACAGCAGACCGAGAATGTTTTTTTGTTTGTTATTTCAAGTTTTTTTAGTATTGCGGTAAAATTCTAGTAGACAAAGGTAGACTTAGAAGGTGGAAAAATTGATTTACTAAAAGTATTACGGGTTTCTAAATGCTTCTAGCTAATATTATTGGGGCTATAATGGACGAAGATAAAGACTCCAAGAAATGATGTGCCCTAAAAGGAAAAACAAACATCCACATCCACGTACGTCGGCAAAATATTAAATCTTACAATGCCCCGATTTTGAAATAGAATGGCATTTGTTAATTAATAGGACCAGAATGAATATGTATATGAATCCCTTGACACCAAAAAGTCGTCCGGTCTGGATAGCATACCCGCAACTGTTCTAAAAAATGCGCTCCAGAACTTGTACCTATTTTAACTCGTCTTTTCCAGATCTCCTATGACGGAGTAGGATACCTTCCTAGACAGCTGGAAGACTTCTCGTGTGCAGCCTGTCCAGAAGGAAGGTTGCAAGTCCTTTATATCCTATTATAGACCTATCTATCTTCTCTCTGCTGCCAGCAAAGTTATGGAGAAAGTCGTCAACTTGGAAATTCTAAAATATCTGGAAAAATACAAAATCATCCATATCAGAAAGTACGGACTTCGTTACCAAAGATCCACAGCTGATCTCCTCACTTTGTCACACACAACTGGAACAAGTCTCTTGAATTTCATGGCGAATCTCAGATTGTTGCTCTTAATATTTCCAAGGCCTTTGACCAAGTATGGCATGCCGCTCTCCTCAACAAACTACTTTCTTACGGTCTTCCAAACTATGTACCTGGATCGGTAGCTTTCTCTCTAATTGGCACATGTCTGTCGTGGTGGACGGTCACTCATTTAACTTCCATCCCATCAATGCTGGTATACCCCAAGGTTTAGTTCTAGCACCAACCCTATTTCTCCTTCACATTAATGACCTGCTCTCTTCAACTACCAATCCCATCCACAGTTACGCTGACGATATTACTCTTCCGGACAACCTCGAATCAGGAACTGGATAATAGAAGCAGATCTATGCACCTGTTCTTTCCCCAAGATCTTCAATTAATCTTAGACTGGGGTGCTTGGGTCCAGTTCAACGCCTCCAAAATCCAGTCTTGCAAACGATCCGGCACATGAATGGTCAAACCCTACAGAACAATGAAATGTTCGAGCTTCTTGGCATCGCTTTCGAACATGACTTCAGCTGGTACAAACCCATTACTCTAATAGCCACATTAGCAGCTCAAAAGCTTGATTTTCTCTTTTGAGCGAAAAATACTTCTTTCCTTCCAACTTACATACTCTATATGTTTCCCAAATAAGATTTAACCTAGAGTACTGTTTCTATATCTGGGGAGCGGCATCACCTTCGCCACTTAACATCCTTGATTCTATTCCAAAAAGAGCCATCCGACTTCATTCGACTGATTTTAAATCATTTGATGGTATTTTTGTATTATTTTATATTTTAAAATACCTAACTTTTCTTATTACTTTATTAGCATCAATTTATATTATGTGCAGTCAGATTTTCTTAGATATTTATAAAGATTTTTTTCTCTAAGAAGCAATTAATGTCCAAAGTATTGTGTAGGAACAGATATAGTTCCTCCAATACTAACAACATAGAATTTTTCTTTGTCTTTTCTAATTTTTAAATATTAAAATTTATTAATTTTTGCGTAAAAGCCCAACAATATGTTCTAACTATTGTTGGGCTAACATACCTAGGGTCTCCAGATTATGGAACAAATTGCCTTCAGATCTTTTCCCTTCCCCTCCCATCCTCCAATCCTTTAAATTCAGTGTCAATGACATTTTCCTTCTCTCCAGACGCCCACGGTACGTTAGTACTTAAGCTTGAAGTCTAAGTGGGCTGGCTCAGATAAACAAAAATGTAATCAATAAATTCAAAATTATTTAAACTTCTGGTATTATTTCGTGTGCATATTCAAGACGTTTCCAAATTTAAAATCTCCCCGCGATGTACGATAGTTTTTTCTCCTTTTAAAGCAGTTGTTTCTCTTTGAATCGTCACCCGCGGCCGTCCGAATAATAAGATTAAGGTAGTCAAAATGCGTATTGGGAGAGGACGAGACTAAATAAATGGAGTGAGGAAAAGCCCTTCATTATTAGACCCTCATAACAGCGAACGTCTAAGCAAGCATGTAATGATTGGAAACAGATAGCAAATCCGATGGAGAAAAGAAACCAAAAAACAAAATCATATGACATCAATACGAACAGATACCTAATATGACTTTCAAGCATACCTAAGGATACGTTTTAGATTTAAAGAAAAATATCTGTCCGTTCTGATTTGATTAAATTCAATTTAGCATTTTTTCCTGCCAGAAAACGAAGCAAATACGTAGGGATAAAATCAATAGCCCCCTTTGGCAATGCGTTATAAATTGGATATCTTAGGTTACGGCTTTGTTTTTCTAAAATTGGACTTCGGGTAGTAAGGAATAAATTTACCATAGCGGCTGGTATAAAGGATACAAGGGCTACATCTTTCAATTCTAAGAATTTTATACTCTGCACAATAAAATGTGCATTTGACCGGATTGTGTAGCCACAAAAGAAGTGATAATGGGGGTTTCTACGTCCGCCTACACCGAAAATCCAGGATACCATATCTCTTACGTTATTGCGCATGTATCAATTTCAAGTACGTCATCGGAGTAGTTTTTTTTTTTTTTGGGAAAACAGACCTATTTCTTGGAAAACAGCCCTGTTTCATAGGAATTAGCCCTATTTTTTGGAAAACATCTCCTATTTTAAATAGAGCTGTTTTCCAAGATTGTTCTCCAAAAAACCGGGTTGTTTAAAAAAACGGGCTGTTTTCTCAAAAACAGGACTGTTTCCCAAATAAACAGGGGCTGTCTTTCACAAAAAAAGACTTCGATGACGTATTTAAAATTGACACACGCGAGATAATGTAAGAGATATAATATCATAGATTTTGGGTGTGGGCGGGTGTAAAAACTCCCATCTATCACTACTCACAAATTATTACAATATCTATTTCACTGAATTAAACTATTATTTATATTGACATGAGTGACACATGAGTGTAACACAAGTGATGTAACGGTATATTAAGCCTACCCGGAACCAAATATTTCGACGTTTTGTATGATCGCTTAGATACGATTAAAATAATACAATAAATGAAACTGAAAAGCCCAAATTAGATAGGTAATTAAGTAACAATGGATGGGCAAGTCGATCAAAGGCTTTGGTAAAATCTAAATAAATAACATCGGTTTGGAAACCATCATCTATGGCCTCGGCAATATCCTGTGTTACAATCATAAGATTTGTGGCCGATGACTTGCCCTTATAAAAGCCATATTGAGAGAGTTATAACAAATCTCTTACAAGAGGGAATATACAAGAGGTTTTGCTAGAACTAATCTACAATAATTTATATAAAATGATTATTTAAAATTTAATCCTGTGATACCTATTGGAGTATCATTTAGTTTGTTGAAATCATACCTTTAAAATTAAATAATTGCGTATATTATATTTATGACATCTATTTTTTCACTTTCTAATAAGCATAAAAATATTTTGAAACATACTATCGATTATTTTGATTAAGTGTTCTTTTCTCTATCTCAGTATGTCTTAGAGTACCTTTATTGTCACACTAGATCGTAAAACTTACCAACTCATCTGCCGGTGGGTCTGTCCAAAACTGTTCTACGCTCTTCGTCCTGGAGAAATCTAAAGCACACGGTCCGACTAAAAGCGAGCTTAGAATCGATCCATAGTCAGGATCGGCAACTAAAGCGTCTTTATCGTAGTATTTGGGAGCACTGCTTACTAGATAATCTATAATTTTCGCTAGCTGTTTGTCGAAGAGTGCTAATCTGAAAATAAAAAAAAAATCCGGCTGAAACCTTAGGCTAAACTGGATGTTTAATAAGTTTTTGCCGTTAGACCGATTTTATAATTTTTTTTTTCGCAAAATGTCAATTTTTTCTTTTCTAACGCTTTTCTTTTTTACCAACCTTGTGTAAGTTATACAACATGATTGACAAATCCTAGACAAACTAATGGAGATTATTAATGCCCCTTCGATTTTTACAACAACTCAATTTGCTCTTTTCAGCAGCAGAAATTTAAATTAAGAATAACGCATACATACCTATATAAGCAAATGAATAAGGAGTATACATCGTAATTGGAATACGCCGCCTTACATAAATTATTATCAGTAGCAGTACGGTATAGATGGTATTGGAATATGAATTTCGATTATTTCTAATTGATAATCAGGCTATTTCTATCCTGAGTATTTTACAAGACAAGAAAATAATACTTTATTTCCTCTGGTTTATTGTTCAAATAAATATTTAGAGTGAGATCTTTGATGATCTTATTACCTTTATAGTTAGATTTTTGTTGAATATAAATAAATCATTTTAATTAGTTTACCGGTTCCAGAATCCATCAAAATAATAATTCTTGTGTAGGAGATAGGTGGTGTGCAAAAGGTTATAAAGAAAATCTAAGAATCATGAGTTTTACCAAATGAACAAGAAATTAGCTTAAAATGCTGTATAAAAGGCGCTTTATTTATTAATATTTAAATATTTTTTCAGATATACGACGAACAGAGGGACCATCGTAATTCATAAACTTCTCTGATGCTAGTGTTAGTGTAAATTCCAAAATTTCATGGATAGCGTAATTTACCACAGCAAGCAAGTTTAGAAATGCTTTGTAAAAACAAATTGAAAGGCTATATGATTAGTGGACCTCTAAAACCAACAAAGAGCTGGTAAACTAGCACAAACTCTTCAGTTAAAACAATTAGCGAAAGGCTTTAGAGTAGAACAATGGCAAAAACAAGTTTACCATATTTATAAAATCATACAACTAATTCTCTTGAACAAGGTGATTCAAAAGTACATCTAAGACAGACCTAGGTAAGTTACCTTTTCCTTTTTATACCTATTGGCACAGAAAAGGGCATTAATATTTAAATATTTTTTGTCATACTGCTAATACATTATTTATAGCTAATTTGTTAAATTCCCACACAACAAATAGATGATTTGTTTATAAAAAATGTTTTTCTAACTCTGATGTTTTTGATATTTTTGTCCTTATAATTATTATCGATTATTATAAAAAGTACTTTTATTTTAAACGTAATAGGAAAATGACAATCATATATCAGTTCATTGTGTATGGGGATCGGTAATATGTAAATTGTGCATCATATGTTGGCAGATTATAAACACATTACATATGTCTGGATAGGTTTGGGAGAAAGTGTATCAGTATAAATGGTTATTGCGTGTTAAATGATTTTAAAAAGCGTTGAAAGCCTTTTTATAAAACTGAATTCAGTCTAAGTACTTATTTTTAACTACTAGCGCTTCGCGTAAAAAAAAAGGTAGAAATCGTCCCTCAAAAAAAAATTATTCACTGCGAAAGACTGGGAATAAATATATGGCCATATAAAAGGCAATGAGCAACGTCAGTCACAGAAAAAAAAGGTTTGTTTTGACGTCAGTGCTCGCTGTGGCGTTGCCAAATCTCGCTACCATATTCCTATGTAACAAGTTTGAAAAATATTATTTTTGTTACCTTTAAAGAAAGAAATCCTACTAACTCTTTCAAAACCCTCAATTTTAAAAAGTTAAAATACTTCAACACAGCGTTTTTATTTAATATTATGAAAAAATCATTAAATTTGATACTAATATTTATTATTATTTCATTATTGTTACCTTTGTAGTAAAATCTCTTTAAAATACACTTCTTTTAAAGATGTTTAACTTAGGTTACGAAAAGGTTTAATTTTTTTTCAGTTTTGTCTTAAATTACGCTTAAAAACAGAAAATAAATTATCGTTAAAGATTTACATATCTGGCAACGTTTCAACAAAGTCAATTATTGTTTTTAGTTCTTCGCGCGCAATTTTCCGTCAAGCGCCATGTGTTCTTTCAGCCAGGTGGATGAATATAGACTGGCTTTATGGTATTTTTTGAAATTTTTTAAAATGTTCGATTTAATACAAAAAAAAAGTTTTGGGTATGTCTATAGACTACCCCAGGAGTCGCCAATTCCAATATATGCAGTGAATTTCATAACACCCTGTATATAAACCAAAAAATATCATGTAAGAAAAATTTGTTCCGTATATTAAATAATGCCAAATTTTTACTAAACAATTACATTTTATAAAATATAACAAAATCTTATAACTGCTTTTATAATTTAGAGAGAAAAACCAAATCCCAGCATTTTTAAGGTTTATTTTCTTGGATCACATATTTTCTTCGCGATTCCACATTTTATATCTTTTAATAACGACGCGAGGATCATCAATCATCCCCATTATATTTTCTTACCAAACATCTTACGATTTACCAGATTTACGCGTGTAATCCGTTTTGAACTTGTTTAAAAATAAAAGAAGAAAAAGAAAAGAAGCAAAAATCGTAATAGGTAGCTTGTATATTTATTCTTTTAGTATATAAGAATATTAATGGTGCCAGAAATAATGTGGGGTATATGAGGTCTTTACAATATCATTAATTAATCTGTTGTAATTTTTTATGGCCAGATTGAACTGGTATAACTAGACAACTCACTCCCATTTTTGTTATAAATTCTCTTGACTCCTGGTTGTTTGTTCTTACTATGTTGATATTGTCTTTATACATAGCCTTTACTATTGTTATTAAATTCTTGTCCACTTTTCACTTTTGTAATACTCTCCCTATATACGTTCTCTGTATTCGATCGAAAGTCTTTTTAAGGTCTATAGAACACATGTGAATGTCTCTATTTTTATTTATGACTTTTTCGCTGACTTGTCTTATTATGAATACTAGATCCTGTGTACTCCGCCCTCCCCTGAATCCACATTGAGATTTCTCAATGGTTGGTCAAATTCTACTTCGTATCCTCAATTATTCTAGTCATAACTTTTCTGGAACACTAGACAGGATTATGCCTTTATAATTGCTTCACTCCCTTTTATCTCCTTTCTTATATATTGGAAGTACAATTCCTAAATTCCATTCCTTTGGCACTCTTCCACTTTCCATAATCATATTCATTAATTCATTTAATTGTCATGTTCCTTCCTTTCTCATATAATTAATAATTTCTGATGTTACCTCCTCCTGCTGCTTTACCCAGCTTTATTCTACCTATGGCCTCGGCCACCTCTTATGACCACCCTTATGAAATGTTTTCTGTATCTCTGTTATTTCCTCCTGGTGTACGTCTGTGTCTGTACTTAATTCTGTCAGTTCTTCAAAGTAGTGTCTCCATCTCTGCATGATTTTGTTTCCTTCTGTAATTATATTTCCATTTTTATCCCTTATGTTCATCATATTATATTGTTTTTTCTGTCCAAGTTTTTGATTCTCTCTGAAGTTATCGTCTTTTCTGCAAGTTTTGTTCATGACTCCTGTTTTGCTTTCCTTACTGCTATCTTTTCTCATTTTTTCTTGGTATATTTTATAATCTTCTACTTTTTGTGTTTAGATATCATTTCCAACTTTCTTTTTTCTTCTTAACAATATTCTCCATCTCTGTATTCTACCATTCTGTTCTCTTCATATCTGTGTTCATTATCCCACTTGTGCCACAACATTTTTTAGCGGCATCCAAAAGAGTGTTCTTAAAATCTTCCCATCTCCCCTCAACTCCCTGTCCCTTACTTTGCTCCCTGAATTTTCCGTCTGCTATAGCTTGGTATTCCTTTCGGCACTTGCCCTTTTTGAGTTTATAGCTTTTTATTTTTCCTGTATTCTCTTTCTTTTTTTGTCTTTTGATTCTCCTTGTTTCCTCTTCATATCCATTGTAACCATGTAGTGGTCACTTCTTATTTCCGCCTGTCTTAAGTCTATTACATCCTTCATATTTTCCCATTTAGGTTCGCTAATCAGGAAGTAGTCTATTATTGACTTTTTATTTCTTGAGGGTACCACCCTCGTATATTTGTGCATGGATTTGTGTTTAAACTTTATATTTGTTAGCACCAAATTGTTTTCCGTACTCAGCTCCATAATTTTACTTCCATTATTGTTTTTTAATTCCTCCCCGTATTTTCCCATGTACTCCTCCACTTCCGCATTTTTGTTTCCCACTCTTCCATTCCGATCCCCCATAATTATTATATTCTCTCCTTGACAACAATAAGGAATATGCACATTTTTTTTTATTGCATAAATCGTTTAAGGAGGTCATTACAACCCCAAAACTGCTATTTTGAGGAAAATTACTGCGTTAATTTAGCTAAAAAAAATTTTACTTTTCGGTATAATTTATTACAATTTCAAAAGGAGCCATTTGCCGGCTCAAAAAAGTTACGTCACAAGGATAAGTGGCAATCTACATGTTAACGTAAAGCTGAACCGAGGGCTGCCTACCTACAAACGTCTAGAAAATCAAGAATTTCTGTGATAGTCCGAAAGCAAGTCAGTATTTTCTCGAATGATTGTACCTCTATCCTCTATCAATTGATTTACCAAACTGATTGTTAATATTGTAAAGTTATATGCTTAGGAATAGAAAAATGTCAGTCGACAAGACCTAAAGTCAAAAAGGTGATTTTTTAAAAATAATTACTATAGAACATTTTTCTGGGAGAGGAAACACAAGATGATTACCGACTCTCGGACTAAGACAAGAAGACAGCTGACAGCTACAGTACAGAGTTATATGGAGACCGGCATTAGTTTCCCAGCTGATTTAGTTGTTTATGCTGGTAGCGGTTGTGTTTTTATTACAGTGCTATTTGTGTATAATTCTTTTTATTAAACGTTAAAATGTATTAAAAATATAAACTACAAATATTGTAGTATGCCAATGTGCAAAAGTATCACTGTGTGTGCACTGCAAACCTCCTTTTTCATGTGCCCAAAAAACCGATGTCGAAGAAAGTACCTACTGCAAATTTAATCAAAAATTTTACATTAAGAGGTATCTGTAAAGGTTAGTATCGCTAAATTGAAGTAACCATATGTTGCTGTACATTTATTTGTATAGTATCATAAACAATAAGTGTTTTTAACTAAATTGTAAAGGCAAATCCACCAGCACTAACTTCCAGCCAATTTTCCGATTTTCTTTGCACAAATGCCGTTTTGGTCATTTATAACCAGTCTGTTTAATAAAACAAAAGATTTTCTATCGACTAAATATTCTAGTCTTTGGGAAAAACTCAAGAAAATGGATTTACACTGAAATTTACATTACACTAGCCGTGACTAGCCATTATAAAACGTTGACGTAATAAAAAAAGTGACGTCACAAACAAAAGAAATCCGTTTTACGAGATGTTGGATTTTGCAGGAAAATTTGCAAAATAAAACCTTGTTTTTTGTTAGTAAAACCCAAAATAAAGAGATAACAGCAACTGCCATAAACATTTAATTTATGTAGAGAATACAAAAAAAAATATTTCAGGATTTTTTGGATTACATGCATATTCCCTATTAATGATTTAAAAGTTAAAAGCTACTGATACAATTTAAATCTTTTTGGCAATGCGTTATGATGTAAAACTTTGGAGTTAAGTAATCGAATAAATGTTACACAAATTTTGAATCACTCTTGTACAACCAAAAGTTATTAAAACTTAATCGGACAACTAGAACTGAAGTTCTGTCAGTACTTACTAAGTTTTAAGTAAATAAGCCTAAAAAATATAACGTTCCCCTTGCTTATAAAAAAAAGCATATTATCTATTAACTGTAGTCTTTTTGCCGGATAAAATTAAAATTCCAACGCCTTTCCTGTCACGTTTTTATCTGTATGACTGTAAATGACGGTAATAAAAAACCCATTTCTCTTTCAGCACAAAAAAAAGCGTTTTGACCTTTGGTATTCTCTTTTAATGTATTTGTTCTTATTTTTCTTTACTTCCATTAAATGGATTTATTTTATGGCCATAGGCTTAGTTAAGGGGAGGGGGCTTGGGGTGCTTAGCACTCTTCACGCACGAGTTCAATACAATATTATTTCTACAGAACAAATTTTGGCCTAAACAGGTTTATATCACGGTCGTGCAGACTAGCCAATTCGACATGCGTATCCCAGACTTGACTTCTTTTCTAGTGCAGCGCGTTTTATTGAACAATTGAATACGGTTTGAGGTCTCTAGGATTGCCATTTATATTTTGTATATTGTTCCGGTTTTTTTTTTCGTTTTCTTTGTATGTATGTCAAAATTACTTAATTTCTTTAATATTTTACTCTGCAGTAGGATTATTTGAATTTGATCAGAGAAAATTGTAATTTCTTGGTGATCACTTTTTAGAATGGAGTACTTTCGTATTATGAAATAAAAAAACTCGCTGGGAAAGCCCATTATTGAACTATGTATTGATTTAAACGTAGCTTTTTTTATTTAAGAACTTTTGTATATAGCTTCCTGGCAGATTTTCAGAACACTGTTACTTTAAACATCACATTCTGACAGAATTGTAGACATTTTGTAAAGCAGAAAATTGATAAGAATTACTAAGGTCTGTGAAGGTCTTTTAACAAAGTAACCAAGCGTATATACTGCCCAAACTGCGGAAATCTATAGAAAAACCTTTTTTGCAAAAGCAATGATCATTTTTTTAAGCTTCTAGTTTATTGATCAGAAAAATTTAAACGTTTTGTGGACCAAAAAGTATTTTTTATTATAGAAGAAAGTGATTGAAAATGTAAAGGTTAAAAGTGTCTGCATCAATATTTCATAAGATTTTTTTGTTTACTTTGCGTTCACATCGTTTGGGCCCAATTTTGTTACATACAAAAGCGTTTTGTGTGTTAGATGATATTTAGTCAGAATTTTTTTTATCTGTGACAGCCCCGTAGGCTTCAAGCCTATATACTAACGTACCATGGTCGTCTGAAGGGAAGGACAATATAATTTATTGACACGGGATTTGGAGGTTGAGAGGGAAAGAGAAAACATCTGCAGGCAATTTGTTCCATAATCTGGAGAGTGGAGACCCTAGGTATGAATGAGTGAGAGAAGTGGGATATTCCAGGCTTTTGTAGCTAGACAGTAAAGGGATAGTAACGCGCCTCTTGTTTTGTTAGGAACAGTCAAGGGGGTAATTATAGAAGGTAGTTCTTCAAAGCAAAATCGGTGAAAATATCAGTAAAAAAGGGATAAATCCACAACAGTGTGGCGGTGAGCGAGAGAAGGGAGTTTTCTTGTAAGGACAGGGTCATTGATGAGTTGAATGGCTCTTTTTTAGGTATTTACTAGAAGGTAGTTTGTTGAGGAATCGCATTTTCGTAAAATTTCAGATAAAGGTTTTATGGCTTTCAAAAATCGGTAATCCGAAAATCAGTTAAATAGGAATATACAGGGTTGCTCAAAAATATGTGACGAATGAAAGTTATATATTCTTAAATTGAATTTTCAGTTTCTGCGTCTACTTAAAAGTTTATGTAACTCAAACCTAAGAGTTTTAGAGATATGTATTGCGATGTTTCTGTAAAATTAAATAAGGGTATTACTCCACAAAAATACCCGTAAAAGAGAAAAAGTTCGGTAAAAAGTAAAAGGGAATTCAAATTCCTTATCATAAAATAGATTTAAAATATACAGGGTCGCCCAAAAAGCTATGACTGACCAATATCCAAATTTCTTATAAAAAAAAACTCCTTGCTTTAAAATTTATTACTGTCAGTGAAAGTTTAAATAATTTTCATATCTGTATTTCTTCCAATTTAGGTTAGTTTTAAAAAAAATTCGGAATATCTTTTTGGGATTTATTCAATAGAAAAGTATTTTACCTTATCCACAAATACCTAGGCAAAGGACTCGTTGGAAAGGACATGTTTTTCTTCAAAATAGGCTTAGTAACACTATCACTACTGCTACTTGATCTTCTATTGGGATCTATATTTTCTAGTTCTTGTACTTTCTTAGATATTCGGTCCGCTTCGGCACAGTGTTTGGCTATTTTGTGTAAAAGTGCCGTCGTGGAAGAAGTTTTAAAAAGGCCTAAGGCTCTTCTGCGCAGACCTGAAACAAAAATAAATCAGAATAAGTATTAAGATCGTTTATACCTTTTTAATTCGATATAACACAAAGTTAAAAATTTGCATAACTTAGAACCGGTTAAGAGGAACAGTCCTTTTTATGCCAACAAGAATCAACTGTAAACGGAAGTACCTTTTTTAAAAAATATCTTAACAGCTTTTCTAAAAGATAGTCTTTTAAAAACGGATTTATAAAATTCTCCAAAACACTTATTACGAAAGTGCATTTTTTCAAAAATGTCTTTAATAAACTAATTTTTCAAAAATAGGAATACAAATTCCGAAAATGTATTTTTTCGAAAACAGTATTAGGCTATGAACTCTACTAGCTTAAGAAATGTTAAATAAAATAAAATCTTATGTAAAAAATACTTTTTAAAAGCAAGCTTTTATTATTTAGATGCACTAAAGCGAAAAAAATAAGTATAGTTTTTTCATTGTGGCAATGCTGAATGCTATTTATAAGTGGACGTAGTTCGCGTGTGTGGATCCTAATAAAAGTAGTACCAAAGTTATCACTGAAATAAATATAAAATATTATGTTAAATTTATTGTCTTAAAAGCTTTTTCGAAACAATGAAGAAATGTACTTTCAAAAATATGTTTTCTAAAAAATGTAATTCCGAAAAGTACTTTAAAAAAAAATTTAAAAGTTGGTTCCCCAAAAAAAATTGGAAAACACCCCCAGATTTCGAATAATTTTGTATTATCAGAAAAATTCTATTTTCGAGAACACATATTTTCGAAAAAACGTAGATTTAAAGAATGCGTTTTCGAAAATTTTTTTGTATAAGTATCTGTCCAAATGGACAGAATTTATAAATAAAAAATGCTAGTTATTTGTAAGCTAAGATGATCAATCGTTCTATTTTCGCAAGAACAGGTTTAAATTTTTTGTCCATTATGAAATAGTGTTCATTTCTTAGAACCCTAAAGAATAAATAGATAATGTCGCACGCGAACTCGCCCGATTTTTTTTTTGGTTTATGCTTTCGTGGGACTTTGCCACCCCCCCCCCCCCCCCCTGACGAAATTCTAATTTCGCCCCTGTTTAGAATGCTATTGTTGAGTTCCTAAATACTTGAATAAATAAATGTTTAATATTTTGTAGCTTCTATGCTGTGTATCTTCTTTATTTAAAGCGTCAAATATCAGTTAAGTATCTTTTTCCACCCTTTTTAGAGCTTATTTTTAACCCTCCTTCCAATTATATAAAAACCAAAAGCCGTTCCTTTTAACGAAAGACATTTCAGAGTTAAAGGAGCACATAAATTAAATCGAACTGAAATTCTCTTTGACAATGAAGGCTTTCTAGACCTTCTAAACGAAACGCAGAATTAAAAGAAACTGTCTACACCAGATCCACTTAGTCTCTTAAAATAAAGTATTTTTTCTTTTTTCCGCTTTATTATAGTGCATTTGAACGTACGAGGAAGTATTGATAAGTAGTCGACTGTAGTCTTTTCTATTTTGGGCGGCTGGACTTTTAAATTGTATAGTTCATCTTGCGCCTCTTGCAGCCGTCTCTGTAGTTCGTTAACGCGGCGCACAGTAATATATTCCGAAAGTAAGATCGACAAAATCAAATATCTCTTGATCGGAAAAAGATTTCGGAATAAACCAAACTGCATTATTTAGTCTAAGTGATTATCTATCTGGGAAAAGTAGACACAAAGCGCCTCTCCTATTGAAAATGCCCTAAAAGCACATCAAATTTGGGGTTTCTTGATTTTTTTTTTCGTTATCTTGGTAGCTGTTTTTTACTGCGTGTTGGAATTGAATAGCCGGACATGAGCCGGGTATAATAGACACACACTTTTTCTCGCAGTTTTATGCGGGGCGAGCCAAAATCTTGGAAAATGTGTGTATTTATGGGAAACTGCGCGCCAATCCACGAGTCACATTTAATCGGCACGGCTTTTAACGCATTTAACACTCCCACATAATATGTGGGAGTGTATATTATATATATATAAATATACATATATATTATATATGTGTTTATTTGCAACGGCGCGCCGAACCGAGTCGAATCAAGCGCCACTCCGTTCTGCTGCAAGTTAAGGCAAGTAGTTTTCTTCATACTTATCTACACATAACTTAATGTGCTAATGTTTTTATATTTTGTTCTCGAACATAGACATTTTTCCAATAAACCAACAACAATAGTGTAACTTGTGTTATAATACTGTATACTACGATGTGTGACACGCGGATTTTTAACTTTCCTAAAGTTCCACGAGCCATGACAATTTAATAAATATTTCATAATTGCGGTCCCATAAACACACATTTTTGCGTGTGGCGAATAATACCGACAGAAAAACCGTTGGATTTATGTGTGTGTTTATTGCCTCGGAGATTCCACGTCTCGCCACGATAAAAACCGTGCGCTGACTCGTGACGAATTTTAACGCGGTTAAAAGTGTGCGTCTATGCCCGGCTATTGACACACGCTTTTCCTCGCAGTTTGATGCGGGGCGAGCAAAACCCTTGTAAAAATTTATGGGCAACCGCGCGCCAATCCACGAGCCACATTTAATCGGCACGGTTTTTAACGAAATAATAATCTTGCGTATGTTTATTTGCAACAACAGCAAAACCGTTAGATTTATGTGTGTTTATTGCCTGGGAGATTCCACGGCGCGCCACGATTAAAACCGTGGGTTTACTCGTGGCGAGTTTTAACGCGGTTAAAAGGGTGTGTCTATGTCCGGCTAATGACCGGGCATAGACACACACTTTTAGTATTGAACGCTAAAGTCAAGAACTATGCTAAAATGCTACCCAAATATCACTCATCATAAAACTAACTATAAACGTAATAATAATTAGAATTTAAAAAATGCTCATTACACAAATAAATAAAATATTCATTCATAAATAAATCAAATCAGACCACTGATCCACTTGCCACTGAATCCATTCGAGGATCTTATAGTCGATTGACCAATAGCAGTCGAGAATCTGCAAATCGTCCCACTTTCTCGGGGTAATGATTTGTATGTGCCTTTAGATATCAATATCCCCTCGTATATTGCAGGGGTTGTTTTATTTTCATTCGATTGCCGTTTTGCATTTATACTTTTAATATTAAAAGTTTTGTTTTTATTGTTTGTTGTATTGTTGTGCTTCTCCGCTGTTGAAATAATGAAAATTTAAAATTTACATATCAAATAAGTAAAAGCAAAATGCTAAGGGCAAAACAACAATTCAAATACATACAGGATGTCCGAAAAGTCTTAGTATGGGCAAATATCTTTGCTGATGAGGCAATAAATTTTAGGGGTATCCTATTAGTTAATAAATCTACTTTTTCATGTAATTTTACTATTTTAACCCCCT
Source organism: Philopedon plagiatum (assembly GCA_963971165.1). NCBI lineage: Eukaryota > Metazoa > Arthropoda > Insecta > Coleoptera > Curculionidae > Philopedon > Philopedon plagiatum. The sequence continues at coordinate 102,102,294 of OZ020193.1, forward strand.
TGAGGGGTACGCTAGGGAATTGAGATCAAAAATGTTAACCCTTTAAGGCCTACTGGTCGATAAAATGACCCCTTATTGCTTTATACTTTGCAAGAGATTTTAAAATGGCCTCTTCAATATGTTGGGAGATGCCCAAGCGCTTCTAGCATGATATTTAACCACCTTGATGCGCGACTCGTAATTGGCCTAATAAGTGGTTGATCAACCACTGACTGCGCCTTTAGTGACTTTGATTAGGTTTAAGTAAGCGCTATGTATCTACATGTATATATAATGGTGGACAAACAAACTTTTAAACCATAAACCAGTAAACCCACCAAATATATCACGTGTATTCGAGTGTCTGTCTATATTCTTTATAGTCTCTGGTATCATTAAAGGTCAGTATCGTCAAATTTAAGTTAGCATATACGCTTATTTTTATCTTACAATAAATAATAAGTATTTATAACGAAAGTTTAAAGACAAATAAGCGGTCATCCATTATATTTATCAACTATATCAACTTTCAGCAAATAATCCGATTGTCCTAGCACAAATTTTGTTCCGGTCATTGTTAAACATTCCTTTTATTCAGATGTAATATTTTTTATCTACGAAATCTTTGAACCCCTGGGAAATAATCAAGAAGATTAATTAACATTGGAACTCACCATGCATAAACCCATGGATTTATTATATAAAAGGATTCGATATCCGTATACTGTGAGCGTATCGAACGTGAAACCTTATATTTTGTTGTTTGTTATTCTCTTGGGGGAGCAGTTTACGAACTACGAACATAGACAAGACTACGAATTACTGCGTAATTGAATCAATAATGGTAGTAGAAAGAGATAAAATAGCATTGGAGTGTTGGAGCTCAGAAGTGCTGCTGTCTGTGCTGGTTGTTTAGGAGAACGGTTGAACCTCGGTCTGAACACTCGGTTCACGTACGTCTTTGTCTAATGAACTAGAAAAGAAAAAGTGCGACGTATAAATTTATATAGATCTATAAATGACTCGGAGCGACTTTAAATAAACACCTTTAGAAATAACATAACCTATAGATAATAAAACCTTTTTAACTTAAATTTATTATTATTTAGCAGAAAATAAAGTAATTTAGGGCTTTTATTACTTTTAGCAAATCTTATAATGCTTCTAACGTATTTTTTGTACACAAATACAAGGTAAAATAAGATGTGGCCAATGTTTACAAATTGTGTTTACAGTGTCGCTTAGAATGGTTCGTTTTGGCTTCAAAGAATGTTACATGATCCCGTATCCTTTTATATAATAAATCCATGCATAAACCACTATAATATTTTTATTTACACGACATGTGACGTCACAACCGATAGTATCACGTTTTGCCAGTTTCGAATTTTGTATGAAAATTTGTAGTAAAAAATATTTTTTTTTGTAAATGAAGACCAAAATGGGTGGATAAAACAACCACATATTTAATTTATGGAGAGAAGACAAAAAAAATCAGGTTTATTTGAATTATAGGTATGCATATTCCTTATTGCATTAAACGTAATTATAAAAAATATCATAGAGTCCAGTTCTTCATATTAAATGACCTTTTAAATAATATACTACATAATTATGGAATATTCACATTAAAAAACGAATATTTGACCTTTTGCCAATATTTTCATGTTTCCTTTGTTCCCAAAAATAAACTGACATTATGGTAGTTAGATTTTGCTGAGCCACCCACTCTATAGAGTTGTTTCAGAAGTTATTTATAGGGACATTTCATTGGCCAGTATAATGGACAAGGGCGTAGCCAAGGGAGGGCAGGGGGGGCACGTGCCCCCCACCTGGCACGAGCAAAAAGCCAAGATTTACCAATGTGCCATTCAAGTTTCCCGTACGTCTTATTCCTAAATCAGCAGTCAGCTGCGGCGCCTGCCGGTCAGTGCTGTCGCAGCTGATTTTCAAAGCGTACTGAATGTAGGGCAGAAGATTCAAAAATCGAAACGTTTAAGAATTTAAAACATTTAAAATAGCTTTCTCTGCAGTTTAAAATCATTGAGGGTGGTTAAATAAAACACTGTTTTTTTTCAAAATTAAAAAATAGTATTAAATTATTAACATTATATAAAAAGTTTTAATTTATACCAATAGACAGGTACAATCGGTACTTGTATACTACTTAATTACAAATTTTAAAAAATCAGTAGTTTTATGTATTACCATCAGTTTATTTCCTCAGATTTTTTTTTCAATCTATCAGTTCATCGGCAGCCTCCAATGAAAAACAAGTATTGTTTTTTAATATTTGTTTACAGTACTCCATCGTAGTTATATTCAGGCAATTTATATTTTCTTTAACGACACAAAGTACAAAAAGAGTAGTACTCGTATCACACTAATTTCATCAATCGAAAAGCCACTAAACTTAATTCATAATATATTTTGAGTCACAATAATTTTTCAAAATCTTTTGTGCTTATTTGGTTTTAGTTTCGTTTTGAAAGTTCGTACTAAAATTAGTGGTTTTTCCAAGATCAGTACTGACGTACTGAATTTGGCCACTTTGTACTGAATTCAGTACAATTGTACCGAAATGGCAGCACTGCTGCATGTGGCGCAAACGTGTGAAGTGGTAAGAAAGCTTTTGCTGTTAATTAATAATAATAATAATAATAATAATAATAAATACATTTATTTGTGCCAAAGAAAAATAAAAGTACAATAATAAAGAATTGTAATAACAAGTACAATAGCAATAACTGTAATAGCCAAAGGAATTAAAAATTACGGGAACATACTAGTTGGCACAAATGGGTAGAAATTTTGATTAAAATTAATCATTCTTCCAATCCTACCCCACGCAAATATTTTTTAAGTTTACATTTAAAATTTATATAACTTAATTAAAGGTGGCTGCCGTGCGCTGTTCCTGCACTCTGTTTGTGTTCACGCAGATCTCAGATATAAAATAATTATCAAATTGTAATATAATTTTTCTTACAAAATTGGCCTAACAATATCCTATACTATACCTGCACCATAATCAACAATTTTAGCATAATTTCAAATTTTTTAAATTTATTTTAAATAAAACCGCAAACTTTTACCGGCTTATTATGAAAACAATTTATTGTTTTTTTGCAAAATAATTTGTTTTCATAAAATGTTTCGCAAAAATAAAATGTAGATAAATTTTATACATTCTTTTTGTTAAGCGATGTTCTGTTTTAGCAGGTATTCATTATTTTCTTTTTTAACTGATTCGAGTTTCTAATTTGCAATAATAATACGTATGTACCTACTATATACTATACATTATCTATGAATATATTTTTTTTAAATAATGTTTTTTTTATATTTCTTTACAAAAAAACTAAAAAAACTAGACTACGTACTACTACGTTGCGTCCTTGGGGTCCAGAAAATCTGCCCTTCCGGTCACCTAATTCTGCCCCCCCCCTGCTCAAAATCCTGGCTACGCCCTTGATAATGGATCATTAGGAAAAAAATATTCCTTGGAAGATCTGGTCCAATTATAAGGCTGGTTTAATAAATTAAAAAAAAAAACAAAATTTTTTTAAAGAACATAAATATGCGGTCTTACAAGGGAGAGCACCAGTTGAACAACTTGTTAATCCAAGGAAAGTGTTTCTTCAGATATCGTTTTTGTGATGAGCTCCAAGCTCCAAGTAACTTGGTATCAAAATAAAAATAATCGTTGGAGGGATATTGAAATAAAATGGAGTTTTCGAAATTTTTTTGAGGTTACATGGTTTTATTTCATAGAAAATGGTTTTTCGTGTATTTTTTGGGACTAAGCAAATTTTGTTCGGTGCTTTAAATAATATTTCAGTGTTATATGGGTTAGAAATATGTAAACTCTTACAATTGAACAATTAAAAAATAAGCGAAAATATTAATGCATAGTCAGAAATAGAAGTATGTGTTTGTCTATTATATTTTTTATGTGTCCACATCCATAATTCTCTTGAAGCTGCTTCAGTTTCGTGTAAATTTTTAAAAAATTACATGCCGACCTATAATACATCCAAAGATGAGGCTATGGGAATTGGAATTCCTTGGTCTCGCGTTTGCCCGGTCGCTCTGTGATCAGCGGCAGCACGCAGTGGATGAATAAGACTTTAATCTCGGCTTTAATTCTCGATAATGATTCAGTAAGTTTGGCAGTTGAAACTTTTTCATGGGATTTCGTTCAACGTTATATAGGTTGGTTTTACAACACGCACACAATACAGGCATCATCGTACTTAACGTATTTTGAAACTAAATCTTTCCATTTCCCGGTCGCAGAAAATATATTTTTAGCTTTCCTATAACAAAGTAGCAAATAATGCGCCGATTTTCGTCGTGATTTCTTGAAAAAAATTTCGAAAAATCCGTTTTTTAATAACTCTTCAACGATTGTTTTCATTTTGGTACCAAATTACTTTGAGCTCATAATAGAAATAATATCTGAATAAAACTCCGACGAAATAGCACCTTCGGCTTTGGGTTGAACTTAATCCAAGCTCACCGTGATTTGTTTTAAACGGGTCGGTTCAAGCGGGTCTGTTTTCAACGGATCTTTCTTAGGCTAGTCTCCTGTAAATCCCCATACAGGGTGTTTTCTAATTGAATGTCAATATTTAAGGGGGCGATTTTTGGGTTCATTTTAAAAAGAAAACTTCATATGAACGTATGTCCTAAACGTCTTAACTTTTGAGATACAGGGTGGTAAAGTTTTTTTATTAATATCTGTAATACCACTTTAGATATTTTAATTAAATTTGGCACACATGTACTATGTATCAAGAGGCATTATTTAGTGTACCACAATTTTTTTTATTTCCACCAGTGGCGTTCGTACGGAATTTCACCTGCCTATTTTGGCAGACATTGATGGTATGCCACTGAGTTCTGGTAAAACTAAAATTATTTCCGAAATTCCCAATCATTTCTAAGAAAATGTGATCTCTTGAATTTTTTCAATCCGATGCACGGTTTTCGCTTAAAAAAATAAAAACCTTTTCTCTGCATGATCATCACAATATCGTTAATATGACAATATCACCATGCAGAGAAATAGATTTTATTTTTTAGATCAAATTTGCTTAGAAATGAATAAGGAAGTTAACTTTTGAGATCCTTATTCATTTCTAAGCAAATTTGATCTAAAAAGTAAAATCTATTTCTCTGCATCGTGATACTGTCATAATATTAACGATATTGTTACGATCATGCAGAGAAAAGGTTTTTATTTTTTTAAGCGAAAACCGTGCATCGGATTGAAAAAATTTAAGAGATCAAATTTGCTTAGAAATGATTGGGAATATCAGGCATAATTTTAATTTTACGAGAAATCAATGTCTGCCAAAATAGGCAGGTGAAGTTCCGTACAAACGCTACTGGTGGAAATAAAAGAAATTGTGGTACACTAAATAATGCCTCTTGATACATAGTACATGCAAAACTTAATTAAAATATCTAAAGTGGTATTACAGATATTTATAAAAAACTATTAATTTTTGAAAATTTTACCACCCTGTATCTCAAAAGTTAAGTCATTTAGGACATACGTTCATATGAAGTTTTCTTTTTAAAATGGACCCAAAAATCGCCCCCTTAAATATTGACATTCAATTAGAAAACACCCTGTATATCTCTACTACAGCTTTCTGGATTTTTTTTTAAGACTAACAGCACGAATGGAAAATTTTCGGTTATTTCTGTTCGCTTTATTGGAATAATTTCGCAACGCGGTTTTTTTCCTTCCCGATGATTTTTAAAAGTGTTTGGAAAAAACTTCAAAGACCTGCTGTCGTACAAGAAAATAACAGCTTTACTTTTTACGGCGCAATAACTTTTTAAATCAGAAGAAGGATTCTTTCTTTGTTTTATACAATTTTGTTTAGCTAGTCGTTTTAGGTATAGGTAAACGTATTAAAAAAATAATGTATTTGAGATTCTAAAGTATGACGTTAAGCAAGTGCCGGCAACTGGCATTTTTCGACCTAAAAAAAATTAAAAGAATTACTTCCCATTTTCCGATACCCACCAATTTCAATAAAGCTCTGGAGCTTCCGGACCTCTACAACAACCAAATTTAAATCGACTTAATTAACTTTTGCGACCTGTAATCGATATCATACGAAATCGCGGAAATTTCGATTTTGACGTTTAATAATTCCGAACCGAAACACCGTGTATAACTACATTTTTTATTGAAGCTTGACGCACTATCCCTCTATCAACCCAGAAAATTTGATTGCTCCTCTCTAACCGTTTTCGACAAAAAAAATTGAGAATGGGACAATACCTACCTGATTCGACGGCAACGGACGAACATTTTCTCACCACGCCGGGGGTATATAGAGCGTTTCAAAGGCGCTCTATATTTGAAAGGCGCTCTATAAGAATGAAAATAAAGCTTCTTTATCATATTTTTAAAGAGTTGTAATTTGACAACAAATAAAAATCGGACTGAAACTTTTTTTTTGACTTTTTTTTTGATATATTGACGTTTAGAATACACTTCCAAAATTTGATGCGTTTCTCCCGACTCATCCTGTATGTAGGTGTAGTTTCGTAACGATAAAGCAGGTTTTCTCCGTATTCTAAATTTGGCCCTTAATTCCTTTCTATGAACACGGTCCAATTTAATACCTTCTCTGATATCACGGATTTGTTGGAGTGAATGGGACTTTATTTGTTATAAAAGATAGATCGTTTTTCTTTATTGTAAGGTAGTTTTTGACAGTCGCCTCCGACAAAACTCGTCAATGAACCCTACACGATTTATTTTACTCCAATTCTTGTAAATTTTACTCTCCCATTCAAGTTCTAAAACCGGAACTAGGGGCATTAAATTTGCTTTAATTATTTATAATATTTCCTCCTTATTTAAATTTTCACGAAGAAGGTACAGTCGCAATTAAAAATATGTATTTCTTATTATTCTTAAAAAGAATTATACCAAACTAGTATTTCAAGCACATTTTGCAAGTTCTATTTTTACCTTATGCATTATCAGTTCGGCGGAAATATTCTAAAAAAATAATGTAAAAACTTATATTCATTTCTTACCTTGAGACAGACAGTTTTCCACTGCCCCGCATAATGACGTCACTGATCCGCTTTCCTCATGCACGAATTTTCGTGTTACCGATTCTTCCATGACCTGTTTTACTTCTTTCTTTACGGCAGCGATAAGCCTTTCTTTGTATTCTTTTTCTGTAACAGAAAACTATGATGATTTCCTATACTAACTGTATTAATTCTAAAAATGTCAACAAAACTTTGATATTCAGAATTTGTTCACTATTGGGTTCGGTTAGGTGAGATTAATAATTGGGACTGGGATTATTTCAGGCCTTCTATTGACATCAGCCATGTAGTTCTGTTGTCGCTTACCTATATTTAAAGTTGTCCCAATAGTTTGAGCCTTCTAACGAAGCTGTCGGCATTGTAATGAAGTTATCAGCATTCTAATGAAGCTATCAGCATTGTAATGAAGCTATCAGCTCTATTAGAAGGCGAGAAGCTTTATTGGAAGGCCGAGAACAATAATGAGTTGGGAAAAAACACATGCTTTTTCGAGGGATCATTGCTAGAATATCCAGAATGCGCTAGGTCTATCCAAGTTCATTTTTTAGAGAAAACTTGAACTGCGCTTGTAGGAGAAATTTCAGGAATAATGGCTTAGAAGGTTTTGATTAGGTTTGCTCAGGATTGTTGTAGAAAGTTACTTGGGTTTCACTATCGCTTAAGCTGGTCTAATTTGACAATAAAGGTTTTAAATTGACAAGTGTAAAAATAAGACAACTAGGTTCTGTCCTATGAATTTAGCTCTGTTTTGTTGTAAATATATAAAGAAACTAATAATATAAAGTATGTATGTTTTACAATTGATCAAGAATGATTATTGTTAAAATATTGCCCATACACTTACTAAAGAAATGGTTACATATAGAAAATATTTTCCTATCCTTTTTTTTCGGTAAAATAAAATACTTTTGGGTACTAATTTTGTAGTTCCAACGGGCCTGATAGAAATATGAGTAGCAAAGCATTATAATATTAATATTTACGCGAGCATTGTATAACCGTATCAAAAATAATTTTAATAATAGAAAGAGGCAGATTATTATTAACATTATACACCCACACACGTAAAGATAGCAGCGTAACAATAACAATTTCATATTTAGCTGGAATATATAAAATCAATACCTACATATGTATATAAAAGTAATCGGAAAAGTATTGTATGTATTTTATTCTGAAATCTAAAAGCAATATCTAATAAAGTATGTTTAGCCAGTACTAACAAAAATTATTATTGTTTGGGTATTTTGTAAAATGTTTGTAAACATGTCATGGACTGATCTAATAACGTCTTGGCCTTGTCACAAGCCACACCACAAATTCCTAAGAGCTTTGTGGGGGCGATACGTGTAGGAAAATGGCATTTTACTTTCGTTTTTATTCTTTGAAAATTAAATTGTCTGCACACAACAAAAGAAGCACTTAAGTTAAGGAAATTCAAAGAAATATTTCTTTGAAGTGAGAAACCCATGCTTTTGATCATATTTCCTCATATGTTCATCGTAATAAGAGAAAAATTTACTGAGAACAAAATAGTTTGAATTGATGTATAGGTTTAGGGCCGGATTTAGAATTTCGTCTAGAGGGTGGAGGGCGCATCGTCACCTCGAGCTACACAAAAGTATATACCAAAAAGAACGGGCAAGTTCGCGTGCGAAATTATTTTTTTAATGTTTAGGGTTCTAAGAAATGTACACTATTTCATATGGACGAAATATCTAAACCTGTTCTTGCGAAAACAAAACAGTTGTCATCTTAACTCAATAAAATTCTAGAATTTTTTTTTATTTATACCTTCTGTCCATTTGGACTGTGAAAATTTTTCGAAAACATATTTTTGAACCCACTTTTTTTCGTAAATATATTTTCGAATACAGTTATTGGAAAACTAGGGATGTTTTTGAACCTTCCTTTTCGGAAACCAACTTTTAGATTTGTTTTAACCACTTTTTGAAATTACATTTTTAAAAGAAAACATATTTGTAGGAAGTACATGTTTTCAAATATTGTTTCGAAAAAGACGAATATTGATTTTAAAAGAAACACTTTTTTGAAAGTAATTTACTACAGAGTAACATAGCAGACGCAAGGACACGTAAACCTGACCAGACCGATTCGCTCAGGATGTTTTTGCCATCTTTTCATTGATATTTTGTAAGCCACTAGAGATCATAATTTAAATTTAGAAAAACTGTTTCTAAAAAATATAATTTCAGAAAGTGTATTTTTGAAGGATCCTTTTTAAAAAAAAAATATTTTCGAGAAATTTTTGTAGATCCCTTTCCGAAACAGCATCTTTCTAAGAAGCTGTTTTTCGAAAAAAATACTTAATTTAATATCAAAAATGATGTCTGTTGAAAAAAAACCCGAACAGTTGGTCATCTTATATATAGCTTATATATATCTTATATATTATATATATTATATACAGGGTGATTCAAAAGTAAGCGGCATCCTTTCGGGGGCGTAATCCTTGCATAAAAATAAGGCAAAAAGTTCCTATTAATATCGCTCCGAAAAGGCTTCCTAAGGGAGCTAAGCCCCTTTGAATAGGACACCTGAAAGACGATTTTTTCTCTATAACTTTAAAACCCTTTACAATTAAATTTTGAAAATGGGTGTACGGTATAAACATTTGATGGTAAATAAGATTCTAAATTCAAAATTTTAAAATCTTATTCAGGGGCGTCACATGCGGGGTAGGGTGAGGGTAAAAACATCCCTTTTTCTTTTACTCTTTGGGTTAATGTGATTTTGTTTGGAAATTGTAAAATTCTAGAGTTTTTTACGTAAAAAAGGTACTCTTACTTCAATTCGATAGAGCGTACCATTTACGAGAAAATCGACTTTGAAAACTTTCTGGTAGTACGTTTATTCATAATAAAATTACTAGATACGCATTCAAATCGAAGTTCAGTGCCTAATTTAGCTTGTCGTGACGCTAATGGTAATAATTTTGAACATTTTCTCTAAATTGGTAAATAAAATGTTAGTAAAAAAATGTGTTTTTTTTTCTATGGTAATGCAGATTAATTTTCATCAATAAACATATGCATCAGAAAATTTTCAAAGTCGATTTTCTCGTAAATGGTACGCTCTATCGAATTGACCTAAGAGTACCTTTTTTACGTAAAAAACTCTAGAATTTTATGATTTCCAAACAAAAGCATAACAACCTAAACAGTAAAAGAAAAAGGGATGTTTTTACCCTCACCCTCCCCCGCATGTGACGCCCCTGAATAAAATTTTAAAGTTTTGAATTTAGAATCTTATTTACCATCAAATGTTTATACTGTACACCAATTTTCAAAATTTAATTGTAAAGGGTTTTAAAGTTATAGAGAAAAAATCGTCTTTAAGGTGTCCTATTCAAAGGGGCGTAGCTCCCTTAGGAAGCATTTTCGGACCCATATTAATAGAAACTTTTTGCCTTATTTTTATGCAAGGATTACGCCCCTGAAAGGATGCCGCTTCCTTTTGAATCACCCTGTATATATATATATATATATATATATATATATATATATATATATATATATATATATATATATATATATATATATATATATATATATATACATTATATATTATATATATCTTATATATAGCATCTTATATATAGCTTACACGCGACAGCAAAAATTGTTTGATTAATATGAAAGTGTAAATATTGTAGCATTTTTTATTTATGCCTTCTGCCCATTTGGGAGGATATACGAGTACTTACTAAGCTACAGATTTTCTAAAACCAATTTTCAATTTGTTTTAATGTACTTTTCAAAGATAAATTTTTTCAGAGAACATCTTTTTCGAAATTAATTTTTTTCGGATATCAACTTTTTCAAGCAACGGCTTTTTGAAAAAGTAATTTACGAGTAAGTAACATACCAAACCTAACCGAACCTAATCAAGCCCAATAAAGTACGTTTAGGTTTGTTCAGGATTTTTTTTTCGTCTTTTTTTCATTAACATGATCCAAGCTATAGAGTTCATAATTTAGTTTTCTAAATACTGTTATCGCAAAAATAAATTTTCGAAAAATGTAAAAGTCAAAATAGTCTGGCGCAAATTTTGATAAAATCGCAGTGAGATGTGTAATAAATGTTTTCAGAAACAATTAAAGAGCATGTAAATCAAAAATGACTTGCATTTTATATATATATATATATATATATATATATATATATATATATATATATATATATATATATATATATATATATATATATATATATATATATATTAGTATTGGTCTATATTCATATTTTTGTGGTATAATTCATTTCAGAGACCTTCTACAGACGGCAAATGTTTGTTTTTTTATAATATCTATGTAGGACTAGTTAATGTTTACGTCACAATATTTATTTTTATAAAATTCGGTAGCGAAATCCTTCTCGTATAAGGCGTCTCGGAGCGCACGCCCCTGTGCCCCCCTAAATCCGCCACTGTATAGGTTTCGATCTTCTACAACACTACTGTCGTTTCTTCCATCTCATCCTCCATAGACGTCTTTCATCCGAAACCCTGTCCTGTCCATTACTTCTTGTTCGCCTTTTCCCATTATTTTCTTTGATCTTCCTCTCTTTCGTCTCTGGGGTGGTACCAGTTAAGTCGTTTCAAGGGCCATCTTTCTGCATTCATCCGATCTATATATGGGCGTACCACCTTAAATCGTTTGTACTATGTCCATAATATTTCTGAGGATTCCCATCCTGGTTCTAATACCCCACGCGATCTTGTGGTGCCAGCCTGCAACAGCGCCTCCAATTCCTCCATTTCCATCGCTTTCATTTTGTTCCTTAACTATTCTGTCATCTCTCACATCTTCGCTCCATAAGTGACAACGCTCTCGACAATAGTTCTAAAAATTTTTCTTTTGATGTTTGGTCTTATCTGTTGGTTCCAGAGTACGCCATTTAGTTGCTTGGCGATGGTTCTTCCTTGTGCAATTCATTTTTTACTTCTGTTTCAATGGAACCAGTTTTGGGTGAAGGTGGCTTCAAGATATTTACATTTGCATTTTTTATACACTCGGTTTTCGAGGTGTTGATGGCTAGACCCCATTTTTGGTATCCTCCATTCAATTTTCGCCTAAAATAAATCTGTGTTAAAGTTGAGTCTGAGAAGTCCAAAATAAGTTACTACTTGTTTTTTTATCTTGGAAAGCCCACTTATACTTCAAGCCTACGTACTAACGTTCTAGTGACGACTGAAAAGAAGGGAACTGTAATCTATTGATACTGGATTTAAAGAGCTGGTGGATGGGAGGGGAAGGGAAATCATCGGCAGGCAATGTGTACTTTAATCTGGAGACCATAGCTATGAATGAGCAAATGAAGTTAGATGTTCTAGGTTTTTATAGCTGGTCAGTAAAGAATATATAGTTCTGTTAGGAACAGTCGGGGGAGGGGGGGGGGGATGCAGAAAAGCTGTTAGCTTTTCTGCACAAAATCTGTGGAAAAGAGACTGGACCCAACAGCGTGGCGATGAGCGAGAGAAGGGAGTTTTCTTGCGAGGACTTATGATTGATGATTATGAGTCTTTGGGGTAGAATCAATGCTGTTAAGTGTTGAAGGTGACACTGCTTCTCAGATGTAGGAACAGCACAGGTTAGGTCTTATTTGGGCATAAGTTGGAAGAGGAAAAATATACTCTCTCTTATCTTTCCATTAAACAACGAAAGACCCTCAACAGTAAATTTCTTAAACCCCCACGAAGTAACCTTTTGAATATTTCACATTTAAACTGTTCAAGATAAAGAAGGATTCAAATGTATTTTTCATGGAATAGATTAAAATGCCCTTGTTTTGAAACTGATAGATTTACTTTAAATTCCAGATATAGAACAGAAATTAACCTCGAATATATATGTATTTGGAACGACTAAATCGGTTCAGCAATCAGTATGCAAATTGTGACATAATTTGTTTTTGAATAAGGCTGTATCTAGCTTTCAAGACTATGGTTTAACTGATAAAAAAGTTAATGCATTAATAGAATTTCATAAACTTTCCACATTGAGCCGAAAGCTTTATGAATTATATTGAATTTCATAAAACTCGATTATTTCAAATATATTTTATTATAGGAACCATTGGTCTTAGCTGAGCTGAGATAGTCAGATCCATGTGTTTCTTTTTTATCTCATTAATTTTATCTTACTCTCTCTCTGCCTCTGACTAACTTAACTCAGCTAAGACAAATGGCAAATAAAAAGCCACCAATATTGCCTCCTGCAAGACGAATATGAGCGCAGAAAGTTTTTATCTATAGGGATGTACGGCTATATCAATTACAATTACATTGATAATTTCAAACTGAAATTTAAATTTTCCCTACAAAACTGTAATTGTTAAAATTCTGCCCCTTTTCTCCCTACCAGGCCATTTTTCGAAGAATTTTCCCTACGAATAGGGAATTCCCCAAGACATCTACAAATCTACATGCTTTGCGGCGGGAACAGGTTACCAAACGGTCCTAGTATTAAGTCACCTGCTATCGTAGAACATTTAGTGGGAAGTGTTTTTAGTGTTATGAAAATTATCTCTTACTTTGAAACAACTTATTTACCGCACCACCATTGTCGGTGGTGGTGTTTACCGTCCCGCCGCCGCCGGCGCCGCCCATAGTTAGGCACGCCGTTTACCAACCCTAATAATAATTCCTAGAAAAATGTTTTTATTTTGGTTGCGTGTCCGTGTTAGAAGAAAAATATTAAAATTATTACTTTGTGCACATTTTTGCCAAAAAATGTTTATCATCTAAAGTAATATTAAAAAAATATCTTATATAGCCGAATTCCTTATTAAAAAACCTTACAGAACATTCGCCTCCACATGATAGATTACCTTTAAAAAAAATTGACAAAGTAGCTGTAGGGTTAAGGGGATAAGAATCCCTAACGCGAATGTGGTAATATGTGTTTCTTTTATTCCCTCCGCAAGGGTTTTCACGTGTTAGATAGATAGTACAGCACAGCACAAGGGACACCCAAATTGTTGGCTTGGAGAGGCAGAGCACTGAAAAACTCTTTACAGGATTTTATTCTGAGGGGGCTGGACATTAGTCAAATAACAATTGACGACGTAAAGGAGTGGGGCTAAAATCATGGATATATCCAATAATATCTATAAAATCTGAGTTTTAAGAGAGGGATAAACCAGCGCCATAGCCCCTCGAGGTGCGCCCACGACCAACATATATGTATATATTTTCTAAAGCAGCGGCTCATAAAATAGGCTTAAACAATCTAAGGGCGGTAGAATAATATATCCACCTGGAGAAGACGGACTTCCAATTTCCAATTCCTCTTTTTTCCGGACACCGGCTGATAAGGCAATTAAGTAACTTCTGCTCTAAAGTACAATAAAATAATTGTATTGCTAATTAGGTTATCATTCGCCCAACCGTTTTATTGTCAATTATTTTTTTACTTTTGAACGAGTATCAAAATAAAATAAATATATAATATTTTTAATATATCGTTAAAAATGTTTTATCTGTTAGGTACCTACCTAGTTAACGATCAAATAATTCAAAATGTGTCTTATTATTTTTACTGGGTATGAAAATGCACAAATTTTGGCATCAGGTTCAGTTATCAAATAAGTATCATGAGTGCAAAAATTCAGTAGTAACAGCTGACAGTTATAAAAACATTGCAGATCCAGATGATTTTCTCATTTCATTTGCGTTATAAGTAGCCACGATTAATCGTAAATACTACAAATTGAATAGTCAAAAGTTTTAACTCAATACTGTTAGATGTAATCACATATTCAAAATATTTTTAAAAAATATCATACTTACCATCGGCCGACATACTGATGCTAAACCCACCGAGAGAGAAAACAGATATCATTAAAAGCTCCGCCACAACTGCAAATATATTCAACAACAACAATCTCTTATTTACAATAAATCGTCGATGCTATCTTCAACAAACAAACACAATTTTGCCGAACGACAACCTGCGAAAATCGACGCCCAAAACGGCGCGTCCACGTCTCACGATCGACGCGTCCATAATTTAACCCGAATCGACGTCTCTTTTGGTTCTGAACTACGCGAGGCTCAAGCTGAAAAAACACGGCCTGAAAAGGTCTACCTTGAAAACTTGGGGGATCGATATGAAATGAAAAGGGGGGAAACGAGGGACAAGAATGGGGGAGCGGAAAAGAATGAGGGGAGTGAGGAAGAGCTCGATGAAGAGACGCGCATGTTCGGAGTGTGTGTGTTTGCTTTGGAGTTGTTGGAATTGTTTGAGTTTGTGATGGCATGTTAGTCAGGGCCTTTAAAAATTTTCCTGCAAGCTTTTTAGATTTTATGAATTTTCGCTTAGGTTTCCTTGGTGTCATTAGGAGCAGGGAGAAGAAGAAAGATCGTCGCAAATCTAAGTTTAGGGAAAATTCATTCCAAACTAATATTTTGGGCGTTTTCTGAATGAAAAAAAATCGGTGAAGTGCAAGGTTTGCTCAGGTTTGCATATAATTGTTTAAGGTTTATTGTACACAGCAAAATCAGTAGTTTAACGTTGAAATAATCACTTACTATATGAAAACTCAGTTTTAAGCACAAACAATTGTAACAGAGTCAAAAATACGTTAAACTACTGTTTTAAACAAATTTAAACATGATACTTTACGATACGCATGACATAAAATAATACAATCAAGTAAAAATGGACAATTCTTCAAAATTTAGTAGCTACAAGCCCTGTTACAAAATAATATTATTAAATATTAATTCTGAGTACTTTTATTGGAAGTGCCCACTCTTCGGCCAATTTACCCCATTTCCAATGTGAAATTTACGATGTGTTCCATGAGAATATGCTTCCCGGACTAAACATTTTGCATTTAAATTTTGCTTATCATAGTCCCCTCTCGCGTACCAATGATAAGGGCTATTTTGTCTGCGTGCGTATACCCGCTTTATAGGCCCGTTGCTTTTTGTATGTGTTAATCATGTTAATGATGGTGATATTCACACATCTAACATTTCAATAGCACTTGCCGTTATTAGTTTTAAACGCTGAAATGTAGAGTACCTGGCCAAAATTTAACACATGACCAGATCATAGGAATCTAGAATATGAAATATGCATATAACCCAAATAAATCTGAAATATATTTTTTATATTCCCTACATAAATTAAATATTTGTAGTGATTGTTTTTATCAATTTATTTTGCTCTTTATTAACAAAAAAAAAACGATTTTCTACTACAAATTTTCGCGCGAATTTCGAAACTTGTAAAACGTGATCTCATTGGCTGTGACGTCAAAAGTGTTATAACGAGTAGGTACATGGCGAATTCCAGTATTGTAGGGTCATCGAAAAATCAATAAAAGTGACATTTAATGCGCAACTCATGAAATGAAATATCCCTGCACTTAAAGTAGAAGGTTCCTAAAAATCTTACTAATGTATATTTCATGCGGAAATCGATCCAGGAACCTTCCAATTTTGCGACAAAGCCGGATTCTTGCGAAATTTTGACACATCATATTATTTTAATAATTTCGACGTACTTAAATAAACTGCAATTCGAAAATTTAAAAGTTTCAAATTTTGTATATCCCTGATGCAAAAAACCTATATTTATTTTATAACTTAAACGAAAAAATAAGCGATTTAAATTAGTGGGAGGTAGTCTTAGATAACTAACGGATAAAATAAACCCAAAAAGAATCACTAAATAGAAAAAATAGTGTAGAATTATGTCGGTTAAAAATAGGATTTATTGGAAAAAATGAAGAAAATTCAGTTTTTACCCCTTAAATACGCTCCTGGATGACCCATTCTATACATATTTTAAACTTTGATTGTCCCTCTATAAGACAGCGTTGAAAAATTGGAAAAAATTAGATAGGAAAAATACGAAGTGATTTAAACGTACCGATGTCGAGTGCAAAAAAAGTAAAAAAAATTAAAATTTAATCGGCGATTGCTCCCTTCCTATAAATATTGAGGAAACTAAAAAATGTTGATACCATGTATTTCGACGAGCTCTTTCGGATGACGTATACCTATTAGATTTTAAGGTGGATCCATTTTGACAAAAAAAAACGTGAAAACTTTGGGACGAAATTTCCAGTTTTTCCAAATATAACTATCAATTTTCCAATGGTTTTCGGTTTAGGTAAATGTATTGTAAAAATAAAGAATTTGAGATCCTAAAGTTTTACTTATCAATCGTTTTTCGATCCGACGTTTCGTTTTCTAGTTATTAGGTACCAAAGAGGGGTCTGCAAATGGCACCTTTCGACCTACACGATTCAATAAGTACTTGCTTCCGGTCCTCACTAGTTTCAATAGGGTTCTGAAGCTCCGGGTCCTCTACAGCCTCCGAAAATTTAAATCGATTTAATTCACTTTTGCAACCTGTACCCGGTTTCAACGGAAATCGCGGAAATTTCGACTTTGACGTTTAATAACTCCGAAACGATACATCCTGTATAACTGCATTTTTTACCGAAGCTAGTTGCATTATTCCTCTATTAACCCAGAAAATTCGATTGCTCTCCCTTTGACGGTTTCCGTGTTTCCGAGAAAAACAAACCTGTTCGACTTTGGGTTAAGCTTTACGTTAGTTTTGCTAATCTCCTACGCCACTGTTCACTTCCTGACGTCACTTTTCACTTAGAGCAAATGGCTGCTTTTTAAATTGTAATAAATTATACCGAAAAGTAAAAATTTTTTCTAGCTAAATTATCTTAGCAATTTTCTTTAAAATATTTTTTTTTTGGGTTTGTAATGACTTCCTTAAACGATTTATGTCATAAAAACAATACATGCATATTCCTTAATATGTAAATTTTATTTCACAGATTATATAAATATTCACTAAAAATATTAAGACTTGCAGTATTGTATTACTGGTAAACTTAGGGCTTCTGGTTTATCAGTTTGGTTCTGCAAGTTTTTGTCCTATAATTGTTAATAAGTCCCCATTAGAAATTTGTGAGTTATCCCGTTCGAACAAGAGGCGATCTTAAAAAAATATCATTCTTATTTCTGGAAGGATGAGACTTTCAGCAAAGGTAGTACCTATGGTGACAATGCACAAGCGATACGGTTGCCTTGTTAAATCCTGTTAATACGGCGGAGGGGGACTTCCTACCATCGCAGTCTGATCAGGGCCTCAAAGTCACCTCATCAGCGATTGTGCACCATAAGACTTTTGAAGAAAGTTTCACCCTTTTAGAAATGAGCCTAATATGTCCAGCCCCTCTGCCTCGCTAAGCGACCCGGAGAACACTATATACTCGTCTCTAAAAGGATAAAACGTTCAACAAAGCTAGTACTTATTATGGTAACAATACACACGCGCTAACTCAAGTATCAGCTAATAGTGTGTTATATTTGTAATTACTGAATGAATAAAATTTCTCTATTACTTGCAAATAAAAAAATATCCGATATTAGCTGATAATCATATTAACCCGATCACAGATTTTGTAAATGCCTTTAGGCTGATTTCTCATACATCCAATAACTGGCAAATATCACGACCCTGACCTTATAAAACGTACAAAATTTAATTATCCTACATCAACTGCGCCAACAGGATAATAATGGAAGGAGTAATGAAAAAGAAGATATTTTAACACCCATATTATTTTATTCAAAAACAGTGAAACACACTGAAATTTCTATACATATTCGTTGACTAAAATTACACTGTATTAACAGCAAATAAGAAAACTTGATAATCTGTATACATATTTTTTAAAAACACAGGTCAATTTGACCAACTATTAAATACTTTGTAATGGAATGAATTTTTAAGTGGGCAAAAAGTCATTTTAGGCAAATTCTTAACTCTTGTTTAGGCAAATGTAATGTTCTGTCTTGACAGTTCAAGAAGCTTGTCAAAAAAGGTTTTAGAAAAATGGTAAAATAAATTGTATATTTTTTAATTTATGTAGTATCTAATAAAAGTGATTCAAAACTCTGAATTATGGTAAACATCTGAAATAAATTTTGGACCTTTTTTTGTAAATATTAAAGGAGATTGTGTTCATTTTGCTTACTATTTGTCCAGGAAACCACTAATCTTATTTGCCTAAAATAACTATCTGCTTGTGACATTAACAAAAATGGGTTTATTACAAGAAAAAATAGCTCATAGCCTTACAAACGCAATTCAGTCAAAAAAGTTTATATAGGATAAAATTTGTAACAAAATGACTACTTAAAAAAACACAAGGTATCTATCCTAAATTACAAGATATAAAAAATATTCTAATTAGAAAAGATTATGCTTTTGATGCTGACCCCTTTTAAATATAAAACAAACGAACTTTAGACGTACATATGAGCAAATCTTCATCAAAAAACTTCGTCTCTATGACGACGTTTCCATTTAAGACTGATGCTGGCATCATTTGCGACTCGGGGGCGGCTTCCATGATAGATTGCCATGTATTTGTTGATTCTGGCATAACAGAACCAAATTCAAAGTCCCATTCTTCGAGACACCTTCCTTTAAAAAGTACTTTTTGTTCCAGACGAAGGTTTTCGATCTGTTCTTTGGAACTAGAATAAAAATGTTTCTAATTAATTTTTGAATATTAAAGGTGCCATAGACGCGCAGGGGGTAACAATATCTCCTTTTTATAGGAAATTGCTAGCACACCACTACCTTTTGTGAAATCTGAAAAATTTCTATATCTTATCTGTTAAAATGACTTAATTGTTTTTATCTTCTGAGGGCCCACAAAGCCGAAGTCTAAGTACCATGTACTGTCAGCGTACTGGAGAGTCTGACTCGCACACCCAAGCAAACCCAAACAAAAATTCTAAAAATACTAAATAACCTGGAGTTAGAGAACAATAATGAGAGTAATTCTGCAGAAACACAATACTAAACCGAAATTTTAAAATAGTCGTTAACATTATGTATAAAAACATTCATTTAAAAAGTAGATCTATGCATTTTTTTAATTGAATATACGAGGGGTTAACCACTAGGGTAAAAATTGTGACAGTATTGCACAAATCAGTGATTTCGCGCGATTTCCAAGGATTTCGCATGATTGCACGGGATTTCGCGTGATTGCGCAAGATTTCGCGCGATTTCCAATGATTTCGCATGATTGCACGGGATTTCGCGTGATTGCGTAAGATTTCGCGGGTATTTCTCATGATTGCCTGGAGAACTTACCAGTAGGTTTAATAATTTTTTTTTAGTAATATTTATTGCTAGTATCATTATTTTACTTGATATTTTATTTGGGTTTTTCTTTGTTAATTTTATATTATTATTTGTATGAGCCACAAAAAATAAGATTTAAATCATTTTAACAAGCCTATGAAAGACCCCTGAGGTTTTCCAAATTAGGAACACTTGTATGGGGGAATAATAATGAGATATAATTATTAGAAATAATTAATAAAAATTATGATCATTAACACTTTTATAGGGAGTCATTGGATTAACAGACTTTTAATTTTATACAGAAAAATATCAAAATATTTATTTAGCAAAAAAAAATATATGTTTACAAAAATCAAACATAGAGTAGGTAAGTCAAATATCAAAAATAACACTGGTATTTTATAATTAAAAAAAATTCTAAAGAAGGTCCTTCAAGTCCTTTTTATAATTTTAAATTTTGCTTCTATTTTAATTTTGTCGCTTCTGTTTAGCTGAAAAGGTTCATTACCTAGTAGTGATATGGGACCATAAAATATAAACTTATTTTGAACTATTTGTTTCTCCTCCTCTCTAGCAGGGGCGTGCGGTGAAATTTGGGAGAAGGGAAGCAATTTTTAAAAACTTACCTATTTATAGTGTAATTGGATTCTTCTATCATTTTGTGTGAAAACTTTTTCTTTGATAACGGCCTACAAGTGGGTTTTAGACATAATATGCCGTTTCACTACTAAATTATTTAAATTCCCAAAACCACTTTTAGTCCAAACACCGTTTTCCTCATTCACAAAAAGTAAACAAAGCCAAAAAAAAGTTTATTTTTGATCTCACAACCTTTTAGGAACTCATACTGCTCAAAGATTTATTAGCATTGAAATGTCGCGTGCAAGTGTTAATTTTGGTAGTCATGTTTTTCATTGCAGGCATTGCTTTTAATTTTTCAATAAAACTCTGCGAAGAAAACTGTTTGTCCAACAAATATCATACCAACCATCTACACAACTGAACAGTTTGAACACTTTCAACCGCCGAAACATGATTTTCCTGGAAATCAGCTGATCGAGACGGAATCGCCACCTAAAAAATGGATTTAATCAATCGGAGTAACTGCTTATTCGGTAGCAAACCGCCCGCAACTTGAACTCTCCACGTTTGCATTTGACCCCGAAATTTCTTTATCTACGGTAATAAGCAACAGCAATTCAAGATTCAAATACACGCATATGGAAGGCGGCGAGATCACGGTGCAGTGCGCGATAGCGCGATCATCTCTGATGAGGGGAGAAAGACGGGAGACGTATGAAGAAGACACTGGCTCACTGGCTGCACTGTTGTTAGTACGACAAAGACAGAGTAATGTGTTATTGTCTTTTCTCAACTTTTCTGCCGCATATTTAACTTGGTGGGTGACGCTCAAGGCCCACTATTTTTTGGAGGCTTGCTTGACCTCTATTTATTTAGGATGAGATGAATTTATTATGAAATCAAAAATTAAAGAAATTATGACGATTTTATTTGACTTTTATTCCTCTATGGACCGCACGCCCCTGCTCTCTAGGCCAAACATACTTATCTAAATCACATTTTAAAAATTTTATTTCGCAAGTTTCTTCATCTATTTTTTTTACAACCCGCCCAATATACCAGGTCTTGTAACAAACTGCATAATAGGCTTCGGGATTTATAGGAATTTTACTAATATGATCCTTTGTTTCTTCTCCTTCGGAGAAGCTTTCATTTTCGAACTCACTGTGAACAGAATAGTCATCGCTTGAGTTACCACTACTTAAAGAGTTGTCTGAATTTAAAGATTTTTTGTCCAAAGTTTTATTTTTTCCTCGATTTTTTCGTAAAGAATTCAAATTTAGTTTCTTAGTGGCCTCACTAGTTTTTAGGTTTTTAGGTGCACCCATACTTTTGCATCTTAGTAATCGATCACTAGAAAGGCGACCTTTTTTCTTGTTTGTTGCTAGGCATATTTATTTTTATTCTGTTTGAGGGTCTTATTTATTTAAAAACCAGAGTAGTATAATAACTCATATGTTACACTTACCTGCTAATATCTATAACTAAATCCAATATTTAAAGAACACTAATTTATTCAGTGTAACAGGCGAGTTTTGCTGCCGTCCGTCTCCGTCAATTAAACCGCGCTGATGTCGTAGTCGTATACGTTAGAAAATTCTCGAAAAACCTTGAGCTTTGTAACGCACTGTGATTGGTTAACGCCATGATGACGTCATCCGTCGCGTTATATCGGCTCCGATTTCGCGGGATTGCACGATGATTGCGCGGGATTGCGCAGTGATTTCGCAGATTTCGCGGGATTGCGCATTGATTTCGCAGATTTTTGGGATTTCCACGGATTGCGCTGAGATTTCGCAGGATTGCGGCTGATTTGTGACAGTGAATATATAAGGGTATCTCTTTGAGACCCGCTGGGAGATTGTTAAACATATTTGCATAAAAGCAGTATAGACTCTTTTGGTAGGTGGTGGTGGTAGTATTGTGAAGGGAAATGTATATGTTAGAGTTGTTTCTTGTAGAGTCATTGTGGATTGTTGAGGATTGAGAAAATCTGGTTTTGTTTATCTCAAAGAAAACTGCATACAGTATTAGTATGGATGGGAGTGTGAGTATCTTATACTGAAGGAATAGAGGTCTACAGGAGTCCAATGGACTTAAGGTGTAAATCATTCTCATAAGTCTTTTTTGTAGGATGAATATTCTGGCTAGATCGGTGGATTGACCCCAAAAAATGACATCTTAGCTCAAATGGCAATATGCAAGAGCATAATAGGTATTAAGAAGTTGTTTTGGTTCTAGGGTGTTTTTTTAGGTTTCTTATAGCCAAATATGCTGTATTTAATTTCCCAGTCACGCAATCTATGTGATTACACCATTTAATATGTGGATCCAACTGAATGCCAAGGAATTTTAAATTATCTGTTTTGTTTACAGGTTTGTTATTTAATGTAAGATTTGGATCTCAATATAATTCTTTACGAAGTGAGAAGGTTATGTAGCAAGTTTTAGATTCGCTTACAATAAGTCTGTTATTTGAACATCATCTAGAAAATTTGTGTAAGATATTGTTGGCTCTGCTCTCCAAGGCCCAGCTGAGATAGCCACCATGCAGTCATCAGCATAAAGTATTTATTTGCTATTTGGTTGTGCAATGTATTTTTCCAAGTCATTTATGAACAAAGTGAGCGGCAAAGGTGAAACTATGCTACCTTGAGGTATTCCACAATTGATTGTTAGTTCATTTGAAGTGACATTCCCAATTCTAACCCTAACCTTCTGGTTTCCCATGTGAGAAATTTCCCCATTGTTGATAGCACCCCTTATTCCCAGTGCATGCAGGTTCTTTTTTAAGTATAAACTGTTCCGGCAGTATTTTTTCTTCTAGGGGGGCAGCTGCCCCCTGTCCCTCACTGGGTATGCATTTATTCATGCATCTATTCAAAAACTTTTAATAATAACATAACCCGAGCAGCATGGTATCTGGATCTGCCAAAGCTTTACAAAAATAGGTACTTAAGTAAAAAACGACTTTCCCTTACAATAATTATAAGCTGTACATACCTAAAACTAAACTCTCTAGATACTGCACGACATTTGAGGATGTTTTTAGGTACTCTAGCTTCATGTTCGATATCTGGAAGACTGATATCCTCTTGTCCTTGCCAGAAAACTTTGCCGGTATCGGCGTCTCGTAGAGAAATCCAGTTGACTTGAAAAGCTTTAAAAATTTCTTCTGCCCTTTGTTGCTTCACTTCGTCTATCATTCTATATTAAAAAAACATGAGTTGAAAACATATGTTTATTTAAATAAAAAAGTTTTTTGAGGTTTTGTTATGCTTTACGTCAAAACTACTGTCAAATGCCACCATGAGCAGAGTATGGTAAGTCCTCACGAGCGGAAGAAGCGGAACAGCGTACAAGCGCTTCGTCGTGATTGGTTGAGTGTCGCCATATTTGTTGAACATGGCGGCATTAAACCAATCATATAACGAAGCGCCGTTCCGCTGTTCCGCTTCTTCCGCCCGTGAGGACTTACCATTAGCCAATATCGACCACTCGAGTCTATCGAGACACTGTACAAGAAATGAAATATTGAGGTTATGTTATATTTGGATTATTTAACCGAGACCGAGAATAAATATTATTTAATTTTTAAAGTTTTGGTCAAAAAACACGTTAAAAAAGTTGTGAAACATGTCTTTGTCTCAGAAACATGCAGGATTAATTTTGGTTCCGTGGTTTAATGCGTAAGCGTTTTAGTTTGTATACAAAACTATTGTTGTAAGACATTATGATGTTTTTTAGTGAGGAGTGGCGGTATGTTTATCAGCTAATTTATTCCAATGACAAAGAAAAACAGGTGGAAGCTTTAAATTTGCTTAAAATATGGAAAATGCGTACACCAATTTTGTCTGCAGGTGTGGAGGGTACTCTTATATTGCTTGATGTTGTAGTAATTGACAGTGAATCATTACCCGAGGAACAAATTTCAAATTTATATGCTGTAGCATTAATGAGGTAAGTGTTTATATGTACTAAAATGTATAGATAACTAGGTCTGTATTATCTTAGGTGTAATGTTTAAGATTTTTTAACTTTAAAAATAGGTGATCTTAGACTTGTGCATTTGTCAATTGACCATGGTCAGATATTAGGTGGTCAAATACCTATTATAATGGCTCCATGTCGAAACAAAGTGCGGATATGTGACCTACCTGTCTATGTGAGTTTCGGAAAAACCTCCAGTTTGTTCAGTAACATTGTGACGTTATTCGCCTTGAAAATTTAGCAAGATCAGTATGTTTCTCACTTTCACACACTTTATTTTCCTTTAAAATTGGTACTAACGGTATTATGAAGTGTGAGCATTAATAGGTTTAACAAAAATGCAATATTGCAAAAATTACTGATTGACTTAAGTAATAAGAAAATAATTCTATTCCGAAAGATGGCCCGGTCAATTGTGACTGGTCAATTTACCGGCCAATTGACCAGTCAGGTGACTAAAAAGTTGTTGACTGGTCATAGGCACAATGCTAGGAGTGTACTGGTGAGACATGTGTATTTCTTTCTTAGTGCATTTCATAGGCAAAATGCTAAGAGACTTTTCTAAAGCTGTATTACTTAGACTGGAAATTAGTGTACCTACAGTTTCTTTTTTAATAATTGTACATAAGTATTAATCTTTTATTTATTTTCCACTTTTCAAAAAACACAATTTTATATTTAAATTTGTGCCCGTTACTAAATTTATTTCAGTTATTATTACATCTATTGTAAGTACCTATATTAAATTGTAAACATAAAAACTTAAAAGTTACTTTTCCTGCCTTCTTTGTTTTAGATTTTTAAATCTTTCGGCAGCCAATAATGAAAAGCAAGGTTTTTTCACAAAAACCTCTGCCAAAAATGAGATACCAAAATGGTTAACCAATTTAAGACATGATATTGCGCATGGACATAAAATACCTTCTAAGCATAATTTACAAATAGGTCTAAAGTTTGGATTCAATTGGCTGAAAGAAAGATATTGGGATCCACAGAATAAAATTATTGATGGTAAATAGGTAGCATAAGACTTAGTTTAATAATTTCCTGGGAATTATTAAAGCATTATATTGCTCGTAGGCATTTACTTAATATCTTCAAAGTACTTATTTTTTTAAAAAGTTGTCATAACTTAACTGGTCAATCCGAAGGACTAAATTTAAAACCAGATTTTTGTGAAATGTGAACAAATTTTTGTAAAATTGTTGGTTTTGTTTTTCAGTTCTAGTAAGTAGAAAAATACATATTTGACATTTTATTTGAAGAGGAAGAGTGTATGTCCAGATTTTATGTGGTATTTCCCAATTAAGACAGAGATGAATAGTTTTTATTCTGGACATGTTAAATTTTAAAACACTATGAAATTTGTTAGTTTTCCTAAAAATATTTCATCTGCTCAGCGAACACAAATAAATATTGGATTACATTAAAAATAATACTTTTAAGAATATTTAGGGCTTAATAACTAAGCTTAATCAAATGAAACTTTGCCCCATTTAGTCCACGAGGGAAACTCAATAGAAAACAAAAACAATCTTAGCTCTGATTTATTTATGGGTTTTCAAAAAAACTAAGAAGCATGTAAAAATTTTGATAATTGCGTTTAGAATTTGTCAAAAATTTTAATAAAATCAATTAATAATAATTGTAAAACATCAAATTTTGTTCCAGCTTTCATAGTCTGTTTTTTGTCCATTTAAGTTGTACTTATATTTTTTTAGATTATTACATTCATGATGAAGCTAAACTTGATGACACTTTATTAAACAGTTTAGAAATTTATACAGACATAAATATGAATCTTTTTGAAGATACTGATACGGACAATGAATTTTATGAAAAGATAAAAAATATAATTTATAGAAGATATAAAAGAAAAAATCTTCATCCTTATTTAATGCTAGAAATTTTCCTCGAAACGATAACGAGAATTTTGGAAAAAGAATGTACCATTAAAAGTATTGAACAGTGTTTGGATGTTTTGGTTTCAAACAAGGCAATGTTAAAGCCAAATTTTAATTTTGTACATGAAGAATCTGGAGAAGAAAGTAAGTTTGCTTTAAAATAGACTTTTTAATTTATGATGGTGTTATTAGCATTCTATTACTCGTATTTCTGTAAGTTCTTTAATAAAAAATGTATCTAACAAAATCTAATTTACCTGCAGCTCTTATTGTTAGTAAAGAACAATTTTTTGCCAGTTGTCACAGTGGATATATGTATGGAGGATGATTCTAAACTAAGTTGTTAGGTATCAGTTGGGAATGAGATAAAATAGGGATCGATTTTCCTTGCCTCTGATTGATGGGTTTATAAGTTAGACTTACACAGGGTAACACAATGAAATTTACCTGTTTACAGGTAGAGAATATTTTTAAAATAATAAGTTGGTGAATAATTAATTTACTACATGTAATTGAGGGCATAATAGTGCTATAATTCAGTAAATGCTGTAACAAAAGCAATTATGTAAATTAGTGGATTGGTATCATTTAAGAATAGGTAGGGACCTCGGTAGGGACTAAGTAGATAATTGATAAATAGGGTCCAATTTATTTTATTTAATTTCTTGGCCTATTTTTGGCTAGTTTTATTATTAATTTAAATTTGTCAGATTTTTTAGTTTGGAAATAACAAATAACCCTTATAAATTTTAAATGAATGTATATATACAGGGTGTCCGAAAGGTCCTAGTATGAGCAAATACCTTTGCTATTTGTAAAGATATAGATTGACTTTTTATAAAAACTGTTAGTGAATAAATTACGTCTAAAACTATGAAACTTTTACCACTTAACAGTCGAAATTAATAGTAGAAAAATGCGGTGCTCGTTTGGGTTTGTTCACAATTTTGCTTGACTACCTACTGGAACATATCTGTTCAAGTGTGGGCTGGGGGCAGATCTCAGTATATTACGTTAAGTAAAATCGGTTGCCAATTTGTACATTCGCCTGTTTTTATTACATAAAGTTATTTTTTATATATAAATTATATAGGGTGAAAGTTTTACTTTAAATCTGGTGTCTATTTTTTGAAATAGCTCTGTTAGTGCCCTTTGTGTTCTACACTATGATAAAAATTGGAAAGTATATACTTTAAGTAAGTAAATGTCTAATGAGAATTCTTACTTATTTCTGAATTATATACTCAGGTGCATAAAAAACGGTCACCCTAAAATTTTGTCAAAGTTTTAGGTTTGCTTGGGCTTTTTGGCTTTTTTTCTAGTCCGATTTGAATAATTTTTTTAGCAAATTGTAAATGCAAATATTTACTTTATTATGCTTAATCAAGTTTTCCATAAAACCATTATTTGACTTTTTATACAATGATAATCGGAATGCTGTTTCGCCTAACTTTAAAACACCCTGTGGGATAATTGTTCAGCGTAAATATTTCAAAATGTCACTTGGGATAAAGTTTTATCTATTCGTTTCAACACCCAGGTGCAAAATATACCGTTAACAAATTTCTTTTTAAAAATGTAATCACATTGTTGCAATACGAATGAGACTTTTAATGTTTCACTATAAAAACATTATTAACCAAGATATAGAAACAGGCTACTACCATATTATGTTATCTTTTTTATATCCTGACAATATTTTTATTGTGAAACATTAAAAGTTTTATTCATATTAGAACAACATGAAATTTGGTGGCCAGTTGATTTTGCACCTGATTGTTAAGAAATGCAGATATTGACATAAACCCAAAAATAAAATTTAGAGGATGACGAAACTGACGAAACTTTATCCCAAGTGACATAAAGTCTTTACGCTGCTCAATTATTACACAGCGCGTTTTAAAGTCAGGTGATAAAAACAACATTCCGATTATCCTTGTATAACATGCTAATTAATGGATTTATTGATAATGTGAATAAACATAATAAAGCCAATAATTGCATTTCCAATTTGCTAAAAAATATATTCAAGTCGGGAAATAAAAAAGGGATCAAACCTTAAACCTAGACGAAATTTTGGGATGCTCGTTTTTTGTGCACCTGAGTATATAGGAAATAAATAAAAATTTGTAATAGAAGTGCGAAGTGTAGAGTGCTGACTTGCGTTTTTTTTTCACTGAAAAGCGGCCATGCAACAATTTATGTATGCTACAATAACATGGAGTTTGATAATAATTTAATTCTGGTAAATACCTGACGTCACAGTTTGGTACACCGATCTGTTGAGATTCACTGGGAAACAGTGTTGCCAGATGACCAAAACCAAATTATCGTAAAATGCTTTAAAAATTATCGTATTTTACATGATATTATCGTACAAGGTGATGACGTCATCCGACTGACCTTGACAATTCGGTAAAGTTAGGTAAAGGCAATTTTTTTATTATTATTAAAATGTATGCAATCAAATTTAAAGATACATATATTTTATAATAAAAAGAAAACTATACAAAATACAAAAGAAAAATAATATTTGGTAAACTATTCGTGATCAGTTAAATTATAAAAAAGAACCTCTTCTTCTTCCTGATTTCTATTTTCCAGATGTTTTTGTCCGTAAATCTTTAAAGAAGTCATCGATTGAATCATTTCATTTGTTGGTTTAAAAGTAACACATCCATTTTCCACCTGCTGAAAATCGGATGGATCGCTGTAATTCCCCGAAAATGTAAACTCAGGCTTGCGGCTTGCGCGTTCTCGTGGAAACACACGTTGCCATATTGTCACACATTTCTTTTAAGTAAATGTTTTAAAAATGTTAAAATTAATAATAAAAACCTACAACATTATTTTTTATAAAACACTATGGCAATTATGAAATAAAAAAATTTATTTTAGTTTATTTGAAACTATATCAACATCCATAAATTATCGTACATTTAACCATTATCGATCGTACATCGTACCCTACACGTAATTATCGTACAAATACGATAATTATCGTACGTCTGGTAACACTGCTGGGAAAGCCTGGAAATCGAGTTGAGATATTCGAGGAGCGTTGGCCCCACTGCTGTACTGATGGGAGTCGTAGTGGTCGATTGCGCTCACTAAACATGTTTTGTTTGTGAACTTTGTTTACCCTTTTTGATAAAGGTATAATAGCTGACTTATCTGGAAAGCTTCTAGGTCGTTTTCCATTTTGAAACATCTTATTTTCGGGTTTTCTACGAAGTTAAATAAAGTTGAATGAATTGAAGTATATATATATATATATATATATATATATATATATATATATATATATATATATATATATATATATATATATATATATATATATATATATATGTAGTTATACTTAGATGTTTAAATATATTAGGGATAGAATAGTTCTTGTAATGGTTCTCTATAGTTATAATTACGGTGCGTTTAAAAACAAAAATATTTTGAAAAAAAATTCTTATAGGTACTATAGTTGATAAGAAATTCGTCGATATATGGGCCAATTTATTAAATCTACTCCATCGCTATGACATGATATTTTGCTTAGTAAACAGACTGTTTGATGTAATAGGAAATATTTCTCAGTCGGAGAACTCTAAGAAAATGGCGTCACTGTGGATAAATGTAATATTTCAGTCTTTACAAAGGCTAAATGATCCTGTAAGTATATTTATCCTAACGTCGAAGATTATTAGAAGAGAATATTTTAAAAAATGTCCCCGACTTCAGAGTCATTTTTAAAAGTAAAGATTACAAATAATACTTAGGACGCTGAGGAACAGTAAGATATATGACAAATATCCCTTTTAGTTCTCTTTGTAAAGAACTTCTTGTGAAAATTAAGAAGGTATCAATAGGTTTAAAAATGTAGCAAATAATATATCAAACATTAACAAATTTGGATAGATTTGTATTAAAATAAGAGCAAACGATTTTTTTTCTACAAATTTACCGGTGCTTGAGAATTAGCCACTTAGTAATAATCATATATAACAAAAAACTAACTAATCTTCATACTAAGTACTTACCTTCAGTTACACCTTAACACAAATAGCAAATTTTAAAAACACTCTCAGCTCTAATTTGTACCAATAGTGAAAGTGGCAATACTCTGTATGAAAGACGATTCTTTACTAGAGTCTGTAACTAGCTCTTAAGAATAAAGAAGATGTAAAATATGGTACATTGCCTCTGATTGGTGGGTTAACAATCTAAATTTACCCCTATATTAAAATAAAACTGACCCGTTGCCTTTATCTAAAATCAAACAAAAAGAGGGATTAATAAGTCGCCTGTAGGTACTATTGTAAAATTCAGTACAACTTTTCCCACTACTTAATGATTTACATTTATACCTGATGTTTATTAGTATTAAGTATTTGAAAGACGAGGTATTAAGGCAGGGATCAGGTAGTTAGAAGGGTAGAATTTACCTAAATTTTAAAAAAGCATCTACCTATCTTTCATAGGTAAAATATGGGATTTATTGTATTGTTATTAATATTTCCAATTATAACAGTTGAAAATTATCATTTGTCCTTTTATCCCATAATTGTTATACTTGATGTTTGGATCTTTATCCTTACATACTTAGAAATCTTACCTCCAGACCCCTCTGAGCATAATATTATCGCCCCGGCTTATGAAAGCAGGGGCGAATATCAATTAGGGCGACGAAATAGAGTTTTAATTTTATTGTAAAATTTAATATTCTTTAGTAAAATTTCTAATTATTTTAATTTTTAAGGGCAATTTAAAAGATGAAGGTATATTGCGCTTAGAAAAGAATAAGTATACTTACACTGAGGAAAGCTTACAATTCCAGAGTAAAATTTTGTACTTTTCAACAAATAATTTAGTTGGATATATGAAAGAGTTTCTTGACAGGTAAGCGGCTAGTGTTTTAATATGAGGTTTAGTAGTGATTCTTTGCGGCATTCCAAATGCTAATCATATTTTGTAACATATGGGAACTAACTCGATGGGTTCATCTTTAACTCATCACTGCACCGTATATCACTCGATTATGAGTATTTCACAAGCTTTTATTATATACGAATTATACTTATTCTATTATGTAATTTTTATCTAGTATTTGTTTATTAGTAATATATATTAAAGTTGGTAAACGATTTCCTGGACAATTAGCGTCCCGCAAGGCCTTTTTGCGGAACGGGTAAAACAATACCATTAATTCCGGGACGACCCGGAAAATCCGGGACAGTTGGCAACCCTACCTGTGACCCGTACAGAAGTCACGACTTTCTTGTTTTTGTATCTTAAGGTGTTTTAGTTGTTATCTGTTACAACACCGGCTTACTGTGAACAATAAGAAAACGGAATACAGGGTGTCTAAAATAGGTGATACCACTAGAATTAAATTTTTGACTATTTTAAAAAATCCTCTGTTGATAAGAAACTATAGAGAATTTGGCAACTCTGTAAACGGAGTATAATTGGGGACTAAAAGTGTCACATTTTCTAATTTAACCGACCGGAGATAGCAATAGTGGTATCAGCTATTTTAGACATCCTGTATATGTATACCTAAATTTATTTTCAGAATGCTCTAAATCCCAGTTTTATTTTAAAGTGTGTTTTCTTTTTGTTTCTGTTTATGTTTTTAGATAAAAAAATAAATTTTTAACAAAGTTTTTCAATACATTTTGTTTAAAGGGTGAAAATAAACTAATTAATAGAACTTGCATAACATAAATAAACATATTTCTCTATCTGCAGAAAATGGGCACTTACTCAAAACAAAGTTCATTGCAGAACTTGCACTTTGAAAATAAGCTCCACATTTGTTCTTTTGGTAGAAAATGATAAACAATGTATGATTTTTCTTAACGTGAATTTTATTTATTTTACAAGCAAAAACATTTATTAGGAGTGACATTTTTACGTGTCTTGCAAAATTTGATCCATTTGTTCTCTTCTAAACCCCACCTTCGGACACAGTGTATAAATAAAATGTCATAGAAAATTAATTTTTGGGCATTAGACCTTGTCAAAGTGTTATAACCCTCCGATGTTTCGCATTTAACTGCACGGGTCATCTTTCAATAGAGCAAGAACTCCTGAAATTGAAAGCAAATCATTACACTAAGTCACATGTATAAAAGCTCGCCTCGAACGTCTCGATGCCTCGTTCAGAGTCAAGATCCCTGAAGATGTCTCATGCAATCGACAGCGAAAGCAGCAAAGTTATTCCACTTTGACATGGTCTGATCCTAAAAACTGGGCTTTTCTAATAAATGTCTTAATCCGGAACGCTTCTATTCACTTGTTCTTGCTTTTCCTTTGTTATGCCATATTATAAGGATGTTATTGCGGGCGGACCTGATTGCTCTTTCCCCAAAACCAGTTACCCATACTTGACTTAGTTGTGATATTTTGAGACTTTTTTTAGTGTATTGAAATATAACGTAAGTAACGATGGATATAGTTCAGATGTCTTAAGACTATTGGAAGTGAATTTAGCATTTGAAAATTTACATAAAGGAGAAAACAATATTTACACCGTGGACGATTTAAAAACTGAAGACCCCAGAATAACAGATATTGAATTTACAGACCTTGGTGAACAAGACAGAAATATAGCAGAGTTTTCTGGCACGAATAATAAACAAAAAATTATCGGAGGAAATGCCTGGAAAAAAATTGAGGGTAAGTTGTAGCTGCTTTGGAAAAATAATTATTCGATCATTAAACAAAAACGTTTGTTTTAGATACTTCAATATTTAAAAATTGTCCTCTAGGAGTTTTGCCACACCAGGTTAATATGAAACACCCGTTTTTAATTGTGGCGTAAGTGATTAAAGTATGTTATAAAAAATAAATGTTGTTTGTGGTTTTCTTTTTCACTATATTTTCTGATCAAATCTTACGAAACGATGATTAGCACCTTATTTACCACTGATGAACTGGTTCAATCGTCCTAATTGACCAGCTATCATCCCTATTATTTTGTTCGTTGACTAATTATTTGCTACAAAAAACCAATGCAGTGTAGCTACATAAAAAAGACGTTTCATCAAATAAATCAATATTTCATTTTATATTTTTTCTTTAAAACTGGTCTGCAAAAATTCGATACATTGCCGAATTTTTGCGGCACGGTTTTGATAGGAAATAAAGGTTTAATTTCATTATATTGCGTTCTTGTTTCTACACTTGAAAATCATTCATTTTTTATACCAAATAACAACAATATTTTTAAAAAAAAAACGTAGTATCGGTTATATAATTTTTTCAGGATTATTTTTAAATACCGAGAATATTATTTAATAATACACTTGTGGATATGATTTATTTTTCTCAGGTATACTACATTTGAATAATTATCATTGCCAATTGGCAAAGATTCAAATATTCAAATATACTAAACCCGAAAAAATTATCATTTCCAACATTGCGCCTATTCCCACCATTGGACATGATTTGGTTTTCTCGGGTTTTATATATTTGAATAATTATTTAAATATATACTAAACCCAAGAATAATTATCATTGCCAGTAGCCCAAAATAATTAACCAAATATACTAAGCCCGAGAATAATTATCTTTGCCAATAGCCCAAGATAATTATTCAGATATACTAAACCCGAGAACAACATAATTTTGCTAATGGGCCAAGATAATAATTGAAATATACTAAACCCAAGAATAATTATCTTTGCCAGTAGCCTAAGATAATTATTCAAATATGCTAAAACCGAGAAAAACATCATTTTGCCAATGGGCCAAGATAGGTAATTACTCAAATGTACTAAACCCGAGAATAATTATCTTTGCCAATAGTCAAAAATAATTAGCCAAATATATTAAACCCGAGAATAATTATGTTTGCCAATAGCCCAAGATAATTATTCAAATATACTAGACCCGAGAAAAACATTTTGCCAGTGGGCCAAGATAATTATTTAAATATACTTAACCCGAGAATAATATCTTCGCCAATATCTCAAGATAATTATTCATATTAACTAAACCTGAGAAATATAAATCATTTTGCCAATGGGCCGAGATAATTATTCAGATATACTAAACCCGAGAAAAACCATTTTGCCAATGGGCAAATATACTTAGCCCGAAAATAATTATGTTTGCCAATAGCCCAAGATAATTATTCAAATATACCAAACCCGATAAATGCAAATTATTTCGCCAATGGGCCAAGATAATTATTATTTCCAACGCTGCGAAAACGCAGCCTACTTAAAATAAAGTAACGGTATAACATCAATGGATTTTTATATTTGATGGAAATGCAGTTGATATACATGGGCTATTTTACCTGTAAAATATGTCGCGTGTATGTTAATTGCATATCAACAAAATGTAAATATCTATTGACGGTTATGTGGATGTCTGTGTCGGTAGTGAAAAATAATTTTCATAATAATATGTAGTTCTCCACTCCACTTATTACAGACGAAAACCTTTTCCTAACATAATGGTAAATATTCGGCTGAAGAATACCTAAAATTTTGGATAAAATAAAACGACAAACCTGTAAATTAAATACGTTTATTACTAATAAATTCCACTACAATATATTGTTAATGTCCTAAATCTAAAACATATATTTACATACGTCTAAGTAAATTTCTTTGTTTATGTTTTCATACAACATTTAAGTCTGAAACTTATTTTAAAAAATGGAAAACTGTTAAGATATGTCCAGTTATGACTGCATAATTAAATAGCCGAAATTAGAATAAAATAATTAATGCCTTACAATTTTGTACATGTCTCGTTTTGACTTTTCTTCGTAAAATGGTTACTAATTTATTTGGAAGTTTGGATTGGTACTTTTAAAAAGCGTTATGTTCGATCAAAAGTGTTTATGCGAGTTTTCCCTTTTTTTTCTCTTAGTCCTCTTCCAACTCCTTTTACTCCCTACTCTCTGTGTATATACCTCCTCCCCAATTTATGTTTGTACTA
Source organism: Philopedon plagiatum (assembly GCA_963971165.1). Lineage (NCBI taxonomy): Eukaryota > Metazoa > Arthropoda > Insecta > Coleoptera > Curculionidae > Philopedon > Philopedon plagiatum. Next base: position 102,137,964 of record OZ020193.1, read on the forward strand.
AGATTTGACCTTTTAGTCAAATTATAATGTTTCAATAGACTTTTCGATTAAAAGAGCGAGATTTTAAATAGTTTAGGTTAACGTCTTTAAATAGCGTTATAATATTCGTTTAACGAAGGGTTTTTATTGAATTTTATAAGAAGGAAGAGGAACTTCCATGAACAGATTATAGTGTTTTTATGACCGTATTCTCCGTACTGTTTTAAGTTGACTTATTTTACATTAAGTCTGCTTAAATTCCTGCTTTCATAACAGAAATTTAAGTCAGCCTTACGTATAAGCCAACTTAAAATACTACGGAGAATACTGGCACTAGTGTTCTCGTAGGTGTTTTTCCAATTTTCCAAAGTTTAAATACCGACTATTAACTTATTTGTTTGACTTTGGTCATGGTTCTGGTTGACAGTTTAACTGTCAACTAAAACCATGACCAAAGACGAGCACGGTAGCTTTAAATCTATATGGCCGAAGAATGTAAGAATTTTTTTATCTCATAAGCGGCCCTGTTTGCTACCATTCAATACCAGTCCCATATCCTTTTCGCTCCTTTCCTAAATGACACACACTTAAATGGTGATATGATAAATGTCGTTTCTTAAAACACCTAAAATATTTAGGATGTCGTTCATTTCAACACAATAACATAAGAAATGCTAGTTAATCAATGCAAATAATTAGTTAAAATTGATATTTGAAAATAACAAAAAGAATAGCAGGTTTTTCTCTTAAATACGAGAGTAAAGGGTTCTGTCCAATCTTGTTGCATCACTATATCACATACCTGGTCGCTGTCTTTAATATTAGAGTTTACGCTAACATCACATCGTGCTACCTAATATTACCTAATTTACAATGTAATTGGTTTATATTATCGATCCCTTTTTAATTTTTAAATCCCTTGATTACCCAACATAAGCTGTGGATAAATAAGATTAAAATTGTTTAAGATATCCTAAAGACACTTCATCAAAACAGCGCTGTGAATTGGGACTTTGAGTTAAAATAAAAATATATAAGTAATGTAATGAATAAAATGTAGGTCGGATATTATTAACTAACAAAGATTTTAGATTACTATAAGAAACACTACACGATTTTATAGAATATCTTGCGCTAATGGAAATTTAACTAAATGAACTTTTTACTTTCTTGTTAAACATGTTTTAAAATAGAGCCCCTAGTGACATTGTGAAGACGGTGTCGGTTAAATGTCTTAATTTATTGTTTCCTTACAAACAAAACAAAATTTTGCAATGTCTACCACGCAGTTTGTACTAACATACGTCTTTCCGTGATTGGAACCATTTAATAATTATATTTCTGGCATTTTAATTATATATTTACTACACATTTTCGGAATAATTATTAATTTAGGTTTGTTTCATACAGAACGTCAAACAGTCGCTTAAGGCTAAAATAACTCGTATTTATTCGAATATAAATTTATGGATCAATCTTAATAGTTTGCCATTTTGCCTTATGTATTTCTATTAAAAATAAAATTATTTATAAAATAGCAACTTATAACGATAGATATCTTTTACAAAAGTTTTGGGAGTTTTGTTAAAATACATTGGAAATGTTAGAAAATCATTTGGCTGATGTCGCACCACGATTTTTTGCTACAGATGGGGCGCCATGGCTCTAATTTAAGTGGCTATATTATTCAACTTACACCAAAACTACAGGTTCTATTTTCGTAAACTGTAAAAGAGACAGTGATGTTTAGATTCAGTATAATACATTCTATCACAGACTAGAATAACCAAACCTGTACTAGTTTTTATAACTGTTACGGGAGTTCAAGTCCGTTGATTTTTATTTATATACCAAATTGTATAAAAGATAGAACAGCCATTATGAGTAGTTTACTGTAAATAACTTTATGTACATATGTATGTACATACCGTGTGTCTGAAAAGTCTTAGTATCGGTAAAGATATTTGCTATTAGTAAAGATAAAGAAACCAAATTTTAGGTGTATCTTATTAGTTAATAAATCTACTTTTTTATGTAATTTAACTTTTTCAACCCCCTTGAGGGGTGACGCTATGGAATTGAGGTCAAAAATTTATTTAGATTATTGCTTTAAAAGTTGTTCAAAATGACCACCATGAACTTCTTAGCAGTAATAAACTCGATTTTGGAATTCTGCCAAGAAGTAACATCTGTCATTCTCGAAAATGTGAGAAGTGAGTTCAAAAATCAACTTTATTACTGCAAGATGCTCATGGTGGTCATTTGGACTAACTTTTAAAGTAATAAGAGAACAAAGGAATTCAAATTTTTAATTTGTTTTCGTGATTTTTAATTTTTAAAGGCTTGCCATTTAAAAACGAATTAAGATGCGGACCTCGGGTTTGTGGTAAAATGTTTCTTTTTTGAAACCTTTAAAATGGGGTACCACACGGCATAGGCCTTTAAAAATTTTGACCTCGCGAGAAGTCAAATTACATAAAAAAGTAGATTTATTAACCGATAAGATACACCTAAAATTTGGTGTCTCTATTTTTACTAGTAGCAAAGACATTTGCCCATACTAAGACTTTTCGGGCACCCGGTATATCATATACCAAGTGAAAAAAAAAACGCGTCGCCCTGTAAAAGTAAATATTTTTAAACCAAATTCTTTACATATGCTTAGGCTATTTAGAGTATTAAATGATAAACAAAAACAACGATAAATGTGAAGCCTTTATCCCGTTTTTTGACAATTATTCTCTTCAAGAAATTGTTTGATTTTATTCTCTATTGTCAATCAGTTTGTTTTCATTATTCGATTGAAACAGTTTTAACAGTTGTAAACTACAGTGTTAAAATGCCAAGAGTTCGAAGTCGGGCGATTTATCATCAACTAAGTGATTTTGAGAGGGGTCGTATCATTGGGCTGCATGAGGCACAAATTTGCTTTCGCTAAATCGTTGGACGGAAGCAAAGAAATATTGCAACAATTATTCGTTGTTCGAGAAGCTGGCAACATCGCAGAAGAGGCTCTGGACGACCTAGAGGAACGACAGATCGAGAAGACAGGATACTGAGACTGCTTGCCCTTAGGCATCGGCATAGTACCTCGAGATCGGTAGGATACATTTTTTGGGAGAGATAGACCATCGAATCACAATGTGTTCCATATGTCGCCGTATTCGTTCCTTCGGGCTAATTTGATATCGCCCAAGATTAATACTCCCTCTTTTCCAGATCTCTTATGACAAGGGTATCTTCCCAGATTGCTGGAAGACTGCTCGTGTGCAGCCTGTCCCGAAGAAACGTCCCAAGTCCCTTCCATCCAATTATAGACTTATCTCTCTTCTCTCCGTTGTCAGCGAAGTTATGGAGAAAGTGATCAACTTGCAAATTTTAAAATATCTAGAAAAACACAAAATCATCCATGACGGACAGTACGGATTGCGTCACCAAAGTTCCACAGCTGATCTCCTTAGCTTTGTCACACATAACTGGAACAAGTCTCTCGAATTTCATGGCGAAACTCAGATTGTTGCTCTCGATATTTCCAAGGCCTTTGACCAAGTATGGCATGCCGCACTCCTCAACAAACTACCTTCTTACGGTCTTCCTACCAAACTATGTACCTGGATCGGTAGCTTCCTCTCTAATCGGCGCATATCTGTTGTGGTCGACGGTCCCTCATCTAACTTCCATCCTATCAATGCTGGCGTCCCCCAATGTTCAGTCCTGGCACCAACCCTATTTCTTCTTCACTTAATGACCTGCTTTCTTCAACTACCAATCCCATCCACGGTTATGCTGATGATAGTACTCTTCACTCCAATATTCATTTTTCCAGACAAGTTTTGAATCGAGAGTTTGATAATAGACGCAGATCTATGTACCTATGCCTTTCCCAAGATCTTCAATTAATCTTAGACTGGGGTGCCAAGAACCTTGTTCAGTTCAACGCCTCCAAAACCCAGTCTTGCTCCCTGTCACGCAAAAAATCTGACAACGCTCACCCCATCCACATGAATTGCCAAGCCCTACAAAACAATGAACATTCGATCTTGTTGGCGTCGCTTTCGAACATGATCTCAGCTGGCACAAACACATTACTTCAGTAGCCACATCAGCAGCTAAAAAGCTTGGTTTTCTCTTTCGAGCCAGAAAATACTTCTCCCCTTCCAACTTATACACTCTCTATGTTTCCCAAATAAGACCTAACCTAGAGTACTGTTCCCACATCTCACATCTGGGGAGCGGCATCACCTTCGACACTTAACATCCTTGATTCAATCCAAAAGAGAGCCATTCGAGCCAATGACCCAGCCTTCACGAGAAAACTCCCTTCTTTCGCTCATCGCCGCGCTGTTGGGGATTTATCCCTTTTCTACCGCTACTTTCACTGATTTTGCTCCGAAGATCTAGCCGGTATTATTCCCCCATTCCTAACAGAACGATAAGAGACGCGTTACGTATGCATCCCTTTAGTGTCCAGCTACAAAAGCCTAGAACAGACCACTTCTCTCGCTCATTCATACCTAGGGTCTCCAGATTACGGAACAAATAACCTGCAGATGTTTTTCCTTCCCGTCCCAACCTCCAATCCTTCAAATTCCGTGTCAATAGACTACATTTCCCTTCTCTTCAGACGCCCACGGTAAGTTAGTACTTAGGTTTGAAGTCTACATGGGATGTCTTAGATAAAAAAAAAGACATTCGTCATTGTGCCCTTTGATTGGAATGGTGCAATGCAGGGGCAAATTGGGATGAAGAATGGAATAGAGTCGTGTTTTCAGACGAATCTCGATTTTGCTTGTGGGCCCACGACGGTCGTAGACGAGTTGGGCGTCGAAAAAGAAAAAGACAGTTTTTGGAGTTTGCCGTGGAACGTGAGACAGTCCTTACAAGAGAATGGGCTTACTCAGAAATTTTTTTTTACTTCATAATACAAAAGTGCTCCATCCGAAAAGCTTACCCCTAAAAGATTCGAATTTTTTTGGATCGAATTAACCCTCAAAATAGCGGTCAAACATCGCTCATTATGAAACGGGACGATGGCGTCTGGTGACGTAGTCCCACGATGAGCGATAAGCGTTGGCACCGCTACAAAGATTTTGCAATGAACTTTGTCAAAATGATACTTGTCAAAAATCTCATTTCCCTTAGGGGATCATGGCGGTTTTGTATTGGATTCATCGCATTGTCCATTACATTCAGTTGTTTTTCGTGGGATGACGTCAAGCTGGAAACTGAATGTTTTCAATTTTGTCGACGTAATTTTTTGTGTGTATTTCGATTGTCTGATTGTGCAATAATATAAACATATTTATTGAAAACGCGAAATGACTAAACAAACCCATCGATGGTTTGGGGTGGAATCAACCTAGGTAATAGAACTCCTCTAGTATTTCTCCAAGGCCCGTTGAATGCCCACGAACGCTTCATGAAGTTCTGGAACCGTTTGCTATACCGTACATTCGAGGCTTAACAAGGTCACGTTCCAAGACAACGTCCGTCCTCATATTGCAGCGGTTACACTAGGTAAAGTTCCTGCAAGAGGCCAACATCAATATTCTCCCATGGCCCGCGCGTTTGCCCGATCTTTTGCCCATCGAACATGTCTGGGATATGATGGGTCGAATAGTGCGAATGCTTCCTAACCCTCCAATGAACTTACACCAGCCCTATAAGTTGCTTGGGATGAAATTCCTCAGGATTCCATAGATCACCTCATTAGAAGCATGTCCAGGTGAACCGCAGAATTTAAATGGCTTTCCAGGATGCGATTTTTTTAATAAAAATCTTATCAATTGCTATTTTTAATACCACAAACACACATGTAGATAATTTGGTTAAAAAATATACACTCTTACTGGGTGGTGCGTTTTTTTTGTCGTATAATAGTATATGTCATAGGACATTAATAATTAAAATTTGAAATAAAATCATTGTTGGATCACCTACCTTCTTATGGATCCTTCTGAACATGAATAATCGATTTCTTTTGTAATATCGCACATCATACTAAACATCCAAATCGAATACCCTTAAAGTCATTGGAGCATGGAGTATGTAGTATGATGTATATATTCGATAAATAACCAGAGAATTAGTCAGTATTTTTAAATCAAATAGTCGTTTATGTCTTTTGACTGTAGATCTATGTATATACAAATTATAATTTGAATTAAAAAATAATTTTATCAATGTTCTTTCTTCTATGTCGGTTATGGTATAAACGGTATGCTTATTATAAGAACTAATATAGAGCGCAACTGCCTAATATAGTTAATCACTGCTCGATTTTACAGTTCACATTCTACATAAATCTGTCATTAGAGATATTTTCATAGTACATTTACCACATAAAAATAAACTTTGATCTAACTCTAAATAAAAATAGTTTTTGTCGATATATTATTAGCATAGGTACTTGCAAAAGATACGTTTTGTCGAATGAGGCACTACAGTATAATCATTTCCGCTTTTGTTTTGTAAGAAATAGTTTTTTAAAAAAACAGATCTAAGCTCTAAAATGTCCCGCCTTAATAAGTAAATCAATGGTGTATATATGAAAATCGAGGTCAAATATACCTACTGTAGTATTAATTCTCAAACTTTAACCGCCATTTTTTATTTAAAAAACTCCAATTCGAATACAGGGTAAAAATATTTTTGAAATAGAAAAACCTAAGTTAAATTTTATAAACTTAAATTGCTTAATTGTTTGTTACTGTAGTTTCTATTATTCAACAGACAATGCCGAGATTTGAAAATTTAGAAACCACTGCAGTAATTTTCACATTGTCATTTATGATATCTTTATATAAAATAAATTATTTTTTTCACAATAAAAATAATATGATGCCGAAATGCCCGTGCGCATCTCAACATTCTGAACTACTCCGTTAGTATTAAAACGTTTTTTGTTTAGTGCATTTACTGCGGCGATAAGTTAAGTAGGTACGATATCGTTCGCATATCCGTGGGATTTTCGATTCTATCGTCATTTGTGACTGCTTGAGTAGTGCGTGTGTCTAAATATTTTTGTACTTCTTTGGATTAAAAATATTAGATGGTGCTATTAAGTCGAAACTGCATAGGAAGTACTCTAAAAAATAAATGTTTAAACGCGTGTTTTACAGTTTTCAATAAATCAACCCCTATGGGGGTGAAATGGGGGTTAAAAGTTTGCAGTGGAGTTAAATTATTATGCCGCTTGCGAAAGCTACTCTCTTATATAGGGCATAATCATTCAATAAATTGCCTTTATTTCATTAGATTGTACTTTTTTCATATATACACCTTTGATGCTAAACAAAGGTGATCATTTACACATGCCGCATTTCCTGACTGTCAAAGACTGCATATTGTTAGTTTCAGCAAGTTTTAATTCACAATAATAAAACTGTCACTGGAATCACTGATGCATATGATCAACAAGCTTTTTTAGTAATTTATAACAGATTCTGGCTGCAAACAAGTCAACTTTTCAGAAATAAGAAAGTTAATGAAAAATAATTATCTTATTAAGTTTTTCTTTCAGTAAAAACGACCGTTGAACTGTAAGCAGTTGCTTTTTTTCTATATCGAAAAAATGGGACTAACCTAATACGAAATTCTCATCATGGATAATTTTAAAAAAAATTTGGATATGTCCTAGGAAATAATATCGCACATCCTGAAGAAAAGTGAGTTAAGTTAAAAAAAAAGTACTGATGTCTCATAGAGTCGTAATTCCCAAAAATATTAATGTTTTCTTCGGACATTATTACTAAACAGTTTCCAAAGAAAAGAGGTCTGCCCGCCATCTCATGGAGAATAATTGCGTTCACTTTATTACGGTTTTATTCGGAGAAACGTTATTGTTTTTATTGATCATTTTCCGTCAAACCCAGAAATTGACTTTTTGAGTCAATACACTTTTTTTGGGGATGTGCGAACATATCTTTTAATATCTTCAATACCAAGCATATTTTTTAAGGTACTCATTTTTGTAGTTTTATTATATCGGGTTTTATTAGTTATGCCCCTATTTTCCAACAATTTTTTAAACATTGTGCCTAAAATTAGGAAAAGTTATTTTGCTCCGATCGTTCAGAAAGTTTGATTGACAAAATTTCAAAAGTCAATATTACAATACATCTAATCGTTGCTGGGCAACAACAAATAACTCTTAGGACGTTTGTACACACATTGATAATTGGATGGTGTTATGCAATAATGAGTCAACCCACATTAGTTTGAAAATTGAGATATTTCGCTATTTAGACTTGCAAAGTGCCATTCTACAATAGACAAAAATGATTTATCCATAACTATACGGTCACTAGATGGCGCCACCGTATAGTTATGGGTTAAATCATTTTTGATTATTGTAGAATGGCACTTGCGAGTAAATATCGGAATAACTCAATTTTCGAACTAATGTGGGTTGACTCATTATTGCATAACACCATCCAATTGTCAGATGTCGGAGTCGGGGATCAGGCAACCGTCTTGTTGTACATTGCGTCTGATTTTTAGTGGAGATCTACCTACGCTATTTTCATTTGTTAATGATGATTATCGGTCCGGCTTAGTAGTATGTGTAGGAAACTCTGTGTTGGTGGTGGAGGCGCCAGCCGAGACCAGCGCCTCCACCACCAATCCTCACAGTCGTCCGGGAATGTTAGGCTTTTCCTACTAGATACCCAGTACAGTATTATTTTAAACAATAATTCGTGATGTAGTTTCTAATCCCATACATTGTTAAATGATTGCAATACAATACCTAACTTGGGTAAAATATTAGCATTATTCAAGCAAACAGTTGTGAACAAGGTTGATATTGTTGAAGCTGTTTCTATCAGAAACATGAGATATTCCATAAAACATAGCCACAATGGAAAAAAGTCCAAGACTAGAATTTCGTATTAGGTATGTCCACACGCCCTCGTTTTAAAATGAGCCTTTGCAATCTAGTGGCCTTTTAAACATTTAACAGCTAAACATCAACCTTACCGATGCTTCTATTTTAACATTAAAATTTCTAGCAACCGATTTTTGTTAATAAAATTTCTAGGTAAATATTCAGCACATCAAAAATTTCGCTGTAGGTTATGTAATGATATTTTTTATACAGCTGTATAAAAATATTTAAAATTAATAATTGCATGGTTAGATTCAAAAGTGCTTGTTTGATATTTGATAAAATACAGGGTGATCCAAAAGTAATAGGGCGTAGGGCAACAGTGAATTTCTGGTTTTAAAATATTGCAATTTAGTTAAACTAGTGCAGTTCGGAAGACCAAAAATTTAATCATATATCATTCCCACTTCCATGTATCGCCTTCGTTGCACTATTAATCGTAAATTAGATCGCTGTATAAGCATCCCATAAGACCGTCTGAAAGCACACAGCTTGCGTCATATTACGTTCTTACGGCAAATCAAAAGCAGTGCTTTTATACGAGTAGAAGCAAGAGAGCTGTAGGGTAGAAAGAGATGCAACACATACAACTCGACAGGCGAGAAAGGCTGAGACCAGATTATTTTTTATCGCTCACAAAAACCCTTATATGGGCAAATTTTGTTGGCAACTAGTGATATCAACGTAACAAACAACATACACTTTTTTAATTAAGAAAGGTTTATTAATAATGTGCCTATTTCTGACAAGAAATTATTTATCTACAAATAAACACCGCAAAAAACATAAAATACTAAAATTGCATTTCCGCTGTGAATTTTTTATATGCAAACATTTGATTGCACTATTATAGGCCATTGTAAACACAAGTACACAAAGGACACAACACAAATATCAAATAATATGCAAAAATCATATTACACAACAAAATTAGGAAGGCCGAAACACTTCTTAAACTAATAAATAAGTACCGGCGCGACACGTAATGAAATGTGAACAAAAGTCTATGCAAATACTATGCGCATATTAGGTAATTAGTTTTCCTTTGTCTAACCCAAATGTTTTGCAATAGTATATTTCACGGATAGGTTCGAGTGTATTTCCATAGTGACCGGCGACAATTTCGTCATATATTTGTCTCTTTTTAACTTCCTAAAGCGCGTATGTTTGTTTCTCTTTTAGTTTGAAAAATGACCTTATGGAAAGCCGCGCCTGCTATTTTTACGGCAATATGTCAAAAACTTTTTAAAGTATTTTAAAAAACCTAATTTAAAGTTTTCCCTTCAACCTCAATAGAGGTTTGCTTCGGTTTTGCTTATATCAACTGTCAGACTTAGCAGGTTCGGCTAAATCGCAATATTTTGACGCGAAAAATCCACTGTTGCTTCATGTCTCATTACTTTTGGACCACCCCGTATAGAGCGAGTTTGATGTCTTGGGAAATTATTTTAATAATGTACCATTTAATTTTTTTTTGTCAATAAACTACCAAGCATACCGCTGTTGTGAAAAAAGTGCATGGTATAAGAAGTTATGATTAAAATATTGTCTGAGCACAGTAAAATGTAATAAAAGCAAATGCTTCTTTACATTTTCTTGCCAGACATCTTATAACATCTTGTACCTAATCACATCCGAAAGAATATAAATTTTTCATATAAAATCTATGGGTGGTATGTTTGTATATACTTGTGGAACTTGCAACAATTTATAAAGCACTACTGCCGGAATATAAAGATTACCACACTAGTGCTGTTGTCTTCTTACCGACTATAGTGCGCTCTAAGGCATGTTACCGCACGAATGCAAAAAGAAAGGTTTTATTCAGGGTGTTTTCTAATTGAATGTCAATATTTAAGGGGGCGATTTTTGGGTCCATTTTAAAAAGAAAACTTCATATGAACGTATGTCCTAAACGTCTTAACTTTTGAGATACACGGTGGTAAAGTTTTCAAAAATAAATACTTTTTTATTAATATCTGTAATACCACTTTAGATATTTTAATTAAATTTGGCACACCTACATGTACTATGTATCAAGAGGCATTATTTAGTGTACCACAATTTTTTTTATTTCCGCCAGTGGCGTTCGTACGGAATTTCACCTGCCTGCTTTGGCAGATATTGATGGTACGCCACTGATTTCTCGTAAAATTAAAATTATTCCTGAAATCCCCGATCATTTCTAAGCAAATGTGATCTCTTGAATTTTTTCAATCCGATGCACGGTTTTCGCTTAAAAAAATAAAAACCTTTTCTCTGCATGATCATAACAATATCGTTAATATGACAATATCACCATGCAGAGAAATAGATTTTATTTTTTAGATCAAATTTGCTTAGAAATGAATAAGGAAGTTAATTTTTGAGATCCTTATTCATTTCTAAGCAAATTTGATCTAAACAATAAAATCTATTTCTCTGCATGGTGATATTGTCATATTAACGATATTGTTATGATCATGCACAGAAAAGGCTTGTATTTTTTTAAGCGAAAACCGTGCATCGGATTGAAAAAAGTCAAGAGATCAAATTTGCTTAGAAATTAATGGGGAATTTCAGGAATAATTTTAATTTCACGAGAAATCAGTGGCGTACCATCAATGTCTGCCAAAATAGGCAGGTGAAATTCTGTACGAACGCCACTGGTGGAAACAAAACAAATTGTGGTACACTAAATAATGCCTCTTGATACATAGTACATGTATGCCAAATTTAATTAAAATATCTAAAGTGGTATTACAGATATTAATAAAAAACTATTTATTTTTGATAAATTTACCACCCTGTATCTCAAAAGTTAAGACGTTTAGGACATACGTTCATATGAAGTTTTCTTTTTAAAATGGACCTAAAAATCGCCCCCTTAAATATTGACATCCATTTAGAAAACACCCTGTATAAAGAAACGCCATAAATATGGTTAATGATTTTTGAAGAATGTTAATTTGAATCTAACACCAATTAATTTTTTCTGTAAAGTAGAAATACAATAGAAATACACCTTACATTCTACACCCAAACCCAGTGATATTTCATTTTACACCTTAAAAAAAGAAAATGAAAATTACAATCACTTTGATTTACATTCTTAGTTACCCTATGACAAATAATTGCCTCGGGTAAAACACTTTTGAATCTTATGATCCTAAACCACTAAATTTCTGACACGAAAAGCACACAGACGTAAAAATTTTGCAAACTTACTTTAATCACTTATAATAAAGGTTCTATTTTATGTCTAACACACATTTTCATTAGAATTTTAAGTTGTTTAACACACCTCGTAAAAAGTCCAGCGAATTTCAAACTTTCAATCAACATAATTTCGATTTTTAATTAAGTAACTTCATTCCTTAGAAAAGAAACAACGTTATCTTAGCAGTTTAAGAAAAATACCACGAATATTCTTTAACAAATTTTTGGTTCTATATTCAAAAATGTACTCATGCTGCCTAATAATTTCTGTCGTAAGTTGTGAGAAATTAAAACTAATAAATAAATAAACATGGATTTTTTCCAAATGTTCAGAGGAACGTTTAACAAAAATTATTCTACAGCTTTCATTATCTTATATATGTAGTTATAACATTTTCTTATACTGATTTGATATTGAATATAGAACTTACACTATATTAATATATTTTTCAATAATTATTATCTAAGTTACCATAATTTAAAATATTCACATTTATAACAATATTATATTAACATTTTAAAGGTATCACAAAAAATATTTCTCGTTTGAAGAGATATTTTCCAGTTCTTTCATTTTTTTTTAAGAACAAATAGAGATATTTTAAAGACGTACGATAGGTTAGTGATAATTTTCGTGCACCATTTTATACATTGCAAAAATTAGCCACTAAGGATAAACGATAGAAAAAAGCATTCCGCATTTAAAGATAAATTTGTAAAAAATGCACAAAAATTTCGGCAAGTCGTATGTGAATCAAACTTTACTTTTTCAAAACACATGGTTACTTATAATCAAAGTATGAAAGTCCAAAAGTAATAGTACACAGAGCAACAGCAGATTCCTTATGTTGAAATAATGGGATTTATTCAGACTTGCCTAATTCCAAAGTTGATAAGATACACGGTGTCAAAATTTTAATTTTGTTTTCGATCTTTTTTATTAATTTCTCAACAAAGCGACCTAGCGGCACAAAATTAGGGATTTTTTTTTGAGACGAGTAATTCAAATTCGTCCATACTTTTGATGTCACTAGTAGGGGGCGCCACCTTCGGCATACCGCAATTCTCTTAAATGACCAACTTTTTTTAAGCTTAGTAGTATCTGACTATTGAAAAAATCAAATATCCTACTTCTTTTACGTCCCACACGTAACACACTTCTCCATACGAGTGCGAAACTATCTGAACGAACAGTGTCCTGAAGGATGGACAGGTCGTGGTGGCCCGTTGTCTTGGCCGGCACGAAGTCCGGATTTTAATCCTATGGACTTCTGTATTTCGGGTTGTTTGAAATCAATTGTTTATGACAGTTCAATAAACAACCATAATGAGTTGGGTGCTGTTGATCCGCTCAGAAATGATTCGGATCTTTTGTTTAAAATCCGACAGTCTTTTGTAAAGCGTACAGCGAAATGTATTAAGGTCAATGGTGACCATCTTCAGCAATTGTTATCAAAACATTATCATTTTTACTTCTAATAATTTTGTTAAAACATTATTAACTTTAAGGTGTTAAACTAATTATTAAATAAGAAAGTTTTATTAAAATAAAATTAATATTCCCGCATGAAAAAGTATTTTTATTAAAATATCTTCAGTATCTCAAGTATCTCCTATAATATCAACTTTATGACTAAGTAAATTTAGCTAAATCATAATAATTTGAAGTCAGAAATTCACTGTTGCTCTATGTCCCATTACTTTTGAACCACACATGTTTAATTGCATGGGAAATTTCAAATGCGATTATCTCGAAAACGATTACGCCTAGCGACTTCAATAAAGTATACCTTTTTGACGTAAAAGAAGTAGGATAATCGATTTTTTCAATAGCCAGATCGATATACTAAGCTTAAAAAAGGTATGTAATTTAAAAGTAGTGGGGTATGCCGTAGGTGGCGCCCTCTACTAGTGACATCAAAAGTATGGACGAATTAGAATTCCTCGTCTCAAAAAAACCCCAAATCCCTAATTTCGTGCCGCTATGTGGCTTTGTTGAGAAATTATAGCAAAAGATCGAAAACAAAATTAAAATTTTGCACCCTGTATCTTGGTTATTATCAACTTTGGAATTGGGCAAGTTTGCATAAATCGCATTATTTCGACATAAGGAATCAGCTGTTGCTCTGTGTACCATTATTTTTGAACCACCCTGTATATATCTGAGAATAATGTTTTTACTGGATTTAAGGATGTTCCTGTTAAGCAGTGTAGGTCGTGAAAATATACAAGCAAAAAATTGTCCTGTAAAAATTTGTCTTTAAATACAGATTTTTTAAGGTTAACTACAAAATCAAAATAAAACTAGCTGTCTAGCTTGATAGGTTTTAGAATGGTAAAATCTAAAGTAGCGCAAGATTTTTTAGCCGTTACAAAAATAATACTGTTTGGCTTAAGAAGACTTAGAGGGAAAAGTTGATTTTGAAGGGAAAGTAACAAATTGTTTGTGCGGTTTTATTGATATTAATTTATTTCAGCTTAGGGTTACAAAAGCAACAGTAGTATTTTCGGAGAAAATCGTTTATTAATGTTTGTACGATTCTATGCCTGTGCTATCCCTTTCCATGTTTTTTTAACAGTTCTTCTTTTCATTAAAATCATGATATCGTATTGAAAATGTGGAGTATTTCATAATATTATTAGTGACTTACGTTGAGATGGGTCCTGATAATATAACATTATTTTATTTTTACTTTTATAATATATTATGTATATATCCATTATCCAGCAGTCTTATACCAAACCATAGAAAAGCTAGCGGATTAGTAGTTATATTGAACATTTTTTGTATACAAACGAAGAGCAAAAATGAGAAATTTTGCATATAGCAAACTTGAAATACTAATATTTAGGAAATTAATTATAGAGGTAAATATAGATTTATATAGCTATACATAAATTGTATAATATTCAGTGCATGTTTCTATTACTTGGTAAATTTAGTACATCCGTCTGTTCCCAAAATCACCCCAAATAAACCAATGTAGCAATCGTCTTAAAACAGATATTTGCCACCCGAAAGTAGCCATGTTTAATGTTGTTCCTTTTGTATATTGGTCGGCAAATTCAGCGCCAGTTCTAATTTCGTACCTAGCGATCAGTAGTGGAACTAAATCAGCCTGAGGTTAACCGGATATATTGACAGTATGAGTACTAGAGCGCTGCGCCACTCTGTTTTACACGAGAAAGAAAGAAGTTGTCCAACGACATTAAAAAAGTGTATGTACCTACTCGAATTGAAATTATATGTAATAACGAAGTTATATGGATAAATATAACTTTGCTATTACATATTACATTTTTCGTTATGTTTTTCAAAACGTAACGGTAAAATTGATCTGGGTTGCTTATTTACTGAGAATCATGAGTTCTGAGTAATAAGTATTCTGAACGAAATTGTCTACGAAAATTGATCACCCTAATTACTGTAAATTCTTGTTCCAAAGTTTCAGAATATGAAGACTCATTTGAAGAACTTTATTAATTTTATTTATTTTTGGTTCGCAACATTTTGACTAGCTTGTATATCCAATTGTTATCAAATAAAATTTATCTTAAAACGATTGGAGGTAGTAGCAAAGCGAAACTTTGTGATATTGGAAGTTCGATAAATGAATCTTCCTTAATAAATTCATGTTTTGAGATTGGAAAATCTATGTAAGTATCATGGGCGTGCGGTGAAATTTCAAAGTTGTATATCTCGGTTCCTACTTACAGGAACCGCACCAAATTTAGAGGTTTTAATAGTGAGCCCACTGGGAATGTTTTGGCAAAGAAAAAAAACATTTTGTAATTTGCGAAAAAAGTTGAATTTTTGCATTGCTTCCACTTGGAAAAAAAATGAACCCGTTTAGGTATGTTATTTATTATTTTTCCTAAACAAATTTTACATCATTTTGTCGTCAATTTTTAAATTTTAAGAGAAAAAAATGAGTTAGTAGAAAGTTATCGTCATTTGAATTTTTTTTGAAGTTATATTTTAGGTTTCAAAAAATTGGTATATTGGTATATTCGTAAACAGAAACAGACCAAGAATTGCTTTTTGTTATATTTTTTATTATTTTAAATCATGGGAACGTAAGAAGTGCATATTGTCATTTTTTAAAAATATCCCTGGATTATTGCAATTTAGATACAATTAGGGTATGGAGCGGAAAGGAGAAGATATTAGACCTAGTCCTAGTACTAGTAGTTGTGTGAGTGTGAGCCTGAGCGGCTTTAATGGATCTCTTAATATTGAAAATAAATACTCTAAAATAAAGAAACTTATCACAGTCATAGAAAGTTATTCAGTATATTCAGAGACGAGAGCTGAGGATAAAGCTATTTTAGTAAATCCGTACTTGCAGGCCTTAAGTTTGTCACTGGATATAACCATATTTGACCCTCACACCAACATAGCAGCTAAATTTTTCATAAGTATATATGATCTTATGAATATTTTGGAACCTAGATCACTTACTAGCTGCTATACTGTATTGATGTATTCCTGAATGCGTGTAACAATGAAGCTGCAAGACATGCCCTTATGGAAACATATCAGTTCTTGCCTTGTTTAGCACGATTGGTTGGAGATCAACTAACAACCGCTAAAAAAACCAGATTGCTTAGACTTATGCAGGTTATAACATCCGGTATTAAAATTTATTGGCAAATTCCTCACATAACTCATTTAATGTCCACTTTGTGCAATTGGATCGAAAGACAAGAACCAGATATAGTTACTCTATCATTGGGAGTTTTGGTTAACTTGTGTTACAAGAACGTTACAAGTGTATATATTTTACAACGGAATATAGATCTCAAAAGATTTATTAGGACGTGTCTTGCTCTGAAGGGTCCCATTGTAGAAGTCTATGTATGTCAAATGATAATTTTAGAAAATGTTTGTGGTTATGTTCCAGCAGAGGTTCTACCCAAATTTATTAATAGTAATTTTATTGCTGTACTGGAAGCATACAAGAAAAAAGACAGTATTTTACTGAAGCAAATCGTAGAGTTTTTCATGGAGAGCTTAAAAAATAATCATAATATCAAATTAAATTGATATAATATGTATGGTGAACGTGTTAACAGTATTTTGGAAAAGATTGATATTTCCATTGATGTTACCACTAAAGATCCAGAATGTCTTTCAGTCATCCTAGACTTTATTAATTTTCTAATTGAATTGAAAGTTCCTGAGATTCCTTCTCTGTACTCCAAAATAATCCCTCTCGCCCTTAGATGGATTCAAGAAGTCACAGTATCATATCAAGCACTAGCTGTTCTAAAAACGATAGCAGTAAATGTGGATAAGAAAGAAAATACAATATGGGAATCACTTATTGTAGGGTTGCCAATGTTTTTATTAGTGTTAAATTCTCTTAAAGATGATGGGTTTATATTTCATACTGAGTATAGTAAAAGATTAGGTGCCCTTTTACAACTACTAAGAGCAATGATTCAAGTAAAATCAATAAGAGCGAAAGTGGCCAAAGAACTTGAAGCGGACATTTTCACGAAAATATTTTTTCCTTTGTTAGGGGACGATTCACCGCGATCGAGTGAACACACCAGCAGTATTGAAGCTGTTATTTTGTATATCTATGCTTTAGCCCTTCTAGCTGAACTAGTTGAATGTGATAGAGGTTGGACTGCTTTTATGAACAACTTATTGAGAAATATACAGATTCAAGTAATACTAGCCCAAGCAATTTGCCGAAGTCCTTCAGATGTTAAGAAACTGGCCCTAGAATTATCCAGCAGATCCTGTTCAGATGGAGTATCTCTAGCTCTGACTAACCTGCAGTCTATCATGCCATCGGGAACAGATCCGTGTAACCATGCAGGAAGCCCACATTCAAATCAATTTGCTTTTAGCCTTATTCCAGTAAAACAAAATGAGAGATTAGACGAAATACTAGAGAATGTCAAGAATTTACTCGCAAGGAACGATTCAGCGAATTTAGCAACTTCTGAGCTAATATATAATGATATAATTATAAAATATCATACCTGGCACAGGCGGAAAGAGCTGCCCTGTCCAGTGTGGAACCGTCGACAAAACATTGTTCACATTTACAGCACAGGATAGCAAGGCTCACACATGAACATACGAGACTTCAACAGTCAGAATTTTACACTATTCAAAAGCTAGAAGAAATAACAAAGAAGAAAGAAGAATTAAATTTAGCTGTTAGAGATTTACAAAATAGATTTGAAGCGAAAAAGGTAAACTTAAAAAATAATAAATAACATACCTAAACGTGTCCATTTTTTTCCAAGTGGAAGCAATGCAAAAATTCAACTTTTTTCGCAAATTACAAAATGTTTTTTTTCTTTACCAAAACATTCCCAGTGAGCTCACTATTAAATCCCCTAAATTTGGTGCGGTTCCTGTAAGTAGGAACAGAGATATACAACTTTGAAATTTCACCGCACGCCCCTGGTAAGTATCAGTAAAACTTGATAGTTGATAACGGTTAGGTGCACAACGTTTTGGTTAGTTAATATCTCCATCCGTTGTCTGATGAAGCTCATTTAATAGGGATTGGATATACTACCTAACTGAAACATTGTAACTAGACACTAATAAATGCAGTAAAGTCTCATAAATTCGAGTTTTATGATTCAAAAGTGTACGTATCAAGTGGATTTATTGCTTTACGATGTAAATACGTATAGGTCGATATGTTTGTTATAAACAATTAATGCTAGCCGCAAAATTTCAACAGGGAATAGTATTTCTATAATTTGTAACACCAAATTATTTTAGTTAATCTTCATGTCATACAAGATTACGGATGTAAAGTTTAACTACTAATCCTGTATAGCTTATTTAATATAGAAAAAGTTAAGATCTGAATTAAACATTTAAATGACTATTATGTAGATCTAATTTCCAAATATGCGTAAAATTTTCCTTCAATTATTGTTATATTTAACTAAAGATTTATTGTTGGTAAACAAATATACCGTCAGTACAATAGTATTAATTTGATATAAATTAATACTATTAATAAGCTTATATATAGATGAACATTAATTGTAAATAAGTGTAAAAAGTTACACCAATAACTTTTGGCAAAATTAATGCATGAAGATAATTCTTCTGTAGGTTTAATTTTGGACATCTTCTGAATCTTTAGTCCGATTTAGACAATCTTTTTTTTGTGTTGTAAAGTGTTTCCGTGCAAGTGATTTCATACTTATGACTTTAAAAGATTTATTGTTTCGGTGTTACGCCACTCTACTGTTAAGGAAAATTAATATTTTTAAAAATAATAAAAGTCACTGCGTTTAAACAAAAAACAAATCCTGAAAAAAGAAATGTTCTGTACACTGTCAGTGACTTTTAATTATAAAAAGTATGCCTGACCCTAATCTATCTCTAGTGTAGTATATATTCGGTCTAAAACCTAATCTGAATAAAATAATTTTTCTGACGTTTCGAGACCTAATATCTAGTCTCGTTATCAAAGAATCTAATAAATTCAAACTAACTAAATTAAAAGTGAACTAAATAATTATAAAAAATAATTAAAAAAGGATACAAGAGTTTTCTGATGGAATTCTTCGGATTTTTTCGAAAATATTTCTCTGATAATGGTTTCGTGCTTTTCTGTCAGCATGAGGTTTGACAATGTCAAAGCACGAAGACATTATCAGGGAAATATTTTCGAAAAAATCTGAAGAATTCCATCAGAAAACTCTTGTTTTTTTTTTTTTAATTATTTTTTATAATTACTTAGTTCATTTTTAATTTAGTTAGTTTGAATTTATTAGATTCTTTGATAACGAGACCAGATATTAGGTCTCGAAACGTCAGAAAAATTATTTTATTCAGATTAGGTTTTAGACCGAATATATACTACACTAGAGATAGATTAGGGTCAGGCATACTTTTTATAATTAAAAGTCACTGACAGTGTACAGAACATTTCTTTTTTCAGGATTTGTTTTTTGTTTAAACGCAGTGACTTTTATTATTTTTAAAAATATTAATTTTCCTTAACAGTAGTGGCGTAACACCCAAACAATAAATCTTTTAAATATGAATCCGCCACAATCATACAGACATTATTTACTTATGCCTAAGTCAAAACATTTTTTTAGGCTGTATACAGCGCACATCAAAAATATTGGGTTTGAGTACCTATGACATATCTTCGCTTGTAGAAATATACCGAAGTAAAGCAAATTGTGGAAAATATTGCTAATGTTGATATATTATCCAGAGGGTTGCAGATATCCAGATAAATATAAAGCCAAAAATAAAATTTTACTTAAATTCATAGGTAGTTATTAAAAATGTTCCACGAAATTAAGTTACAATGCCAAAGAACATTATCCAAATCGGATTCAGAAAATAAGTAAAATGAAACCTACACGCTATTACTTGTGTTACACTGTTTGGAAGTAAAAATTACGTAAATTTGGATATAAGGTATTTAAGACTTATTGTCGCTAAATCAGAGGTAAAATAGTAGACAGACAAACAGTTAAAAAAATATAAACAATAGAATACATAGTGGAGATATTTCTTAATATGATGAAAATATGCACTTATTTTACCATTGTAGCATATGACACCCTACTCTGGCTTGAGCCTGTGCCACTGCACTATGGTCTGCCTCGGTTTCGTAATCATGTCCTGCCAATGCTTCGTTTCCGAAGCACCGGACCCATTTTTACCTAAAAAATATTTACTATAAATTTAAAAAAAAATGGTGAAATATGCAATTGTTGAATCCGAGCTTGAATAAGCTTTCATTTGACACCGTACACGATACCCTTGAATTTTCTTTTATTTCGCAATTTACCCCCTGAAATTAACCCCCAGAATCAAAGTTTAACTTTTTATACTTCACGTCTGTAATTGGGCCACCACACTTTATATCTGTGCCAAATTTCAAATTTTTACGTCGAATAGTTTCGGAGAAAATTTGGGTGTGGGACTGATTGCTAATTTAAGCACGAAACACTAAAAAACTGAAGAAGTTTTAGAATTCCTGAGCGCAAAAAAACAAGCCCAGTCAATATGTGGTAAACAAAACTGGCCAAACAAATATACATGACAGACTACACATCGCTTGTGGATCCAATCGAGACGATGCGTGCGACGAAGGCATCTCGACTGGCAAATGCGACGCGCCTACGTTCAATGGATTTTAAGTTATTTCACGAATAGCGTCTAGGACGGATTCATTACCTTGGGATGAATAGCTTTAAAGTTGGCATGCAGTCTTCTTAATATTTTAATATGAAATAGGAGCCGCCTAAAACAAGATTTTTTTACACATGACTAACCCTATAGAACGTTTTATGTCGATTGCAACAAAGGGCTTTTACTAAAGTCAAACAGAACCAAAATAGCTGCTACTTGTATAATATTAAAGGGCTTGTCGTTATTCAGGAGCTTCGTGACAACTAGGTCAGGTCATGAACAATATTCCGCTTTCAGGGATGTTCTCCCTCTAAATGCATTGTTTAGTGACGTACCAATTGTTATAAGTATCATTATCTTTCATCGTCTAGGAAAGTTATATTGTAGTTTGTAGTCCGGTGATCGAACAAAATCTCTTTTTAGAATATTTAACAATAGTGAGGATAGAGGCAACTATCTTTTAAGTTTTAATTCTCAAAAATCAAAAAGGTGCCTAATGCGAGGTGTACAATTTTATGTCTACGCATGTGGATCTTGAAAGCGATAAGAGATAGGAAGATGGTAAAAACTAGGGTAGGGGAATGCATATCGTCCTACCCCCCGAAGCCCTAAAGCTGCGCAGCTTTTTAGCCTACAAAACAAAGGGGGGTGAATTTAATTTTACCCTTACACAAAAACATTTCTTTTCACAACTTTCATCCGATCAGCTTGGTAGGTTTTTTTTAATGTAAAGGCAAGTAAACACTTTGAATGAATGGAAGCTTTCACAGTTCCGCTTTAGAAATGGCTGCTTTTCAGTAAAAAGTTTTGAAACTGTGATCGATATAGTCCAGTGGGGGCTCTTAGCGCCTTGTACAATATTCTTTAATTTTGGAGTATATCGTTTCGACAGTTAGAACATAAATGAATAATAAAAAGCCTGCACTTTTGTTACGGACTGTACGATCTACTGCGCTTCTAGTGGATGGAGTTGACTCAAATGCAAAGCTATATTTAACAAGCCTGATTTTTTTTAATTCTTTATTCCCAACCAACTTAAAGTTTATTACAGGGAATATATAACATAACCCTAAAATATATAACATTAAAAATATAACAGTATTAAGAAAAACTAATAAACTAATAAAATTCTAAAGAAAAACTATTAAAACAGTCAATTTCTTAAAATATTTTTTAAGGTGTATTTTAAAATTCCTTAAAAAACTGTTAAAAAAAATTCAAATTTTTAAATAATGCTTCTTCAAATGTATTTTAAATAACTGTAATTTCTTGATTTTCTTTATGTTTTTTGGAAGGTCATTATAAATTACGCCATTATGTAATAAAGATTGCCTGCCAAAATTGCTTTTTACAGGTGCTGTTTGCAATAATTTAGTTTGCCTCGTGTTATGATTATGTAAATCATTAATGGGATAAATCTGTACGTTTGTTTATTTTTTACTTAATATTAAGGATTGATCTAAGTATTAAAATTATGAAGTTCAGGTTTAGTCAAAACAATAACATTAAAAAACGGCAATTAACAATGTTCATAGGCACTAAATACGACCCCTAATGTGTTGTTAATAAATTAGTTTTCTCAGTTTTCAAATTTAAACAGTGTTTTCAGGTTTGCAATGTTTTATTTAAGTTGTACTGCACTTACCAGCTAACAGTATCCTGCCTATTAGTTCGTTCCTTCCGATGTTGTCGAAATCCATGACCATAATGTCTAAGGAACATTCTCGAATCTTCTCCCAGGGGACATTAAACGAAAATGAATCGTTAAAAACGGGATTAAGGGTGCATTTGTAGATGGCAGTCTTGCGCTTTTCGACACGTTTGTCGCCGAATTGTAGCCACACCTTTACGTAGGGATCTGAAAAATTGAATAGGTGTGTTAATTGTAATTTAGTAATAATAAAAATTGCCAAATCACTAACGTTTTATCCAACATATAATAGGTTTCTTTCCGTTAGTCCATTATATACATATGTATGTATATACAAACCTTAGTTAATTTAAACTATTTTTTGGTGCCAGTGCAGTTCAAAATGGTTTAAAAACGTTTTACTTTCTTGTTAAACACATTGTTCATCCTTCTCTTGTAATAATATTTGTTTTAACGGTGTTTTAAAGGTAAAATATAGGTTATAATTATGGCGGAGATCCCCTAATCAGCGTCCCGACGTTTGCAATTTTTGAATAATTGGAGATCATTCCAATTTTATTTAACACTGAGGTAGTCTCGAATGATCCACGGTATCGTCCACGTTCAAATTAACGATTTAATAATACCGGTGGATTACGAAACGGCCACCCAACTGGAAAACGGTAAGTATATGGGAAGTTACTGCTGGACCCTTTCATTTTCCACTTACTTACCACTTATTTCCATGTCAAAATTATAAAAACGTAGATACTTATTATTATTAATAAAACAGAGCCAAACCATCAAACAAAATTATGTTCCTACAGTATAAGAGCAAATTAAAAGTTAAACCACAGATCTGCAAATTGGCTGTTCACAAACGAAAGGAAAACCCTTAAAAGGCACAGATCTTTGAAGAAAATTAGCAAAAATTAAGTAAACAACTTAAAACAAGAAACCTTTTGTTAAAACTTTGTTTTAAAGAAAACTAATTAAATTGAAACAGTTGTTTGATAAGAAAAACATCTGAATTTCGCTGAAAAATTATTTCAGATAATAATTTACATTAAATAAGAACCAGAAAAGGAACGAACTTTGCTGAAAGCAAATCGTTGTTGGGACATGAAAAATAATAATTTTTCATTTCTCCGATAGTAAATATACTATGGGAGAAACATTTAACTAACTAGGTGTTAAAGTGTATAATCACAGCTCTTGAAAATGTATCAGTAGGCTTCAGTGACTGGGGAATGGGGAATGTCTTGACATGCGATTTCTGTAAAGAGTTTACGTCAAATAACAATTATATCAAGACTGCAACTACAAACTCTTGTATGTTAATAACAAACTTCGTCCCTATAGTCATCTAAAAATATGCTAAAAGTGCGAGGCTTTAAAATTATATTTTAAGTATAAAAATTCAAATGACTAACTTTCTACTAACACATTTTTTTTTCTTAAAATTTAAAAATTTTCGACAAAATGATGTAAAATTTGTTTAGAAAAAGTAACAAATAAAATACCTAACGTGTTAATTTTTTTCCAGGGGGGCAGAGCAAAAATTCACCTTGTTTTTGCAAAATACAAAGTATTTTTTTACCAAAACATTCCTAGTAGACTCACTATCAAAAACTCGAAACTTGGCATTTGCCCCGTAAGTAGCAACAGAGATATAAAACTTTAAAATTTCTAAGGGCGCCCATGCTGTATATACTATCATGTAAATTATAAATTATTCTGACAACACAGTTGGCTCTTTATAAAATCGACGCCAACAAAATGAAACCGATCTGGTGCGCATTAGTTATAAGGCTCACTTCAATCTGGTAGTGAAAGCAATATTTTTTTTCAAAACATCAATTACCTTGGTAGACGGTAGGTAATAAATCTTAGATCGCCAAATAAAGACAGATAAATCATCTTAATTTTGGTCCGGTTTGACAAATTGCTTGAAAAATTTTCGCTTTGGATCGAAAAACGTATGGAGCCATAATTTTTATAGTCACCCTTTTTCTGATTTATGTCTGCTGGATTTGTACAACATGGAAATCTGTCTTGGCATATAACCTATATATTTTGCAAAACATGTCTGATTTTCAAATACGGACATCATTTTTTAGGCATTATATTTTTCTGACAGTTAGGTCACATCTACTCGTACATTTCTATTATCTATTTATAGGGTACCGCAAAAAAATTACGGTGAATATTTTTTCGGGCCTTACCAGACTTTCCGTTGATATCTTTAGCTTTTAGGTTGCGTGCTTTGAGCAAAGTTAGAGTGAGAATGCTGTTACTTGGGTGGTAGCACAGCGAAGTTAACAGCTCTCCACATTTGTCCTTTGCTGGAGGTTTCAGAGCTTTCCAGAATGAAGGTTTCTCACTAAGGTCCACCTAAAAAAAGAAATACTGGTAATACTGATGCCCCCTGAAATATTTGCATTTTGTCCCATCAATCGCGGATAATGGATTTGGAAAACGACAGATAGATTTGTAGCTGCTCGTATTTGTTAACTACCTACATTAAATTATTGGAGTATTAGACTAACCTCAAGGGTAAGCCACAGTGGATTGCAAACTAATATATAGCTGTGGAAGATCTGTATTGTCGGGCACATATATATATATATATATATATATATATATATATATATATATATATATATATATATATATATATAAATTTCAGTTCTAGGCGTCCAATAAATTGATACAAATTGCTAAACGTTGATGAAAAACATGAGATATTTCATTTCCTGACAATTATTATCTTATGCCAGATTTTCCTGGAGATCCTAGGTATGAATGTATAGGTCTGGAGCTTTCTGCGTTTCAAAAATCAAGCTTATCGTTAACTAAAATTCCTCCAATATCCTATAGACGAAAATCGTCTTATCGTCGCTTTAAGAACTATATTAATAGGAATCGATGATATTACCAAGCTATCGAAAAAAGTATTATCCCTTATCGCTTTTGATGCTCCTTTTCCGTAAATACTTTGCTGATAAGTTCTCTTTAACGATAAACATGAATTTTCCAGATTACAGTTTCACTTAAGCCTCCAAAATCCCTTTCCACTTTTTCGCTTGCCCTAAACTGCGGTGTTTAGGGCTACATCATTTTTTCCACTCCATTTAAGTGCGGAAATCGGAATCTCTTTTACATTTTTTCTATTCGTTTTTCGTTACATAGCGATACAGTTCAGCAGGATACTAAATTATAAATGGGCTTTTTTTATCGTCCCAAAATAGGACAGTAAAATGAGTTTTTTGCTCTAGAAAACTAAAGCTGGAACAAAGTTGAACAAAGTGTTTAACATTCTCGACCCACAGTTTTTTTTCGAGTGTCTGGGCTCACCCAAAATTGTCCATAAGAAGTATTTATGATATCAGTTTGACATGTACAAGTACTTTATGTATATTAGATAATTTACATTTATTGTTCGATTTTTTAAAATCTCTAGAAGGCAGTACAGTACATCCATTTAGTTTAAAAAAAAAACAAAGGAACGCAAAAAATGATAATTATTATTAATTATGCTGTGGTCTCCATGGCTATAGCAACCGAAGCAACTATTGATGAGACAAACGATTTACTGAAGACGTGGAGAAGAAAAATATTTGGATTTAATTACAAGGTCGTTTTTGATAATAATAATGTTCTGAAATTGCTTCTTCTTAAATTTGATGTATGTATATCATTTTATGGCAAGATCTTAATTATTTTAAATGTACCGGGGGGAGGGGCGGGGGCAGAGTATTTCATAAACACGTAGGTATGTACTGTAATCATTCCACCAAAATAAGAAATACAACTTTTATGCTTGTTGGTTAGACAATGAGAACTAAAAGGATATTACTAAAAAAAATTGCTTTCTGGAGTGGACACCTCTCGAATTGATCTCTGATTAATCTAACAATAAGCGTAGATAAGACAAAGCGCTGTTAATTTTCTTTGGGATTTCAAGTGTTAAATTTTCTCTCTAATCGCAAACTTCTGACAGATTTATTAAATAACAACCAGAACAAAGAAACATAATGAAAAATATACTACAATCATCTCATTTGGCGGTGGAAAGAAAAGCAGAAAATTACTTGTTAAACTTCGTGCTGCTGTGAACTTATTGTCATGAAAACGATAAATTCTAAAAGGACCGATTTTTCAAGTGCAGCTGTCTTGCGTGTTCGAGATTAAGACAAACAATAGTAAGAGCTTTATTCCCTTAGTTCCAAAGTTTAAGAACGTGCCCCGAAATGGCTCTCGATATAAATTGGAGTGGCCTTTTAGACGAATGGGTTATACTGGATGCTTTTTGACATTTTTTCTAATATAATTCATCTTGCTATACCTTAGATCACCTGAATGTTACTTAAAAGTTGTCACGGAATGATAATAAATGTCAATAGATTATGAAAACATTTTGTCACTTTAATTTTTGATAAAATAAACAGATTAAACCAACAACAAAGAGCAAGGTTGATGATTTTCTTTGAGGACGGTCACGCAGTAGGGAGAATATCCGAAGAAATCGGTTTACCAAAAAGTACCGTTAAAGAATCGGAACAGAAATGGGAAAATACCGGCTCTCTAAAAGAATGCCTGGAAGAAAATATTTTTTAGTACTTAAATATTGTTCTGAATACAAAAATAAAAAACATCAATAAAACTGGATCAAACTTAATGCAAAGTTCATTAAATTTTTCAAATAAGTACAAAAATAAGAACACTAGTAAGCAAAATAAAAAAATCACATTTCGGTGTGTCTTCCATCACGTCCAATGCAAAGAATTGTCCTTCTTGTAACATCTTTAACTGCGTTTTTGATACAGCAAAGAAAAAGCAAAAAACTTTTCATAAATTATACTAAATGAGAAGTAGCTTTCGTTCAAATCTTTTTACAGCGCTCTTAGTCAGGGCCGTCCTAAGACATTCAAGGGCCCTGGGCTAACAAAATCAAGTACCCTCAGCTCACATGAGCGAAATGAGCTGAAAAGCCCGCCGCGGCGCACTCCGGTGCCTGGCGCCCTAGGGCTGCAGCCCCTATTAGCCCAATAGAGTGGGCCTGCTCTTAGTTCCTTTTGCGTCGTAATTATTCCTTATTATTAAAACAAGGTTTTATTGTTTAAAAGTGCAGTAAAAGGTAAGTTAAAGATTTTTCGTTGGAATTGTTTTTTAATTCGGTTTATGCATCTAGCTTCTTAGTAAAAAACCGAAATAAAATCAAATGTTCAGTTATTTGTACAAATTATATCAACTTTGTATCAACTTTGACATAGTTTTTGCTGCCGTTTCCTATTTTTCTAAAAAAAAAAACAGTATTTAGAAATAACTGGTGATAAAAATACATTAAAAAGATAAGTTTGGTATTAAGGAAGATTTTTGTACCGATTTCGTAAAATTTGAAAAAGAAATGTCGAGTTTAAAAAAAGAATGGAAAAAAGTGAATTTTGTACTAGAGGGTTGAAAATTGGGACATGGGTAGAAAATTTAAAAACAAACAACTTCTTTCTTTACCATTTTTCGAAATTCTAAGAAACATCCGCCTTTTTCGACATTTTATGAAAAAAATGACAAATTTGACAGTTAAACAAAGTCACGTGACTGCTCATGTGCATGTTATTTGGCATCATTTTTGAAGCAAAAACTAATAGCAAAGTTAAAATTTTCTTACAATTAAAATTTAAGAAAAAACTAATGAAACTTTAAAGTTAAACCACATCTCTAATGTACCTACTTGTAAAATGTAAAGTTTTAAAATAAACATCACTAACTGTTAAAATTTTCCCAACGAAATCCCCAAAAACTCATTTGGTTGAAACTTGGACAGTTAGCTTTTATTTCTCCTAATTTGCAAGAATTATAAATTTTCGGGATTTTCCCTTTATTTAAAATATATTTAATATAATAGTTTTGTAGTTTTTAACTTAGTCGGTTTCACAAAAATGTCTACACTGTGACTATTTATTTACAAATATTTTTTAACCTTGGAACAAAGAAAATATTGCAAATTATCAGCCTTTTCCCGATTTACATCATTTTTACACAATCATAAATCACTGAGTAATGTAGTATTGGGATATCGGTTCTGTATAATCTGATTTTTCAAAAGCCTTTAGTAAAGTTTAGTAATGTACTTTTAGGGAATTAAAACATAAATTTCCAATCACCTCCTGATTGTCATACGTGCAAAAATATTGTTTAAGTTTGTGATAAAAAAAGGGTCTAAACAGTGTCAGTACGCTAAAAGTTTCAGAATTCAAACATAGTGTGTAGAAGATTAAGAATTTTCAATATGTTTAAATATGCGGAGCTAGTTAATAATATATTTACTATTCACCCTTTTTTAAATCCCATTTTCATTATTTTACAGTGTGTAATAATGAGGTCATTACTTAACAAGCTTAAGTTATTTACGACACAAAATTGTAATAATAAATCATCACACATACCATAAAAAATTTGAAGCAATTCATTGACGTGGTTGTGGCATGTGTCACAAACTTTACACTCATGAATAATTGCAAATATTACATGCTCATTAAATAACATACTTGTTATTCGAGTTGTCAATACCTTAGGTAATGGTATTTTTTTTCAATCACATAAAAGAATCAGTATTTTCGATCACGCAGAGGACGCCTAAATTATATTAACTAAAGCTTACCTGACACAAAGGCAAGAACATTTCTCCAATTGAATCATCCCTGGAAAACCTATCGTAGTCGAATACGTGCAAGTGCAAAACCCTAGACTGCAATTTCTGGATGGGGAACCCTTCGAAATAAAACGTTTCATTCCATCTAGGGTTGAGCGTCCTCCTCTTAATTTTGGTCTCTAATCGGTGCTTTTTATCGGGGAGTAGCGTGACCCTAACATAGGGATCACTTGTGCCTGATAGATCTTTGGCTGGTAGGTCTTTACCCTGTAAGTAAGAAGAAAAGGCGATAAGATGAAGAGGGAAGGAGAATAGGTCAACTAAAAAGAAAGAAATAATTTTTTTCAAAAAAAAAGATACAACTTCACAAAAGAAAAGCACCAGAAAGTATGAAATATTTGTTTACGTATTTATAACTGTCTTTAATAGTGAACTATTGTTCAAAGTTAGGTAACTTGTATACCTAAGTTCTAAAGTTTGAAGTCTGTACAATTTCACAGTATAAGGATCCGTAATGATGATTCATAAACATTTAATAAGGAGTTTCGCTTACTTTAAAGTTCAGAATTTTTGTGTACGAATTACTTAAAGTCGAACGCAATTAGGCTGACTATGAACTACGTTTATGAGTTCCTCGTAGCGACGGGATTTGACATTCCACATGTGCACAAATGTCATACAAAAAAGGTGAGAGAACGGGGCTGCCGCTCCCTAATTTTCTGCTTAGAATATCCCACATCAATTGGGGTGAGATCTGGGCTACGCGGTGGCCAGTTCATGTGAATATTTACTTTAGCACCCCCCTCCAGCATCCTTCGTGCAACAAATATTGATCAGATCTGGAATGAAACTGAACAAAACTAAATTAGTAATTTAGTAAAGTTAATTTTATGTATGCTCACGCAATGTCAAGAGATATTAGAAGAGGCGGAAATGCTGATTAGTATGAATGTGAATGTACTGAATAGGATCTTTACTTCAGCGCTCTCACTCATATTTTAACAACAGCACTGTCGCCATAATTTCAGTTCTCTTTTTTATCAGTCTACTATAAAATACGAAGGTCCATGGATAATATTTAATATTAAGATTGCTTTTTTGAAATATTGGAGTTAGAGAGCATCCTAAAATTGGGAAGGCCCAATACAGTATAATGGAATAATAATTTATTTTATGGCATTGTAGCTGAATAATAGCCTTTGAAAAAGCACTCAGATCATAGACCTTCTGGAAAATGGATTTGGGATATTTTTTTAAAATTGTTTTATGGCGTTCTGGTCACAAATTTTTAAGAAAACAGTTGTATTTTATTGGTAATTTTTAGCTCTGGACATACGGTTGGGTTACTATTGCTAGTATTTGTTGAATTTGACAATCGAGGCTTCAAGTTGACAAGTAAGAATAAGACAACCAATCTTTGTACTTTATAGAGACAATCTATTTGCCATAATAATAGTACTAAATTCATTTCAGTAACAGTTCAAGATAAAAGTCATTTGAAAACATAGAAAGTAATAAAATACATTCTCTTTTATCCGGAAATAAATCTTGAATGTTCAAGGTCGCACCAAGTAATAAATTACCAGTGTATTGCTGTTTGTAAAAAATGAAACAATCTTTAAATTTGCATTTTTTTCATTTAAATTTTTAAAACGACGTTTTGCATAAACAAGTAGACATTGGACAGCCATAACTTTTTGGGTGACCCTGTATATTTGAAATTTATTTGAGAACTAACAATTTTAATTTCCTTTTGCTTATTTTTGAGACTAATAGACTAACTCAGACATTTTTTATGACAACATATATATAGTCTCTGATTATATTTATTTCTCAATAATTTTTTTTTGTACGTAAAGGGCATCCCAACAAGAACTTTAATTTTGAATTAAAAAATAATCACAGTATTTAAATGAAATTCTTTAAAATTTTTACTAAGTTTTCAAGCGTAAATGTTGGCATTGAATATGAAATAAAATGTCAGTCAAATGGTCACCGCTGCTTCGTTGGCAGGTTTGTACTCGTTCGACGAAATTTCGGAAGATGTTTTGGAATACAGGCGGCTGGATTTCACGAATGTTACGTTCGATGTCTTCCTTCAGCTGTTGAATCGTCTCAGGGTAATTCACAACAATTTTTCCAGCTTACTATTTAAAAAACCCCAGAGGAGTTAAATCGCAACTTCTCGGTGGCCAGTTTTGGTCTCCAAAACGGGAGATGACATGACCTGGAAACTTCGTTTGCAATAACGTCATTGTTTCGCGTGCGGTATGGCAGGTTGCGCCATCCTGTTGAAACCACATTTTACTGTCGTCCATTCCATCCAGTTCCCGCAAAAAAAAGTTTATTAATATGCCACGGTAACGATCGCCATTGACAGTCGCGAAGACGCCTTTATTTTCAAAAAAAAATATGATCCCTCTTGCCCATACGGCACACCAAACTGTTACTTTTTTTAGGATGCATCAGAAGTTCTTGTATGGCATGTAGTCGTTTTGCTCCCCAGATTCGACAATTCTGTTGACAGCCATTTAAATGAAAATGCGCGTCATCTCTAAAGACACGATTAGTACTTGGATGGGTGACCACTTGGGAGCGCCGTGTCTCGCCGCACTAAACAAGGAAGGTGATAGAGGAATTCATTCTCGGTCGAGGTGGTACCCCCCACGCATCCCGTTAAAGGGCTGGTGAAATCCTTCGGAATGTTTCCAGCTCTGGATTCGTTCCTCAGACATTTTTCTTTCTGTGGACCTCGATAAAATTTTTCAAAAATATCCGGACCCCACTAGAAATTACTTGTCGACCCCTGGTGTAAACCCCTTGTCAAAATTCGTTGGAGAGTGCTGCGGGTGATGTTTAATTCCTGGCCGCGATGCCGGATAGAGGTGCGTGGGCGTTCTGTAACACTGGCCCTCATGGCGGCGACGTTTTCGGCCAACCTACCAGGGGGAGAACGTCTAAAGGTCCGCTTAAATTTCTTGAATAAATTTTCAATTACCAGGCCTCGACGGACGCTTATGCACTCCAAAATGATCACGTGACTTGCGAATTGGCACTGTAAAATTTTCCCCATTTATGTAATGAGTCTTTACAATTAATAAACGTTCTTCCAAAGTGTAACGCGACATTTTCGCTAATGTCACTGTCACTGTCACTAAACGTTTGACAAACAGAAATTGCGCGCGATTTAAAATACAAGTTCTTATCTGTCAAAAACGTTCCACACAAATAATATGCCTAGCCAACTGTTTAAGCCATGAATGAATGGGCACGTGCTACGTAAGAAAAGCGACGTTGCCGCTCTCACTTTAAATTTTCTCACCATGCAATGGAAATAAATGACTAATAAAAATGTATTACCACGAAAAATAATGGTATATTTTATCGATCCATAATGCTTCAGCCTGTATTATATACAATAAAATTGCGAATATTAACCTACAATAATTGCGTTATTTTAGTATAGTTCATGAATCTAAAAATATGCCACATAATTAAAAGTCTGGCAACAGCCAATTTTAAAAAGTAGGTGAGGGGCCATATAGTTAATCAGAGTAAGAGTGACCTTGGAATCTCTGGTTGCTCTAAAATGTAAATGATGATCTCTTTGTTTTTAAATCTATAAGTGAAATCATTCTTTAGCAAGAGAAGAAGCAGCCGTTCATTGGTGAAAACTTTTACAGTTCTTTAAGTAGAATCCAGTAACATGACCAGATTTTTGCTAAATGCGACCCGTCTTAAAATAAATCAAGTTCCAGTTCAATGTCAAATTTGGAGAATGAGATTTGATACAATTTTTAAATAAATTTCATACGCTAATCAGGTGCTTGTTAGCTGCACACCCAGGTCAAAATGAGTTTTGTTACTGCACGCTAAAACTGTTCAGCAATAGGGTAAGAATGCCAAGTATCTCTGATTTAAAACACTTTTCCTGTATACACGTATTTTCTCCTTTATACTCCGAAAAGCTGCTGGAATTCGAGGGAAAGTTTTAATGGCGCCACATTAGTTGAAACGACTGTGGCTTGTTGAAAAGATTTTTATTTTTGTGTTTTAATATTGAGGGTGTGTTTAATAAATGTAAAGCCGGAGAAATTCAGTAGTCGTGTGTGTTTGGCTTTAGGGAAACGTTTGCGGTAAAAAATGGACGGTTTATTATAAGCGTTTTGTGATAATAGCATTTGTAGATTAAGATATCGTATATGTATGAAAAAATTGTTGCATTCTCGAGTTTACCAGTCCCTGAATTAAAAATAATCAAATGTAACATCATAGCTAGTATAGCTACTAAGGGCGATTCTTATGTAATCTACCAAGCCATGAGAACAATGACGAATGTCAATAATTTTTAAACGTCAAGTAGTGTCAACTTTATATAGTCTGCCCAAGATATCTGCAACCGACAAAATAATTTGAAGAATGCAAGGGACGGCTTAAACAACGTTGCCAATTGTTTGTAAGCCAGTTTTTAAAAACTGTGTATTTTTTCATTAATTAGATTTAAACAGGTTTTACCACATCTGGTTTACAAACAAATTTGCAACGTTATTTTCCCTTGCATTCTTTAAATTCTTTTGCCGGTTGCAGATATTTTGGACAGACAATAAGTATTCTTTGTTAAGCTTAGTTTTTATTTTTTTGCGAAAGAACATATTTTTTGGCTTTTACGCACAAATTACTAAATATATAACAATTAGAAAAGACAAAGAATAAATTCTATGTCGCTAGTATTGGAAGAACTATATCTGTTCCTACACAATACTTTAGACATCAATTGTTTATTAAAGAAAAAATCTTTATGAAAATCTAAAAATATTTAAATTTAAGTACATATCAAAAATTTAAGTTCATAAAGTAGCAAGAAATTATTTTAAAAGATCTCATTTTTCTTGCTACTTTATGAACTTAAATTTTTGCTATGTAAATTTAAATATTTTTAGATTTTCATAAAGATTTTTTCTTTAATAAGCAATTAATGTCTAAAGTATTGTGTAGGAACAGATATAGTTCTTCCAATACTAGCGACATAGAATTTATTCTTTGTCATTTCTAATTGTTATATATTTAGTAATTTATGCGTAAAAGCCAAAAAATTTGTTCTAAATAAGTATTCTGACTAGGTGGTGTTGAACTTAAAAGATTTTTGTACTCGTAGTTTTGGTAGCGGTTTGAATAGTGAAAAATAAGTGAACTAAAACTTGAACATAGAAGCGTGATAAAGTTTTTGGCTAAAGAGGGTAATGGCCTAAAAATTATCCATGAACGAACTATTGTTGTATATGGTCAGAATGCGCCAGCACATTATCAAGTAAAATTCTGGTCGAAATAATTTCGTTGGGGTCCGGCATCTATTTTTTTATGTTCTTACAGCCCACGAAGACTGAAGTCTAAGTACTATGTATCGTGGGTGTACTGGGGAAATCCGACTCACACATCCAGAGCTGGAAACATCCGTAGGGACTTCACCAGCCGTTTAAGAGGATGTGTGGGGTCGAGGAAGAAATCCTCTGAAAATGATCTAAAATATAATAGACCTCTTGAGGCAAGAACACTGGAAACAATAAAGATAATATCAAAGGTTTGGTGTTGACAGGTCGAAGAATTAAAGTTTCGGTTATTGCAGGGAAAGTTCAGATATCAGATAACAGTTTTGAAAATTTTGCATGAACATTTACATAGGGATGAGGAAAATATCAGCGACATGGATTCCCATGCTCCTCACACCAGAATAGAAACCTGTTAGGCGAGAACTTTGCTAGGAAAATTTGGATGCGTTAAAACAAGACTGCAACTTTTTTTTCGAAAATTGCCACTGGGACCCTCCAACCTAACAAGAGTCAATGTAGGTGGGCGCATAAAGGGTCTCCGCCACCAAAAAAGGCTAAAACGCGGGAAAATTGATGACAACGGTTTTCTGGGACTGCGATAGGATTTTGTTGGTTTAGTACATGAAGAAGGGCACTAAATTATATACCGGTGATGTTCATAAAGAGACCATTAAAAATCTGAAAGCTGTTATCCGATCAAAGAAACCTTAAAATTTTGATGAAAAAACCATTCTGCAAAAGTTCGACAAGCTATCAAGGAATGTGGGTTCAGGAGTTGAGACATTCGCTCTATAGCCCGGATCTAGTACCCGGCTGTTACTATCTTTTCCCTAAGTTGAAAATCAGTTACGAAGGCTCTTCTGATGATGACCTGAAAACTACTGAATGATTATTTCGAGGAGTTGCTGAAAGAATTTTTTTAAGGGATCTCGTTATTACACAAACGATGGAATACGGTAAGGATGTTGAAGGAACATATGTAGAAAAATAAGGCATCACAGAAGATTTCGTTAGTTATTGAGAAAAGAGTGACAATTGCGCCCTAGAAACATTTGGTTTCAGTTTAAAGCTGAAGTCACAGTGCCCGTAAAAAGTGTATCTATCCTTCTGGAACTAAGACTTTCAACATTTACATTTAAAAATCATAATACTGCTTAGTATATTCGATTAAATAATTTTTATCGCGTCTTTAACTCACACAATCGTCACCGTTCGCAGGCAGGCTGTATTATGGATCCATTTTCATTATATAATATATCGGAGGATAGGGAATATTTTTTTAGCATTATTATAAATGGTTTATCTTAATAAAGAAATTTACTCATTTTTGCTATTTTTCTTTATTTATTTAATTAAAAGCTTTCTCTCCGATCCTTTTATTGCAAATTATGAGTTAGAGGGAGTATTATTTCTTAGAGGGGTAGTTTTAAGTAGCATAAAATAAGGATATTGTGGCTATGCTGACACTGTTTTCCCTTAATAAAAGCGCGATTTTTGCAAATGCTGTTTGCGTTCAGTAAAAACAAATGTCTTTTGCTATAAAATCATAAATCTTATATAAGTATTTTGCAAGATCAGGAATTTATTTTTAAGACAATTCCGGAAAAACTTTCAAAGTAGACAACCAGAAATACTTGCACAAAAAAAGGCGGCTGTAATAAAATGTTTAAACATATTCTTTTTTTGTGGCAACAACATGGTTTTTATTTGTCTGTTACTAATGCCCCTTTTGGTAACAATGATAGAAAGGAATCGGATTCCGTTGGGAATTTTATCAGAAAAGAAAAGAGTTTTGCGATGACTAATCTTTCAAAGTATGTAACCAGCAATACTTCCACAAGGAATGAAGGTACGATAAAAATTTGAACGTATTCCTTTTTTATTTGTCTTTTTCTAATGCACTTTCGCCAACACGGATAGAAAGACATCTGATTCCTCCGTGATTATCAGGAAAGAAAGGATGAATATGATTGCTAAAATATGTTCCGGTGTAAATTGTCCATGGAACTGACCATTAGAGTGAATTCTTGTTCAGTGGTTTTTTCTGCCATCATTCTCAAATTAAATTGGATAGAATATAGGTGGATTACACAAAAATCTCCCCTCATATCTTATTAAAAAAATTAGTGTTGCTATGGCAACTAAAAGAGCTTTGAAAGGTTTAATAACGTTATGTTTTAAATGAAAACACACAAAAACCTAATGCTTTTATAAAGCTCCCTGAATTGACCATTAAAACTTGTTTGTATACTTGGTAATTTTTTTTGCCATAAAAGAGACAAAATTAAAAAGTTTTAAAATACAGTCGTACTTTATTACGAAAATGCTAACCGAATTTGGGGCTTTAGCTGTACTTAATTTAACTTTATTTTCAGCAATTTTACAGGATTTGTTTATGTTTTATGTTCATAATACGTTCGCGAGAAAAACAAAAACGCATGTTCTAGAAGTTATTTTGTAAATAGGAATTTTTAAAATTAATCTGTTATGCTTTTAATACACATATGAACATAGTAAAGCAAAATTTACCAGACCGGTGTCTTATTCTTATTTTCGTTTTTAAATGTTGTTTTTAATGTTAAATGTTTAAATCTCATTTTTTTTTGTTTTATACACTTATCCTTGGGTATTCTAATTTTGACTAATACTGTTATATTTATCGTAGTGTAATTATTATATACACTGTTGTTATCCTTGAGCCCGGTCCTGAAATTTTTACCGAACTTCAAAAGTTAAACAAAAAAAAAATAGAGAGATGTGACATTAATGGCATATGAAAAATTTTATTTGAAGGATGTTAATTAATATATTCGCTCTTCTTAGCGAAAAGTGGTTGTTTAATTTTAAAAGTAACATTTCACTGATATTGCATCCGACTATTTACCCTCTTGCCTTTTTTTTAACTGTTGTGTATGGAATATTGCGTCCGGTAGCGAAGGAAGCAATTAAAACACTTTTGTAAACGTTTATACACGATTTTTTATAAAATGTTTACCCTAAACCACTTTAAAGAGTGTACATAACATACGTAATGCAGTAAATGTAAAAGAATTCTTCAAAAAAGTTTTAATTGCAGTCGTTGTGTTACAAACTTCAAGAATTAGATCCGGCTGGGTAAGTAATATTGATTAACTGAAATAACTTACCATATTAAGTTAATCTTTACAATAACTCATAGAGTAATATTAAAAATATACAGTGTGTTTTTAAATATGGGAATGTCCACACGCAGTCTTGTCAGCAGCCGTAAAACAAAAACAAATTAATAAATAAGGGAATGTCCTTTAAATTCATAGATCTTACGGCGCAGTATCGCCGTGAGCGTTTTTTTTTTGAAAAATAAGCATCAACTTGTCCTTTTTGTAGGCAAAGTTAGGACACAATATTCGACATGAATTAATTTATAACCCTATACCGTTTTTATTGTTGAAAGTTACTAATGAAACATGAATCATAATAGCTATTTGTGTAT
Organism: Philopedon plagiatum; assembly: GCA_963971165.1. Taxonomy (NCBI): domain Eukaryota; kingdom Metazoa; phylum Arthropoda; class Insecta; order Coleoptera; family Curculionidae; genus Philopedon; species Philopedon plagiatum. Next base: position 102,176,260 of record OZ020193.1, read on the forward strand.
TAAGAGCGCAAAGTGATATATTGCCGCTCTGAGCGAGAAGTTAGACGCGCGACGCGTAGCGGAGCGCGGCTATCTCGCGAGAGCGGCAATGTCACTTTGCGCTCGAATTACACACATGATTTTTTCTACAACCGGTATTTTTATAAAAATATTTTGTAATGTAATTAACAATTATTGATATCAAATTTGACAGTTTATATTTTGTGTCAAAAGTCGCAGATACGCTGGACGTTTCTTTATTATTATTAAGGTGTCCATGCTCTCTAAGCGAGCGACAAAGTAACTTTGTCGCTCGGCGAGCGACAAAGTAAAACAAACGCTTGTTCCTCGAAAATGTCCAACTTTGCGCTTTCTTTTGAAAGCGCAAATTTGTACTTTTCGCTCGGTTGTAGAAAAACTTATTTTTAGCACTTTTAAAAAATTCAAATAAAAATGTTTTAATTTGCTATAATAAAAAAATATTCCATAACAAAAATAAAATCTAAAGTGTTTTCATAAATCTTGTAAATTGCTTGGCCATTAAAACTTACTCGTACCCTGTACAACTTGGCTAATTTGCCTTGGTCGTAAAAGAGAGTTTTTAAATATATTTTATGACGTACCTAAAAACAGAAAAATGCCAGCTGGATTTGTGGCCATTAATGTTCTAATTTAACTTTATTTTCTCCAATTCCAAGGGTTTTAGTTAAATTATATTTGACGTATGTTTACCCGTGGACAAAAAACTGTACACTAATTTACAGTCTAAACGACAAGTCTTTAAGAGAGTCTCTTGAGTTGCGTAAATCAACATGCACTGCTACCCCGATGGTGACCTTAACTACCTCTTATTTTAACCTTATTTCCACTGATTGTGGGATTTTATTTTATGTTTATTTCCTGTTTTAATAGAAGAATAAAACAGCACCGTTTTAAAAATATCTTTTTCTACGAGCGGGCGGAAAATTGAATTTTCCACACACATTTTAGTGTGGAAAATTAATTTTCCCGCACCGTGTGGAAATAATTTTCCGCACCGTGTGGAAATAATTTTCCACCTCAATATATCAAATTAATAATAAGCCGGTATATTATGGTGGTTGCGAAATGCTTTAGTTACCATGTGTAACTAACCAGCTATTTACTTTCATTTTTGTTTGTTTATTGTCAGAAAACTGTCAGTGCATTTCTAAACTATTTTGCTCGTGAATAAGTGAATCCTCATTAAAAATGAATATTTGTCTCGAGGGAATCGGTGAAAATACCAGCGAGGGAGTTCCCGATGAGATTCTTCTGATAGCAGAAAATGTGAAAACGGACCTGTTACCAGAAAAATCAAAGAGAAGAATATGTTTCTAAATAAACTATAAGCACTTATAATCAGATAAAAATATCTCAACTTTTGATTAATTCTGTTGACTTTCCTCACGCTCGTAGAAAAACTATTGTACCTAACACTTGCGGAAAATGTTTTTCCGCACTCGGCTGCTTCACCGAACTCCGCTACGCGTCGTTCGGTGAACGGCAGGGAAAAATTCATTTTCCGCACTTGTTAGGTAAATAGCTATTTTCATTCTTCCCTCTACGAAATTATAATTTTCTCTTTTAAAAGGGCAAGCGAAAGCGAAAGTAAAGCATGCTAGGTGATCGGTTGCTAGGTATGAAAAACTTTCGTGCCCTGGACGACAAAAATCTCATATGTCAGATTATTTAATAACTGTCAAAATAATATTCATTAATTGACATGAAACCCAACCTTAGTAACGTTAACAACCAACTGTATGATACTGTTATAAGCCGCCTTATACCCATTTTATTATAATCGATTGAGGATTTTCAGCATCAAATTTGAATGTGCGTGTTTTAAGAAATCGAGAGGGGAGAATGAAAAGTTTAATACATTACACGCTGCAAAAGCCCTTTCAGGTGCTCGGTGTGTTTAAATAGCCTCGGCTACGCTACGCTTCGCCTCGGCTATTTAAACACACCTCGCACCTAAAAGTAAACTTTCGCAGCTTGTAATATAAATAACATTAAGTTTTTAATGACGACGTTAGTAACAATGACAGGACAACAACTTGTCAAAACCTAGTTAGGTTTGCTCAGTAGTTGATCAACTAGAAGATCCTAAGGTAAATCAGTACTACATTTTAAGCCTTTTTAGTGAATCGCCGTGTACATATTTAGGGTTAGGGTTAAGTAAGGGGGATTCGCGCAGCTTCAATGTTTTAAGTTCCCACCCATAATGCATATACGTATTAAATAAATATGCCACGGGTTGTCTGGTATTCTTGATGCCAACAATGTGAAATGGAGATATACAATCTCGCATAAGTCTATCCTTTAGTCTGATATTTCTGTATATGCGCATGCGTTAATACGAATTTTTTCATTGGTCAGACATTGTACTGAATTAGATAGTGAGTTGTACTAATCATCGGCTGTTGTGCGTATATTTCGGCTTCTTTCAGCTTTCTGGTTTTTCTAGTTTACAGCTGGATCGCCATTCGCCTTTTTTTTCTTTGTGTCGTGTTGTATTTTGTATTCGGTGTTCTTGTGGTTTATTTTGAAGTGTGCTAACTTATTCCCTGATGTACAAAAAGTAATAAACTAGTTCAATTATACCAAAAAACCAGCCCTGTCAAGAAACGTATGAAGCGTGTCGCCGTTAGATTGCCAATAGCAACACAAAATTTAGCGCAATCGCAGTTTACGAAATATCGGACTAAAGGATAGACTTATGCGAGATTATAAATCTCCATTTCACATTGTTGGCATCAAAATCCGCACATTGGGTAAATGGGGAACCCGAGGTATATTTATTTAATACGTATATGCCATAATGTATCCGCCAGGTGAGAGCCTCACTTGGGATTAGTTTTTAGGCAACAAAACAACACTATCTTGCAGACCATAAGTACAATCAACGAATGACTATTCACACACCTGACAATATAACATAAGAGCAGGTCTATAAAGGCATAAACTCTGAAATAGCACGTGTTAATTTTCGTTTCATTTCTAAAACGTGCTTTGAAAATGGCTTTGTCCTACTCGGGTGCCTTTTATGCTTCAATACGAGAAAATAGGTAGTTTGCAATCATGTTTTATTCGACATATCTAATAATGGATGGAATTAAAGTTGGCCATCTGCTTCGTAGATTGCAGATAGGTATATTGTAGAAGCGTAAGTTTAATTAAATTTATCTACAGTCGGGAGATTTATTATTCGTCCACTTGTAATTTTTTCAAAGATAGAGCTAAAAATTCTACATTAAATTGGGTAAAATTTTAAATCAGACATCTCTTTTCCCGAGAAATGAAAATAACAATATCTCTTCATATTTATCAGGATCCCCTGGACAAAAAAGACAAAAAAAAACATAATTTGGTAAAATTTCGGCGAGAAAAATTATTATTCGTCCACTTTCAAAAAAAAATTGTAAAAATGTATTTGTCTGTTCTTATAGTGATAAAAATATTCCTAATTATAGATTCTAAATTATTTTTAATAGCAGTTTGAGTTTGAGACTCCATGGTATAAAGAATACAGCAGATTTTTAAATCTGTCGAAAATCATCAGAAGTGCCTCAAGAAATCAGACATTTGATAATAAAACTATCTCAAGAAGGAAGATCTCAGAGAGACATAAGAAAAATTGTTCGAAGAAGCCGGTCAACAGTTGAATATATTATAAAAAAAAAATTTTACTTGTGTGTTTGTTGATTATTTTGCTGGATATGCTATCCATTACTATGCGAAATCTCTACCGATTTTCGCATTAACGAGAAAGCAACACCCGATTTGTCCTGGATTATACCCGAAACTAGTTAAGTTTATTGTGGGGCCTGGAAACTGCTTGGAAACGTGTCCATTGATACCAGACTACCTGTTTAAAAGCAATTTTGGAATGAAAAAGGGTCAGTCGTGCGGAGGTTTGTACATTCAAAATCGATATCTAATTTTAGAAACGTAGCCATTTTTAGGGTTCTTACCGCTGTGATTTTAACAATGACATATTTTACGTTGCTAAATGTCTATAGTTTAAAGAAAATTGAAATTCAATTAATATTTTGTGAGTTTTAGGACCACGGAGAAACTTAATTCTCAACATATCAAAATCTACATCTACATATGTATAAACAACGGGTGCTATAAACTACTACACTTTCAAGACGAAATTACCACCGTGCAACAAGAAGTGAAATACCAACAAAAACATTACCGTAAAACCTTGGCAAGCGCTCGTGACTGTTCGGCTCTAAAAACTACTAAGATGTAAATGTAGAGCCATTGTTCCTGAATTTGAAACTTTTTATTTTACAAGTTGCTCTAAAGTAACCAACTTATAACGTAAGATGAAACAAAAAACTACCTCGCAGTAAGCTTTGAAATTTTTCCGCGTGTCGTTGATTAGTTCATTTCAAAAACTTTCCCTTAACCGGTTGCCATAAATTTTTATTACCTGTAAAATTCTGATTGATTTATAATAGGAAATTCAAATTCTTTTAATAATACAGAGTTTAAAAAATACAATACAATTTTTATTTACATTGGTACTTTGCAAAACAATTAAATTTTTTAAACACAATTTACTTATACTAAACGAGCAGACAAATTCGATTTTTTTTTATAGAATGAAAAACATTTAGTTGTTCAGGAGAGTTGTTAATTCCTTAAACTTTAAAGTGATTGGCCCTTGCAGCTCCTCCAAATTTGGATATTAGGTTCTAAAAATTGAATTACTAATTTGAGGCCATAAAAAAAATCGCATGTGGCAAGGTCGCATGATCGAGGTGGCCAGCTTACTGACTTATTCTTGCTAATAATTCGGTCCTCAAAAAATCTTGCAAGAAATTTAAATTATTTCGAGTTACGTGGACCCAAGCAAACCCAAGCTGTCAGATGGTGACAGCGGTAGACGAAGAGAATGGAGGCACCACGTCGAAGAATGGCTGATGTTTGATTGGCAAAGATAGCTTTAACAACAAAACTTAACACAAAAAAATCACCTGGAACCGAAACGATTAAAAAAGTAGAAGTTTTCGGAACCAATGCAGTCAATGCAGAAACTGCTCAGGTTGGGTTTGGTTTGGTTTGTACGTAACTGTCATTAATAAATGTACAGGTAGCCACATAGCTTCACAGTGAAAGATAATATTGCAAATGCCGTCAAAATCATAAAAAATTCCAGCAGTTCTTACAGCAAATACATTAATTTGTAATATGATGGTAGAACACATATCGATCGCATAGAAGTATATAATATTACGCGCATGTGTTACCAGAATAACATTGGAATAAAAAAACTTCGCTTGACAAAAGCCAATTAAGAAAGTAAATTATGCATACGCCATTAAAGTATAATGAGCAAGTGTGTGTGAGATACGAATCAGATGAGTTTAACGCTGCTGTACACAATATATATTTTTTACAAGGTGCCCAGGAATGGATTTCCCTTTTTAAAGGCGAATTAAAAATTTCCTTGAAGTTCTAAAAAGGCAAAAATATACAGAATATATGCGGATTTTATGTTTAAAAAAGAAGTAACTCCGCTGCCGGCGCCGGCGGCCATCATGGATGTCCGTCAGCCCTAACAGTAACCTTGCTGGGTGCCGGCACCGGCAGCCGAGCTGGGTGCCGGTGCCATTAGAAAATTAATGCCAAAATACCTTAATTCAATCAAAAAACAATAATTTATTATAGTGTAAACTTTAACGAAACTTAAATCTTGCTTCAAAAGTATAACAATTCTGCGAATAATATAATAATCATCATCCTCGTTCGCCAACAAGCAAATAGCTATAATCTCTCTCACGCCGCTTCCATCTTCTACCATTATTATGCAAGTCGCAAACCTTAGATTTACCAGGCAATAGGTACCATCACAGACTATAAAGAATAATACCATCAACAAAAATAATCTCTGGAAAACCTACCATTTATTTTTTCCTTCCGTCATCATGAAAAAATAAACCCTTGAAAAGTCGATTTTAGTGAACTAAGATCTCAATATCAATACAATAGTATGAATTTCTTAAAATATCCATGGCTTCTTCAAAATTATTTGCCTCAGTCTTGCTACGATTTCGAAGATTAGTGAGGTCCTTTAATGTCATTTTACAACCTGTCTCTCTAAATAAGTTATCTAAAATGATTTTTTATTTGCCCCAGCCTTCAAGGCTTTTTGAGTAGTAAAGTTATATAGACATTTTCTGGAAAATGCAGTCTTTGTTTTGCTAGAGAACTGAAATAAGCTTTGGATGAAGTATGATCGTGATTTTCTTTAAGCTCCATGATGCATAGAAATTGTTTATGTTCACTTACTTTCAAGAAAATGCTAGCCTGGCAGCCTTGCTTTTATGTGGAACACTTCTTTGTTGACTTTTCATTTTTTGTCTTGAATGGTCTTCCACCTTTAACACAGGCTAACCGCAGATAATAGTATTTCAGAGCCGGATTAATATCCACCACAGTATTAGGATTTCGTTGTCTTTGATTGATTGTCAATAATTGTTCTGCTATTACGCAACCAAAACTAATTGTTTGTGGCTTTCTTGTAGTCCACCAAAACGCAATTAAAATTTTCGTGTGAAGAAAATTGATCACCTAGTTTCATGTTTTATAGTTTTTACGCAAAATTAGACAACACAATGTTTCCATATCATTTAAAAGGCGTAACTATTTTTATTTTAGGTTAGAACTGCCGGCACCCGACAAATTTTGTACTCGGGTGCCGGCGCCGGTATCCATGCATCAACATTTTGGGAACTGGCGCCGGCAGCGGAGTCACTTCCTTTAAAAAATTATATTGTCGAGGTGCCTTCCATTTCGGTTAAAACTCTCTTGCGCTGCCGTCTTCATGTGCTCGTAAACTGCTAAACACATCTCAGGTGGTATTCCAGATTTTTGTTTTAACTTTTGCAAAATGATAGGTCTATACACTCTACCTTTGAGGTATCCCCACAAAAAAAGTCGAGTGGGGTAAAGTCGGGAAACATAGCCGGCCAGTTTAGCTCTCCAAAGCGGGATATCACCTTTTCCGGGAATAATTTTCTAACGACTTCCATAGACACTCGGGCTGTATGTACGTTGGCCCCATCCTGCTGAAATCATGTATCCTGATAAAGCCATCAAATTCTTATTGCTGACCGAACCTGAGCAAACCCAATCTAAGCAAACATTTTCCACCTCATCAAGACCAAACTATTAATCTGGGTCAAAACATTAATAATTTCATCTATAATCTCAACTTTACCAGGTTATGGTTTTGTTTTTTAAGCTGTCCAAGTTCTTGTTAATTATAGTTCATCTCACAGTATATTTTGTAGAAGTTGACATCTGAACTTGCTTTTGCAAGAACAAAATCAGTTTTTTAACCACATTATAGTAAATGGTAGATTTCTTTAAAAACATACTTATTTTTTTAACAAAGTTAAAGTTAGTTTCGGAAAAAAATTAAATATGGGATCTCGACTGATCATACCATTACTTATTTTAATTAAATTTTTTAAGTGTAAAGTTTACATTCCTGTTACTTACATTAATACAACTAAAGGATGTTTGATTTAATATTAGCTCTTTACATGGCATGAGGGCAGGGCAGAGACCCGGTTTAGCTAAAATGACTGGAAATTCGTAACTTGTATCCTCTTTAATGTAGAAAATTAATCCTATTTTGTAATTATTACTTTATTAATATCTGTGTACAATAGCTTTAAATGTAAAAACAAATTTAAAATGTCTAGCCCGCCTGCGGCTTCATCTGTCCTTTTCATGCTAAAAGTTTAAATTACATTAACAAAAATTTTCATGTTTTTCTAAAGATCCATCCACATCATCTGCTTGGAAAATTGCCTGTACAATAAGCCCAAGCGAAAATTGTTCCAACTTTTACATTTACGAGAATTATTTATGATTTTAATAATCCTGATGCCCCTTCTACATTATAGCTGGAACGTTTTCCAATGTCCCCTTCAAAATGCCAACTTCAGATGGCACATAACTATGCAGGAATGTCCCTTAAACCAGGCATGGTCTTTTCTGAAACTGTTTTTCTATTCTTAATAGTGATCTAGATTGGATAAATATCCCGTTAACTTAATTTCCAATAAAGCTCAACATAACCCAATCTTTAATATTAATCCAGAAATTCCAAAAGCTAGTGACCATCCAAATATCAACCCGTTTTCAAAATGAAGCTGTTGCTGGACCATCAATTGATGAGTTTGCTAGTAACCCCTCTTGCCATGGAACTAGTGTAAAGACAAAAAATAGTTCAAGTTGCTCTTAAATGGATACGAATTATTTTAATGATTGTTCTTTTTTAATACAGGAGCATAAAGAAGATAATACCAAGATTCGATCAGCTTTGCTCTAGTTAAAAATTTTAATTCATTGCATATTGTGTGCTTACAAATTAGTGAGAGAACATGTGATAGAACAGTTTATCACTTTTTTTTTGTTGCAGGTAACAACTTCATTAGTAAAGATCAAACAGAACCTAGAGAATAATTAATTTTAAGACATTTATTTTAAGTCGTCATATTTTATATATTTCCTTTGTATTTATCTAGTGTTTGTGACATTTTACACTTACTTTGTTTGTTCATATTCTCAAAAAATACTTAACAAAATCAAGAAGTAAGAACATGGAAAATCCTATCTTTCCTTGTTCCTTGCAATAGCCCTAAAATTAAAATTTGCTGAAAGCCCATTGCAATGTAAAAACATTAAAAAATATCTGCAATTTAACTACTTTCTTATTCGAAGTACACAGCTCTGGAGAATACTTTTTAATATACGCCAGCAACTGCTGAAATTTAATATTCTCCAAACTTTTCTATAAAAGTTGTGCTAGTGTTTAAAATTTTAATATAAACTATTAAAAGCAAAGGGCTTAAAAGCTGTCTTCAAAGGCATAAATTCCTAAGTAAAATGGGCTAAAATTGTGTAAAGTTTGAGACAGTCTTGACAGAAAATTATCAAGGATACGCCGTTGTATAACAAGTAGCTTTAGTAAAGAATTGTACATTGCAAGCACTTAACAGAATCAGTAAGTCAAACAAAAAGTGAGCATAGGGAATTGATGATTTTGTCGATGTCTGATGTGCTGAACGCTTGTTACATACCTTTTACTCTTGGAAATGCCACAACACAAGCCACTTTTGTTATATATATATATATATAACAATTTTAGGTATTTTAATCATCATACGTCTGTCTACACATGCGATATTTTAAACTGAATTTTCAATAAATGAAATAAAATATAATATAACAATGTCACATTCCAGGGGAGAGTTAATACCAAAAGTTCGGCGGAAAATTTCCAAACATTTCCCATTGAAATTCCGGCAGTCCCAGAAATACCTCGGAAAAATAGGGAGCAAATCCCTACCTTGGCATGGATCGTAAATGTTTGGTCTACGGAAATTTATGAAGGAGATTACAAAGCCCCGCGTACATTATTTACGGCGGGTACTGCGCAATATAAAAAAGCCAAATAAACGTTTCATTTATTTTATTTTTAAATTCTACGGTCAGCCAAATTAAAACAAGGTTTTTTATTAAAATTTAATTTTGATGTGTTTTAGGTTTAATAACTTAAAAAGGACGTTTTACTGAAACTTTTTTTTAATTTGAGACAGTAAAAGCAGACTTCAAGCCTAAGTACTAAGAGAAGAGAAATGGAATATATTGACACTGGATTTCAAGGAATGGCGGTTGGGAGGGAAAGGGAAATCATCTGCAGGCAATTTGTTTCATAATCTGGAAACTCAACGTATGAACGAGCGAGAGAACTGGGATGTTCTAGGTTTCTGTAACCGGACAGTAAAGGGATTCCTATACGAGTATGTAAGGGGCTTCTTGTTGTTCTGTTAGGAACTGTCAAGGGGGGAACTGTAGCGGCTAGTTCTTCTGTAGCGGCTAGTTCTTCAGAGCAGAATCCGTGGAAGTATCGGTAGAAAAAGGATACATTCCCAACAGTTCGGCGATGAGCGAGAGAAGGACGTTTTCTTGTGAGGACTGGGTGATTGATGAGTGGGATGTAGGGTTACCAGGTGCTAAATTCGTAAAACCGGTCGTGACCGGTGAAATGTTACAGCGGATACAAAATTCATTTAGAAAAAGAGTTAGAAAGTGTTTGGAAGTTGAATAATTTCTCAAGTATGACAGACGATAAATAAGTTGAAATTAAATGGTAGGTAATTTTTTAAAATTTTATAACCTAATAAATCATAATTCCGTAACAGAAAGAGCAAATCAAAAAAAAATTGTAACAATTTTATAAACAAAAGTACATCATCTCATTTAAAATTCCAAAGTTACCCCTACTCCTCAAAATAGAGAGAGGGGGTAAAGTCAAAAATATGTTTAAATATGTCCCCATCTCCCCAACTTACTAAAATTTCTTGAAAATATTTTAAACCGTTTTCGCCATGTAACACTAACCCAATAGCAACCTCGTCGCGTTTCTAGAGATGTGCCATGAGAATGTTCTCAAGGGAATATTTCCGGAGAACGGTAAATTACCGAGAATATTTCCCAGCATAAATCTCGAGAATTTATGATTTTTGAAAAAAATATAAATTACTGGAAAATTACCGAGAATATTTCCGGGAACGAGAATGTTCTCGGGAAAATTAATATTCTTGGAGAATTTATGAGAATTTACGGAAATTTAAGGTAATTTATTTTAGTGCCGCTATTGTATCATAGATGGAACTTGGAGCATCTTTATCTTTATTTCTTTTCTGTGTTGTTTTAAACAACTTGTTTAGACATGTCATTTTATACAATGCGTTTCTAAGTTGTGTTTTTTTATAAATAAAGTTACTTGAAAATAATGGAAATAAAAATATAATGTGTCTTTATTTTGACTAAGATGCGTAATCACGTTAATTTATAATTTAAATATTTTCTAAATTAGGTATTGTGTGTGCAGTGCTATCTCTTTTTTTCAGATAACATTATTGGAAAACCTACTTTGAGTAAAAAAATATGTTCTTCCAATTTATGCAGTCAAAGAAAACATAAAATTCTCCAACATATAAAATAAATTCTCCAAAATTTCCAATAAATTCTCATTTTTCTCAGAGAATATTTCCCAATAATAAATTCTCGAGAATGTTCCATCTCTACATCTCTTTACTTTTTCAGATAAAATTATTGTAGAAACTACTTTTGGTAAAAAAAAATGTTCTTGCACGTTATGCAGTCAAAACATAAAATTCTCCAACATGTAACATAACTTCTCCAAAATTTCCGATAAATTCTCATTGTTCTCGGAGAGTATTTCCCAAAAATAAATTCTCGAGAAAGTTCCACCTCTATGCGTTTCCATATAAATTTTAAAAATAACACAATATCTCAGTGTATCCCAGATTTTTTAGAACCTTGCAAATCAGGTCTTTGCACTGTGGTTATATCTTAGTTTGGTTACCCAGTAACTGCATCCCAAGCATTTTTGAAATTTTCTTTAGATCAATATAATAATAAAAAAAACATATATTAAATGTTACTTACCTGTATAATTTTTAGAATAAGTGTGGTATTTTGAAAGTCGTATTCCAGTGAGAAGTGAATTTGTCCAACGTTCTCTGATGGTTCCGAATTGTCAATGTACATATCCACTAATGATATTGAGCGACTTTGGAGAAAGGCCATCTGCAATGATAAAAAAGGAAATTAAATCAAAAATGAACCGTATATTTTCGTAATATAGAATTTCTCGAATAATACTCAAATACCCGCTTTTTTGTACAAAATAAGGACACAAAATTTATGATATGGGTTCATATTAAAATTCTATTGGATATAAATCGTTAAATTTTGGGATAACAATGAAACATGGGGGTTTATGTAGCTTAGCAGCTGTCAAACATAAATATTGCTTGTTGGTATCCCAAAAGACATAAATATGTATTGAATTATAAATATCGGATTGAAATGATAAAAGTCGATCAATAACAGATTTTTGGATAATGAAAGTTTACCATTATGGAGGCCGTTTTTGATTAATAATCCCTTGGCAGATATATTTTGGGAATTAAAAGAATCATGCATCGGCCAGGACCACAACATTTTAATGTCTAAGATCAATAAAATTTAAGTGCTATTCTATTTTTTTCGTTTCATTTACGATTAGGTACTGCTAATTTTTTACAAATCCTGTCTTTACCTACAGGGTGTTTCAAAAAACATGCGCCGTCTATATATGTTTTAAATATTTTTATCAATAATAGTAGTTTTATGAATAGTCAGTATTAAATGAAAAGAAAGTACATATACAGGGTGTTTCAAAAAACATGTGTCATCGCTGAAAGGAAGATTCTTTGAAAGAAATTAAGGCAAAAAGTTTATATGAACATGGGTCCGCAGATCCTTTGTTTCAAAGATACAGGACGTTAAATTTTTAAATGGTCTTTACATGTTAAAACTGATGGTTGGGAAAACTAAACCAGTAAGACGGTTAATAAAATTACATTTATCTCCTAAACGAAATGAAAACTGAAAAAATATGAAGAGATAAGTTTTGTTAAGAATTTAACATACTATTTTACCGATATAAGAAAATGTAAAAAAATCAGTGGCGTACATGTTTTTATTGGAAGAATATTGTACCGACTTCTCATATGTACGGCCCTGGAGGACCTGTCAAAGTCTTTTCATGGTCAGAAGTGTGCTTAATTTAAGTACTTTACACAGTGTAAATTTCATCAAAATTGATGAAGCTATTTTGAAAATATTTTGGAAAAACCGAAAAAAATTTAAAAATTTAACACCCTGTATGTTTATATAAACTTTTTGCCTTAGTTTCTTACAAGGAATCTCTCCTTGAGCGATGGCACATGTTTTTTGAAACACCCTGTGTAATATATAGGTAGTCAAAACTGATGGATTTGTATGACTGTTAGTACAGAGTTGTAGTATAAAATTTGATTATGATTGACAGTTAGGTACTGTGGAATTATCGCTGTAATTTTGCAAAATACCACACCTCTTATGGGGTTTTTAGTACATGAGGGAAATTTAATATTTCCAGTAATTTTCTTCAAAATAACATTTTTGGGTTTACAATGACTTGCTTGTACAATTTATTTTATAAAAAATACATACATGTTTCCTATTGAAGGGAACAACAACTATGCATGTACATTGTACACCGATATTATCTGAAAATTTCCGAGCGCTTTTTGTTAATGTCATATTTTGTTAAATCCTGTTGTCCTCCATATCAATTAATATTTTTAATAACATGATAATATATCCTAAAATAAATGAATTGTCTGCACCAGGCTGTCACTTTTATTTGACACTGAAAACTTTATTAAAAGTTTCATAACCGGAATCATTAATCACTTTTCTAATTAAAAGTTTTTAAAAGTTGGTGTAAAATTTGGTATTGACAAAATATTTACATAATTTGCATTAATTTAAATGTATAATTAATCCTTTAATAATAATTAGTAGTATGGCATTGCCTACAACAAGACAAAAAACGAATTTTGTTGTTGATGGTTATATGTTAATAAGTTTTTTAGATACTGATTAAAAATTATAAATTAAATTGCACGAAGTTTAAGGACTTAGTATTAATTAGTAACGTCAGAAACTCAAGCTAAAAAAGTCAACATTAAGTAAAGTTTTTTTTCCTCAATTTAATCTGGACATTAAATATCCTCAGAAATATTTAAAATAAGTTGGTGGTGATTTCCGTCACTTCCGCGCCACATGTATCTTTTTAACTGGCTAAAAATACTTAAAAAAACTCGAATTTATGAAAGCTGTTTTGTTATTTTTTCTTTCTTTCTTGCGACGTAAAGCCTGTTCGCGGACCAATGGCTAAATAAATAAAAAGAGCTTTCTAAAGCTTGCTTATCTTTCGGTTCCTACAAAAAAGATATAAATATTAATAAAAATGTTTTTACACAAAGGATCATTTTTAACAACAGAGAAGGATCTTTTTTTTACCGTATAAAATATTATTTTCTTATGAGAATATAAAAAAGGATTTTTAGGTTAGTAACTCGATGAGTCAATACAAGCTGTGTAAATTCATTTAACTTAAAATATGAACTTGCACCGTATTTGTGCTGCCTGTATACATTTTAGTTGGATAACTATAAAATTGTTATTAGTGATCGGTATCGGGTATATTTTTACAATTATTTTTATTATATTTTTAAATGTCCAACTGAAGTTAATATTTTAAACTAGGATGCAAACTGTCCAATCGATCGAAGTTAATATTTTAAACTAGGATGCAAACTGTCCAATCGGTCCCGAGTGGACTGTCATCGCTGTCATCATTAAAAATTTCGTATCGATCCTCCTTATACAGTGTGGTCCACTAAGTGTGCAACAAATGGGATTTATTTATTTGCGACACTACCTAAATATATATACCACCGAACGTTGGCATGCCTGAAAAGCATATTTGCTGCACTTGGAGTCGCTTAAACGCAAACAGCTTTTAGCTTTGTTATGAAAAAATAGACTTATAATGACAAGATCAAAAACAAGTTCACTGAAAATGCCACAAAAGTCACAAGATCTAAATTTAATCGACGATTCCTATAAAAAAAAGGGACTTTTTTGTATAGTATATATTCATAAATTACGTTAATTTGGAATAACTTTACCCCCTCCTCCCCCCTTGTACGTACGCCCTCCCCATAAGTTACGTAACGACAAAATCCTATCACCCACCTAATTTAATTAAATGAATATCTAAATATTCAGAGAGTAATATTTATTAAAAATCTGCAATACGCGCACGAAGCACAGATAACTACTACCAGATGCGAATCTCTTAATAAATCTCCTATATGAAGATTCCGCGGTCTTGGCGATACGGACAGTGCGGCCAGTCGCTTCCAGCGTCGATATCGAGAATGGAATTTTCCACGCGTTGGGTAGGTTTTAATTCGGAGAAATTATGGATTATATTTTAAAATATTAAAACATGATATTGTGGGACAATTTATATAAAATTATATCATTAACAAATACAAAAACGTACCTATATCGTTTATCAAAATTACACTACAACCTAGTACAACCACAATTTAAACCATAAAATCAACGCAACAAAACTGATGTAATAACATTTGCCTGCTATCTATTCCACCAAGCCGTTCACACACGCTCGCACCGACAAATTCAACGTTTGGCAACAGATTAAATACGGAGCCGGTAGGCACCTTACAAGTTCTCTAAATCGGGTCACCGCCGAAAGCGTAAGATTCGCATCTGGTAGGAGTAATTTGTGCACGAAGGTTAAAAATAGTTCGTATTTGAAATGTAATCGGCAAAGTTACGTAACGGTACTTTAAACACCCTCCAGATTCCTACGTAACGCCATGTAATGACCGGATGAACCCCTCCCCCCTTTTCAACGTTACGTAATTTATGAATGGCCCCTAACGCGTATTTTGACAAGCTCTTGACGATGATGTAAATATAATTTTGCTTCGGATTAATTTTGACCCCTAAAAAAATTATAAACCATAAAAAATTTGGATCAATAATAATAATTTTGAATGTTTCCCAATTTTTCGGAATTTCCAGTGGTTTTAGGTATAGGAAGGTGTATTGCAAAAAAGTATTTGACTGTTTTCGAGTTTAATTAAATTAAATTATTAAATACCAAAAATGGGCTAATGGCATTTTTCGACTTAAAAAGTCAATACAATTATTTCTCATTGTCCGGTTCCCACCCAAATTAATAGGGTTTTGTAAGCCTTAAGTTCTCAACACCTGCAAAAATATAAATCGAATTAATTCACTTTTGCGACCCCTACCCAATTTTAACGGAAATTTCGACTTTGACGATTAACAGCTTCGAAACCAAACACCCTCTAAACTTGATTTTTTTACCGAAGCTAGTTCCATTATCTCTCTATTAACCCCGGAAGTTTGAACATGAAACTCCAACCGTTCCGAGAAAAAATTGAGAATATGAAATGTGGAAAGTCCGAACATTTCCTTGATCAAAGTGAGGGGGGGGGGGGTATACAGACCGCTGTATGAGCTAAAGCGGTATGTGGGAACGGAATAACCGAATATTTAATTAAACTTTAAGCTTACCATAACAAGTCCAAATAAATGCACCTCACGTGTCACCCTGAGTTATAAGAAAATACCTTACTGCATTGTGCTGATGTCCCAGATATTTAGTACCTATTAATTGTTATTATTTACTCCCAGATTAGCACCTGAATAATTAATTTTATTATTTGCAGTGCACTGATTTAATGACTTATTAAGTTTTGCTTTATTAAAAAGATTTAATTAATTTTAGTTAGCTATTTAAGGGCCGAGTGTTTACTCGGAGTATTTGTGTCAAGAGGCATCAGCCATGATTTTGGGAGTTTTTTAAAATTAAGCGTGCAAATCTACATATATGCAGGTTCACATCTACGCGATTTCTGATGAGCGTTCCGTTTCTAATTAATTTTACAGGTATTGTAATAAGTTTGACATTAAAAACAATTAAATAACAATACAATCAATACATCAACAATTACATACCTATATCGCCACTTAATAAGACGTCGTGTGCTAACTAACGTCAGTGGACCCGGACCGAAGAGATCCAATTTAACATATTTAGTGAAATATGGGTGGAAAATACCCAAAAAATAACCATCCAAAAATTATGAATCCACTAAATAATTTCAGGGCCTTTCTATTTATATCGTTGCTATGCGATTAGGTTTGTGTTATTTACAAATTGTGTTGATTGTGAGTATAGGAGTCAAAGTGAAAATACGAGGTTATTCGACTTTTATTCAATTTTTGAGTAACAATTGGAGATCGAGGAAGAATTTGAAGAGAATACGATTAATTGAGTACCAGAAGACATTCTCGAAGAGCCAACCGTTATGCGAAATAATTGGAAACATTTTGTAATTGGTGTGCAAAAAAAACAATTTCAAGAAAGAAGAGGTAATTCTAGTATACTTTTCCGACATCTCAAAAACTTGGAAACCATCCACCTTAGCCTTAGGGGCTCCTAAACCACTTTGGGTTTGCTTGGGTAAAAAGTAAAACAAAAAACTACTACATTTCGATAATTCGAAAAATGGTCCCCTAAAACTGGACACAAATAAAAACTAAACAAAATTCCTTGTAACTATGACAGTATGATTACTGTTTTTTTTAAAAAAGTATAAACCCACCCCCTGCATGCTGTACATTGCACCCAATCTTCGTCACATAATTTTGCCTGGAATTGGAAAAAACCGTCGTTACACATTACAGTCATTGAAATAAACCGAATTTGTATTGTGCAATACGGAATAGAGTGTCATTGAGTTAGTGGGTATCCAATTCAATATACGACCGCGTTTTTTATGTGTACGTCTAACATTAATGTCCTTAGCTGAAATGAAAAACTTAGTACTTATTAACAAAAATGAAAGTGTTATTCTTACATAAATGTATGTGTCTTGGAGTACAACAAAATCAATTTAACTTAAAATACGAAATTATGTGGCTAGTTAACTAAAATAAATATTTACTATAAGAAATAAGGATGATCTCGTAAAACCAACCACCAATACTGACTGCATATCAGCGGACTTGGGTACTTTTTGGCCTGAACTGGCAAAGGGTTTGTTAAAATTTCTGTGGTCATATCTGGACTCAGGCATTCCGAACAGTGAAGAAAGTAATTTAAACATTCCAGGAGTAGTAGGCATCACATTTTGAGGGCACATTGCTAAGCTGTAACCAATCCTCATTGTCCCATCTTTTTCCAGACGTTTTTTCGGGAAACGGTCTCTCAAAATGCAGAATACGGCCCCAAAGTGGACTTAGGCACTTTTTTTGAGCTGACATGCCTATATATTAACTTTTGAATATCGTACGGTAATATTAATTGGACAGTAAAGAAGCTTGTAAAAAATTACGACACATGACAGTAAAGAACACGTTTTCGTTGGATCCTTCATTTGTATCGATGTCGCGTAGAAACGGTATGGAGGAGAGTGCATGATTTAGTATCCTCACATTTGCCCCCTCAAATCCAAATTATATTTGAAATTGACTTATTTGATAATCTTCAATTCACGTCAGTCATCATAAGACTACTTAATAATATCGTTCATTTCATCATTTTTCCATTTATCATAGAATTCTTCTGAGCTAACTTTTTCCCCTTTGTTTGAGAGCTCTATCGAGCTGTTCTTTATTAAGGGTATTAATTTAGACTAATAGAAACAAGAGATATTAATTTTAGTTCAGTAAGCTTTGACCATTAATCTTAAGAAATAATAATGGCGGTGATCCCACATTTCCATTTCTCCACTCAGTTATAATTGCCATTGTCCAGTTCGGGAAAATTTAATGGACCACGGTTACCGGCCATTTGTTCCGGTATTTGGACGTAATAACCTGAAATCAATCTAGCGAGAATGGTCATTATTTTGAGAAAAGGGCTGATTAAATGCTTATACGAAAGTAATTTAAGAGGCAATAAGGAAATAAAGTGTGACTTTATGGTCTACATTTCAAAAAACATGAGACATCGCTTGAAGGGAGATTCTTTGAAAGAAAGTGAGGCAAAAATTTCATATGAACATGGGACTGCAAGATACAGGGAGTTGAATTTTTAAGTTTTTATCAGTGTTTTCAAAATATTTTCAAAATGACTTCAGCAATTTTGATGAAATTTACGTTGGGTAAACTACTTAGATTAAGCAAAATTACTACTATAAAAAGGCTTTGCCGGGTCTGTCAGGGGAGTGCACAAGAGAAGACGATAAAATGTATGCCACTAATTCTTTCACGTTTTCGTATCTCAGTCAAACAGTATGTTAAATTCTTAACAAAACTTATCTCATATTGCCTCATTTTCCACTTCGTTTGGGAGATAAATGCAATTTTATTAAGCGTCATAACTGGTTTAGCTTGCCCAAACCGATAATAAAATTGTATTGCACATCTGTTTAACCAGTAAAGAACATTTAAAAAATTTGACACCCTGTATCTTTGAAACAAAGCATCTGTTCATATTGTGAACTTTTTGCCTTAATTTCTTTCAAAGAATTCCCCTTTAGGCGATGGTACATGTTTTCTGAAACACCCTGTATATACGGAAAGGGATTCTTAATACGAAATTATGTCCCTGTGGTAGTAGAAGATAGGATTATACGCACAGAGAAAAAAATTCTGATTTGGGTATATGACTTGTACAATTGTACATATCGCTTTCTTTGGCGATAACAGAATGGTTTATGATTTACATGCCTTTCTTGTTAGTTATAATTGGTGGTATATGCCTAACTTATCCCGTTTTAGTTACAATATATTGATACAAGATTTGCGTTTCCCTGTTTTAGTTATTCTTGAGACAGTAAATTGTAAACGAAGAAAGAAGGCAAGAAATCTTTTGAACAAAAAATATCAATTTTTGTAGCAAATATGCTACCTAAGGTTTGTTACATGTCATAATACAGATTTTGCAGGAATATACGACTTACATATCCCTTTCGTTGGCGATAACGTAATGATATATGACTTACATGTCTTTGTTGCTAGTTACAATATGCTGGTATATGCTTAGCTTATTCCTTTTCTAGCTAAAATATATTAATACATGTGCGTTTCCCTGATTAAGTTATTTATAAAACAGAGGGTTCCCACTTTTCTAAAAAGTCAGGAAATGTGAGGGATTTTAAAAATAGTACGTAGTAATCACGGAAAACTAGCTGAAAACCTAGAAAATTTGCCTTTAGATAAAAATAATCTCATTTCCTAAGAAAGCTAAAAATAATCCGGATCTGTCTTATCGATAACAATAATTTCATTTCATAACAAAATTAAAAATATTCTGTCTTAAAACTGGCTAAAATAGACCTTACGGTATGAACCCGTAATCAAAGAAATCAGTCGTGCTAAACGAAAATAATGTTTACATCATTCTTGATGAACGCACATCTGTGGTCGCCATATCGTGCATCTTATGATGAATAAAAGAACATGAACTAGAAAAGCCATACTGAAACTAACTTGTCCGATGCAGCACTTTATATGGTAGAAGTGGGACAAAATCAAAAAATATTTTATCCCATTATGGTGACCTGATTAAAATATTTTCTAATAAATGTAAAATCATTCTTAGTAACATAATAGGTGATAAAATAAGGCAAAAATTACATGTTACTCTAGAAAGAAATGAGGAATTTAAATATTTAAGGAAAATGGTAAATATTTTTGATGGTAAATTAACCGAATAGGTTGTACCTTGGCCATGTGCGTTAATACCAAAACGACAGTATTGTCCAATTACGTCTGTAGATGTTGAAAGAAGGCATTAACAGCTTTCCTGATTTTTCCGAATCGCTTTTGCTCATATTATCTTTTTTTGCGGCAAAAGCTCCTGGATGTAAATGGGCGCTAATGATATTTATTAATAAATTAATAACGTGGCAATTAATTGTAGTCGTAGAAGAAATATTTTTCCGACCTCTCTGTATCTTAACTCTGTATAAAGCAAGCGAAAAATTACTTAAATATAGAATATTTTGCAAAAATTAATTTAATAATTAAAGCTAACAAATGTGCAGCTGCAAGAAGGCTCATAAATCTGAAAATTTATCTAACTCTAAACCGACGAAAAGTTTAGTTATCCTCAACGGTACAACATAAATACGTACTTTTAATTTATTCATCTCGTGTAGAACTAATGCAGCACAGTTCACTTAGTGCTGACACTGTGATAACTAACGAAAAACTGACGAGGTGCTCCATTACCATTATGGTCACAGTATATTTGCATTTAGCAATTTCTTGTTTCAGCAAAATTCAATTAAGTTCTCTTCTCAAATTGTGTTTGAGCAACAATTTACTAGCTTCCGATAATGTTCCTAGACGTTGCGAAGGGGAAATTGAAATTACACAATGGTATACTTTCTCGAAGAAAAGCTGTTCCCTTTAAATGGATATTGGATCGTAGAAACAGTAGTTCGATGTCAAGATTAAGCTTATTGAAAAGCTAAAATACGATCTAAGAACATTATGGATAGGGCTGGTCTCAAAATATCAGGAATGTCAGTATGTTATAAATTATAGTAATTAGAAATTTGGAATAAATGGACGCATGTAATTCTATATAGGGTGTCCCAATAGATAATCGGGATTTAAATTTAGTGCCATTTTTCAACAATGTTTAATAGGGAATATGCATATAACCCAAATAAATCTGATTTTTTTCTATTTTCTATATAATTGAATAATTTGTGGTAGTTGTTTTTATCAATTTATTTTGATCTTTATTAAGAAAAAAAAGGACTTTCGCGCGAATTTCGAAAATTGTAAAAAGTGATCCCATTGACTGTGACGTCAAAAGTGTTATTATGAGTAAATGGTGAATTTCAGTGTTGTAGGGTCATTAACAAATCAACAAAAATTGCATTTAATGAGTGAAAGTTCCTAGAATATTATTCATATATATTTCAAGCCAAAATCGGTCCAGGAACATTCCAATTTGGCAACAAAAACTGGCATTTTTGCGAAATTTTGACACGTCATATTTTAATAACTTCGAAGTAAATAAGCTGCAATTCTGTATTTTCATGGCAATGGTTGAAAACTGGAAAATTTCAAATTTTGCATCCCCCGATGCACATAAATCTATTTATTTTTACACAGAAAAAACACTATCGTATATTAAATTGGATACCAATTCACTCAATGACACACTATTCCGTATTGCACAATACAAATTCGGTTTCTTTCAATGATTAGTTTATCATTGTTAATCAATGCTTGCTTGAAATATAAGGTTTTATAGATTTTTAATAGGTCATTTAAATTTAACAATTATTTGATGCAGTAATACCCTATTCTAAATTCAACACAAAATATATCATTGGTCTCAGTAAACGTTTATTTGTAAGAATATACAACTTATTTAATCGAAATACTTATTTTTGCAAAGCTTTTTTGATTTATTTTACGTACATACTATAAAACACTGAAGTCCACTCCAGTCTACACAAACATTGAAACAATCCAGTCCCCAGAATTGCAAAAGATCTATTATTTTTGGCATAACTTTAACACAATAAACACACAGGCTGCAAGCTTAAACGACTATTCAACGAACAAATACCATCATAATTTACCCCTCTCCAAAGGGTGTCCGCGAGCAATAGAAGTAAAACTTGAGCCAACAATAGAACTCATGGAATTAATACTTTTTATTATTTCTATAATATAATACCCTATATGTTTTATTGGAGTGTTTATTTTAATTAACATGATATAAGGATTATTCACTTACTTCTTCGAACTGTAGCTCTTGTTCGTTTAACAAAATACATTGTAATTTGTATCACACCCTACATATTATAGCTATTTTTCGGCCAATTATATTTAAGCATTCTCATTAAATAGTTTAATTTTTCAACCAAGAGAACGCATTAACACTCGAATTTACAATCCACCAGACATAATGATATTTTATATTTATAATTTGAGACGTCCCAATCAATGAGATTGTGAGTTTAAAGCAAGATTTTCATGTGACGTACGTTATTCGTTAGTATCAAGGAAAAATAAAGGGAAAGCAAAACTGAAAGCGTTTTTTGACGTTCGGGCTTAGACCTATGTCTTTAACTTTATAATATTTATAACTTTAATCATTTGCAAAGCAATTTACGTAATAACGGCCTTTTGTTATGCAAAACAATGCGTCACCAGCGGGTCGTTTCGGCAAGTAAAATCTGTACTTAGAAACGCGTATTATGGAAGAAATATTATAATGAGAAAAGTACGTGGAAGGAATTTTAATATTTCCAGGAAAAAAAATTTCAAGATTCATTCGAAACTTTTTGAAGAGTTGCTGGTACGGTTTTGAATCAGTCAAAATTGTTTTTAATTAAAATTTTAATTTAGTTAGGCGCTTCAAAAACTTTTTGTATAATATTCTTTATTAATTTTTCTTTACATTTCCGTTAAATGTCAAGTTTAAATTAATCACTGTTATAAATACTTCATGTATAAAAGAGACATACAGCGTCTTCCAAAAAGTTGGAGATAAATGACTAAAATTTTTCTTTTCAAAATATGAAAAATGTGCCGTTGCAATGAAACTCCAAAACTAATAAATTACCCTTTTCCATAAATTTTTCAGTCTTTTTCAGTTCACATACTGATAGACAACTTTAGCCAAATACAGACGTTTTTTCAGTTAGTTTTTCACAGGGTTAATTTTTGGAAAACTATTATTTACCTTTATTTCTTCACCAAAAGTATGGTTTATTTTGCATATTTTAAAAGATATATTCTAAAAGTTTTCCAGTCAGTTCTCAGACCGGTCTAATTTGACAATCAAAGTTTTAAATTGGCAAATATAAGAATAACACAGTGAAGTTTGGTACTCGTAATTCAGTCGGTCTGTTGCACATAATCGAATTTAAATATTATTATAAGTAAAACAATAGTACGTATGGTGCAGTTTATCAAAATGAAATAAGATTTTTCTAAAAACAAGTCTACAGCAATATATTCAAATCTACGTAAAAATATATTGAACGTGAAAATTTGAAAGGAATTAAATAAACCCGCCATATTTCACATCGATAAAATAGTTTATCGATTTGCGCTGTTGTCATAATGTCTGACATATACATACAAAGTCGATATCAGTGATAGCAGGTACAAGGGATTCGATAGAAATCTGTTTCATAGCTCTCAATATTCAGCATAGAATTCCGAGGTATTATAGGTAATCAAAGATCTATGTCCGACTCCTTCAATATTGCTGCTTAGAAAAGGATAGCTTAACACCGTTATCGGCTTTGAATCGAGAATTCCGCAATGAATGTAACAACCACTGGAACAAACAATTTCTGCTAGGTCAGGTGACAGTTGCGAAATAATATAACCTAACAAACCTTTTGAACTCTGTGTTTGTTTCGTTTTCTTTGTTTAAAAAAACATTCGTTTGTATAAGTGTTTTCACCATTAGTGATAGCTTATTCAATGAAAAACAACAGTTTAAGACCTTTAACTGTCTAAGAAAGCAAAATAAGTTGGCCATTTTCACTCTAAGAAGCTACGTACTATTAAAATATATTCCATTTGTTTTCAAACACCCTGTAAAAAGATTTTAATATGACGATATTTTAAATATATTGAATACATTATATATGCACATTAAACAATAGCAAAAACACCGAACATTTTCCAGTCAGAGCACAATCAATACAGCGACATTTTGCATTGATGCCACATCAATACGACAACAATTAAATTACCAAAAACACACATATGTACATTATCACATGATGGGTTAATTGCAAACAGTTATTACATTTACCATTACATCACGTACAGTTGTTGATGCAACATATTACAACAAATAGTTCGGATTTGCAGATATACATACGCAATGGTTCCATACATCAAGTAAGCTACAAGGGTGTCAGTCAGATACGGGGTTAGTTCTATTGAAAATAATGATAAATTACAAACAATAACAGTGATGATTTTCATACCTGCTTGAAAGAAAAACCAGATGACGGTATGTTGTTTCATAAAAATCAATAACGCTGTGCGTAAAATAAAGCATATTTTGTTGTTGCTTTTTAGGTGCAGGCTTATTGATTATATTTGGACCAAGAGATAACTCTTTTCTTTGAAGAGATAGAAACATGTTTGAATTAGAAAAATTGTAGATTTGTATAAGAACCATCAGGAAACGTAGCTAAAATAACAATTGAACATCCAATAAACAAGTTTTGAACTAACATTATTTAGAGGCCTCGCCATATTATGTTTTTTTTGTTAAATTTTACTTGTTAAGAGCTGTATTTCATTTTAAGTTACTTCTACCGATGTTTAGCTGTTTTTCTATAATTGAAAAATAGCTAATCAAACAACCCTCCATACCCCCCGTATATGAGTTAATGCAAGTCGTATAGGGTTTCTATAGAAACATTGACAATCTTAAGTTAAGTGACAGGTGCTCTAACCAGGTGCTTCAGTCGTTCAAATAAAGACTGTTTATTATTTGTACATTTATTATGGGCCACCGTCGGCAAGAAAAGGTTGTTATATTTTACAATAGTCTTTATATTAAACCAAAATACATGGATTTATAAAAAAGTAAGATGAAACTTTAACACGTCATGTTTAAAGTGGCCCCCGTTTTGCTTGGGTTTGCTTGGGTCATAGCATAATCACATTTGGCGCGTTGTGTGCACGGTCACCACCTTGTTGCCAAATAGCTCGGTTGACGATATTAAGCGGTAACTAATCTAAAAGTTCTCTATTTCCCTAGTATTCTTACTTCTCTAGTTGTAGATATCATCACTTTCTAGTGATGATATCTATCACCAGTGGCCATCTTCGTAAAAAAGGCCATGATATCCTGTCACCAGCAACGCCACAAGATGGCATGTGTCCATCTGAAGCGACCAAAGATGTTATGGTCATCGTCTTCGCCCAAGAACCTAAAATTTTTCAGCATTCTTCAGCTCTTGTTGCTGAAGAGTCACAAGACTGGCCTAGTTAAGGCCCTTTTTCCAGCAGTCTCTGGTTCTTCGGCGAAGACGAAGACCATGACTAACATTGGTCGTTTCGGATGGACACATGCCAACTTGAATCAGGAGCCCGCTTGCTATACTACTGAAAGCTTTCCATCCTGAAGTTTTGACGGCCTTTATAATAACCCCAGTAATTAGTATTATGACTATTAAAGACACTGTTTGTGGCAAAGTAAGCCTCATCTGCCCATATTATCATGTCATCCCTGTGTAGAGTTGTTCTTGAATAACGTTACAAAATTCCAGTCTTCTGCGTTTATTTTGGTCTCTGTAAAATGCTTCACATGCCACCGGTATGGAGTTAGTGGGGGTTTCATTAAAATAAAGTAAAACATCTAGCTGAATGTATTCGCCAGGCTGGCGTGCTGTCCTATTTCTTCTTTTAAAATCTTGAGAATGTATTATTTTCCAGTAGGTCCTTACGCTGGGAACTTGCCGATTCTTATACAGTCTTGCATATAATCTTCCTGCTTCTCTCTTATTTTTAATTCATTTAATATATACGTTCTAAATATATAACCATTTTCTTCCTGAGTGTAAGTAGCCCATAAGAAATAAACTAATAATAAACTGTCTTTCTTGGAATGACTGAATCACTTGGTTAGTGCACCTGCCACTTAACTAAAGATTGTGGATGTGTCCATAGAAACTATAAACGACTTGCCTTATTAACTCATATACGAAGGGTATGGAAAAGTGTCGTTAATTTTTTTAAATTATTGGAAAACAGGAGAACGTCTGTGTAGGCAACTGAACATAAAATAGAGTTCTTTGGGAGTAGAATTTAAAAACAAAAACATAATATGGCGAGCCCTCTGAAAAAAACTTAAGGTTAGTTCAAATTATGATATTTTTTAGTTATGTTTCCTGGTGCTTCGTAAACAAATCTATAATTTTTCTAATTAAACCTTTTTCTATCTTTTCAAATAAACCTATTGGTCCAAATACATATAAGCAATAAGCTACAAACCTAGTCGAAAAAACGAAGGAATTTACTCTGTTCTTCGATTTGATTCTCTCGATTCTAACAAGAAGTTTTTTTACGGTAAATATCTTTAGGACGTTAATAAGAAATCCTATAATAAGAAATCCTACAGTAGGTGAAAGATTGCTTTTAAAAAGAATATAATCATATTTCAGAATACAAATAGGGAATTATTATATTACTTTTATTACACCTGAACAAACAACTTTGAAATAATAATTATTACATTGGAATCTAAATAATGCTAAGGTTTGGAATATGCTATAAGTCGCAGCAGATTCTTTAACAGTTCGTGTTATAGCAACGCAACCCTGAAAACGTTTATATATAGTTTTATATTACGCAACCTAAAATATTTATTTATTAAAATAACCCCCTCAGTATGGATAAAACATTACATTACGTTGTCCTAAGAAGACTATTTCTTTACCGTTTTGGATCTTAATTTTATACGGGGAGTCAAAGTTGCTGGACCTTAATTTCTAACCAACGTACTGATTTGGTACTAAGCTTTCGAAATCAAATAACTAAAATAATCTAACTGTGAAAAATCCCACAAATTTTTAAATTATATCAAAATTTCGAAACAAATTGGGGCTTCTGAGATTAATGTGGAAGTTTTAAAATAAGCATAACTTTTTGCAGTATACGTCTATGATTAATCTTGTACGTTGCTTAGCATTTGGTCCATTTTTAAATATATACTGTGTGGTAAATAAATCCTATTTCTGTAGATATTTTATAGAAATGTCCTGAATGTGCCTGGAATTTGTTTTTTTTTAAACACTTGTTCTATAATATAAACAACTAAACTTTTTGCAGTAATCACATTCATAGCATATCACCATATCCAGTTATGCCAGGTCTATTCAGAAATCTTAATAAAATTGTCATTTGAAACATGCTGTAAGAATGAGTTTGTGTTTTACAGCTTTTCTCTTTTGAATGGATTTAAATGATTCTCTAAGAAGTCTAAGGAATTTTTAGCTATGTTATTCGACTTTATGATTTATTTTCAAATTTAAAAAGAAAAACTATATATTTATTATTTTTCCTCCTTTCTTAAACCATAAGTTATATTTTTTCTTTTAATTCTTGGGTCTAGGTTTGTGTGAAATGAAAATTCTTAGATTGACGTTTCGCCGATCATCTTTTTCAAAAATATATCATTTTAGTTTGGAAAATCCACAATTATGGAACCATTTTTAGAACAAAAAGGGGTTCTATAGGTTTTCCAAACCTGTTTTAACTGTGCATCTAAAAGAAACACCAGATGTTGTTTCTTTATCCTTATGAAACGTATACTTTCGATCACAATCAATTTCTTGCCACGCACACTTGACATAGTTTCCATTTTGAAAAACTCACTAATTCACTATGCTTTCAAGGACGTAATGAAAATACCTGAACTGAAAATCATCATAATTTCTAGACTATATATATGCATAATACAAAAATTGAAAGGTAGGACCTAAACCGATTACGAAATTCCAAATAATAATAATCGTTTTATCCTTTAATGCTTTTATTGCTTTCCGCGCAACTGACCCATGAAACTTTTCATCCCTCAGACTATTGGCAGGTAAAAAACTGACCGCACGCGCAAGTAACCAACAGCCTAACAATTAAATAGCCGGATCTCTAAATGTTAAAAAATGGCGTCAAATTTTAATCCCCAATGGGTCACCCTTTACAGCAGCTAAAGTAAAGATAAGGCATCACCATGTACAGTTATTTAGGTTAGTTAATTAATTAGCTCCATTTATTGTAAATTAATATTCCGGCCGAATTTCTCATTATAAACATTAGGCGTGAACACACCGTAATGATTAAAAGGCAAAACAAAATTATCGCAAGGGGGAATCAGCTTGCATGGTGTGCGAATAATTAAACTAAAATTGAGACAAACACCTCCGAACCCTATTCGCGCAGTTTAGCCCGGCAAAGGGACAACCGCAAAATGGGATTTGGGTTACTTTTGTGTTGGGTTACTCTGCCGTGTTGATTATAAACTGAACCGGAGATAGTGTGCGCTGTTTAAAAGTAGTGTGTACACAAAGCAGCTTAAGATTGGGATTTAAATGGTTTTGTTCCTTTTGAAAAGATTTTTAAAGAACAGAAGGTTTAAGGACAACTGTAATTAGTCGGATATAATATTAAAACAAAGCTTTTCTGCTCTTCGTGTTACGGTCTTTTAAAAAGGAGTAGGTAAAATCCAGGAGATTTGTCGCACTGGCGAAGACGACGCAATTAGCGTTTCGGTGATATTAATGCATATGCGGCAAAAGGGGTAGAGTAAGAATCCAGCAATAAAACGCCACGAAGGTCATAACTGACAGACACCGCAGTTATTTCCTTCTCTCTCATCTTTTTCAAAGTGGGCATCTGAGGCGTGTTATGGATTATTCTTTAGTCATATGCTGCTAAATGAACTGGCAATACTGCATGATTTTCGCTTTGGCCAAATCATGATCGAAATAAAACACGTCCCATCAACATCCTTCTCTTATCATTGCGAGTGCCTCTCCGATGTTGCCGAATATAAAATATGGTCAAATTGTATAACATTATGACTATAATATAAACTCGGCACATGCCTCAGGTATACAAAACAGAAATAGCCAAACGGCACAGAGTTTAAAAGGTGCCCTTTTAAAATGGTTAAATTCGGCACGTGAATTATTTCTTATGCTTTTGCTTGCAAAAAATACAATGTAATCTTTATAACAAAATTAATTTTTTTCAGTTATAGTACATATTCTACATAAGAAAAACACATTACAAATTATAATTTTAATTATTGACAAACATAATGAAGGGATATTATTTAGACATATTATTGTAGTTTCGACAAATTATTATTTTTATATTCTATAATTTTAATAGTAATAAAATCATGACGTTTCGTAGTGGCAATAGTTTTAAATTTATGAATTTGATTAATTCTATTGCATTTGATTTATACTTTGGTTTGTACCTACCATGGATTTATTAAGAAAGGATTCGATGTCCGTGTACTGTGAGCGTATCGAACGTGAAGCCTTATATTTGTTGTTTGTTATAAAAACATTTTCCCTAGGGGTTTAGTTTACGAACTACGTAATTGAATCAAGAATGGTAGTAGAAAGAGATAAAATAGCATTGGAGTGTTGGAGCTCAGAAGTGTTGCTCTCTGTGCTGGTTGCTTAGGAAAACGGCTGAATCTCGGTCTGAACACTCGGTTACACGTACGTCTTTGTCTAATGAACTAGGAAAGAAAAAGTGCGATTTATAGATTTATAAATGACTCGGAGCAACTTTAATTAAACCTTTAGAAATAATCTAACCTATAAATAATAAAACCTTTTTAACTTAAATTTATTATTATTTAGCAGAAAAATAAAATATTTTAGGCCATTTATTAATTTTAGTAAATGTTGTGATGCTTCTAGCGTATTTTTTGTACAAAAATACAAGGTAAAATAAGATGTGGCCAATGTTTACAAATTGTGTGTTACAGTGTCGCTTAGAATGGTTTCTTTTGGATTCAAAGAATGTTAAATCATCCCGTATCCATTCTTAATAAATCCATGGTACCTACATTACAACGTGCATTTAAAAAAGTAAATAAAGAACGATGCGTTTGGTACATGGATGCATTAAAATGTGAATGGAACGATTCGCAAGCATTGGTAGTTTTCTTTAATGCAGCAGAGGCATCAGTCCATATATAGGATGGAAATATCGAATAAGATGTAAAATATCTTTCGAGAAGGTAATCAGAAAAATATTTAAGTAATCGACTCATCGTCTACTGGCTTAATTTCATAAAGTTCAAAGAAATAAAAATCGTCAACGTCCTCTGGTCCCAAAAATAAAAGAAGAGAAAGAAGAACAATAAT
The DNA here is from genome assembly GCA_963971165.1 of Philopedon plagiatum. Taxonomy (NCBI): domain Eukaryota; kingdom Metazoa; phylum Arthropoda; class Insecta; order Coleoptera; family Curculionidae; genus Philopedon; species Philopedon plagiatum. Next base: position 102,206,670 of record OZ020193.1, read on the forward strand.
GAAGCCACTTTCTAATCTGACAATTGTTGTCTTTGTATTCCTGTGTTAAACCTAGATTGCAAATTTTTCTGTACCATGATCGGGTTAGGTGAAATTGACGGCCTGTAATTTTAGCATTTGGACATATTTTTAACACTGCATATACCTCAAAATCTACTAGTATTCCTTCCGGTACAAATTCTATGTTTAAATAACTACAATACTCTTATAATATTAAAAACGTCCAAAATTTCCTTCGTATATTACTTTAGGATCGAAAAGAATCCAAAAAGGGAACTACAAAACAACGAATCCGCCATAATCAAGATATATAGCTTACAAAAAAGAATAGCTTTTCATACAGGTTTGTACTTACTTTAATTTATTACAATCCTCTTTACTAATTTAGGTAAATTATAAACAACAAGGATAAACCTCTAATTATTTTGACCCTCTCCCGGAGTTTGTATTTATTTATTAAAATTGTGAGGTTAAACAACATACAGCAAGCAAAGGATGTTCATGTATGTATTTTTTAATGCCAGTTAGTTTCGTGGCATAAAGATTGTAGTAAAATATGCAAAAATTGAGAATAAATTCTCTAACCACCTGAAAATTCCTTATACAATAAGGATTTCAACAAATAATGGTAAAACAGCTACAGCTACATTAGTATTTTCTTATCTAACTGTGTTAGAAGAAAATACGGCAAATTTTGGTATGTAATTCAGCGCTCGGAGGGGCATATAGCCCGGAGAATAGCTGTTTTACCATTATTTGTTGAAATCCTTATTGTATAAGGAATTTTCAGGTGGTTAGAGAATTTATTCTCAATTTTTGCATATTTATATGTACCCCTGACAAGTAGACTTTCATTCATACGTTTGAAAATTTTACCTTACGGTAAACTCTACTCTGAATGCTTGAAACTGCTAATGGATGGCGCTGCCTGTGTCTCACTGCTTATGCAGTACGACAGTTGTAGCTTTAAGGGATTACTTTTTCGGAAGGTTGGTATGTTCGTCTATCCTGTACTGATGAGAACCAACGAGTTCGAAACCGGTCTGCAGGTGACGACATTCTAACTAAAGAAAAAGCTTCCTTCTTCCTGGTAGTTTCTTGTTTCTTGCATTCGAAACATTAGTATTTTCTTATCTAACTGTGTTAGAAGAAAATACGGCAAATTTTGGTATGTAGTTCAGCGCTCGGAGGGGCATATAGCCCGGAGAATAGCTGTTTTACCATTATTTGTTGAAATCCTTATTGTATAAGGAATTTTCAGGTGGTTAGAGAATTTATTCTCAATTTTTGCATATTTATATGTACCCCTGACAAGTAGACTTTCATTCATACGATTGTAGTAAAACGTTCGATCTTGTGGGCATCGCTTTCGAACATGATCTCAGCTGGCACAAACACATTACTTTAATAGTAGCAGCAGCTAAAAAGCTTGGCTTTCTTTTTTAAGCTGGAAAATACTTCTCCTCTTCCAATTTACACAGTTTATATGTTATTAAGCCCAATCAAACCCGACCTTTACCCTGGTCTCCCAAGTGGACGCCGAAGTAAGCAATATAACACCGTTTCACAAAGTCAGAAATAGGTTTTCTGCTGTGTTTCAAAGTGTATTCGCTACATATGTAACAAAAAACGTCGGGGTGATTCACACAGCTACGTTTGCTTGTGGATGCCATGGTTTTAATTAACTGTTTTATGACTAAAGAACGCTGAAAACACAAAACAAACTGAAAGCCCAAATGCAAGTACGTAAACACAATCGTAAACTGAACCGGGTACGGCAGTGCTACTCGATTCTAATACGGGCGGATGAGTTCGTGGTGAAGAAGTGGGGGTTAGGCAGGTATAAAAGGTCGCAGTTTTACGGTCATCGGGAATACCAGTGGGTTAAAAACGCTGCCAACATAATTGAAACACCATGGAAAGGTGATGTTCAAGCTTAATTTGTTATATAACTGAAATTTGCAATGTAGTGTAAGAGTAGAGTAATTGATAAGTATGGAGCATCGTGTTTATTATATTTTATAACCCATCTTGGATAAATATATTAAATTTACTTTGATTAATTGGAGATGTGTTATTATGTCACATAAAATATTCAGCCTAGCAACAGACGAATTTCTTGACGAAGTCTGTTTAATTACTTTCATAAAATTACATTTTATCACCGAAAACTTGATTAAAATATCTAGGCCAACATTCCTAATAGTCTCAAGTATAATGGTTAAACGGAAATTTAATATTTAGTTTAACTTTAAATTAGTTGGATAATGTTCCTCTAATATTGCTTTATTAACTATGTATTTAACTGTTCACCTGTTGTCAAAGTTTATTTCAATTGAGGCGTCCCTTCTTTAAGCGTGTGCATTTAACAAAATGAATCTTCACTGGGGTCGCCTCTTTTGTTTACAGCTCAGTCTCTTGCTTCCAATATTGTCTGTACCTTTCATAGATACAGGTCCCAGAAATGTATGTAATCCTCCAAACTGCATTTGAAGTTTTTTTTAACATATCAATTGGTTTTTCATTAGTCAAAAATTTATAGCGGATGCATCTGTCAACTGACGGTAGACCTCTTTCTCATTTTACAAGTTAATGGTGCTTCACAGGGATGTTAGGGAGGTGATCGAGTTTACAGGTGCTTTCTTATATCTCGTCAAGCCCATCGTAATTTCCGCGGCTGTTAAAGAATTTCCGATTAAGACCCGTCTAATGACTCATCCCTGATTTAGCTTAAAGCCTGTGCTACACCCACAAATATATGTTTCATGATACAGTATCAGGATACAGTCTCTTAAAACATATTTCGCCGTGTGGAGGTATGTCTCTGAAAGTATCACGTCGTCTCGATACATGTCGCTACCTCCCTCGGTCTCCCACAGCCGGTTGGGAAACGGAGAGATCGAATTAGTGATACACAGGCATACCTCAGGGTATTTGAAAGTGTGTAGGGCGGTCTCATGACTTCCGAGAGATAAATGCTACTTGTTGATTTAGTTATTTTTCATCTGCAAAAAAAAGAAGCCAGGGCTGAAGAAAATACAGATCGTTCATTTTGGGAACAATTTCTGGAGCATTATGAACACTCCCCGTGGCTGTGGAACTCAAAAGGCGGCTCGTATACTGAGAAAACTCTGAAAAGAAACTCTTATGAAGAACTAGTTGAACTGTGTAAAATCCCTAATTTTCGCTGCAGTTATAGAAGGTAAATGGCCCTACATATTTCCGGTATAATCTCACTTAGGGCTTGCTGTAAAATAATGGTAGAAAACTTAAGGTCTGCGTAACTTCGACCAGTTGCCAAATATCTTAAAGTCACTGCAAGTCTTCCCTTTCCGCTGATTGCTTTCCTTAATCTAGCATTTTGTTTCTCTATGTCTGGCCGAATGATTATGAAAGTATAATAATACAATAAAATTGAAACAATAATCAACGACTATTGGGGACTTCATTTAACAGTAACCCAAGAAGTTTTCTGGATCGGTTTGTTACAGTCGATGAAACAAAACCACTTCCATCCCGAGTCTAAGCTCCAAAGTAAGAACTGGCGACACCGAGGATCTCCACCACCTCGCAAATTTAGGGTCCAACCCTCAGTGGATAAGATTATGGCCACAACTTTCTGGAATTTTAAAGGAATTAAATTCATTGATTGCCTCGAACGTGGCCACATAATCACGGGCCAGTATCATGCAACAATAATCAATAAACTTCGTGATTGCATTAAAGAAAACAGAAGACGAAAGTTGTCTCGTGAAATTCTCTATCATCAGGACAACGCTCCAGTTCATAAAAGCCGTGTTCCCTTGAACGCAATTCACGATGCTGGTTTCGAACTGATAACGCATCCACCATATTCACCCGACCTAACTCCTAGTTATTTTAATTTATTTCCAAAGCTAAAAGAAAGTCTTCGAGCAGCCAAATTTGACAGCGATGATGACGTTATGACAGCACTTCAAGAACTCTTCTGTAATTAAAATGTCGAGTTTTTTAAAAAATGTGTTTCTATGTTAGAACATAGGTGGAAGTGCACGGTGATTACGTAGAAAAATAATTTTGTTTTATATGCTAGAGATAGTAAATACTGTACAGCCCTGGTAGGTTTAATCACGGTAATACCACGTGATAATCGTGGATTCTGTAATACTGTTCACAAGATTTGATCTGAACTGAGTGTTGTTAATAACGACTGTAAAACTGTTAATGCGTAATTAAATTTTATTAATCGTTATTATTTCAGACTTCGTGCTTGAAAAATCAATAAAATTATCGAGCGCCTTTTCTCATCGCGCTTATGACAGTAACGCGTGTCGTCGCTACAACGCCTGAGGGAAATTATGCAAATAAACGTACCAACAAGTAAAAATATGGTTTTTGCAAGCGTGCTTTGTTTAAAATATAATTACTTTTTGACAAATTGGAAAATATAATTAGGTTATATGTAGTCATCAGATCTGTTATATAAGCACTGACCTTTAGATTCATAGGGGTCATTGATGAGTGTAAATCTCAGTTTCCGAGATAGTAACCCTCCTCATTTGGCCGTCATATTGAATAGAAGGGTGCCATCCGTTTTTTGGCGATATCTCGGTAGCCGCAAGTCACACAAAAATTGTATACAATGCTTTTTTGTAGAAAATCGAATTGTCTACAAATTTAATTTTTATATTTCTTACGTATCATTGTTGATATAAGCTTTATGAGCCGGAAATGGCGAAAAATTAAGGTAAAAAACTCTTTGAGGCGATATAACTTTTTTATTCCTTATGTATGGTTCGTATTTTCCCATATTAAGGAAAAATTGCTATTAAATTAAAATCATATTTTTAGTAAAATAATTTCATTATGCAGTCATGAGATGTGTGCCTTTTCATATCTATGCTAAATTTTATGTCACTAATCTCAATAGTTTAGCATTTTTCATTAGTCTAATATTGACAGTAAATTGGGGGGATAGCTTACCTCCCGGACAGAGGGGTCGGTTGCCAAGGTACTGATGCACCCCTTTGAAATAAGAGAAACCTATAGGCAAAATGTTAGCTTGATAGGTCTTGCGGTTTTTGAGATACTTTTGGCCGGACACTGGACTCTGTACATGGGATCCCGACTGCTCCGTAATCAATATTATACAGGATTTTTTATATAAACTCCAATTAAATAAACCAAGTTAAATAAGCTTGTAAATATTGAAACAAACTTTTATACAAACAAGATACCAATTTGTTATAATTCAACATCTTAATGTTTTTTGCTTGTTTAAGGCAATTAAATTATTTTAGAGTTTTTATTAAGGCGCTTATTTATGTTTTTCGTTTAATGTAACATTCTTCGAGTTTAATGCCTAATTTGTGCTTATGGGTTAAAGGTAACAGAACAAGTAGCCTTAGGGAATGTTTTTTTTAAGAACATGAGGACACTAGTCAAACTTTTTTCGCTTAGGTTTTAAAATTTAAGTCAGCTTTCTATGTTCTGAACTTCTGACAACTCTAAATTCTAGTTGAGCATTTCGGTTTTAAAACAAAATTTTTACTTATTTTCTTGTGCTTCACCAGTGACTTCTTGTTATGGCAGGATGTTGTTAACATATTTTTTGTCGCAAAAAGAATTAATTATTACAAACAAATAATTAGTGCTTGAGACATATTATACATATGTCTATTATAGTAAGTATTTTACATTTTATACTATTTACTAAATTTCTCTTTTAATTATGCTACTTAATATGTAATTTTAGATCAAACGTCAACCCAATTACTCCAGAGGGTAAAGAAAATGAAGTTATTAAAAACATTTTTGGCACAAAACATCACTTAATTAATGTAATTAAAAACCCCTGCGTTAAAATCACAAAGAGGGATTTTTTAACATCAGATTTTTTCGCCTCAGAATTTCATACTATGACCTTTTGGTTGATCTTACTTCCTTGAATAATTAAATAATAAATACGGGTAGGGTGCTGCGGGGCAGTTAGAAAATGTCGGTAAAAGTTTTGTTTTAATTAATCTGCTTGCACAAATATTTGTGCATTTGTAAAATTGTGCGTTTATTGTCTATTTTTATCTTTAACGAATATTACAAAACAGCAGAATTATCTTTTTTTGTGAGCCTCTTGCATAAAAATATTAGGCTATTTTGAATATGGATTTATTGCATTCTTTTAAGAAGAGATTCACGTCATTGAAATTATTTAGGAACCAAATCTGGGGATATGCTGCAGGAAAATTATTAAATAACGAAATACCCTCTAAGGCAGGTAGATCAATACTCGCGTCAGAATATTTGATTTGCAACCCTTTCTTACACCCTAATTGCAATGTTTCCAAAACAACCCAACCCAACCTGAGAAATCCTCAAAATGAGGCACTACTGTTTCAGTCAAAAGAACTCCGAGTGTAAATAAGCCAATGTCGTCTCAGTATACGATGACTGCATAAGAAATCTTTCGGACGCATTTGATTCTTTACAAGTTACTTGTTTAAAACGAATGTAAAGAAAAGGAAACCCTGTAGATTATTATGCCTATAGATATCGAATATCTGGTACATTTAGCCTAAAGGAAGTATGGCTCCGTATATGCCATTTTTATATCAGATTGATGGAAATGACGCTCATTATGAAACTGGCGAACATTTCTTTAGCGTAGTTTTTCAGAAGCATATGCATTCGCGATTGATTGATAGAAACTCAATTTCGTGTCACAGACAGGAGCAGCAGTTCTAGGAAATGATTTTTACTGAGGAAAGAACAATTTCAAATATTTTAAAAGCATTCTTGTTTTAGAGAAGTTTACTATTTTTACCGTATCATTATTTATTTTCATAATAAATATTCTACTTTATGGTTTAATTACATGTTTCAATAATATGTCCTTATAATCTACTCCTTAAGTGACTTCTTTTAATGTTTCTGCTTAAAATTCTTTAACACTGTTAAATAAAGCAAACAAATATTGTATATATACATACACAAGATAAATCTAGAACTTTGTATAAGGTATTTACTTTTAACCATAGTTTATATGTTTGAAAGTACTTAGCTAAGAAAAAAGTAATTTATTAATCATCAAAAATATCGATACGCAAACAGGTTTTTAGGTAAAATTACTTTACACTTGATTTGTTAGTCGCTAACCGAATGACAGACGTTTCAAGTTATTTACCACACAGTATTATATATTTACTAATCTACTTAAATGTACCAAACTTCTAAAACATTATTTGAAAAAAAAAAACATTTGTAGTTTTTATTTGCTAGCAGCTGCCGTGATAGTTTATCGTGTATTTCATAAAAAGTTACCATTGACAAAGACACTTTGCGTCCTGTCTTATCTTACATGTTCAATTAGATAAATAGTTTTGTGTATTAACTGTTATCTAACTATATTCATGTTTTACATAATGTAGGGGTTAATTTGGCTTATAGGCAACTCAAGATTAATGTAACAAAGATAACGTTTTTAGGTTAATAAAGATCCATTAAATATTTTGTAAATCAACTACTTAAGTTTCTAATTGTAACTTTGTAACTTTTATTTTCATGTCATAAACTACCGAAAGTTTTAAATGATTGTCAACGATAGAGCGCTTCTGAAGAAAAGTCCTTATTTCTTTTACTTAGTCAAAAGAGAAGTTTGTAACTTTATCCTAAGTTTGTTTTTTCCACGTAATTTACTACTCGCAATTTTAGGGTTTTTTAACATAAATGGGGCAAGGCAAGAACGCCCAAGTTGTATAAGGATACTTTGTAAATGCCTACGTATTTTTATAGCCATTTAAAACTTTTCTTAAATAAAGGAGTTTGTTGGTATATACATGTTATTATCGCGAAGTCGTATTTACTTTTTGTGAACTTATATTTAATTTTTAACTAGAGTGATAAACATAGATACTATTTTAGGTCCTATATACAAAAATCTAATACATACAGAAATCTAAGTAAGAAGCTAGACATTTCGGATGAGAATATGACGGTCCTATATTTAAAAATTGTGATACACGTTTAAAAAGTTTTGTTCTCCACGTAATTTACTCCTCCCAATTTTATGGTTTTCTAACGTAAATGGGGCAAGGCAAGAACGCCCAAGTTGTATAAGAATACTTTGTAAATACCTACGTATTTTTATAGCCATCTAAAACTTTTCTTAAATAAAGTAGTTTTTGTTATATACCTACATGTTATTATCGCGAAGTCGTATTTACTTTTTGTGAATATATATAATATATATATATATATATATATATATATATATATATATATATATATATATATATATATATATATATATATATATATATATATATATATATATAAACGTATACTATATACAGAAATCTAATACATAAAGAAATCTAAGCAAAAAGCTAGACATTTCACATGAGAATATGACGGTCATATATTTAAAAATTGCGATACATGTTTAAAAAGTTTGGTTCATCGTTTTACACTTAACAATCTAGCAAGTAAGACAATAATCATGCTTACATCCTGGCCAGGTTGGCTTACCGACGGATGGTCCCCCTTGACATTTTGCAAGGCTTTGTTTGCGGGCGCAGTGGGAGTCCGTGCCTCTGAGGGCACCAGGGCTCCCGCACTGCTGCCTGCTGGGGATTTTGCTTGGGGGCTGCCTGTGGTCCTGAAACAACAAAATATATTTTAAGTACATAAATGTTTATTATGGTAGGCAGAATCGTATGATTTTGAAAATCAGATTATTAGGTTACAAATAATTTTCATAATCAGATTATAATTACTTATATTACCTATAACGCGCTGTTAGTTATAAGTCGTATTAGGCGGTGTATTCTGATTAGGATAACCGAAATTTCGTCGTCGCTCGTATTCGTATCAGTATCGGTTATTCGTAATCTAAATTTCTGCTGCTTCGAAGACAGAAATACTGTAATTCGAATTATTACAATTAACTTATTTAGCAAGTTTATTTTTACTTTTAAGTTTAGTAGTTTGCAATTTTTTTCACATATAAATGTTATTTTATTATTACACGTTTTAGTATTAACAAACGTTTTAAAAAAATTATCGGCTTAATTCACAAAAGTTAGACATGTTCAGTTCGGTCACAAAATTGTTATTTATTATGTGTCACCTTGTCAACTTGTATATTTTTACTGCACTAATGACTCTTTCTATTGGTGTGATACTGCAAGAAATAATAAATGAAAACATTGCGTATTTTAAATGTGTCTCTATCAGAAATTTTTAATATGGACTGGACTTTTAATTAAACTGGAACTAGAAATCTACATTTTTAAACTAGTTAGAAAATTAAAGTATTTTTGCAATAGTTAAGAAAAGTCAATAATATAATTATTTCACGTCTATTCTACCTAAACCGTACTAACCTGTGAGATAATCATAAAATGTCGGTAATTATATATGATTCTACAAAGATTTGTAATAAATTTCCCTTATGTATAAAAAATATTTTGGTATTTAAAAAATTTAGAAAAGTTGTTAAGAAATTGTTATTGGAGAAGGCATTTTACTCATTAAATGAGTATTTTGAAGATTCTTTGTTATGATCATTTAACTAAATCATTACGTAGTATTATTAGATTTATAGTATTATTGATTTGTGTACCTGTTTTATATTTTTAGTTTGTTAGCTTTGTCTATAAAGATGTTATGTCTTTTTGACCATAAAGCATATTGTGATTTGTTTTTGATTTGATTATATTATCGGAGGCATTAAAGAGAATTTTTTAAAGCACTAATTTAAAAAAAAGTTTCCTGTTATGTGGTAGTGATTCCGTGTCCTCCACACATTTTCCTCAATTAATTTATCTCCTCATCCCTTGTTCCGTTTTAACTCAAGGAGCAAACATAGGCGGAGGTAAAGTAAATTTAATGAGGAGGGGTAAATTAAAAAAAACGGACGGAGCTAACAATTTAAAATTATGGGAGGAGGAGATGGTTCTTTCACAAAATCCCTCCTTTAAATAAATAAAACTTTAATTTAAAAACCAGATCCCTTTTTTACAAGCTTCTCTAGAGGTAGATATATAAAAACTTTCATATTTTAACCACATAAGTTGTAACGAAGTTTTACTTTTCTATAGCTTTTAAACCTTTTTCAAGCTATTTATTTAGAAGCTAAATAGAAATACCACTTCAAATGCTTTTCTATTAGTCCTAACCAATGCGGCTGGCTTTTAACTTTATATCTCAGTGGAATTGTAAAGCAAATTCTTCCATTCAAATTTATACAGAGCTAAAGCAGTGAAGTCGTACTAGATAGCTTCCCCTTCTTTAAGATTGGGTTTGTATATGAGAATAAAAGAAAGAAAAAATTAAAAATGATTACAATTCGAGCCAGACTCGGTTACACCGGATATTTTTTAAGTTTTCCTTTTATTTTGATTAACATTGGTCTCGGACTCACTAGTTAGTTTATTTTTACAGTTGGTAATTTAAACTCTTTAAATTGGCAATAGTCAACCTGGAAGAGTTCAAGAAAATTCGCTTTAAAATAGTTAACCTAACCCTTGAAATTATATAAATCGAAGCACTAGACAATTTTAAATTCTGAATCCGAAGAGTTTTTTGACATTGTTTATTTTAAGGAAGTGACTCCGCTGGCTGCGCCGGCAGCCATCATGGATGCCGGCGCCGTCAGCGCGTCAGGCGCCGGAGCTAGGTGGCGGCAACATTAGAAAATTAATATCAAAATACCTAAATTCAATGAAAAACAATAATTTATCACAGTGTAAACTTTAACGAAACCGAAATCTTGCTTCAAAAATATATCTAACAATTATTATTCTGCGAGTAATATAATAATCTTCATCTTCCTTCGCCAACATGCAAATAGCTACAATCTCACTCAGGCCGCTTCCACCTTCTACCATTATTATGTAAGTCGCAAACTTTGGATTTACCAGACAATAGGTACCACCAGTGACTATAAAGGATAGTACCATCAACAAAAACAATCTTTGGAAAACATTCCACTTATTTTTTCATTCCGTCATCTTGGAAAAATAAACCCTTGAAAAGCCTATTTTAATGAACTAAAATGTCAATATCATTACCATGGTATGAATTTCTTAAAATATGCATGCATTCTTCAAAATTCTTTGCCTCAGTCTTGCTACGATTTCCAAGATTAGTGAGGTCCTTCAATGTCATTTTACAACCTATTTCTCCGGTTAAGTTATCTAAAATGATTTTTTTATTTGTCCCAGCCTTCAAGGCTTCTTGAGTAGTAAAGTTTGACATTTTCTGGCAAATTTAGTCTTTGTTTTGCTAGAAAATTGAAATAAGCTTTGGATGAAGTATGATCGTGATTTTGTTCAAGCTCCATGATGCATAGAAATTGTTTATGTTCACTTACTTTCAAGAAAATGCTAGCCTGGCAGCCTTGCTTATACGTGGAACACTTCCTTGTTGACTTTTCATTTTGAATGGTCTTCCATCTTTAACACAGGCTAACCGCAGATAATAGTATTTCAGAGCCGGATTAATATCCACCAAAGTATTAGGATTTCGTTGTCTTTGATTGTCAATTGTTCTGCTGTTACGCAACCAAAACTAATTGTTTGTGGCTTTCTTGTAGTCCACCAAAACGCAATTAAAATTTCCATATGAAGAAAATTGATCACCAACTTTCATGTTTTATAGTTTTTACGCAAAATTAAAACAACACAATGTTTACATATCATTTAAAAGGCGTAACTATTTTTATTTTGGGTTAGAACTGCCGGCACCAGAGAAATTTTGTACTCGGGTGCCGGCGCCGGTATCCATGCATCAATATTTTGGGAACCGGCGCCGGCAGCGGAGTAACTTCCTTATTTTAAATATACTGTATCTATCGACTTCATTTTTTCAGTTCGGTTTTAGAGTCTACGTACGTAGTTCATGTCTGTTTGCGAATATCTGTTGGGCCAAGAATTAAGTAAATAGTGTACATATGTACTTAAGAGTTGAGCTTACGTAGAAAAACATGTCAATAATACAGCTAAAATTGCGGTTGATACACCACTGGGTTAAAGCAATTTAACTATTCCAAATATCTCCGTAAGTTTTAGCATTCAGTTCGCTTTAAACTTCTTCCAAAGAGCTTTGACTATTGGCAGAAGTTTTAACTTAAAAGGGCTATTATTAAGATAGAAGCATTTGGTAATCAACAAATTTTTAAAGACAAATTTTATGTTTTTACTGACAGTAATAAGCCTATTTGATGGCTAACCAGAAATGTACCGAGAGCAGGTGGCGATAGCAAGGGTATGGGTTATTCTTTCATTTAGAGTTAAAAAACGATCATCTTGGGCAATTGCACATCGTTTTCTGCCAGATCCTATTCTCATCGAAAAATTTCCGGTTCCACGTCTCTCTGAACGCTAGATCTTGTACTTCCCAGTACTCTAGCAGCATACTGCTTCCTTCCATCATTTACTAAAGCCACTGCTTTTGCTGAATCAGTAGGCGAAAGAACCATAATGTGCAGCTGAAACTTTAAAATTTAAACACCACACCCAAGCAAACACCTTGCCGCACGTAAAAGAAGTGTGATAAAAAGTTCTTATCTCACAGAGATAAAGTATATTATAACTAATCACAGAAGCTTTAGTTGTGCTTGGAGGCTATACGATTGTATTGGCTATTCCTGCTGGTGCGACAGCGGTAAGAAAATCAAAAGAAAAAGTGATGCCTCTCCATCATAATGACAACTTGAAAGACAAAAGAAAGTTACAAAATTAAAAATGGGATGGCGACCTTTTTCTGTCTGAGAAGGAAATTGATGTAAGATAAATCCGAAGATAAATCCGTCAAAGCCTTAATGCTTTTAAAGCGTTCCGGAGACGGAAAAATGGGTCAAAAATGCGCTTAAGCTTAACCCTCGTCCGCCCTTCGAAATTTATATTAAACGAATAATCTACCTTATTGAGGCTAAATTATTTCCAACATTAATTTTTCTGCAAGAATGTTTTGGTTTCTTTTCAAAAATAACCTCAAAGATGCGGGCTAAATTTTATTATACTTGTTTAAGGAGGTAATTTGTTAAGAAAAGAAAGAAAACGAACTGAGTTTCAAATAAACTGATTCAAATCGACAATTGAATTAAAAACATTTTAAATCGTCAAAAATAGAATTAATAAACAATACTAGACTCCTTTGTCTGGATGTACTAGGAATGCAGTAATCGTGATCCATAATAAATTATTAATATCTAAAAATTTGTTACCTACTTACTTTTAAATAAAAAGAAACACTTTATAGATACACAAAGACCAACAATATACTACCAAAATGTCTAATAAGCACAAAATAATAAAAAAATGGCAAAATGCTTCCTGAAAACACCGAAAACCTACAACAATATTCTTAAAAACAAACTTTGATTTCACACGTCATAAATCAAAATCGGACGGGGCGGCTCTGTAAATAGCGAAGGAACGCGGAATAGACAAGACGGGTTTGCTTGGGCTTGCTGCCGGAAAGTGATATGTAGCTGCAGTGGCGTAAGAAAATTACGCCCATCTACACGGCATTCGATGTGAAGTGCTGCACATATTCAACTTGTTGACGCTTTTCTGGCTGCAAGGATTAGATGCGGAATCTAATATATCCTTTCAAAACATTCAGTTTGGAACAAGAAAACTAATTAGGTAGCTAATATGCGCATTGTATTTGCATTATATTAATGTATTATCAATTAGCGGTTAAACATAAAAATTTATACGATCTCAGCCACGCCAGCGCTAGTCATCAAATATAATGGCATGGGACCGGTTTTCTTACATTACCAGCGTAGTCCAGAGGTAGAATCTCAGCGAGTTGTCCAAGAGGTCGTGGGTTCGAGGCTGCATTAGGGTAGACTTTTTTTTATAATTTTTGTTATTTAAAAAATTAGATCAGCTCTAAAAGGTGTGTTGGCACATGTTCCTCGATAAAATATTTTTAAAATTATTGTCAATCTCATATCTACTACAGCTGACATCCTGCACGTGCGTAGACAAAGATCGTATGACTATGTCTGGTCGCCAGAATTGTATTTATTAATGAAAACGGAGTTTCGGCAGCGCAGCGGTACTAATTTTATTTTACGGATAATTATACTTTTAGCTCAGAATAAACACCATCCATTTATTCTGGGCTTTTAGTACAAGGCGCGACCTCTATTGAGGAGACGCTAAACGTATCAAAACGGGAAGCCGCTGGCAATCTTAGACTACTAAAACACAAAGAAAAAGGTCACAAAACACCTAGAGTAGCAATGTTCCATACACACGAGTACCTATTTTATGATTTTTGCGGTGTTTATTTGTAGGTAAATAATTTCTTGGCAAAACTAGGCCCATTATTAAAAAATCTTCCTTAATTAAAAAAGTGTATTTTGCTTGTTGGTTGATATCACTAGTTGCCCACAAAATTTTGACCCACCTGTAAAAAAAATTCACGGGCTTCGCCAGCGTGATATTCAGTATAACATACCTTAAGGTCAGTTGTAGAGGATATTTGAAAAAACTAACGGTCAGACTCACTATTTTTAAGTGTAAATATAAATTCTGTGTTTGTTTGAAATAGAAACAGTTCCATCTTTCCCCGAAAATAGACTATTCGGTAAAAGCTCCACTATCCAAATTGCAACACCTTAAGTTATGCGTTAAATCTTCTAGACAAAATGGGTCATCTGCAAGCTGCTACGAAAAAAGTCAGTATTTTATAAAATTAAAGTAGATTAGGACAAAAAGCTTTTATGTATTCAAGATAAACTCTCTGAAAGGTTGTTTAAAAACAGCAAGCCAAATTAGAAAAAGGACGCGAATTAAGAATCTCAAGGACTGTAATTTGTAACGAAACTTAATAAGAAGTGTATTTAAAACTTTAATTACAGAGAGGGTTGTTTTCCGTAACGGTTTTGGTTTCAAATAAAATATTTATATTAATACTTCCCTAAGCCCTTGTAATTTGAGGTAATAAATTTAATTTTAAATCTTACGGTGTTGAATGTTAAATTTATATATACGTGCTTATAAACAGATTGGATTATACTTCGTAGAGGATTAAATTAAGAATTTATTATGTAGGCTTAATAATTTCATTATTTCGTTTGTAATTTTGAGGAAAATGATTCTTCCTCAGTTGTTTAAATACCATTATTATTTACGTTACTTACAATACAGGGTGGACCACCGAAAATAGACCGGTTTATGCCTTTTTGTATGAAAATTTCAAATAATCCTCACACATGTCAGTTCCTGTATACAGGGGGACATATTTTTTTTTATTTGGGACAACCCACGGATACTTCAAGACTAAGTACTAACGTACTGTGGGTGTCTGAAGTCTGAAGAGAAGGGAGATGCAATCTATTGACACGGGATTTACAGGATTGGACGTTGGGAGGCAAAAAGAGAAATCTAATTTATTATCTTGATCCCTAGATCATTTTGATGTGTGTATTTTCTGGTTTGAAAGAGAAAGCCAAGCTTTTTAGCTGCTGATATGGCATTAAAGTGATGTGTTTGTGCTAGCTGAGATCGTGTGCCAATAAGATTGAACGTTTCTTTGTTCCGTAGGGCCTGGTCATTGCTAGAGTTTTTGCGTAGCAGAGAGCAAGACTGGGTTTTGGAGACATTGAACTGAACAAGGTTTTTGGCACCCTACTCTAAGATTAACTGGAGATCTTGCGATAGGGATAGGTGCATAAATTTGCGTCTATTATCCAGCTCTGGTTTGGAGAAATGAATGTCGCACCAATACGTTTTTCTCGGTGTAACTTTAACCCCGTTAACGAGAGGGACTTTACCCTAAAATTTTTAAATGGCAAGTGTGTGATACATCTTTCCAAAGTCAGTTACATTCCTTGTAGTACGGCGCTTTACTTTTGTATTTAAGCCACTGAAAGTGAATCGAAAAAAAATTGTAATTTATTAAAACATTGAAAATGTTGATCATTCATGTTCATACAGACAACAGTTGTTCAAAATGTTGTTGAACATTGCGAAGAATGTCTAAAGTACTTACAGCATTGATGAGTGATTCGGGTCCGTGAAATTTTATATTTAAATATCCCCATAGATAAAATCCAATAAAGGCAATATGACGCTCCTCCCCATCGAGCATTAACCTGTACGAGAGGATTTATCAAGAAAAGAGGGAAAAACTGCAGATGCTCTTTAAAGTTTATTAAGTGTTCTTAAACCTATTCTGACAGTACTTTTTTCAGTATCTTAGTTAAGATATGTTTGTTAAGCGCTACTTGCCTTGGGAACTGATGAGAGATAATATCAGGAAAGCACATCAGTTTATGACCGCTCGTCATTTAAGTACACCTGTGTTATATTTATTAATAAAAACTTGCAATGCAAACAATGCTATATCTATCCAAGAAAAAACACTTAACTATACGAATGCATTAACTTAAAGAAAGAACATTTTGGCTACGAATAAATACTTACTCTAACTGAGCTCTGCAAATCCAATTCAGGTCAGGAGGCGTCGAAGAAGCATGAAAAGAAAAAGAAAACGTAATTAGTAAAATTGTTTACACGGGTGAGTTAAACTTTATTAAATTCTACTCATTAAGCAAGGAATTTGTAAGATAAAAATACTAACTTCTATCTGTTCTAGAAGTTTTCATATGGCTCGAGAAATAGTGGTAGAAAATTAGAGTAAAGAGGGTAACTTTTTTCAAGTGTTACAAAGCGATATCCCGAAAACGGTTTAAAATATTCTTATGAAATTTTGGTGACTTAGTAGGGAAATGGGGGGGGGGGGGATATAAACACATGTTTTTGACATTTACCCCTTTTCTCTATTGTGAGGGGTGGGGGTAACTTTGGAATTTCAAACAGGATAATGCACTTTTGTTTATAAAATTCGAATCTACGTAAAAAACCACGTTACATGTTCACAATGTTTTTTATTTGTTCTTGTAGGTTAACTAAATTTCAACTGAATTAAAAAAATAAATAAATTTTACCAATAAATCAAGTTAACTTATTTCAGAATTATTATTCGTTTCCATAAAAATGCGTTATTTTTACTCGTGAGTTGAGAATTTTCACGTTTTAACGGTTGTTTCTCAACTGGCCTACTAGGTCCCCGGATTTGACCCCCCTTGACTATTTCTTGTGGCGTTTTATAAAGAATAAATTGATGGTGACTGAGGCCTGTAGCCAGGTTTTGATTTAAGAGGGGGCAACTAATGTTTTTGGAGGGCAAACTTATGATGTAATATTTTTCTAGTAGACAAGACAATGATTTCAGTGATTTTCTAGCGTGGGCAACTTTTTCTTTCAGAGTGGGCATTGCCCCGTGACCGAAAGAGCAAATCAAAAAAAAATTGTATACATACGTAGTTTTTACGTAGATACGAATTTTATAAACTAAAGTACATTATCCCCTTTAAAATTCCGAAGTTACCCCCACCCCTCGAAATCGAGAGAGGGGCTAAATGTCTAAAATATGTTTAAATATGTCCCCCTATCTTCCTATTAACTCCTCAAAATTTCATGAAATAACTTTAAACTGTTTTGGAGGTATCGCCTTGTAACACATTAAAAAGCTCACCCGGTATGTGATTAGTTGCCACTTAAAAACTCTTGTTACTTTGTTATATTGAAGGTAAGAATTAGAGAAGGTAAAAATCACCATTCACTTTAAAAGTTGAGAAGTTTATTATAAGCGCTGTGAAAATTTTTGTTTCCGCCAATGGATTAAACAAAGAATAACCGAATCGCTGTAATTGGGTCCCGTATCGCTTTTTTCTTAACGGCAAATGTTTTTTAATTGCAATTAGAGTTAAATGAGGGTTACTTTTACGATTAATGGTAAAAGGGTCACACAAAATGAGCAATTTGTTGTCGGATGGATGATGTTTAACGTTTAAGAGCTGCTTTATTGCAGCAAATAGAACAATTTTTTGTTGACTTTAGATATTGCCTACACGATGCTTTAAATTCGATGCCTGTTCTTTTGTTTTTTATGTGCGCAATAATAATGCATTTATACCGATATAATTACAGCTACTCTAAATCGTATACACCCACCTAAACCTTTGCACGAATTATTGATTGCATTGAATTATTTCGCTTATATTTCCAAAAGTAAACATTGTTATTAAACAACTATTTGGGAATAAATATAGTTTCTCCTTCAGTATTTTTTACTTTTAACAAGCCGACCACAGACAATGAGAGATGCTTGTGTGAGTTCATCACTGTGCGTACATGTATTAATATAATTATGTGCGCGTGTCCGTAGGCCCCTATTGTCGAATAACGCGAAACATCACGAATCTAAATTCCCAAATGGAAAATTTCCAAATGCGTTAGAGAACTTCTATGTATAATTAGGTAAGTTGTAACGTATTAAGTAAAAAAAGTTTAAAAATTTTCAGAGCTGACGACATGGGTGCGCTTTTTTGTCGACCCCACCTGCATAATTGCCACGATCGTTATCACTACAATTAATGGTTTCTGCTAATCACTTTGTTGACCTGTACACACCAATGAAAATGGTGTGTTCCAACCATTATTTTAGTGTGTACTTCTAAAAGTTAGCTATTGGGGCCTGGACTTAGATAGGCGTACAAGAGAAATTCTGTAAAAACTTAAATGCACCATTTGCCTTCCAAAGTTTTTAGTATTCGATTTATTCTTACTCGTACAGGCTCACATAGTGCACATAAAATAGAGACACTTGTTTTTATATAAAGTACGTAATATGATTCTTGCCAGTTTAGATTATAGCAACTATAAAAAATTCAGAAGAATTAGAAATATTATTAGCAACCTATCAAAAAGAAAAAATGATTTTTAATTATTTTCTTCTTCGTCTTCTTTAATAACTGATTTACTTGTAAAGCATTTTTGAACATCATTTAAGTCCATTACTTAACGTACTTAGACTAACAATAACAAAAAATTTCGATAACAAAATCATCACCAATATTGGCAAGAGATGAGTGCATATAAACAGTATGCAACCCGCTTGCAGTGGCTAGAATATTACTCATTCTAAAAAATAATATACAGGGTGCCCGAAAAGTCTTATATCAGCAAATATCTGCTAGTAAAGATGGAGACACCAAATTTTAGGGGTATCCTATTGGTTGATAAATATACTTTTTTATGTAATTTAACTTTATCAACCCCCTTATGGGGTCATGGTAGGGAATACATTTTACCGTAAACCCGAGGTCCGTATTTTAATTGGTTTTTAAATGGCAAGTCTATAAAAATTAAAAATCGCGAGAAAAAATTAAATACCTTTATTTCTCCTATTACTTTAAAAGTGGTTCAAAATTACCACCATGAACTTCTTGGCAGTAATAAACTCGATTTTGCAACTCAGCCAAGAAGTAACACCTCTGCCATTCTCGAAAATGTGAGAAGTGAATTCCAAAATCGACTTTATTGCTGCCAAGAAAATCATGGTCGTCATTTTGAAAAACTTTTAAAGTAATAAGGGAAATAAATGCATTAAAATTTTAATTTTTTTTCACGATTTTTAATTTTTAATTAATTTAATTTTTAAAGGCCATTTAAAAACAAGTCAAGATACGGACCTCGGGTTTGCGGTAAAATGTTTCTTTTTTGAAAGACCTTAAAATTGGGTACCAAACGGCATTTACAATTGCTGACTTCCTAGCGTCACCCCTCAAGGGGGTTAAAAAGGTAAATTTCATAAAAAAGTAGATTTATTAACCAATAAAGTACACTTAAAATTTGGTTTCTCTATCTTTACTAACAACAAAGATATTTTCACAAGACTTTTCTGACACCCTGTACAATGTGCTTGACTAGCGTAATAATAGTATATAAACAATAATAGTGGCAGGTATGGGTATATTTTTCGTGTACATTCGAACTCTCACGTCAACAGATACAATTAATTAATTATCCTATATTTATCCTACAAGTAAAATAAGTAAATAATAAACAGAACTTCTCATTTTAATGATTATTAATTAAAATGTAGTATTTGTGCGTGTTGTGATCCATCAAAGATAACTGTAATTTTTATTATGATGAATGACATTACGCTGCGCTGTACATTTTTGCTTTAATGGGTTTGTTTATTACGTTTTCGAGTGAAACAAAGTGGACGGTGTAATATGATAAGGTCATAAATAACACTTTATACATTACAATGTTTAAAATTCATAACATTAGGGCAGGTATGCAGTAAATAGGTTTAATTTAAATTATTTCTTCCAGCTCCAGTCCGATTTGGATACCATTTTCCTTTGCACTGTAAGCTGATTTTCTCAAAATGCTTGTGATTTGATGTAAAAGTCTGGGGTTACATACCCAGCCTATCAAAAATGTCGGATTTAGCCTAGAGAACGAC
Organism: Philopedon plagiatum; assembly: GCA_963971165.1. Taxonomy (NCBI): domain Eukaryota; kingdom Metazoa; phylum Arthropoda; class Insecta; order Coleoptera; family Curculionidae; genus Philopedon; species Philopedon plagiatum. Next base: position 102,226,992 of record OZ020193.1, read on the forward strand.
CTGCCTTTCAGTGGCGGCTCGCCGGGTGAAGCAAACTTTCACCTAAAATATTGTAGTAAAATTACCAAACAGTAGATTGAATCATTTCATTAAATGTTCTCCTATAGTATTGTGATTATTAATAATCGCATCTTATTTACATTTCACAATTTATTAAAACAAGAGATACCTTAAAAATTCCGCGCTCCAACTCTATCATTTTTAGTCTTGCCGTCACGCTATGTGAGTGAAGCAGAATTCAACGCTACAATGAATTTGCTTGCTCGGTACACCCGATCGAGTGCTTCTCCGTCTCGAGCGTCGGCGTTCGAGTCGTGTGGGAGAGGTCATTTACCCCGTCATGAGACAGAAATTTGAGTCATTGCAGGGTTGTATCGCAATATTTTAATAAAGTCATGAAACCATCTGTTGGCCTATTATATGGTAATGATTTTATTTGACAGCATGATAATGCCCCTATACATAAAGCACGAATAGTTGAAAATTATCTTAAGGAAAATCAAATCCATGTTTTACCATGGCCCTCGAGGAGTCCAGATCTCAACCCAATAGAAAATGTTTTTATAAATAACGACTTCCGCCCAAGACAACAAGAAGAACTATGCAAACTAACTGACAAACTAAATGTCGCATGGGATACAATAGCAGAAGAGTATACCAGAAATTCAATTTTAAGTATGCCGCAAAGGTAATAAGAGGTGATTGATAAGAACGGTGCTATAACCAAATATTTAAAAAATCTGTTAAGTTCTTGTTTTCATTTTTGTTAGATTTTCAATTTCAAACATTAAACATACGTATTTCCATTCCTCCTCGTATTTCTAAAAAAAGTAACAAAGATAACCGTTTCACTTTCATGGCAACAATGATAATATGCTCAATAGATTTTGTATACTCCTTACATACTAGGAGCTACTCTACAACTAAAATTTTCCTGTACCAGTTTTTTTTCGGCATGATGGTAGGTAATATAACATCGACAACAGTGTTTAGTCGCCTTGAGATAGTAACCAATGAAACTGCCAGGAAAATGATGACATCACTCGCCTAAGATGATGATACTCTTCTTAAAAATTAGAACTTTAAAGATATGCGAAGGCCTTTCTAACACTAAAACTAAATTGGGAAAAAAATTGTACATTTAACCACGCATTCTCACAAGCAAACAAAAAAAATTGTGATGCAGACCCACCATGGTACTATGGTATTTTTTGTATTACCAATCCCACTCTCATTCGACCATTATCCAATATGATTTTTTCATATATTAACTAACGCACTGGAAATAGTTTCCTTTCATTTAAGGTGCGTGTCAACAGCCTTTTTTCTGACTGCTTGTCGTTAGTTTTTACATAAAATATAACCGACCATACTGAGCAGTCCTGGGCGTTTCTATTTTTATTTTCTTAATCTGCCTCTGTTTTTGTAGGCCTATAAAAAGTTATTTTCTTTTGACGATCGCTATCTCGTTTTGCAGGGGCATTATTATTCTCGCTTATTCTTAACACTGTGCAGTTCATTAATATTTCATGCTGCAATGTTAAATAAATGTATTATGGTTTAGAGAACGCATACTTAGGTTTATTGAAGTAACTTACAAAATCTTTTTCTAACGGTCATGTCCAAAATGACACAATGTCACAATTTCTACTGTTTGACTCAAGCTACTCATGTAATTCGCAGCATTTTATTTTAAATAATTTTGTAACAATTTGGTAAGCATGCTAACGGACAAATCCACTTAGAGCACAACTTGGTATAACTTATTTTAAAAATATGAAAATAAGTTTATACACGGATCCTCAAACGCTTCTTTTTCGAGATTTCTCACACCTCAAATATTCCGAAGAGTTAGGAGAAATATGCGAATACGACTTAGAGCATGTATTAAAGCACGGAGAAGCTATTTCCAGCATCTACTATAAACTTAAATCAAAAAGAACTCTTTCCTGAACAAAAAATATTTAAAAAAAAGATCATTTTCATTATTTGTTTTTATTGTAAAAAATAAATTAATTTATATCTCGAAAACGGTGCATCAGAACAAAAAAAGGTCAAGAGCCACTTTTCACGCATCATTACATGGGTTTAAAGAAAGCGATATCAATTTTGCAAAAATCAGAGGCGTGCCATTTTTTTCGCTATGGAGTGTCACGTTTCTCTAAAATCGATATTAAAAAAGTTCCCCATTCGGTAAGAACTTTAGAAGACACGCTGTATATACACAGCCCTAAAATCTAATTTTCTTGAACGATAATTTTTTTTTCCGTTTTACACATGTTTTAAAACTAGTGACTTGCGCTAGAAATTTATATCTAAAATTAATAAGTAAGTACCCAAAGCATGCAGAAAGTTATTGCGGAACCCCAGGATTTCTGGTTTAAAACAACAAAATTTGTTTAAAAAATAATTAATACATTTACTTTACAATAGGTTATTAAAGACAAAGCTCTCTGGAAGATAATATGATTTAGGAATCGGTATATCATATTTAATACAGTTATGACAAAAACGATTCTTTCCAGGTAACTTTTACAATGTAATTAACTTATATATTACTTTCGTTACATACTTTTTATAAAAATTTTAGTTAAAGCCCTATTTACTTGCGTTTTGCATATCTGTTGACACCATTTTTATGGTATACAGGGAAATTGCAATTCTACCATTTTCACATATTGTAGTATACCATTTTACATTTTTATAAAATTAGACATTGAAATATTTTTTATGAAGGTGCTCTGCGCATACCCTTAAATCCGATCCTATCTATTATTTTATTACAAAAAGGTTCCACTTCATATAAAATTGAAAACTGCATATTCGCCTCAGTGATTCTTACCAGTTAAATTATCACAAATTGTACTTATAGACCGACACAGACAGGGACGGATTTAACTTTTTACCGCTTCTACTTTATTCTATTTTATTTTATCTCGCAAGCTGCCTAAAAAATTTTCTGGCTTGCTTTCCACGTTGCTTACAAGCATGTTGGAGCGTCTGGACCGTCTGGATGGCCCCAATGTAGATAAGAAAATTTTGGTTATGTTTTTGTCCAGTAAGAAAAAAAATATAGTTTTAAGTTAATCGTTCACTCTAGAAAACATTATAAAATAAAATGAATCTGTAGCAACCAAATTATGTATCGTACTTGCACTTTGTACCTACTATATTGACCAGAACAAAAATGCTAGCGCCCGTTATAACCTAGTCTTCTTCTGCATTAGATCCGGCTCTGTATGCGAATGCCTTCGAAATAATGCAGTTTTATAAGGGGTAATAAACATTGGTTATTGCCCTCGTAATATCTCGAGCCCCGTATATTTTCTTCCGCATTACTGTTGTTTTATCGTAAATGTATTTTTATTGCAGTTTGCATTACTGATTTATTTTTATTGTGCAGGTATTTCCAGCTAAAATGTAAAATGCAATTAAGCGTAAGAATGCTGGAAAATGGCGAAATAATGGAAATCAGTTGTTTTTAAATTACACTCTATTATGTTATTGGGTAATAAAAAGACCTTCCAGATTAGGTGCAATTGTGAATAGATTTGTTGCAACAAAGTCCAAAACGGTAAGGTCATCAGCCGCATAAGCGGTTTTGTTATGGATTGTTTTTCTTTTATGTAGGACAGTTCACGTAGATTCTAAGTTCGATATATATATATATATATATATATATATATATATATATATATATATATATATATATATATATATATATATAGTAGAAAAATGGAAGATTTCTTGGCCTATAGGTAATATAATAAATGTAAATGCGAAGATTTACTTCTTCGCTAGTGCAGCGAAAAGGCCGTGAATGAAAAATAAAAATAATGAGGACTATCTTTGATTCTGGTCTGGGTGACCTCCTGCTATCGATTTCTGGGCCCTTACCCGTCAGCGGGCAGGCTTACACCCAGGGTGGCTGAAGAACAGACCACGATTTGACCAGAATCAAAGACAGTCCTTATATCCAAAATGTTCGGAAAGGATGGGTAAGATGTAGTGGCTCGCGCCAACTAGTTCACCCAGTATTGCTCCAAAAATGTTTGGCTGCTAACACAATAATAAACGAAAGTATGTCGAATGTCGATTTTCTCGACGTCGACGGTACAAATGCACCATTGTACAACAATAGTAGAAAACTGGAAGATTTCTTGGCCTATAGGTAATATAATAAATGTAAATGCGAAGATTTACTTCTTCGCTAGTGCAGCGAAATGGCCGTGAATGAAAAATAAAAATAATGAGGACTATCTTTGATTCTGGTCTGGGTGACCTCCTGCTATCGATTTCTGGGCCCTTACCCGTCAGCGGGCAGGCTTACACCCAGGGTGGCTGAAGAACAGACCACGATTTGACCAGAATCAGACAGTCCTCATTATTTTTATTTTTCATTCACGGCCTTTTCGCTGCACTAGCGAAGAAGTGAATCTTCGCATTTACATATATATATATATATATATATATATATATATATATATATATATATATATATATATATATATATATATATATATATATATATTATTACCCAATAACATAATAGAGTGTAATTTAAAAACAACTGATTTCCATATATATGTATATATATATATATATATATATATATATATATATATATATATATATATATATATATATATATATATATATATATCCTTAAATAAATAACACATGGAAAAACAAACACTAATATTTAGAAACAAAATTATTGACAGCTTTATCACGAAAAATATGAAAATACCGTCTTTTCATTGTTTACGAGTTGAATAAAACGGGTATGTAGAAAATTTTAATTTTTGTCGGAAAATGTTCCTGTTCCTTTCATATCCAGCAAAAAAAGGGAGGGTGGTTTTTAGGCTCATTTAAGGTTAAGGGCAGCCGTGGTTCAGATTCACCAAAAAGATTTAAGATTTAGTACTGTTTTAAATTAAGATGTTCTACTTGATCAGTTAGGTCTTGACAGGCTTTTGTCATATCTTTGTTAATAAACCGCCGTTAAAAACGTATGAGTTATTCTAATATTTCAGCAAATTGCTTGGTTTCCAAATGATTATCATCTTGGAACATACTACTATAGTGAATTGAGTTCCATTATTGTCGAGTGTGCTTACAAGATTACCTTTTTCTTTATAGACTTGCGAAAAACTCAAAAACAAATTAATAGTATAAAATTTAGATGCCTTATTTTTACACTTATCAGTTTGAAACTTTTGGTTGTCAAATTAGACCAGACTAGCGTTGGAGAATCTGGCCATTAAGATTTAACTGCTAGTGCGGGTACTCTAAAAATGTATGGATGAATTTTGCTTGCCAGTAGAAAATTTGGCATCAACTAAAAGTTGTAATACTCTAATGTATAAAATATCTCACCAAATCGGTGCCGTCTGTCGCAATTAATGTTTATTTGAAATATGAAACTAAATCGTTTAGCACTCACAAGGCAATTATTTATTCAGTTTATTCCTAAAGTAATATATTTTTACAGTACCATAAAAATGTTTAATTACTTGAAAAACACCTAATTACCCGTAACTTTTTTAATTAACTGTAAACTTGCTTTTACTGTACTTAAATTCTCCATTTTACATTTTTAAAATTAGCTTTTAAAATTTTTATTTTTTCATTGTCCCCTAAAATGTCTTTCTATTGCAGTAACCTTATTTACATTTAACTTTTACTTAATAAAAATCTTTGGTAATCAATAATTTTAAAAAGTTATACAGGGTGATTCAAAAGTAAGCGGCATCCTTTCGGGGGCGTAATCCTTGCATAAAAATAAGGCAAAAAGTTCCTATTAATATGGGTCCGAAAATGCTTCCTAAGGGAGCTACGCCCCTTTGAATAGGACACCTTAAAGACGATTTTTTCTCTATAGCTTTAAAACCCTTTACAATTAAAGTTTGAAAATTGGTGTACTGTATAAACATTTGATGGTAAATAAGATTCTAAATTCAAAATTTTAAAATTTTATTCAGGGGCGTCACATGCGGGGGAGGGTTAGGGTAAAAACATCCATTTTTCTTTTACTCTTTAGGTTATTATGCTTTTGTTTGGAAATTATAAAATTCTAGACTTTTTTACGTAAAAAAGGTACTCTTAGTTCAATTCGATAGAGCGTACCATTTACGAGAAAATCGACTTTGAAAATTTTCTGATTTGCATATGTTTATTGATGAAAATTAGGTAATTATTTAGATTAACGTAAACAGCGTCATCAATTTCGTGATCACAATTTTCGAAATGGAAGATTGTGACTTAAAAGAAGCAGCTAAAGAGGCGCTAGATGGTATTTTGCAGACTAAATCAAGGAAAATATACGAAGCGCAGGATCAGAAATATGTGTAAAATCGTGCTGTGAACGAAAAGTGGAAAATTTTAGCGAAGATGCTTTGCTTGTGTTTTTCACAGAGAAACACCTTCAGTTCAACACTTTGGGCCCATTATTCCATGCTGAAGACCAGGCTCAATATTAAAAATAATATCGATATCAGCAAATTTCACATATTAACTTGCCCTGCTTAAAAGAAGAAATAAAGGATATAAACCGAAAAAAGCAAAGGTACTAACAGGAGACCAGGTTGACAAATTTTTATCGGAAGCCCCAGACAATAATTTTTTAATGACAAAGGTTAGTGTCTGTAATAAAAATTTTATGTTTTATAATAATCATAAATATAATTATTTTTAGGTAGCACTTATTTTTGGTCTCGCAGGAGCCTGAACAGGTAATGAGTTAGTTCAGTTGACAGTGGATGATGTTGCTAATTTGGGCCACTCATTTCCGATTAATATCAAAAATATCAAAAACAAAATAGAAAGGAATTTTATTGTTAAAAAGTCGGATAAAAATACAATTTTGCTGAACTGTGCCGGAAGTATATGGCTCTAAGAGAGGCTGATACCCTTCATTCAAGATTTTTCGTTCTTTATCAAAACAATCAATGTACTACGCAGTCAGTTGGTAAAAATATATTTGGAAAACTACCCCAAAAGTAGCAGCATTCTTCTCTTCTACCCAATCCATCATTATATACTGGACACTGCTTTCGACCGACAGCTGCCTCTTTATTTGCTGACTCTGGTGCATCTGTGGATGTTTTAAAGAGACCTGGACGGCGGATGGATGGATGGATTCCATAAATAACCAAAAAAAACTATTGCCGACAAAATATTTGGACATGATGACATGGAAGCATCCCAAAATTCCGGACCATTTGGAAACACTGCCAGACACATTTTTAGGCTAGTTTTTGAGGCTCTCGCATGTACTTCTACATCAAGTAACGGCTTACAGCATACTGCTGACGAAATAAATCAATTAATTATTTAATATTGTAAATTGTGCTAATGCAAACATCCATTTAAATAAGCAAGTAAGTAAAAATTAGTCAAATATGACGTTTTTTAATCATGCGTTGCTAGAATACACTTAAGTCTCCAGGGAATAAATGAACCACTTTAGTCCCTATTTAGAGGGACTAAAGCACATACTTTAGTCCCGAAAGTGCAAAAAATATTTTCCTACGACTATTTAATAAAACCATTATTTTCATGGAATTTTTGAACAATAATATGTCATTATTCTGTCTGTGACCAATCACAAAACATTTTTATTATTCACGGTTCATTGAACCAACCTGGAAGTAACGTTAACAAAATGTCTAAAACCCTAAAGCAAAGCTCCCGCAAAAAAAACTGTCAAATTATTGTGTCAGATGTGTACTGTTAACCTAATTTTTAACAGGTCAAAATTTCTTAAATTTAAAGGTATAACTTATGAAAACCTTAAAAATTTAATTTTCAGACATTTTGAGAAAACAGTCTTAAAAAAAGTATATTATTCTACTCGCGATAGTGACTAATATTTCACGACACTCTCTGGCAGCTCATGTCGCAAACTGTATCCTAGTAAATAATGACTGTCATTACCGCTCGTGGATAATATAGTATTAAAAAACCTGATATGTTGCAAATGCTTGTTCGACGGGCTAGCTAGACGGAATTATATTTCTATTTTTCTTTACCTCAACGATTATCAAATATTTCTATGAATGAATTATTCTGAACGCAAGATTTTTAAAGTTAAAATTTAAAAAAAAAAATAGATCTTATATTTATTTCGATGTTTAAAGTCAAATTTTGCTCTAAGAATCAAGTTAAATTACAAAAGTGACAAGTTTCAAATATGTTGTGTATCTGCTGCTGACAACCTTGCGCCAACAGAGCAATACCAAAATATAATGCTTTAAAATCTAACAAATGGAAGTGAACGTTCCTTTACGGACCTTTGTACATTTGATTTGCTATTTATCAAAGCGAGAAAGGACCGTTTCTATACAAAAATAATCTCAAAATATTCCTGTTTCGAAATTATTGTACTTCGCGAAATTGAATAAGGCTAAGTTATTCATTATAGTTCTACAACTATACGCAACTGCAGAGTTCTAATACATCAACATCCAAGAGACTACAAATTAAGTTTGTCCTGCTAGCTTACATCTGAAGAGAGGTTAAACTAATATAAGTATATGAATACATTTACAGCTCAACTTTAGAATAATCGTTTGCAAATGCCGAACTAACGAACACAGCCGACACAAACGCTGCTAACTGGAATTTCAATGCAGAAATTTCGTTGCATTTGTGAGGAAAGATGAACAACATTATGCATACGCGAACTACTACTCGCGGTTTGTTCAGGTATAATTATAATTATTATTGTAAGAGTTACATTTTTCCATGATTCACTAGAGAATAAATTTATCATTAAAGATACGACTTATTCTAATATTTTACCGATTTGCGTGGTTTTCCAATAATCTGTATTATGAAACTTGTTTCTAAAATGAATTTAGTACCATTATTGTAGAGAATGTATATTTATTTATCGTTTTCTTTTTGCTATATTAGTGAAGAAAGCAAATAAACCATATTCAAAAAGCATTTCATAATAAAAGCAGCGAAATGAAGAAAATTTATACTTTTTTTGAAGACCAATTTCAGAAACATTCCAGGATTTCAACCACAGTTCTTATTATGTAATGGTTATGGATGGGATGTATAGCTATGGACGCCCGCTGGGGGGACAGGAGGAGCCGTGCCCCCCCCCCTGAGATTGTGTGATCGTCATACTTTTTAATTATTAGTAGTAAAAATATATTACTTTTTTTATTTTCCCTCCTTGAGAAAAAAGTCTGCGGGTGGTCATGGTTATAGTAAAAATTCAATTAAAAATAACACAAAAATTCCCTAAGAACTTAGAAAGTTTAAAATATTGTGAACGATTAAATAGACTTAAATTATCAACTTTATAGCAAAAAATATTCAATATAGAAGGAAAATTGTTTTAAATCAAAGAGAAGAAATTGTTTAAGTAATCCCCTAGCCTACACATGAAATGATTTACAGGAGACCACAGTTTGTCCTTCATCATTACAATCTTTGAAAAACAAATCGAATAAGGAATTGAACCAGCTTAATAGAACTCTTATACATTATAGTAGTATTTACTCCAGTGTATACATATTAATATTTTTTAATATTAGTAAATTGACAACAGTGCTGAGACTCTACGCTATTATCTCCATTTTTAACAAAATAAAAAAAGATTTTGCTTGTAGCCTTAAGCAAATGATGAGAAATAAACATGTATTTTTTTATTTCATAAATCGTTTTACTACACAGAAAAAAATGCTATGCTATTTTCAATAATAGTATGCATTAGTTACATTAAAGTTAATATTGTTTCAACAAAACATTATTGAAATAATCCCAAAAAAAAATTCTTTAAATATAGATTTATTATTACAGTCCAAAAAAAAGTATTTTTACTTTTTTGAAAACTATGTTACCATTTTTTCAATGACCAAAATACTATTGAAAACCAATAAATTTGTATTATTCCTTAGAGTAGAGAATTAGAGCTAAAAAATTAAACTATTTAGTGAGAATGCTTAAATATAATTGGGCGAAAAATAGCTATTTGTAGGCGGTGTGATTCAAATTACAATATATTTTTAAGACGAACAAGAACTACAGTTTAAAAAGAAAATCTAAAAACGAAGTGAATACTCCTTATATCATTTTAATTAAAATAAACACTCCTATAAAACATATTATAAGGTGTTTGAGAAATAATAAAAATATTAATTCAATGGGTTCTATTTTTGGCTGAAATATTACTTCTATTGCTTGCGGACAACATTTGGAGGAGTTAACATTGTGCTGTTGGTATTTTTCCGTTGAATAGTCGTTTAAGCTGCTGCCTGTTTGATTATTGCGTTATAGGTGCGCCAAAAATAATAGATCTTCAGCAATTCTGGAGACTCGAGCACTCATTTCAGCGTTTTATGGTAAGTAAACAAATCTAAAAAGCTTTGCAATAATAAGTGTTTTTTATTTGTAAATCTCTCTTCTATAGTCTAATATAAGAGTGTTTACTCAGCAATACGTATTGTTAAAAAACTGTTAACATTAAATATGATCGCAAATTTATTCTTGTATTTGTACTTTTTACACATGGTTTCCACCAAATCTACCTATAAGTTTAGGAGATTCAAATGCAGTGGTTAGCATCAAATTTGTTCCATCTTGCATCCTGTACCACAAAGAAAATATAATACTGTACCCATACAAGCCAGAAGTTTTGCAATGATCCTATATTTTGAGTGAAATAAATATACAAAGTTTACCGTGTTCGCGTCAAAAACTGGTGTTAATAAAATGTCGTTCTTTTATATTTAAATTTTTACAGAATTTCAGGTTTATTTGGATTATACAAATATGCATATTCCCTATTACCTATGTAAATGAGATACCAAATTCAATCTCTTAATACCCTGATTCCAATGTTTTATTAAATTTTTATCGATTTTGTCTCACGACGATTTTCCTTTGTTTCGTGTTTAATTTAAAAAGCAATAACGCAATTTCAATAATAATAGAATTTATTTAAATTTGTGGCGGCAACGCTCTGCAGAAAAGGCTCTCTGCTAAACCCCGTGACGCGCTTTACCTATTTTTCAATCGGTGGAAAAGAAAATTCATGCAAATCACACAATATTCTGCTGCTACGAAAATATCAAAATTTTTATCCGTTTATATTTTATATTGCCTCAATTTTATTTCGAAATACATGTTGTAACGTTAGAATAACATTTTCACACCTGTAGGCGTAACCGATAAAAAATCTAAAATAGTTTACAAATATAGAGGAAATATGTATTGTATGGAATGTCACGATTTTTCTCTCTTTTAAGGCCTTTTTGGCGCATAAATCTTATGCATGTATTTCTGCTTGAAAGGCGAAGGACGCTGTGCTTTGAGACTTTTGCAATATACATCTTGGCGCAGAGTTCCCGTCGCGTCGTCAACAATCCCGTTCACCTTTAATCTATCTGTGTGCCAAATAAGTGACTATCTAAACAACAATAAAAACTTGTAATCCCGAGATTTACTGTAAGGTTTACAATTTATTATTCCTTTTTTTAAGTCTACTAATTGAATAGTTAGGTTTTGACAAGTTAATAAGTTGCCAATGATGAGTTATTCTATGGTTTCTGTGAGTTGCTCCAAATTTAAAATATATTTGGCTATTAGGTTTTAGTGCCACATTGTTTGAACTAAAAATAGGGTAACCCATAAAACAGCAATTTCTCAGCTATTCCCGAAAATTTTATCGGGCCAGACTGAAAGAATATTGTTTGGCAATGACTCTTATATACTGCGTGAAATAGTATTTTGTAAACAAAGCATACACACATACAAAATATCTGTTCTTATTTAAGCTAAGAAAAAATACTGCAGCGGTCTAGAAAATCATATTTCTCGGGGTTAGATTCGATCAAAGTAAAATGATTAATTGATATTTCGCCGGCGCGGCGGTAGCACGAAGCATGTTCAGAAGTATTTACTCTGCCAGGTTAATATAGGGGTTCTGATTTCTGATTATGTAGTACGTTTTTAAAACTAAAATTTCGTCAAGTCTGGAAATTCATTTTATATATTGAAATCCATCATTCCCGCCATAATAATAAGAAGAATAATAAACCAAAGTTTTCTTAAGCACCTTTTATCTTGAAAACGAAGTTCCCTTTGATAACGTTTTATTCTTGTTTTTATATAAAATTGATTACACTGGCCGACAAATTTTTTTTTGTGTAACATAAAGCTGAATAGCATAGTGGAGTAGAATGATCCTGTCTGAATACGCAAATGACCAAAAAAAAATTGTAACACGTATGGTTTTCGTGTTACATTAAACAAACCACATGTAGAACGGTACCATTTAATATTTAGTGAAAAAATGATTTTGCAAGTTTTTCTAACCCTGTATATCGACTATATTTATAATTTATATTAACATCTAAGAAAAAAAGCAAACATCAAAAATATGTATTCTATTTTTTCCTTTTATGGGGGGTCACATCCTCTTTCTTCAAAAATCAACACTAATCACCCATCATGGCTGGATCCCATCGACCTTGGTACCAAATTTCCATTGTCCGGATATCTTGATTGAACCTTTAACCCTGCTCGTCGCTCACAGCGCCCAAAATCTCAGGAAAAAGTGCTAAATGGGAAATGGAGAAAGTGAATTTTTAATGGAATTCGGCAACCAAGCGATTTGTAGGAGTATAAAAGTTCATTAAGTATAGGTGTTCGTAGTTTGCATCCATATCGTTGCCTAAAAATCCCCTCACTACCCTTACAAATGAGTTCGAAGCTCTGAGTTCTTGCGTGGTGAGCTTTTCTATAAAATTACCATCGTCCAGCAATTTTCTAATTAGTGGCGCAATAAAAATGCCTTCTTTTAATTTGGCTTCACTTAACCAACGAAAAGTTATTGCGAAGTCAAAAAGCTTCCAAATGCACTCTTACCCAACAAAAATACCTGGGTTGTCATAACTTTGGTGACATAAAAAATCAGAAGGTACGTTTACATGTGACGTGACTTTTATAACACTTCCGCTTATTTAATCAGAAGGTACGTTTACATGTGACGTGACTTTTATAACACTTCCGCTTATTTATAGACGATAACCATACTACTAAAAATCGTCATATTTTAGTGTTAGATTATACACCAAAAATTATTAAAATCAACTGGCACGTTTTCAAGAAATTTTGGAAAAACCAAAAACTTTTTTAATCGACGCTCTCTACTGGCTAAACGAAGCAATTTCGGATATAACCAAGTTGGCTTACATCGGCCTACTCTAACGTCAGGAGTCAGTTATCAAACGTTGTACACATATTTTCCCGACTCCCTATATAACAAAAAGTACACACCAGTAGTGATGTAAGGATACGTATCCAAAAATCCGTTGGATCCGAATATTAAAAGAATCCGGATTATCCGGAACCGGCCGAGAACTTGAATACGGATTCGGAATCAAAATAAATTCGCATCGGGTGGTTACTAATTCAAAGTGCAAAGAGAAAACGGAATCGGAATCGAGTGTAAGCGAACAACACGGTCTGCGATTTGGCATATTTGATATTGTGCTTTCTCTTTCTAATGACATTTCCTAAAAAAAGATGGCATAGTTATCGGGGTAACGGGTATCATATGAGATGAGACCCATTGGTTAAACTAGTCCCGCCTCACCGCCTCACCCGAACCGAATTCAAACGAGAACGGCGCGACGCGGTGCCTTCTTATCCCTAAACTTCGACTTCGAATGGTATGATACCGATACCGCATCGACCTACCTAGCCGTGTATCCGGATAGAAAATGTTTTAGTCTGTTGCATGCATATAACCGCTTTCGCGCGGGTCAAGAAATGGATTCGTATTCGGATAATGGATACGGATATTAGCTGATTCCGATTCCGTATGATTCGGATATCTAATGAATACGGATATTTACAACACTACACACCAGCGTGTTTTTGAGTATTTTAGTAAAAAAACCTTGTTTCTGAAAAAAGTTCTTTTGCCATTCAAATTTTGCTAATAAAGCTGAATGTAATTTTAAGATTTTCTTATAGAACTGAAGTACATTTATCATTTTTACTGGAGAAGCAATCTACCACTCAAATTCCCTAATTTAGCATACTACCGCTGTCATTGTTCCTCAAACAATTATACCTGCAAACGGAGCAATTTCACAAAAGGCCTGCAGATACATACCTTAGCTATAGAAATACAGATTATATTTAAATATTACGTAAACGCTGCTCACAACAGAATTTCTCTACGGAATTTCCGTTTGGCGCGGCGCCTCCTGCGACGGTACATAACTGTTCCCAGTTTGCAGGCATCCGGCACAAGATAGATCCGTTAGACATTTCGAAAATATATCCACCTGTTTGTTGAATACGTAAATGGACACTTTGCGGCAGCGAATTTGAATATAATATAGTATTAACACAATTCATAGATCAGGAAGGTCCCTTCTGGTCGTTCTATAGGGAATGTTACAAATCGCAAAGTTACAGTTTCTAATATTATATGAGCGTATTTTAACAAAACCAATTTAGCTACATTTAGAGTTGTAAATATACTATTTATTTAATTTAATGCAGTTAAATTAAAGGATACATAATTATTGAAAATGGTATGTTAATTTTTAACTTCTTTATCTTAATCATTGACTATATTAAATATTTGCCATTCGCAGATTTTGGTGACACTGCCTGTCCAAAGATGTGTTTATAGTATTCGATTACATATCGGCATCGGCCAACAGATCGGTGAGATTTTTTACTATTCTACCGATGTTTTCCCACGTTAGGACACTATACGCGAAATTATTGTCCGACATAACCTCACTGATAAAGCAGTAACACAGTCGAAATGTGTATGGGGACAGGCCGAGAATGAGTACACGGAGAAAGTACTACCATAGACTAAGTAGTACCTAGACGAACACTGCCGTGCACCGTAAAGCGGGTCTCCCTTGAGACATTTGCTGGGTTTACTGGTTTATGGTTTAAAAGTTTGTTTGTCTACCCTTATATAAATATGTATACTATGTATCTACATGTATACATAATGGTGGACAAAGAAACTTTCAAACCGTAAAGCAGTAAACCCACCAAATGTCTCAAGAGAGACCGTCTTTTCGGTGTATTCGAGTGTCTGTAGTCTTTATAGTCTCAGGTACTACTGATAGTCTTAAGCCAGATAGAAAATATTTATTTATTTAAACACTGTACACTATCTGGCCTGGACGTTCCTTGTATAATTTGTGGCTTAATTGGACAGCTAGTTTGAGCTTAAGCAAATTTTGATATTTACGCGTTTGGCGTTCTTGATTGCCTTCTTAATTAATAAATTTTGCAATAAATATTCATATTCGTCCTTTTCGCTTCATAACCGGTTTTGAGTAATTGTTAATTTGTAAATAGTAAGAACAGGATGGCGGTGCCGCTAAAACTCATTAGAATGGTTTAAGCTGAAGCAGAATTACAAACAAATAACTACGAGTTCAATAACGCACAAAGCATAAACACATTTTCAATAAAAATAAAAAAAAATTGTGAAAATCAATAAATTTACGAATTATATAGAGATGGAGATATTTAAAAACAAATTGATAATTATTCTAAAGTTATCATGTGATGAACATATTTCTCTAAAACTTACTTAATAACAATTATTTTTGATTTTTACCAAGGATGAAAAGATTTGCTCCTAAAGAGTAATTTTTTAATATAAAAAAGAATACTATAATAGGTACATACATACGTATTTATGTACCGTAAAACGTATCTTAAAATTCAAGTCACTCACAAACTATATTTCCGAAGCCCTAAACAAGAAAAGGGTCAGATTAATAAACATCCTAAGAGCTTCTGCAGCATCTAAAATAAAGATCTGGAAACATATTTCAATTAATACACCTGCACACAAAAAAATATAAGTCGTCTGTACATTTGACCAGACCCATCTATCTATATGTATTTTGATGCGCTGAATCCAAATCCGGAGTCCGTTTGGCCCGTACACCCTCAAATTTTGAGTAAATTGCAAAAAACGCTGAAAATGGCTAAAAATTGCGAAAAAGTGCAGTTATGAAAAAGAATAAAATTTTATTGAACTAGATCAAGTATGTTTCTTATGTATTTTGATGCGCTGAATCCACATCCGACGTCCGTTTGGCCGGTACACCCTCAAAATGTTGAGTAAATGGCGAAAAAACGCTGAATATGGCTACAAATTGCGAAAAATTGCAGTTATGAAAATGAAGAAAATTTTATTGAACTAGATCAAGTATGTTTCGTATGTATTTTGAATCCGAAGTTCGTTTGGCCCGCACCCCCTCAAAATTTTGAGTAAATTGCGAAAAAACGCTGAAAATGGCTAAACATTGCAGTTTTCTTGACTTGTCGGTGCAGACCATATCATCGGTTTTGTAAATTGATGCAAGTTTTCTTGTTTTTTGGCCTTTTCCCATCGTGTTAGCATTATGGTACACCGACACCCAATTGGTAATCTTCATACCGAAACAATCTTCGTAAATCGATTTTAATTTGCCAGATATAGGCCTTCGGTATTTTGCCACTTCAAATGCCCCACAATCAAAGCAAAACCAATGAGGACTTTTATTACATATGTGGGAGTGATTTCTTGTAACATTATACTCTACAGAAGCCAAGTTACCCACTACTGCAGAACTGCAGTCGCTTGATGACGACACCTGCGGGCCAGCTTTCTCACCCTGACCAGACGCCGATACTGGGGTTCCGAATCCCTGCATCGTAAACTTATCGCTTGTGTCTGCCATGACGGCATACACTCCGTTAACCCAGGGACTCTGCCAGATGGTTCTGTTGCCCACCGTCACCACGTGGAGGTGCCCTGGTTACAGGCACAAGCAATCAGGCCTCCGAAGTTGAATTAAAAGTTCTAGCTATTTTTCGAAGTTTTTCGCAATGTACTCAAAATTTTGAGGGTATACGGGCCAAACGGACTTTGGATTCAAAATACATACGAAATATTTTGATCTAGTTCAATAAAATTTTCTTCATTTTCATAACTGCAATGTTTCGCAATTTGTAGCCATATTCAGCGTTTTTCGCAATTTACTCAAAATTTTGAGGGTACACGGGCCAAACGGACGTCGGATTTGGATTTAGCGCATCAAAATACATAAGAAACATACTTGATCTAGTTCAATAAAATTTTATTCTTTTTCATAACTGCACTTTTTCGCAATTTTTAGCCATTTTCAGCGTTTTTTGCAATTTACTCAAAATTTGAGGGTGTACGGGCCAAACGGACTTCGGATTTGGATTCAGCGCATCAAAATACATATAGATGGATGGGTCTGGTCAAATGTACAGACCACTTTTTTTTATTTTGTGTGCCGGTGTTATCAGAGCCCTGGTCTGTGATCCCAATAAACCAAAGAATACGTGTGGTCAAATAAAAAAGTCGTAATAAAAACTTCGAAAACCTGTTTTGTTTCAAAGAATGACTATTTAACGAGAGGCAGAAATTTTAGCTCGTGAATTTCAAAATAAATTTTGAAAAGTGCAGTTTTTTAAATTAACACAATATACTAACAAGCCATCATTCCTAAAAAATTACGCCAAATCAGACGATTAAGAATATTAACGCCCGGTTGCACGACTAGTTTAACCCAGAATTAAAATGTGCACTTTTAACGTGACAACATTCATGTTAATGTTACTGCCAAAGGTGATTCTAAAGGTCATTTAAATTTATTACTCGACTAATAAAGGTTTTAAGCAACATGCAGGCTGTAAAAAGTTAAAATTAATCTAAAAACCAAAAAAATTATAAATAAATTTTTCCCTGGCTGGGTATTAATTGATTAACATATAAATATGTCTTTTGTTAGAAAATACTAGATTAGTGTTTCGTGCATTCTCTTCATGGACTTCAATTTGGTCAGTTAGTTCTATTACTGCTACCTATATCATGTTGTACCACATCTTTTGTAACATGGAGTCAAAACTGTTATCATTTTCATTTGACAAACCTATTATAGATATGTATCTTGCGAATTAGACCATTTTACTATAATATTACAAATAAAGTCTAGTGTCTTATAAAATACATTTGTTGAAACTTCATAGCCTATCTGTGCTATTTTTCCCCTCAATTCATTATTTCAAAGTTTTTATGACTACATAAATATTTTGGCTTTGAATTTATCACCTCGGATACTGTGGTACTACAAGGTTCATCGCAATATTCAGGAATAATATCAGATCGGGAGAGAGTTTCGCCTTCGTTTCGATTTGAATTGATTACACTAACTTATGCTAGCCTGGCAGCCTTGCTTCTACGTGGAACACTTCCTTGTTGACTTTTCATTTTTTGTCTTGAATGGTCTTCCACCTTTAACACAGGCTGACCGCAGATAATAGTATTTAAGAGCCAGATTATTATCCCCCACAGTATTAGAATTTCGTTGTCTTTGATTGTCAATTGTTCTTCTATCATGCAACCAAACTCATTGTGGCTGTCTTGTAGTCCACTATAACACAATTAAAATTTTCATGTGAACAAAATTTATCACCTATTTTCACATTTTATAGTTTTTACGTAAAATTAAAAGAACACAATATTTACATGTCATTTAAAAGACGTAACTATTATTATTTTAGGTTAGAACTGCCGGCATTCCGTTTTGGTCCTATCTTTGTACTCGGGTGCAGGCGCCGGTATCCATTCATCACTTTCTATTAATAACAATAAATGTAGAAATAACGACTAACAATTTAATATAATAAAAACTTAAAAGAATGCAAAATATGAGTAATCATATTTTTTCTCAAAACTTAAGAAACATACGTTATTGGGTTTTTCTTCAAAGGACTTTATTTATAAACTTCGAAGTAGTGTGGCAGTGCCAAGTGTGTGGAAAAATTGGTTCTTTTTATTGGGAACTGTCTTTTAACAGGTTTGCCCGGTGGAATATAGACGTCCCGGATAGTCAGAGCGACGACGTGCAAAGTCAGATATTTAGGGTTCACTTCCTCTACTGTTTCTTTGTCTGACCCACCCACAATGTAAGAAACAAAACAGAAGTCTAGTTATGAATGAATCATCTCAGGCTGTAGAACAATGGGAAATACCAAACACACATTTTGGTACCCATTTTTCATAAAGTACGTTATTAATAAAGGGAAGAAATAATATCAAATATTAAGACAAGCATAAAATTTTATTGTAAAGCAAACTTTTTACGACTAATAAAAAGGGGAGCTGAGCTGCAGAAAAAATTACAATTATTTACGTAATAAACGTAAAGCTTTACATTATGTAACATGCCTGTCTTACGTAATTGCCTTCAGGACGAATTTCGAAGCTATCTGGGCTTGCAATTCTTTGTAGAATTAATTTCAGAACTTTATCCTTAACAATTAGACGTCGTTTTGAGAAAAATGGCCTCAGACGAAAATTAATTATTTTTTTATTAAGGGTGTACGGCTCAAAAAACTCTTTTGCGTAGTTTAATGGGTCTGAAAGGAGCCTGTTATCTTGTTAACGTCTTAGCTAATTTAAAAGAAATTGCAAAATTATTTAAATATCTTTAGATAAGAACTAAATGTATATATTTTGTTGCCAAATTAAACAACAAAGAACGTATATACATACATAGCCGGCGTCACAACATACATAACTTCGTCATGAATATTTTGGGTCCCTCTGCTTAAAAGAAACAGACATTTGATATTCTTACCTATCACTTACAAGTACTTTGGTGTTCTAAAAATAACTAGCATAAAAGCTATTTAAGTCATTAGTACAGCTTGTAAAATATAGCTTTGCCTCGGAAAAATTTCATACTTGCATGGATGAGGTAGTGAGATAGCAATATTAAGAGGCTTCTATTTTAGTTTAAACTACTGACAGCGACAAAAATAAAATTACATAATTGCTTTGTAATATTCGGCTTCATTTAAATAATATTATCCTTCCTAGTCATGAATTTCGCACACGGTCGGAGAGTTTTCGCAATACACGTCTAATACTCGTCACACCTTTAAAAGTAGTTTTAACCCTCTTGCATTACCGTTTTAAACATAGGGAAAATGGTATACTACGTAAAAAGTAAAACAAAATGGACGTGTCTTACAGTTTTTTTTTAAATGGCAAATATTTTTCGAGGTAAAAATTATTTTCATTTTTAGGGGGCTGTTTCAACCCCTTGGAATTCGAGTTTTGAGAAATCCGTTCTTATTATATCCCTGCACCCTAAAATATACCTGTGTGCCAAAATTCAGCTTTCTGTGTCAAGCGCTGTAAGCTGGGTCGTGATGAATGAGTGAGTCACTTAAGTAATTTATATATTATTAGTTTGGATTATACTAAAGGAATTTATTTCCTTATAACTCAGAAAAGTGTATTAAAGAATTTTATTTGCCCTATTTGAATAAGCATAAAAAACTTCTTCTGAACACAAAGGATTTGTTAAATAATTTATAGGTAATAAAAGATACCTTAAACAGATAAAATTTTAAATTGTATTAAGGAAGAAAACAGAGTGTTACATCGTAAAACGCCAACTTATATTCATACAATGTATATAATCTCGCAAAGTACGATATGCACATCCGCATAAAAAAACTTGTATTTATATAAAGGATATTTTAGCATTGTAATACGGGCTTGGATATAGTAACAAAAAATCTGGGTACGAGTAGAATGTAATCATATGAAAACAAAGTATGGCACTTTGCTAGTAGATGTGTACGCTAAGATAATAATATCTTCCACCACAGATTTAAATAGCTTCGCTACAAGACACCTCATCGCGTATCAATCCTTGGAGAAAATTTGGACCATGGTTTCTACTTTCCTTTTCTCTAGTATTGTTGCTTTTAACTGACCTTGTGTAGTATTTTGAGGCCAAACAGTTATCGTTTTATGTCAAAACGGAGGAAATAATAATAACTGAACTGAAATAACTTTTCAATGACTTATGAACAATAGAAAGACAAAAACTAACCGATCAGCTAAAAGATGTAAAAAACGGCGATCTCCTTCACCTGTGGGAACAATATAGTACCCGACATCTGCCAAGAAAGTAGCGATAAGTCATATGGTTGTACAGATACATTCTCAGAATGAAAGATAATGAGAGATAACCCAATAGAGAAAATATATAATATAAATAAATATTTTGGTCAAATTATAACAAAACTGTGTCTATACGAGTTTCTTTAGCTCAGTAATTGTAAAGGAAGCTGCCTTAAGAACCTTAACACACTTGGATCCAATTATGTACCGGGCAGTCTTTTCCAAAAATGATCTAGTACCTAAAGCTCTAGCCATGATAATCACCTACATTGAAACCAAATAACCATAATTAATTATAAAGGCATAAGCTTCCTATATTCAGGTAGTGTTATGTATTTCTTTATTTTGTGCAACACAGCAATGACGTGGACACTCTGTACATGCAAAATATTCTTCGTTAAAAGCCAAATATTATTAATACAGTTTGAATAAAATCCGGTCGGACTCATCAGTTTTATTTACCAAGAAAAGCACTCGAGTCGTCCATTTTCATTTGCCACGTTTCAAAACTTAAAAAGAAGCGACATTCACCAAGAGAATTGTTAATAGAAAGAGGGTCAAAAGGCATTTTTAAAGACTAGTAAATTCTCTTTACAACTATCCCAACTTCGTAAATTGGGCTTCCTAGAAATTACGTTGTAGAACTCTGATTTTTTCTGTTTGTTCTGGTAGCGAAAAAGTTTTTTAAATGCCTTCCACGCTTTCTAACTCCGATTTGAAATATATTTTTTGAAAGAATTTTTTGTAATGATAACACTGGCCGACACCATTTTTGTAACACAGTTCAGCCCATTATTTTCACAATGATAATACCTTTCTAATAATAGAAAAAATATTTTTAAAGCCATAATACGTACCACTTTTCAATGGGCTCATTAGACCCTTTTATAGTGGCAGGTAGTAAATTTTATGAGGGATCATTTAAAAGGGGTGCATTGTAAAACAGAAAGATAACCTAAAATGTATTGGTTATAACCTTAAACTTATTCTCTTATTCAGTCTTCTTTTGAGTTTTGAATTGAGTGGTTCTGTGTAGTTAAGATAGTTTTGTCAACGACGAAAATGTCAAGTGAAAAGCGCCGCAGTTGCAAAATTTCGTAAAAATTTCGTTAGATGGTAGTAAAACACCACACAGGGTTTTATGCGTTCAAAATCAGACACGCCATTAAATGGTCTATGCCAAGAATTAGCTGATTTTATAGTTAACTTCATAGCCGGCAATAAATTTTCAGGAATTCTCAGCAATTTCACCAAATTACATGCCAAATTTTCATACTATCTTAAAAAAATCAAATTTGCCTATATTCGTACATAAGTTAACTTTGCCAGCTAAATTTTCGATACGAATTCTAAAATTGCGACACTGCAGGTGAAGTGGTTTTAATTAGCGCCATTTTACCTCTAAGTTTTTAAATACGTCTGTAACAGACGATTTATGGTTTATTTCATAAATTCCTATGATGAAAAATTTGTCAGTGAAATTATGACCCTATAAAAGTTAAATATGCCTATATATTTGCATACCTCAACTTTTGCACCTAGATTTTCACGAATAATACCACAAGAGCGTGCGTTTATTCAAACAATTTTAATTTCCAACAAACGCTTGGTTGCTTGGTAATTGTCACGAAAAAATAAAATACCTAAATCGTGATACTGCAGGTGAAACGGTTTTAATTACAGCCATATTACTTTTAAGCTTTCAAATACATCTGTCGGACTATTTACGATTTATTTGGTGAATTTCCGTGAC
The DNA here is from genome assembly GCA_963971165.1 of Philopedon plagiatum. Lineage (NCBI taxonomy): Eukaryota > Metazoa > Arthropoda > Insecta > Coleoptera > Curculionidae > Philopedon > Philopedon plagiatum. The sequence continues at coordinate 102,249,758 of OZ020193.1, forward strand.
AAGAAATTTGTCAGTAAGTTAAGGGGTTACCGATATAGAGTTAGAATTTTGAAAAAATCGATTTTTTTTAAATTTCATTTTCGTAATATATTCCAGTACACACACAGAAAATTTCAAGGCAATCCGGCGATTATTTTCGAAGTTACACGCATATTTGTAAAGACGTGTCAGAGCGATTGTACGCTATGTAAAGTGCTTTTGAAACTTTAAACGCGTTTTTCTCAAAACTGTGTTTTTAAAGTCGGTGACGAAGATTTCTCGGAAACGGCTGAACCGATCAGTCTCAAATTTTAACACAAGCTTCTTAAGTATATTTTTTACTAATTAATCGAAGGTTGTTTCTCACCGATAAATATTTTTTTATATATAAACAATTTAAGGCCAAAATTTTGGTCAAAAATCGTTTTTTTTTTGTTGAGAAGCCGCCATTTTGTCAAAAAATCTTATTTTGCTTATTCCTTCGATTAATTAGAAGATTATACATTACTTCAACGAAATCCGTTTGGTTTTTTCGTTTTCGATGGTCCAGTCCAGAGATATCGTTGTCACAAGATGCCTTTTTTGGGAGTAACTCTCGGAGATCAGCTATAGCAGCTTTCAAAATTATTATTTTTACAAATACAAAAATCTTAAAATACAGCTAATATGTGTACAAATTTTCACATTAATAAATTTAAAAGTTTTCTCCTGACTGTATATAACCCCTTAAAAAAATTAAATATGCCTATAACATGTGCATACCTCAACTTTGTCACCTAAATTTTCGAGAATAATACCACAAGAACTTGACTTGTGTTGATTTAAAAAAAAACTAATTTTTAACAAACGCTTGATTGCTTGGCAACTGATAAGAAAAATAGAATATTAAAGTCGCCATACTGCAGGTGAAGTACTTTTACTTAGTGCCATTTTGAACACGCCTGTCAGACTATTTATGATTTGTTTCGTGAATTATGGCTGTATATATGACCTAACAAATAAAATTTATAAACACAGGTATTTAAATTAGGAAATGTGGCCTTACCTGGCATTTCAGAAGTTTAATTAATTGAAGATATATTAACGTTATACGTCAGTTCGCTTATAGCACAATTAGTTATTTTTAGCGAAAATATGTATCAAAATATTAAAAAAGTATTTACAGGCGATATTTTGAACAGCCGACGCGATGGGGGTAAATTCTTTTAAAACTTTTATCATTAATCTTCTCGGGTTACTAAAAATCCATTTTACCGTGCAATAGGGAAATTCTATTCGGCTGATTAAAATTTCATAAATGTATAAACATCTACCGCGATGTGTTGACATGCTTTGCGGTGGAAACAGGTTACCAGACGTTCGTAGAAGTCACCTGCGCCTCCATTCTCGAAATCTGGGAACGCGTTCACTGGTGATGTTGCTGGGCAACATCCAATCGCAGTCTTCATACCTTGGCAACAGCACCGAGGGAACGTTCTCTTAAATTCGAGAATAGGGGCACTGCTATCGCAAAATATTCGAGAGATTATTTCTACTTCCCGGACCTAAAATATGACGGGTCTCGCGTGTTGAGTGCAATAGGGACTTATTGTTATAGCATTTTTATGTTGCGTTTCCCAAAAGGAGAAATGCTATTACGGTTTTAATTTACGTAAACTTATTCATTGAAGTCCTTTATAACTTCTTTAGTCTCCGTCTTTATAACAAATTAAATAATATTCTAATTTCTAAGGAATTTATTATAGTATACACGATATCTGTTGTAATTTTCAATAGCTGGTTTTGACAGTTCGCTATTCCGTTATTCCGTTAATTGGCCATTCCGCTGACGAAATTTTTAGAAGATCAACGAACTATTCAGAATCACGTTTCTTGTATATCCGTTTGTAGGTAGGTTAGCCACGACTTAACTGGTTTTCAATCTTGAGTAGTTCTATGATTGTTTGTCGTCTGGTTATGAAAATCTCCAGATTTTTTTTTAATAATAGGTTATAAATACGCGGGAACGACGTAAAAAGGGTCTTTTAGTCTTTTTTCGTTTCGCATCTGTAGAAGACACAGATAGACGAGACCTGCTTCAAAGAGGCATTCATTTGCACTGTTTTTGAAAGTTTGAGATTTGGAAGTAGGTATTTATAATGGATATTATGTCCTCAAAGGGAAGCTTTGTATAGAAAAAGAAAAGTTGCTGTATGGTTTTGACCATGATTTCTTTTATTTGTTGTAAGTAGATTTCCGCCATTTTGTAGATACTTCATGCTAAGAATTTGTCTCATCTCTTTTAGTTCTCTGAAATAATTAGGAATGATTGGAAATGTGATGTTTTTGTCTTTTAATGGCACTTTAGAAGTCCTATATGGATTTAGCTGCTTTATGGTTCCTTCTTAACTAAAGGTAAGTTTTCTTAGCTTTTAACATGTGACATTATAGGGTTATAAATTTATTTTATGTACCACCTTCTGAATTCACCTTAAGGATCCACGTTTCGTAACCACCTTCTGGTCAATGTTGTAGTTGGAACTTTAAATCCACGAGGACCGCCATCTCCCTATTTAATAGACAGTTTATTTACGGTCCCGCCGGCGCCGCCCATGGTCAAGCATCGTCTTTAAGAATCATATTTATAAATATATGCAGCTCAGCATTATTGCAGAGGACTCAACAGGATTTATAAACAACGACATGGTTTAGGCAAATGACGATACTACAAAAGCACCGCTAGCTTTGCATATAATTAAATCCCAAAGCATTTGCAAAGTAAAATAGTTTACTAGCAAGGGTAATGGTAAACCGATAATACAGGATAAAATTCTTTTATAACTTGCACCATCAATCTTCCTGGGTCACTGTTAAGCCGCTCTTCACGGCAGTGTCTGGAGATTTCTATTAGGGTGACCTGAATTTTCCATAAATATTTAAAAGGACTTTTCCATTGTTGGGATAATATTGCGCATAATTTTAAAGAAATACAAAGTTGTATATATGTATGTAATCCAAAGCAATGAGTACACATTACCTGTGCATTGAAATTATTTTCATGAATATATGATTTATAAATTGAGATGTGCTTTATTGTTATGAAAATATTATTGACAAGAATGAAGTAGAACTGGTACTATTTTTGGATTTCAAACGCGCATTTAACACTATTGATAGGGATAAATTATATAAATATATATTAGGGGTATTGTATATAAATGATCCCAAAAGTATTTAAGTAACAGACAGCAAATAACAAAAATTAACAAAATTTTTTCAGACAATTAATGTAACAATAGAGGTGTACCTCAGGGGAAAACTTTAGGACCTTTATTATTTATTATTTATATAAATGATATGCCAATTGTTTTCCTGTATTTAAATGATTGCAAATAATACTTTAATTTAGATTTAGGATAAAAATATATCTAATTCAATGGAAATTCCAAACAATGAGTTAAAATCTATATCAAACTGGCTGAAAGTAAATGAACATTTAGTTTTAAATGTTTCAAAAACAAAATTTATGATAGTTGAAAATAATATAAACAGTGAAAGCATAGATATTTATATTCATGGTGAAAAATTAGAAATAGTTCCATTGTTTAAATATTTGGGGAAAACAGTTGATTTGAAATTAAAGTTTGATAATCACTTTGAAAATATTATATCAAAAATTGCAAAAAGTAAGTTATTTCAAAAGAATCTGTCAAAATTTAAGTTCATTTTCAAGAAAAACAGTATACAATACTATAATTTTGCAACATTCTTTATACTGGTCAACTATTCTTTATACTGCTAATGAAGGATTGTTTGATAGACTTCAAGTACGACAATATAAGGTAATGCGAATAATCTGAAATATGGATAAAAATACCAAAATACGTTAACATATTAAATAAATTTAAATAAATTTATTATGTTGTTCTTATCTGTGTTTTTATTTATAAAATTGGGTGTTCCTAAAGTCCGCCGGACTAATTGACCAGCCATATTTACTATACATAAACTCCGCCGGCAGCTTCAACAATCTCATACATAAACTCCGCCGCATCATAATTATGCATAATATTGTAAATAAATCCATAAAACTTCATTTCAACTTTTTTATTAAACCCTGTCTAAAACTATACACTTGATATTAATATTAAACTATCTTAATAACATAAAGCTTATAATTTAAACATTATTTCTTTAAATAATAGGAAACTACTTTTACAAACTCAAATTTCGTTATCGTTTTGGAATTGTACAAGGTTATTTTGTCTTTAAAAAATAATTTCTTCCTTAAATATAATTTATTTTTTATTTCGTGGGGTGTTTTAACACTATTCATTTTTACGTATGTATCTATCTGAATATTTTTTAAAACATCAATAAAAAGAAAAATGTTTGGATGGGCATTATAAAAATATGAGTTGAATTTACTATGAAAGGACTCACAAGCATTTGTAGTGCGTTCAGTGTCTGTAGCACTTGCCCAGATAGATGGAGGAAATAAACTATACTCATCAATATAATTGTCCGTCAAATAGTCAGCAAACTTAATTAGTTTTTGGTTAGTAGGAATCACAGACATAAGACTAAACACAAAACAGTCACTAACATCACTTGGTTCGAGCATTGCTAAACCAAAGGCCCACCGTAGCCATTCACCAACTTTAGATGATTTATTTTTATAGTCACTCACTAATCCCAACTTTTGAATTCTTCTCCAGAAACTTTGGCACAAATGGAATCGGCATCCTGTAATCCGGACATGTGGAAAAATTTGCCTTGCTGCATCATGAATGGCTTTTTCAAAGTCGGCGACGATTTCCTTGGGTTGGAAAATTAAGTTTAAACTCTGACACCTTGCGGTAATTGCTTTGAATGCTTGCATATACGTTGTCAACTTTTTATCGGGCAATAAACAAAACACCAATGGAATATAGTGAGAGTTTTGTAAGCCGTGTATAGTGAAGAACTGAAGAAAAAGTTTTGGGCAGTAATCAAAAGTTCCATCTACGAAGATTTTTTCTGAGTTACTCAAAAACTTTAGATTAGTTGCACATGAGAATATCACAATCTTGTTAACTTCGTCGTTCTCCATTAAAAATGGTTCGTTTTTTATCGTTGTTATATTAGCATTTTTCAAATATTCTTGGATTTTTTCAACAGATTTTGGCAGAGCAGGGAAGACAGATTTTCGAGCATTATATATATTATTTCTTATATATATGAAATCCCTTGTTGTCAATTTATCAATGTTATCCGACGTTATTTCCATTCTAATTAGTTTGAGTGGCCTCTCGCTTATGTTTTCCACAGCTTTTCTTTTAATGCTGTTGGATATATGTTGCCTACTTAGATGTTTAGGCGGCGGGTGGTTATGAGACCCATCCTTTTTGAATATGGTTGTAAGCTCATCGTCGACATAAATTTTAGAATTGCACTGTTTTTGGACGCACTTCCATTTCACTCCAAACGAAGTCTCTTCGGCTCTATGAAACTTGTATTCATCTTCTACTATTAACTTATTTCCACGTTGACCGCTGATCACTTGCATTCTGTTCACTTTTTCAAAAATAGACCTTTCTACTCCACTAAAACGAATAAACTAATAATTCTTTGTCAATGTGACGGACTTTATGAATTAGGCTATTTTACCTGTTTGGGAATATAACTACCTAATACTAATATAAATAAATATATAAAATCTAATTACTAGTTATTACCTACAGCAACGAACCTGATCGATTTGTACAATTACCTGCAACAACCCCTAATTACCACTACGGCGGAGTTTATGGGTACTCCATACAGGCCAATTTTCGAAATATACCTGTGACTATCTTAATCCGGCGGAGTTCGTGAGCAGCCATAAAATTAAATATAATTTAGTGCCATCTCATTTACATAGTTTTGTAGCACAAAATTACGAAAATCATAATTATTCTTTATGTAACAACGAAAATTTTTGTTTAGGAAATGTGACAAAACATTTAACATACAAAGCGAAATGAATATAGCAGATTAAATATAAATATTAGATAGCAAAATTTTCTAAATAAATTTAACAACTTATTCAAAAGATATTTGTTAAATGAACAAAGTGACACAATATACTGTTTAAATAATTTAAAAATTGTTAATGTTAAGTTGTTAAAATTATATTAAAAAAGTAAAGTTGAAGCATTTTTTACTAAATAAATCTTGACACTACTACTATTACAAAGACAAATGGAAAGATACACAGAAGTGGAGCATTTATCAAGCCCTACAAGACTCAGTTATCTTATATAATGGTATAAAATAAACTGGTGTACGTACATTTCTACATTAAATTTAGTGATAAGTAAAAGAAAACTTTATTTACAATCCCAATTCTGTAAGATTAATTTAAACCGTTTGAATTGAATTCAATTTGTATCTGCCAGCGGTGTTTTTTTTTTAACAAATTGAATAAACCCTTAGGACATGTTTTTATACGATTTATTCAATTGCCTTTCGATGAAACATTTAAGTAAAAACGAGTAGTATTTTTGAGAAGTAATTGGATTTTAAAGCCACAGTAAATAAGTCATGTCAAACGGATTTTTTTTGTAAAAAAATATGTGCGGTCTGATATACTAGTACGGCAACTAAACCCTTTAGTTCGCCAGCTAAATTCGGTTACAAAATTATTATTTAAATATATATCATTAACACCGGACTCTAACTTTACCAGTTTCGCCTTTTTTGCTTCTGTATGAAAGAATGGTTTACTTAATGTTTTTATATACTGCTTGTTTACTTAAACATCGAACAAGTAATAAAAATAACATTAATATGTCAAATTCTGTTAACGTAGCCTAACTTAATAAAATATACGAATATGAAAAAACAATTAATTTCAATGAACTAAAAGTTAAAAATGAACACTGTAATCGCCAACAACGCAAATCGCTCTTCGCAGCAGCAGAAATTTAAATTATGGATAACTTATAGCGATACGAATAATAAAAGACGAGAAAACGTCGGTCATCGTAATAACTAGGGTGGTAGCGCGGTGTATGCATTATTACTCAAATTATAATTCGACTGTGAACATCACTCCCGATCTAATAATTCGGGAAGGTTCAGGATAAAAAATAGAGACATGAAACCAGATGCAATAACTTAAAGCAAACCTTGTTTGAAATTGTCACGATAATATCAGTCAGTATAGAAGGACTACTGCAAACATTCACAGGTTGCAAAGGTGAATATTTTGGCTACTATTCGTCGAGTATATCGAATTTGTGGATTTCGGTTTCTACCAAGTCCCACGCAGTTTTTGTAAAAAAAAAAAATTAGTAAAATCTCATCGAACGCATAGTCGATGGGGACACAATAAATTTATTGTAGGAACGTGGGCAAAAACGCTAAACTATTGAACTATTCAAAAATATAAAAAAGAAATTACACAAAGATAATTTTCAACCAGAAAGCACTAAAATATTTGAAAGATAAAACAAACTTCATTTTAAATAAAGAGCTGACAGCAGCACCGCTGCACTGGAACAAAAATATATCCACTATTTTAAAGTCCTGCAATCTTTAACCCAGTTTATACTCCTCGGAAAGATTTGCAACTTACTGACTTAGGAATATCGGTATTTTATATGAAAAGAAATTCAAGGATTTCTAAGCATGCTTTTACTGCTTTTATAGGACTTTTACGTAAAAAAGGCATTGCTTTTTATTGAAGATATTTTAAATAGTCATTCAGTAATATACAGGGGTGGATTTAGACTTTCGTCTAAGGGGGGGGGGGGACGCAATGTCACCTCACGCTACACAAAAGTATAGACTAAAAGAAATGGGCAAGTTCGCGTGAGACATTATTTTTTTATTATTTAGAGTTCTAAGAAATGTACACTATTTCATAATGGACGAAATATCTAAACCTGTTCTTGCGAAAAGCGAACGGTTTGTCATCTTAACTTATGAATACTCTAGCATTTTTTAAAATTATTCCTTCTGTCTATTCGGATTGATATATGTATATATTTTTTTAAAAAGAACGTGTTTGCGAAAATATATTTTTTGCAAACAGACATTTTTTGATAATATATTTTTTTCCGGAAATTAACTTTTCCAATTTTTTTTAATCACTTTTCGAAACTTCGTTTTTTTAAGGAACCTTATTTTTAGAAAATAAATTTTTTCAAATATTACAGAAGATGCATATTCGGCATCTAATCCTTGCAGCCGGAAAATCATCAAGAGGTGGAATATGTGCAGCACCTCACATCGAATGCCGTATAGATGGGCATCTCTTTATTATGCCTTGGCACCGGTAGTCTTCAACCCGTCTTCGTCATTCCGCGTTCCTTCGCTATTTACAGAATCGTCCCGTCATTCCGATTTTGATTTATGACGTGTGAAATCAAAATGTGTTTTGGGATTACTGTTGTGGGTTTTCGGTGTTTTTAAAATTTTCTTAAGTTACCACATTTTTTAGAGTTTATGTTAATAACGAAGAGAATATAATCGTGGGAAATCTCGGCCATGTAAATCACCTCCGGCGTGCTCAAAAATGACGCGTCTTGTTCTGTTATATCCAACTGTATTCAGCACATTCAGCTTTGTAATACACACCTCAAATTAAATAATTCCAGAAAAAATCATTACTTGTGGTGTGTTTACTTTTTATTTCCATTTTTAGATATTAATTTATTATGGATTACCATTACTGCATTCCTATTACATCCAGGCCAAGTAGTGAGTATTCAATAATTTTAAATGTGTTTTTATTGAATATTTGATATTGACAATTATAACTAACTTTCAAATTAGTTACTTTTATATATGTAAGTGACTGGCAGAAAGTTAAAAACATTTGTATCATCGATTTCCCAAGGAAAATTCATTTGTGATAAATGTTGGCACATTAAAAAAATTAGTATTTTCTTTAAAATTCTGTTCCACTATTTGAACAGTCATAAATTGTGATAAAAATTTGAAGTCCGGCCCTGACAAAGTTGTGTAAACATAATGTTACTAGAAATGACATGTGTCAAGGGCCGCCATTAAAATCTTACGTGGGATTGAGTATACGTTCAGTTGTTTTTAGTAGAATGACGTCAGATGGAAATTTGAATTTTTTTGGATTTGGTCGAATTTTAAACCTTAACAGCCAGATTCTCTACCGCTAGTCCGGTCTAATTTGGCAACCAAAAGTTTTAAACGGATAAGTGTAAGAAAAAGACAACCAAGTTTTATACTCTGAGTTTACTTCTGGGCTTTTTCGCCAATTTATAAAGAAAGGGACAATTTTAGTACGTACTTATTTCGACAATAATAGAACTAAATTCATTACAGCAACTCGTTCCAAGATGAAAATCATTTAGAAATGTTTTTAATGACGACTTATTAACAATGACAGGACAAAAATCCTGTCAAAACATAACTGACCAACTATAAGATGTTAATTTAAACCAGTACTAAATCTTAAACCTTCTTAGTGAATCCGAACGTAATATTTTTGGTATTATCCATCCAACTGATGTAATTTTTTGTGTACGTTTTTCGATTGACTGATTGTGCAGTATTATTACCATATTTATTGAAAACGCGAAATGACTAAACAATCCCATTTGAGGATATTGCGTTCGCTTTTATTATTACACTTTTAAATCTTTCCTGTTATAATACAAAGCAACATTCATTAATTACCCTGCCGGAAGAATAATCTTGGCCATTTCTTAAGAAATGTGCTTTTTGGGCTTCTGAATACGAATTTGGTTCTTAGATAAATTAGATAATCTGTTTCGTTTATGGGAGATAGTATGCTTGTAATATATTATGCCTCGGTTTTATTGTAGTTGATGATATTCTTACAAAAAAAAATGATGAAATTATTTATCTCATAGATAAATTGGCTGAATAAAGATTACCTATTCTGATTTATTGTTGGCCCTTTTATTACTACAACAAAATATTTCTGAGGATTGATAAGTATAGTATATTACATAACAAGTGTTTAAAGTGAGATTTTTCACACGAGTGTGCGAAAATTACTTTCACACGAGTAATGTACAATATTTTTCCTACGACCACAAACATATTTACCAAAAAAACCCAATTTTTGTATTTATTTAATACCCCTACTTTCAGCACGTGTGCTGAAAAACATTTCAACACACGTGTTGAAAATAAAAAAAGTGAAATTGGCACCATCTGTTCAAACGTCATGTTGACAAGTACTTTTCAACACATACATGTGTTGCAAAGTACTTTTCAACACGCGTGTGATATAAGGCACTTTCTAGCCAAGTTAACCGTGCTTTTTTTCTCACTTATCACCCAAGGTTTTTATCATATCAGCAACAATTGCTTTGCCCAATAACACTTTCAAAAATAAATATGTAACCCAACCTGAAATTAAATTTTTTTAAAAGCTAGCTTTTTTTCAAAAATTCACAGTTTTGTCACTGTTCAACTCATGGATGTCAAACTTTAACAACTTTTTACTAAACATCATAGTTGTAACCACAGCAACCATGTTCAATTTTGTCTACTAGAAACTTTCCAGGCTAACTTGACCCAATCAATATCCCCTCGTATACCATATTGGAATTTAGAATACTTTCCTGAACGTATCACTATATTTCAAACCTTCACTAAATAAATCAACACACATAGAATATGCGAAAACAATAAAACAATATCAACAAAACTCTCTGTTATATTAAATTTTATAAAGTTGACTTTTATTTGATTTGAAGACAAATTTAACACCATCCAGTTTGAGCCCGTAAACGCCAACACGTCAAAGTTGAAACGAATTTCCAATGCAACAAAGAGCGTATAGAATAGCTACGTCGAGAAAATTCACTGATTATATCAGAAAAGTTTCAATCTGTGACCTAGTTTCAAACTTTTGAAAATTTAAAAATTTGGTAAGTTATGGTTAGTGGAAGTTTTAAGGTGATAAAGAGCTTGCCTCAACAAAATACGTGTCTATTTCAGTTCCAGTTCCACGTGTCCAGAAAAATTCAGGGTACACTGAAAAAACCGTTTGGACTTTTTTTCACACAAAAAGTCTTTGTAGAGCAATTTACTCTAATTGGATTATTAGTAACAACAGTTTTTATATATTTTCATACACTTGTAGCAAATTTTGCTACAAATTGGTCTTGGACGTTTTTGAGAACAAATTGTTGGAAAAAGGTACACAATAATTGTAGTGAAATGTCCCACCAGGTCTTTCCAGTGTATATAAAATTATCTTTATTCTTCGGAAGAAATACAGTAAAATATGTGGCTTTACTTGGAACAGCAAGGGGATTATTTACAAACCTTAGGGATCATATTGGTGAATATAAGAAATTGTTATTAGCAACTACTTTTAGTGTACCCTACACTTGGGCAAATGGAACATTGAGATAAATGGGAGAAATATAGTAAGAGCTTCATCACGGAAGAAGAGGTTGATACCAAATTAAAAATTTCCTAAATGCACACCTACAATTGCAAGTACCCTGTCTGGTGTACATATGAAATAGATAATCAGCCTGAGGCTCTCTAAAACAATTCGATTTACTAAAAAAATTAAAATCTAACATACTCAACGTAGAACTACCCCAAAGGTTTAGCGAAAAGTTTTCATTTTTATTTTTAAAATTTTACGGTTAGTAGTCAAATACCAATTATTAAATTTAATCTCTTCTTCTCCATGTTGACAACTTTAATTTAATATTTATTTTTATCCAATGTAACGAAATGCAGCTAAACAAGAAACCGTAACTCGGTCTAAATATTTTATAAAGCAATGCCATCCAAATTTACTAAATTCGGCATCCCAGGAGAAAATCTAATATTTTTTTAAATAGAAATTTTTTAGTGAAACTGCAAATACCAAAGGCGAAACAGACCTAAATTTAACGAAGTTAATATTTTTCAGAGAAGCTTATTCTTTGGACTAAGCACGCCCTCAAGCGTTACTTAACCTTATAAAAAACAAAATGTATATAAAAGATCCTTCTAGGGATATAAGGTTACTAAATCAGTTTGCCCCTCAAAGAGAAAATAGATATCTTTTGAAATACAGCATGTCATAAAAATCTAAAAAATATACTGTTCGACACGATTTGAACAGTAATTTTCTTTAAATTTTTTTTGGGGTTGCAATGCCTTCCTTAAACGATTTATGAAACAAAAAACAGATACGTGCATATTCCTTATTTTTTTTAGACATTTCAATGCTTTCTCGTTCTGATAGCCTGCGGTACCCCTAGTCCATTCTCGATCTTACTTGATATATCCGACCTTATTCTTGTGCAATGCGACCTACCATTTAGATAATCTTTTAACCACTCAAGTACAATACCGGTAATGCCATATTTCCCTAGTTTCTTCACTAGTCTTTCGCGATTCATCGTTCCTAATGCACGTTGTAAATCAATGAATACACTGAGCACTCCACCTCCATTAATATCTTTCTTCCAATTGGAAGAAACAAACCTCACAGCCGATTCGCAGGAGTGACGCTCCCGGGATCCAGATTGCCCTCATTCAATAGATTATTATTTTCGAAATAATTTTTAACTGATCACATACCACTTTTTGCAAAATATTGTCCATTACTGGCAATAAGTTTATTAGTGGTATAAGTTTGGGATTTTTGTTTACTGAGGAGTGCGGCATGCCGGCCGACGCGACGGCCGGAATATTGTTTATAATTTTTAAACAATTGTTTTTACGTGCAATAGAGAAACTGAAACGACAATTCGAACAGCAAATCCCTACAAGCACAGCAAACGAACTTGCGAACCTCTCACATAGAAAATTAATAAAAGCTTCCCCATGAAAGTAAAATTTTCAGCTTTAGTAAGCCAAACGATCTGCCATAAATTCAGAATTTGTAATTTCATAACTCCTAAATATATTACGACCTTATTTTAATACAAAATCAGTTCTGCTTAAAATTCAGGACGCTTCTCAACGTAAAATTTCAACGAAATTGTACCTGAATAAAATAAAGGAACGGGAGCACCAATGCGAAAGATATTGAAAATTTACGATGATGAAAATAAAAAAGGATACTCAATATTCATCAATAAAGATTTTGGAAATTACCTATAAAATCTGACTGACTGTTTTAGAAGTGATAGACAAAAATGCAAAAACTCGCGTATCTAAAGCTTGGTGTTACATCGACGTCGGCAATATTAAGCAAATTATTGTATGTCATTGTCCAATAAATCGTGAAATGTTTGTGGAAACGGCAAGTCATACTTTAACAAATTGCGAACAAGGCTTATATAACTGATTTTTTAGTAAATTAAGTTTAAGTTAGATATTGTCCAATTTTATTTTATACTTACTACCTTGTTGATTGATGGTGCGTTTTCATAAAAACAAACTTACCTGAAAAAAAAAAGACAATGGTTTAGTTATGTTTTAGTTTGATATATTGGTAAAAGTAATATTAACTACAGCTCTGTATTTTTAAGGTACCTGCTGCTTTGCTTCAGACTTAGTAATACTTTACTAAATCTATCGAGACACGATGGAATTATAAAAAATAACGTTCCTTTAACGGAGTCAGTATGTTTAAAAATACTTCAGCAATGTTCTCATAGAACACATAATTTGTTAAGTCTCAAATTATATATCCTTATTGGACTTGTTATCATTTTGTCCAGTAAAAAGGGCAATTAATCTTCCTACGATATTTCCGTAAACATTCTTGGCAACCTGATGACGTTGTAGGAAACAACAAGCACACAAATTTTTACTTTAATTCTTACTTTGTCAACGTAGAATTTTATTTAGAAAAGTAAGATAAATTTTAAAGTTTGACCACTATTTCACGGTTACAACTTTTTCTTGTGTGTGTGTATTTTAATTAAAAATTTTAAAATAATAGATGGTTTTAATCAAATTTTAGATTTAAAAATAATTCACGTTGGTATTTTCGTAAAATAGCTCGAAAATTCTAAAGAATAATTAATCCTTACGTGTGTAAGTAAATAACCAACGTTTCCATAATCAAAGGGTGTAACACCCTTATTTCACTGTAAGAAACGACCGCTGTTTAGAATTCAGGTCGACTACATAAAATTTGCAGCGGAGTTTATGTGAGAACAGTAAAGTAGAAAGGCTAGCCATGGTTAAAATAATTATAATTTTATGACACGAAAATTTAACTGGGCTCTTTATGTATGTTAAAAACTTTCCATATAACGAAAGAAATTCTTTATGCAGTATTTGTGAGAATCTGGTGCAAATTACCTTCTTGAATCACATACACTGTTCAGCAACAGTTTAGTAAATTATTTAGGATTTGGCTGAATATGCAAAATTCATGATCTAAGATTAACAACGTATCCATTTAGATGAAAGTCACACTTAAATTTAAAACTTTCTTATATTGACCAAAGTTTTAAATTTTGGTCGTTATTACTCTACAGGCATACATTGATGGAAAAAGTGTTATTAATCTTTTCATGCTAGGTAGGTGTATAACAGCAAGTCTTGTATTCAAACAAGCTATGGAAATGCAATAGGACAAGCAGAAACGATTGCAGTTTTTATTGACCTAGGAAAGGCCTTCTACAAAGTTTCAGGGCAGGGAGTAAAAGAAGCAGTGCCAGAGAAGTACGCAAGGATTGTCCAGGATATGTATAGAGGTAGATCACAGTTAAGAAAGTAGTAAGTAAAAATGAAGCCCCTGGTTAATGATGTTGTGGAAGACTGGTGGACAGCTGGAGGATACCTCTAGAAGAGGCATAAAATTCACTAGGAATAAAACGGAATACGAGTACTTGGACTTCAACTTAGAAGTTCAATTGGAAGAACGTCTCTGGTGTATTATGTGTAGTACCGTTGTACCAGCGCGAAGAAAAAAGAGTAGTTGACAAAACAGTAGTCAGACCTGCAATGATGTATGAAGAGAAAACATAACCAATAAAGAAAGCGCATGTAAGGATGAAATAGATATGTCAGAAATAAGAATATTTAGATGAATGTGCGAAGTAATAAAGAGAAAGAAGGTTAGAAGGCAGAAAATAATAAAAACAACCACATCTGTGACAATGTTTAAGAAGATATAGTAAAGAAGACTACAGTAGTACGAGCATGTAATAAGGGAGAGGTGGAAGAATATCAAAGCCAAAGTCCTTCCTCTTTGTTCTAAGAAGCTGCAGCTGTTTGTTCTAAAAAATAGTTTTATTTATATATATAAAAAAAAGGAATTTACTTTCCCTGCAAAGTGAAAATAAGTTAAATTTTACTATTTTTTAAAAAAGTATTAGTTATATAAGCTTCGTGTAGATTTTTGACTGACTGTATAACAATGTTAATAATCCAATTTCTTCCGTACTCAAAAACCTGTCACTGACGGAAATAGATTTATTATTATCATTATGGAGTTGCTACAGCGGGTGCATGATAAAATATGTTCGTTCTCATATGGGAGCACAAAAACAAGAAGAAAATTTTCGATGAAAAGAATTTATGTTTAAAAGCTACTTTTGTGACAGTGGGCCATTAATCAAATTCGTATTGGTACTTATTTGTAAAGCTAAGAAATATAAAAAATATAATATAAGTCCCAAATTGTAAAGGACGAATCTGAGAAAAAAGGAATAATAAACGATTAGGATCCAACAGTTATAAGCTATACAATTTTATCTATCCTATAAGTCTTCCAAGTGAAACTTCCTGTGAATGACCTCTATTTATCCGTATAGACTCAGAGATAGCGGTCAAAAGCTCACCACTTCATCACTTTGTGCTTGAAAACCGGGCTCAGTCACTAATATTAGAGTCTGGCTGGCGTGCTGCGTGGCTCGTATACAGAGTGACCCAAGAAGTTTAGAAATTAATCGTCAGAATCTTCGATTTTGGAACTCTGCCAAGAAGTAACACCTGTCATTCTGGAAAATGTGAGATGTGAGTTTCAAAATCGACTTTATTACTGCCAAGAAGTGCATGGTGGTCATTTTGAACAACTATTAAAGTAAAAAGGGAAATAAGGAAAAGTGCTTATTTGTGTGTGCTTCTCAGAAGCTGCAATTCTTTTTATATAGTGTATTTAGCAACTAACAATGTTGAACCTATTTTACCTGTAATACTCGAAGAACGCTACCAGTACTTCCACAGACCTCTCGAAAGCTGACCACATTGTGCACCATGGCTTTAGTTCAATTATCTTATATTTAGCACTGTATTATAGTTCATAAATTTCTTAGTCACAGTTTTATAAAATTTTAACTCAACATTATTAAAGGACCTACACATTCCTTTAAATTTAATATACAGAGTGATTCACGGTGGATGGTACGTTAGAAGTATCTGGCGAACAAGTCAACGAATTGTTCTGAAAATTTGGTCATTTATATAAACGAACATGCTCTACCTGTCTAAATATTTTTGACTATGCAGTGTTGCCGCTTCTACTAGAAAGTAGTAGGAACTTTTATATTTTAAATGGAACACCCTATATACTATTTCATTTTCAAAACCCCTATTAATGTCTTAACAACTTTCTATAACACTGTTTTATACTTATCTCTTGCCGTTTCTGAAATAATAATTAATTTCCAATTTTCTTGGCGGAAAACATTACCTAAAAAAATGCTATATTTTTGAACTTTAAAATATTAAGACCCTGAAATTTTGTGGGGAGTTAAATAATAAGGGGCTTTTTACCCTACGCCCAAATCTCAGTTACAGTATACAGGGTGGTTTAAAAATACAGTTATTTTGGTTCCTTGAAAAGTGGCCATAAGTATATTTTTGTAAATGTAACACCTTGTTGATTATTACTGATTTAAGCTAGTTAAGTTGGCTCTTTATTTTTGTCAATTGTACCTATACCTAACTAGTCAAGTTTCTGACTTATAAGCCATTATTTGTAAAATTTTCTCAACAATTTAATTTCCATACGGATTTTAGTAAGTATGCCATGACAAACTATTGTTTGATATAAAAGACATGTCAGTTTCGTTATCGTTTTGATATCTTATTAAGCATTACTGATACAAGTGGTAAATACCATTAAAAATCATGGAAGAAAACTATTCAGATGCAATTCTTATGAATTTATTTTTATTTTATTTGGACAATGTGATAAAATTATCGCCAGAACATGTATAAAGTTTAATGAAATGTTCCCAAACTTATCGCCACTGAACCTCAGAAAATTTATACGAATCCAGAACAATTTTATAGAGTTTGGTTCAACTTTAAAAGTGCCGTAACTTCTAACGAAGACAACCAGATTAATGTCTTGGCATATTTTCATGCATCTCCTCAGTTTTCAGTGCGATGTGCTGACTATGATTTAGGTATAACATATTCATCAGTTTAAAGAATTTTAAAACAGGATAAATGCATGATTATAAGTTTGCTAAAGTTCAAGCGATGAAGCCTGAAGATCCTCAACAGAGAGTCAAATTTTGTGAAATGTTGTTGGTGCGCACCCAAGAAGATCCACAATTTTTAAATAAAATAATTTGGATTGATGAATCGAAATTTTCAAGAGAAGGGATTTTCAATAGAAGAAATAGCCATTTTTGGTCAAGAGATAACCCTCACATCACCAAGGAAGTCGGATTTCAAGAAAAAAATAGTTTTAATCGTTTCTGCATGTTAATGGACAATCAACTACTGTACATAATAACAGTTGTCGAAAACTTCGTAGATAATCTGCCTCTTGAAGATTATCGAAGCTGTTGGTATCAACTTGATGGAGCTCTTGCACATTGTAGAAGGGAAGTTACCGTTGATAGGATTTTTGAAATAATACATAGTGTTCCATTTAAAATATCAAAGTTGCTACTACTTTTTAGTAGAAGCGGCAACACTGCATTGCCAAAAATATTTTAGACAGGTAGAGCATGTTCGTTTATGTAATCGAAGAAATTTTCAAAACGATTCGTTAACTGGTTCGCCAGATACGTCTAACGTACCAACCACCGTGAATCACCCTGTATAAATCTGAATTACTTTTTTATTAAAAATGCTGATAAAAATAGTAATTTCAATTACAGAGTTATGACAAAAAATTGTTAAACCTTTTTGGCAACGCCGAATGTTTAAATAATTTTTAAAAAATTACCAAAATATTTTTAATATAACGTTTTGCTTGAAAATATGAACTATATTTTTAATAAATTTTTTAACACATAAAAAATTTAATTTATTAGATATGGGCTGTATGTCCATGCAGTTTATTTTTTAAACACGTATTGCAGGAATATTGTGATTTCACAAAAGCACAAGTATTATCTGAAATTTCTGTTATTTATTATATAAAAATGTATTTAAAAATATCAATAATTATTACAATTACAACAATAACAACAGAAATTACAATTAGTAAAATACCACAAGGCTTAAGTATTTGTTATTATTTTTTATTACGCTATTAAAGCTAAAAAGCGTTTTGAGTAATGAGTAATTTCGTTAAGCGATGTACCATCTGTGCTTACGAGCGATAAAATTGTTCCCATTAAACAGAAATGACAGAGACTAAAAAAAACTAAACGTACAAGGATATATACAACATATAAACATACAAGGAATATTTGCTAAGTGAAAACTCTTTTGAAAATAGACATGATTAATTTTAAAGGGCTATTTTTAATTGGTGGTATATACAAGCTCAAAAATATATAAATACTGGACTTGTTTTTAAAATGACAGAAATACAAATGATATTTATTAGTTGATGAAGGAATTCATAAATTTTAATGTCCTTCGTTTCATTTACACTGAAATCACTGCAGACTTTTTTACAAGTTTTGCACTATTTTTTACATTTAGGGATCAGAAAGAAGAAAAACAGGGATTGGCAAGAGCTTCTGTCGATCTCTGATGCCCATTTTCCGATCTTGGTCGGTGAAACGTTAATTTCTGGCGGAAAAATTCTCCAGAAACTGTATATTCTCTGGTTGCTTCTGATTGCTGCTAAATTAATACAAATAATTTGATAACATTAATATGCCAAAAAATAGCATTATATTTGCCGTAGTAGCTTTTCTGTATTATAGTTTTTATTAGTCAACAGTAGTAAACCTAACGGAGAAGATGAAAATCATTTGGAAACCTAGCAAATCGCTGAAATATTAGAATAGCTCATAAGTTTTTAATGACGACTTATAAACAATGACAGGACGAACACCAGTCAAAGGCTAACTGATCAACTAGCTGATCTTAATTTAAAACAGTACTAAATCTTAGACATTTTTAGAAAATCTAAACGTTATATTTCAGTTGTGTTGAATTGAAGTCACTGAATCTAACTTTTCTTAAACATCATGTTTTAAACGACATCGACATGTAGTATTGATATGACTCATAAATTATTTTTTAATATATCTGTATGGGGTAATGTGCTAAGGGAATTGCGGCTGGAGAAATAATTGACTGACATTTCCAATTGTAAAGTGAAAATCCCCAACCGCGTTTGATTAAATTATTTACACAATTTTAATCCCGGTGCCCAAAAAAGTTAACAGCTTCATCAATCTGTAAACTCCGCCTTTGCATGGAATTTCCGGAAGACAATTGTGACAATAAAATACTGTATAAATAAAATACTGCATTGGAAAAAGTAAAGTTAAAAGAGGATCCAAATTATAAATATGACAAAAGTTTTACTGGAGTTGCAATAAGAAATTAACTACATTCAGTTAAGTATATAGGGGGTCCGAAAAGCTTTAGTATGAAACCCTATTTGTAAACCATTTTAAAGGGCTTTTAAAAACCATTTGACCGCGAACCGTATCTTAATTTGTTTTTGAATGCCAAGCCTTTAACAATTAAAAATCGTGAAAAAAATAGTGTAAGTACCTTAATTTCTCTTATTACTTAGAAGTTGTTCAAAATGACAACCATGAACTTCTTGGCAGTAATAAAGTAAATTTTGGAACTCTGCCAAGAAGTAACACCTGCTATTTTCGAAAATGTGAGAAGAGAGTCCCAAAACCGACTTTATTACTGCTAAGTAGTTCCTGGTGGTCATTTTGAACAACTTTTAAAGTAATGAGAGAATTAAAGTTATTTAAGTTTCTAAATTTTAAAGGCTTGCCATCTAAAAGCAAATTAAGATACAGACCTCGGGTTTGCGGAATTTTTTTTTAATACCTTTAAAATGAGGTACCACCTGGCATAGAGTTGCATTTAAAATTTTTGACCTCAACACCCTAGCGTCACCCCTCAAGGAAGTTGAAAAATTAAATTACATAAAAAGTAGATTTCTTAACCAATCAGACACACCTCAATTTTGGTGTCTCTATCTTTACTAATAGCAAAGATGTTCGCCCATACTAAGACTTTTCGGACACCTTGTATAAACAAAAACATGTACCTATAATAGACGCGAAAGCATCAATATAAAATTCCTTTTGCAAAATACAACATCCGAAGATTTTCACTTTCTTGTACATAGAAACCATTTTCTAATAG
The DNA here is from genome assembly GCA_963971165.1 of Philopedon plagiatum. Lineage (NCBI taxonomy): Eukaryota > Metazoa > Arthropoda > Insecta > Coleoptera > Curculionidae > Philopedon > Philopedon plagiatum. The sequence goes on from OZ020193.1 coordinate 102,270,143, forward strand.
TTGTAAACCGTTTTATTCAAAATTTGCAAGAAAATACCATACAGGGCGAGAGTGTTACAAGGCGGTATCTCGAAAACGGTGTAAAATATTTTCATGAAATTTTGGTGAGCTTATAGGGAGATGGGGGACATATTTAGACATATTTTTGACATTTACCCCCTGTTTTTACTTTGAGGGGTGGGGGTGACTTTGGAATTTCAAATGTAATTGTGTCCTTTTGATTTATAAAATTCAAATCAACATAAAAAATTGCGTATGTGTAATTTTTTTTTGATTTGCTCTTTCGGTTAGGTAATTATGGCCTACTAAATTTTGATTGGATTTAAATCATAAATAAATTTTACCAATACTGTAATAAGTTTACTTATTTCAGAATTATTATTCGCTTCCATGGAAATGCGGTATTTTTACTTAAGTCAGTTGATAATTTTGACGTTTTAACGATTATTTCTCAGTTTATCGCGACAGGATGCAGCTCTACCCCATTATGCAATACAAGCCCGTTATCATTTGAATGGAATATTTGAAAACAGGTGGATTAAATGAGTTGGTCCGGTCACCTGGCCTGCTAGGTCCCCGGATTTAACCCCTTTGGACTTTTTCTTGTAGGGTTTTATAAGGGACAAAGTGATGGCGACTGCACCTACAACTTTAGATGATATAAAAAACCGAATCCCCTTTGTCCGCTTATTAGTAGGTGTGTTTTGGTTAAAATTTAGAACCCTTCTAGAACGGTTCTTAACTGCGTTATCAACATTTTCATGTTTTATTTTAGCCAGAACTGATGCGAAAATTAAATCAAAATATATTTTTAAAAATTTTGATCCATAGTATTCTAAATAAATAATATAGGATTTATTTCCGTATTGCTTTGACTTAAAATTAACGCAGTTACCAACCGTTTTAGAACAGTTCAAAATTTGAACCAAAGCAAAGCTAGTGACACATGAAATGTTATAGCGGGTACGAAATTCATTTAGAAAAAGAGTGAGAAAGTGTTTGGAAGTTTAAGGGGGACATTTAGAACAACTTTTTAAGCATAACAGACGATAAGTAAGTTGAAATTAAAGGGTACATTTTGTTTTATTTTACAACCTAATAAATAATATTAATTCCATAACCGAAAGAGCAAATAAGAAAAATTGTATACACACGTAGTTTTTTACGTAGATTTCAATTTTATAAATAAAAGTACATCATCCCATTTAGAATTCCAAAAGTACCCCTCAAAATAGAGAGAGGGAATAAATGTCAAAAATATGTTCAAATATGTCCCCCCATCTCTTTATTAACTCATCAAAGTTTCATACAAATAGTAACAAGATAAATAATAACAAAGGCACCACCAACACAATGAAAAGTTTCTACAGGGCTAAAGGTATCACGTTCTGTCCAACTGATAATGAGGGTCACATTATTATTTTACATCCTTTTTTATAAGGACAATGCTTACATGCATGGGTTCTTGCCTGTGGCGTAACGCAAAATCATACGGTCTCCCGCAAAGGGGGCAAAGGGAGAGGTCTAGCTACGAACGGTTCCCTGCCTCATCCACGTTGGGCCCCTCAAACGGCTGGGCACCACGCGGCGTGGAGGGAGGGAGGGTACGTTACGCCACTGGTTCGTGTTCTACTGGGGAAAATTATTTATTCAACAACAATGCTTTGTACTTTACCTGGCTGCATAGTACTCGACGAACGCTACTAGTATTTCTATTGACCTTGAAAAAGCTGCCCACATTGTTCATCATGGCTTGGGTCAGGTTTTCCTAAACTATATCACTTTATTTTATTGCATTTAGCAGGAGAGTCTTTTTTAAAAATGTTTCCAAGATGTTATTCACAGATGCAAATTCTTTTATCATTTTTAAATTTTATAAACATATTCTATTCCTCTTTCTTATTTGTGATTGTCTAAAAGTACTTGATTGCCATTAACATTGCTATTAGTAATTGACTGCACAGTATGGGTGTAAGTAAATTTAACTTTTAGTTTTTTTTTGATAATTTATTAAAAACCTGTTTACAGCTTGCAAAAAAAGAAAAAAGATAATTAGTATTAGAATTTATTTAGCTTATTATTTATAAAATGTTTGTAAAAAATTGTATAAAATGGGGCAAATTTATTATTGGTAAATATAAAAAAGACTATCAGAAACCGGCGCCGGCGTGATGAAAATTCTAGTGGCACAAACATACATATTGTGTGTTTGTCATTCTAACAAGAAATAAAATACCCCTAAGCAAGAATTATTGGTGTCTTCTTTGTAAAATAAATCTAGTCTCCAAAAATACCGTAAAACTTATTTCACACTCCAGGAATCTTTATAACAAAAACATTTGTATTGTGTCTGCTTCTGCTAATAATATAGGTCAAAACAAATAAAAAGTTGGTCTGTTTCACATAATAAGAAAAATAATTTGGACTAGTAATAATAATGAATTGTCTATGTTTTGATTAACACAATTTAAAAAAGTTTCTTGTCCGGAAGTTTCACTTCTAACGTGAAGTTTAATGTGGTTCACTTTTAACGTGTATAGGCTTACAATGTATTGCAGGAATATTACAATTACTATTTTAAATAATATTACCACTGAATACAGCGGTTAACTTCAGTATTATAATGGTTGTATTTTTTAACTTTTAATGGTCTCTAAAGCCTGTTCAAAGAGACCTGACAGAAAAAATCGGGGAAATAATTCATTTATTATAACTATCTTACAGATAACTGTCGATTCTGATTCGACGTCTGAACAAGTCATAACACACTAGTATTCTGAAAAATATTTTAAAAAGTTTATATAAAAAAACATTCGAAAACCCAAACTGGGGTGCCAAGAACCTTGTTCAGTTCAACGCCTCCAAAACCCAATCTTGCTCTTTGTCACGCAAAAAAACCGCCAACCATTACCCCATCCATATGAATGGCCAATCCCTACAGAACAATCAAAGGTTCAATCTTGTTGGCATCGCTTTTGAACATGATCTCAGCTGGCAAACACTACTTCAATAGCCACATCAGCAGCTAAAGAAGCTCGATTTTCTGTGTGTGTTTCTCTCCCTCCAACTTACACATTCTCTATGTTTCTCAAATAAGTCCTAGCTTGGAGTACCCTTCCCACATATGGGGAGCGGCATCACCTTCGACACTTAACATCCTTTATTCTATTCAAAGGAGAGCTATTCGATCCATCAATAACCCAGTCCTCACAAGAGAACTCACTTCTCTCGCTCATCGCCACGCTGTTGGGGATTTGTCCCTTTTCTACCAATACTTCCACGAATTTTGCTCTGAAGAACTAGTTGCTATAATTCCTTCATTGACTGTTCCCAACAGAACAACAAGAGGCGCGGCATCCTTTACCGCTCAGCTACAAAAGCCTAGAACATCTCGCTTCTCTCGCTCATTCATACCTAGGGTCGTTAGATTATGGAGCGAATTGCCAGCAGATGTCTTCCCACCTCCTCCCAACCTTCAATGCTTTAGATAAAATGTCAACACATTGCATTGCCCTTCCCTTCAGACGCCCACGGTACATTAGTACTTAGAATTGACTTATATGTGGTTTGTCCCAGACAACAGAAATCCATTATTTCGATTTCTTTCTGCTGATTTTAGGCCTCTATCTTTTAAGGGATTCCTTCAACTAGCTCACTCAACTTCGTCCCTGCTACGTATTACAAAATCGTCCGCAAACATAAGATAATGTTCAAAGTAATAAATTTATTAAGCAATTAAAATCCTTGAAATTTCAAATTTAAATTCACAGATAAGGACAGCAAAAACGACCTAGATAATCCTTAAAATAATTCACCTGGACCCTGCCTTATTTAAGATCTGAAAATATTAAACTAGGACACAGGAAGAATAATAGTCGTTAAGGAATATTAATGTGTTTTGACTTCGGATAAATTTATAACTTTGCTTTTGTACTAAATTTAACGTAGGATATAATTTGAAAAGTATTTTTACCCGAATTGTAAGAGCCAATTTTAAACTAGTTGCCAACTTAAAAATTGTAAATGTGATAATTTTTAATACAGTTCTTTTTTACTTCAAAACTTGACAGATTATCTATGGAAATAAAACTTATTTAAGATACTCAATATAAAAGGTACTGCAATAAAAACTAAAAAATATCTACCTTAAATTGCATTCGAAAACATATCTACAAATTCATTTGATAAAAACCCAATTACAACCCTTATATTCTTATTAATTTATTTAGAAAATTAATAATTTTTACTCTCTAAACTTATTGATACCAAAATTAAAATATCTAATGAGAAAGTTAGGTTTGTTGTGGTAATGATAAGGTTAGAGTAAATTCTTAACTACAAGATAACTCAGTGCCCTGAATTGAAGATATTTTTAGTAAAATGGACGGAATTTTTGTACACTCGACATTTTTAAGCCTACTTACATGTATCAGCTGATAAAAGTACCAAAATACAGGCTATTTCCACCCATATGGGTACATATTTGACAAAATGACTATTTTTTCGTATAAAAACTGCTTCAAATAAGTTTCATAGAATTATTGATTAAATTAATATTGATCTTGAGGGAACTACAACCTATTTTGATAACATTCTAATACAAAGGTCTACAATAGCTAAATGTAAATCTCGACCAACAAAGGTTCTATAAAAATGACATAAATACAATTTACATTTAAATTACGAGAAATGTAAAAGGTGGTCTTAAGAAATCAAGTTCAACAATTTTTGGGAATGGTAATGTATTATTCCAAATTTCCAAGAACATATACCATTTTACTTGTGAAAAAACATTAATCCAATGGACCGATGCGTCTGTAATTGAAAGAGCAAAAGAAGAAATTTCTAGTGACAAAATTGTAATGCAATTGCCAGCTATTCTAGCCACAAATACCAGTCCACATGGATCAAGCCAGCGCTACACGATACGTCCAACGTTGAAACGAACTTTGGGTACAGTGTTGGATCCAACACCCGAACCAAGATCGACAGATTAAAATTTGGCAAATCAATGTGCTACATGATGCTATAAACGTTGGAACCAACGTAGAAGCGAATGATGGAGCCAACAACCAAATAATACCGGGACAATGCCTCCAATCGAGAGACGATTGAGAAGCCGTGAGGCCGTGTATCGAATGTTGGTTTCAACGTTCGAAACATACTTTGATGCGGGACAAAAATACCGACTAGAGTCCGAACGTGTCCAGCTCCCAACGTTTGACATGAATTTTTTTGTTGCACGGTCACATGATCGCGATACGGCAAGTGACCATGTGTCCAACGTTGGAAGGCATTTGACACAGCGTGTAGCGGTGGCTTTATTTGGAATCCCATTCTCGTCGCCAATGATTATGTTGATATTACAAGGCCGAAGTGATAAGTCTGGTAAAATTCTAATAAATGGCGTCCCAATCGCAAATTCCACATAACATTTATCAAGAACCTTGTGTGAGCAGGCCACAGTAAACATTTCAGACATAGCTGTCATTTAGTTCAGTATTGACAGCCACAGAAAGCAGACAACCTCTCGTAGCGTTGCCAACATCAAAAAAAGGAAATTTCGTTTGTTGATTAAACATTATTTTATAAATTGCTTCCACATCCACCATATTTGTCAGATTTAGCCCGCTGCGACTATTTCCTGTTTCCGAATTTGAAGAAATGGCTCGGCGGAAATTGATTCGACTCTAATGGGGAGATCATCACTGCAACAAATTCTTATTTTCAACGGTTGGAGAAATTGTATTATTCGGAAGGAACTGAAAAGTTGTAAAAACGTATCGCTTGCTGAATACAATACTGGCACAGGTCAAAAAATAGTTAAAACGGAGTAATTAATGAGAAACGAGGAAGCTAATCTGTGAACACAGTCTAGACCTCGCAACTGTATACACTGTTTAAGTTTTAGATGGGCACTAACTCCGAATCTCCCTTTAACTTTTGTGGTAAGTTGGATAACATTACAACCTTAAATTCCTGTCCTTCGGGCGCGCTATCTTTCCTTTAGTTCTTAAAGTTTACTGCTAGAGGATATAAACTAGAACACTACGTGTTTTAGATTACGCAAGCTTGTCTACTAACACGAAAAGGAGTTTTCTCAAGTTTTTATAACTTACTATAAAATATATGTTATTTAAAGTCTTAAAAATCTTATTTTATTTTTATTAGGTACCTAGAAAACTTTTTTTATTTGAGACAGCCCACGTTTTTGAAGCCTAATGTACAGTGGGCGTCTAAATAGAGGGAAGGTGTAATCGACTGACACGAGATTTAAAGGATCGAAGTTTGGGAGGGCAAGGGGAAACATCTGCAGGCAATTCGCTCCATGTTCTGGAGACCGTAGGTATGAATGAGCAAGAGAAGTGAAAATTGTACTTTAGGTTAGAAACATAGAAAGTTCGTAAGTTGAAAGGGAAGAAGAATTTTTTGGCTGCTGATGTGGCTATTGAAGTAACGTGTTTGAGCCAGCTGGGATCATGTTTGAAAGCGATGGCAGCAAGATGAAACGTTTTATTGTTCTGTAGGGCTTGACCATTCATGTGGATGAGGAAATTAATGCCGGATTTTTGGCGTCGTAGGGGGCAAGACTGGGTTTTGGAGGCGCTGATCTAAACAAGGTTCTTGGTACCCCAGTCTAAGATTAATTGAAGAACTTTGCAAAGGAATAGGTACATAGAAAAATGAATGTTGGAGTAAAGAGTACTATCGTCAGCTTACTGTTGATTGGACTGGTAGTTGAAGAGAGCAGGTCATTAAAGTAAAAAAGAAATAGGTTTGATGCCTGCAGGACTGAACCTTGGGATACGCCAGCATAAATAGGATGGAAGATAGACGAGTGACCGTCCACCATGACAGATACGCGTAGATTAGAGAGATCCAGATACATAGTTTGGGGAGAAGACCATAAGAAGGTAGTTTGTTGAGGAGTGCAGCATGCCATACTTGGTCAAAGGCCTTGGAAATATCAAGAGCAACAATCTGAGATTCGCCATGAAATTCGAGAGACTTGTTCCAGTTATGTGTGGATCTTTGTTGACGAACTCCGTACTGTCTGTCATGGATGATTTTGTTATTTGCTAGATATTTTAGAATTTGCAGTGCAATGCTGCTATTTCCAGAGCAATGCTGACTATGCTTACTCTAGGGACTTTGTCCGTAACATATATACACGTACCAGGTGATAACGACATCGACAACACGTCTATTCTTAATTTTTAGAACATATCCATCGCATTTATTTTCCTGTCTTAATTAGTAGCGACGAAGCAGAGGCATCTCTTAATTACATAATTTAGCGGCTTTGAGCAGCAGATTCCGGAAACACTTAATACCGAAATTTCAATTAATATCAAGGTTGATTTATGAGGGTTGTCTTAACTAAGAACGAAACAAGAATTTGCTCTTTATATTTTCGCAAACTGAATAGTTCTGTGTAAACTTTGTTCAACTAAAGTTTATGGAAATAGTAGTTAATATGTTATATGAGAATTTTCGGTTGGTAAAATCTTACAACCCTGCTATATGAAAACTGGAGTATAAAATAAACTTTTACAATGATTATCTAATCAGCAGGAATACTTCTTATGAGTTTATAGGTTTTAGATCAAAAGCATAAAGTGAGAGACGGTTGAGGCACAGAGCTTAATATAGAATTGGCAAAAGATTTATTAATAGCATTAGAAAGGATTTATCACAAAAAGACTGAAATGATTTATAAACTGATGTGACCTAATCCTTACTGGCATCTCTTATGTGACTTAGCTGATAAAAATTGATTTAAATAACTTCCGAAAAATTATATATGAAAAAGCTCAATAAAGAGTACATGTTATAGGTGTTAAACCTGCAGTTAATTAATTACTTAAGAAATTTCGGAAATTTTGTTACTGTATGCGTCATTATAACCTGTATGCATCATTATAACTTTGTGCTAGTAATTGTACAGGAAAGTACATATTTCTCTCTTTAACTACCAATCCCATCCACAGTAATGCTGACAATACAACTCATCAATTCAGCATTCATTTTTCCAGACAAATCTCGAGACAAAAGCTGAATAATAAACGCAGATCTATTCACCAAGATTTCCCAAGATTTTCAGTTAATCTTGGATAGGGATGCCAAAAACCTTACTCAGTACAACGCCTCCAAAACCCAGCCTTCCTCCTAGTGGCGTAACCAGACCTTGATTGCAGGAGGAAACATTCGATCTTGCTGGCATCGCTTTCGGGCCTGATCTCAGCTGGCACAAACACATTACTTCAGTAGCCACATCGGTAGCTAAAAAGCTTGGTTTTCTCTTTCGAGCCAGAAAATACTTCTCCCCTTCCAACTTATACACTCTCTATGTTCCCCCACCTAACCTAGAGTACTGCTCCCACGTCTGGAGAGCGGCATCACCTTCGACACTTAACATCCTTGACTATATCCAAAAGAGAGCCATTCGACTTATCAATGACCCAGCCCTCACGAGAAAACTCCCTTCTCTCGCTCATCGCCGCGCTGTTGGGGATTTATCCCTTTTCTACCGCTACTTCCACGGATTTTGCTCTGAAGAACTAGCCGGCATTATTCCCCCCTTGACTGTTCCTAACAGAACAACAAGAGGCGCTCATTCATACCTAGGGTCACCCGATTATGGAACAAATTGCCTGCACATGTTTTCCCTTCCCGTCTCAACCTCCAATCCTTCAAGTCCCGTGTCAATAGACTACATTTCCCTTCTCTTCAGACGCCCACGGTACGTTAGTACTTAGGCTTGAAGTCTACGTGGGATGTCTTAGATAGAAAATGAAGTATATTCTTTGATTAACTAAACAAACTATATTTATCACGGTGCAACACTTTAAAAAATTAGCATCCAATTACAAATAAATCAGTGGTTAAATCATTATTGTTTACAACACAAACGGCACAACTGGCCATTTAAGTATTCTAATGCCACAGAAAGTATTATGGAATTTTGATGATTAGTGCATGAGTTAGTATCACAATAGCTAATTTTAGGATTCGATTAACTTGTAGAGTAAAATAAATAGGAATATGAAATTAAGAGCTTTGCTTGCACACATTTTCCTAGAAAAAAAATTAGGTCATATAATTTTCTCCAGTGCAAATACATATGAGTATATTGGGACTCAAAAGAAAAGGGTGTCTAAGGGGCACTGGATATTTGAAAAGGGTAGTGTAACATGAATAACAATAGTAGTAAAAGATCACTGTAAATTTAAAGAGAAATGATGGGTAAACATTAGTTGTGATTATTAATTAAGAAGTTATAAAATCAATTTTATATAACAGTACTACTGGATAACTATCAGATTTTAAATAATATAATTTATCATGACAAAATCATATTTCATTGGAATAAGTAAAATATTAAATTATATTTCTAGTAGAAGCACGTAAAGTAGGTCAACAATGTAATCACTATCAAATAATCGATATAATAAATAATAAATTGTCTCACTTATAAATATTAAATAGAATAAGAATAACTACTATTTTAACTGGAACTTTTAGCAGTTCATCAATAAACCAAATTGACGGGATATTTAGATTACATAATGGTATATTTTAGTAATGGAAGGGAAAATGATAATATATATTTTAAACACAGATTTTCCTAAATCTTTGTTGGACAATCGTTGATTAACAGTTTTGGCCTTTTTCATATCAAGTTGTTATTAAGCCATAGTTATGTATAATTTAGTTATAACCAGCTGATTACAAATGCCGTGCTTACATTGACCTAATTGTGGGTATTCTTTACTACTTTGCTACTACTAGTGCCAGGTGTTTACTTCAAAGAAAGTTTTTTATATTTCTGGCTCCCACTCTATAATGTTGCCAATCATTCTTCAAATGTGCTAACTCCTCTGAGACCGATAAGTAAGTTTCCGTGTAATTCATCTATCCCAAAAAAGTTCTCAGAGGTGGCAATATCAGGGATATAGGCAACCTTTTATGTACGCGTCGAAGGGTAAGCATTATGCTTTTTTTTGTCGCATTCTGTTCATCGAAAGCAAGAATTTTAGAAAATATATTCGGATTACATTATACAGGGAGATAAGAATTGGTTAATACATTACTGATAAACGCATATTTTAATATTAGTGTGAACATAATTTTTTCTTTTGTTTAATAATGTTGTATTATCTCTAGGGAACCTGTAAAGACATGAATATTTTACATAGTGGAGACAAGGGCTAAGGGATGAAATAATAAACAGAAAGAATTTTAAAATTTGTACTTTTTTCCAAAGACGTATTTATTTACGACACAATAAAAATATCCTCTGTTTACGTTCCTTTTGGCCCTAAAAGAATAAAGATATAGTTGTGTAGTTTAAACACAAACAGATTTTAATTACATGATGTTAGTGAATCTTTTTTTTAAGAAAATATGGTATTGATTTACGTCTATCGACTGAATTTTCAAACTATGATATCCACATATACAAGGCAGTTAGAAATTGATTTTTCCATTTAATTAAGAGCTGTCAAACGATGGCCTTTTTCGTCCCACATGGTCACAAGCCTAAGAGACATTTGCCTTTTATTGACTAACCTTGGTATAATATTTTTAGAGTATAGAGTATAAATAAATTTTCTAAAGAGTGGTTAAAATCAGTTTCCACTCTTCTCAAGATATACAGATATCAGCTTCAAGAACTTCGATCATCACAGTCAATTGCTATTGTATCTAAGGCTTGGTTTGTTGAGAAGGTTGGGTAAATTTTACTAACCTAGTTAATCCCGACAACTGGATCGGAAGACGGCTGAGCTAACAACAACTAGAGTATCTCTGTAGTATGATTTATATGATAGATACATAATAAAAATTCTAGAACACGCCCCGCCCCTATTGTATATATGATATTGTCTAGTTATGTAAATACGATAGTAATATGTCGAATTTAAATTCGTAGCAAGTAAACAGAAGAGCCGAGAAGGTTTTTTACTGCAAAAAATGCCAAAATTTTAATTAGTTGATCAGGCAATTACATGTTCATAATTACCCTGTACATATGCACTTTTTTCAATTCATCATGTATTATAATCAATTTAAAGTTCCGCAAAAAATGCAAAACGAAACATTTACATGCAAAATGAATGACCTATGCCGACCAGATGGCAATATAATCAACAGTATTGGATAAAGCAAATTGAATTTTCTGATTTGAAAATATGGCTCTCGGCATAAATAGGTATTAAATGATTTATTTATAGCGGTAGCGATGAGCCAACAGAAAAGTGCTTTCTGGGGAACATTATTTTTATTATAAAAAGTTATTTATTTATTAAACAACACAGCTCTTGCGGTCCTCTAATATAAGTTATTTCACATATTATTATCTAATTGTTTAAAATACTTTTCCCCTGACGTAACAAAAGATAGGCAACCCAAAAAAACTACCAATAAGTATTGTTGCATACAACATACGAAAAAAGGTGTGGAAATAATAACGGCGTCCAGCAATTCATCTTTTTATCGTTGTTGCGCCAATTTTGCAATTCGCATTTATATGACACAAAATCAAGCTTCCTGCGACTAGCATTGAAATATCTAAGTCTGAAATAATTTAACCCCTGTCTGCTTTTTAACGTATACTACTGCATAGGCAACAATACAAACACGCGTGCATATGTTTTCTTTAAAGGTTAGTTTTGAAGTAGTTTTGAATTGTTTCTTTTTGCTACCTAAAAAGTGGTCTTCGTCGATCCGTTGTAAACTAAGATTTTGCTCAGTTTTTAGCAGAAATTTTAAACTAGTAGGATTAATGCTCATCTTATTAATAACGTAATATAGGGTGTCATAATTCTTTGTGTGGTCGGTATAACATAGCCTGTTTCGTTCTGGTTACAATTTCAACCGATTTCACGAGTGGTCCATATTTTCCCTTATTAAGTAAAGAAACTGATACGTATTAAATTAAAATACACATTTTTCGGTAAAATACGTTTGTGGAATTAAAAATAATTTGGATTATTTTCGGTTTTCCCTACAACCGATAAAAAATGAGATGTAATGATAATATTTAAGTTTGGCAATGCGCCGGCTGGATCATTCGTTTTTTCTTTATAATATTAGAGCCTATAACATCAGGCTCTTCAGAAGCGTCGAGTAAGGGCCGATATTTGAGTATTTTTGAGCAAATTTTGCTATTTAAGAGACAAAATGTGTTGGGTATGTCTGTAGACTACACCAGGAGTCTCCTATTCCAGTGAATTTCATAACACCCTGTATATTCAACGATAAATAAAAAAATTATTATAAATTAAACCCGTTTGTACAAGAGTTTTCCACCTAAACTCAGTTCAATTTTTGTTTTTGATCCAGGTGGCCCCCTACTATCGCGATTTGGGGATCCTTATAGCCTTCATAGGGCGTAGTTATTTGTCAAGGCGACTAAGTTTTGCATTGAAAAAAGGTTTTTAGGATTTATTATTTTTTGTGTCTGAGACGTCTACATAGAGTTCAAGCCTAAGTACTAACGTACCGTGGACGTCTGAGACGGGATTTAAAAAGTTGGAGGTTAAGAGGGGAATGCAAAATATCTGCAGGCCATTTGTTGGGGGTAAGTGTTACCGGATTTTTTGTGTGACAGGGAATAAGACTGGGTTTTTAGCACTCCAGTCTAAGATTAATTGAAGATCTTGGGAAAGGGATAGGTGCATAGATCTGCGTCTATTATCCAGCTCTTCATTGGTGACTTACCTGGAGAAATAAATGTTGAAGTGAAGAGTACTATGGTCAGCCTAACCGTGGATGAATTGGTAGTTGAAGAGAGCAGGTCATTAATGTGAAGAAGAAATAGGGTTGGTGCCAGGACTGCACCTGGGGGTTCGCCAGCATTGACAGGATGGAAGTTAGATGAATGACCGTCCACCAAAACAAATATGCGCCGATTATAAAATTATGAAGAGAAGAGCTAGTTCACTACAAGCTGCTAAACTAGCCCCATGTAATTAATGCCTCAATATACACTTAAAAATAGAAAAAATTACGTGTACAAATATAAAGAAAAAACATTATTTTTTCTTTATTAGTCAGCCGAATAAAAATAATTTATCCTGCCTTCCAGAGGTTGTGACTCCTGGAACGTAACGCCATTAAATAAAAAGTTAACCTAAAATAAGTGTACAGTCAGTAAGTAAATTAAAAAGAGCTCAGATGTTTGGGAAAATATAATAGCCGAACGAAAATTATTCAAATTAAAGCGATATTTACCCAGTAAATAAAGGTAATATTACTCCCCGGTCTGAAATTTTATTTAACGTATAGATGTTATTTTTGACAAAGTTATTGCTTCGCTCGGGTAAAACCGCCAAAGCTTGGATCAGTAAATTAACTGATTAACAGCAGGGTGAGATAAATCCACCTAAAAAGCTTTTCCGTGCTCGCATTAGATATTAGGGCACCGTTCCTATGGTACAAGTAAGTAATTCGTGGTGTTGGGCGATATATGGATTATGGTGATTCAATTATTATGATGATGAAAAGTCAATATTTTGCAATTCTTTGCCGTATTCAAGTAAAAAGTCAGTTCTCATTATTACTGATATTAACTAACCAAAATGTAAGGAAACGGGGTAATTCGAATTAACCAAACTCAAGAAAGAAAAAGGAAAGAAAAAGAAAAAAATATTTATTTTTATTTTTTATGTGAATGTATGTTAATTAGTTATTATATGTACTATACTAATGTAATCATACTATACGTACATATAAGTTAATTACCGCTAGTTTCAATATATATGGTTTGAGTGGACAGTGAAATTGCCTACATACAGCAATGGGCTGCCGCAGGTGTTTTAATGTCTATTCGATCTATGTACTATAAAATTTTAAAGTTTTCTTATCAAAAGCTAATCTTATCAAAAACCTATAAAAAATCATCTTCTCTTGGTATTAAGTATGATTTAATTGAAAAAATATTATTCTGATGCCAGTGTAAGAAGCCCGAAAAAATAAATACAGGGCTGATCCTGAATCGGGTGCTCTTCTGCTATCACGGTTTCTGGGCCTTTTCCTCTCATAAGACAGGTTTTTACTTCAGAAAATCGAGAAAAGTCACACATTTTAATTAATATGTATTCAGTGATATCATAAAGTCTAGAATAAATTCATTATTTAAAAAACGCTGAATTTTTTAAAAATCGCTCGGATACGTCTATTTTGGTCTTTTTTGATGCGAATTTTTTCCAATATTTTTCATTCCCGAAAACACTGTGCTAGGGTCAACTTTACTTTTTTAAATGGGAACCTTCAATTCTTTACATTTTAGGATTCTTTGTATAATTCCGAGCATTTTTTATATTACATGTCCTATACCTAAATTAATCTGTTTTTGATTTGTCGACAGTTAAAGTTCGAAGTTAAATACAAGTAGATACCAGCACAACTTACTCAGTAACCTGTCTCTTTGTCCCATTTTGTCAAATTGGACAGTTAATAGCTTCGTGTCAAAATATCATAATAGTTTATCATTATTTTCAAGACACATTTTTACTCTGACATTTTTAATAGCTTTCTTTCGGTATTTTAAGTTAATTTTTGAAGTTTATTAAGTACTAGTTATTGTGAATTTTATTTTTAACCAAAATGGATCGTACTGAGGCACAGAGGATGGAAATTCTTACGACTATAGGATATGGCGATAGGGTAAGAACTCAAGAAGAGGTGTGTCAGTTATTTGACGAGAAATATCTTAATCGTCCGCCAATTTCACAATTAGCAGTAAGTAAGATCGTGAAGAAATTTCTTCAGCTTGGTCATGTTAGAGATGCCCCAAGAAGCAGTCGCCTAGTAATTGATAATGACAAAAAGATGGACGTATTATTAAGTATTCAAGACAATCACCATATTAACTCTAGGGAGGTAGCTACAAACTTGGATATGGCGAAAACAACGGTCGTAAAAGTATTGCATAAAAATAAGCATCATCCTTTTAAAATACAAGTCCTAGGGACGCGTTCGATAAGAATTGTAGGGATTAAAAGTTATAGTTGGGCTAAGAGATTAAGTACAAACATACATTTTGATTCCTTTAGATAGATAATGGTCCAAAGTTTAAAATACGTCTCAATCAAGCTAGTTCGGTGTTAGTCGGGTCTCGCGGAATTAGTCGCTAACGACCCAAAGTGTTATTTGTCACTGTACCATAAATCTTAGAGCAATTGTATCTGAAAAGTTTACACATTGTGCTTTTCGAAAAGCACATATTTCGAAAATACATTTTTAAAAGTACACGTTTTCGTTTAATAAATGTTGATGAAAAGACAGAGCACAGTCTGACTAAACCCAAAAAAGCGACTCGATTCAGGTTTGCTTAGGTTTGTTTATGTTTGCTCAAGATCTTTTGTCTGCCTTTTTCCTTTATTAACATTTTTCAAACCATTGAAGTTCAAGTGGGTAAATTATTTTTTCGAAAATAAACTGTTTTCCAACACTATGTTATAAAGGGATAATCACACTTTAAAACAAATTCCGAATGTGTCATCCAAGAGCGTATTTAAGGGGCAAAAATAGAATTTTCTTGATTTTTTCCGACAAATCCTATTTTTAACCGACATTATTTAACACTGTTTTGATAGTAGTGTCTGGTAGTATTAGTATAGTATTTTGCGAAATTTAGTCTCACACAAAAAGTCTCACTGAATTCCTGAAGAATCAAAGCTTTGTACCTAAAAACTAAACGTAGGATCAAAAACTGTAGCTCTTTATTTAAAAAATCTAATTTAGAGTGTTTCATGTCAATGTATTCTACTCTAAACCTGTAACGTTGTAGACTTGTAATATTCAAAGTCTGTTATGACGGTGTAAAGCTTAAACGACTTACATATATTTAGATTTAATTGCCGTGAAGAATTTGCAATAATATAATCTTAACAGGCACTAACGTGTTTTCTATGGCCAAACCTGTTACCCGTCTATTTCTTCATAAAATTTACTACTTTAGTGGAAGTATACTGTAAAATAACAAACATTGGAGAAATAATAATAATAGCAATAAAAAGTACTAAAATTAAAGCCATGTTCCTCCCAAGTAAATAACGTTAATATTACTATATTTCAGTTAAAATTTCGTGCGACACATAGAGATGTTATCTTCGACAAAATTAATGCTTTACTTGGTTGAAACTGCCAAACCATGGATCGACTAATTAACTGATTAACAGAAAGGTTGGGATAAAT
This sequence comes from Philopedon plagiatum, assembly GCA_963971165.1. NCBI lineage: Eukaryota > Metazoa > Arthropoda > Insecta > Coleoptera > Curculionidae > Philopedon > Philopedon plagiatum. Next base: position 102,286,346 of record OZ020193.1, read on the forward strand.
CGCTCTAAAAAGCCTTCCTGCGTTCCCCTTTATAACATCACTTACTTGGTGGAAGTAAGCTGTAACATTAGGATTTTGGGGATTGTACGAGTTTCGAGCTGGAAGTTTACGGGAGCTTACTAAAGTAGTCCGCTGTAACAAGTTTACAGTTTTTGAAGGTCCAACATCATAGTAGAAATGGTGTTGGCCAGAAAAATCAATAGTGTATTGTGTATACTGCGGTAAAGAGGATGTACGAACCTTAATGTCTTTCCAAGCAATTAATCTACACATACAAAGAAAACATATCGATATAATAATAAGAGTAATAACTTTTGGTATAGCCACAAAAACACATCTATCTGGTATGTGTGACAACCATCACTTATGCTACTAAGTGATCGCGTATTAAAGGGCCTTAATGTTTGTGAAGTAGGCAATTTTTGTTACTTAAAAAGCAAAAAAAATAGAAATAAGCAAATGAAATGTGGTGTTTAATATTGGTATTCTAACAAACTTTACGTCTGTTCCTACAAGCAATGCGTACAGTTTTCTCACTGTCAGAAATAATCAGTCAGTTACATACTAAAAACCTGTCGCTGTGCTACCTGTAATATTTATCTGGGCAACCATATTTCTGATCGAAATTCAATCACGGACTCTTTGTGGGAATAAATATTTTAACAGCCAGATTCTCCAACGCCAAGTCTAATTTGACAACCAAAAGTTTTAAACTGACAAATGTAAGAATAAGACAACTAAGTTTTATACTTTTATTTATTTCTGAGCTTTTTCGAAAATTTATAAAGAAAATGGCAATTTTAGTACAATAATATTAATAAACTCATTACAGCAACTCGTTACAAGCTAAAAATTATTTGGAAACCAAGTAAATTGTTGAAATATCAGAATAATTCATAAGTTTTTAATGACGACTTATTAACAATGACAGGACAAAACCCAGTCAAAACAGAAGTGATCTTAATTTAAACCAGTACTAAATCTTAAATCTTCTTAGTGAATCTGAACGTAAATGTCCTTGGGTACAAGGCATATCAGATAGTAAATATTGTTTGCATTCAAGTTAATTTTTTCCACATAACAGAGATCCACACAGATAGTGGTTAAAAACATAAAAGACTTTTATTTGCTAGCATCCTATAAAAAAAGAAAGCTCTTCAGTGTTCGTGACATTTGTAAAGAATTTGTAAAGGCGTTATACATCCTCACTCTTTTTAAAAACGTGATGGGACAACCAAGCGTTAAATTAGAAAATAATTAAAAATTTGGCATCCTGATTTATTAAAGAAAGAAAGAATAAAAATGGGTATTTTTTTTCAATTTTTATATACGCCGTCTTTAAGATGTGCTATTAAGTTTGAAATAATAGCATAAAAATAAAATTGTCAATGTTATATTTCGTTTGTAGAAATCTTTTTAAAACTTATATATCACTACTACTTTCATTTATTACTCTTGTCGATACCAGACATAAAATTATTTAACAATATTTTCACTCAACAGAAAGAAATGTGTTTGCTGAAAGGTCACAAAATGAATAAATGTATTTTTGGTACCGAATTTACAACCGTAATAAAATATAAAAATTAGCGATGGCGGTCAAGCAGTTTGATTTTGGGGAAAATAGTTGTTAATTAGAAAGATAGTTGTTAATTAACAACAACCAAGCCATAAAAGCTAAAATACCTAATATAAGAGGAATACTCGGAAATCTGCAATAAGGTTGCCATGTTACAAATAAGTAAAATAAATGAAATTAGTTGTAGGGTTGTAATAACAGAAAACAATGTTTTACCAGACTTGTACTGGACGCGCTTTTTCTTTGTTTTATTGTGGCTTCTAACTAAGAGGGCATATTGACATAAGCGAACTTGTTTTATAAAAAGAAGCTAGTAAACGCTATTGCGGCAATACAGTTCCTATTTTCCGATATTCAACCAGATGTGGTTGCAAAACAATAAAATGTGATGCAGCAATAAGCATAAATGACAGTTTCTGCTCACATTGTTTGATTTATAGTCCAAACGCGTACATTTCAGAGACCATAAATAAACATATCAAGTGTGGGATGCAGTAAATTTCGTATTGTGAAATGAGAGCTATTTTATACGGAATGTGAAAAACTGCTATACATTATTTTATTAGAATATAAAACGTGCTTACACTGGTAACTTATATTTATGATATTGCCACGGTCTGAAATTGTGAAAATTTATAATCATAAGAAATTTGTCTGGGTTCACTTCAAGCTCGCCTACCTTTGATTATTTAATTAACTCTAAGTTTGCAATGGCTACGGTATCTTAAGATTTATTTCAATACTTATACCATGCCTCTTCTCTTTAGAAGCGGTGTTCCATATGGTCTTAGTATTCCTTTATTAGTTTGTATTTATCGCCCTTCTTTCTCACTTATAGTCCTAATTTTTTCGTCGACGCAATATTTCACATAGAAATAGTTTTCTTGCCCTTTGTTAATATTGTGTAATTTTTTTATATGTTTAATTCTGCTATTCATTTCGTGCTTGCTTTGATTGTATTCTTCTTATAATACAATAATGCATTGCTTCCCTCTATTTACTTTTGTTTTCTTCTCATCATCAAACCCAAGCAAACACACCACTTCCTTCATCGTGCAAATTATTTTTTTTTTGCTGGTAGAAAAATCATATCGTCCGCATATCGGCCAGATGTGCTATAGCTAGATCGGTCTAATTTGACAACCGTAAGTTTTAGACTGACAAGTTCAAGAATGAGAAAATTAATTTTCGTATTAGGAATTTATTTGCGAGTGTTTTTGCAAACTTATAAAGGAAAGCTCACTTTAAGTATGCGTTTTGCACACTAAGAGGACTAAAATCACTTTAGTAACACGTTCCAAGATGAGCAATCATTGGGAAATCAAGAAAATCTCCAAAATATTAGAATAACTTATAGGTTTTTAACGCAGACTATGACAGGACAAAACTTGACTTTTGTAATAGAGCGGTCATAATTTTTTCATTTTAAATGCGCATACATATCTTTTGGAACCTGTATATGTGCCTGTCAATAGCCTAAATTACTTGATAATAATAGCCTTCTATAGGTAAATAATTCAGAAATTTAAAGAAAAATCAATTTTCTTCATTCTAGATATTTCTCTAAAACCTTTTTACAGAGGCAGTTTAAAATGGCGTTCCATCAACTGTTTTAGTCTTTTCATATTGCAGCTACTAGACTTTTCCATTAACCACATTAAATTTTTAAACTTTTCCTGAAAATTTTGATGTACTTTACATTTTCGTTTCAAAATGGCTTGCTCGTTGGTGTCGACAATATGGATTCTATGACCGATAACAAGGCTCAATAAATTTACAAAATATTGATTTTAGACTATTAAAAAAATTAAATTAAATACTAATAAATTAAAAACTTAAACAATATGACAGGGAGTTAGAGAAAAATAACTATGTTGCATATTTCTTAGTAATATGATACTCAGTTCTTTACTGCGTATCAATTTATGCAAAGATTATACACTTTTTATTATCTATAAAATAGTAAATATTATTCGTTCACAAATCTCATCTATTATTACAGATAATATAACAAATGCATTTATAATATTTAAAATAGGAGTAATTCCTGTGAAAATTTTCATATTATAATTTTGTAATATTTGTATATCTTAATATATGATATGCTGTTTGTTATATATTCTTGCATTATTAAAATAATTAATATCAGATATGCCGGTTTAGATCAAACAGAAAACATATTTAAATATGACGTTCAATCAACTGTTTTAGTCTTTTCATATTGCAGCTAATAGACTTTTCCATTAACCACATTCGACATTTTAAACTTTTTCTATAAATTTGGATATACTTTACATTTAAATTCGTTTAAAAAATGCTGTTGGTGTCGACAATATGGATCCTAGTATTGGTAACAAGAAATTCACAAAATACTGATTTAAGATTATTAAAAAATATTAAATATTAAAAACCTAAAAAACATGAGAGAGAGAGAGAGAGAGAGAGAGTTAAAGAAAAAACTAGGCAGCGTAATGATTCCTAGTAACATGATGCTCCATTCTTTACCTGTGTACAATTTTTGCAAGCACGATATACTTTTTATTATCTGCGAAACAGTAGATATTATCCGTTCCCAAAGCTATAATAATAGACAATATAACATATGCATTTATAATATTTAAAATAGGAGTAATTACTGGGAAAATTTTCATATTATAAAGCTGTCATACTTGTATATCTTGACATATGATAAGCATTTTGTTACAAATTTCTGCATTATTAAAATAATTAATATTAAATATGTATAATCTCGGCAAATATGCCAGTTTAAACCAAGCATGAAACATATATTAAAATATGATTTAAATAAACATGAATGTAATTAAACGTATTATGGCAATATAAAAAATATAAAACATATTGCAAAACAAACCTAAGCGAACTAAACTTAAACCAACACTTCAATTTTTGTAGTGAATTCCCGGGTAAATTGCTTTTATAAATCTGGAAGAAAAAATATCGATATGTACTGAAGTTGCAGTATTATATAGTAAGGTTAGTCATACCAATTTGTTACTACATTTTATGTTTGAGTGGCATGTTGATATTTTTACATACATATTAAAATCCCATAAGAGTTAAGAATAGATTTATCTCTCCAGACAGTCAAAATAGCACTTCTTTAAAAAGAGATAACATTTCTATTTTATTTTGCCACTAAGCCATTCTCGTCGTTGATCGAAGTATTTGCTCGATGTGTGGGATTAATGGTTTTCACGTCCTGAAAACCATTTAGAAAGGTCCGAATGACTAATATCGATAAAATGAATGACCGATTCATATCCATTGCCACTATCATACATATAATATAACCCATAGCGTTTGTACGAGGTAAAATAGCCTTTTAAAGCAATTTCTAAAGTAAAATCTTTACAATCAACAAATGGGTAGTGTCAGTGTTAGACAGAAAAAAATAGTCTATTTAGGTCCCTCAACTGGTACATAATATTACAAGCAAGGTCAATAAAAGGTCGAGTCCAAAATAAACCCTCTTATGTATATACGTGTGTCATACAGGATTTTATGTATGATTTCATATATTTTTCGCGATTTTTCAGTAATTTTTAGTTAAAAAATTAAAATAGCAACAATGAAAATATCGGTATTCAAAATAGCAGAGATTGGTTTGGTCTAAGTTTTTGAAGCGTTTTTTGTTTATTCTCAAACATAAATGTCCGGGAACATTAATATTATTGCAAATACTGCCTTGCTACTATCCAAACCCAGACATTTAGATATATAAAGAAACTTATGCTGTTCATAAAGAATAGCGTGCAAGTAACAATATCAAGAAACTTTCTGAAGACTGGCATGCTTCAACAGCAATACAGTAATTGAATTATACTAAAAAGTCTATGATCTTGACGAGGGATCAAATCGAGCAGTTTCTGAGAAATGCACCAGATGATAAATACCTCATGAAGAAAGCAGCTGTTGGTTATATTTGGTGCTTGTCGCAGGGAAGAGCTGTGCCATCTGAGATTTCAAAATATCGAGGATTCGGACACTACACTAGTAATATAAATTTCTGATACAAAAACTAAAGTTTCACGAACTTTTACTGTGGTTGAGTCATTTTATTTAAATTTGTACTGGAAATATATTGCTCTTCAACTGTCAGAAATCGAACACCGTCGAGTTTTTATCAAATATATGAATATTAAATGTGCTAGAAATTCAGCTGGTATAAATACATTTGGCAAAATGCCTGCTGATATAGCAAAATGTTTGAAGCTCCCAAATCCGAAGCCGTTTACTGGTCATTGCTTTCGCTGGTATTCAGCTACTTTACTGGTGCGAACTTGACAACCATTAAAAGATACGGAGAATGGAAGTCTTCAACAGTGCCAGAAGGGTATATTGAGGACTCTCTGCTAAATAAGAAGAGTATTGCCAAAAGCCTACTTGCCACGTCATCATGTGCTATTGTTTTCATCCCTTCTACAAGCTTACAAAATCACAACGAAACTCAGATCTGCGATACAGGAGAAGGACTTCATATTTCTGGTTGTTCAAACTGTACTATAAATGTTAATATTAAAAACAGAAATTAAAAAATTTACAATTTTACTTGAATTTGTTAAATGTTTCTCTTGTATTATTTGTTAAACCCTTGAAATGTATTTGCCTTCTAACACTAGTGTTAAAAATAACTAATTTTTTACACTGGTGTTAAAAGTGATTGACTTTTAAAATGGGTCTCTTTAAATGTCATTTTTGACACTAACAGCAAACTTTAAAAAGTCTACTTTTAATAGTGTTTGCAGAAAAAATACATTATGTAATTACACAATCTTTTCTAATATGTTATTCTTCGAAATTTATTTGGTTTTTACTTTTTTCTTGCTTACTGCTTCAAGGTAGATTTATTTATACATCATATATTTAAATTTGCATCTCACTGCTACGTTACCATGTCTTATTCTAACACCTGATATTTTTAATTTACTGGTAGTAATTTTCTTAGAAAAGTTGAACATTATGTCATAAAGTTTAGTAAGAATGTCAGTTTTACACATTAATATTTCAAATGATTATTTAAAACAATAATTCGAATTGTTTCTAATCATTAATAGAAAAATTTGTTTCATTTTTCTAATAAAAAAAAAACATATTTCCTTTTCAGTTGTTTGACTAACACGCTTTTAGTAACATATTGACGTAGTTGATTCCTTGTCCTTTCTCCCTTTATTTGTATTTTTTATTGGAGTCTCATTTAACGAGAATTTAGGTTTTTGATCGTTTCTCAGTTCGTTTTATTTATCTACGTCAGCCTTTTCGCTGTAATTTAATTTTAAGAGTTGACCCAAACCCGTTAAAGGTTCAATTTAGGTACAACTACGTTTTTGTAATTAAAAAAAACTACAGGCTAGTAAAGACATAATCATGGTCAATAAGAATTGATTAAAGCAATTTAGAACCAAACTTAAATTAATTAGCATACCCGAATTAGTCCTGTCAGCACTAACTAATACAATATTCTCAAGAGCCCTTTCAAATGGGCTCACTAGTTTAATTCAATTAAGACAAACTTAGGTAAAGACCTTTTTCAACAAGAATGGCGTGCCCTTTTACTGCTGGTATTTGAAAGGTCAAATTTTCTAAAATATGTTTTGAATTTACCTCTAGTATATGTAGATATATTTATAAAAGAAGCGATCAAATTTATATAATACTAGCTTTCGTCCGTGACTTCGACCGCGGTATAACAATTATTTTACTCCATTACAAAATTTAAACCCCCATATGTCCCGATTTTATCTCTTTAAACGGCCAGGACGGAATTAATAAATTTATTTGTTCGAAAAAGCATCACTGAATAAAAAATATGCCATTATGTTAAAAACGGTCTAATCGACTGATGTTACGAGGACATTTTGCCAAATAATAATAAATATAACTCAAGAGCTTTCAGACCATGGCTTCATAAGCATTATTTATTTAGTCGTAATTGAATTGAGCATCTTCACGTTGTTATACAACTCAAATATTAATAAAAAAGCTCTCGTTATACAAGAAACTTTGTGGAAAATATTGTACATAATAAGTATATTTTCTGGTTAAGCCTGAAACATATCAGCTTAGGCAAATGAAAACTTTCCCAGTATATCAATAGTGCCTACACAAACACCGAAAGGGCTTCTAGAGTGGTGGAAAATCATCAATTCCGCACCTCAAGCAACAGATCGATTAACAGCGTCTGCGGTCCTATTCGACCCGTCTCGGAGATTAATTTCTCATAGATTTGAAGCTAATGTAACAGGAGAGCATTAAAGGTCACAGAAAGATTATATTTATCGTATTATAAATCAGTGGTGGCTCATGAACGAATTAGATAATCTGGAATAATGTATATGGACTTTATAGGTACCCAGGGTATGTGACTAGTTCCCCACAAACGTTTTCAAATTCTCTAAACTAGAGGAGGCATTATTCAATGGATGAACGCATGAAACTCTTTATAAAAATGTCTCTTTGCCAATTTTTTTTATTAACACTTTATGGCAAAAGAAGTTTTTTTTAATGTATATTTTGGGTTTTCCGTCATATCTCAGATATTTATTAAAATAGCAGCGGTATATACTTATAAACGTCGCGCGTAATAAATAAATGCTCATAACTTTTTATCAATAAAATATATCTGAATAAAATAAAATTGCTCCTATAAATAACCACCAAGACAATCAATTAATCATATTTTGAAAGTACTTCGAATGTTTGAATTTTCGGTATTCTTGTTTAAATGTGAAATTTTCGACTATGTTGATTCAAGCTCTGTATTTGTAAACAAATTTTTAAAAATTTAAGTTAGTATTTCAATCCCTTCCTGCGACCACTATTTACGAATTCTGCGAGGGGTGTATCCATATTATTATTTTTTTTGTTATGGCAAATTTTCAGTTGTCTGTTTTACGAAAAATGTTCGTCGCTTAGGAAAACCAATTATTATTTTTTGTAATTTTTCAATTTTAAAAATAATACAGTGAGGTAAAACATGTACTTTCAGATGGTGTGATTCGTTTTGCAAAAACTTTAATTTTTCAGTGAGTTTTAATGGCATAAATTTGAAGTAACAATAAAGGGTATTATAATTTTGTTCATTAAAGAAACGTTTATAAGCATATTCAACAAGATGGCGCCTCGTGTCACACGGCTTGGCAAGCTTTGGATTTGTTTCGGATACGTTTGCCTGGACGCGCCATTTCCCGAATTGATAATATTCAGTGGCCTGCAAGATCATGTGATCTAAACCCCCTCGATTTTTTCTTGTGAGGCTTCCTCAAAAACAAAGTCTACTTTAAAGATCCGCAGACGATTAATCACCTGAAGCAAAATACTTGTGCCTGAAAAAAAAACAGACTATTAAGGCTTTATCGTCAGCGTCGTTGAGTTTGTTCAATTTTGCTGCATTGAAAAATTATACTAATATAATTTAGTTGTTTTATAAGTTTAAAATTTGATATATAAAAGTTCTATTCAAATTGACGTTATTTTCTGACGATCGTATTTCCAATTATATTCTTTTCAGAGCTTCCAAACGCTGGGTGGATTGTGGAAAGCTATTAATCCTGAACATCGGGCAACAGATCGATTTGCAGCAACCGCGGCTCTTTCTGTGCTTTTCTAACATTTACTTCTTTGGCAGAGAAATATGGTGTAATGTAAAAATAATACCAACAAGTAAAAAATAAAACACATGGTGCACTATATATAATTTTTGCGCATAGTTTAAGTAAATGGGTATTTTAATACGCCATAAATAATTTATTAACGCCGTTTAATCGAAAAGCTACTGAAAAAAATTCGGACCTCATCGCTTACCACTTTGCATGGTGCGAAATTATTGACATAGCCGACATTTCGAAAAAAATTAAGTAAACGTCTGAAAATTCGGGAATAAACAATTACATATCTTTAAGAGAAGTTATTAAAAAAAATGATTTTTTTTTTGAAAAACATTAATTCACTAAGAAGGTTTAAGATTTAGTACTGATTTAAATTAAGATCTTATAGTTGATCAGTTATGTCTTGGTAGGCTTTTGTCCTATCATTTTTAATAAGTTGTCATTAAAAACTTATGAATTATTCTGATATTTCAGCGATTTGCTTGGTTTCGAAATGAATTTCATCTTAGAACGAGTTGCTTCAATGTATTAAGGTATTAAGTTCTATTATTGTCGAAAGTACGTCGTAAAATTGTCCTTTTCTTTATAAATTTGCGAAAAAGCTCTGAAACAAATTCATAATATATAACTTAGTTGTATTATTCTTACACTTGTCAGTTTAAAACTTTTGATTGTCAAATTAGACTAGACTAGCGTTGGAGAATCTGGCTATAATTTTTTACAATTCTTGTATCACTCATTTACCTTTTCGTACTATGTAAAGGTGACATACATTGTCTGACATTTAAAACTTTATTGTCACAATTTTATATGCATTGTTTATGTATTTCATTTGTGAAGCTTTCTTGGGATATTCGGCAAATTAACATAATTTTAAGACTCAAGAGTTATCTCCATCCATCTAATAGAGCAGGGTTTAACATGGGGTTAAAAGCTGAATATGTAAAACCCTTTGGACCGCTTTAAAAAAATTCGGTCAATTGCGAGCTCTTAGTAGCAGCACAATTAGTATTCTGTGCCATCAGTCCCCCACTTAACCTGAGCAAACCTCGGCTACCCGATCTCCGCCCATCTGCCGCGCTAACAACCGCAGACGCGATAAGACCAACGCCGTATCACATCGCGTATGTGCGGAGCTGAGTGGGGAGCGTTTCGACTGAGCCAAATTAAAACTTTTGAAAAACATGTAAGTACGGACAAAAGTTGCTCCTTACTTCGTTAGAAATATATATTTGTCGAGAAACTTTTTCTCTATAACCAATGGTTCCACAGTTATAAGGAAATAAACAATTAAATTATTTATAACAACTGATCGCGCTGGAATTTTTCAATCTTGATAATTTTGCTTAATCTACACTTATTTCTCAATGTTCATGATTTTTTTCAGAGTTTTTTGAGCTATCCTATTGGTGATCAGCTATTTTTGAGCGTTTTTCCCAAAAAATGTTTTAAAAAATAGATCATATATCGTTACCTTAATACTACAACTAGATATCTCTAAATTTGTAGTCCGGAGATAATGTGACTGGCTGCAGATTCACTTAAATAAAAGTGAGGTCTATGTAAGATGAATTTAATATTTTTTCTTCATATATTACCCTACTCATATAATTTTTAACACATGTAAAATTGAATTTGAAGTTACAGTATACGAAAAACAATGCCTGTTGCAACAAACGAATATAAAAAGATGTAGTGTTACCCACATTTACTAAGCCTAGAAAAAAATAATAAAGGCACTGGAGCTGCAGAAAAGTGGTTTAATCTTAATTTTCAAACAAATCAACTTCTTAGCCAAAATGATACAATTAGTCCTTTAATAAGCTTTCATTTGACACCCTACACGGTGTCCTTGAAACTTTTATCCATTTCCCACACCACACTCTATCTCTGTGCTAGATTTAAAATTCTTACATCGAATAGTTTTAGAGAAAATCGCCTGTGACAGACGGACGGATGGACACCGAAGTGTTTCGTTTTGCTAATTTTAGCATGAGACACTAAAAATGCACTTTAGAGAAGGTACGGGTGGGATGTAAAAATAAAAAGGCCAAACATTGAACAAACTCTATGGTCCAAGATCTAGAGTTTAAGAGGTATTTTAACTTGAGAAGTCCAAAAAGAAATAATTTTACATTTATTTGTATTGCTTTTGAATATATTCTTCTTAAGAATTTAACTTGAAAAATACAACATTGTTTGTGCAGTTTTATCTACAGACTACTGTGCCCACTACTTCGTCTCTTTATGACCTTTGTTAGCAACATATTATGACATTGTTATTTATTATATATATATGCAAAAATTGAGAATAAATTCTCTAACCACCTGAAAATTCCTTATACAATAAGGATTTCAACAAATAATGGTAAAACAGCTATTCTCCGGGCTATATGCCCCTCCGAGCCCTGAATTACATACCAAAATTTGCCGTATTTTCTTCTAACACAGTTAGATAAGAAAATACTAATGTTTCGAATGCAAGAAACTACCAGGAGGAAGGAAGCTTTTTCTTTAGTTAGAATGTCGTCACCTGCAGACCGGTTTCGAACTCGTTGGTTCTCATCAGTACAGGATAGACGAACATACCAACCTTCCGAAAAAGTAATCCCTTAAAGCTACAACTGTCGTACTGCATAAGCAGTGAGACACAGGCAGCGCCATCCATTAGCAGTTTCAAGCATTCAGAGTAGAGTTTACCGTAAGGTAAAATTTTCAAATGTATGAATGAAAGTTACTTGTCAGGGGTACATATAAACATGCAAAAATTGAGAATAAATTCTCTAACCACCTGAAAATTCCTTATACAATAAGGATTTCAACAAATAATGGTAAAACAGCTATTCTCCGGGCTATATGCCCCTCCGAGCGCTGAATTACATACCAAAATTTGCCTTATTTTCTTCTAACACAGTTAGATAAGAAAATACTAATGTTTCGAATGCAAGAAACTACCAGGAGGAAGGAAGCTTTTTCTTTAGTTAGAATGTCGTCACCTGCAGACCGGTTTCGAACTCGTTGGTTCTCATCAGTACAGGATAGACGAACATACCAACATTCCGAAAAAGTAATCCCTTAAAGCTACAACTGTCGTACTGCATAAGCAGTGAGACACAGGCAGCGCCATCCATTAGCAGTTTCAAGCATTCAGAGTAGAGTTTACCGTAAGGTATCCTTATTGTATAAGGAATTTTCAGGTGGTTAGAGAATTTATTCTCAATTTTTGCATATTTATATGTACCCCTGACAAGTAACTTTCATTCATACGTTTGAAAATTTTACCTTACGGTAAACTCTACTCTGAATGCTTGAAACTGCTAATGGACGGCGCTGCCTGTGTCTCACTGCTTATGCAGTACGACAGTTGTAGCTTTAAGGGATTACTTTTTCGGAAGGTTGGTATGTTCGTCTATCCTGTACTGATGAGAACCAACGAGTTCGAAACCGGTCTGCAGGTGACGACATTCTAACTAAAGAAAAAGCTTCCTTCCTCCTGGTAGTTTCTTGCATTCGAAACATTAGTATTTTCTTATCTAACTGTGTTAGAAGAAAATACGGCAAATTTTGGTATGTAATTCAGCGCTCGGAGGGGCATATAGCCCGGAGAATAGCTGTTTTACCATTATTTGTTGAAATCCTTATTGTATAAGGAATTTTCAGGTGGTTAGAGAATTTATTCTCAATTTTTGCATATTTATATGTACCCCTGACAAGTAACTTTCATTCATATATTTATTATATCTTAGCAACTGCAAAAATGATTCAGAACGTAAGTCTAATCAATACAAAAAAATTAACCCCGAAAAACATGTGCTTGGCGATGAATTATTGACACAGTAATTACCTTTTAGCTGACAGCTTGGTATATTGTTATATATTCTGTTGAGTAAATAGAGCAATTAAAGTGCCCACTTTTAACACATGGTCCAAAAACAAAGCCAGAAATTGGCCATTTATTTATCGTGTGGCACAAATGACTTTTTGAGTTTTTCCATGCGGAAGCTTTTATAAGCTTTTATTTTGATGGCTTCCGAAACGAAAACGAAAAGTGAATTTTTAGGCAAAACCGGCTTTATTTAAATATTATACTTGTAATTTATTTTTTCATTTCATCGTCAGTGTGACATTTATAATATACGAGTTGGATTTGCGATCTACAGGTTCCACACCCACACTGAATTCGCTCGGATTTTAGTAGTTTGATAATTCAAGATCAAAATACTTTTTATATGAAACTGTGAGGGTTGGTAAATATTACACATGCCTTGTGCCAGATTTTTCTACAATATGACAAAAAGACAGGCGGGCGAGACAGCGTAAATATAAATAGGAGTAGTTGCAGGTAAATGGCAGGAAGTCATTAATGTGAAGAAGCAATAAGTTGGTGCTAGTACTGAACCTTGGCGCACGAATGCATTGTAAGTTGTAAATTAAATCACCATGACAGATATACATCGACTGGAAAAAGTGCTATAGTAGTTGGGGTAGCGAGAGTCTTGCCCCAAAATCATATACAATTTGTTATGGAGTTTCGATCTGAATTTTTCACTCCATTTTAAGGCGTGGTCACTTTCTTGACAGCACCTAGACGCGAAGTTGCCTCTTAGAGGGGTTATAGCTGTTTTTTGAGCTGTTTCCATAAACAGGGTCTGTTTTGTAGCTATTTTGTACTTGTTTGGCAGCTGTTTTCAGAAACACGTATGTTTTGTAGCTGTTTTGTAGTTGTTTCTAGAAACAGATCCTGTGTCTAGAAACAGCAGCCAAACAGCTACAAAACAGACCCTGTTTATTGAAATAGTTCAGAACCAGCTATAAAACCCTCTAAGAGGCAACTTCACGTCAAGGTGCTGTCAAGAAAGTGACCACGCCTTAAAATGGAGTGAAAATGCAGATCGAAGCTCCATAAGAAATAACTTATGATTTTGGGGCCAAACTCTTGCTACCCCAACTACTTGCTATAACTCGAGAGGGAGACCGTAATAAAGATACATGTTTAGGAGTACAGCCTGCCTTACTTTGCTAAATGCTTTAGATATGTCAGGGGCATGAACTTCATATTTTTTATTTAATTATCAATTGTAAACCAAAATTTACAAATTATAAAATTTCTATTTAAATTTCTGAAATTCCCATTTCTGTAATCAGAGCAGAGTCATGGTCGCCACTAATCGATCTGTTAGCGGAGGTGTAAGATTAATTATATTTCACAGTTTCAAGGGCGTTCGGAAATGCTCAATAAGGTAGTTTTATTTTTTATCCAAAAGATCCGAAGTTTAAAATACAATATTATAAGTTTATAATAATATAGGTAGGTACAACAAAATAAGTTAAAATGTGGTGTATCATTTAAAAACAAGTTAGATAAATCCTTTGTATTTTTTACGGATGTGGATTTATCAACTAGACTCGTGACGGAGCCTGTCTTTGACAAATCAACAAACTCACAGAGCAGAAATCTGTATATATATGTATGTTTTTATTTAGTTTTCTTCGATACAGTAATCTACAATATGAAGATAAACAATGTAAAGACAAAAAAACTAAGATACGGGAGAAGAATATGCAGAGCAGAGGCCGCCAAGGGGAGCAAACCGGGAAAGACGCAAGCGAGAAAGACACACTAAACACTGTTCCTTTATAATAGACATTCTAAATTTTCATAATATCATTAAACATGTGATAATTTTCAAAAATATTTTTTTATTAAAATTTTATATGTATGTTATTTATTTTTATCACCAATAAATTTTTTTATTGGTGCAGCTAAAGAGGTAAAAAATTTTGGACCGAAAAAAGGGAAATTTCTTTGTAAATGAAATTTTGTAAAGAATGGAGTTTGGTAATCCTTATTTGATACAGATTGGTTATGGTATTGCTGGTCCTTGCATGTACATGAGTGTTTAGATTTTGTAAAATAAATAAGGCCGCTACGAACGCAAATTTAGAATTTTAATTTCTTTATAAAGTAATTCTGTAAGGAATCCGATATTTTTAAAAGGCATGACTGAATTTTATTTTGACATATTTTAAGTATATTTAAAGCATTATCAGTCGAGTCGCCCCGCACAACATTGCAATAGCGGATGCAGAAATTGATTGAAGGTTGTAACATAAATTAAAAGATGTTTAATATAAGCCGTTAAAGAATTAAATCCTTTTCCGCCATTTTTTACATTTTATGTGCTTCACCAATGATTATTTAATCAGTTGCGAGTTTCATTATCATTTAGTAAATTGATGTCACCCATTAAAATGTTTCTAAAGCTTTTATTATGCACAAAAATCAGTTTTTGTAACTAACTCTTACCAATGTGCACGACTTGACGTCACACTGTGCAACAAGCACGAACATGCGTGTCGGCATTGCAATGTTTGGTTTATCGTGATACGAAAGTAGGCGATATAACTTCCGTATTTTTTTTTGGAAAAATTTACATAAGGGTAAGCCAAAAACCAATTTTCTTTTCGAAATCAGCTCTAGTGATTTTGTTAACACTGCCTTCATTTCTCTTAACAACTAGGTAATAATGCTTTGTAAAATACTTTCGTTCTATCTTTAATCTATTTTATATTTGCTAACTTTAGTGCTTATTCTAGCGAACGAAACCCCTTTTCTAAGGAGTATTTTTTTGCAAACCAACAAAAATTCAACGGCAGTCGTAAAGTAAACCTTTGCAAACCCTGAGCAGACCCTTATCTGGCATATAAAATCACTTCAGACCTATTCATGACCTGACGTAAAAGGGATCTAGCATTTGCATTTTGACAAGGACATCATATAAAAAGAGGCTTGTTGCTTCTCCTCGTTTTGTTAATGAGATTACCTGTTGAAATTTAGGTCCATCGACCTAACAAAAATATCAGGCAAACAAAGAAACTGTTAAATTACTTTAAAATAAGTACATCTTGTCGCTGATAGCACATACAGGGTGTCCGAAATATCTTAGTATGGGCAAATATCTTTGCTATTAGTAAAGATAGAGACACCAAATTTTAGGTGTATCTTATTGGTTAATAAATCTACTTTTTTATGTAATTTAACTTTTCAAGATTGGATGATTTCAGAAATAAAGCAATATTCTTTGGTAAACCCCCAAAGGTAGATTCCTACAGGTCGCTGAGTGTTTTTACCATTCTTGTAAAACACAAAAAACCGACTACGACGAGCTTGGCATAAGATTGGAGAAATTCTACCACATTAATACCTGGACGGTTTATACCTCCTGATGGTATAAAAAATTATCGAGAAATATTCGGATTCGTGTATGGAATTGCAATTCGAAAACACTGACCTTCATCTACTATATGTTCTACTAGTATTTTTGCCAACTCTTCTCTTCGACATGCAGCTGCAACTTAAATAATGAAAGAAAATTTATTCATTAAGGCAGCGTTGTCGTCAGCTTCTTACAAATATCTAGCAATGCCCGGCTTAGCTAAAATCTTAGACATTTTCAATATCATTAATATTTTCTTTTCAGAAATGCAATGAAATGCGTAAATTTGTTGATATCCATATTTCTTTTTATGGATATACGAGTAACAGTCCGCAATATCGAACAATAGGGGGGGAAGGTTAGAGTAGTCGTTAAATGTTGAACATGCGCTAACGAAACCTTCTCGTTGATAGCACTGACCTTTTTCTCTACACACCATTTTTCTTTAACTCTCTTTACTTACTTTGCTATATCAGACGGTATATCTGAATCAAACATGGCTATTATTTTGAACACAATTATTTAAAGCTTCTACTAAATAAGCTCATTGTAACAAACGTTTCTTTAGCAACCTGGTTGAAATCATTTAGAATTATTTTCCATAAATATCGTTTGTTTTGAATAACTGGTTCTATTTGATGTTTTCGTGAATTTATAATGATGGTAGATAAAAACAAGAAAATATTTCAAAGCAGAAGTTAAACTGTTTACGGTGTAAATACGAATAAAAGATTAAAATGTTGTAGGTTTAGAAAAACCCTTTATATTTTTGTGTCTGCGAAGTATCAACTAACCCTGAAAGGGCAGATAAAAAACGCTTCAGCTCTTTTTCCGGTCCTATTTATCGACTTCACCTTAAAGGAAATCTGGCTTTTATACCTTACCAAAAAATATCTGAGAGTGAGCTTGTCGCTCCATATCAAATACATAAATGATTTTGTAGAAAGTTAATAGTTAAGCAGCACGTACTTTATTACAACATTAAGAATAAAAGCACCTACTAGTTTATTTAAGTTTCTTCATTTTTAACTGGCTCTAATTCGTGGTAGCGGAAACAAATTGTGAAATATTTTTACGTCAAAGTTTCAGTTATCGTTGTGGTAAACTATATTTTTTTACTTAACAAAAAACGTAACGTAAACGTAGTGATATTTTTCGGATCATATTGCAGCCTTTTTTACTTAATAACTAGGAGTCTTTACTACAGAAAATTTACTATATCAGCGTTTCATCACAGCTGCGGTAAAGTTTTAAGTAATTCAGGAAAGTTTTCAGCCTTGGTAAACTTTTCGATAACTTTACCATATTAACATTGATTAAAAAAGTAATAAAAATTTACCCGCCAACTTCTACAAACAAATATTTTCCTAAGATAGTACAGCTCTAAAATTATATTTATGACTTGCATGAAAAGTTATTTTTGGAAGTATCAAAAAATATGATTACTTCGATTCAGTATTCAAGACTAATCCAGGTTTTTTTGATTACATCTTTAAACTATTTATAAAAATCCTGACAATTGTATTAAATATAAATAATCTAGATATTTCCGATCATACTGTTAGTTGGACCACTCTGAACATACAGAAATCAAATTTATTTGTTAACATTTTGAATAGAATAGTGTATGGAATATGCAGAAAAAATCTTTTTTGAACTCCTGTAGTTCCTTAACTCGGCAAGAAGTGGCGCCAAAATTTACCGTTATTGTCCAGAAATGCACAACTTTTGCAACTTGTTACACGACGTATTATTTTCCTTTATTGATTATACTTGAAGCCTTTTCCGTATAGAATTATTAAATTACTTTCTGATATCATAAATCATTATTATAGCAGTTGGGAACATAATCATGTTGTATTAAAAATATATGAAAGCTAAGTCATATTGTGCTAGGAAAGATTGATGATGCTGATCAAAAAACTTATTTATAAAATTAATTTAAAAAAGTGAATGACGGATACTCTAATGTACTGTGTTAGGAGAATTAATTAGAAAACAATTACCATGCCTTTTACTTCAGTAAAAATTTTAATTTGGATTCTCTAGTAGATTTTTCAGGGTAATAAATATTTTAACAGTCTCTTGACTGTTATACAGGGTGCTACAAATTCGAGTCTTTGTATGGGGATCTTGGGAACCATAAGAGATACGAAGTCGATTAAATGGGGTAAAGTTGCGCAATTTGACGCTGAATTATAAACTTGTCAAAAGTTTGAGAAATTCCGATTCATTCCGGAGATATTCGAAAAAAAAAAACGAAATTTTGCAAAATTTTATTTTACACATTTTTACATTTTTCGGCATTTCTAGTACAAAGATTCATTATTTCAAATGTTTTTGTCAAGTAATAGTCAACTAGATTTTTGTTTTAATTGATTGAAAAATGATTTAGTAGAAATTCCATTTTTTTAAATCCAGGGATCCCATGGAAAGTGCTTTGATATTTATGTTAGAGGTAAGTGTAAAACATCATTGTTTTCAGAAGGCAAAGAGACTTCGAAAAATGAAATAAAAAGTACAGGCCCGTATTTAAATCAATTAAAATATTGATGGTCCCTCCCGAAACGTTAGATTAAAAGCTAATTATTTCATCTTCAAGAGATGAAGGGTGCTCATGACAAAGTGCAATTTATTTTTACTTCAAATACGCGTAGGACAAAATAAAATAGATTTTGCAAAGTTTCAGTTTTTTACGAATATCTCCGGAAGTAACCGGAATTTCTCAAACTTCTAAATAACTTTGCCCCAATTTAACCTACTTCGTATCTCTTACGGTTTCTGAGATCCCCATACAAAGACTAGAATTTATTACACTGTGTATATGTATAATTTTTGAATGGAAATCAACATATTATATATGTGAAATAAACTTAAATACGGGTAAGTTTTAAACTTCCTATAAAAAATACATCCTATATAAGTGGGAGGCCAAAGTTAATAAAATAAAATTTAAAAAATATTTTGATCCGGTAATTCAATAGATTTTAATTTTAGCGATAAAATGTCGAAAGTGCTATTCGGTCTCTCGAGACATGCATTCCGTGAGTTGAAGCTGCAACTTACAAGATTTTATTGATGCGCTTTCAAATGAAAAACTACCGTGAAACTTTTATTGGACTTTTCTTAGAGGAAAATTTAAAAAGAAGCTGGGTTTCCTTATAAAGTTTTATTTTTTTTTCGATTTAAATGAACAATGAATATTAAGATCCAAGGTAGAAATGGGCAATATTGTTATTAAGATTTATTTAACTCTAAATATAGTTGTACTTTTAATCAACAGGGCTTCAACATATAATTTTAGGCTACAGGTGGATTAAGACTTTTGCAGTCTGTTTAAAGAAGATATTTTAAATCGTTTTAAATGACATTCAAATTGTTGGTTTTAACATTTATTTTTAACGAAATAGTTCAATTAAAATCTTTATACCTCAAATTAAGCCAAAACCGACGTGCAAAATTATAAATTACTTTGTAATAGGTTGATTAAATGTTAATCAGGTTGAATAGACAGCGATAATAATAATTGTTGCGTTGTAACTTTATATAGATTTTGTTAGGTGTATTATTAAGCTTTAAAAATGTTATTTCTTCCTTTTTTTAAAGGTATGGTATTTTCTTCTTTTAAAAGGATGGTTCAAATATCATCCGAACTTTTACTCTCAACGCCAGAATGTTTACACAATCACAAAACGGCGTTATGCACGTTTATAATAGTAGATGCTGGAATTGGCTTCTCCGTGTTTCAATACTTGCTCTAAATCGTTTTCGCATGTTTCTCCTAAAACTTTAAAATACTTGAGGTGCGAAAATATTAAGCACCCTGTATCTCAAAAAGGAAGCGTTTGATGATCCATGTTTATATAAACTTATTTTCATATTTTTAGATATAGAATCTGCCCTTCCAATTTCTTAACAGCTTTTTGTAACACCCTGTATATGATGTATTTTATATGCATTTCATTTTTCGGGAAAAACAATTAAAAATTGCTGTCCCCCACCCCTGATCACCCAGCCGGATCACTCAGAAAAATCTGAAAAAAAAAACATTAACATTGAGAAGTAGGTGTGGATTGAGCCAAAATTATCAGGATTGAAAAATTCTAGGGCGATAAATTGTTATAAACAATCTAATTGTTTATTTCCTTATAACTGTTGAACCATTGGTTTTAGAGAACACGTTGTTCGACAAAAAATATTTCTTACGATATAAGGAACAACTTTTGTCCATACACGTTCTTCAAAATTTTTAAATTGGCTTAGCCGAAGCGCTCTCCACTCAGCTCCGCGCATAACCGATGTGATACGGAGTTGATACCGGCGGGTAGCGTGGCAGAGCGAGGCGGAGATTGGGCGGCCGAGGTTAGCTTAGTTAAGTGGAGGGGCTGATGGCACGGAACACTCATTGTGCATTGTGCAAGTATATCTTGCACTTGGGCTAAATTTTTTTGTTTAATAGTATGGTACGATTGCAATGTGTTTATACCAATATCGACAAATTAAGCAAAATATCATTTTCAAAAACAGCTAGTTTGTCAGGAAATATTACTAATAGGCATAAATTTCCAAATACCAAAAAACAAAATGCTTTCTTTATTAAACTGGAAGGTTAGCGTTTCCGAATTACAACACATTTTTTGGACAAATAATTCCATTATAAAACAACAACTAAACACGCAAACCCTGCGTGATGACTGACATCAAAATAGTTATTTTTGTATTAAGTGCGTGAAGTGAGTGTTTTTTTAATGGCATATGAGAGTGTCAATTTTTTGCCGAGACCGCAGGTCGAGGCGAAAAATTCTCTCGAATGTGCCATTAAAACACGAATTTCACCAACGAAATACAAACAACATTTTTTGTACAACTGAAAGTTTGAATTAATCGGTAAAATTGTATATTATAATAAAAATTTTACCATATAATTTCACATAATCAAGTTAACAGCCCTGTCGTTACTATAGAAATGGTTTGTTGGCACGTTGCTTGTTTTGTTGTCATACGTTGATAGCTGTTCATATTTATTGCAATTTTTTAAATAAATAGTATAAGTACTTAAAATGGATGTAGATTACGATAGTGATAGCGAGATTCCTTCAGATATAGCCGATATAGCAAATTCGGCTATAGCTAACATGTTACCGGCGAAATCAAAATTTATATACGAGAAAAATTATAACCAATTCCGTGAATGGTGCGGCAAGAAAAATATACAAAAAGTGTCTGAAAAGGTACTTATATGCTATTTTGAGGAGAAATCAAAAACTGTAAAACCTTCTACTTTATGGAGTGTCTACTCAATGTTGAAGAGTATGTTGAATGTTAAAGAAAATATTGATATAAAGAAGAGAACTTTTCAAGGAATATCTAGCGTTTCTGATCAGCAGCAAGGTGGACTAGCTTCGGGAATTAATATTGGAAGCAATTGTTCGAACTTCACCATCAATTATTATTGTAACAAATGAGATTTTTTGGTAGTTGGTAATTAATTAGTAAATTTGTACAAAAAAATTCAATACATTTTTTAAAAAGTAATGTTTTATCGTTTTTTTTTGTAAATCATTTTTCCAGTTAAAAAAAGTCTTTTTTTCACCGTGAAAAAAAGTCTTTTTTTCACTGTTAAAAAAACAAAAGGTTTACGTATCGATAGCGATGAAAAAATGTCAACTTTTTTTGACAGTTGTACAAAAACGTTTTTTTTTTTTCAGGCGAGGACTAAAATTTAGTAGGCTTTTAATATTAATTGGTCAAAAAAAAAACGCTAATTAGAGCTATTTTTAAAACCCTTAATTATTATGTTTTTAAATACACCCTTATGTCATTGCATGTTCAACTGTTAAAACAATTTAACCCCGGTATCCAGTATCGATAAACTGGCCCCATTTGGTAATCAAGGCTTTAAACTAACAGTTGTAAGAATAAGGCAACTAAGTTTTGTACTACGAAATTTATTCAGAGTCATTTTCTCAAATTTATAAAGAAAATGGCATTTAAAGTATTTTTTTCACAGCAATAGAATTAAATTCATTTTAGCAGTAAGATTCAAGATAAAAATTATTTGTTAATCATTAAAAATAAGTAATATTTATTGTTTTCTATTTTTACCCGGTTATGCATAGGATGGGTCGAAAAAAATGAATTTCCGAGTATCGAATTATAATAGTGCAAAAAAGTTGAATATTCGCACGCCAATAAAGGGGAACATATTCAGTTAGCGCAAAGGGCCTAAAATTTGAAGAAAATGAAAAAGAAAACCAACTATTACCTTAACGCTCAAATTTTACAAATTAAGTTCTTCGGCTTCTTCATTTTAGTTACCTGATAATAGGAAAATATTGCTAAAAATCGCGCGGTAGATTTTGAGTTCTCACATAAGGCATAAAGTTTGCGATTTTTGGTGAAAAATTGATGTTTTTGCAGTTTTACAAACATACGCACTGATGTATTAAAATATATACAAGGCCATTGTTATTCACAAACTTGTTCCTATGAGTAATCTTAGTAGATCAACAGTAGCTTCTAGACATTGTCAAGAGAATCCAGATAGGAAACTGTGCTCCAGACTGTAAAAGATCCTGTGGACCTCTCAATCATTCCCGATAGTTGATATGCGCAAACCAAGTCTTACGATTATTTATTTCCCAAGCGAGTCCTACGAATGAACTAAAGATACTTTTCAGTTACATTGTAATGACGTATACTCCTGTCTGGTTCGATGTCAAAGGATACGACTCAATAAAATACGGTCCTAAGCATATCTTCAAGGTCGTGCAAACAACGAGACATTTGCCCGACAACATTAAAGAAATGATCGATGCCGTGATTCAGAAAAATGCATTCTTCTGTAACCCAGGAAATATGTTGTTGGCTATGATAGTGGCTGAGAGACAGCGCAAAGAGTTGGATTAGAGGAGGAGACTGAAAGCTAGAAATCAATAGTCGGAGAGTAAATCTGTTAGACCTTTTATGCCTCCCTCAATAAATTTTGGTGCCACTGACTACAGTGAGCTGATTAACTGGACGAAATGTAAGCTGTCGAGCCCACCAATGACGGAGAGCTTGACAATAGAACATATTTTATCATTTCTGCAAAATAAAACTCTGAAGTTCTTAACTTTCCCTGCAACACCAAAGCAGTTGAAAGATGCGTAAAACTTGTGACAGGGTCCGCTGGAAAAGTGTGCGGACAAGATAACAGAGATGGCTATATTAGAGCAAAAATAATTTTGCGAAATGGGTGAAGAGCTACAAGCTGATGTTTCCGGATCAAAGCTGAATATATAAAATCACTCATAGGAACAAATTTCTCAATAAAAAGAGCCTTGTAGATTTTCTAATACAGCTGTAGAATTATTTCCAACAAAACAACATATTTTCGGAAACATTACGGAATGCACATTTTTATTTCAATTGATATTTTCCTGTGTATTTCATTCACTTTTAAGATACATAATTAACGTACTTAATTTAAAATTTAACAATACAATAAATGATATAAATGCTAATTTCTATTTAAAAGTAAATTATTGCAACCAGACAATATGTATCTGATCAGTCAATATTTAAACCAGATTTAACTCAATGATTTGGAATTAATTTGATCGATTTTGTTTTGTAAAGGTTATTCATTGATCAAAATTCTAAATATAAATATGCATTTGGTAATATCTGCTACACCTTATTCACTGACATTTTATAACGACAAAGCGTAGGAATATATTTTATCATCTTTTACCCAACAAATTTAACCTACACGAAATTGGTTAAAGATAGATAAATGTCAGGTTCACTAAAGTTTCAGATTTAAAATTGTTCGGCCATATTCTCTAACGCTAGAAAGGTCCAATTGTAATTTGACAACCACACTGAGAAAAAAGCTAATTATTCCTTATAAGAATTCTTAAACTCTTTATGCAACTGTTTAATACTATATGGGACAGCAACGCGCTTTGCTGCTTCAATACAACAGAAATTGCTAGACCGTCTTACTGTGGTAGCAATATGGCGACTTAGTCAGTAAAAAATTGAGAGCATAACTAAAATACAGCTGTGCAATAGCCACTAAAATTCCGTTGTATAGTCGTTATAATACGAAATAGCAGCTTGTATAACCCCATTTTTTTGGGCTAACGAAACTGTGTCGTATGCTGTATGCATTTATCTTATTGCCGGTAAAATTTGAGACTGTTACCCTTAACATTCAGTTGTATTAGGACCGCTTGTCTTATTGCTGGGGTTATTTAATATTTCGAATTGCAGTTATAGAACTGTTTTATTAGAGTAGCAACATTTTCTCATAGGTATATAGGGTGTTACTAGTGGGTTTCTGTTAAGTGCAAATTATTGGAAAAAACTTTTTATGCAAGTCAGAAGTCTTTATAATTATAAATATAGCATATTTTAGAAATATTCTTAACTATATAGGATCTATTAAAAAAGCGTGATAATAAAAAATCATTTATATTATTAAATTTTTGGTTTCCTCTTAACATTTCAAATTAATTTTGTGAAGTGTCCAATACTTATGTAAGTTCACTTATTTTCAAAATTTAGTCAGTTGACAATTAGTCTGCTTCAGCTTTGAAGTTTCGAAAACCGTTTGAGATATCAGAGATATCAGACTACATAGTACCAGTAGTATTACAAATAGAAAAAAACTTGATACTAGTGGTACTAAGATGTGAAACTTCAATTTGTTTTCCGATAACTGAGTCCATTTTCAGATCTCGAGCTATAGGATATCAAAGTTAATTTAAATTTAAGACATTATTCACACGGATTTTTTCATAGACCTCGTTCGTATAATTAAGACTATTTTTAAAATATGGAACACTGATAATTAAAACTTTGGTATAAAAAGATTTCTCTTGTTCCACTGATTTGCACAAACAACTAAGACAACAACAACAAAAACACAAACCCACTAAGAAGATCACATCACGACATCCCCAATCTGTCGAAATGGCTTCCATTTTGAAAAGATGAAATACGGACACACCGAAACGCAAAAAGCTTATACTTGGTCTCCTCCTAGAACCATACTGAAACGATAAACCGCCGATGGGCAATGATATTGTGCGGAAATGTTAATCCCGCCCTCTTTGGGATTTTAAATAATAACAGATACAAAAAGATTTTTTACAGTTGCATGACAATTTTGCGAAGGTAATAAAGCGTTGTATTATACTTATTAACGTGTAATAGTAAGAAATGAAATTTTTACCCTTATAAGAAAGTTGTATTAGGACTGGACGGAATAAGACAGAATTGTATTGGTAATGCTACTAATGCATACTGTTTATAAATGACGTTCTAGCAGTTCAGGAATTGCTGTAGTTATTAACCTGTGTTACTACCCCAATAATTTAAATAATACTGGTTAATAAAAAAATTGTTATCCGTACAAAATAATTCTTAGCAGTACTGTTTTATTAGATCATTTTCCTCAGTGCAAAAGCTTTAACTTGACAAGTGTTAGGATAAGACAACTAAATTTAATACTATGAATTTGTTTCTGAGTTTTTTCGCAAATTTATAAAGAAAAGGGCAATTTTAGTATGTACTTCCCACAATAATATAAGTAACTTGATTCTAGCCAATGAAGATTATTTGGAAACAAAGAAAATCCCTGAAATGTTGAAATAAGTCATTAGGATTTAATGACGACTTATGACATTACAAAACCTAACTGATCAACTAAGGCCCGGTTTCACAATGTATAGTAAATTTCTTGGTCACTCAACCTTGACCGTATGGTTAATCTGTGGTCAAGTATTGCTAACCCAATCTGAGAAATGATCAATGTGATAAGGGGGTGACATCTATATACAGGTTGAGTTTCGCCACACTGAACAAAAAAGACAAATTTAGGAGACAAAGAAAACATAATCACAGGGAGCCCAGAAGGTAATAAAAATCGACCTTTCATCCTTAGTGAGGATCATCAAACTGCAGTAACTAGTAGAGCAACAGGCTCAACAGCGATCCATCAAATTGAATACTTTTTCTAAAACAGAGACGTGATTTTTATATATATTTTTATTTATATCTAACATCGTCTGCTCTATTTTACTGAAACTTCTTTCTGTCTTCCTTTAATTCAGTAATGAGGAAAGTGCTTTGATAAACGTCATAACAGAAAAAAATCAAATATGATTCTGTTTTCTGTAGTTTTCTGATAAATTGAAATATTTATTTAAATGTTTAATTGCATAATTTTTTAATTTATGAAGTGTAAGTCGTACTACAATTCATTGACAATAGGCAATAAAGCGGCTCTCATGTCATCCTGAATTAATAGAAAATTTAAGATAGTAATATCATATTCCTAAAAGTAAAGAAAACTGTAAAAATTGAAAGACATCAGTAAAGGTGTAAAAGTTTTAATCACACACTATTGGAAAAGTATATAGGATAACATTATGCAACCTCCAGTAGCAACTTATACCTTCAACTACTGACCAGGACATTTTTATTATGGTATTTTTAAAGGTGACTCAATAATCATCTGATCAAACATACCAACATATATAATGGATTTCAATTAAAATTTTAAAGTAAACTACTATCCGAACTTTATATGGTTACTCGTGGGATAACCTTGGTTTTATCTACATTTGTTAATTTCAACTTTCATATTAGAATTCATAATAAATATTTATGTACTAAAACCAATTTTCTAAATTTTCATATTTTTTTTTGCGTCTGCATAGTTTAATTAAATAAACTTCAGCTGAAGCTTCATCATTTTACTAAATTTAGTTTCTAAGCACGTTACACACATTAAGTATTATTGCTTTGCAGCAAACCGAGTTAGGAACTATATGATAAATGTCCTTAATCCGTGTATTCACTATATTAAATTAGGAAGTAGTGAATACTAAGATATTAGTTAAATCTTGTATTTAAATGTATGTTAATATTTACGAGAAATTATGGATGTAAATATATATTATTATTATGTGTTGTACGAAAGCGGTTCATGAATTATTTCCCTAAAGTGTAGGTAAAGAACTGAGAGCTATGAAATACTGAGTTAGAACATATTTTTTGGCTTTTACGCAAAAATTACTAAATATATAACAATTAGAAAAGATAAAGAATAAATTCTAAGTAAATTTTTTAAATCATTTTATGACAATTTTTATTTTTTTAGAATTCTGTATTTTAAAAGATCTCATTTTTCTTTCTATTTTATGAACTTAAATTTTTGCTATGTAAATTTAGATATTTTTAGATTTTTAATAAGGGTTTTTTCTTTAATAAGCAATTAATGTCTAAAGTATTGTGTAGGAACAGATATAGTTCTTCCAATACTAGCGACATAGAATTTATTCTTTATCTTTTCTAATTGTTATATATATTTAGTAATTTTTGCGTAAAAGCCAAAAAATATGTTCTAACTGAGATTATTCGCAAAAAATAAAAACTAAGCTTAACAAACTATGAAATACTGTTATAACCAAATAATAACCAATAATCACTGGGGGTCAGATCAGGAAAATAAGGGAGTTGTTCAAAAAATTCAAAGACTGCTCTGTAAATCGCAGTCATGCAAAACTTTGTACAAAAAAATAATATACGTAATGTTCTACGAGAACACAGCTTTCACAAGTTATAATGCTTTCATACCAACTTCATAACCTAAAGAAGACACAGCTCGATTAAAGCGACAATTTAGGTGAACCAGAAACTTCTTTTGAATAGATTCTATCCTACTTATATACTTATAATACAAAGGATTCCAAATAAGGCAGCCATATTCCAAGTGGGAGCGAACCAGAGCGTTATACAGAAATATCAAAGACTTGGCTCTCGAAAATCTTTAGAAATTCTTAAGATAAAACGCAAATTACGATAAGCCTTACTAACAACGTGTTCAATGTGTTGATCAGAAAGTAATTTACTGTCCAAGAGAATTGCCAGGTCTTTGACCCAAGTTATTTTTTATAAAGGATCATTACTTAAACAGTAATTAAATCTAAAATTAAAATCTGTTTTTAACCTTGAAAATCTTATGTAGTTACACATTTTTGAATATTAAGAAAAGCCTGCTCTGCCTGCAATATTGTTCAAAGCTAAAAAGATTATCCTGTAACAAACTACAGCCCTGCAATGAGGAATATTTTTATAAACTTTTAAGTCATCAGCGTACATTGAATTTTCAGAATTCAGAAAACAAGAACTGATATCATGAATTTAGCGATTCACAAGATTAGATTTTGCAGCAGTGTGGTGAGGCAGATTATACATCGAAATGACGCAGTTGGGTGTGTGTGTATCTTTGTGCTGTAATAGTTTATATTTAGTAAAATCGCGCCCAGGTCAGACCCCCTAGACTATCTAGTAAAGACGAAACAAGAAAATCCTTGGTATAAATTAAGTTACAAGAGTCAAATTTTTCTTTACGGAAATTCAGTTGACATTTTCCACGAAATTCACTAAAAGGGTTTAAAAGGTTTCAGACTTTGTGCTGGTTTTAAATTAAAACTCGTAACTGTCATATTATACCAGTTTTAGTAATAGTGAATCTGACCAAAATTTGTGGCTTAGTAAAGAATAGATTTAGCTATTAGCGCACTTAGATTTGCTTAAATCATTGTCGAAAGTGATGATAAGGATCAATGCAGATTTTGCTACATGACAATATTTTGTGTAACCGAGTTTTACATCCAACCAGTCAATGTTAAGTATATTTTTTTTCTTGCTTAAATTTACTTAAAAGGCTTCTGGACTTTCTCAACATGCGCAAAAATCGATTCATAATGGCGATCTTAATCACAGTCATGATTATTACATTGGATACAACAGAAATTTAAAAATAGTTCACTGCGGGAAAATTATCATATTTAATTTTACTTCGTAGTAATCTGAAATTTTCCTTGAAACCTTTTTACGGTGTAAAATATTGCAACATTCCACTGTAATAATACTTTTGAGGTAAGACTAAAAAGAGGATAAATGTGGATCGTTTACATGTAATTAATTTTATGGAACTGTAATCGTCTGAAATTCCTCTCCTGGGAAACGTTATTTGTTTTTCTTCGTTTCGGTAAAGCTCCGTTCAAACCCTTTATAATTAAAGATTTTTATCTTTCCAAACGATTTTCAAAGGATTAATGGTATTTCTTTAATTAAATAAATAATACCTACATTTTAGTAAGAATATTCGTGCTGTTTTAAACCCTGTTCTAATAAGAAAATATATACGGAATATTTAATTTATGATGTCTTTGCAACACTGGGTTTTGGAGGCGCTGAATTGAACGAGGTTCTTGGCACCCCAGTCTAAGATTCATTAAAAATCTTGAGAAAGGGATGGGTGCATGGATCTGCGTCTATTATCCAGCTCTTGATTCCAGACTTGTCTGGAAAAATGAATGTTGGAATGAAGAGTGCTATCCTCAGCTTAACTGTAGATGGGATTGGTACTTGAAGAGAGCAGATCATTAGTGTGAAGAAATAGGATTTGTGCTAGGAATGAACCTTGGGGTACGCCAGCACTGATAGGATGGAAGTTAGATGAGTTACCCCATATATATATATATATATATATATATATATATATATATATATATATATATATATATTATTCAAATTAAAACAATACATTTTAGGAAAGCAAGTATTTTTTTAATACTTCTATCACAAAATTTGGTAGAGATATCTATATCTATCTATAATCTACTTAGAGGGTTAATCGAAGTATCATAATCACTATGACTTTAAAACGCAAGAAACAAATCTTTTTAATGACCCACCCTGTTTCGTTTTTTTTTATAATAATTATCATGTGATTTACGCTTGCCGATTTGTAAAAATAAATCGTCTTTTTAAGAAATGGCAGATAAACTTTTATAATTAATTTTAGTTATTTAAGTTAGCTGGTAAATCTTCTGCAGGAAGTTGCTTTATAGGCAAAATTTTGTTTAGTTATAATATATTCTGTCAAGCCTAATGAAATTTTAAACCTGCTTTAAGGAAGTAACGGTTAGGCCGTAATTATAATATAATTTAGCGCGCAATTTACTGACTAAATCTTTAAGCTTTATAATAGCCAGAAGAATTTTGTTTTAAAGAGAAATTATTTTATAGGTGAAAACGTAAAATACAAGTTGCTAGGAATATTGTTTTAATTTGCTGACAGCAGAACACTATTTAATGTAATTCAACGTTACATACCTTAGATTACCTGAATTTTGCCTAAAAGTTGTCATGGAGTGATAATAAATGCCGATAGATTTTGAAAACATTTGTCACTTTAATTTTTGATAAAATAAATAGGTTAAACCAGCAACAAGGAGCAAGGCAAGGATGACCTTATTTGAGGAGGGTCGCGCAGTAAGAAGAATATCCGAAGAAATCGGTTTACCAAAAAGTACCGTTCAAGAATTGAAGCAGAAATGGGAAAATATCGGCTCTCAAAATAGAATGCCTGGAAGTGAAAGGAAGAGGATATCACATGAACAACAATACAATAACTTGGTAACTTTTTTGGTCAACCGTCCATTCCAAACAGCCGTGGAGGCGCAAAGACAAACAAACTTTCCTGGCTCTGTTAGGGCAGCAAGACACGTCGTAAAAGAAAGATCTAATAATTTAAGAAATCGTGCTACTGTTAAGAAACCATTTCTAACTACTGACAGAAGAGCAGAGGACGTGATATGCTTTGCAATATTTATAGGACGGGTTTGACGTATTGGACAAATTTTGTTTTCACGGATGAAAATACCTGTCAATCCTATTACACTGGGTGGGTTTATCGACGTGCAAAGATTTAACAAAAAATAAAAATACACAATGGTTAAAGCAATTGGTAGATTTTCAGTTAATGTATGGGGATACATGGATAGCGTTATTCGAAAAGGAACCAAACGACGTTTTAACATTTTTGAGTAAATAAGGTGTAAAGATTCGCTTTGGTTAAAAATATGACATTGTAAATGACAAAAATTCTTAAGTCACGTTTGGTAGTATATACCTTTCTTAACTTTTTGGCAATTAGTAAAAGAAAAATTCCGTAGTTAAAGCTGGAGTTTTGAAAATTTACAGTAAAATAACCATGCAATTTTCCAAAGCCAAAGATAGTATTTTCTTAGCTCTGTCGCCCATTTTTTAAATTGAATCTTGCACAGCATGCGTTTATTAACGTAAAATTGATATATTAAATTGGTATATGGTTCAAATATCGCAACTTTCAGATACCCGAATTATTTTCATCTTCTATTTTTAGCTCAACTTCAATCTGCTTCCTCGCAGGAGATGGCTTTTAATGAAGATGTTTTAAACTATCAAGCCTGATAAATAATATAACTAATTTATCCAACAAAGTTGACAACAAGAAGTTACTGGATACGTAAACTTTCTAACTGAATACGTAATTACATGCAAACTGTTCAGCAAAATAACTTTTCAGCAAGTTTATACCAATGAAGTTAGCCCAATTATTTAAAATCCAATTTAGAACAAGCAATATAGTGCACAAGGGTACTCAAAGGATATTACCGTTGGGGAGTTGTTGTAATAACACAATAAAGAACAGAAAAGGTTTAGAATTTAGTACTGGTTAAAATTTAGATCGTTTAGTTGACCAGTTATATCTGAACAAGCTTTTGTCCTCTTATTGTTAATAAGCCATCAATAAAAATGAATGAGTTATACTAATGATTTAGCGATTGGCTTTGTTTCGAAATGATTTTTGGCACGAAACTTGTCGCTAGAATGAATTAAGTGCTATTATTATGGAAAGTAATTTGGTATGGTTTAAATCGTTCTTAACAGTCGACAAATTTTTTGGTTTTATTTTATTTCAATGTGTTCGGTTGTACATTCTAAACAAAATCTATAAGATAAATAAGACAGACAGACGCAAATTTTAAATGCAAAAAGAGGACAGAATTATTATAATTTACGGTGACTTGAAAAATGTTTACAATGCATAAAATTACCTGCTTCGTTTTGATTGATGGATGAAAATTTTGTAACTTTCACAGTTTGAATTTCTAAAATGGAAAACAAGAAGCAATTCTCTGGTTTCTTACACCCCAAGCTAAAAAAATGGTACTTAATCTTATAAATTATTTTTAAAATGAAAAAGAGAATGGTAATTCACCTGGTAATATTCAGGAAGCAGTGACGAAAGCACTGGAAGTCAGAAACAAAATAATGTAATATCCAAGAATACTAAGAAATGCAAACGAAGAAATCCAAGGACTAAAGAATTGAGGGAAAGTATAAAAATGTAAATACGAATCGTGCTTTATGATTTATATAAACTAAAAAGGAATGTGACCCTTCCAGTATTAAAGGATGCTCTAAAAAATCGAGGTATTTTGGAAATAAGACCGTTCGTTACCAAAATTAATAAGAAACTTAAGTTTTCGCTATTAAAAAGATTGTAGCAGAAGGTTGTTACGTAAACTGTCCCACCTAGCAAGTCAACGTGTTCAGTTTTTGAAAAGGTATATAAAAGCCTACCAGAAATAATTGTTACAACTATTTTTTCTTTCTCTTGGTTTATTTGTAAACAATTAAAAACATTTTGATAAACTCTGAGTTTTTCGAATTAATTCGTATGATCGGTGACCTTTCAACCCGCATGATAAGACTGATTTTGACTTTACTTAAGGTTTTCCGTTCAGTGTTTTATTGATCCAGCTTCTACATTTTATTTTTCTATTTTACTTGTTTGAAAGTCTAACCAAAAAGTTTATAGTTATCTGCACAGACGTCATTCAACTTTTGGCTCCATTTTCTTTGAAGCCCCTATTTTTAAAACCGAGGAAGGGATTCGACGCTGATGGTGCTTGGGTAGAGCCAGTCACAGACTCGACACCTTTGCAACATCACCAAGGAAACGTTCTCGTAAACTCGACAATAGGACTGCAGGATTCTATCTTATTTTACTGCTTTCGCTGCTGTCATTGTTTTTTTTTTTATCTTATTTGTGTTTTTATCTTCTTCCTCTTTAAAAATTAAGTAGGACATCATACTTTTGAGTATCCTATTCGGAATTGCAATAAGGGGGCTAGGGGGCTAAAGTCAGCAAAGGGCTTATCCAACTTACTAAGGTTCATGAATTTATGTAATTGGTCAAAAAAGTTGTGGGTTGTTCCTTCTAAACACATGGATATAATAATTTAATACGTGTCTCATATTATCGTCAGTAATCGTTCATCGTGATAGGAATCGGATTCGAATATGCAGTGCCAAGGACCTTAAAACTTTCAGCTATTTTGGGATATTAGGTAGCCCTTCACTGATTTATAAATGATTTAATTTTGATCACGCATAATTTAACTCTAAAGGGTTCATCAAGGTGTTATTTTGCTCCAGTAATTTTAGAAAACCCCGAAATATGCCAACAGAACTTCAAAACTTGATATATTACTTATACATCAGCAACCTTGTTTTGCATGGCTTTGAATCAGTTTTTGGTGGAAATTTTTTCAAAATTAAATGAATACTGAACAATGAATGTGTGCCAATAGCAGGTGGGTTTAGATACCTTATTCATAATATAATATTTGACAATTAATGTAACTGTGACAGAGCAAAGCGCTTTGCAAAGTACGGAATGAAACGAAAAAGATTTGGTAAATTACCACAAATAAATAAAATTAGCACAAAGCACACAGCAAAATGATGTCACTCTGATGACAGAATAAGGCTGGCTTGCTAAATGCAGAATATTTCACTAAGTGCCAATTTCATTGTGTTCTATTTCCAGTGTGCACTAAAAGTAAGCCTAGTCATCATTTTACGTATTCATTTTATCATTCACAAAATGATGGATCTGTAATACTCTTTTAAATTTCGAGATACAATTTTATTTTAACATATTTCTGGAGTTATGAGGAAAAAAAGTTGGATATTGAGACATTTTCCCCTTACACAATCTAGTTCTTATTACGGTTCATGCATTTTTGTATCCCCAGGCATACGGAATAATTTGCGGGGTCAAATAGACCGACCTCAATTTTATCATTTGTTTTTAGATATTGTACCTTATACAATTGTGGCAAAAAAGTCGTCCATCTAATTTACAGTCTTCGTTAAAATAATTCCTAATGGAATTTCTTAGACTGTGAATTCGAGGTACGTCTCTGTCTACGAGTGTACATTCTGTATATATTGTAGAGGAACTTGGTATATAATAGACCACCTGCAAATAAAACTAAAATGTAATAGGACCTTTTTTACCTGTAAAATTTTGTCGCTACAGTTTTGCAACACCCGGTATAATACAAAATGCACCATTTCTATTTCAAGTATATTAACATGTTTACTTTCTTTTAGAAAATAAAACAATTTAAAAACACCCCAATCAACATTCGATGTAAATTTATTCTTGTTTAAAATTTCAGTTTGTGCTCACCTGGCAGCCACATTCTCTCATATTTATAATGCGGACTTGTGTTTTTCATTATGCATCTTTTAGCTCTTGAATTTTTTATCTTTCGTTACTTTGCTGCACCTTTCCGGCGTTTTAAATTTAAATTTTGAAATATGCACGACAGAAATGTTTTTCCGTTGTGTGATTCGGTAAAATGGGGAAAGAAAATTTTTTCTTCGCAAAAGTTTTGAAAAATATTTCTGTTTTTGTTGTTTTTTTTTGCTTACATATCGCTGTGCTAGAACAATGCTAGGATAACTTAAATAATATCGATTTTGAGTTATCCGAACCATTATTATGTAAAGAATGCTCTTTCTGGAGCTATACTAAGATAATATAAGATTAATTTATTTATGCACCCTATAGCTTATATCTTACTATTGCAATATATATATATATTTTATCTAAGACATCCCACGTAGACTTCAAGCCTAAGTACTAACGTACCGTGGGTGTCAGAAGAGAAGGGAAATGTGGTCTATTGACACGGTATTTGAAGGATTGGAGGTTGGGACGGGAAGCGAAAACATCTGCAGGCAGTTTGTTCCATAATCTGGAGACCCTAGGTATGAACGAGCGAGAGAAGTGGTCTGTTCTAGGCTTTTGTAGCTGGATGCATACGTAACGCGCCTCTTGCTGTTCTGTTAGGGGCATTCGAGGGGGGAATAATACCGGCTAGTTCTTCAGAGCAAAATCCGTGAAAGTAGCGGTAGAAAAGGGATAAATCCCCTACAGCGCGGCGATAAGCGAGAGAAGGGAGTTTTCTCGTGAGGGCTGGGTCATTGATAAGTCGAATGGCTCTCTTTTGGACAGAATCAAGGATTTTAAGTGTCGAAGGTGATGCCGCTCCCCAGATGTGGGAGCAGTACTCTAGATTAGGTCTTATTTGGGAAACATAGAGAGTGTATAAGTTAGAAGAGGAGAAGCATTTTCTGGCTCGAAAGAGAAAACCAAGCTTTTTAGCTGCCGATGTGGCTACTGAAGTAATGTGTTTGTGCCAGCTGAGATCATCTTGAAAAAGCGACTCCAACAAGATCGAATGTTTCATTGTTCTGTAGGGCTTGGCCATTTATGTGGATGGGGTAAGCGTTGCCAGATTTTTTGCGTGAGAGGGAGCAAGACTGGGTTTTGGAGGCGTTGAACTGAACATGGTTCCTGGCACCCCAGTCTAAGATTAACTGAAGATCTTGGGAAAGGGATAGGTACATAGATCTGCGTCCATTATCCAACTCCTGATTCGAAACTTGTCTGGAAAAATGAATATTGGAGTGAAGAGTACTATCGTCAGCATAACTGTGGATGGGGTTAGTAGTTGAAGAGAGCAGGTCATTAATGTGAAGAAGAAACAGGGTTGGTGCCAGGACTGAACCTTGGGGGACACCAGCATTGATAGGATGGAAGTTAGATGAGTGACCGTCAACCACAACAGTTATGCGCCGATTAGAGAGGAAGCTGCCGATCCAGGTACATAGTTTGGTAGGAAGACCGTAAGAAGGTAGTTTGTTGAGGAGTGCGGGATGCCATACTTGGTCAAAGGCCTTGGAGATATCGAGAGCAATAATCTGAGATTCGCCATGAAATTCAAGAGACTTTTTCCAGTTATCTGTGACAAAGCTAAGGAGATCAGCTGTGGATCTGTGGTGACGAAATCCGTACTGTCTGTCATGGATGATTTTGTATTTTTCTAGATATTTTAGAATATGCAAGTTGGTTACTTTTTCCATGACTTTGCTGACAACGGAGAGAAGAGAGATAGGTCTATAATTGGATGGAAGGGACTTGGAACCTTTCTTCGGGACAGGCTGCACACGAGCAGTCTTCCAGCCATCTTGTAAGATACCCCTGTCATAAGAGATCTGGAAAAGACGAGTTAAGATGGGTGCAAGTTCTGGAGCGCATTTTTTTAGAACAATTGCTGGTATGCCATCCAGACCTGAGGACTTTTTGGTGTCAAGGGATAGAATAATTTTTTGAACCTGTTTGACCTTAAGTATTATATCGGACATTTTGTGGGGTACAGACTTAACGGTTGGAAGAGCGAAATTGGGGGGAGGGATCAGGGTGGAATTGGCAGCAAATTGTTTGGCGAATAGTTCTGCTTTCCCTTTAGAGGTGGAGATAACTTCGTTGTCAGAGGTCAGGGGAGGAAAAGTGCTTCTACAGAAGTTCTGACTAATGTTTTTGGCAAGTGACCAGAAAGATTTGCCGCCGTTGGGGCAGGAAAGCACTTTATCTTTTATGCGGTTGTTAAAAGCATTTTTGGACTCTAAGATGGTTTGATTGTATTGATTTCTGGCCTCGGTGAAAATTTGACGATTTTCGGGTGTAGGATTTTGAAGATACCTTTTGTGAGCTTGGGCTTTTTTGAGCCTGGTTTTGTCACAGCCCTTGGAGAACCACGGCTTTTGATGGTGGAGTTTAGGTTTCTTGCGGGTATGTGGACTGAAACCTTCAATACGTGCTTGAATAATGTCTGTGATATGAGAGCAAATTTCGGAGGGATCGGGAGTGGAAAAACAGACAGGGTTCCAAGGGAAAGCAGAGAAGAAGTTTCGAAGACCATCCCAGTCGGCAGAATTGTAGTGCCAGATCGTGCGTTCTGGCATGATTTCAGCAAACTCGGGATGTATGTGACAAGAGACTGTAATGAGGCCATGATTTGAACGACCGGTAAATTTTAATACGTTAATGCGTTTATACGTTACGTTAATACGTTTAATACGAACGATAAATTTTAATACGTTTTTGGGCAAATAGTAAGACATGTTAAAAAATATGTTTCTTTCGTTTCAGCTGAGATTCATTATTTTACCTTTTTGTTGGTGAAACGGTAGGACATTTTAAGATGTCCTAGTTTTTTCCCAGATTTAAAGATTTTTTAAAGATATCTTGATTTTAAGTTATCCTAGTATTACACTGTCAAACATATCTCAATATTTCACTACAAATAAGATTACCTATTTTAATAATGACTGTTTTTTAAGTTATCTTTGTATTGCATGAAGTTATTATTTTAATAATCAATAAACAATCGAATCTCGTTAAAGATGTCTCTGTATTGAACCAAATATTAGTTGAAACTTGTCGATCTGCATTAGTTTGTTGGCTATAGAGTACGGATGTCCATATGAGTTATTAATAATAGTTTTCGTGTAATTATGAAATCAGTATCCAGTAGCAGGCAATATAACAGTATTGCATGTAACCAAAGATAAGCCAAATACGATTTATTATAAATTCCCCTTTAATACAGACGCTTTTAAAAAAACCGAGGTTACTCAAAAAAATAACGAGGTTGATAGTCCTACTAGAGCGTATAATGATAGGCCCAAAATTAGTTTAAAAAAAAGTGGACCTTTTAAGTTTGCTTAAACACAAGCCAACAGAAAATCAAGATTTTTTAAAAAATTTAAAAGCATTTAAAAAGGGAAAGAAAGTAGAGCATGGATAATGAGTAAATTTTTCCAATGACGTAAAGGTCCTCCTTACTCATGGTTGTTTTGTGTTGTATTTATTTCTAGTTTTTTTTTTTGATTGTGATTATTTTTTTGATTGAGATATATTTTACAATTTCTTTTATATTGACCTTGATTTTTTTGTATCACCCTGTACTATTTAAAAACTAATTATATGCTTGAAGGTAGGCCAGTCGTCGTCAGCATAATTAACAATCTATTAAAATCAGTCGCTTGTAAAACATGAAAGTTATGAAGCTTTAAAAAGGGAGATACTTTAATTTGACCACAGTGTAAATGCTATTTATTAAATATTTTAGTTTTTTTCGCAATTTTCAAATATCAGAATGTCGTCTATAAAGAGTCGAAATAATAATTCTCATTGACGAAAAATAAAAACAATATTATTTTCTAAAACATATTGACCTTGTTTGTTCTCCAGAGTTTTTAGTAAATAAAGGTATATAGCAACGCAATAGTAAACATATCGATCGGGGAAAAAGTGAACCTTCTAAAACTTAAATGAGTTTCATATTTCATTACTCCTCAAGCTTATACATATTGAAAATCTTGATCGATTTTCCAAAATTGCTGTTTCATTATGGTTAAAATTTTAATTTCCTAACCGCCGTCGTTAATGTTAGATATTATTACTGTTTCGTTGATTTAAGAACAACATGTTAATTTTTTTACCTTAGGGATAATGTCAAATCGTTTGTTAAAATATTCGAAGTGGTAAGCAGAAGACATCCGAAATATCAAATTATATTACGAATAAGAAGTTATCGTAACAAAATGTTTCCACTGAAATTCTTTTAAAGACATTTAGAGTATCCATCAACTAAAAAATTTGATTCAATCTCGATTTGATTGGCATTACATCAATTTATCAAAAGCATGAATTCCTTTTTTCTAGCACTAGTAAATCCATTAGAGGATTTTAAAACTATCAATTATTAAAGATGAGGTGTATTCATGCGGGAGATGGGCATGTCCCTCCCCCCTCTCGCCGAGTAGACGTTCGAGTTGACCAGTTAGAGTACAAGCTGGCTATTGAATGCTTATTACAGAAAAACGACGATAGTTTGGTTCTGAGAGAACAGTTCAATTCCGGAAAGCGTTTGCAAAAACATGTCTTTGCATTTAGGGACTTTATCTTCGCATAGTTGGAAATTAAAAAAATAGGGTATGTCATATCTAACAAAATTGTGAATTCAAAAACATTGCGGCCATAAGCACAAAAGGCATACTCATAATTCATTCTTAAAAAAAATAGTAAGACCTTTTTGTGGAAAAGGTTTTAAGAGCCAATGAAACATC
This sequence comes from Philopedon plagiatum, assembly GCA_963971165.1. NCBI lineage: Eukaryota > Metazoa > Arthropoda > Insecta > Coleoptera > Curculionidae > Philopedon > Philopedon plagiatum. Next base: position 102,325,936 of record OZ020193.1, read on the forward strand.
CTATTTAAGTACCAAAATATTCCTGCTATACAGAACAAAAATTCGATATAAATACACTCCATCTCAGCATACTAACGCCACTAATTTTCTGGACAAAATGTACTTTGTACCCTAGATTACCAATGCGATGAAATTTAGCAACAGAAAAACTTATTTGCAAATTGGTTAATTCTGCACTTCATCATAGCAATTATAAGATTTGTTTTTGTTTGTTAGTTTGCAAAATATTCGTTAGTTTTGACCTAATTCGTACTTTAAAATTATATAAATCGCAATCCTATATTCGCTTTATCAGACTATACCAATATCACTTAGACATGTATCATACTTAACTTAAGAAACAATTCTAGTGTATATATTGTGAATATTTGAAATAAGACTTATTTTTACCAATTTGTAGTGCGTAAATAAATAAAAAAAATTAACTCTAAATAAATTACAGCGATAATATTCCTGCAATACCAGTGCCACTTTACTATAAATACAATAATGGAAGCTGTATTTTAAACAGACATTTTGCAAAATATTATTTGGCAAATCATGTAAAAAAATATTAATTGGGTATGCCATATCTAACAAAATTGGGAATTCAAAAACATTGCGGCCATAAGCACAAAAGGCATACTCATAATTTATTCTTTTCAAAAAAATTAGTAAGACATTTTTGTGGAAAAGGTCTTAAGAGCCAATGAAATATCCTATTTAAATACAGAAATATTCCTGCAATACAGAACAAAAATTCGATAAAAATACACTCCATCTAAGCATACTAACGACACTTTTTATTTATGTATATAACATAAGACGGTTTGCACACTACAAGACAATAACAACATCAATAGAAACACAATGTTAACAACAAATTGACAGTATAAAAATGAAAACAAAGACGCATCAACGTCCGTATTGAGTCGCGTGAACCGCCGCGCCGCCACGTACTCCGATTCGCAACTGTCTAGGGCACCATGGCCAACTAACACTTGTGGCGCGATTTTCCTGGGCCAGAGGGGTGAAGTGGGGTAAAGGAAGCGTGTAACACGCACCCTTTGGGGAAGAAGTGAGACGCAAGGAGATTACCAACGGCGGCGATGGGCTTTTTAGTTTTTTAGCTTTTTAAAAAGGATTAGGTATAAGGCGGGGGATATAAGGAATTTTTTTTATTGAAAGGCTTATTTGATTATGGTGGTACCGCCATAAGGGTATAAAGCATTCCTTAGTTGGGACTCGATAGCTTTTGTTGTTAGTAGTCGGTATGATAGCAGCCAAAGGTGTCCTTTGTGCTTTTGAAGCTGAAAAAAGTCCATGGCATTTCTGCTTGGCTCCCTAGTAAAACTAGGGAACTAGGCATCATGGCATTTCTGCCAGGTAAGAAGACCTTGCTGTCGCCAAAAATTAATTTGGCCATAACATATCATTTTGTTACTATTTTTATCTTTACCTTACCTAAAAAAATTTTTCACACATTAAAATTTCCCAAACGAGAAAACTAAAAAAAAAATGGATATTACTTTTGTTTTAAATTACATAGAATGTTGCCTGTCTAAAGTACTAAAAAGGGTCAGTTTATAGTACTAGTTAATGCTTATCTACCGCTTATATGCTCACGATATCAAAATGTATCCCGGTATTCACTGTCCCTAAGACTGATCTACTTGACAATAAAGGTTTTAAACTGAGAAGTTCTAGAACAAGACAACTAACAGCGGGTTGCACAAAAGTTTTAATCAAGTAGTAAATTTAGTTGACGTTTAGAGTCAGCTTTGGCAATGAAGTTAACATAAGTGCTGTCACATTACAAGTGTCTAATTAGTTTAATTCGTGGTTAAAGTGTTCGTGCAACCGGACGTTAGTTCTGTACTGAAGTCGGAAATGGCTAAAGCTTCTTTTATTTCTTTCAGTGAAATCGATCACTCTTAAAATTCTCTGCTTTAAAACTTCTTCGTCATTTTCAATTGATCTTTCATATGTAAGTTGGGGTTGCTCGGGTTTGATATCTGGGGGCGTATTAAAGTGCATTAAAGGCCCATCCATCGATTTCCAAATTTGCGATTGAGCCAATCCCTTACTTCTGCAGCATAATGTGCAGGACACCCATCGCGATGAAAATACAGATTTCGGCGATATTGAAGAGGCAATTCTTCTGAATTGTCTGACAAAAATGACTCCAGCGTATGTAAATCGTGTCTGTTGCATGTCTTATCAAAAAAATATGTTATAATCCCATAATGGGAAATGGCGCACCAAATATTTACTTTTTTAAAATACTGGTTCGCAATCTTAAATTCTGAATTTTCCGTACCCCAGTACATCCATGTTAAAAAGCTACAGTGCCATTTGTACTGAAGGTTGACTCATCTGAAAATATTATCAGCTTATGGAAGTTCACGTTGTTACTTAAAATTTCATCACCGACCCATAAACAAAAATTCAAGCGTTTGTGACTGTCCCCATCTTCCAAAGTTTGATTAAAAATTGGTTTAAAATGACGCATTTTATTTTCCTTAAACACACGTTAAATATGACTTTTTTACACAATTGTAAATTTCGTCCTCGTGTTCTGAGTCATAATAGGATTTTCATCAACAGATTTCAAAATTAATACTGTAGAATCATCGTTTTCGTCGTATCTCTTCTTGGTCTTCTTTAAATCACTAACGGATCTAGTTTTTTAAAATTTGATTACCAACTAATGTATTGAACTTCTGCATACTTGTCTTTTCTTGAAACTTGTCAATAACGTAGCGATAACAATTCTCGCCATTTCTCTAATTTTCCATCATAAATATTCTTTGCTCTAAAGACAACATCTTTATTATTTTGACCAATACGTCGCTGTTATCAAAGGTGTAATCAAATAAAGAATGTGCAAATGTGACTTTAAAAGCATAATTTAGAAATTTTAAGTTCTGCTTGAAAATCTTTAATCAGAATTCTTTTAAAATTTAAAACAACTTTTTTATTCGTTTCGCATTAAAATTTAAAAAAACTTTTAACCAAATTTTACGTCTTTGTATTTTCTGCATACCCTGTACAGAAAAAAATAATTTTGGCATCGTGGATACTACTTGTAAAGCAAACAATTTTTTTTTATAAAGAATGACCTTCTTTCGTATCTTTTACTTCTTGGCCTATTTGTCCTCTTGTTTACCCCGTCCGTGGACATACTGTATAATAAATTAATTTCTAACTATAAAAATTTTGCATTTTTTTAAACCTAAAAGTTTTCTCCTGTTTTACAAAATAGACGTTTTGAGAAGTATTCTTCAATATGCAAACAAGAATGGAAAAAAAACTAATGGAAGCCGTTTTCCTAAATTTTTATCCAGGTTTCTGTTGTCAAGAAATAATGTTTACGTCCCCACAGTATAAAAGCATTAAGTTACTGGTATTTGATATTGAACACTCATGATGTTTTTTAACATTTCTTCAACAGAAATAAAAATATCGTATTTAACTTTGTTACTACTTTCTGGCGCAGATATTGTTCAATCACAAAGTTCCCTATATTTTGAAATTGCAGGCCATATTTCTGTTCACCAAGGGGTTTAGAAAAATACGTGACTAAGAGAAAAAACCCTTTTATTTAGTCTTTTTCAAGTTGCAAAATGGTATACAGCTGCATTTAGAAATACAGGGTATTTTTTTATTAAACTAGGTCTATTTTTCAGAATGGTAGCAGAATTTTACATAATCTTGAAAACTTTTAAAAAAGCAGATATCCGGTGCTTAATATATAAATAGTAACGAACACTGAAATTCCGGTAGTTTAATACGCAACGAAATAACATGAATGCATGACCCTGTTCATCTGATTAAAAGAGATTTCTTCGAGGATTTCGCTCTGTGAAATTAGAAAACTAAATAATTTTAACAACTTAATCTCTTTTTGTCATCTAAACTACCAGGGCCGGACCTAGTGTTTGTTTAAATTAGCAAACTAGCAGTATTTTAAAGCTTATTAAAATAAAAGAACGCAGAAAACAATTGAGCATCGTGTTTTCTAGTTTCGAAGGAAAATAATTATTTTTAAAAATTTTTAAACGATAACCCGATATTATATTTTTTTCTGTTAAAACTTTAAATTCAAAACAAAAAAGCATATAATGAATTGTCTTCTAAGATGAAAATTAATGAGGTTATGAAGCCCAAACTGAAACAATTAAGTTAGTTTTTAGTGATATTATAATATTTGTAATATTTATACAGCGTAATATAGACGTTATTTTTGGCTTTAAAAGAAAATTCATTATTGCCTTTTTTGTTTTGAATTTGAAATTTTAACAGAAAAAAATTTAATATACAGGTGTTTCCATTTAATTTTTGTTTTCAAGATTGTGTGTTACTTCAAAACTGTGTTACTTCAATTGTGTTTTGCATTGTTTTATTTTAATAAGCGCTAAATACTACTAGTTGCTAATTTAAACAATTTTGTATATTTAATGGAATTTAAAAATGTAATAATAGACAGGGCATTTTATTTAAAAAAACAAAGTTGGTATCAGGTACGAGTAGATCTGGCGACGTTGTAATGTAAAAAATATTTTTAAAGTGGAAATTACGGCCTCCTTTTGGTGCAGCCCAAATTTCAAACGGCTACCATTTTTCGTTCTCTAGATACTTCTAATAGGCCACTGAGTTTGGAATACCCTGTATTTTGGGTACTCGATTCGCTTTAGAATTTGTAAATATTTTATTTTAAAGTTTAAGAATGTAAATATCAAATTTATCCATAGGCAAATATTAATGCTTAAAGTTAATTTAATCTCGACCTTTTAAACAAATTTGAACGTCCCCGCTTTATTAGATATAATGAAAAGCAAACAAAGCATGTAACTTTAAACGTTATTCTTTGTCGCCTTTTTGGTTTATTTGTTTAATAAGTTAAAAGTTCTTTAGATTTTTACTTTTCATTAGAGGTCTTTTGGATTTTATAACAAATCCTATTATCTAAGAGATTTAGTTCATAAAATGATAAATATCTGACTGCAGTTTATGGTAATATATGAATTTATTAAAGGTAAATATTTTACTATCCTAAATATAACTTTTTTTATCGTAATAAATAACGTCAAATCATTGGACTGATAGTGCGTTGAAAAGACCCTAACGTGCTAGAAACCGCTTTGGTTTAGTTTAGTTTTATGAGTTTCAAATCAAAATTTTTGCTTATAGTTTTTATTTTAAATTCCCAGTACCCATAATTACAACATTATAGGCCCCTATAATCTGGTAACTTATACTTTGATTGTGTAGGTGCACCTTGAAAAACGACTTGGAGGTCGCTTAAACTCAATCAGCCTACAGGGTAGTCCAAAAAATATAATTGTCGTTCAAACGTGAAGAACCATTATTTTAAAAAAATAGGGCAAAATGGTAAAAAGAAAAGTTGTTGGAAATTAAAAATTATGTCCAGATTTAAAGTGGTAGCCTCATATCAGAAAGAAAATTAGAAAAAACTCGAAGGCACATGTTCAACTAGAGTAAAATAAAACACTATTTAAAAAATTTGTTCAAACCGGTGTTAATTTAATTAAACTTATTTTTTTAAGAAACCCCAGGCTCTATGGCTATCACAAGGATACCTAACCTAACATTAGAATTTAAAATATGATCTTTACTTAAAGCTAATTACATTATTCTTGCAACACATAATACAGGGTGAAAGGGGTATGAGTGTAACAGTTTTAAGGGGTGAAAGTATGATCAGAGTAAAAGAAAATAGTCTTATATACAAGGGGTCGAAAATCAACCGTTTCTCTAAAAATTGTATTTAAAGTTTTAATATTCGTTCAGTCAAGGTACCACAAAAAGTAATTATGAAATTTTTTGGTGCTGGAGGCACACTTGTTCTCAGCAAAGTACCAAAAATCACCCATTAATTAGTATAAAAAAGAAAATTACTTTGTAGTGAATTCTTTCACGTAAAACATTTGACAACGTCGCGCCCTTCAAAAATCAGCTGGTGGAAACCTGTGACCCCGTTGACCGAGAGGCCGTATTAAAAAATTACTTGTCAGCAGCGTTGTTACAAGCTACACAATTGTGTAGAAAGATACACACCAGCCGAACCCAGAACGTCTCTGAACGTTTTTTAGGTACCGGCAGTGTTGTTCCCCGCTAAAAACAGAGGACCTCACAGATAAGTTACTGTCCAAGATGAGAATATTTTGTCCATCCTAGAACGAGATCCAGGTGTAAGTACCAAAGCCTTGTTCTATATATCATTGAACGGATTTTATTTTTAAACAATAAAACCGACGGGGCTTCCGACAAAGGGTTAAAATTAAATTATTCGAAAAAGAGTTGCTAGTTCTGGACTGCAGTAGAAAGCGATGTTGCCATATTGTCAGCATTTTATAAACCTTTGATACCACAGTAGCTTAAAAGCTATAAAAGATAGATCCCCTTATTATTAAGAGATTTTTGTTCCCTTAAGCCTCTATTTTTACGTAGTAAAATATTTGCACTCATACCCCCTTCAAAAAGCTTTTATCTAAAGCCAAAAAATAATATTAAATCCTTTTATTCAAATATCAAGGATAATTTATTGTTATGTATTTCTTTTTGATATATGCGTACCAACAATAAAGTAATTAGCTTTAAGTAAAGGTCATATTTCAAATTCTAAATTAGGATAAGTATCCCTGCCACAGCCGCAGAGTCTGGGGTTCCTACAAAAAGACCAATTAAAAGAAAAAGAAAAATAAACTTTCCAGATATTAAAAATTAATTTTAGGTTTTTCCCATAAACTTTTAATGGAAGGTCGTTGTGACACACATCGTACATATATAAATTCTGAAATAACTTGCGCAAGTACCAGGTATACAAATAGATTATTTTTCATTTATAAGCAGAGACATGAAAATTACGATGAATTTTCTAGTCAATCTTTGTAATATTAATAACACAGCAGCTAAAAAACGACCGAAATAAGGTATTGTGTATCGACTTTTTTTTCAGCAGGATATTTTATTTAAATTTATATCGACGTTACCAGGAAAGAAAGCAGAAATGGCTTTTCATCAATTTCGGCGAAGAAAGAAAAAACGCCCTGAAACAATATTGCCTTTATAGGGCCTTAGGAAGTAGTTGAAGAACAATATGCGAAAGCAAAATGGCGTTGCCCTTTAACAAAAAATATAACCATTTTACAATTCTCCCAAAGTGGTTATTTCTTGGCAAATATTGGTAAACGAGTATAAATGCGGTGATGGGTAGGAAACTTGACACCGCGTTTCTTTACTGATATTTTTATGAGCGATCACGAATACACGGTGTGTCTCGACTAAGTTAAATCCAAAGCTGTTCCCATTTTCATTTCTTTTTCTGATTTTGTTAAAGTATAATATTAAGTCCAAAATGAAAATCATAATCAATAGCTTTAAAAGAAAACTTGATTTTACTAATTTTTTTTTATTTTATGAAAAAGAGTAGTATCAAAATTCTTCAAGGCATATAATCTAATTTGAAGTCCTGAAAACGATATCTTCTTAGTGGAAATATTTAATATTTTTAAGTAGCTTTGATAATCCTGAAAAAAGATGAATAATTAATTTTTCGTCAGTTTTTGGTACCTATCTCTTAAATGGATCGAGCAAACGATGGTTTATGAATTCATTTTAAAGATAACGCCACTACCTAAAAATCAAAAAAAAAAGTTTGTTTCTCTATATACATACATGTGTTCAAAAGATATAGATAATAGAAGGTTGAAAACTTCGAACAAAAATATTATGGAATCAGAATTGTGACAACGTTAAATACGTTTTTATGCGTTGAAGAGATTTTATCAAGAATACCGAAAATATTCTTAAAAATAAGAAATGCATTTTTTTCCATATGACACAAACTTTATGGGTGCCGGTGTACATATAAAGTAATAAATAATAAAATCACAGAATCATTAGTTTTAATTTTTGCATTAGTTTTTGATCCAAAAATTATTTAATTAAAAAAGACTTCTTTAAAGAGACTGTGCTACTGGTATATCGATTTCCAGCAAGTAAGACAGGAATATTCTAAAATGCGTGGTGTCTTCATGCCTATGACGCTTGTGGCTTTTCTTCCTTGATTCTTACTTTACCATTCGACGTGGCGCGACGGGCTTAGGCGAGAGGCAAGCAACGACAGAGGGGGGATTTACAGCGCGATAAGCAAGTGTGTGAACTGTGAGCGTATCGAACGTGTAGCCTGTTTATTTGTTGTTTGTTATGAAAACATCTTACTCTAGAGGTCCAGTTTACGAACTTTAGGAAATAGTACGCAACTGAATCAAGAATGGTAGTAGAAAGGGGTAAAATAGCATTGGAGTGTTGGAGCTCAGAAGTCTTGCTGTCCCTGTCGGTTGCTTAGGAAATACGTCTGAACCCTCGGTTACACGTATAGTATGTCTTTGTCTAATGAACTAGAAAAGTAAAAGTGCGACTTATAGATTTATAAATGACTCGGACCGACTTTAAATAAGCCTTTAGAAATAATGTATTTAAGAGCTTTCTAACCTAAACTTATTATAATTTAGCAGAAAATAAAATATTTTAGGGCTTTTATTACTTTTAGTAAATCTTGTAATGCTTCTAACGCATTTTTTGTACAAAAATATAAGGTAAAATAAGATGTGGCCAATGTTTACAAATTGTGTTTACAGTGTCGCTTAGAATCGTTTGTTTTAGCTTCAAAGAATGTTAAATCATCCCGTATCCATTCTTAATTCATCCAAGTATTGAACGATATGTTCCAAGTACGATAACCGACGTTTCTTCGTCACTCATTATTTGCGTCGATATTTGTTATTCATAATTTAAATATCTGCTGCTGCGAGAAGCGAGTTGCATTGTTGTCGATTCTTAGGTTTTAGTTTTTACTTTGCTAAGTTTATTCTTTCTTAATAAGTTTATTTCTGTTTATAACTAAGTTTAGGTATCAAAGTTTTCAGTTTTTGTCACACATGTGTTCGGTTGTTGTATGTTAATGAAACCTAAAAAAAATAAACTCGTTTATAACTTCGAGCAAGTAACGTGGTAACACAGTGGATGGATGGATTATAAACATAGTTTATTTATTCAGTATGCTGCAGTTTATTCCACTGAAACTAACTTTGTTTAACATATTGTAAACTACTTGCGTGTAAAGTTTTTGCTTTCTGTTTTAGAACTAGACGAAATGAGAGTGTTCGGTTATAATCTGAGTTATAATTTTCGTAATCGGATTATACCAATTATCTCTCCATTATACCATCCCTATTAATTACTAAACCACCTCAAAATTTAAGCTTGTATAAATATGGGTATAGTTGGGTTTGAGATAGCACTCTTTAGGTATCAATTATTAGTACCTAGATAGTAAATTATCCTATTTATTATACAATATAATTTTTCCAATACAGGTGGGTGGCTTAAAGCACATTTTTTTCAGTTTAAAAATAAATCTAAATAAAAGGTTTTGATTTAACTCTTATCACTACGACCACGCTGCAGATGATAGAAGTTTATTGTAAGTTTTATATTAAACCATATAGGTCATTGCATAAAATAAATAACTCTGCTTTTAATTAAATTATACGAAATCGATTTGTCGTCCAAAACTGATTCGAAACTACCTACGTTCGACGTTTATACAGGAGTTTATGAATATTTCTTTATAAATAATTCATTAAATCCTGTAACTAAGCTATGAAATATTTATTAAATTATAGATTAATACTTACATACAAGTTGAAAAGATACCGCAAATGGAAGTACTTACCTGCAAAAGGAGAAAAGTATTTAGTGAAATGAAATGTTCAATTTCGATACAATAATATGAAATATACTGCACTTTTTCTAAGCATCTTTGCCTTCAAAAAGTTTAAAGTGAGATGCATGCAACGCATTCTAAAACCAATTGTACAAGAGTTGAATATAATAAGTAATACCACTGTTATATGTTGCGCTAAATAAAGAACGAACAATGTCAATATTTTCAACGATTTTTTAGAAAGATCTATTTTCTTTTAGTAAGCGCCGATATTATAAGAAGTTGTAGTAAATCCGATGAAATGATAAAAACTTTTAAAGTTGAAATTAATTACTCCATTAAAAAGTTTTCTATTAACAGCTGCAGGCCGTCTAATAACAAATTATCCGAAGTTAAAATGCACTAATTAGATTACACTTAACTTGTTTTGCTGCACTTAAAAATGTTTGAAACGGTTTTAATGGATCACGTGACTTATTAATGTCAAAAGCATGTTCTGTTATTCGCCTGGGAGTGCTTAGGTGTTATTAATGACACAGCCTTTATCTGTGACAATTTAGTTTGACGACGAAACAGTTTCTGTTCGTTTTAAAATTGCTTTTGGAAACGTTACCTAAATGGAGGGGATAAAACTAGAATGTAATCCGTTACAAACTATAATTTGTCTTCCTTGTCTGTCATCAAAGACGCTCATATATTCACCGTTGAAGATCTTCTGTAGTCAGGTGATTTGTTAAAATAAATTCGTACACTAGAGGACAGGAAAACAATTTTAACGGACCAGAGGGATGAAAAATTGGAACTGAACTGATATACTATTTTAAAGGAAGTAGTGGTGTGGAAGTAGTTGAGAATATCCAGTTTCATATATTATCTAGATGTAATAGACAAGTCTCTAAAAATATTTTGTCCAAGGTTTCTACATTTTCTATTATTTTACTTTCCTATATTCGTCAGTGTAGATTTATACTCTCATACATTGTTCCAAAATTCATTAGACGATACTAGTTTTCACGAAAAATTCTAATTTTCTTTTCAACTCTAAGTATACACTGTTTCTTGTGACCTAATCCCATAAATATAGCCCAGCTGATCCAATAAGTCTTCAAAGTAGAGGAAAGGGCCCTCTCTAACACTACAGGTGAGCAGTCAAAGGTAAGTGTGCACGCTACTAATGTGTGCGTTCTTTTCCAATTTACTTTTTTAATATTTAGAAATTATGTTAATCAAAATTTACGGTCCACTTTATTTTTCCGCTACGTTTGTAACGGTATTTGACTATTTTTAGATGTTTTCCGTTTTACCTGATTTACTGAACGTCCACGCAATAATTCTAAAGTATCCTGAATGTCCTGAAAATAAATTATTTATTCCCGATGTAGTTAGACGTCGCGTCGCGTCGGTTCAGTATACTAACAGTATACCGATTCATTAGTACACTACCAGTATACTATTGGTGTTTACATTGGTAATTTAGTGTCTGCTGATGCCATATATTTTATATTCATTATTATTATTATTATTATTATTATTATTATTATTATTATTATTATTATTATTATTATTATTGTTGTTGTTAAACCCTGCGGCGTTTACTATTATTCAAACCACCGTTAATTTTTTCTCTAAATTGTTAAAAACTAAAATCCTTATATACTGCATTAACTGTTTCAATCTATATCTAGCAAATTGTGGCTGACTGACTAATGAACAGACCTCAGCAAATCTGTCAACTATACTAGTCGCTGAATCTGAACTGCAATTTTGGGTGATTATAATGGAAACGTAACTACCGTTTTGTCTCTGCCTGCCAGGCACGTGAAAACGGACGTATAACAGGATACAATAAAAGTAGTTAGGTCTCCGTAAAATTAGAACAAACAAAATCCCACTGCTGATGCCGCTTTTAACGAACTATATAATCGCCTTTGTACACGCCTTCAATTCTCATTGAAAACAAAATAAATGTCTTCGCTAACTTTATAATAATGAGGCAGGTTGATCTTAATTTAAACTTTCTCGTTTTTTTTTTTGTGAAAATAGGTGTTAATTTCCTTAGGCTTACCAAGTATCTAACGCCTGAACCATTTACGGGAATTAATTAGCTTCTTAGGACCCATTTACGAAAATAAATGCCTTCTTCCGCAAAGAAAAACCTTTAATGAACTAGCGGGGTTTCAAGAAACAATTAAATAAATTAATGCCCTTTTGACAAATATTAATTGAATCAATTCTGTGAACATTGTGTAATTAATTGTAATTGATTCTAACAATACTTTTATAAAGTTACATATCTCTCGTGCCATGGAAACTAAACCTATTATATTACCATCAAATCAAGATATCAAATATTACAAGAACTAAAGGCACATTGCTTATATTTATAAGCAACGTGCAAATAGAAATAATATAATATATTGGAATCAATTTTATTTATTAATAGTAAATTTTGTGTTCTGAAAGAAAAAACTATAAACTATTCGCAAAAAAGACTATTTTTATGGCTCCGACAATTAAACCTTTTAGTTCGCCAGATCAGTTTGTCACCAAATTGTTACTGAGGTGTTACTGAAACTGTACTTTAACATTTTTGACTTTCGGCATTGGTAGAAAGTTATGAAATAGTTATTATTCTAACTATATTTTCACGCACGCGATTGCCGGGCAAGCAGTCGAGTGCGGAAAAGATATTTTCCGCATGCGTTGGGATCAAATTTTTCTACGATCGTATTTGATTTTAAAAGACAAAGGCAGCTACACATGCAACTGTATACTTGACAAGTAGGCTTGTACAAGGTTTTTGTGCAAGTATGCCTGAAGGTGTGTATGACAAACCTTGCACAAAACCAAGCATGTACAAGTCACATGAAAATGTTTGAATACCTATACTGTATACTTGTACAAGCTGGACTAGCGCAAGTGCACATGAGTGTGTGTATGGTCGCTGGACATGCTTGTGTTAACCTATAATAAAAATTTCTAGAGCAAAAAAGGGATTTCGAACATTATTTTCTCTATGTGGCTATAAATATGGCGAGCACATTATAGATTGCTTGGCATGTTTCAGGAATTATGTAGCTTAATGCCAGTGGTGCAATAATGGTTGACTAGTTTAGATCCTCATAGCTTCTTCCTGTCCCAAGAAATCGCAAAGTTGTTGTTAATCTTTCATGTGGGGTTATAGCCTCTCTCATGACTGTATATTTCTTTTTAATTTAAGGGGTGACGAGGGATAATAGTTTTAGGTAGGTTTCTTTGTCCATTTGTAATTGTGCCAATTACTATCTACTTTAATTATTTATTGTTTTATACTTAAATCATCAAGCACATAGATTATAACTTATATTAATTAATATTCATCATTATGAACAAATTGTCTTTTAGGGGACCAATATCCTCTGGAACATTGCTATATTTTCTTCATCAACTTTCAATGATCGAAAATAGTCTTGGTAGACGGGTGGTATAAACTGAAACATTTCTTTCATGTTTTTCTTCTTGCTCGTACTAACCGGGAGGCTAGATTTATAAAGAAGGGGCAGGTCAATATTCTTGAAATCCATCAATCTATCCTTTTTATTTTTTGGAGCCAAATCCATTTCTTTGAACGAAATATCTTCGTTGAGGGGTTCTTTATAAAAAAATTTGTATGGCTGCTTCTTATCGATAAATTTCAACAATTTTAAATCCGAAGCTGTATTTTAACTGTTGATTAATCCAAAATAAAAAATTAGATTCATTCATTCATTTTAGCAACATTTTTCGAGATAGAAGTCATTTGAAAAGGAAGCAAATCGCTTAACATTTATTTAAAGACGATTTGTTAAGACTGGTACGAGTGTATGACAGAAATTTCTAAAAACCTAACTCATAGACTAGATCTTAATTTAAACCAGTGCTAAATTTTAAACCTCGTTAGTATTCTTTTATGTACAGGCAACACTATAAAACAAGCAAATGAAACTTGCATGTAGACCAATTAAATACTACGTTGAATCAGTTCTCTTTAAGTAAGGAACGTTGTTAAGCATGATCTATGGTGAAAATCTCTTATCTCTAAATATGTTAAATCTGACTATACACGCTCAGCTTCAAATCCCTTAACCAGATTATTTGGATCGACTAACCACTAACGTGGCGAGTTAAATATTTGATTAGTTACACCATTATCAACCAGTGCACACTGAATTTAAATATATATAATATATTTATTTCAAATTATTAAAGGCCCAGCATTAGCAACGAAAAATATGATACTCTGATAAATTTGAAAGCATCATAATTTATAATTATTAATGCCTGAAAAAATTTACCCAAAACGTATTTTTAGCAGAGTCAATGAGAATTCATTACAGACGGAAACCCCGGATATTATACAGGGTGTTATAAAAATGGTTTAATATGTTGGAATGGGAGACTTCTGGGGTATTCTAAAGACATTTCCAATACTTTTCCTTCCTAAATCGAACATGTTTATATATATATATATATATATATATATATATATATATATATATATATATATATATATATATATATATATATATATATATATATATATATATATATATATATACAGTGTGGTCGTTTAAGTGTGCAACATATGGGAAAGTTTTTTATTACCGATTTCTCAGAAAATTTTATTCTTGATAAAAGTTGGTGCACGTTCGATAATCATATTGGGTGTACTTGGAATGGTTGCAAGTCAAACGGTGTACAGGGTAGGGCAAAAAATATAAAATTTCTACAAGAATAAAGTACCCCTATTTCAGAATATTCAGCAAAATGTTATTAAGAAAAGGTGTTTAGAATTAAAAGTTATGCATAGGTTTGAAAACATGACCTCATAAAATAAAAAACAAAAATTTTTTTGAAAATATTAATTATTTCCTAAAAAAAAATTTTTTTTTATTATCACCCTAAAAACCTTCATAAATTAAACAAAATCAAATCAAGTTCACACATCTTTGTTCAAATTCAAGCATATTTGTAAAATTAACTTAGCTTTTTAATTTATTAAGGAATCACAAACTTCATGTTTGTTGCAAGGACATTAAACACAACTTTAAAATACCGTAAAATTATTTTTAACAAGATAAAACATTAGTAATGATAATTTTCAAATTAAAAAACTCTCATTTAAATTACAAAATATTTATTTTAAATGTTTATTAGAAAATTGTACAAAATAATCGACAAACATGAAATCCTACTAAAATAATCGCAGATACCTATGGAAAGAAAACAAATAAGGGTTAAAAGTAAACATTATGACAGTTTGGTGGCATTATTCATTCTTAAATAATTATTGTTATTAGCTGATCTCAAATGCCTCCTCCAGTAAAGTTAACGTTAGCCGAAAAGGCAGAATTAGTGCTAATATGTGGAGAACACTATAAAACAGTGCGTGAAGCAGGAGATATATTCAATGAACGACATCCAGATAAACAAGTCCACTATTCAACCATAAGCAGAATTTTAAATAATTTTAAACAGACAGGGTCTTTAGAGTATAATATAAAAATGAACGTACCAAAACTGTATGTACTGAAGAAAATCAATTACAAGTACTTCAAGCAGTTGTTGAAAACCCTAGAAGATCCACCCAAGAAGTGCATGCTTATACGGGTATAAAAAAAACCTCTATTAAGGAGATTCTTAAAAAACAAAAATATCACGCCTATAAGCCAATGTTTATTTGCACGTTTCAAAGACAAGACTATGACTTGCGGTATGATTTCTGCATGTGGATTCAAGGAGAAATAGAAGATCAACGTGATTTCCATAGACACATGCTTTTTGGGGATGAATCCACGTTCACTACAAATGGCGTTGTTTCTTCCCAAAATTGTAGGTGGTGGTCGGACGAAAAATCCAAATTTTGTCATTGACAACAAAAACCAGTATTACCAAAAAACAAACGTTTGGTGCGGTATTATTAACGACAAATTAATAGGGGCCGTTCTTTTTCGCCAAAACCTAACTGGTGATACCTATTTACATTTTTTGGAAAACGAACCAACAGATTTTTTGGATAATATGAGTATACAAGAACGACGTAAATTATGGTTTGTACATGATGGTTGTCCGGCTCATTCTGCTAGAATTGTTTCTGAATGGTTAAATGAAGAATTTGGTGATAAATGGTTAGGACGAAATACCGATCCACGGTGGCCTCCTCGTTCGCCAGATCTCACCCCACTAGATTTTTTTTATGGGGATATTTAAAGCAAAAAGTTTACAAGGATCGGCCCTTTAATAATGTTGGGGACCTTGAAATTTCGATACGATTTCATTGCAGAAATATTCCAGCAAGTGTATTGCGATCCACGCTTAGTGAATTTTATGATCGGACAATTAAATGCATTGAACGTGAAGGTGGACATACGGAGACGCGTCGATAATTTTTTTAAACATACCTAATATAATTTTTTTCTGCATTTCAAATATTGTCTGTTTAATTTTTTTTTAAATTTGTTTATTGTTAAGTTATAATAAAAAGAAGCCGATAAAAATTGACAAAACCATTGGCACCATACTCAAATACGTTTAGGAACATTGTATTTCTTGACTTTGCACTAAACGCAGACATAATGCATGCATTGTTTTGTTAATAATGCCCCACAACGCCATTATGTTAGAATGATTTCATGTTTGTAGATTATTTTGTACAATTTTCTAATAAACATTTAAAATAAATATTTTGTAATTTAAATGAGGGTTTTTTAATTTAAAAATTATCATTACTAATGTTTTATCTTGTTAAAAGTAATTTTTACGGTATTATAAAGTTGTGTTTAATGTCCTTGCAACAAACATGATGTTTGTGATTCCTTAATAAATTAAAAAGCTAAGTTAATTTTACAAATATGCTTGAATTTGAACAAAGATGTGTGAACTTGATTTGATTTTGTTTAATTTATGAAGGTTTTTAGGGTGATAATAAAAAAAAATTTTTTTTTAGGAAATAATTAATATTTTCAAAAAAATTTTGTTTTTTATTTCATGAGGTCACATTTTCAAACCTATGCATAACTTTTAATTCTAAACACATTTTCTTAATAATATTTTGCTGAATTCTCTGAAATAGGGGTACTTTATTCTTGTAGAAATTTTATATTTTTTGCCCTACCCTGTACACCGTTTGACTTGCAACCATTCCAAGTACACCCAATATAATTATCGAACATGCACCAACTTTTATCAAAAATAAAATTTTCTGAGAAATCGGTAATAAAAAACTTTCCCATATGTTGCACACTTAAACGACCACACTGTATATATATATATATATATATATATATATATATATATATATATATATATATATATATATATATATATATATGTATATATATATATATATATATATATATATATATAATATATATATATATATATATATATATATATATATATATATATATATATATATATATATATATATATATATATATATATATATATATATATCAAAATACATAGCGTGACCGTACGCAAACTAATAATATTCCTTAGCATTTTTATTACATAATGCCCTGTCACGATTAAAAATTTTTAATGGGGTGAGTATAATTCTAACTTTAATTAAACGTATAACATTGATAACTTCATTGACAAAATGGTAAAAAACACTTTATTTTCAAGTGCTTGCAACTTCGTTAAAACGCTATTAATAATAGACAGTTTAATTATGCTTTTTATGTATTTGTTCATTTCCATGTAATTGGTTTGCATAATTAATCCCAATAAGATATGCACGCCATTAAGACCTCATTCCAAAGACAATGACACTTAAGTTTCATATTAATAGCAATTATTAAGGCATGAGACACGACCTAAAATTTTACGTAAGTATTAAACTATTACATAAAACCATCATTTTCATTCAATTTTTGAAAAATAATATTAGTCGTGGTCGTGGTCGTTGGGTCGTGCATAATAATTCATTATTCATGGTCTGTGACCAGTCACAACGAAGCATATTATATTATCCACGGTTTCTTGAACCAATCACAAAGTAACTTTAACAAAATTTCTACAACACTACGGCAAGCTTATAAAACAAACGTAGGTTCATTTTTTAGGAATATAAGTATAATGGTATTGCTTAAATAAAATTAGTTTTGACTAATCCAAAATATCATCTCAACAATTTTCTAAAATGTAAGTGGTATAAAAAATGTTCTTTCTTTTCAAGTGATAAATGGAATTTATGCTTACGCACGTGTGAAATTTGACGAGGAATCTTTTTAAACATATGTAATAAAAAGTCTCCTTTAAGGAATCACTTACTGCAAAGGCAATAAATATTGATCAAAATCGCAATATATTTTAGCCTAAAGCATTTTTTATTCGCTTCGCTTAAGTTATAACGTTCGCCTTTTACGGCTTTTTTCCAATTTTTCCCGTCTAATTTTGTTCACACATATTGATTTTCATCTCTTTTATATATTTCAAATAAAGTTAATTTATTTATTTCTTCTATTTCAAATGATGCTAAAAGGAAACGTCCCGAAGCAACATTTAACATGTATCAGTAAGACTATCACCAACAAACTACATACATTGAAAAATAATAAACATTTGATAACTATTTAGTCCTAAATTTGTTTTCTTTAGAGGATTTTTGCTAACCGCGTGCTGATAGGGTAAGCTATATAGTTATTATTGGACACCATATAGCTTGGCTTATTTTATCATTTTAACCTGACTTCGGCCTGTCCAATAACTGTCTTAAAAATAGCTAAAAATCTATTATTGGACAGGGGTCAGGAAAAAATCCACCAATTCCAACTTCTGAACCAGCGAATTCCCGATATTGTAAATGATGATTTTTTATCTCTTTTTAAGATTTGGAAACATTTTAATGAAAACGTTCAATCTAGAAGTACTTCCCAACACTCAGCTACCAAAAAAATAATTAATATTCTTCAAGGTACTACTAGTCCTGCTCCACCTCAATCATTTCAACCAGCTGCTCCTACCCAAACCCAATTAGGTGATATTTTGGATCAAGAAAAGACAGATCAGACAGAGAGTTCCCTCAAGTGAAAGTGGAAATCTTTTAATAAGTATGATATTCATTTGTTATAACGTTAAAGAAATGTTTCACCAGAAGCGAGAAATGAAAGAAAAAGAAAGAAAGAAAAAGGAAGAAAGAAAACGGAAACGCGAAGAGCAAAAACAAACAGAAATAAGGAAAAAGCGAGACAGACCGCTAAAAATTTTGAACAGTCGTGACAATAGTTGTTTTGTTTGTACTAATCTCATATTAGAAAATAACGGCCTCAAATGCGGCGATTGTAAAAAAAAATTATTGGGGCCAAAGAAACTTTAACCAAAGACACTCAAAGTTATGTCAAAAATTGCTGAATATACGTTTATCTTGCTGATAAAAGCTTTGCATGCTAACCATGATTCACGTCTTATTAAATGCAAAGTGAATAAAGGAACTTCAGCATTATTATGTATAGAATGGGGTTTCATAAGGCCACTGCCTTATGAAACGTTAATAATTATTATTTCCAGTTATGAGCCCTTCATAACTGGAAATAATAATTATTCAAATTAATTTAACGAAGATACCTACGCAAAAAAGTAGAGTGTGTACATCGGAATATCTAAAAACAGGAAAATTATAGAACTTTTGTTAATAAAAGTTTTCTTGAAATACAAAATCAGTTGTCTGATGTATTAGTTAACTCGGATAAATTTAAGTTACATACTACCAAATCTTTTAATTATATCGTCTTACTCATTTTTAATAGCAACTCTCAATTAGACAAATATGCCGGCTTCTTCTTGGAAAACCCTCATTCAGATTATTATAAATTTATGCAAGCGTACATCTTGTTCTAAATTGGAGTTATTACGCAGCATACAGACCAGGAACGGACTGAGTTTAGAGATTTTCACAACAATATTTAATTGTTGTATATTACTATTGCATGTTGTGTGGTCTGTATGTATTCCTGTATCAGTGTACAAGTACAATTTTTTTTAATTTGGATCACCCACTAAGGTCCTAAACCTAAGTGCTATGTACCGTGGGTATACTATAGGGGTGTCTGACTCACACATCCAGAGCTGAAGACATCCGTATGCATTTTGTTTTATTGGTAAAGCCTGCGGCGTTAACTATTATTAGAACTGGTCTGCAAGACCAACCACTAATTTTTCTCTAAATTCTTAAAAACTAAAATCCTTATATACTAAAGTTCACCCAATTGAGTCCTAAAGGTTTATCTGTTGTGACTCATGGCCATGGCACTTAGCACTCACACACTTGCGCTGTACTGTACTCTGTTTTTTAAAAGTCTATACTAGTGCAAAGGGCTTTGTCCACTTCAGCCTCCTGCCGATTCCAACCCTAATCCCATGTTTTCATTATAATTTTTTAACTGGGACGCATTGTCCTTATTTCGCAAATTTGCAACTTTGTATCCGTATGGATATGTGGGGTGGTGCCTCCTCGAACAAGTACGAGCTCCTCTACCACCTTCCAACAAAAATTACGGAAAAAGTAAGTTTTCAATGCCCCATGAATTAAGGAACATGCATCTAGGAACCTAGAAATATTGTTCTTTAAGGCAGTTGCTTAAAATCATTATACATTTCTATGTCCCAAGAGCGTGCAAGTAAGAGACTTTCTCTCAAAATGAACACACGAGCTTTAGTGATCACACACTGGCATCAAACAAAAGTCATTGCTTTTATTTACTGAATATTACGTATTTCCCCGTATCCCAATAGCCCAGTCCAGGCCTGATGTTAACATCTTCCAGGTCAAACCACAGTAATTAGAGAAAATGTACAAAGACGAGACAAGCACAAATCAGCAAACAAAATATTAATAGTTCTAGGAAGTTATTTTCTTCTTTAATTGTACTAATTTATTTTAATTTTATTCTAATAATGTTTGATGTAATGCCTATGAATATAAATGTGAACTGTGCTTGTAATACAGTATTTCCTATAGGTGGCGGTATTGTGTATGTTCTGCTATTTCCGTCATAGAAATATTAGTGAATATGCGAGATTACTACTGATGGAGGTTTCTACAAAATATACTGTGGACTGAACTATAATAATTAACAAGAACCTTGTAAGTATATTTAGACAGCTTAAAAACCAAAACCACAACGTGGTAAAGTTCAGATTATAGATGAAATTGTAAATTCTTGTAGAAGCTCTTGGACGTTTCGAACTTAATATGATTTAAACTTTTCTTGCTCAAGTGCATTGGCAAGACGAGGATCTACAGCAATTTTCACAGGCCACAAGCTTGCATTTGGAACACCGTCTTCGTGGCAAAAGCATAGCAAACTAGTGGTAAATTCACCAATCAAGGCATTAACTACAGGAATATTAACGAACTACCAAAATGACCTCGATACCCCCAAAGAGATATCCACGAGACAACTAGTCTGAGGATTATTTTTAACCTAATAAAGCTGACAAACCTTTTAACTTGGTCTAGTACAACAAGGGTCGGAATAAACTTTATTTGCTGCCATTTAGTCAAAATTAATTGCGTATGTGCTCTCGTATTTGAAGGAAGGCGGTAGAGGAGTTCTTCCTCGACCGAGGAGGTACCCTCTTAAAGTGCTGCTGAAATCCTTATGAATGTTTGTAGCACTGGATGCGTGTGTCCATATGTTGCGAAGTACAACCCACTGTTCCTTAGTGCTAGATAACAAAGTGTTTCGTTAAAACTTGGTATATGGTTATTGGACCATCGACATATACGGTATATATGCTTCTATGAAATGCTAAAAGACGTATGCTAACGACTTGATATCGATGTATCGTTGAGAGCGTGCATTTCGGTTTAAATTGCTGCTATTAGCTTGCAGCTCACTTTTTCTAGGTCAGTGCACACACAAGTGCCAGAAATTGCCTGGAGATGACACAGCCATATCATCTGAAATGTCTTAATACTCAATTTCTTAAGAAGACATCTCCGGACCGGTGTTAGCAATAGTGAAAACGCCAATACAATTTGAATATTTAAATGTCTAAAAACAAGGGACTTACATTTACATAAACTTAAGCACGCAGAAATAAGTTTCAATTCAAAATTAAATTATAAGATTTAAAAATGCTATAGAAGTAACACAAGATATAAACATTCCCTGTTAGTACTAAAACCACCGAATGGCGATATTGTCGTATCCCTAACTTGACGTTCAGTTGTTTTTTGTAGGATGACGTCAGGCGGAGAACCAAATTTTTTCGATTCGGTCGAATTTTAAACCTTAATATTTTTATGATTATTCTTCCAACCGACGTAATTTTGTGTGTGTGTTCCGATTGACTGAAAGTGCAATACTATTAACATATTTATTGAAAACGTGATGTGACAGACTAATAAAATTGTTATTTATTTATCATTTTAACTTTATCGCTGTTCGTATTTTCTTTGCTCCAGAAATGACTTGTAGCAAAGTCGGAAGTCGAAAACAACACTGCACTTATTTCTTTAACATTAATTGACATCTTAATCTCATATTTACCAGTTTTAAATGTCAGTGAATCGCTTTGTGAACGTTACTTGTTTATAAAATAATATTACTATAATACATTTATTATTAGAGTTGGAACATTCACCAGAATTTATTTTTGGGAAATATTCTCCGAGAACAATGAGAATTTATCGGAAATTTTGTAGAATTTATTTTATATATAGGAGAATTTTATGTTTTGACTGCATAAACTGAAAAAAAACATATTTTTTACCAAAAGTAGTTTTCACAATAATTTTATCTGATAAAAATAAAGAGATGTAGAGATGGAACATTCTCGAGAATTTATTATTGGGAAATATTCTCTGAGACAAATTATAATTTATTGGAAATTTTGGAGAATTTATTTTATATGTTGGAGAATTTTATGTTTTGACTGCATAAACTGAAAGAATATATTTTTTTTACCAAAAGAAGTTTTTCCAATAATTTTATCTGAAACAATAGAGATAGCACTGCACAATACCTAATTTAGAAAATATTTAAATTGTAAATAAACATGATTACGCATCTTAGTCAAAATAAAGACAAATTAAATTTTTATTTCCATTACTTTCGAGTAACTTTATTTATAAGTAAAATACAACTTAGAAACGCATTGTATAAAATAACATGTCTAAACAAGTTCTTTAAAACAACATAGAAACGAAATAAAGATAAAGATCCTCCAAACTTCATCTATGATACAATAGCGGCATTAAAATAAATTACCTTAAATTTCCGTAAATTCACATAAATTCTCCGAGAATATGAATTTTCCCGAGAACATTCTCGTTCTCGGAAATATTCTCGGTAAATTTCCAGTAATTCATATTTTTTTCTAAAATCACAAATTCTTGAGAATTTTTGCTGGGAAATATTTTCGGTAATTTACCGTTCTCCGGAAATATTCCCTTGAGAATATTCTCATGGCACATCTCTAATTACAATATATATTATTTCACATCTAAAAAATAGCCTTTCACTCAACAAATTTCGTGGGCTTGGGGCGAAAATTAAGAGTTAATATTTGATCTGAGTTACCTTTAGGAGGTCTGTTATTTACTTAGGTTCATGTAAATTAAATAGACGGTAAGCTTACAAGCCCCCATCACATAGGCGTACGGACATGATCAACGTTATCATTTTTACAGAAATACTTTTACCTTCGTAATGGCCAGGGAAAATGAAACTTAATAACAGGTAAGTATGGTAGAAATCTTGTCTGAAGTTTTTACGATTTTTTTTTCTAATTTTAAAAATATCGAGTAATTTGGCTGTCCAGGCAGGTGACCATTTTCAGGAACATTTTTCTACAAAAATTTAGTGAATAATATAATTTAGCCGGCCTGTCTCTCATTTTCGCCCCTTCATGCTTCTGTGTACGCCAACCAGTGTTACCTGCGCCGCAGAAACTTGTTCATTTATGCAAATGTGGAAAGGTATGCTGAGTGAGGTCCGGAACTTAACTAGGTACTAACAAATTGCAAGCTTATGATTTTATATTATAATTTACTACTTGTAGAGCAGGTTTGCCTCGACCAAGGAGGTCCCACCACATGCACCCTTTCTAACAGCTGGTAAAATCTTAACGGATGTTTCCAACCCTGGGTGCGTGAGTTGATTTTTCTTTTCCTTTCCGCTTTCACTGTCATTCTTTATCTTCTGTCTTCTTTATCTGGCACTTCTAATCCTACTCTCTTCGAACTATCTATCTCTTCAAAAAAAAAACAATTTGAAAATGATGATGGCGCTCCCAGGGGTAAAAAATTCCGGAACCCTCCATTCGGATCTCCGAGCGAGGGGTGCTCAGAGAGGTCCACTATCGATGAATTCCAAAAGTATAATAACCTTTGCCAACATCTGCAGTGTTATTAATTAAAACTTGAACTCTGTGCATCACTATACCTCCAATCTTGCAAACCCCACATTATTTTTCTGACCGAAACCCAAATCAGTCCCAAATTCTCAACCAACCATCTCTCGTTTCCAGGCTATGAACTTTCCTCAGCCTTTGGTTTTTATGGTGGGGTATGCGCCTACGTTGCAGCAGTCTTTCTTGCACCATATTCCTGATCCTGGAATCAGGCAAGCCCGATGTTCTCTGGCTAACACTTACCCTTAAATCTTCCACCAAATTTATCTGTTGCATCTTCCGCTTCCTATCAGACAACGCCTACAATGAGATATTTGACTTTCTCTCGGCAAAAATTGACTATCTTATCTCTGA
The DNA here is from genome assembly GCA_963971165.1 of Philopedon plagiatum. NCBI lineage: Eukaryota > Metazoa > Arthropoda > Insecta > Coleoptera > Curculionidae > Philopedon > Philopedon plagiatum. Next base: position 102,350,405 of record OZ020193.1, read on the forward strand.
ATTTCCCTCCGCTGAAATTATTGTCCTAGGAGACGTTAACATCCATAGCAAGGAATCGCTAGGATCCACAAAAACCAACCCAGAAGGCAGAGCGGCAGAAAACTTCGCAATCAGCAACTCACTCACCAATTTAATCAGGGAGTCAGCATACTTTCCCCGCGTTCCTACCCATAACCCACACCCACTAGATCATCTTTTCCTTACCACCCATCCTGAGCCATCCTGAATCCCATATATCCTGAATTCGTTGACATAATGCCGGAACGCACCATTCTGCCGACCGGGATGGTCTTCGAAACTGGTCTTGGAAACCTGTCTGATTTTCCACTCCGGATCCCTCCGAAATTTGCTCTCATATCAGATATCATTAAGTAAGTATTGAGAGTTTCATTCCGCATACCCGCGAGAAACTTAAACTCCACCATCAAAAGTCCTGGCTCTCTAAGGCCTGTGATAAAGCCAGGCTCAAAAAACTCAAGCTCGCAAAAGGTATCTTCAAAATCCTACACCAGAAAATTGAAGTTGCCCGGGATACACTGCCTCAAGAGGATATCGATCATTTAATCAGGAGCATGCCTAGGCTTGTGTAACGTCTGAGTGTGTAAATTCCCATTATTAGGATATCAATATTGTTATCAATTGTATATAGCATCCTATATAAATTTAAAACATTTTATCAAGCTAGGTACATTATTTACAGGTGTTGCACTTTTTATTATAAGCAGTATATTAAACCTAATGTTTCTTCTAAGATAAATTTATTGGTTGTTAGCTGTATTAGGACTGCTATCAAACCATAAACTACCTATAACACTTACTAAGTGACAATTATGGGAAAGATAAACATTGTAGACAGTTGCTGTTATGTGAAAGATAATAATTTATGTTCATTCACTTTAGATCCTCTCTACTGTCTGTATATTGTAGCACGTAACCTTGACATATGTTAGACTTAGTTAAGGGCATAAATTAAGGCTGACGTATGAACACTAACCATCATATTCTCTCGAGAGTGCTTAGCTATTGCGGAAATTATTGTCGGCTTATAGAAATGGCGTTTCTTGATAATTATGTGTTACGAAAGTTCTATGGAGATGGTGCACACATTAGTGAGAAATTATGTGACATTTTAAGGAAGTAGGAAAAAGTATGTGCCTATATGCTTTACGAGGACCAAATAAACCCAGTAAAAGGCTTTAGAGAAGCTTGTAAAATAAAAAATTTTAGATCCAGTAACAACGATGTTCAATTTGGATCTACATCACATCTCAGTAATTTTTACGGCCAAACAGTCTTCATTGAAAAATGTTGACTAGTTATCTGTGTTATTTATAAGCCCCCCCCCCCCTCCCATTAGCTTTATATTTTAGAAAATTAATTTAGATCATTAACTATGCTGCGAATAAAACTAGCAATATCCTGCAATATAAAACCATAAAATATTTTTAACAAGGCCCAGCAACAAGTATAACGGCACTCCCTTATCTATCTTTCCCTGTGTTAAAGAACGCAAACATTTCTAAACAAGAAACTTATCTCGTTTTTATTCGCACCATTTTCGGCAAATTTAATACTTTATCAAGAATCATATTTTAGAAGAAAAAGTGAAATGTCCCTAAATAAAATAAACGAAACCAACAAAGACACTAACTTTCCATCGTGTACATTTCGTGATGATACTTCAACGCAACTCCAACCACATCTAATTACGATTAGTGCGGTAGGTATGACATAAATTTGTAAAATGAAGCGTTAAAAAGGAAACAGAAGCGTGAGTACTACGTTTCCATGGTAACATCGACCCTTGCCTGGGCCTCGTGGCAGGCGCTAGATACTCCTGCAAGCGATCCCGAGCTTCACGGGGATGTCCAGTGACGTTCTAACCTCTGGAGGAATTACCTAATCCTGGATGTGCCTTATGAATTATTCTCAAAATACTCGTAAAGTTAACTTCTTAGTAGCGTTGAGATTATATCACTTTGCATAACAGTATCCAAAGTAATATAATCTCAACTCATCCAATCGCTGAAATATTAGAATAGCTTAAAAGTTTTTAATGCCGACTTATTAACAATGACAGGACAAAAATCTGTCAAAACCTAACTGATCAACTAAAAAGTCTTAATTTAAACGTACGAAATCTTAAACCTTTTTAGTGAATCTAAACGTAAATGTCTAAAAACATTGATGCTATTTGAAAAAATAAAATATATTTTCAAATATGTGGCGAATTTGTCAAAGGCACAACTAATCTAAAAGAGAACACAAGTGGTCTCGTCATTGATTTCCCTAATTTGTAATTCTTAATGCTTCATAGTGAAACATTGGGAACTTTCAAGCTCACCCTTCAAGGACTAATTTACTAATTACGAATTAGTCAATTATATTGTCACAAGTGGAAAAATCAATAATATTTCACAAATCAATATTTGGAAGTTCAGTAAGTAAACTATAATCCTATTTTACTTATTCATAAGTTATTACCCTCTACATTGGCAGGATGTAGCTCATTTATTGAATATGCATAAAAATTGCAACTATGAAATATTATAGATCCTTTATAAAATCAAACAATTACTTGAAATAAATTATTTAAACGACGCTATTATCTAGCCAACAAAATTGCTGTTTCTGAACTAAAGTCAAGGCTCCCCGAAAGGAGGGGAAAACTGCTGACTGGGTGATAGGGCGATCGGAAAGACGAGAGTTAGAAAAGACACTACTAGTGCACGATCCCCGGTCCGATCATTTGTGATTGTGATAAACTGTAGAAGAAATGATCTTCAAAACTGTAATGTAAGTGATAGAAAATTAAGTTGTCTTTCGAGAGTAAATTACATATATCTGTCTTCTGTTTATGTCAGGATTGAATGTTCTGATTTATTGTAAATAAGTGATTTAAGTTTGTTTTAACTCACGTTTCATTTTGATCTAGTTAAGGTTCCGTTACCTCTACGCCCCTAGTCACCCTTAAAACAGGGCGTGACAATATTTACGAATTAAAATAAAGGGTTAAGAATTAACAATTAAGAAGTTTGATAAATTCAGTCTTAGTTCATTAGAGAGCAACTAAGTCAAAAATAATAGGCGAGCGTTAAACCCCCAAAAAGTCGCTTAGAAACACGAGAGTGTGACCAGATTCATTCTAGACGCTAATAATGGTCCACTTTTATGTTTTCGAGGGTGTTGAACACGAATATAAAGTTTATTTTTTTCTAAAATGGGGGGAATATTGTCAAAATCATGTCAAAAATGAGAAAAAACCTTTTCTTTGAGTTTCCTGTGTCCGACCCCGATTTCTGCTTCAGGTAACATTGAAATCCGGTCTCTAGATATAACTAACCTAACCTAACATAACTCATGTTTCATGTATTCCTAATCATGACATCAAAACCACACTATTATAACCTATACCACGCGGACGGATTCACGGGGGGGGGGGGGGGGAGATAGTTATATAATATATTAAAAACGAAGAGATCGACAAATGATGTATTATGTGACCCTCTCATCATTCTAAAAAAATCCAAAAATGGCACCCAACCACCATGGTGACGAAGAAAGAATTTTTTTTGCTTAAAGAATGATATTAGCCAGATTTATTTTAAAGGTTATGGTTAAACTAAAGTTGGGAAGAGGATGACTTATACTTTAAGAAAGCACTTGATGCATAGATTTTTTATTTAAATACTTTTTATCTGAGACAGCCCACGTAGACTTCAAGCCTAAGTACTAACGTACCGTGGACGTCTGAAGAGAAGGGAAATGTAATCTATTAACACGGGATTTAAACATTGGGGTAGGGGGGGGGGGGGGGTAAGGGAAACCATCTGTAGGCAATTTGTTCCATAATCTGAAGACCCTAGGTATGAATGAGCGAGAGAAGCGGGATGTTTTCGGCTTTTGTATCTGGACAGTAAAGGGATGCATACGTTACGCAAATCTTGTTCTTCTGTTAGGAACCGTCAAGGGGGGAATTGCAGCGGCTAGTTCTTCAGAACATCATAGTTATGACTATAATAGAAATTTGAGCAAACCTTTGGGATTATAAATCCTCTGATGTACTGACACTGTTTGTACAGTTTTACCACTCAACAAAACTTGATTTTGCAGCGACGCGCATATCGATAATCATGTTAGCATAATGAGGATATAATTAAGTTTTTATGTGGTAAAATTGTATAAGCAGAAATAAAGGCATAGAAACAAAGTAAAGACCTCTATTTGGTGAGAAGTTTTTTTAAGGCTAGTTCATATATAATAATCTTGCTGAAATTCCTACTTGACTCTCCCAAATTTAGTATATCGATGGTGAAATTTGATACGCAGCGCCCCTTTAAAAACCATTAGGACACGACACGCTTTTTGAATTTTTTCATTTGTAAATGACCGACTGTTTGGTATTTTGGTTTGCCCGTAAGCTATATTTTGTTTAGCACAAGAAAAGAACATTAAAACTTTATAAGGGTCGAAGTTGATATAAAAATGTTGACAAGCGCTCCGAATGTTTCTTTATTTAAATTAATAAATTTAAATCGCCTTCTTTTTCTGTCCCCATTAATTCAATTACTTAGATTTTATTAGAACTGCGAGCTACGTTCTTAGGATTCCAATTTAATTATGATAAGCCAATTTCCTTAATACTATTAGCATGTTTTAAAAATGACAAAAAAAAAATCCAACTTAAGCAATAATCATTAAAAAATTTAAAGAACAACAATAAGCTAATAAAATTTTAGGTAATAAATAAAATGATATAGGCCAGATTCAAATTATAATAATTCATAGTAAAAATATTTAACAAAACTAGTATATTGTTTTGCGGACTCTTTTCTCATGTGTGAGGCGTTTGTCATACCAGTGTGAAAGTGGTATTTTTAAATGTGTGCATATTTTGTGCATTCCGTCAATAACATTATTGTCACTCTTCTTTTTGGTGATCAGTTTCAAGATACTAAGGTGGCGTCCATGCTGGCCAACCCAATTTCATTTTGACATGGTTGTTCGGCTTTTAAATTTTGCACAATAACATTATACGTATAGCTTGCCCAGCGAGAACTGACACTCGAAAAGAAAGAAAAACAAATCCCTATGATGCCGTAGATAACTTTTAAAAATTCGGAATACTAAAAAACTATAGGCGTGCACGTACTACATCGTTTTTTAATATTCCGAATTTTTAAAAGTTAACTACTGCATCATAGGGATTTTTTTTTCTTCCTTTTCGAGTGTCAGTTCTCGCTGGGCGGGCTATACATTAAGTGTAGCTGCATATTCTACAAGTATTTTTTAAGGTAACATTAATAGTTTTAAGATATTTTATGATTTATTTTAGGAGAACAATATTTACAAAGAATATTGGGATCCTAGTGACAGAAAAAATGTCACCATAGATCTTTTAACATATTAATCTTCTGAATGAAATCATTATACAGGGTGTTTCAAAAAACATGTGCCATCGCTCAGGGAGAGATTCCTTGTAAGAAACTAAGGCCAAAAGTTTATATAAACATGGGTCCGCAGATGCTTCGTTTCAAAGATACAGGGTGTTAAATTTTTTAAAGTTTTTTCAGTTTTTCCAAAATATTTTCAAAATGGCTTCATCAATTTTGATGAAATTTACACTGTGTAAAGTACTTAAATTAAGCATAATTCTGACCATGAAAAGACTTTGACAGGTCCTCCAGGGGCGTACATATGAGAAGACGGTACAATATTTTTCCAATAAAAACATGTACGCCACTGATTTTTCCCCATTTTCTTATATCGGTCAAGTAGTATGTTAAATTCTTAACAAAACTTATCTCTGCATATTTTTTCAGTTTTCATTTCGTTTAGGAGATATGTAAATGTAATTTTAGTAACCGTCTTACTGGTTTAATTTTCCCAACCATCGGTTTTAACATGTAAAAACCATTTAAAAATTTAACGTCCTGTATCTTTAAAACAAAGCATCTGCGGACCCATGTTCATATAAACTTTTTGCCTTAATTTCTTTCTTCCTTTAAGCGATTGCACATGTTTTTTGAAACACCCTGTATACGTTGAAATTTTAAATAAGTGATTGAAAATTGCTTGCAGGCTATGAAGCTATACTTAATATACTTATAATGTTATTGTGAAAAATTTTAAAGTCTAAAAACCATGTCAAAATGAAATCAAGTTGGTCAACATGGACGCCACGTGAAAAATGTCGTCTTAAAATATCTTGCGACAATCTTCATTTGCTTCATTAAATATCATACCTGGTGCCATTTTATAATTTATTAATACAATAAAACCTATGTTAATTTGTCTTATGGTATTGTTGGCACACGGTATAAACTAATTAATTACAGTGAATATATGTGTCAAGTAGTATATGACATCGCGTTATCGATTCAGTGAAAAAAACCTGTTGCTAGCCAAGCTATTTATAAGCTTTAACCAACAAACGCGTATTGTTTTGTTTGTTAAAGAAGCAAATAGTGATATCAACCAACATTATTTGTGGAAACATTTATTGCAGTATCTTACTAAAAAGAAAACAATACCTTTCCAACTCCATTTATATAGCTCCAGCTAAAAGAGCTATAAAATTTTAAAAAATTTCACAATTACAAATCAATAATCATATACACGTGAAAATTAATTAAAGTATAAACAAGTAAAATGGAGTTGCTTTTGTTATCACTTGGCAAGTAAAATTCAATGAACGAAATATTAAAAAAGGGTCAAAATGACAACAAGTTCCTGTCATGAAAATATTCTCCACAAACTCATGTTAAAATGATGTAAAAATTATAAACGCTTTACTTGACTTTAAACTTTTTTCATAATTTTAAATTTCGTGATCACTAAATGCAGAGTGAAAGTTTTTATTTTATTTTGCAATGGCGGTTTTGATTACAATTGTGATTTTTTACCTTTGAAGCTTCTACAGTTGGTGCTAAAAAATGCGATGGTCAAGTTTCACGTTAATATAGGACTTTCGACGCAAAAAACTTATAAACAAATCACATTTCTAAGGTGCTACTATTGAAAACAAAGTGATAAAGTCCTCGCTAAAAGCCGTTTTATGTAATTAAAACTAAAAGTCTGTATATTTAATAACTTCCAGGTGTATATCTTGCCACTTACTGTTATATAAATTAACTGTTACAAAATACAGAGAATTACTGCTTCCCTTGTGTTTAGTAGCAGGTAAAGTTCAGAGTTCAAAAGGGGTTAATTAAAGATCAAATATTCTTTGTCATAATATGAGAATTGGAATGTGAAATGTCACTGTTGCTAAAACTCCAGGCTCAAGAGCATACTGACGGCTTTTGACTTGTGATTTTATTTGGTCTGATTCCAGCCATTGTTACTAGTACATGGTGCTTTCACATATGCAATTAATGAATTAAAAGTAAAAACTAACAACTGTAACAACCGCCAATAGGGGGATTCGCTCTACGCAGCAGCAGGAATTTGAATTAAAAATATATCAATCTCCTAATTTTTTCTTTTCTTTCAATATATTTACAATGTCTCGTTCTGTTGCGTATTTCCTGTACTTGGTTTTTAATTTAGATATATTATGTACATTCAAATGGTTTTAGCGACAGAAACGCTCTTTTTACATTGTAAATATTAGTGAAAAATACGCCTGCCTCTGTGAATAAATAATACTTGCTCAACCATGTCTGGTAGATTGTATTTTAATAGTTGTAATTTTATTTTTTAAGAAATTTTGGTATCTACGCAATTCTTATTATATCATTAATTTCTTTTAGTTTTATAAATTGTTTGCCTGTCAATTGGATTATGAAATTTAATTTTGAAGCGCCTTTTTGTGCGATCTATTGATTTTTAAGCATCGTTGTCCGTCCAATTCATTTTATAACAAAAGCGAAGTGTCCGGGATGTTATTTTGTTTTATCGATTTAGTGGAAAACCTGTTGCTAGCCAAGCTATTTATATATAAGTTCTCTTCAAAACATATCCATTAAAAATGCCCCTATGTAGGGATTGACACTACTTTAAGTTTGAGTAGGCCTTTACCTATATATACCTAAGTATATATAATTTAATTAATGGTAAAAATAAGGAAAACGCTTTATTAACACAGGTCCGAAATATGATCCGTCGCCAAGATACAGAGTAATATTTGGGAATAATTATGTTGAATTATATCTGTTAATTTATTTTAATAAAAGTCTATTATCTTTATTTGTTATCAAGATACTAGAATTTAGAGTTTTAATAAGGAATATGTACGTACTTTTTTATGGCACAAATCGTTTAGGGAAGTCATTACAAACCCAAAAAAAATATTTTAAAGAAAGTTACTAGGATCATTTAGCTAGAATTTATTTTTACTTTTCCGTTTAATTTACTACAAATTAAAAATCAGCCATTTGCCCTCAGTGGAAAGTGACGTCAGGCAGAGCAAAGTGACGTCAGGAGATGGGCAAAAATAACGTAAAACTTAACAGGTTTGTTTTTCTCTGCAACAGTCAGAGAGGGCGCAATCGAATTTTCAGGGTTAATAGAGGAATAGTGCAGCTAGCTTCGGTAAAAAATTTAGTTATACAGGATGTATCGTTTTGGAGATACTTAACGTCAAAGTCTAAATTTCCGCGATTTCCGTTGAAACCGGATACAAGTCGCAAAGGTGAATTAAATCGATTTGAATTTTCGGAGATTTAGAACCCTATGGGGACCCGGAAAGTAGCAAGTAATTTTTTGAATTTTTTCAGGACGAAAAACGCTATTTTCAGGCTCCTTTTTGAGACGTCGTGGCGTCGGGTCGAAAAACGGATTGATTCTCTAAACCTAAAACCACTGAAAAATGGATATATGTATGTATGTGGGAAAAACTGGAAACTTCGATTTTTGACCCAAATTTTTCACAATTTTTATTTTTTTGGGTTAATTAAAATCCAATATACGTCATCGGAAAAAGCTCGTCGACATACATCTTTTATTTTCTTAATTCTTTATAGGAAGGGAGCAATCGCCGATTAAATTTCCATTTTTTGACTTTTGTACTCAACTTCGGTCCCTTTAAATCACTCCCAATTTTTTCCTATCTAATTTGTTTCCAATTAGTCTTATAGAATAATAGTTAGACTTTAAAATGAATACAGAATGGGTCATCCAAGAGCGTATTTAAGGGGTAAAAACCGAATTTTCTCGATTTCTTCCAACAAATCCTATTTTTAACCCTACATTATTCTACACTATTTTTCCTATTTGGTGATTCTGTTTTGGCTTATTTTATAGATTAATTATCTAAGAATTCCTCCCACTAATTGAAATCGCTTGTTTGTTCGTTTAAGTTATAAATAAATATTTTTTTTATCTAAGACATCCCACGTAGACTTCAAGCATAAGTACTAACGTACCGTGGGTGTCTTAAGAGAAGGGAAATGTAGTCTATTGACACGGGATTTGAAGGATTGGAGGTTGGGACGGGAAGGGAAAACATCTGCAGGCAATTTGTTCCATAATTTATTTGTATTTTCGAATTTTCGACCATTGCCATGAAAACAAAAAATCGCAGTTTATTTACGTCAAAATTATTAGAATATGATGTGTCAAAATTTCGTAAAAATGGCTGTTTTTGTTGCAAGATAGGAAGGTTACTGGGCCGATTTTGACTTTAAATATACATGAATAAGATTTTAAGAACCTTCTACTTTAAATGCAGGAATATTTCATTGGATGACTTACGCATTAAATGCCATTTTTATTGATTTTTCGATGACCCTGCAATACTGGAATCCTTTTTTTTTATTAACAAAGACCAAAATAAATTGATAAAAGAAATCGCCACAAACATTTAATTTATGCAGGAAATTTTAAAAAATATATCTATTTCAGATTTATTTGGTTTATATCCATATTCGCTATAGAATCATCTCTATAATCAACATATGCTTTCTTGAAATCTAAAGTAGAACAACTGACAATTTTTTTTAAATAAGCGACTTAGTTTATTTTAAGTAGAATATATATTTATAAGAATTCCATATAAGTCGTAAAACCTTTAGAAACACTACAAAGACTAATTGAAGAAACTTCTCCTCGGTTATTAGAAAAGCCAGTGTATCGATAATGAAGGAAAACAAGAGAACAAAAGCCAGGCCAACTCATGATGGCAAAGGGAAAGGACTACGAGTAAAAAATACGTGTGCAGTTTTCTAAACGTATTTTTTTATATAAATTAGCTGATTTGTATTTAGGACCATTTTTGCACGACGGAGTAAAAATTATCTGACAGCAACGTGTACTGAATTTTGATAAAAAATATCAATTTCTGGTAAGTATTTAAGTCTTGGTGGATACCATTTTAAGGGTAGAATACTTCCTATGCATAGATATTAACGAATTTTAAAGTGATCTTAAGAATGTATTTAGGTAAATTGTGCTTTATATACAGGGTGTTTGGTACATCGATAGAAACTTTCACTGGATGATAGTGGAGGTCATTTGGAATATATGTAACCCTATTTACACCTATACAGAGTACCACCGTTGTACGGGGATTTTACATTCTACCGTACACGTAATTTTCGACATGACTTTGTTCATGCAATAAATGAAAATCTGTAGATTTCCATCAATGATATACCTTCAACAAATTCGAAAGGAATCACACTTGTACAGTTTGTGTCATTATTATAAACGGTTAGCAATATTAATTGTTTACACTAGTCACTTTTAAGACAATCCAAAGAGACCTCTGGTTTATTGTAGAACTCGCTTATCGCTTATCTAATAATATTTACCTTTTTTGCCTTTCATCTTCTGATAAACTCAATAACAGCAACATCTCTTCTTCATCAGAGGACACTTGTTTATCGCAGTTATAACGATGCTGCACCGCGTTGATATGAAGGAGTTTAAGAAATAAGTTACAGCAGCATGTGCGTTTTTACCGTTGCCGCTACCGCTATATCGGGTCAGTGTGGGGGATGCTCGTGTGTGGTGTCTATTAACACGCTTCTAACACTGCTTAGTTGGTTATGCTGGTTAATGCTCCTAATTGTTAAAATTTAAATAACAGAACGTATATCATATCCGCATCAGTAGTAATAAGAGTGGACATCGATGTATCGTACTATCACAGGAAAAGAATGTCGGTATATCATATTATCAACAAAAATCAAATAGTGTATTATGGTAATACAAACTAACCGTAGATTTTGGATTTTTATACTAATTCAAATTATTGTATAATTATTATTTCTGCTGTGAGTTCATAATAATAGTGTTTTACAGATATTCTAGATACTCTACATCAACTACATTTTTGCTCTTGATATTTCCACGGCATTGGATGATCAAAACTACCTTCATACGGTCTTCGTTCCAAACTATGTACGGGGATCGGTAGCTTCTTTCTCTCTAATCGGCGCATATCTGTAGTGGTAGACGGCCATTCATTTAACTGACCTTATCAACGCTGGCGTACCCCAAGGTTCACCAACCCTATATCTTCGCAATAATGGCCAGCTCTCTTCAACGGCCAATCCCATCCACCATTACGCTGTTGATAGTACTCTTCACTCCAACATTCATTTTTCCAGATAAGTCTCGAATCAAGAGCCTGATAATAGATGCAGATCTATGCACCCATCCCTTTCCCAAGAGCATCAATTAATCTTAGACTGGAGTGTCAAAAACCTTGTCCAGATTAATGCCTCCAAGACCCAGTCTTGCTCCCTACCATGCAAAAGATCCGTTAACACTTACCCCATCCACATAAATAGCAAAGCCCTACAGAACAGCCACGTCAGCAGCTAAAAAGTTTAGTTTTCTCTTTCGCGCCCTTCCAGCTTACACCATCTCTATGTTTCCCACATAAGACTTCATCGCCGTGCTGTTGGAGATTTGAGATTTATCCCTTTTCTGCCGGATATTTTTCTAAAGAAGTAGGTGCTGTAATTCCGCCCTTAACTGCTCCTGACAGAACAACAAAGTGTACGTATGCCTCCCTCTACTGTCCAACTATAAAACAAAACATACCAAGGGTTTCCATGTTATAAAACAAATTGCCTGCAGATTTTTCCCTTCCGCTTTCAACATCAAATCCTTTAAATTTCGTGTCAAAAGATTATATGTTCCTTTTCTTCAGATGCACATGGTAGTTAGTACTTGGGATTGAAATCTACATGAGCTCTTTCAGATAAAAAAAAACACTAAAGGCACGTATACATACAGTAGACAGAGGCTAGTGAACGAATTTGGCCTAATTTGTTCAATAGTTGACGAACTGAACACTTACATTTACATTCGCTTCTTTTCCCAGGTGTTCGGAACTTTCTAAAAGAGTTAAGAAACGAATCCTCCATACAGACCCTTGGTGGGTTGAGTTCCAAAGGCAATCATGTTACATATAAGATAATTGTAATAAATTTAAATTCTTTTGCGATCACAAATATCAAAAATTTTGTATAAATTTAAATGCAGTGGTCATCATGGTTAAGAATTTCATGAAAATTGAAACTCAACTATCATCACGTCGAAAACCTTAAAGGAATTTTTATGTAATGGTGATATGGAAAACTAAAAGAATTATTTAAATCGGGGAAAATATCTTTTAGTATTATAAAGGTGTGTAATTACGATTTTTTTTAATATGTATGTAATTACCAATGAATGCTCGCTAAATATGCAATTTACAAAAATTTTACCCATTTATTGCATAAACCAACATAGCTTAAAAGCAATACCAACTTTTTGCAAATTTATTGCTCGCCTCTCCCCTAATTGGCTCATTTAATAGACATGCTGCGCGCTTATTATAGCGGTCCGTATCATCAAGTAATGTTGCGGTATGATTAATTAGCACCACACAGAACGTATACAGGGGTTTATTGTCATTATCATGTTGTGTGTGAATAAATATTTAGCTCAGTAAATAATTACACATTTCCCTATATATACAAATTTATTCTTGCTATTATTGCGACTCCATTTGGTTAGGGGTAAAATTAATGATCGGTTTTTAAATCGGATTTTGAATCGAATCTGAAAATTCAATTGATGTTTAATATTTACATTGGCATTGTAGCATTCACATTTCCCATTTAAAATATTTCACGAATGCTACATGTTTTTTATTTTTATGAAGTTATTCTGGCTCTCATTCAGTGTAATATTTGTTCGGTTTTTAATAATAGTGGGTAGTATTAAGTACCTGTTGTTAATAGCTTATTCCTGAATTTCAATGTTATTGCTCTCTGTTTTCCAGACCTAGAATTTCACCTTCTTGTAGAATTGGAGCTGTGGCTATTTGTATCTTGAGTGTATGATGATAATGCATTGTGAATTCGTGGGAGAATAGCTCGATTGGCTACTTTTCATTAACAACTAATTTTCATTTTACAATATTTGTAATTTTGTTTTGGTTGTCTTTTGGTCTTGCTTCGAGGGAGTGGTTATGTGTACGCAATACCAGTAGGTTATGACAACGTTAAGTATAGGAGAATGTTCGCATATTTGTCCTATGTACACGATTTAATAAATTAACGTTATAGATGTCGCAGAGATTGAAGTCGTAATGCATTAGAGTTGTGCTTTAATTCGCGCACGGTAAACAACCTGCGAGAAGTTTATAGACGAAACCGCTTTCAAGTTTTCTATTAACACTGGTTCTAGTTTGGAGGTTCTCGAGGACCCCGAACTGGTACCGTGGTTGATTTGGTCTAATATTTAATAGAAATAATGCGACGAGGTGTTCAACAAAAAAGCTCTTCCGGGAAGGAGAGGTTAACTTGACTAAAAACGTGGAATTTACTTTCCATCTATATACAGTTTGGGGTAAAAAGATTCTTTTTTTATGAAATATATTATTTATATTTTATTAATACTACAAAAAAGATGGTTTGTCCCTCCCTACTTTGTCTCAGCTATCGGCAACCATTTTAAAATTTTTAAAAACTGTCATAGCATTGAGTACAAAGAAAAATCGGTCAAGTGCAAGCTATACTTGCACAATTAGTGTTCCGTGTCATAAGCCCCCACTTAACCTGAGCCAATCTCGGCCGCCCGATCTTCACCCATCTCCCGCGCTACCCCCCGGCGGCACCAACACCGTATCAATTCGCTTATGTGCGGATTAGACTGGGGAGCATTTCGACTGAGCCAAATAAAAAATTTTGAAAAACACGTTAGAACAAAAGTTGTTTCCTACATCATGAGAAATATTTTTTGTCAAAAAACTTTTTCTCTAAAACCAATGGTTCAGCAGTTAAAAGGAAATAAACAATTAAATTGTTTATAATAATTGATTGCGCTAGACTTTTTCAATCCTGATAATTTCGACTCAATATACACCTAGTTTTTAGTGTTCATGATTTTTTTTCAGATCTTTCTGAGCGATCCTTTTGGTGATAAGGGTGGGGACAGAAATTTTTAAGCGTTTTTCCCGATTTTTTTTTAAATGCGTAAAAAATACATGATAATATATTTTGTTGAAGTCGTGCTTCAATAAGCTTTCATTTGACACCCTACATGATGCCCTTGATTTTTTTTTCATTTTCCAATGTACCCCCAGAATAAAAAATTCAACTTCTTATGCTTCACGTCTATAATTAGGCGACCACACTCCATCTCTGTGCTAAATTTCAAATTTTTACTTCGAATAGTTTTAGAGTAAATAGCCTGTGGCAGACGGACACCGAAATGATTCCATAACTGTTCCGTTTTGCTAATTTTAGCACGGAACGCTAAAAACCAAGAAAAAACAAAATGTGGCAACCATGAGGATCGGATTACCTGTGTTAGGGATGCAGGGTGTGAGATTTAAATAAATAGAAAAATCAAATATACAAAAAATAGATGAAAAAAGCAATGTTGCCAGCTATCCTTTGTGGTCATAATTTTGATAGTAATCAAAAAAAATTGCAGATTATTGCCAAATTGCAAAAAGTGAGTCAAAATCAACGATTTCCTATTCCTATAGGTATAAGAAATAGTTTTTTGTATTCGATTGTGTAGGCTTAGACCGCCGGATCTATCTGGATCTTTCTTGCGAATTAAATATATGATATTTTGTCAAGTAAATTACCTCAGACCAATAAAAAGTTAGGTGTGGAACTCCGTTACTCGATTAGAGTCTAATCCGACATATTAAGTTTTGTTTAGCAAAAACTCGACTAAATTATTAAACCTAATTCAAAAGTATTACGAAAATTGTCCCGTTTATCATACAATTCAGAGAATTTCAACTAATTTACCAGATCGAAGAATAGGATAACAAAAACAAATGATCGACAATACTGTCGAATCGGTCGACACACAATAAAATTCTGTCCCAGTTTTCATATTATTGTTTTATGAACACAATAGAGCAACAGTTTATACTCTAGATATAAGATAAAGTAAAAAAGTTTTGTAAAAGAGTTGTTGTCTATTGTTTATGGAATCATGGGTAGAACCAAGCTAAATTTTTTTATTAAAAAAGCATATAACTCATCACAAAAAATTATTAATAGTTTAACAGCAGTTACGGGGCTTTGAATTTAACATCCAAAGCTTCAGATTTTAGCTGAATTTAGCATTAAGCATATTAAGCATATTAAGCGTAATAGCAATTAAGCATAACACAGTACCTGAGAAGATAACAAAATTGGCATGATTACCTGTCTGTTTGTCCAAGATTTGAGTTATTTTACAACCTGTTATTATTAAGACTGCCTGGTACCTATTCTGTGCTAATTTTCGTTCCTATCGTTTAGGTATCCAGGACAACTTCTAAAAGTAGGTATCAATAGTAATTATGTACATTAAGTTGATTCTAAAAATTTCTTGAGAAGATATATCCTGTAATTTAACTATCCCATTTAAAATAAACGCTGGGTATTATATATGGAGAGGCTTAAATTATATGTAGAGGCCACTACTGCTTTACATAGGCGTCCATAGAAACTTTCTTGGGCAAAAGATACAAAAAGCTAATAACTTAAGTTACTAATAGTCCATACGCTGGATAGGTCCTTGTATTTGTAATCTTTGTAATTGTCGTAAATAATGTGTAATGTGTAAATAATTATGACAAATGTGGGTCGAATTGATAACTTCCTCGTGAAGTAGGAGAAATATTTCTGATTTAAATAAATTCGGACTTGTTTATTTAAAATTTTATGGCCAAGAATTTATTTTAATGGAACTTATTGTAAAAACAATCGGATTGGGCCTAAATATACCTTGTAAAATGCCTTAGGTTCATAAAAAAACAGGCCATTTTCAATGGTGGTAACCTAAGAAATCTTGTATTTTGAACTTCAAAATCGACTTTGGAAATGAGTTATCACGTGGACCTACAAAAAAATAAGAACTATATCTAGCGACTGTATTATATTGGGTATGTAAAAGGTCCCAGACAGGCTGATTAAAAACTGGACAAGTTAGCGGGAAAGGTATCAGATAAAAGTTTCATTTAAAAAATATAACTTTGATCCGTCACAACTTCTTGATCAACCCTGTATATTCCAACTAACTTTCAAATTATAGATTTTTGAAAGCTCTAGAACTTTTACTTAAAATATTGTTTGCTAACTTGTGCGTATATGCACGTTTCTGATTATTCACTTGTTCATATTACAGAAAAAAACTGTGTTCAATAAATCAGGCTGTCAATTTTACACATGTTTTGAATTTGAACTTAATCGGTCAATTAGTTTAAGTCTCTTGTCCAATATGGACAAACACACGGATAGAAAAAAGATCTGCAGTAAAAGATCTTCGCTTTAACGCAACTCTAAAAAAATATACAGTGTTTTTCTCATTTTACCTATATCTTTTAAAAAATTTAACGAAAATTCATATGCGAATAGTACCCATAGATATGCCTATAAGGACACAGCATACAGTTTTATTCTGTTTTTTAAGTTAGCAACGTGGCTTCTATTAATCGTCTTGAATTACATAATATATATTTATTTAGAAACATCAGAAAAAGGTTTTGAACTTGAGTAACCAACCGAGATCCAGGAAGCATACCCATCCCCACTAAAAGTGGAAACTTCTATTCACGGTATTCACTATTTATTACCTTTTAAGTGATGGCAATTAGCCCTTATTTTACCTCCACCCTCTTCGACCCATTAGAGCCTTGGTAGCTCAGGCCAAAGAGTTAGTTTGCATTTGAATGTATTATCAAATAGAAAGACATCAAAAATGGCATCGCCTGACTCATACGAAATTGACCAAAATAAAAACGAAAAGTTTGAAATCGACGGGAAGTACTCTAAAATTTCCGAAGACTTTCACAAAGACTCGGAAAAACTTGTAGCGTTTCCATTGACTTCGGAAGACGATGAGGCAGCGGCCGATGGTTTCGTAACTAACGCGAGGGAAAATAATTTAACCCCACCAGCAGAGGATTTTTTGAGAACAAGGAAACGACTATTTTCAGGCCTTAATTCCAAAAGCCCCATGGATAAGACAATTAATAATTTGAAACGCTTGAAAATCTCGGAGGATCAAAACGAAAATATTCTTGAAAGTGATGAAGACATTGAACTTGAAGGCGATTCTAGAAGGCCCGAAATTTCGCAAGTAGTCGCTCTCGTTTCTCCAATTCAAAAAGAAGTTTTTAAAAATGCCGTGGAAAAATCAGCAAAGGAAGAGGACCTGATCGGAGACTTTTCAAAAAAATACGTGCTTCCGTTAATTCTGGGGACCCACCCAGATTTGAAGTGGATTTCAGTGAATACCATGAGGGACGTTTTGCAGGGGAAATATAAGCATGTCTTAAATTCATACACTGTAAGTACTTTTACAAAAATCCACCTCAAATTTATTTATAACATTATTTGATTACTATTTATTGTAAACTTAGTAATAGTATTTTCTCTATTTTCTTTTTGTTTTTTTGGCACGATTTACTGAAACCAATGGATAAATAAAAAATTGCATTGTTTAGTGTTCCGTTTAGTGTTTCGACGTAAAAATTTGATATGTAGCACAGCGATAGAGTGTGGTGGCCACGTGAAGTATAATAAGTTGAATTTTGATTCTGGGGGTTAATTTCAGGGGGTAAATCGGAAAATAGAAAAAATTCAAGGTCATCTTGTAGGGTGTCACATAAAAGCTTACTGAAGCACGAACTCAACAATATACAGGGTGTTACAAAAATATGTTAAGAAATTTTAAGGGCAGATTTTACTTCTAAAAATATGAAAATAAGTTTATGTAAAGATGGATCCTTAAAACGATTCTTTTTCGAGATACAGGGTGTTTAATATTTTTTTTTTAAATGTTTATTTTTAATTTCTCGAACATGCGTTAAGACACTGACATGAATTTTAGTACACGCCAGTATATAATCAAAGGGTACCTTTACGTGCAAACATTTATTTTCTAAAGTACTTGCAGCAGTGGCGTGTGTGCTGATAAGTCTTTATTTTTAGCGAAAGAAATAGCACCCCACTGATTTTTTGCAAAATTAATATCGTTTCCTTAAAGCCCAATTAATTCTGCGTGAAAAGTGTTTCTTAAGCTTTTTCGTTCTGGCTCACCATTTCGAGATAAAAAATTAATTTATTTCTTACAATAAATAATGAAAATGAATTTTTTTATATATTTTTTGCTCAGGAAACAGTGCGTTTTGATTGAAGTTTATAATAGTAGACAGGCGCGGCCCGTGAAATTTCACAGTTGCATATCTCTGTTGCTACTTATGGGACCCATACCAAATTCAGGTTTTTTAATAGTGAGCCTACTAGGAATGTTTTGGTAAAGAAAAAAAATATTTTGCAATTTGCGAAAAAAAGTTGAGTTTTTGAATTGACCCACCTGGATAAAAAATTAGCACGCTTAGATATTTTATTTATTATTTTTTCTAAACAAATTTTTCATCATTTTGTCGACAATTCTTAAATTTTAAGAGAAAAAAATGTGTTAGTAGAAAGTTGTAGTCATTTGAATTTTTTGCAACCGAAAATTTAAATTATTTTTCGGTTGAAAAAATTCAAATGACTACAACTTTCTACTAACACATTTTTTTCTCTTAAAATTTAAGAATTGTCGACAAAATGATGTAAAATTTGTTTAGAAAAAATAATAAATAAAATATCTAAGCGTGTTAATTTTTTACCCTGGTGGGTCAATTCAAAAAATCAACTTTTTTTCGCAAATTGCCAAATATTTTTTTTCTTTACCAAAATATTCCTAGTAGGCTCACTATTAAAAAACCTGAATTTGTTATGGGTCCCATAAGTAGCAACAGAGATATGCAACTTTGAAATTTCACGGGCCGCGCCTGATAGTAGATGCTAGAAATGACTTCTCTGTGCTTCAATACATGCTCTAAATGGTCTTCGCATATCTCTCCTAATACTTTGGAATACTTGAGGTGTGAAAATATTAAACACCCTGTATCTCGAAAAAGAAGCGTTTGAGGATCCATATTTATATAAACGTATTTACATATTTTTAGAATCTCCCCTTAAAATGTCTTAACATCTCTTTGTAACACTCTGTATAATAGTAAGTGGCAATATATATACCTGGAAGTTATTAATTATACAGACTTTTGGTTTTTGAAAGTGACTCTTCTCTGCTTTTTTTTAGCACCAACTGTAGAAGCTACACAGGTAAAAAATCACAACTGTAATTGAAACTAAAAAATAAACCAACTAAACCCTTTCATTTGATATCCAAGTCAAGGGGTTTTTGAATAAAAAGGTAATCCGCCACGTTGTGGCGTCCGCCATATTGTATTTAGAACAATATTAGATATACTATATTGCATTGTCACCGGACATATACACGTGTGCAAAATTTCAAAGCTCCAGCTTAATTACAACTAGTCGAAATTTTGATTGCAATATTTGACCTAAACATACTAACATACATACATGCAACCAAACTAACTGGTGAAGTTAAAATATAAAAGCTTATCAAATAGGAATAATTAAGAAAAATATAATTTTTTAATTTCTACTAAGACTAAGATATCACTAACTATTTCTCAGTTGACTTTTCGTCTTTTCAGATCATAGACACCAGATATCCATACGAATTTGAGGGAGGTCATATCAATAACGCCATGAATCTTTATACTAGAAAGCATTACCAAACGTTGTTAGAGAAGCCTCCCACGTCAAGTTCCGAAAGGCATATTTTGATTTACTACTGCGAATTTTCTACGGCAAGGGGGCCGAATATGGTCAGAAATTTAAGGTAAGTTAGGTACCTTTGTCTCGCCTCTAAATTAGTTAAAAGAGGGAATTGAAATTAGGTAAACACTAATGACTATATAAATACTACCTGCTGTGGTGACATCATTTTAAATATTCATGTTTCAAATATAAGGGAATATTTATTCACCTAAAGACTGTTATACAGGGTGTTTACTAAAGTATGTGGCCCAACTTCAGGGTCTTATTCCTTACTCAATTTTAAGATAAAAATTTCATATAAAAATAAGTCCTAAACAACTTTGTTTTTCATACGCAAGGTGTTGATTTTTTTTTAAAAAGTCCTAAATAACTAGAAGACGCAAATTACTGTCAAGTTGAAACGTGGTGACATTTTGATGTATAACGAGGAGTCTTGCTAGTTGTCAAATTTGTTTAAAAAGGTGTTTTTGTTTCCATGCCTATCTTACTTTTTTGGTGTTTCCAACAAATTACCCTAATTGTTATGCATAACTTTACGTTCTCCGTTTTTATCGAAAACGGCTAATCTGAGCGAAAAAATCAGATAATTTTAACGTAGTTTTATATGCTAAATCATATATCCTATCAGATTGAAAAAAAGTGGCGAACATATATTTTTTTAAGCCTTGGGGGTTGCCCCTGTTTACGTCACTGGTAAAATGAGAAAAATAGTGTGTTGATTAAAAAACTCCTCCATATGCATTAAAAATTGTTACCAATTTTTAACTTGATACTAATTTGCGTCTTCTAGTTATTTAGGCAAAATCTTTAAAAAAATCACAAAGTTTTTCTTTTCTCAGAAAGGAGGATAGAATCAAAAACGCGATAAATTATCCCAGTCTCAACTTCCCCGAAATCTACATAGTGGAAGGGGGATACAAGAAATTCTTTCAATCATTCCCCCAGCACTGCGACCCCATGGAATATACACCGATGCTCCATCCCGAATATGCAGAAAAAATGAGATACTTCAAGACGAAATGCAGGTTCTTCGATGGATCCCAAAGCAGCCGAAAGCCTGCTAGGTCAAGCATGACCAGAAGATTTCTATCAAATGATTTCTGAGTTTGTACTGATAAAAAAAAGCTTCTTGTGACCATTTCATCCATGAAGACTATAATAATTTTACTTGATCTGTATTTTTAGCTGTAAAAATAACATTTTTTTCATCTGGTAAGTGATTTACGAATTTATTGTCTAGGGTGTCCTATTTTTCGGATTACGGTTTTTTGTTATAAACATATATGTTACATTAAAAGTGAAAAAATTAATGTGACCATTTCATCCATGAAGACTATAATAATTTTACTTGATCTGTATTTTTAGCTGTAAAAATAACATTTTTTTCATCTGGTAAGTGATTTACAAATTTATTGTCTAGGGTGTCCTATTTTTCGGATTACGGTTTTTTGTTATAAGCATATACTATGTTACATTAAAAGTGAAAAAATTAGGTGCACCTATTGTTTGTAGGTATCTCAAGTGTCATTTTCATTTTAAATATGCATCTGAATAATTTTTTACATGCATCGTTTACTTGCTTCCGTGTTTGTTCTTTATAAATTTTTTTTCACATTTGCAATTTTCTTTTTTAACTTTTGGGTTATTTCTAGATATTTTATAATTTGTGCTCCGGAATTTTTTCTGGTAAACAAATATGTAATAATTAAGAGATGGGCTTTAATTAACATTTCTATAAATTTTCGTATTTCCTATACAAAAAATGTAAATCGATTAGGAAACTGTTTTTGTATAGATTACATATTTCAGTAATAAAGGTCAAGAATTTTCTGCAATACTTGTATTTTTAATTAAACATATTTCTTGTTCCATTTTCAGGCCGCTTCATCTACCTTACTTTACATTTTTCTCTTTACTTAGACAAAATAAATTATTTTAAATGACATAATGAGAAAACAAACCTAATTTTTAGTGTTCCGTGAAAGAGAATCCTTACCGAATCACTTCAGTGTCCGTCCGTCCGTCTGTCACAGGCGATTTTCTCTGAAACTATGCGACGTAAAAATTTGAAATTTAGCACAGAGATAGAGTGTGGTGGCCCAATTATAGACGTGAAGTATAAACAGTTGAATTTGGTTCTGGGGATTAATTTCAGGTTCTAATTTCTAATCTTTTGGGGATAAGCTTTTCGAATGGAGGATTTTTGTATTATGATTTGGGTTATTAAGAATAAGGAATCTTGGGTCAGAAACTCTAATTTTTGTAGAACCGAATAAGTAGCAAGTAACAAAAATTTACAAGATGATCTATAGTTATATCTTAGGGTTAAATATTTGCCTAATTGTCTTCTAAGCCCATACTTTGATACCACTTTATTGAAAATGCAGGTGTAGGCATGTGTAGGTACTAATTTGTTTTTGTAGAATTGCGAGGATAATCCTTTAAGGGTATAATAAAATAGATGGTCGTTAGCAGAATTTATGTAATTTAGGTTAACGTTTCCATAAATTCTAAAAATGTATCGCATAAAGAAACCAAATTATAATGTCTCTTTAAGCCCTAAATTGAGATTCTAGTATCAAATTGGTTTGTGACCGACATTCATAAGCCTATATACTCGAACTATAATCAGTGTATATGCCATAAGTACGGTATATAAAAGTGCGTATTTTTTACAAGAAAAAATTCGGTCAAGTGCAAGCTAAACTTGCACAACTAGTGTTTCGTGCCATCAGTTCCCCTCTTAACCTGAGCAAACCTCGGCCGCCCGATCTTCGCCCATCTGCCGCGCAGCCCGCCGCCGACGGCACTAACGCCGTATCACATCGCGTATGCGCGGAGCTGAGTGAGTAGCGTTTCGACTAAGCCAAAATAAAAATTTTGAAAAACGCGTAAGAACAAAAGTTGTTCCTTACATCGTGAGAAATATTTTTTGTTCAAAAATTTTTTCTCTGTCAGCAGTTAGAAGGAAATAAACAATTAAATTGTTTACAACAATTGATCGCCCCAGAATTTTTTAGTTCTGATAATTTTGGCTCCATCTATTTACACCTAATTCTTTGTGTTCATGATTTTTTAACGATTTTTCTGAGCGATCCTGTTGGTGATAAGGTTAGGGGACAGCAATTTTTAAGCGCTTTTCCCGAAAAATGTTTAAAAAAATGCATAAAAAAATCAATCACATATATTGTTGAATTCGTGCTTCAATAAGCTTTCATTTGACACCCGACATGATGCCCTTGAATTTTTTTTCCATGTCCCAATTTACCACCTAAAATTAATATCCAGAATTAAAATTCAACTTTTTATACTTCACGTCTATAATTGGGCCACCACACTCTATCTCTGCGCTAAATTTCAAATTTTTACGTCGAATAGTTTCAGAGAAAATCTCCTGTAACAGACGGACGGACGGATGGATGGACAACGAAGTGTACTGTTTTGCTAATTTTAGCACTAAAAAGAGGACGACAGAGGACAATCAGCAAAAAGTAAATCGAACTTTGATTGCCTGAGACAAATGAAAAATTCAGACATTTTAAAAGCAGAAAGAACAATATTCTTCTTTAAGCTAAAATATCTCCTAAAATATATTCGAATTAAAAAAGGAATTTGAAGTGATATAGGTAACAAAAAATAATTGTTGCAAGAGGCCTAATTACCTTGTACCTGGATTTTCTGGTTCCTGTGGTATTACCAAACAACTATTCAGACATTTTCACAAAAAGTTGTAAAGCTCGACCTACCAATTAGGAATGCAAGAAATATCCCTACCTTAATTTAAAACTTGTCTCAGTTGTTAACCCCTCCCACCTAAGTGCCAATTGGTCGCTGTTGATTTGTCACACATCTCAGGTATTCTACCTTTGATCTACTTAAAGCCTAGAACACCAAGTGAAGGGTTAGTTTCAGTTCTAATTTCGAACGTGAAATATTTACCTAAAACCTAGAACGCCAAGTCAAAGTGTGTTATAGTTTTAATTTTGATCGTGAGTTATTATCTAAAAACCTCAAAATGGGTTACTTCTTTAACAGAGAGCGTTGCCTAAAAGCTGTGGAAGCCGCACACACAATGTGCTTATTGCAATCCGGGATAAATAGTTCGGAGTTTAATGCAGAAACCGATGAATACTCTTGTACAACTCTGACCATTGAATGGTTTACGCCCCAAACCCGAGGACTCCTGCCGAAAGGGAGAGTTTTCTTGAAAAGAAAGCGCTTATTCACAGACCCCGAATTCAATAGCTCTTTCGATGAAACAGAACTCATTCTAAAACGTTTTAAAATCTCCCAAGAAGATAAAAAAGAAAGACTAGAAGTTGGAAGTAACATGCTGCTGCAGAGCCCAGTTCCTCTAGATCTGACTATAAAAAAAGCTACAATCAAGAATGCTGTTAAAAAATCAGCAGGATGTGAGGATCTGATTGGGGACTTTTCGAAAAACCACGCACTACCCCTTATTGTGGGGACTCAACCTGACTTGAAATTTATTTCCGTTGAGACAATGAGAGACTTAATAGAGGGAAAATATAAAGATGTCTTGGAGTCCTACACGGTAAGTCAATAAATAGTTTTAAAAAAAGATTGTCAACTTTGGCCCACAATTATCAAAGTAAATAGTGTTTTAGCGTTACTAAATCCTATCTTTAAAAAATACTTTACAGTTGCGAAGTCCTTTATAGTCTCAAGATTTTCTACAGAATAGAAGACAAATTAAAAATTTATTATAACGATCCTAGGAATAACTGTCTATTAGGAAATGTTTGCCCCTGATTTAAATTTGAGAATAATATTATCTTCCCATTTAAATTAAAAATATAAAATAAAAGAAATGTTTTTTCAAAATGAATTTTTGAAAACAACTCAAAATATTTAACTTAGACCCTTAATCATCATAGTGGATTCGTTTGAAAAGTTATTGAATCTCATTGTTAGAACAAATAACACAGGTCTGCAAAAAAAGATGTTTGAATTATTCTAAGAAAGTGAAGGGTCATTTCCGAAGTAATTGTTCATGTAGAATCCGAATCCGGGGTCCGAATTGCTCTATCACGTCAGGATTTTGAGATATCCTAACCTAAAAGTGCAAAAACCGCGATTTTTGGCTATATTTGAAGTTATGTAGCATCATCATATCCTTTTTTCTCAAAAAACAACCAACGGCGCCTGAAAGTGTAAGTCTTGTTCTATTAACTGCCGTCAAGTTTGCTAAAATAGCTTATTTCTGCATTGAGATATTCCGTTTTGAGTTTCATCAATTTCCTTATTCTCAAAATTCATATGATTCTATAGTCTTTGACGTCCAAATTCGACACTTATCTTCAATTTTTAGTTTTCACATTTGTATCAAGTTTTTTTTTGCGACAATAGGTTCTTTAAAACTAAAATTTAATGTGCATCAAGTTTTACGACCCAAAACCAAGCCCTAAGTACTTTGAAGGGGGCTTGGTTTTGGGTCGTAAAACTTGATGCACATAAAATTTTAGTTTTAAAGAACCTATTGTCGCAAAAAACACTTGATACAAATGTGAAAACTAAAAATTGAAGATAAGTGTCGAATTTGGACGTCAAAGACTACAGAATCATGTGAATTTTGAGAATACCGAAATTGACGAAACTCGAAAACTTCAAAATGAAATATCTCAATGCAGACATAAGCTATTTGAGCAAACTCAACGGCATGTGAAAGACAAAGACTTACACTTTAAGGTGCCATTGGTTGTTTTTTGAGAAAAATAATATGATGATGCTACATAACCCCAAATATAGCCAAAGATCGCGATTTGTGCACTTTTAGGTTAGGATATCTGAAAATCCTGACGTGATAGAGCAATTCGGACCCCGGATTCGGATTCTACATGAAAAATTACTTCGGAAATGATCCTTCCCTTTCTTAGAACAAAACCATGTTGACCTGTGTAATTTGCGATAATGCTTTTCGAGTCGCCAAGTCCTTTATTGTGTCATGATATCTTTTATTTTATATTTTCTCAGAATATGAGACATATTAAGAATTTATTATAATGATCCTAGGCATAATTGTCTATTAGTAAATTTCTTCCCATGATTTCTATTCGAGCACGGTTAAAATTGTCCACATAAATTTAAAAAATACAAGAATTGCTTTTTTCAAAGCAACTTTTTTGAAAGAATTCAAAAAACTTTCACCTGAAATTGTTAATTATCAAAGTGGATTGAAACGTTATTAAATCTCATTGTTAAAAAATACGTTACGATAATGCTTTTCGAGTCGCGAAGTCCTTTATTTCCTCAAGTTATTTTTATTTACTATATTTTCTTAGCATATAAGACACATTAAGAATTCATTATAAAGATCCCAAGAATAATTGTCTATTATAAAATTTTCACCCCTAATTTCAATTCAAGCACAGTTAGATCTGTCCACATAAATTTAAAAACAGAACTGCTTTTTTAAATTTAAACGTTAATGAATTTCATTGTTTAAAAAATATTTTGCGATAATGCTTTTCGAGTCGCGAAGTCCTTTATTTTCTCAATATATTTTTTTATTTTTATATTTTCTCGGAATACAAGAAAAACTCGTTATAAAGATCCTAAAAATAATTGTCTATTTGGAAATTTTTTTCCCATAATTTAATTTCGAGGACAGTTAAATCTGCCTACTTAAAATTTTAAAAAAATTAAGGAAGGTTTTTTAAAGTGAATTTTTTTAAACAACTCAAAATTTTCAATTTAGACCCTTAATTGTCAAAGTGGATAGTCTGAAACGTTATTGAATCTCATTTCTAAAAAAACACAGTACGATAATGCAAGTCGCGAAGTCCTTAATATTTTATATTTTTAATATTTTCTCAGGTTATAAGACATATTCATAATTTATTATAACGATCTTAAGAATAATTTTTTATTTGGAAATTTCTGCCCATAATTTCAATTCGAGGACAGTTTCTGCCCACTTAAACTTAAAAAATAAATAAATAAAAGAATCACTTTTTTAAAGTAAATTTTTTGGAACAACTCAAAATTTTCAACTCCCCCCTAATGGTCACAGTGGATCAGTTTCAAACGATATTGAATCTCGTTGTTAAAAAATACCTTATGCTTTGTGAGTCGCGAAGCCTTTTACTTTCTCAGGATATTTTTTATTTTTATATTTTTCGTATTTTCTCAGGATATAAGACATATTAAGAATTCATTATAATGATCCTGGAAATAACAATTACCCATTGGTGAATTTCTGCAAATGATTTCAATTATGTAAATCTGCCCAGGTACTAAAGTAACCAAGAACAAAAAAAGCCTTCTTCAATATACATTTTTTGAAACAACAAGGTGTTCAACTTAAAACTTTAATTGTCAAAGTGGATCGGTTTCAAACATTATTAAGTCTAAGTATTAAAAAAATTCCTAACGATAATGTTTTTCGAATCGCGAAGTCCCTTATTTTTTCAAGATTATCTACAGAATAAAAACACTAATGATTCATTATTGATTTTAGGAATTATCCATAACTTTTATTTGATGTCGGCTAATCTGCACACCCGAATTAAAAAAAAATTGGAAGGCAAGCTTTCTTTTAATGTAAATTTCTTGAATTTCAATATGACAGCCGTTTATCAAAATGAAAGTACCAATAGATATTTGCAAATCGGTGCGAAAATAAATTTTTTCGAGTAATTAAAAAGCTAACCAAATATCACTAATTACTTTGTAAGAAATCTGTGCTGATCAACATCTTTATTTTTAATAAAATTCAAAATATTGATAAATATATCATGTATTAGACAATAGCAAATATAGAACTTATGTCATCATCCCATTTCGAATTGTCTCACATCCTTATATACAGAGTGTCTTAGTATGGATCTTTGCTATTAGTAAAGATAGAGCCGCCTAAAATACCCCAACTTTAATAATATCACAAATATTTGCCCATGCTAAGAGTTTTCGGACACCCTGGATATTTTAATCAAGAACAACTTTTTAATGTATATATTTTTTTAGGTCGTAGATAGCAGATTTCCTTATGAATTTGAAGGTGGCCATATCACAAATGCCGTAAATATATATACGAGAGAGCAGTATTTTAAACTGTTTGACCGGCCCTGCGGACCGAGCTATAAAAGGAATATTTTGATTTTCCACTGCGAGTTCTCCAAACACAGAGGACCCTCGATGGCAAAACTGTTCAGGTAAGAAATTTTTAAACAAGATTTAGAAAATTATACACCGTGTGTAAAAACTTCCGGACCGACTGATTGTTTTAAGAAATAGTCAAGTTAGCGAAAAATATTCCTTCGTTTTTTAAAAATTAGTTTCGGAACTCAATAAAAAGGTTTGGAACTTAGATGATATAGTTGATTAGTTAGGTGTTGCCGAGGTATGGTTTTATCATTGATAATAAGTTGTCCTAAAAAACGGATGAGTATTCTCCGGTTTCTGAGATTTCCTTCGTTTTCAAATGATTCGTATCTGAAAATTTGTTGCTAAAGCGAATTTAGATGGATAGATAGAAATATATATCCAAAAGTACATAGGTTCGTTAAACTACATATGAGATGAGATGAGAGAGATAATTAATCTGACCATAAAAGTTTTATGTTTTATGTAATATTACCAATAAATTAAATCAAGCTTTTTTTGGTACCGAAATTAGCTCTGGAGTAAAATCTAATTAAAAATATTAAGTCGTTTTAAAGTCTTTAAGAATAATTTTACCATTTTAGGTTTTTCCAGTACATTCCTTTCTGCAGCTTTTTGTCGATTTGCTTTCTAGATCTAAACAGAAAAACTAGATACGTTTTTCTCTTTTTAGAATGGATGACAAAGCTGAAAACGTCTTAAGGTACCCCAGCCTCTGTTTTCCGGAAATGTACGTTCTCGAAGGAGGCTACAAGAAATTTTTCCAATCGTTCCCTCAATACTGCGATCCCGTTGAATACAAGCCGATGCTACATCCCCAGCATACTGAAGAGATGATGCATTTCAAGAAGAACTGCAATAACTCACTCATCAATCAGACTTGCAGAAAACTAAGATTAAGTATTGTGAAAAGTTTGCTTCTGTCTATGTAAGTTAGGCGAAACTATTACAGCGACAAGCTAAGAATTGTACAATATTAGTAAGCACCGTTCGTTCATGTTCCGTACAGAATAAGCTCAAATAGATGTGATTTAAAATTTCCTAAGACCGGTGATATACTCGAGAAACAAATTTCGTAAAACTGGTTGCATGAAACAGAAGATAGATGCAGAATCCTGATTTCTTATTTAATTTAATTCTTCTGTATTCTAGTAATGGTACCGCCGCGTCTCATCAGGGAACTGGAGATTTGAGATCATTAAACAAACTTTTGTTTCACGTAACAATTTTTTTCAAATTTCGTGTCGTCATGTGTCTAACATACGTATAAAATACAACATATTTTAACTTACCCTTAAACTTATTAATAAGCCTGTGATTATCTGCCTTAAATTCGTACTTATATGTAATAAAACATATTTTAACTAGTCCGCGACCCAAGTTATTTTAAAACTTATCAATAAGCCTGTGATTAAGTGCCTTAAATACGTACTTATATATAATAAACCATATTTTAACTAGTCTGCGACTCAAATTATCTTAAAACTTATTAATAAGCCTGTGATCACGTTCTTTAAATACGTACTTATACACAATAAAACATATTTTGACTATTCTGCGACTCAAATTCTCTTAAACCTATTTCAAGGCTTGTGATCATGTGCCTCAAATACGTACTTATATATAATAAACCATATTTTAACTAGTCTGCGACTCAAATTATCTTAAAACTTATTAATAAGCCTGTGATCATGTTCTTTAAATACGTACTTATATATAATAAAACATATTTCGACTAGTCTGCGATTCAAATTCTCTTAAAACCTTTTCATAAGTCTGTGATTATGTGCCTTAAATACGTACTTATATATAATAAAACATATTTTAACTAGTCTGCGACTCAAATTATCATAAAACTTATTAATAAGTCTGTCATCATGTTCTTTAAATACGCATTTATACACAATAAATCATATTTTGACTAGTCTGCGACTCAAATTCTCTTAACACTTTTTCATAAGCCTGTGATCATGTGCCTTAAATACGTTCTTACATTTAGGATAATAAAACATATTTTAACTATTCTGCGACTCAAATTATCTTAAAACTTATTTATTAGCCTATAATCTTTCTTTAAATACCTACTTATATATAATAAAACCTATTTTGACTAGTCTACGACTCGAATTATCTTAAAACTTATTAATAGGCCTGTGATCATGTGCCTTCAATAAGTACTTATATAATGAAATATATTTCAACTAGCCTGTGACTCAAATTATCTTAAAACTTAATTATCCTGTGATCATGTTCTTTAGACGTACTTATGTATACTAAAACATATTTTGACTAGTCTGCGACTCAAATTATCTGAAAACTTATTAATAAGCCTGTAATTATGTGCCTTAAATACGCACTTATATATAATAAAACATATTTTAACTAGTCTGCGACCCAAATTCTCTTAAAACTTTAATAAGCCTCTGATATTTGTTTTGTAAATTGTTACTGTTAACCTAAAACATCAGTGTTTTTGCGACGACTATTGTGATTTCCTAAAGACAATTTTGGTTAAGTTTGCTCATGCTTGTTTTATACATAATATTAATTTTAAAATAGATTTTAAAACGTTCTCGGTAATTTTTACCGATTTTTACTGTTTCATAATTTTATCAATTAATTTTAAATTAATTTTTAAATGTAACATATCTGTGCATATGTTACTGTTTAAATTTAGTGAGTTTTAGATTTCATTGGCGCATTCACCATTTTATTTCTAAAGTTTTAGCAACAGACTGTTTTAAATAAATCTTTCTAAATATTGTATTATTGTAAAACTTGACTTGAATTAATAATAATTAATTAAATATAAGCATTATTACAACTTTGTAAGGGTGAATTATAAATATCATACGATGCTGCCTATTCTACCTTTTTAATTTGATTTCCCTTTTTCAAAAAAGTGTACGTGTTAATATTTAAAAACTTTTAAATATAGAAATTGCAAATAGTGAATGTGCTGCCAAATTTAATTTATAGGCAATTAATTTGGTTGATGTCGTGTATAGTTCATATTTATGTAGAATTTTTTTAACCCGCTTTTCCAAAGATCGGTTGGTAAACATGTACATCCTATTTGTTAGTGTTTAGGTAGTTTTAGTGCAATTTTATATAAGGTTTTAGATCAGATATTTTTAAATCACTTGATGTAGCTTGATAGCTTGAGTGGTTTAAAAACATTTCTGTCACGAGTTATTTTATAAAAGTTGTAATTATTATTTTAATAAAGGTATGAATTTTCTGTAATATTTGTAATTTTTATTTCTTAGACATCCCTTCTTCTATTTTCAGGGCGTTTTATTAAGTGTTGACAAAAAATCTAGCCGGGACTACTGGCTTGTTTATAGGACCATTAGAATACAACTCTTTCGATAAATTAAGGGGTTATGCCACCCTGGCGCTCGGAAAAATAGGTATACATTTTTTTTTGACGCAGCCATTAAGTATATAAAAAAATCTTTATTTCACACATATACATAGTAGCTTTATGAACAATTTGCAATAGTTACGATTTAAAAGAATTAAAAAATGGCGGAGATATGAGCCGATAAGTAGGACCCTCTTTTGAAAATCCTTGCTGGTGGTGTACGTGATTTCTCCGTTAGGCATTGTCTGAAACGTATCAAAATATGTTTTTCTTATTTAAAAGGGTAATAGCCAAAATGTGACGTAGGGAAATTTTTGAACAAGACATTCAATCGAAAAAATCCTACATCACATCGTAGATAATATGATAAAGAAGAAGTGTTGCAAATTTAATCCAAATTTGTTGAGTAGATCTTGAGATATCGTGTACACCGTTGGGAAAAAAGTAGTTTCGAGAAAAACGCAAAAGAAGAAAATGTAGGACGTCAGCGTCTGAAAATCAGATATTTCGTTTAATTCTCTTCAGTGTGCGATACCTGGACCGTACATGGGGTCTTCTAATGTTAACGTATAAACAATTTATGTGGCCAAAAAAAATCGATTTTTTGAAAATTTCAGGGTGGCGTAACCCCTTAAGCAAACTAAATTTTTAGTAAAACCCTCTATTAGATTCGGGTTTAATTTTTTTATGCTACGAACTTGAAAAATTTAAATTTGATCATCTATCTTAAAAGCCTAGTGAAAGATCTAGCAAGAGTTGCTTCGTTTTTTTTTTTGAAAATGTAGCATATTGTGTCTCGAAAACGGTATCCCGTTATTTTTTACGAGCTTTCATATAAGTTCACCTGTTTATTTGTATGTATGTTAGTAAGTTTAGGTGAAATATTGCACTAAAAATTTCAGCTAGTTCTAATTATTTTTAACTAAGACATCCCACGTAGACTTCAAGTCTAAGTACTAACGTACCGTGGGTGTCTGAAGAGAAGGGAAATATAGTCTATTGACACGGGATTTGAAGGATTGGAGGTTGGGACGGGAAGGGAAAACATCTGCAGGCAATTTGTTCCATAATCTGGAGACCCTAGTTATGAATGAGCGAGAGAAGTGGTCTGTTCTAGGCTTTTGCAGCTGGACAGTAAAGGGATGCATTAATTAAACTGCTCTGAAATTTTGCGCACGGGTATAATGCCGGTGATGATGCAAAATATTATATCTAATAGTATTATAAATCCAATATGGCGGACACCCCAAGATGACGGATTACCTTTTTCTTCACAATCCCCTTGATATGGGTACCAAATAAAAGGGTTTGACGAGCAGAATACGATAAGCTATGTGACATCATTGTAAACCCAAAATGGTCAATTCAGAACTTGACCTATATCTTTTACCTATGTTACCTTTCAAGAGTAATAATAATTCGAGACATGCGTTATTGATTCCACGGCACACTTTGAGGACTTGTTTTTTGATCTTATGTTATATTATTAAGTAAGATACTTTTAACAAATTCCCCCCGCTGTATTACGTCACAGCATAGAAACTTGTTTTTCCTATTGGGTCATGTAGTTTCTAAAACCATTTTAAAAATCTAAAGTCGAATTTTTAAACACTGTGACCGAGGGTCAATAAATTTATCTTTTCTGCAGGTATAGATAATGATCATCGATAAGCAGAGGGTGGATCTGCTTTATACCCTTGTAAATATACATCTTTGGTCTTTGGGAGATTGCTATTCGTCCTAAGACGCTTCCCGGTTATAATTTCCTACAGCTCCCTCTGTCGGAACTTTCATGAAGTAAAATCACGACTAATCAATTTTAAATCAAGAAAATCAAAAATATCGGTCTTACTCAGAGTAGATTGGCAAAATCAATGCTAGCTAGCAGAAGTTTTAACGAGATGGCGCTTCCAGTATTAATGAAGGAGACACGTAAAGCTTCGACGAAAATAGGAAAGTTTACGTACTAACAGTATTTATGGCACTTACAAAGATTACTTACTACACCAATAAGGGTTTTAAAAATACCCTAAACGCATTTAACCTTTTCATGTGAGAACTGAGGTACAAAAGCTAGGAAAACTGTAATCAGTTTAAAAAATCTTCACGAATAAGGTTTTAAATTTTTGAAGCTTTGCTGGGTACTTAAACATGGAATACCCGAACAACAATAAACTAATTATTTTTTGGGAATATCAAACAAAATATTTAGAATGAGAGTTAATAATTTAATTTATCAGTGCTTCACATAACATCGATCTAATATATAAAATATATGCTTTTAGATTTCCATACTTCGTATTAGTTTTATATAGGACTACATACACAGGGTGTCCGAAAAGTCTTAGTATGGGCAAATATCTTTGCTATTAGTAAAAATAGAGACACCACAATTTAGGCGTACCTATTTTATTGGTTTATAAATCTATATTTTTATGCATTTAACTTTTTTAATCCCCTTGAGGGGTGACGCAAGGGAGCACAGGTAAATTTTTTAAATGCAACCCAATGCCATGTGACACCTTATTTTAAAGGTCTTCAAAAAAGAAACATTTTACCGCAAACCCGTATCTTAATTCGCTTTTAAATGGCAAGCCTTTAAAAATTTAAATACCTTTATTTTTCTTATTACTTTAAAAGTTATTGAAAATGGTCCCCATGAACTTCGTGGCAGTAATAAAGTTGATTTTGGAACTAACTTCTCACATTTTCGAGAATGGCAGGTGTTACTTCTTGGCAGAGGTCCAAAATCGATTTTATTACTGCCAATAAGTCCACAGTGGTCATTCTAAATAACTTTTAAAGTAACAACAGAAATAAAGGTATCTAAATTTTTAATTTTTCACGATTTTAAAACTCTAAATTAAGAATTAAAAACGAATTAAGATACGGCCCTCGGGTTTGCGGTAATATGTTTCATTTTTGAACATCTTTAAAATGAGGTACCACACAGCATAGGGCTGCGTTTAAAAATTTTGACCTCGACTCCCTGGCGTCACCCCTCAAGGATGTTAAAAAAATTGAATTAGATAAAAAAGTAGATTTATTAATAAGATACACTACAATTTGGTGTCTCTATATGTACTAATAGCAAAGATTTTTGCCCATTCTGAGACTTTTCGGATATCCTGGTTATTATTATATTATTATAATATATCGTGTTCGTTTCGACTATTAAGTTTTTTTTAAAAGCGCACCTTGGTGCCAAGGGACCCTTCGTTTTTGGACCAATTATTTTTTGCTTTTTCTCCCGCTTTGGCTTAAACCAAAATTTAATTCACAAACCAAATATGGTCATTTTAGGAATGACACATGAAATATGATTGAATTTTTACACAGAATTTTAAAATAACAAAGAGGTTTCTAATAAAAAAAATTAAGATTGACATAATACCTTTTACTTTGGGTCACCCCACATCAAATTTAGTTTAAGCAATACGCACCTAAAATTAAAACTTGACATATCCGAGCGTTTTTCTAAGAAAAAAATGCCTGAATTTTAAACGGATTTATTAAAACCTTTACGTTCTGACTGTATAATGGTTTTAATGAAATATAAGTAGGTGTACACTTTAGTCACTACTAGTTTAACTAACTACAGATTCTAGTTTAAAATTAGTTAGTCCTGGAAATACAAGCCAGAGTTCTTCTCTATTATT
The DNA here is from genome assembly GCA_963971165.1 of Philopedon plagiatum. Classification (NCBI taxonomy): domain Eukaryota; kingdom Metazoa; phylum Arthropoda; class Insecta; order Coleoptera; family Curculionidae; genus Philopedon; species Philopedon plagiatum. Next base: position 102,385,654 of record OZ020193.1, read on the forward strand.
TATATTAGGCCGGATGAGACAAAAAATTATTAGAAAATTGAACGTCGTATCGTGATGAAAAAATTTTTATTTTATTATTAAGATGATAAATTATTACTGGTCGATTTCAATTCTTCAGAAGGAAACTTATTTTCGATTTTAGCTGTTTCTCCAAATTAAAATCCTTAAAAGATTTAGCGACTAGTTGAAAACTATTGTTTTAAATGTTAGGAAGGGAGAAGAAAAACTAGGAAGCAGTAGAACTAATGAAAATTTCAGATAGGATCGTCTGGAACGATAAACAGTAGATAATAATGAGAGTAAAATTTTACAGCCAGATTCCCCAAAGCTAGTCCGGTCTAATTTAGCAGCCAGAAGTTTTAATCTGAAAAGTGTAAGAATAAGACAACTAAGTTTTATACCATGAATTTATTTCTGCTTTTTTTGCAAATTTATAAAGACAAGGGCAATTTTTGTAAGTACTTCTGACAATAATAGAACTAAATTGATTACAGCAACTCGTTCCAAGATGAACATCACTTGAAAACCAAGCAAATCGCTGAAATATGAAAATAATTCATAAGTTTTTAATGACGATTTATTAACAATGACAGGACAAAAACCTGTCAAGACAACACTATTAGATTTTGCTTGTTTTTTGTCTATGAGGTTGTAAATGTTATGTTGCCAAAGCTATATATTTGATATATTTGATTTGATAAGATCTTAATTTAAACCAGTAAATCTTAAACCTTCTTAGTGAATCTGAACGTTAAAGTTCAAATCTGCGGATGATAAGCCTTTACAATTTGATTCCAATGAGCAGTCGAAAAATTACGTTTTCCACATGGAAAATTTTTCTTACCATACTGGAAAACAGAAAGATATATGCAAGCCTCTAATAAGATCAGAAGAGCCTGACAATCTCAATGAAGAGATAATTTCTCATGAAGTTAAGTGAGAAAAATCCCGGTTTTAGAATGTTTAATTCTGGCTAATTAAATAATTTTTTACTTTCGAATACTTATCAAAACTAGGTTGGCTGTTCTTCAAACACCCTGGGTGTGAGCCTGCCTGTTTTAAAAATATTTTGTTAGAAATTTGGTGCTTAATGAACCAAACGCTTCTGGTTTAAGGAAAACATTTTCTGCACTCATAATGTCACTAGCTTTCGGTTTAAGATCAACCTCTTAATTACAGCCGTAGGTTAGTTTTAAATAAGATTGTGTAGATTTAATATAAATGAATCACTAACAAGGTGTAATGGTTGTGTTGTTATATAAACGCTAGAATAATAATATATCCAAACATCAATTAGCCCTGCCATAAACGCTTTGATTAATTAATACATTGTTGCTATTAGCTTAGGGCTAAGGGCTATTGTAGGCTTCAGGCCATTAAAATCAATATTTTTTCAGGTCGCTGAACAGCACTAAGGTATAGTATATTAAGCAGTAAGGTCAGTTAGTGTTCTTTACTGGTAAGACATTTACAGACCTCAGTGCTTATGACGTTTTTTGTACGCTCGAATATTGATTAAACTAATTAAAAATATTTTGGAAAAATATATAATTGTACAGGGTGGCTCGAAAGTTATGGTACATAGAGCAGCAGCAGATTCCTTATGTCGAAATAATGCGAATTATTCAAACTTGCTTAATTTCCTTTTTGGTTGTCAAATGAGACCAGCCTAACGATGGATCAGTCTAATTGCCTATTAATTTAAAAAGTCGCGTCAAAAAGTTCCCCATTGTCATGTGAATGTTGTGACATTAATAATCATTTTGAGATGGAGGTTTGTTGTGTTTTTTAGATTTTTTCCAGAACAAACTTTAAAATTTAAAAAAGGAAAAATTATATTTTCCTCGCTCTATTAATTTCACCAAAATTAGAACTCAGTGGAATTTCCCATTATTGCTGTTAACCAAGTTGATCGACGAAACTTATTTATAGAATAAGTTTACCCATTTATCTTTTATCATGTTATATAACAGAACAAAGAAACGTTTCATCTTGTTGGGATCGCTCTCGAGCATGATCTCAGCTGCCACAAATACATTACATCACTAGCCACATCGGCAGCTAAAAAGCTTGGTTTTTCTTTTGAGTCCAAAAATGATTCTCCCCTTCCAACTCACACACTCACTGTGTTTTCCAAATAAGACCTAACCTAGAGTACTGTTCCTACATCTGGGGAGCGGCATCACCTCCGACATCCTTGATTCTCTCAAAAAGAGAGCCATTCGACTCATCAATGACCCAGTCCTCACAACAAAACTCGCTTCTCTCGCTCATCGTCGCGCTCTTGCGGATTTCTCTCTTCTACCGATATTTCCATGGATTTTTCTCTGAAGAATTAGTCGCTATAATTCCCCCCTAGCAGAACAATAAGAGGCGTTACGTCTACATCCCTTTACTGTCCAGCTACCAAAGCCCAGAACATCCCACCTCTCGCTCATTCATACCTAGGGTCTCCAGATTAGGAACACAGTTGTCTGCAGATGATTTCCCTTCCCCTCCAAATCTTTAAATCCTGTGTCAATAGATTACATTTCCCTTCTCGTCAGACGCCCATGTACTTAGGCTTGACGTCTACGTGGGTTGTCTCAGATAAAAAAAGTACAAAAATAGTAATCGATAACTCCAAAAATAACGGAAATATCGGGATATTTTCTTTTTATATGCATCACACTGTATATAATTACAATGGAATAAAATTTACTTATTGCTAGAATATCGGTTAACTCCGAAACTATGCAATTAATAGAAAATATGTACCTACAGACGAACTATATATTTTCTCTATGAGACGAAGACGCAGAACGGAAACGTTTATAACACCTTATTTTCGTACTACATTAGTGCTAACAGCTACAAAAGGTAACATGTTTCGCGTATATTAACGACGGGGAGAAGTAAATAATTTAAACCGATAACAGTGGCGCGTCTCAAATTGTTATTCATTGATAGACCAGAAAATATGAGGCGGCTGTAAAAATAAATTTCCGTTATGAAGGACCGATTCTAGTTTAATGTACGTCATCAAACACCAGGGAAAATATTTCAACATTTCTTAAGAAAAAAGTAAGTAAGAAATTGTTGATTTGCCGTACCCCTCCTTGTCTAACTTTCCAATAAATAATCATTTTTGCGATAAAATAAGAATACTTATGGCAAAATAAAAAAAGATAAAATAGGTATTTCCCTAATAAGGGTGGAAAGTGATACTTTTCCGCACGCGACTGCAATTATTGACCGAACGACGTGAAGCGGAGTCACGAATTAAGAGTTTTAATATAAAACAAAAGAATAAATTTACAAAATTCAAACTTTAATATACCACCTTCCTTTTCGATGCATGTTTTTGTTAACTTAGAGAATTTTAGCATGTATAAATGAAGGGTACTAAGGGTAAATAAGGGTACTTTATTCTTGGGTATGTTTTACGTTTTTGTCGCTACCCTGTTTAGATTTTTTTTAGATTTTTTTCTATAGGGATCTTTAGTTTATTAAAATGCAGAACTTTTCTACCATACTTTATTTTCAGTAAAAAAGTTTCCCATAAGGTAGGATCTAAATGGGTTACGCTGTATATCCAGTAGAACAAAAGTTAGAGGGCTGATTTTCTGAGGCAGTAGATACAAAGAAATAATCGTAATAAAAACATACTACAGTCTGTAATTAGGTGTGCTATAGGTAGAAGGCATTGGATGTAATAAGCAAAGAAAAGAAAGAAAATTCTAATTTTTGGTATACTTCGTTTCAAAATATACCGTTAACCTATTGACTGTAATAAAATGTAATTGATAAAACACCATTCTGTAAAGTCATAAACAAACAATATACTTCAGAGGTGGCAGAGTGTTGGACTTGCTTCAATTTTAACTAAGAAACTAGTACAATTTTCATGACTCCATAAAACAGGTACGGAAACAAATTACAGGTTAAATTTAAATATCCTATTGATATCATTAGAACATTGGGTCCAGCCCTGCACTAGGTACTTGGAAAGTTTTATGACATAAGGTAGCAAAAAGGTTTTATTGCAGTTAATAGATCAACGGCATATTTTGAAACGGAGTATACCTACAAAAGTGTAAATCTAACAAGGAGTAAATTTAACATTTCAGTTACAACCATGGATTTATTAAGAATGGATACGGGATGATTTAACATTCTTTGAAGCCAAAACAAACCATTCTAAACGACACTGTAAACACAATTTGTAAACATTGGCCACATCTTATTTTACCTTGTATTTTTGTACAAAAATACGTTAGAAGCATCACAAGATTAACTAAAAGTAATAAAAGCTATAAAATATTTTATTTTTCTGCTTAAGAATAATAAATTTAAGTTAAAAAGGTTTCATTATTTATAGGTTATGTTATTTCTAAAGGTGTTTATTTAAAGTCGCTCCGAGTCATCTATAAATCGCACTTTTTCTTTCCTAGTTCATTAGACAAAGACGTACGTGTAACCGAGTGTTCAGACCGAGGTTCAGGCGGTTTTCCTAAGCAACCAGCACAGACAGCAACACTTCTGAGCACCAACACTCCAATGCTAGTTTATCTCTTTCTACTACCATTCTTGATTCAATTACGTAGTTCATAAACTAATCTCCTGGGGGAACTGTTTTCATAACAAACAACAAATATAAGGCTTCACCTTCGATACGCTCACAGTATACGGACATCGAATCCTTTCTAAATACATGGTTACAACTGCTTTGTCGAATACGGGACTACTTTGAACTGTTTTCCAAAGTTTAGGCAAGGAAGTTAAAATAGGTATAAAACTCGTATTTTATAATGACTCTACGAGTATAATGACTTTTATAATGACTATAATGGACTTATTTGAAATACCTAGATTAAAACAACGCCCTGCCATTGTTATTAACGTTTTATTTCCTCAATAACTGTTTGTATCCGTTGGTACTGCCACTGTCTTCTTAAATTTAAGCTATATATGTATTCATCTTCAATATTTATTAATCAGTATTCTACGCACTGATACGCCCAAGTGGGTGAAACACATCAATACCTTGTCTTCACCGAGGCATAATTCAAATAAGAGCGGTTGTCTATTTTAGAAAAATCACTTGGGGGAACTTTTTTCTTTAGGTAGTTTATTCCCAAGAGATTCTTCAGTTTCTTGTGCAGATTTTCTATTTCAATTTATTTAATAATACTAATAATTATAATTAATGATAAATAAACAGTCACTTGAAGAATATTTTATAAACTGGTAGAGAGGACGTGATTGTAGGAAAGAATAAGATATTTACTGTAGAATATTCTTTACTCTTTATGGTGCCCCCCTTAACTTATTTGTTAAGCAGTTCATTTTTGAATACGTTATGTACCATTATTTTTCGTGATAATAAATTTTTAGTAATTTAACCATTGCATGATGAAGAAATTTAAAGTGAGGGTGGCAACGTCGCTTTTTCTCCATACTACGTGCCGCAGTCCTGTTCATTCATGGTTTGAACAGTTGTCAAAGCGTAGTACTTTGTGTGTATTATTTTCGACAAGTTGGAATATACATGTTGTAATGGAATTTTAAGTAATTTTTGGTTTTTCTTAAAAGGACTTTACCCAGTCAGTGCCAAGTGTGTGAAAAAATCATTTCAACAGGTACTGTACTTTCATAAGTTTGCTCGGTGGAATACAGAAGGCTCGGAAAGTCATAGCGAAGGCGCGTGAAGTGTTTAGCGTTCTTTCTTTGTCCTACACCCGCACAGTGTATGAAACAAAACAAAATGCTGCGGCGTCTCCTGTCCCTAAATATAGGTAAATTGTTTTAAATATAAATAATGGCTGAATTTAAATTAGAAAAAGATCCATTGTTGATTGCGCTTGCTTAAGCAACGATGTAATTCCTGCCACATTGGAGTGCATAGAGTTGTAAACAAACTTACACACAATTTCAATTAAACTACAACAACTTTAGCACTATTTCGCTCTTAGTTTCCTCAAAACAATAATGCTCTATTTCAGTTTACATTATTAAATTAACATTATAACCGCCATAACTGACTGTATTATCTACATAAATGATACTGGCTTATCATAAACCTAATGAAAGATTACGAGTAAGCCACTAAATTCTCGGGAGGTATTGTGGCGGTGTCGTTTATGTTATTCTATTAATACTAAGACAATACCTAATTTAGGAGTGCAAACGTCGACTTATATTACATTATGTTTTAGGGAGAAACATATCTCAGTTTGTGGCAAAGCATATTTACTTTCCTTCGTCGCCATTAAATGGTCTGTTTTTCCTACAAGCGTGCCTAAATTATTTTCTTTAAAATTAGAAAATATTGGCAATTATTTAGGTAGGTATTTATAAATTGTTTAAACTCTGCAGTGTGTCCAGAAACTATCTCAGAAAATGGGAAACTATTTATTATTGATTTTACGAAAAAAATTTCCCTTCAACAAAAAGTTCTGCGTCGTGAGAAAATAGCATTGTAGTTCAAAAATTTAAGCTAAGACATACAGGCTGGCTCAAAAATGTAAAAGTCCTAATCCACGTGAAGCCAAAAAGACACAAATTCGTTATTTAAAGCCTACTAAAATTAATTTTTACCATCGACTTTACAAAAAAAGTATATCTTTATAGAAAGTTCTACATTGTGGAAAAAGAGCATAGTTATTCAAAAACATAGGGCAGTACAGGGTGACTCAAAAAGCTGAAAGTCTCAATTTACGTAAAGATAAAAAGACCAAATCATTATTTAACGATAAACTGCCACTGTAAGTTTAAGTACTTGCCTATAACTTAATAAGTTACCTTACACAAATACTACCCCCCGAAGTATCCTCGGTTTGACGTCACCGGCGGGGCTTGCGAGCTTCATTGACACAGGGAGCTATGCCAGCGGCAACTTAGGTTGCCAGTAGGTTCTACCATGCTGGACAGGTCTCGGTGGTTAGAAGCCAGACTAAGAAGGATACAACCGCACAGTGGTGCCTACACGAAAACATCACAACCGCACCAACTCGTCTCCGTGGGGACCTTGGCAGATTGCCATGGTCATCGCGGAGGTGGGCGCATCCACAAAAGCACAAATACACAATCACAATACGCAACCCAAGTCAAGGTGGAACATCATAGGCCGAAGACTGCGTGGCCAAGGGGAGCTTAGCCATTACTATGAGCCTTCCTGTGGCAAGCGGGGCACTGCTGCAGGTGACCATTTATTTCCTCCGCTACTCGTGGAACTACATGGATAGAACCAAAAGTACAAAGGACTGTGCCGCCTCAAAGGCACAAACTGTAGAGGATACTCCAGCTGTCCTCCCAACGCCCGAGACAGGGGGTGGAAACATCCTCCCCTCCCAGGCACAACCAGAGGGTATTAGGCCCTCTTCACCACCTACAGGGATTGGCAACGAACCAATGGTGGTGGACACCGCAGAGGAATCTAACTCCTCAACAGCTACTCTGCAGGAGGAAACTGAAGAGCAGCTTTTAAGAAGCAGCGACGAAGAGCTAAGGCAACCGCTCAAGGACCTTAAACTTAAGGCACCAAGGGCGAAGGCGAAGCTCTCTGGAGCTGCCAGAAAGAGGTTTAAATACCTCATGAAGAGTGGGATGGAGAGGGAAGAAGCTCGAACAAGGGCTCTGCAACCCATCGCCACCACCCAAAAGGCAGCTTCTGATAAAGGACCAAAAAGGCCCAGATCAGAGGAGTGCACTCCTGAGGGAAAACCCCCACAAAAAGCTAAGGGACCAAAGGCTGGCACTACGCCACCAATAGGGCCGCAGTCAACCCAACCATCCTACAGCCAAGCGGCTGGAAGTATTAGAATGGGCATAACCCACTCTAACTTCCCAGAAGAACTTCTGACAATGGAACAGCTAGGAGCCATACAGGAGTCCATAATGAGCCAAATTGCGGGGCTGGGAAGAGGCGCTAAAACCAAGCCTACTTTCCACAGCTTACACTACAGGCCGGGCTGGCTCGCCCTGATGTGTGCCAACAAAGCCACGGCCGAGTGGCTAAAAAGCATAGCCACGCGCATTACCCCTGGCGGAGGAGTAAACGTAAGAGTGTTAGAGGAGGCAGAAATGCCCCACACCGAAATCCTCGTTGTGTACCTCCCCAACTGCCAGGACTACTCGAATGAGAAAATCCTGGCCATCCTAGAGGCTCAAAATGACCTTGACCTCTCCTGCTGGAGGGTGCTGCGGAGAAATCCGGTGGGCCCCACAGTAGAGATGACGTTCTCAGTGGACCAAAATCCACCGCTGAACTCAAAAAAAGAGGCTATAAGCTGAACTTTAAATTTGGCCAGGTTCAGCTTAGACCAAAACAAAAAGCCTCCAAAGGAGCTGGCAGCTGAAAGGAGGCTGATTCTGCAGCAGAATCAGGGGCCTCGGGCAGCCAACAAAAGGCTCCAGCAAAAAGTGCCTCAAAATCCTACCTGAAGGTATTAATAAACCTAAGGTAATACAAAAACCTACCAAGGGTACTCCTAAGGGCGATAACAAGCCCAAAGACCCTCCGAAGGGCGATAAAAAGCCCAAGGACCCAAAAACAAAGGGCGGACAAAATGGCTGATCCGCCCCAACAAAACCACCGGCATCTTAGATGCCTACAAGTAAATCTCCAACACTCAAAAGCTGCGTCAAGCGTGCTTAATAGGAGATTTACAAAAAGTAACATACCAATAGGGCTGATACAAGAGCCCTGGGTAAATGAAGGCACGATTAGAGGACTTCCAAAGCAGTCATGTAAGTTAATATACTCAACGTCTCATGATAAGCCAAGAGCGGCACTATTGTTTAATAGACACGTTAATTTTGTTCCTATTCCAGAGTTTATAACGAGAGACTTAGCTGCAGCAATGGTGGAAATACCAACCAACACCGGCAAAAGGCATGCAGCGTATTTCCCAGGGGATACTCAAGATCCCCCACCAACAATAGTGCAAAACCTGGTGCACTGGTGCAACAGAAGGAACAAACAACTAATTCTGAGCTGCGATGCCAATGCACATCATACCGTATGGGGCAGCACAGACATCAACAGCAGAGGTGAGTATCTTTTAGAATATTTGTCGTAATATAGACATTATCAATAAAGGAAATACACCCACCTTTATGAATGCGATTAGGAAAGAGGTACTAGAGCTTACTTTAGCCACCCCATTCATATCCAACCAAATTAAAAACTGGTCAGTTTCACAAGACCTGTCGATGTCGGATCACATGCATATCCGATTTGACATTGCGGCCGAAATCGACAGCCTGGGCGAATGCAGAGTGCCAAAGATGACCGACTGGAGCGTGTACAAAGAGAACCTAAAGTCGGAAGTTGAAGGCCTACCGCTATCCACAAAGACTATAGAGGAACTAGACGTAGCCTCAACCTATCTAGAAAGATCATTAATATCTTCCTACGAAAATAGTTGCCCTGTCAAAAAATTGGCCACTCTAAGAGATGTGCCATGGTGGAATAGGGAACTTGAACAATTAAAGACTAACTCGAGGAAAGCCTTTAACGAAGCGAAAAGGTTAGCCAACTGGGACAATTATCACAGGGCCCTAACCGAATATAATAAAGCACTAAGAAAGTCTAAAAGGAAAACATGGAGATCATTCTGCGAGGGGATAGATGAAATCGCCCCAGCGATTCGTCTTCAGAAGGTTCTGTCAAAAGACCACTCAAACGGAATCGGCCTTATTAGGAGACCGACCGACAACGGCCATGCTGAGACCACACAGGAAAGTCTAAGGATCCTTCTGGAAACGCACTTTCCTGGGCCTACTATTATTGAAGATGAGTAAATACAGGAACGTTTAATAGGAGACGCACATCGTTACACTAGAAATGGGCAAAGCCTGGCAGGCAAAATCTTCACAGACAATAAAATAAGATGGGCGATACATAGTTTTAAACCTTATAAATCCCCGGGTACAGACGGAATTTTCCCAGCTTTACTGCAGCAGGGAATTGAAGTACTGTTACCTCACCTTAAATCTATATTGAAAGCCAGTTTTATACTAAGCTACATCCCACAAAATTGGAGGAAAGTCAAAGTGGTGTTTATTCCAAAGACTGGACGGCGTCCCCCAGACGAGCCGAAGTATTATCGCCCCATTAGTCTAACTTCCTTTCTCCTAAAAACAATGGAGAAACTAATAGATCAGCATATTAGGAGCGAAATTATCCCCAAAGCTCCTTTGCATCTAAAACAATTCGCCTATCAACCTGCGAAATCCACTATCAATGCTCTAGAATGTCTCGTAAGAGATATTGAAAAGACGTTTACTGCCAAAGAAATAGCTCTATGTGCTTTCATAGATATAGAGGGGGCGTTTGACAACACCTCATATGAATCCATACAAAGAGCTGCAGTACATAGAGGCTTTGAAGCCTCTACAATAGAATGGATTAAATCCATGCTAACAAGTCGTAAAATCAGCGCATCTATAGGAGATGCGACTACCATGGTCAGGGCGGTTAAGGGATGTCCACAAGGTGGAGTTCTATCACCCCTGCTCTGGTCTTTGGTGGTCGATGGTCTCCTGATGGATCTGACAAATAGCGGGTTTGACGCTCAAGGATACGCAGACGACCTAGTAGTAACAATCAGGGGCAAACATGACGGCACGCTGTCTGCCAGAATGCAAACTGCCCTAAACCTAGTAAAAACATGGTGTTCACAGGAGGGGCTTAATATCAATCCGAGTAAGACAGTCATAGTTCCCTTCACGAGAAGGAGGAAGTTAAATTTGACACCTCCAGTCCTGAATGGAACGGTGATTGGATTCTCTAAAGAAATCAAGTACTTGGGGACAGTCCTTGAACCAAAGGCTGAATTGGAACTCGCACCTAGAAAGGACTGTCTCTAAAGCCTCAATGGCAATCTGGTCCTGCCGTAGGATTTTCGGAAAAACATGGGGCTTAAAACCCAAAATGATCTATTGGTCATACCTGACTGTTGTAATGCCTATTATCACATACGCCTCACTGGTGTGGTGGACAAAAACAGAGGAAATTACAACGCAAAGGAAGCTGACAAAATTACAAAGGCTTGCCTGTCTGGGTATTACGGGCGCAATAAAAACCTGCCCATCTATAGCTCTGGAGGCAATGCTAGACTTTCTTCCACTACACATATGTATAAGGAGGGAAGCACTGACAAGTGCCTTAAGAGTTACCCAAACAACAAAACTTAAGTCAGGAGATCTGACTGGTCACCTCAAAATACTAAAAGACATCCAGTTAGAGGATATGACCAAACCAACTGATTCAATGCCAAAAGTGTGCGACTTTCAGCGCTCTTTTCAAGTAGTTATAAAAGATCGTCGAAGTATGAGCGAAACAGCGCTGCAATTTGAGAAAGGTTCACTAGTGTGGTACACAGATGGATCAAAGATGGCAGAGGGGGTGGGAGCGGGGGTCTTTGGGCCAAAATGCCGAATTTCAAAGCCTCTGGGCAAAGCACCTTCCATCTTTCAAGCAGAAATACACGCGATAGATTTATGCGCCACCGAATGTGCCAACAAAGGCCTTAAAGGCGCAAAAATCTACATTCTATCGGACAGCCAGGCAGCTATAAAGGCACTAGCTTCATGTACCTTCTACTCCAAACTGGCATGGGACTGCCGACAATCCCTCAACCAACTGGCAAAAAACAATAGTATAACTCTAATGTGGGTGCCGGGCCACAAAGGTGTGGAAGGCGATGAAATTACTGACCAACTTTCTAAAGAAGGAACACAGGCACCTTTTTACGGACCTGAACCCTTCTGCGGCATCACTAGAGGTCACCGTACGGAAAGCCTCAGGGAATAGGAAAAAGAACAGAAAACAGCCCACTGGAGGACTCCAGGACAAAGACAGGCAAAGAGAATGATTAGTTATCGGCCTGACTACACAAAAAAGCTCCTCGAGCTTCAAAAGAATGAACTTAGACTGGTTACCTGCCTTCTTACTGGACACGGCCCTTGGAGGTATCACCTCAAAAAAATGGGAAAGACTGATGAAGAACACTGTAGATTCTGTAACGAAGCAGATGAAACTGCCGAACACTTGCTCTGTGAATGCAGAGTAATAACTCGTCAACGGCTGCAATATCTTGAGGGAGCGTTTCTCACGCCCGAAGATATATTAAAATGCGCCCCCAGAAACATCCCAAACTTCGCGAAAAGTTTGGGAATTGATGGGTAAATAATGTAGGGTATTCACAAAAGATCTAACCTGGTCGAAGTGATCTAGGGCTACCAGAGCCGAACGACCCCATTTAATACAATACAATACAATACACAAATACTATAGCGGTAAATTGAAATTTAGCTTACTCTTGTTTTAAGGTCAGTTGAGAGGTTAACATTTTTTAGCCACCCTTTATGTCCTAGATCAAATTTCTGAATAACCATGCTCTTTTTTCACAATGTAGAAATTTTTATGAAGAAATGTATTTTTGTTGTCAATGCGATAATAAGAAATTAGTTTTATTTTTGAGACGTCCTGCATGTTTTAAACCTGATTCACTAACATAGAAAAAATTAACTATAGTACATTTACAGAGGCAGTTTACTTTCAAATAATGATTTTGTGTCTTTTTAGCTTCTCGTGGATTAGGACTTTTATATTTTTGAGCCACCCTGTATGCCCTAGCTAAAATGTTTGAATGGCAATGCTATTTTTTCACGATGTAGAACTTTTTATAAAGAGGCAGTTTTTTTTTAAATCAATAGGTCCATAATATCATCCGCTGATTTAGTGGCTTCGTCAATAACAAGCACAAAGGAACTCGTTAATGAAACTAAGAAGCCTGTGACTACCTGTTTTGTTTTATAAGGTGAAACTAGGAAAGACGCACGCGACATGACAACCCAATGGACAAACAAATAAGGAGAATAGCAATAGGACCAACCACGCGGTGACGATAAACTTTAAAGCGGCGGAAATACATAGAATTATATTATAAGGGACGATTTTCTTAAATTCTAAAACCTTTGTAGTTCCTGGAATTTATTTTTAGTACTCCTGCAAAGAATTACAGGAAAAACATTAGAATTTCGTTATAAAGAATGTAACACTTAAAACAAAATATTTTAAAATTAAAAATATAAGAAAGATCTTTTTGTGATTACTTTCTATGAATTTATTACAAGAATTTTAATTTAATTACACTTCTCGCAGTGTAAGCAGCATTTTTGATAAAATAAACTTCTGTTTTAAAGTTGGAGGATGTTTAAAAGAAGTACTTTTATTTGGCTTTCTTGATATTTCAAATTTGGTTCAAATTTTTTTCGATTTTGTAGCTTAATTTAAGACTCTCTTTTTTTGTGTGCTTGTTTATATTTAAAAAATATATAATTCGTCAAGAATCCTTCCTTTATTGTTTTAATGCGTTGTGTTATTGGGGTGAAATGGATTGAAATATACATAATGGATAAAATATACTTTGCAGCTCGTGCCCCCTGTGGGATTCATAAGGCTTTGATGGACATTTTAATAAGACTAATGAGGGCCTTCTTGGACCTTTCATAATGGAGTTTGAAAGCGATCCGTAGACTTGACAGACTATACCACAATAATAGATTAATTATTTATTAGTGTTTAAAGGTACCTATTTGTTGTTTGTTTGTATTCGTCGTGGGGATAAATACAATTTGCGCCTCACGAAATCTACTACCAAAAATGTAATAATAACAAACCAATCCAAAATGGGATATACAATTTGCGCCTCGGGTAATTAAATATGTTATTAAACATAAACGTATCCAAATTGCCCAATAATATGTTATATAATTTATAATAATATAATATGCAGTGAGGTCGTAATGTAATGCATTATTTAGTTATCTAAATAAATCATTTCTAGAAAATGAATTGTTGCGTCCATTACCATCTCAATTTACATAATTTAGTAAAATGAATGTAAACTACATGCGGAAACGAACATAACGAAAAGAATAGAAGAAAGAACAAAAAATATTTTGTATTCAATAAAAGGGTGTGTTAAAATATAAAGCACCTTTTAAAAATTGCATTCAAATTATATTTCCGTTTTTATATTTATTTATAAAAATTCTTAAAGTGTCTTGATTTTTCTTCAATTTATTATTACATTTTTTTGGATCTTTTGTTAAACTTTGAATTTTTATATACGTCTCAATCTGAAAACCTTCCAAAACTTCTAAAAATTTGTACACGTTCGGATAAGAATGATAAAATTCTGAGTTTAGTTTCGAATGAAAGGATTCGCATGAATTAGTAGTTCTGGATATTGTTTCAGAATCTTCCGATCGCAATGTGGGGGGGGGGGAGGAAAATTCTCATTAATTAATATAATCAAATAACTATACAATCATAGTACTTTAGCAGGCTATCATGTTTGGGTAAATTTTCAAAAATATGAAAAGCCAAACAGTCTCCAACATCTTTTGGATCCAAGTAAATTAAACCAAAAGAACTTAACCATTTACTTACTTCAGAATTCTTATTTTTATATTCGATGGAGACTTGTCCAAAAAGTCCATCCAAGATAAAATCTATAGCCATCTCTGATTGATTGTATGTACATATTACTAACGGTCATAAGAATTTCCATTTCAAAATCATGTTATTATGTATAACAGATTCAACGATTTCTGAACTAATTCTAAACACTTTCGATTTAATATTTAAAACATTTTTTTATAAGTATCTTTCTCCTTATTGGGTAAAGACAAAACACAAGAGGCACCGTGAATAGTAAATATTTGGATAAAAAATTTGGTTGGATACAATAGGAAAAAGTCCCATCCATAAAAACTCTCTGCACAGAACATAACAAGTTCAAATTTGTGTTACCAGAGAATAGTTTACCTGAAATTATTTACAAAAATAACTTCACCGCCTTTCGTACTTTTGCAACTTTTTGGTTCCATTTTGGGCCATCCTGTACAGTGTCACAAATAATAATGAAATAAAGAGTATAGTGAACTGATATCGTTTCATACTTTTTGGGGAAAATCCATTCATTTAATTTTTTGCTGGATACAGGAAAATCCAAACAACCCAAGGCAGGTGTGTAGGTAGATTTTAAAGCTAAAGGCGCAAAATGTATATTTAAAATTTTAAACATTTAGTGACCCTCCAGATTCAGGTAAATGAAGTACAAATTGTATCCCCTGCCTCGTGGTAAATGCAAAAGGACGAATGTTAAAAATATCACTTTTGTGTTTGGTAACCACAATTGTCATATTTATAAGCTGCAAACAGTCCCATATTACTCGGTCGTGTTGCTTGCAATTGGTCGTATGTGGTATAATGATAAAAACGTGTTTGCAGCTTATATAGCAATTTTGGCTACCAAAACGCAATAAAATGTAAAGTGCAGTTATAGTTTTGCCAGAGTTACCTGAATCTCATAAATCTAAATTATTAAGATTTAAGTGGTATAAAAAGCCAGACAAAGGCCTGCCGCTTATACCGGGCTCGCTCGATTCCCCATAGCAAGTATCCCACATTTCATTCAGATTTGTTAGTGATAACTTCGGTATATAATGCAAACAGCAGCTGCCTGTCTCGTGAAGGGCCACCTGCAGCGACGATTCGTTTTGTATCTTTTCCACGAAGGGTAATATTATATTGGCGCATGCAGAGGACGGAGTCATTTTATTATAATTAAGACGTTACGTCTAGACAGATGCTCGTTTAGAACATGATTTATGTGAAACAGTTAAGTTTTAGGTTTTGATCAGTGAAGTGCGTATTATAAGTGTTTTTACTTGGTTTATGTAAGTGAATTTTTATTATAATAATGGCTTTTTGGCGACCTTTTGAGGTAGATGTAAGCGAATTATTACATGTTGAATTACCTTCGGTACCGACCGTGGCATCGCCAGTCGAAACATGTCCGGAGTTTAATAAAGATTTACATGTTCAAAGTCAACGAATAATTCTAAATATTTACGGCTGTTTAAAAAAAGAAAATCCGGCACAGTCAGATAAAGCCATTATAAAAAGAGTTAACGAATTAACACAACTTTCGATATCTACAATAATTTATGGCGTAATTAAAACAAGAGATGTTACAGATCATTCGGTAAAGCGAAAGAAAGCTAATCAAAAGTTTCAGAAAGTTGACGATGCAGCAAAAGATGTCATTAGACGAATTGTGTACAATCTATATAAGGAAAATACGGTGCCAACATTAGAAATGATCCGGGATAAGTTACGCGATTACCCTGATTACAATTACCAGTCATTGGAAACTCTTCGAGGAATTTTATTAGATTGCGGATTTAAACACAAAAAAATTGATAATCGGATGGTTATAATGGAATCGCGCCGTCTTGTTGAACATCGTCAAGAATATTTGCGTAAAATAAAAGAACACCGGGAATCAAATAGGTATATAGTGTATCTAGATGAGACATGGTTTGATACTCATGATGTTGTTCAGTACGGTTGGGTAGATGAAACTCAAAATTGCAGTTTAAACGCACCGTGTTCAAGAGGAACCTCCCCTTACCCCAAAAAAAAATTAGACAGTATTACGATGGCCATGGTCACGTAAGAAACTCCAATAATTTCAAGATTCTCGGGAACGCATCCGAGCCATTATGTGTGTCCTTGGTTCTCAGTTGAATAGCTGATCTCGATCATGACAATAGATATAGTTACAATATAATATAGTTACACTTAACCCCTCTTACAAAAGTTTTGAGAAAAAAAATTAAGGTGCTGTCCAAAAATAGGGATGCAGTACATCAAGTCATCCTTGGAATTTACTGTTGCTACGGGTTTTGCCATTTTGTTAGACATGTCAAATTGTTGACAGTTCTTTTCGCGATGGCATACAAGTTAGATATTCGCAGAAGTATTTATAGACTTGTTGGGCAAATACCCAAAAAGGAAATAGTAAGACTTTTTCAAGGCGAAAATATTTCAAAAGCAACGATATATCGAACAATTCGGGAATGTGAAGAAGGAATCCCTTGTGTGAACCTCCCAAAAACTGGTCGACCACGCAAGTTATCTCAAGCACAGCAGAACAGGTTAGCTCGAATAATGAAAAATTCCATTGGAAAATCTACAAGAAAGGTTGCTCCTCGTTTCCGAATTTCCAACGCCACCGTTTGTCGTTATAATGCTAGTAGCGGTATAAAATACCGAAAGAGAAAAAAGGCGCCCAAATATACCGATGCCCAGATAGCAAGGATACTCAGATGCTGCCGCAATTTAAGACGAATTCACTTCGCGAACAACAGATGCGTTGTCATGGATGATGAAAAATATTTCACCCTTAGCCATGCAGAACTACCTGGAAATTCTGGATTTTATACCGACAACATAGAGGAGACCCCAAATGAAGTTAGATATAAAGCCAAAGCTAAATTTTCAGAAAAACTATTGGTTTGGTGTGCCATATCCGAAAGCGGAATATCCAGGCCTTTTGTTAGTCGTGTAAGAGGAGAGGCAGTGAATGCTGAAGTCTATATCAGAGACTGTCTCACAAAATTAGTTGATTTTATCAACCAGCATCACGCAGATGGAAATTATATGTTTTGGCCGGATCTAGCATCAGCACATTATGCTAGAGCTACACTTGACTGGTTGGAAGCAAGAAACATTCCGTATGTGCCCAGGATTGATAATCCCCCGAATCTTCCCCAAGCCAGACCAATTGAAACTTTTTGGGCTCGATTGGCTCAGAAAGTCTACAATGACGGTTGGGAGGCCAGAAACGAGCAGGAACTTCGGCAGCGAATCACCCGGAAAATAAGAGAAATGAATATACATGACGCCCAAAACCTCATGAGACGAGTTCGACATATACTGAGAGTTGTTGAAGAACACGGACCCTTAGCGGCATTAAACTAGATGATTTTTGTAGAGTAACAATTGATGTTATAAATATATTGTTGTACAATAAAAGTTTATTCAGTTTTAGACAAGTAACTAAGGCCAAACTTTTTCTCAAAACTTTTGTAACAGGGGTTACTACAAAACGATCATAAAAATAACTAGATTGCGTAGACCGCCTAATAAACCCCCGAGGGGGCTCTATAAGGTCGGTAATATCATCATTGTTATGCCCTGAAAATTTCGTGTTTCTAGGCCAAGTATTAAGGAAGATATCACACTCCTTCGGACTGATGATGGAGAATAGACCGCCCTTCGTGACCCCATCGCTACATACATACAAACACCTACACGTAGAAACTATTTTTGCCAACAAAAATACTTTTCGGACACCCTGTATACATACATACAAACATAAACACATATTAATACAAATATATTTGATTTGCTTGAAATTCGACCTAATAAAGTTTATCTAAGTACTAATAGGAGTATTTGCCCATTCCAAGAATTTTTGGACACCCTGTATACATTCAATCTAACACTCACACGTTTAAATAGGAATATAGACGATTTTCTTGAAATCCGCCTTAATTACGTTTATTTTGGTCGTATTAAAATGAGTTGCAAATACTAAGACTTTTCGGACACCCTGTATACACACGTACAAGCATAAACACATAGTAATACAAATATAGACGATTTTCTTGAAATCCGCCTTAATTAAGTTTATTTAGGTCCTAATAAAAGGAGTTGCACCCTGTATACACACGTACAATCATAAACACATAGTAATACAAATATAGACGATTTTCTTGAAATCCGCCTTAATTAAGTTTATTTTGGTCCTAATAAAAGGAGTTGCAAATAATAAGACTTTTCGGACACCCTGTATACACACGCACAAGCATAAACACATAGTAATACAAATATAGACAATTTTCTTGAAATCCGCCTTAATTAAGTTTATTTTGGTCCTAATAAAAGGAGTTGCAAATAATAAGACTTTTCGGACACCCTGTATTCACACGTACAAGCATAAACACATATTAATACAAATATATTCGATTTACTTGAAATTCGACCTAATAATGCTAAGTACTAATAGGAGTATTTGCCCATTCCAAACTAAGACTTTTCCAACACCCTGTATACAAACATATAAATCCGTACACATAGAAATGCAAATATATACCTACGATTTGCTTTAAATCCGACCATCGAGTTACTATTTGTACGAAAGGCAAAGGTATTTGCCCATTCAAAGACTTTTCGGACACCCTGTATACATACATAAAAACACAACACAACACGACACATGGTAATTTAAATATTTTCGATTTTCTTGAAAACCGACCCTATTAATTTTATCTTCGTACTTATGACAAAGTTATTTGCGCATATAAAGGCTTTTCGGACACCCTGTAGGCATATACAGAATCACCCACATGCCGAAAGGTATAAAATGTACTTTCGAATCGTTCAGGTTACTTTAAAAGGGAGTCAATTCATTTCCCTAAAATTAAATTTGGCAAAGATATTTCCCCATACAAAGACTTTTTGGACATTCTGTTGTGTACCAACATATAAACAACCACACAACGGAATGAAAAATTTACGATATCCTTGAAATAAGACTCATTTAAGTTTTTCTTCGCTCTAATGACAAAGATATTTGCGCATACAAAGACTTTTCGGACACCCTGTAGACATATATACAATCATGCACATGCCGGAAGGTATAAAATGTATTTTAGAATCGTTCTGGTTACTTTAAAACGATCCGAATCAAGTCATTTCCCTAAAATTAAATTAAAATTATTCAATAATTAATATATTGCCCCAAAAGTATACACGCTCATGGTTAGAAAATAAAATGCATATTTTGGGATTTTTTCGATGCCACTGAGCTTCATATTAGAATCTTCAATGATGCTTTGTAGCGTCATAGGAAAATCGATTAAAATGGTATTTAATCGGTATAATATGAAATGAAATGTCTTTCTACCGAAAGTATAAGGTCCCTAAATGCATTGCCCGGTAAATTCGAGGCCGAAGTTGGTCCGGACTCCTTCCAATCTCGCATCAAAATGCTGACATTTTAGCCAAATTGTGACATTTCATACATTATAATTAAATGAATAAATTTCCCCGTATAGAAATTGATTTTTAAATGCCTTTGCAGGACCTCAGCAAAATTAATGAAATTGGTATTTAATGCTCAAATCGTCCAATGAAATGTACCGCTATTAAAAATATAAAGTCCATTTTACCTTTGCCATGTATATTTCAAGCCGAAATCGGTTCAGGAAGCTTCCAATATCGCTACAAAAACTGTTATTTTCATGACATTTTGACAGGTCATATTTTTTAATTTCGATGTAAAGAGGGTCCGTTCAATTGTTTTGTCAAGGCACGGCTTTTATATATGCACTTTTTAAAATTTTTCCTGCAGCGATGCAAAAAAATGTATTTATTTATAACTTTAACGAAAAAATATGGAGTTTTAATTAGTTAGGAGTGTTCTTAGATGATCAGGGAAGAAAATAAACCAAAAAAGAATCGTTAAATAAGAGAAATAATATATAATAATGCCTTTTAAAGATGAATTTTGGTTGAAAAAAACCGAAAAAATGAGTTTTTACCCCCTAAATGCGGCCCTGGATCACCCATTCGGGATTCGTTTTAAAGGCTGATTATATCCCCAAGGGATAGCGTTGAAAAAGTTGGAAGAAATTAGATAGGAAAAGATACAGAGTGATTCAAATGTAGAGATGTCATGAAAAAAAATCGTAAAAAATCGAAATTTAATTATCAATTGCTCCTTTCCTATTAGGAATAAGGGAACTAAAAAATACGTTTCTAACGTATTTCGGCGAGCTCTTTCCGATAAGGCTCATGGGATTTCGATTTGGATCCATTTTGACCCCCAAAAAAATTGACAACCGTCAAAAATTTGCATGAAAATTCGTAATTTCCACTTTTTCCCAAATTTTTCCAATTTCCAGTCGTTTTAGGTATAGGTAAATGTATTGCAAAAAGAAAGTATTTGAGATTCCTTAGTTTTAAGTTCAAATACGTTTTTCTGTCCGATGTTCCGGTTTCGACTTATTCGGTGCCAAATTGGGGTCTACAAAGGGCATTTTTCGACATAAAAAAATTCAAAAAAATTACTTCCCATTTTCCGAATACCGCCTGTTTCAATAGGGTTCGGAACCCCCCGGTCTTCTACAACCTCTGAAAATTTAAATCGATCTAATTCACTTTTGCGACCTGTAATCGATGTCAACGGAAATCGCTGAAATTTCGACTTTGGCGTTTAATAACTCCGAAACGGAACACCCTGTATAACTGAATTTTTTACCGAAGCTAGCCGCACTATCCCTCTATTAACCCAGAAAATTTGGTTGCCCTCCCTCTAACCGTTTTCGAGAAAAAAAATTGAAAAGGTGAAAATGTCGAAACGGACGACAACATACATACACACACACATTTTTCTGACCAAGGGCTCGGTATATAGACCGAGCCTGAAAGGCGGTCTATAACTAGATTGCATAGACCGCCTAATCGCCCCCCGAGGGGGCTCTATAAGGTCGGTAATATCATCATTGTAATGCCCTGAAAATTTCGTGTTTCTAGGCCAAGTATTAAGGAAGATATCACACTCCTTCGGACTGATGATGGAGAATAGACCGCCCTTCGTGACCCCATCGCTACATACATACAAACACCTACACGTAGAAACTATTTTTGCCAACAAAAATACTTTTCGGACACCCTGTATACATACATACAAACATAAACACATATTAATACAAATATATTTGATTTGCTTGAAATTCGACCTAATAAAGTTTATCTAAGTACTAATAGGAGTATTTGCCCATTCCAAGAATTTTTGGACACCCTGTATACATTCAATCTAACACTCACACGGTTAAATAGGAATATAGACGATTTTCTTGAAATCCGCCTTAATTACGTTTATTTTGGTCGTATTAAAATGAGTTGCAAATACTAAGACTTTTCGGACACCCTGTATACACACGTACAAGCATAAACACATAGTAATACAAATATAGACGATTTTCTTGAAATCCGCCTTAATTAAGTTTATTTAGGTCCTAATAAAAGGAGTTGCACCCTGTATACACACGTACAATCATAAACACATAGTAATACAAATATAGACGATTTTCTTGAAATTCGCCTTAATTAAGTTTATTTTGGTCCTAATAAAAGGAGTTGCAAATAATAAGACTTTTCGGACACCCTGTATACACACGCACAAGCATAAACACATAGTAATACAAATATAGACAATTTTCTTGAAATCCGCCTTAATTAAGTTTATTTTGGTCCTAATAAAAGGAGTTGCAAATAATAAGACTTTTCGGACACCCTGTATACACACGTACAAGCATAAACACATATTAATACAAATATATTCGATTTACTTGAAATTCGACCTAATAATGCTAAGTACTAATAGGAGTATTTGCCCATTCCAAGAATTTTTGGACACCCTGTATACATTCAATCTAACACTCACACGTTTAAATAGGAATATAGGCGATTTTCTTGAAATCCGCCTTAATTACGTTTATTTTGGTCGTATTAAAATGAGTTGCAAATACTAAGACTTTTCGGACACCCTGTATACACACGTACAAGCATAAACACATAGTAATACAAATATAGACGATTTTCTTGAAATCCGCCTTAATTAAGTTTATTTAGGTCCTAATAAAAGGAGTTGCACCCTGTATACAAACGTAAAATCATAAACACATAGTAATACAAATATAGACGATTTTCTTGAAATCCGCCTTAATTAAGTTTATTTTGGTCCTAATAAAAGGAGTTGCAAATAATAAGACTTTTCGGACACCCTGTATACACACGCACAAGCATAAACACATAGTAATACAAATATAGACAATTTTCTTGAAATCCGCCTTAATTAAGTTTATTTTGGTCCTAATAAAAGGAGTTGCAAATAATAAGACTTTTCGGACACCCTGTATACACACGTACAAGCATAAACACATATTAATACAAATATATTCGATTTACTTGAAATTCGACCTAATAATGCTAAGTACTAATAGGAGTATTTGCCCATTCCAAACTAAGACTTTTCCAACACCCTGTATACAAACATATAAATCCGTACACATAGAAATGCAAATATATACCTACGATTTGCTTTAAATCCGACCATCGAGTTACTATTTGTATGAAAGGCAAAGGTATTTGCCCATTCAAAGACTTTTCGGACACCCTGTATACATACATAAAAACACAACACAACACGACACATGGTAATTTAAATATTTTCGATTTTCTTGTAAACCGACCCAATTAATTTTATCTTCGTACTTATGACAAAGTTATTTGCGCATATAAAGACTTTTCGGACACCCTGTAGGCATATACAGAATCACCCACATGCCGAAAGGTATAAAATGTACTTTCGAATCGTTCAGGTTACTTTAAAAGGGAGTCAATTCATTTCCCTAAAATTAAATTTGGCAAAGATATTTCCCCATACAAAGACTTTTTGGACATTCTGTTGTGTACCAACATATAAACAACCACACAAAGGAATGAAAAATTTACGATTTCCTTGAAATAAGACTCATTTAAGTTTTTCTTCGCTCTAATGACAAAGATATTTGCGCATACAAAGACTTTTCGGACACCCTGTAGACATATATACAATCATGCACATGCCGGAAGGTATAAAATGTATTTTAGAATCGTTCTGGTTACTTTAAAACGATCCGAATCAAGTCATTTCCCTAAAATTAAATTAAAATTATTCAATAATAATTAATATATTGCCCCAAAAGTATACACGCTCATGGATAGAAAATAAAATGCATATTTTGGGATTTTTTCGATGCCACTGAGCTTCATATTAGAATCTTCAATGATGCTTTGTAGCGTCATAGGAAAATCGATTAAAATGGTATTTAATCGGTATAATATGAAATGAAATGTCTTTCTACCGAAAGTATAAGGTCCCTAAATGCATTGCCCGGTAAATTCGAGGCCGAAGTTGGTCCGGACTCCTTCCAATCTCGCATCAAAATGCTGACATTTTAGCCAAATTGTGACATTTCATACATTATAATTAAATGAATAAATTTCCCCGTATAGAAATTGATTTTGACATGCATTTGCATGGTCTGAGAAAAATTTAAAAAATTCGTATTTAATGCTTAAATCGTCCAATGAAACGTATTTTAACTAAAAATATAAAGTCCATTTTACCTTTGCCATGTATATTTCAAGCCGAGATCGGTCCAGGAAGCTTCCAATATCGCTACAAAAACTGTTATTTTCATGACATTTTGACAGGTCATATTTTAATTTCGATGTAAAGAGGGTCCGTTCAATTGTTTTGTCAAGGCACGGCTTTTATATATGCACTTTTTAAAATTTTTCCTGCACCGATGCAAAAAAAGGTATTTATTTATAACTTTAACGAAAAAATATGGAATTTTAATTATTTAGGAGTGTTCTTAGATGATTAGGGAAGAAAATAAACCAAAAAAGAATCGTTAAATAAGAGAAATAATATATAATAATGCCTTTTAAAGATGAATTTTGGTTGAAAAAAACAGAAAAATTGAGTTTTTACCCCCTAAATTCGGTCCTGAATCACCCATTCGGGATTCATTTTAAAGCCTGATTATATCCCCAAGGAATAGCGTTGAAAAAGTTGAAAGAAATTAGATAGGAAAAGATACAGAGTGATTCAAATGTAGAGATGTCATGAAAAAAAATCGTAAATAATCTAAATTTAATTATCGCTTGCTCCTTTCCTATTAGGAATGAAGGAACCAAAAAATATGCAAATCACGTATTTCGGCGACCTCTTTCCGATAAGGCACATGGGATTTCGATTTGAATCCATTTTGACCCCCAAAAAAATTAAAAACTGTCATAAAATTGCACGAAAAATCGTAATTTCCACTTTTTCTCAAATTTTTCCAATTTGCAGTCGTTTTAGGTATAGGTAAATGTATTGCAAAAAGAAAGTGTTTGAGATTCTTTAGTTTTAAGTTCAAATACATTTTTCTGTCCGATGTTCCAGTTTCGACTTATTCAGTGCCAAAGTGGGGTCTACAAACAGCATTTTTCGACATAAAAAAATTCAAAAAAATTGCTTCCCATTTTCCGAATACCGCCAGTTTCAATAGAGTTCTGAAGCTCCCGGTCCTCCACAACCTCCAAAAATTTAAATTGATTTAATTCACTTTTGCGACCTGTAATCGATTGCAACGAAAATCGCTGAAATTTCGACTTTGACGTTTAATAGCTCCGAAACGGAACACCCTGTATAACTGAATTTTTTACCGAAGCTAGCCGCACTATCCCTCTATTAACCCAGAAAATTTGGTTGCCGCCACTCTAACCATTTTCGAGAAAAAAAATTGAAAAAGTGAAAATGTCGAAACGGACAACATACGCACGCACGCACGCACGCACATACGCACACACATTTTCTGACCAAGGGCTCGGTATATAGACCGAGCCTGAAAGGCGGTCTATAACTAGATTGCATAGACCGCCTAATCGCCCCCCGAGGGGGCTCTATAAGGTCGGTAATATCATCATTGTAATGCCCTGAAAATTTCGTGTTTCTAGGCCAAGTATTAAGGAAGATATCACACTCCTTCGGACTGATGATGGAGAATAGACCGCCCTTCGTGACCCCATCGCTACATACATACAAACACCTACACGTAGAAACTATTTTTGCCAACAAAAATACTTTTCGGACACCCTGTATACATACATACAAACATAAACACATATTAATACAAATATATTTGATTTGCTTGAAATTCGACCTAATAAAGTTTATCTAAGTACTAATAGGAGTATTTGCCCATTCCAAGAATTTTTGGACACCCTGTATACATTCAATCTAACACTCACACGGTTAAATAGGAATATAGACGATTTTCTTGAAATCCGCCTTAATTACGTTTATTTTGGTCGTATTAAAATGAGTTGCAAATACTAAGACTTTTCGGACACCCTGTATACACACGTACAAGCATAAACACATAGTAATACAAATATAGACGATTTTCTTGAAATCCGCCTTAATTAAGTTTATTTAGGTCCTAATAAAAGGAGTTGCACCCTGTATACACACGTACAATCATAAACACATAGTAATACAAATATAGACGATTTTCTTGAAATTCGCCTTAATTAAGTTTATTTTGGTCCTAATAAAAGGAGTTGCAAATAATAAGACTTTTCGGACACCCTGTATACACACGCACAAGCATAAACACATAGTAATACAAATATAGACAATTTTCTTGAAATCCGCCTTAATTAAGTTTATTTTGGTCCTAATAAAAGGAGTTGCAAATAATAAGACTTTTCGGACACCCTGTATACACACGTACAAGCATAAACACATATTAATACAAATATATTCGATTTACTTGAAATTCGACCTAATAATGCTAAGTACTAATAGGAGTATTTGCCCATTCCAAGAATTTTTGGACACCCTGTATACATTCAATCTAACACTCACACGTTTAAATAGGAATATAGGCGATTTTCTTGAAATCCGCCTTAATTACGTTTATTTTGGTCGTATTAAAATGAGTTGCAAATACTAAGACTTTTCGGACACCCTGTATACACACGTACAAGCATAAACACATAGTAATACAAATATAGACGATTTTCTTGAAATCCGCCTTAATTAAGTTTATTTAGGTCCTAATAAAAGGAGTTGCACCCTGTATACAAACGTAAAATCATAAACACATAGTAATACAAATATAGACGATTTTCTTGAAATCCGCCTTAATTAAGTTTATTTTGGTCCTAATAAAAGGAGTTGCAAATAATAAGACTTTTCGGACACCCTGTATACACACGCACAAGCATAAACACATAGTAATACAAATATAGACAATTTTCTTGAAATCCGCCTTAATTAAGTTTATTTTGGTCCTAATAAAAGGAGTTGCAAATAATAAGACTTTTCGGACACCCTGTATACACACGTACAAGCATAAACACATATTAATACAAATATATTCGATTTACTTGAAATTCGACCTAATAATGCTAAGTACTAATAGGAGTATTTGCCCATTCCAAACTAAGACTTTTCCAACACCCTGTATACAAACATATAAATCCGTACACATAGAAATGCAAATATATACCTACGATTTGCTTTAAATCCGACCATCGAGTTACTATTTGTATGAAAGGCAAAGGTATTTGCCCATTCAAAGACTTTTCGGACACCCTGTATACATACATAAAAACACAACACAACACGACACATGGTAATTTAAATATTTTCGATTTTCTTGTAAACCGACCCAATTAATTTTATCTTCGTACTTATGACAAAGTTATTTGCGCATATAAAGACTTTTCGGACACCCTGTAGGCATATACAGAATCACCCACATGCCGAAAGGTATAAAATGTACTTTCGAATCGTTCAGGTTACTTTAAAAGGGAGTCAATTCATTTCCCTAAAATTAAATTTGGCAAAGATATTTCCCCATACAAAGACTTTTTGGACATTCTGTTGTGTACCAACATATAAACAACCACACAAAGGAATGAAAAATTTACGATTTCCTTGAAATAAGACTCATTTAAGTTTTTCTTCGCTCTAATGACAAAGATATTTGCGCATACAAAGACTTTTCGGACACCCTGTAGACATATATACAATCATGCACATGCCGGAAGGTATAAAATGTATTTTAGAATCGTTCTGGTTACTTTAAAACGATCCGAATCAAGTCATTTCCCTAAAATTAAATTAAAATTATTCAATAATAATTAATATATTGCCCCAAAAGTATACACGCTCATGGATAGAAAATAAAATGCATATTTTGGGATTTTTTCGATGCCACTGAGCTTCATATTAGAATCTTCAATGATGCTTTGTAGCGTCATAGGAAAATCGATTAAAATGGTATTTAATCGGTATAATATGAAATGAAATGTCTTTCTACCGAAAGTATAAGGTCCCTAAATGCATTGCCCGGTAAATTCGAGGCCGAAGTTGGTCCGGACTCCTTCCAATCTCGCATCAAAATGCTGACATTTTAGCCAAATTGTGACATTTCATACATTATAATTAAATGAATAAATTTCCCCGTATAGAAATTGATTTTGACATGCATTTGCATGGTCTGAGAAAAATTTAAAAAATTCGTATTTAATGCTTAAATCGTCCAATGAAACGTATTTTAACTAAAAATATAAAGTCCATTTTACCTTTGCCATGTATATTTCAAGCCGAGATCGGTCCAGGAAGCTTCCAATATCGCTACAAAAACTGTTATTTTCATGACATTTTGACAGGTCATATTTTAATTTCGATGTAAAGAGGGTCCGTTCAATTGTTTTGTCAAGGCACGGCTTTTATATATGCACTTTTTAAAATTTTTCCTGCACCGATGCAAAAAAAGGTATTTATTTATAACTTTAACGAAAAAATATGGAATTTTAATTATTTAGGAGTGTTCTTAGATGATTAGGGAAGAAAATAAACCAAAAAAGAATCGTTAAATAAGAGAAATAATATATAATAATGCCTTTTAAAGATGAATTTTGGTTGAAAAAAACAGAAAAATTGAGTTTTTACCCCCTAAATTCGGTCCTGAATCACCCATTCGGGATTCATTTTAAAGCCTGATTATATCCCCAAGGAATAGCGTTGAAAAAGTTGAAAGAAATTAGATAGGAAAAGATACAGAGTGATTCAAATGTAGAGATGTCATGAAAAAAAATCGTAAATAATCTAAATTTAATTATCGCTTGCTCCTTTCCTATTAGGAATGAAGGAACCAAAAAATATGCAAATCACGTATTTCGGCGACCTCTTTCCGATAAGGCACATGGGATTTCGATTTGAATCCATTTTGACCCCCAAAAAAATTAAAAACTGTCATAAAATTGCACGAAAAATCGTAATTTCCACTTTTTCTCAAATTTTTCCAATTTGCAGTCGTTTTAGGTATAGGTAAATGTATTGCAAAAAGAAAGTGTTTGAGATTCTTTAGTTTTAAGTTCAAATACATTTTTCTGTCCGATGTTCCAGTTTCGACTTATTCAGTGCCAAAGTGGGGTCTACAAACAGCATTTTTCGACATAAAAAAATTCAAAAAAATTGCTTCCCATTTTCCGAATACCGCCAGTTTCAATAGAGTTCTGAAGCTCCCGGTCCTCCACAACCTCCAAAAATTTAAATTGATTTAATTCACTTTTGCGACCTGTAATCGATTGCAACGAAAATCGCTGAAATTTCGACTTTGACGTTTAATAGCTCCGAAACGGAACACCCTGTATAACTGAATTTTTTACCGAAGCTAGCCGCACTATCCCTCTATTAACCCAGAAAATTTGGTTGCCGCCACTCTAACCATTTTCGAGAAAAAAAATTGAAAAAGTGAAAATGTCGAAACGGACAACATACGCACGCACGCACGCACGCACATACGCACACACATTTTCTGACCAAGGGCTCGGTATATAGACCGAGCCTGAAAGGCGGTCTATAACAACGTATTTATGCCATTAATTTACAGTCTTAATTATCGGTCGACGGTACGCCCATGAATACAATTATTTCTATGGTTAAACAACGTTTTTGCAGATTCAGTTAGGTTTTGATATACCTATAAATAATATTTGGTTGAAATGTTAAAACTTTTTATTGTGTCCCATCTTAAATTGGTTATAACATTTTGGGACGCCTATGGCTGGACCTTATCGGCACGGCTGCGTCAAAGGTGTCGGCTTCGTTACCTTTTTTTTGCGGTTTCACTTAACTTTAGTTAAAGTATACTAGGACGAATATCAAATTTTGTACTTCAGTTGAAAATGAATTTTTGTTACCTATTAAAGCGATTACTAGTTAATTTTAGGATTTAAAGTTTCTAATATAAGCTATTTTGATATGCACGCAAACCATACTTTAAAAATTTGTTTCCTGTTAAACGCTACTGTAAAACTGGTTTCTACATAGTGTCAAATTCTGGAATATACAAATTTGCCATGCTAATAATGACACATATTTTTAATTTTCGTGTAAATGCTATGTTATAATAATTGTTTACGAATATGGCATCAGAAAATTAAAATGTATTCACGTTCGAGATGTTACACGGCAAGGGAAACTTTGGATTTGCTACGGACACGTTTTCCTGGCCTCGTCATTTCTTAAAATGGTGATATTCGCATATCGCAAGACCATGCGATCTAACCCCATAGATTTTTTTATTGTGGGGCCTCCTCAAGAACAAATTCTAGTCTAACAATCCGCAGACGATTAATGACCTGGAGCAAAACATTCACCGAGTTATCGGTGAAATTGAACCGCAAATGTGCCAAAATGTTATTGACAATTTTACGGGAAGAATGACAATCTGTAAAAATAGCCGAGAGGGACATTTGGAGAAATATTATTTTAAAAATATAACTGTCATGTTTCTACTTTGGATAAAATAAACATTTATGTAATTTTCCTAAAATTGTTGATTTTATGATCCAGCCATGGCTTATTACCTTTTAGTACAACATAGCAAAATGGGACACTTCCAAATGGCTATATTAGCTTACCGCCTCCATTTACAATGCCAGCATCAAATGACATAAAATGGCCATTGTCTGTGTCCCTCGACAAGAGATACTAAACAAATAGACGATGTTGACATCAAACTCGATTGGCTTTCAGATGTTGTTTATTCACGTAAAATGGAGCTTCGCATTATTTTTGTTTGAAAGAGAGAATGGCTAGTAGGTCAGCCTATTAAACCTGCATTTTAAATGAGATTTGCATGGCGGTAGCTGCTGTAATGAACGTATTTATTCATTTTTCTACCGCATAAAATATTTAAAAATACATAAAGATTTCAACATGTCCTAAAATTAGGTCAGAATTAATTTATGACCTGAAAGTTCCTTGTTTTAATAAAATCTAAGCTTCATCCGTTGTATACAGGGTGGCCCATAGTTACTGTTTATTGAACAATAGCAGGTTCTTGACATTAAGATATTGCGACTATGCCAAACTCACCATAGTTCGAAAGTTGGTATTAAAAGATGGTGTTAAAATGAGAATTTGATTTTGAATTTTCTTTATTATTCCAAAAAGTTCGCAAATGTATTGCGTTAACAATTAATAAAGGATGTTTCTTGGAGCGAGATAAAATAATTCATTTCCAAATCTGTTGACACAACATGTTGTTAAGGTACATATTATCCAATAGGGCGTAGTGATATAGCCCAAATTAATCTATTTTTTTTATTTTCCCTATATAAATTAAATATTTTTGGTGATTGTTTTTATCAACTTATTTTGGCTATTATTAACAAAAAAAGGACTTTCTACTGAAAATTTTCGCGAGAATTTCGAAACTTGTAAAACGTGATCCCATTGGCTGTGACGTCAAATGGGTTATAATAAGTACATCGCGAATTCCAGTATTGTAGGGTCATCGAAAAATCAATAAAAATGACATTTAATGTGTAACTCGTTAAAATATATCCCTGCACTTAAAGTAGAAGGTTCCTAAAATCTTATTCATGTACATTTCACGTCGAAATCGGTCCAGGAAAGACGTAGATGACCTTCGTCGGAGAAGATAATTTTATTGCAAAATTCTGCACTATTTCTAACTTCTTCATGTATGGTTTGAAAAATCAATAATAAGTTTACGGTTTGCTAGATACTGTTCTAAGAAATATCCAAACCCGATATTTTCCAATATTTACTTTTATAGCTAGGAAACTGAAACTACCTTTAACAATATTATTTGTAAACAACCTTTCAGATCCATCCAAACGAAATGCCCACCTTTCATTCTCAGATCGATAATGTTCCTAGCCAAACACAAATAATTTCTATTTTATTGCCAATAAGGAGCGCTCTTCGCCTGCCCCAGGTTCCGAAATATGTGCGAGGCACTTTATTTAAAAAATTTTAATATGGAAAATGAAAGTCGGAGTACTATAATGACCTTCGGAATCAATGTAGACATAAAAAATCCCCACTAAACGTAGGTTTCTCTTAATTCCAAAACTGGAAATTAAGAATTCATGTTGTTAGCCCAGTGATTCTCAACCCGTGGGGCGTACCACGACTAAAAGGGGGGCGGGAAGTCGTGGACAAAAGTGAAAAAAATAAAAGAAATAAAAAACTAACTATTGTAAATTTTAAAATATCACAAATTTAGGAATTAGTGGCCCCTTGGGCCTATCATGCTGAGCAAAGGCTTTCATAAGACGGTGACAGGTATATTGTAAATTGACACTCTGAGTTCCCTTTCTAGATTCAGTTGAGACCCATATTTTGTCTTTAATGCAGCCACTGCAGAAAATCCAATTTCATCTAGATAAGAAGTATGGAATGGTAAGAGTATACGAAAAGCTCTTTCATCCAAAAGCAGCGTTATCCACAATAGCAATTTTTGGGTAAATCCACCGATTCCGAATACTAACATAACCTAATTTGTCAAATTTAACTTTTATGTAGTCGAACCGAACAAATAAAAAACTTTTGCCTTAGAATTAATGCCAAAAAATGTAGGTGTATACTTCTAATAAATTAATCCTTGTCTCCTTTTTTGTTATATTGTAACATGCGATAATTACTGTCGTTCAAACAGCTTTTCGAATTTCAAAACATTTTTAAAAGGTAGAACGAAAACCAATATTAGGGTTTTTAGCATATTTACACGCCAAATTTCATCACATCATTACTAAAGGGACTTCGTAAACATTCTGATATGTGGAAAAACTTTCAAAGCCGCTTATACAAAATAATATATTTTACTGGCATAAAATACCAGCCGACCTGTATTTATTACCCCTAGTGTAGTTACCTTCAAAACTCTACAGTTAAATCGGTAACAGCTTTATGGATAAACTGTGGAGTTTGTTGATTTTAACTTAACAAACTGCTTAAAGCGCTTAGTTAGCTGTTTAATTGAGTTAACGTAAAATGAATGTTACGGTAACTAATTGTAAACATAGACAAATAAGGAATATATTATTATATTTTTAACTGTTGATATTCACATTAAGGGTGGTAGACACTGTAATATTTTGCAAAAATCATGATACTAGCTACACTTCAAGGGCTTTATTTCATATGTGTGATATTCTATCACCTGTGATACATATAATGCAGTGAGAGGAGAGGAGGAAAAATATCGTTTCCCGCCGATCGTTCATAAATGTGGATATTTCTACAAGGTTTCGTGTAGAAAAAGTCAATATTACGATACATCTAGTCGTTGCTGGGCAACGAAAAATAATTGTTAGGAAATATTCACTTCTGGATCGTCACGAAATAGTATTTTCTTACGGCTGTTGGTATACTGTAAATGTTATTAAAAACATGATTATTAGAAGATTTCATACTTAAACGCAGCTCTAGAAAGTATGACATTACAATGTTTTTCAAAAAAGAACTTGTATTTTTGTTCTTCCTATAGCCCATATAACGATTATATGCATTTTCGAAGTTTTGTCTAGATTTTTTTGAAAGTAAATCTAATGTGACAGTATTTACTTGTTCCGACAGTTCTGGAGGATTTCCAGGAATGAAAAACTTATTGTCAATAATTATTGTAACTAATTACTTTAACAAGACTAAAGGAAAATTTGCCAAAAAATGCCAGAAGAACTACTGACTAACACGCTAGAGAAAAGTTATACAATGGATTATAGACTCATATATTTGAATTTACGGGGAGTGACAAATGTTTCTTCTCAGATATATTACATTTATCTGGAAACGATTCTTTATCTTTAGAAGAAAAAATTAAGTGTATACGTGAGAATTTAAAAACATTCATCCAAAAAGCGTTGTAGCTAAATTTCGTCCCTTTCAAAATAATATTATGGATTATGTTCACGCTCCAATAATTTTTGTATCTCGTATAAAATATTTACAATAAAAGTATTGAATATCTGACCTGTTTATGTATCTTTACTTTTTGCTTGAAAGGTCAAAAGCCCATTTTCTCAAATTTGCTTGAATCGATGATTCCTTTATATTTAACTCGAAATGGGACCAGTTTGAACCTATTTTTATACTTCTCCTTTGTAAATAGAACACGTGAAATATTTATGTTTAGTCCTTTATATTTATCCGAAAACATAAACCTACAAATTTAATAAAACATCTACAAAAAAATCGTGACATGGTGTATCATATTTGCACAACCCCTTATGGCCGTTGGCACCGTAGTCTGGCTTAAACCTCGCTCAGCTTGTGCCTCAGAAAGTGCATTATGTCATAGTCTAAGAGAGACTAAAGTCTAAGCGTGCTTAACACACTACAGTATGAACGACCAA
The DNA here is from genome assembly GCA_963971165.1 of Philopedon plagiatum. Lineage (NCBI taxonomy): Eukaryota > Metazoa > Arthropoda > Insecta > Coleoptera > Curculionidae > Philopedon > Philopedon plagiatum. Next base: position 102,419,852 of record OZ020193.1, read on the forward strand.
TAGTGGTGCACTTATAACGTTATTGATGTATACTCATTTATAAATTATGGCATATGGTATTTTTTTTGTTACATACTGTATAATAGTATATTATTCATAAGCGCATCATCCGAGCAAATAAGTCACTACCGCGAGTCGAATACTATACTATTTTCTAAAAAAGCCTGGGAATTAAATTATTAAAATTTTTGGAAGTTATGCATCTATCTCAGAAATTTTGACCTGTCGAAATTTAGGTTAACCGTATTCTTTTGATACAACGATTTGGCAGTTGTTTTTATAAGCTGCCTTTGAGGTTTTAGAAACTTTGTTAAAGCTACTTCCTGATCGATTTCAAGAACCGCGAATAAAAAATGCTTTGTTATGATTGGCCACAACCGTCAACAATGAATCATTATTCACTACCCGTAAATAATGACTAATGTTATTTTTGTAAAATTGCATGAAAATTATGGTTTTATTCAATAGTCGTAGAAACAAATATTATTAAATACCTAATTTTGGTAAGTTAAAAATAACATCGTCAATTTGAGATATTTTGGTTAATATTTTATAACTTTTACAGCCTGTTGCTAAAATATTTTATTCAATAAGGTCAATTGGCGTTAGGAGTCATCTTTGGCAACAATATTAACATAAGTGCTGTCACATTACAAGGGTAAAATCGATTTAATTCTTGGTTAATTTGTTTGTACAATTTGACATTAGAACTCACTTACTCGTATTTATAATACAATATATTATTTTGGAATCAGGAAAATATAATTTTAATTTAAAGGTAAAGGCTACCGATTTTAATTTTTTTTTTTTTGGAATACTATGATACCCCAAATGTTAATTTTGTCACCACTGATGCTAATATGACATGAACATTATTAATTGTATATTTTGAATTTCCGGCCCTAAGTTGGGAGGATCAGTATTCAAAAATTAATTAATTAATAATAAGCATAAATGAAGATCTGTTCATGATATCGCAAAAAAGCGATATTCATTTTGTTTTCACTGGTGCAAATATAATATTTAGTGGAGAGCGTTATTCTTGGATATCTGGTAAAGTACTAAAAACCAGAAAAACTTTCATATAAGAGTTTATTCTTTGCTGCCATAGATCTGACCGAGTAATATTTTGAAAAAATAATTAAAACTGACGAGATATGTACAGGGTCTTCCAACGAGGACTGAACAGGGGCTCATTTTTGAGCTTCCTTGTATTTAAAGAAAAATCTAAAATAGCCAATCGATGTACTTTTTCCTGCAGAATTCAAAAATGAAACCAAAAATTTATTTCAACCAGAAACAAAAGAGTTACGCTATGGATAAGGCGTTTTTTAAATGGAACATAGCTTTTTTTATACGATTTTCGGAACGAGTGATTTTTTTATGTCCGTTCTGATTAAAATATTTAATATTGTGACAGCTATTTTTATTAAATTTTAATGTTTTATCCAGTATAATTTAACTTCAACCTGTTTGAAACATACACTAGGTAATAAAGGTAAAATCACCTTGAAATCCTTCAAAGTCAAAAAATTTGACAAATTTACTATAATATTGCCGAAATGAAATATTCTCCTTGCTTCTCTTGCATTTTCTTGGCATTTGTAGAACAAGATAACAATCTGCAGTCTCTCATCTAATGAATATTTCATTTCGGCAATATTATAGTAAATTTGTAAAATTTTTTGACTTTGAAGGATTTCAAGGTGATTTTACCTTTATTACCTAGTGTATGTTTCAAACAGGTTGAAGTTAAATTATACTGGATAAAACATTAAAATTTAATAAAAATAGCTGTCACAATATTAAATATTTTAATCAGAACGGACATAAAAAAAATCACTCGTTCCGAAAATCGTATAAAAAAAGCTATGTTCCATTTAAAAAACACCTTATCCATAGCGTAACTCTTTTGTTTCTGGTTCAAATAAATTTTTGGTTTCATTTTTGAAATCTGCAGGAAAAAGTACATCGATTGGCCATTTTAGATTTTTCTTTAAATACAAGGAAGCTCAAAAATGAGCCCCTGTTTAGTCCTCGTTGGAAGACCCTGTACCACTCTATGACCAAAATTAAAAATTTTCGAAGTATTGACGTCTCTTTGGTTGCCCGTTATTTCACTTACAGATAATATTATTAGAACTTATTCGAAAATTTTTAAAATAACTTATTTATATACTGATTTTAAGTAGTGACAGCTTAGGTTGGGTTGGGTATTTAAGACCAGTTATAACCTACCTAGGCTATATCATTTCAATCAAATCAATCAAATTAGGTTGATTTTAGATTTGAACTTTCGCGAGAATCTAAAATTTCTTGCCTCTAAATCTGAATCCGTTTCGATTCATGTAAGAAATAAATTCAAGCACAGAATTAAATGTAGATAAAAGTTTCGCGACGGACCGCTAAATATTTTATGAACAAGGTGGCAGACTGGCTAAGGTTGGAATCAGCGTAGGATTTAATATCCTATATAAATATTTAATCGGGAACAAAAATAGCTTTGGGAATTCATGGTAAAATAATTATTTGGAAGAAAATACCAACATAATTTAATTAAGTTTAGCATGCTATAAAATGTTATACTTTAAATCCACATCCCATAATGTGGTACGTATTAATTATGTATTCCCGGTTCAAAACATAAAATTGAAAAATTAGTGGAAATTTGGTTACCAAGAATTTGCAAAGTCCCTAGCTATTTTATATGCCCACTAATGAATTGATGAAATTAGTTGGTAATAAATAAATAAATAAAATATTATTAGAGACCTTTGCGTTGACTTACCTAGTACGTAGTAGTTATTTTCCTAACAAGTGCGCAAAGTTATACTTTTCTGCACGCAACTGCGTTGATTGCACAACGCACTAGGGGTATTTGTATGAAAAAGTTAGTAAAAATTATTTTTTGATTTGAAATGACCTACAGCTGGATTTTTTTATTTAATTACGATGTAATAGGTATGTTACTTAAGTAAGTTTTTCGAATAATCTAGGTACAAGATTTATATACACAGTGTCCTCCATAATATTGGCAAAATATGGGAAACTTTTTATTATTGATATTTAAAACAAAAACCTATTGGGGGTTGATCACCTATTGTCAGGTGATCACCAGTTTAGCAGGAATTTAAAAGAAAGCTAGCGGGGTACCGAAAAATGGGATTTTAAAAATTCACATTTAAAATACTTTAAAGAACGTTTCTGTTCATTCACGTTGTCTGGTGAATTACAGATTTTTAGGAGACAATTCTCCGTTAACTGTACCTTCTCGTCAATTAAATGCTTGGGACAATTCGCGATATAGTTGAACTATTCTTTTCTAGTAATTCAAGCAAACTCAAGCAAGCCACTTTAAAAATTCGGCATTCGAGTAAAAAAAAAAAAACCGCGGATAAAATGAGGAGGTAAGGAGTGAAGGATGTGGTAGCAAAATAGTCAGAAATATGGAATATAAATCAAAGAGATAAAAGAAGCAATGTTTCCAGCTATCGTCAGTTTTCATCATTTTAATAAATAAAAAGGGATGAGGAGTGCCCTTTGTATATTTTTCCTAAAGAATAGTTTTTTCTTTTGTACTTGATGATGTATTCTAAGTTGCAGTTGCTGCTAGGCCTACAAGGTACAGTTAAACATTTTAAAAAGTCCACAGAAAAATTAAATGATAAGTTCCAGATTCTTTAAATATTTACAAAATCAATACCAACAATAACTTCCTCAATTTGTCATAAATATTTTAGAAATATGATTTTAATAATGCACCAGCTAAAACCACTAACCTCTAACGGGCTGAACACTTATTTTTTATGATGCGGCCTATCCTTAGTTATAAAAGATTAAAATCTTGTTTCTCGCTGAGAAAGTTGTTAAAAATTTCACCCCTAAACGGGATAAAGAAGCCATTCGTTAAATGAATCATTACCTTCTTCAAACCCTGCAATTTTACGCCCATTTACCCAAAACCTTTTCCCTGATAATCTTAATCTCCAAATTTGTCGTTCGATATTGAAAAGTTATAAAGTGATATGTTGTTATTAAGCACAATTAATATTTATATAACATTAATGTAATATTTAGCTTATGAGCTTTTACCCATAAGTCTTGGAGAAAGCTTTCTTGACTCTATCCGTCTTTATTTTGACTTAATTAGCATAATTTAGGAACTTTCCGCTCATTTACCCCAAACATATTCTTTGTTAACGTTAAAGATAAACTTCGTCCTTCGAAGTTTCAGGATAACGACATAATGCGTTGTCATTGGATAATACGAAGGGTGTAAACTAAATTGGTTAATAGCTTAATTACATTACTAGTTTTGTTTGCCACGGTAACTAGCTGAAAGCTTTTAAAAAACGAAAATTAATTTGATTAGGATTAAAGCCGAATTACATTCTGTCGGAACGCGACAAAAATTACGTTTATTGGACGGATAATAACAAAGATGTTAATATTTCAAATTCGAAAAACAACTGAACGTAGGGGGCAATGTGGCGAATCAAATTAAGGATACGACAACAACGCCAGGCGCCCCTTTGGTCGTTTTAGTACTAACAGGGAATGTTTATATTTTGCGTTATTTCTTAAGTGTAGTTAAATATAACGATAAACTACAACAGAAATAGTAGTAAATCCAAAACGTTTAGTAGTTTATTGCCCCTATCATTATGTGAAATATGATTAGTATTTCTTTGATACGTGAGTAAATATCCTTTTTAGGTTATAAGATATTATGCGTTGATTATTTTCGCAGTTCTCTTAATATTTCTGTGTAATTGCTCAGCAGAAATTGTGAATATTACAAGGTTTTCTATAATTTAGTTTGATTGATTGCGTTGGATTAATTTAGTTCTTAAATTTGGATCGCCGATCGTTTCCGTTTTATAATGAGCGATGTTTAATTGGTACTTTGAGGGTGAATTTCATCAGACAAAATTCAAATTTTTTGGGATAAGCTTATCGAAGAGAATACGAAAAACGAATTTCGAATACGAAATAAAAAAAAAATTGCTGAATAAGCCCACTGAGCCGAGATGATCAAGTACCGTTGACTGTTGTGGAAACCCAATGCGCAAACGAGTGTCTGCTCACCCTGAGCGACTATACTGCGACGACCACCCTGGTGTATAATATATAGAGAAACGGAAAATATTCTGTAACTTTTAAAATACTTAAGTAACTTTGAGATTGTTAAAAAAATTATAATTGCCATTTAAATGCAGATAATACTGTAAAACACAGTTAAAATATTATGGCCACACATAAAGAAAACATCCTTACCAATTTAGAGGTTTATATTCATATTTATACATAAAGTAAAATTACCTCGTGTTTCTAAAACTATCAATATTTCGCATCTTAAACTGATTTATAATGAAGTTAAATTTTATACGTGACGATGTAGGGTAGTGAAAAGTTTTACTTGCTGAACTAGGTGACCCTGGCATTGGGGTATCAGGGCATTCATTAACATTTTTGAAATGAATTATGTCTTGTTAAACTATTTTGGTAATAGGATTTAGAAAAACGATACGTACATGCAGCTGTTTTTGATCAATACTACCAAAACGATTTTAAAATCAATATAAAAGTTGGCAAGACGTACATAGCTCGATTTTTAAGCTAAGCAAAAACTACAAGAATAACTTACGTAGGTAAAAAACAATTGGTTTTACATTCTTCGCAATTCAAATTATTACTTACATATTTTGTCAGCCTATACTTTGGTAGCAACAGAATTGGCACTTACCTGCAAATAAAGAAACAAAGATTATTGTATCTTCTAAAAAAATGAGAGCACTAAGACTTCCTACAAAAAAACATCATAACACGTTTAATTTATGCTGGGAAAATCTTGAATCTAGGGTTTGTACAGTCTGGCAGTGTTCAGTTTTGTTGATTCCGCGGATCATTTTAAACAAAATTATATATCTCACAAATATGCAACCAGAGAGAATACAAATAATTTATTTAATGCAACTTACTGCGGGAGTTGTGATGAGCAGCAGTTCATGTCCTATTTGGGTCCTAAATAGGTATAGGTTATCTTATACCAGGTAACATAAAAATTATAGAAGATAAGAAACATTCAAGGGATTTGTTTAAGGATTGCTCTTGTCAAAGTTAACAGATTTTCCACGGAGTGCTTTAAATAAATACTCTGTGATGTAATATTGCGTATGTATTGTGTGTGTAGGTATTTGGGTGTTGGTGGGTGGGTGTATCAGTCGCGGATTTAGGGGGGGGCGTAGGGGGCGGGCGCCCCATAGAGCCTTTTATAAAAAGGATTTCAATGGCGAATTTTATAAAAATAAATTTACAAAATATTATAAACAAAAACAAACATTTTGCCGACTATGAAAGGTCTTTAAAATGAATTATAAGTATCAAAAAATATGAAAAATTGATCAATACTAATATGTAATATAAAAAATGCAAGCCTTTTTGGCATTTTTGATTTACATGCTCTTAGATTCTTTCAGAAAACATTCCTTACACCTCAGTGCGATCTTATCAAAATTTGCGCCGGACAATTCTGGCTTCTAATCGAAACAAATCACTCAATATTTTTTTTCAAGAACATCTCTTTGGAAAGTAAATTTTTTCGAAAAACAGTTTTTTCGAAAATGGATTAACGAAATTTTTGAAAAATATTTTTTGAAAACATATTTCGAACCTACATTTTTTCAAAAATGTCCTGTCCGCTTTTTTAAAGGTGCGTTTTGGGAAACGGATTTATGAAATTAATATTTTGAAAATATTTTCTCCAAAAACTCGTATTTCGAAAGTACATTTTTTCATAAATGTTTCCAAACAAATAATTTTTAAAACAGGTACGTTTTTCGAAAATATATATTTTTTAAAACAATATTTAGAAAATTAAATAATGAACTCTAGTAGCTTGGAAAAAGTTAATGAAAAGAAAAAAGAGACAAAAAAAGATCCTGAACAAACCCGAAGGAGCCTTTTTTGGGCTTGATCAAGTTTCCTTAGCTTTGGTACGTTACTTTCTCGTAAACTACTTTTTCAAAAAGCCGTTGCTTGAAAAAATTAATACTATCCAAAAAAAAATTAATTTCGAAAAAGATGTTCTCGGAAAAAATGTATTTTTGAAAAGTGCTTTAAAAAAATATTTAAAAATTTGTTTTAGACAAATTGTACTTTCGTAAGTACTCGTCTTATCCCCCCAAATGAGGAGAAGGCATAAATAAAAAAAATGCTGCAATGTTTACACTTCCATATTGATCAAACAATTTTATTTATCCTATCGCGTGTAAGCTAAGATGACAAACTCTTTTAGCTGTTTCTTTCTTCAACAACTTTTTTGGTGTTAAATTCAGTAATTTTTTTCGAATAACAGCTTCTTTGAAAATATTTTTTTTAAAAAACCTTTTAATAATACATTTCCCGGAAATATATTATTTAGAATGAATGAAATGTCAATGAAAACATGACAAAGAGATCCTAAACTAACCTAAACGAACCTTTTTTGTATTTGGTCAGGTTTACGTTTCCTTATATTTCCTATGTTACTCTGAACTAAATTACTTTCAAAAAGTGTTGTTTTTTAATATGAATATTCGACGTCTTTTTTGAAACAACGTTTAAAAATGTTTTTTCTAAAAACTTTTCTTGAAAAAATTTAGTTTCAAAAAGTGGTTAAAAAGTTCGAAGTTGGTTTCTGAAAAAAATTTTTTGAGAACATACCTAGTATTCAAATATCTGTATTATTGAAAAAGTTCTGTTTTCGAGAAAATATATTTTTGAGAAAATGTGTTTTCGAAAAATTTTCATATATCAGTCCAAATGGACAGAAGGTATAAATAATTAAGTAATTAAAAAAATGCTACAATATGGGGAAGTTAAGATGACAAACCGTTCTGTTCTCACAAGAATAAGTCCATTATGAAATAGTATACATATCTTAGAATCCTAAACAATAGAAAAGCAATGTCGCACTCGAGCTTGACCGTTTTTTTTATCTGTACTTTTGTGTAGCGCGAGGTAACGTTGCGCCCCACTAGGCGAAATTCAAAATCGGCCCCTGGGGTGTATGTATGAATGTGGGTGAGAGGGTGTGTGGGTGTGTAGGGCAAATTTTGCGAATACCAGCGCTATTGAGTAATAATAGTTTATTGGTGGGGGAATTTCCGTGCAACTATTGTAAACTGTATTTTACTTTAGGTTTAGGAATCTTGCACATACAGGAATCCCATACCTAGGTGCAACAATATGTAACTGTTGATAGATATATACGATATTGTTAAGGCATAGTTTGCTTTGTAAAGTTTATATTACCGCTTGAATAAATTGAATTGAAACTGAATTCCCGATAATTGCAACTTCAGCGGCACAAACCAGAAGTCGAAAATCTAAATTACTACCTAAATTATCTTGTCGGCACAGCAGAGCATATACTAACGTAAGCTATAAAAGACGACATTGTCTAGTTGCTTATAGCAATATATTATGTGCTAACATATCTATATTACTGTGTGTAGAACATCCTAATCACCCATTATTAAATTTCAAGCACTTTACTTATAAATCTATTATTGAAAATAATTAAAAAATGAAATCAAACGTCACCGAATACTTTTTCCCCAGCAGATTACCAAAAGACATCAATAAATCTAAAAGACAAGATTATGTAAAACTTTTATTTCTTTTATTCATTAATATTTTCAGCGGCTTTGAGCGCTGGGATATATGAAAGTTTCTGCTCGACAAGGAGACGTTGACTATTAGATTTTTGATTACGCGATTTGCTTAGGATTTACATAAAGATAATAAAGGAAGTTCCTTTATACCCATAAAAATGGATAATTATAACTTTTCAATCCCGGAAGGATTTTCAATTTTTTAAATTAAAAAGAGATGATTTTAAATAAAGCAAAATCGATCCTACATAAGCAGACTAAATTATACCTTCAATAATCCGTCGAATATTAATAAAAAAATTTCCTAATATCTGTTTTTCTACTTCCGAACTCTAATTATGTTCAAATTAATGTCTTCGATATGTTTCATAATAATGTTTATTATGATACAAATTTTCATTATGATACAGCATTATAGCCATTTTAAAACCCATACGTCGCTATTTTTAAAAGAGTACTTTTTTGATATTACAGGACATAAACTGCAGGTAAGACTGTGTATTTAGTAGTTTTGCTGTACCATGGTACGGTGTGGACACACTCAACATCCGCAGCAATTCACAAACGGCCAGATTCTCCAATGCTAGTCCGGTCTAATTTGACAACCAAAAGTAGGAATAAGACACCTAAGTTTTATAATATGAATTTGTTTCTGAGGTTTATCGCAAATTTATAAAGAAAAGAACAATTTTAGTACGTACTTTCGACAATAATAGAACTAAATTCAAGATAAAATCATTTAAAAACCAAGCAAATCACTGAAATATCGAAATAATTCATAAGTTTTTCATGACGAGTAATTAACAATGACAGGACAAAAGCCTGTCAAAACATAGCTGATCAACTAAAGGATCCTAATGTAAAGCAGTAGAAAACCTTCTTAGTGAACCTGAACGAAAGTGGCTATGGATATTTACATATTAAAAAGAAACAATCACATGAAAATGTCTAATTTGTAAAAGGTTTTTTTTATATATTTTAAACTTCTCGTTCATAATTCTTACTATTTTTGAATAAAGGTTACAAACCAACATCCTTAAATGAAAAATTTCCAAACTTCCGTATACTAAACTCTCAAAATTCAGCAAAAACTTTACTCCACTAAAGGTCAAACCTTCATTAACCTCCAAGATTTTCATCGTTAACCTGATGAGGCCTTCTAAATATATTAAATTTGTCCTTTGAAGTTTCGGTATTACGATGTGACGCATCATTATCGAATATTATCGGGGAAAACCAAGTTTTGCTAATAGTCTGAAATAACCAGAACTTACAGCTGTGATTGAATATAAAATGGGGTTTTCTGTTAATAGGAGCAATAATGTGCCTTTCTAAATGACTTTTGTCATTCTATTTCGCAAACCCTTGTTCCGAAATTTTCAAAACTATGCTAAATCTGACATCTCTATAACGTATTTCAGAGGATTCGTGCAAAATGAGATTTTCTTGTGTGAAAAAAAATTATTTCATGAGACGTTATATTTGATATAATAATTTTGAACAAGATGTAAAGAAAATAATAAAGAAAAAAGCTTAAAAAATAGTTTTTATCTGAGACAGCCCACACAGACCTTAAGCCGTTTGTAACGTACCGTGGGCGTCTGAAAGGAAGGGAAGTGCAACTTACTGATACGGGATTTAAAGACTTGGAGGTTGGGAGGGGAAGGCAATTCGTTTGGTTGGGTTTGATTGGGTTGGGCAATTTGTTCCATAATCTGGAGACTCTAAGTATGAATCAGCGAGGGAAGTGGGATATTCTAGGTTTTTGTAGCTGGGCAGTAAGGGGATGTATAATACATACAACAAAAAAAGTTTTGCACCACCCGTAAATTTCAAAATTAAATCAATTATTCTTTAAATTCTAATGATGTTGCCGTGCATTTTTAGGCGTTTATATTTTTTTGTGCTGCAAACTGATCAGGTAATCTCAAAGACCGTGACCTCGTAGTCCATTCAATGGGGCAACGACGTATCCACCTGTTAGGAATCATCTTATTGAATATTTCAATGAGATGTTTCCGAACAGGTTTGATCAATCAAGTTGAAACTCAAGCCTTACAGTTTGTGAATAGTGTGGTTGGGTTGGGTTTGATCCTCCATCTTCTTGAAACCACATTGTTAATGTGGATGTGTCGGACTGATTACCTAGATACAGCTGAACTACTAATTCCATTTTCAAAAAGTGTAAATAAATTTCGCCGGTCAAATTTACGTCAAAACAATAGGGACCTATAATCCCACCTTTAAATATTATTGACTTTGTCAGGATGTTGCCTATGAGCCTCTTGAGCCCAATGGGGATTCTCTGTAGACCTATACCTATAGTTTTGCCGGTTGACAAACCATCGAGAAAATAGGTAGATTCAGCCGAAAACAACACATTTGCACAAAAAACGGACCGATCTTGCACAGTTCTTGAATAATTTCAAAAAACTGGAGTCGGCGATCATAGTTGTATTCGTTCAATTCATGTATTAATCTTGTTTTGTGTGGATAATTTTTTTCTTTGTACAAAATATTTTTCACTGATGATTGACAAACGTTTGAATAATACCACTTAACGGATGGGTAAATGGGGAATGTCTCCATAACTGAGCAAAACATCTAATTTAACATTATCGCCAAGTTTTAGCCTACCTCTCCTGAGCAGATCCTTTTCACAACCACATTCATGAAATTTTTTAACAAATTTGCTCACCATAGATTTTATAATAATTGCTTGTCGCTCTGGATGTGTGTTATTAACGTCAAGACGCCTGTACGTTTGAAAATTGACATAGATGACATGCTGATTCCCAGGGTAGTGCAAAACAGGAAGTATAAAATTGTTGTTTCAAACTATCCCACGCTAACAACAAAATATCATCTTTTTTTCAAGTTGCAGATTTAAGTCTTCCATCTCTAAAAGAATTGACGGAATAATACCAAATTTGGTGACCGTAATTAGGCTAAAAATAACTTTGACAGCTGTTTAATATTACCAAATTGTGTAAAATTAAAAAGCAAAATCGACGTGTTTTCTATATTTCCTTAATATTTCTCATTTCCAGTATATTTCCAGGTTTCCAGACTTGATGTCCTCAATGTATATGTATCTGAAGGCACAAAATTCGATGTTAACTGTAGCCACTGGACGAAACAGTCTTCACCTAACAATATCTTAGGCTGCGTTTGTTCACGTAGCCCTAAGAGCCATAAAATCAATTTAACTTTATTACACAAACTTAAGGACATTACTTCGTTAAAGCTGTTACGAACTTTTTTGGCAACGTGTTGAAACTCTTCGAAAAAGCATTAGAATATGCTAAGCACATGTAAATTTTAGCCTATTTGTACCACAAAAAAGTTTTTATGTTTACCTGATGCCATTAAAGCAGTGAACTTTTCCTTTAAAGTTCTAAAGCGATATGGAGTAAAGCCATTAGTATAACTTTGACAAGAATGTTCTTTGCACAGACGCTACACGCCAGCTTATAACTCTGCTGCTACACCAAGTACAAAACAAGTAAGTAGGTACTGCTAAATAACGTTGACTTGCAAATACTTCTCAAATGTTGCAACATTAAAATATAAATGAACGATAGATTTTAAATTTCTGATAAGACTTAACACACAAGAATTAGGAGTAGGAAAGAGGAAAAGCCGATATATAGATGACCACAGACTTCACAATAATAGAAGAAATACTAAGGATTGGAAAGCTAACCAATTTATATTTTCTGGAGATAGGTTTGAAAGCTTACATACACCCCTTAGTTTCATGTTTCTACCTCTTTGACTTTCTAGGTTATCAAATCCAAAGATTAGCTATTTTGAATCTTACTCACTCACTAACAAAACCATCATAAGTAACGTAGATATCTACTTAATGAAGCCGTAGAACCATCACATATTTTGCGATAGCTACGAAAGTTCAAAATGCTAAAATTTTAGAGAATGCTACAATACTGTCACAAACCGCGACAAAATTTGACAAGAAGTTTACTTCAAATTTCGTCAACTGTCTTAAAATTATACTACAGTACTGCCCTGAGTGGAAGGTTCGAAACAGTTGAATTTGCCAGGTCTATCGATTTCTCGGTATTTTTTTACGCGATACCGATCTTCCTATTCAACTACAAAAGCCACCTAAAAACTAAAGGAATCCATCCGCTTGTAATACAGTTGTTACAGGTGTCAGTAATGTGTTAGGATATAAAGTTTTGACTATAACTAACACTCTACACTACAGGAATAAGTTCTACAAGGTTCTCTGTAAATTTTAAAAAGGGTTTCAGTAAATAAAAAGAAAAAAGGAAATGAAATAGTCCAACAAATGTAATTGAAACAGATTAATTCAACTATTGACCTTTAGCAAGTAGAGTCGATACCATTCATTAAGAACTTTCATACATGGTACGTGTGTAGGATAAAAAAAGAAGAGAAAAAGAGATTGGTAAGAATTCGAATTCGCGCGCCCTCGATATGGCTTTCCAAGCTGTTCGTATGCCACCGAGCAAACTTTTGAGACGATAGTTCCGGATAAATATATTTTTTTTATCTGGGCAACCCAGGTAGACTTCAAGCCTAAATACTAACGTACCGTGGACGTCTGAAGAAATATTTTTACACACGCGGCACTCACGCATGGCTTTTTTAAGCTTATGGATAAAGTCTCTTTAAGAGAAACCAAAATTTGACTTAAAATTTCACTATAATATGCATATTTCGACTTGTCAAAAACAATATAAACAAAATAAAATGCCTTGACAACTGTTTAAGCCATGAATGACCCGGACTATGGCACGTGCTATGGAAAAAAGCGACGTCATTCTCACTCTAAAGTTTGTCACCATGCAATGAAAATAAATTACTAAAAATTATTATCACGAGAAGTAACAGTCGTTTACAAAAAGTAGGTTTGGAAACGCATAGTTGGACAGATTACGAGTATAACCCTGATCGCTCTAAAATATAAATACTGGTATCTACCCTTTGATTCTAAATCTATGAATCCAACAAATTTTTGCATATTTATTCTCAATTTTTGCATATAAATATTTATATATTTCATTACATTGCTGATCTGTATCCTATATGATTAAGTTAACTAATCTATTTGGATAACTTTGTTCCTGCCTTATCGTAATTGGCCCATGTTGTATAAAATATGACTGACAGGCCGTTGTGATATCTGATTACGTTCGGTTCATTAACGAGATTATCGAAGTAGGATATAATGCGCTGTGTATAGTGGCAACATGGAGAATAACAGAGATCACTGTGGTATGCTGTGAGGTAATATAAAACTGCCAGCTTGACCGAACTAGACCACTGAAACTAAGTAGGATGCATTGTCTTTTAAAATCTCATATCTCAAAGTTTTGGAGACTGTTTTATCCCTTTTAATAATTTCTAAACTTCTTAAGAACGAATAATGGACAAATGCTTTGTCTAAGTCGCGCACATTTTACCAGAATCTTAAAGGAAAGTTCTGTTTAAAATACCCAGGAGAATAAAAAATGCAACAGCTTGGAAGAGATTACATATTCACTAATAAGTAACACATACTACGCTTACGTAAAAAAAAAATTAATTATTTATGTAACATAAAAATATGCAGACGAGGACGATAAAGAATTAAAGAAATAAATTTCTTGAAAGACAAAAAATACAGGCAACTTGGATTTTTTGCTGTTTGATCCTTTATAACGTTTTTGTTTTAATCCGATTTTTACAGTTCCATTAACATTTTATAGATAATTTCATTGGCAATATGCTGAATTTTTTTAATGGCGGCGGCGGGTCATGTTCGATAGGGCGATATTATATCGGGATGAATCAAAGTGTGTTTTTGGTCCCACCTTTTAAACACCCTGTGGAGAATTTGGGGCTGCTATTTTTTATACTAATAATTTCTTGATAAAGTTCCATATATTCCCAACATTTTGTTTTTGAAACATCACGTTATCTCCATTTTTAGAAGATATATACATTTTATAATAAAAATCTGTTTTTAGAGTTGTTTTTGTTGAAACAGTTTATTTTAAAACAGTGGTAAAATTTTAAAAAAAAATTAGTAACGTGTATGTTTTCCTCTAGCTGCAATAACAGAGCGCTTTACTTCTTTATTTCTTCAGATATTTTGGTGCGGAGCAAAACAACATTATAAAATTATATCATTTGACATTATACCTGCTAAGTCTTGATAGTACAAGGAACAGCAACTCAAATGATAATGTTAAATATTACTTAGGTCTTTACAAGTTTATCGGCGTCTAACTTTTAACAAATTACTTACTATACATATAAAGCTATTAAAAATTGTTGGTCCTTATACGTGAAAGCTCTTAGTTAGACACGTAGAACATTTCGGAGGAAAGCCATGCAAATTTCATCCCATTTACCCAAAACACTTTCTTCGTTATCTCGATGCTGCTGAAAATCCGTCTTACTAAGTTTAAGTGGCATAATATGATGGGTTTTAATTGAGCATTTCGTTAATGTATATACGGGGTAGTAAGTTTGATCAAAACAATAAATAAATTAGGAAAATATTTCATCGCTATCATTTGTATGTCGATGGTATTGTAAATCCTCCGAGAATATTAACATTCGATTTTTTTTTCAGCAGATATTTTTTCTGTTTCGTGTTCTATGATTCCGTCTTTCCACAGCTTTACGGGGTTGAACGATTTTCCTGGCTAATCGTCTCCACAATGCTCCGTCAAGTTCCGTCATAATAAACATTTTCCCCTTAAGTCGTTCTAGACTCTATCTCTGCACCTCTGTTTTGGTCATCCTCTACCTCTCCTTCCATACATTTCCATTACCTCTCTGTCGACAAAACCATGAATTCTTTTCATCAGATGCTCCTACCAATGTATATGTAGTCTTCGCTGATGTATATAGATATCTACATAATCTTGGCTGTTCTCTTAAATCTTTCATTTCTAACTTTGTTCAGAGGGAAAGGAAAAACATCTACGGGTAATCTGTTCCATTATTTGGAGACACTAGGTGTGAATGGGCGAGAGAAGTGGGATGTTCTACGCTACTGTAGCTGGACAGTAAAGGGATTCTTACATCACGCACCTCTTGTTGTGTTATTAGAAGTAGTTAAGAAAGGAATTGTAGGGCCTAGTTCTTGAAAGCAGAATCCGTGGAAGTATCGTTAAAATCCCCAACAGAGCAGCGATGAGCGAAAGAAGGGAGTTTTCTTGTGAGGATTGGGTCATTGATAAGCCGAATGGCTATCTTCTGGATAGAATCAAGAATGTTAAGTGTCGAAGGTGATGCCCCTTCCCAGATGTGGGACTAGTACCCTAGGTTAGGTCTTAGTTGGGAAACATAGAGAGTAAGTTGGAAGCGGAGATCCTATGGTCACACAACAGAGTTGTTCCACCCTATCTGCATTCTGCGCAATATTTCAAATCCAGTTTACCTTTCTATAATGATGGAACCTACCTTTTTAGAATTTTTTGCCTTGTCTAGCTTTTTTCTTACATCCTCATTTCTGTTCTTCCTTCTCCGTTAAACTTCATGTACCTGTTGTTCTACCACTATTCTTTAGGCCTATGTTACAAAATTGAGCTGAAATCAAATTTTAATTAAGTACCTTTAAATTATATGTGTGAGCATTATCACTATTGATCAAATCAATAAAGTATTGAAAAAATTAAGTTGCTCAAGCTAATTTATTGCCATAGTGAATGACCAAATTCATACAATTTAAATAAAAGTTACTAAATATTCCAGAATTGTAAACGGAAAACGAGAAATTGCAATTAGGATAAAAGTACTTCTATTTAGAAGCAATTGTTGTAAATTGCAGCTTTGTTATATGAAAACACATGAATCGTCAGGAATTAAAATGATATTTACAGTAAAAAACACCAAACTAGTGGAATAAATTGTTCTTTGACATGAGTTTGTTTTTTAATTTCACTAAAAGCTTTTTTGTCCATTGTACTGTGGTTTGAATATAAAATAAATACTGCACAATTAGGCCAGATAATAAAGCTTATATCTTATAGAGGTATCTAACAGTAATGTAAATGTACTATAAGAAGGACAAGGGTTTACTTTTTGCAATAAACAGTGTGTAACAAAAATATGGAAACCTCGAAATATCTTGCAAATCGTTCATCCGATTTTTATGAAATTTTTTATACTCAGGTACGAAATTACGCCCGATCCCATGGTGAGTTCCATATGGTTGTCAAGTTTACCGTTTTCGTGAAATCGACAGGAACATTTTTTTTAAACAGAACGCTTTATATCTTATTCGATTTTCGAATTCATTTTAAAATTGTGAATACTTCTTATCCGGAACATTTTATCCTAAAGTTAACAGTTTTTGAGAAAATGGTGGTCAAAAATCGTTATTTTATTTTATTTTACCTTAAAATACCTTTTGCTCAACAAAACCTTAAAGGTGGGTCCAGACATGTAAGCAAAGCCCGTCGCGAACCACGTAGCCAACGCCGCCGCGAACAATTTTAGTTCACGTCGAGGTTCGCGGCGATGTTCGCGGCAACGGTCTTCGCGAACATCGACGCGTGAAACGATTCAACCATTGGTGTTCACTCCATTGCTTACACGTACACGAAAGATTACCTGGAATGTCTGACATTGTCAGTTTCGTTTATTTACAAAAAAATGGATCATTTAACATAAACCCAAGGAATTGAAATTTACTTTACATCTGATTTACATTATACATATTTACTTCTTATTTACATATTCTGGGTTATGGGGACAGAATGCGAACGCAACAAGAAGTTTGTAATATTTTTAATGACAAATATCCTGACAACTAAATCTACGGTAAGTAAAGTTTAAAAAAATGTCGTCAAACTGGAAACGTAAAAAACGCTTTTTTTCCTTGTATTTTTAATCCTGTATGAATCAAAAATTTAATATTCTAATTGAATGTTGAATTGCAAAAATAAATGTTAGTTAAACCCAGATTTCAAGTTTTTTGATTCGTTTTGTCGTGGATTAACACTGTAAAAGTTATCTGAAAGGATAAAGCTTATAGAATGTAAAATACAAAACATTGTACTGTATGATTCTTTTTAGTCAGTTTTATTAAATGAAAATATTTTTTAGTTACCTATTGCGATGACATGCGATTTTGTGTGGAAATAAAAAGTAAATATCAATTTTAAACCAAAAAAATTATTTCATTAAATTTAATTAACTTCCCACGCTCATTTTTGTTTTGCTCTTTTAACCTCTACATTGTTACTATAAATTATTAAAATATCAACGTTTACTTGTTAAGATTAAACTAGGACGCATCTTGTTTAGGTCAAGTTAATACCCACTATTCTAATACTAAATAATTGAAAAATTATTCTTCGGTCGCAAAATTGTCAGTGACTCATTGTCTTTGAGGGTGTGCGGGTACTTGGGGATCCTTGTTTCCAGCGGTGTATCAACTGTATGTACAGTTGTATGTTACAGTGAATGAAGTAATTTAAACATTCCAAGTACCGTACTATCGTATTCAATATTTAGAGGAAACATTGTTAGACGGCAGCCCATCCTGACTGTCCTATCTTGACAATGTTCTCTTGGAAAGCGGTCTCTCTAGAAAATGACCCCAGTAGTGAGCTTCAAGAATTGAATAAGAAATACCCACGTATTTTTTTATCCCATAAATTGTTATGGAAGTCATTGCAAACCCAAAAAAAATATTTGAAAGAAAATTACTAGGATAATTTAGTTAGAAAAATGTCTCATGAACTCATGATGAGAGTGCTGATTTCCCAAGGAAAATTATCACTTACCTACATCTTCACTAATAATATCGCGATTAAAAAATTATATTTTTCCAAGGAGAATTATTCATTCAAAAATTATTACTTCGCTTTTGTTATTTTGAAATAAAATCCTTCCAGAAAGCTGTCGAAGTTTTTCCAAGTAATAAAAGCTCATAGGTCAGACGCAAAGTCGGCGCTTTAGAAAAATTGCCGATAAAAGTTCATTCTTTTGTTATATTGCCTACCAGTGTATTCGACCCTGATTGAAAATATTATCGAAAAAGAAAAGTCATGACAAAGTGTTTTGCTTCGTTATGACAGTGCTATGAAAATTGTGTTCTACAACTGTAGCTAATTTTATTTTTAATAAATTATAACTATTTTTTGCTAGTATTATAGAAGCTAAATATTATCAAAAACATAATAATATATAGAGACCAGACGGGCGAGTTTGTGAGTATAAACTAGTCCAATTTAAAATTCGTCAATCTATTGCTAGATAAAACCTTTAAAAGTGGGTCCAGACATATAACTAAAACCCGTCGCGAACCCCGTAGCCAACGCCTCCGCGAACAATCTTAGTTCGCGTCGAGGTTCGGCAAGAGCCAATCTTGGCGACGCCCAAAATTTACGGCACTTAAAAAACGTTATTTTTCATCCATACTGTAAACCAGTCTTCCAACTTAGTACTCTTTATTTCAGACCAAAGATAAATTAAAATAATTAATAAATGAAAAAAAAACTATTTAAAATCCGTCGCAACTTATAAGCGATTCTGTAGAATAAGCGAAAGAGATAAGCTAGATAAACCTACTTCGTGCCATGTACGTTTAAAATTTCTCAAGCGGTGTTACATAAACCATAGAAGACATTAATCTTATCTTAAATTCTCGTACATGAGACTGCTCATTTTTGGGCCAGATAGACCGCTTAAAGTGGTTCTTTACCGGAGTTAAATCCGCTGATAAAAAGATTTGGCAAATAAATAGTGATTTATGTACCAAGGGATACTAGTCGAAAACAAGTGTGCCCCCGGGCGATAGCCGAGGACTAGAAAAAAAGTCTGAGACTGGTTAAAGAACCTGTATTTTTAAGTGCATGTAGCAATTTTCCACTCGTAAAATGAAATTTAGATAAAAATCTGGTTTTAATTTTGGACCTTTATATTTTAATTTTAAATAAAAATATTTTATTTTTAACAATGAATGAAGTCTACTTACTTATCAGGGGTACATGGAAATATGTAAAAAATGAGAATTAGTTCTCTAAACCACCTGAAGGTGCCTTATACTATAAGGATTTGAACAAATAATGTTAAAACAGCTATTCTCCGGGCTATATGCCCCTCTGAGCACTGGATTACATACCAAAATTTGCCGTATTTTGACTAACACTGTTAGGCAACAAAATACTTAGTTTGTCTGCAAGAAACCACCAGGAAGAAGGAAGCTTTTTCTTTAGTTAGGATGTCGTTACCTGCATACCGGTTTCGAACTCTTTAGTTCTCGTCAGTACAGAATAGGAAGGTAGGTATGTTCGTTAATTCTTATTTCTCTACCTTTTTTATTTAAAAAAGGTTTACTTTATTAATGTCGCTAGAAGCAACCGTTCTTGAGATAAATGCATATTTGAATTCGGTGTTGCACAAAATAAACAAGAAATCAAAATAATAAGTCAATAACCAAGTCTTCAAAATGCCATGAGTTCATTTTTAGCAGTGCATTTTTTCATTGTTCATTTATGTTTTGTTTGGTTTTAATTGAGTCGCCAATCATCCATACAATCTTGAACAAAGGTTTCGAAATCTAGTAGCCGGCAGTTTTGGCAGCAGTCATAATTTAAAGCTATCTCCTAGAAACCAATTTCATTTGTTTTATTATTGGCGGCGTTATCGTAAGTGCCACCCAGAGAATCGACAGGAGTAATATATAGAATAAAAACGAAATTTAATAAAAATAATGTTAAAATTGATCTGTGAAAATCTCGACGAAATTAATCTTAAATCACAAGAAATACCATTATGCACAAGAATTAGAAACATTTTGTAACTGGTGTGAAAAACAGAAAATAAACAATTTGAAGAAACACGAGGTAATTCTAGTATACTTTTTCGACATTACAAATACTTGAAAACCATCCATGTTATGGTTAAGATACTCAATGTTAAAAACAATGTTAAAATTAAAACATAATTTGGATATAAGCAACCAGTTAGCTTGGGCCATCAATTTAACAAATGCAAGTAACTGTTCTTTGACCATTGATATTGATAATAACAAATGCAAATAATAGAATAATGTTGAATTGTATTTTCAATTTGACGTCTATATTGAAATAAAATATTTAAAAAAATGCCAAAAACTAGATAATTCTTCTCACGTTGGTAGAAAAAACATTGTACCCAACATGTGTGGAAAGTGTTTTTTTCGCACTCGACTGCTGACCGAACTCCGCTTCGTGTCGTTTGGTCAACTGCAGTCGCGTGCGGAAAAGTATAACTTACCGCACTTGTTAGGTAAATATCTATTACAGAAAAATCTTGCTGGTTTCCGCCCGTTATTAACAAACTTTTCCAATCGACTTATTTTTATTTTGTAAAAAACTCACATAAAACAGACCACAAATTACATTTTTCGATATAAAAACACATTTAAAGGAAAACTAAGAGAACAAAACGAATTCCTGGATTTCTTTTTAACGTCTAAAATACTCTATGAAAAGATCCGTTGACGAAAAGAAGTAACGATAAGTATCTCATTTCAAACTTTTCGGCTCCGCGGTTAAGCTGTGAGTTTTCTGTAGCTAGGACGGGATCATTTTGAATGTGGTAGACTAAGAGTTGGCTTTATTTGCTAAATGAGGTTACTTTTATAAAAAAATTCTTAGAGACCATATGGACCTTTTTAATTATAACCGATTTAACAAAATAATAGCACAAGATTACCAATAATTTTAAAAATATTCGGTTCTTGGTTCACTAGCTGAGACTCTACCTCTGGACCACGCTGCTAACGTGAGAAAATCCGTGCCGATGCCGCTATATTTAATGACTAACATTGGCATGACTGAGCAACAAATTTTGTCCCTTTTTAACTTCCTAAAGTGCGTATGTCTCTTTCTCTCTTAGCTTTAAGAGTTACGCGGTGTTATTGGACAAAGGCACTTTTGACAAAGGTTTGCCAGCGGACACACCTACCATAATGTTTACCATAATATCTACAGCAGCCGGAAGAATCAATTGTATAGCGATGGTACGAGGTTTCTTACACATTGCGATTCTATATGCCACGTTGTAAGATGCCAGCAAAGCGTTGTTTAGAATCGATGTTGTGTACCTTTTTGTTATTATAATTCTCTTAGCTCTCTTTCGATAAAGTCACGAGATTTGCTAAACATATTGCTATGGTTTGTTTCTAAATGACGCTTTAACTTGGTAGCTTGGTAGCATGCATTTTGGAGCCAAAACTTTCATGCAAAGACTGTGGTCTAACTTCGCTGTTGACTTCTGTCGATGTAAAACAAAAATCCAAATAGCTATAATCATACCTACGATATTAACGCTTGTTCACAATTTTATCGCTGGTTGACGGAGGACTTACTTTATTTTTATTTTCACGGTTATTACTGTGTAATAAGAAATGGTAAATGGTTCAATTAAAAATTTACAATATGAAATTTATTACAAAAATCGCACCGGGGCGCTGCGGCGCACACTTTGGGAACCACTGACGTAGATTAAACTGCAGTTGCTGCAAGCAAACCCAAGCAATTTCGCCTCTACAGGATTCTTAAGCCAAAACGGTAACAAATTATTTTGCATGTATATATTTATAATTTTTTAGTTCAGTTTACATTTTTTACAAGGACATTCAAAGTTGAATGACAAGATTTATGTAACTTTAAATGGGATTTTGAAAATCGCATCAGACAGACAGATAGTATTCGCACTGCATGAAATAAAATCTTATTTCCTGCTCGCGCTAGAGCATTTATATTCTTTCGGGGAGTTACCATATAAGTTTTTTTTCTACTGCGATCAGATGGTACTTCGCTATTTTTTTAGAATTGTTTTATTTAGTTATCTTGGTATATTTTAATTTTAGATTTTGATTATTCAGAAATAATTGTGTATAATAGCTAGTGTTTTCGGGACTTGCACTAAAAACTGCCTAAACAGAATATACAAATCAAAACTTTTACATTATGATTCATTAAAAATGTTTACAATTTAGTACCTACTGGTTTAAATTAAGAGCTTCCAGTTGATCAGTTAGGTTTGGATAGGTTTTTGACCTGTCATTGTTAATAAATCATTGAAAACTGATGAGTTCATTAAATTTTTTAGCGATTTGCTTGACTTTCAAATGATTTTCATCTTGGAACGTGTCGCCAGGATTGATTTAGTTTTATTATTGTGGAAACTATGTACTAAGATTGTCCTTTTCTTTATAAATTTGCGAAAAAACTCAGAGTATATACCCAAACAAATTTATAGTTCAAAACGTAGTTATACTCTTATATTTATCAGTTTAAAACTTTTGGTTGTCATATTAGACCGGTCTAGCGTTGCAGAATCTGGCAATTTTATTGTCAAATAAGCCCAGTTTAGCGACAGTAATCTTGGCCGTTAATATTTTAAACCTAAGGTAGGTCTGACTAAAGATAAAGTACCAGACACCTTTCTTTTAACAAATTTTGAAACATCTTAAGCATAACAGCCAGTAGGTATCCCTTTAATTGTTATTACAATTTGTAGCTTAGTTGGGAAGAAGAACGGTTCATTTGAGCCTTTTTTGTCTTGACACATTGACGCATTGGTATTTATTATTTTTTCTAAACAAATTCTACATCATTTTGTCAACGATTCTTAAATTTTAAGAAAAAAAAATGTGTTAGTAGAAAGTTCTAGTCATTTAATTTTTTTTTAAACCTAAAATATAATTAAAAAAAAATTCAAATAACTATAACTACATTTTGTCTCTTAAAATTTAAGAATTGTCGACAAAATGAAGTAAAATTTGTTTAGAAAAAATAATAAATAAAATACCTAAGCGTGTCAATTTTTTCCCAGGTGGGTCAATTCAAAAATTCAACTTTTTTGCCAATTACAATTTTTTCTCCTCACCAAAACATTCCTATTAGGCTCACTATTAAAAAGCCTGAACTTGGCATGGGTCCCATAAGTAGCAACATTAATATAATAATATACAACTTTACAATTTCACGGACCGCGCCTGATCAAAACAGTCCAGAGCAAAATTTACTTTTGAAGTTGAGGGTTACTTAATAATAATTAATACAAAAAAAAATCCACAATTTATTCACATCAATAACTGTGGATGAAGTTAAAAAGAAGACAATATGTGCGAATATCTAAAAATAAATATTTTGTAATATACTGCAGCTAAAATTCTATGAAAATAAATGTTTATTCTGACCCAATTTGTTGCAGGTAAGCAAACTAAACTTATGTAGTTTAAACCGAGTTATGGTCTCTGTTCAAGGAGAAAAATTTACGAGCTTTGATCTTCAAGCGAGGGTAATATGACGGAAATTTTGCGGAAAAATGAGATGTAATAAAGTGTATTTCTCGGGTTTCTGTTTATATTAGGGTCAAATGTATTCTCACCAGAAAATATTCTTCAAAATTACTAAAAATAGGACACGTCACATGCAAAATAGAATTTAATTAGGAGTTAAGACGTTTATCACACTTATTATACCGTATCCATTTAATTTTGAGAATGATGACAGAAACCCATTTTACAACGGAGAGATCAATAATTATGTCTCTCTCTCTCTCTCTCTCTCTCTCATGTTCTTTCTCTCTCGTCTTCTTTCTCTGTCATACTCGTAAAACTTTTACAGCTGGCAGAAAGTTAGGTTATGTGAAAGAGAAACATGACATTATTTGAAGCCTGTCCCATAATATAAGTCGTTTTTGCAGTGTAAAAATATACTTAAAAATTCCTGTGTTCTATGAATCTGGGACTGACTAACAACTATTGAAATATTACGCAAGGTACATATTTGTTCTCCTTTACATTACTTGGACCGGGCGTTATGGGAATGAGTAACAGGAAGGCCGACCCGATATAATGTTGAGAATGGTGGGCACTACTGAAGATTTCTTTGGTTATTGGGAAAGTAGTGAAAATTGCGCCCTAGAAACGTTTGGTTTCAGTTTAAAGCTGAAGTCACAGTGCCATTACAAAGTGTATCTATCCTTCTCAAAACTAAGATTCAATATTTACAGTTTGTAAATGTTTAATCGTTCGTAAAGAATATTTCTATTACAATTTACAGATATTTTTCTTGTTTGTCTTAGTATATTTTCGTTAAAAATAATCTGAGACTTTTCAAGAGTATACCTGGGGGCCCTCCATTAAATACGTACGCAAAAAGCGTAATAATATATGACGAGGAGGGTGGAGGGTGGAGGGGGTTCGAACAAACGTGACGTAATGCGACGTTTGAAATACTTACATCAATATTTTTATTCCTATTTTTTTAAAAACTACAGATTTTATTTTTCAGTCGTGATATAACGATCAACAATTAAATCAATAGTTTTAATTTTAATAACCAGTGCAGTAAATCACCAAAGAATAATAATAATTTTGTATTAACAAAAATTCTATGAATAAATGAGATTGTTCACACATAATTTTTGTATGTTACTAATATTCATAAACAATCATTCATTGGGGTCCAGGTTTTGCGACGTATTATTAGGTAGAGGGTTGCAAAAAAATGTGATTCAGCCTGACAAAAGGGGGTCAAAAATTCGTGAATTTTGCGTGACGTATTATATGGATGGCCCCCTGTTAAGGTTTTATCTGTTAAGGTTATACCTGTTCAGTATAAACACGTTTGTGTATCCCTGCAATTGATAAATTACCTCAAAAACATTACGCCGATTAAATTATTATAGAAAGGGAACCAGTGAGGGTTTTTAAGCTGTCTGGCAAACACAATCAAATTTAATGTGGCTTAGTTCTTGTTATAATATACATTCGTGACAACAAACCAAGGGAATTGGTGGCTTTTATGGGACTGTCTTGAGATTGCTGGAACGCCACGAAGTTATACTCGTATTATATCGCTGGGCCCTGACTGACAGCACACTTGATCGATGAGATGGACGTTCGAATCTTGCTATAGCTGAAAGCGAATAAGCCAGGGAACCAAGCAAAGTTAGCAAAACAATTACAAAGGAAGTAAATACTACAACCTCATTTAAATAGGGCCGTGTCCAATTTTTTTAGTCCGAAACTTCGCTAACAATATCGATACTATTAATATTAAATTTATTTTTTTAATGGGCCCATTATTATGTAAAAAATTGGAAAAAAAATCCTTGACCTACATCTGAAACAGGAAGCAAGAAATTACGTACAAAATATTGGTAAAGCTGCAGATATCAAATATACAATATGGATTTTAATATGATTTGTTGATGTATATCTACAGTTTACACTGTAAATATCCTGTCCATTCGCTCTTTGTTTCTATTTACATTTTGTATAATGTATTTGTTTTGACTCAAAGGGGTCTGGTTAGTACAAATACATCGTTTGTACAGTATTTAAATTTGATTAATGTAAAAATGTGCCTTAAAAATTGTATGAAATTACGCAAATATTTGTAGTGAACAATTCATGATTTATTCGGCAACTTTTTACTGCAATCGATATATTAGTACTAGAATTTAGTTTGGTTGTAAAGACAAGAACCCACTGACCTTCAGCAAGAGAAGACGACACTACTCATGCATAACTAACTGTTTGTTTTGATTCATACATTGTGCCGGTGTAGAACAAAGAAAGAAGAGAGGCAGAACGCGAAATATCTGATTTCGCGTGCCGTCTCTATAAGCTCTCTTCTGTACTGTACCGAGCAAATCTGTGAAAAATCAGTTCCAGTTAAAAAGAATCCATTTTTCCACACATTTGACACTTAAACTACTTATGGCATGATATAATTTATGTTCTCTTCCAAATAATATGTACTTCGCTTTACGTTGACTTGATTTCGTTCGTTTAATTTGCCTAGATACATGATGCCATGAGACTTGTCTTAATTATAACATCACGGAATGATAGAAATCAGTTTGGTTCACCTGGGGTACTTTCCTTGTTAATTCTATATCTTGTTATTAAATCCCGGGATTGCAATGCATTTGCCATATGTTTACAGAAAAAAATGACACTGGAGACTAATTATTATGCCAACAGATTTATTATCCCAGCGATGTGAAGGGTGGTGTTTAAGGAGGAGCTTGACATATAGTCGGGTCATTGTTAAAATGTACATTTTCACTTAGTGGGTCAAAGCCATAAATCACTGTGCGTCTCTTAAATTTCCAGTGGATCAATTACTGCGTAGTGGTGTCTGTTATAAATTACTACAGTTTATCACTAATTTGTTAAACAACTTACCTTGGCCCTCAGGAAGTGGGCATTGAAAAACGAAATTAAGTATTGGATAACGCCCCAATTTCATTAATAGCTGCTTTATTTATTTAAGGTTGTGGCATTGGGATAAGAGAGCATTTATTATTATTATTAAACAGAATTCAAAAAATACAGTTTTTTTGATCTAAACCTTTGTTGATCCCAAATATATAAAGTATATCTTGGTAACTGGGTACCAAATTATATTCACTATATTCGGGTTCTGTATTAGAAGAATCTTAACAATAATTAGTACGTTCTCTGAGATTATGCTGATTGTTGTTGCATATTAACATCTAGAATTAGTAAAAGCTTACATAAGTATATCAGAAAAACTGTTTTCTTTTTATTGTATTGTTGTATTACAACAAAGTCTAGGAAATCGATCATAAATTTTTTGTCTCAAGACATTCATATAGCACATAAAAAAAAGCCAAAATATTGTGATTAATGAGTACTACTTGGAACAAATACTATTGCTTTGTCGCATCGGGCCTCTCACAACCCTACAATGTATTTTTACTGTTAACTTAGCATGATAAGTAAAAAGGGTAAAATAAGGGTTGCCAGGGGTTACAGACACATAGGACAAGGCAGCCCTATTTTTCTATATAGTACTTACTTGTTAATCTCCAAAGAAGACTGGAAGTGATGTAATTTCGCGACATCGTGGCCAGCTCTGACTAGCAACCTAAAGGCGTTGTATTCTTCTATATGTATTCGTTATTATTCTGAATATACATATATTTTTCTTGTATTCGAAGACGTAAGACTTCTTCCGACCAACGCTGCGACTATAAGTTAAGTAAAAAATTGTGATACTAGTAAACCATATTCTTGTAACTTCTTACGGTTAACCATGAAGTATCACAGCTTACTGCGCAGGTGGCAATGTTGGCCGTTTTAATACCGTTTCTTCATACAAAATTTTAAAAAATCCTGTCTGTTAGTTTAGGCTCCAAAAATTAGTTTAGAACATTTTCTATTTCGGCTCATAGTGTCGCTCGAACGGAAAAGCATGAAAGAAAGTTTACCGAAATATTTTACAAAAATGTACCGGGTTTTCTCTTATATTTTGAACGGGGTCTACAGTCCTTATTTTTAGAGATATGGAAAAATGTTTAATACAAAAATTTTAGGGTTTTATCTAAATCATCAGAATTTTCTAAAAAAATAAACAAATGATAATCAGAATGTCAAAAAATCGCTATCAACTTTAATTTTTTAAATAGAACACCCTGTATATTTTCAACCATTTAGAGATATATCTTTTTTCTGGTTTCAAAAATATATAATTTGTTTATGTTTCTTTAAGCGGTTTTTAAAATATTTAGATTTAAATATTTAAAAATGCTCAGTTTTAAGTCATAGCCGCTCAAGCATAGGTGGCTTTGGAATCACTTGTTCAGTGATCGAACGAATAACTTTGAACATTTTTAAACATTTAAATCTAAATATTTTAAAAACTGCTTAAAGAAACATACAAAAACTATATATTTTTGAAATCAGAAATAATATATCTTTCTAAATGGTTGAAAATATACAGGGTGTTCTATTTAAGAAATTAAAGATGATAGCGATTTTTTGACATTCTGATTATCATATGTTTATTTTTTTAGAAAATTCTGATGACTTAGATAAATCCCTAAAATTTTTGTATTAAACAGTTTTCCATATCTCTAAAAATAAGGACTGTGGAGCCCGTTCAAAATATAAGAGAAAACCCTGTACACATTTATTGATACGTGCGTCCGGTCTAAAATTATGAGATAGCAGCTGTATGTGTCCTGTAACTTATTAAAAAGGGTACAGCATCTGTCAGCCAAATTGGATTGGGGACAGGGATTGATATATTATTTTCTGACTTGGGCCTCGAAAATTGTTCCCCAGATAATATGAAAACCACAAGATTCCGGCTCAGAGAGGTCGTTATTTTAGCTATCAGGGCCAGGTTTTTGTGGTTATATTACATACTGAATTTATTCATGTTATGGAAGCGGCCAAATATCTTTCAAAAACCGCTATATGGATGTGGAATTGGGATCATATCAAATTAAATTTGTGGAAAAGTTACCTCTACTAAACTATGCAACTAAAAAAATGGACACACCTAAAAAATTGAGTAAATCAATTACGTTTTAGGAACTTTTGAATACTTTTAAACATATTTATTTACGAAGATAAAATATTTCCATATTAAAGATTGATCTCCTACAGAGATAAAAGCTGAGCTTGATGCTACTTTAGATGAGTCAGCTACTTCATTTTCAACAGTTAAAATTTGGGTTGCAGACTTAAAACGTGGTCGCACGAGCACTGATGATGTGCCGCCTTGTAGCCAAAATGGCAGTTTCTAATGAAATTGTACAAAAAGTTCATAAAATCATTTTAGATATTCGTCTGGTGAAGTTGAGTGAGATAGCCGAGGCTGTGGGTATCAGGCGCGGCCCGTGAAATTTTAAAGTTGTATATCTCTGTTGCTACCTATGGGTCCCATGCCAAATTCAGGTTTTTTAATAGTGAGCCTACTAGGAATGTTTTGGTAAAGAAAAAAATATTTTGGAATTTGCGAAATAAAAGTTGAATTTTTGAATTGGCCCACCTGGGAAAAAAATTAATACGCTTAGGTATTTTATTTATTATTTTTACTAAACAAATTTTACATCATTTTGTCGACAATTCTTAAATTTTAAGAGAAAAAAATGTGTTAGTAGAAAGTTATAGTCATTTGAATTTTTTAAACTAAAAATATACTTAAAAAAAAATCAAATGGCTATAGCTTTCTACTAACACACTTTTTTCTCTTAAAATTTAAGAATTGTCGACAAAATGATGTAAAATTTGTTTGGAAAAAATAATAAATAAAATGCCAAAGCTTGTTCATTTTTTTCCAGGTGGGTCAATTCAAAAATTCAACTTTTTTTCGCAAATTACAATTTTTTTTTCTTCACCAAAATATTCCTAGTAGGCTCATTATTAAAAAACCTGAACTTGGCATGGGTCCCATAAGTAGCAACAGAGATATACAACTTTAAAATTTCACGGGCCGCGCCTGGTGGGTATAGCGAAGAAGCGGACCCACCATATTTTATGTGATGTGTCACATATGAGAAAGCTATCCGCGCAATGGGTGCCGTGATTGCTGACATCAGATCTAAAACTCACGCGCACGATTGTTTATTACAATCTAAAAAGCTGTCGTTTGCCCTCAGAGTACCAGGCGCAGCCCGTGAAATTTCAAAGTTGTATAGGTATCTCTGTTGCTACTTACGGGACCCATGCCAAGTTCAGGTTTTTTAATAGAGAGCCTACTAGGAATGTTTTGGTGAAGAAAAAAATATTTTGTAATCTGCAAAAAAGTTAAATTTTTGAATTGACCCACCTGGGAAAAAACTATCACGTTTAGGTATTTTATTTATTATTATTTCTAAACAAATTTTACATCATTTTGTCGACAATTAATTCCTAAATCTTAAGAGAAAAAAATGTGTTAGTAGAATGTTATAGTCATTTGAATTTTTTTTTTATTATATTTTAGGTTTAAAAAAATGATTAAAATAGTTGTTATTACTGTCTTTGAAAAGCCTAAACTATCATACAAAAACATTTATTCGGTAAGACTGATATTTTTAAGAGTTATAATGCATCAAACTTAACCTAAAAATTTGTATGTTTGTGGAATATCTGGGTCACATAAATTTTATATGCAATATTTTCGTAGGGATCTTTGAACAGGTTATTTAAATAAGCTTTTTCTCCGTTAATCTTTTCAGTTTAGGGACCTAAATCAAATAAGGTATGTTTTCTACACCTACCATAAAACTGTTTAACACCTCAGGCTATTATAAACAAGCGGGCGTTTGTTTAGGCATCATGTAATTATTTAATCCGAATTTATTCAGATTATAAAAGAATCATGTTCAATAAATTAAAAAAAAATATTGTGTGGAGATCAAAGCAACGGCTTTATTACTACAGTCTTGGTCTTCTATAATAGCTTGATGAATATTTTACATCTACATAGAAAGCAATATTATTTTAATAGAAATAATAGTTCTTTTATTCATCCATTCTTTGAATAAAAGTTAAGATTTAAACAACAAATTAGGTTTTATTTATCCAAGATAACCCACGTAGACTTCAAGCCTAAGTACTAGCATACCGTGGGCGTCTGAAGAGAAGGGAAATCTAATCTATGAACTCGGGATTTAAAGGATTAGAGACAGAGGGGGGAAGGGAAAACACTTGGAGGCAATTTGTTCCATAATCTGGAGACCCCAGGTATGAATGAGCGAGAGAAATGGACTGTTCTAAGCTTTCGTGGCTGGACAATAAAGGGATGCAGAAGTAACGCGCCTCTTGTTGTTTTGTTGGCAACAGTCAAAGTGGTAATTATAGCGGCAAGTTCTTTAGGAGACACTCGAATTCTGCCGCGACCTTCCGGCGCGGCGCCTTTACAGGTATCAAAAGGTTGTCAGGAACTGCCCCGTAAGCAAGGGATTAGGCAATAAAATTAAAATGATGTTTTAATGATATTTTGATTATTTCCAGGTATTGATGGTATTGTTATATGTATAAGGGAGGTTTATATAAATCTGATATCATTTGTCTGAGTATTCAGGTGAAGAAATTTTTTGAAGAATGAATGTTAAAATAAGTGACATGCTTAGTAAGGGCGCAAAGAAAATTTTGGTTGTTTCAAATTATAAATATTACTTTGGATGAAGGTTCAAGTCAATATGTGAAGAACGTTGGCGATGCATCAAAAAGGATTGCAGTGCAAAACTGTACGTCCTCAATGGCGTGCTCTCTAAGTATTATGCCACGAAAATTAACAGTTCGAAATTTTCTGAAGTTATTACTCGTCGAAAAGCTGTTGTTAAAAAAGCTAATTTTGTCCAAAGTAAGATCGACACAGTATCACATGAGGCAAATTTCCAGATTTGATTTTGTTAAATGTGTATCGTTTAAATACAATACTTAAAAAAAATATCAAAAAGTGTGCTTAAACACTTTTTGATATTTAGTATTACTCAGTTATATTTACTTCATTGAGATTTCGATTTAAAATAAGCATATATACAATTATTGATATATTACTTGGAGTATATAGAATATATTATGTACATAAAAGCCTTCTAGGAGTTTTATTTAACCCTCCTAATACTAACAGGGGTTTGTACTCCAACTTATTTTTTTTGAGGTTATGTTGCAATTTTTTTTTTCATTTGGTTAGCTTGGGTACCTTTAACACAATAAACAAACAAGCTTCAAACCCAAACGACTATTCAACGAACAAATACTAAGAACACAGTTTTGATTGGGTTTGATGACCCCTCCAAAGGGTGTCCGCGAACAATAGAAGTAATATTTCAGCCAACAATAGAACCCATTGAATTAATATTTTTATTATTTCTCTAATAATGTTTTATTGCTGTATTTATTTTAATTAACATGACATAAGGACTATTGACTTAATTTGTAGATTTTCTATTTAAATTGTAGTTCTTGTTCGTTTGATAAAATATATTATAATTTGAATCACACCGCCTACAAATAGCTATTTTTCGCCCAATTATACTTAAGCATTCTCATCAAATAGTTTAATTTTTTTACTCTAACAATTCTGCACTCCAAAGAATAATATAATTTATTTGTTTACAATACTACCTTGGTCATTAAAAAAATGTTAATATAGTTTTCAGAGAAGTAGGAATACTTTTAATAATAAGTCTATATTTAAAGAAATATATTTTTTTGATTATTTCAATAATGTTTTGCTGGGACAATATTAACTTTAATATAACTAATGTGACAGTGGTGAAAAATAATACTTTTATTGAAACAAGCATATGAGATTTTTCTATGTAGGTTTCACTTGACAGAATTTTTTATTTCTCCTTTAGGGACTGAATTTTAAAAAACGCATAGACACATATTTGTTTTTTTCTTAAAAAACCTTTGGGGTACAATTTCAAAAAATCCTTCTCTATCTTGAGCCGCTTGTGAGATATAACAATTTCTTTAAAAATCTTCACAACCGCTTAGGGATTGAATTTGTCTATATCACTTAAGAAGTTTACTGTCCACTATTAAAGCGAGATACATTTAGATTTCTTTAAGAACCTTTATCAGACTCTCGGCGTAATATTATTTTATTGTCAAAATAAAGTTACTCAAACCGAGTTTACAATAAAATTAAATCTAAATCCGTTTGGTCTCACTCAAAAAAGCAAAGTTATAACCCCCAAGCTACGGTAACTGTCTCATTTTATTCGTTTTAAATACACCATAAAAGAAAATCGAAGATAAAAGCGTTTTGGAGCAATTCTTTTATCCTTGTCCTTAAAAATTATCGCCCCTAAAGAAAGGCGATATTGATTAATTATAGTTAAGTATTCTTGATTTTATCAATTAAAGATACTTCCTTATAAGTAAGGATCCCTTTGTCTCATGCAAAAGCTTTAAAAGGTTTCATTAATTATGCCTCGATAAAAGACGGATGAAAAAAAATGCTAGAAGATTGATCTAAATACGTTTAGATAAGATAAGGATTTATATGCCAATGTATCTGACCAACATTAATATTAATAACGATTAAAATGTGCTTATTTTTTCACAAAATATTCTTTTGTCAGCACATGTTACAAGACGACTGATTTAATTTGAAAAGAAAATTATGCGTTGTAAATTTTTACCACATTGCATCTACAAAATTTTGATTAGAAAGATATTATCACCTTAAAATAAATTGAAACATTTATAAAATGTCATAAGTTTAAAAAATATCATAACGCTAAATTTTCTTTTCCGTTGTTCTTTAGAGAAAGGTAATTTCTTTCTTTTCCAATTTTGACATGACAAATGTCATCTTCCAATGCGCTTGTTCAATAAATTTCCCAATTTCATAATTTTAATCTCAACATCTTCAAAGGTGGTCCAAGTTTCCAAACCTTTTAAAATTTAAAATTTAATAGTTGTGTATGTAAACAGGTACTTTACTTTGTTTGCTGAGTGTAATGTTTGAGGGGCGAGCAAAGCGAGATCTGGAAGCAAAATTTATAACCAATAAAAAGTCACTTTAACATTTGCCTTGCAACCTCCGTAGCGTCACCTATTATTTGTAGTTATGACAGTCGTTCGTGTTTTTCGACCACTAGTGATTTTTAAATCGAGCTCCATCGCAGCAACCAAAAAAGTATCTAAAAGTGTTAAAATTGTTCTGAACATTTGTGTTTTTCTTTAAAATCGTGAGTAAACGGAGATTTTTTACATTTTTGTTTAAATGTCCAACTCTGTTAAAATGACAGCAGTAGTGTGTCTAAAATGACACAGGTATGTCATTTTACCCGAGTATAGTTTGCGGACATGTTTTTATTCTCAGAATGGTTGGAACTTACAAAAGAAAAACACACAGATAGACGTGGAGTGAGGACTCAGTGGAGCTAGCTATTGAGTCCGCAGAGCAGGGCGGTCTTGGGTAGCTAGCTGACAGTGTCTCAGAAGCAACATTAAGAATACGTGCACTAAATAGAAACATGAGGGTAAATGGTGTTCATAAAGATCGGGGACTATTTTCCACAACTTTTTAAATAGATATGAATGGAAACTGAACTTGTAGGCTATATTAAATGATGAGAAAATATGACCTTATGACTAATTAAAGAAGCGCTGAAGAAGCAGAAATCTGTAAGCCTAACACTAAAATTGGCGGCGACTCGGCGGGCACATCAGTTCCACTTTAAGTTGTTTCCCCACCTCCACAAAAGGAATTGTGTGCTGAAAAGAAAAGGATAAGGACCCACGAGTCTAGTGAATTAACTAGTACATAACAGTTAGAAGAAACAAAATAAAAATATGAGTAGAAAATTGAAACAAAGGAAAGACAATCGGACAGAAATGAAGTTAAGAGAAAAATTCTTTTTGAAAGTGACAGTGAAGATGACAAAGGTATTGATTACGGAGAAATGGACATCATCGAAGAAGAAAATGAATAATGTATTTACTGTAATAAACTATACAGTTTTTTCAAAGCCAAAGAAGCTTGGATTAGGTGCCAAATGTGCTTAGAATGATGCCGCAACGAATACGCTGGGATCACAAAAAATTAAGCCATTTGCTTGCGATCTTTGTCAAGATTAGAAGTCAAATTTTTTTGAATAATCAGGGTTTCTGTTAAAATTGCTTTTGTTAACAGTAGATCTATCCCTTTCCCAAGATCGCCAATTAATCTTAGACTGGGGTGCCAAGAACTATGTTCAGTTCAATGCCTCCAAAACCCAGTCTTGCTCCTTCTCACGCAAAAAATCTGGCAACGCTTACCCCATCGACATGAATGGCCAAGCCCTACAAACAATAAAACATTCGATCTTGTTGGAGTCGTTTTGAAACATGATCTCAGCTGGCACAAACACATTACTTCAGTAGCCACATCGACAGCTAAAAATCTTGGTTTTCTCTTGCGAGCCAGAAAATACTTCTCCCCTCCCAACTTATATACTCTCTATGTTTCCCAAATAGGACTTAACCTAGAGTACTGCTCCCACGTCTGGGAACACCTTCAACACTTAACATCCTAGATTCTATCCAAAAGAGAGTCATTCGACTTATCAATGACCCAGCCCTCACGAGAAAACCCCCTTCTCTCGCTCATCGTCGCGCTGTTGGGGATTTATCCCTTTTCTACCGCTGCTTCCACGGATTTTGCTCTGATGAATTAACCGGTATTATCCCCCCTTGACTGTTCCTAACAGAACAAAAAGAGGCGCGTTACGTATGCATCCCTTTACTGTCCAGCTACAGAAGCCTAGAATAGACCACTCTCTTGCTCATTCATACCTAGCGTCTCCAGATTATGGAACAAATTGCCTGCAGATGTCTTCCCTTCCCGTCCCAACCTCCAATCCTTCAAATCCCGTGTCCATAGACTACATTTCCCTTCTCTTCAGACGCCCACGCTACATTAGTACTTAGGTTTGAAGTCTACGTGGGATATCTTAGATAAAAAAAGAAAGTTTAATTTTTTTTAAAATGTAACCTTGTTTTCATGACATGTCATTTTATCCAACATATTTTTGTAAATTGCGAATCACCAGTTTTACCATAATATTTTTTTCTTAGTTGTTTTCTTTTGTATAATTGTATTTAAAAACACGATGCTAAGATATAAACATTAACATTATTTTGTTTATTCATATAGAGTATTTTCCTAACTTTTTTACCATATAGTTTGGATATGTAATTTTAGGACAATCTCCCCTAATGTGACGTCGCAACCAATAGCATCGCGTTATACACGTTTAGAAATTAGTAGGAAAATTTGTAATTGAAAGTCATTTCTTTATTAATAAAAGCCAAAATAAATGAAAAAAAAAACCACCTTAGATATTTAATTTATGTAGAGAATACGAAAAAAAATTCAGGTTTATTCGGATTATACGCATAATATTCCCTATTAGGTAAATTGACTGGTAATTGTAATTGAAAAATTATGCTGAAAAATGTATAAAATAATTTATTACACAAGCTCTGCTAATAGAATTACGATCCAGAGATATCTTTAATGCTTTTTGAATTAAAATCTAAATAATTGCTTATTAGAATATTTAAATGCGAAATCCAAGATATGGTCGAGAAAAGGTTCATTTATATTCCGTCCGGCCTCATTATTTAAAATAAGAGGTTTGACAAGCCTTACTAACAAACTTGCCTAAATCTTTCGGTTAATTTTTTTTTCGTCGAGAAGTTTTAAAACCTTAATTTTTCATTGTATTTCGAAATAGAGTTTAATTTTTTTTTAAAATTAAAAAATGAATTACATTGCTTGTGTTAAATCTATTCTTCAAATCATTGCAACACGAATATTGATATGCCTAGAAATATTGTGTTTAAGTGCAAAAAATGACCATAAAGTAATTTTGTCAAATGTCATATTTGATCACTTTTCAATTCTGGACAGCATTTTCTTACGTGACTTTACTTTGCAATTAAAACTAAAGATAGTTTTTTTCTACGGCGTTCATCGTTCTTACTTTTTTTGGCACCTCGTATATGATTGGTCAAAATGCTTAATTTGAGTATTGTTTTCTCAACAACCAGAACCTTTTATGAAGAATAACTTTTTTGGCGTAAAGTCAAAAATAAAAAGTTTCCCATCTGCTAAGATGGTTTTTGGTCACGCTGTATACTAGTTTTGAAATTATGAAGAGCTTTCACAATTTTAAATGTCACCTAGAAAATAATAATACTCACATTGGTACTTGTGCAGGTACTTTATTAACAATAAATTGTATTTTCCTTGATGTTTCTCTGAATTAAATCTTTTCAGAAGTAGAACATTTGCCATGTTTTGTTTACCTGAACCATATCAAAAACTGGTGATTACATCAAAGGGGGTTTAACAGCTCGTAGAGGTAGTAAAAGACCTGGTACATAATTGAACAAGTAAGACCGTAAACCCCATTTCACCTGTTATCTCTGTATTAACAAAAATATAATGGGATTAAAAATTATCATGCAAATTAGTCTTGATTATTACTTCGCGAAGAGCAGAGCAAAGAGTTCGACTTTGAAATAATGTGCCTAACAGAAGTGTTAAGTTCAAGCAAAATAGGAAATCTCATATTAATAGAGGACCACGTGTACCAGTTTTCTGGCGTTAAGAAAAATGTTGTTATTTGGAAGTGTCATTTGAGTAAACACTGTCATTCAAAAATAATCACCTCTTTAAAAGGTAAGATACTGAAATATATGCTGATACACCTACACGACAGTCTATCAAAAATGGTGGCAGAAAACAATAAAATTTCAAAGGAGTTCAAGAAAAATTTCAGAAGCCCGAAGCGAAGTGCAGATCTGACTAGAACAAGTAACCGCGATCCAAGATTTCAAAAGTCAATAGACTTGAGAGTACAATTGCTAAAAAAATTGTGTGAAAAAAGAGCATCGGAGGAAGTGTCACTCAAAATAATGAACAAACTCAGGAAGCAATGATTCAATGTGATAAGCTACGTTCAGGTGACGAAGACATATTATTCAGATAATTTTTTATTAACAGTAATTACATTGCTAAAAAGTTGTGGGGAAGAAGAACATCAGAAGATGTATCGGTCAAAATAATGAATAAGCTTAATAAGAACTGATTTCAGGTGATTAAACAGACATGTTATTAAAAAT
Organism: Philopedon plagiatum; assembly: GCA_963971165.1. Classification (NCBI taxonomy): domain Eukaryota; kingdom Metazoa; phylum Arthropoda; class Insecta; order Coleoptera; family Curculionidae; genus Philopedon; species Philopedon plagiatum. The sequence continues at coordinate 102,457,889 of OZ020193.1, forward strand.
AACTTCATTAAAATAGTCATTACAGGGCAAGCAAAATGCCCGCTTTACCCCTCGATAATATCCCCGCCTTGACTAAGGCAGTTTGCCGGGTGAGGGGGCTTAAAGGTTTTCTTTCTTTCGTTTTGATAATATTTGGTATTCATTTACATATAGATTTAAATACTGAGCATCTAAAGAAAGAGTCCCTAACTAAGAGAGATATTTAAAAACAGTCCTAGTGTTAAAGATTTTATACTTGCTATATAACAGCAATTCGTAGCTATTATTATGGGTTGTTTTAAAATTCAATTACTTTTGCCTAATCAGTGTCGGATCAAAAAAAGTTCGGGGTTAAAATGGTTATTACACAAAAAAAAACACCCTGTAGATAGTTCTAAATGGCAATAAGTAGGTACTACTGTAGGTACTTTAATACATAACACACGTACTCATTTTGAATAAATAATCCTTAAGCGCGCATAAAATCAATAAGAAAAACCAAAAAAAAGTTTAACCCCCTGTATCTTGGAAACGAAACGTTGCCGGACCTACATTATTTGGAACTTTTTTCATTATTTTTAGTCAGGGAATCACCTGTTTAAATTTCTCGCTAAAATATTGACACACCCAGTATACACCACGCGAGAGAATGCTATTAACCTTCAGTGGTTTGTACCCCTTGGGCTACAAGTACAGAAATATTTCTGAAGGCAATTATTTCCTTGAAACACGACTTCATTTTTATGTGTATAAAAACAGCATAAATAGGAAAATGTTACACATGGTATATGTCACTGATAAAAAAGAGCATTAAAAGTGAAACTTTATTTTGGCCACAACTGTACATACGTACAGGTAAAAATGTATTTGAAAATTTCCAAATAATTTACAGGTACTAAAAACATTAGACTCCAAAAATCATCATTTTTATTTATTTTATGGTATTGTCCGCAAAATTATGGTAAATTAAAAGCTTAAGCTATTATCATCAAAAATAGTTCTAAAGATAAGGTTGTAAAACTCCAAAGAGGTACCTTGAAAACCATACCGTTAATGCATTTGTACTAAGTATAAGTAGAAACATAAAGTGCATAAAAATGGGTCTATTTTATAAAGTTTGTTAAAGCCGTGGAGAGCAGAAGTTGTTTTACTTTCTCCATTATCGATGTCTTGTATTTTGATTCATGTTTATTTGTAGGGCCTATTTAAATGGGAAATATTGGTAAAATGGGCAAATTAAATTATCAGTATCAATAGTATTATTTAGCTATAGCCAAGTAGAACAATTTCCTAGTATGACTAGTGACACAAAATAAACTTAAATGGATTTATTGTTCACCTATCTTTGCAATATAGCGTCCGAGAAGACCAACTTCTCGGGTAGCGTTTTATACGTTTGCTTAGAGTGAACCCGCAGGAGCTCGACGTTGCACTGTTGCCAGACATCTCTTCTCGGCTTGATAAGTAAAGAGGGCTATGATTTATTTAGTATTAACAGAAAAGGATGAGCATCACTGATTGACTAAATAGGCATAAAATCATTCAGTAAAATAAATGAAGGGAAGGAAGCGCTCGCCCGCAGACTACAACGACCTCGCTGGTCCGGTAACTTCAACAGTTATGCTTTTAACTTCATAATCCGAAACCGGCCAGCTTATAGTGGCCGAACTATATGTGACTGTTGAGGTATTCTTTCCTGCGTCAGTGCTGAAAATATTTTCAGCATTAGTGCGGAAAACTGCAACTTTCAGCACGCTTATAAGAGCGAAAAGTAGTTACTTTCTGCTCGCTAGCAGAAAAAAGAGTTTATTTCAGTCTAATCAAACCAATTTTGATTTAAATTAAATAAAGCCGGTATCATCACCGTAAAACTTTTTTTAGTATAATTCCCGTTTATAATGCTTTTTAATTCTTAAAAAGGCGTTCGTTTAAAGGCCTAAAAGCTTATATTAATTAATTATATCAAAGAAGGTTTTACTTTGAACAATAAATATTTTGTTTATAATTAAATTTGCGATAAGGAATTTAATTTAGAGTTTGTTTTACCCGAGGTAGAAATCACGTAAATTACTAAGGTCTTTCGGAAAGTTAATTTTTATACACTGCTTTTTTTGGCTCTGGTCATAGGATTTTACGTGTTAAATTTTGAACCACATGTTAAAGCATGTTCTATTGAAGGAACAGATCTGAAATTTGAAACAGATGAAGCTTATGGTCTTAGGTTTAGGAAAACTTTATCATTACGTCACAAAACTTTGTGAAATATTTTTAAAACCCATTTTTCCGTTACAAAAATTTTACTTTTTGTTCACCTTGTAACCTTTGTCTCTCAACTTTAGAGCAGGCATAGGTGACGTACTGTCCTTGTCACAAAATAATTGCATCAAAATTGTCGGAAATTTCTTTAAAATGTCGATTTACACTACAGAGTATTCAGATAGTGTCAAACTACATCAGAGGAATGTCGGCACAAGAAGTAGTCGATAACTTAGCCGCTTCGTATCCTGACCGTCCAGTCCGGTCCAGAACAAGAGTGAGTACAACGGATCCATGAAAAATTTGTAACCACGGGCTGTATGCTGTATCATAAGTTCTCACGTGAGGAGAGAAAGAAACGCAACTGTTGTAAACGAATAATTCAAAATGGAGGTATGCTTGGCCGTTGCAAAGAATCCACCAACTAGTCTAAAAATACTTAATTATTGGATTGTTAATTATGGTTCTTTACATAATAATTTAAATAAAAAAATATTTCACAGACTAGACAACGAGCTCTCTAATTTAGTAATAATATACCATTCGTTTTTTGAATAAAAGTTAATAGAAAATAAGTTTTGCTTTAAAATTTATCTATAGAAAATCTGAAGACATTATTCGATTATAAATAAGTCTAAACCGTAAGCCAACTAATGATAGCTCATGAATACAAATAAGTTTGTTAATATGCAGTAGAGAAATACTTGTTTAGAATGCGCGTACCTGATCTATAATTTAATCAACAGTCCCAGAGTAGTAACTGCATTTGCTTCACAGTTCAGTAAAGAAACTTAAGTTTTTGCATATCGCCGACCATAAACCTAAAAATATCGCTTATTCATAAGAAATATTTTCTTAATGTAGTTTTTGCTATAATAAAATTGTGACTTTCTAGCATAAACACATAAAAACACATACAGAGCATTCCAATTAAAATGAGCCATCCTGTATAGCTCCGTTATTTCTTTGTTTAATAAAAAATCCTAAAACATCTTGCTTTTGATTGCTCGGGGAACTCATTTTTAAGTAAATTTAGCCCATTTGCTGTAATCCCTGGATAATGAAAATAATTTGTTTAATTAAAATATTTAAAAATTATTTCTAACAAAATCAAGAAAAAAACACCCAAACCAATTTGAGTAAGTGCCGAAAATGATCCTATTAATTTTTAGGTAGTAAGTCTAATTTAAATAATTATCCATAAAAATCTTATACTGTGTAGAATTTATTTTCTAATGCCTGCTGGGTCGTTTTCGCAAATCTTGTTGTGTATTTGGTTTTGTTCAGTACATTTTACACAAGGCATGGAAATGCAGCAGTGTAAAATAAAAAGAAAATTGCCACACAAATAATAGGGGGGAAAAGCGATGAAATAAATATTTAACCTGATAACTAAGGTCATGGGTGGCGTGGAAATATTTTTGTGTAATAAATGTAAAATGAAAACAAATCTAGACTCTATTACAATTTATTGGCATTACATGATATAATCAACATTTTTTCTTTGTGACGGACAACAGCATAACATTTATACAGATATATAAATGCACGCAGTAGGCGCATTCGACCGGTAGAAGGAGACACCTACCGCCTCCCGGTAAATACCCTGAGCGCCATCTGTTGATGTTTACCGATTTCCAAGATCATTCGTACGTGAACCCCCTATTCAATGCAGAGTAAGACGTTTTGCAACGTCAAAAAGGTTAGAACCGAAATTGTCGAGAATTTCATTCCCTACAAGATTGTACATGTTCATTAATGCGTTAAAGTTTGAAATAAACGAGATAATGCAATAATTTAATTTCACCCTTTTTTTCATGTTTAAATCGAAAAATGTCGATCGTAGACAAAAAATTGATGAAACAAATTATATTTCCTACAAGTTCTGCTATGACCATTTTTAGTCAAAAGTTGAAAATGGACGAGTTATTTACCAATTCCTCCTTAAGTTCAAGATGGTGGTCGGCGCATAGGTAGAATACGGTCGTAATTCTGGATTTAGGCTACCAATGACCCTTCCCCAACGACTACAAATAGAAAATTGTGGCAAAAATTTCTTTAATTTCAGGGTTTTTTTGGACAGTTATTCATTTCGATACACAAATGAGTGTCGAAATACTGGTGCTGGAGCACGATGCATAGAACTCTATGCGATTTTGACACTAATGACAGCGACCATGTGATGGATCATTTGTTTGGTTTGAGCAGTCATGTGACATTGACACATAGAATAGAATTCTACGTGGCATGATCCGGGGGCTGGTATCTTTTTACGATTTTACAAAATACCTAAGTAAAAACTCCCTTACAAAGTTTTTTTTATCCAAGCAATTTTTGTTATTGGTTTGTTGTAGAATTCAACTTTACAAACCCCGCAGATCTTAAAAATTTCAGCGTTTTCGATAAATTTTATCCCCCGTAAAATAAAACATCGTCCTTGAATATAAATGTCGTATATTTATGCCGTAACAAAGAAACGCTTTGCTGAGACAGCAAACTGCCGCTAATTTGATCAGTATTCCCCGACTGTCGCTTGTTTCAAAATTCAGCAAGTAAATTTACGTTTCCTATTTTTGTTGTTGTAATAAACAGACAGACAAGGATCCACACAACTATAAAATTTCAATATATCGTATTTTTTCTTTCCTCATATAAGGTTAGGGTACAATTTGGGTAGGTATAGGGGTATAAACTTTTTTTCCCGCGGATCCTTCAAAAATGTTGACATTCCCGACACGATTTCTTGTAGAAAAAATCAATATTATAATAGATGTAGTGGCTGCTAGGCAACGAAAAATAACTGTAAGGAAATGTTTATTTCTATACTATAAAAATCTGGTGGAGTTATATCTGGGGACCTTGGTGGCCAAGCAACTTCTGACCTTCGTCCAATCCACTTCTGTGGAAATGTCTGGTTTAATAATTCTGTCACTCTTGCAGAGCTGTGACATGAAGCGCCGGCATGTTGGAAACAAAGTGTGTTCCTTAAATCCAGTGGTGGTCGATGAAAAAATTCAAAAAATTCTGTGTTCAAAAGTTTAAGGCCCACAGTTTAGTGTTAAAAAGATCACACCAAACATACATGAATGACCATAAAGTTATTTTGTCAAATTTCGTATTTGATCTTTTTTTAAATCTGGACGTTACTTTTAGTTTGCAATTAAAATTAAAGATAGTTTTTCATCTACGGCATTTATCGTTTTTACTTTTTGTGACACCCCGTATATGCAGGGTCAAAATGTTTGATTTGAGTGTTTGGATTTTCTCAACAAGCAGAACTTTTTATGAATGATAATTATGTAATTTTCATAAAATTAAAAATATCCCATCTGTTAAGATAGTTTCTGGACACTGTATACTAATTTTAGAACCTTGACAATTTTAAAATGCTCCTAGAAAATATTAGTACATGAATATTTTAAAAGTTCGTCTTGGTAAATTTGATGTGTTAAGCCAGTTAAACGTTCACAAATATTATCTATATTTATACCCGCAGGTCTTTAAACAACAAATAGTATTTTCCCTAATGTTCCTTTGTATTAAATCCTTTAAGTTGTAGAAGATTTGTCTTCTTTTGTTTACCTGAACCATATCAAAAACTGGTGACTTTATCAAAAGGGACTCAACAGTTCATATAGGAAGTAAAATACCTGGTACCTAATTGAAAAAGGAAGACCATAATCCATAAACTCCATTTCTACCTATTATTTCTGTATTACCACAAACATATAATAGGATTAAAAGTCATCATACAAATTAGATTACAGTACCTTTTGGCTCCAACTGCTCACATCTTAGTCTTGGTTTTTACTTCGTGAAGATCAGAGCAAAGAGTTAGATTTCATTCGAAATGATGTGCCTAACAGAAGTATTGAGTTCAAGCGAAATAGCAAATCTCGTATTAATAGAGGACTACTTGTACCAATTTGCTGGCGTTAAGAAAAAGGGTGTGTATTGGAAGTGTTATTTGAGTAAACACTGCCATTCAAAAATAGTTACCTCCTCAGAAGGTCATATAGTGAAATATATGCTGATACACCTGCACGACAGTCTATCAAAAATGGTGGCAGAAAACAATAAAATCCCAAAGGAGTTCAAGAAAAATTTTAGAAGCCCGAAGCGACTTGTTAATCCGACTAGAACAAGTGACCGTGATCCAAGATTTCAAAAGTCAAAAGACTTAAGGGTACAACTGCTAAAAAAATTGTGCGAAAAAAGAGCATCGGAAGAAGTGTCTCTCAAAATAATGAACAAACTCAGGAAGGAATGATTCAATGTGAATCAAGCCATGTTCAGGTGACGAAGGATATATTATTATACAGATAATTTTTTATTAAGTTATTATATTGCTAAATAGTTGTGGGACGAAAAAACAGACATGTTATTAAAATAGTCATTACAGGGCTAGCAAAATGCCCGCTTTCCCTCTCGATAATATCTCCACCTTGACGAAGGCAGTTTGCCGGGTGAGGGGGCTTAAAGGTTTTCTTTCTTTAGCTTTCATAACATTTGGTATTCCTGTTCATATAGATTTAAATACTGAGCGTCTAAAGAAAGGGGACCTAACTAAGAGAGATATTTAAAAAACATTTCTAGTGTTAAAGATTTTATGCTTGCTATATAACGGTAATTCCTAGCTATTATTTTGGGTTGTCATCAAACTCAATTTGAAAGCACTTAAATCCTGTTAAATTTTTAGACAGGGGCCGCTCCTCAAATTTTAAAGTTATATATCTCTGTTGCTACTTAGGGGACCCACGCCAAGTTCAGGTTTTTTAATAGTGAGCATACTAGGAATATTTTGGTAAAGAAAAAAATATTTTGTAATTTGCGAAAAAAAGTTGAATTTTTAAATTGACCCACCTGGGAAAAAAATTAGCACGCTGAGGTATTTTATTTATTATTTTTTCTAAACAAATTTTACATCATTTTGTCGATAATTCTTAAATTTAAAGAGAAAAAATGTGTTAGTAGCAAGTTATAGTCATTTGAATTTTTTTAAACCTAAAATATAATTTTAAAAAAGAAACACTTCTTAAAGTGTCTTGATTTTTCTTCAATTCATTATATTTGTTGGCTCTTTTCCAAAGTTTGTCTAAAATAGTCTTTGTATTTTCTACAATATCTGTATGTTATACCTGACGTATGTAAGCAATGTATTTTGTAAAGCATGAAATAAATATCTATCTATCTATCTAAACATTAAATTTTTATATTATGTTTCAATCTGAACACCTTTCAAAACTTCTGAAGACTTATTTTATTGCTGGATACAGGAAAATCCAAACAACCCGAAACAGGTGTCCAGGTAGATTTTAGAGGTAAAGGGCAAAATGTATATTTAAAATTTTAAACATTTGGTGACCCTTCAGATTCAGGTAAATGCGGCGCAAATTGTGAAATATAAATACCTACTATTAAAGAAATTTGAAAACAGCAAAATTCAAAAATGTTTAAAAAGGTATTTGTCAATGATAATTTTCTTGTGCATATCCTTGAAATTACTAAATTAATTTTAACATAAATTTATGGATTTTTATTTCTCTTGCTGTTTCGGAATATTTTGAATTTTGCTCTTTCTTAATTTGCTTAGTACTTTTTTTTTGGTATTTCATACTATTACAATTCTTCATTTCCTACATTTTCTGCATATCTTAATTAAAATTTGACAATTATAGACCTATTGTTTTTTTTCGGATTTAAAGTTTTATAACAATCACATAAACAGAAAAATGTTACGAAGGGTATATGTCACTGATAAAAAAGGGCATTAAGGTTAAACTTTATTTTGGACACGACTGTACATTTGTAGGTGCAGGTAAAAAGGTATTTAAAAATTTCCATATTATTATAATTTATGGGTACTAAAAATATTAAACTCTAAAAACCATAATTTTAATTTATTTTATGCGGATATTTGCCGAAAAATAATAATAAATTAAAAGCTCCAGCTATTATTGTTAAAGAGAGTAATAAAGATAATGAAGGTTGTAAAACTTTAAATAGGTCCAACCTGTAAAACCACACCGTTAATGCACCTGTGCTGAGTATAAGTAGAACCGTAAAAATGTATCTATTTTAAAAAGTTTGTTAAAGCAGTGAACAATAGAAGTTATTTCACTTTTTTCATGATCGATTTATTTATGAAAGTCATGCATTTCGATTCATATTTCCCGATAATAACTAGGATAAAAAGTGACACTATATTACGAAATAATTATCACCCAGTTGTAATGTTGTAATACATACAAAGCAAAAAATCATTTAATGATAGAACAGGGCAAAAAATCAGATATAAGAGATATTTTATACGAAACAAGCAAGTTTTGGATTTTGACATTCTGAATATTATTGATTTCAGGATATTATGTGCCTTAAAACTATACAAAAAATAGTTTATGTACAATTTTGCGTCTATAAAATGGCTCCGTATTGTACCAGTAGTACAATAAAATTACTCAATTGCTGTTAAGGTATGTAGATACTCTATTTCTGTTCAGGTATATCTTCAGAAGTTTTCTGGGTTTTCTTATCATCCTCTGTAAGCAACTCAATTTGTTCTTATATAAATGCATGGATTTGAATGATATGAAGCCATCCTTTGCAGTATTTGCAGTAATTTTAACTTCCTCGGAAATTTGTTCATCGAAGCTACTTTTAACTTCCAATTTCTCTCTTTAAATTTATGTTTGACAATAAACAAAAAAAAACGAAATGCAATGCAATATCTGCTATATTGAATACCGATATTTTCGTTTGTATTTTTTTTTAGCTAAAAATTACTGAAAAATCTCGAAAAACGGTATAGTATAAAGTCGTACATAAAATGTTTTTTGACATATTATGTACATAATAAGGATTTATTGGACCCGTCGTTTACTGGCATCTCATTTATGATCATGACAAAGCAATGGAAACAAAAAAATTTGGCGCCTTACGAAATCTTTAGGCCTATTTTTACTATGTTGAAAAAATGCTTAATACTGTTATCTAATGAGTCGTCAACATATTTGGAAATAAAATTAGTATCCGAGATAAAATAAAATACAATAATTTATTTACTTACATTGTGTAATTTGAAAATGCGAAATACGAAGATAAATAAATAAAATATTTTACTCACATTATTTACAAATTTATCGTACGCAAATTTAGTAGATACTGTTGATTTTCTTTAATGCAAATGGCAATTTCTGGGTTGAACTGAGAAACTAGAGATTTAGCAGCCTGGAAATATTGATTGCTATAAAATGCTGTATTCAGCACTATTCCTGGGCACAACTTGTGAAATTTTTTAATCCGTTGTGTGGAGATTTTGTAAAAACCATTTTGGTGCCGGCAATTAGCTTGTCTGAATACTTCGAATTGTTTCTGCCACACGGCGAAAATCATGTAGTAAACAGGTTATTTACTTCAAAGCGTAGAATATTAAAAGAGTCTACTGTAGAAGGTATTTTAATGCTACAGGCTCAAAACTAGATTATACGAGTTTGGCCTCAGGGTACATTGTGGTAACCATACACTGGATGAGTAAAATATTTTTCTATTACTTTAACCAAAGGCCTTTCGTAATTCGCATTTTCAAATTACACAATGTAAGTAAATAAATATTTGTATTTCATTTTAAAATCGGACCCTAAGTTTATTTCCAAACAGTGCAGAGACGCCCCTGGACTTATATGGACATGGACCTATATTTGCAACTCTATGACTAAAATGACGTAAAGTTGTATATTTAATCAGTTTATCCACGGATTCCCCAAAATCATTTAGAGGCACTAAACTTGCGTTTTGTCATAATTCCGACAACACACAGAATCCTTTGAGTAAACTTTAGTTGTTTGCATGATAAAGGCTATTCATGTGAAAGCAAAGATGCATTGTGAAAATAGGTAAACAGTTTCATGAACAGAAAATTACAGTTGGAGTGGAAAGGGGAAAGTAAATTGGATCGGATGTAATATTCTTCTTACTTTTAAACACTTTAAATCGACACTAATATTAGATCTAAGAAAAATTTTCGAAACCATAATTTTTGAAAATCGCTATATAATGCATTTTCGAGAAAGCATCTTTTGAAAAAATGTATTTTCAAAAAAAGCATTTTTGAAAAAAATGTATTGATGCAATCGGTGCTCTTCGAAAATAATAGTGTTGTGGAGCTACCTTACAAAATATACAAGAAAAAATATAAATAGGACTTACTAAATTATTTATTGGTAATGTGTTGGTATTAAAGGTAAAATAAAATTTTGCTTTAATTTATATTTGACAATTAATAATAGCAATAAAAATGATGGAGTACCTGTATTTTAGTGTTGAAATATTAATTCTGAAAAGTGTTTGGATATTTCCAACAAAACCTGCAGAATTAACTATAATAAAATCTAACCAAACCGTTGCTTGGCTTATGCTTATTAAGATTCCTTGTCGTGACCAATACATAAATTTGCAAATTATTTATATTTTTTTCTTTTTTTTTAGCATCTACTTTGCTATTCTATTTTTTTTTTCATTTCCGGCGAGAACAGAATGGGACAGGTTAGAACAAACAGCATTTTATACCGTAAATATAAAGCTATTCTTTCAATGGCGCCGTTGATCTTTTTTATCTGAAAATTATTCCTATTAAATTGGTACAAGTCAATGATTTTCGAAATAGGTCTAAGCACTATTAAAGTAATACAGTGATAGAACAATATTCCTTAAACTAAGTATTTTTTTTTGGAAAATATTAAAGACAAATAAAGGTTCCTAATCTTGTCTATGATAATAAATATGCCGAAAATTAAGTGGACAAATAATAGCTTAGCAAAAAATAATAAAAGAGGATTAAATGATTAACAAGAAAATGTTTGCTTTTTGAAATTCTAGAAATATCTAAGTAATAAATATCTTCTTGCTTTGATATTTGCTACAGACCCATAGATAAAAATGCCAGGCAGATAAGACGTATGAGGAAAGCAGGAGCATGGAAAAAAGAAAACTATTTACCGACCTTAAAGAAGTTTGATTGGGTTTGATTGGGTTTAGTTACGTTGAAGTGAACAATAAATGATCCTCGTCGCTTTAATTTGGTTAAAAATTATTTTTCCAACTTCTTATACAATTTGTGTACAGGGTGTCCGGAAATGACGAAGATATCTTTAAGATATGATTCTATATAAAAAAATATGAAAAAAGGTTCATAATAACATAGGTCCGCAAATGATTCCATAGGGAGCTACAGGCCCTTGAAGATGGTGTCATAAAAATGATTTTATTTAGTTTATTAGGATCTACCTACAGTACTGAAGTGATCTTTCAGGTATGAGTTAGTGTTATTGAAGGTCACTTTTTAAAAATAGCAAGTGACCCATATTGCAACCAGTGGTGTGGGAATAAAAGGGTTGTTGATTATTCACGGTCGTATTTTTTTCGATGAGTGTATTTTTGTTATTTTTTAAATAAATTAAGGTTCCTTGAACATTTTTACTTCAAATAGGTACTAGGTTAAGATCATATAGTATGCACTGAAATGAACGGAAACCATTTTAAATACTTTTTATAAAACTAGAGTACATTTTTTAGGTAAAAATGTTTAAGGAAACACAATTTATTTAAAAAATATCCAAAATCCACCCTTTTATTCCCACGCCACTGGATGCAATATGGATCACTTGCTATTTTTAAAAAATGACCTCCAATAACACTAACGTACCTAAAAGTCCATTTCTGTATTTTAAGTAGATCATAATAAATTAAATAAAAATCATTTTCAAGGTACAATCTTTAAGGGCCTGTAGCTCCCTATGGAAGTATTTGCAGATCTATGTTATTATAATCTTTTTTTCGTATTTTTTTTATGTAGAATCATACTTTAAAATTTATTATCGTCATATCCGGATACCCAGTATTTTATGTCTTTTTGTAAATTAGTTTTGACTTTAGTTTGAATCCAATTTTATTAAAAAGTCTTTTAGAACATCTTTTACTTTGACCATTCGCGATTGCTTTAAAAAAAATCAGGGACGCACAAGTTAACACCGATTCTAATATAACTACTTTCTTGGCTTCATTGGAATGCCCATCCACCATCTTAAGTTCACGCCGGTTCGCTGCTGTGAATATATTAAAGAAAATTAATTTCAAAGAACTTTTCCTCGTAGACATTTTTCAACTTTGTGATAAAAGTGCAGAAATGCAATACTTGACTTTAATAGAGTTTTCTTGGGCTAAAAAATATAAAAATAAATATTGTCATAATTTTTATAAGACCGGTATTGAATATAAGATTTTTTTTTAATTTTCATAATTTTTACAGTATCGATATTCTCAAAAAAAATATTCATGACGCTCCATTTCATATTTGAGATTGAGGTAAAATTACAATAATTCACGCTGGATCGGAAAATGGATGGGTTTCAAACTGCTTGCTGTTGTCTGCCAAGGATATTAAGGATTCGAGCTTGGGCTGCCATGAAGACACAAGTGCGGAACTTTTTTAAAACTGGTTTGAAAATTATCTTTTAAAAAATATCCCCAAAATAGTGTGATTATAATGGATAACGCAAGTTATCACAGCCGTCTGCTATATAGAGCGCCAAATAGATCAAGTAGGTACTATATAAGAATACAAGAATATTTATTAGAAAATGACATTTATTTTGAATTTAGTTACAAAAAAGAGCAACTTTTAGAAGTCTAAATACATTTAGCATTAAAAACAATACGTATGTGATAACTTGGCGGAACAGATCATCGTACTGTCTTACGTCTTCCTCTATATCACTGTATATTTAACCCCATAGAGCATATGTGGCACCAAGTAAAATCAAAGGTGAGAGCAGAAAATGCTTCCCCTACCATATTAGTTATTAACCTTAATGACGTCTCTGGCAGTGAAACAGAATTAGGTTTAGATTAAACGAATTTATTAATTATGTATTATTTATAATAATTGTTGGTATTGTAAAATAAGTTAGGACATATGATATTAGCATATTTGTAAGTATTCTTACTGTGTGACTGTAGACATTTGCAATTTGTTTATTGACGTCAAAGGGCAAGACGATATACTTTGAGATTTACTTTACCTTGTTGTGTTTTTCAGAATATCTACGTGAAAACAGTTTCTCAAGCAGACCTGTTCAAAGGTTTTCCACCTGGAGAACATTAAAGTGAGTAAAAGTTTTTCTTTTTTTTATAAGGCCACAGACAAAGATCTTTTAGCAATAACTCTTGGAAACTTCCGGATAAAGTAAGCATTAAGCAAACGATGAAAAAATTTAATAAAAAAATATTTCATCTGACACTTTAAAATGTTACGAACGTTCAAATAAATGATCTGACTTTATGCTATAAATTCCTAACAACCATTTCTTAAAAGCCTTTTATAAATTTATAGATTTTCATTTAGCTGAATCTTCTGCCAATATTTTCTGACAGTGATAGATGGGAAAAATCAATTTTCTAATGCATCAAGATACGGCTGTTTTATTATGTTCGTCAGATCATTTAGTAGATTTCCCTTTTAGGTCACTTAAGGCTCTAATTTATCGATTGACGATGATAAACATCAATTTCAGTTTGATGTTGTTGACTTTTCATGATTTCTTTAAATAGCAACTGCGTCTCTATTTAAAAAAATAATAGAATGTCTATTGGGTAGTATTTATAACGGTGCATTATTATTTAAATTATTTTGATTTTATTTTTAAGTTACTCTCTTGTCAGGTTATGTTGTTCAGGACTGCAGCAGAAAAGTATTGGTTAGACCAATTTATGCTAAAATTCATAAAAAAATTATGTCGAAGGGAAGTAAGAGTAATATTATTATTTTCTACTACTATTAAAAATAGGTATTAACCATAATTTCGCTTAAGGAAGAAAAGTTTTCTTTTTAGGTAGCCCCTAATTAGGTAATATTAAAATCACAATTCTTAAAATATTGCCAGTTATATCAGTAAGCCTGATGAATTGCTAATCACAGGGGATGGTGTTAAAGAAGATATAGATATAAAGTATCCAAAGTATCATTAGTTAATAGCATTTTTAAAGAAAAAAGGGGCTGGGTACAAGCCAAAGAAATCTGTCACTTTTATCAGAGGAGACTAATGAATTATTGCCAAAGCACCAGATGACCAGTATCTATTTAATGATGAAGGTATATTTTTAGGGAGGAAACTGGTACTTTCAAACCTAAAATTAGGGAGGAAAAGTAAATATTCAAAGAGGGTGAAATAGTATCTATATAACAAGTGTTGAAAGTGACATGTGAGTGGGAATGTTGTCGCACGAGGCGGCAGCCGAGTGCGATAATCCCACGAGTGTGCGAAAATTACTTTCACACGAGTAATGTACAATGTTTTTCCTACGACCACAAAATATTTACAAAAAAACCTCAATTTCTGTCTTTTAAAACACTCACTTTCAACACTAATATTTTCATCAAGTGTGCTGAAAATAAAACAAATGAAATTGGCACCATCTATTTAAATGTGATGTTGACAAGTACTTTTCAACACGCGTGTTGTGAAGTACTTTTCAACACGCGTGTGATATAAGGCACTTTCTCGCCAAGTTAACCGTGCTTTTTTACTCACTTTCATAGGTGGTCGTAGGAAAAAAATATTAGATGGTCCTAACTCGAAACTTCATGGAAATAATAAATGTTTAAACACGTGTTTTACTGTTTTCAATAAATCAATCCCTGAGGGGGTGAAATGGGGTCCAAAATTTGTAATGGAGTAAAATTATACCGCGCACGACGTCGCGGACGGAAGCTAGTATCAAATAAATCTAGAAGCAAACAGAATAATTCAACTCCGGTTTCCCGTTTGTGCTATTTAAAGCAGATTCATGCAATCCTAAACCAAACTGAACAATGTTGCTTTTATTTCAAATGATTATTTCACCATACTTTACTGTTGTGCGATTCGAATTGATTTTTAAGAACGAATGAAATTTATACACTCTTCTTTTGTAAAAATATCAATACCAAAATAAAGCAAATTAGGTTAGTAACATTTTTTACTGTTTGCGTCTCACTTACTAATTTTTATTCAGTTTTGAAATGTTATATTGCTTTTTTACTTACTTTGAATATGTATTCGATTAAGAAATATGTAAATTTCAAAAAATAAAACAAAATTTGTTGATAAAAAAGCCTCCTGACTGTCTACTGTCATCTCTTCTAACCGAAATTATTTCCAAGCAATTGACTTTGATATATGAAGATAAATTTTCTTTTTTCAAATAAAAAGTTTATCGCTAGCATAAAAGTAAATATATTTTAATATTACAAAAGCCAAAAGCAAAATTATTCAGAATTGGCTTTTGCTAAATTTTGCAAAATAATTAGTGTAAATTAACTACACATTTTTAACCTATTTTCTTAAGAACTACGTATAATATATTCGGTTGGTGGCACGAAACACTAATTGTGCAAGTATAGCTTGCACCTGACCGATTTTTTTAGAGAATTAGGTGCTAAAGGAAGCTAAATTAACCGGTGGTTGATTTAACTATTTGCGGGGAACGCCCTCAGAATTTATCTAATGGTGGATTTAGATTCTAATGGACTTATCTCAATGGTGGGACTTAGGGATCGTTGTCCGATAGTATATAAACGCAGTAAGGTTGAACAGACTCGGATTTAACCCTCCGACTAATACCGTCTTTATCTGATGCTGACACCCTGAAGCTAAAAATCCAATAACTGAAAATAACATTGGCAATTGTAGTTGCAGCACCGGCTTAAGAGCAAATTTCGTATTTTTCTTAATTAAGTATTGGAAGGCTTTATAGGTATAACGTCCAGTTGCACAAACAATAATTTAATCAAGTTGTAAACTAATTTGGATAATTTGACAGCACTTATGTTAATGTCATTGTCACGGATGACCCTAAACGCCTATTAACCGAGATAATTCCTAGTAAAGCTATGATTAAATAGAATCCATAATAAATAATATATAATAAAAAACAATTTTTAAAATCCCAAGGCTGACCTCCGTCAAAAATAGACAGTTGCTATTACACTGGATTTTATAGCAATATTTAAAGAAAAATAAAATTTGATGTTCTTTTATATACGCATTTGCTTAGAAACAACACCTATCCTCATACATCAAAGTCAACGGCTATGAAGTAAATATAAGATGCTAACACAAAAATATATATAAAATATGTAAAAAGTACAAAGAGACTTGAGAAGAGTAATATAAATATATAATATATTTTTTATTTTATATACGATACAACACGAACGTTGGTGATAAACCGTTTTAGAAAGAATGAAAAATCATGGTTAATGTTAGTCTTTGCAAGTGGTTCTAGTAAAATGTTTTTCTAAGGGATAATATTTATTTTGGGGATTTAGTCTCCTGTAATTCAGATAAAAAATATACATATTTTTTAAACAGCTAGCTATGAAGTTTCAATGCTCTGGCTCCGCACACTTTAAATGACCGCCATGTTGATTGTAATAAGCCTAATTTTTTGAAACTTTGTATTGAAAGATAGAATTGTTAAAAAAGAATAACAGTCTGCAAGGGCTCTAAATTATTTTTTTTCGTAAAATTTTTGATTTCTCCTGCTGCCGACAGAGTCTAACAAAGGGTCATACACATAAATTTTTTCTTGTTTTATGTGTCTGTCCTTTCGCATCTTAGATGACTTTCAATTTTGCAAAAAACAATCAGATCTTCCCAGCCAAACTCTGCCGGCATAATAACAAATACGGGTAGCCACGCAACAACTCGGAATAAAGATCATATCTCCAATCGCTATATATAAAAGAACAAACTGACTGACTGACTGACATATCAACCCACAGCCCATACCGCTGGGTCAAGAAACTTGAAATTTTGCACATATATTTCTTACATAACGTAGGCATCCACTAAGAAAGAGTTTTATGGAGAAAAGATATTAGATGGTCCTATTAACTGAAAACTTTATAGAAGTAGCCTAAAAATTAACGGCTAGATTGTTCACCGCTAGTCCGGTCTAATTTGACAACCAAAAGTTTTAAACTGACAAGTGTTAGAATAAGACAACTACGTTGTATACTACGGATGAGTTTTTTCGCAAACCTATAAAGAAAAGGACAATTAGTACGGACTTTCGACAATAACAGAACTAAATTGATTCTAGTAACCCGTTCCAATATGAAAATCATTTGGAAAGCAAGAAAATCGTTGGAATATCAGAATAATTCATGTTTTTAATGACGACTTACTAACAATGACAGGACAAAAACCTGTCAAACCCTAACTGATCAACTAGAAGATCTTAATTTAAAATTGCACTAATTCTTAAACCTTTATAGTGAATCTGAACGTAAATATTTAAACACGTATTTTATAGTTTTTAATAAATCAACCCCTAAGGGGGTGAAATAGGGGTTCAAAGTTTGTAATGGAGTAAAATTATTGTTATACCGTAAGCTAGTATGTTATAAAAACAGAACATTGCAGACATCATCTTTTTACCATTTTGTAAAATACAGATTAGTATTATTTGCTAGAGGGTTAAAATTACTTTTTAAAATGGTATTATGTAAAGACGACATCTCCAAGATAACTTACGAAGATAATGGAAAACCCTTCGTTTTTGGTAAAGTTTTCAGGGGAAAAAGTTTTAGTCGGGAGTGTATATGTGTGTTTAAAATAAAGTTTTTTAATATCATGAAGACACCAGCTGCTCCTTCGATATCCGCGTTTCTTAAATATTAACATTAACGGTTATTGGGGATTCGGTTTTATTTTACTGCAGTATTCCAGCATAAAAAGAAACAAATTCATCTTTTTGTTCACCCAGAAAATCATATTTTTTGTACTATTTAGTTAATTTACAAACTTCTGCCTTAACTTAAAATGTTTTTCCTTTTTACAAAATAAAGTTTTAATAAAATTCTTTAAAAACGCGGAACTTGAGCAAGAAAACTTAACCTGTATAATACGAAAAAAGTTTCGTGCTTTTTCAGGAAATAAACTGACAGTGTTATCAATATGGGTAAAAAGTTGAAGAAACAAAGTTAATTTGAACTGTATACGGATATACAGTGTGATCCAAGAAATTTGCAACCAATGAAAAATTTAGTCATTGAATTAGTCATCAGTCATAGTCATTTCAATTTGTTTAAACTTAAAATATAATTTAAAAAAAATTCAAGTGACTATAACTTTCTACTAACACATTTTTTTCTCTTAAAAGTTAAAATTTGTTTAGAAAAAATAATAAATAAAATATCCAAGCGTGTTAATTTTTTCCCAGGTGGGTCATTCAAAAATTCAACTTTTTCTCGCAAATTACAAAATATTGTTTTCTGTACCAAAACATTCCTAGTAGGCTTACTATTAAAAAACCTGAATGTGGCATGGGTCCCATAAGTAGCAACAGAGATATACAAATTTAAAATGTCACGGGCCGTGTCTGGCAGGAAGCAAGACTTGGAGGCATTGAATTGAACAAAAATGTTGGCACCCCAATTTAAAATTAATTTAAGATCTTGGGAAAGAAATAGGTGAATAGAATATCTGCGTCTAATATTCAGCTCTTAAGTCGAGATTTGTCTGGGAAAACAAAAATGCTGGAGTAAAGATAACTATCGTTAGCGTAACTGTGGATAGGATTGGAAGATAAAGAGAGACGGTCATTATTGTACTAATGTGAAGAAAAAATAGGATGTTTGTGTTTCGTAGATTTAAATAATATCCTTGCAACAGGAAAAATAGAAAACTAAAAGTTAAAAAGTAGACATAGATATAGAAAGAAAATCAAAATAACAGGCCATGTTTTAAAGAACCGGTAATTTTAAGCACATTATCCAATTGTCCCCATGAAGCAAATGAAATAAAAGGCCACGTGCAAGCAGAAATAAAACATTGAACATTGCTATAACTTTAGTTTGACCAACATTCCTGGATTATTATTTTCCACAGAACAAACATTTTAGGATAGCTATTATTAGGTGACATAACTAACAGTGGCTAAAAATACTGATGATGTTTTAATCTGAAGATAAAATAAATGAATTGTGTTTACCTACGTTTTCGAATATTACGTTTCATATAATTTATCTTTCCGTGTCGATCTGCACGGCTTTAGACATTCACAATTTAATATAGTTTGACTGACAGTCTAATTATCAAAGTATCATCAGTGAAAGATACGAAAATATTCGTTCGTTCTCCATATCGAAGCGTTAAACTCGTGGAATATGAAATGGTTTCTTTCAATATCTTCGTATAATACCAGTCAAATCCCCTGCTTTTGTCTGTTTACAATTGATTCTTTCAAATATTTAATTTACAGAAACACAAGAAAATATACAAACAAGTATATTCAAAATTAAATCTTTTTTGAGACGTTATATATTATATTTTTCTTTATTTTTATTCGCATACAAATTTTTTTCGTCGTATTTTATTGGACTGCTTGTTAAATTTTACGAAATTATAAATCAACAAAAGATGAAAAACATTTTAATTCGTGACTAGGATTTCAAGAAACTGGTGACTTATAGCCGGGCGACAGTCAAGCCAGACGAAGACCATCAATCAAATCGATGACAGTTTACTGGGACTAAGCGTTTCCAAGATCGCACTCCTAAAGCATCTCGAATAGTTTATCAGCTACAAATCACCGACCAGAGTAAAAAATCCTTGAGGCTGGCCTAAATTAGCGAAAACTGTTGAGGAAGGCCGTGTTTTTGAGGAAGAATCGCGCGAAAAAACTATACCGCGTTAAAAAACCTGTTAAATAAGGTCACTAGCCTTCGTTTTAACAACTGATAGAGCTCTACTTGGACTGATACCAAGCACACGGCAAATGGATATTGGAACGATATTTAATAAGTACCTGATTATCGCAGTAGTTGTTTTGAGTCCATTTTATTACAGAGGCAGGAAATTTTATAATGGTTTGATTCTGAGTGTACTGTAGAGCTGTCATAATAGCAGTGAAGGCCATATTACGTTAGATATTTTAAGCGAAGTTGCATCAGAACTAAAAATGTCATAATCGTTAACTTTCTTTCTTCCCAGAATTTTGCATGACTATTAATTTATTTATAAATTTGACTCCAAAAAGAAATGTGTCCACAAAAAACACAATGTCCTATATGATCGTTAAAAACTACACTACTTCTAGGAATTAACGTACCACCAAAAAGTAAACATAAATTTAAAGTTAATTTTTGTCAAAACCACTTATCCGATTTGGACGATTGTTTCTTGAATGACAGGTTGTCTCTTCCAGAAAGTTAGTTTGCTACTATATTCGCAGAGAAACTTATTTTTTAGAAATACCGGGTACAACATTTAAAGTGTTTTCTCTATAAAATTAGTAACACACTGTGGAGTTCAACAGTTACAAGGTCAAGTTAGAATTCAAATCAAATTATAGCCTTATCTTTCTATAACATTTTGTTTTTTGATGTACTTCCTTATCTTTGCTACTAAAAGAGAAACACAATTTTAAAGCATAACATGTTTTTATTGAGAGTTAACGTCCAAATTTAACGAGGAAAACAGCAATACAATGTAAAGAAAAAAGGTAAACGAAAGTGTCAGTTGCGAGTATTTCCGCCTCTGGCAGGAATAACTTCTTGGCAAGGACGGCCCATACTTAAGAGACCGTATGTCATTTTAGTCCAGTTCTTCCCATATCCGAATCAGTCTCCACCCTAGGCCATCCAAAATGTTTAACTGGTTATGTTAAATTGTAATTTTCTCCCAAGAGTGTCCCAGTGATGCTCTATGGGATTCATGTCTGGGCTTCGCCATGCCATGGTATCGATTCTCACTTCTTTCAGATAATTTCTCACAACTAGAGCATTAAAAAAAATCATCCAATGTGATTGTGACAAAACTTATCTTACAACTTTTAGTTACTTTTTAGTGGTGCGTCAATTTCTTCGAGACGTGTATATTGCCGGTATTCTTGTGATGAAATTAAATCAGATATGTATCACAGCAGAGACTATAAAGAATATAGACACTCGTATACACCGAAAAGCCGGTCTCCCTTGAGACATTTGGTGGGTTTACTGGTTTATGGTTTAAAAGTTTGTTTGTCTACCATTATATACATATGTATTCTATGTATCTATATGTATTGTATATACATATAGATACATAGTATACATATGTATATAATGGTAGACACACAAACTTTTAAACCATAAACCAGTATACCCACCAAATGTCTCAAGGGAGACCCGCTTTTCGTTGCACGGCAGTGTTCGTCTAGGTATTATTAAGTCTATGGTCACGGTAAAACTGTTTTCCATTTTCTCCATTCATCATTCCGGTAGGTAATAATAAACCAACGATACTGTCAAAATAGAAATAGTATTCTTGCTGGTTAGGCTTAGTATCTAAAATTTTAAATTGTGTTAGCAATGTTAAATTATATTTTATGACCGCCGCCGTAACGCTGATATCTACGATTGAACTTTCTCCCGGCAGAATTTATTAACTTCATATTTTCTGACCTTTCTCGTTTTATGGACCTAAACGCTTCTATAAAAATGGATAATATAGAGGCACCCGGGTCTAAAGTATATCACTAAAACACATAAGTGTTGGAATAAACTAAGAAACTGAAGACTAAAGAAAAAACGCTCAATTTATTTCCGTATATGAAGAATGTGGTGTCTTAAGGCAGTTTTCCACTAAACTGACAAAACAACAACAAAACTGTAACTCCAGTTGCGACCAACTCGAGTTTTTTTTTATCTGGGACATCCCAAGTAGACTTCAAGCCTAAGTACTAACGTACCGTGGGTGTCTGAAGAGAAGGGAAATGTAGTCTATTGACACGGGATTTGAAGGATTGGAGGTTGGGACGGGAAGGAAAAACATCTGCAGGCAACTTGTTCCATAATCTGGAGACCCTAGTTATAAATCAGCCAGAGAAGTGGTCTGTTCTAGGCTTTTGTAGCTGGACAGTAAAGGGATGCATACGTAACGCGCTTCTTGTTGTTCTGTTAGGGGCATTCAAGGGGGAATAATGCCGACTAGTTCTTCAGAGCAAAATGCGTGGAAGTAGCGGTAGAAAAGGGATAAATCCCCTACAGCGCGGCGATGAGCGAGAGAAGGGAGTTTTCTTGTGAGGGCTGGGTCATTGATAAGTCGAATGGGTCCCTTTTGGATAGAATCAAGGATCTTAAGTGTCGAAGGTGATGCCGCTCCCCAGATGTGGGAGCAGTACTCTAGGTTAGGTCTTATTTGGGAAACATAGAGAGTATATAAGTTGGAAGGGGAGAAGTATTTTCTGGCTCGAAAGAGAAAACCAAGCTTTTTAGCTGCCGATGTGGCTACTGAGGTAATGTGTTTGTGCCAGCTGAGATCATGTTCGAAAGCGACGCAAACGAGATCGAATGTTTCGTTGTTTTGTAGGGCTTGGCCATTCATGTAGATGGGGTAAGCGTTGCCAGATTTCTTGCGTGAGAGGGAGCAAGACAGGGTTTTGGAGGCGTTGAACTGAACAAGGTTCTTGGCGCCCCAGTCTAAGATTAATTGAAGATCTTGGGAAAGGGATAGGTATATCGATCTGCGTCCATTATCCAACTCCTGATTCGAAACTTGTCTGGAGTTGCTAAAACTTTGAGTTGCTGCGACTGTTTCTGGTACCTCAACAAAGTCCCGCCTCGTGGCGGAAAGATCAAAGGTTTTCCGGTTTTGTAGACACAGTTGTTTTGGTGCAAATAGTAAAAACACAAGGGTGTGGTTTATTTTATTTTTTGGTTGAGTTGTGTCTGAACTCGGTCTGCAGAAAACTCGCCCAAAACTGGGTTAGTTTTTGTTGGTTTGGTGAAAACATGGTTGGTGTGTGGGTTCCGGGTTCACGAGTAACCACGTGCATACAGTATCCTTCGCCGGTTGCCTATTTATTAAACTTAAAATTACAGTTACATATAATTTTTAATATCCTCTTACAAGGGTTACATGATAAAGGTTGTAAATTTAACCCTCTATAAAGTTTCCAAGGCACGTTTGACTATTTCCGAAGTGCTATTAACAAAGAACGTGGGAACATAACTTTTTGTTCTATAAATTCGTCCATAAACGATCGTTCAAGGGATATCCTGATTACTTGTCTTATGTTAAGGTCGCGATAGAAGTAACTTTCGTTCCCATTACGTTTAGGGGCCGAGGAAAGGACATTACTACAATTTTTTTGCCTTTCTGGTCTTTACAGATGTGTATCTAAACTGTTAAAAAAGTCAGACCCTAAAGCTGGATCTACACAGGTAACAAAAGCGCTTAACCACTATTACTGCTAAAGTATATTTACGTCAATATTTGGTATTGTGGCGAAAAAGATGTGATACCTACTACTGACATAATATGCAGCGTGTGTAGAATCTTAGTTGAAAAATGGTAAACTTTTTATTATTGATTTTCGACCAAAAGGCAGATATTTTGCTTCCTTTCAAATACCGAACGGCTTAACTGAAACTGGCTTAGCTTATACAGGGTGGTCGATAATTTACTATTTTGAAAATGGAAATTTTCCGAACTGTATAATTATTGATTTTTCGATCAAAAGCTTTTATTGAAAAGTTTTGGTTCGTCTCGAAAACAGAATAATATAATTAAAGTTACTCGAGCATATACAGGGTGTTAGGTCCAAAAATGCCGTTTGCAGGCCCCTCTTTGGTACCTAATAACTCGAAAACAAAACGTCAGATCGAAAAACGGATTTATAAGTGAAACTTTAAAATCTCAAATACTTTCTTTTTGCAATACATTTACCTAAAGCTAAAATCACTAGAAAATGGATATATTTGGGAAAAACTGGAAATGTCGATTTTTGACCTCAATATTTCACGATTTTTAATTTTTTTTTAAATTTTCGAAATTTTGAAGATTGTCATAAAAACAAAGAATTGCAGCTTATTTACTCGAAATTATTAGGATATGGTGTGTCAAGGTTTCACAAAAATACAAGTTTTTGTTGCAAAATTGAAATGTTCCTGGACCGATATTGGCCTAAAATATACATTAATGATATCTTAGGAACCTTCTACTTTAAGTGCAGGGATATTTCATTGGATGAGTTACGCATTAAATGCCATTTTTATTGATTTTTCGATGACCCTACAACACTGGAATTCGCCATGTATTCATTATCAGTCATAAAAACACTTTTGACGACACAGCCAATGGGATCACGTTGTACAAGTTTCGAAATTCGCGAGAAAATTTGCTGTAGAAAATCTTTTTTTTTTGTTAATAAAGAATAAAATAAATAGATAACAGAAACCGCCATAAACAGTTAATTGTATATTCCCTATTAAACTTTGCCACGTGTGTTAATACGTATTAAATGTTGAGTCTTCAGTTATAATTGAAGACACAACAATTTTTAAATAATCGCATATTACCGTATTTCTAATAATATTTCCACTGTTCTGACACTGATCTAATATTTGAGTTGCTAATAATTTAATTTGTTCTAAAAATCTTAAAGTAAAAATAATTCTATTAAACAAACAATCTGGTTACCAAACATACATTTGTGCTAAGTGTCTGTTTAATAGACCATTTATTTCATTTAAAAATAATTTGAATATTTTTAACAATGTCGACACCAACGCTGCTTTTAAAGGTTATAGATTATCCAATATACCATAATTTGGGAAGATGGAACTTTGCCAGAAGCTACTTTTATCCCCCATCGCTTTAAATACAACTGGAAATTGGGAATTTGCCATCTTTGTTAGGGTTTATTTAGGAAAAAAGCGCTCTAAATTTGGCACCAACGGAAATGTTAGCTAAAATGATAATGCATTATAAACGTAGCTGCAAAATTGCAAACTTGTTTGCGTCAACAACGAAACAGAAAGAGATAAAGGTAAGCACACCAAAGGTAGACCAAGAAACATATGTATTTTTTTTCGTAAAAAGAAATAGATCGGATCAGATTGTGATGATAATTAAAGCAAAAATACTGTGCCATGTACGTAGTCTGCAATTTCAAACGAGTCTAGTGAAAATAATAATATATTCGTTTAACTTTTAAGTATCTATAAATTGTTATTTACCAAGAGTTAAAAATAATTGAGTATCTCATTTAATATCAATGAATATAATAATGAACCTTAAGACTGAAGCATACTAGAATAGGTGGAAAGTTTATAGACATCTAGTTAGCTAAAAATTGAAAAAAGTCAATATCAATTTTTCGGATACTATTGAGAAAAGATGGCGTTCCCAGAAAGTAAGTAATTTTTTTTTATTCACGTATGGATTCTAC
This sequence comes from Philopedon plagiatum, assembly GCA_963971165.1. Classification (NCBI taxonomy): domain Eukaryota; kingdom Metazoa; phylum Arthropoda; class Insecta; order Coleoptera; family Curculionidae; genus Philopedon; species Philopedon plagiatum. The sequence goes on from OZ020193.1 coordinate 102,483,377, forward strand.
ATTATTCGATAAACTTTCGTTTTCGCAAAAACAATATAAACAAACTCTGAAGGATATTGAGCACCATATTTCCTTTTCCATCACATTAAATTCAATGTTTCTTATTACCTGAAATTCTTCGTTGACAACACGTTTCATACATATTTTACATAATAAAATATTTATGATGACATTAAGTATGATAAAACTTTCAAATTGTCTGCGAAACGATAATTCTAAAGTTGAGTTTTTGCCAAAAAGGACTGTTGTTCCTTTAAAAATATCTAAGAATATAAAGTTACAGAGTTGGCATATTTATGTGATTTATAAACCTAAACTATGTGGTTGAAAAGATACGTTTGAAGCTTACATAAACGAGTAACTCTTACCTATAAGGTGTTTAAATACATGGTTTACCAGGAAAGCGCGTGAGACCTGAAAAAATCTCTTTGTAGGCAGGTTGTCATTCAGCAATATTTGAACTATATTTTAGCACATCTAGAGAAAAAAATTAAAATTTAAAACTGATCTTCTTTATCTAAATGCGGTAAGTTTTTGAAAGCTCACCTTCCTGATTGTTCTCAGTGACGCATAGTTCTTAGTGACGTATTCATTTCTTTTTATTTCAGTAATAAAAATGGATATATTTAAAGTTTTGTTTTATACAGTACAAAAACAGTGTGAACCATAATTTTAAACTATGCTTGAAATATAGCAAAATATAATCATTTTTTTTCTAATCCCATTAGAATATTTGGGATCTTACTTTACTTCCTCACATCTGTGGTTAGGCTTAAGCTTAAGTTTACTGACGCCCTGTTGGTTATCTATATAAATCTCATATCAGTGAAGGGTAATTTAATGGTAAATATATATTTTTTGTACTTATGCTTAAATGCAATAGATTCACTCATTATATTTTCAAAATTTGTATTGTGCTGGTAATTCCTTAACTGCCAATAACAGTAATATGTCTCACATCCGTGAAGTTCTCATCTGTGCAGTTTACTACACATTTGGATAAAAAGAATAAAAAAACTGTTTAATCTATTCTAAGGAATTAAAGCATCAAAAAGACTTCAAGAAATTTAAAAATAAATACAAAGAGGGGCTATGAGAATACTTAGTAAAAAACCCAATATGATCATTTGAGGTATAAAGAGAGAAAAAGGAAGGAAACAGAGCTTTATTATCAACATTAGCTTAAATAGGTCTGTTATATTTTACTGACGAAGATATCATATGCCATCTCATCTCTGCGAAATAATGTTTAAAGAATTTTCTGAAATTAAGCATTCAGTGTGTAACAACTCATGCAGTTTTTCATTACAAGCACTAAGTATTAAAAACATACACATTTCTCTTAAAAATATTTAATTTTTCTTTGGCCAAAATTTATTTCACGGTTCGAACGTCTCACAAGAAGTAACCTAATATGTTTTACTCATTCACCCTGTTAGAGGAACTTTTATTATAAAAATTATTGAGGGTTACACCACATGCGACGCTTTTTTCGGGTCTCGACGCTAGCTCTTCTGAAATCGATACGATGACCGACTAAAACAAGCCTCTTCTGACCCTTTTCGGGCCTAGGAGAGATTAACAGCCCTAGTAAGTTTATAAATAGTAAATGTTTTTGCACGTAAAAGTTTTTTATCGAGATTAAAGTGCCAGAAATTTGTGAGTTTTGATGACAGTATCAATGAAAATAATTTATTTATGTGTGTATCTGTGTGAATTTCATAAACTGAAAATTAAAGTTAATAGCTTAAGAAATTTTGGTTTGCTTAAGTTTGTACGTATTTAACAACTATTTTTTTTTCACTGTCTGTTTCTTAAACAAATTTCTGGCCTCCAATAATTTTTTCTTAACAAATCAGTTTGAACCACAATAAAATGGGTATTATTTATAAACTTATTAATAATAATTGCTAAATTGGCCCTACTACAAAAGTAAAATTTTATAATAAATCCACATACAAGTATTTAAATAAGTATGGGGCCAAATTAAACAGTCGTATAGACTTGCATTGTGAAATTATATCATAAGTACTTAAAAGTCCACATACCTAGGTTAAATCTGTCAAAGTATAGGAGAACCCGAATCTAGTATAATAATGGGTCGAAAAGCCTCTTATATACAGGGTGTCCGAAAAGTCTTAATATGGGCCAATATCTTTGCAGTTAGTAAAGATGGAGACACCGAATTTTAGGTTTATCTTACTGGTTAATAACTTTTCAACCCCCTTGAGGGGCGACGCTAGGAAGTTGAGGTCAAAAATTTTAAAGCAACCCTATGCCGCGATGTGCCTCATTTTAAAGGTCTTCAAAAAGGAAACATTTTACCGCAAACCCGAAGTCCGTATGCCTATGAAAATTAAAAATCGGGAAAAAAAAAATGTAAGTACCTTTATTTCTCTTAATATTTTTAATTGTTCAAAATGACCACCATGAACTTCTTGGTAGTAATAAAGTCGATTTTGGAACTCTGCCAAGACGTAAGACTAGCTCAAACCCAATCAATCCCAAGAATTTCATGGTGGTCATTTTGAATAACTTTGAAAGTCATAAGAGAAATAAAGGTATTTAAATTTCGCTTTTTTCGCGATTATTAATTTTTTAAGGCTTGCTATTTAAAAACGAATTAAGATAAGGACCTTGTGTTTGCAGTAAAATCTTTCTTTTTGAAGACCTTTAAATTGAGGTTCCACACGGCATGGGGTTGGACTTAAAATTTTTGACCTCAACTCCCTAGCGTCCCCTTTAAAAAAAGTTAAATTAGATAAAAAATTAACGAATGCCGTTGGAATTTTGTTTCGTATGCTTGGAACGGCTTCACAATTAATTTATTAAAGTTTTCCAAATAGATCACGCCCCTGTGTTTTCTTTCTACTCATGCACCTCATGACGTGAACATCTGACGTCATTAACGCCGCTAGTGGTACCACGGCACATAACCACAACTGTAGAGACGATCTGCGTTAGAAACGTAATCAGATTATTCGTTCACTGGTAACACGGTACAATACATTAAATACTTGTTTGTCTGTAAACCTTATGGCATTATGAAATGAACACCATTGTGTTTGAAACAATAATATTTAGTGGGAAGTGTATCATTTTATAAATGTCCTATAACCTTATTAGTTGTTTACGTTTATAGCCGAATTAATTACTCATAGAGCCTGCTTTAAGTACCCCTTATTAAGCTATTTAAAAAAATCCGTCTAATAGTCACCAGGGATAATTGCTTGGAAAAATCCGCAAATCCTAGTTAATTGACTTAACCTTCTTCGAACATAGATTCGTTAGGTAAAAAAGCTCTCAAGCGAGAACATTAACGGGCGGATTCCCTATCGCTAAGGCCCGGTCTAATTTGACAAGAAAGGTTTTAAATTAAGTGTGGTTTTATTTAAACCCAAAGGTACTAAGTATTCAACCTTTTTAGGGAATTCCGTAGTAACTAATTAAAAAAAGAATCTGACTATCGTACCGAGGTACATTGTGAGAGCTAAACTGCAGACAAAATGTTTTAAAATAGTTTAGGCCAGATTTTTCAATTCTAGAGCGGTTTATTTGACTACCAAAAGTTTAAAACTGACTAGTGTAAGACTAAGATAACCAAGTTTTATACTGTGTATCTATATATGAGCAACATTATGCTCAAATAGATTACCATTGGTCAGAAAACATTAATCGGCATTTCTACCCGCTTTTTGAACCCCCTTAGTATTGATCTGCCTCTTATTGTATGGAATGAATTTATTATTCTTTCCTAAAAATGTTCTAAATTATTAATCGGAACCGTATACACCTTTAATGCTCCCCACAGAAAAAAAACAGCAGGAGTTAAATCAGGATATCGCGCTGGCCATTCTATCACATCTCGGTTTCGTATCCATCTTCCTGAAAACTCTCTGTCTAAGAATTAAATCACCGCTCTTCGATTATGGGGGGGTGGGGGAGGGGTGTACCATCTTGCTGAAACCAAAGGTGTGGTAGTATATTCAGCGGAATTTCTATTAAAAACTCCTGAAACTGATTGTTTAAACAGTTTAAATATATTTCTCCCGTTAAATTCTCATTATACAGTCCCGCCCAAATATTTATTCCAAAACGAATTTGTGGTCGCACTTCCCTATTAAGTCGTGGTTTTGGAGGCTCACACACGTTCGCTATTCCTGTTAAAAAGACCGCTATTTGTGAATCGTCTGTCCAGAGAATATTGAATGTAAAATTTGTATTTTTTCCATTTTTTTAAATCCAGGGATCCTATGTGCCTTGATATTTATCTTGGAGGTAAGAGTAAAACATCACTGTGTTCAGAAGGCAAAGAGCCTTCAAAAAAGAAAACAAAAAGTACAGGTCCGTATTTAAAACATTAAAATAAAGTTAATGATGGTCCCAGAAATCCGAAACGTCAGATTAAAAAATTAATTACTTCATCTTGAAGAAACTGCTCAATGACAAAGTGCAATTTATTGTTAAATATCTCTTCAAATACGCATAGGAAAAAAATAAAATAGATTTTGCAAAATTTCGGGTTTTTCCGAATATCTCCGGAAGTAACCGGAATTTCTCAAACTTCTAAATATCTTGTAATTCAGCATCAAATTGCCCAACTTTGCCTCACATTGACCGACTTCGTATCTCTTACGGTTACCGAAATCCCCATGCAAAGACTCGAATTTGTAGCACCCTGAATATAAAAGAAGCAACTGACTGACTGACTCACTGACTGACGTATCAACGCACAGCCCACATCGCTGGGTCTAGAAATTTGAAATTTTGCCCAGAGGTTCTTCTATAACGTAGGCATGCATTAAGGAAAGGTTTTTTAAAATTCAACTACCAACACCATTGCACTTGAACAGGGGTTCAAATTTTGTATGGAAAAAACCCCTAAGGGGTTGAAATTGGGGTTCAAAGTTTGTAGTGGAGTATAATTGTTATATCGCGGACGTAAGATACTATTTTATAAAATTGCTGTAAATTTTGATTATATTTCAATCACAAGGTCTACAGTATCATGCATTTTATACATCAAGGCAGTGCCGGCTTATGAAATTTAAAAGTTGTATATCTCTGTTCCTACTTACAGGACCCGTACCAAATTTAGCGGTTTTAATAGTGAGCCCCTGGGAATGTTTTGGTAAAGAAAAAAAACATTTTGTAATTTGCGAAAAAAAGTTGAAAAGTTTTATTTTTTTTTCCCAGCGCTAAAAAAAAATTTTTTTTCGCAAATTACAAAATATTTTTTTTATTTACCAAAACATTTCCAGGGGGTTCACTATTAAAACCCATAAATTTGGTACGGGTCCTGTAAGTAGGAACAGAGATCTGAAACTTTGAAATTTCATAAGCCGCCACTGCATAAAGGCATTTAAAAACTAATGCTAAACAAAATCTGATTGTGGTTAATTAAAATATGCAAAACGTCCCAAATGGGAAAAAATAAGCTGCATTTACTGTAGAACAGCGACACGATAAATTAAAAACACAACTGGTTTGATGTTTATTTAATATTTGGATATGGTCCGGAAAAATACCAAATTCCAGTTTTTATTGTTTGGTTTTGGCACAATAATACCAATGCGTATGTTGACAGTAGCTTTTATTATTCTATCGGAGTAGTACACGGCCGTAAAAAGTCTGATAAAAACACGTTTAAAAAACTGAATTCGGTTGAGTCCTTAAGGATAAAACAAATTACAAAACAGAGTCAAGAATAATTTGTTTTAAGTAGCATGGCAATTTTAGAAAATTAACTTTAGTAAGAGTTTATATTATGTTTATTTACTGACACTAATGGCTATTTCAAACTATTTTTACTTTAAATCAAGGAAGCCCCTGTATAAAACAAGGAAGTTATGTACCAATGAAAATATCTAAATTAGAGAGATAAGTTTAGAGTCCAATTTTAAACCATCAAAATTATGTTTTTTTTTTGTCTCGCATATATTGTCTGCATTGTACACATGTACTTCCTTTTTGTATTTTACAACCACAGATGCATCATTGTGAATGCAATTCTAATAAATAAATTGCTTGGGTCCAAATAATTTATTTAAGTTATACAGGTGGCCACAGCAGGCGACATTATTTTATTTGCAACAGCCCTTGAAAATAATAGAGTTACCAAAATTTTTCGCTGCTGGCTTTTTATCACTCCGTGTTTATCGTCAATCCTCTGTCAAAAATAATTCCAGCAGCATGAAAAACTACGAAAAATTAGGGTTTTATTTCTTTTTTGTATTTCAGTAGCATCTAATCCAAAGTTCCGCCTACATAAGATACCCTGTATAGGTCTAACTTGGTAGGGTAAACCACCTCTTAGTCTCATGCCTACTTTATTACTGGGATCATGGAAATTTGACCACTCTATTATTTTGGTGCGTTTTGGAACTTAGACTGTAGCAGCTTCGTTTGATATATAGTTGATTTACAACGGAAGTAAGATATACATAAATAACGTGATGAGCTTACCATGATTAATTGTGTTTGACTTATGTTAACAATTTATCATTTAAAATAAATATAAAAACGGATAGTAAAGAAAACATAATGAAAAAATACTAGGAACCACTCCAAGTCTTATGAGGGAACCTAAATACATAAGTCAAAGGATCATTCTATACATGTACTCGATACTTTAGTAACAAGCCACGGTGGCTTGTCAATGTAATTAAGTCAACAGAATGAAAAGTATATTTAAGTGTGCCCTATTAAATTTATATACAACAAAACATGCCTTGAACTGGCCTAACATTTTCCGTGTCAGTAAAGCTTGAGGAAGCCTTAACTTTGCAGCGAAAAAAACTTGAAACATTGCCAAAAGCTTCTGTACTGCTAAAAAACACGAATCCAGAAGTCAGTCAATTAACGTACTCAGTTAATTATATAGGAGTGGCTATACTTAAATATTTTTGAACTGATTAACTGGAAAAATTCAAGGAATAACGCACATGCAACCCAATATTTTTTATTTTTCTTTGATATGAGCACAGCTAATAAAATGAATAAAAAATATTAACTCCACCCGCGAATTATCAAAAAGAAAAGAAAAAATCTGACAAAAGAAAAATCTTACCTGGAGATTGACTAACATTTATAACCGGTATATCCTGCCAATAATAATAATATATCTACGTTGACAATAATCGATTTCAACTGAGTATAAGACGATTAAATTTTGTCCAGTAAATAGATTTTAAGAATTGAAGTTTACTAAAACTGGTCTCCTGTTGATCTTACCATGGAACTACTTTAGAAAAACACAATACCCAGAAAGGACAGTATTCCAAGTGTTAACACACTAGTGCTATTTGGAGACTTTTTGTCTACATACATTTTCATGTTTTGCTTTAGTAAATTTGATAAGCATTGCACTGTAATCTAAAGGCTGAAAGACCTAGGTCGATAGCCTTTTAGACTTTTGCTTAATAAAAATTGGTTAATAATAATAATAAAACTGATCTATTAGACCAACCATTAATTTTTCTCTAAATTCTTAAATAATAAAGTTCAACCAATGGGTCCTAGAGTCCTGGAGGTCTATCTGTTATGAGTCATGGTTATGGCACTAAGCCTGATACACTAGCGAACTGTATAGTTCAATTGGCTTGGTCCTCCTCAGCCTCTACTGGTCTGATGACCTCGACTTTGACGTGTAAATAGAGTTGAGACTCGTGCTTGATGGCCAATCTTTTAATTTCACTAGCGACATAAGAGGTACCAAGATCGCGATGTAAGTTACTATTATTTATGTTCCACGGTGCATTAACTATGTTCCGTAGTACTTTATTTTGAAAGGTTTGGATGCGTTTGATGTGACTCTCCTTGGCACAGCTTCACGGCTGAAAGCCATAAACCCAGACTGGTTTTAAAATCAGCTTACATACTACGTACTGACATCCGAGATTTTCGTCCCAAGAGCCAATAGAACCTTCTATATTTGAGCCCTAATTCAGTCCGTTGTTGTTCCTTCCATCTTAGTTTTGTATCTAAGGTCATTCTCATTTATTTGGCAGTGTTTTCAAAGGGAACTTTGGTATCATTTATGTCGACTGGTTGATGATTGCCTATTCATCTTAGTTGGTAAAATTGACATGAATAGATTTTTGCTCATCAAAGTTAATCTTCCAATCTGTGGTCCAATTGTAAATCTGATCGCTAGATGGTTGGAGTTGGAGTTGCTGCATCTAGGTCTGTTCCTACTGCTAATAAAGCAGTGTCATCTGCGAATGTGGCCACAGTTGCATTTTCTGTTTGTGGGAGATCACAAGTGTACAGTAAATAAAGTACAAGACCCAAGACGCTTCCTTGAGGCACACCTGCTTTAACTTCTTTCAGTTTAGAGTATTCATCCTCCTGTTTAATTCTGAACACTCTACCTGCAATGTAGGAGGTTAGCAACTCTACATATTGTTTTGGTAACATTTTGTTTAATTTGTTAATTAGACCTTCGTGCCAAACTTTATCAAAAGCTTGAGCTACGTCAAGGAAGATAGTTGAGTAGATTAGCTTTCCTTCTAGGGCCTTTTCTATTATGTCCGTTATTCGATGGATTTGGTATACTTCCCTGCGGAACACCCACTGTATTTTGCAATATTTCCGATTTACAGCATACGTTGTCTTTCTCTATTATGACTCTGAGTTTTATTGTCCAACTAAGACATAAACCAGCGTAGAGCATTTCCCCTTATACCATACAAATCAATTTTTTTTAAAAGCAAATCTCTATCTAAACAATCATATGCTTTTGATAAATCTAAAAATGTTCTCAATGCCATTTTGCCATTTCCAAGGTGTTTCAAAATTGTTCGCACAAACTGAAAAACAGCTGTTTGAGTAGATTTCCCTTCACGATATCCATGTTGGTTATCTGAAAGAAGCTCATTGTTCTTCATAAACTCCATTACTTGGTCCAGCATAACTAACTCAAATAATTTTGAAAAACCTGGAAGCAAGCTTATGGGCCTATAATTGTCCAGCTCCTCTAAATCTCCTTTGTTTTTATACAGGGGTTTAATTAGCGCTAATTTTAATTAGTTTGGAAAAATGCCCTCCCGTAATGAGTTACTTATTATATAGCAAACAACATGGACAGTTACCGGAAAACTGAGTTTAACTAGGCTTGTAGGTATCTGATCATCTCCACTACTGTATTTGTTTTTAATCTTTTGGCATTTCTTTAAAATCTGGTGAGTTGTGACAGGTTTCAACACTAAGTCGTTGTTACTTCTTGGGACATTACAGTGCCATTCAACATGCTTTATATTACTCAAAGTTTTGGAACTGTTAGCTGTAAAAAGTATTATACTGATTTGAGATGTCCTCCAGCATTCCCAGAAACCATTATGCCGGATCTTCCTTGATTGCCACAATATCATTATAAATTGACCACATACATTTGTTTTTATTGTCAGAGTTTTTTGTTGTCTTTTCATAATTTTGAGACCTACTTTCAACTAATAAATTATCATATTCATTTTTACATCATTTTACATTTCTGTGTATTGCTTATTTGTATTTTTAATGTTAAAAGGAGATCTAATTTGTTTTTCACTCACATTTTTGTACATAATTCCTATATTTTTTAGTTTTGATTGGGTTGGGATTTAATTTTTTGGGGAAAATCTCATTAAAAAGGGTATACAAGAATTGACGAAAAGTAAAAGTATATTAAGCTAGCTCACCATGGTCACGTCGCGCATTTCTAACCTAATGGATATTTAGTTGCTAATTAGTTGCTAATTAGTTACGCCAATCCCGATTTAGTTGCTATTCATCCCTCCAAGATACACGCGGTGAGCTAACTTAAATATTAATCTAGCAGACCAATTACTATAACTCGGGTTCTGATCAACTTATCGACTTTGTTCAGCCGCCATATTTAGTTGCTAATTAGTTGCTGGAAGATAGCATAGTTTATTTTACCCCCCCCCCCCCCGTCAACCCTTAACTCCAGGATCGGCATGAATTTCAATATGGCTCTGTAGGTAATTTTAAATGGTTCTATATTTAGTTGCTAATTAGTTGCTGACGTTTTATGCTTTTTATTTTTTTTCCCTCCCCATTATACCCGATAACTACGGTGGTGCTAGAATAATTGTTTGTCTATTCAACCCTTCCGCGCAACTTTTGATCAATGAGAGATATCGACTTCGTTCAATCGTCATATTTAGTTGCTAATTAGTTGCTGGAAGATAGCGTAGTTTATTTTACCCCCCGTCAACCCCTAACTCCAGGATCGGCACCCCTAAAGGCATGAATTTCAATATGGCTCTGTAGGTAATTATAAATGGTTCTATATTTAGTTGCTAATTAGTTGCTGACGTTTTATGATTTTTATTTTTTTCCCTCCCCATTATACCCGATAACTACGGTGGTGCTAGAATAATTGTTTGTCTATTCAACCCTTCCGCGCAAACATAAACCCAATTTTGTTGTTTTAGAGTGTTAACAAACAAATCTTTACCATTTTGAGAAAAAAACCTTTTGTAGTAAGGCATACATTTTTGTATGTCTTGACATTTAAAAATAACTTTTTGAGCTGTATAATCTGATATACAAGTTTGAAATACTTTGAAATACATAACTGTCTCACATCTCGGGATATTACAAAAAATATTGTCTATGCAACTTTTAGATGTTGCTGTAATACGAGTGTTCTCAAATATTGTAGGTAATATTTAAAATGAATTCATAATTGATAGAAACTTTATTTTGTTATTACTTATTTCTAATAATTTTATATCGAAATCACCTGCTATAAATACAGCAATAAATATATAAGTCGGATTCCAAACATGGGATATTTTGTGTGCTTATGTTGTTAAATAAAATAAGACCATTAAATTTGTCCAAAATTAATTCAAAAAAATTGTGCTTTTCCTTGGCTTTTAGATAAGACGATCAACACTATAAAGGAGCTACCGCGGTGCTTCAAAAATGACTGCGAATACAAATTTTAGGAAAATTCATATTGATTTACCTATTTAGAAGTAGCTCCTAAAATTAACTCAGAAAATAACGCTTGCCATGAGAATTTGTGAAACTAAGTAGAAGAATGGAACCGGAAAAGCAAAGGTCCCACCGAAACCATTATTTAATATTATTTAGGTTTCTCGCTAAATCCGGCGCATACGAGAGAGTTTATTATCCTATTTAGAGGCAAAAAGGCGCCAAAATTGTGTCCACTTTTGTAGTTCGCCATTTTTCGACACATTTTTTGCGGTAATATAAATGCTTGGTCTAAAATTGTTATGTTAGACTGTAACCTTTACACAAGCATAGTAAAATGTTTTTTGCTGGAACGACAACTGTGGATAAATAGCTGATTTTTTTCCTCAAAGGCCAGTGAGCATAATATAATAATTCATACTTAGTCTCAAAAGATTTAATTTTGACAGTTTTAGTAAGTTTAAATCAGATTTGCAAGAAAATTATTTTGAAGTAAGTGTAAGAAAATACGGGATGTCCGAAAAGTCTTAGTATGGACAAATATCTTTGCTATTAGTAATGACAGAGACCCCAAACTTTAGGTCAATCCCATAGGCTAATAAATTTACTTTCCATGTAATTCAACTTTTTTAACCTTCTTGGGGGGTGACGCGTTGAGGTCAAGAATTTTAAATGCAACCCTATGCCGCGTGGTAACTCATTTTGAAGGTGTTTAAAAAAACATTTTACTGCAAACCCGAGGTCCGTATAATTCATTTTTAAATGACAAGCCTATGAATATTAAAAATGGTTAAACAAATTAAAAATAAGTACCTTAGATGGATAAGGCGCGTTTTACCAAGACCTTACCTCCACCTTACTGTAAACTATTTCCATAGGTTGCTGGTTAATTTTCATCTGGTTGCGCAATCTCTGACAGCTGCGGCTTGTAGACAGTACAATACGTCAATTTCACTAAACATGTATGTTCATGTACTGGCATATTTACAATACAACTCTTGACTGTGACAGTTATATTAAGAATATTCATTTTTGCATACTGTGTTATCTCAGACCTTATTTCTTTAATTGGCGCTTGGCCGAAAGATCTAACGTTGGTTTTGTTAGTATGATGAAGTAGTTGTTATGACGAGGATTGTTTTAACGAAGAAAGAACCAAAATAGGTGGTTTACCTAACTTGGTGAATAATCCAGTTGTAAGGATCAAAATGACTAATCTGGCTCTGATAGCCTGCTGAAGTATTGAGATAAAAGGGTACTACGTCCCGAAAGAATATAACTTACTTCCGGCACTGACGGCCAGAAGAAGTATTGAGCTATTAGGGTACTGTGACCCGAATAGCACTGAGCTGAGAATTCTTGGGCTCTGATGGCTCGAAAGAAAATAAGGACGTTGCTTTGCCTTGATGGGATTGAGCTCTGGAGGCTCGAAAGAGGAGAGGGGGCTCGGTGACCCGAATGGCACACTTGGCCGAAGGATTCTTGAACACTAGAGGCTCGACAGAGGAACAGAACTTTGAATGAGTGCTGACGACCCGAAGGGCGCACTTGGCCGAAGGTTCCTTGAATATTAGAGGCTCGACAAAGGAACGGGGGGGGGTTCTAATGAACCGAGAACAGGACCATGCCAGGAGAAAACGGGGGATGACGACACGATATAGAGCAGGACTATGCCTGGTTGGAAATGGCGGAGTTCTGACGACCCGATAGAGTGAGAGGACATTTTTCCCGCACTCACTACTTTTTTTCACCGACTTATTTGTGAACGTGTGTCTGATCGGACACGTGACCGACTTTCCGTCACATCGCTAGCGGCGACGCAACCATGACTACTTCTCCGTGAGTAACTAGGATAACTGAACTTGTTGCTCCGACGGCAACTTGAAATTGAATATGAATTGCAACCCCTTGGAACCCGCCTTGACCAATTAGAGTTAATTTAGCAATGACGCGTACGAATTATATTTTAGCTGATTTTATTTCATTGGTTAGAAATTAAGAAAGGCTGATCGTTGATACCTCGGTACGACAACTAGAAGGGGATAAATATATGTAGCCATGTTTTCTGGCCTTTTCATGCGTGTATTTTAGAACGTTCGAGCAATAAACATAAAAAATAGGAGATTTTCTAATGGAACTAGGCTTTTGAAGTTTCGCCGACAAAGGTGCCGTTTTGAGTAGAAATGAATTGGGGAAAAGATTTTCTTAAGATATTTTCTCCGAAATAGGCGGTGTGTGTAGCCGGCTACTATGTATTTAAAATAAAAGTTAAATATACAAGAGATGCTAGCTTAAATTTTATTATTTGCAAGGGGTTTTATACTTTATTTATTGACTTTTAATATGTATTAGGAATAAGGACAGAAAAATAGAATTGAAACGAGCTGTTTGATTTCCTCAATAACCTTTATTTCTCTTATTACTTTAATAGTTGTTCAAAATGACCACCATGAACTTCTTGGCAGTAAGAAAGTCGATTTTGGAACTCTGCCAAGAAGTCACAACTGCCATTCTCGAGAACGTGAGAAGTGAGTTCCAAAATCGACTTTATTACTGTCAAGAAATTTATGGTGGTCATTTTGAACAACTTTTAAAGTAATAAGGGAAATAAATATACTTATATTTTTTACTTTTTCCACGATTTTTAATTTTTAAAGGCTTGCCATTTAAAAACGAATTAAGATACTGGCCTCGGGTTTACGGTAAAGTGTTTTTTGAAGCCTTTTAAAGTAAGGTACTACACGGCATAGGGTTGCATTTTAAATTTTGGACTACAACTCTCTAGCGACACACCTCATTGGGGGTTGAAAAAGTTAAATGGCACAAACAAGTAAATTTATTAACCAATAAGATACACCTAAAAATTGGTCTCTATCTTTACTAATAGCAAAGATATTTGCCCATATTAAGCTTTTTCGGACACCCTGTATAATAATTCAAAGCCTAATGTTCAGTTTCTTCAAGCAAGTAATAAATTTTATTTCAGTTCGTATATACGTTATGTTATTACCGTATCAGACTCGCTGAAAGGTTGCTAAGTAACTTGTTAAAATAAATGGGTAGTATTTAAGCGTGTACTATATTAAACAACGTGAGCAATACTTTTATTTATTTGTGCAACAACATTTTCAGTTTGGTGAATTATACAGATTATAAATTATAATCATACAAATTACTGTTTGGTACAAGATTATTTCCAGCTTGTGCGGTACGGGGAAAAATTTTCAAATAACCAAACCTACCTTTTCTCAAAAAAGCAACAGTGTAGCTAAAATTTCTTTTCAAGGCCTTCGTACAAAATAAAACTTTACAAGTTACACATTCGTTAACTGACTGTGAGTTACAGTACTCGTTTAGAAACTTCGTAAGTAACTTGGACTGTAACTGATCATACACTAGACTAGTAAAGCAAACAACTAAATTTTTACCACTACAGCTACGCCGGAGTTAGTTTTTGGATACTTACTCAGGTACATAATTATTACAAATACTACAAAAAAATTTCACATGCAAAAATTTTTTATATCAAAAGCTTCAAGCAACATTTAGACCTTTTTTCCTACTGTACTGTTCCATGGTTTTCGGCTTCAATTTAGCGCGTCGAAATTTTTTATTTAAAATGCCCGGAAAGTTTGGTAACAGTTTGCTAAGTTCATTTTGCTTTCAACTTTTATTCTAGACACATGCGTTACAACATACAAAAAAAATCCAAAGTTTTCCAATTTTGCTTGTTACAGCCATATTTCGTTCTAACGCCAAAGTTACTGTTATAAATGATAATCGCTGGACAAGTTAGAAAGTTGACTAGAAAACGCTATAGCATTTTTACAAAGTAACTAACTCAATTATTGTACTTAAATATTAAACAGAGTCTCGTTTCAAGTGCTTTTTTTTGATAACTTTTTTGAAATGTAACCTTTACGTAATTTTCAACTTAGATTAATATTCGTCTATGTACGTAAGCAGATTTTCCTAGTTTATTTGGAAGTTTAAAAATTTAATAGCCATTGAGTTTTGTCTAAGCCTTTTCTTATAAATGGTATCTCGAAATGTTACTTAATATACTCGTATACCGGACCCTATTTACTAGTTTTGCATACCTACTCTGTGGGTAAGTAAAGGGTCTAGCCGGTTAACTATATGAAAAGTGCCCCAGCGTCGTTTCCATGTTATTACCTCGTAAATTATTGTTCTTTGACAGCAACATTTTTACACCAAATTTCAAACCCCTCCTCTCAGTAATGAGGGAGATATGGGGATGGCAACCCTTAACTTAAAAATTCATTATCTTTAAAACTACTTGAGATATCTCAATGAAATGTGACCTGTGCATAGTTATTTATAAGGTTTATATAATCTAATTTTTTCAGATTTTTATCTCATTAATAAATGGTAAGAAGCAAGATGTTTAATTTTTAGGGGTGGTTTATCATACTTACCCCTGGAGTGACACCAACTAAAAAAAATTGGTATAATCGTCTATTCTCTAGTAATAACATCAAAAAATTACAGCTCGAATAGGTGGAACATTGTTAAAAAAAAATCAATGTGACATATACAATGCGGCATATATTTTGGCGAATTAATGTAAGTATAAGTCATACAAATGAAGGAATCGGGAATAACACATTGATTTTTATTTGTTTTAACAATGTTCCACCTATTCGAGCTGTGTGTAATTTTTTTGTTATTACTAGAGAATAGACGATTATACTAATGTCTATTAGTTGGTGTCACTCCGGGGGCAAGTATGATAAACCACCCCTAAAAATTAAACATCTTGTTTCTTACCATTTATTAATGAGATAAAAATCTGAAAAAATTAGGTTATATAAACATTATAAATAACTATGCGCAGTCAAAATTTCATTGAGATATCTCAAGTAGTTTTAAAGATAATGAATTTTTAAGTTAAGGGTTGCCACTCCCATATCTCCCTCATTGCTAAGAGGAGGAGGGGTTTGAAATTTGGTGTAAAAATGTTTCTGTCAAAGAACAATAATTTACGAGGTAAGAACATGGAAACGACGTTGGGGCACTTTTCGTATTGTTAACCGGCTAGACCCATTTCTGATCCTATTCCAAAAAAAATGATAATATCGACACTTACCGACTTCACATTCATTCTTGAAATATCTGTATGTACTTACCTAAAAAGACAAAAATATATCATTAATAAAATGGAAAGAGTATTCTTGTTGTTGTAACAAAGAGAAACGTAACAATAATTCAAGCTTCAGCTGGATGTGGATGGTAAAACTTTTTGCCACTTAGATAGACTTTCTATTCGTTGAATGTTTAACCACTTGTTAATAGATTTTTGTCATATTTCTCAAAATGAAATTTTTTTTGAGCAACACTCAAATTTTTGCATCTTATCTACACATGAATAGATTTAAAACTATCTATTAGTTGGGTGTTACGCAACTCTACTGTAACGAAAAAATTAATATTACACAATATTATACATTACACCAATTAAACAACTCCTGAAAACAAAATTTTCTGTGAACTTGATCAATCTCTTGGTGTTTTTATAATAACAACTATAAAGGTATTTTAAAGGAGTGGGTGTAAGTCAGCAAACTTCGTACAATGGAAACGCCTACCTGTCATTTTTATTAATTTACCCGTGAAAACGGAGATTTTTATTAACTCACTGTACTGCTAAATTTTTTCGCATTATTATTAATTAGCTCGTTAGGTATTCGGGGAAGAAAATAACCCAAAGGAAGGCAAAAAATTTTATTGCCGCCTTTTCTCAAAAAGGGAAATCGTAACCTAAAACAATGGCCTCATTTCCAAACAAAAACGGGAAATAAAAGAATACAAAAGATTTATCTCCAAAAAGATTTTTGTAGGTCATAAATAAATGTTCTTATTTGTATTACTGTAAGGAAAAAATTTCTTCCGCAAAGGGATAAGAAATTAGCCGACTCCAGATAACAACTGTATGACGACTTGCATAACACCTTTCAACATATACAGGATGTCCAAAAAGTGTGGGAAAATATCTTTGGTATTAGCATGGACTAAATAATACCTAGACGAGCACTGCCGTGCAGCGCAAAGCGGGTCTCCCTTGAGACATTTGGTGGGTTTACTGGTTTATGATTTAAAAGTTTGTTTGTCTACCATTATAAATGTATCTACATGTATATAAAATTGTGGACAAACAAACTTTTAAACCGTAAACCAGTAAACCCACCAAATGTAACAAGGGAGACCGGCTTTTCGGTATATTCGAGTGTCTGTATATATTCCTTATAGTCTCTGCTATTAGTAAAGGTGGAGACATCAAATTTTATGTGTATCTTATTGGTTAATAAATCTACTTTTTTATGTAGTTTAACTTTTCCAACCCCATTTGCGAGTTGAGCTCAAAAATGTTAATTGCAACCCTATGCCGTGTGGTATCTCATTTTAAAGGTCACTAAAAAAGAAACCTTTTAACACAAACCCAAGTACCGTATCTTTCTTAAATGGCAAGCCCATAAAAGTTAAAAATTTAAGTACTTTTATTTCTCGTATTACTTTAAAAGTTGACTACCATGAAATTCTTGGTAGTAATATACTCGATTTTGGAACCCTGCCAAAAATTAAACCCTGTCATTCTCGAAAATGTGAGAAGTGGTAGAGGAAGGTGGTAGAGGATTGGAAGGTGGTAGAGGATTCCTTCCTCGACCGAGGTGGTACCACCCCTCACATCCTCTTAAAGGGCTGGTGAAGTCCCTACGGATGTTTCCAGCCCTGGATGTGTGAGTCGGATTTCCCCAGTACACCCACGGTACATAGTACTTAGACTTCGGTCTTCGTGGGCTGTCAGGACATAAAAAAAACGGATAGGTGAATAGATCTGCGTCTGTTACCCAGCTCTTGATTCGAGACTTGTCTGGAAAACTGAATGTTGTAATAAAGAGTACTGTGAATGGGATTGTTAGAAGAGAGCACCTCAATAATGTGCAGAAGAAAACAGGGTTGATGCTAGGACTGAACCTTGGGGTACGGCAGCATTGATAGGATGGAAGTTAGATGAGTGACCGTCCATCATGACAGATATGCAACGATTAGAGAGAAAGTTTGGGAGGAAGACCGTAAGAAAGTAGTTTGTTGAGGAGTTTGGAATGCCATACTTGGTCAAAGGCATTTGAAATATCAAGAGCAACAATCTGGGATTTGCCACGAAATCGAGAGACTTGTTCCAGTTATATATGAAAAAGGTAATTACTTCAGACGTGGATCTTTGGTGATGAAATCCGTACTGTCTGTCATGGATAATTTTCTGTTTTTATAGATATTTTAGAATTTGCAATTGACTTTCTCCATAACGAGGATAAAAGGAAACACTAAACTGCAAAGCTAGAATTTAAAAGGCCTCTATGCAGCGTGTGGTGTGTACGGTCTTAGATCTGATGCTTCTTTGATCTTTGATATGTTAACTTTATCTAGGATTTCCCTCTATCCTAGTTATGCCACTGTTAACTTAGACAATATAAAGCTAACGTAGCCTGTAAGGTGAATAGTATAAGTATTTTTTATGTTCAAATCGCATACCGGTTTTACTTAAATCACCAACAGTTTTTTTTAAATTGAGAGCTCTCAACAATTTACTACCGACTTAGACTTCACGAAGCTGAAAGCAGATTGCAATAACAAAGCAGGCATTGACGCGTGAAAAATATCCAGCACCGTAAGATAAATAGAAGCTTTCCAGATGTACCCAAATCAAATAAATTGTGGACACATTCTTTAGGCCCCAGATATCTTAATAGGATAAAAGATGAAAATGGATTGCTGCACGTTTGATTGAACCGTTTTTCTTATAAAAAGAAACAAAAATAGTTACGTTACTTTGAGCTTGCAGCTCTGGAAGATGCTTTACTTCACAGGTGGGAATACACCTGTAATAAAAATGTTAGTTTTTCATATTTTCGTGTAATTTGCTTTCTCTATTTGTTAAAGTGAGTAGACCTGATGAATGTTCATTTCTCAGCCGAATGCTGAACTTGCATCTTTTTAGTCAGTAGGATATCCAATGTTGTGAATCCAGTTAGTGAATTAAAATACATAGTATACAACGCCTTTGTCTTCTTGACCAGTTGGCTTTGTCAGAAAGATAAATTACAATGATGATTTTGCAAATAGTGGCTTCACATTTTTTATAATGGCAGACTGTGCTATAAGAGACCAGAAACAAAAGAATCTGGGCTTCTAAACTATCAAAGTATGTTACTAGAAAAATAGGTCGTCGTTAGAAATGTCAAATTTGTAAGTCTCTTTTCTTAATAGTGTATACAACAAAAGGCAACACTTTTCTGATTTCGAGAATGTTTAATTAACTATATTATTTGGTTAGGTTTCTAAAAGAAAAATTTAGTTTTAAAGATTGTCTAAAAATAGCACTTGCAGGCACTTGTGTCGCGATCTGACATTGCAATGGTTTCTATTTGAATTCTTTGCCGAGCGAATTTACATGAAACCATTGTTATATTTAAAACTCTAACAACGACTCGGGCAATAATGGCTTATTGCCTTAGTTTACAAGAAGTTGAAAACGGGACCTCCGCTAAAAAATAATGAATCGTAAAGAAAACGAAGTATCCTCAAGTGTAAGATAAATACCAACTGTCTTCTTAATTTCCTCGAATGGAATAAAGTAGGGCTCCAGCTCTCGGACCTTTTGTTAAGATCTTGATAGCCTTTGCAAAATTGGATTCTTTCGGGTATACAATACAGTTTGTTCAATACACAAGGAGAGTAACTCAAGAGTTGTACTTTCAGGTTATATGAAGAACTTATACTCAAAATACAATTTATAAAAATATTGCGCAATTAGACTTTTTATATTAAGAGAAATATGCATATGAATTATTTTTAATTTTACATACTGCGTTTGTACCTGTACCTGGCTAAAATTATTTATTGAAACTGCGAAGTTTTTACAAGCAAAAATAATATGTATTATGTAGAATACTGGTAAAACAACATGCAGTTGATATGATCAACGATAATAGAAACTTTAGATCACAAGCATTTATGACATTTACGTTTAAAAAATTAGGAAGTATTTTTTGAAAAGTCCAAAACGTGTAAAACTTCGATTTTCGTATATAAATTGTATTATCCTTTATGTTAGTGTATACTCCATCAAAGTCACTTTACTTTGAAAAATGAAGTTACATGTTCGAATTGAATTTAAAATGAATATTTTATATATAAAATTAAATTTAAACGATATGTTAACATAAGAAGCATGTTATAACTATAAAAACACGTTGGTATATAAAAAACATTAAAATTAAGCACGGAATTCACCATTGCTAAACCAAACTAATCTGACAATCAAGGTTTTAAGATAAAAACAGTAAGACTATTCAACAAGAGGACTTGAATTGACATTTCCTATATAAATTTGCTGACAAAAATCAGCAATAAATTCATAGTACAAAACTTGGTTAACTTTTGTATTGTCTGTCTAAATCATCATAGTAAATAATCAAACTGGCCGCTAAATAACAAAATAATTATTTTTTTCTGTGACGGGAAAAAAATTTGACTTCTTTTCCTATTGACTGGTCCAAAAAAACATTTATTATCATGGGAAAAATTCTTTTTCCCTAGGAAAGAATTTTTTCCCTTGTGGAAAAAATATCAACGCCTAATTTTACATTTTATTAACATTAAAATAGCAGTTGCTAAACGTGCATTGCACAAATTTGATTTCCTTATTAAGACTTGATAAAGTTTCTACTGAAGTAAAAGTGTCCTCAACGTCAATAACATTTTGTACTTTTTCAATATCTGCAACATTTTCTAAGCTCGACAGAACTATTTTTGATGTAGAGGCTTGAAAATTGGGTTTACCTAACGAGTTGCTACATTTTCCCAATATTCTGTTAGCTATCTCTCTCCTTTGATACCGATTCATCTACGCAACTGTGAGGGCTTTTTTTTATCTTACGTTACTTAGCACCTGTCATTATATCGTCACAGAAAAAAATAGTATTTTATACACGTGATAAAAGTAAGATTTTAGCGCTTGGTACGTTACACCTCGCGCCAAAATCTATTACTTATTTCCCTCATAATATAATAAATATCTATTTTTGTTCGTCAATATAAAATTTCTGATAGACAAGAACTGAGATACCAATCAAGATTGAAAACTAAAAAACCTTAAAAACAAAACGATGTCGATACAAAAGACAAACTGATCCTCCAGTGATGATTTAACACCACCCACCGTCCACAATTTTCTGTCGTTCCCTTAAAATAACATTGTATAGTCATCCTTGAATTGTCCAAATAAACCCTCATGATTTATCGCCTGTGCTCATAATAAGTCAAAAGCTGGAGACGTGCTAAAAAATAATGGGGCGTAAAAAAAAGGTGCATGTTTGAGTGAAAGATAAATAGCAGACGTCCTAATTTGGACCCGAATCAAGCTGCGTGCCAAAATGTTGAAGCTTTTGTTAAGGTGAGGTTGTAAAAATTTTGCTTTTGTTGTAGCCGGTCTATGGTTATAAATTTTACTTAATAACTATCTGGTGCCTGTAGCTTCACCCGTAAATATTTGACCATTTTCTATTCAGTTCATTAAACCACTGGCAAAAAATTTCAAGAGATTTAATCAGGTGCAGATTTCCAAACGCAAAATTTTTAAATCGCCGACAAAAATATTACTTGCTAAATTGAAATATAATGCGTAGTTAGAATTACTGTATTTACGATTATAGTTAAATGTTTGTTCCTGTTTCCGTTTTTCAAAACTCACTGCTGTTGCGTTGAAGCTGAAGTTCAGGAAGTTGTCTAAAAATGAAATGGGTCAACTAATTACATTTTTAGACAACTTCAAAATATTCTTAATATCGTTTAATAGTTTTTGTAACACACCTTGTATAAAACAAATTTTACCTATATACCACGACAAAATCTAGTCCTTCGGTTATCAGGTCCTAAAGGAAACACTTAAACAACATTTCAGCTAAATACTTCAAGCGGTTTAAGTGAAAATATTTAAATTTTTGAGGTACCCATTTTGCGACACACCCTGTATATTACCATTCTCAGGTTTGATCAGGATTATCTAGTTCTTTATGCAATAGTTAAATTTGTAATATACTAAAACGGGAGGAAACGTATTATAAATTAACACTCATATGACCCCAAATTGGGAATACAATGATAAAATGCGTATCGTATCGCCACAAATAAAATATGGTATAAAATATTGTGGGTCATATAAGTATGAATGATGATGATTAAGTCATACATTTTGGGTAATAATTATGTGGTTCTTTATTTAGCAGTTAAAATTGTATTAGGTGTGCCAACATGATAGGACGGTCATTATATATTGACTATCATATCACCCAAAATTAGATGGAAATCTGGAATATGGGTATCGTATCTGTATAAATATTCATAAGCAATGGCAGAATCGGAGTGCATGCTGGTATATCTTTCATACATTATGAGATGGAGTAATGTGAAATGTATGTGAAATTTGTAATGACAGCACCAAAAATCCCCCGGTAAGCTTGCCCTAAACATAATGTACAAGTTAATACAGCGTGAAGGCACTTATTTTAAAATTTTTGTTCGTGTCATTATGTTACACTTTTTGGTAGTTACTCTAATTAAGTATGAGAAAGTATTTAGAAAACAAGGAAATCTCATCATTTTGCTGTAATTTTAAAAGTAATTTTCAGGAAAAGCCTCGAAAAACAAGGACACTTTTCCAGACCAAAAGGCATTTTATAGACCCCAACATGCCCTATAAAGTTCAGATTTAACAATGAAATATTACTTTGCGTCCCCGCATATTTGAAGATTGATATATCCAATGTAAGTAGAAGCCATTTGGACAATAATAGGCAACAAGGAAGTGACGAAAAATTTTAAACAGTCTAAAATGTTAAAAATAGAGGCACTACTGGTTATTTGATATCCATAAATACTTTTGTCGACATAATTACTATAATATTTTATATTTCATATCATATTTAAAAATAAATTTACCGTTCGTTGTTTACTTACATTGATTTTTAACATTTTACATGTTATATGTGGCCCGAATAAAATTCAGTTTTTAATGTTCATTCTCATGGGAAACGAAATTTTGTGAAAAAGCGTATATTCAAAGAAAGTGTTCTTGACAAAAAAACGTATTTTGAAAAAATATACGATACAAAAAGGTGGTCGAAGAAAATGTAGGTATTTTGAAAACAATGGTTTTCAAAACAATATTTTTTAAATAAATATTCTATATCTGGGTTGAATAAAAAAGTACCTATCTAAAATTTTAATATATTATAAAGGACAAAATGCACTGTAATACAACAAATATCCTGTATTAAAATACAATAAATCAAAAATATATACAGCTTTAACAAATATATATTTTTTCCGATATCATATTTTTCGTATTTTACAAAAGTATTTAAGCAAACAAATCATAAATAAAATATAACTGGGGAAAAGTTTAGCAAACACGCAACACAAAAAGACAGTTTAATCTTTAAAATATCTCGAATGAGCATTATATTCTGGCTGGAAAATTTTTAAATCCGGAGTCGAGTCGCGGGTAAAACAAACAGTGACCCGTAGAAACCGTATGTGCGTAATGAATAGCGTTGACCCAGTTAAATTTTGGAGCATTATGAAGGTCCTAACGACCCTTTTAGCATTAAGGACTGATTCATAGTCCCTAGCTAGGAGTTTTAAAAAATTTTTTGTTTAAAAAGTATGTTCATTTTTTATTAAGGCATATTATCTGACAAGTTGGACGATCTCTAGGTACAAATTTCTATTTAGTTTTTGGGATATTAGGCATTTTATGAAAGACCCTTCTGTGACGATTTGTTTGCGATAAATATTAGGAATTAGTTGTCTACTGTATGTGCAAAAAGCAAACCTATTTCCTTCTTCATTTATGCTAGTATCTCTGTCACTTATAGAGATATGCCTTTTTGAAGCTCACTATGTTTTTATTAATTTTACTTGCACATATATATTTTTGTGAGGAGTTAAACACTAATGCTATTAATATTATTTATTCAACATCGCTTATTTCCGCCTCGACTTTTAATGACTGGTTCACATCGGCAGGGCATACACAAAATTAACAATTTCTTATTTGGTTTTAATCAATATTATTGCAAATCCCAATGATTGCAACTTCTACATCTGTCGCTTTCTTAATTTTCTGCCAAGAATGTTCCACATAACGTACTCTGCTTCTTTAGATCCAGATCTGGACTGCGGTGGCCAATTCAAAGTTTTAATTAGAAGATATTATGTGAAGATACTATTTTTCTGCTCCTTACATAGGCAATAGTTTTTTGTTAGTGCACGATAGTGCGCCTAACTTAGGATACTTCGTAAATGAATACCTATACGAAGTAAATATTAAAACTATAAGTTCAATGATCCTCAATAAATAACAGTGGTTTTTCATTAAAAATCTATTTGACTTTACTAATAGTGTATTCAGAATATCAAGTTATATTCCATCTACATCACCGTGGAATTTTAAAAAGCTCGCAGCTGCTTTGTGGCATGCAACAAATATTTTAGAAAATTTGTTAAAATACATAACCAAATCTTGTTTATTCACTTCGTTCGTAGTTACTGTTAAGCTCTTGCTAAAGCCCTAAAATATAAATTATTTTAGAAAAAAAGCTTTCTGTATAAATTGTATTTAAGACTAAAACACGAATTTTATAATGTTGACAACAAAATGGCGCTCAAATTTAATTAGTCTTACGAGGTAACAGGTGTAAAATGTTAATCATAAGCAAAATACCTTAATCCGGTTAGCGCACGGGGTTTTTAAAGTAAAACGATAATATATAACCCCCCAAGGATCTGTACATACAGAGATTAGGTTTAAATTTAAGATATAGTGACTTAATTAAACTAAAGAGTGTCTAAGACAGAATTATTCAGTGTGATTAAAAATCAGTGACACCAGTGAGTAGATAATAGGTTACTTCGTGATACAAAAAAAAATCACTTACAGCAAAACAAATAGTCTTAAAATAAACACACATAGTTTAAACGTATCTAATCCCAAAAAACTATTTACCATTACTGCTAAATCGCATATAAGTACTGGCTATTTTGCAGAGTGGTTTTTCCTATTTGGCGGATGTCAACAACACTAACATATCAGAAGAAGCTATAGTAACAATGAATTTAGGTGTTGATTATTAGAAAGTGTTTAGAATTTCAAAAATGACTTTAATCGCCTAACAAAAAATGGCAGATTGTTAAACCTAACCTATGTAATTACTTTTAGGTAGCACCTATTTTTGGCGTTGCAAGGGCCTGTAGAGATAAGGAATTAGTTCATTTGACGGTGGATGATGTTACGGATTTAGGCCACTCAGTTCTGATTAATATTAAAAATACCAAAAAAAAAAAATAGAGAGGAAATTCAGATGAAAATACAGTCAATTATATTGAACTGTGTCGGAAGTAAATCGCTTTAAGAAAGGCCCTTCATTTAAGATTTTTCGTTCTTTATCAAAACAATCAATGTACTACGCAGTCGGTAAAAATATATGTGAAAAGCAACCCCAAAAATAGCAGCATTCTTAAATCTACCCAATTCATCAGACTGGGCACTGCTTTCGACGAACATCCTCCTCTTTATTACCTGACTCTGGTGCATCTGTGGATGCTTTAAAAAGACTTGGAGGGTAGAAATCGGCAGCCGTCGCCGAGGGGTACGTTGAAAATTCCATAAGTAATAAAAAAGTTATAGCCGACAAAATAATTGGACATGGTTACATGGAAACATCCCGAATTTCCGGACCTTTTGGAAACACTTTCAGACAAGCTTTGAGGCTAGTTTCTGAAGGTGTCGCATGTACTTCTACATCAACTAACGGCGTACAGCACACTGTCGAAGAAATTAATGGATTATTGAATACTGTAAATTGTACTAATGTAAACATCCATTTAAATACAAACAAGTAAATACATTTTATTCAAATACGAAGTTTTTCGATTTTGCGTTGGTAGAATACTCTTTAGTCCCTAGGGATTCAATGAATCACTTTAGTCCCTGTTTGGAGGGACTAAAGGACATACTTTAGTCCTGAAAGTGCGAAGTTTTACTTTTAAATCCGGCATTTACGGATGGTAATCAGTAATAGAATATATAAAATAAAAGAAGTTAAAAAAATTAGTGTTCCCTCGCGCGAGATAAATAACTGCCGTCCAAATTTACCCCAATCCAATAAAGCAACGTCCCCAAAATTCCAGACCCTTCGTTAAGATTCCGAGTACCTTTATAGTGTTTGAATCCCTTGGGTGCAGTATGGCCATTTTATACAGCAGTTTGTTTTTCTTTGATGATTCTGCGGCATTTCGAACAGCATAATTTCTTTCAATAAGGTTTTTGTAAACCCAAATATTTTTGCTAGGAAAATATTTGCGGTTTTGTGGACAGTATATATACATGTATTCTGTGTTCCTATTTAAAACGGCTTCGGGTGAGATGGCATTGTACGACCTCTAGTAAATCCGCCAAACATTGGAGATCTAGAGTGAAGTACAGAAGTCCGGTCCCGATACCGGATGTATGTTGCTCCCTTTGGTGAATCTTGTTTTATGCCTTCTGAGTTGCTGCCTTCTTTGTCTATATAAATGTGAACCGTTTCTATCTTAGAGTAGTTCCTGTAGATGGCGCTATAGTATATTTTCTACCGTTTGTGTTATAAAATATAAAGCCAGAAAAAAAGTTTTACCACAACGGTTTGTATTTAATCTAATTTAAACACTATATTGACAATAAATCTGCTTGTTGTTGCGAGTTGTTTCTAAGATCATAGCCTCAAATCCTTTTTACGCATATTAAATTTAAATTAAATTTTGTGGGGAGAAACCCTCAACTTGTTTCTATTTAGCGAAAATTACAAGAAAATTGTACAGGAATATTTCGCCTCCTAAGCCACCTTTGCAACGACATGGTGAAACTAGAAATCTGTAGATTACTATTTAATCCTTTTTAATTAAATTCAAACTAAAGCTGGTAATAGGAAATTCTGTTTTATCTTAGAATAAGAATATTTGGTTAGCAACTCTAAATCTTTGGTAATTAGAGTAATGAACTTATAAGTTAAAGATTTAAAATTAATTATTATCCTTTTAATTTTGTTAAAAATTAATGTACCAACATTAAAGTTGGATTCAAAGGATTTTAGATTCACTAAGACCAGTCATCCATAATTCAGCCGAAATAGGATAGTGACGGTTAAGTGAATAACCATCTGTCCGGCAAGTTTGTTTGGTACACAGGTAGATCGAAGACTTATTGGCTGCGGTGAAGAGGATGTTTAAACCTCAGCCGTTGTACCTTTAAGTTCCAATAATTTCAAACATGGCATTACCATAAAATCTGAGGCATGCTCAATAGTTTTTTGAAAAAAAGCGTCAAATGCTGATGGATGTCTAAAGCATTTGCTTCACGAACTGATTTTTGAGATTTTCATTTAACCCTGAACACAGCTTTATTTATAAGTCTTTTTTTACGTTTTAAAATGTAAATAAATTGTTGACCTTTTTCGACCTTCTACGCATCATGACGCAGCAAGTATATTTCAGGAAAAATAAAGTCTTAACGCTAATAAATCACCTTCACTTTGCCCCAATTTGGCAAATTGAAAGGAGCTTTATGCTCTAAGAGCCCCGTAAATGGAAAATATAAATTCGAACTTCAGGAAGAGCACATAAAACGGAATCGCCCAATATAACCAATAAATATCATTATCGTGTAACTCGTATTTATCAAGTCAAAAAGTCCTTTGGTAAAGAGTGGCTGTTTTTCCGGACGCTTGAGTCTAATTTTAACATTGTCTTTTATGCCTAGCAGCACTGCGTCATGAACAAGTAGGTATTTAACATAATTTTGGGTGTAGAAAATCTTTCAATTGACATGTTAACCTTTCGCTGTTAAAAGAGAACACTAAAATAATAGAAACAGTAGGATAATAAATTTATAAATTTGCGAAAAGAAATAAATGCATAGTATAAAACTTAGTTGTCTTATTCTTATACTTGTCAGTTTAAAACTTTTGGTTATCAAATTAGACCGGACTAAGTAGCGTTGGAGAATCTAGCTGTAAAAGTTTTAGTGCATGACTTATTGTCATTATTTTTTACATTATTTTCCATCACTTATTCATACGCATAAATCACTTATTAAATCAATGCTGCCGTTGTTTCCTGTCTATAGCAGTGCATATCTCATTCCATGCTTCAAGCAACTCGAGCTCAAAAGCAAACGTTCACCCTGTAATTTTTATTTTAGTAGAAAATGATTTTATCATAGAGTGCCAAATCTGGACTATAGGCCGGATAATTTACTAACTTAAATTAACAGTCCCAAAAAATATTTTATGTGACCGATGCTATCACAGTATTTTGATGTTCACACACAACATTATCCAATTTTCAAAAAAAAATCCGTTGTTTATTGATGAAACCTGATTTTCTAACTTGAGTAAGTTGATCTTCGTCTTTAAAGATCCATATTTTGTTTTGTGATTTTGTTGGTATAGCAGAGTAGTATTTAGTATTGCTAAGTTCCATTATCAGTAATCAAGAAGACACATTATGGTAATAGCAGCACTCATATTTTTAGGTCACTTTTCTGAACCAATTCACTCGTACGGGCGTGGGTTTTCTGTGAACAAATGGGCCAAAGTGTGCAATTTTTTTGTACACGCTAATAGTCATGCAAAATTTTGCCAATTTGCCGTTCTGAGATGTAGAGAGTATCGGAAAAGGTGCATATGTTACATGTCCATTTTCTCTTACTGCCTTCTTCAAAAAAGAAATATTTTTATAGCAATTATCTCAGATGGATGCCCAGGTCTTAGGTCATCTAGACCTCATGTTTAAAATTTAAATACTGTATCTCAATGATCCTTAAGAATAGACAATTTGGCAAGAACTGGCTCCATCCCTTGATGGCATTTAAAGATTGAAACTTCGAAAGTTATAAAGAATAATCGCCCGATATCCGATACACGAAAAGTTCTTCATACTACAATGTTGATAAATAAGAATTAACTAGAATAATTAAATCGACATTTCACGGTTCTTTCAGAAAAATACCAAGACCGTCTAATGATAACAGCTGCGGCGTACGACAAATATTGTGCCGAGGCCTAAAGTTTGGCAAGTGTGTCTGTAACAGGCAAAATAATGCGAACAAAAAACTAAAACCCGTTTGTGGTCAAGCTGCTATGTTGTCAGTTTTTATAAATTACCATTACATTTACATTACAGTTCTAATATAACTTTTTTAGTAACTTGAACACATAACATAATAATACTATTAATATTATAAGCACATTCTATTCAATTTAAATAGGTATATTTAAGACGATCAATAAACAAAAATAAAATAATACATTAAAATAATTAATTTTTTGAAATACATAACTGACAAGGTAATGCACACCAGTCAAATATTCTCGGTTTAAGTGATTGCCAATGTTTATAGGGTCTGTTATGACGAGGCCATTGTTTTCACTGTGCAAAGTTTTTGTTAAACATTTAAGTAAATTTATAGCGTATATTTATTTTGGTTATATTTTATTTGTTACCTTTTATTTAGCTAAAAATAATAAGCCCGCCTATGGACGGAGAATTTATTCTAATATTCAGGGCATTCTTTGCGGCTTTCCCCCCTTTAATCACTGTTACAGACTGATTTGCCGAACATTACGCGTATGTCGTTGATATTCGTTTTGACTTCATATGTATGCGCTTGTTTTAGTAACACGGTAAAATAAATATTTTTCTAGATCCAATACTAGCAATTACAGAGCTGCGTACTCATGAAACCCATTTCCATTAGGGTTTAACCGAAGTCTTAAGAAAATAGAGAGACCCTTATTTTCCACTACAGTGTAGAATATTCCCTAAGGAAAATACGTAAACGTTCAAGCTAATCTTTAGATTTGAAGTTTGTACTTAAGAGGTACATTTCCTTAGGAAGCGTAACAGTGAAACTAGTGAGCTAGAAACAAAAACATACATTTTCTCCAGCTCGAAAAACAGAACTTATTAAAATAATTTTACAGTGCAAACTTGTGCCAACTGCCTTTTTATTTTAAAACGAGTTTTAAAGAGTCTTTATCCAACAAATATTACCAATGTTAAATTCAAAACAAACTCTCATATTACGGCCATAAATGATTAATCCACATTTTCATAATTCACAACTTCCGCCCATCCTGTTTAGCTTATCAAAAAGAGCGCTGTAAAAAAATAAAATTATATTACCGAACTTTACCGAGCTAATAAACCGATTTCCAATGTTGGGTAAAAATAAAGCGGCGGTGTGGCTGCTAGAATATGTTGTCTTAAAAAAAATAAATACTTAAAAATGTTAGGATATAGATTTAAGAATTTCACAAAGCGACAAAGCAAAATACAAAATAAAAATGCAGTGTATGTTTTATCCAAAATTTATCTGTCAAAGTTATGAATACAATTTTACTTTTTAATATCGTGTTGCGCCTCCCCTACCAAGACGACAAGCTCGTACTCTTAGCGGCATGCTGTCTATAAGATTATAAGTCTGCCCAAGATATCCGCAATTGGCAAAAGAATATAAAGAATGCAAGGGAAGTCTTAAACAACGTTGCAAATTTGCTTGTAAGCTAGATGTGTTAAGAAAAGTTTAGATCTTATTAACGGAACATTAAACAGTTTTTCAAAACTGGTTTAAAACAAATTGGCAACGTTGTTTAAGCCTTCATTTGCATTCTTCAAATTCTTTTGCCGGTTGCAGATATCTTGGCAGACTATATCAAGGTCGTGTTGATTAAGATTCTCCCATTCTTTAATGGCGGCGATACGAAGCTCATCCAATGTTGATGAAGGATTTTCTCGGCGCCATATTGCCCTTTTCAGCTGAGCCCATGCATGCTCAATTGCATTTATGTCAGGTGACGTAGGTGGCCACTCTAGTCTGTCAATATGAATATCTTGGAGATAATCTAAGACAATTCGAGCACGACGAGGTCGTGCGTTATCATCCTTTAAGATGAATTGATCGCCAATTTTTTGATGCAGCGGCTCTCAACAATTGGTATAAGGATGTCGTCTCTGTAATTAGCTACTCATTCAATTCGAAGCAGTGCAGTGACGTCCGATAAATATGCATAATTCCTCCCCAGAACATAATGAAAAGTTCCTCCTGCTGGACATGAGGTACTGCATGTTGAAGTCGTTCTGCCGTACCAGGTTCTCTGCAAACACGTCTCTGATAGTAATCGGGGTTCGGGCATGTTCTGGTTTCATTCGTAAAAAGAACGCGACACCACGGCTCCATATTCCAATTTTTAATGTTTTGAGCCCATCTGTACCATACAACACGTTGCTGCGGAGTACGTTGTGGAGACCGCCACGGACGTCTAGGACGAAGGTTCTGTCGAAGACGATTTCTTATGGTTTGTCCCGACACGGATGTACCTGTGGCTATCTGAAAAGTTCTGTCGCGTTCATTTCTCGGTTTCGATGAGCCAAAACCCGCAAGTAACGGTCTTTGGCACGGGAAGTTGTAGATGGTCCAATACGAGGTCTCTCCTCGTCTCCTCCACGTTCCCAGTATTGCGTACACTAATTAATATATTTTCTCTACTCAAAAGTAAACCAGAGTTAAACTAAAGTTAGTTGTCTTTATTTTAGTACTACTTATTTTTCTTAATAGTACTAAGGGTACCCAGCCCCACTACGCTAAGCGTGTATGGGGATCGAGGTTATTTTTCATTTAGTGTTTACAACTGGTAGAGGTCCTGCTGTTCTGTTTTCAATTTTGTATGCACGGTGTCCTTATTTTATCAAAGATATTGCACTTATGGAAAAAAGACAGAAAAGGTTTACAAAAATTCCACTCTAATCGCACCACTTACCGTATAAACAACAACTGGCTAATATCGGGCTTACTACCCTTATGGAAAGACTTCAGCGAATAGATCCTATAGAAACTTACAAAATATTTAGTGGATACTATTCAGTAAAAGTAAATTCCGTTCAAATATGTAATAATACCGGTTTTAAATTTGATGTTGAAACAGTCCAAATAAAAATGTAAATCATTTGAAAACCCAAGCAAATCGCTGAAATATTAGGATAAATTATAAGTTTTTAATAACGACTTAATAAGAGTAACACAACAAAAATTTATAAAAAAAACCCAAAAGTACCAAAGATTAAACCTTTTTAATGAATGCCGGCGATGTAGGTAGAATATATTGTATGACGTTTACGCAAAAAAAAATACTATATAGTATATAAATACTACAAAAGACAAGGACAAAATTTATGTTGTTGGTATTGGAACAATTATATCTGTTTCTATAAAATACTTTAAATATAACGGCAAGATTCTCCAACGCTAGATCGGTCTAATCTGACAACCAAAAGTTTTAAACTGACAAGTAAGAATAAAACAAGTCAGTTTTATACTTTTTCTGAGATTTTTCGCAAATTTATTAAGAAAGGGCAATTTTAACGTACTTTCGACAATAATAGAACTAAATTCAATACGGCTACTCGTTCCAAGGTGAAAATCATTTGGAAACCAAGCAAATCGCTGAAATAACAAAATAATTCATGTTTTTAATGACGACTTATTAAAAATGACAGGGCGAGAATCTGTCAAAACATAACTGATCAACTGTAAGATCTTAATTTAAAGCAGTACTAAATCTTAAACCTTCTTAGTGAATCTGAACATAACTACATATTAGAGATTTTTTTTTATAAATATCTAAGAAAATGGAAATGTATAGTAAAAATTAAGTGAATTATAAAGTAACAAGATAAATGAAATCTTTTAAAATATAAAATAATAAAAAAGTATTTTAATATTATTATTACATTCCGGTGACGTAATTTAAGAGAGCACTAAGTAGTACTATACAGTATTACACTCAGATAATGCTTGTTAAACCTGACTTAACATTTCTTTAACAAGAAATCAGGATAAACTATTAACTTAACCGAGGCTACAAAACCAGTTTTTAACATAAACTGCAGCTTGCATTCTAAACCGTGCTTTAAATGGATCTTAAAATGTAAGCAAACCACAAAAGGGCAAACAAGAATAAATCCTGGGAAACTGTGTTTCACATTCACAAAATAATGTACCTATTCATAGAAATTTTGCAGCCGGTAATTACCTTGCAATTCTCTTTAATGAACCCGTAATTTAAGCGTAATACGTAGGTTTTCTAGAGAGACAACTACAAAGAAGAGGATGAAACATTTCCCTAGTTGGACAAAGAAAATATTTAGTAAGTAAATATTTTCCCACAGCCAATTAGGAGACCAATTATTACTAAACTTAGTAAATGCCAAAATTACTGATTTCATTTATCAACTTAACACCTTGTCCTTGCTCTTTACAGAAAAAGAATCGTTTGATCGTATTGGCATTGCTTTCGAGGATGATCTCAGCTGGCACAAACACATTATTTCAATAGCCAGATCAGCAGCTAAAATGCTTAAATTTCTCTTTCGAGCCCTTTCCAACCTATATAATCTCTATGTCTTCCAAATAAGATCGTGTTATAAGACCCTGCCGTATTTTCTCGATTAAAGTCTGGTGATTCGGTACCGTAGAGATTTTTAGCAATTGTTAGTCATAGTAAACCTTTTTATTGAAGAGAGTTTGTAAAAACATTAAACACATTTGACATTCATGACATGACACAATTTATGCTTCAAATTTCCTTCAAAATCACTTTCGCTAACATGTCTAGAACATATTCTAGCATTTTTCACATTAGACTTATCTTCTCGTTTGCACAGATGCTTCCAAACACTTTGCGTTTCTTTGTTTTTGGGGAAGCTAACAACTTTAATATCGGGTATAAAGCCCTTGCATTGATTTTTCACATCACAACCATACACAACACACATCATTTTCACTTCTAAACTCTTAAAAGTGATATAAAAACACCAAAAAAAATCTTAACACGATCTTAACAAAGACGTGTCTCGTTTGCAAAATATGGCGGAATTACTCACAGCGTGGCGTACATGGCCACACCTACCTGCGCGGTGTCATATCTTCTTTTATTTGTACCATGATATGTGGGAAACCCTGTGTACATAATAATATTCCTTATGGAAAACCTATGGAATGCGGATATGTCAATTAATCTGCCAATTCATAAATTATAACATCTTAAAATTAGATTTAGTACTTTAGAGAAAACCACTCCGAAATTTGATGCTTAACATTCCATAATTTTATCCAGAACTCTAATTTTATTAGCAACTTTTAAAAGGATTTTTCGTTTGTAATTATTCGGAAATCAAAAACATTTTTCATCAGACAGTAAATTTGGATTCGACTAAAAAGATTATTTTCATCCAGAGCTCTGGTATTCAAAAAATAACTTTGTTTTCGTGATAACAGGAATTAGTGGGAAGAGTTTAATTGATTAACCGTGGTATTAAATATTTTGTAATTTTCTGAGAATGAACAAATAAAAATACGTTAGGCTTTAAGATTTCACCTTAGCCTTAGAAGAACGATTCTTGAAAAGTATTTCATAACAAATGGACGAAAAAAAACTATACATACGTAGTAAAAAATCCAATTCGAATGAACCTACTAAAATAACGCAAAACATTTCTAATTTTTATAATTTCACAACCTCACAATTTAGACAAATTATTCGTGACTTCTTTTGCTCCGTAAATAGGTAATATTTATTTTCTGGCTTACCCAATAACTGAAATTTTCAACTACCTGATTTTTATAGTCAACTGGCGCATCTATTCAAAAATGACAACAACCTAATGTTGCTGTATATAATATCAATCCTAATTTACATAATTTTAACCCTAAAAAACTTTAAGAATCCATAGTTCTGCCCAAAACTGTATTACAAGAATACCGTCGCAAAATTTCTAAAAATATGTTAAATTGGTAGAGTTTTTTTTAAAGAAATGACTAATAATCAAATAAGTCTCCCAATAAAAGGAAAATAAAAAGAAAATGAGACAGAGAATTTTGACCGAGTAAAATATAAATTCAATTTGGCTTCCTTAAACCTAAAATTTTATTTATATAAATTTCAAACACAATTGTGTGCTGGCTTCGAGGGTTTTTTTGTCTACTTTGATGACAAATAAAGTAGAAATCCATATACACTCTTGGACTAAAGCAGAGCAACAAAATAGTTATTTCTTTAAATTGCACTATTTTTTTTGTAAGGCTATATCTGTTGTTTAATTTTAATTAAATAGTTTCCTCACAATCTTAGTAATATCTTATAACAATCTGATTAATTTCAAACACATTTACAGGGATAAATGAGTATAAAAATAAAAAAGTCAAAAATACACTGACCAGAAATATTAACGCACCACTAGAAATTTTCAACAATTTTGATGTTATATTTCTTCTAAATCCATTTGCCGATTTGAATGATTTTTCTTTAAGAATATTACTGTATTCGTAATTTATGTTAGAAAGTTAATTGTTATTGTATACCGGGTGCAACAAATATCTTGTTTTTCTCCAACATTCGCAACGCCATGTGGAATACTGTAGCATTCATAAAATATTGAATTTAAAACCTAACTTGAGTCTTATGTTTCCTTAACATTTTGTTTTTTGGTTCACTTAGTTATGTGTGATAATAAAAGAACTAGGGACTTTTATAATTCAGCATGTTTTTAATAGAATATCAAAAAGTAACTTTTTAAAAACGTTATTAAAATTAGCGATTACAACATAAATTACATAAAAACTTAAAATAAAGTAGCGTGTGCTTCCGTCTCTACTTCTAATAAACCGCTGTACATCGGCGAGACATGTATGTGTACTCAATATTAAATTTGCCATTTCGTTTTATCAGTATCATTCCAAATTTCAACAACTATTGTTTCTATGTCTTGCAAGGTTTTTATCTGAGTAAGCCCACATAGACTTCAAGGTTGTCGGAGGAGGCTGCGGCTAATTTTCTGCCCATAACGTCCCACAAATGCTCGACCGGGTTAAGATCTGGACTACGCGGTGGTCAATTCGGAGTCTGAATATTTACCTCGTGTAAATATTGAGCAAAACTGAGCAAACTCTACGGACTAAGCTAGTATGAACATAAGTAACATAGGCATGTCTCATACATTATCAGCCGCTATGATGATACCAGTTGGCCGTTTGCTATGTTTTTTTTTATCGTAACTCACACGTCTGTGCGTGTGTTCGTAGTAATATAGTCCGTGTGGTATAATCGCAATGGGTAGGTAATATTCGATGGGAGGACTCATCGAAATAGGTCCTGTCGGTTGGTCTGTTGTTTGTTCGTCTGTTACTGCCTCATCCAAATGGGGTTTTCAAGTATTCAACGTCCAGTGTGGTATATAGCATTACTATTTGTAGCTTCGCTAATGCAGATAATTTTTTACAAGGTTTAAATAATGATTATGGCACCAGACTCTAAAAGAGATTTCTGCTTGTACTCTGTTACATATAAACATAAGTTAAAAATATATCAGAAGAGTTCCGCAAATTCTTCGTTGGTACTATTGTGAGAATGAAACGCTGAACAGAAGTTTTTTCTTTTCAACATTTTCTTGAATTATTAGTACACATTGTCGATATATTTCGTTTATCATCTAAAATATATTACCCTGTATTTGGAAATAATATGCAATTAAATTCAGCAAGTTTAATTTTTCCGGCATGAGGTACGTATCATTTCTATAAATTTTATAACGCGTTACATTTTCCTGAACTTCTAGAGTAGAAATACGCAACAAATAACAAATGTTTCTAAACAGAAAAAAAATGTTAGCTTGGTGCCGGAAGAACAACAAATTTACAGAACTTTCCACACAGCATTAATGTGTTTCACGGAGTTTTCGTGAATGCACAGCAAACAAGGGTAGAAATTTAATTAAAACATAATCTCCGTATGCCTTCCTCATAATATTTGCAACTGAGTGATGTTTGCAGTAATGATTTATGCCGGATCACCTGTAATTCGAGATAAAACGAAATAAAAGCTTTACTCCCACTTTTATATTGATCGTTAAATGTTTATGAATTATATATTGTTTTATGAAAGATGAAGCAATTTGTCAACGACAAAAGTAATTTTATTTATGAGTAACCTAAAACGTGATAAAGGAGAGAAAAAAATGGAAATTGGTCGTAAAAAATGACATATACATAATTTTAATACATTTTACCACCTACATGTACACTTTTAAGTTACACAAAGGCAGGAAGACAATACAGCAACAAGTTTTATTTTGAAAAAGGTCTAATTTTAATAAGTTTATAGAAACACCTGTATTACAATATTAGCAATCGTTTTAGTTGCTTAGCCCACGGTAATTTAAAAAGAATTAAATAACTGAAACCGTTTATTTAAGGTTTATTGATGCGCTTTTAACAGTGAAAAAAAAGGCTGAAATAAATTAGTTTGAAATTCAGGAATTTTTTGATTGTAGATGTGCATTGTTTAAACTAAATTTGATGTATATACAGACCGAAAAAGAAAATATCATGTCAAACTGAATTTTTTTAAATAGAAACCTCATTTTTATTTTATTTTTAAATTCTGCGTAAAATTTTAATCATATTTCATGTATATATCTAAATTAAACCGTTAAAAAACATTTCTTTATACTCGCCCGGTGCGTGAATATCTACATACAGTTCTTTCTGGCCGATGGATTGGCCGACGGGATCGAATACAATGGCCGACCAGATCCCCTGATTTAACCCCGCTAGATTATTTTCTGTAGGGCTACCTTAAACTCAAAGTGTACTAGTGTACGTCAATAGACCAAATAATATTGACCACCTGAAAAACGGAATAAGATAAGAAATTATATTAATAGGACCTAAAGTAGTTCTATTAATCTAGGTAATGTTTTCCAAGAATTCAAAGATCGTCTCGGGTATTACCAGGACGTTGGTGGAGGTTAATTCCAACAATTGTTAAAATAATTTTTCCACAAGTTTGCGATTTATTATTTTTCAAGGTAAACTGTCTTTTTTCAAAAAGGGTTCAATATAGATATAGGGTATGATACATGAAATATGATTGAAATCTTATGCAGAATTCACAAATGAAATAAAAAAGAGGTTTCTATTAAAACTTCTAATCAAGTAATAAGTTTAATTGACGTTTAGTGTCATCTTTGCCAATGATATTAACATGAGTTACATTACAAGTGCCTAATAAGGTTAATTCGTGATTAAATTGTTTGTGCAACCGAACGTTACAGATAACATTTGTGACAAAACCAAGCTGGCGGACTAGATCGTATAGTTGTTGGGGAAATTAGAGGAATTAGACGATTACTTAGACTGACAGTATCTTGTATCATTGGTAATACTGCTGACCATGTAAGATAAGTACTGGTGGACTGTCAGAATTACTGATATATTTTCGGAACTCCAAAATTATTTTGTCAGTACCTAGTGCGTCTAGAGTTTACTGATTACATAACAGATTAATTATGACACTATACAAATGAGTATCGTTAACTAAAAGAAACTGACAGAATTTATCGTGTAAGGTCTACCATCATTTACCGAATGACGTTTTTTGATGGTAGTGTTGTGACAATATTGATTGGAACCGGAAGGGTCTAAATTTAAAACTCTACTAAATTATTAAACGCCTTCATGAACTAATGTTTTATGTATCTATTTTTGTTTAGGTTTGTAGAATTGTTGATTTGTACTGTCACTCGATTTTGCTTCGAATTCTTTTTCTGTAAATTTCATGACATAAGTTCTTGGGCAAGAGACACCTTATAAAGAGATTTTAAAGTGGATAAGATAACGTATGAATGAAAGTCTACTTGGCAGTGGTAGGGGAAAGCGGGGCAGAACGGGCTACTTAACGTTTAATGGCAATTTAAAAATATCTAGTGATTAAAAGTTAAACGTGTTTTGATGCAAATCGACTATTTGGAATATTAGTTAACTATCTCAATTCTTCTTAGCTATAAATTTTGTGACTTTAACCATTTAAAACAGTAATTTAAAATAAATGCATTTTGCACCGTTCTGCCCCGTGGGTGGGGCAGAATGGGGTACTAATAATTTGTATTTGCCATTTGGATTTGGACCAAAATTCTTTGCAGTAAAGACAATCGACGTCATCGTGACTGTCTTCTAAAAGCGAATCTGACTCTTGTTTCGTTATTTTGGCTTTTTTATCTTTATTCTTTTCCCTAATTTTTTCTCTGGTGAATCCGTCTGGCTTGTCAAAATAACATTTTTTTACTTTTTGTTTCTTTTCAACTGGTGTTTTTTTTGCAGCAAGAGTCGCCTCCAATTCATTTTTGTACGAAGTTGATGTCAGTAAAGCGGTCTTGCCTCTTTTTCGGGTAACTCTTTTGACGGTGGATTTAATTTTGGGCACCGGCAAAGCTCCTTCCAGCAACAAGCCAGGAAAACTAGAATTTCCATTATCGACAGTAGGAGGTT
This sequence comes from Philopedon plagiatum, assembly GCA_963971165.1. Lineage (NCBI taxonomy): Eukaryota > Metazoa > Arthropoda > Insecta > Coleoptera > Curculionidae > Philopedon > Philopedon plagiatum. The sequence goes on from OZ020193.1 coordinate 102,522,822, forward strand.
TTATAACTTATGTCGTTCCATGAATTGTGGTTGAGGATTTAGGGTAGTCCGAGGGACGCAAAATTGGTCTGCAGCTCTTTTGTAGCCCATTCCTCCATTAACAACTGACAAACCAGCTTGATTCATCGATATATACATATATGGGGCGGAACGGGGTTCCGCCCATTCTGCCCCATCCCATTCTACCCCACGTGCTTACTGTTAGTTATAAGTAATATATGTTTGTCAAAAAAAAACAAATAAAATAAAACACTATATAAAAAATGAAGCCAAGGGGATACTATTTCCGATGAGTATTTCAAATTTAGCATAAATAAATAAAGATCCTACGTACCGTGCTAATCTTACTGATCAAAAATTATAAATCCGAGAAAAAATTTCACATTTGAACTAAACAACCTACTCAGCGAACGTCTGGCAACCAACTGATGGTACAGCAAGTAAAATTGTGTAGAGATAATGCCGTTGGCAGTGTTTCAGATATCTCTGGTGGTGCGTTCTGTTTTTATAATGGGTACCCCGTTCTGCCCCGGTACCCCGTTCTGCCCCGCTTTCCCCTACATATAAATATGCAAAAATTGAGAATAAATTCTCTAACCACCTGAAAATTCCTTATACAATAAGGATTTCAACAAATAATGGTAAAACAGGAGGGGCATATAGCCCGGAGAATAGCTGTTTTACCATTATTTGTTGAAATCCTTATTGTATAAGGAATTTTCAGGTGGTTAGAGAATTTATTCTCAATTTTTCCATATTTATATGTACCCCTGACAAGTAGACTTTCATTCATACGTTTGAAAATTTTACCTTACGGTAAACTCTACTCTGAATGCTCGAAACTGCTAATGGATGGCGCTGCCTGTGTCTCACTGCTTATGCAGTACGACAGTTGTAGCTTTAAGGGATTACTTTTTCGGAAGGTTGGTATATGTTCGTCTATCCTGTACTGATGAGAACCAACGAGTTCGAAACCGGTCTGCAGGTGACGACATCCTAACTAAAGAAAAAGCTTCCTTCTTCCTAGTAGTTTCTTGCATTCAAAACAAGTATTTTATTATCTAACTGTGTTAGAAGAAAATACGGCAAATTTTGGTATGTAATTCAGCGCTCGGAGGGGCATATAGCCCGGAGAATAGCTGTTTTACCATTATTTGTTGAAATCCTTATTGTATAAGGAATTTTCAGGTGGTTAGAGAATTTATTCTCAATTTTTGCATATGGATAAGATAAGGTTGGTATACGTTTTTTTTTCTACTGTTTAAAAAATATTATCTATCGGCCAAAGCGTATACATAATATAGTTATATTAATAACTGCTTTGCGATAATGGATGCACTTTGTCATCAGCAAAAGTTATCCATTGTCAGGATAACAGAATATGAGTAAATATTGCAGATAAATAGGTAATAAATATATTTTAGTAATACAGTTATTCAAATGCTGATGTTAACATTAAAGTTACAAAGGACATGATATCCTGAGTATACAAATTCTAGAGGTTTAGAATTTATTTATTTATAGGCGATTTTTCATTATCCTTTCAGTTATTAAAACTATTATTCATTTATATTTCTAAGCAAATTTGTTCGGAGAATATATTATCACAGGTTCCGTTATCTGTTGACAAGTGCCATTGCTCGTCCTGAGGAAAGACAACAGTATAAAGCGAATAGTGCTTAAAAATCATGCGCGGCCCGTGAAATTTCAAAGTTGTATATCTCTGTTGGTTCTAATGGGACCCAAGCCAAGTTCAGATTTTTTAGTAGTGAGCCTACTAGGAATATTTTGGTAAAGAAAAAAATATTTTGCAATTTGCGAAAAAAAAGTTGAATTTTTGAATTGACCCACCTGGGTAAAAAATTAACACGCTTAGGTATTTTATTTATTATTTTTTCTAAACAAATTGTACATCATGTTGTCGACGATTCTTAAATTTTAAGAGAAAACAATGTGTTAGTAGGAAGTTAAAGTCATTTGAATTTTTTTGAAAATTATATCTTAGGTTTAAAAAATTCAAATGGCTATAACTTTCTACTAACACATTATTTTCTCTTACAATTTAAGAATTGTCGACAAAATGATGTAAAATTTGTTTGGAAAAAATAATGAATAAAATATCTAAGCGTGTTAATTTTTGACCCAGGTGGGTCAATTCAAAAATTCAACTTTTTTTCGCAAATTACAAAATATTTTTTTTGTTCGCCAAAACATTCCTATTGAAAAACCTGAACTTGGCATGGGTCCCATAAGTAGCAGCAGAGATACACAAAATTTCACGGGCCGCGCCTGTTAAAAATCATGGTAATTTCCTATCAGTGTCACATGTTATTTAATCAGTGTCACTTTCTGGAAGTCAAATTAATATAAAGCGATTTTCTGTACCGTACGTGTGTAACAGTGTGCTCTGGAATGATTTTTTTTTAATTTATTCTTTTTTATTCCGGAAAGGCGATGAGGAAGTGTATAGTGCCAAGATGCAACGATACCCAATATTAAAAAAAAATGTCTCAGGAATGTCGTTCTACAGACGTCTACGTAATTAAAAAGAATCTGTTGAAAAAAATATATTTCGTTAAAAGAAAGTGGATCTTGATATTCTTTTTTCGTTATTGTAACCAAAAATGGGGTAATATTGAAATATTATCAAAATGTCGTTAGTTTAGGAAAGCCTTTTAGACTTTTCAATAAAACCTAATGCAATATGCCGTTCGCTTAAATATATTTCCTATACAATACATAAAGTTTCTAACAAACCCCACACCTGACACCAGGTGATATAATTTGAAGTCCAATGAATCAAAATTTCTTTTAAATTATACGCAAGAATATAAAATACAATCAATCATTCTATCATATGGCTAACATGTACAATTAACACTAAACAAATAATCTACCATATTTACCTATACCCAAGCAAACAAACTTTTACGTATTTAAAGTAAAACCGCAAAACTGCAAATTTATAGATTATCCCCTTCTAATTAAATTCAAAATCTAAACGTCCTAAAATAATAGAGAGCAAAATTTTCAAAGCCTTGAGTAAAACGAATGGACCCTTTAAATGAAATCGAATTGAATATATACAGACGTCTAGACTCCTAATTAATTAAAATAATAATATTATTTTTTTTTGTTGGTGAAAAGCTTATATTTTCTATGAAACCAAAAAAAAAATGTTTGTTGCAAACGATTCAGTAAACCTTAAATTAATATACAACATTTTTTAAACATGTACCTATTTCTCTACATTATTAAGCAATCTAGCATGGACAAGTTTTTTATTATACATACAGTGTGGTCTATTAAGTGTGCAACAAATTGATTTTTTTTATTAGTTGCACGACCCAAATATAAATACCGCCAAAAGTTAGTGCATGTCCGCTTACCATACCAGGTGCACTTAGAATGGCTTCAAGTCAAACAGCATACAGGGCAGGCCAACAAATATAAGAATCGTTCAAGAGTAAAGTACCCATATTTCGAAAAATACAGAAAAATACCCTTCATCGTGGCCAAATATTTGAGGTTGCAAAATCCGGAACTACATACCGGACATAGTTTGAGAAAAACATTTGCATCTCTTTTCAAATGCTGGAGGTGATATTTCAAACCTAAAATTAGGGAGGAAAAGTAAATTTTCAAAGAGGGTGTTAGAAAAGGTAAATTTACAATGTTAACGCTGTAAATGGGCAACAACAGTATCAATAAAGAATTTTTAAAAATGTTACGAATATTAATACAAATAACTCACAAAAAGGGTCAATAAATGTATTGGAGTTTTTATAGTTTTTGTTATTTTCAAGGCAATATTGAAGTCCTTGATTAAAAAAAAATTATTTTTTTGAATCCTCCAGAATAGGACCGAAAGTTTTTTGGTTTCACAAAATTTTTTAGAAAACTATATTAAGTATATTTAAAAATTAAATTAAAAAAGTCACATATACTTAACATACTACGATAATAAAATTCACATTGATTTAAAATTTAAACTAAAAACAATTTGAATACCTCAAAGCTTCGTCACAAGATGAAAACATTTATTTAGTGCATTATAAAGGCAAGAACGCTATTTAAGAAAGTCAGAATAATTGTCATTATTATAAATAACCCTGTAAAATTGTAAAGAATATTTAAATTCCTGTATCTCATCAATAGTAATAAAACGTAGCATGCGCAATATTTCAACAGGTCGTTAACATTTGTTGCACAACTTTAAACAGCATCCTGCAAAATTCTTGTTGCAGCCTCATTAATGAATAAATCCTCGGGAAAATTTCTTGCAAACAAAAGTCCGGACATTGTAATTTTGTTAACTAAAGCTCACTTAATAACACAAAGGCCAAAGTTAGCAGGGATTCTCCCTGGAAAATACAAGAAAAGCGCAACAGTCAGGTAAATAAATAAATATGTAGGGCAAAAGGTTATTGAACCTGCGAGCGGGCACATACCGGAAATTGAAACAGATTGATTGCGTAATCAGTACGTCAAATCTGGCGCCCTTTTAGATGATTTGGATTTATTCCACGTTGCACACTATTCATTTATTTTTTAAAATATGAAGATGATGACAATTGTTGCAAATGAGGAGCAAAAATTAAGTTTGTTAAGAGGGTGACTCTTTCCTGCTGCCTCGATTTCTAAATTACTAAGAATTGTTTTCTGCCGATGTTGCTCAAAAGCAGAACTACTGCACCCTCTTTGGTCTTCAGATTTTTTTCTAATTTGGTAAACTGAAAAATTATTTAAGTGTCAAAATTATAGTATACCTTAAAATATTTTCGCAATTCTGCACCACCCCCGTCATAAAATAATACATCGTGCCCCCTTTCAGGTTCTTTTTCATCACAAACACATACACAAAAAAGTCCTGAAAGTTCACGGAAAACTTCGAGTAGTTGTAAACTGCGAGCTAACGCGCGCTATTTGCGTTGCAGATAGAGCATCGGTTGGAAATCCCGCGTTGCGACTGATGCCATGCCTGCCGATCACACCGCGCGCCTGTGTAGCTAGCAACGACAGACGGGCCTCGTTTATCTCGAAAACCAGGTCAATCTCCGTGCGTGCTGCGACGTAGGTCGGGGTTGAGGAAAGCAGGTGGCTTTCTTTGTTTGGAGGTTGTTGTTTTCGAGTAGTATAATGTGTGTGGAAATGATACACTAGGGACACATAAAAAATGACTTTAGCATAATCTAATTTAAGAAGGAGAATATGTTGATAATTAAAGTAAAACAGTTACAAAAGAGTTACGGCATTAAAGAATTCCTTTATAATGTATAAAAATTTAAGAATATTACCCTGATATATAAAAGTAACACGTTACATACATCGAGTTTAATTAGTTTAAATATTCGATTTACTATTGTGTTGAGAAAATGTTGTCGCCGATTTGTGTTTCACAAAAAATGTTCGATAATATGATGCGCGTTTCGCGAACTACAGAATTATTTATTAAGTAAAAACGTTATTTCTCATTAGACTGAAGGTAGCCAATCAGAGAGGTGAACATTCGAGCTACGTCTGTTTCTCAGTCTTGGAAACATAAGTAGTATAACAGGCTACAAGAAATGCGCCCTCTTTTTAATTACCCTATTTTCAACTTAACAATTTATATCTTCCATCATGCATAATTAGAGATGTTTCAGATTATAAGTAGCTTATCATGCTCCAATAAATTATGAACGATATCATGAACTAAATTAGTCAAAATCATTTCTGTTTGTATAAATATTCATATAACCTTTTGTAATAAATACATATATGTATACTGACGTTAAATTCCAACATGACTAAAAGCTGTAAAAATATTTTTTTTAATGTAAACTACAAACAAAAATTACAACAACAGTTTTTTTGTAGTCCTGATATTTTTCCAGTATCCTAATTTCTACAATCTACAAGTTTTAGTTTCAGTCAGAGTGGTATTTATTAAAATTATTCATTAAAAAATTTATTAGGGAAATATTTAACAACGCCTCCCGGAGTCCAATTTACTGTATCAAAATGCATAGTTAATTAATGCGGGTATAATAATTTCGTGGCTTACGGTCATGCTGCCTGATTCTGCAGCGAGCCCAACGACCTAAATTCGACAGAAATTAGCGTACAGGTAAACCAGGTCAATTCCCGTGTTTTGCACTAGGTTGTAGCGAAATATTTGTTTATGCAAAAATTGAGAATCATTCGTCAAACCAGCTGAAAATTCCTTGTACAATAAGGATTTCAACAAATGATTGTACAGCAGCTATTCTCCGGGCTATATGCCCCTTCGAGTGCTGAATTACCTACCAAAATTTGTCGTATTTTCTTCTAACACAGTTAGATAATAAAATACTTGTTTTGAATGCAAGAAACTACTAGGAAGAAGGAAGCTTTTTCTTTAGTTAGGTTGTCGTCACCTGCAGACCGGTTTCGAACTCTTTGGTTCTCAATGATATATAATAATGTTAAAATAAATTTGGTAATACATTCCATATAAATATTAATTTGTAAAACAAGGAATTCAACGAAACAATACAGACATACTTAAATTAAATCGATCCAAGCTTCGTGAATTGGGTGGTAAATTTGTATGCCCCTAGAACATGAAAATGGTAGATAAGCGTTTATCATTGCATTTTATATTACTGCCACAGTGTTCGTTCATTTAATTCACCATCGTTTAAATAGCTCATGAAAATGATGGGATGCTAGCATTGTTAATTAAATTTGAAATTACCTGCCTGGCTGGTGCGAACATAAAACGACAATTCATTACCATTAAAAGCTAACAGCATTTAAAATTCTAAAATTCATCACACAAGTATCCGAAGCAATATAGAAGTATTTTTCCAATTTTGGGCATTTTAAATGGACATCTTATAATTTTATTGCCATAATATATAGATATAATTTGCTGTTTTAATTTTTGAGAATGAGCGAAACGATATTTATAATATCTCGCCATTCTATTTTCCTAGAAACCGTAATTATATAAACTTCAGTAAGGGAAAATATGCAGTAGGAAATTTAGGTTATAATATGTAATATTAGAATGATAATTGCAAAAAGAGATTCACTCTATATTATTTAGAACATATTTAGAACCAAGCGCCAATCCAGGGGGGCCATAACCCACCACCATAATCGTCAATATTACATATAACTATTAAAATATAAATACAAAAAAGTTAAAAATATATTACTGTTCTCTGAATGACCCCCTAAACGAAGATGACCCCCTACCTCCCCAAAACGAATTTCTGGATTCGCGCCCGTTTAGAACCGACTGTTATATTATATTATATCATATTTTATTGTTTAGTATTGTACTGTACCGTACTGTATTGCATTGCTTTGTTTTGTTTTGAGTTGTTTTGAATTGTATGATATTATATTATATTATTACATATAAACATAAGGAAATGTGTGAGAATCTAGAGTTCTCCAAAGCATCTGAAGATGCCTTATACAATAAGGACTCAACAAGTAATGCCAAAACAGCTATTCGCCGGGATATATACCCATCCCAGCCTAAGATTATATATCGGAATTTGCTCTTTCCTATTCTAACACGGTGAGGTAGCAAAATACTTGTTTATACTGCAAGAAACTACCAGGAAAAAAATCCATTTCGGATAAGAGCTGCTACGAGATGCCGCTGTATATGTTATACTGGTTAAGCAGTTCGAATTTTCTTTTTGGAAGGGTAAAAGAATGCTCGCTTATCCTGTACTAGCGAGTCTGCAGGTAGCGACATCCTACCAAAATAAAAAGTTTTCTTCTTACTGGTAGTTTCTTGCATTTTAACAAGTACATACAGCAAAATTCTTGTATGTATTCAGCGCTGGGAGGGGCATATAGCCTAGTGCATAGCTGTTGTTGCATTATTTTTTAGTCCTTAATGTATTAGGCGTCTGGATTCTGTGCCGATGATGCCGCTTCCCAGATGTTGGAACAATATCCTAGGTTGTATCTTATTTGGTTTAGTGTTACCACAGCAGTAGTAATTTATAAGGTCATCTGAATAAAAACTGGGTTAAGAGAACTCTTATCACACACCTTTTTATTTTCATATATTTATATACTCCTGACAAATAGGCTTCCATTTTATTTATTCATCTTAATATAAGTATTTAAAAAAATTGTCAGTCACTCATAAACACAACGTTTTTGATTAGAGATTTTCTCTCAGGAAGACAACGAACAAGGATATGATGATTGAAGGCAGCCACTACATCCATCGAAGAGAAGAAAAAATAACACAACAACCGACACTTCTTGTATCGATACACTCGCAATACAAACGCAAGACAATCAGGATACCAACGCGATACTGTCGCGATTCACTGCACCGTTACACAGTAGCTTGTGAAGCAAAAGACGTCCTTGGATAGCAATGCCAATACGATTAAGTCACGCGGATGATTGGATGGCAACTGAAAAGATATAAAGAGTATCCAAGTGCATTCATGACATTGACATCGACAAGTTTAGTATAATTAAATCACAACCAAAGTTTATATTTATTTTTACCTTAATCAGTATTTTAAATTTGTCATTCAGAAAAGCGGCCACCAAAATTGGTATTGTGGTTTTAGTGCAATATTGTAATATCTAGTTTAAAGCGTAATCGTCATTTTACTATTTGTGTGATTTTATTAATTTTTTGGAAACTTTTTTTTTGGGAAAAAAATTATCAAAAAATTTCATTAATTTTCGGAACTGCTGTATGATATGACTAATTCTATACATTATAATTTTTCTTCTCCATTAATTAATTACTAACCCGTGACCATTGAAAAAACCCTTAATACGAAAACATGCTATATGTGAACGTTTCGTTAGCTTTTATATGATCCTTAATTTTGTAAATGGGACATAAGGAAAGCTCAAGCTTTTATAAAAATAGGGATAGGAAATATAGCAATAAAAGTAAATGTTTTTGTGATGAGTGATAACATGGTTGCGTGGTTAAATGAAAATTTGTGTTTGCCTAAATCTGGTTTATTTACTTTAGGGGAAATATTGAATTAATTATTTGAACTGACAAAAACAACAATACGTATTTTTTGTTGTATTAATATGCTTTGTTTGTTGAAATTGATATCTTTTATGCAATAGCACATATGCGCTACATATGACAACGTTAAGAGTAGATAAATTATTCAACCCCATGGTATATATATATTACTTAATATTTTAAGTGGAATTTCGGTATGCCTTAAGACTTTAGCAAACCTGAGCATACCTAAACAAGGTTAGGAAAAATGTTTTTTTCTAACAATAAATTGCAGACTGACAGAAGTACCTATGTTTTATACCTAAAACTTTTTCCAATTATTATGATTCTTCAGGTAAAAAACTCAACCTAACTTCTTCAAAGACAAACTTTGTTTTTGTCCAATCATGTTTTTTTGTCACTTACTGTTATTATTGACAGAAGCAGTAAATTGATTTTATAGAACGATTATTATTTTTCCTCAGTAAGTGAAGTTGTGCTTATATCTGCAGCTAAAAATTTATTAAAAAAAAATCGACCAAGTGCAAGCTATACTTGCACAATTAGTGTTCCGTGCCCCCTTTCCCAATTAACTAGAGCAAACCTCGGCCGCCCGATCTCCGTTTAGCTACCCGCCGCCCACTGCACCAATGCCATAGCTGAGTGACCAAATTAAAAATTTTGAAAAATGTGTAAGAACAAAGGTGTTCCATACATCGTGAGAAATATTTTTTTGTCGAAAACCTTTTTCTCTAAAACCAATAGGTCAGCAGTTATAAGGAAATAAGCAATTAAATTGTTTATAACAAATGACTGCACCAGAGAAATCTGCTATGCTATTTTCAATAATATTATTATTCTTGACCACTCTCACTTTGGTTATATTCAAGTTAATACTGTTTCAACAAAACATCATTGAAATAACCAAAAAAGAACATTGCTTTAAATATAGACTTATTTTTATAGTTAAAAAGTAGTTTAACTTCTTTAAAAACTATATTACCATTATTTCATTTTCAAAAATACTATTCGAAACCAATAAATTACTGTTATTCCTTAGAGTATAGAATTGTTTAAGCAAAGACATTAAATTTATTTGACGAGAATGCTCAAATATAATTGGGTGACAAATAGTTATTTGTGGGCGGTGTGAGTCAAATTAAAATATATTTTATTAAACGAACAAGAACTACAGTTTAAATAAAAAATCTAAAAACTAAGTGAATAATCATTATATCATGTTAATTAAATTAAACACTCCAATAAAACATATAAGCAATTAGAGAAATAATAAAAAGTATTGATTCAATTAGTTCCGTTGTTGGCTGAAGTTTTATTTCTATTGGTCGCGGACACCTTTTGGAGAGGTTAAAATTATGCTGTTGGTATTTTGACTATTTTGTTCGTTTAATAGTCGTTTGTTGCCTGTTTGTTTATTTCGTTAAAGTTACGCCAAAAATAATAGATCTTTTGCAATTCTGAGGACTGGAGTGTTTCAGTGTTTGTGTGGACTGGAGTGTTTCAGTGTTTTTGTGGACTGGAGTGGACTTTAGTGTTTTATAGTATGTAAGTAAAATAAATCTAAAAAGCTTTGCAATAGCAATAAGTATTTCGATTAAATAAGTTTTATATTCTTACAAATAAACGTTTAGTGAAACCAATGATATATTTGAATTGAATTTAGAATAGGGTATTACTGCATCAAATAATTGTCATATTTAAACGACCTATTAGAAACCAATGAAACCTTATATTCTAAGCAATCTTATAACCTACTGGTTAACAATGATAAACTAATCATTGAAATAAACCGAATTTGTATTGTGCAATACTGTAGTGTTTTTTCTGTTTGCCCTAGAATTTTTCAATCCTGATAATTTTCGTTCAATCCACACCTAATTCTCAATGCTCATCATTCGTTTTCAGATTTTTCAGAGCAATCCTTCTGATGGTAAGGGTGGGGACAGCAATTTTTAAACGTTTTTCCCGAAAAATGTCAAAAAACATGCCATATTTCAGGTACAATTTTGTTAACTGTTTCTTTTTTTAAAGCTAGGCACCAAATTCTTAAAATTGATCAGAACAAAATTTCACTGGATGCTGTTAATAAGTTTCGATTGAAAGTATTCATCTCCATTTAACTTTTTTAATGAATAAAATTCATCAGCCCCTTTCACCGTTAATAGACTGCAGATAAAAGAGCCAAACATAAAGACACCCCCCAAAACAAACTTTTATCACGAAAACAAACATAAAAGCTATGCGTGAATGGCTTGTTAGCTTTTATATGATATTATCTAAGTTTCTGAAATGGGATTGGACAAAAGCCCGAGCTTTTATAAGACCCAAGATAGAAAACATGCAGCAATAAAAGAGAAATAATGCTGTTCCTGACCCTGAAAACAAAAAATTGAAAGCGGGTTACCGATTTTAATATAAGTCTTTCCAGCTAAAATGAAAAATATTTTTGGGTCAAATCTGTTTTGAATGAGAAATTTTTATATTGTCTAGGCGCATGCAAGGGTACCTACAGTATAGCTCTGTTTTATACAAACCAACAATATTATATTGAAAGATGCATATGCATCTGTATGTCCTAGGGTGAGGTTTAGGGGGCCATTAATAAAATACGTAACGCTAATTTTGAGAAATTTTGCCCCCTCCTCTCCCCTTGTAACGATCCGTAACACGGTCTTTGACCCCCTCCTCCAAGTTTCGTAACGACAAAATCCTATCATCTCCCTAATTTGATAAAATGAATAGCTTTTTATTGGTCATTAGCTTTTATAATGTAATTACATTTATCTTATTCATGTTTATTTTTACGTAGTATATACAGAGTTACAATTATGGAGGGAAAAAGAGTTCGTATTTGAACTGTGAAACGGCGCCATAAAAACCCCCAGACTCCTCTGTAACGGCTAGTAACGACCGGATGAACCCCTCCCCCTCTTTCAGAGTTACGTAATTTATGAGTGGCCCCTAGATGAGGACAAATTGACAAAATTTTGCAAGATACGTAAAAATGTCACTTCTAATAAAATATTTTGCTTGTGGAATAAATAGGATTTACTTTATAAAAAATTTAATTTTTTATACAGGAAGCTTAAAAAATACGAAAACGTTATCTTGTGTAAGAGCAAATATACCTTGTTTATCACTTTCTACCAAAAGAACAAATGTGAAATATTTTTTAAATTAAACTTCAAGCCGAAGTACAAGATTTCATTAAAAAATGCAATTTCGACGGATAGGGCAAATTAAGAGAATAGACAGAATAGTAAGAAAAGCAGGGACAAGGAAGAAACGAAGAGGAAGACCAAGGAGAATATGGCAAGATGAACTAAGAGAAGCAGCAGAGCGAAGAGGAATAAAATTCAAAGGCATTGATAGACTGGCACAAGACAGAAAGAATTGGAGGGAAATATGGAAAAGAAGCCAATCGCAAAACGACTTAACTCCAACCCCCACTCCACGCCCCATACGGGTAGATAGGCATAAGGAATAAGTAAGTAGACAATGTCAAAACATCGAAATGTTTATGACATTATCCAAGGTTGCGGGGTACGAAAAAATCGGGGTACAAGTGTCCGGGAGAGGGGGTCTAAACGTCTGGCAAATTATTAGTCCATGAACTGTAGGAGTCCATGAACTGTAGGAGAAACAAAATAAATCTTTTATACGAGTTAGGTCAGGTCTAAAATTCGATTTAACATTACATTTTGCAGGGCTATCCTTGACCTACCATTAATCTTTTTTTCTACAGACTCGAAAGACCTTTTCATTAAAAATAAATGCCACACACGTTATTCTCTACCAACTTTATTGCCTCAAGGCATGATCAAAATACGAAAAGAATACGCTATAGGGAATATGTAATTTATTCGATAGGTCTTCCGTTTTTTTTTTGTGTAATTTATGTCAAATTAGGGCTTAGGTCCGTTAATGCTTTTGCAAAAAATGACCACAGTGCATTTTTTTTAAAGCAGACCTTAGGGTTTACATGTTGGACTTTAAACTTCATGTTGGGCCCTATTCTATTAGAAATATAGAGGTATAACTAGACATGCATAAATGTCAGAGTCTTAAGATTGTGCTAATTGGCCAAACACGACAAACAGCCGCCACTAAAAGTTACGCTTCTACGCCTGTTTTCTGTATTATCATGTTAAATATTATTAGAAAAATTTTTCTTTTCGCAAAATTTTAATTTTTTTACTGGAAAATCCCTTTTAAACAATTTTAAGATTACATTACAGTGTTGAGTGTAGTATTGAGTATGTTATGCTAGAAATAAACTAATTAAATGTATTGTTGTAGGCAAGAAAATGGAGAGCCTTCCTGTTATGCTTCTGCTGTGCCAGCCAGGGATAGTAAGGCCCCTAATGTGGAACAAAACTTAGATGAAACACAAAGAAAAAACAGCTCATAAGGCAGTTATTCCAAGCAGTAAGCAGAAGTCGTGTTAAATCAAAAAGAGTTAAAGTGTTAGGGCAAAAATAAGACGCTGTAAAAAGACAGACCCTGTTAGAGATCAGCTAACAAAACTAATATTATTTAAATGCCAATAACTTTACACAACTTTTGTATTATGTAAATATTTATATCAGTTTATTAGCTGTACTTATTATTTATTCTTTATAAAATTGTTTGTCTACATATTATTATATAGAAGTATTATTATTATCATATTGTATATATTTTTTGAATATACTTAAGAAAAACTAAAATTGAATACATTGGGTCTATTGATTTTTCCCACATTTAACAAACCAAAAATAAATTATTACTATAATTAATTTTTATTATTGGATATAATTTCGTTTTGGTAAAAGTTTACAATCGCCTCTTATGATACGCCTCTGGGCCAATCGGTCTGGTGACAGATGGCATCATATTCGTAGCCTGTGTTTCCCATCCTCTCTCTTTGCTTGTCTAAGGTGATAAACGTTAAATATATGTATAGTGAGGGGGTCGTAAGGTTCTTTTACGTTATTTTTTGGCTTTTTAGGGGATCGCGACACCAAAAAGGTTAAGAAATGATGATCTAGATCATAATTCAATGTTATTTTCGATAAATTTCTGTCGGCAATGCAAAAACGTTTATTATCACCTCCGTCAGGCGCAAAGAAGCCAGAAAAATTGGAACCACCTAAATTGGCGGACTTAATAACGGCAAAGTTAAAAGTTATTTTATTCAGCTGTATATTTTATTTCAAATTAAAATTAACTGCTTTTTAAGGAATAATGAAGTTCCGTTTTAAATGGTTCAATTATTATAAATACATGGCGCATATTTAACTCTTGGATTCATAAAAAGGTTTTGATGTAGGCTGATTTTAATTGCTATGGAAATTAGGAGTTTTTTGTTGGTCAGTTACGTCGCTTTAACACTTAACTACCTTTTCTTGGCTGGTACAGGGTGGTCTAGTAAAAATGTTACGGTAGCTATGAAGTCTATTAGCCAAGTATGGTATTTGAATCAAATATGAGAGTACAAGGCCTCTATGCAAATCCAGTTTTCACTAGATGATATTTAAATTTGGTTCGGTGGCTTAATCCACATCCCGCAAAAAGGTAGAGTAAAATAAACAAACGAGAGCGTCAGTCCTTAAATGATTATATTTTTTATTTTACCTCCTTTATTATATAGTTTTAAAAAAATTGAAATAAATGCTTTTACTAACCTCCAGTCAAGTTCCGGCAGTCGTCTGCAGTAGATGACATTTAAAATCCAGAGAATGAAAAAGTAGAAACGTCCCAAACAAAAATTTAAATGTCGCTATTAAAAAAAACATATAAGTCTAGAAGCAATAGCGAATACGCATATAACCCAAATAAATCTGAAATATTTTTTTATATTCTCCACATAAATTAAATGTCTATGGAGGTTGCTGTTATCCATTTATTTTGGTCTTTATTAACAAAAAAAATTACTGCAAATTTCCGAGCGAATTTTGAAACTTGTAAAACGTGATCCCATTGATTGTGTCATCAAAAGTGGATTTATGACTCATAATAGGTACATGGCGAATTCCAGTGCTGTAGGGTCATCGAAAAATAAAAAAATGGCATTTAATGCGTAACTCATCCAATGAAATATCCCTACACTTAAAGTAGAAGCTTCCTACAACAAAAACTGGCATTTTTGCGAAATTTTGACACATCATATCTTAATAATTTCGAGTAAATAAACTGCAATTCTTTGTTTTCATCTTCGAAAATTCAAAAATTTTCAAATTTTAGATGTCCCCGATGCAAATAAACCCATTTATTTATAATATTAACGAAAAGATAAGCGATTTAAATTAGTGGGAGTTATTCTTAGATAATTAACGGATAAAATAAACTGAAAAAGAATCACTAAATAAGGAAAATAGTGTGGTATAATGTCGGTTAATAATAGGATTTGTAGGAAAAAATCAAGAGAAATCGGGTTTTACCCCTTAAATCCGCTCCTGTTATAAAGTGCGATTATCCCTTTATAAGATAGTGTTGAAAGATTGGGAACTATAGATTAGTATAGCTCTTTGTCACAAATATTACCTACAGGCAAAAAAACTTGTACAGGAATTTTAATTAGTAGCTTGTAACCAATTTACAGTTAATAAGTTATCTTCTAGGCCACTTTATGTGGGTGTATTATTAGAATAATAATACATATTCGGCAAATGAAACTGATCCAAAATTTGAAAGCCTACAGGAAATATGGCAAAATAAATTAAACACGTAGTTCCCTTCTCAAGCCTAATTTTCAAATTTGATACGTTTTCTTGACGTTGCTGACACTGTCGTATTTCACTTGATTTAAATAAGAGTTAGTATGGAATAAATTCCACGTGCGAAATTCAGACAAGGGTAATAAAAGGAGAATGAAGAGGAAAATGAGGGAAAAATATAAATATGATACTCTGAAAAACATAATGGTAATAAATATGCGGATGAGATTTAAAAATCGATTGGCAACCGTTGGAAAATAGTAGTAATTGTCCAAATATTATTTGATTTTAGAGTCGCGCTCCGTCGCATGCAAAATTTAACTGAGCAAATATGTCTGACGATGACTAACAGGAATTCGTAGATTCCAAAGAGGAAACTTCATCTACAATTACACACGCTGTCTTCTGCCAGTAAGTCGCCTTCTATAATTCTACCAAAAGGATTACCAATTGAAAGAAAATGGTATCATTATGACAACATTCGTACTTTATGCTCCGATCCAGATAAACAGGACCTTGTAGCACCAAAACCAGTGGAAAACCCACCCAAAAAGAAAAGGACGAAATAAAAAAAAAATGGTATTATTTTGCTAATTATTTTTTCGTATGTATAGAGCAATCATAAAAAAAGGTTTTAAATATTTTAAGGGATTCCACGTCATTCTATACCTTTTTACGTACCCGAAGCCATTCTTAACTCAAAAACAATTTTTCGATACACTAGGTCATTTTTATCAGAGACAGTAACTTATACTTTTAAATTTAATTTAAATAAATAAATTCTATATTATGGTTGTGTTCTATTTTTTCAGACAATTTTGAAGCTGCAGATATAAGCACAACTTCACTTACTACACTAGTGCGGTAAGTTGAACTTACCGGCCTAGATACGACTTGTGTACTTTGGTTGCTAGGAAAAGTAGTAATAGTTCAGTAAAATCAACTTACTGATTCTGTCAATAATAACAGTAAGTGAAAATATGACATGATTGTAAAAAAAACTGCTTAAGCTTAAATTTTGTTTTTTGTAAATAATCTCAGTTAGAACATTTTTTGACTTTTACGCAAAAATTACTGAATATAACAGTTAGAAAAGACAAAGAAAAAATTATATGTCTTTAGTATTGGAAGAACTATATCTGTTCCTACACAATACTTTAGACTTTAATTGCTTATTAAAGAAAAAATCTTTACGAATATCTAAGAATATCTAAATTTATATAGCAAAAATTGAAGTTAATAAAGTAGCAAGAAAAATGAAATCTTTTAAAATACAGAAATGTAAAAAAAATCATAAAATGATTAAAAAAAATTAACTTACACCTCAATCCTGTTGACAATGTATTGTTTCGGCCTTTTTGGGCCTCGTCAGCCCAGGAGTATGAGGCCCCTAATCTTATCTTTATCTGTTTTTATTATAATAGAGAAACACATTTATGAAAAAAATATTATGTCAAAATGACTTATAAAGACAGTAAGTCTTATTGTTATATTTGTTGGTAAATTACCTTAAAAAATTTAAAAATTCGGGCCATACATGTATGGTTTGCTTAAGCGTAAATTTTTTTTTTGCGAATAATCTCAGTTAGATACTAAATATATAACAATTAGAAAAGACAAAGAAAATATTCTATGTTATTAAATGTTCATAACGATTTTTTCTTTAATAAGCAATTAGTGTCTAAAGTATTGTGTAGGAACAGATATAGTTCTTCCAATACTACTGTCTTTATAAGTCATTTTGATAATATAATATTTTTTTCATAAAGGTGTTTCTCTGTTATAATAAAAACAGATAAAGATTAGATTTGGGACCTCATACTCCTGGGCTGACGAGGCCCAAAAAGGCCGAAACAATAATATATTGTCAACAGGATTGAGGTGTAAGTTAATTTTTTTTAATCATTTTATAATAATTGTTGTTTTACAATTCTGTATTTTAAAAGATTTCATTTTTCGTGCTACTTTATTAACTTCAATTTTTGCTATGTAAATTTAGATATTCTTAGATGTTCATAAATATTTTTTCTTTAAAAAGCAATTAATGTCTAAAGTATTGTGTAGGAACATATATAGTTCTTCCAATACTAACGACATAGAATTTTTCCTTGTCTTTTCTAATTGTTATATTATATTTAGTAATTTTTGCGTAAAAGCCAAAAAATATGTTCTAACTGTAAAAAAAGTAATTTAAAAAGTACATTTTAATACAAATTAAAAGTATTATGCCAGTTCGGTATTAATACCAAATCAATATCGGAAAGAAGGATTATTTTTAAGTTTTAATCCAAGAATCCGCTCGAGCGGCACGAACACAAAAGCGAAGTGTTGAATTATCCTGCACTAAAATTTAACTTGGTTGACAATAGTTTTTTATCAGGATTAGGCAAAGCAGGCCAAAGAAGGATTAAATTGTGCAGCTAATGGCTTTTCATCGTTTCATAAATATACAGGGTGTCCCAGAGTTTTCTTAAGAAGCAATATCTGAGTTATTAGAAAAGCTAAAAAGGTGTTGGTTAGGATATCGACTGGTCTCCCACAAAATATCCTCAAAATCATTTTTCATTATGTCAACCCCCAAAAATTCACCCCACTCCTATAGTTTCAAATTAAACCCCCAATTTTTTCACAAAAATAGAAATCTTACTTTGTTTCATATTACCTGGTAATAAACTTATATCAGACATTTATTCTTATCTTTTATGGAAATATCAGGAAACGAATGAAAAAATATTTTTTAAAGTATTGTTTGACCGTTTTAAATTTTATTTTTATGACAAATAATCTAAGCAATCTCCTTTCATACTAACCTAGAATTAACATTTTCAAAAGTTTGTACAAAATTTAATTTTACCCATTTTTGGAGGGGTAATCTCAAAAATGAGACGCTGCATGTTGTGAAATGAAATAAAGATTCGGTTTTTGCAGAAAAAATGTGTGGTGTCATTTGGAAATAAAGGAGTGAGGGTGAATTTTTAGGGGTTGATACAGTAAAAAATATTTCGAAGCCATCATGTGAAAGCCCATTCGAGATCAAAAAAATACCGCTTTCTTAATTTTTATAGTGTGTCCAATAACGGAGATATCGCTTGATAATAATAAAAAAATAATTCATAAGTTTCTAATGACGACTTATTAACAATGACAGGACAAAAACCTGTCAAAAAATAACTGATCAACTAGAAGATCTTAATTTAAACCTGTACTAAATATTAAACCTTCTTAGTGAATCTGAACGTAACGTCCGATTCTCCAATGATTGACCGGTCTAACTTGACGACAACAAGTTTTAAACCACCAAGTGTGAGAATAAGACAACTAAGGTTTATATTACGAATTTATATACAAGATTTTTCGCAAAATTTTCAATTTTTTAGCAGGACAAGAACCCATCAAAACCTAACTGTTCAACTAGAAGATTTTATTAGCCAGCAGCATTTTGCTAAGGTAGGTATATTTGGCTTATAATGTTTCAATTTTGATCCCTGGTAACTCATTAGTTAGATAAAATCCTACAGACAGTATGTTGACGGATGTTTCCAATACACCTTTTAGAGCTGATCTGGGTTAGCTTTTATTTCTTATTCTTAATTTACAAATTTTTCAGGAAAAATAAGTTAACCTGGCAACGCCGGACACAACAATAGCGTTGACAGGAGGGGACATAATGGCGGCTAATAGCGAGTTAAAATGGAATTTTCGAAAGAAAATAGTAATCTTCTTAGCTCTTTTCGCCTAAATATGATGTTCTTTGCTAAGAAAAAAAAGATAAGTTATAAGTTTACAGATGTGTTTAAGTCAAACTTAAAGACATCTATTGAAAAAATTAACGTAAAAGTTAAAAATATATTTTTTGGAAAAAATGATTTCAGATTCTACGGCCCAAAATTAGGGCATACCTATGCAAAATTTCATAAAAAAATCGGTATTTCGGTCTTTCCGAATAATTACCAATAAGTCATAAACTTGCTTCTTAACAATGACAGGGAAAAAACTTGTCAGAATCAACTAAACATCTAAAAAACCAGTAGGTTTAATATTAACTTAAACTAATGTTATTTAGTATTTATTTTATTCATTTCAGTGAATTCCGGAGTTATATTTTATCGTCGAAAGGACGAAGGACGACGATGTTATTAAAAAAAAATGTGGAGCGGGCACATTTTCTGTTCTGAATGGAACGCCTTGTGAATATCGAAAAAAGCTAGTCACCACACCCTAAAGAATAAAATACCTATCTAGGAGGGCCAGGGGGGCGCATGCCAAGCATTGTTTGAAGATTTGGTAAATAAATTACATAATATTTATAAGCATGTGCAAGGGATTCTTGCAATGCCACATTTAGGGCGTACATTAAGCTACCTATTTCCCAAGTAACGAATAACGATACACAGTAATATACACAAAAATTTCAGAAAATAATGCAACAGAGAAAATGTTATGGGTAAAAAATACTTACGGTCAAAAATTCTGCTTCTATTTGGTAGTTATACTCGTTGGCGAGAGTACTATTATTTATCTATCACTGCGAAACACTATAACACACCCTTTTCAAATAGACACTGCACCTGTTTTAGTTGTATTTTGTCCTATTTCCGGAATTTTAAGTAAATCCACACTCTCACACTGATTATTACACTAAAAATATTCTATAAAAATGACACTGTGACGGTGTATTTTTGTTTAGGTTTAGTTTTTTTTTGTTCGGCATGACCGTCTCCGTTCTTATGGTATACCTACTATGTTGATATAGTAATTGTAGACCGGAATACAACAACAGTTTTTTTGTGTGATTGATTACTATATAGCAATATTTGCAAAGATGAGGCATTGTCTTATGATTAATGTCAATTAATCCCCGCTGCCCACGCACGTAGGCAAGGGAGGTGCTCGAGGGACTGAAGGGGGCCAAATTTTAAGCAAGAAAAAAATTACTATTACCTGGAATAAATAGAAAAGTATTTTGCCCAATATTGTCATTCATAATATCACTTTTGGTCGTAATCTTCCGTTTCCACTATGTAATAAAGATTTCATTTCTTGGTAGAAACGTAGTATAAAAGATTCTCGCGCAGTTTTTGATTTAAAAATATATTATTATTATTTGACTAGTTTGTGAACAGTTGCGTTGTTAAGTGGTGTTAGCAAGGGCGTACCCATATCTGAACTAGAGGGGGGCAACTGATAGTATTTTCGAAGAAATATCATGAACTTTAATTTGTCTTCTGGGGGGGGGGGGGGTAGCGGCCCTCCCTTCCCCTCTCTTGGTACGCCCTTGGGTGTTTGCCCTTTTTTGCTGAAGCTTGCTATCAAGCCCCCCCCCCCCCCCCAACAACCCAACCCAACCCAACCCAACCCAACACCCCCCCCCCCCCCAACAAAGATTCTGGCTACGGGCCTTCGCCGCCGCTGGTCCTAATTATTATTACTTATTCCTAATATAAGTTCAGACAAGACAAGCGTCAAAACTGTCAATTTGTATGTTTGTTGCTCGGTTACGTCTAAACGAATCGACTTATTTAACTGAAATTTTGCACAGAAATTTCTTTTGACCTGCAATAGGACACAAGCTACGTTATTTCGATAAATAGTACACAGAATATATCGCGAGGACGAGTCCTTTAAAAACTCAAAAACTGTCACAATAAACGGCATGGCGTATAGTCTTAATTTTGGCAGAGGGGTTTCTTAGGACCTTGGTACGTAGACTACTATTATTGCGGTATACAGGGTGTATCGTAAAAGTAGGCTTTGAATTATTTTATCCCGAAACTTAGAAATCAAAAAATGCAAAGACATTTTTTTAGAACTTCGTATCTTTGAGTCTCTACAATTACTGTGGTATACGGTGATAAAGTGTCATAGTGAACATACAGTTAAAGGCACAAATCTTGCACCAAATGGAAAAATAAGGTATCAAAAAATTCAAAGGGTTTATAAATAATTAAAATATTGTAGATAACTCTGCCGCTCAGATTCACTAAAAGGGTGTAAGATTTAGTACTGGTTTAAATCAAGATCTTCTAGTTGATCTTCCAGTTCTAGTTAATCAGCTACGTTTTGAAACGTTTTTGTCCTGTCACTGTTATTAAGTCGTAATTAAAACTTATGGATTTTTCTAATATTTTAGCGATTTGCCTGGGTTTGGGGAGGTTTGTTAATGGTTTTTATCTTGGAACGTACTGCTAAAATGAATCTAGTTTTATTATTATAAAATTGCTATTTTCTTTATAAATTTTTAAAAACACACAGCAACAAGTTCATAGTATAAAACTTATTTGTCTTATTCTTACACTACTTATCAGTTTAAAACTGTTGGTTGTCAAATTAGACCAATCTAACGTTGGAGAATCTTTTTTTATGTTTGGACAGCCCACGAAGGTCTAAACCTAAGTACTCTATGTACTGTATGTGTACTGGGAGTGTCAGACTCACACATCAAGAGCTGGAAATATCCGTATTGACTTCACCAGCTAGTAGGTACAATGAAATGGTAGTTTCATTAAACATTTTGGGTAGGCAGCAATTTTTTTTTCGGGATGTGTAAATCTCAGTTTTCGGAACCCACCCCATTTGGCCGCCATATTGAAAAGAAGTGGGCCGTCAGTTTTCAGGCAATATCTCTCTAACCATAAGTCGCACAAAAATTGTATATAAAGCGTTTTTGTAGAAAACCGAATTATTTTAACCGAACATTATTATTTTAACTACTACTAAAGTAAATTACAAAAATATAATTTTCGTGCATGTTACCAAAACCATATCGACCAGTGAATTACTGAAACACACGGTACAGACAGGGTCACAACAATGTGCCACGTCATAAGTTTTTCAGCCCGAAAGCAAAAAAAAAATCAAAATTAACTGTTTGTCTTTCAGGAAAAGCTAAAGTACAGTAATGCAATAAATACATTGTTCTGAATATCGGATAAGGCAATAATCATTTAATATGTTTTCGCAATATGCAGCCGTAAAAATATTCCGTATTGACTTAATATATCAAAATATGAATACCCACTTACGTCAGAAAATTTATGTGGAAATTAATTAACGAAAATCAGCGCCTAATAAAATGATTTAATTAAATTTTAAGGTTTCTACATCAAAGTATGGTTTCTCATTGCGATACGTGGCGAGTATAGAAAGCTGGTGAATTGATGTAATATGGCAGTTGCCGTATAAAATAAAATAAAAAATTTCTTTTAACGTTCTTTTTATTATTTTAATAAAAGGCAAGTTTACGATGGATCTTGTAATTTGTACAATCATACGAACATGGGTTGCCTGATATAAAATACCCCAAGTTAATAGCTATTTCTTTGCTGAGTTATTTATTTGGAGTTCTAAAGTTTCACCGTTCCAGGGGATGTATGATGAAATCCTTCGAATGTCTTTTTATTAAAAATAAAACGTTCTGGTTCGAAGAATATTCGATTCGTTCTTTTTGGCAACGAGTAAAGAAATATGTGGATATGACCCAACTTACAGTTGTTTTGTCTACCCAGTTATTTAGATATATTCGATTTCTCAAAGCAATTCAACAAATAAGTAACCAACTGGACGCATTGCTAAAGGTACCCTAAATGTCAACTAAATTAACTACTTGATTAAATACTTGAAGAAACAGAGGTCGGAAACATTATCACCGGGATTCATTAAAACATTTAATATTTAGTAGTCATTTAGATAAAGATCTTCTCGTTTATAAGTAAGGAGCTCCACTATCTGTTCGCTTTCTTTATCATGGGTATCGGGTATCTAGGCAAATAAAATGATCGAAAACAGGTCTATGCAAAGCGAAGTACATATTGTTCGGAAACGAACATAAATTACTTGATGTCACAAATAGTTTATTTCGCTCTCCTTGTATGCAAAATTTCTGAAGTTATACTGACTTCTCGTGACTGTTTTATTTACGTGACTGGCGCCGCCGGAAAGGAAGGGGTTGGTGCGAAGCGAGTCGAGAGAAAAACCTGCATTCTTCACAGATTTGACAGACGTGGATTACACAGCCACACAAAAAAAAGTGTCTTGATCTGAGGACTAGACCTAAATATTCCTATGTATTTTAGCCCGCTGAATCCGAAGTCGTCGTCAGCAGTGGCCACCATGTCTGAGTTTTTCATAAAACTCAAAAAAATAGGTCAAAATTCCCAAAAAAAAACTTGTTCTCTGAAAATGCGCTATAACCCTCTACTATTTACAAACAGACATACAAAAGTAAGACACTCTCATGTATTTTGACTCGCTGAATTCGAATCCGTCATTGTAATTGGCCCAACGTGTCTGAGTTTTTCATAAAACTTTAAAAAAGTCAAAATTCACAAAAATACCTCTTTTTCAGAAAAATTCCTGTACAAGACTCGTTCTATTTACATTGTAAACTATTAAGCCATTATTTGGCATATCTTGCCTGTTTCTGTAACCAGGGCATCTCTATGTGGTGATGGAGGGCAACTTAAGGTGCGTTTCCTATGGGGCGGCTGACGCTAGCGGCTGCCGCACAGCGTCTGACGCCTAGTACTGCTCATGTGACAATTTAATGTATCCGTTTTTTTTCGACCGTCAGACGCAAGCTTCAACGTCAATGGATATACTGGCGTCAGCAGACGCTGTGCGGCAGCCGCGAGCGTCAGCCGCCCCATAGGAAACGCACCTTTACATCTATACTGGCGGAGTCCCTGGGTAAACGGCGTTCATGGTAGGCATAGGATTCATTTTGTTACATTATTTTTATTACATATGCCGTGAGTGCTTTACGGAAAAAATACATAAAGAAATAACAACGAAAAATGAAAGATTTTTTTGTGAATATCGACCGATTTTTTAGGTTTTATGAAAAACTTAGACCTGATGGGCCATTCTGATGACAGTTTTGGATTTAGCGGGACAAAAAACATGAGAATATGTTACCTTAGTATGTTTATTGTGTAAATACAAGGATGAATTTATTTTTCAGAAAAAAAAAGATCGTTTTTATGAATATTGACCTGTCCCTTGAGTTTTATGAAAAACTCAGACCCGTTGGGCCAATTCTAATGACGGATTCGGATCAGCGAATCAAAATACATGAGAATTTGATACTTTTCTATGTTTATTGTGTAAATAGTATGAGGATCATAGCGAATTTTCAGAGAGAAATGGGGTTGGCTTAGTTTTGACCAATTTTTTGGGTTTTATGAAAAACTCAGACGTGATGGGCCAATTCTGACGACGGATTCGGATTCAGCGAGTCAAAATGCATGGGAATATCTAGTCACCAGATCAAGATAAATTTTTTTAATTGGGAAAAAGGGCATAGGAAGAGGCGGGAAAATTTTCTTTCACCATTTTTACAAAAACTTTACTTTTGTGTCTGCTTTTGGGAAAATAATATACATATATGTTTTTTAAATAAATATTTATTTTTCAAACTTCAATCTATATTTTTTATTTGACTTTGCAGCTTATAACATTCTTTTGTCATTCTTTATCGAATGACAATTCGTTACACGTCTCCTTAAAATTAATGGTAAAATTTAGAGTTCAGCTTTATCTCAAGTAACTATGCACCTGTTTCTTTCATCTCGCCAATTAATGCCAAAAATAGAAAAATTCGCTCTTCGATTATAGATTGTGGTTATGCTTGTTTTGTTCTCTTCTCTCTTCTTTTTGATGACGGGGTTAATGGACTTTAGGTGAAACGCACGCAACGTTCATCAAAGCGAACGACGAATAATGCTCTCAGCAGTCTCAGAATATCATTATGAAAATTCTTGAAATTACTTTAACTGCGAAAAAGGGCTAGCAAGGTCGTCTGAACATCAGTTTGGGCTTTGAAAAGGACATTTTAAGCTAAAGAAAGGACAGGTGGCAACCCTAATGTTATTATTTGTCGTTATAATTCATATCTTTCAAGTGTGTAGTGTGTCTTCAAAGTGTGTAATTTGTCGTTATGATAACATATTTTTAAGTAAACAGGTTGTGGTGGCAGCGTATTGTATTATTTTTTTTTATTGGTTGCAGTCATCGGCATACGCATATGGCTGAGGAAAAACGGTTTAACAAGAGTTTGTAATTTATTACGGATTTTCCCGATTTAAAGTAGAGTGGCTCACACGTGATGTGTTTAGTAAAAAATAAAAAATTCCCTGTTGGAAGAGGCAAATGTGGGCTCGCCATATTATTGTCGAAAGTACGTATTAAAATTGCACTTTATTTTTTTAAATTTACGAAAAACCTCAGAAATAAATTCATAGTATAAAGCTTAGCTTCTTGTTCTTATACTTTCCAGTTTAAAACTTTTGGTTGTCAGATTAGGTCGGACTAGCGTTGGGAAATCTGGCTGTAACTAAAGTTTATTAATACGCTCAGTTAGACAACAATTCGGCGCAGTTCTTAATTGCAGTGTTTATTTTAAAACTTAGTAATACTAGCATTTTAAAGCTAAATATACACGTCTCTGATTTTAGTATCCGACAGAGTTTAACAATTAACAGCACAACGATTCTACAACTAGATAAGGGAATTTCATTTGGGAACGATTGTGTCGCGGCTGTGATTTATCTCAATACAAACTTTAGCTACACGTTGAGTTGGAAATAAAGGGGTTTTTGTTTAATTTATGAGTTGGGAGGTACACACCTCGTTCGAGTGAAACACGAATCAATTGTTTAGAAATTTTGTTAAAACATTTCGTCGGAAAACAGATGGTAACATTACTCTAAAAGGTGTAAAAAAATTATGTAATATTATGAAAATTTTTGCATCGAAAGAAACTTTTCTAATTACTATTTTTACGCATTTTAGGTACATGTCCTGAAAAGTGAAGGCTGCTTTAGTGGGTCGTGTTATAAAGATAGGCACCAGTGTTATAATTTGTATGTTTTAAATTTACTCTAAATATTTTTGTTTTGTATGTGTGTACAGTTGTAGAGGGTTATTAATTATATGTGGACCAATAGACAACTTTTCTATTTGAAGAGATAGAAAAATGTTTAAACTAGAAAAATTGTAGATTTGTACAAGAACCATTAATAACTGAAAAATAATTAAACATTTGTTTTAAACTAATCTTAAGTGTTTTAGAGGGCTCGCCGGATAATTTTTTGTTAAATTCTACTCGTTAACAGCTATATTTTATGTTAAGTTACCGTTGTTCGACTATTTTCCTATAATTTTAAAAAATAAAACGAAACTTAAGCAACTCTCCATGCGGCTCATATATAAGTTAATGCAAGTCGTATAGGGTTTCTATGGAAACATCGACAATCTTTAGTTAAGACAGGTGATCTAACTAGCTGTTTAAGTCATCAAAGAAGACAATTTATTACTAGTTTATTTATTAAGGGCTACAGTGAGCAACAAAAGGTTGATATATTTACAACATACAAAATGCAATAAAAATAAGATGGAAGCAAGGGCATTATATACAAGACTGTAGGAGAACCGGCACGCTACAAACCTAAACTCCTTTGTAAGGACCTACAGGATAATAATAGATTTTCAAGTTTTCAAAGAAGAAAAAGACAGGACTTTAGCCTGACGAACACATTCAGCTAGATGTTTATCTTTTAATGAAAACCCGACTAACTGTACCGGCGGCATGTGAAGCATTAAACATTACATTTTACAGAGTCCAAAGCACTCTACAAAAGTTCAAATATAAACCTTATCGTTCACATTCACTAAGAACGTTTAGGATTTAGTACCGGTTTAATCCATGTCAATCAGTTATGTTTTGACAGGTTTTCGTGCTGTAATTGCTAATAAGGCGTCATTAAAAACATGAATTATTCTGATATTACAGCGATTTGCTTGGTTGTCAAATGATTTTTCATCTTGGAACGGGTTGCTAGAATGAATTTAGTTCTATTATTATCGAAAGTTCGTACTAAAATTGCCCTTTTCTTTATAAGTTTGTGAAAAACTTCAGAAACAAGTTTATAGTATAAAACTTAGTTGTTTTATTCTTACACTTGTCAGTTTAAAACTTTGTATTTTTAAAATAGACTAGCGTTGGAGAATCCGGTTATAAAAGTTCCGTAGGGTTCAATAGCTTTCTGAAGAGAATAAACCCAAAAGACTGCAATTTTCTAATGTAGTGCTAGAAAAACTACACTAGGATGGCATTTTTTGACAGGATACTATGGACAGATGAGAGTTGCTAGAAACAGTGTCTATAAAGAAAAAAATTGTGTAAATCACTGGTTTTCTCCATTTTAAATTATGCAAACTCAGTATACGGACCCTGTTTGGACATCTTTAACTAAACGACGCATATAACAAATACAAAATAATTGTTGTCGACTGGTGTTTGAACTTAGATAATAAAATATGATATCGGCTTATCTAAGACTAGCTTGCACCCGCAACTTGTTCCGCGGTATAACAATAATTTTACTCCATTACATACTTTGAACCACCATTTTACCTCCTTAGGAGCTGATTTATTAAAAACTGCAAAACATGTGTTCAAACTCTTATTTTTAGAGTCCTTCTATGACTTTTGAAGTTAATAGGACCATCTGATATTTTTTCTCGATACAAAATGTGAAGCCCTGTTTCACCCCCTCAGGGGTTTAATTTTGAAAACCCCTGTGCATGCCTACGTTATATAAGAAACCTCTGTGCAAAATTTCAAGTTTCTAGACCCAGCGGTGTGGGCCGTGCGTTGATATGTTACTCAGTCAGTCAGTTTCTTCTTTTATATATGGAGATTGTTGAACTTGGTTTCCATGGATAACATGTGGAAAATTCACATGACAACACTAGAGAATACTTAAAACAAATAGACCCTCCTATCTGCGGACCAAACTCTTGCAAATAAATACCCAACATAACGTAAACATTAGATAACAACTCCGTCTTAATATACCTAGACACAATAAAACCGTTTTTAAACGCCCCTTCTCTTTTGTAGCTGCCAGATTGTATAATAAAGTCCAGGATGAGGTCAAAATCTTAGCTAATTCAACATTTAAACTAAAAATTACACAACAGTATCTAACAAAGTTTCTAAATGAGTAAATTGCAGGAGTGCAGGAGAGATTTTTTCTTCTTCCAAATAAATAAATCATCTCAATCGCAATATTTCTTCCTATCCTTTTTTCCTGTCTTTCCTTCTTCTTCTCATTAACCCTTTCAGCGTATTTTTTCTCTATTTTGGTAATCTATTTCTCTCTATATCAAATAATTTACTCAACTCAATTGTTAAACTTAATAATTATTTTAACATAAATTTAAATCTGTACCCAATATGTTAGGTAAGAGCATGATACAAATAAAAGAAGGTATGATACCTAACAGTGTCAAATTCGTCCGGATTCGCGAATGACGTCACGCTGTGTCCTATTTTTGAAATTTGTAACGCGCAATATAGAGGTTACGTTAGTTATAGGCGATTTTATATAAATTCTATTGGCAATGTATTTTGCCTCCTACTGATAATACAAATTTTATAGTATTCAATTTAAAATAATCATATAAATAAAGGGATAAATACATACATTGATTACATTGATTGATTGATTGTCCACATCACAACCATACACAGCACATCTCATTTTTACTTTTAAACTCCTTAAAGTAATACAAAAACACCAAAAAGTTGAAAACACAACGCGATCTTTAAAAAGACGTGCTTCGTTTACAAAATATCGCGGAATTGGTCACGGCGGGACGTAATGGTCACGCCTACCTGCGTGGTATCATATCTTCTTTTATTTGTATCATGAGGTAAGAGTAGCAAACTATAATGCTAAACCTCGCCTGTTTGTGTGACTGTCATTCTAATAAAAGACGATTTATTATTATTATTATTAATACCAATTATTGGGGTCAAGAAAACCCTCGCGTTGGTCGTCAAAACTTTCGGCTGTTGGGGTGGCGTTATTGGTGATAGGGTATTAGGGCCCTTCTTACAAATGTTGTCTAGATAGTGATAAATATCACTGGAAAAATAAAGAACTTTTTAGATAAGTTGCCGCTTAATACCCTCAATCGAGCCATTTGACAATAAGATGGCTCCCCTGCACACTATACGACAAAAAATTGTCAAATATTTTTTATTATAAATGGCACCAAAATGTCAACAGAGAAAAAATATTTTAAAACTGAACTCATTTGTATTCTAATAAAACAGTCAAATTCAAATGAATTTAGATTTTATTACATTGGAAGTCACGATCTTGAGTCGTTTTAAAATTATTAAGAAGCTCGTTTATCAAATGATCCCAATTTCAGTGTTGTGCTTTATGATAAATCTGAGCGTCATTACTACAAGCTAACAGACTGTCACGTTTTATTGATAGATGTAAATAAGGTGCACAGTTTGTCATAAACTCAATCTCACCACTGGGGATCTGGAAGTTATAGTAAGACAAATAAATCATCTGAGATTGTAATTCACCGCCGAATTTAGAAAACTTAGCCCCATTTTTAATGTCCCGGAAACGAAACCCTTTACACTGATAAAAAAAAATTGGGCGAAACTACAGTAAAAGTCATTGGTTTCAACACTTATCCAATTCACATGAATGGCCAGGTTGGGTTTTATCATCATATTACCGCGAAAGCGGTCGAGTAGCGGGAGAGCTGCGGAGCGAAAGGGAGCCAATATTCGCGCGCTCGACCATTTTCACGCATTTTTACGTGCATTTTCTACCATTTTGTTCAATTAAACTTGTACTTTACAAATCCGTTTCAATAATTAAAATCGGAGCATCCAGACCTGTTGCAAAATAGTGACGATTGTGGCAAAACTAATCATCGGACAGCGTCGGGGTTTTGCACACATAAAGCAGCTGTAAATTACTACTTTTTTCCAAAGTTTGAGCCCGCTACGTTTAAAAATGGCCCATTTATGAATTGTTCTATAAACTCTTAATTTTTCGGTTTTTCCGGATTTTCTCCGTTGCACTTATCCTATCGGGACGTTCGACCTCTCATTTTGTTCGTATTTTTATTCTCTACAAATCATTAAGATTGCTTCATTACTTTTCATTTCATAAGCAAAAAACTAAAAAAATTGCGTTATTTTGCTTAAAAATGTTTATAACAAATTAAAGGAAAAATTTTCAGAGTTGGAAATATAACAGGAATCATCTACGGATCGTTTTTCAGATGATGGCACAGGCGGTTTTCTAATAGGATTAATGTCAAAAAATCGCTAATATGTTGCTCTGTTGCTTGGCATAGTTGAATATCAAACGGAACGTGTGCAATGTGTGCATTTAAACTAAAAAAGAAGAAGCAGCAGTGCATGCATAAATAAATGCTCTGTTTGGACAGTAAAAATTAGTCAGAAGAATATTCATCTGCTCCTGGACTATTGAGTAATCATTCTATCTAACGAACTCCAGTTTAATTTTATTCGTTATCCTTGAGAACGCCGATGGGAGCCTTTTGTTTTCTGGATAGTTTCAATTGTGCGGTTTTAAAAGCGTCTTGACTTTTTGTATCTTTTGCATTTGCCAGATTGCCGGATGAAAATAAAATGGAAAAACAAAGTGCTTATTTTACTGAAATGTTTCTTAGTTCTGCACAAAAAGATAAATTACCTAGATTTAACTGAAACATTTAAAACAATTTTTAACCTTCTTTATTGCAAATAGGCTATGATTATAAATAAAATATTATGATAAAGGTATTAAGTTGGAATTTTGAAAATTTTTAAACATCGGCATTGAGAGAAAATCTGAAAATGGTAAAAAGACATCTTCGAGTCCCTTAAAAAGTGTGTTTAAACTAATTTCACTCTTAGAGGAATAAAGGGATTTGGCTGAAATCTTGCAAATGGTTCATTTAGGGCCCAGAGTAGAATGCAAGATTTTTTTGCTTTGAAAAGTAGCATACAGGGCGTATTAGGACGATATGCCATAATTTGTACTTCGAAACTTAGGATTAAGTGGAATTAAAAAATAACGACGATCGATAAGGAGGGCACAGGGGATAAGTCCCATTTTTAAAGTTTCAGTTTATGGCGCCATCCATTAGTTAAAAAGCGAAAAGCCTGTTTAGTTCAAAGATTTAAAATAGCTTGTAAAGGGTGTTCCAATAGCAGGTGCGGCTCGTCCATAAGGTCGTATGGTCAGTGACCCATCTAAATGTATTTTTAATGATCCACCAGACAATTTATTTTGTAAAACCAACAAATAATTATCTTTTCTTTCAAAAAAAAAGTTCCATGCGAAAACTTCCCAATAAAGAATCAAGCCAAGATTGCTCCGGGCTCGGCCGTAATTTAAATTGACCTCAAAGATGTATGTGGACTATATAAATGCGTTAAAACTAAGAGAGAAACAAACATACGCGCTTTAAGAAGTTAATAAACTATAGTTTAAAAAACTATGAGTAGGGCACTAAATTTTAAAAAAATATTATTATCCTGTACGTTAACAGAAAACCAATATTTTGCTTACTATAAAAAAACTAATGGACTTATTTTTTTTTTTGAATTACCTATTCGAACATTTATTAATGTGGTAGTTTAGACAAAATCAAATTGATTGCCATTCAACTTTATTCTGAGTACTTTTCTTCTAATTTGCTCTATAGCAATTAGGCAATTATCTGTATTACTTTAGTTACATAGTAATTAATGGTCAATATACTAGAGACTCTCAAATCAATTATTCATCTGGTGGATAGGCCACGCATGTATTAAGGCCGTCATTTATGTAAAGGTTAAGGTCGGTATACAGTTCATAGAAAAACATATTTTAAACTAATGTTTTTTATAGAATTTGGGTATAGTTCCTTATACTAGAAAGTAAAAACATATTTCTTACATGCATGCTTAGGGTATGGACAGTGGCGACTGGTGAAATTTCAAAGATATATATATATATATATATATATATATATATATATATATATATATATATATATATATATATATATATATATATATATATATATATCAGTCACGAATACACATCCCTTAGTATATATATATATATATATATATATATATATATATATATATATATATATCTGTTCCTACTTACAGGACCCGTACCAAATTTAGGGGTTTTATTACTGAGCTCAGGTTGGGTTTGATGTTTTGGCAAAGGAAAACAAACATTTTGTAATTAGCGAAAAAAAGTTGAACTTTTGCCAGGGAAAAAAATGAACGCGTTTAGGTAATTTATTATTTTTTCTTAACAAAGCTTACATCATTTTATCGAAAATTTTTAAATTTTTAGAGAAAAAATGTTTTAGTAGAAAGTTATAGTCATTTAAATTTTTTTAAACCTAAAATATAATTTAAAAAAAAAATGTTGCAAAAATAGACACACAAAACATAAAATGTGACTTTTCTTAAACTGGATTTTTTATAGGCTTTTTCCTTTGCACAGGAAACCTTATATGCGTAGTTTGCAGAACTGGTCAAATTCGAGCTAAATGTAAAGAAATATATAAAGAAAAACATAAATCAGGGAGATAAATTCACGACTATATGTATTCCTTTACTCACCATTTTGCGTAACATTTTTCTCTTAGCTCAAATTATATATAAAAAGATTTATGTGTTCACATTTAGCAACCGTAGTTATATTTTATTATCTTACTGTTACTTATATTTATTAAATTTTTGATGTACACCATGCTTCATAAAATTCACGTAGGCTGTAGGAGTACATAAAAATATTATTTTTAATTTTAAAAAAATGCCCTGTAATAAAGTTAATATTCTCTGATAATTTAGAAAAATAATTAAATACCCCTTTTTCCACACATATTCAGTAACAAAGTGATTCTTTTGAACGCCAGTCTACTGGTCAGTGTTGCCTATATTTAATTTCCTTATCCATCTCTACTTATTAAAAAGATTTCCATTTTTAAAAAAATATTCCCTCTCTAATGATCAAATGGAAAAAAATTAACAAATCTAAGTAAACTAGTTTGAAAATTGCGGTATGATTGACCCTACTGGAACTTTTCATTATTTTCTTTCAAAATGAGGCAATAAGTATATCAAAATATCTCTAATTAAAAAAAATATGCCCTATAATAAAGGTAATATGCTCTGATGATTCAGAAAAGGTAAATAAATACTGCTTTTTACACACATCTACGGTAATAAAGTTGTTGGTTTGAACGTCAGTCTACTGATCAGTGTTGTCAATCTCCTTAATCATGTCTACTTGTTAAAATTTTATAATTTTACTACATTTATTATAGTCCCTCTCTAATGATCAAATGGAAGAAACCTGAAAAAAAACCTGAACCAACCTACTTTGAAAATTGCGGTGTGATTGACCTTACTTGAAATTTTCATTATTCTTTTTCAAAACTTAAAATGAAAAAATACCACTTAAGCAAAATAAAGGCAAATACAATAAAACATACACTGTGTTCAAAAAGTTCCGGACCCCACCAATATTTCGGTAACGTAGCCTCTGATCAAAAAACGTTTCAAATAAAATTTATAGATCTTTTTTATCTATATTTAAAAAATAGTTTTGAGCATACAGGGTGCTTCACAAGGTCAGTACAGAGCAATGCACCATTTTTTAAAATGGAATAGTATTTGTTTATTGATTTGTATTATAATTCTACGCGAACCTTTATATATATATATATATATATATATATATATATATATATATATATATATATATATACATATTCTATACCTAAATCCATCAATTTAAAAGATATAACGTCATTTTTATTAATACAACAAATTATAACTTAAGGTAATATTACTTCCTAATTATTTTACAATATTTTTGTGACAGTATTTTTGACTTTGTCAAATCTAATTTTATTGTTGGAATTAATATTTAAATGATGTCCCTTACTGAAAAAGAGGGAATTACGCAGCTTATGATTAGTAGATTCGGAGATCGCGAACGATCTTATATTGAAACGCATGTTTTTTTAATGAAACATTTTCAGACCGCCCTCCTATTTAAAAATCTACAGTGTTCAGGACAATTCAGAGATTTTATCAAACGGGAACTTGCAAAGTTCGTCAATACTCAGAAAGGCCGAAAAGGGCTACCGATGAAGAAAAAAGTTTAGAGGTAAGATCCAAATTTATCTTTATGCAAAGTGGTCACCCAGTCAGATGTCGGTTCCGTATCTGTCAGGAATGTTCTTAATGATAACGGTTTTCATCCCTATAAAATTAAATTGGTCCAAGAACTTCTTTATGAAGATGATTTTGATCGCCGGGTGAAATTTTACGCAATCATGATGCAAAAGTGGGATGGAAATCGTAATTTCTGTAACATATTTTTTTCTGACGAATCGATCTTTATGCTCAACGGCACAGTTAATCGACATAATTGTCGATATTGGGCTGATCAGAATCCTCATTGGATGCTGAAAGCATTTACTCAATACCGTGAAAAAGTCAAAGTTTCCGCAGGTATCGTTCAAAACCAAATAATAGATCGGTTTTTATTGATGAAAATTTAAATTCAGAGCAGTATTTGCTGATGTTATAAAATCAAATATTACCCTATAGATATAGTTAGAAGGGATCCTAATAATCAGTCGACATGGTTTCAGCAAGACGGTGCCCCTGCACATTTTGGCATAAACGTAAGGAGATTTTTAAATATACTACTTTTCCGAATCGGTGGATTGGCAGAAGGGGTGATATAAAATGGCCACCCAGATCTCCTGACCTAACGCCGATGGATTTTTTACTTTGGGACCATTTCAAAAATAAAGAATGTAACATATATCATGTATATATGTAACAAAACTGAAAAATATTGATTGAAGTACTAAGAGATAGAATTACGACAGAATATCAGCTCATAACTCCGACTATGCTTCAAATGTAACAAGCTGTTCATGAAGGGCATTTTTTACATTTAATTATTAAGTTTGTTATTAAAGAAGTTGTACTGTAGCTGTTCTGTTAATAAAAATGACGTTATATCATTTAAATTGATAGATTTAGGTATAGGATATGTAACAAGGTTTGCGTAGAATTAGAAAACAAATCTAAAACTAATACTATTCTATTTAAAAAAATGGTACATTGCTCTGTCCTGACTTTGTGAAGCACCCTGTATGCTTAAAACTATTTTTTTAATATAGACTGTAAAAAGATTTCTAAACTTTATTTGAAACATTTTTTGATCAGAAGCGACGTTTCCGAAATGTTGGTGGGCCCGGGATTTTTGGAAACACAGTGTATACTAGTATACTTAAACATAAACATACTATAACATACTATAATTAATAGCGCTGTTGAATTGTAGGCTTTTGCATTTGATTTTAACCGTGTTAGGTGTTTTTTGCATAAAGTTCATGATTTGCTTGCAAAAACCATGTAAAAAATCGACGGCATGCATATTGCAGCCTTACCACGTTGGACATAATCAGATTTAGGTTTATTAATATGTTAATGCATTTTTAATGTCTTAAGTCATTATTTGTCCTATATGTTAAACAGCTTTTTAAAGCACATTGTATAGTGAAACTGTATATGCGTCATTTCATTTTCTCTTTAAATGTTGATCATTTGTGATTTTAATTTAAAATTTATTTATAAATAAAAAAAATCTACTTTTTATTATAACATAAACTCAACGCTCACGCGTAAGCAAAAAAAATAATATATTTGACATTTATATCAGACATATATGTATATAAGCCTGAGCCCTATTGAGAGTTTTCTGCTGAAAAATGACAGAAACCCCGCAAAGTTATATTCCGGGGTAAGAAAAATTGTATATTAAATTTGAGTTTGGATCAGTCTCGTGTTGACATGTGAAAGGTTTCTGTCTATTCACCTGCTTTTGAGTATGAACTTTTAGTAAAAAAAATGCAATATTTTTTTTTCAGCATTATTTAGGACTTAGTTAATACAGACAAAAAATCTAGTATTGAAAATTTTTAATACTAAAGAAAATTAAAACGAAAAGTTCGAGATTTGGTAGCAGTGTTAAAATAAATATTCCTTTTGAATTCACCAAGATTGTAATTTAAGACCAGTGTGATTATTTATTATTATATTGAGCATAATAAGAGATTATTTTTACTATGTCGTTGGTTTTAGCAGATTAATACATTTTAAAAAGGAAATAAACATAGGGTTTCGTTTGAAGACACAGTGTATGAATTTAATGCTAAATTAATAATTATATTAATTTTCATTATCTAAGACAGCCCACGTAGACTTCAAACCTAGGTATTAGCGTACCGTGGGCACTTGAAGAGAAGGAAAATTTAATCTATTGACATAGGATTTAAACGGTTGGAAGCTGGGAAGGGAAGGGTAAACACCTGCAGGCAATTTGTTCCATAATCTGGAGACCCTAGGTATGAATGAGCGAGAGAAGTGGGATGTTCTAGGCTTTTGTAGCTGGAGAGTTAAGGGATGCACACATAACGCGCCTCTTGTTGTTCTGTTAGGAACAGTCAAGGGGGAAATTATGGCGGCTAGTTTTTCAGAGCAAAATTCGTGGAAACATCGGTAGAAAAGCGACAAATCCCCAACAGCGCGGTGATGAGACAGAAGGAAGTTTTCTTGTGAGGACTGGGTCATTGATGGCTCTCTTCTGAATAGAATCAAGGATGTCCAGTGTCAAAAGTGATGCAGCTCTCCAGATGTGGGAACAGTATTTTAGGCTAGGTGTTATTCGGGAAACATAGAGTGCATAAGTTGGAAGGGGAGAAGTTCTTTCTGGCTCGAAAGAAAAATCCAAGCTACTGAAGTTATGTATTTGTGCCAGCTGAGTTCATTTTCGAAAGCGATGCCAAAAAGATCGAGCGTTTCTTTGTTCTGTAGGGCTTGGGCATTCATGTGAATGGGGTAAGTATTGCCGAATGTTTTGCGTGACAGGGAGCAATACTGGGTTTTGGGGGCGTTGAATTGAAAAAGCGTTTGGCACCCCTGTCTAAGATTAATTGAGATCTTGAGAAATGGATAGGTGCATAGATCTGCGTCTAATATTTAGCTCTGGATTCGAGACTTGTCTGGAAAGATTAATGTTGGAGTGTTATAGTCAGCGTAACTGTAGATAGTTGAAGAGGGCAGGCTATTAATGTGAAGAAGAAGCAGGGTTGGTGCTATGACCGAACCTTGGGTTACGCCGGCATTGGTAGCATGGAAGTTGGATGAGTGACCGTCCACCACGACAGATATTCGTCGATTAGAGAGAAAGATACGAATCCACGCACAAAGTATGGGAGGAAGACCATAATTTAGAAGGTAGTTTGTTGGGGAGTCCGGCATGCCCTGCTTGGTCAAAGGCCTTGGAAATATCAAGAGCAACTACATTGTTACAGTTAGTTTTGGTCATTCAAAATTATATTTTAATTTTTACTTCAGAATAAGTGGTGCCACCTTTGGTTCACATGGCTGAGTGCACTTATTGCCTTCCATTGGAAGCTTTAATGTTTTTTGTAGTTCGAAAACTGTAGAGCCGGCTAAGTCAGGCTTAGCTAGTGGGAGACCTCGTCTTGTCGCGCATGGCAATCGAGATTCAGCTGCCTCGTTGAAGCATGAATCGGGATCGCGCGCCAGTTTGGTAAGGACGTGCAATTTGACGGTACCTGATGGTATCGATATCTTTACTTTAAAATTTGGATGTATTATTTTTCCATAACAGACAGCATGGAGCTAAAATTTAAGCGGAAAAAAATAACAGTTTGTTTATATCTAGTTTTGATAGCCAATTTTGGTGACAAAATCCGTGCTGTCCTGTAGCTTTATTGAATCTTTTTTTTTAATAAAGTATATCATTATCACTAAATTTTTTATCTTTTTTTAAACTAGTTATTTAAAGAGTACAACAGCTATTTTACAGATTATGCTCATGCAAACTTAAGTAACTAGATGTCAGAGTAATTACGTAAGTAGTACGTAAATACGTTCCAAAAATGACAGCTTCAGAAGCGGTGCGAATATCTACGTGCAGTCATAGTCAAAAATCACTCTAACAGACTTTAGACTGCGAATTAGATGTGCGTTTTTTTTGTGCACGGTTGTACATTAAACACATTTTTTTGACTTCTCGACTTTCCCTTTTGATTAAATTAAATGAAACAGAAAAAATTATTATTCAGAACTTTAGGGAAATGAAAAACTTTTTCGGAAGTAATTTCAGACTTTGTCTTTTAGTATTTAGATCTCGAATGCTATATTACAACTTTTTTCTCTGAAAATTACCCGAGGTTTATATTTAAATTGCCAAATTAATCAAATGGAATTGTTATCGAGGGAAAAAATGGTGAATATTAAAGAAAAAATTGATAGTTTTGTAAATAATAAATAATTATTTCATTTTAAAAAACTCGTCTCCCGTTAAGTTTTTTTTTAATCATACTTAAAGACGTATATTTAGTACCGGCGATAATGATCAGTATGTTCCCTGTATCAATTATCGTATTAAGGATTATTGGAGTTAATGAAGATTTTCTGCTGTTGTGCTTATGCTAATTTTTAAAAATAACGAACTTTTAGTTTTTAAGTATTAGAAAGTAGTTATTAAGTATGAGCTTCCCGGTCACTGAATCAGTTATAAAAATACTTTTTATTATACTTCTTTGAAAACACCTTATTTTCATCTGTTTTAGTAATAATGTAAGATGGGCTTTTTCGGGCTAGCGCACGGAAAGAGCGCACGGAAAAAATTTTCCTGGTCTCCAGTTCTTTCAGTGTGCTGAATGAAGATACCGACTATTTTTTGGCTTTAAAATAGAAATATAGGTATAGGAAAATAAACTAAACTCAAGAAAGTCTATATGCTATCTGATATTTAATATGTACCTATTTTGTATTTTATTTCGTAAATATTTGAATATTTAGATGAATTTCTGAAATATTTTTTGACGTTTTGTCAATCTTATCTGACATAGACAAATTTAAATCACCTTTTAAATGATTTGAAAGTTACCATGAAAACGCATCATACCTGCCAAAGACCATATTGTCAGCGTTGTTAATTTTCTGTCAATTAAATTCATTCTAATAAAATGTTCTTAATAAAGAAGTATAATAAAAAATATCGTTCATTACACTTCCAGAAATGGATTTTCCGTGCTTGCTTGACTTCCCGTGTTCGGCTGCGCCTCACACGAGAATTTGTCAAGCGCGCACAGAAAAATCCTTTTTTCCGGACTGGTAATGAAATATACTATTTAAACATTCAACACTTGTAGAATGCCACTGAAGATTGTAGTGTGACTTCACATAAATTTATCCCAAGGAAATTCCAGTTAGTCAAATCAAGGACTGCAATTCGTCCCTGAACCAATTTAGAAGTATCATGGTTACTTTGATGGGGGTGACAAGGCACGAGGGCATACCATGCAACGAAGCAACTGACATCCTTCTCAGAAAGTCCAGCGCCTCATTGAACAAAATGTAAATGACACAAGACCTGTTACGGGTCTTCTAACTGGACTTTTAAAGATACTATCTAAAGAAAATGGGCAAATCAAAGGACGACAGTAGTGATGCTACCGAAACAGCAGAACATACTATTATACTGTGCGACTGCATAGAACAGCTATGCAAAGGGCTAAAATACCTAGAAGGGGTTGCCCTATAACATCTTTAGATGTGGAGAGGATGGCTCCTAGAAACATCGTGAAAAGTTTATACAATCTGGGCAACGCTGCAACGTTTAGATTAGAGTCATACACAAAGAGGGAGGGGCAAATAGCCTGGAAAATAACTGTTTTAGCATTATTTATCTTGTCCTTATTGCATTAGGCATCTTCAGGTGGTTTAGAAAATTCTAAATTCTCACACAAATTCTTATTTGCGTATATTTATATGTACCCCTGACAAGTAGGCTCCCATTGGCTTAATTCAATATTTATAACCTCAATTGTCAAATTAAACCGGTCCGGAGTTAAGTTATTTGCTCAAATTTTCCATGGAAATTAACACTTCTTCCATAGGCTTTATCCATTATTTAACACCTGAATTGTCGAATTAAACCCGTCCGGGGTTAACTTGTTAACTCAAATTGTCTATGGAAATCAACACTTCGCCAAGATTCCTAATTTCCCCGAATGTGCAGTTATTCACATATCGGCAAAACAAATAATAAAAAAGTTTTATCTGTCCATGACCAAAAAAAAACTTTCACAAGCTACGTGGCGATGTGCTAAATTAGAAAGAGAATACCAACCAGCCCTCCTCGTCACGTACAATCTACGAGCGTAAAGTTGTTCTTGTTACTTATGTAGCTTTTTAATTCACTTACAACCACTTTGGGCTGTATAAGTAGTTAGACAAAGAGGTTGCTGGAATTTTAATAATTTTAGTGTGGTCTTTCTACAATAAGGAATTTGCACGTATTTTTTTATTGCTTAGATCGTAAAAGGAAGTCATTGCAAACTTAAAAATATTATTTTGAAGAATATTACTAGGATAATTATCCTAAGAAAAAATGTTTGGTTCAATTTAACCAAACATTTTTTTTACTTCTCGATATAAATTATTACATAATTTATAAAGCGGCTATTTGCTCTCAGTGCCAAGTCACGTCAGATAAGCAAAAATAAGTGTCACTCTATACGTTAACGTAGGGGAGACCGGTGACAATTGTAACAAGTGTCAATTGTAACATTCAGTATACGTCCGCCCTCCGCCGGATTATCTCGAACCGAGTTACACATGTTCAACGGTTGTTGACAGATCTTTCTTTAGATTGTTAGTTGCTTTAAGAATTCTGATGAATACTGTTGTTACGATCTGAGACGTGACTTTCAACACGAAAAGTAAGTATTTATTTTCTTTTGTAAATAATTTCTTAACCATATTTTCAATATATATTTAAAATATACCACTGAAATATGGATTATATTGACTATATAATCTTTTAAT
Source organism: Philopedon plagiatum (assembly GCA_963971165.1). NCBI lineage: Eukaryota > Metazoa > Arthropoda > Insecta > Coleoptera > Curculionidae > Philopedon > Philopedon plagiatum. The sequence goes on from OZ020193.1 coordinate 102,564,313, forward strand.
AAGAACACTTTAGGAATTAGATTACATAGTTTAATAATGTAAACAAATCATATATGTCCTTTGGTGTCAATTGTAACATGAATAAAGGTCACGATTGTAACATGTTACAAGTGAAACCAATGTAAAAAGTATGTATCATCACAGTGTATTTCTTTATAGAACGCTTTACAATATGAAACCAAACATTTGTGGAGACCTCATACCGTGCATACGGAAGAAAAAATACTCTTATATTAACTTAAAATTAATAATTTGTAAATTTTTCCCATAAGAGCCAAGCCAAAAATTTTGAGTAAAAAAGTCTGCTTCCGCACGAACGATATACTTAACTCAGGTGAAGAGTAAGGTCTTTTAGTAATGTTAACATACCCACGTTTCTTATCTAACATTTTTCATTTTAAAAGAATATTTTACTTTGCATTTGTATATTTTCAAATATTGTTAGTTATATTTTAATAGAAGTTACTAATACAGATTGTTACGAATTTGTCGTGTTTTTTTTTTGGTATATTTTTGTCGACTTTAACAACAGAAAAAAACTACTGTTTTATTTGTGTAATTCTTTGTTTATTTTTTAATGTTATTATTTGTATTCAAATAGGATATTTAAAATAAAATACAACATGTTTGTACGTACTGTTAGTATTGACACCTGTGTCCGTTACAATTGCCACCAGTCAGGTGTCAATTGAAACACTTGTCATTGACTTGAATTATATGTTCTAAACAAGAAACTAGATATTTTTTCTACATTCTAAATTTATTAGGTTACTTACAAAGCTCGGGGACATCCTCAAAAAAAAAATCAATAAATTAGAACTGACAGGTAAGGTTGTAAAAAATCACATGCGTTTTTTGTTACAATTGTCACCGGTCTCCCCTAAAGCTTAACCTAGGGGTGCTACATGCAAACATACATACAACCAAACTTATATGGAATAACACTTTTTTATCTTTATTACATTAAAACAAGAAACAGTTATTGGAAAATAAATAGCAGTTTATCCAAGCTAACTTTATTAAAAAATAAAATAGATTTTCCTTTTAAAATTATTAATAACAAGAAATTAGAAAAATATACAAAATCTTTAAAGAAACACTTTAACGTTAGATAGACTTTAAGGAAAAAATAAATATTTCATGTTAATTTAATAATCAGTGTTACCACCTCTAGCTTTAATACAAGAGCTAATTCAACTAGGCTATTAAGTTGTTAATTTCTTCTTGGGGAAGATTTTCCCATTCTTGTCCAAATGGTTGAATCAACCGATTTGCATTACCGGGGCTATTTCGACTAGCTCTAATTCTTCTCTTTATCATATCCCACAGGTGCTCTATGGGATTCAGATCAGGTGAACAACTAGGCCACTTCAAAACAATGACTTTTTCGTTTGAAAAAAAAAATTAGGCAACTCTGCTGGTATATTGAGATGGATTGTCCTGCATAAATAAAAAAATTCACCAGTTTCTTACTATAGATTCAAGAACTAAATCAACATACCTTGGAGCTGTTAAGGTTTGTCTTATGGTATTTATAGGAGTTCTTTCATTCGTCATGATGCCATCCCAAAATATTACAGTTCCTGCTTCATATTTGGGGACAGATTTGGCAGCTGCCAGTCTAGACTGTCTCCCACTACCTCTTAATACTCGAATTCGCCGGCATCTGACCGAAGGCCAATTCTGGTTTCATCTGAAAATAAAACATTTCGCCAATCTTCTATTGTCCAATTTTGATGGTCGAAACACCAATGTAAACAGTCAATTTTATGTTGTCTTGATAGTTCGGGAACCATTAACTGTCTTCTGCTGAAAAAGCCTTGAGCGCGAAGTCTTTTCCTGATAGTTTCGATGGAAACACGAACACCTGTTGCCTGTAAATGTTGCCTTTGAAGCTCGGGATGAGACACTGTGAAATTTCTATTTGCAATTTAAGCTAAAAAGCGGTCCCGTCCTTGTGTAGTAACTTTTCCACGACTTCTTGTCGATCTATTCTTGAAATTTCCCAATTCTTTAAACCTCAACATGTTTTCAAAGCAACCCCTTGTGTAACATCAACCGTATCTGCAATGTCTCTTTGTGGCATTCCCTGATCAGAACAAAAATCCCTGCCCTTTGCGCTTCTGATAACCCCAAATAAGGCACTTTTTCAAAATTACAGACAGAGAAGGGACTTCCTGACACTGCTTACTTATAGACCGAGAACAGGTGAGAGCGTGCATTATACATTTTCCCAACCACCACAGGGCATTTATTTATAAAATACAGAGAAATTTTCTCTCTTCTATTTCTTCTTCCCTCCCTCTCGCCATCCTCCAATCATCTCTCTATCCCTCCCTACCCCGCCCCCGCCCTGATAAAACCTTTTTTTTTTGTCATATCCTAGAAGAACAACAGTCCCTTTTCAAATTGAGAAAATATTAATCATAGATATGCTTGCAACGTATATACTCAAACAACCCAAAGATGTTTCTGTTGTCCATAGTCTATTAATTTCGTTACAACCCCTTCGGGCCATTTATACAGCGGGATAACTAAGCGGAAATAATTTCAGTTTCTGTTTGAAGAGGCCTCTTGTTTTTTGGAAGGGACGTCCTTAATTTTTTTGAGACCCTTGAACCGAGAAAACAAAGTTTATTGGATACACTCTAATATACGAGTATCTTAAAAATATTGTGCAAAAAGCTGTTATATAAATTAAGTTTCCTGTTCTGTTTGTGTTCGGAAAATGTTCAGTTACTTTAGTTGTTGTTTCAGGTTGTTTGTAATAAAAATATATTTTGGTTATAAAGGTATATTCGACAGCTCCAAGAAAATCCATAAATAATAGCCCTCCGATGTATTAAAAATGTAACGTATATTATAGTCAAATAGTAATAGCAGAAAAGTAATAATATTTACGTTCCCTAGCACAAACAATGAAGAACAAATAATTAATTTTTTAATGAATCCCGATTGATCGTAAATGATGACAATTTGGCCCGCTGGCTTTGCAAATCTAGGAAGCAGACAGATTGGTTATTTCAACATGCCAACTACCGTTTAATTGATGCTCTTAAAACAAAATCTTTTGAATTTGCAAGATTTTATTTTGGTAGCGTATAAATTTACTAAAACAGCTTTATTCTTTCATAATAACAAAGTATATCATCATCATCACCATCATCATCATCATCATCATTATCATCATCATCAAGGCGTTCAATCCTGTCGGATTATGGCTAACGCTTATAGCGTTTTTTTATCCATTTTCTGAGGTGGATTACTCCTCTCATACATTGTTATTTTACAAATTGTTATAGGTCCTGGCTAATTTCGTTATTTTCTTCCACTCCTTTCAATCTTTACATTTTCTCCTCCAGTCCGTTACTCCTAGTCGCTTTAAATCGTCTTCTATGTTATTTCGCCAACTCCTCCTAGGTATTCCTATTCTTCTGGACCAAAGCGGGATCAATTTTGTTATTCTCCTAATAGTGTCTGTTGGTTTTCTCCTCACATATTACTATGTCCTGCCCAGTTTAGTCTTTGTGTTTTTATATATATCTAACGGTTTTCTCCTCCTAACATTTCCTCCATTTCCCCATATTCGTCCTTAATCTTCTTTCTTCTTCTCCTGTCAAGTTTGGTCCTGATATCATTCTTATTATCTTTCTGTCAATAATTTTTAGATCTTCTTTTTTGTTTATTACAGTTGTCAATCCATAAATTCTTTTTTCTTTTATATGTTGCGTTTGCTTTATTTATTTTTCTTTCGTAGTCTTTTCTGCATTGTTCTTGCTTTGTGTTTATTCACTTTATTCTAGCAATGCTTTTTTCTTTTCTAGCGTCTTTGCGTTCCTGAGTGAACCATGTCTTATCTGTAATTTTTTCTGCACCTTTTGTGATACTGATTTCGCTGTTAGTATTATATTATTCTTAATTTATTTCCATTTTTCTTCGATTTCGTTGGTGTTGTTAATCTGGTTTTGTATATTTTTTTGTCTATGTTCCCTCATATTTTTTATTTCTTTCTTCTTTTTCTAGATTTTCAATTTCCCACTTCTTTGTGTTTTGTTTGGCAATGTGTTTTCTTGTTGATTTTAGGTTTCTTATTTTTGCTATGGCCTGTTTCTGCCTGAGCAACAAAGTATATGCTCATTTTAAGTACACTTATTCAATCTTGGTAAAATGAATTTCTTGCGTTAAAGTTGGAGGAGGTGTGAAAGTGAATTTATGCTCTTATTTTGACTTCATGTTACTTTAATCCTAATGGAAGGTTTTGCGAGAAGGTTTTGTGAATAGTAATACATATTTTATAATATTATAACTTCGGCAAAGGTGTTCACTGAGTTTGTTTCAGTCACGAGGCGCTACTGGTGGTTGTTAAATAAATTCTTAAGGTCTGGTTATTAAAACGCCAACGTTAGTCAGGACACAGATGTTCAACAAGCATAATGGTTTCCACTGCTTTTGCAACCCTTTACGTTTTTGTACTCGAGCGCTATTTTATTAACCAGCACTGGGAAGTGACAAAAGTTCAGATTATAAATATCCACTTTTAAACGTTTTTAAATTATGAGCTAGCCAGTATTTACGGCTTCGCACTTTGGACTGAATTTAATAGAGGGTGTGAAACTGTTTAGTCAAATAGACGATACATAAATAAAATAAATGTAAAATAGATGTTAAAAATTCAGCAACAGACAAAAAAAAATGCACAGCGTTTCTAAAGTCTTTGATAGTATATTCGCTATATTTACCATCAGTATGCACGCACACACATAGTGAATATACAGTGAGAACGTAAAAGTTGGAATAAATTCGTTTAAAATTCAGGCATTTATTCTTAGAAAAACGCTCGGACACGTCAAATTTTGATTTTAGGTGCGCATTGTTTAAACTAAATTTCAAGTATACAGGGTGATCCAAAAAGAAGATATCATGTCACATTTAAATCTTTTTAATAGAAACCTCTTTTTTACTTCATTTTTGAATTTTGCGTAACATTTCAATCATATTTTATGTATCATACCCTATATCTAAATTGAACCGTTTTTGAAAAAAAGACAGTTTACCTTTAATAATAATAAAAACAATAAATGGCAAACTTGTGAAAAAATTATTTCAACAAATGTTGGAATTGACCTTGACCAGTGCCCTGCGAATACCCGAGACGATCCTCGAATTCTTGCAGAAGATTTTGAACTACTTGAGGTTCTATTGATCTAATTTCTTGCCTTATTCGGTTTTTCAGGTCGTCAATATATATTTGATTTGTCACTGTGTATTTGATACTAAAGTTTGAATAGAATTTTCAAATTTAACTAACATATTCTCTCTTAAAAAAATATTAGCAATAATACCTTGAGTTTTTTACTGATGAAAACTGGGCATAGAACCCAATAAATTTGATAATCCATTTTTATACATTTTCACAACTTAAACATTGTAAAAATTACAGATAACAAAAGTAAAACAGATTTTCTATCTCCAAAATTCTCTGAGTTTCGACAGGAATAAATATCTGATTCCTGACATTTAACTAGTTCTACCTGTCGATATTTCGCTTAATCTTGAAAATATTCTCGTGTTATTTAGGTACTTAGGTTAGTTGTCATTAATTATTATCTAACGATGTGTTCAATATAGATTAAATACAGTTGTGAATATATTATATTATGCATATACTGTTTATATAGGTACAAGGCCATTCACAAAAAATAAAATTGGATAATTGGTAATTACAACAACTGATCGATGAATTTTGTATTTGTAATATTAACAATCTATTGAAATAGCATTAATAAAATTTATTTTATTATGTAACAGGCACACTGTACAATTTATATACATACGTGTACAGTTTTATATTACCATAAGTCACGTCCTTGTCGCGTTATAAAAATATTACTGGCGAGAACCAGCGTGTGTATGAAAACGCAATATTTAGGTTATAAAAAAGAATGAGATATATAATATTGTAGCGGATTCATATTGAAAACATTTAATAATTGGGCCTTACGCCACTCTACTGTCAAAGAAAAATTATTATTTATATACCTAAGAGAATAATAAAAGGCACTGCGTTTAAAAGAATCACAAAAATAAAACAAATCCCGAAACGTTCACTTATTTCAGAATTATTAGATATTCGCTTCCATGGAAATGCGTTGATTTACTTAAGTCAGTTGAGAAGTTTGACGTTTTAACGATTATTTCTTATGTGTCCCCAGATTTGACCCACCTTGACTTTTTCTTGTGAGGTTTTATAAAGGACAAAGTGATGGCGACTACACCTACAACTTTAGATGATATGAAAAATGAATTCGCTTTGCCTGCTTGTTAGTGACACCTAAAATGTTACAGCGGGTACGAAATTCATTTAGAAAAAGAGTGAGTGTTTGGAAATTGAAGGGGACATTTTTAATAACTTCTCAATCATGACAGATGATAAATAAGTTGAAATTAAATGTTAAATATTTTATTTTATAACCTAATAAACATAATTTCGTGACCGAAAAAGCAAATCAAAATTTTTTTTATACACATACATAATTTTTTACGTGAATTCGAATTTTATAAACAAAAGTACATCACCCCATTTAAAATTCCCAAGTTACCCTCCACGCCTCAAAATAGGGAGAGGGGGTAAAAGTCAAAAATATGTTTAAATATGTCCCCCATCTCCCTGTTAGCTCACCAAAATTTCGTGAAAATATTTTAAACCGTTTCGAGATATCGCCTTGTAAAACTTTTAAAAAACCCATCCTGTATAGTACTTGCAAAAAATTTTCATATAAAAGCCTTCTAATATAAAAAAGAAGAGCTAAAGTAGTTACGACTATAAAAACAGTTGAAAAAAATTAAATTTAACTTTTTCAAAAATTCCCTTTGTCTTACCAAAGAAAAGATTTTCTAGAATCAAATAGAAAGAAGTCACAATCCAAATTTGTCATAAGAGCACATACCTAAAATGCCATCACTATGTAAATTGATAGGGTTTTGGTCTTAATACCTTATCGTATATTACACCTTTAATTCCGAAAAACAACCAAAAAAAAATTAAAATTTCTAAAATGAGCTTTTCTAAATAATTTTTTTAATCTTCTAAATGATGATGAAAGTTTTTGATCCCAAACTTTCTGGTAATATTTCAAGTCGTTTCAGGTCTAAATTATATTTATGGTAATAAAGTATATTGGCAAAATATCAGACCTAAAACATAACTTTATAAATTTTACTGCCTAAAATATAGTGTTCAGGGCCCACAAAAATATACCTATTGAAATTTAAATAAATTGCCATGAATTCTAAAACGGTGACATTGAATTTCCATAAACTTCTGAATATTTCAGTAACTGGCCGGATACAGGCAAATTTCATGAATAATAATACTGTTTTATTGTGAAGTATCGAATAAAATGGAAAATGTTTACTGGTGATAAAGGAATACAAGGGATCGAAAAGATTTTTTCGGCATTTAAAAAATAGGGTTTTGGGTACTGACTCAACTTTTTGATGTGGCTTTCTTGAACGTTTCTAATGAATATATAAATTTTTAAATTATTCTGATATTTCTATGCTCATTGCTCCATTTATCTCAAAATCTCAGCCCTTTTTAGATCGCTTTTGAGAAATCCTGAAAATAGATATTTTTATTATATTTATTTTTGTATAACCTATTTACATAATAGAATATCAAAGAGGTAACACTAAAGGGATTCAAAATCCATAATTTACGCAAGCACTCTAGCGATATGATAGGGGTGCTATTATAAAAGTATGATTATCATTTTTGCTATACTCATAATATCCCAGTTTTAAAAGCAAAATCTAAACTTGAGCATCTCGTACAGACAAAACCGTAAAATCTAATAAAATGAAAGGGTGTAGAATAAATTTCGATTTACTTGATGAACGTTCAAAAAAATTCTATCCCTTGACACCAAAAAGTCTTCCGGTCTGGATCGCATGCCTGCAATTTCTGAAAAAAAGCGCTCCAGATCTCCTAGGACAAGGGAATCTTCCCAGATAGCTGGAAGACTGCCCGTGTACAGCCTGTTCCGAAGACAGGTTCCCTTCCATCCAATTACAGACCTATCTCTCTTCTCTCTGTTGTCATCAAAGTTATGTAAAAAGCGATCAACTTGCAAATTCTAAAATATCTAGATAAACACAAAATCATCAATAACTGATAGTAGGGATTTCATCACCAAAGATCCACAGCTGATCTCCTTAGCTTTGTCGAACATAACCGGAACAAGTCTCTCGAATTTCATGGCGCATCCTAAAATATCGCTCTTGATATTTCCAAGGCCTTTGACCTGCACTAGGTACTTGGAAATTTAGAAAGTTTTATGACCTTAGGTAGTAAAAAGATTTTATTGACCTCAATAGATCAACGGTATATCATGAAACGAAGTATACCAGACGAAGTACTGACAAGTCAACTTATTGCTAAAAAGAAAAAGTTTAAAAAATTACTTAGTATCAGTTGCGAGACAACTATAATAGAAAATAACATATCGCTTTGAAAAAACTAGGTTTGTAAAGTACAATTCTGTTCCATCTATAAGCAAATAGTCAAACCACGCTTCTTTATCGGGATTACAGTTTCAAAGAAATTTGTACACATAACATCAATAAATTTCCAGAGAGCTTTTGTTATATTGGAGCATAGCAGCGCGTTCTTTTTCCGACACTGGCAGTTGAAGTATTGATTTCTAAGTTAACAGCCCTTAAACGCCATCTCGACGAAGGTTCATGAAAATCACTTAACAGTCGATTTAATATTACAGATTTGTTGGGTTAGAGCTCATCAACTCAACACCTTCAAGATAACAGATAACTGTGATAAAATGTTTTGAAATGGATAAATAATATCCTTGAGAGCCTTGTTGTTTCCTTTTTTGGTATTGATTAGGGTTACAGTGCCATCTATATAATATCATGGCAAATAGCTGTTACTCAATCGACATTTTATCAAGATCCGTGACATGGCTCTCTGTACCCGTAAAATTTGTACAGGGCAGTGTAAGAATTTAAGGTACTTAGTGTACCTGGGTTATCTAACCAAAAACAAAAAGTTTTTATCAACATAGGAGTTATATATCAAAAACATACAGGAGTTTATTAATATATTTTTATTTTGATTTAATAATTTGGGTAATTGCACATAGCGCAAGTTATTGTATGTGTTAGTATTAAATAGATGAAAAGTTCAACTTAAACTAATTTATGGGAATAAATCTTCAAACAAAGTCAACTTTATGGAAAGGTCAATACCTTCACGCTATAACAAGCTATTTCATACAAAAAACTTCATCGATTAATTTCAACAAGGCACCAAGGGGCAGTCGATAGTGCTAATTAATTTAAGCAATACATTACGTGACATAGACACTAATTGGTCGTTAGCGAAATCTAATGAACGTGTAAAGCGTAATTGAAATGTGGATAGGCCCGATATATGCAAAACTTGATTAAATCGGCATGGGCTAAAGGCCACGAAATCATGACAATTTGGCTTGATTGGTAAAAATTGGTAAAACTTTTAATTTAACTATATTTCAGTTTGAATTATTAAGATCGAACATATTTGGTAATTAAATATATATGTTTTTAAATTGTTATTTTGGCTGCATCCCCTGAAATTTTAGAAAATAAAATCAATAAAATTCTACTGTCACGTTATGCCTCGACTAAGTTTAACGCAAATGTCTTCCCACTTCTTCTTTCAGATTGAGTTAAAATAGTGTGGCCTAAGTAATTTAAGACCAAAATGAAAATCCTAGACATGCAACATGAAAAAAAAGGAAGCGGGAAGACCTCTGGGTTAAACTTAGTCGAGGCACACCGTGCTGTATCACAATTAAATAATTGCAATATTTTATTTGCCCTTAAAGCTAATTACACTTTGGTTTGTTAATTTATTTACACTTCCAACCAAGTCTTAATGTATCTTTAATTCATTTGCTAAATATAATTTATTTAGTTAATTATCATTTTATTAAAATAATATTCGTAAGAATACTGAGAACATATTAAAGGAATGTCAGTCATACAAGCGATAATGCCGTGTGTCAATCTGTCAGTGTAATGTTTGTGGATGTAATTTGTAAAAGTTTGGGTTGCATAATTATCTGTTTGTATATCACTCTTTCTAATTTGTTTAAATAACAAATACAATATGAACTTTTAGTAGATTTCCATTTATTCATTTATTGATTGACACGTATAACTGCTTAGCTAATTATTCCTTTGGGTTGCAAAGAAATATGCTCTTTAGCAATCATCCATTATTTAGAAGTACAGTGTTTTCTGAACAACAGTCCTCTTTATATCTTAATACTATCATCTCTTACATTACAGTATCAACGAAAAAGCTAAATAAGATGTATTAGCAATCAGCTGCAGTTTTAATATTTGGGAGTGTTTCTAGAGAACTAGACTCTATGTAGTTGAATTATATAGAGTCTAAATATTTAAACATTATTTAAAATAAAGATATATTTAATGAACTGGCTTCTCGGTAAGGTTAACAAAGCAAATCTCTATATCAAAAATTTCTCCAAGAGGTATTAAAGGTCATCTGTGATAACAACTTAGCGGAATATATTTTTTAATTAATAAATTTTAGTTTAATTGGATTAGCATGTAACCTGGCCTATTCCAAGTAGGTAAGTTCATAACTATGTAGAACGAGACATTGCTAAATTATCAAGTATTATCTCTAAATGATAAAAATAATACAATCTTTTTTGGGCACATCACCATGCGACTTGTATAAATTATACATGGGCCCATGATATAGTTTTAAAAACTAACTTCTTGAAAGCAAATTTTCGAAAACATAATTCCCGTGTATGCATTTTCTACACACATTAAGCCTTGCCAGTAGAACATAAACACGTTCTTACATTTTGGGAAAAGTGCAGTTTTGAAAAAGTATCTTTTAAAAAAATATATATTTTCAGAAAACGTCTTTTGAAAATATGTATTTTGCAAAGAAGATTTATTTGAAAAATGTATTTTGAAAATAAGCATTTCTTAAAAAACCGTAAATTTATATAAATTTTATAATGATAAGCAATAAGTTTTCATCAAAGAAAGCTCCTAACATTTTTGGCCTAGCTGAGAAGTCTACTACAACCCAACCGGATCTAAGTTTGTAATGTAAATTGTAACATTATAAGCTAATTTATTATAATTACACATCAAGGTAAGCAAATATAAATCATTTTTGGCTTAGCAAATAAGTGGGAGGAGTCAATTTTTTTCACGTATAAATAATACTAAATTTTATAACAGTTACTTTAGATATTACTAATATTTATAAAATTAATAAAATACCAACAAGCCAAGAACAGACAAAACGATTACTAGTCTAAAAATTTAACCCATAGTAATAATTCATGAAGTTGCCCTTACCAAAAACACGTCTTAGGCAAATTCATCACCATTATCACAAAAAGTAGCCTGTCATCGAACGCCAAAGGTTCGTTCGATGAATGAGATTAAACGATAATAACGTTCTCGGGTACACTAAGCAGCACAAAAACTATACAGTGTAACTCTTGAGTTTGTTGGTGTACGTTGAAAATCGTTCTAGCGAATATAGATAACTTAATAAATTGAAAGTTCGTTTTTGTTAAAACATTGTGATCGATCTCAATTATTATAGTTTGACCGTAGACGATTCCTTTTTGAGATTTTAAGAGAAAAACTTTACGATTGAATTTCCTAAAGCTTAGATCAGTCTAATTTGACTATCGAGGTTTTAAATTATACTCTACTCTATATTTATACATTTATTTTTAAGTCCGTGACAAATTTATTAATAAAATTGTATCTTATAGGGACTATGCCTACAAATAAATCTTATTTTTTTATACTTCCTACATAAATTAAATATTTGTGGTGATTGTTTTCATCGATTTATTTTGATCTTTATTAACAAAAAAAAAACGATTTTCTACTGCAAATTTTTGCGCGAATTTTGAAACTTGTGAAATGTGATCCCAATAAGGTTGTGACGTCAAAAGTGTTGTAATAGGTACATTTTGAATTCCAGTATTGTAGGGTCATCGAAAAATCAATAAAAATCACAATGCGTAACTCATTCGATGAAAAATCCCTGCACTTAAAGTAGAAGGTTCCTAAAATCTTATGCATGTTCATCTTACAACAAAAACTGGCATTTTTGCGAAATTTTGACACATTATTTTTTAATAATTTCGATCTAAATAATCTGCAATTCATTGTTTTCATGGCAATGGTCGAAAATTCGATTTAAAAGTTCCAAATCTTGCATGTCCCCGATGCAAATAAATATATTTATTTATAACTTCAACAATAAAATAAGCAATTTAAATTAGTTGGAGGTATCCCTAGATAATTAACGGATAAAATAAATTCAAAAAGAATAACTAAATAGGAAAAAGAGTGTAGAATAATGTCGGTTAAAGCTAGGATTTATTAGAAAAAATTAAGAAAATTCAGTTTCTACCCCTTATAAACTCCTGGATATCCCATTCTGTATTCTTTTTAAAGTCCGATTATCCCTCTATAAGATAGCGCTGAAAAAATGGAAAAAATTAGATAGGAAAAAATACGGAGTGATTTAAAGATACCGATGTCCAGTGCAGAAGAAGTCAAAAAATCGATATTTAATCACCGCTTGCTCCCTTCCTATAAATAATGAAGAAACTAAAAAATATGAATATCATGTATTTCGACGAGCTCTTTCTGATGACGTATATTGGATTTTAATTTAGACCCATTTTGACCTAAAAAAAAACATGAAAAATTTGGATCAAAAACAGAAATTTCCAGTTTTCCCAAATATATCCATTTTCCAGTGGTTTTAGGTTTAGGTAAATGTATTGTATAAAGAAAGTATTTGAGATTTTAAAGTTTTATTTATTAATGCGTTTTTCGATCAGACGTTTCGTTTTCGAGTTATTAGGTACCAAAGAGGGGTCTATTTCGAGTTAGACATTTAATAACTCCGAAACCATCATCTTGTAAACTAAATCAAACCGAAGCTAGTTTCACTATTCCTCTATGAACCCAGAAAATTCGATTGCTCCCCCTCTGTTTCCGAGAAAAACAAACCTCTTCGACTTTAGGTTAGGCTTTACGTTATTTTTGCTGATTCCCCTGGCGTTACTTTGCACTGAGGGCAAATGGCTGCTTTTTAAATTATAATAAATTATAATGAAAAGTAAAAAAAAAATTCTAGCTACTCGTAAGTTATCCTAGTAGTTTATTTAAAGTAATATTGTTGAGTTTGCTTGCTTGATTTATGCAATAAAAAAATAGGTGCATATTCCTTATTATGTTCTTCTAATAGAACGGAAAACATTTTAGCAAAACGTTAAAAAAGTATTCAAAAAACGCAACAAACAATTCAATAACTAATATGCTCTTAATGACGACTTAATGACACGATCAGAGCGAAAGCGATCAAATAATGTAATATTTAAATTTAAACCCGGACTAAATCTCCAACCATTTTTAATGCAGCCCTACGCTAGTACCGTACATGCTGGGCTACTTGATTTAAACTAAAATGACGTGTATCTAGTGTTAATACAGACGCTCAATTCTAAGTTAATATTACTCCAACGCTTTATTGAAACTCAAATTTAATGCTGGCTCAGCATATTCTACACTGAAACTCGACTGTAACCTAATGTTAATTTAAAATCATTATTTTAATTCAACAATAACTTAAATGTGAGGTTTGCATCAAACCCAATGCCAGTTAAATGTTATCCTGAAGCTAACTTAAATGTATCCTTAAACATTAACTTTTACTCATCGTTAATCTTGGTCTAACTTAAATCATTAAACTTAACATCATAAAACGCTTCAATCAAACGTTAACACTAACATATATAATTGTAGTTAGTCATAAATACGTGAAATAGTATATTACACAACAAGTGTTGAAAGTTTTTCACAGGAGTGGGTATGTTCTCCCACGAGTGTGCGAAAATTACTTTCACACGAGTAATGTACAATATTTTTTCTACGACCACAAAAATATTTACCAAAAAACCACAATTTCTGTCTTTATTTAATACCCCTACTTTCAGCACGTGTGCTGAAAAACATTTCAACACTAGTGTTGAAAATAAAAAAAATGAAATTGGCACCATCTGTTCAACGTCATGTTGATAAGTAGTTTTCAACACATGTGTTGAAAAGTACTTTTCTCCACAACCATTACAGAATGTAGAAATTCCGAAATCATTTTTAATAATAGAACATATACATTCTGACTCTTGAGTTAGAATATTTATTCTGAAACACTTACTTCTTATGTGTTTCGCATGTATTCTCATTCCATAACAAGGTACGGTATGAATATTCTGTAATCGAACCAAACGACATAGATTGCCGTGGATTTCAAAATTGTCAGTGACAGATGCCAATGGTGGCGGCGTCATAATTTTTGTCAGAAAAGCTTCAATTTAAATGAAATAATGAGTGAAAAATCGAATGAATCAGATATAGAATTTGACATTCATTAATTTGATTCATACTTTCTGGTCGTGGAGAAAATATAGTCTGTTACTCAGTTAGAATGAAAAAACTCAATACTCGTGGTTCCTCACGCTCGCTAGCGCTCGCGTTCGGAATTGTCCACTCGTATCGAGTTTTTTCATTCTAACCTTGTTACAGAATATACTATTCAACACGCGTGTGATATAAGGCACTTTCTAGCCAAGTTAATCGTGCTTTTTTTCTCACTTTCATAGGTGGTCGTAGGAAATAGTATATTGTACGAGTATGACGTTTGCAGCATGAGCCGCAGGCGAATGCTGCAAATCATACGAGTAGGAAATGGTCATTCCATGCGAGTTTTACACTATACTTTTTCTACGAATTTTACTGTTACATAAAATGGGATTAGTAATATTTTTCCTTTTAAGATGTCAAAAAATGTCAATCTGACATTCCACAAATAAAAATTATAAAGATTTTGGATGTCAACGCCACCTTTGTAAAAAATACCCATGCACAATGGGAACTTTGTAGTTCAACCACCATGGTGATTGAAGCACAATGAAAATGTGTAAAACACAAAGCACCATGTTCCGAAATTACTATTGAACATACAATAAAGGTTTTTATTGACATTCGTAGAAAAAATTCTTTTTTAGACACTGAAAAGAACAGATATTTGAATATCAAACTTTTGCGCTACTAGAGAAGTTGATGGAACATGTGCAAAAATAAAAACCTAACTAGACTTTAATTGGACTTATTTTCTTTGCTTTTTTTGTCTCCGGGTTCAAGTTTTAGTTCCACTGCTGCTCGTAATAAGATTTGTTTTCGGTCCGCAGTCTAACTTTACTCTTAAAAATTCTCTTTTCGAATCAGGAAACATTATTCATTTCCGCCAGTTTTCCACATTATGTGGTCAGTTTGAAATACCGGTTGCCTTTATTACAATCACAAAAGAATTTCATTTTAAACTTGAATTTCTATTACGTGATATTTGAAAAATTTTACTATAATGTAGGTTGAAACACTGCAGTAAAATATTTTTTGAGTCAATATTGGAGTTAAGAAAGATTCCGTGAAAATATCACCTGTTTATTATTGAATATATACATATATATGTACAGACTGGGCAAAAGTAGAACAACAAAGTGTTTATGGCTTTAAATTCCACTATTTTTTTTATACGCCTGTACCTGATATTTAATTTTAATTAGATCCCCACAATCTTAGTAATATTTTATAATAATCGGGTAAATTGTAAACATCATTCACAATGACAAATAATAATAAAAATAAAGGAGTCAAAAATAAATGCGACAAACAAAAAGTAACAAATTGCTTTTAAGAGTATTTGAATTTAAATGATACAACAATCAATACATAAAACATTTAAAAATTATAGAAGGCAGAAAAATTAGGTTAATAATTAATACTTATAATTTGCTGACAATGTCGCAGCATTGAGGCAATTAAATTTTGAGTTACAGGTCCAGGAAGATTTCTCAAAACCTCATCAATTTCGTACACCAACGATTGTTTATTTGAAAACAATTGTATGCGAATATGACGTTCTACTTCTTCTCACAGATTTTCGATGAAATTTTGGTCTAGAGGTTGTGCCAGCCACTGCAAAACTGAAACATTATTCTCCTAAAACCATTCTTGAATAAGTCTCGAAGAATGCTTTGGATGACCAAAACGATCCTTGGAAGTCTGCGCCTTGAATTATTGCTAAATTTCAGAAATTATGGTGTGTCCCAGAACAATCCAGAGAAGATTAGTAGAATAAAAGCTATTTAGTAAACGCCCAGATACACACAGCCTCTTATTTCGGAAAGAAACTGGCGCAAGGCTTGCGTTCGCTCGTCAATATTTAAAGTGGACAGCAGATGACTGGAAAAAGTACTATTTAGCGATGAGACGCATTATAAAATCTTTAAGTCCAATGAAATGAGGCGCATATGGCGGTCAATTATTACCAGATTCAATTCTAAATTCGTTACACCCACAATTAAACATGGTGAAGAAAGCGTTTTTCTAAGGGTTTGCTTCTCGTGGTACGGGACTGGCCCTTTACACTTTATTAATGGTATCATGGATCGATTCGGGTACAGGGATACAATGGAAAATGTCATGCTATCTTCTGCAGAGTGATAATGCCATTGCGGTTTACTTTTTAGCAGGATAATGATCCAAAGCACTTCTCGCGACTTGTTGAAGAATGGTTTTAGGAAAATAATGTTTCAGTTTTACAGTGACCGGCACAATCCCCAGACCTAAACCTCCTCGAAAATATGTGAGAAGAAGTGGAATTACCTATTTTGTCATTTACTCACTGATCGTTATAATTTTAGGATACTTTTGGTGGTCCTAGAATACTGAAATTCAAATCGAAGGTATAGTTTAGTACACAAAAACTAAGACTTCCTTTCTTTTAAAGCCACAAGAGGAATAGAATAAAATAATAAGTAGATCATACTTTTATGTATTGTCAGTTGATGATTAGTCACTACAGACTGAAACACAAGCACTGAGTGAGTGATACATGTCAAAGAACTTTCCAAAAAAAGTTGTCGGAACTTAACCAGTCACTTAGGACTAAATTTAAGTCCTGGGTAAACTTCATGAATTGGGTGGTATATTTTTTGTCTAACAGCATTTAAATGCTCTTCAGTGTTAATGTTTTAACAAGTATACCAATTTTCGTTGAGATCAATACATTGTCTTCAGTTAAGTATTATGTATATAATAATAAGGATATTGGTTTGGTTCCTTAAAGAAGTATTCAATTTGCTTTCAAAAGAAGTACATTTGTTTTGTGCGTAACATGAAGAATTAGATTTTCATTTTATACATTGAAAATTAATATTTCTATATTAAGCAGTCTTGCATGTTGTTCCTTTGCAACGTACACTTCCATACACTTTTCATTACTATAGTTACCTCTTCTTTCGAAAAAGCTGACGTTAGATGACAAGCAGCTTTTCATTATATAGGGATAATAAGATGACGAGTCTTTCTATTTGTTGAAGGGCAGCCTAAGGGTTTTAGGTATTTGTTGTCAAAGCTTTTCACAGCTTATCACGGCTATAATGTCAAAAGGATAATATTTTTATCGGATCAGTTTAGTATTATTTTCTGTTACTTTTTACTTAAAGTGAAAAAAGGTGGTTTTATACTAAAATAAAAAAAAAGAAAGAGAAACGATGATCTTTAGATTGTTATTTCGAAATTTGAAAACTGACTTAGTACTGATTTAAATTTAAGTTTTTTAATAGTTCAGTTAAATTTTGAAGTTCTGGTAGTGTCACTGTTAATATCGGCATTAAAAACGTATGCGTTATTGTAATATTTCTGCTGTTTACTTGTTTCTTTTTACATAACTGTAAAAATAAAGGTACTTTAATCATAAGCATTTTAAACATTTTGTAATTGTTGCACACCCTGTATAAAATTTTTAAAAATTCACACATTTTTGACGTTTTAGGACAAGCAAAAGTTTTTATGTATTATGACATTTTTTCGCAAATCAACAAATAAAGAAATTTTTCCTATTCCGGAGTCCATCCGTGGACACACTGTGTGTACAGGGTGTTTCCAAATAAGTGCAAAACATTCTAAGGGGTTATTCTTGAGCTAATTTTAAGCATAAAAGTTCATATAAATCTATATCCAACAATGCTTAGTTCCTAAGATGCAAGGTGTTAAGATTTATTATTTTTTTCAGTTTTTTTTTTAATTTATCCTATTAAATTTGTTTTTAAGGATAACACAGGACCACAAATGGGAACCGAAAAAAGTCCTTTGGCGAGATTGATACCCTATATGTATTTTGGTGCGCTGATTACGAATCCGAGGTCCATATAACGCCAGCACATCACGTTCAAGGTCATTTGAAGGTCAAATGCATATATTACGGAAAAACAGAAAATCTGACCACGGATTCGGAAAGAGCGGGAAATTTTACGTCCAAATATGTAGTTTTTAGTTTTTCCAACATGACCCTCCAAGGTCATCTGGGGGTGAAATGACTCACCGATAGACCAAATTCTTATTTCCCATATACATCATCACAACTACAGACTTTTACGTACAACTTAGTCAGGTATCTTTAGGTTTTTTGACGCGCTGATTACGAATCCGAGGTCCATATAATCCCAGCATGTCACTTTCAAGTTGTGATGATGTATGTGGGAAATAAGAATTTGGTCTATCGGTGAGTCATTTCACCCCCAGATGACCTTGCAGGGTCATGTTGGAAAAACTAAAAACTACATATTTGGACGTAAAATTTCCCGCTCTTTCCGAATCCGTGGTCAGATTTTCTGTTTTTCCGTAATATATGCATTTGACCTTCAAATGACCTTGAACGTGATGTTCTGGGGTTATATGGACCTCGGATTCGTAATCAGCGCACCAAAATACATACAGGATATCAATCTCGCCAAAGGACTTTTTCGGTTCCCATTTGTGGTCCTGTGTAATTAACTGAAATTTGGCACACATAACACTTTCTGCAGTTCCCATAAAACAAATTTATTATTATGTGAAATAATCTACAGAGTGATACTTTTTACCGGGTCATGTTACATTTAACCCTCTCAATTTTTTTTGATGCGCCCATCTTTCATAAATCTTTGGTAAATTCCTTCTGTGGAATTAAAAATACGTTTGATTATTTTTGGTTTTCACTAAGACTGAAAAAAAATGAGATGTCACAATATTATTTAAGTTTGGCGATGCCCCGACTGGATTATTTGTTTTTTCTTTATAATACTTGAGCCCGTGACGTCAGGCTCTTCACATGCGTTCGATAAGGGCCGGCATTTGGGCATTTTTTAAAATAAAAAAAATGTGCGACTTGAGGGAAAAAAGTATTGGGTATGTCAGTAGACTACTCCAAGAGTCACTCATTCAAATATATGCAGTGAATTATATAACACCTTGTATATTCGTTTCCTTAATTGTAGCTGTAGAAATTATGGTTAAATTTTTTAGCCACTTGGAGTACCCTGTATATTACCATGGATGCTGTGCTCATATTATATTTACTTGGCATGGTGGTCGTAATCAATAACACAGGTCAACATGGTTTTGTTCTAAGAAAGTGAAGGGTCATTTCCGAAGTAATTTTTCATGTAGAATCCGAATCCGGGTTCCGAATTGCTCTATCACATCAGGATTTTCAGATATCCTAACCTAAAAGTGCAAAAATCGCGATTTTTGGCTATATTTGGGGTTATGTAGCATCATCATATTCTTTTTTCTCAAAAAACAATCAATGGCACCTTAAAGTGTAAGTCTTTTTCTTTCAAATGCCGTTGAGTTTGCTCAAATAGCTTATGTCTGCATTGAGATATTTCATTTTGAAATTTTCGAGTTTCGTCAATTTCGTTATTCTCAAAATTCACATGATTCTGTAGTCTTTGACGTCCAAATTCGACACTTATCTTCAATTTTTAGTTTTCACATTTGTTTCAAGTTTTTTTGTGCGACAATAGGTTCTTTAAAACTAAAATTTAATGTGCATCAAGTTTTACGACCCAAAACCAAGCCCTAAGTACTTTTAAGGGGGCTTGGTTTTGGGTCGTAAAACTTGATGCACATTAAATTTTAGTTTTAAAGAACCTATTGTCGCAAAAAAACTTGATTCAAATGTGAAAACTAAAAATTGAAGATAAGTGTCGAATTTGGACGTCAAAGACTACAGAATCAGGTGAATTTTGAGAATAACGAAATTGACGAAACTCGAAAACTTCAAAATGAAATATCTCAATGCAGACCTAAGCTATTTTAGCAAACTCAACGGCAGTTAATAAAACAAGACTTACACTTTAAGCTGCCGTTGGTTGTTTTTTGAGAAAAAAGAATATGATGATGCTACATAAATTCAAATATAGCCAAAAATCGCGATTTTTGCACTTTTAGGTTAGGATATCTCAAAATCCTGATAGAGCAATTCGGACCCCGGATTCGGATTCTACATGAACAATTACTTCGGAAATGACCCTTCACTTTCTTAGAACAATTCAAACATCTTTTTTTGCAGACCTGTGTAATGCTACTTTTTTACTTACATAAATATCAGCACAGATACATGACGTCATTTTATACCTCTAACCGACGACAATTTATACCTATCCTTGATTTCACTAATCCATTTACCTAATGCTCAAGCACTTCCACCTTGGCAACCGTCACGTAAAACTCCTCTATATAAGTATTTATTTTATTAACCCTCTTTTCGCATGTTCCTAAATAAATTTGTGGTAATATTCCTTTAGGACTGTCATCTGTTCCCCAACTTTACGACGAAGCTACCCTTGTCCTTTCGAACTTATCGCGAAAGTTTATCCCGAACAGAAGAAATAGGGCCGATAGTAAATCTTATGAGGAAGCAATTCGTAAATCGTGTTATAGTCAGCATTGTAACTGACCTTTTCAAGGATTCAAAAGGGAAAGTAAATTATTAGATATGGTGATTTAGTATCTGGTATCGCTTATCATTATTTAATATAATTTGCGTTATCAAGACGGGTACAGTTCGCAGACGCAGATAATATAACTTGCCGAGAGTATAAATGTATAAAGAGAACATAAATCGGCAATGATTTGACAAAACAATCTGGCAATTTAATCAACAATTTTAAATAATTATTCATTTACCCAGCGTTCATCCAACGGAAGACCTTTAACAAGAAAAAACGTAAATTTATCAATTCGGAATATGCATGTATTTTTTATTGCATTAATTACTCAAGGAAGTCGTTACAAACCCAAAAATGATATTTTGAAGAAAATTATCTGATTGCCCTTGTGCTCATTGTTGAACAGTCTTTTTAATCAAATGTAATGTTTGTTATCCACCAAAGCTTCTAATCTAAATAAACGAGAAAACAAATTATCACTCGAATTTACAGTAAACCAGCCATAATAACATTTGTTTTACATGCAGCGGGTCGTCAAAATTAATAGCATCGCGAGATTTGAAATTTGTACGACAATTTTTAATAGACAATCTTTTTTTTTTGTTAATAAAAACCAAAATAATTATTTTAATGGATAAAAACAACCGCAGCAAATATTTAATTTATGTATTCCCTATTTCATATAAAAATATTTAACAAATTAGTAGGTATCTTAGAGCGAATTAAAAGCATAGGTATAAATTTCCATATAAACTTTAAAATACCAAATACTTTTGGATATAAAAGGATTTTTTAAAATTCAACCCATAAGAGGGTGGAAAAGGGGATATACACTTTGTTAAGAAAAGTTTATTCTTACAAACGGTTAAAAATAGAGATCTTAAATTCAGCATACATACTTCACAAAAAATAAGTAAACAGGGTCTGTGATTTTAGGATTCAACCGTTAGGGGGTAAAAGGAGGATGCTTGGGTTAGAACAAAAGTCTATATCTCACAAGTCGCCGAATGCCCTGTGCTGTCATAAGATGTGTGCTGGTGGTCCCCCTTGTACCTGGAAAAGCCTACAAAGGCTATCTTCGGCTAGGCAGTAAATTTCGGCGAAAACTATTCAATGAATTTTTTACCTGTCTCAAACCTGGTGTTTATGCACACCACCGGATTCCTGCGTGGCCGTGGCCTATGTTTCAATGACCGTTCTAATCTAAATGCGACAGAAAGACTACGGGCCTATTGGAGTCGCATCGGAGCTTTTAGGAGCTGTTATCACTGCCCTGATGGCCTTCATGATCTGGTACCCAGAAGCTTGTTCTGTCTGCCTGCTTCTGCGAGGGCTGCTATACAATCCTATGCCAGGCGGTACAGTGGTGTTACGAATCCAGTCTTGATCTATTTAATCACAATTTCTGCACATATCAAATTCTAAACCTAACGGAGGCAAAATAAATCGGAATTTTCTCTATTGGTTGTGTTCTTGTCTGAATATTCATTACGACATAAGTTTTGCTTTCTCTCCCTCGTTCTGATATACATATTAGGGGTGTAGTCATTTTAGCCGTCACATTAGCTCAGTATTAGCGTTGGAATATTACTTATTACAAACTTTACCAATTATGTAGGTA
Source organism: Philopedon plagiatum (assembly GCA_963971165.1). NCBI lineage: Eukaryota > Metazoa > Arthropoda > Insecta > Coleoptera > Curculionidae > Philopedon > Philopedon plagiatum. The sequence continues at coordinate 102,586,858 of OZ020193.1, forward strand.
GCGAAAAGGCAATTTCTTAATCATACCGTATCGGATGACTTAATGTTATCATATTACATTAATAATGTAATATATAATATGATTACGGCAACTTCGTATCGAAAAAATTATTAATAAGGTATTAGGCCACTCTACCATTAAGGAAAAATTTATTGCTTGGAAACAATGAAAACAACTTCTTGTAGAGTAAAAAAGACAGCAAAACTCAAGCAAAGAAAATTTGTCTCGTAATTCGTCAGTGACTTATGACTATAAAAATATTGTTTGACCTTAATCTATTTATACTGAAGTATTTATTCTCTCTACTAAAACCTAACGTAAAAACTAAATAAATCCGGGATTCACTATAACCAAGACCGGTCTCATTTGGCAATCAAGAGCTCAAATTGATAAGTGTAAGAATAAGACACAAAACACATGCTCAGATTTACTAAAAAGGTTTTAAGATTTAGTACTGGTTTAAATTAAAATCTTCTACTTCATCAGTTCGGTTTTAAGATGATTTGTCTTGTTATTGCTAGTAAGCTGACATTGAAAACTTATTCTAGTATTTCGGCGATTTGCTTGATTGTACTTAAATTGTCGTTTTCTTTATAAATTTGGGAAAAAACGCATTAAAATTATAAAACTTAGCTGTCTTATTCTCTTGTTAGTTTAAAACTTTTGCTTGTCATATTCGACCGGCTTAGCGTTAGAGAATCTGGCCCTTAGATCTTGCACCATGAATTTATTGTTGAGTATTTTGCAATTTTTTTAGGAACAGGGTAATTCAAGTATGCGTTATTCAGAAAATCTATAGAAATATTGCATATTTTGTTTTCGGTCGTTATTATTTTGTTCTTTAACAGTTTTGTGATTTCTATTGCTAAATCGGGGATTGGAGTATTTTGCGTTATTAGTGATTAAATAAATTAGACATTAAAGCTTTATTACAGATTCACGGATGAATTAATGAAATTGCTTAATTTTAGTAAAAAAAGTTAATTATAAAGAGCAACAATAACGACAATATAATAACAACTTTAAGGTATCATAATAACAATTTAGTACTTAGTATTTCCTACTCTGGCTCTAGCGACAGTCTGCATCCTCTTAGGCATGCTACGCAAAATATCTTTGATGGTTTCTTGCAGAATTCCATTTTTTCCTGTGCAGCAATTTTGAATTCTGCAATTGAGTTGGGAGCTGAATTTCGTGTTCGTATATGTCTTTGCAGCATATCCCATAGATGTTCTATGGGATTTGCACCAGGACTGTTTGGCGGTAACTCTAGCGACGCAATCCCAACATCCTTAATGTACTGGATCACTAGTCTTGCGGCTTAGCACGGGCATTATCATGCATTAGCGCGAAGTTGTCATGCCCAATGTTCTTTAAGGGTGTTGCGTATGTACCGGTCAGCACTCATCCTTAAATTCACCCTAACGAGCTCTGTGCGACTGTCTCAACTAATGCCACCCCATGGCATAAGCTATTATTTTGTGCAAGATTAGATTATGCGAAACGTTCCCCTGACCTTCTGTATACTCGACTACGTCCATCAGGCTTCCATAGTTATTGCATTTTTGTTTGGTCGGTAAAAAGAACTGTTCCACACTAATGTTCATTCCAGTTCGCACGTGCTCTTGCAAATTGTAGCCGTGTAATATTGTAACGTGGAAGAAACCGAGGAGTTCTGTCAGGACGTTTTGGATTTAAACCGAGCTCTTTAGGTTTTCTTATTACTATTTTTGCAGATACATTGACTTGCCTTGTATTCAGTAATTCATTTTTTGGATACGGAGCTGTAAGTGCGTTATTTGACAAGGCCGCCTTTTGTATTTTTCATTATCACTGTACCGTTTTACGATACGAGAAACGGTTGACTGATAGATATTCCATCTCCGTGCAATATTCTCTTGTCTGTAGCCCTCATTGGCTAAACAAACAATTTTAACAAAATCTAACTCACTTATTGTTTAAGTCGCCAATGCACACTATGCTATGTTTTAATTTTTTAAGATTATCGCTTATCTCTATATAAAAGAGACACTGACTGACTGACTGACTGACATAACAACGCACAGCCCCCACCGCTGGGAAACTTTGCACTGAGGTTTCTTACATATCGAAGGCATAGACTAGGGAAGGGTTTTCCAAAATTCAACCTATGAGGTGGTGAAACAGGGGTTTAAACTTTGTATGGATAAAAAATATTAGATGGTCCCATTAACTCGAAACTTTATAGAAGTACTCTCAAAACTAAATGTTTAAACACGCCTTTTACGGTTTTGAATAAATCAACCCCTAAGGGGGCGAAATGGGTGTTCAACATTTGTAATGTAGTTAAATTGTTATACCGCGGACGAACTCGCGGGCGAAAGCTAGTTCACTTATAAAGACTATATCCAAACAGTCTTTTTTTCTGTAATAAATTTCGATATACGTGAAACACTTCAATCCAGAAGATTTAGCAATAGAAATTACAAAAGTGTTAAAGAAAGAAATAATTAAAATCAAAAAATAAAAAAAGCATGAAAAAAAACAAGAATTTTGATTATATAGTTTTCTGTACGTCTCTGGTGCATCGTTCTGGTTTGGTGGTTAAATCTCTTCTCAATAATATTGCCGTGTTTAAACAAAGGGGCTCTTAAGTCAAATATCGAGCCTTTAATATTTTTGTGCACACAAATCGATTTTTCAAATGCCGCTTTTCATTTTCGTCACGTTCCCTCTTGTATTTGTCATCAACTTAGAATTAGGAGAGAGACTGTAACGGGAATTTTAAATGCCTAATTAACCCAATAATAAAAGGCGCCCCAAAAATATTTTCGTTGTGATTAATACGAGCTAGCAGAAATAAATAATTCACTACTTCATTAGGTAGTTCAGTCAAATATCATTTTATGTAAATATTCGTATATCCAGCACTGTGAAAATATTAGCCCGCATTCGGAGAGTAGTATTTTATAATAGTGTTTGACATCAGAAAAGCTTTCTCAAGATAATGCTGTCATTATTTTGCACTTACAGAGTAAATTCTTGGCAGAATCTGAAATGTCAATTCAATATTAATTTCCTAAGGTTTAATCAACCTGTGCTATGCGGATTCATAAGTGAAACTTTAAAATCTCAAAAAACTGGAAATTTCAATTGGACTCAAATATTTCACGGTTTCTAATTTTTTGTGTGGTCAAAATGGTTCAAATTAAAATCTCATATACGTCATCGGAAAGGGCTAGTCAGAATACATGATATCAATATATTTTAGTTTCTTCATTCTTTATAGGGAGGGGGCAATCGCCGATTCAATTTAGACTTTTTGACTTTTTTGTCCTCGACATCGGTACATTTGAATCACTCTGCATTTTGTCCTATCTAATGTTTTCCCAATTTTTCAAAACTATCTTATAAAGGGATAATCACACTTTAAAACGAACACCGAATGGGTTATCCAGGAGCGTATTTAAGAGGCAAAAACAGAATTTTCTTGATTGTTTTCTACAAATATAATTTTTAACTATTATTCCACACTATTTTCCATATTTAGTTAGTCTTTTTGAGTTTATTTTATGCGTTAATTATCCAAGAAGAATAATTTAAATCGCTTATGTTTTCCTTAGTTATAAATAAATAGGTTTATTGGCATCGGGAACAAGCAAAATTTTAAAATTTTTGAATTTTCGAAGATTGCCATGAAACCAAAGAATTGAAGGTTATTTACTCCAAACACTGAAATTCGCCCTGTACTCATTATGGGTCATTCACTTTTGACGACACAGCCAATGGGATCATGTTTTACAAGTTATGAAATTCGCGATAAAAAAAACCCTTGTTTGTTAATAAACACAATTAACATCTTTTTATTTATGGGTCAAGGTTCAGACTTCCTTCGATTCTACTGACACTGCGTGGAGGGTAATCAACAAGGGCGAAAGAAGCCCACCCTGATCGATTGTGCTATGACCGACTACTAAGATCTACCGTTTCCCGGTCAGAACATCTAGATTACTTGGTAAGGGTGTAACGATAGGATCGTTAGGGAAAAGTAGGTTACACTGTAACGCGTAACGGATACCAGTAAATAAAAAGTTTCAGATCCAGCAAGCATTAATGACATTGATCCTGGATGTATCCTAGATATCTTAATTAAAGTATGGTTTTTGTTGGGTACATTTTAATTCATGCATTTCATAGAAGTATGTTTTTGTAACTTTGCCGCACTTTGCTATTATAGATTCTCTTTTCCCGCACTGAAAAATTTCGTTAATAATAAGCACGGAATTTTACGACATTCGCAATATTAAATTTATCGCACAACTACTTTAATTTTATGTTGCGTTATTAAATATATTTTATCGCTTTTCATATAAAAGTTGATTGACAATGACAATACACAATCTGGGCCTGCATAGTCAACAATAGACTGCAACGGGTCGAAATGAAAAATGAATATGTAAGGGAGGCTACTACACCATAAATGGAAATGACTGAAATAGCTAAAAATTATGATGATAACGTCCTACCCATACATAGTCTTTAAAAAACTCATTTAGGAAGTTTAATCTGTCCCCTCTCTGTATATTCTTATCAACGACAACCGATAGCATTAAAATTTATATGGTGATTAAATTCGAGAATAAAACCGATTTTTAAGGTAAACGTGCTCGCCACGTAGTCCTAAACAAATATGTCTTGACACTAAATTATTATTCTAATTTGCATATTTACATAGTATGCCCAACCTACGTGGCCTTAGTCAGAATTTATGGATTTAATTTAGTAGGTACAGCACACATGCATTTTACACCGAACAAAATCCCCTATACATATATATATATATATATATATATATATATATATATATATATATATATATATATATATATATATATATATATATATATATATATATATATATATATAATATACAGTTTATAAAGCAATTGTGGCACTGGGCTTGAAAAACTCCAATGTTAAGTCATATAGACATTACATCCCTTTTCAATAGAACCACTAAATATAATAAATTTAGTCTTTAAAACTGGAAAAGTACCGAGTAAGTTTAAAACCTGAGTCGTAATCCCAATACATACATATGTCCGGAAGCAGGACCATATCTGGTAACTATCGCCCTATGAGTATATCTAATTGGGCCAAAACTTTTGAAAAAAGCCTTAAAGACCGTCTGTCTGAGTATTTTCAATTAAATAATATTATTAGTCCTAGTCAGTTTGTATTTAAAGAGGGGATAAGCACTGCAGATGCCAAGCATGCGCTGATCGGTAAAGTCACTGAGAGTCTGGATCTGGGTGACGTTTGTAATGCGGTGCTTCTGGATGTTGTCAAGGCGTTCGACACGATCCCCCACGACATACTTCTTCGGGTTTTGGAGTGGTACGGCGTGAGAGGTATCGTATGATTTGCTCTTCTCGGGTATCGTGTTGGATATCTGTCGGTGCGTACTCAGTATGTTAGGGTTGGTAAAGCTCTAAGTATGGCGGGGACTATTCAGTTTGGGGTCTCGCAGGGCACGCTTCTGGGGCCTATCCTATCCAATGTATATATTAGCTCGGCATTCCAACTGGACATGGATGGCACTGTTTTTGACTACGCTAATGATTCAGCCCTCTTGTTTGTTGCTCGAACCTGTGATAAGGCCAAAGAAAAAATGGTCGCTTTTGTAATAAAGGTCAAAAGTTTTTAGACACATTTAAATTATCTTTAAACATTGATAAGACAAATTAAATTTCTTTATTACCAAATCAAAAAGATCTGATTTTACAGATATTGAGATTTATATATTTGACTCCCCTATTAGGGGGGTTTAAACCACTAAATATCTTGGAAAAGTGATAGGTAATTAATTATTTAAAATGGAAAGGAAATATTTCATACTTGTGACATAAAACGAAATAACTTATACATAAATTTTATCTTCTCAGAGAAATCTTAAGCCAAAAATTAATAATAATATTATATAAGGCCCTGTTTAAGCAGATTGTTAGATATGGTCTGATAGTTTGGGGTGGTCTCTACAACAGCGCTTTAGAGCCATTGAATTTTTTATAATTTATAAAAGAAAACAGGGTTTACCCGACAAAACAACTTTACACTAGGGATACAGTTAGTGTTCGATCTTTACATGTGGCAGTGGTATTTATATTTCTTCTTAAAAGCACTAAAAAATCATGGTAAACAATCCCTACAACTTTAAAAGCCAAAGAAATCAGTTACTGACTTTTCCATTTAGTAAGCGTCATTTTGATCAAAGATATATTAATTATCTGGTGCCTAAATGCTATAACTCTTTACCCTTAAGCATAAAAAATGCAACATCTAGTCTAGTATATTACTGAAAATAGCAAGTGTAACAATATTTAGTATTAATCATCCAGATCAGGCTCCTGAGTAGAAAAACAGTTCTTGTTGAAATGTTCGTCAGGGGTTAAATTTAATTTAGTTCGTGCCCGTCTAAATAAAGAATTATATGGCGACGAATTAAGCTGCTCTGCCACTGAGTAGTGAGGCGGCAAATTACACAGATAAGAACCCATAAAAAGCCATTTCCTCTTTTTATAAGCAGTTTGGAAAGCATTAACAATACACTCTTAATGAAGCACGAGGCATATTACAGCCTCAAATTGCATGAAAAATATTTGATATATGAAAATATTGACCTAGTTTTATATTTGTGTACAGAATACAGCTTGAGTTTATTATTAACTGGACAATATTTTTTAGATTGATGATGTATGTAAATAAAAATAAAATCAAAAATGTAAAAATAAACTTTCAAAAATATACATTGATAATAGCTATTTTTCTACAACCGAGCGAAAAGTACAAATTTGCGCTTTCAAAAAAAGCGCAAAGTTGGACATTTTCGAGGAACAAGCGTTTGTTTTACTTTGTCGCTCGCCGAGCGACGAAGTTACTTTGTCGCTCGCTTAGTTACCATGGACACCTTAATAATAATAAAGAAACGTCCAGGGTATCTGCGACTTTTGACACAAAATATAAACTGTCAAATTTGATATCAATAATTATTAATTACATTACAAAATATTTTTATAAAAATACCGGTTGTAGAAAAAATCATGTGTGTAATTCGAGCGCAAAGTGACATTGCCGCTCTCGCGAGATAGCCGCGCTCCGCTACGCGTCGCGCGTCTAACTTCTCGCTCAGAGCGGCAATATATCACTTTGCACTCTTAATACACAAATAGCTATTGTGTATTAAGAGCGCAAAGTGATATATTGCCGCTCTGAGCGAGAAGTTAGACGCGCGACTCGTAGCGGAGCGCGGCTATCTCGCGAGAGCGGCAATGTCACTTTGCGCTCGAATTACACACATGATTTTTTCTACAACCGGTATTCTTATAAAAATATTTTGTAATGTAATTAATAATTATTGATATCAAATTTGACAGTTTATATTTTGTGTCAAAAGTCGCAGATACGCTGGACGTTTCTTTATTATTATTAAGGTGTCCATGGTAACTAAGCGAGCGACAAAGTAACTTTGTCGCTCGGCGAGCGACAAAGTAAAACAAACGCTTGTTCCTCGAAAATGTCGCTTTCTTTTGAAAGCGCAAATTTGTACTTTTCGCTCGGTTGTAGAAAAAAAAATTTACAGCAAGAGTTAATTATTAAGAGGACTTTTAGAGCAAAACAAATTTCGTTAGAGCGAATTCACAAACGCCATGAGAAAATCTCTATTCCCTAGTGAATTATAAGGAGATTGACCTAATTTCGTATCTGCATATGGAATATATGTTGTGTTTGTTATTACTGAAGATGACGTGATATGATTAGATGATGGAATTAAATCAGAGCGCATTGGATGTTTGCCGCAAAGACAGAGTTACAAAAACAAGCAGTGTTATAAGATGCAAATAATGTATAAACAGAAAGTAAACGAATTAATTAAAAAAGAGAACTAAAACCCTTAGGTCCAATTACATATTATAATTTTTTAGGGCGCAAACTGCGTAACGTTTATATCATTGGTAACGTTTGGTGTAAGAAGTTCAAAGCCATCCAAAAATATTTAAATACATTTTAAGATAAGAAAATTTAAACACAAAATCGTATGATTTTTATAATTTTGTTTATTTCCCTCTTTCTGTGTACCTTTGCATAAAAACCCTCAAAAACATTTCCAGAAAGAGAGAAAAAAATCAGTTGGTTAATGAACGTTTTTATTGACAAATCCTGTACCATTTATGTACAAATTAAGTCCCTTTAAATTAAGAGTTTACAACAACTCAAGATAAGTTTCAACAGAAACGAACCAAACGAACGGATGTATTCCCGGATTAACCACGACATATATTTCACCATCCGTGAAACCCTACGTACTTCCATATTTATACTGCTCAAAAAAATTCGAGAAACATTTTTGGTTCTCCTGTTTAATAAGTACTTTTTCAAACCAATCTTTTTAAATTTCTGCCCTCCACCGATAAAAAAATGTTTGACAAAAAAGATATCTTGGTTTGAATTGTCTCTTCAGAGTAATCTAGCATTTTAGAAAGCACGTATCAGTATGTTGTCTTTTAGTATTTGCCATTTTGGACTTAGTAAGAAGGTTCTCGCTTTGTAGATATGCAAATAGCTGTAGGCGAGTCAACTGCGTTGTTGGAACTAAAAAGAAAATAATCTTTATTTAGCATTTCCGCAAATCCTCGCATATTGGAATAGTTCGTAAAACAAAGATAAGAGTTGAAAGGAAGACAAAATAAAAATTTGAAGATAGAAAAAAGGGTACATTTTATTTGCAACTTTAGCAAAATTAATATCAAAGAAAATGTTAATAGTTTTTGCAGCATTTCTTTTCTATGCCAAACGATTATTAGCAAAGCTTAATCACATAATTTATGACTGTGAGGTGAAACAGGTTTTCGTACCTATCCTCTTGGCTTTAAATCGACTTCTTGTAACCTGTTTTTAAATGATCAACAATGGATACCTGATGAGCCATCCTAAGTGCATTTTTAAGGTCTTTTACGGTGGATTTTCGTCTACGCAAAGAAGAAAATACTAAACATCGGTGGATTCGTGTGGGTTTTCGCTATATACCTTGCCCGGCACGCTTGATCACTGACCGGCTGCGATTGAAATTTCTTGCAATTTGCCAAATTTTAACACCATTATTAAAGCTATAGCTCCCATTTTCACAGATAATAAATTCAACAACAATAAACTGTCATGCCGTTACCCAGTGAATTTATCTAAGCCTGCCGCAATATAAAATCGAAATGTGGAGATTTTCATGATTACTGTATTTTTTGTACTTGCTCTGAAAACTTAAACTTATGTTAGATAAATCAGCATAAATCCGTTTCTTTTCCCAAATCACTAAAACAAAATGTGCATCAATTATTATAAAAATATGATTTTCACTCGTTTATGGCAACAAGCAAAAAATTTATAGGGTTACCAAAAAGTGTTCCCCTAATTTTTTCGAGCAGTGTATTTATCATGTTCAAACTTTTTCATTTGAAGCAGTAAGATTTATTAATTTAAATTAAAAAAAATATATTAAAAGCACGACTTTCTCAATAGCCTTTTACGATACGCCTTCTGGTTTTCAATATATGCGTGATAATAAAAATCCTGGGAGAAACAATTAGAAAATCATATTACCACAGTAAGAAACTAGGAACCAAGAATACTAAGCAAGCCTGAACAAAACTCATTTGCATAACATCTCAAGTTACAATGGTTTTACGCTTTACTCTACAGACTTGTTACCATATAATACCATTTTCTACAAAGTTTAAGCCCTGTTCAGAGTATAATTAATACCTCACTCAACACTGAAAGTAATCGTGCACGAGGATGTTCTTTACGTAATTTTGTAAAACGAGTTATTTTTTAGGGATGTGTTTATAAATTTATTAAAATATGGGTAATATTTTGTTGAATTGTAAATGGCGTCGGACCAACAATATTTAAGATACGAAAAGGGGGTTCATCAACGAAAATATTAATAGGTTAGAAATGGTAACTCCTAAACAAAATCTGAAAACACGAAATTTATAAAAATCAATAAAATAGTACGCATCCTACCACCAGATGTCGCTCTAGCTCGTTTTCTCGTGGTGTATAGTTTAAAAGTGATATGTTTAGTTTATTTTCAAGTTAGTATTTGATTATTTTAAAGACGTTTTTGTGTTTTTTTTTGTATGATACAATTAAATAAACTGCTCGTCAATAGGTTTGGATAATGGAATTTTTAGCCCCAAATTTGGAACGTTGTAATTTAAAGAATAATTGATCGATTTTGATGTACTTGGCAACAGTGGAAAGCTTTTTTCTTTCCAATTTGCAATTTTAGGAACAACTTAGAAAATATGAAAAAGTACATGCTGTACAGGGTGAAAAAATAAACGATGAGAAACATCGGAAATTTTCGCTAGTGGCAATCATATCTCCAGACGTATCTGTCAGAATTTTAATATCTTATTTTTTAATGGAGATTTTAGGTGTTTTCCACTTTTATTGATTTTCACTCTTTGAAAGAAGATAAACGAAGGTAAGGGTACCGAATAGCCCAGTTTTTACTACAAACTTATTCGAGTAGTATTCAATGAATACGTTTTTTATGGAACTGAATCAAGAGTGTAACGATTTTATACAGGGAGGGCCAAATTAATAAAAAAATTTACTTTCACTAATTAAGCGTTAATTTTATTTTACTTTAGATAAATTTGATTTAGGCAGGGGTGAGCGAAAAATCTGTATAACAAATGTTAACAAAAGTGGAAAAATTAAGAAGGACTTAAATTTGTTCAATTTATTTAGCTTTATTGTGAAAAATAGACTTAAAATGATACGCTGACTGAAAATGCCATATTTTAAAAGAAACGACGGGAACAAAACTGCAGACCATGACATTTCGAACAGAACAACAGGATCTTCCAGCACCTAAGTACATCCAGTAACTGTAAAAACAACGCGACTCATGTGTGTCAGTTTGACCAAACGTTAGTTTGGTAATGAATATAAGCTATCGGCGACTCAAATTAAAAACATGGCGTCCTCTTCAAGCGATTTGATTTGATTTGATTAATGTACCTATTACTTGGCATTTTCGTCAATTTTGTCGTCAAGTGAGCCCTTCTTCCCCGGTGTAAAATTAGCTGATTGCAGCTGGGGCCCTTAATTTGAGTCGCCAGTTTTGTTATTTTAATTTTGATATATTTTTTAATTCAAAAATTATAATACACCTTAGTAGATCCAAAGACAGTTTGAAACTAGTCGTACAAAAATTATTGTGGCATAACTCAAGTGCCCAGGCAGAAAGTTGGATAATGAAATGCCATTCAAATGTATTTTGAATGAAAAATTTTCTGAAGAAATGTAATTCGAGGAAATGTTTTTCGAGGAAATTTCGAACCATAATTTTCATCCCATAGTTATTTAAGTGCCGTCAAACATATTTGTACCTCATGTTGTTGAAACAATTCATATGCCACATGAGTATAACGTACAAATAAAGTATTTTGTTTTTGTTTTTATACACATTTCCAATAAAATCGAATGTTTTCATTGTCTGTTCACATTTTTTTGAATATTGTTCCTTTATGCGGCGTCAGAAACTTCATCGTAAGCGCGAGATCGCTTAAATTTCTTTCATTTAAAATAAAATGATTTACAGCAGTGGTATGTGTTTGGCTTTATAAGGAATTTCGTCAGTTACGCAGAGCAGGATTTTCCCTGTAGGATGGTTGAACAGACAGGTAAAATATATACGAAAAACGTTACCGTTAAATTTGTTTCATGTGGTACATACTTGTAACATAATAAAATTTGAGAGGGAATTCGTGGCGGTAAAGTTAACTTGTGGTAATGTCGTAAATAAAGCAAGAATGAAATGCTTTATGGCAAAAGCTCGCAGTATACAAGACGCTCTAAAAATATTGGATTACTTACTATGTGGACGATAACAGTGGCTAAAAGGATTAAAAGACATAGAAAAGTACAAAATAAAAAAAGGATTTAAAAACTTACGGCCAGGGAACGACTGACACAAAAGCGAGAGAAGCCTAGGCTTTTGTAGCTGGATGGTAAAAGAATTCATACGTAACGCACCTTTTGTTGTTCTGATAGGAAGAGACAGGAAATATAGCAGGAGAATTATATGCGTACTAGAATTTTTTTCACAAAAACAATTTATTTTGCTAGCTGCTACTATTTCGTCAATTTCCTGCTCGTTTATGTTTACATATAAGACAATTTCATATCTAGTAAATAAAAGTAATTAGGATTATTGTATGTTTTTTAATTTGCTTTGGTAGGATGTGTGGGAGAGATCCCGCGTGGGGATAGATACCGCAGGTACGCACATGTATTGGTACAAGACTACAGCAACGTCGAAAGTCAACTGGCTAGTCACTTCTCTTTTGTTTTTTTATATTTCTATTTGTTATAGATGCTTTATATGCCACTTTGTTATTTTTGGAGAAAATATAATATGGAACTAACGATTTTAAGATTTTTTTGTAAAAGTGTGGCAACTGTCTCACACTTACGCTTATCAATTTAAAGCAAGAATTGTCAGTTTCGTGTCAAAAATTCGTAACAAAATTGAAAACATCCGTCCGGATTGATTATTATGGGTATAATTTTGTCAGTTTTGTCACAACGAAAATTACTATGCAGAACATCTTTGCGTGTTCCCGAATACAATCAGAGTGTTCAAGAATTTGTTAACATAGAGATAGCCCGAGCCAGCCAGACTATGTGAGTCGTAAAAAAGGAATATCCTAAATTTGTTTCATATAAAAGCAAATCTCGCAGTTTCTGTCTCTAAGGTAAGGCCGAATTAAAAATCTAGAATATAATATTCCATGTTTGGAAAATATAACTTGCACAACTTTATGCAGATGACAACCAAATATCTGCCATTTAAATATTTCAAGCACAGACTCGCAAAAATACAAATGGATATTAGACATAAGCGTCAAGTGCATATAAAGAAGATGACGCCTCAACGCTGCTGCAGACTGAAAAAGCTAGATAGATGGTTTTTAAAGCAATATTTCGCATTTTTATCCAAAGAACATTTTAGTTTCGCATAAAAATTACATTAGTTTTCAGCAGAGCTAGGAAAATTAATTATAGAAACCATAAATTAAAGCAAAGTATGTAAAGACTATACAGAAAAACAATAATCTGCTACACAATGGAATTAGCAAAATTTAAAATGCTGAAATAAATTACCCAGAAGGAGAGGTATAGAAATGATAACACAATAGCCTTCGAGAAAGTTTCTTATCAACAGTATAAAAGTCAAGATGAAAATAATAACAGGTAAAGAATTAAAGGACCTTTGTAGAAATTTTATTCTGAAAAACTGAGTGGGAAGATAATGTTATACTACATTAACATAACGAAATGATGCAGACAAGAAAACAAATGAGTGTCGCAGTTACAACAAATATAATTAGAATGAATATTTTTCCTAAAATCTAGGTGGTAGAGAGTACAAATTAATGGATATGGAACATGTAGGTAGAATGTAAGTAGAACGTAATGTGTACCAGAATTTGATGAAGTTAATTTACGGTTAACAATTAATTGGAGGGGTCACTGCATTTGCCAAAGTCACATTCCCTCATTGCAATGATAGTGCCTCCATGTGTTATTACTTTAAATAAGCTTTTTTTCTGTATAATTCAAATTGCCAAAGATGTTGAGAAGTCAATGGACTAGCATGACAACTCGAAAGAAATTGGCCGATTCAATGCTAGGTCCTACCCTTCCCTGCCAGTCCACTACCGGGGACGGATTCTACATCTTGACAGATCGCTTTCCGAGAGGATGGGACTATGGAAGGACGCTTCCACATACGCTGTTATTCATTGGGATTATATGAGATAAAGGCCAGTGGAATAATGTATCCGTATTTTCAAAAATAATAAATATGTGAGTACCTTAAAATCAACTGTCACCTACTCGGTAAGTTTTACTGCCATTCTCCTTGTTAAGTTTGTGTAACCTGTAAAAAGCATACTTTATATTTGGTGTACAGCAGAGCTGCGATAAAAACCATCGAAACAGAAACATTACTGTAAAAACAGTTTAGAGAAAAATGTGTAGCAATCCCAAAAACTGAAATGACAATTTACAACACAATAAAAAAGGTCCAAAGAACTGGTTCGGTTTAATATCTCAAGAAGAAGAATGAGAAATATGACCAAAACGATGCTGCCACAGTTTTAGTTCTTCAATCTGTTAGAGAAACTCGTGTTATGATGAATTCACTTGAAAAGTAAAAGATGCAGGGACATAAAATTGAAGGGGTTATTTTAGGAAGTAAATTTGAGCTATATACTCTTCTCCAGTGCAAAGATATGGAGAGAGGGGACAAAAGTACGCCGAGTTGTTTCCAATACGTATAGTGTGTCCCCAGATTAGCAGGGGTACTACTGGCCGTGCCACCAGATTTTCCTTCTGACATGATGTTTGATATTAATTTTTCCCTTTGAATGAAAATTTTAGCTTTAAAAACATCCCGTAATTAATACCTAAAAGTCCATTTTGACTTCTAACATTCATGTCCAGAAAGAAACAAACGAAAAAACTTTGTCCTCGCCTTATAGTTAATTCTTTCTGATGGAACACTGATTTTATCAGGCTATTACTATGTAAAGACATTTGGATCTTACATGAAAATCCTTTTTCTTCCAGAAACCACTAATTTCATTTGAAAAGTTCTTAAGAAAAACCCACGCCTTGGAAACAAAATTAATTAAATTAACAAAGTAATTAGCAATATAATTACTAAGGAGGTGATTAGTTAACGTAGCGGTAATTTGGGGTTTTGGTTTAGATAACTGAAAGTTATACCACTGGAAAATCTCTCTTAAAGAAAATTCAACGAAACAGGGTTTAAATTTTATGTTTTACTGCTTATTATCCTTTTGGGTCTTAGCGCCTTTTTCATTATATCTTAGTGAAAAAGGGAATTAAAAAATAAGTTTGAAGATTTTTAATCTTGCTCGCTAGGTAGAACTTTCATTAATAAAAGTCGTATATCTCATGCAAAATAGCAACCAGTTAAAATATACATTGCTAACCTATTTTCCAGGATTCATTATGAAGTTTTACAACTAATGCTGGGTTTCTCAAAGCATTTAGTAAAGTAATAAATTTAAGTGACCCTGAGAGTCACCTTTGCTAATGAGTTGGCTATTAGTGTGTTTAAATTTAGATCTTTTAGTTGATCAGTTAGGTTTTGACAGGTTTCTGTCATGTCATTGTTAATGAATCGTCATTTCATTTCATCTTGGCCTTATTGTTTGCTGCCTTGGATTTTCCTAAAACTATCCTAATATTTCAAACTTAAAGTAAAAACGTTATTTTATAGTTCCATGAACAGCATCAAGAAAATTAAATAAAACTTCTAAGAGACAACTTTTAAACTTCTGTAGCTTCTATGAAATTCCTTTTACAAAAAGATGGAATAATAGCTTTAAGTTTTACCTCAAAGAGGAAGTCCTATGAAGGAAAACGTTTTAGTGAATAGGTAGCTTACTTAAGTTTAAACTTAAGTATATATTGTAGCAGTAAAGTATTGCAAAATAGGAACCGAAGACTTTGGAAAGTTTTAGTTTGGCCTCTGTCACTATAAATAATTCATAATTTTTATTATGAATTTATAGTGATATCTTAAATAATGGGGTATTTTAAGTAGTTTGCAATTAAATAGTAATCCTTTAATGTTATAAGTTTTTAAACGAGACTTCGAAATCTGTCTCATGAGGTCACAATTAGAGAAAACGGAGAATTGTAGGTATGCCCGGGTTTAGGAGCGGACAAATGGGCCAAATTTTGCAGGACACGTAGAAATGTCACTCCTAATAAAAGTTTTTGCTTGTAAAATAAATAAGTTTACGGGAAAAATTTAATTTTTTATACAGAAAGCATAAAAATACGAAAACGTTATGTTGCGTAAGAGTAAACATACCTTGTTTACTACCAAAAGAACAAATGTAAAATGTTTTAAAGTCCCAACTGTTCTCTCTCACACCCTTAACCAGAGTAGTAGTTTCTACTTATTAAATAATAATGACACCTATGGACATATTTGTCAATGTCTTTATTAAATGAAGCAATTATTTAATTTAAAATACTTCTCATCAAAATGCTGTTTACGGAACAAAGGATTTTTATAGTACAATGTTATGGAGATGGCCAAGTATCATACCGCTAAATCATCGAAGAATTTAGCGAGAAATTTATAGGAATCCCAGTAAGTGAAACGATAATCTACAATAAAGCTACACAGAACTGGTTTGGTTTTGAATCTTAAGATTAAGAAATATTATGACCAAAACGATGCTGCCACAGTTTTAACTCTTCAGTCTGTCAGAGAAGCTCCTGTGATGTCCCTGAAATGCCGTGGTAAACATCTAATAATTGTGAAGAAAATTCATGTTCAGATGATCTTAAAAGAAAATAAGTTATTTCCGTTCAAACCCCACTTTAACCAAATATTGGAAGATATACACTCGCCGGCACAAAATTCCGCCACCCTGAAATTTTGGCCAAGTTTGATGTTTTATAACTTATTTATTTTTTATCCGATTTTCATGATTTTGTTATCCGTTTGTAGATCCATTTATTCTGTTTTTCTTTAATTATTTTATAAAGTATCATTTTTCGATTAGGCTATATTATACAGGACGAAATCAAAATGTTGTTTTTTGTCGTAATTTCAAAACACCCTGTAGGGAAATTGAGGTGGATAATTTTGTTTACATACTGTTTCTTGTAATCTCGGATGTATTCTAAACATTTCTTTTTTTTGATTCATTCCATTATCTCATTTGTGCTGAGACCTGCAAAATTTTAAATGAAACGCTGATTTGAAGCCTATTTTTATTAAGAAAAACAAACACTAGGTATATCATAAAGTTAATTAACAAAAACAATTTAATAACGTGTATTTCCTCCTCTCGCAGCAATGACAGCTTGCAGTCTTCGTGGCATCGAATGAATAAGGTCACTTATTCTTTCTTAAGGAATAGCTTGATATTCTTCGGTCAGCGCCAGTCGTAAGTTTTGCAAGGTTTGTGGTTGTACAGGACGACGACGAACGGCTCTTTTAAGTTGATCCCAAAGATGTTCGATTGGGTTGAGATCCGGGATACATGCAGGCCATTCCAATCTTGGAAGTCCAACTTCATCCAGATATTCGCTTACTACATGTGCAACGTGAGGTCTAGCATTATCATGCATTAATGTAAATTGGTTCCCAATAAAAGGAGCAAATGGAACAACGACTTCTTGGAGGATTTCCGCAATGTAACGGTGGGCGGTTAGAGCTCCATTTTGAACAAATACAAGATTGGTGCGTGCTTCGGTAGAAATACCCGCCCAAATCATGACTGAACCGCCATGATATGAGATTCGTTCTGATATGGTGCAGTCAGCATATCTTTCATTTCTACGTCTGTATACCCGCTCACGACCATCCGGCGACCTTAAACAAACTCTGGATTCATCTGTGAAGAGTACGTTTCCCTACTGTTCTAGAGTCCAGTCAGAATGCGATCTTGCAAACCTCAGTCGGTGTTGTCGATGCTGAGGAAGTAATCGTGGACATATTGTTGGCCTTCGTGAATGAAGCCCAGCTTCTGCCAATCTTCTACGTATCGTTCTTTCAGTTACATTTACTCGACGAACCATTTGCTAGTCATTTTTTTGACACACAGCAGTAGATCTTCGATCGCTTAAAGAACTAATGGTGACAAAGTGATCATCAGCTGCAGTGGTCATTCTCCTTCTGCCAGAGCCTTGCCGTCTAGTAAAAATTCCCGTCTGTAAATACCTATTCCAGGCATCTCGAACTGTAGACCGTGGAATTCTCAGAGTACGGGCGACATAACTTTTGCTACGGCCATCCTCTATTAACGCAACAATTCTACCCACGTCTGCTGGAGTTAATACCAGATTGACACACAACAAATTATAATATTGTCACTGTCAAACATTCTGCCACAATAATCGCGTCCTTAGCCAACGTCGATAATTTTTAACCGAAAGCTTGACATACATTTTCAAAAAATAACATCGTTTCGTTTAAAATTTTGCAGCTCTCAGCACAAATGAGATAATGGAATGAATCAAAAAAGGAAATGTTTAGAATACATCAGAGATTACAAGAAACAGTATGTAAATAAAATTATCCACCTCAATTTCCCTACAGGGTGTTTTGAAATTACGACAAAAAACAACATTTTGATTTCGTCCTGTATAATATAGCCTAATCGAAAAATGATACTTTATAAAATAATTAAAGAAAAACAGAATAAATGGATCTACAAACGGAAAACAAAATCATGAAAATCGGATAAAAAATAAATAAGTTATAAAACATCAAACTTGGCCAAAATTTCAGGGTGGCGGAATTTTGTGCCGGCGAGTGTAGATAAAGCGAAAAGACTAGATTTTTAATTATGGGTTCTAGACCAAATTTTAAGTGGAAATATCCATTTTTATAACTTTATTATATTCTCTGATAAATTTTCCACTAATGGAACTGTAGCATCCAAGCATGTCAAGTACTGGTATCGAGAAACCCCCGAATTGAAGGTAATGAGCCAAAAACAATATTTTGCAAAAGTGAACGTGTGGTGCAAGATATCTGTCCATGGCATTATGGACCCATATTTTGTTAATAACACCTGCAATAGAATATCTTACTTATAAATGCTGGATACATTTTTTAGCGATGAACTCGAAAATTTGCCATTAAATTTTCGCCTAGAAATGTATTTTCAACAAGATAGTTGTCCAGCACATTGCGCTTGCGAGGTAATAGATTGGCTTCACCGCAGATTGGGTCCAAGGTGGATTTGTAGAAATGGCCCAATTTTGTGTCCCCCGACTTATGGTTGGCCGATATGTTTCTATGGGGGCGTTTAAAACAAATTGTTTATGCCACTCCAATACTAAATAATACTGACTTGCTAAAAGGCAGAATTACTCAGGCTGTTCGTTCAATATCCCAGGAAGAAATCCGAAATTCCTTCAAATCTGTTTATTGTAGGTATTGGTTAGTTTATATCATTATTCTTCTGAGTTTAATTAAATGTTCGTATAAGTTAAAAATTGCACTTGAATAGGAAGTATTTTGAATTAAATAATTGCCTCATTTAATAAGAACATTGACAAATATGTCCATAGGTACCATTATTGTTTAACAGGTAGAAACTAGTACTCCGGTGAAAGTTGCAACAGAGAACAGTTGAAACTTTCAAAAAGATAAGGCGATTAAACTCATTAATTTTAATATTTAATTTCTTTAATGAAATCTTGTATTTCGGCTAGGGATTTAATTTAAATTATATTTCATATTTTTGTTCTTTTGGTATAAAATGATAAGCAAGGTATGCTTGCTCTTACGCAAAATAACGTTTTCGTATTTTTTATGCTACCTGTATAAAAAGTTAAATTTTTCATAATGTGAATCTTATTTATTTTACAAGCAAAACCTTTTATAGGGAGTGACATTTTTCATATCTTGCAAAATTTGGTCCGTTTGTCCTCTTCTAAACTCCATACGCAACATATAGTTACTAAGTTAATAATAAGACAAAAATGTTAAATTATAAAGTGTTTTGAGCACAAAACGATCAACATTGTGCGTTTCATAATAACATAAAAGTAGTATTCCAATCAAATGTGCTCTAAGTAACCAAGCCGTCAGTTGTTAATTTGATATTTCTCTCCGTTAGTTGCAAATATGAAAGAAATCCAATATCAAGTAGATACTCAAGTTACCCGACCACTTTTTTCGCCAAAGTTCGGTAAAATGAATCTGAACAAATAAAGTAAAATATTGCCACGTGTAAAAAAGTTAGGCGAATTAATTATATTTCAAGCATTTGTTTCCTAATTAAAACATAAATTAGGAGGCTTTATTAATTAGTAATAAATACCTCTTTATTATTCTATTGTTCAAAATTTCAACAAAACATTCACGATAGGTTTGTTATTTATGTGCGCCAATTCCTTTGATTGCATCAATTATGTTCTGTAACTGTCATGATGAATATGTTAGAAAGGCATACCGAACACAACACGACGTTGCAGTTAATCGCTGAATTTAGGAACTCACCCCTAATTTTTAAACTTTTGTCAACATTGCTGGGTGACCTTTCCTAAGGTCATTTGTGATCGTAAATATTATGTGGTCGTGTGTGACGTAAGTAAAACTTTTGTGGTGTTTTGAAAGCTTTTCCCGCCGATCCTTCAAAAATTTTGACATTTCCGACAAGATTCCTTGCAAGAAAAATTAATATTATAATATAACTACTCGGTTTTAGGGACCGAAAAATAACTGTTAGGAAATATTCGCTTCTGCACTGCAAGGAAATAACATTTCCTTACAGTAGTTAATGTACGGCAAACGTTAATAAGGAATTCTTCCTCGATCGAGGTGGTACCACCCCACACATCCTCTTAAAGGGCTGGTGAAATCTCTACGGATGTTTCCAGCTCTGGATGTGTGAGTCGATTCCCCAGTATACCCACGGTACATAGTACTTAGACTTCGGTCTTCGTGGGCTGTCAGAAGATAAAAAAAAACGTTATTAAAAACACCATTTTTAGAAGACTTCATCTTTGAAGACAGCTCTAGAAAGATATGCCATTATATTACATCGTTTCCCGAGAAGGAACTCGTAATTTTGTTCTTGCTATTATAGTTATATTTTTATTTTATTTATTTATTATATTTTATTTATATATTTTTTTTCTCAAAAAACTTAATGTCAGGAAAAATTCGTTTTTTCTTTGTTCTGTATAATGCCACAAAAATCAAAATTTGTGGAGCAACAAAACCTGAGTAAGTTTGGGTTTGTATAGCTTTTTTACTTTTATACCTACACCATAAAGGTAGTTCATCTTAAATGCCAAAAATTAAATTTTTTCTTGAACAAACAACGTAAAACCAACCTGATCCTCCATTCCATCATCTTATCAGTTTAATGTAGCTCCTATATAATCATTCATTGTGGTTATTCCAAGTATACGTTACCTGTCTTATCACGTAAGCCTTTCCCTTTTTATCATTTTCAGATATAAGACGGCCTTTGCACGGAATATATAATATTGTGGAATAATCTGGCCCAAATTATGTTGTAGTAGGTGTCTTGCCACGTTCAGTTTCCTGTCATGGAAAACAATCTCAGGAGAAGTTTATTTTAGTTTAAGTCTCCTAAGGCGAACTTTGTTTTATATTATTTAAGCTTGTCACTGCAAACACAAGATAATATCCCAAACAGACATAATTAAATCAGTAATAAATTTATACAGTGTGCAACAAATGGGAAATTTTTTTATTAAAGCCGAAATATATGTAAATACCGCCAAAAGTTGGTGCATGTCCGATAACCTAAATACATATGGAATGGACCACATTTAAATATGCCAAATTTTATCAGGAGAGGTGCATTATGTTTTTGGGTTCAATTTTTATGATAAGTAGAGAGCAGCCAAATATGGAATAGTATACCCAATATGGAATATACTGTCTGATATTGCTCAGAAAATTTTTTAGGCCCATAAAATTTAAGTATTTTGCATTGGTAGTATGATTTTAACATATTATTTTTAATGTTCATTTTATTTTTGACATTGTTTGTGATATTCATGGCACTTTTTATAGTTATTCGGTTGCTATATGAACGATATTGTTAAGATCATGCAGAGAAAAGGTTTTTATTTTTTTAAGCGAAAACCGTGCATCGGATTGAAAAAATGCAAGAGATCAAATTTGCTTAGAAATGATTGGGAATTTCAGGAATGATTTTAATTTTACGAAAAATCAGTGGCGTACCATCAATATCTGCCAAAATAGGCAGGTGAAATTCCGTACGAACGCCACTGGTTTAAAGAAAAAAAAATTCTGGTACACTAAATAATGCCTCTTGATACATAGTACATGTATGCCAAATTTAATTAAAATATCTAAAGTGGTATTACAGATTTTAATAAAAAACTATTTATTTTTGAAAACTTTACCACCCTGTATCTCAAAAGTTAAGACGTTTAGGACATACGTTCATATGAAGTTTTCTTTTTAGAATGGACCCAAAAATCGCCCCCTTAAATATTGACATTCAATTAGAAAACACCCTGGGTAAAAAAACATTTTTGCTTTTTTATAATAATTAATTGTTTTAAAAATACTTTCGGCTTAATGAATCCAGGCGTACCGAGCTCATTTTGTTCGTATGACTATTAACTATCAATTTACATAAAAAAATTTTGATTCCGCGATGACGGTACTTTCAGTGTCACCGGCTCCTCACCTATATCCAAATTGACTTAATCTACAAAACTAGTTTTGCTTATTTTTGCAGAGATATTGTAACCGATTTTAGTGTTCCATATTTCCGTATTAAATTCTGTCTTGCATTTTTTGGTTTTCAAGATTGTTAATTATGTTAAAAATATAAAACTCTTACCAAGCTAAGTGTAAATAAATGAGTAATCTCTATATATAACAGAAAAAAACTGACTGACTAACTGACTGATATATCAACGCACAACCCACACCGCTGGGTTTAGAAACTTGAAATTTTGCACAGAGGTTTCTTACATAACTTAGGCATCCACTGAGGAAGGGTTTTTAAAAATTCAATCTCTAAGGGGGTAAAACAGGGGTTCAAACTTTGTATGGAGAAAATATATTAGATGGTCCCATTAACTCCAAACTTTATAGAAGTACTCTAAAAAATAACGGCAAGATTCTCCAACTCTAGATCGGTCTAATTTGACAACCAAAAGTTTTAAACTGATAAGTGTTAGAATAAGACAACTAAGTTTTATACTGTGAACTTTCTCTGAGATTTTTCTCAAATGTATAAAGTAAAAGGCAATTTTAGTAGCTACTTTTCACACTACTAGAACTAAATTCATTCTAGGAACACGTTCCAAGATGAAAATTATTGGGAAATCAAGCAAATTGCTGAAATATTAGAATAACATAAGTTTTTAATGACGACTGATTAACAGTGACAGGGTAAAAACTTGCTAAAACCTAACGGATCAACTAGATGGTCTTAATGTAAACCAGTACTAAACATTAAACCTTTTTAATGAATCTGAACATAAATGTTTAAACACGTGTCTTACAGTTTTTAATAAATCAACACCTGTGTGTGAAATGGGGGTTCAAAGTTTGTAGTGGAATAAAGTTGTTATACTGCAGACGAAGTCGCGGACGACAGCTAGTTATCTATAATAATGTTTATTTAATTGTTCTAAGTGATTTAGTAAGATTAGTTACTATTTGAAAAACGAAACAGTATTCCGCTTTTGGTGGAATGTTTCTTGTGAATTAAAAGATGAAAAATTTATAATCATCTTTGTATTTGAATTCCAGTCTAACATAAGCAAACCTGAGCAAATTAAAAAAAAATGTGTCTGTCAAAATAAGAAAAAAATAATTATTGAGTGCCCTACTTCTAAAAATTGCGAATTTGATATTCCCCTTTTTTTTGGGTCATTTGAAAAAAAACATACATTCAAAATTTATGCATTGAGACCTTTTGCACTTGACATTTTTTCTAAGTTTGCTATTATATATCGCACTCCAGGGTGCAAGTAAACGAGTTGAGATATTTCATCCTGCCAAGGATACGGTAGATGAGATTCATTTTTCAGTTTTTACTGATGTGAAATTGTTTGCCTTTTTTAAACTTTTTACATTTAAACATTACTTTAAAAAAATATTTGTTCTTACTGTCTTCTAGTAACCTCCCTCCGCCTTGTTTTTGTTTTGCATTAACTGTTTTAGACCTTTCCGGTCCTTGCAATTCCTTAAAATTAGTTAAACAAATCAAAGTTTTCTCCTTTGATTTTGTACTTATGTGATTACTGAATTTCACTAAGATGAGCTTCGCCGACAGAGAACACATGGAAATTTAAAAATGCGATTTGCTTAATATTATGGTGATTGGATTTTACCCCCACGTTAGAAAATGTTTTACCAAAAAAGACTATTTATTGTTCTACCAACCTTTACTGATATGAGAATTATAAAGTCCCAACAGAATCCAAGTAAACTTAAATCTTGCACAGAAATGCTTCCTATATTCTTCCTGTCTAAAGAAGTAGTGACATTAATTGTTTACGGCTGTCAAAATTTACATTGGTGTTAGAGTTTGTCAACGGATACGGATACATTTTTGACAATTGGATATTTATCCACTTGGTACTTTAGTTGTTTCTGAAACTGGTATCCAAGGCAATACTGACAACACAAACAACAAATGTAAACATTTTTCATATTTTTTTTGTCCACTTCTCAATATAAACGTTAAAATTTAGTCTGGAGATTATCTTATCAAATACCACTGGTCCTTCATCAATGTTTAGATAAGACGAAAAACTCTATATGATACCAAATGATGGCCTTTTGTGACGAATGAAATTGTCGGTTGATAAAGTTAAAACGCCGAACAGATGGAACAATAAAACCCATATTATTATATCGACGCGTATTTGGGGATGCCGGGTTAGACGAGCGGGTTTTCATAGATAATGGTAGGCCAAATACCGTTTCCCAGGAGGTGATACATTAAAAACAGTGGCATCAGGTGAGTAAAGTGCGTCAGCGCGCGTTGCTTGCTCCTGTTCACTACATCTGTGCGGCGATCCGTGTATAGTAATCACACCAGTATCGGAACTTGCAAAAAATACTTGGATTGGGCACTTAACACGTAAAAAAAGCAGTGGAGAAGATTAGAATGACAGTGTGAAATCTATTTGGAACTCTACAGCAAAAATGTTGCAGGAAAAGTATTTAAGTGAGTTTAATATTTCTTTTGTCCCATTTACCGACATACCTACTTTTTAAAGAAGGTCGAAATCGGCGGAATGCTACAAGAAAAATGCTACAGGAAAAGTTAGATAAACAGTAGGAGAGTGTCACAGTTTCAGGCATAAAAGATAATGTATGCTGTGGCCTCTCTCTGGAATAAAGATTGTCCAGATATGCTCTAAAGGAAGCTCTTTTATGCCGTGTGTAACAAAAATATGGGAACCTTCAAATATCATCCGATTTTTATGAAATTTTGTAGACTTAAGTACGAGATTACGTCCGATCCAATGGTGAGTTCCGCATTGTTGTCAAGTTTACCGTTTTCTTGAAATCGACATAAACTTTTTTTAATAAACCCGCTCTATATTTTATTCGATTTTCGAATTCAGGTTAAAATTCTGAATACTTTTTATCCAAAAGTTAACAGTTTTTTCAGAAAATGGTGGTTGTTTTATTATATTCTACCTTAAAATACCTGTACACGAAAGTTTATCCGAAATGTCTGACATTATCAGTTTCGTTTATTTACAAAAAAATGAATCATTTAACAGGAACCCAGAGAATTGAAATTTTAATTAAACTGGATTATGGGGACTGAATGCGAATGCAACAAGAACCCCATAGTTTATCAGAATTGTACTTTCAATATTGTTAACAATTACAATAGAAATTACATATTATGTTGATTGTTTACTTGTATTTCCGGTTTAATTAAAAAAAAATATATTACTTGCTTGTTTCCGGGAATAAATAATTTGTGAAATAGTCATTACGAAAAATGTAAAAATTTCTGACAAACTGAAGTTTGTTGCATATAGGCAATTTCACTCATGAATTCGAATTAATCCATAACAATGTCATTCGTGAAATTTCTAAGCAACAAACTGCTGTTAAGGGGTTACATACAGTTAGAGTTTTCAGAAAATGGATTTTTTTTAATTTCATTTTCGTAATGTACATATATTCGAGTACACACACAGAAAATTTCAAGGCAATCCGGCGATTATTTTCGAAGTTACTTGCATATTTGTAAAGACATGTCAGAGCGATTTTACGCTATGTAAAGTGCTTTTGAAACTTTAAACGCGTTTCTCGGAAACGGCTGAACCCATCAGTCTCAAATTTTAACACAAGCTTCTTAAGTATATTTTGTACTAACTAATCGAAGGTTTTTTCTCACCGATAAATATTTTTTTTTATATACACAATTTAAGGCCAAAATTTTGGTAAAAAATCGCTTTTTTTTGAGAAGCCGCCATTTTGTCAAAATATTTTATTTTGCTTATTCCTTCGATTAATTGGAAGATTATGCATTGCTTTAACGAAATCCGTTTGGTTTTTTCATTTTCGATGATCCAGTCCAGAGATATGGTTGCCACCGCAAGATGCCTTTTTTGAGAGGAACTCCTGGAGATAGCAGCTTTCAAAATTATTATTTTTACAAATACAAAAATCTTAAAATACAGCTAAAAGTTACCATAATATGTGTACAAATTTTCACCTTAATAATTTTAAAACTTCTCAGGAAAAATTCTTGAAAAATCGCCTTTTTTAGGCCTCCTAACTGTATATATCCCCTTAACAATCAAGGAATCCCCCGGTAAAATTATATCACTTATTAATATATGAGGGAACTTAGACTAAAAATAATTTTGTCGATATTAAATGACGTAAACAAAATTACCGCGGCTTCCCGCTATGACCACTTGGTGAAACATTAAATTCCTAATTACGACTGTTTTTTTAAAAACAACCATTATGATTTCCATTTACTTAAAAGGTTTTATTTAGAGCACCAAGACATTGCTGTTGGGATTTATAGGTCGTTCGGGAAAAGACATTTTCAGAATGTCGTGGGCATTAGGTTCGTTATTTTATCTCAAGCAAAATACCAAGGAAAATCAATATCGAAAGGCAAAGATAAACCCGCTAATATTCGGTGGAAAAATATACAGATAGAAATGCACTCGACTTTTTCTTTAATGCTATTATGTCGCACCAGAGGCGTCGTCAGAGAAATATTCTTATAGAAATAATTTAAATACAACAAACCCATGGATTTATTAAGAAAGGATTCGATGTCCGTATACTGTGAGCGTATCGAACGTGAAGCCTTATATTTGTTGTTTGTTATGAAAGCATTTCCCCTAGGGGTTTAGTTTACGAACTACGTAATTGAATCAAGAATGGTAGTAGAGAGATAAAATAGCATTGGAGTGTTGGAGCTCAGAAGTGTTGCTGTCTGTGCTCGTTGCTTAGGAAAACGGCTGAACCTCGGTCTGAACACTCGGTTACACGCACGTCTTTGTCTAATGAACTAGGAAAGAAAAAGTGCGATTTATAGATTTATAAATGACTCGGAGCGACTTTAAATAAACCTTTAGAAATAATATATCATATCAATAATAAATCCTTTTTAACTTAAATTTATTATTATTTAGCAGAAAAATAAAATATTTTAGACCATTTATTACTTTTAGTAAACCTTGTGATGCTTCTAACGTATTTTTTGTACAAAAATACAAGGTAAAATAAGATGTGGCCAATGTTTACAAATTGTGTTTACAGTGTCGCTTAGAATGGTTTGTTTTGGCTTCAAAGAATATTAAATCATCCCGTATCCATTCTTAATAAATCCATGAACAAACCAACCAACGATCTTTAAATATTTTTTATCGTTAAATGTATTTCTTTACAATAATTTAATAACAAAGGGTGTTCCAATAAGAACTTGGGAATTTATTTCTTGAATAAAATTCACAATTTTTGGATAGTAACCGCTTAGGTATGTGCAGACAACAAAACATCGCCGTGTTTATTGCAAGCTATATAAGAAATATCGTCAGATATTGTGCTTTATTCGACGACTCTTTACTTTCACGAAGGACGGCTTATTTTTCTTCTCGTCTGTTCCTAAGAACCTTTTATGGTTTCAATTTACTAAGCATTCCTGGCGACAGATCGCTGAAATTACTGTGATTAGGAAAAGTACACGTCTGAAATAAAATCCAATATATTGATTTACATTTGCGGTTTAATCGAAACTAATTCCTACTTTGTTATTAAGGGGTTATATACAGTTAGGAGGCCTAAAAAAAGCGATTTTTCAAGAATTTTTCCTGAGAAGACTTTTAAATTTATTAATGTGAAAATGTGTACACATATTATGGTAACTTTTACCTCTATTTTAAGGTTTTTGTATTTGTAAAAATAATAATTTTGCGGTGACAACGATATCTCTGGACTGGATCATCGAAAATGAAAAAAACAAACGGATTTCGTTAAGGTTATGTATAGTCCGCTAATTAATCGAAGGAATAAGCTAAATAAATTTTTTTGACAAAATGGCGGCTTTTCAAAAAAATCGATTTTTGACCAAAATTTTGGTCTTAAATTTTTTATATAAAAAAAATATTTATCGGTGAGAAAAAACCTTCGATTAATTCCTAAAAAATATACTTAAGAAGCTTGTGTTAAAATTTGAGACTGATCGGTTCAGCCGTTTCCGAGAAATCTCCGTCACCGACTTTACAAACACAGTTTTGAGAAAAACGCGTTTAAAGTTTCAAAAGCACTTTACATAGCGTACAATCGCTCTGATACGTCTTTACAAATATGCGTGTAACTTCGAAAATAATCGCCGGATTGCCTTGAAATTTTCTGTGTGTGTACTGGAATATATGTACATTACGAAACTGAAATAAAAAAAATCGATTTTTTTTAAAATTCTAACTGTAGATAACCCCTTAATAGATAGCAGTTAATTTTTTTTACTGTTCTCTTCTACATTTAACATTGAGATTTATCCTTTACTAGGTCAGTTAATTTAGCGAAAAACTAGACAGGTACGTAAATGCTGAGTTGTTACAGCACTTATTGAGTATGTTGAACTGTCTTTTAACTTTATTGGGTATTTTGTATGTATACTGAATATACATAAACTAAAATTCATACAAAAATATTTACTATTTCACGAACGTCTATGCGAATTTCATTGTTAAAGATCTAACGCAGGTTTTTATTTATTAGCCATTGAGCACTTTTTCCACCAATAGAAAACAGAAATGGGAAACTTTGTTTTTTTGTATCCTAGAAACCTTATAATATAAAATTTAGAAATTTCAAAGGGTCTCTACTATACAAAACTTCTTTCAAGCTCCACTAGGGAAGTAACAAAAATTCTAAATTTACTACTTCCACCAATATAATTAATGTGTAAAAGCACCCGAAATCTTGTTAACTCAATATAAGGGACTATGCTGTCCCTTCACATTTTCGGTAAAACTTAACAGTGTCCCATGGAATTCCTTTCATCGCTTTCTGTCCTTTCATGTTTAATGCCCTTAGAACTATAATGGACCTTTTAGTTACTTCAAACATTTTACGACGATGTACAACTTTAAAGCCAATTTTACTGCAACGCAGCGTCTGTACAATATGTCAACATGTCAGCAACTAAAACCTTTTTAAGAATTCAAGGTATACAACTGGATGGGATTTACTTTTCCGATACCTGTAACATTTATTTGTCTGCTTTTCCACTTTTATTGCTTTTATTTTAAACCCAATTGTAGCTATTTATGCACCAAAAGCCTGTTTACCTGGCTGAAGGACGACGAGGAGGGTAATGTTTTTAACAGTGTGTGTGTATGTATGTATGTCTATGCCCTTTCATAGTCCGAAAGCTTAACTAATTTTATCGAACGAAGTGTCAAAACATTCCTCTGTCCTGTGAGTGACATAAGCTATATTAAATTAAAAAATATACAAAATGACGGACGAAAAAAATCATATTGACCAAATCGGGAAATTAAAATTTTTCAAAACCTATTAAATGAAGTGTCAAAAGATTTCTTGAAGATCTGCAACAATCAAGGGGCGTATTAAATTAAAAAAATAAACAAAATGGCGGACGCAGGAAGTCATGTTGTCCAATTTTTAAAGACCTATTAAGTGATGTGTCAAATGATTTATCTCAATCCCGCAAATGACAGAGGCTACATTAAATTGAGGAGGACACAAAATGGCGAGAGCAGGAAGTCACAGTGTCCAAGCTGCAAAACAAAATTTTTAAAGATCTAGTGGGAAATGAACTAATTTGCTTCGGTCCCGCTATACTATCCTTTTGTATTTAATGGATTAGATAATTCTGGCATACAGGTACACGATAATATTTCTATTTTCAAACAATACGATAGGCGGGACAGAGGAAAGTTTATTGCTGCAGTTCTACACGTTTTGCTGCATTATTCTTGGCTTCCTGACACACTAGCACTAAAATGAAACTTGTTATTCCCTTTCTATTCTCTAGGTATATTATGATTTTTTCTTTTTAACTTTTTTTACCTCCAGAGAAATCATAAGTAGAACGGTTTTAGTCAGTTTGTCAAATTTAAGAGCAGTATTGCTATCCTTTTTTAAAACATTCTTGTTGCTTAGATATTTTTTATAAGTAATTGTTTTTAAAGTACCTATTGGGTTTTTCTTTTATCTTGGGGCAGACTGCAGCAATAGCTTTATGTTTAAGTTTTTTTGGCAAAATTCTACTATGGTACGCTGCTAACTTATGTTGTACAGGATGTTTTGTGTATGTATGGTATGGTACATAGGTTAATAAGTGTCCCTTTATTCCCGGAAAATTTCAGTTACAAATTAAATTTAATTAAACAAGTTGCAATAAATAACGGTTATTGTCCATCAGTTGTTGATAGAGTTTTGTCAAAAAAAAACCATTTCTGTTAGGTAAGGTAACAGTGTGTACTCTTATAACCTTTTGAACCGTTTGAACTCTGTTTTTGTTTTAGGTTTTCGCGGATTTTGAAGGAAAATTTATTCGTTTGTAAAAGTGTTTTCACCATTAGTGATAGCTTATTCAGTGGAAAGTGAATCAAGGCTTTGGTTGGGTTTGATTGGGTTTGCTATGCTCCTTATATTGTTCTCTATAATTATCTATAGTTCCTAGGAATACTTTTTTCGTAATCAGCAAATTTATGTTGGAGCAGTTACTTATAAATAATATTTAAATTCGATTGACTGCAACTGACCCATTTGGTCAGAAGTTACAATAAAAATGAATTAAATAAAAATAAAAATTAATGTACTTACTCTTGCCTTGCAATTTACGCAGTTGCTTTTCAAATATTGACTTACCTGAAAGAAAAAGAAAATATTAATTAAAATGTTAAAACTGAAATACGTTATTCATAACTGTCACCAACATGGGCCACCTTTTGTAATAGTGAATTATTTGATACGCGCTAACATGTTTTAGCTTCCGCCCTGCACCGTTACTTTGCATTTAAAATTATATTCATCCCTCATTTGCAACAGTTTAATTACCATAACATCAGTACAAGCGACTGGGAATACTCTGCAGACTGTCTGGCAAAGATATTTTACATATGACTGTGCGAAAAATTCTCAAATTGATAAATTTAACCATTTTCTAACAAACGTCATGAACCGAAATCCCCGAAATGACAATTCTCAGTATCGATAATGAGCTCTTAATTAGCATAAAATATTTTATCGAACAAAATCGATGGCATAGTTTTAATATTCATATTATTCTACAAATTTTAATCTTGATGAATAGTAATTTCACTATCTGTCGAATGATACACATAAATACGTGAGAAACAGATCAAACCCAATCAAACAGATTTATACAACCGACAGATCCCTGATGCTCAGGGAACACTAAGACCGGTCTAACTTGACAACCAAGACATTACTTCAATACCGGCATCAGCAACTAAAACGCTTGGTTCTCTTTCGAGCCAGAAAATACTGTTTCTGAAATAAGAACTAGAGTATGCTCCCACATCTGGGGGGCGGCGTTACTTTCGACACTTCTTTGGTTTTATCCAAAAGGGAACCATATGACTCATTAATGACCAAGTCCTCCCTTTTCTCACTCATCGCTGCGCTATTGGAGATTTATCACTTTTCTACCGATACCTCCACGGATTTAGCTCTGAAGAACTAGCCGCTATAATTCCCTCCTTGACTGTTTCCAACAGAACAACAAGAGGCGCATTACGTATGCAACCCAACCTGTCAAGCTAGAAAAGCCTAAAATATCCCATTTCTCTCGCTGATTCATACCTAGAGGCTACAGATCATGGAACAAATTGCCTGCAGGTGTTGTTTTCCCTTTTCCTCCCAACACCAGTCCTTTAAATCCTGCATCAAAAGATTACATTATCCTTCTTTTCAGACTCCCACGGTATGTTTGTACTTAGGCTTGAAGTCTGCGCGGGCTCTCTTAGATAAAAAAGAGTTTAAACTGACAAATTTGCAAAGGAAAATTTAAGATGGAAGTAAGTTAATTTACACAAGAAGTTCCAAGATAAAAATTATTTGGAAACCAAGAAAGTCGCAGAAAATTATA
The DNA here is from genome assembly GCA_963971165.1 of Philopedon plagiatum. Lineage (NCBI taxonomy): Eukaryota > Metazoa > Arthropoda > Insecta > Coleoptera > Curculionidae > Philopedon > Philopedon plagiatum. Next base: position 102,619,083 of record OZ020193.1, read on the forward strand.
GAATAAATCTTAAATAACTTATTAATGACTTTTTAATGATTACTCATTTACAATGACACGATAAAAACTTGTCATAATCTCACTGATCAGCTAGAAGATCTAAAACAAACTTAAACTTTTTAGTGAATTCCTGGGTTTGCTTAAGCAGCTAATCTTCGGACTATAGGGCATTCCTTACAACAATTAAATTTTGAAAATGTTTCGCCCCTGATTAATCCAATTCGAAGACACACTTATTATGCCTCAGGTATATTTCAATTTATAAACAGGAAAACATTACCTATTCATTCCAAAATAAAAATTCTACAGGAAATTAAGCGTATATTCGTAGCGACTTTTACAAGACTTTTCAAAGAATTCTGAAGAGTAAGCACGTTTCCTTTTAATATTTTTCTTTTAGTCAGCTGTCGACTTTTACATCAAGACCGTATTTTCTTACTTCTAATGGTAAAAAATGAATAATAAATTTCAAATTTTTTCTCTAGCATCTTCAGGTTTTTAAAAACAGGTAAAATGTGCTTTTAAAAGAAAACACATTCCTTCACTGCAACCTCTCTGTGGTCTATTATGGCTCAAGCCTTGGATACAGTTCACCACCAAGTCACAACGATTTAATGTATTCAGTAGTTGATTGTGGTAAGTCACTCTCTCTTAATTTATCAAAAAAAATCTTTATTGGAGCCTCACCCCTTCTAAAACGAAGTCGGTGGAAAAAAGTGCTCTGCTATTTCATCTTCCAAACTAAAAACGACAAATTGTTATCTGAATTTCGACGACTAAAATAACCTGTTGTCAGTCCTATGGGAATACGTAAGTCCGGATTACTCCAATCTGTATACCCTGCTGTCTTCTCCAAAGGGTTTAGTACAAATCTCTGCAGTGGATCACAAAATTACATCCGGAGCAGTATTTTTGGTGATTCCAAAGAAAGGTTCTCAGGCTATTTTTAGCTTCTTTATCTGCTCTGATAAACGCGTCCTCTTTTTCATTGTCCTCCACTTCCCTCGCCAAGAGTAAAGCTACTCTGTCGTTCGAGTATAACTGTAGATTTTAACAATCTTTAAAATTTCTATTCACTTTTAAATCAAGCTGACTGGAGTTTAGAGCTTTATAGTCTAATCCTAGGGTATTTTAATGCTGCGTTTGGTCGTCTCTTAATTACTGATAATTGCACGAAATTAACTCTCAGTGGCGAAAACCTCAGGGTGAAAATCTGAGCGGCATGTGTACAGTGGTTGACTGAAATTTATACCTTCCACCAACTACTAAATTAATAATTCAAACCTCACTCCACCAGCAGTTCTAAATATGTAGTAATTTTTTGAGAGGAGACTCCATTTCATTGATCCTTCACTAGGTAGAACTTCGTATGATTTTTCTGAAAATTCTATTTTTAAAAACTGGACTACTGCATGGATGTAGTAGAAGTAGTCACATCTATTTCGTAGTTGCCGAAGGCTTAGATTTCACAATTCTAACAGAAAGACGTTACAGAGACAACAAAAACGTCGGTAAAGAGGCATGTAAATATTCTTTACATCTTTACTGTCCCTCAAACACTGTTTGGTTGAACGTCTCTGGACAACCAGGTAGTGGACTCACGGGCCAACTAAAGGTTTCCGATGCATTGCTCATGTTCCTGCATTATTGTTTATAATTGCCAACGTGTTATACGAACCCTTAAAGAGCCTCCCTACCACGAATTTGTGTTTATTCTTGCAACAAACATTCACCGTGCTTTAAGTATCAGTGTTACCTGGCTTCGTTGGAATTATTTAATCTAAGAGAATAAATAACTATAAAAAAAACACGATATCCTATACTGCTATTGTTAAACGAATAAACATAAATCTCAAAAAATGCTAAAGGTAAATACAGTTCTAGTGCTTCTTTAAAAAAGCTATTCGGATGCACAATCACGTAAAAATCTACTCATCTTGTACATTCTTATATCAGCTTAAACTACTTTCAGAAACAAAGCAATGGGCGAAATAACAAATCTATTACAAACTAGCTGCAATTTCACTCGCTAGCCGACGCACGAAGTGTTCGCTTCCGGACAGGATAATGGTCGTGCGAAAAAATTTATAGCTCTTTACAAAATTGTTCAAAATATTGCCAAATAGAAGTCACAGTTTAATATTGGGATACTTTATTATAACTATAGAATAAAGAAAATATATTTGGAAAAAGTTTAGAGATAACTACTTTAACATTGCTTGTGGTCCTTGAAATGACGACTCTTTTAGTGATATCCATCACAAATGGGTTTGCTTGTCGTTTTTTATGAGGATTTATATAAATACAACCATTCCTTTATAGCAGGCTTTAGTTTATCCCTATAAATAAATCTATTGCTTATTGTAATCCAACAGCCAGTGCGCAAAATTTTATAAGAGTAATTAGTGAATTTTTAGGCTTATTTTCTTAGCGAAGAATACACAGCTTAAACAGATACACTGGAGGTAATTTGTTTCCTTTTGTCTAAAAAAGTTTTTGCAATTGCCAGAGGTGACTCCAGACATCTGTCAAAATTCGTTGGTGACTTTGAGAAACCGATCATTATTAACAATACGTCTGGACTTGCGTTGTTTTTACTCCTTCTGATGTCACTATATAAAGTACCAAACGATATTGATGAATCAGAACAGTCTTTCAGACATGGCTATCCTTTGATAGTTAAGTGATCTTGTAAATACAAATAATTTAGATTTAATTTTAAATTTTCTCCATTACTTAATTAAATGTAATATCGAAGATCTATCAACTTGAACTTTGCCAAAATGTCCGCCGTTTTGAGTTTATATAGACATTGCCATTTCGAATATCTGTAAAAGACAGTCCAATCGCGAATTCCTTTAAGATGATGTAAACTTTTAAAGTTGTAACTTAGTAAATAATCAGAATAAAGCAAATAGCTCTCCCTTTTAAACGGGGCTGTTTTCTCTGGCCGCTTCTGATAAGTAAAGTTTCGTTTTGCCAGTCAAATTTATTTAGGCGACTGACATTTCAATTCCTAATAAAAAAAATCGGATGAGTGGCAGCAATAGATTATGGGACATTAAATAAGCTGAATTGAAATACCGCAATCTTTCATGAGTTATTTTTTTTTATCTTCTGACAGCCCACGAAGACCGAAGTCTAAATACTATGTATCGTGGGTGTACTGGGGAAATCCGACTCGCACATCCAGAGATGGAAATATCTCTAGGGATTTCACCAGCCCTTTAAGAGGATATGTCGGGTAGTACCGCCTCGGTCGAGGAAGAATTCCTCTACCATCTTCCGAATTATTACTGGCCATTCGGACACCAACTGTTTGGCAGCTTCAACAACTTTGTGACATAATCTGAAGTGTTCATTACCAGTTTTATCCATTCTTTTAAGGTGACACCTTTAAAGGTCATGTTCCGTGTGAAAGCAAGTAACCAGTCTGAGGCCGTCCTTATATGTATATCACTATATAAGTGTTCTTTGTAAGACGTAATTTTTTTTTGTATAAGCATCTTTAAGAGAATCCAATTACACTTGCAAATCGTAAAACGCTTAACGCTTATTTTCCATTTATAGGCAATAAACATTAAGGGTACGGGTTTTCAGTAATCACAGTCATTAAGTCAATTAATGGAAGGTTAGCAGTTAATGGACTTCTTCGTAAAAAACAAAGCTTTCCACAGAGGAATTAAATGTTGGTTGGAAATAATTGAAAGGAATAAATAAAATAAGTTGGTATTAATTTTATATCGGGCATTAATAGGATTTCGTCTAATAATTGGTTACAAAATTAGTATTTTCAATGTCGGTTTTTATTGATGACATTAATTTATATAGTAATTTTAAGACCAAATAAATAGGGTGTTTTCAAAGTAACTTACAATGGTAAAAAGTCGGATTTAAGACATTACAGTTTAAAAAAATATATTTTTCCTTTTTAAAAATATCATTATTCTCTGTAAGGATGTCTAATGTAAATTAAAAACAATTTGTGCAAATTGCAACTCCTATTAATGCGTTAGAAATTAAAAACAATTTTCTCGCTGCTTTCTAACATCGAAAAGATTAAAATCACATAGCGCTAGGTCCACAAAAGAGAGCGGATATTAAAAAATGTTTTATTATCAATACTGTTCACTGTACATGTAATATTAAACAACTAAGAATTACACCCACTGTATTTATCTCGTGTCGGAAATATAAAAGATAGTATACATCTTTGGATAATATTTGGTGTCCCAATATTTAAATATTATTTATTGAAAATAACTAACAACCACTAAGGGTATATATGGAGGCATAATAGTGACTAAATATAAGTACAGCCTCTTGCCCACAAGAATATAAATTTTAAAATCAGATTATCGCCAAGGTTTGGTTAGGGCCATAAAATATCTAAAATTAACAGTTTATATTTTTTTTTATTTCTATTAAGAATAAGTTTATTTTGGTAAGCCGTTTAACCCTGCATTATGCCCTGTTATATTTACTACAAGCATTAAAAAGTCATTTTTATTTAATTTTACGAGGGTACCACAGCACATTTTGTTGCTTGATGTACTGGTATACACCCTCATAATTTTTTATCAGAGCATATAAATTATCTTATACATCTTACTACCCTTTTTACGATCAATAGAGCCCTTATTGAATTATAAAACACTTCTTACCATGCTGCAGACGAAATCTGATTATTATTCATATCAGATCCCCGGCTAATACAAACCGATTACGTCCACTACGATTACGTCTAGCTTTATCACTCCTGTTAAATTTTAAACTATAATAAGCAGGATATGTATAGACGAAATGACACCAAAAACGGGTTGCTAATCTTAATAAGTATCAGTCGTTTCAAAATCCGTTCTAATTGAAATCCTACTCATTCAAATAGTCAAAATGTCGCAAATTCAAATTTTTACACAGAAAATGTGGTAAAACTACTAAGTATAATGATTTCTTTTTAATTTGTATGAAAATGTTTTTCATTATAAAAAGAAAATAATTTATTATTATAATTACAAGAAGAAAAAACATTCGAATCTAAATTGAATTTCTTGAATTTCGTACTTATGATTGGCAACTCGTTAATCAAGGTAGTGTTTCGCATTTGGTTTTAATTGGATCCTAGATCTTCCAGTTTAACATAGAACAGTTGCTCGTATCTCCACTCCATTAGTTCTTGTTCCAGCAGGTCCATGTAGAATTCTTTTTGCATTTCATCATGTTGCCCTAGTTTGGGTGGCTAAGGAACAGATTTCATCTTCATCTTTTCTAAATGCTATGGACCGGTTACATAGTGCCCTATGGTATAACTTGTGTACAGCAACTCAGAGTTACATACTGAACACCATACGCCTTGTTCACTTTCAAATAATATATCAGAATATGGAATAAGCCACTCTACTTTAGTTTTTTACTTGTACTCATTTTAATTACTTTTAATCCCTATTTACCACGCAACTGCTTTGACTAGCGCCTATAGCGTGTCTGTACGGCGAAATGCACACAGAAAAAAGCCTTTTCTTGTTGTGAGGCATGGTAGGTAGTTTGCATGCAATAAAAGAAGATAATTCATAACTACCGAGTCAAAAGAATTCGGTAATGTTATTCGAACCGCAATTAAGCATTATTTATTGACCTTCCACGTCAAATCAAAGATTTTACCTCTCTAAATGCTGACCTTTGTTTCCTTCCATCGCAAAATCTTCCTACCTACCTACGGCCATTACAACCATCCAGGTAGGTATACAGGTATTTACGTTACGTCACGACTGTGGTGAAAGATTGCAATTTTCAGACCTTAATTCATTACACAAGACAAACAATTTTATTAATTATTGTCACTAGTAATACCACTAGAGGTCAAATTATTTCCGGAAATTTTTTCGAGCTCATGAATATCTTGAAAATTTCCCGAGTCGCAGACGAGGGAAATTTTCTAAAAAGCGCAGCGAGAAAAAATTTTACGGATTTTAATTTGACCTCGAGTGGTATTCGGTAAGAAAATTCCACACCGAATTGTGGTTGAAAATCAAATATTTTTAAAATTTATTTTTATATATTTTTTATAAACTGTTGATTTCTACTGATTGTAGTAGCTCAAAAGTGCCATTTAGGAACAAAAAAAATAATATTCTTTCATTTTATAGTTACTTGAGCTTACTACAAGTGGTAGAAAATTATAATTTTAGAGGTTTTTCGGGAAGCTGCATGAACAGATTCACCAGCGCGTTATAGCTTTGGCAGCAATTATATATAGGCCTTCAAATTGGTAACTTCTTATTGTAGTTGAATGGGAATACTATTTCAAGATAGGAAATAGTATAGTCTTCAATTTTACATAAGTTTTGAGTAACTACAAGTGGTAGAAAATTGTTTTTTTTGCGTTTTTATTAACGTGCGTTATGCGCGCTTTAATGGTATAGAATTCATAATCAGTGATGTCAGCAAGCATCAATCATAGGAGGCTGTGATCATTGTATTTTGACATTTCAAAACATTAAAAAAATTCGCGTTTTGTTGCAATAAAGAATATTGCACAGCCAGTAAAACCAACAAAATTCATTGTTTAAAAAATGAATAGATTTGAAAATTATACTATATGCAAAATATGCGTGAAATTGTCTGATGTAATGATCAATCATCGTACCATGACTTATTTACTTGCATTAATAGAGGATTGTGGCTCCAATTTCAAGAAAGAAAATTTGTTCCGAATTGTTCGCGAATATTTGCATCTAAACTACGCAGAATTCAAAGTGTTGAATGGGAAAAAGGTGAATAAATTAGTTTCTAAATATTATATAATAATATATTTTATTAGACATAGACACTTAATCGAAAATATTCAAAGTCCTGCATTTTCGCCATTAAGAAGAGAGGAGGTGTCCGAAGAATATAGAAAACATCTTAGCTTTGTAATTAAAATGTATCAAAACTAAATATTATGTGAAAAAATAAAAACCAGTTTGTCAAAAATGGTCAGTTATTGTAAACGTCAAAAAATTTCCAGTATAATTCGCTGTTGGGTACCCCAGGAGAAAAAAATTTTCACTAAAATACCTCCGTTGCTATGGTGATCTGTCAAAATAACGTATTTTGATTGGTTTAAAATTATAGGTGTGGAATTTTCACTATAATTTTATGTTGAGGATGTATATCTCAGTGGAAAACTTTAAATTCCGAGCTCTAGTATTACTAAAACAAGAATAAAATAAGCATTAAATCAAAAATAGTTGTCATTCAGGAATAGCAATGATTGATTCAATGACTGTAGTGTTTTTTGCGTGTTTAAGAATAAACGTTTTGAACTTCTGTAACCGCAAAAACGAGTTTTCGAAAGATAAAAAAAATAAAATTAAAAAAATTACTCATTTTTAACCAAGTCGTAAAAAATATATTTTCCCTTTTATCAAGGTTTCAACTGTTGTTTGTGCCGTACTCTCGGGAATTTTAAATGGCGCGTTAAACTAAACCGGATGTCTTCCGGCTGCAAATTAACCTATAAAGGGTGAAATAAGCCAATGACGCCGGGACTAAAATTGACTTTAGGGCTTAATTTAGGTCACACAAATGACAGGGACCTTTAAAAGTTTAAATGATTCGCAGTAATCAGGAATGACGTTGTTTGTTAGTCGATATTAAATGAGAAAGTGTTGGATACATATTTAAGCACCTATTTTGGATAATGATGGACGTATTCGTTTCGCTTCGGTTCCGCTTTTTGATCGACAGCTGAACAGCGAATTTAACTTTATTTGTTAACCAATTGGTTGACACATGATTCATTGTTAAACTGTCAACCAAAGATATGATCTATCCAATTTGAGCTGAGAATAATGACATGTCTCATTTTACTATCTCATTTCTTCATTTTCTCTCATATCCTGATATCTCTACAATTAATGAAAAGGTAGGTTATGAGAAACATAAACATGACATATTGCAAGCCTGTCCCATCAGTTTTTTTTGCAGTGTAAAAATGTAGGAAAAAAGTTTAAATAAACTGTTAGCAGTTTAAATTCCTGTGTTCTATAAATCTGCGTCTGGCTGTCAACTTTTTTCTTCGATTCTTCACATTACTTGGACCGGGCGTTATGGGAATGATTATCAGGAACGCCGACCCGATATAAAGTTGAGAAAAGAGGGAGTTACAGAAGATTCTTCTAGTTGAGAGATGACTGACAGTTGTGGCTTAAAAACGTATAATTTGCGCAGTTTAAGGTTAAAGTCGCTGTGCCAGTACAAAGTGTATCTATCCTGCTGGAGTTAAGACTTTCAACATTCACAATTAGTAGAAATTGGGAAACTATTGGGTTTATTCAATTAAACAAAACATCTCACAAACGCCAGCGTTTGCAGATAGGCTGTATTATATATACATTTTGCATTGTATAATATATCGGAGAACAGGAAATATTTGTTTAATACATTATTACAATAATTGTTTATGCTAATAAAAAAATTTCGATCTTACATGTGGGGAGCGGCATCACCTTCGACACTTAACATCCTTGGTTCTATTCGAAAGAAGGCCAGCCAATTAAATTTATTTATTAAAATAAAAGCATGTTTTTGTGCATGTATTAAAACCAAAGGGCGTATCACATTGTGATGATTAAAAATTGTTTACGTGGTACAAAACTTGCGAAACACCTGCATGAAAGTAGATAGATAAAAGCATGTTTGTTGTAAGTTTGTCACTTGGGACTTTAATAATTGATGACTAGAAAATTTTAAAGCAAACAAGACAAGTTCTTCGAAACGCTCATCAAATTGAAAAGTTTGATTTAGTATGGGGTGAAAAATTGAGTAAACAGTGAATATACAAACGTTGCAGAGTTCCAACATTTTTGCAAGTTATTTTCAAGTAAGATTTCAATAAAGGGCGTTTTTATAAGGTCGAAGTTGTTTGTTATGTGCGTGTTTTTATGCTGACTATAGCAAGATTGGCATCTTACCTCTTTGTATCACCTTAATATTATACACAATGCAGCAGAAAAAATGTGTTAGACCTTAATTGTCAAAATACCAATGTTAGGTGGTGTGGACGATTTTCGCAGTCAGAGTCTGGAATTTAAAAAAAAGTCATAAAATTTATAGGAAATTCTTAAATATTGTACTGATTGTGGTTTTACAGGATGGACAAACGTATATAACAAAAATTTTGGGACAAAAATGAAAACAACGCCATTTAATTTTTTAATCTTAGTAAAGTAAATTCTATACTACGATAACGGACAACATTATTTCTTAACAATAAGATTGTACTATAATGCAGCTAGCGGCCCACGGTCTTCAATTATTCGAAGGTTTCTTCTTAGGTGTCTAACAAGATCTTCAACAGCTCTTTTTCGTTTTCGGTCTGCCATCCATTGTCCATCCTGCTAAACAGAGCCCAAAATTCTTTAATCGGTCTTGCCTGGGGAACATTGGATGGGATATCTTTTTTGGATACAAATGAAACATTATTAGCCCGTAACCATTTCATAGTTCCTCTGGCATAGTGGCATGAAGCAAGATCACGCCAGACCATGATTTCATCATTAATATGATGTGTGTTTAAAAATCGTAATAATGTATGTAAACATCTATGTGCATAAAGAGCATCAGTGATGGCCTCTCCTCTGACATGTCCAACATACGGCTCTGACACACCTTGTGAAGAAATTGTGCACCACGCCAGAATGTTATCTTCAAACTTAGCCTTCTTTTTATATTTCACATTGTCCGTGACTGCATTAAAATCATTGGTATAAATAAAAAAAAACATTGCATTTTCAGAAGCTACAAAAAATCAAGTCCTCTTCTTTAGTTGCGAGCAGTAAAATATAGCAAAGGCCGTTAATAACACAACATTTAACCTTCCAATTTTTTGCTGGCCTTCTGCTAGCAATTCCCTTTCCAAACCTATTTACTATTGGACCTATGGGCACGATCACTAAATGTGTAACTCTAATGTTTCCTGGAAAATCTTTAGTCGTGCGGAAATTTAAACCCGATGCCTTAATGGCTTTAAATTCGCTAGTTTGTGAAATGGACTTATTGGCCAAGTGTAGGTGGCATTGTTAAAAACATGAACTGTTAAAGGTCGGCGATCATTGATGGTCTCATATGTTACTGTTATTTTATCAATGAAGCGTAACAAGTTTAAAACTCAAAGCGGTGGTAATTTGATCATTGAAGACATAATAGGATAAAGGTATTACAAAATATAATCGTAATATCACTTGGTCAAGATTTATAGCACATAGTTAATTACTTTTAATTATTATACTCTATGGATCACGCAGCTATGGCCATAGGCATGGATATGTACTGCGTACTGGGTACTACGTAGGTCTAAATTTACTACAGTAATATCGCACTCCAATATATGTTTTATAAGCCACAATTTTTGCAAAACAGCGAAGTACAGTACCAATGTCCACGAGTTTTCCATTTCGTTACACTGTGCGGCGTGAGACTTTCCATCTAAGCTGTGCCTATGTTCTTATTAGCCAGGTCAGCACGGTATATAAACGAAACCATACTTGTATACCACACCCTTTTGGTTTTTTTATGTTTAATTCCGTCAGGATTGTATAATAGTATCCTTTATTCAAAAAATTTTCCTTCACGTTTTTATGATTGTAAAATATGTTTTGAACACGCAAAAAGATGTTATTTTTTTATTTTAGACAGTCTTTGTGCTTTTGTGGTAGGTTCTGTAATTCGTCTGTCAAGAAATGAATAAATTATTTACCCCAAAAGCAAATGGTGGCGCACGTAAAAAATATTAAAAGGGTGCTTGTTTAATATACTTACACCCGTCACGTACATGGCTCTGTTAGGCGAAGTGCCTGAAAATATGCGACGTGTATGAAGGCCCTTTTATTTATGGCACGTCGTTTGCTGACTGGTAAAAAGCATGGTTATAAATGTAAATTTCGTTTTTACTATAGTCACGTTTTTCTATTTATGTTCGCTATTGCAAAAATATAACAACCCGGTTTTAACTTGCAACTAAAAGTTTAAATTAATAAATAAGATTACGACGACTAAGTTTTGAACCGTAAATTAATTTTTTTAATTATTTTTCTACAAATCGTGTCAGAAGTGTAAAAATTTTTGAACGATGGCTGAAACCCTCTTAATCCCTCCTTCTAAACCCGGGGTAAATGTCTTAGTTTCTTTGTTAAATTGTTTTCTAAATATAATGAAATATCTATCCTGACCGCACAATGTAATATTTCCTCATCCAAGGTTATATAAACGCAGTGGCTATATGTCCGCCGGCGGAAGGTTACAGTTAGACTTAGAATGCCGCCGCAAGGCGGACTCGGGCAAATAATAAGAACTTATCCGCCGTAAAAAATATAGTATCGAGTGAGTACGGCGGAACGCAATGGTTGATAATTCATTTTCCGCCTTTCGACGGATTTTACTGCATAGTAGCTAAGATCCGCCGACAAAATTTTGGCAAGCTTTATAATTATATATCTATAAGATGTACTGGTACTTAGGTAGGTTTACAAAATTCTTAAGTAATTAATAAATAATAATGTTTGTCAGGTAGTAATAATAACACACACATGCAAGAAAAATAATTTTGTACTCACCTTCTGGGCTACATTGTAAATAATATTTATTTAATACAAAATAAACATAATACATGTATGCAATTTTAAGTATTACAAAATTTTTTTAAATAAGTTTATTCTGGTTCTTCAGTATTTTCGTTGGTTTTCTTCTTTGCTCCCGAGATAGTTCTAGCCTCTCGTTTATAAAATGATACATATTTTTTATCACAGTATCTATTTAGTACTTCAACAGATTCTTCATAGGACTCGGAACCTTCTCCAAGTCTTATATCTTTTTCCATTTTTTAGGTAACAAAATATAATACAACTACACACGATCTTTTACAATGTAGAGTGAAAGTTATAGGTCATGTTTCGGCGAAATTTAACTGTAATACAGGAACATTCTGCCAAGCGGCGGAAGTCTTTAGAAAATAACACTTTTCCGCCGCGGCTCGTAAATATAATATTTTTATCGGCGGACAATTTAATGGAATGGTAATTAATCCGCCGGCCGGCGGAATTATTGGTTTGTATATGACATACCGCCGGCATTGTATTGCATGTGTGTGTTATTACTATCTGACAAGGAAGTAGACCTTCTGTGTTATTACTACCTGACAAACATTATTATTTATTGATTACTTAAGACATTGGACATTTTAGAAAAGAATTTAAGACAACGCGCTGAGAAAATGTGAATTGGAGACAATTTCTTATTTTAACAAGACAACATCCAAAGCATAGAGCGGTGGATCGTTAAAGAGTGGATACTGTATAGCGTAGGTACCAAGAGTTTGGAAACGCCACCGCAATCCCTAGACGTTAACCTGAATGAACATCTATGGTGGGAACCCAAAGAAAGGGTAAAAGAACATACAATTTCCAACAAAGAGGCGTTAAAAGCAAGATGTCAAGAAGTATGATCAAAAATTGGCAGGTTTTGTTATAAAACTGGTAGAGCCAATGCCTAACAGGTTACAACAAATTATAAAATCAAAAGGGTACCACACACGTTATTAGTTTTGGCATGTTTGGACGAATTTCGAAAAAAAATGGTGGACGAATAATTTTTCTCCCTTGGTTTTTAGGAAATTATGTTTTATTATTAATTATATCTTTGAAAGGCATTGTCTATAAGGTTGGACTTTATATTACAGTTTTTAGTACATGAGTAGTTGTTTTTATTTTTGTAATGAAAAGCAAATCTACTTTAGTAGTTTTAATTTTATCCCATTTTTTAAAAAATTGTATAAGCTTGCCAAAATTTTGTCGGCGGATCTTAGCTACTATGCAGTAAAATCCGTCTAAAGGCGGAAAATGAATTATCAACCATTGCGTTCCGCCGCACTAAAATTTTTACGGCGGATAAGTTCTTATTATTTGCATGAGTCCGCCTTGCGGCGGAATTCTAAGCCTAACTGTAACCTTCCGCCGGCGGACATATAGCCACTGCGTTATATAAAACAAACTGTAAAGCGTTTACGGTGTTTTCTCGAGAACCTTAAGTTGCCCGTAAAAGTAAATTAGGATATGTCTTACAACTTCAAATTAACTAATAAAAGGGTGACAAACTCGGGAACTTTTGCGGCTAAAACTTCCTAAAATAAACTATTAGGTTTTATTTAATCTAAGACTGAATAGTTATTTGTATACTCAGTTTCGAAAGAAGTGCTTTGCAATGAGAGCACCAAGTCCGGGTCTTTTTCTGTCTTTTTTTATTGACATTTTCTACGCTAGTAAAGTTCATGATTTAATTCTTGGAAAACTAGATTTTCCGAAAATCTATTATTCAAAGATTCTTTTAAAAAAAGTATTTTCGAAAAAGTTTGTAGATCCATTTCCGAATCAGCATCTTTTGATAGAGCTATTTGTCGATAAAATTTACTTAATTTAATATCGAAAAAATGTTTTTTAAAAATAAAACAGTAGACGCGACAGGGTCAATTGTTTGATTAATACAAAAGTGAATATATTCTAAAATTTTTTATTTGCGCCTTCTGTTCATTTGGAGGGATATGTTTACGTGCGTACAATTTTCCGAAAACCAATTTTTTAAATTTTTAAGCTCTTTTTAAAAATACCTCTTTTCAGAAAACATCTTTTCCGAAATTAATTTTTTTCGAAAAACACTGTTTGAATATTAAGTTTTTCAAGCAACGGCTTTTGGAAAAAGTAATTTACGAGAAAGTAACGTACCAAATCTAAGGGAACCTGAACAATCTCAAAAAACTTTCGTTTTGGTTTGTTCAGGATCGTTTTGTGTGTTTTTTTATTTAACATGTTCCAAGCTAGTAGATTTCATAGCATAGTATTGTTTTCGAAAAAAAAAAGTTTTCGGAAATTGTAGCCTATTTTCGATATATTAGGTGTTTTGGAGAATTTCGTAAATCCGCTAGCAAAAAACATTTTTTGAGAAAGCGCATACGATTTTTTTAGAAAAGGTACTTTCGAAATAGATTTTTGAAAAATTTCGTAACTCCGTTGTCGAAAAAGCTGATTTTTCAAAAAAAATTGCTCTCAAAAAAGATGCTTCTCGAAAAAAAAGCCTATTTGGTTTTTAGTTTCCTTTAGTAAGAAATGTTTTAAAAAACCATCAAAGTGCATGTAAATCAAAATTGCGGAAAAAGGCTTGCATTTTTTATATATTACCTACATATTCATATTATAGATCTGTTATTCATATTGTTGTGGTATAATTTATATATTATAGACCTTACACAGACGATTAATGATTGTTTTTGTTTATAATATTATTTACAGAATCGTCTGATCATTTAGATAAAAGTATTTATCTTATTACTTTATTGTATTGCTATAAACATGCCTTCTCAGACACTTCAAAAAGACAAATGCTTGATTAAAAAAATTAACAACTAGGCTTAGTAAAAAGGTGTTAGACGTAGCTTCTTTGCTTGAGAAATACTTGACCCTACTAACAGTGTTAACTCAAACCTGACTGGTTTTTATTAAATGGTTTAATTTAATTGGCATTTCTATTTTCATTATGTCACCACTAATTTACGTTGTGCAGTCTGTCGCCGGGAAGATGTGATCTACACGCCATCTATTGCGTGCAGTGAGTATCAGCCCCTAGTGAACAAAGAGGTCGCGACGAACAAGTGAACAGCGCTAGGAACAAAGCGTTCTGTCCTCCTTCGTCCGCTCGATGTGTGGCAAAAGATTTCTAAACTTTTTTCGGTTCCTTTTCCACAAACAATGTAAATATCAAAAAAGGACGATAAACAAAATTTAGAATATATTAATGTACTCTATTATTTATTAACGTGGCTCCGAACAATCAATCCCTCTTCCTAACTTTTAAATTTAATGTTCAGTTGAAACCTTCCATAAATATTGAGTCAAGGGATTTCTGTTAAAGTGCCTTTACAGAGAAATAGATGCCTATATACTCAACCATCTCCGAAACGAAAAAGAGATTTAAAAAATAATTTATTTACCTATTGATACGAGAATTACAAAATTCGGTCGGCAAACATGAAATCCTACCTGTCAAGAATGTGACCTATATTTTATCTCACGTGTGCAGTCGTATCTCTTCGGGAATTGGAATTTTCCAACGAAAAATAGATTTCCTGAAGAAATAGGACAAAATGGAGGGGTTTTTCGTTTTCTCCGGTATGAAATTGACAAGGAAGCTCAATTTCAGGACAATCTGAGAGTTGAAAAATTTTGAAAAAAAAAATATTTATACAGAAGACTCCCCCCTTGTAAAAAAATCAAAATTTTTGGTCTCAGATTTTCCTGAAAATGGGTTGTTTCCTAGTCAATTTGAGGCCGTAGAACACGAAAAAACCATCCATTTCGTCGTATCTCTTCGGGAATTGGAATTTTCCGACGAAAAATAGATTTCCTGAAGAAATAGGACAAAATGGAGGGGTTTTTCGTTTTCTCCGGTATGAAATTGACAAGGAAGCTCAATTTCAGGACAATCTGAGAGTTGAAAAATTTTGAAAAAAAAAATATTGATACAGAAGACTCCCCCCTTGTAAAAAAATCAAAATTTGTGGTCTCAGATTTTCCTGAAAATGGGTTGTTTCCTAGTCAATTTGAGGCCGGAGAACACGAAAAAACCATCCATTTCGTCGTATCTCTTCGGGAATTGGAATTTTCCAACGAAAAATAGATTTCCTGAAGAAGTAGGACAAAATGGAGGGGTTCTTCGTTTTCTCCGGTATGAAATTGACAAGGAAGCTCAATTTCAGGACAATCTGAGAGTTGAAAAATTTTGAAAAAAAAAATATTGATACAGAAGACTCCCCCCTTGTAAAAAAATCTAAATTTTTGGTCTCAGATTTTGCTGAAAATGGGTTGTTTCCTAGTCAATTTGATGCCGGAGAACACGAAAAAACCATCCATTTCGTCGTATCTCTTCGGGAATTGGAATTTTCCGACGAAAAAGAGATTTCCTTAAGAAATAGGACAAAATGGAGGGGTTTTTCGTTTTCTCCGGTATGAAATTGACAAGGAAGCTCAATTTCAGGACAATCTGAGAGTTGAAAAATTTTGAAAAAAAAATATTTATACAGAAGACTCCCCCCTTGTAAAAAAATCAAAATTTTTGGTCTCAGATTTTCCTGAAAATGGGTTGTTTCCTAGTCAATCTGAGGCCGGAGAACACGAAAAAACCATCCATTTCGTCGTATCTCTTCGGGAATTGGAATTTTCCAACGAAAAATAGATTTCCTGAAGAAATAGGACAAAATGGAGGGGTTTTTCGTTTTCTCCGGTATGAAATTGACAAGGAAGCTCAATTTCAGGACAATCTGAGAGTTGAAAAATTTTGAAAAAAAAAATATTTATACAGAAGACTCCCCCCTTGTAAAAAAATCAAAATTTTTGGTCTCAGATTTTCCTGAAAATGGGTTGTTTCCAAGTCAATTTGATGCCGGAGAACACGAAAAAACCATCCATTTCGTCGTATCTCTTCGGGAATTGGAATTTTCCAACGAAAAATAGATTTCCTGAAGAAATAGGACAAAATGGAGGGGTTTTTCGTTTTCTCCGGTATGAAATTGACAAGGAAGCTCAATTTCAGGACAATCTGAGAGTTGAAAAATTTTGAAAAAAAAAATATGGATACAGAAGACTCCCCCCTTGTAAAAAAATCAAAATTTTTGGTCTCAGATTTTCCTGAAAATGGGTTGTTTCCAAGTCAATTTGATGCCGGAGAACACGAAAAAACCATCCATTTCGTCGTATCTCTTCGGGAATTGGAATTTTCCGACGAAAAATAGATTTCCTGAAGAAATAGGACAAAATGGAGGGGTTTTTCGTTTTCTCCGGTATGAAATTGACAAGGAAGCTCAATTTCAGGACAATCTGAGAGTTGAAAAATTTTGAAAAAAAAAATATTGAAAATGGGTTGTTTCCTAGTCAATTTGATGCCGGAGAACACGAAAAAACCATCCATTTCGTCGTATCTCTTCGGGAATTGGAATTTTCCGACGAAAAATAGATTTCCTGAAGAAATAGGACAAAATGGAGGGGTTTTTCGTTTTCTCCGGTATGAAATTGACAAGGAAGCTCAATTTCAGGACAATCTGAGAGTTGAAAAATTTTGAAAAAAAAAATATTGAAAATAGGTTGTTTCCAAGTCAATTTGATGCCGGAGAACACGAAAAAACCATCCATTTCGTCGTATCTCTTCGGGAATTGGAATTTTCCGACGAAAAATAGATTTCCTGAAGAAATAGGACAAAATGGAGGGGTTTTTCGTTTTCTCCGGTATGAAATTGACAAGGAAGCTCAATTTCAGGACAATCTGAGAGTTGAAAAATTTTGAAAAAAAAAATATTGATACAGAAGACTCCCCCCTTGTAAAAAAATCAAAATTTGTGGTCTCAGATTTTCCTGAAAATGGGTTGTTTCCTAGTCAATTTGAGGCCGGAGAACACGAAAAAACCATCCATTTCGTCGTATCTCTTCGGGAATTGGAATTTTCCAACGAAAAATAGATTTCCTGAAGAAGTAGGACAAAATGGAGGGGTTCTTCGTTTTCTCCGGTATGAAATTGACAAGGAAGCTCAATTTCAGGACAATCTGAGAGTTGAAAAATTTTGAAAAAAAAAATATTGATACAGAAGACTCCCCCCTTGTAAAAAAATCAAAATTTTTGGTCTCAGATTTTCCTGAAAATTTGTTGTTTCCTAGTCAATTTGATGCCGGAGAACACGAAAAAACCATCCATTTCGTCGTATCTCTTCGGGAATTGGAATTTTCCGACGAAAAATAGATTTCCTGAAGAAATAGGACAAAATGGAGGGGTTTTTCGTTTTCTCCGGTATGAAATTGACAAGGAAGCTCAATTTCAGGACAATCTGAGAGTTGAAAAATTTTGAAAAAAAAAATATTGAAAATGGGTTGTTTCCAAGTCAATTTGATGCCGGAGAATACGAAAAAACCATCCATTTCGTCGTATCTCTTCGGGAATTGGAATTTTCCAACGAAAAATAGATTTCCTGAAGAAATAGGACAAAATGGAGGGGTTTTTCGTTTTCTCCGGTATGAAATTGACAAGGAAGCTCAATTTCAGGACCATCTGAGAGTTGAAAAATTTTGAAAAAAAAAATATTGAAAATGGGTTGTTTCCAAGTCAATTTGATGCCGGAGAACACGAAAAAACCATCCATTTCGTCGTATCTCTTCGGGAATTGGAATTTTCCGACGAAAAATAGATTTCCTGAAGAAATAGGACAAAATGGAGGGGTTTTTCGTTTTCTCCGGTATGAAATTGACAAGGAAGCTCAATTTCAGGACAATCTGAGAGTTGAAAAATTTTGAAAAAAAAAATATTTATACAGAAGACTTACAAGGGGGGAGATACAGAAGACTCCCCCCTTGTAAAAAAATCAAAATTTTTGGTCTCAGATTTTCCTGAAAATGGGTTGTTTCCTAGTCAATTTGAGGCCGGAGAACACGAAAAAACCATCCATTTCGTCGTATCTCTTCGGGAATTGGAATTTTCCGACGAAAAATAGATTTCCTGAAGAAATAGGACAAAATGGAGGGGTTTTTCGTTTTCTCCGGTTTGAAATTGACAAGGAAGCTCAATTTCAGGACAATCTGAGAGTTGAAAAATTTTGAAAAAAAAAATATTGAAAATGGGTTGTTTCCAAGTCAATTTGATGCCGGAGAACACGAAAAACCCCATCCATTTCGTCGTATCTCTTCGGGAATTGGAATTTTCCAACCAAAAATAGATTTCCTGAAGAAATAGGACAAAATGGAGGGGTTTTTCGTTTTCTCCGGTATGAAATTGACAAGGAAGCTCAATTTCAGGACAATCTGAGAGTTGAAAAATTTTGAAAAAAAAAATATTGAAAATAGGTTGTTTCCAAGTCAATTTGATGCCGGAGAACACGAAAAAACCATCCATTTCGTCGTATCTCTTCGGGAATTGGAATTTTCCAACGAAAAATAGATTTCCTGAAGAAATAGGACAAAATGGAGGGGTTTTTCGTTTTCTCCGGTATGAAATTGACAAGGAAGCTCAATTTCAGGACAATCTGAGAGTTGAAAAATTTTGAAAAAAAAATATTTATACAGAAGACTCCCCCCTTGTAAAAAAATCAAAATTTTTGGTCTCAGATTTTCCTGAAAATGGGTTGTTTCCTAGTCAATTTGAGGCCGGAGAACACGAAAAAACCATCCATTTCGTCGTATCTCTTCGGGAATTGGAATTTTCCAACGAAAAATAGATTTCCTGAAGAAATAGGACAAAATGGAGGAGGACAAAATGGAGGGGTTTTTCGTTTTCTCCGGTATGAAATTGACAAGGAAGCTCAATTTCAGGACAATCTGAGAGTTGAAAAATTTTGAAAAAAAAATATTTATACAGAAGACTCCCCCCTTGTAAAAAAAATCAAAATTTTTGGTCTCAGATTTTCCTGAAAATGGGTTGTTTCCTAGTCAATTTGAGGCCGGAGAACACGAAAAAACCATCCATTTCGTCGTATCTCTTCGGGAATTGGAATTTTCCAAGGAAAAATAGATTTCCTGAAGAAATAGGACAAAATGGAGGGGTTTTTCGTTTTCTCCGGTATGAAATTGACAAGGAAGCTCAATTTCAGGACAATATGAGAGTTGAAAAATTTTGAAAAAAAAAATATTTATACAGAAGACTCCCCCCTTGTAAAAAAATCAAAATTTTTGGTCTCAGATTTTCCTGAAAATGGGTTGTTTCCAAGTCAATTTGATGCCGGAGAACACGAAAAAACCATCCATTTCGTCGTATCTCTACGGGAATTGGAATTTTCCAACGAAAAATAGATTTCCTGAAGGAATAGGACAAAATGGAGGGGTTTTTCGTTTTCTCCGGTATGAAATTGACAAGGAAGCTCAATTTCAGGACAATCTGAGAGTTGAAAAATTTTGAAATAAAAAATATTGATACAGAAGACTCCCCCCTTGTAAAAAAATCAAAATTTTTGGTCTCAGATTTTCCTGAAAATGGGTTGTTTCCTAGTCAATTTGATGCCGGAGAACACGAAAAAACCATCCATTTCGTCGTATCTCTACGGGAGTAAGTCTCTATATAGACCGGAAGACATTTGACGATTTTTAAATTTAAGGATCACGTGTCCATACAATTTTAAGATATAGTTATAGTCTAGGAGATGTTCTATTTATTGGTGAAAACCGCAAGTCTCTATATAGACCGGAAGAGATTTGACGATTTTTAAATTTAAGGATCACGTGTCCATACAAATTTAAGATATAGTTATAGTCTAGGAGATGTTCAATTAATTGGTCAAAACCGCAAGTCTCTATATAGACCGGAAGAGATTTGACGATTTTTAAATTTAAGGATCACGTGTCCATACAAATTTAAGATATAGTTATAGTCTAGGAGATGTTCAATTAATTGGTCAAAACCGCAAGTCTCTATATAGACCGGAAGAGATTTGACGATTTTTAAATTTAAGGATCACGTATCCATACAAATTTAAGATATAGTTATAGTCTAGGAGATGTTCTATTTATTGGTGAAAATCTCAAGTCTCTATATAGACCGGAAGACATTTGACGATTTTTAAATTTAAGGATCACGTGTCCATACAAATTTAAGATATAGTTATAGTCTAGGAGATGTTCTATTTATTGGTGAAAACCTCAAGTCTCTATATAGACCGGAAGAGATTTGACGATTTTTAAATTTAGGGATCACGTGTCCATACAAATTTAAGATAGAGTTTTAAATACATTAAATTAAATTACTACATAACAAACATAACATAACCGTTTTTATCCGCTACCGGATGGGTTTGGTTTTGCTCCGTTTTTATCCGCTACCGGATGGGTTTGGTTTTGCTCCGTTTTATCCGCTACCGGATGGGTTTGGTTTTGCTCCGTTTTTATCCGCTACCGGATGGGTTTGGTTTTGCTCCGTTTTTATCCGCTACCGGATGGGTTTGGTTTTGCTCCGTTTTTATCCGCTACTGGATGGGTTTGGTTTTGCTCCGTTTTTATCCGCTACTGGATGGGTTTGGTTTTGCTCCGTTTTTATCCGCTACCGGATGGGTTTGGTTTTGCTCCGTTTTTATCCGCTACCGGATGGGTTTGGTTTTGCTCCGTTGTAAAAAAATCAAAATTTTTGGTCTCAGATTTTCCTGAAAATGGGTTGTTTCCTAGTCAATTTGATGCCGGAGAACACGAAAAAACCATCCATTTCGTCGTATCTCTACGGGAATTGGAATTTTCCAACGAAAAATAGATTTCCTGAAGGAATAGGACAAAATGGAGGGGTTTTTCGTTTTCTCCGGTATGAAATTGACAAGGAAGCTCAATTTCAGGACAATCTGAGAGTTGAAAAATTTTGAAAAAAAAAATATTGATACAGAAGACTCCCCCCTTGTAAAAAAATTAAAATTTTTGGTCTCAGATTTTCCTGAAAATGGGTTGTTTCCTAGTCAATTTGATGCCGGAGAACACGAAAAAACCATCCATTTCGTCGTATCTCTACGGGAGTAAGTCTCTATATAGACCGGAAGACATTTGACGATTTTTAAATTTAAGGATCACGTGTCCATACAATTTTAAGATATAGTTATAGTCTAGGAGATGTTCTATTTATTGGTGAAAACCGCAAGTCTCTATATAGACCGGAAGAGATTTGACGATTTTTAAATTTAAGGATCACGTGTCCATACAAATTTAAGATATAGTTATAGTCTAGGAGATGTTCAATTAATTGGTCAAAACCGCAAGTCTCTATATAGACCGGAAGAGATTTGACGATTTTTAAATTTAAGGATCACGTATCCATACAAATTTAAGATATAGTTATAGTCTAGGAGATGTTCTATTTATTGGTGAAAACCTCAAGTCTCTATATAGACCGGAAGACATTTGACGATTTTTAAATTTAAGGATCACGTGTCCATACAAATTTAAGATATAGTTATAGTCTAGGAGATGTTCTATTTATTGGTGAAAACCGCAAGTCTCTATATAGACCGGAAGAGATTTGACGATTTTTAAATTTAAGGATCACGTGTCCATACAAATTTAAGATATAGTTATAGTCTAGGAGATGTTCTATTTATTGGTGAAAACCTCAAGTCTCTATATAGACCGGAAGACATTTGACGATTTTTAAATTTAAGGATCACGTGTCCATACAATTTTAAGATATAGTTATAGTCTAGGAGATGTTCAATTAATTGGTGAAAACCGCAAGTCTCTATATAGACCGGAAGAGATTTGACGATTTTTAAATTTAAGGATCACGTGTCCATACAAATTTAAGATATAGTTATAGTCTAGGAGATGTTCTATTAATTGGTGAAAACCGCAAGTCTCTATATAGACCGGAAGAGATTTGACGATTTTTAAATTTAAGGATCACGTGTCCATACAAATTTAAGATATAGTTATAGTCTAGGAGATGTTCAATTAATTGGTCAAAACCGCAAGTCTCTATATAGACCGGAAGAGATTTGACGATTTTTAAATTTAAGGATCACGTATCCATACAAATTTAAGATATAGTTATAGTCTAGGAGATGTTCAATTAATTGGTCAAAACCGCAAGTCTCTATATAGACCGGAAGAGATTTGACGATTTTTAAATTTAAGGATCACGTGTCCATACAAATTTAAGATATAGTTATAGTCTAGGAGATGTTCAATTAATGGGTCAAAACCGCAAGTCTCTATATAGACCGGAAGAGATTTGACGATTTTTAAATTTAAGGATCACGTATCCATACAAATTTAAGATATAGTTATAGTCTAGGAGATGTTCTATTTATTGGTGAAAACCTCAAGTCTCTATATAGACCGGAAGACATTTGACGATTTTTAAATTTAAGGATCACGTGTCCATACAAATTTAAGATATAGTTATAGTCTAGGAGATGTTCTATTTATTGGTGAAAACCTCAAGTCTCTATATAGACCGGAAGAGATTTGACGATTTTTAAATTTAGGGATCACGTGTCCATACAAATTTAAGATAGAGTTTTAAATACATTAAATTAAATTACTACATAACAAACATAACATAACCGTTTTTATCCGCTACCGGATGGGTTTGGTTTTGCTCCGTTTTTATCCGCTACCGGATGGGTTTGGTTTTGCTCCGTTTTTATCCGCTACCGGATGGGTTTGGTTTTGCTCCGTTTTTATCCGCTACCGGATGGGTTTGGTTTTGCTCCGTTTTTATCCGCTACCGGATGGGTTTGGTTTTGCTCCGTTGTAAAAAAATCAAAATTTTTGGTCTCAGATTTTCCTGAAAATGGGTTGTTTCCTAGTCAATTTGATGCCGGAGAACACGAAAAAACCATCCATTTCGTCGTATCTCTTCGGGAATTGGAATTTTCCGACGAAAAATAGATTTCCTGAAGGAATAGGACAAAATGGAGGGGTTTTTCGTTTTCTCCGGCATGAAATTGACAAGGAAGCTCAATTTCAGGACAATCTGAGTTGAAAAATTTTGAAAAAAAAAATATTGATACAGAAGACTCCCCCCTTGTAAAAAAATTAAAATTTTTGGTCTCAGATTTTCCTGAAAATGGGTTGTTTCCTAGTCAATTTGATGCCGGAGAACACGAAAAAACCATCCATTTCGTCGTATCTCTACGGGAGTAAGTCTCTATATAGACCGGAAGACATTTGACGATTTTTAAATTTAAGGATCACGTGTCCATACAATTTTAAGATATAGTTATAGTCTAGGAGATGTTCTATTTATTGGTGAAAACCGCAAGTCTCTATATAGACCGGAAGAGATTTGACGATTTTTAAATTTAAGGATCACGTGTCCATACAAATTTAAGATATAGTTATAGTCTAGGAGATGTTCAATTAATTGGTCAAAACCGCAAGTCTCTATATAGACCGGAAGAGATTTGACGATTTTTAAATTTAAGGATCACGTATCCATACAAATTTAAGATATAGTTATAGTCTAGGAGATGTTCTATTTATTGGTGAAAACCTCAAGTCTCTATATAGACCGGAAGACATTTGACGATTTTTAAATTTAAGGATCACGTGTCCATACAAATTTAAGATATAGTTATAGTCTAGGAGATGTTCTATTTATTGGTGAAAACCGCAAGTCTCTATATAGACCGGAAGAGATTTGACTATTTTTAAATTTAAGGATCACGTGTCCATACAAATTTAAGATATAGTTATAGTCTAGGAGATGTTCTATTTATTGGTGAAAACCTCAAGTCTCTATATAGACCGGAAGACATTTGACGATTTTTAAATTTAAGGATCACGTGTCCATACAATTTTAAGATATAGTTATAGTCTAGGAGATGTTCTATTTATTGGTGAAAACCGCAAGTCTCTATATAGACCGGAAGAGATTTGACGATTTTTAAATTTAAGGATCACTTGTCCATACAAATTTAAGATATAGTTATAGTCTAGGAGATGTTCAATTAATTGGTGAAAACCGCAAGACTCTATATAGACCGGAAGAGATTTGACGATTTTTAAATTTAAGGATCACGTGTCCATACAAATTTAAGATATAGTTATAGTCTAGGAGATGTTCAATTAATTGGTGAAAACCGCAAGACTCTATATAGACCGAAAGAGCTTTGACGATTTTTAAATTTAAGGATCACGTGTCCATACAAATTTAAGATATAGTTATAGTCTAGGAGATGTTCTATTAATTGGTGAAAACCGCAAGTCTCTATATAGACCGGAAGAGATTTGACGATTTTTAAATTTAAGGATCACGTGTCCATACAAATTTAAGATATAGTTATAGTCTAGGAGATGTTCAATTAATTGGTCAAAACCGCAAGTCTCTATATAGACCGGAAGAGATTTGACGATCTTTAAATTTAAGGATCACGTATCCATACAAATTTAAGATATAGTTATAGTCTAGGAGATGTTCTATTTATTGGTGAAAACCGCAAGTCTCTATATAGACCGGAAGAGATTTGACGATTTTTAAATTTAAGGATCACGTGTCCATACAAATTTAAGATATAGTTATAGTCTAGGAGATGTTCTATTAATTGGTGAAAACCGCAAGTCTCTATATAGACCGGAAGAGATTTGACGATTTTTAAATTTAAGGATCACGTGTCCATACAAATTTAAGATATAGTTATAGTCTAGGAGATGTTCAATTAATTGGTGAAAACCGCAAGACTCTATATAGACCGGAAGAGATTTGACGATTTTTAAATTTAAGGATCACGTGTCCATACAAATTTAGGATATAGTTATAGTCTAGGAGATGTTCAATTAATTGGTGAAAACCGCAAGACTCTATATAGACCGGAAGAGATTTGACGATTTTTAAATTTAAGGATCACGTGTCCATACAAATTTAAGATATAGTTATAGTCTAGGAGATGTTCTATTAATTGGTGAAAACCGCAAGTCTCTATATAGACCGGAAGAGATTTGACGATTTTTAAATTTAAGGATCACGTGTCCATACAAATTTAAGATATAGTTATAGTCTAGGAGATGTTCAATTAATTGGTCAAAACCGCAAGTCTCTATATAGACCGGAAGAGATTTGACGATTTTTAAATTTAAGGATCACGTATCCATACAAATTTAAGATATAGTTATAGTCTAGGAGATGTTCTATTTATTGGTGAAAACCTCAAGTCTCTATATAGACCGGAAGACATTTGACGATTTTTAAATTTAAGGATCACGTGTCCATACAAATTTAAGATATAGTTATAGTCTAGGAGATGTTCTATTTATTGGTGAAAACCGCAAGTCTCTATATAGACCGGAAGAGATTTGACTATTTTTAAATTTAAGGATCACGTGTCCATACAAATTTAAGATATAGTTATAGTCTAGGAGATGTTCTATTTATTGGTGAAAACCTCAAGTCTCTATATAGACCGGAAGACATTTGACGATTTTTAAATTTAAGGATCACGTGTCCATACAATTTTAAGATATAGTTATAGTCTAGGAGATGTTCAATTAATTGGTCAAAACCGCAAGTCTCTATATAGACCGGAAGAGATTTGACGATTTTTAAATTTAAGGATCACGTATCCATACAAATTTAAGATATAGTTATAGTCTAGGAGATGTTCTATTTATTGGTGAAAACCTCAAGTCTCTATATAGACCGGAAGAGATTTGACGATTTTTAAATTTAAGGATCACGTGTCCATACAAATTTAAGATATAGTTATAGTCTAGGAGATGTTCTATTAAGTGGTGAAAACCGCAAGTCTCTATATAGACCGGAAGAGATTTGACGATTTTTAAATTTAAGGATCACGTGTCCATACAAATTTAAGATATAGTTATAGTCTAGGAGATGTTCAATAAATTGGTGAAAACCGCAAGACTCTATATAGACCGGAAGAGATTTGACGATTTTTAAATTTAAGGATCACGTGTCCATACAAATTTAGGATATAGTTATAGTCTAGGAGATGTTCAATTAATTGGTGAAAACCGCAAGACTCTATATAGACCGGAAGAGATTTGACGATTTTTAAATTTAAGGATCACGTGTCCATACAAATTTAAGATATAGTTATAGTCTAGGAGATGTTCTATTAATTGGTGAAAACCGCAAGTCTCTATATAGACCGGAAGAGATTTGACGATTTTTAAATTTAAGGATCACGTGTCCATACAAATTTAAGATATAGTTATAGTCTAGGAGATGTTCAATTAATTGGTCAAAACCGCAAGTCTCTATATAGACCGGAAGAGATTTGACGATTTTTAAATTTAAGGATCACGTATCCATACAAATTTAAGATATAGTTATAGTCTAGGAGATGTTCTATTTATTGGTGAAAACCTCAAGTCTCTATATAGACCGGAAGAGATTTGACGATTTTTAAATTTAAGGATCACGTATCCATACAAATTTAAGATATAGTTATAGTCTAGGAGATGTTCTATTTATTGGTGAAAACCTCAAGTCTCTATATAGACCGGAAGACATTTGACGATTTTTAAATTTAAGGATCACGTGTCCATACAAATTTAAGATATAGTTATAGTCTAGGAGATGTTCTATTTATTGGTGAAAACCGCAAGTCTCTATATAGACCGGAAGAGATTTGACTATTTTTAAATTTAAGGATCACGTGTCCATACAAATTTAAGATATAGTTATAGTCTAGGAGATGTTCTATTTATTGGTGAAAACCTCAAGTCTCTATATAGACCGGAAGACATTTGACGATTTTTAAATTTAAGGATCACGTGTCCATACAATTTTAAGATATAGTTATAGTCTAGGAGATGTTCTATTTATTGGTGAAAACCGCAAGTCTCTATATAGACCGGAAGAGATTTGACGATTTTTAAATTTAAGGATCACTTGTCCATACAAATTTAAGATATAGTTATAGTCTAGGAGATGTTCAATTAATTGGTGAAAACCGCAAGACTCTATATAGACCGGAAGAGATTTGACGATTTTTAAATTTAAGGATCACGTGTCCATACAAATTTAAGATATAGTTATAGTCTAGGAGATGTTCAATTAATTGGTGAAAACCGCAAGACTCTATATAGACCGAAAGAGCTTTGACGATTTTTAAATTTAAGGATCACGTGTCCATACAAATTTAAGATATAGTTATAGTCTAGGAGATGTTCTATTAATTGGTGAAAACCGCAAGTCTCTATATAGACCGGAAGAGATTTGACGATTTTTAAATTTAAGGATCACGTGTCCATACAAATTTAAGATATAGTTATAGTCTAGGAGATGTTCAATTAATTGGTCAAAACCGCAAGTCTCTATATAGACCGGAAGAGATTTGACGATCTTTAAATTTAAGGATCACGTATCCATACAAATTTAAGATATAGTTATAGTCTAGGAGATGTTCTATTTATTGGTGAAAACCGCAAGTCTCTATATAGACCGGAAGAGATTTGACGATTTTTAAATTTAAGGATCACGTGTCCATACAAATTTAAGATATAGTTATAGTCTAGGAGATGTTCTATTAATTGGTGAAAACCGCAAGTCTCTATATAGACCGGAAGAGATTTGACGATTTTTAAATTTAAGGATCACGTGTCCATACAAATTTAAGATATAGTTATAGTCTAGGAGATGTTCAATTAATTGGTGAAAACCGCAAGACTCTATATAGACCGGAAGAGATTTGACGATTTTTAAATTTAAGGATCACGTGTCCATACAAATTTAGGATATAGTTATAGTCTAGGAGATGTTCAATTAATTGGTGAAAACCGCAAGACTCTATATAGACCGGAAGAGATTTGACGATTTTTAAATTTAAGGATCACGTGTCCATACAAATTTAAGATATAGTTATAGTCTAGGAGATGTTCTATTAATTGGTGAAAACCGCAAGTCTCTATATAGACCGGAAGAGATTTGACGATTTTTAAATTTAAGGATCACGTGTCCATACAAATTTAAGATATAGTTATAGTCTAGGAGATGTTCAATTAATTGGTCAAAACCGCAAGTCTCTATATAGACCGGAAGAGATTTGACGATTTTTAAATTTAAGGATCACGTATCCATACAAATTTAAGATATAGTTATAGTCTAGGAGATGTTCTATTTATTGGTGAAAACCTCAAGTCTCTATATAGACCGGAAGACATTTGACGATTTTTAAATTTAAGGATCACGTGTCCATACAAATTTAAGATATAGTTATAGTCTAGGAGATGTTCTATTTATTGGTGAAAACCGCAAGTCTCTATATAGACCGGAAGAGATTTGACTATTTTTAAATTTAAGGATCACGTGTCCATACAAATTTAAGATATAGTTATAGTCTAGGAGATGTTCTATTTATTGGTGAAAACCTCAAGTCTCTATATAGACCGGAAGACATTTGACGATTTTTAAATTTAAGGATCACGTGTCCATACAATTTTAAGATATAGTTATAGTCTAGGAGATGTTCTATTTATTGGTGAAAACCGCAAGTCTCTATATAGACCGGAAGAGATTTGACGATTTTTAAATTTAAGGATCACGTGTCCATACAAATTTAAGATATAGTTATAGTATAGGAGATGTTCAATTAATTGGTGAAAACCGCAAGACTCTATATAGACCGGAAGAGATTTGACGATTTTTAAATTTAAGGATCACGTGTCCATACAAATTTAAGATATAGTTATAGTCTAGGAGATGTTCAATTAATTGGTGAAAACCGCAAGACTCTATATAGACCGGAAGAGATTTGACGATTTTTAAATTTAAGGATCACGTGTCCATACAAATTTAAGATATAGTTATAGTCTAGGAGATGTTCTATTAATTGGTGAAAACCGCAAGTCTCTATATAGACCGGAAGAGATTTGACGATTTTTAAATTTAAGGATCACGTGTCCATACAAATTTAAGATATAGTTATAGTCTAGGAGATGTTCAATTAATTGGTCAAAACCGCAAGTCTCTATATAGACCGGAAGAGATTTGACGATTTTTAAATTTAAGGATCACGTATCCATACAAATTTAAGATATAGTTATAGTCTAGGAGATGTTCTATTTATTGGTGAAAACCGCAAGTCTCTATATAGACCGGAAGAGATTTGACGATTTTTAAATTTAAGGATCACGTGTCCATACAAATTTAAGATATAGTTATAGTCTAGGAGATGTTCTATTAAGTGGTGAAAACCGCAAGTCTCTATATAGACCGGAAGAGATTTGACGATTTTTAAATTTAAGGATCACGTGTCCATACAAATTTAAGATATAGTTATAGTCTAGGAGATGTTCAATAAATTGGTGAAAACCGCAAGACTCTATATAGACCGGAAGAGATTTGACGATTTTTAAATTTAAGGATCACGTGTCCATACAAATTTAGGATATAGTTATAGTCTAGGAGATGTTCAATTAATTGGTGAAAACCGCAAGACTCTATATAGACCGGAAGAGATTTGACGATTTTTAAATTTAAGGATCACGTGTCCATACAAATTTAAGATATAGTTATAGTCTAGGAGATGTTCTATTAATTGGTGAAAACCGCAAGTCTCTATATAGACCGGAAGAGATTTGACGATTTTTAAATTTAAGGATCACGTGTCCATACAAATTTAAGATATAGTTATAGTCTAGGAGATGTTCAATTAATTGGTCAAAACCGCAAGTCTCTATATAGACCGGAAGAGATTTGACGATTTTTAAATTTAAGGATCACGTATCCATACAAATTTAAGATATAGTTATAGTCTAGGAGATGTTCTATTTATTGGTGAAAACCTCAAGTCTCTATATAGACCGGAAGACATTTGACGATTTTTAAATTTAAGGATCACGTGTCCATACAAATTTAAGATATAGTTATAGTCTAGGAGATGTTCTATTTATTGGTGAAAACCGCAAGTCTCTATATAGACCGGAAGAGATTTGACGATTTTTAAATTTAGGGATCACGTGTCCATACAAATTTAAGATAGAGTTTTAAATACATTAAATTAAATTACTACATAACAAACATAACATAACCGTTTTTATCCGCTACCGGATGGGTTTGGTTTTGCTCCGTTTTTATCCGCTACCGGATGGGTTTGGTTTTGCTCCGTTTTTATCCGCTACCGGATGGGTTTGGTTTTGCTCCGTTTTTATCCGCTACCGGATGGGTTTGGTTTTGCTCCGTTTTTATCCGCTACCGGATGGGTTTGGTTTTGCTCCGTTTTTATCCGCTACTGGATCGGTTTGGTTTTGCTCCGTTTTTATCCGCTACTGGATGGGTTTGGTTTTGCTCCGTTTTTATCCGCTACCGGATGGGTTCGGTTTTGCTCCGTTTTTATCCGCTACCGGATGGGTTTGGTTTTGCTCCGTTGTAAAAAAATCAAAATTTTTGGTCTCAGATTTTCCTGAAAATGGGTTGTTTCCTAGTCAATTTGATGCCGGAGAACACGAAAAAACCATCCATTTCGTCGTATCTCTTCGGGAATTGGAATTTTCCGACGAAAAATAGATTTCCTGAAGAAATAGGACAAAATGGAGGGGTTTTTCGTTTTCTCCGGCATGAAATTGACAAGGAAGCTCAATTTCAGGACAATCTGAGTTGAAAAATTTTGAAAAAAAAAATATTGATACAGAAGACTCCCCCCTTGTAAAAAATCAAAATTTTTGGTCTCAGATTTTCCTGAAAATGGGTTGTTTCCTAGTCAATTTGATGCCGGAGAACACGAAAAAACCATCCATTTCGTCGTATCTCTACGGGAATTGGAATTTTCCGACGAAAAATAGATTTCCTGAAGAAATAGGACAAAATGGAGGGGTTTTTCGTTTTCTCCGGTATGAAATTGACAAGGAAGCTCAATTTCAGGACAATCTGAGAGTTGAAAAATTTTAAAAAAAAAATATTGATACAGAAGACTCCCCCCTTGTAAAAAAATCAAAATTTTTGGTCTCAGATTTTCCTGAAAATGGGTTGTTTGATTGGATCACGTATCCATACAAATTTAAGATATAGTTATAGTCTAGGAGATGTTCTATTTATTGGTGAAAACCTCAAGTCTCTATATAGACCGGAAGACATTTGACGATTTTTAAATTTAAGGATCACGTGTCCATACAAATTTAAGATATAGTTATAGTCTAGGAGATGTTCTATTTATTGGTGAAAACCGCAAGTCTCTATATAGACCGGAAGAGATTTGACGATTTTTAAATTTAGGGATCACGTGTCCATACAAATTTAACATAGAGTTTTAAATACATTAAATTAAATTACTACATAACAAACATAACATAACCGTTTTTATCCGCTACCGGATGGGTTTGGTTTTGCTCCGTTTTTATCCGCTACCGGATGGGTTTGGTTTTGCTCCGTTTTTATCCGCTACTGGATGGGCTTGGTTTTGCTCCGTTTTTATCCGCTACCGGATGGGTTTGGTTTTGCTCCGTTTTTATCCGCTACCGGATGGGTTTGGTTTTGCTCCGTTGTAAAAAAATCAAAATTTTTGGTCTCAGATTTTCCTGAAAATGGGTTGTTTCCTAGTCAATTTGATGCCGGAGAACACGAAAAAACCATCCATTTCGTCGTATCTCTTCGGGAATTGGAATTTTCCGACGAAAAATAGATTTCCTGAAGAAATAGGACAAAATGGAGGGGTTTTTCGTTTTCTCCGGCATGAAATTGACAAGGAAGCTCAATTTCAGGACAATCTGAGTTGAAAAATTTTGAAAAAAAAAATATTGATACAGAAGACTCCCCCCTTGTAAAAAATCAAAATTTTTGGTCTCAGATTTTCCTGAAAATGGGTTGTTTCCTAGTCAATTTGATGCCGGAGAACACGAAAAAACCATCCATTTCGTCGTATCTCTACGGGAATTGGAATTTTCCGACGAAAAATAGATTTCCTGAAGAAATAGGACAAAATGGAGGGGTTTTTCGTTTTCTCCGGTATGAAATTGACAAGGAAGCTCAATTTCAGGACAATCTGAGAGTTGAAAAATTTTGAAAAAAAAAATATTGATACAGAAGACTCCCCCCTTGTAAAAAAATCAAAATTTTTGGTCTCAGATTTTCCTGAAAATGGGTTGTTTGATTGGATCACGTATCCATACAAATTTAAGATATAGTTATAGTCTAGGAGATGTTCTATTTATTGGTGAAAACCTCAAGTCTCTATATAGACCGGAAGACATTTGACGATTTTTAAATTTAAGGATCACGTGTCCATACAAATTTAAGATATAGTTATAGTCTAGGAGATGTTCTATTTATTGGTGAAAACCGCAAGTCTCTATATAGACCGGAAGAGATTTGACGATTTTTAAATTTAGGGATCACGTGTCCATACAAATTTAACATAGAGTTTTAAATACATTAAATTAAATTACTACATAACAAACATAACATAACCGTTTTTATCCGCTACCGGATGGGTTTGGTTTTGCTCCGTTTTTATCCGCTACCGGATGGGTTTGGTTTTGCTCCGTTTTTATCCGCTACCGGATGGGTTTGGTTTTGCTCCGTTTTTATCCGCTACCGGATGGGTTTGGTTTTGCTCCGTTTTTATCCGCTACCGGATGGGTTTGGTTTTGCTCCGTTGTAAAAAAATCAAAATTTGTGGTCTCAGATTTTCCTGAAAATGGGTTGTTTCCTAGTCAATTTGATGCCGGAGAACACGAAAAAACCATCCATTTCGTCGTATCTCTTCGGGAATTGGAATTTTCCGACGAAAAATAGATTTCCTGAAGAAATAGGACAAAATGGAGGGGTTTTTCGTTTTCTCCGGCATGAAATTGACAAGGAAGCTCAATTTCAGGACAATCTGAGTTGAAAAATTTTGAAAAAAAAAATATTGATACAGAAGACTCCCCCCTTGTAAAAAAATCAAAATTTTTGGTCTCAGATTTTCCTGAAAATGGGTTGTCTCCTAGTCAATTTGATGCCGGAGAACACGAAAAAACCATCCATTTCGTCGTATCTCTACGGGAATTGGAATTTTCCGACGAAAAATAGATTTCCTGAAGAAATAGGACAAAATGGAGGGGTTTTTCGTTTTCTCCGGTATGAAATTGACAAGGAAGCTCAATTTCAGGACAATCTGAGAGTTGAAAAATTTTGAAAAAAAAAATATTGATACAGAAGACTCCCCCCTTGTAAAAAAATCAAAATTTTTGGTCTAAGATTTTCCTGAAAATGGGTTGTTTCCTAGTCAATTTGATGCCGGAGAACACGAAAAAACCATCCATTTCGTCGTATCTCTTCGGGAATTGGAATTTTCCGACGAAAAATAGATTTCCTGAAGAAATAGGACAAAATGGAGGGGTTTTTCGATTTCTCTGGCATGAAATTGACAAGGAAGCTCAATTTCAGGACAATCTGAGAGTTGAATAATTTTGAAAAAAAAAATATTGATACAGAAGACTCCCCCCTTGTAAAAAAATCAAAATTTTTGGTCTCAGATTTTCCTGAAAATGGGTTGTTTCCTAGTCAATTTGATGCCGGAGAACACGAAAAAACCATCCATTTCGTCGTATCTCTACGGGAATTGGAATTTTCCAACGAAAAATAGATTTCCTGAAGGAATAGGACAAAATGGAGGGGTTTTTCGTTTTCTCCGGTATGAAATTGACAAGGAAGCTCAATTTCAGGACAATCTGAGAGTTGAAAAATTTTGAAAAAAAAAATATTGATACAGAAGACTCCCCCCTTGTAAAAAAAATCAAAATTTTTGGTCTCAGATTTTCCTCAAAATGGGTTGTTTCCTAGTTAATTTGATGCCGGAGAACACGAAAAAACCATCCATTTCGTCGTATCTCTTCGGGAATTGGAATTTTCCGACGAAAAATAGATTTCCTGAAGAAATAGGACAAAATGGAGGGGTTTTTCGTTTTCTCCGGCATGAAATTGACAAGGAAGCTCAATTTCAGGACAATCTGAGTTGAAAAATTTTGAAAAAAAAAATATTGATACAGAAGACTCCCCCCTTGTAAAAAAATCAAAATTTTTGGTCTCAGATTTTCCTGAAAATGGGTTGTTTCCTAGTCAATTTGATGCCGGAGAACACGAAAAAACCATCCATTTCGTCGTATCTCTACGGGAATTGGAATTTTCCGACGAAAAATAGATTTCCTGAAGAAATAGGACAAAATGGAGGGGTTTTTCGTTTTCTCCGGTATGAAATTGACAAGGAAGCTCAATTTCAGGACAATCTGAGAGTTGAAAAATTTTGAAAAAAAAAATATTGATACAGAAGACTCCCCCCTTGTAAAAAAATCAAAATTTTTGGTCTCAGATTTTCCTGAAAATGGGTTGTTTCCTAGTCAATTTGATGCCGGAGAACACGAAAAAACCATCCATTTCGTCGTATCTCTTCGGGAATTGGAATTTTCCGACGAAAAATAGATTTCCTGAAGAAATAGGACAAAATGGAGGGGTTTTTCGTTTTCTCTGGCATGAAATTGACAAGGAAGCTCAATTTCAGGACAATCTGAGAGTTGAAAAATTTTGAAAAAAAAAATATTGATACAGAAGACTCCCCCCTTGTAAAAAAATCAAAATTTTTGGTCTCAGATTTTCCTGAAAATGGGTTGTTTCCTAGTCAATTTGATGCCGGAGAACACGAAAAAACCATCCATTTCGTCGTATCTCTACGGGAATTGGAATTTTCCAACGAAAAATAGATTTCCTGAAGGAATAGGACAAAATGGAGGGGTTTTTCGTTTTCTCCGGTATGAAATTGACAAGGAAGCTCAATTTCAGGACAATCTGAGAGTTGAAAAATTTTGAAAAAAAAAATATTGATACAGAAGACTCCCCCCTTGTAAAAAAATCAAAATTTTTGGTCTCAGATTTTCCTGAAAATGGGTTGTTTCCTAGTCAATTTGATGCCGGAGAACACGAAAAAACCATCCATTTCGTCGTATCTCTACGGGAATTGGAATTTTCCGACGAAAAATAGATTTCCTGAAGAAATAGGACAAAATGGAGGGGTTTTTCGTTTTCTCCGGTATGAAATTGACAAGGAAGCTCAATTTCAGGACAATCTGAGAGTTGAAAAATTTTGAAAAAAAAAATATTGATACAGAAGACTCCCCCCTTGTAAAAAAATCAAAATTTTTGGTCTCAGATTTTCCTGAAAATCGGTTGTTTCCTAGTCAATTTGATGCCGGAGAACACGAAAAAACCATCCATTTCGTCGTATCTCTTCGGGAATTGGAATTTTCCGACGAAAAATAGATTTCCTGAAGAAATAGGACAAAATGGAGGGGTTTTTCGTTTTCTCTGAAAATGGGTTGTTTCCTAGTCAATTTGATGCCGGAGAACACGAAAAAACCATCCATTTCGTCGTATCTCTTCGGGAATTGGAATTTTCCGACGAAAAATAGATTTCCTGAAGAAATAGGACAAAATGGAGGGGTTTTTCGTTTTCTCCGGCATGAAATTGACAAGGAAGCTCAATTTCAGGACAATCTGAGAGTTGAAAAATTTTGAAAAAAAAAAAAATTGATACAGAAGACTCCCCCCTTGTAAAAAAATCAAAATTTTTGGTCTCAGATTTTCCTGAAAATGGGTTGTTTCCTAGTCAATTTGATGCCGGAGAACACGAAAAAACCATCCATTTCGTCGTATCTCTACGGGAATTGGAATTTTCCGACGAAAAATAGATTTCCTGAAGAAATAGGACAAAATGGAGGGGTTTTTCGTTTTCTCCGGTATGAAATTGACAAGGAAGCTCAATTTCAGGACAATCTGAGAGTTGAAAAATTTTGAAAAAAAAAATATTGATACAGAAGACTCCCCCCTTGTAAAAAAATCAAAATTTTTGGTCTCAGATTTTCCTGAAAATGGGTTGTTTCCTAGTCAATTTGATGCCGGAGAACACGAAAAACCATCCATTTCGTCGTATCTCTACGGGAATTGGAATTTTCCAACGAAAAATAGATTTCCTGAAGGAATAGGACAAAATGGAGGGGTTTTTCGTTTTCTCCGGTATGAAATTGACAAGGAAGCTCAATTTCAGGACAATATGAGAGTTGAAAAATTTTGAAAAAAAAAATATTGATACAGAAGACTCCCCCCTTGTAAAAAAAATCAAAATTTTTGGTCTCAGATTTTCCTGAAAATGGGTTGTTTCCTAGTCAATTTGATGCCGGAGAACACGAAAAAACCATCCATTTCGTCGTATCTCTTCGGGAATTGGAATTTTCCGACGAAAAATAGATTTCCTGAAGAAATAGGACAAAATGGAGGGGTTTTTCGTTTTCTCCGGCATGAAATTGACAAGGAAGCTCAATTTCAGGACAATCTGAGTTGAAAAATTTTGAAAAAAAAAATATTGATACAGAAGACTCCCCCCTTGTAAAAAAATCAAAATTTTTGGTCTCAGATTTTCCTGAAAATGGGTTGTTTCCTAGTCAATTTGATGCCGGAGAACACGAAAAAACCATCCATTTCGTCGTATCTCTACGGGAATTGGAATTTTCCGACGAAAAATAGATTTCCTGAAGAAATAGGACAAAATGGAGGGGTTTTTCGTTTTCTCCGGTATGAAATTGACAAGGAAGCTCAATTTCAGGACAATCTGAGAGTTGAAAAATTTTGAAAAAAAAAATATTGATACAGAAGACTCCCCCCTTGTAAAAAAATCAAAATTTTTGGTCTCAGATTTTCCTGAAAATGGGTTGTTTCCTAGTCAATTTGATGCCGGAGAACACGAAAAAACCATCCATTTCGTCGTATCTCTTCGGGAATTGGAATTTTCCGACGAAAAATAGATTTCCTGAAGAAATAGGACAAAATGGAGGGGTTTTTCGTTTTCTCTGGCATGAAATTGACAAGGAAGCTCAATTTCAGGACAATCTGAGAGTTGAAAAATTTTGAAAAAAAAAATATTGATACAGAAGACTCCCCCCTTGTAAAAAAATCAAAATTTTTGGTCTCAGATTTTCCTGAAAATGGGTTGTTTCCTAGTCAATTTGATGCCGGAGAACACGAAAAAACCATCCATTTCGTCGTATCTCTACGGGAATTGGAATTTTCCGACGAAAAATAGATTTCCTGAAGAAATAGGACAAAATGGAGGGCTTTTTCGTTTTCTCTGAAAATGGGTTGTTTCCTAGTCAATTTGATGCCGGAGAACACGAAAAAACCATCCATTTCGTCGTATCTCTTCGGGAATTGGAATTTTCCGACGAAAAATAGATTTCCTGAAGAAATAGGACAAAATGGAGGGGTTTTTCGTTTTCTCCGGCATGAAATTGACAAGGAAGCTCAATTTCAGGACAATCTGAGAGTTGAAAAATTTTGAAAAAAAAAAAATTGATACAGAAGACTCCCCCCTTGTAAAAAAATCAAAGTTTTTGGTCTCAGATTTTCCTGAAAATGGGTTGTTTCCTAGTCAATTTGATGCCGGAGAACACGAAAAAACCATCCATTTCGTCGTATCTCTACGGGAATTGGAATTTTCCGACGAAAAATAGATTTCCTGAAGAAATAGGACAAAATGGAGGGGTTTTTCGTTTTCTCCGGTATGAAATTGACAAGGAAGCTCAATTTCAGGACAATCTGAGAGTTGAAAAATTTTGAAAAAAAAAATATTGATACAGAAGACTCCCCCCTTGTAAAAAAATCAAAATTTTTGGTCTCAGATTTTCCTGAAAATGGGTTGTTTCCTAGTCAATTCGATGCCGGAGAACACGAAAAAACCATCCATTTCGTCGTATCTCTACGGGAATTGGAATTTTCCAACGAAAAATAGATTTCCTGAAGGAATAGGACAAAATGGAGGGGTTTTTCGTTTTCTCCGGTATGAAATTGACAAGGAAGCTCAATTTCAGGACAATCTGAGAGTTGAAAAATTTTGAAAAAAAAAATATTGATACAGAAGACTCTCCCCTTGTAAAAAAATCAAAATTTTTGGTCTCAGATTTTCCTGAAAATGGGTTGTTTCCTAGTCAATTTGATGCCGGAGAACACGAAAAAACCATCCATTTCGTCGTATCTCTACGGGAGTAAGTCTCTATATAGACCGGAAGACATTTGACGATTTTTAAATTTAAGGATCACGTGTCCATACAATTTTAAGATATAGTTATAGTCTAGGAGATGTTCTATTTATTGGTGAAAACCGCAAGTCTCTATATAGACCGGAAGAGATTTGACGATTTTTAAATTTAAGGATCACGTGTCCATACAAATTTAAGATATA
This sequence comes from Philopedon plagiatum, assembly GCA_963971165.1. Lineage (NCBI taxonomy): Eukaryota > Metazoa > Arthropoda > Insecta > Coleoptera > Curculionidae > Philopedon > Philopedon plagiatum. The sequence goes on from OZ020193.1 coordinate 102,657,772, forward strand.
GTTATAGTCTAGGAGATGTTCTATTAATTGGTGAAAACCGCAAGTCTCTATATAGACCGGAAGAGATTTGACGATTTTTAAATTTAAGGATCACGTGTCCATACAAATTTAAGATATAGTTATAGTCTAGGAGATGTTCAATTAATTGGTGAAAACCGCAAGACACTATATAGACCGGAAGAGATTTGACGATTTTTAAATTTAAGGATCACGTGTCCATACAAATTTAAGATATAGTTATAGTCTAGGAGATGTTCTATTAATTGGTGAAAACCGCAAGTCTCTATATAGACCGGAAGAGATTTGACGATTTTTAAATTTAAGGATCACGTGTCCATACAAATTTAAGATATAGTTATAGTCTAGGAGATGTTCAATTAATTGGTCAAAACCGCAAGTCTCTATATAGACCGGAAGAGATTTGACGATTTTTAAATTTAAGGATCACGTATCCATACAAATTTAAGATATAGTTATAGTCTAGGAGATGTTCTATTTATTGGTGAAAACCTCAAGTCTCTATATAGACCGGAAGACATTTGACGATTTTTAAATTTAAGGATCACGTGTCCATACAAATTTAAGATATAGTTATAGTCTAGGAGATGTTCTATTTATTGGTGAAAACCGCAAGTCTCTATATAGACCGGAAGAGATTTGACGATTTTTAAATTTAAGGATCACGTGTCCATACAAATTTAAGATATAGTTATAGTCTAGGAGATGTTCTATTTATTGGTGAAAACCTCAAGTCTCTATATAGACCGGAAGACATTTGACGATTTTTAAATTTAAGGATCACGTGTCCATACAATTTTAAGATATAGTTATAGTCTAGGAGATGTTCTATTTATTGGTGAAAACCGCAAGTCTCTATATAGACCGGAAGAGATTTGACGATTTTTAAATTTAAGGATCACGTGTCCATACAAATTTAAGATATAGTTATAGTCTAGGAGATGTTCTATTAATTGGTGAAAACCGCAAGTCTCTATATAGACCGGAAGAGATTTGACGATTTTTAAATTTAGGGATCACGTGCCCATACAAATTTAAGATAGAGTTTTAAATACATTAAATTAAATTACTACATAACAAACATAACATAACCGTTTTTATCCGCTACCGGATGGGTTTGGTTTTGCTCCGTTTTTATCCGCTACCGGATGGGTTTGGTTTTGCTCCGTTTTTATCCGCTACCGGATGGGTTTGGTTTTGCTCCGTTTTTATCCGCTACCGGATGGGTTTGGTTTTGCTCCGTTTTTATCCGCTACTGGATGGGTTTGGTTTTGCTCCGTTTTTATCCGCTACTGGATGGGTTTGGTTTTGCTCCGTTTTTATCCGCTACCGGATGGGTTTGGTTTTGCTCCGTTTTTATCCGCTACCGGATGGGTTTGGTTTTGCTCCGTTGTAAAAAAATCAAAATTTTAGGTCTCAGATTTTCCTGAAAATGGGTTGTTTCCTAGTCAATTTGATGCCGGAGAACACGAAAAAACCATCCATTTCGTCGTATCTCTTCGGGAATTGGAATTTTCCGACGAAAAATAGATTTCCTGAAGAAATAGGACAAAATGGAGGGGTTTTTCGTTTTCTCCGGCATGAAATTGACAAGGAAGCTCAATTTCAGGACAATCTGAGTTGAAAAATTTTGAAAAAAAAAATATTGATACAGAAGACTCCCCCCTTGTAAAAAAATCAAAATTTTTGGTCTCAGATTTTCCTGAAAATGGGTTGTTTCCTAGTCAATTTGATGCCGGAGAACACGAAAAAACCATCCATTTCGTCGTATCTCTTCGGGAATTGGAATTTTCCGACGAAAAATAGATTTCCTGAAGAAATAGGACAAAATGGAGGGGTTTTTCGTTTTCTCTGGCATGAAATTGACAAGGAAGCTCAATTTCAGGACAATCTGAGAGTTGAAAAATTTTGAATAAAAAAAATATTGATACAGAAGACTCCCCCCTTGTAAAAAAATCAAAATTTTTGGTCTCAGATTTTCCTGAAAATGGGTTGTTTCCTAGTCAATTTGATGCCGGAGAACACGAAAAAACCATCCATTTCGTCGTATCTCTACGGGAATTGGAATTTTCCGACGAAAAATAGATTTCCTGAAGAAATAGGACAAAATGGAGGGCTTTTTCGTTTTCTCTGAAAATGGGTTGTTTCCTAGTCAATTTGATGCCGGAGAACACGAAAAAACCATCCATTTCGTCGTATCTCTTCGGGAATTGGAATTTTCCGACGAAAAATAGACTTCCTGAAGAAATAGGACAAAATGGAGGGGTTTTTCGTTTTCTCCGGCATGAAATTGACAAGGAAGCTCAATTTCAGGACAATCTGAGAGTTGAAAAATTTTGAAAAAAAAAAATTGATACAGAAGACTCCCCCCTTGTAAAAAAATCAAAGTTTTTGGTCTCAGATTTTCCTGAAAATGGGTTGTTTCCTAGTCAATTTGATGCCGGAGAACACGAAAAAACCATCCATTTCGTCGTATCTCTACGGGAATTGGAATTTTCCGACGAAAAATAGATTTCCTGAAGAAATAGGACAAAATGGAGGGGTTTTTCGTTTTCTCCGGTATGAAATTGACAAGGAAGCTCAATTTCAGGACAATCTGAGAGTTGAAAAATTTTGAAAAAAAAAATATTGATACAGAAGACTCCCCCCTTGTAAAAAAATCAAAATTTTTGGTCTCAGATTTTCCTGAAAATGGGTTGTTTCCTAGTCAATTCGATGCCGGAGAACACGAAAAAACCATCCATTTCGTCGTATCTCTACGGGAATTGGAATTTTCCAACGAAAAATAGATTTCCTGAAGGAATAGGACAAAATGGAGGGGTTTTTCGTTTTCTCCGGTATGAAATTGACAAGGAAGCTCAATTTCAGGACAATCTGAGAGTTGAAAAATTTTGAAAAAAAAAATATTGATACAGAAGACTCTCCCCTTGTAAAAAAATCAAAATTTTTGGTCTCAGATTTTCCTGAAAATGGGTTGTTTCCTAGTCAATTTGATGCCGGAGAACACGAAAAAACCATCCATTTCGTCGTATCTCTACGGGAGTAAGTCTCTATATAGACCGGAAGACATTTGACGATTTTTAAATTTAAGGATCACGTGTCCATACAATTTTAAGATATAGTTATAGTCTAGGAGATGTTCTATTTATTGGTGAAAACCGCAAGTCTCTATATAGACCGGAAGAGATTTGACGATTTTTAAATTTAAGGATCACGTGTTCATACAAATTTAAGATATAGTTATAGTCTAGGAGATGTTCTATTAATTGGTGAAAACCGCAAGTCTCTATATAGACCGGAAGAGATTTGACGATTTTTAAATTTAAGGATCACGTGTCCATACAAATTTAAGATATAGTTATAGTCTAGGAGATGTTCAATTAATTGGTGAAAACCGCAAGACACTATATAGACCGGAAGAGATTTGACGATTTTTAAATTTAAGGATCACGTGTCCATACAAATTTAAGATATAGTTATAGTCTAGGAGATGTTCTATTAATTGGTGAAAACCGCAAGTCTCTATATAGACCGGAAGAGATTTGACGATTTTTAAATTTAAGGATCACGTGTCCATACAAATTTAAGATATAGTTATAGTCTAGGAGATGTTCAATTAATTGGTCAAAACCGCAAGTCTCTATATAGACCGGAAGAGATGTGACGATTTTTAAATTTAAGGATCACGTATCCATACAAATTTAAGATATAGTTATAGTCTAGGAGATGTTCTATTTATTGGTGAAAACCTCAAGTCTCTATATAGACCGGAAGACATTTGACGATTTTTAAATTTAAGGATCACGTGTCCATACAAATTTAAGATATAGTTATAGTCTAGGAGATGTTCTATTTATTGGTGAAAACCGCAAGTCTCTATATAGACCGGAAGAGATTTGACGATTTTTAAATTTAAGGATCACGTGTCCATACAAATTTAAGATATAGTTATAGTCTAGGAGATGTTCTATTTATTGGTGAAAACCTCAAGTCTCTATATAGACCGGAAGACATTTGACGATTTTTAAATTTAAGGATCACGTGTCCATACAATTTTAAGATATAGTTATAGTCTAGGAGATGTTCTATTTATTGGTGAAAACCGCAAGTCTCTATATAGACCGGAAGAGATTTGACGATTTTTAAATTTAAGGATCACGTGTCCATACAAATTTAAGATATAGTTATAGTCTAGGAGATGTTCTATTAATTGGTGAAAACCGCAAGTCTCTATATAGACCGGAAGAGATTTGACGATTTTTAAATTTAAGGATCACGTGTGGTGAAAACCGCAAGTCTCTATATAGACCGGAAGAGATTTGACGATTTTTAAATTTAAGGATCACGTGTCCATACAAATTTAAGATATAGTTATAGTCTAGGAGATGTTCAATTAATTGGTCAAAACCGCAAGTCTCTATATAGACCGGAAGAGATTTGACGATTTTTAAATTTAAGGATCACGTGTCCATACAAATTTAAGATATAGTTATAGTCTAGGAGATGTTCTATTTATTGGTGAAAACCGCAAGTCTCTATATAGACCGGAAGAGATTTGACGATTTTTAAATTTAGGGATCACGTGCCCATACAAATTTAAGATAGAGTTTTAAATACATTAAATTAAATTACTACATAACAAACATAACATAACCGTTTTTATCCGCTACCGGATGGGTTTGGTTTTGCTCCGTTTTTATCCGCTACCGGATGGATTTGGTTTTGCTCCGTTTTTATCCGCTACCGGATGGGTTTGGTTTTGCTCCGTTTTTATCCGCTACCGGATGGGTTTGGTTTTGCTCCGTTTTTATCCGCTACTGGATGGGTTTGGTTTTGCTCCGTTTTTATCCGCTACTGGATGGGTTTGGTTTTGCTCCGTTTTTATCCGCTACCGGATGGGTTTGGTTTTGCTCCGTTTTTATCCGCTACCGGATGGGTTTGGTTTTGCTCCGTTGTAAAAAAATCAAAATTTTAGGTCTCAGATTTTCCTGAAAATGGGTTGTTTCCTAGTCAATTTGATGCCGGAGAACACGAAAAAACCATCCATTTCGTCGTATCTCTTCGGGAATTGGAATTTTCCGACGAAAAATAGATTTCCTGAAGAAATAGGACAAAATGGAGGGGTTTTTCGTTTTCTCCGGCATGAAATTGACAAGGAAGCTCAATTTCAGGACAATCTGAGTTGAAAAATTTTGAAAAAAAAAATATTGATACAGAAGACTCCCCCCTTGTAAAAAAATCAAAATTTTTGGTCTCAGATTTTCCTGAAAATGGGTTGTTTCCAAGTCAATTTGATGCCGGAGAACACGAAAAAACCATCCATTTCGTCGTATCTCTTCGGGAATTGGAATTTTCCAACGAAAAATAGATTTCCTGAAGAAATAGGACAAAATGGAGGGGTTTTTCGTTTTCTCCGGTATGAAATTGACAAGGAAGCTCAATTTCAGGACAATCTGAGAGTTGAAAAATTTTGAAAAAAAAAATATTTATACAGAAGACTCCCCCCTTTGACGATTTTTAAATTTAAGGATCACGTGTCCATACAAATTTAAGATATAGTTATAGTCTAGGAGATGTTCTATTTATTGGTGAAAACCTCAAGTCTCTATATAGACCGGAAGACATTTGACGATTTTTAAATTTAAGGATCACGTGTCCATACAAATTTAAGATATAGTTATAGTCTAGGAGATGTTCTATTTATTGGTGAAAACCGCAAGTCTCTATATAGACCGGAAGAGATTTGACGATTTTTAAATTTAGGGATCACGTGTCCATACAAATTTAAGATAGAGTTTTAAATACATTAAATTAAATTACTACATAACAAACATAACATAACCGTTTCTATCCGCTACCGGATGGGTTTGGTTTTGCTCCGTTTTTATCCGCTACCGGATGGGTTTGGTTTTGCTCCGTTTTTATCCGCTACCGGATGGGTTTGGTTTTGCTCCGTTTTTATCCGCTACCGGATGGGTTTGGTTTTGCTCCGTTTTTATCCGCTACTGGATGGGTTTGGTTTTGCTCCGTTTTTATCCGCTACTGGATGGGTTTGGTTTTGCTCCGTTTTTATCCGCTACCGGATGGGTTTGGTTTTGCTCCGTTTTTATCCGCTACCGGATGGGTTTGGTTTTGCTCCGTTGTAAAAAAATCAAAATTTTAGGTCTCAGATTTTCCTGAAAATGGGTTGTTTCCTAGTCAATTTGATGCCGGAGAACACGAAAAATCCATCCATTTCGTCGTATCTCTTCGGGAATTGGAATTTTCCGACGAAAAATAGATTTCCTGAAGAAATAGGACAAAATGGAGGGGTTTTTCGTTTTCTCCGGCATGAAATTGACAAGGAAGCTCAATTTCAGGACAATCTGAGTTGAAAAATTTTGAAAAAAAAAATATTGATACAGAAGACTCCCCCCTTGTAAAAAAATCAAAATTTTTGGTCTCAGATTTTCCTGAAAATGGGTTGTTTCCAAGTCAATTTGATGCCGGAGAACACGAAAAAACCATCCATTTCGTCGTATCTCTTCGGGAATTGGAATTTTCCAACGAAAAATAGATTTCCTGAAGAAATAGGACAAAATGGAGGGGTTTTTCGTTTTCTCCGGTATGAAATTGACAAGGAAGCTCAATTTCAGGACAATCTGAGAGTTGAAAAATTTTGAAAAAAAAAATATTTATACAGAAGACCCCCCTTTGACGATTTTTAAATTTAAGGATCACGTGTCCATACAAATTTAAGATATAGTTATAGTCTAGGAGATGTTCAATTAATTGGTGAAAACCGCAAGACTCTATATAGACCGGAAGAGATTTGACGATTTTTAAATTTAAGGATCACGTGTCCATACAAATTTAAGATATAGTTATAGTCTAGGAGATGTTCAATTAATTGGTCAAAACCGCAAGTCTCTATATAGACCGGAAGAGATTTGACGATTTTTAAATTTAAGGATCACGTATCCATACAAATTTAAGATATAGTTATAGTCTAGGAGATGTTCTATTTATTGGTGAAAACCTCAAGTCTCTATATAGACCGGAAGACATTTGACGATTTTTAAATTTAAGGATCACGTGTCCATACAAATTTAAGATATAGTTATAGTCTAGGAGATGTTCTATTAATTGGTGAAAACCGCAAGTCTCTATATAGACCGGAAGAGATTTGACGATTTTTAAATTTAAGGATCACGTGTCCATACAAATTTAAGATATAGTTATAGTCTAGGAGATGTTCAATTAATTGGTCAAAACCGCAAGTCTCTATATAGACCGGAAGAGATTTGACGATTTTTAAATTTAAGGATCACGTATCCATACAAATTTAAGATATAGTTATAGTCTAGGAGATGTTCTATTTATTGGTGAAAACCTCAAGTCTCTATATAGACCGGAAGACATTTGACGATTTTTAAATTTAAGGATCACGTGTCCATACAAATTTAAGATATAGTTATAGTCTAGGAGATGTTCTATTTATTGGTGAAAACCGCAAGTCTCTATATAGACCGGAAGAGATTTGACGATTTTTAAATTTAGGGATCACGTGTCCATACAAATTTAAGATAGAGTTTTAAATACATTAAATTAAATTACTACATAACAAACATAACATAACCGTTTTTATCCGCTACCGGATGGGTTTGGTTTTGCTCCGTTGTAAAAAAATCAAAATTTTTGGTCTCAGATTTTCCTGAAAATGGGTTGTTTCCTAGTCAATTTGATGCCGGAGAACACGAAAAAACCATCCATTTCGTCGTATCTCTTCGGGAATTGGAATTTTCCGACGAAAAATAGATTTCCTGAAGAAGTAGGACAAAATGGAGGGGTTTTTCGCTTTCTCCGGCATGAAATTGACAAGGAAGCTCAATTTCAGGACAATCTGTGTTGAAAAATTTTGAAAAAAAAAATATTGATACAGAAGACTCCCCCCTTGTAAAAAAATCAAAATTTGTGGTCTCAGATTTTCCTGAAAATGGGTTGTTTCCAAGTCAATTTGATGCCGGAGAACACGAAAAAACCATCCATTTCGTCGTATCTCTTCGGGAATTGGAATTTTCCAACGAAAAATAGATTTCCTGAAGAAATAGGACAAAATGGAGGGGTTTTTCGTTTTCTCCGGTATGAAATTGACAAGGAAGCTCAATTTCAGGACAATCTGAGAGTTGAAAAATTTTGAAAAAAAAAATATTGAAAATGGGTTGTTTCCAAGTCAATTTGATGCCGGAGAACACGAAAAAACCATCCATTTCGTCATATCTCTTCGGGAATTGGAATTTTCCGACGAAAAATAGATTTCCTGAAGAAATAGGACAAAATGGAGGGGTTTTTCGTTTTCTCCGGTATGAAATTGACAAGGAAGCTCAATTTCAGGACAATCTGAGAGTTGAAAAATTTTGAAAAAAAAAATATTGAAAATGGGTTGTTTCCAAGTCAATTTGATGCCGGAGAACACGAAAAAACCATCCATTTCGTCGTATCTCTTCGGGAATTGGAATTTTCCAACGAAAAATAGATTTCCTGAAGAAATAGGACAAAATGGAGGGGTTTTTCGTTCTCTCCGGTATGAAATTGACAAGGAAGCTCAATTTCAGGACAATCTGAGAGTAGAAAAATTTTGAAAAAAAAAATATTTATACAGAAGACTCCCCTTGTAAAAAAATCAAAATTTTTGGTCTCAGATTTTCCTGAAAATGGGTTTTTTCCTAGTCAATTTGAGGCCGGAGAACACGAAAAAACCATCCATTTCGTCGTATCTCTTCGGGAATTGGAATTTTCCGACGAAAAATAGATTTCCTCAAGAAATAGGACAAAATGGAGGGGTTTTTCGTTTTCTCCGGTATGAAATTGACAAGGAAGCTCAATTTCAGGACAATCTGAGTTGAAAAATTTTGAAAAAAAAAATATTGATACAGAAGAATCCCCCTTGTAAAAAAATCAAAATTTTTGGTCTCAGATTTTCCTGAAAATGGGTTGTTTCCAAGTCAATTTGATGCCGGAGAACACGAAAAAACCATCCATTTCGTCGTATCTCTTCGGGAATTGGAATTTTCCGACGAAAAATAGATTTCCTGAAGAAATAGGACAAAATGGAGGGGTTTTTCGTTTTCTCCGGTATGAAATTGACTAGGAAGCTCAATTTCAGGACAATCTGAGAGTTGAAAAATTTTGAAAAAAAAAATATTGATACAGAAGACTCCCCCCTTGTAAAAAAATAAAAATTTTTGGTCTCAGATTTTCCTGAAAATGGGTTGTTTCCAAGTCAATTTGATGCCGGAGAACACGAAAAAACCATCCATTTCGTCGTATCTCTTCGGGAATTGGAATTTTCCAACGAAAAATAGATTTCCTGAAGAAATAGGACAAAATGGAGGGGTTTGTCGTTTTCTCCGGTATGAAATTGACAAGGAAGCTCAATTTCAGGACAATCTGAGAGTTGAAAAATTTTGAGAAAAAAAATATTGAAAATGGGTTGTTTCCAAGTCAATTTGATGCCGGAGAACACGAAAAAACCATCCATTTCGTCGTATCTCTACGGAAATTGGAATTTTCCAACGAAAAATAGATTTCCTGAAGAAATAGGACAAAATGGAGGGGTTTTTCGTTTTCTCCGGTATGAAATTGATAAGGAAGCTCAATTTCAGGACAATCTGAGAGTTGAAAAATTTTGAAAAAAAAAATATTGATACAGAAGACTCCCCCCTTGTAAAAAAATCAAAATTTTTGGTCTCAGATTTTCCTGAAAATGGGTTGTTTCCAAGTCAATTTGATGCCGGAGAACACGAAAAAACCATCCATTTCGTCGTATCTCTTCGGGAATTGGAATTTTCCAACGAAAAATAGATTTCCTGAAGAAATAGGACAAAATGGAGGAGTTTTTCGTTTTCTCCGGTATGCAATTGACAAGGAAGCTCAATTTCAGGACAATCTGAGAGTTGAAAAATTTTGAAAAAAAAAAATATTGATACAGAAGACTCCCCCCTTGTAAAAAAATCAAAATTTTTGGTCTCAGATTTTCCTGAAAATGGGTTTTTCCTAGTCAATTTGAGGCCGGAGAACACGAAAAAACCATCCATTTCGTCGTATCTCTTCGGGAATTGGAATTTTCCGACGAAAAATAGATTTCCTGAAGAAATAGGACAAAATGGAGGGGTTTTTCGTTTTCTCCGGTATGAAATTGACTAGGAAGCTCGATTTCAGGACAATCTGAGAGTTGAAAAATTTTGAAAAAAAAAATATTTATACAGAAGACTCCCCCTTGTAAAAAAATTAAAATTTTTGGTCTCAGATTTTCCTGAAAATGGGTTGTTTCCAAGTCAATTTGATGCCGGAGAACACGAAAAAACCATCCATTTCGTCGTATCTCTTCGGGAATTGGAATTTTCCAACGAAAAATAGATTTCCTGAAGAAATAGGACAAAATGGAGGGGTTTTTCGTTTTCTCCGGTATGAAATTGACAAGGAAGCTCAATTTCAGGACAATCTGAGAGTTGAAAAATTTTGAAAAAAAAAATATTTATACAGAAGACTCCCCCCTTGTAAAAAAATCAAAATTTGTGGTCTCAGATTTTCCTGAAAATGGGTTGTTTCCTAGTCAATTTGAGGCCGCAGAACACGAAAAAACCATCCATTTCGTCGTATCTCTTCGGGAATTGGAATTTTCCAACGAAAAATAGATTTCCTGAAGAAATAGGACAAAATGGAGGGGTTTTTCGTTTTCTCCGGTATGAAATTGACAAGGAAGCTCAATTTCAGGACAATCTGAGAGTTGAAAAATTTTGAAAAAAAAAATATTTATACAGAAGACTCCCCCTTGTAAAAAAATTAAAATTTTTGGTCTCAGATCTTCCTGAAAATGGGTTGTTTCCAAGTCAATTTGATGCCGGAGAACACGAAAAAACCATCCATTTCGTCGTATCTCTTCGGGAATTGGAATTTTCCAACGAAAAATAGATTTCCTGAAGAAATAGGACAAGATGGAGGGGTTTTTCGTTCTCTCCGGTATGAAATTGACAAGGAAGCTCAATTTCAGGACAATCTGAGAGTTGAAAAATTTTGAAAAAAAAAATATTGATACAGAAGACTCCCCCCTCGTAAAAAAATCAAAATTTTTGGTCTCAGATTTTCCTGAAAATGGGTTGTTTCCTAGTCAATTTGAGGCCGGAGAACACGAAAAAACCATCCATTTCGTCGTATCTCTTCGGGAATTGGAATTTTCCGAAGAAAAATAGATTTCCTGAAGAAATAGGACAAAATGGAGGGGTTTTTCGTTTTCTCCGGTATGAAATTGACAAGGAAGCTCAATTTCAGGACAATCTGAGAGTAGAAAAATTTTGAAAAAAAAAATATTTATACAGAAGACTCCCCCTTGTAAAAAAATCAAAATTTTTGGTCTCAGATTTTCCTGAAAATGGGTTTTTTCCAAGTCAATTTGAGGCCGGAGAACACGAAAAAACCATCCATTTCGTCGTATCTCTTCGGGAATTGGAATTTTCCGACGAAAAATAGATTTCCTGAAGAAATAGGACAAAATGGAGGGGTTTTTCGTTTTCTCCGGTATGAAATTGACAAGGAAGCTCAATTTCAGGACAATCTGAGAGTTGAAAAATTTTGAAAAAAAAATATTGATACAGAAGACTCCCCCCTTGTAAAAAAATTAAAATTTTTGGTCTCAGATTTTCCTGAAAATGGGTTGTTTCCAAGTCAATTTGATGCCGGAGAACACGAAAAAACCATCCATTTCGTCGTATCTCTTCGGGAATTGGAATTTTCCGACGAAAAATAGATTTCCTGAAGAAATAGGACAAAATGGAGGGGTTTTTCGTTTTCTCCGGTATGAAATTGACTAGGAAGCTCGATTTCAGGACAATCTGAGAGTTGAAAAATTTTGAAAAAAAAAATATTTATACAGAAGACTCCCCCTTGTAAAAAAATTAAAATTTTTGGTCTCAGATTTTCCTGAAAATGGGTTGTTTCCAAGTCAATTTGATGCCGGAGAACACGAAAAAACCATCCATTTCGTCGTATCTCTTCGGGAATTGGAATTTTCCAACGAAAAATAGATTTCCTGAAGAAATAGGACAAAATGGAGGGGTTTTTCGTTTTCTCCGGTATGAAATTGACAAGGAAGCTCAATTTCAGGACAATCTGAGAGTTGAAAAATTTTGAAAAAAAAAATATTTATACAGAAGACTCCCCCCTTGTAAAAAAATCAAAATTTGTGGTCTCAGATTTTCCTGAAAATGGGTTGTTTCCTAGTCAATTTGAGGCCGCAGAACACGAAAAAACCATCCATTTCGTCGTATCTCTTCGGGAATTGGAATTTTCCAACGAAAAATAGATTTCCTGAAGAAATAGGACAAAATGGAGGGGTTTTTCGTTTTCTCCGGTATGAAATTGACAAGGAAGCTCAATTTCAGGACAATCTGAGAGTTGAAAAATTTTGAAAAAAAAAATATTTATACAGAAGACTCCCCCTTGTAAAAAAATTAAAATTTTTGGTCTCAGATCTTCCTGAAAATGGGTTGTTTCCAAGTCAATTTGATGCCGGAGAACACGAAAAAACCATCCATTTCGTCGTATCTCTTCGGGAATTGGAATTTTCCAACGAAAAATAGATTTCCTGAAGAAATAGGACAAGATGGAGGGGTTTTTCGTTCTCTCCGGTATGAAATTGACAAGGAAGCTCAATTTCAGGACAATCTGAGAGTTGAAAAATTTTGAAAAAAAAAATATTGATACAGAAGACTCCCCCCTCGTAAAAAAATCAAAATTTTTGGTCTCAGATTTTCCTGAAAATGGGTTGTTTCCTAGTCAATTTGAGGCCGGAGAACACGAAAAAACCATCCATTTCGTCGTATCTCTTCGGGAATTGGAATTTTCCGAAGAAAAATAGATTTCCTGAAGAAATAGGACAAAATGGAGGGGTTTTTCGTTTTCTCCGGTATGAAATTGACAAGGAAGCTCAATTTCAGGACAATCTGAGAGTAGAAAAATTTTGAAAAAAAAAATATTTATACAGAAGACTCCCCCTTGTAAAAAAATCAAAATTTTTGGTCTCAGATTTTCCTGAAAATGGGTTTTTTCCAAGTCAATTTGAGGCCGGAGAACACGAAAAAACCATCCATTTCGTCGTATCTCTTCGGGAATTGGAATTTTCCGACGAAAAATAGATTTCCTGAAGAAATAGGACAAAATGGAGGGGTTTTTCGTTTTCTCCGGTATGAAATTGACAAGGAAGCTCAATTTCAGGACAATCTGAGAGTTGAAAAATTTTGAAAAAAAAATATTGATACAGAAGACTCCCCCCTTGTAAAAAAATTAAAATTTTTGGTCTCAGATTTTCCTGAAAATGGGTTGTTTCCAAGTCAATTTGATGCCGGAGAACACGAAAAAACCATCCATTTCGTCGTATCTCTTCGGGAATTGGAATTTTCCGACGAAAAATAGATTTCCTGAAGAAATAGGACAAAATGGAGGGGTTTTTAGTTTTCTCCGGTATGAAATTGACAAGGAAGCTCAATTTCAGGACAATCTGAGAGTTGAAAAATTTTGAAAAAAAAAATATTGATACAGAAGAATCCCCCTTGTAAAAAAATCAAAATTTTTGGTCTCAGATTTTCCTGAAAATGGGTTGTTTCCAAGTCAATTTGATGCCGGAGAACACGAAAAAACCATCCATTTCGTCGTATCTCTTCGGGAATTGGAATTTTCCGACGAAAAATAGATTTCCTGAAGAAATAGGACAAAATGGAGGGGTTTTTCGTTTTCTCCGGTATGAAATTGACTAGGAAGCTCAATTTCAGGACAATCTGAGAGTTGAAAAATTTTGAAAAAAAAAATATTGATACAGAAGACTCCCCCTTGTAAAAAAATCAAAATTTTTGGTCTCAGATTTTCCTGAAAATGGGTTGTTTCCTAGTCAATTTGATGCCGGAGAACACGAAAAAACCATCCATTTCGTCGTATCTCTTCGGGAATTGGAATTTTCCAACGAAAAATAGATTTCCTGAAGAAATAGGACAAAATGGAGGGGTTTGTCGTTTTCTCCGGTATGAAATTGACAAGGAAGCTCAATTTCAGGACAATCTGAGAGTTGAAAAATTTTGAGAAAAAAAATATTGAAAATGGGTTGTTTCCAAGTCAATTTGATGCCGGAGAACACGAAAAAACCATCCATTTCGTCGTATCTCTACGGGAATTGGAATTTTCCAACGAAAAATAGATTTCCTGAAGAAATAGGACAAAATGGAGGGGTTTTTCGTTTTCTCCGGTATGAAATTGATAAGGAAGCTCAATTTCAGGACAATCTGAGAGTTGAAAAATTTTGAAAAAAAAAATATTTATACAGAAGACTCCCCCCTTGTAAAAAAATCAAAATTTTTGGTCTCAGATTTTCCTGAAAATGGGTTGTTTCCTAGTCAATTTGATGCCGGAGAACACGAAAAAACCATCCATTTCGTCGTATCTCTTCGGGAATTTGAATTTTCCGACGAAAAATAGATTTCCTGAAGAAATAGGACAAAAAGGAGGGGTTTTTCGTTTTCTCCGGTATGAAATTGACAAGGAAGCTCAATTTCAGGACAATCTGAGAGTTGAAAAATTTTCAAAAAAAAAATATTGAAAATGGGTTGTTTCCAAGTCAATTTGATGCCGGAGAACACGAAAAAACCATCCATTTCGTCGTATCTCTTCGGGAATTGGAATTTTCCAACGAAAAATAGATTTCCTGAAGAAATAGGACAAAATTTAGGGGTTTTTCGTTTTCTCCGGTATGAAATTGACAAGGAAGCTCAATTTCAGCACAATCTGAGAGTTGAAAAATTTTGAAAAAAAAAATATTGAAAATGGGTTGTTTCCAAGTCAATTTGATGCCGGAGAACACGAAAAAACCATCCATTTCGTCGTATCTCTTCGGGAATTGGAATTTTCCGACGAAAAATAGATTTCCTGAAGAAATAGGACAAAATGGAGGGGTTTTTCGTTTTCTCCGGTATGAAATTGACAAGGAAGCTCAATTTCAGGACAATCTGAGAGTTATATTTATACTTATATTTATATTTATACAGAAGACAAAATCAAAATTTTTGGTCTCAGATTTTCCTGAAAATGGGTTGTTTCCTAGTCAATTTGAGGCCGGAGAACACGAAAAAACCATCCATTTCGTCGTATCTCTTCGGGAATTGGAATTTTCCAACGAAAAATAGATTTCCCGAAGAAATAGGACAAAATGGAGGGGTTTTTCGATTTCTCCGGTATGCAATTGACAAGGAAGCTCAATTTCAGGACAATCTGAGAGTTGAAAAATTTTGAAAAAAAAATATTGATACAGAAGACTCCCCCCTTGTAAAAAAATCAAAATTTTTGGTCTCAGATTTTCCTGAAAATGGGTTGTTTCCTAGTCAATTTGATGCCGGAGAACACGAAAAAACCATCCATTTCGTCGTATCTCTTCGGGAATTTGAATTTTCCGACGAAAAATAGATTTCCTGAAGAAATAGGACAAAAAGGAGGGGTTTTTCGTTTTCTCCGGTATGAAATTGACAAGGAAGCTCAATTTCAGGACAATCTGAGAGTTGAAAAATTTTGAAAAAAAAATATTGATACAGAAGACTCCCCCCTTGTAAAAAAATTAAAATTTTTGGTCTCAGATTTTCCTGAAAATGGGTTGTTTCCAAGTCAATTTGATGCCGGAGAACACGAAAAAACCATCCATTTCGTCGTATCTCTTCGGGAATTGGAATTTTCCGACGAAAAATAGATTTCCTGAAGAAATAGGACAAAATGGAGGGGTTTTTCGTTTTCTCCGGTATGAAATTGACAAGGAAGCTCAATTTCAGGACAATCTGAGAGTTGAAAAATTTTGAAAAAAAAAATATTGATACAGAAGACTCCCCCCTTGTAAAAAAATCAAAATTTGTGGTCTCAGATTTTCCTGAAAATGGGTTGTTTCCTAGTCAATTTGAGGCCGCAGAACACGAAAAAACCATCCATTTCGTCGTATCTCTTCGGGAATTGGAATTTTCCAACGAAAAATAGATTTCCTGAAGAAATAGGACAAAATGGAGGGGTTTTTCGTTTTCTCCGGTATGAAATTGACAAGGAAGCTCAATTTCAGGACAATCTGAGAGTTGAAAAATTTTGAAAAAAAAAATATTTATACAGAAGACTCCCCCTTGTAAAAAAATTAAAATTTTTGGTCTCAGATCTTCCTGAAAATGGGTTGTTTCCAAGTCAATTTGATGCCGGAGAACACGAAAAAACCATCCATTTCGTCGTATCTCTTCGGGAATTGGAATTTTCCAACGAAAAATAGATTTCCTGAAGAAATAGGACAAAATGGAGGGGTTTTTCGTTCTCTCCGGTATGAAATTGACAAGGAAGCTCAATTTCAGGACAATCTGAGAGTTGAAAAATTTTGAAAAAAAAAATATTGATACAGAAGACTCCCCCCTCGTAAAAAAATCAAAATTTTTGGTCTCAGATTTTCCTGAAAATGGGTTGTTTCCTAGTCAATTTGAGGCCGGAGAACACGAAAAAACCATCCATTTCGTCGTATCTCTTCGGGAATTGGAATTTTCCGACGAAAAATAGATTTCCTGAAGAAATAGGACAAAATGGAGGGGTTTTTCGTTTTCTCCGGTATGAAATTGACAAGGAAGCTCAATTTCAGGACAATCTGAGAGTTGAAAAATTTTGAAAAAAAAATATTGATACAGAAGACTCCCCCCTTGTAAAAAAATTAAAATTTTAGGTCTCAGATTTTCCTGAAAATGGGTTGTTTCCAAGTCAATTTGATGCCGGAGAACACGAAAAAACCATCCATTTCGTCGTATCTCTTCGGGAATTGGAATTTTCCGACGAAAAATAGATTTCCTGAAGAAATAGGACAAAATGGAGGGGTTTTTAGTTTTCTCCGGTATGAAATTGACAAGGAAGCTCAATTTCAGGACAATCTGAGAGTTGAAAAATTTTGAAAAAAAAAATATTGATACAGAAGGATCCCCCTTGTAAAAAAATCAAAATTTTTGGTCTCAGATTTTCCTGAAAATGGGTTGTTTCCAAGTCAATTTGATGCCGGAGAACACGAAAAAACCATCCATTTCGTCGTATCTCTTCGGGAATTGGAATTTTCCGACGAAAAATAGATTTCCTGAAGAAATAGGACAAAATGGAGGGGTTTTTCGTTTTCTCCGGTATGAAATTGACTAGGAAGCTCAATTTCAGGACAATCTGAGAGTTGAAAAATTTTGAAAAAAAAATATTAATACAGAAGACTCCCCCTTGTAAAAAAATCAAAATTTTTGGTCTCAGATTTTCCTGAAAATGGGTTGTTTCCTAGTCAATTTGATGCCGGAGAACACGAAAAAACCATCCATTTCGTCGTATCTCTTCGGGAATTGGAATTTTCCAACGAAAAATAGATTTCCTGAAGAAATAGGACAAAATGGAGGGGTTTGTCGTTTTCTCCGGTATGAAATTGACAAGGAAGCTCAATTTCAGGACAATCTGAGAGTTGAAAAATTTTCAAAAAAAAAATATTGAAAATGGGTTGTTTCCAAGTCAATTTGATGCCGGAGAACACGAAAAAACCATCCATTTCGTCGTATCTCTTCGGGAATTGGAATTTTCCAACGAAAAATAGATTTCCTGAAGAAATAGGACAAAATTTAGGGGTTTTTCGTTTTCTCCGGTATGAAATTGACAAGGAAGCTCAATTTCAGCACAATCTGAGAGTTGAAAAATTTTGAAAAAAAAAATATTGAAAATGGGTTGTTTCCAAGTCAATTTGATGCCGGAGAACACGAAAAAACCATCCATTTCGTCGTATCTCTTCGGGAATTGGAATTTTCCGACGAAAAATAGATTTCCTGAAGAAATAGGACAAAATGGAGGGGTTTTTCGTTTTCTCCGGTATGAAATTGACAAGGAAGCTCAATTTCAGGACAATCTGAGAGTTATATTTATACTTATATTTATATTTATACAGAAGACAAAATCAAAATTTTTGGTCTCAGATTTTCCTGAAAATGGGTTGTTTCCTAGTCAATTTGAGGCCGGAGAACACGAAAAAACCATCCATTTCGTCGTATCTCTTCGGGAATTGGAATTTTCCAACGAAAAATAGATTTCCCGAAGAAATAGGACAAAATGGAGGGGTTTTTCGATTTCTCCGGTATGCAATTGACAAGGAAGCTCAATTTCAGGACAATCTGAGAGTTGAAAAATTTTGAAAAAAAAATATTGATACAGAAGACTCCCCCCTTGTAAAAAAATCAAAATTTTTGGTCTCAGATTTTCCTGAAAATGGGTTGTTTCCTAGTCAATTTGATGCCGGAGAACACGAAAAAACCATCCATTTCGTCGTATCTCTTCGGGAATTTGAATTTTCCGACGAAAAATAGATTTCCTGAAGAAATAGGACAAAAAGGAGGGGTTTTTCGTTTTCTCCGGTATGAAATTGACAAGGAAGCTCAATTTCAGGACAATCTGAGAGTTGAAAAATTTTGAAAAAAAAATATTGATACAGAAGACTCCCCCCTTGTAAAAAAATTAAAATTTTTGGTCTCAGATTTTCCTGAAAATGGGTTGTTTCCAAGTCAATTTGATGCCGGAGAACACGAAAAAACCATCCATTTCGTCGTATCTCTTCGGGAATTGGAATTTTCCGACGAAAAATAGATTTCCTGAAGAAATAGGACAAAATGGAGGGGTTTTTCGTTTTCTCCGGTATGAAATTGACAAGGAAGCTCAATTTCAGGACAATCTGAGAGTTGAAAAATTTTGAAAAAAAAAATATTGATACAGAAGACTCCCCCCTTGTAAAAAAATCAAAATTTGTGGTCTCAGATTTTCCTGAAAATGGGTTGTTTCCTAGTCAATTTGAGGCCGCAGAACACGAAAAAACCATCCATTTCGTCGTATCTCTTCGGGAATTGGAATTTTCCAACGAAAAATAGATTTCCTGAAGAAATAGGACAAAATGGAGGGGTTTTTCGTTTTCTCCGGTATGAAATTGACAAGGAAGCTCAATTTCAGGACAATCTGAGAGTTGAAAAATTTTGAAAAAAAAAATATTTATACAGAAGACTCCCCCTTGTAAAAAAATTAAAATTTTTGGTCTCAGATCTTCCTGAAAATGGGTTGTTTCCAAGTCAATTTGATGCCGGAGAACACGAAAAAACCATCCATTTCGTCGTATCTCTTCGGGAATTGGAATTTTCCAACGAAAAATAGATTTCCTGAAGAAATAGGACAAAATGGAGGGGTTTTTCGTTCTCTCCGGTATGAAATTGACAAGGAAGCTCAATTTCAGGACAATCTGAGAGTTGAAAAATTTTGAAAAAAAAAATATTGATACAGAAGACTCCCCCCTCGTAAAAAAATCAAAATTTTTGGTCTCAGATTTTCCTGAAAATGGGTTGTTTCCTAGTCAATTTGAGGCCGGAGAACACGAAAAAACCATCCATTTCGTCGTATCTCTTCGGGAATTGGAATTTTCCGACGAAAAATAGATTTCCTGAAGAAATAGGACAAAATGGAGGGGTTTTTCGTTTTCTCCGGTATGAAATTGACAAGGAAGCTCAATTTCAGGACAATCTGAGAGTTGAAAAATTTTGAAAAAAAAATATTGATACAGAAGACTCCCCCCTTGTAAAAAAATTAAAATTTTAGGTCTCAGATTTTCCTGAAAATGGGTTGTTTCCAAGTCAATTTGATGCCGGAGAACACGAAAAAACCATCCATTTCGTCGTATCTCTTCGGGAATTGGAATTTTCCGACGAAAAATAGATTTCCTGAAGAAATAGGACAAAATGGAGGGGTTTTTAGTTTTCTCCGGTATGAAATTGACAAGGAAGCTCAATTTCAGGACAATCTGAGAGTTGAAAAATTTTGAAAAAAAAAATATTGATACAGAAGGATCCCCCTTGTAAAAAAATCAAAATTTTTGGTCTCAGATTTTCCTGAAAATGGGTTGTTTCCAAGTCAATTTGATGCCGGAGAACACGAAAAAACCATCCATTTCGTCGTATCTCTTCGGGAATTGGAATTTTCCGACGAAAAATAGATTTCCTGAAGAAATAGGACAAAATGGAGGGGTTTTTCGTTTTCTCCGGTATGAAATTGACTAGGAAGCTCAATTTCAGGACAATCTGAGAGTTGAAAAATTTTGAAAAAAAAAATATTAATACAGAAGACTCCCCCTTGTAAAAAAATCAAAATTTTTGGTCTCAGATTTTCCTGAAAATGGGTTGTTTCCTAGTCAATTTGATGCCGGAGAACACGAAAAAACCATCCATTTCGTCGTATCTCTTCGGGAATTGGAATTTTCCAACGAAAAATAGATTTCCTGAAGAAATAGGACAAAATGGAGGGGTTTGTCGTTTTCTCCGGTATGAAATTGACAAGGAAGCTCAATTTCAGGACAATCTGAGAGTTGAAAAATTTTGAGAAAAAAAATATTGAAAATGGGTTGTTTCCAAGTCAATTTGATGCCGGAGAACACGAAAAAACCATCCATTTCGTCGTATCTCTACGGGAATTGGAATTTTCCAACGAAAAATAGATTTCCTGAAGAAATAGGACAAAATGGAGGGGTTTTTCGTTTTCTCCGGTATGAAATTGATAAGGAAGCTCAATTTCAGGACAATCTGAGAGTTGAAAAATTTTGAAAAAGAAAATATTTATACAGAAGACTCCCCCCTTGTAAAAAAATCAAAATTTTTGGTCTCAGATTTTCCTGAAAATGGGTTGTTTCCTAGTCAATTTGATGCCGGAGAACACGAAAAAACCATCCATTTCGTCGTATCTCTTCGGGAATTTGAATTTTCCGACGAAAAATAGATTTCCTGAAGAAATAGGACAAAAAGGAGGGGTTTTTCGTTTTCTCCGGTATGAAATTGACAAGGAAGCTCAATTTCAGGACAATCTGAGAGTTGAAAAATTTTGAAAAAAAAAATATTGAAAATGGGTTGTTTCCAAGTCAATTTGATGCCGGAGAACACGAAAAAACCATCCATTTCGTCGTATCTCTTCGGGAATTGGAATTTTCCAACGAAAAATAGATTTCCTGAAGAAATAGGACAAAATTTAGGGGTTTTTCGTTTTCTCCGGTATGAAATTGACAAGGAAGCTCAATTTCAGCACAATCTGAGAGTTGAAAAATTTTGAAAAAAAAAATATTGAAAATGGGTTGTTTCCAAGTCAATTTGATGCCGGAGAACACGAAAAAACCATCCATTTCGTCGTATCTCTTCGGGAATTGGAATTTTCCGACGAAAAATAGATTTCCTGAAGAAATAGGACAAAATGGAGGGGTTTTTCGTTTTCTCCGGTATGAAATTGACAAGGAAGCTCAATTTCAGGACAATCTGAGAGTTATATTTATACTTATATTTATATTTATACAGAAGACAAAATCAAAATTTTTGGTCTCAGATTTTCCTGAAAATGGGTTGTTTCCTAGTCAATTTGAGGCCGGAGAACACGAAAAAACCATCCATTTCGTCGTATCTCTTCGGGAATTGGAATTTTCCAACGAAAAATAGATTTCCCGAAGAAATAGGACAAAATGGAGGGGTTTTTCGATTTCTCCGGTATGCAATTGACAAGGAAGCTCAATTTCAGGACAATCTGAGAGTTGAAAAATTTTGAAAAAAAAATATTGATACAGAAGACTCCCCCCTTGTAAAAAAATCAAAATTTTTGGTCTCAGATTTTCCTGAAAATGGGTTGTTTCCTAGTCAATTTGATGCCGGAGAACACGAAAAAACCATCCATTTCGTCGTATCTCTTCGGGAATTTGAATTTTCCGACGAAAAATAGATTTCCTGAAGAAATAGGACAAAAAGGAGGGGTTTTTCGTTTTCTCCGGTATGAAATTGACAAGGAAGCTCAATTTCAGGACAATCTGAGAGTTGAAAAATTTTGAAAAAAAAATATTGATACAGAAGACTCCCCCCTTGTAAAAAAATTAAAATTTTTGGTCTCAGATTTTCCTGAAAATGGGTTGTTTCCAAGTCAATTTGATGCCGGAGAACACGAAAAAACCATCCATTTCGTCGTATCTCTTCGGGAATTGGAATTTTCCGACGAAAAATAGATTTCCTGAAGAAATAGGACAAAATGGAGGGGTTTTTCGTTTTCTCCGGTATGAAATTGACAAGGAAGCTCAATTTCAGGACAATCTGAGAGTTGAAAAATTTTGAAAAAAAAAATATTGATACAGAAGAATCCCCCTTGTAAAAAAATCAAAATTTTTGGTCTCAGATTTTCCTGAAAATGGGTTGTTTCCAAGTCAATTTGATGCCGGAGAACACGAAAAAACCATCCATTTCGTCGTATCTCTTCGGGAATTGGAATTTTCCGACGAAAAATAGATTTCCTGAAGAAATAGGACAAAATGGAGGGGTTTTTCGTTTTCTGCGGTATGAAATTGACTAGGAAGCTCAATTTCAGGACAATCTGAGAGTTGAAAAATTTTGAAAAAAAAATATTGATACAGAAGACTCCCCCTTGTAAAAAAATCAAAATTTTTGGTCTCAGATTTTCCTGAAAATGGGTTGTTTCCTAGTCAATTTGATGCCGGAGAACACGAAAAAACCATCCATTTCGTCGTATCTCTTCGGGAATTGGAATTTTCCAACGAAAAATAGATTTCCTGAAGAAATAGGACAAAATGGAGGGGTTTGTCGTTTTCTCCGGTATGAAATTGACAAGGAAGCTCAATTTCAGGACAATCTGAGAGTTGAAAAATTTTGAGAAAAAAAATATTGAAAATGGGTTGTTTCCAAGTCAATTTGATGCCGGAGAACACGAAAAAACCATCCATTTCGTCGTATCTCTACGGGAATTGGAATTTTCCAACGAAAAATAGATTTCCTGAAGAAATAGGACAAAATGGAGGGGTTTTTCGTTTTCTCCGGTATGAAATTGATAAGGAAGCTCAATTTCAGGACAATCTGAGAGTTGAAAAATTTTGAAAAATAAAATATTGATACAGAAGACTCCCCCCTTGTAAAAAAATCAAAATTTTTGGTCTCAGATTTTCCTGAAAATGGGTTGTTTCCAAGTCAATTTGATGCCGGAGAACACGAAAAAACCATCCATTTCGTCGTATCTCTTCGGGAATTGGAATTTTCCAACGAAAAATAGATTTCCTGAAGAAATAGGACAAAATGGAGGAGTTTTTCGTTTTCTCCGGTATGCAATTGACAAGGAAGCTCAATTTCAGGACAATCTGAGAGTTGAAAAATTTTGAAAAAAAAAATATTGATACAGAAGACTCCCCCCTTGTAAAAAAATCAAAATTTTTGGTCTCAGATTTTCCTGAAAATGGGTTTTTTCCTAGTCAATTTGAGGCCGGAGAACACGAAAAAACCATCCATTTCGTCGTATCTCTTCGGGAATTGGAATTTTCCGACGAAAAATAGATTTCCTGAAGAAATAGGACAAAATGGAGGGGTTTTTCGTTTTCTCCGGTATGAAATTGACTAGGAAGCTCGATTTCAGGACAATCTGAGAGTTGAAAAATTTTGAAAAAAAAAATATTTATACAGAAGACTCCCCCTTGTAAAAAAATTAAAATTTTTGGTCTCAGATTTTCCTGAAAATGGGTTGTTTCCAAGTCAATTTGATGCCGGAGAACACGAAAAAACCATCCATTTCGTCGTACCTCTTCGGGAATTGGAATTTTCCAACGAAAAATAGATTTCCCGAAGAAATAGGACAAAATGGAGGGGTTTTTCGTTTTCTCCGGTATGAAATTGACAAGGAAGCTCAATTTCAGGACAATCTGAGAGTTGAAAAATTTTGAAAAAAAAAATATTTATACAGAAGACTCCCCCCTTGTAAAAAAATCAAAATTTGTGGTCTCAGATCTTCCTGAAAATGGGTTGTTTCCAAGTCAATTTGATGCCGGAGAACACGAAAAAACCATCCATTTCGTCGTATCTCTTCGGGAATTGGAATTTTCCAACGAAAAATAGATTTCCTGAAGAAATAGGACAAAATGGAGGGGTTTTTCGTTTTCTCCGGTATGAAATTGACAAGGAAGCTCAATTTCAGGACAATCTGAGAGTTGAAAAATTTTGAAAAAAAAAATATTTATACAGAAGACTCCCCCTTGTAAAAAAATTAAAATTTTTGGTCTCAGATCTTCCTGAAAATGGGTTGTTTCCAAGTCAATTTGATGCCGGAGAACACGAAAAAACCATCCATTTCGTCGTATCTCTTCGGGAATTGGAATTTTCCAACGAAAAATAGATTTCCTGAAGAAATAGGACAAAATGGAGGGGTTTTTCGTTCTCTCCGGTATGAAATTGACAAGGAAGCTCAATTTCAGGACAATCTGAGAGTTGAAAAATTTTGAAAAAAAAAATATTGATACAGAAGACTCCCCCCTCGTAAAAAAATCAAAATTTTTGGTCTCAGATTTTCCTGAAAATGGGTTGTTTCCTAGTCAATTTGAGGCCGGAGAACACGAAAAAACCATCCATTTCGTCGTATCTCTTCGGGAATTGGAATTTTCCGACGAAAAATAGATTTCCTGAAGAAATAGGACAAAATGGAGGGGTTTTTCGTTTTCTCCGGTATGAAATTGACAAGGAAGCTCAATTTCAGGACAATCTGAGAGTAGAAAAATTTTGAAAAAAAAAATATTTATACAGAAGACTCCCCCTTGTAAAAAAATCAAAATTTTTGGTCTCAGATTTTCCTGAAAATGGGTTTTTTCCTAGTCAATTTGAGGCCGGAGAACACGAAAAAACCATCCATTTCGTCGTATCTCTTCGGGAATTGGAATTTTCCGACGAAAAATAGATTTCCTGAAGAAATAGGACAAAATGGAGGGGTTTTTCGTTTTCTCCGGTATGAAATTGACAAGGAAGCTCAATTTCAGGACAATCTGAGAGTTGAAAAATTTTGAAAAAAAAATATTGATACAGAAGACTCCCCCCTTGTAAAAAAATTAAAATTTTTGGTCTCAGATTTTCCTGAAAATGGGTTGTTTCCAAGTCAATTTGATGCCGGAGAACACGAAAAAACCATCCATTTCGTCGTATCTCTTCGGGAATTGGAATTTTCCAACGAAAAATAGATTTCCTGAAGAAATAGGACAAAATGGAGGGGTTTTTCGTTTTCTCCGGTATGAAATTGACAAGGAAGCTCAATTTCAGGACAATCTGAGAGTTGAAAAATTTTGAAAAAAAAAATATTTATACAGAAGACTCCCCCTTGTAAAAAAATTAAAATTTTTGGTCTCAGATCTTCCTGAAAATGGGTTGTTTCCAAGTCAATTTGATGCCGGAGAACACGAAAAAACCATCCATTTCGTCGTATCTCTTCGGGAATTGGAATTTTCCAACGAAAAATAGATTTCCTGAAGAAATAGGACAAAATGGAGGGGTTTTTCGTTCTCTCCGGTATGAAATTGACAAGGAAGCTCAATTTCAGGACAATCTGAGAGTTGAAAAATTTTGAAAAAAAAAATATTGATACAGAAGACTCCCCCCTCGTAAAAAAATCAAAATTTTTGGTCTCAGATTTTCCTGAAAATGGGTTGTTTCCTAGTCAATTTGAGGCCGGAGAACACGAAAAAACCATCCATTTCGTCGTATCTCTTCGGGAATTGGAATTTTCCGACGAAAAATAGATTTCCTGAAGAAATAGGACAAAATGGAGGGGTTTTTCGTTTTCTCCGGTATGAAATTGACAAGGAAGCTCAATTTCAGGACAATCTGAGAGTAGAAAAATTTTGAAAAAAAAAATATTTATACAGAAGACTCCCCCTTGTAAAAAAATCAAAATTTTTGGTCTCAGATTTTCCTGAAAATGGGTTTTTTCCTAGTCAATTTGAGGCCGGAGAACACGAAAAAACCATCCATTTCGTCGTATCTCTTCGGGAATTGGAATTTTCCGACGAAAAATAGATTTCCTGAAGAAATAGGACAAAATGGAGGGGTTTTTCGTTTTCTCCGGTATGAAATTGACAAGGAAGCTCAATTTCAGGACAATCTGAGAGTTGAAAAATTTTGAAAAAAAAATATTGATACAGAAGACTCCCCCCTTGTAAAAAAATTAAAATTTTTGGTCTCAGATTTTCCTGAAAATGGGTTGTTTCCAAGTCAATTTGATGCCGGAGAACACGAAAAAACCATCCATTTCGTCGTATCTCTTCGGGAATTGGAATTTTCCGACGAAAAATAGATTTCCTGAAGAAATAGGACAAAATGGAGGGGTTTTTAGTTTTCTCCGGTATGAAATTGACAAGGAAGCTCAATTTCAGGACAATCTGAGAGTTGAAAAATTTTGAAAAAAAAAATATTGATACAGAAGAATCCCCCTTGTAAAAAAATCAAAATTTTTGGTCTCAGATTTTCCTGAAAATGGGTTGTTTCCAAGTCAATTTGATGCCGGAGAACACGAAAAAACCATCCATTTCGTCGTATCTCTTCGGGAATTGGAATTTTCCGACGAAAAATAGATTTCCTGAAGAAATAGGACAAAATGGAGGGGTTTTTCGTTTTCTCCGGTATGAAATTGACTAGGAAGCTCAATTTCAGGACAATCTGAGAGTTGAAAAATTTTGAAAAAAAAAATATTGATACAGAAGACTCCCCCTTGTAAAAAAATCAAAATTTTTGGTCTCAGATTTTCCTGAAAATGGGTTGTTTCCTAGTCAATTTGATGCCGGAGAACACGAAAAAACCATCCATTTCGTCGTATCTCTTCGGGAATTGGAATTTTCCAACGAAAAATAGATTTCCTGAAGAAATAGGACAAAATGGAGGGGTTTGTCGTTTTCTCCGGTATGAAATTGACAAGGAAGCTCAATTTCAGGACAATCTGAGAGTTGAAAAATTTTGAGAAAAAAAATATTGAAAATGGGTTGTTTCCAAGTCAATTTGATGCCGGAGAACACGAAAAAACCATCCATTTCGTCGTATCTCTACGGGAATTGGAATTTTCCAACGAAAAATAGATTTCCTGACGAAATAGGACAAAATGGAGGGGTTTTTCGTTTTCTCCGGTATGAAATTGATAAGGAAGCTCAATTTCAGGACAATCTGAGAGTTGAAAAATTTAAAAAAAAAAAATATTTATACAGAAGACTCCCCCCTTGTAAAAAAATCAAAATTTTTGGTCTCAGATTTTCCTGAAAATGGGTTGTTTCCCAGTCAATTTGATGCCGGAGAACACGAAAAAACCATCCATTTCGTCGTATCTCTTCGGGAATTTGAATTTTCCGACGAAAAATAGATTTCCTGAAGAAATAGGACAAAAAGGAGGGGTTTTTCGTTTTCTCCGGTATGAAATTGACAAGGAAGCTCAATTTCAGGACAATCTGAGAGTTGAAAAATTTTGAAAAAAAAAATATTGAAAATGGGTTGTTTCCAAGTCAATTTGATGCCGGAGAACACGAAAAAACCATCCATTTCGTCGTATCTCTTCGGGAATTGGAATTTTCCAACGAAAAATAGATTTCCTGAAGAAATAGGACAAAATTTAGGGGTTTTTCGTTTTCTCCGGTATGAAATTGACAAGGAAGCTCAATTTCAGCACAATCTGAGAGTTGAAAAATTTTGAAAAAAAAAATATTGAAAATGGGTTGTTTCCAAGTCAATTTGATGCCGGAGAACACGAAAAAACCATCCATTTCGTCGTATCTCTTCGGGAATTGGAATTTTCCGACGAAAAATAGATTTCCTGAAGAAATAGGACAAAATGGAGGGGTTTTTCGTTTTCTCCGGTATGAAATTGACAAGGAAGCTCAATTTCAGGACAATCTGAGAGTTATATTTATACTTATATTTATATTTATTCAGAAGACAAAATCAAAATTTTTGGTCTCAGATTTTCCTGAAAATGGGTTGTTTCCTAGTCAATTTGATGCCGGAGAACACGAAAAAACCATCCATTTCGTCGTATCTCTTCGGGAATTGGAATTTTCCAACGAAAAATAGATTTCCTGAAGAAATAGGACAAAATGGAGGGGTTTGTCGTTTTCTCCGGTATGAAATTGACAAGGAAGCTCAATTTCAGGACAATCTGAGAGTTGAAAAATTTTGAGAAAAAAAATATTGAAAATGGGTTGTTTCCAAGTCAATTTGATGCCGGAGAACACGAAAAAACCATCCATTTCGTCGTATCTCTTCGGGAATTGGAATTTTCCGACGAAAAATAGATTTCCTGAAGAAATAGGACAAAATGGAGGGGTTTTTCGTTTTCTCCGGTATGAAATTGACAAGGAAGCTCAATTTCAGGACAATCTGAGAGTTGAAAAATTTTGAAAAAAAAATATTGATACAGAAGACTCCCCCCTTGTAAAAAAATTAAAATTTTAGGTCTCAGATTTTCCTGAAAATGGGTTGTTTCCAAGTCAATTTGATGCCGGAGAACACGAAAAAACCATCCATTTCGTCGTATCTCTTCGGGAATTGGAATTTTCCGACGAAAAATAGATTTCCTGAAGAAATAGGACAAAATGGAGGGGTTTTTAGTTTTCTCCGGTATGAAATTGACAAGGAAGCTCAATTTCAGGACAATCTGAGAGTTGAAAAATTTTGAAAAAAAAAATATTGATACAGAAGGATCCCCCTTGTAAAAAAATCAAAATTTTTGGTCTCAGATTTTCCTGAAAATGGGTTGTTTCCAAGTCAATTTGATGCCGGAGAACACGAAAAAACCATCCATTTCGTCGTATCTCTTCGGGAATTGGAATTTTCCGACGAAAAATAGATTTCCTGAAGAAATAGGACAAAATGGAGGGGTTTTTCGTTTTCTCCGGTATGAAATTGACTAGGAAGCTCAATTTCAGGACAATCTGAGAGTTGAAAAATTTTGAAAAAAAAAATATTAATACAGAAGACTCCCCCTTGTAAAAAAATCAAAATTTTTGGTCTCAGATTTTCCTGAAAATGGGTTGTTTCCTAGTCAATTTGATGCCGGAGAACACGAAAAAACCATCCATTTCGTCGTATCTCTTCGGGAATTGGAATTTTCCAACGAAAAATAGATTTCCTGAAGAAATAGGACAAAATGGAGGGGTTTGTCGTTTTCTCCGGTATGAAATTGACAAGGAAGCTCAATTTCAGGACAATCTGAGAGTTGAAAAATTTTGAGAAAAAAAATATTGAAAATGGGTTGTTTCCAAGTCAATTTGATGCCGGAGAACACGAAAAAACCATCCATTTCGTCGTATCTCTACGGGAATTGGAATTTTCCAACGAAAAATAGATTTCCTGAAGAAATAGGACAAAATGGAGGGGTTTTTCGTTTTCTCCGGTATGAAATTGATAAGGAAGCTCAATTTCAGGACAATCTGAGAGTTGAAAAATTTTGAAAAAGAAAATATTTATACAGAAGACTCCCCCCTTGTAAAAAAATCAAAATTTTTGGTCTCAGATTTTCCTGAAAATGGGTTGTTTCCTAGTCAATTTGATGCCGGAGAACACGAAAAAACCATCCATTTCGTCGTATCTCTTCGGGAATTTGAATTTTCCGACGAAAAATAGATTTCCTGAAGAAATAGGACAAAAAGGAGGGGTTTTTCGTTTTCTCCGGTATGAAATTGACAAGGAAGCTCAATTTCAGGACAATCTGAGAGTTGAAAAATTTTGAAAAAAAAAATATTGAAAATGGGTTGTTTCCAAGTCAATTTGATGCCGGAGAACACGAAAAAACCATCCATTTCGTCGTATCTCTTCGGGAATTGGAATTTTCCAACGAAAAATAGATTTCCTGAAGAAATAGGACAAAATTTAGGGGTTTTTCGTTTTCTCCGGTATGAAATTGACAAGGAAGCTCAATTTCAGCACAATCTGAGAGTTGAAAAATTTTGAAAAAAAAAATATTGAAAATGGGTTGTTTCCAAGTCAATTTGATGCCGGAGAACACGAAAAAACCATCCATTTCGTCGTATCTCTTCGGGAATTGGAATTTTCCGACGAAAAATAGATTTCCTGAAGAAATAGGACAAAATGGAGGGGTTTTTCGTTTTCTCCGGTATGAAATTGACAAGGAAGCTCAATTTCAGGACAATCTGAGAGTTATATTTATACTTATATTTATATTTATACAGAAGACAAAATCAAAATTTTTGGTCTCAGATTTTCCTGAAAATGGGTTGTTTCCTAGTCAATTTGAGGCCGGAGAACACGAAAAAACCATCCATTTCGTCGTATCTCTTCGGGAATTGGAATTTTCCAACGAAAAATAGATTTCCCGAAGAAATAGGACAAAATGGAGGGGTTTTTCGATTTCTCCGGTATGCAATTGACAAGGAAGCTCAATTTCAGGACAATCTGAGAGTTGAAAAATTTTGAAAAAAAAATATTGATACAGAAGACTCCCCCCTTGTAAAAAAATCAAAATTTTTGGTCTCAGATTTTCCTGAAAATGGGTTGTTTCCTAGTCAATTTGATGCCGGAGAACACGAAAAAACCATCCATTTCGTCGTATCTCTTCGGGAATTTGAATTTTCCGACGAAAAATAGATTTCCTGAAGAAATAGGACAAAAAGGAGGGGTTTTTCGTTTTCTCCGGTATGAAATTGACAAGGAAGCTCAATTTCAGGACAATCTGAGAGTTGAAAAATTTTGAAAAAAAAATATTGATACAGAAGACTCCCCCCTTGTAAAAAAATTAAAATTTTTGGTCTCAGATTTTCCTGAAAATGGGTTGTTTCCAAGTCAATTTGATGCCGGAGAACACGAAAAAACCATCCATTTCGTCGTATCTCTTCGGGAATTGGAATTTTCCGACGAAAAATAGATTTCCTGAAGAAATAGGACAAAATGGAGGGGTTTTTCGTTTTCTCCGGTATGAAATTGACAAGGAAGCTCAATTTCAGGACAATCTGAGAGTTGAAAAATTTTGAAAAAAAAAATATTGATACAGAAGAATCCCCCTTGTAAAAAAATCAAAATTTTTGGTCTCAGATTTTCCTGAAAATGGGTTGTTTCCAAGTCAATTTGATGCCGGAGAACACGAAAAAACCATCCATTTCGTCGTATCTCTTCGGGAATTGGAATTTTCCGACGAAAAATAGATTTCCTGAAGAAATAGGACAAAATGGAGGGGTTTTTCGTTTTCTGCGGTATGAAATTGACTAGGAAGCTCAATTTCAGGACAATCTGAGAGTTGAAAAATTTTGAAAAAAAAATATTGATACAGAAGACTCCCCCTTGTAAAAAAATCAAAATTTTTGGTCTCAGATTTTCCTGAAAATGGGTTGTTTCCTAGTCAATTTGATGCCGGAGAACACGAAAAAACCATCCATTTCGTCGTATCTCTTCGGGAATTGGAATTTTCCAACGAAAAATAGATTTCCTGAAGAAATAGGACAAAATGGAGGGGTTTGTCGTTTTCTCCGGTATGAAATTGACAAGGAAGCTCAATTTCAGGACAATCTGAGAGTTGAAAAATTTTGAGAAAAAAAATATTGAAAATGGGTTGTTTCCAAGTCAATTTGATGCCGGAGAACACGAAAAAACCATCCATTTCGTCGTATCTCTACGGGAATTGGAATTTTCCAACGAAAAATAGATTTCCTGAAGAAATAGGACAAAATGGAGGGGTTTTTCGTTTTCTCCGGTATGAAATTGATAAGGAAGCTCAATTTCAGGACAATCTGAGAGTTGAAAAATTTTGAAAAATAAAATATTGATACAGAAGACTCCCCCCTTGTAAAAAAATCAAAATTTTTGGTCTCAGATGTTCCTGAAAATGGGTTGTTTCCAAGTCAATTTGATGCCGGAGAACACGAAAAAACCATCCATTTCGTCGTATCTCTTCGGGAATTGGAATTTTCCAACGAAAAATAGATTTCCTGAAGAAATAGGACAAAATGGAGGAGTTTTTCGTTTTCTCCGGTATGCAATTGACAAGGAAGCTCAATTTCAGGACAATCTGAGAGTTGAAAAATTTTGAAAAAAAAAATATTGATACAGAAGACTCCCCCCTTGTAAAAAAATCAAAATTTTTGGTCTCAGATTTTCCTGAAAATGGGTTTTTTCCTAGTCAATTTGAGGCCGGAGAACACGAAAAAACCATCCATTTCGTCGTATCTCTTCGGGAATTGGAATTTTCCGACGAAAAATAGATTTCCTGAAGAAATAGGACAAAATGGAGGGGTTTTTCGTTTTCTCCGGTATGAAATTGACTAGGAAGCTCGATTTCAGGACAATCTGAGAGTTGAAAAATTTTAAAAAAAAAAATATTTATACAGAAGACTCCCCCTTGTAAAAAAATTAAAATTTTTGGTCTCAGATTTTCCTGAAAATGGGTTGTTTCCAAGTCAATTTGATGCCGGAGAACACGAAAAAACCATCCATTTCGTCGTACCTCTTCGGGAATTGGAATTTTCCAACGAAAAATAGATTTCCCGAAGAAATAGGACAAAATGGAGGGGTTTTTCGTTTTCTCCGGTATGAAATTGACAAGGAAGCTCAATTTCAGGACAATCTGAGAGTTGAAAAATTTTGAAAAAAAAAATATTTATACAGAAGACTCCCCCCTTGTAAAAAAATCAAAATTTGTGGTCTCAGATCTTCCTGAAAATGGGTTGTTTCCAAGTCAATTTGATGCCGGAGAACACGAAAAAACCATCCATTTCGTCGTATCTCTTCGGGAATTGGAATTTTCCAACGAAAAATAGATTTCCTGAAGAAATAGGACAAAATGGAGGGGTTTTTCGTTTTCTCCGGTATGAAATTGACAAGGAAGCTCAATTTCAGGACAATCTGAGAGTTGAAAAATTTTGAAAAAAAAAATATTTATACAGAAGACTCCCCCTTGTAAAAAAATTAAAATTTTTGGTCTCAGATCTTCCTGAAAATGGGTTGTTTCCAAGTCAATTTGATGCCGGAGAACACGAAAAAACCATCCATTTCGTCGTATCTCTTCGGGAATTGGAATTTTCCAACGAAAAATAGATTTCCTGAAGAAATAGGACAAAATGGAGGGGTTTTTCGTTCTCTCCGGTATGAAATTGACAAGGAAGCTCAATTTCAGGACAATCTGAGAGTTGAAAAATTTTGAAAAAAAAAATATTGATACAGAAGACTCCCCCCTCGTAAAAAAATCAAAATTTTTGGTCTCAGATTTTCCTGAAAATGGGTTGTTTCCTAGTCAATTTGAGGCCGGAGAACACGAAAAAACCATCCATTTCGTCGTATCTCTTCGGGAATTGGAATTTTCCGACGAAAAATAGATTTCCTGAAGAAATAGGACAAAATGGAGGGGTTTTTCGTTTTCTCCGGTATGAAATTGACAAGGAAGCTCAATTTCAGGACAATCTGAGAGTAGAAAAATTTTGAAAAAAAAAATATTTATACAGAAGACTCCCCCTTGTAAAAAAATCAAAATTTTTGGTCTCAGATTTTCCTGAAAATGGGTTTTTTCCTAGTCAATTTGAGGCCGGAGAACACGAAAAAACCATCCATTTCGTCGTATCTCTTCGGGAATTGGAATTTTCCGACGAAAAATAGATTTCCTGAAGAAATAGGACAAAATGGAGGGGTTTTTCGTTTTCTCCGGTATGAAATTGACAAGGAAGCTCAATTTCAGGACAATCTGAGAGTTGAAAAATTTTGAAAAAAAAATATTGATACAGAAGACTCCCCCCTTGTAAAAAAATTAAAATTTTTGGTCTCAGATTTTCCTGAAAATGGGTTGTTTCCAAGTCAATTTGATGCCGGAGAACACGAAAAAACCATCCATTTCGTCGTATCTCTTCGGGAATTGGAATTTTCCAACGAAAAATAGATTTCCTGAAGAAATAGGACAAAATGGAGGGGTTTTTCGTTTTCTCCGGTATGAAATTGACAAGGAAGCTCAATTTCAGGACAATCTGAGAGTTGAAAAATTTTGAAAAAAAAAATATTTATACAGAAGACTCCCCCTTGTAAAAAAATTAAAATTTTTGGTCTCAGATCTTCCTGAAAATGGGTTGTTTCCAAGTCAATTTGATGCCGGAGAACACGAAAAAACCATCCATTTCGTCGTATCTCTTCGGGAATTGGAATTTTCCAACGAAAAATAGATTTCCTGAAGAAATAGGACAAAATGGAGGGGTTTTTCGTTCTCTCCGGTATGAAATTGACAAGGAAGCTCAATTTCAGGACAATCTGAGAGTTGAAAAATTTTGAAAAAAAAAATATTGATACAGAAGACTCCCCCCTCGTAAAAAAATCAAAATTTTTGGTCTCAGATTTTCCTGAAAATGGGTTGTTTCCTAGTCAATTTGAGGCCGGAGAACACGAAAAAACCATCCATTTCGTCGTATCTCTTCGGGAATTGGAATTTTCCGACGAAAAATAGATTTCCTGAAGAAATAGGACAAAATGGAGGGGTTTTTCGTTTTCTCCGGTATGAAATTGACAAGGAAGCTCAATTTCAGGACAATCTGAGAGTAGAAAAATTTTGAAAAAAAAAATATTTATACAGAAGACTCCCCCTTGTAAAAAAATCAAAATTTTTGGTCTCAGATTTTCCTGAAAATGGGTTTTTTCCTAGTCAATTTGAGGCCGGAGAACACGAAAAAACCATCCATTTCGTCGTATCTCTTCGGGAATTGGAATTTTCCGACGAAAAATAGATTTCCTGAAGAAATAGGACAAAATGGAGGGGTTTTTCGTTTTCTCCGGTATGAAATTGACAAGGAAGCTCAATTTCAGGACAATCTGAGAGTTGAAAAATTTTGAAAAAAAAATATTGATACAGAAGACTCCCCCCTTGTAAAAAAATTAAAATTTTTGGTCTCAGATTTTCCTGAAAATGGGTTGTTTCCAAGTCAATTTGATGCCGGAGAACACGAAAAAACCATCCATTTCGTCGTATCTCTTCGGGAATTGGAATTTTCCGACGAAAAATAGATTTCCTGAAGAAATAGGACAAAATGGAGGGGTTTTTAGTTTTCTCCGGTATGAAATTGACAAGGAAGCTCAATTTCAGGACAATCTGAGAGTTGAAAAATTTTGAAAAAAAAAATATTGATACAGAAGAATCCCCCTTGTAAAAAAATCAAAATTTTTGGTCTCAGATTTTCCTGAAAATGGGTTGTTTCCAAGTCAATTTGATGCCGGAGAACACGAAAAAACCATCCATTTCGTCGTATCTCTTCGGGAATTGGAATTTTCCGACGAAAAATAGATTTCCTGAAGAAATAGGACAAAATGGAGGGGTTTTTCGTTTTCTCCGGTATGAAATTGACTAGGAAGCTCAATTTCAGGACAATCTGAGAGTTGAAAAATTTTGAAAAAAAAAATATTGATACAGAAGACTCCCCCTTGTAAAAAAATCAAAATTTTTGGTCTCAGATTTTCCTGAAAATGGGTTGTTTCCTAGTCAATTTGATGCCGGAGAACACGAAAAAACCATCCATTTCGTCGTATCTCTTCGGGAATTGGAATTTTCCAACGAAAAATAGATTTCCTGAAGAAATAGGACAAAATGGAGGGGTTTGTCGTTTTCTCCGGTATGAAATTGACAAGGAAGCTCAATTTCAGGACAATCTGAGAGTTGAAAAATTTTGAGAAAAAAAATATTGAAAATGGGTTGTTTCCAAGTCAATTTGATGCCGGAGAACACGAAAAAACCATCCATTTCGTCGTATCTCTACGGGAATTGGAATTTTCCAACGAAAAATAGATTTCCTGACGAAATAGGACAAAATGGAGGGGTTTTTCGTTTTCTCCGGTATGAAATTGATAAGGAAGCTCAATTTCAGGACAATCTGAGAGTTGAAAAATTTAAAAAAAAAAAATATTTATACAGAAGACTCCCCCCTTGTAAAAAAATCAAAATTTTTGGTCTCAGATTTTCCTGAAAATGGGTTGTTTCCCAGTCAATTTGATGCCGGAGAACACGAAAAAACCATCCATTTCGTCGTATCTCTTCGGGAATTTGAATTTTCCGACGAAAAATAGATTTCCTGAAGAAATAGGACAAAAAGGAGGGGTTTTTCGTTTTCTCCGGTATGAAATTGACAAGGAAGCTCAATTTCAGGACAATCTGAGAGTTGAAAAATTTTGAAAAAAAAAATATTGAAAATGGGTTGTTTCCAAGTCAATTTGATGCCGGAGAACACGAAAAAACCATCCATTTCGTCGTATCTCTTCGGGAATTGGAATTTTCCAACGAAAAATAGATTTCCTGAAGAAATAGGACAAAATTTAGGGGTTTTTCGTTTTCTCCGGTATGAAATTGACAAGGAAGCTCAATTTCAGCACAATCTGAGAGTTGAAAAATTTTGAAAAAAAAAATATTGAAAATGGGTTGTTTCCAAGTCAATTTGATGCCGGAGAACACGAAAAAACCATCCATTTCGTCGTATCTCTTCGGGAATTGGAATTTTCCGACGAAAAATAGATTTCCTGAAGAAATAGGACAAAATGGAGGGGTTTTTCGTTTTCTCCGGTATGAAATTGACAAGGAAGCTCAATTTCAGGACAATCTGAGAGTTATATTTATACTTATATTTATATTTATTCAGAAGACAAAATCAAAATTTTTGGTCTCAGATTTTCCTGAAAATGGGTTGTTTCCTAGTCAATTTGATGCCGGAGAACACGAAAAAACCATCCATTTCGTCGTATCTCTTCGGGAATTGGAATTTTCCAACGAAAAATAGATTTCCTGAAGAAATAGGACAAAATGGAGGGGTTTGTCGTTTTCTCCGGTATGAAATTGACAAGGAAGCTCAATTTCAGGACAATCTGAGAGTTGAAAAATTTTGAGAAAAAAAATATTGAAAATGGGTTGTTTCCAAGTCAATTTGATGCCGGAGAACACGAAAAAACCATCCATTTCGTCGTATCTCTACGGGAATTGGAATTTTCCAACGAAAAATAGATTTCCTGACGAAATAGGACAAAATGGAGGGGTTTTTCGTTTTCTCCGGTATGAAATTGATAAGGAAGCTCAATTTCAGGACAATCTGAGAGTTGAAAAATTTAAAAAAAAAAAATATTTATACAGAAGACTCCCCCCTTGTAAAAAAATCAAAATTTTTGGTCTCAGATTTTCCTGAAAATGGGTTGTTTCCCAGTCAATTTGATGCCGGAGAACACGAAAAAACCATCCATTTCGTCGTATCTCTTCGGGAATTTGAATTTTCCGACGAAAAATAGATTTCCTGAAGAAATAGGACAAAAAGGAGGGGTTTTTCGTTTTCTCCGGTATGAAATTGACAAGGAAGCTCAATTTCAGGACAATCTGAGAGTTGAAAAATTTTGAAAAAAAAAATATTGAAAATGGGTTGTTTCCAAGTCAATTTGATGCCGGAGAACACGAAAAAACCATCCATTTCGTCGTATCTCTTCGGGAATTGGAATTTTCCAACGAAAAATAGATTTCCTGAAGAAATAGGACAAAATTTAGGGGTTTTTCGTTTTCTCCGGTATGAAATTGACAAGGAAGCTCAATTTCAGCACAATCTGAGAGTTGAAAAATTTTGAAAAAAAAAATATTGAAAATGGGTTGTTTCCAAGTCAATTTGATGCCGGAGAACACGAAAAAACCATCCATTTCGTCGTATCTCTTCGGGAATTGGAATTTTCCGACGAAAAATAGATTTCCTGAAGAAATAGGACAAAATGGAGGGGTTTTTCGTTTTCTCCGGTATGAAATTGACAAGGAAGCTCAATTTCAGGACAATCTGAGAGTTATATTTATACTTATATTTATATTTATTCAGAAGACAAAATCAAAATTTTTGGTCTCAGATTTTCCTGAAAATGGGTTGTTTCCTAGTCAATTTGAGGCCGGAGAACACGAAAAAACCATCCATTTCGTCGTATCTCTTCGGGAATTGGAATTTTCCAACGAAAAATAGATTTCCCGAAGAAATAGGACAAAATGGAGGGGTTTTTCGATTTCTCCGGTATGCAATTGACAAGGAAGCTCAATTTCAGGACAATCTGAGAGTTGAAAAATTTTGAAAAAAAAATATTGATACAGAAGACTCCCCCCTTGTAAAAAAATCAAAATTTTTGGTCTCAGATTTTCCTGAAAATGGGTTGTTTCCTAGTCAATTTGATGCCGGAGAACACGAAAAAACCATCCATTTCGTCGTATCTCTTCGGGAATTTGAATTTTCCGACGAAAAATAGATTTCCTGAAGAAATAGGACAAAAAGGAGGGGTTTTTCGTTTTCTCCGGTATGAAATTGAAGGAAGCTCAATTTCAGGACAATCTGAGAGTTGAAAAATTTTGAAAAAAAAAATATTGATACAGAAGACTCCCTTGTAAAAAAATCAAAATTTTTGGTCTCAGATTTTCCTGAAAATGGGTTGTTTCCTAGTCAATTTGATGCCGGAGAACACGAAAAAACCATCCATTTCGTCGTATCTCTTCGGGAATTTGAATTTTCCAACGAAAAATAGATTTCCTGAAGAAATAGGACAAAATGGAGGGGTTTTTCGTTTTCTCCGGTATGAAATTGACAAGGAAGCTCAATTTCAGGACAATCTGAGAGTTGAAAAATTTTGAAAAAAAAAATATTGAAAATGGGTTGTTTCCAAGTCAATTTGATGCCGGAGAACACGAAAAAACCATCCATTTCGTCGTATCTCTTCGGGAATTGGAATTTTCCAACGAAAAATAGATTTCCTGAAGAAATAGGACAAAATGGAGGGGTTTTTCGTTTTCTCCGGTATGAAATTGACAAGGAAGCTCAATTTCAGGACAATCTGAGAGTTGAAAAATTTAAAAAAAAAAAATATTTATACAGAAGACTCCCCCCTTGTAAAAAAATTAAAATTTTTGGTCCCAGATTTTCCTGAAAATGGGTTGTTTCCAAGTCAATTTGATGCCGGAGAACACGAAAAAACCATCCATTTCGTCGTATCTCTTCGGGAATTGGAATTTTCCGACGAAAAATAGATTTCCTGAAGAAATAGGACAAAATGGAGGGGTTTTTCGTTTTCTCCGGTATGAAATTGACAAGGAAGCTCAATTTCAGGACAATCTGAGAGTTGAAAAATTTTGAAAAAGAAAATATTGAAAGTGGGTTGTTTCCAAGTCAATTTGATGCCGGAGAACACGAAAAAACCATCCATTTCGTCGTATCTCTTCGGGAATTGGAATTTTCCAACGAAAAATAGATTTCCTGAAGAAATAAGACAAAATGGAGGGGTTTGTCGTTTTCTCCGGTATGAAATTGACAAGGAAGCTCAATTTCAGGACAATCTGAGAGTTGAAAAATTTTGAGAAAAAAAATATTGAAAATGGGTTGTTTCCAAGTCAATTTGATGCCGGAGAACACGAAAAAACCATCCATTTCGTCGTATCTCTACGGGAACTGGAATTTTCCAACGAAAAATAGATTTCCTGAAGAAATAGGACAAAATGGAGGGGTTTTTCGTTTTCTCCGGTATGAAATTGACAAGGAAGCTCAATTTCAGGACAATCTGAGAGTTGAAAAATTTTGAAAAAAAAAATATTGAAAATGGGTTGTTTCCAAGTCAATTTGATGCCGGAGAACACGAAAAAACCATCCATTTCGTCGTATCTCTTCGGGAAGTGGAATTTTCCAACGAAAAAAAGGTTTCCTGAAAAAATAAGAAAAAATGGAGGGGTTTTTCGTTTTCTCCGGTATGAAATTGACAAGGAAGCTCAATTTCAGGACAATCTGAGAGTTGAAAAATTTTGAAAAAAAAAATATTGAAAATGGGTTGTTTCCAAGTCAATTTGATGCCGGAGAACACGAAAAAACCATCCATTTCGTCGTATCTCTACGGGAATTGGAATTTTCCAACGAAAAATAGATTTCCTGAAGAAATAGGACAAAATGGAGGGGTTTTTCGTTTTCTCCGGTATGAAATTGATAAGGAAGCTCAATTTCAGGACAATCTGAGAGTTGAAAAATTTTGAAAAAAAAAATATTTATACAGAAGACTCCCCCCTTGTAAAAAAATCAAAATTTTTGGTCTCAGATTTTCCTGAAAATGGGTTGTTTCCTAGTCAATTTGATGCCGGAGAACACGAAAAAACCATCCATTTCGTCGTATCTCTTCGGGAATTTGAATTTTCCGACGAAAAATAGATTTCCTGAAGAAATAGGACAAAAAGGAGGGGTTTTTCGTTTTCTCCGGTATGAAATTGACAAGGAAGCTCAATTTCAGGACAATCTGAGAGTTGAAAAATTTTGAAAAAAAAAATATTGAAAATGGGTTGTTTCCAAGTCAATTTGATGCCGGAGAACACGAAAAAACCATCCATTTCGTCGTATCTCTTCGGGAATTGGAATTTTCCAACGAAAAATAGATTTCCTGAAGAAATAGGACAAAATTTAGGGGTTTTTCGTTTTCTCCGGTATGAAATTGACAAGGAAGCTCAATTTCAGCACAATCTGAGAGTTGAAAAATTTTGAAAAAAAAAATATTGAAAATGGGTTGTTTCCAAGTCAATTTGATGCCGGAGAACACGAAAAAACCATCCATTTCGTCGTATCTCTTCGGGAATTGGAATTTTCCGACGAAAAATAGATTTCCTGAAGAAATAGGACAAAATGGAGGGGTTTTTCGTTTTCTCCGGTATGAAATTGACAAGGAAGCTCAATTTCAGGACAATCTGAGAGTTATATTTATACTTATATTTATATTTATACAGAAGACAAAATCAAAATTTTTGGTCTCAGATTTTCCTGAAAATGGGTTGTTTCCTAGTCAATTTGAGGCCGGAGAACACGAAAAAACCATCCATTTCGTCGTATCTCTTCGGGAATTGGAATTTTCCAACGAAAAATAGATTTCCCGAAGAAATAGGACAAAATGGAGGGGTTTTTCGATTTCTCCGGTATGCAATTGACAAGGAAGCTCAATTTCAGGACAATCTGAGAGTTGAAAAATTTTGAAAAAAAAATATTGATACAGAAGACTCCCCCCTTGTAAAAAAATCAAAATTTTTGGTCTCAGATTTTCCTGAAAATGGGTTGTTTCCTAGTCAATTTGATGCCGGAGAACACGAAAAAACCATCCATTTCGTCGTATCTCTTCGGGAATTTGAATTTTCCGACGAAAAATAGATTTCCTGAAGAAATAGGACAAAAAGGAGGGGTTTTTCGTTTTCTCCGGTATGAAATTGACAAGGAAGCTCAATTTCAGGACAATCTGAGAGTTGAAAAATTTTGAAAAAAAAATATTGATACAGAAGACTCCCCCCTTGTAAAAAAATTAAAATTTTTGGTCTCAGATTTTCCTGAAAATGGGTTCTTTCCAAGTCAATTTGATGCCGGAGAACACGAAAAAACCATCCATTTCGTCGTATCTCTTCGGGAATTGGAATTTTCCGACGAAAAATAGATTTCCTGAAGAAATAGGACAAAATGGAGGGGTTTTTCGTTTTCTCCGGTATGAAATTGACAAGGAAGCTCAATTTCAGGACAATCTGAGAGTTGAAAAATTTTGAAAAAAAAAATATTGATACAGAAGAATCCCCCTTGTAAAAAAATCAAAATTTTTGGTCTCAGATTTTCCTGAAAATGGGTTGTTTCCAAGTCAATTTGATGCCGGAGAACACGAAAAAACCATCCATTTCGTCGTATCTCTTCGGGAATTGGAATTTTCCGACGAAAAATAGATTTCCTGAAGAAATAGGACAAAATGGAGGGGTTTTTCGTTTTCTCCGGTATGAAATTGACTAGGAAGCTCAATTTCAGGACAATCTGAGAGTTGAAAAATTTTGAAAAAAAAAATATTGATACAGAAGACTCCCCCTTGTAAAAAAATCAAAATTTTTGGTCTCAGATTTTCCTGAAAATGGGTTGTTTCCTAGTCAATTTGATGCCGGAGAACACGAAAAAACCATCCATTTCGTCGTATCTCTTCGGGAATTGGAATTTTCCAACGAAAAATAGATTTCCTGAAGAAATAGGACAAAATGGAGGGGTTTGTCGTTTTCTCCGGTATGAAATTGACAAGGAAGCTCAATTTCAGGACAATCTGAGAGTTGAAAAATTTTGAGAAAAAAAATATTGAAAATGGGTTGTTTCCAAGTCAATTTGATGCCGGAGAACACGAAAAA
This sequence comes from Philopedon plagiatum, assembly GCA_963971165.1. NCBI lineage: Eukaryota > Metazoa > Arthropoda > Insecta > Coleoptera > Curculionidae > Philopedon > Philopedon plagiatum. Next base: position 102,699,814 of record OZ020193.1, read on the forward strand.
ACCATCCATTTCGTCGTATCTCTACGGGAATTGGAATTTTCCAACGAAAAATAGATTTCCTGAAGAAATAGGACAAAATGGAGGGGTTTTTCGTTTTCTCCGGTATGAAATTGATAAGGAAGCTCAATTTCAGGACAATCTGAGAGTTGAAAAATTTTGAAAAATAAAATATTGATACAGAAGACTCCCCCCTTGTAAAAAAATCAAAATTTTTGGTCTCAGATTTTCCTGAAAATGGGTTGTTTCCAAGTCAATTTGATGCCGGAGAACACGAAAAAACCATCCATTTCGTCGTATCTCTTCGGGAATTGGAATTTTCCAACGAAAAATAGATTTCCTGAAGAAATAGGACAAAATGGAGGAGTTTTTCGTTTTCTCCGGTATGCAATTGACAAGGAAGCTCAATTTCAGGACAATCTGAGAGTTGAAAAATTTTGAAAAAAAAAATATTGATACAGAAGACTCCCCCCTTGTAAAAAAATCAAAATTTTTGGTCTCAGATTTTCCTGAAAATGGGTTTTTTCCTAGTCAATTTGAGGCCGGAGAACACGAAAAAACCATCCATTTCGTCGTATCTCTTCGGGAATTGGAATTTTCCGACGAAAAATAGATTTCCTGAAGAAATAGGACAAAATGGAGGGGTTTTTCGTTTTCTCCGGTATGAAATTGACTAGGAAGCTCGATTTCAGGACAATCTGAGAGTTGAAAAATTTTGAAAAAAAAAATATTTATACAGAAGACTCCCCCTTGTAAAAAAATTAAAATTTTTGGTCTCAGATTTTCCTGAAAATGGGTTGTTTCCAAGTCAATTTGATGCCGGAGAACACGAAAAAACCATCCATTTCGTCGTATCTCTTCGGGAATTGGAATTTTCCAACGAAAAATAGATTTCCTGAAGAAATAGGACAAAATGGAGGGGTTTTTCGTTTTCTCCGGTATGAAATTGACAAGGAAGCTCAATTTCAGGACAATCTGAGAGTTGAAAAATTTTGAAAAAAAAAATATTTATACAGAAGACTCCCCCCTTGTAAAAAAATCAAAATTTGTGGTCTCAGATTTTCCTGAAAATGGGTTGCTTCCTAGTCAATTTGAGGCCGGAGAACACGAAAAAACCATCCATTTCGTCGTATCTCTTCGGGAATTGGAATTTTCCAACGAAAAATAGATTTCCTGAAGAAATAGGACAAAATGGAGGGGTTTTTCGTTTTCTCCGGTATGAAATTGACAAGGAAGCTCAATTTCAGGACAATCTGAGAGTTGAAAAATTTTGAAAAAAAAAATATTTATACAGAAGACTCCCCCTTGTAAAAAAATTAAAATTTTTGGTCTCAGATCTTCCTGAAAATGGGTTGTTTCCAAGTCAATTTGATGCCGGAGAACACGAAAAAACCATCCATTTCGTCGTATCTCTTCGGGAATTGGAATTTTCCAACGAAAAATAGATTTCCTGAAGAAATAGGACAAAATGGAGGGGTTTTTCGTTTTCTCCGGTATGAAATTGACAAGGAAGCTCAATTTCAGGACAATCTGAGAGTTGAAAAATTTAAAAAAAAAAAATATTTATACAGAAGACTCCCCCCTTGTAAAAAAATTAAAATTTTTGGTCTCAGATTTTCCTGAAAATGGGTTGTTTCCAAGTCAATTTGATGCCGGAGAACACGAAAAAACCATCCATTTCGTCGTATCTCTTCGGGAATTGGAATTTTCCGACGAAAAATAGATTTCCTGAAGAAATAGGACAAAATGGAGGGGTTTTTCGTTTTCTCCGGTATGAAATTGACAAGGAAGCTCAATTTCAGGACAATCTGAGAGTTGAAAAATTTTGAAAAAGAAAATATTGAAAGTGGGTTGTTTCCAAGTCAATTTGATGCCGGAGAACACGAAAAAACCATCCATTTCGTCGTATCTCTTCGGGAATTGGAATTTTCCAACGAAAAATAGATTTCCTGAAGAAATAAGACAAAATGGAGGGGTTTGTCGTTTTCTCCGGTATGAAATTGACAAGGAAGCTCAATTTCAGGACAATCTGAGAGTTGAAAAATTTTGAGAAAAAAAATATTGAAAATGGGTTGTTTCCAAGTCAATTTGATGCCGGAGAACACGAAAAAACCATCCATTTCGTCGTATCTCTACGGGAACTGGAATTTTCCAACGAAAAATAGATTTCCTGAAGAAATAGGACAAAATGGAGGGGTTTTTCGTTTTCTCCGGTATGAAATTGACAAGGAAGCTCAATTTCAGGACAATCTGAGAGTTGAAAAATTTGGAAAAAAAAAATATTGAAAATGGGTTGTTTCCAAGTCAATTTGATGCCGGAGAACACGAAAAAACCATCCATTTCGTCGTATCTCTTCGGGAATTGGAATTTTCCGACGAAAAATAGATTTCCTGAAGAAATAGGACAAAATGGAGGGGTTTTTCGTTTTCTCCGGTATGAAATTGACTAGGAAGCTCAATTTCAGGACAATCTGAGAGTTGAAAAATTTTGAAAAAAAAAATATTAATACAGAAGACTCCCCCTTGTAAAAAAATCAAAATTTTTGGTCTCAGATTTTCCTGAAAATGGGTTGTTTCCTAGTCAATTTGATGCCGGAGAACACGAAAAAACCATCCATTTCGTCGTATCTCTTCGGGAATTGGAATTTTCCAACGAAAAATAGATTTCCTGAAGAAATAGGACAAAATGGAGGGGTTTGTCGTTTTCTCCGGTATGAAATTGACAAGGAAGCTCAATTTCAGGACAATCTGAGAGTTGAAAAATTTTGAGAAAAAAAATATTGAAAATGGGTTGTTTCCAAGTCAATTTGATGCCGGAGAACACGAAAAAACCATCCATTTCGTCGTATCTCTACGGGAATTGGAATTTTCCAACGAAAAATAGATTTCCTGAAGAAATAGGACAAAATGGAGGGGTTTTTCGTTTTCTCCGGTATGAAATTGATAAGGAAGCTCAATTTCAGGACAATCTGAGAGTTGAAAAATTTTGAAAAAGAAAATATTTATACAGAAGACTCCCCCCTTGTAAAAAAATCAAAATTTTTGGTCTCAGATTTTCCTGAAAATGGGTTGTTTCCTAGTCAATTTGATGCCGGAGAACACGAAAAAACCATCCATTTCGTCGTATCTCTTCGGGAATTTGAATTTTCCGACGAAAAATAGATTTCCTGAAGAAATAGGACAAAAAGGAGGGGTTTTTCGTTTTCTCCGGTATGAAATTGACAAGGAAGCTCAATTTCAGGACAATCTGAGAGTTGAAAAATTTTGAAAAAAAAAATATTGAAAATGGGTTGTTTCCAAGTCAATTTGATGCCGGAGAACACGAAAAAACCATCCATTTCGTCGTATCTCTTCGGGAATTGGAATTTTCCAACGAAAAATAGATTTCCTGAAGAAATAGGACAAAATTTAGGGGTTTTTCGTTTTCTCCGGTATGAAATTGACAAGGAAGCTCAATTTCAGCACAATCTGAGAGTTGAAAAATTTTGAAAAAAAAAATATTGAAAATGGGTTGTTTCCAAGTCAATTTGATGCCGGAGAACACGAAAAAACCATCCATTTCGTCGTATCTCTTCGGGAATTGGAATTTTCCGACGAAAAATAGATTTCCTGAAGAAATAGGACAAAATGGAGGGGTTTTTCGTTTTCTCCGGTATGAAATTGACAAGGAAGCTCAATTTCAGGACAATCTGAGAGTTATATTTATACTTATATTTATATTTATACAGAAGACAAAATCAAAATTTTTGGTCTCAGATTTTCCTGAAAATGGGTTGTTTCCTAGTCAATTTGAGGCCGGAGAACACGAAAAAACCATCCATTTCGTCGTATCTCTTCGGGAATTGGAATTTTCCAACGAAAAATAGATTTCCCGAAGAAATAGGACAAAATGGAGGGGTTTTTCGATTTCTCCGGTATGCAATTGACAAGGAAGCTCAATTTCAGGACAATCTGAGAGTTGAAAAATTTTGAAAAAAAAATATTGATACAGAAGACTCCCCCCTTGTAAAAAAATCAAAATTTTTGGTCTCAGATTTTCCTGAAAATGGGTTGTTTCCTAGTCAATTTGATGCCGGAGAACACGAAAAAACCATCCATTTCGTCGTATCTCTTCGGGAATTTGAATTTTCCGACGAAAAATAGATTTCCTGAAGAAATAGGACAAAAAGGAGGGGTTTTTCGTTTTCTCCGGTATGAAATTGACAAGGAAGCTCAATTTCAGGACAATCTGAGAGTTGAAAAATTTTGAAAAAAAAATATTGATACAGAAGACTCCCCCCTTGTAAAAAAATTAAAATTTTTGGTCTCAGATTTTCCTGAAAATGGGTTCTTTCCAAGTCAATTTGATGCCGGAGAACACGAAAAAACCATCCATTTCGTCGTATCTCTTCGGGAATTGGAATTTTCCGACGAAAAATAGATTTCCTGAAGAAATAGGACAAAATGGAGGGGTTTTTCGTTTTCTCCGGTATGAAATTGACAAGGAAGCTCAATTTCAGGACAATCTGAGAGTTGAAAAATTTTGAAAAAAAAAATATTGATACAGAAGAATCCCCCTTGTAAAAAAATCAAAATTTTTGGTCTCAGATTTTCCTGAAAATGGGTTGTTTCCAAGTCAATTTGATGCCGGAGAACACGAAAAAACCATCCATTTCGTCGTATCTCTTCGGGAATTGGAATTTTCCGACGAAAAATAGATTTCCTGAAGAAATAGGACAAAATGGAGGGGTTTTTCGTTTTCTCCGGTATGAAATTGACTAGGAAGCTCAATTTCAGGACAATCTGAGAGTTGAAAAATTTTGAAAAAAAAAATATTGATACAGAAGACTCCCCCTTGTAAAAAAATCAAAATTTTTGGTCTCAGATTTTCCTGAAAATGGGTTGTTTCCTAGTCAATTTGATGCCGGAGAACACGAAAAAACCATCCATTTCGTCGTATCTCTTCGGGAATTGGAATTTTCCAACGAAAAATAGATTTCCTGAAGAAATAGGACAAAATGGAGGGGTTTGTCGTTTTCTCCGGTATGAAATTGACAAGGAAGCTCAATTTCAGGACAATCTGAGAGTTGAAAAATTTTGAGAAAAAAAATATTGAAAATGGGTTGTTTCCAAGTCAATTTGATGCCGGAGAACACGAAAAAACCATCCATTTCGTCGTATCTCTACGGGAATTGGAATTTTCCAACGAAAAATAGATTTCCTGAAGAAATAGGACAAAATGGAGGGGTTTTTCGTTTTCTCCGGTATGAAATTGATAAGGAAGCTCAATTTCAGGACAATCTGAGAGTTGAAAAATTTTGAAAAATAAAATATTGATACAGAAGACTCCCCCCTTGTAAAAAAATCAAAATTTTTGGTCTCAGATTTTCCTGAAAATGGGTTGTTTCCAAGTCAATTTGATGCCGGAGAACACGAAAAAACCATCCATTTCGTCGTATCTCTTCGGGAATTGGAATTTTCCAACGAAAAATAGATTTCCTGAAGAAATAGGACAAAATGGAGGAGTTTTTCGTTTTCTCCGGTATGCAATTGACAAGGAAGCTCAATTTCAGGACAATCTGAGAGTTGAAAAATTTTGAAAAAAAAAATATTGATACAGAAGACTCCCCCCTTGTAAAAAAATCAAAATTTTTGGTCTCAGATTTTCCTGAAAATGGGTTTTTTCCTAGTCAATTTGAGGCCGGAGAACACGAAAAAACCATCCATTTCGTCGTATCTCTTCGGGAATTGGAATTTTCCGACGAAAAATAGATTTCCTGAAGAAATAGGACAAAATGGAGGGGTTTTTCGTTTTCTCCGGTATGAAATTGACTAGGAAGCTCGATTTCAGGACAATCTGAGAGTTGAAAAATTTTGAAAAAAAAAATATTTATACAGAAGACTCCCCCTTGTAAAAAAATTAAAATTTTTGGTCTCAGATTTTCCTGAAAATGGGTTGTTTCCAAGTCAATTTGATGCCGGAGAACACGAAAAAACCATCCATTTCGTCGTATCTCTTCGGGAATTGGAATTTTCCAACGAAAAATAGATTTCCTGAAGAAATAGGACAAAATGGAGGGGTTTTTCGTTTTCTCCGGTATGAAATTGACAAGGAAGCTCAATTTCAGGACAATCTGAGAGTTGAAAAATTTTGAAAAAAAAAATATTTATACAGAAGACTCCCCCTTTGTAAAAAAATCAAAATTTGTGGTCTCAGATTTTCCTGAAAATGGGTTGCTTCCTAGTCAATTTGAGGCCGGAGAACACGAAAAAACCATCCATTTCGTCGTATCTCTTCGGGAATTGGAATTTTCCAACGAAAAATAGATTTCCTGAAGAAATAGGACAAAATGGAGGGGTTTTTCGTTTTCTCCGGTATGAAATTGACAAGGAAGCTCAATTTCAGGACAATCTGAGAGTTGAAAAATTTTGAAAAAAAAAATATTTATACAGAAGACTCCCCCTTGTAAAAAAATTAAAATTTTTGGTCTCAGATCTTCCTGAAAATGGGTTGTTTCCAAGTCAATTTGATGCCGGAGAACACGAAAAAACCATCCATTTCGTCGTATCTCTTCGGGAATTGGAATTTTCCAACGAAAAATAGATTTCCTGAAGAAATAGGACAAAATGGAGGGGTTTTTCGTTTTCTCCGGTATGAAATTGACAAGGAAGCTCAATTTCAGGACAATCTGAGAGTTGAAAAATTTAAAAAAAAAAAATATTTATACAGAAGACTCCCCCCTTGTAAAAAAATTAAAATTTTTGGTCTCAGATTTTCCTGAAAATGGGTTGTTTCCAAGTCAATTTGATGCCGGAGAACACGAAAAAACCATCCATTTCGTCGTATCTCTTCGGGAATTGGAATTTTCCGACGAAAAATAGATTTCCTGAAGAAATAGGACAAAATGGAGGGGTTTTTCGTTTTCTCCGGTATGAAATTGACAAGGAAGCTCAATTTCAGGACAATCTGAGAGTTGAAAAATTTTGAAAAAGAAAATATTGAAAGTGGGTTGTTTCCAAGTCAATTTGATGCCGGAGAACACGAAAAAACCATCCATTTCGTCGTATCTCTTCGGGAATTGGAATTTTCCAACGAAAAATAGATTTCCTGAAGAAATAAGACAAAATGGAGGGGTTTGTCGTTTTCTCCGGTATGAAATTGACAAGGAAGCTCAATTTCAGGACAATCTGAGAGTTGAAAAATTTTGAGAAAAAAAATATTGAAAATGGGTTGTTTCCAAGTCAATTTGATGCCGGAGAACACGAAAAAACCATCCATTTCGTCGTATCTCTACGGGAACTGGAATTTTCCAACGAAAAATAGATTTCCTGAAGAAATAGGACAAAATGGAGGGGTTTTTCGTTTTCTCCGGTATGAAATTGACAAGGAAGCTCAATTTCAGGACAATCTGAGAGTTGAAAAATTTGGAAAAAAAAAATATTGAAAATGGGTTGTTTCCAAGTCAATTTGATGCCGGAGAACACGAAAAAACCATCCATTTCGTCGTATCTCTTCGGGAATTGGAATTTTCCGACGAAAAATAGATTTCCTGAAGAAATAGGACAAAATGGAGGGGTTTTTCGTTTTCTCCGGTATGAAATTGACAAGGAAGCTCAATTTCAGGACAATCTGAGAGTTGAAAAATTTTGAAAAAGAAAATATTGAAAGTGGGTTGTTTCCAAGTCAATTTGATGCCGGAGAACACGAAAAAACCATCCATTTCGTCGTATCTCTTCGGGAATTGGAATTTTCCAACGAAAAATAGATTTCCTGAAGAAATAAGACAAAATGGAGGGGTTTGTCGTTTTCTCCGGTATGAAATTGACAAGGAAGCTCAATTTCAGGACAATCTGAGAGTTGAAAAATTTTGAGAAAAAAAATATTGAAAATGGGTTGTTTCCAAGTCAATTTGATGCCGGAGAACACGAAAAAACCATCCATTTCGTCGTATCTCTACGGGAACTGGAATTTTCCAACGAAAAATAGATTTCCTGAAGAAATAGGACAAAATGGAGGGGTTTTTCGTTTTCTCCGGTATGAAATTGACAAGGAAGCTCAATTTCAGGACAATCTGAGAGTTGAAAAATTTTGAAAAAAAAAATATTGAAAATGGGTTGTTTCCAAGTCAATTTGATGCCGGAGAACACGAAAAAACCATCCATTTCGTCGTATCTCTTCGGGAAGTGGAATTTTCCAACGAAAAAAAGGTTTCCTGAAAAAATAAGAAAAAATGGAGGGGTTTTTCGTTTTCTCCGGTATGAAATTGACAAGGAAGCTCAATTTCAGGACAATCTGAGAGTTGAAAAATTTTGAAAAAAAAAATATTGAAAATGGGTTGTTTCCAAGTCAATTTGATGCCGGAGAACACGAAAAAACCATCCATTTCGTCGTAAATATATTCAGTATAGCATTTAGAATATAAAAAATAGGAAAATTATTTTTTACCTTTTTTTGTTTGAAGTAATAATCGCCGATTTCACAAGAGGGGTTTATCATTTAGGTTGAATTTTACAATTATATTTTAAACTCCAAACAGCAAGAGTAATAAAAACAAATTTACAATCGATTGTTAGAATAGTCAGGATAGGAAGATAAATACATGTTTAAATGCTTAGCGACGTTTCGCTTTATTTCTTTAAAGCTTTATCAGGGCTAGTATGGTAATTTTAAAGGTATCAGAAACATGATTTTGATATTTACATAATTCAGTATATTAAATCGTTTCTCATTTTTATATGTATGTAAAACTACATTGTCAATAGGGACTTCTTCTAATGCAACAATAAGCTTTGCCAGAATGAATGAATCTTAATAAGACGGGACGTCGGGAAGTATTTAAAGGCCTGTTCCAAATATTATTACAATTTGTTGTATTGCATTGGATACTACAGACGGTTTACATAAAATATTTTGCTCCGGCTGTAACCATTTTCGAAAGAAATTTATTTTCCCCTTGACAGACAAATAATAAAATCCATTCTCGGGGTACAAAATCTCATTTGATATAAAAAGTTCGTGATACTTTCTGGATGTCTGGAGTCAATATTCCAGATATTATTGAAACGGTGGTGTACATGTATATAGTAAAATAGATTTTTACACAAGTAGTTTCTTCTTTAAGTATCAAAGAGATAGTCATTAAATCAACGGTAGACCATTTCGGTATTCCTAAATGCTTACTATATTAATGCTTAACTTATACTACTTATCACAATAATGATTATGATTGATTTAAGAATTTTTGCATATAAAAATTTAATCACCGATCGTATTTCACAACAGGGAGGATTTTCTATAACTGCGCTAATTTTGACACAACGCGACAGGTCTGCTGTCAGCGATATATGAATAATTTGTCTTCCGAAGCCTTCTTACTTTAATACTGAAGCCAGATTTGCCTAAATAGCACCATTTGCTTAAACATATGTCCGATCGGAACTTAATTTTTGGTTATGCCTCGTATATTTTTTTGGTTAAATCTATATACTAAAATGCAAAAAAGTGTCTGTAATGATTTTTACTTTTTTCGGGTTTCTTGACAAATCTATTCGGCCTTATTCGGTTGGTATGGAACACTCGTAAGGCAAGTGTGACGATTGTTAATTTTAATCCCTCTAAATGAAACATTGGAGCAAGTTTGTAAAAGCAAAATTGCTAATTAAAAAGAGTCAGTTAACATTAACGCCAACGCTTTAATTTTCTATTTGTTTGTGTCTTAATCTGTATGGTTATTTCTAAAATATCACCTGCAAATGAGGTACTCAGCCTGCCTTATGTAAAATACTTGTAGGAGGTTACTATTCTAAATTATTTATAATCGAGAGAGGTCCTTTTGTATATGTTTTTATGGAAAGTGTGCTTTGCTTTAACATATTTTTTTTTCAAAACGCTCATAAGGAAAATTTTATCTATAATAATACCAGAACTGTTCCATTTGCAAGCAACTTTTTGAACACGCTGTAAAACGCAGATTTTTTATGTATAAGCAAAGAGTAACTCATTACCAAGAGACGAATGCTGGCCTGGCGTTCCTGCCTGTATCAATTTTTTGTGCGCCTGTGCAAGATCGCCATCTTTGAGGTGGTGCTTGGGGCAGAGCTCAAGCGGTGTCAAATTTCGTGTCAGTCTAGTACAATTGTACTACATCTAGTACCTTTTTAAGTCATCTAGTAGACTAGAGTCACAATCTAGTACGAAATATTATCTCTTAAGGAAGATCATGAAATATGAAACTAAAACGTCAAACACGAAATATGAATCATTTTATACCTCCTCTTGCCAGTGTATTAAACACGCATGCCTCATCTGTTTTGCGAGGATGTTGTACATTTTCATTAAATTTAGTATTTTTTTAAATATAATTGTTTCCAGTTAAAAAAATTTCCAGTACAGTGAAATCGGATACAAATTTGTCATTAAAATAACACTTTTTTACTGAATAGTAGACAGTGTTGGGTTGGGACAGTTTAAGGTCACAGAATATGGGTACATGAAACATCAAGAAAGCGACAAAGCTTTCGCTTTTTATTAATAAGTTACTCTTTGGTATAAGCAAAAGGCCAATACTTTGCTTCGATTCTTGGGTATTTAGTTCAAAATATACTTCTATTTATTTTAAAATATCCCCATATTTCCCTTTAAGAAAAAATAAGAAAAAGAACGCAAAAATATTCAGGGGACTTAAAAAAAGGAAACTTTATCCAATATTGCTTTATTTGTCCAAACCAATTTACTTTGGTTTCATAAAAATACTTAAACATACTTTCTCCTTTTTGACTTATAAGACGTGTATCGAAGACTCAAGCTAAATAAAAAAAGGCCCATATATGTGTTCAATTTCTGGCTAAAAAAATACGGTATATTGAAATGGGGAATTTCATGCAGAAGGATAAACTTTATGGATTTTCATTTTATTTATATTTCTGCATGTTTGATGGATGCTTTTAATGTAAATGGCAAAAACTCTCAGTTGAGTTTTACTTAAAAGTTTCAAAGTTCTAAAGTAGAAACTGAAAGTAAATTTTAAATATCCAGATCTTTCGGAACCTTATGAACCATGAAGTTAAAGCAGAAAGTTTATGGAGTCCTTTCGTTTAAGGAATTAAAGGCAGAACTTTTTCTTATCAAACGCCTGAGAAATCCGGTAGCCTGACTTTAGATTTGGTTGTCCATGCTCAATAACTGCTGGTTGCTGCATGACGGCATAAAATTAACTGTGCAGTTTCGTATTCAAATGACATCTGCCGGTCTAGCTTATAGTCCGCATCGATGCAAACTATGGTGTTAGTAGCCCTTAACTTACTGTGTAAATGTTAATCTGTTTATATCTAGTTTTTGAGAAATTGAAAGAAATAAGTTAGAAGCAAAGTTTGTAAAAACACATCCAGAGCCGGTGCAAAAAAGTTTATTTAGAACTTCGCCCGTATATTCACCTTTCCATTATCTGACAGTACCGGCGCCAAGCTTCTTGTAGCGGTTGAAAAACTTCTACATCGCATGGCTGTGACTTGTAGCGTTTGGGTATAACGCGAACTCCTCTATCACAGAAGACTCAGAGAGCAAATAAGATGCGATTTGTGCCCGGCTAACAACAGGATGAAAATTAATATTATTTTTTACAAGGTGTGGATGGAAAACGTTGGCTACGTATTCATAAAACGTTTTACTTGTCATCCGTCCGTTGACGCTACGATCAACTCCGTATTAAAATAAGAATGCATCTTGCTTAACAAACATGATTTCTTTTTCTTCTCTAAGAACAGGTGCAGGACCAAAAGAAGTTTTATGTTCTACATGATTAATCCTAGATTCAGTTGTGGACTTAGTTTTAAATATCCTTACGACCTCATTAAAAAATATTGGGTTTCAGCCCAGCATCGGGTACTTGGAAATTTAGAAAGCTATACGACATTAGGTAGCAAAAATGTTTCATTCCAGTCAATGGCTCAAGGGTATATTTTGAAACGAACCTATGCAGGTTGCAGGTTTTGTAACGTTTATATACTTAAAAAAAAATAAGTCTGAAACAGTCTAAAGATTCAAACAATAAAGCTTTAAAATAATTCAGTTTTATATCAGCTACAATGTAAATTTGTCATAACCATAGAGCGGAAATTTGGATGCCGTAACGGAATCAGACTGCTTGCGAAACGCATGGTATTTGTCATAACCGTCTTATATTGTGTAAAATCTACAGTTTAGTATACAGAAAAAATATTGGTATTATAATATTATTAGAAATAGCTTTTTTCCTGTGAGCAAGTCTATTATTGCATCCAGATTCCGCTCACTGGTCATAACTAAGCTTGTAAAAAATTCTATTATTCTTTAAAAAAAAAGTTATATTAATAGCCTTATTTTAACGTACCTCGATTAACTCTCGGAAAACATAATATACGGGATGTGTCTGCTTAATCGAAAGTGATAATAAATAAAATATGCTTTGTCATTTGTAACAATCTCCGTAAGAGGAAATCATTTATCTAACGTGTGGCAGAAGCATTTTAAATTTCGTATTAGGAATGAAAGATATTGTCAGAAATAAAATATGTCTGCAGTTTATATTTTGATGAAGTTTATCACGCTCAAAATAATCTTAAATAGCAGTCACCAGATTTAAATCTTAATATAAAGAATTCTTAAAGTAGGGCGTAATTTCATTGACACCGTAATTTTATTATATAATAGTTCTCCCATTTAGACATAAAGGAAATTAGTTAAATTTTTACATTACTGTAGGCGACTTACAGTCACTTACAAAAAACTACATACACCCTTAAAATTTTCAGTTAGTGTATAAAAAACACAAAACGGAACTTAATACGTAATTCTTAGAAGAGTCTAAGATGAAAAAACCTAATAAGTAATTTCTTTTAGCTGCAGTCATACAGGCACTCGTTTGGTTCACTTTCTTGATTTCAATTTGATTAAGAAGGTTACATGAGAGCTCAACAAAAAAACTACCCAAGCAATATTGTTTCGGCATGGAACAAAATAACTTTTATTGGAAGAACCACTTACCTAAAGTATTTTTTTAACAAATATTGGTAAAAATAAAACAACAGAACAAAAAATGGTAAACTATAACATTGATAATAAATTACATTATTATATTGCTTTTATCTTCCACTATTTAGTTCCCATCTGCTCTCGAATTGGATCTTGTCCAAAAAAGAGAATATATGAATGAATTGACCATAACAAGACAGCCAATGAAAAAGTTCCTTCGCATGAAATGACTCTAATGCTGAAAGGAGCTTTTAATAGAAACCTTTCAGGTTTATTGCCCAAAGAAGACAAATCATGTTAATGTAGAATTAGTATGTGACCCTGCCACTAAAAAAATCTTAATAGACTTTTACTTGAGGTTAGTAGCGTAATCCTTCTGAGGAAATCTTATGGATTAAGATATAGAAAAATAAAAAGTCACACCTATTCAGATTACCACTTTGCTTATAATCTATGGGTCTGTTTCAGAACTTCTTAACCATTTTATTAGAAAGTATGGTAAAAATATTGGACATTTTATTTCGTGGTGTTAGAAATGCCCCAAAAATCGGTTTTTAGGTCAAATTTTAAAGGCGAACATCATCTTAGGCTAGTGACATCGCGACTTTTCGGCTGCTTTATTAGTTGCCATCACGACGCAAAGGAATAGTGTTGTCGGTGCATAGTTTCATGCATGCTCTTCACAAGCAGTTTAAAAATGTTTTCGTTCAGATTCACTAAATAGGTTTAAGATTTAATACTGGCTTAAAATAAGACCTTCTAGGTTGTAACAGATCACTGTCCTGACATTGTTAATAAGTCGTCATTAAAAGCTTGATTTATTCTAATAATTCAGCGATTTGCTTGATTTCCAAATGATTTTTTTTTATCTCGGAACATAATATAAAAATTAGCTGTCTTATTCTTAAACCTGCCCGTTTTAAACTTTTGATTGCCAAATTAGACCGGTCTACCGTTGGAAAATCTGGTCGTTTAAGTTAAAAAGTAAAAAAATAAGAGAACCTCTTCTATTTACTGGCCTGGGCAAGACGATACAAAGTGTGTATTCAATGAATTAATGGCATTGTTTTGAAATTCTTCGCCTCGTCATTCGCCCCTTGTTTTCTTTGCGGCTAGCGAAAGTGTCAGTATTAAGAAGGTATTTACAGTTAAATTGAAATTAAAATATAATGCAATTACCCACAGATGATATAACAGAAAATTAATTGAAAATTATCATTATATATGTAACGACACTAATACATTTTTGTTATTAAAAAATGGTTAAAATATCATAATGTTAGAAAATTTCGATGTTCATTTTAATCCTATTTTATTTGCAAAGTATTTCCTGTTTTGTTTTAGCGACTTTTTCGCACATTTAAAGCAAAATGTTTGATTGGAATCGATTTAGATGCAACGCCGATCCGCTGGAATAAAATTCAATTACGAAAATACATTTTAAATCGCAATTTTCCAGTGACATTTTTTAGTTGTTTTCATCCAATTAAACGGGCAGCTTTGCGTATGGAAAATTGATAGTAAATTGCGTTTGCAAATCAACTCTTTATATTGAAAAAATATTAACATATGTTTGTGGTATAGTTAGAAAAAAGTAAAAATTAAAAAGTATGCAAATTATGCACTCATCCAACTTACATCCTATCAATTTTTTATTTTTTTTATCTTCTGACAGCCCACGAAGACCGAGGTATAAGTACTGTGTACCGTGGGTGTACTGGGGAATCGACTCACACATCCAGAGCTGGAAATATCCGTTGGGATTTCACCAGCCCTTTAAGAGGATGTTTGGGGTGGTACCACCTCGGTCTAGGAAGAATTCCTCTACCACCTTCCAGGAGTTAACAATCACAAAATATCCATGGTCGAAGCGGGATTCGAACCCGCGCCTCTCGGTTGCAAAGCTGGCGCCGTACCAACTCGGCCACCGGAGGCACCATCAATGCTGATGATAACCACCCCAAGGTTCAGTCTTGGCAACAACCCTATTTTTTCTTCACTTTAATGATCTGCTCTCTTTAACTACCAATCCCATCCATAGTTCCACTGACGAGTGATGGTACTCTTCATTCCAATATGCAAAGCTGGATAAAAGATCCCGATCTATGAACCTATTCCTTTCACAAGATATTTAATAATGAATCTTAGACTTAGGTACCAAAAACTTTCTTTCGTTTAATGCCTCCCAAACCTAGTTTTGCTCCCTGTTCAGCAATACCTATCCAATCCTTATAAATGACCAAGCTCTACAGAACAAAAAAACGAGTTTTAATTTTTAAAGGCTTGTTATTTAAAAACGAATTAAGATACAGACCTCGGGTTTGCGGTAAAATATTTTTTTGAATTAAGTATGGCACCACACAGCATAGGGTTGCATTGACAACTTTTCACCTCAACTCACTAGCGTTACCCCTCAAGGGGGGTGAAAAAGTTAAATTACATAAAAAGTGGATTTATTAGTCAATAAAGTACACCCAAAATTTGGTGTCTATCTTTACTAATAGCAAAGATATTTGCTTATACTAAGGCTTTTCGGACACCCTGTATATATATATATATATATATATATATATATATATATATATATATATATATATATATATATATATATATATATATATATATATATATATATATATATATACCACAGCGCTATTTAGAGTAAATTGAAAGAAGTTTATCCGGAAGACAAAGTTTAAATAAAGAAAACATTCCAGATAGTTTTAAACATAATAATAACAAACTTTTAGGTATCAGAACTATTATAACTAAGCCAAAAATTTCGTTTGCAAAAATTTAAATTACATGTTATACCAGTCATGTCTTCAAAAGACCGACAGTTATTTTGTTATTGCGAAAATCCGAATTCACAAAATTAAATTTCAAGTCAGCATTAGCCTAATGACAAAGGGAAAAACAGAAAACAGGGATAAATTCGGTTACCGAGTTTCTGCCTTTGTAATGTAAAGAATAAGCTTGCTTATTTAGTAATTTGCTGTATTCAGCTGAAACAAAGATAAGTAAAGGATATCTTTAGTACTGCGTATTAAAAAGGTAATATTTATATAGATGGAGTAATGGACAAAGTTTTTCAATAAATTTAGATTTTTATTCATAGGAACATGTTTCTAAAGTGAACTAATTTCTATTGCTCCGAAAAATATGTACTTAAAGTACCCATTTCTGTACACATTTGAAAAAAAAAACAGAAATAAAATACATACAAAACCTAATTGTTTTATTCTTACATTTTTATGATGATAAAACTTTTGATTTTCAGGTCAGATCGGTCTAGCGACAACGACTCTGGGGGTGGGGGGGGGGGGGGTAATTTTAGGACTAATTAAAATATGGTGGTGCAAAAATAGCGTCCATACCATGGGACTCAATATCTTGTAATGGAGAGATATGCTTTAGTCTTTTAGTATATTACTTTAATTTTAATTTATAATAAATAATAAAATTAATAATCTACCAGAAGTTTTTTAAATAACCTTGTATTAATTTATCCTTGGTTTTTGTGGTTTACACCGCATCATTTTAGTGAAAAGGTGAGTTAAGTTCAAAGTTTAAATAGTTTCGTTGTCCTGAGGGTTAAGCAATTTAGTGCTTTCTATCATATAACTTTCCTCTAATTTTTTCGACAAAAAAAAGGTCCTACCTACCCTTAAGGAAAAAGCTTACTTATCAAAAACTCTACTTTTAGATTACAGAGCAAAGTGCCTATGGCCGATGTCATTTATCTTTAGAAGCGGAAAATATGTAGGTGGAAAATACCTGTTATTCTATCCCTTTCTCCTTGCAAAAAGGCTTCACTTAAGGAAATTTGATATTAGGTAATGCTAGGTGTACAAATAGTTAACTATTAATCAGTCGCTTAGCAGACTTGATAAAAACTATTCTAGAATGCTTCTTTCTTTTTACTGTGTAAAAATAATTTTTTTCTATGACTATTAAATTTCTTAAAACCATTTTCATCAAATTTTTGCAAAATAATATTAATTATTATCTACGGGTAGTGAAAACTGATACAATCAAACTATTTTAGAGTCCAAAAATGCTTTTAATAACCGCATATAAGATAAGGTGATTTCCTGTCCCAACGGCAGCAAATCTTTCTGGTCACTTGCCAAAAACATTGGTCAAACCTTCCGTAAAAGCACTTTTCCTCCCCTGACCTCTGACAACGAAATTATCTCTACCCCTAAAGGGAAAACTAAACCATTTTCCAAACAATTCGCTGCCAATTCCCCCCAAATTCCTGTGGCCAATTTCGCTATTTCAGCCGCTACCTCTGTACCCCATCAAATTTCCGACGTAATACGTAAGGTCAAGCAAGTTCAAAAAATTCTTCTATCTGTTGACACTAAAAAGTCCACCGGTCTTGATGGTGTACCAGCAATTGTTCTTGAAAAATGCGCTCCAGAACTTGCACCCATCTTAACTTGCCTTCTTCAGATCTCTTATGTCAAGGTTATCTTCCCAGATAGCTGAAAGACTGCTCGTGTGCAGCCTGTTCAGAAAAAATAATCCTATTCCCTTCCATTTAATTACAGACCTATCTCTCTTCTGTCTGTTGTAGCAAAGTTATAGAAAAGGCGATCAACTTGCAAATTCATCATCCATGACATACAGTACGGATTTATTCACTAAAGATCCGCAGCTGATCTCCTCAGCTTTGTCACGCATAACTGGAACAAGTATCTCGAATTTCATGGCGAATCTCAGATTGTTGCTCTTGATAAGAAAGCTCCCTTCTCTCGCTCATCGCCGCGCTGTTGGGGATTTATCCCTGTTCTACCGGATTTTCCATGGATTTTGCTCTAAAGAACTAGCCACTATAATTCTCCCCTTGACTGTTCCTAACTGAGGAATAAGAAGCGCGTTACGTATGCACCCCTTTACCGTCGAGCTTCAAAAGTTTAGAACATGTTACTTCTTTCACTCATTCATACCTCGGGTCTCCAGATTATGAAACAAATTGCCTGCAGATGTTTTACCCTCTCAACCCCCAATATACCGCATTTCCCTTTCCTTCTACGTAGGCTGTCTCAGATAAAAAATGATTCATTATTTACGGTGTGCGACCAGTCACAATAAAGCATTTTTATTATTCACGGGTCTTTTAATTAGAAAGTAACAAAATTTCTAAAACGCCAAAGCAAGAACATTTTTTTAATATGCATACTATCCAACTGTGGCCATAAAAAATTTCTTAACATATTGCTGTATCATTAGTCATTAGCATTACTACATCTGTTTTGCTTCAATCAGTTTTTAACAAACTTATTTATGCCCGCATTCTCCGTCGTATTTTAAACTAGGCTACGGTAAAGCCTACCTACATTATTATTATGAAAGCAGGAATTTAAACCGGCGTTACTTGTAGCCAACTTAAAACACTACAAAGAATACGGGCCTAACGAATCCATTTTTTCAAGCTTCTTCGGGAAAGTTAGATGCACTTATTATGATGTTACCTACGAAAAATCAAAATAGAATGAACATGTTTTCACGACCAGCAGTAGAATTAGATTGCTTTGATATTAAAATCATGACAGAAAAAGAAATTTATTGCCTAGGTGAATCATTTTTGAAAAAATTTCCCAGAGATTTCATTATAAGTCAAATAAAAATTGAAGACTTGGGGCTTTGGCGCTCGACGCATGTTGCACTCTGTCTTTGTCCTTCAGAAGCGTGCAAATTAAAACCAAGGTAGCTTGTGTTAGACTATTTTTCATTAGGGAGAAAATTCCGACATTGTACTGGATTTTTATCCTAGAAACTGTTTCTTCGTTTCATAAAAGAAAGGGAAAAGTACAGAGTTTCGCTGACTACAACACTAGGAATGATAATGAATTGGGACTACCGATTCCAAAAAGTGCTCTTACTAAGAACTCTGTGATATATGAGAGCATTAGCATTTATAATCATCCGCCAAGGGCATACAGAAATGTTGAAAACAATAAAAGGTCAACCCATTCGGTGAAAGCATTATTGCGGGATAAAGCATATTATAGCTTGGATGAGTACGAAGTGAAATGTTTTAATTAAATGCCATTGTTCATACTTAATGTAAGGATATACACGTTTTCATTAACATAAATATTAATTATATTTAGTCGATCAATTATAATCATTTTGCTTATGCAAATTGTAAAAATTTTAACCCAACAACAACATTTTACTATATTGTCCATATTTATGTCATATTGATTTTATGTAACAATTTTCTTAGGATTGCAACACATTAGTAAGGCGATATGACGTTATCATGTCCAGATCATCTGGTTGTTAAAATTTCCTGAAGGAATGCAGTTTTAGGTACTGGTTTATTATAGCATAGCATACTAATATTAGGTTACTTGTTTGCTTTGTTACAAGAACTTGTTCTTTATAACAATAAGGCATATTCGTATTTTGATTTGATTTGAAGAAATTTAACAGGTTTACTTATTACATCTTGAGCCACACATCTATATCGCTTTTTTTATATTATAATTAAGCCTTACCGTGTTCACAATTGTAAAAATTAACACCAGGTATATTATTAAGCAAAACGTTTTTTCTTTCGGAATTTAAATGTTCACTGGTTGTCGACGTATTGTACCCTGTAATATTTGATTAGAAATAGCTTTCTTATTCTCCCCTAAATTTTCTGTATATTTATCAGCTGTGCTCCTAAAACAAGCAGCTTGAGTCCTCTCTCATGTTGCTTGTTTTGTGTCACGTGTTTGTAACCATCAAGCGCTTATCGGGAATGCAGGGTAAAGTGCGAAACTGCTTACTGTAAGCAAAATTTACTTTACTGGTTGGTAAATGCAGGCTATATTTCATTGAGAAAATAAGCTTGCGAAGGGCTATTGAGTTTAAAGAGGGTTGTTTATTCTTCGAAGAGAATTATTTACCAACAGCGTGTGAGGTGTGCTTTGGCATGTGCTTGAATTTTAGCTGTGTATCATTTTGTAAAGAACCCGACGCGACGGCAGAACGGTGCACATGTATCGTGCACTATTCTGTTGTAAACATTTGTATCTTTGTAATGGCAAATTTATTATTTAAACTACCGACACTTATGGCTATATTCACTATATTTTGGACCATCCCAATTTGACAATTAATGGTTTACATTGGCAGGTGCCGAAACAAGACAACTACATTGTGCACTATGAATTTATTCCCGAAGGTTTCCCCAAACTAACAAGAAAACTAATTAATAAATATTAAAATTCAGTTTTGCGCCTGACGTCATCCTACGAAAAACAACGTAGTGAGTAATGTGGCGAATTAAATTAAGGATACGGAAGTACCGTTATGCGCCCCTTTAGCTGTTTTAGTACTTACAGGAAATGTTTATAACTTATCTAAACCGCTAATTATCGCTTGACATGGTGGGTTCTGTGATGTGATAGCCTAAGCGGATGATACCGTGCTGGTTTTCGATGGGGATACTAGGCGGGAGGTGACACATAAATGAATTAAATACTACAAAAACATGGCTGGAAAGGTTTAAACTATCTCTAAATTTAACTTAAAAAAATTAGATCACGTTCTGCTTAACAAGTGCCAACAGACCCGATTTCTTGAGTATCAAGGTTGATGATCAACAAGTGAATGAGGTCTGACAAGCTAAGTATCTTGGAGTAATAGTGGACAGATTCTTGAAATGGTACCCTCATATCAAATATCTGTCTGACAAAATTCGTGTCTTAATTCACAACTTCCCTATTCCTAAATGTAAAAACATCTATCATAATTTATAAGGGCCTTGTTGAGTCTTTGATTCGTTACGGAATCTTGGTCTGGTGGAGACTGTGTGACAGTGCCCTCCACAGATTGGACATCACTCAAAAATATATATTAAAAGTTATGTATAGGAGGAATAGGCTTTATCCTACAGAGTTACTTTTTTCAGAGGACATTATTTGTAATGTGAGAACTTTGTATATGGTTAAGGTGGCAACATTTGTTCTCGGAAATCTGTCATTTGAGAATACAGTTACCGATACCATACTCGTGCTAGAATAAATAATGACGCGTTATCCATGTAAAGTGCAATAACATTAATTTAAAAAGCATTGCATACTTAGGGCCTAAAATATATAACACGATTCCAGCAAAAATAAAAACAATAAAAACAGTACAAACAAAATCAATACAGTACAAATAAATTAGAGTCTGAATGTAGAAGAAATTTGTCACGGAACTTTAGACTTCGAAAAATCTTCAAATAAATATTTATTCTGTTCGCTATAAGTATTAAGTAATCAGTACGCAATATTATGTATAAATAAAAAGAATAATATATATGGTACATTACAAGTAATTCGATTAGTTAGGTACATATCGCTAATTTTACATTATATTATTATGGACTTAGGATGTATCTTGTGTAACTATTTCTAGTTTGTAATATTAAATAAATAAACTATATTATTATATATAATATCTAATCATTGTTCACTAGTTATACACGTTTTAAGTTAAAAGGATAAGAATGTTAAAATAATTTGTTACTCATATTTACTAAAAATATATGTATATTGATACTGCAAACGATCAAACTTAAATAACTTTTAATAACAACCCCACACACAATTTAATTAATTAAAATGCTGTGCTGTTTACAGCCGCGTAATTTTATTAAAACATAGCAACATAATTGGGAAACTTCACGCACAATGTATACAAAAAGGGTTGCGAAGAATACATCCTGAATAAACCTAAACTCGTTTAACTTCTAGAGTGTCCTTAAACAAAATTCTTTAACTTGCCACTTTTAAAATCCTAAAAGTTTCTTATTATTTTGCCTCGAAGTTTAGCAATTTCGTGTCTGCGAATAATTTTCGTTCGCTATTAACCCGACAAGCTCAATGACAATACCACTTTAAGGGGTAAGTGTTTACAATTTTAATGATAGGCTTTTCTTCGGTTTTGTGCATTTGTTTTGGCTCTAAGCAGAAGCGAGCTTAAAAGTTTTAATTAGAAGAAAATTAGAGGAGGCACGTTAGATTTTGTCGAAATAAGCAAAAAAAAAAATGGAAGGAATGAAGCCAATTGGAATGGGTCCCTAAAGGTGTCCAGATGAGCTTATAAAACTGTTTATAAAAATATCTTGTTGCTAATTTTTTATTAATAAGAATTTATTTCAGAAAAGTCGTTTTTTCTTCATGTTCCAAAATATTGCCTCCTATAAGATACTTAATTTTACTAACATAAAAATTCAGAATATATAGTTTGGTAATACTTATGAGGTAAGTCTTGGCGCGCAATGCGAAAAATCGCGTTCTTTTGGGAAAAAACGAAGTTTAAGGAAATATATGCAAAAACGATATATATATGGTTAAAATATCAATAAAAGACATATTTATCCACGACCTTGTCAAGTTTTAGATTATTGTCGTTTTTCGTTATCTTTTTATAACAATTTCTTTATAGCAATAATTTCATCTCTTTCGAGATAACTTTAATTTTACGGCAATAAAAGTTACTCAAAAATTAAAGTTTTTGTAAAACCAATCACACCATCTGAAAGTGCTTGTTTTACCTCACGGGTAACTAATGTATTATTTTCTAAATTAAAAAATTACAAAAAATATTAATTGGTTTTCCTAAGCGGCGAACACGCGAAAATGCATTTTTCGTAAAGCAGACAATTGAAAATTTGTCGTAACAAAAATAAGAAGGCTATGGATTCACCCCTAACAGAATTCGCAGATAGTGGTCTCAAAAAGAGATTAAAATACTTGCTTTTTGATTTAAAAAAAAAAATTGTTTATAACTACACAAATCAACATAGTGGAAATTTTCACACTTTAACAAGAATATCGGAAATTCAAACATTCGAAATACTTTCAAAATATGATTGATTGATTGTCTAGGCGATTGTTTATAAGTGCAATTTTGTTTTATCGAAATATCATTGATCAAAAGTTATGAGCATTTGTTTATAGCGCGCAACGATGAGTATAGCGTACCTTACACGGTCAATATTATATTGACAAAAAGATTGACGGGTAAGGTGGATATATTGATGGTTTGATGGATTGAACTGACGCGAATTCAAATTTCCGAATATCAGGCATCAATATCAGCGAGTAGGGGAATACTGTCTGTATTACTGGTTGTCTAGGTTGCGCTGTCAATATTGGATGAATCCTCAGTGTAGCGTCAGTTGCTGTCAACAATGGAAGCAGCAAGGACGTTTTCTTAACCAATCCTTCATCCAGCGCTTACGCTTTACTGTACGTTTTATGCCAAAAGTTAAAATTATCGTAATACATGTTCTCTCTCGAGGATCCATTTTCAACAGGCACGGATAATAGTAGGATATCTGCTGAAGGAAATATTGACAATAATACTTATCATGTAAGGTTGAAGAATATTGATACAGAGATTGAAGTGGATTGCTGAAATATTGTCAGTATTGATTGATATGAATACTGACGCTTATAATATGCCGCTGGATCCGATGCGCGCCCGCGCGCGTACTTTTTGAGCGGATTTTTATGTATTAAATACTGGCGAATATTCGTATTGGTCGTATAAAAAGCGCTCAGTAACAAAATTGTGTAAAATATTCGTCTTTCTGATGACACTAGCGGCGCTTCGCTATTTTAATACATAACTGAGATATGACGGAGAACTGAAAAAAAAACATGAAAAAAAAGGCTTTTTATAATAAATTGTTAATAAACGAAATTAGCAAAATGACATTTTTATAACGAGATTCATCTGGACATCTTAAGGGACAAATTCCAATTTGTTTTGTCCATTGCATAATTTGTTTGCTAATTTCGACCCTCCAGATCTAACGTGCCTCCTATAAATAAGCAATTTAAAAAAATGAGACGAGCAATATCTTGAACCAATAAAAATATGGTTCCAATAGATCGTTTTACAAATTTATTAGGAATAGAATAATATTTTATTCAGCTTTATTTTTATTTTGCTGGCCTAATAAAAAACAAACGTGTTTAGCAAGCTGAAAAAATAAATATAGCGAAAAAGAGACAATCGCATATTTATTGTTTATATATATCTATATTCTGCTATAAAAATGGACCATTATCTTGTTCGATGCTTTAAGCTTATATGTTCCATATGTCAGCTTTCTGTTTGGGAGAGAAAATGTGATTGGGCGAAAATAAGGGCATATCCATCTAGCTATTTATGAATGTCCCTCTATGCATTAAATAACAACAAATAAATTGAAAGCAAAAGAAATCTCAAGCTGAAATATTTCTGCTGTGTTTTTTTTGGGTCTTGAGATATTTCGTAATTTTTTCGAGATGAAAAACCTACATATTTAAATTCAATTAAATTTAAAAATTTTCGACAATACATTGTTCGTGTGTGATCTGCTATATTACTGATGATACATAAATACATAAGTATTACCGATTTCAAAGTTTATGACTTTGATGCAATGTTTACCCAAATTTAAACATAACGAAGCTTAAGGGTAGCAATAAACATGTAAAAACATTTTTGTGTACGTTTTAAAGCCCCTTTTAAAGCTTCTTGAAGTTTTCCTACAAAATATTATTAACATTAAAATTAATCCCAAAAATAAATTGTAAATATTTCGATATCCTAACGGATCATATTACAAAGGAAAGCTAAAGTAATTTTCGTTTCTGAGAAGCTAAACATAGAACCTAAATTTTGAAATATTGGCTTTCCCCAAATTTCGTCCGCAGTACATATACATATTTTACAATAATTTAATGACAAAGTGAAGACACGACAATAAGGAATATGCACATATTTTTTTATTGCATAAATCGTTTATGGAAGTAATAATAATAATAATAATAATAAAGAAGTTTATTTATGCCAATAAAAACAATTTAAAATATAAATATAAAATTGATAAAAATAAAAAGAAAACCAAAAAATCACAGTAGTATACTAGTTGGGCATAAATAGGTAGAATTTTGATTTATAAAAAATCATTCTTCCAATCCTACCCCTACTAAATAATTTTTTATATTATTTTTAAAAGTTATGTAGCTTAAGCCCTTTAGACTAGAAGGAATATTATTAAAAATTACAGAAGATGTATATTTAAACGAAGACTTATATTTTTCAGTATGATGTTTAGGTATTTCTAATGCTTTCTGATTTCTAGTATTAACATTATGAATATTATTCCTGAATACAATTTTTTCAAATAAATATCTAGGTTTCTGAGTTAAAATTGTTTTATATATAAAACAGGATAAGTGGATTTCGCGTCTTTTTCTAATTTAATTAAATTATGTTTGTCAAAGTTAGGTGATACGTGATCATATTTTTTTAGTCCTGTTGAAAAACGAACACAGTTATTTTGAAGAATTTGTAATTTCTGTTTATCTTCGTTACTGATATTTTTGTAATAAATTATATCACAGTAATCTAATCCACTTAGAATAATTGAATCAACCAGTATCGGTATTTAAGTAGTCCTTAAATTTATATAAAATTCTTAGTTTGTAGTATGCTTTTTTAATTATATTTTTTATATGTTCATTAAAATTTAGATACTGATCAAAAATTACTCCAAGATTTTTACCATATTCGATTGAAGTTATCTTAAAATTATTGTTAAGAACAATTTTGAAATCAGAATTATTTTTTATTTTAGTGATTAGTATTTTAGGACCAGTTAAAATTAAGTTAGTTATATTTTCATTTATTTTCAATCCATGATCAGTTATAGTTTTTGAAATATTTAAAAGATCCTTATTGATTAAAGAAATACTATTTTTCAAATCTGTGTATTTGATTGAGTGGTATATTTGAGTATCATCTGCAAAAGCTAAAAGATTGCCGTGTTTAATTGATAAATGAAAATCAAAAGTGTATATAATAAACAATAAAGGGCCTAATACTGATCCTTGTGGAACACCTCTAGAAATGGGCAGTGAATTTGAAATGTCACAAATGTATTCGTTTGCAATTTTTGTCACTTGTTTTCTATCAGATAAATAATGTTTGAAGTGATTACAAACTCAAAAAAATATTTTGAAGAAAATTACTAGGATAATTTAGCTACAGAAAATGTATACTTTTCGGTATAATTTATTACAATTTAAAAAGCAACCATTTGTCCTTAGTGAAAAGTGACGTCAGGAGATCAGCAAAAATCTACAGGTTAACATAAAGCTTAACTCAAAGTCGAACAGGTTTGATTTTCTCGGAAACAGTCAGCAGGAGAGAAATCGAATTTTTTGGGTTGATAGAGGAATAGTTCAACTAGCTTCGGTAAAAAATTCAATTATACAGGATGTTTCGTTTCGGAGCTATTAAACGTCAAAGTCGAAATTTCCGCGATTTCCGTTGAAATCGGGTACAGGTCGCAAATGTGAATTAAATCGATGAAAATTTTCGGAGATTGTAGGGGACCCGGAGCTTCAAAACTCCACTGAAACTGGCGAGGATCAGAAAATGTCAAGTAATTCGTTTGAATTTTTTTAGGTCGAAAAATGCCATTTCCAGGCCCCTCTTTGATACCTAACAGCTCGAAAACAAAACGTCAGATCGAAAAACGGACTCATAAGTGAAACTTTAAAATCTCAAATACTTTTTTTGCAATACATTTACCCAAACCTAAAATCACTGGAAAATGGAAATATTTGGAATAAACCGGAAATTTAGATTTTTGACCCAAATATTTCACGGTTTTTAATTTTTCGTGTGGTCAAAATGGTTCAAATTAAGTCATAATAAGTCATCGGAAAGAGCTCGTCGAACTATATGATATCCATATTTTTTAGTTTCTTCATTCTATATAGGAAGGGAGCAATCGCTAATTAAATTTCCCTTTTTTAACATTTTTTGACCTCGACAGTGGAACATTTGAATCGTTCTGTATTTTTTCCTATCTAATTTTTTGACTATTTTTCAGCACTATCTTATAAAGGGATAATCACGCTTTAAAATGAATACCGAATGGGTCATCCAGGAGCGGATTTAAGGGATAAAATTCGGATTTTCTTGATTTTTTCCGACAAATCCTATTTTTAACCGACATTATTTACCCTATTTAGTGATTCTTTTTGGGTTTATTTTATCCGTCAATTATATAGAAATACCTCCCACTAATTGAAATCGCTTATTTTTTCGGTAAAGTTATAAATAAATTGGTGTATTTGCACCGGGAACATCTAAAATTTGAAAATTTTTGAATTTTCGAAGATTGCCATGAAAATAAAGGATTGCAGTTTATTTACTTGAAATTATTAAGATGATATGTCAAAATTTCGCAGAAATGCCAATTTTTGTTGCAAAATTGAAAGTTTCTTGGACCGATTTCGACTTGAAGTATACGTGAATAAGATTTTAGAAATCTCCTAAGTGCAGGGATATTTCACTGGATGAGTTAAGCATTAAATACCATTTTTATTGAGTTGTCGATGACTCTACAATACTGGAATTCGCCATATACTCATGATGAGTCACAAGTTCAGTTTTGACTACACAGCCAATTGGATCACATTTTACAAGTTTCGAAATTCGCGCGAAAATTTGCAGTTTTAAATCCTTTTCTTTTTTGTTAATAAAGACCAAAATAAATGAATAACAGCAACCGCCATAAACATTTAATTTATGTAGAGAATATAAAAAAATATATTTCAAATTTATTTCAGTTTTATATGCATATTCCCTATTACACAGCTCCACAAAAAAAAGTGAAAATTTTCTCCGATATCTGAGGAGGTGTACTTTAGGTTTTTGGGGTTGCTGAATCCGAATCCGGGGTCCGTTTAACCCCATCACGTCAGGGTCAAGGGCATCTGAAGGTCAAAGTGCGGAATGACTAGTAAAAAATCTGGAAAAATGTATATATATGTTTTCGGGGTCGCTAAATCTGAATCTGGGGTTCTCTTGACCTTGAAGTGTGAGAATCAGGGTCAAATACAGGTAAAACCCCTAAAATTTGATGATATGATCAGTTTGACCCCGGATTCTTGAAGAGCAGAAAATTCTACATTCGAATATGTATTGACTTTTTTTTAGAACAGACCTTTGTAGGTCACGTGATGGTCATCCAAAATCAAATCCATTTGCCAGCTTTTGGCTGTAAATTGAGATGTTGGGTCTTTGATGAGTTGATATTTTTCGGGTCGTTGATCACGATTCTGGTATTCATGTGAGCCAATCACGTCGTAATATAACGATATAATATTTTCTTACTCCGGATTCTGAAAGAGCGAAAAATTTCATCCGTGTGTTTGCATCCAGGGCACCTCCCCGTGGTGACGGCGGGCAACGGAGTTGTCCCGCTAGCCGGCAAAGTCCCTGGAACAGGACGCGTATGCCGTCATGGCAAAAACAACGGAAAAATTTACGATGCAGGGGGATGGAACCCCTGTATCGGCGGCTGGTCAGGGTGGGAAAGCGGGCCCGCAGGCGTCGTCATCCAGTGACCGCAGCTCTGATGAGGTGGCTACCTTGGCCTCACCAGAGTATAAAGCTACAAGTAGTAGAACCCATAGACATGAGCATGACAACCCAATTACGACGTGATTGGCTGAAATGAATACCAGAATCGTGATCAACGACCCGAAAAATATCCCACTCCCACCCAATCAAACTCATCAAAGACCCAAGATCTCAATTTACAGCCAAAAGCTGGCAAATGGATTTGATTTTGGATGACCATCACGTGACCTACAAAGGTCTGACCTAAAAAAAAATTCAAAACATATTCGGATGTAAAATTTTCTGCTCTTCAAGAATCCGGGGTCAAACTGATCATATCATCAAATTTTAGGGTTTTGACCTGTATTTGACCTTGATTCTGACACTTCAAGGTCAAGAGAACCCCATATTCAGATTTAGCGACTCCGAAACATATATATACATTTTTCCAGATTTTTTACTAGTCATTCCGCACTTTGACCTTCAGATGCCCTTTACCCTGACGTGATGGGGTTAAACGAACCCCGGATTCGGATTCAGCAACCCCAAAAGCCTAAAGTACACCTCCTCAGATATCGGAGAAAATACTTTCACTTTTTTTTGTGGAGTTGTGTTATATAACCTTATCCAAATTTACCATTTCTGTGTACATTCATGAGATATCCTTGGATCGGATCAACTCCTGCAATGCCTTTAATATTTACCACCTTGCAGGATTAATCATCGCTTATCTCAAACCGCGTCTAATTCCCGCCATTTTAAATAAACATTTAATTGGAAATTTTGGAAAGGTCTGATTTAAATTTTACGATGAAAAGAAAATTTCCCAAGGGTGCTTTGCCATCCGACGAAACGTATTTCAATTACTCACTTGTTATTCACTTTGTATATTTTCAAACCTCGATTTTGTGCTCAAACCTTATTGAAAGTATTTTTATTGGAAAATTTATCTAAGAAAATAAATTTACAAATGTGCCTTGAGATTAAAATTCAAAAAATACAAAACTTAGTTGCTTTATAGACTTAAAAATGTTAATGTCCTGTTAGCATTACCAAAAAGGTGAGTTGTTTTTAGATCTGAGACAGTCCACGTAGACTTCAAGCCTAAGTACTAACGTACCGTGGCACAGTGTGTCAATGCAGCATTTTAAGGCGACAAAAATATTTTTGATGCGATAAGCTTATTGTTTCTACTTTTATGTTTCAAACATTTTTATTTATGCTTGTAATATATAAAAAATTATGGAAAAAGGGAAAGACCAGAAAATTTGGTTAACCCAAATTTTATTTGCAAAAAAATATACATACACCAACGGTCAATTAAACAAGTATTACTGTTTACTTTGTCTAGAAGTAAATACAAATTTTATGACGTTTTAAGCTTTTTATAATTTTTCTTATATACTGCAGGTAACGAGAAATCCGAAAGGAATATGTTATAACGTAATAATTAACCGTAAGCGTTATTATAATATATTTCTTAGAAGATTGTCAGTTAAAAATAGACACAAATAACTATATTATTTTGTAATTTGATACCTCTGTTACTAATAAACCTATTTAAGGTTTATGACTATTATTCATTTGATAGGTAATACTGTAGCAGAAAATAAGTATGGATACCCCTAAGTGTAATAGGAACGCAAGAATTTGTCTCCTAGGCAGTGGCTTTTAAGGACTACAAAATAGTTTTCTCCAAGATCTACCTATTTTAAATAATACTATACCTAAGTATTCTACATAACATAAAAAAATAAAACATAACCATTAGCTGACATTTTCTGCTTCAGTTTTCGCGGAATTTTGAAGTTTTTGTTTAATTTCATCAGAAACGTCTTTTAAACTCCATTTCTTCAGAAATTCACAAGTTCTTATACTTTTTCGGGCCGTTTAGCTTTTCTCCAAACATTGCAAATATCACGTTTGTTCAATGTTGCCATTTTCTCTGCAACAAAGGGAAATATTTCAGTTATCGCAAAAATTTAGCAAAAATGGCTAGCAAAGTTTTTTAAAGTTTACTAGCTTTCGGCTTGATTAAGGCTATAATTATGACTAGACGGTACTCGACTCTATATTTTATCAATAATGGAAAAAATAAATAAAAAAATGCTTTATATTCTATTTAAAATTATTAACTACGTGGAATTAGTTTAAAATTCTAATTTATATAAGTGGATGGATATTTACCTGATCTACAAGACAATATAACGCAACCACTAATAAATATAAAACAAAAACCAGACACATACAGTAATTTCGACTGTCGTAACTATACGGATCGAGCAGGTAAAAACATCCTCTAGTTTACGTAAGTTTTCGAAGTTTCTTCAAATTAATTATCCTCTTCAGGTACCTTGGACTATTTTGCATCATCATAGGATACAAAAGAATTATAAAATAAAATATTTCTTAATTGCATTTATGACGCTCTAGACTGTAAAGCTTACATACTGTGCGTGGCGTGGGCACTTGAAGAGGAGGGAAATGTAATCTATTGATACGGGTATTAAATGATTGGAGGTTGAGAGGGAAAGGGAAACACCTGCAGGCAAATCCGTGGAGGTATCGGTAGAAAAGAGAGAAATCCAAAATAGCACGTGGATGAGCGAGTTTTCTTGTGAGGACTGGGTCATTGATAAGTCGAATTGGATAGAATCAACGATGTTGTGTCGATGTTGATGACGCTTCCCAGGTATAGAAACACTACTCTAGGATAGGATTTATTTGGAAAACACAGAGTGTGTGTAAGTTGGTAGGGGAGAAGTATTTTCTGGCTCGAAAGAGAAAACCAAGCTTTTTAGCTGCTGATGTGGCTATTAAAGTAATGTGTCTATGTCAGCTGAGATGACGTTCGAAAGCGATGCCAACAAGATCGAACGTTTTATTGTTCTATAGGGCTTGATCATTTATGTGGATGGGGCAAGTGTTTCCGATTTTTTTGAGTGGCAGGGAGTAAGACTGAGTTTTGGAGGCGCTGAACTAAACAAGGTTCTTGATACCCCATTCTAGGATTAATTGAAGATCTTGGGAAAGGGATAGGTTCATAGATCTGCGTCTCTTATCCACCCTTGATTCAAGACTTGCCAGAAAAAATTAATGTTGGAGTGGAGTCTGAGATCTGTGGATGGGATTGGTAGTTAAAGAGAGCAAGTCATTGGTGTGAAGAAGAAATAGGGTTGGTGCTAGGACTGAACATTGAGGTACGTCAGCACTGATAGGATGGAAGTTAGATGGGTGACCGTCCATCGCGACAGATATGCGCCGATTAGAGAGAAAGCTACCGATCCAGGTCCATAGTTTGGAAGGAAGACCATATAAAGGTAGTTTGTTGAGCTGAATGTTGCCGTTCCTGCTACGAGGATATTGATATTATAATAGCCCTAACTAAATTTGGTCACTTTTACGTATAGATCTCAATGGCAAATCGACAGGGGTTGTTTAACATTACTTAAAAAGAATACTAAACTAAATCTAATTAAAATTGCCATAATATAAACTTTGCTTAAAGTAAATCTTTCACCAAATCCATTTAATTGGTTCAATTTCTCTTAAAGTCAAAAGTAAACACTTCAGCTGCCATTTCTACTAATACTTTTGGTAAAAATCCGATTCACTGCACAAATTAAAAAGTATTAATAGCATTAAAAGATTATCAGGATTTAAAAGCATTTTTAAACCAAAGTGCTCTAATCGAATGGGATATAGTCGATGGAAAATCTAAATTAAAAATCAACAGTTTGTCTAACAACTGAAACCTTATAAAATTTTTAATTTGAAGTTGATCAAGGTTCAATTCTTTGACGTGCCTTAAATTTTATCCCGTCGAATCTTTATTAAGTTTTATCCTTATTAACCAGTTTAATTCGACAATTGAGGGTATAAACTAACTAGTATTATAATGATATAGTAATAAAAAGATAAGGTAATAAAATGATTTTTAACACATTTCGATAAAGTCATTAATAAAAAATTTCCCGTTTGTTGCAAACTTCTTGTATCACACTGTATACTTAAATTGCCCTTTTCTCTATAAATTGGGAAAAACTTAGAAATAAATTCACATAACAAAACTTAATTGCTTGATTCTTACACTTGTTATTATAATCCTTTAATTAAAGCACACTGGTCTTGGCATTGGTGAATTTGGACGTTAAAATCGTTTTTGGTTAAGCCCTAAAACAAATAAAACAACGAAACAAAATTAGGAACATAAAAACAATTACAAAACAAAACTTTGATAATACGAACAACTTTGTATTGCTAAAATTCTCCAATACCGCACATAGCCCTCAACAATTATTGGCTTTTATCCAAAACCATCTGTGCCCAATTTCCATAAAACTTTTTGTAAATCAATTGGGCGGAAACCATTTGCTTCTTATAACACTTTTTAGATCATTACTTTTTATCTTATAATAGATCGTGTCACATTATTAAAATGGGCGTATTTCAGATATTTTCCTTTAAAAAATAAATGTGACATAATAAAAAACAGGCGTTGTTTAGAAAAGTTTTTGCATTTAGGTTTTAATGCTAAAAATTAGAGAAAAAATCTAAAATATTTTTAGAATTTTTCAAAAAGGTTTAAATAATAATTAATAGAGAGGTAACGAAGCCGCTTACTGTAAGACCGATTATTTTAAAGATATAATGAATATACATATACAGGGAAACTTAACAGTAAGAATACAATATAATTTTATGATTTATAAAACTAAACAGGGTAAAAAAAGAAGTTTTTTAAAAAAAATATGTTTGACATGATATCTTCTTTTTTGGTCACCCTGTATACATCAAATTTAGTTTAAACAATACAGAGTTAAAATCAGAACTTGAAGTGTCTGAGCTTTTTTCTAAAAAAAAAAATAGTTGAAATTAATTTAAACAAATTTATTCCAACCTTCACCAACTCCAACTCCAACGTTCTCACTGTATAAATAAATATTTAATATACGTAATTAAAATCTCAATTACTCACTCAAAAAACTAAATCCAGCCATAAAATCCTTTAAATACAACTTCAAAAAAACTTGTATTAAAAAGAATATTTTTAAGTCAAGTCCGCAGTAAAAAAATTAAAAACTTTTCAAAGAAAATTCTTTGCGTACTTGTTCAGCCCTTACAAGCAGTAAAATATTTTATTTCTGCCTAAGATTCGAGCTATTAAAATTCCTGGTGAAACGCTGAAGGATTTTTTATAAGATGTTTTAAAACAAAATTAAAGGTAACTTTTAGAATCATTTACTTTCTGTATTTTTTTTCTGTCACATGTGTACCTCATATCGGTAAATTATGGAAAGTAGACGTCATTTGGTATGAAAATGAGCAAATAACGAATATAAAAAAAACACGACCAAAGATTTACATAATATTAAAATCATCGAGCAGGCCACAAAAATCAAAATACTGTCAAAAATAATCACAAAATTATGGTTGCAAATAAGCGTTAAAATCAGTAGATATACATACAGTACAAACCAAGCAATAAATAGAGATCTCTGCCACATGAACTATTCCAATTTATGGACTCACAGAATTGGCAGAATTGACAAAACCGGCACTGGTAATGATTAATTGGACTGTAAGAACTCGATTGTACAAACCATTATGACTACATAGGAAGTCCAATTACGCGTTGCTAAAGTTTGGTGTTAGATTAGAAACTTTGCTTTATCTCAAATAGTTATTCTGTTAACGTGGATCTGGGAACTATAAATGATAAGGAAAGCCCAAACTGCTGGTTATTCTTTCGTAATATAGATTATACTGCTTAAAAAATTAGGGGAACACTTTTTGGTAATCCTGTAAGTTTTTAGCTCGTTATAAATGAGTGAAAATTATATTTTCATATTTTTTTTTATCTTCTGACAGCCCACGAAGACCGAAGTCTAAGTACTATGTACCATGGGTGTACTGGGGAATCGACTCACACATCCAGAACTGGAAACATCCGTTGCGATTTCACCAGCCCTTTAAGAGGATGTGTGGGGTGGTACCACCTCGGTCGAGGAAGAATTCCTCTACCACCTTCCAACAGTTAACAATCACAAAATATCCATGGTCGAAGCGGGATTCGAACCCGCGCCTCTCGGTTGCAAACCTGGCGCCGGTACCAACTCGGCCACCGGAGACCCAATAATTGATGCACATTTTATTTTAGTCACTTGATAGAAAAGAAACGTGTTTAGGCGAATTATCTAAGGTAAAATTAAGATTCTAGAGCAAACACAAAAATAAAGTGATCACGAAAGTGTCCTTATTCAGATTTTACATTGCATCAGGCCAACTGGCCAACGGCATGACAGTTTATTGTTGCTAAATGTATTATCTGTCAAAATAAGAGATCTTAGCGAGACAAAAGTCGCTCGTGCTTTCGCTTTACTTGAAAATGGTGTCAAAATTCGGGAAGTTACTGGAAATTTCAATCGCAGTGACTCCACGCGTGTTTGCTTGCTATAGGACGACTGGGCGATAAAAAAGACGAGTCAGGCAAGGCCAAAAGGGTAAAATCACAGGAATCCAGAACCGATATTTAGTAGTTTCTGCTTTGCGTAGATGAACATCCACAGGAAATGACCTTAAAATGCACATAGGATGGCTTATCAGCTAACCATTTCTGATCAGATAGTGAGAAATAGGCTACGACAAGCCTATTTAGAGCCAAGAAGATCGGTACGAAAATCTGTTTTAACTCAACGTCACAAAAATCTGCGATAAAGGAGACCTGTAATTTTCGAAGACGAATCAAGATTTCATCTAACCCGTTGTGATGGCCGCGTATGTGTATATAGACGTCCCAGTGAACGCAATACTACTGATAGCGTGCAAGAAATATCCAGATTTGGAGATGGTTCGGGGTGGAATAAGTTTGGAGGAAAAAACAGATCTTGTAATGATACCAGGAAGTCTTACAGCTACAAGGCATATTGATATTATTCTGTCAGAACACGTTATGCCTGCAGAATAAGCCCTGATTTTCTCTTCATGCAGGACAATACTGCTGTGACTGCTATAGATTTTCTTAATAAGCATGAAATTCATACAATGGATTGGACAACGTTGAGCACCGACCTTAATCCCTTTGAACACTTATGGGATCTATTGGACGTATTGAGCAGACCCCTCAGCTAAGAGAAGCCCAAATTGAAGAGTGAGACAGTATACCACAGGAAGACATTCGAAGTAGTGCGAAGTATGCCAAGGAGATGCCAAGAAACAATTCGTGCTGGAGGAGACACGGGATACTAAACGTCATTTACGCTCAAATAGCGCAACGCAACCCATAGAAAGTCCTTGCATATTCACTTTCGTACCTTTCCTGTTTTTGTTAATCTTATCGCAGGAATAAATGATTAGTTGATTGTTACGTTATTCGATTTATTAGGAAAAATATATATTTTTCAAAATACGTTTGTTTATTCTGTATATCACTATCGCTTTAAAAGTTACAGGGGTATATCGTTGGATAAATTAATCTATGATGCAGTTATGGTGGGCTATTTAAAATATTGCTGCTTTTAGGACTGTCTGACTGTCAGCGTAAATAGGAACGTATGTATGAAAATTAGTTACATAGATACAATGCAACTGTTTACCAGTTGTAAAGGAATAAGAAAGCTTTCAGATAAGATAAGCTTACTTCTGTATATTCTCCATCCATTTAGACAATAAATATAAGAAAATTGATCAAAAAAAGTTGTAAAATTGTCGCGCAAGCAAGATTTGAACATTCATCTAGTGGACTTGGGGCAAGGTACTTTAACTGTATACTACACTATTTAGTACAAAACCATTTTAAAACTTAATCATAACTTAGAGGACTACTAAGCTTAGACGATCCCATACGTTATCTCCATTTAGTAGTTTAGGAATGTAACCATTCAAACGAAACCTTGAGGTACACCTAGGGCGGGTACTTTAAGCATTGATTAACGCTGATTATTTTAGTCAGACATTTGTAATGTGTCAGCTGTTATTTAATATTCTGTCAGATGAAACAGTCAAAACTTTGATACATGATGAAACTGGTTAATCAGAGCCAAAAGTACCCGCACTAAATGTATCACTTAGAAAAACTATTCTGTCAGAAATAGATTTTTAGCTCTACCTTCGTCTTAGGGCAATTAATTTCACTCATTTTCTTTAATATTACTCGTGTATTAAAATTTCTTAACATAACATTCCTGCCACCGAATTTCGTGGTGCAAGAATTATATAAATTAACCTTAAAATCCAAGATAAATTTTGGCAAAACGGCTTACTCACTAAAATTTCTCTGAAAATAATTAAGTTTAAATCTTCACAGCTGATTAAATAGGTCAATGAAAACGAGCGAAGTTTACGGTTGAAAACGATCCAAAATTTTTGATTTAAAACGCTTTTAAATCTTAATTACTTGCTGTTAATAATGATTTTACTAGAGCGGAAGTTGGGTAGTTAATACATGAAAATACAGGGTGACTAAATGCAGTTTTTTACGTACCTGCTTTCAGTAAATTTTAATGTCGATAATTGAGGTTAAAACTAGAGTATTGATGAAGCCAGTTGCCAAATTGGAAAATAATAAAGATTATACGTTACACGTTACCTCAGTTGTGTATTACGTAAAATATTTCTAACAAGCATTTAAGATAACTTTTATGTCATATTATGAAACATCATTATAGGCGAAGTGGCAACTGCAATTTTACAAGGGCGGAGGAAACACGTGACAATTCCCTTTTGACTTGCAGTTATAAAATGAAAAATAATTAAAAAAAAAGTTTTAGACATACGTTGTAGAGGCAATTATATCTTGATGAAATAGGTTCCTAATAACCACTTGTGCAGTATTTGTAGTAAATAAGACCTGAGGAGAGTGTAGAGTTTAAGGGCTGATAAAATTTTATTTATTGATTGATTTAATTTTCAATATCTAATGGGTTACCCACTTATAGAATAACAAAAAAGAACAGAGAGTTGACATAACTTTAAAAAGAACTTAACCATAACAATAGTAATGTATAGTTATACTATGAAGGAAAGTTAGACAAATACCCTTTTAATTTTAGCAAAGTTATAACCAAACATATCTACACTGTTTCACCAAACATATCTACACTATAATTTTTAAACATTTCATGAAATGAGGATATTGTGTCCGCGGCGCTGGTATTAGAAAGAGATTAGACCTCCTAGTCTCCAATCTGGGCACCCTGATTTTTATTCACTCTGTGAGATATTTACATTTAATTTTGTTATTCAGTACCTTAGACAAGAACACGACACAATGTAGTGATCGCCTAGTAGCTAATTCAGACAAATTAAATCCGCCGAGCAGCACATCGTGTGGATATCCGATCACCGGCCAGATGTCATTCAATGTGAGAACAGATGCTTTCGTAAATTTACGCTGAATTTTTTCCAAGCCACAAATGTGGGCCTGGTAGATCGACCTCCACGCAAAAGAAACGTACTCAAGTCGTGATCTCACAAAAGTCTTATACAGAGTACGAACCGTAGAGGCCCGTCAAAATTCCCTGGATTTCTGCACTTTAAAACCCGACCCTTTAGATGCATTGGTAACCACATATTCAATCAAATTTATAAACGACAACTGTTAGGGTCATATACTACACCAAGGCCTTTTACAGTATTAGGTCTCAAAAGTATAACGTCATTCACATCAAAATTATAAATTATTGGATTTAGTTTACTATAGTAAAGGACACAACATTGCATCCACACCCAAGCTATTCTGAAGCCTAATGGTGTCCTCGGGAGAGAATGCTTCGCACAAAAGTTTAAAATCATCAGCATAAAGCAAGCACTCGACCGCCAATCCCGAAACAATGCCATAGTCATTAATGAAAAGATTAAATAATAGATATGGATATTTATTCAATGCGGCAACGCCGCATGTCGGCTGATTATAAACCAGAGCCCAATATTATTGACTTGCAGCTAAAAAACCAGCGACATACAGATTAAACTGGACTGCTGATATTTAAAGTTCCATTCATAAAATACATAGGTTGCGCAGAACTATTTAACTCCACTATGGGCGAAATCTCTGCCACAGGAACGCATGCGCAGTATACGAATAGTCTTTTTCCCGAATTCATCAACGACAAACCGATTCCAGTCGGTCAGCGCGCTCTTCTTGTTTAGATAACGTAGTTAAAAAAGGATAGTATTCTTAACCACGAGACGGGTTCGTCCGCCGGTAAATTCAAATCAACACAGCTTTATCTATGCAACCGAACAAATCTAGATCAGGAGCGGAGCAGCACCCGAAGTCCGTTCTCGGTCTGCGTCGGTTAGCTTCGTACGGGTTGCTTGCGTGGGCCAGCGTTGCCAGATTTCGGTTATTTCTCCCGATTCCATGAATCAAGTACCAAATTTCACGATTTTTACCTTTATAGAAATATCAATCAGCGAATCTCACGACATTGATCTTTGCAAAGTGCAATTTGATTGCAATTGAGGTTTGAAACTATGTTTCTATTTTCACATTGCACTTTCTCAATATACGTAGTTCAAATAGTTCCAATATAATCCAAATGAAATCCAAAATCTGAATAACGAATGGCGAATGTCAAGATCCCACTAAACAATTTTGATAACGATACCTTGTTGTTTTGGAAACAAATTCATTAGTAAAAATAGCAGATGACTCTCTAAAATTTGCGGGTCTTCAGATTTGTTGTTCAGATTTTTTGCTTACCACACTCGAAAGCAGCAGTAGAGAAAACATTTTTTCAAACTTGTTTAATAAAAACTCAATTACGCAACAAACCTAAAGTGAAAACAATAGAAGGCATTTTATATACCAAAAGTTTGTCAAGAGACAAAAATTGCTACGATTTTTGTATCACAAATAATACGATTAAACAGTTAGTTGGTCACGTATTTTATTCAGATAAAAATAAGATAGAAACTCCAGTGATACAGATGAATACCTTTTTTCTTTTTGTTTGTTTTGTGTTAGTTTTACACTTTTATTTATAAAAAAAATATTTCGTTTTTTATAGCACAAACTGATAGATACTTGTTTAAGTTTGCAAATTTGTTTAATAATATTTTGATATCGTAAACTTGTTTTCAGTTTTAATAAAATAAAAGATAGTAGAATAAGATCATTTAATCCTATTATTTTTACTTCCCATGCAATCATTACAGGCTCGCGATTTATCACGAATTTCGGCGGTCCATTCTTACGTTTTGTCTAACGTCTTCTGGCAACACTGCAGGTAGCGCGTCGCGTCTCGGTAAACCAGTGTTGCCAAGACACGGCAATTGCCGTGTTTTCACGGCTTTTCAAACCGAAGGTACGGCCACGGGTTTACTGTACTGACGCGCATATAGAAACACGACTTTTTCGTTTAAAAACTGCAAACGCATACTTGGCCATTTATGCACGAAAAGGGCTAAATATGAAGGTAAAAAAAAAATGAGTAGCATTTTAATTTGCCAAACAATCCGTCCGCCAAGTAGATTTTGAATCGCTCATTTTTCCGTGTGGACAGTTGACAATATATGAATGAAACTTCGGTTATTCACCTTGAACTGTTATGTAGTTCAAGTTTCCCGTTTGACTCACGGCTTATTTGCTACAGATAGTGGAAAGGTTGTAAGGTAATTTTTATATATATCTTAATGCTCCACAACTTTTAATGAAAAATTATTTTTAGATTACCTTTCATTTTCGAACAAAAAGCCAAAAACTTTGTAATTATTTCAAGCTGACGAACAAAGAATTAAAATGCTACAACAGAATCTTTACTTATCCTCGGCTAATAATTAGGGATTTACCAAATCTCAAAAAAAAAATCGATATTTCGACTCGATCTTAGATCGTGATCATGGAGATCGATTCACTATTTAGATTGCCTTAAGAGATCGATCTTTTAAAAAATCGATCTATGGAAAAATTTGAGCGTAGGAGAGGGGAGACGGGAGAGTAAACAGTGTCCATTCCAAACCAATTCTATTTAAAACCGGCCAGATTCTCCAACGCTAGTCCGATCTAATTTGACAACCAAAAGTTTTAAACTGACAAATGTACGAATAAGACAACTAAGTTTTATACTATAACTTTGTCTCTGAGGTTTTTTGCAAATGTACAAAGAAAAGGACAGTTTTAGTAAGTACTTTCGACACTAATGGAACTAAATTCATCTAGCAACCCGTTCCAAGATGAAAATCATTTAGAAACCAAGCAAATCGCTGAAATATTAGAATAATTCATAAGTTTTTAATGACGATTTATTGACAATGACAGCACAAAAACCGGCTAAAACATAACCGATCAACAAGAAGATCTTAATTTAAACCAGTACTAAATCTTAAACCTTCTTGGTGAATCTGAACGTTAAAAGTTGTACAGTTGTGATTAAAAAAGAAGAAAAATATTTAAATTATATAGTTTTTTATGTTTATTTTTAAGTTATAGAAATAACAAACTGTCCATCGACACCGATCAACATGACCGGCATCGCTGTTTTGTACGATTTCAGATTTGAGTTTTTTACTCACAGTACAGTTTAACTATTTCCTTATTCGTTTCCTAATTCTTACTAGGATCGTTTTTATCGTGGCGCACCGACCCAATCGTTTGTAAAGAATTACATATAAATATTAATTTCCAATTATACATGAAAATATCAGAAGAATTGGTTCTGTGTAAAATCGCCGATTCTTAAAAACCGATTTTCATTTGGAAAAATCGATTTTTCCAAAAAATCGATTTAGATCGTGAATCCCTACTACTAATGATACCTATATCTCTTGATCCATAAATAATGCTTACACCAGGAATCTCCTGATTTATTATTAAAAGAGGCACATTTTTATTTAGAGCATTTTCAAATTGCTTTTCCAAATACGGTTGCAGTAGCTGTAACCCCGTTTTACATTTCACTCCGCGCTATTTTTCTGGGTCATTTACCAGAAACTTGATCTCCGTTCAAATAACTCGGGAATCTCGGAAAGCATACACAGAACGTGTATGTGTGGCAAGCCTTTTATTCCCGGAAGCCATTTGGCACAAAATGGGGCTGTAATTTGAAGAGGGGCGAAAAATTCTATATTAAAAGGACATCGGCTTAATATTCAACGCTGTTTGCCTTTAGTGCTTCTAAAATATCAGTATCGTCTGCTAACATAAAAACTTCGAAACATTTAAAGCAATATGGTACATATTTTGAAATTTTGTTAAACGTAGATAGAATAATAATATGCAGGGTTGGCCAATGAAAATGAAACAAGCCCGATTTTTAATATTTAGGAAAAAACCTTTTGCTTATGTTTTCAACCCTCTAGTTTCACCCCTAAAATTTTAAATGGGAACTTAAATTGATCAAGTGATAGTTCACTTCAAAGGTCATTAAATTTTCTTTTTAACGCTGCTCAGTTTTTTAAATTTCGTTTGGTAGTTTTTAAGAAAATGCCTTCTAAACATGGTAACCTTTAAAAATTCATGTGTTCATTGTTAGCTTAATTTTTGCATGGCATTTTTGGTTTTAGCTACAAGATAATTCCTAAAAAGTCTTTAGCAATATTTACTTCATTGAGGGTGCTTTTTACAACCTTCATGAAGCCAGTTTTATCAAAATAAAATAAGTAATTTAAAGATAGTTTACCTTTCTTACTTTATGAAATGTTCAAAATGGCGACCTTCCGCTTCCATAGAGTAGTACAGATTCTGTTCAAATCAGTTCCTGACGTTTTGGAACATCTCTGAGGTATTTTGCAGACATACGTTGATGATTCGTTGACGTAAATCATTCAGGGATTCTGATGTGATACTTCTATAAATTTTCCTTTTTAGGCGATTCCACAAAAAAAGTCTATTTGACTTAGATCTGGTGACCCTGCTGGCCATTCTATTTGCCCTCTTCCGCCAATCCATCTACCAGGATATGTTTGATCCAGATATTGACGAACAGCTAAGGCATAGTGTGGTGGCGCTCCATCTTTGAAATGTCAACTCGATTTCATTTCAATTTGTTTAATAATTTGTGTTACTGCTGGATCGACAGTATTTCCTACTCAAAAGGCATACTTGTAAAAAACAAGAAAGTCAAAGCTCCGACACAGTTGGCACTGACACCTGCAAAGCTTATGGATATAATTCTGCCAGTGAAAACCAAAAATCACCTAAAATATCAATACACACGTATGTTCCAATCTGCCTGGAAAGTACCAATACAAAATTAAGCTTTTTCAGATTCATCAGATGTATCATTAAGCCAGACGACGCCACGGGAAGCGACGTTGCCACTCTCATTCTAAATTTCGTCACCATGCAATAAAAATTTCTAAAAATTTATTGTCACAAAGAAAAGTGGTATATTTTTTTAATCTTTAGTCATATGTTTGTGTTATTTTAGTAGAGTCTGTTAATCTGCAAATTTCTACGTAACTGAAAGCCTTTCAATCCACCACAAAATCACAAGTAAGAACTTTAAATTACCTTTTCATACCTTTGCCTTTGTCTAATCCATTCCCGTGTTAATTTTTTTTTCATTCTTGAATGAAATAA
Organism: Philopedon plagiatum; assembly: GCA_963971165.1. Taxonomy (NCBI): domain Eukaryota; kingdom Metazoa; phylum Arthropoda; class Insecta; order Coleoptera; family Curculionidae; genus Philopedon; species Philopedon plagiatum. The sequence continues at coordinate 102,742,731 of OZ020193.1, forward strand.
GCTTTAAAATTATTATATGGACATTGAAGGTGCTATAAAAATTTTACTACCCATAAAATAAATCTTTCAGTGCAAAATTTTTACGGCTTTAAAATCGTGAATTTTTATTAAGTGTTTTTATTACATATGTTTAAATTTTGAATGCTTAATAAGAATGTGATAACGGGGCGTCCTTCAAATATAATATCTTTATTATTGAATGCAAATTTTACAGTTTTACTTTATCAGCTTTATGGAATATTAAAATTCACAATTCAAAATATATTTATCACATATTAAGTCGGTCAGGTGCAAGTTGTACTTGCAAAATTAGTGTTCCGTGCCATCGGCCCCCCACTTAAACCATAAATAGTGATGTCGCGCTTCGACCGAGTCAAATTAAAAATTTTGAAAAAGGTGTACGAATAAAAGTTGTTTCTTACATCGTGAGAAATATTTTTTGCCAAAAGAATTTTCTCTAAAATCAATGGTTCAGCAGTTATCAGGAAATAAATAATTAAATTGTTTATAACAAATGATGGCGCTAGAGTTTTTTAATCCTGATAATTTTCCTCAATCGACAACTAATTCTCAATGTTTGTGATTTTTTTTCAGATTTTTCTGAGCGATCCTTTTGGTGATATGGGTGGGAGACAGCAATTTTTAAGGTTTTTTTGCCAAAAAATGTTTAAAACAACGCATAAAAAATGGACCATATGTATTGTTGAATTCGGGCTTTAATAAGCTTTCATTTGACACCCTACACGACGCCCTTAAATTTTTTTCCATTTCCCAATTTACCCCGGAAAATTAACCCCTAGAATGAAAATTCAACTTTGTAATAATTTTTGCTCAATACAGCTAATTATCAATGTTCATGTTTTTTTTCAGATTTTCCTGAGCAACCCTTTTGGTAATAAGGGTGGGGGACAGCAATTTTTAAGCGTTTTTCCCAAAAAAATTGGTGCAAAATGAATTAGTGCTTTAATAAGTTTTAATTGACACCCTACACGATGCTCTTGAGTTTTTTTCCCATTTCCCAACTTACTCCCTTAAATGAACCCCCAGACACAAAATTCAACTTTTTATACTTCACATTTATAATTGGACCACCACACTCTATCTCCGTGCTAAAATTCCAATTTTTACGTCGAATAGTTTCAGAGAAAATCGGCTGTGACAGACGGACGGACAGACAGCGAAGTGATTCCATAAGAGTTCCGTTTTACTAATTTCAGCACTGAAAACAGCGAATCTTGAAAGTACCTACTTTTCAAAGATCTGCAGGTCAAGTAGGTAGTTAGGGACACCGTCTATAAAACGTCGCCTCACATCAAACTAAATTATGGACGCTTACATACGAAAAGTAACTTTATCTGTATCGAACACGCTTCAAACTTGCCACGTAAGCAGCAAAATTTCAATTGAATGGAAAATGCAATAAAACTTCGTGAAATCATATATATTTTTTGTATTCGCATTTCGAAAATTTGCATTTTTATTAAAACTATTTTACGACAGTTAAGAAACTAACAGGATTATGCGCTAATAAAAATATTTTTATTAAACATGACGGTGTTTTATGTTATCATAATATTCTTGTTTATGCGCTGCAGCTTGGAAATTTTTAAAAATATTTTCAATAGGGTTATGTGTTATGTTTGTGGACTTAATAAACTTCACGTTAAAAATAAAAATGTCGATGTTGTCATTAGTATGCAGAAAGGATAAGTAGTAGTATCTTCAGTGATACAATAATTACAATAATTTAATCATACTGTTCTTAGTTTAAGATGCCCTGGACAATTTTAGCTTCAAAACGAAAAAAATAACCCAATAATTTTTTTTTTCAAAAACATCTCTTTGGAAAGTAAATTTTTTCGAAAAACAGCTTTTTAGAAAATGGATTAAAGAAATTTTTCAAAAATATTTTCTCGAAACATATTTCAAACTTACATTTTTTTCCAAAATGCCCTGACTGCTTTGTCAGAAAACGGATGTATGAAATATTTTAAAAATATACTGGTATATCCTCCCAAATGAGCAGAAGGCATAAATAAAAAAAAGATACAATATTTACACTTCCATATTAATAAAACAATTTGTCCGGTCGCGTGCAAGCTAAGATGACCAGCTCTTTTAGCTGTTTCTTTTTTCAATAAATATCTTTTTTGATGTTATTAAGAAATTTTTTTCGAAAAACAGCTTCTTCACAAATATATTTTTTAAAAAAGAACCTTTTAAAAATAAATTTTTATAATATATTTTTTAGAAAACATAATTTTTCTAAATTTGAATTATGAATGAATGAATGGATCAAATTGTCAACGAAAAAATTACAAAAAGTTCCTAAACTAACCTAAACGAACCTTTTTTGTGTTTGGTCAGGTGTACGTTTCCTTGTATTTGCTATGTTATGTGTAATTACTTTAAAAAAAGTGTTGTTTTTAATATGAATATTCCAAGTCTTTTTCGAAACAATGTATTAAAATTGTTCTTTCTAAAAACATGTTTTCTTGAAAAAATTGAGCTTCAAAAAGTGGTTAAAAAAATTCGAAGTTGGTTTTAGAAAAAAAATTGAAGACATCCCTAGTTTTCGAGTAGCTGTATTATTGAAAAAGTTCTGTTTTCGAGAAAGTATGTTTTCTAAAAAATGTGATTTCGAAAAATTTTCATATATCAGTCAAAATGGACAGAAGGTATAAGTAATTGAAAAAATTCTAGAATATTCTTAAGGAAGGATGACAACCCGTTCTGTTTTCGCAAGAACAGGTTTAGATATTTTGTCATTATGAAATAGTGTACATTTCTTAGAACCCTTAACAATAAAAATGTAATGTCGCACTAGAGCTTGCCGGTTTTTTTTTGGGTCTGTACTTTTTGTGGCTCGAGGGGACGTTGCCCCCCCCCTAGACAAAATTTTAAATCCGCCCATGCTTGTAAATAATATTTAAATTCAATTGAGTGAAACAGACCCAGTTGGTAATATTTTTTTTCATGACAAAGAGCAAGATTGGGTTTTGGAGGCGTTCAAATGAATAAGGTTTTCTGGCACCCCAGTCTTATAGACCTTTTATTTGCTTTTATTAATGTACTCTTAGAGCACTCTCAGAGTGTTATGAAATAGCTCTTATACGTCACACGCTCGAAGTGCGCTCATGCTCTCACTGCAAGCAATGGAACATAGTTTTTTATACTAGCATACCAGCTGTTATCTGCCAATCACTTCGTTTCAAAGTCGTTTTGTTTTGCGGTTTATTGAAGAGATATTTATTAAAGACTCGTACATGTATGATTTAGTAACAAATATTGCTAATAAAAATAAAGACATTTTTATTTATTGTTGTATTTATTAATAACATCGTGAACAAAATTTGCAACTTGGTTTTTTTTTTAATGGGGGTTGTTCTGTTTTTAATTATTTTAATAACTTTATTCTCTTCTGATGAAGAAGACGAAATAAGTTCGAAAAGACTATAACAACTTCTGTCAGAATTAGCGTTAAAAAACATGCTTGCTTCTGGCATTTTAATGCTCTCGTCTTGTTGATTTACCTCATGGACATAGATCAACCGCGAGCAATCTGAGAGTGCACCGAAAATGTCCGATTTTTTAAAGAAGCACATCCAACTGTAAATCGTCGAGCGATTTCATTTCAACGGTACATAAAAGTAGTCGCTCGAACGCTTTTAGATCGACTTAAGAGCAGAAAGAGCGATAAATGCACATGCACCATTAACGAGGACGTTTTTCAGTAGAGTGTCGTTGATTTTTTTGGCGCAAAACATAAATAATGTCGAAAGACAATAGGAATATTTGGTTCAAAATAAGTTAAAAAAGTTTCCCCCTTTTTCTGAATTTGAACACTGCATCACACACTATTTTCTTAAATTTCTGTTCAATGGCCATAGCCATTTTATAAATATTGCCCTAATGGCACTTAACTTTTTCTAGTCTTACGGTGTCTTATATTTTTTGATATAAAACCATCCCAATTTTTGTCAGACTGTTCCAGCACATATGTAGGTACAGAAAAAAATTAAGATACACACAACTCCTCTTAACATGTCTTACAAATATTTTCAATATCTCAAAGCTAACTTTTTGGCACTAAGTCGATTTATCTGTTCCACTCTTTAATTAATAATGACCCAACTTTTATTTAATTTCACTTAACTTGGTCTACAATTATTGTAAATTTATCATAAAATACAGCTCCTATGCTAACTTATGAAATAATTATTGAAACCAGAATAATTTACAACAATTAGACAACAACCTAGTATATCTTAATAATATGCAATATACACTATATGTATTTAAACGAATACTGGATTTTTTTTTTAATTTAAAAATTCCGAACTACCTGGTGAAATTTACTAGTTCATGCCCTGTATATTTTTTTCACCAACATGGATTTAGATGTTCACAACAAACATTACTGCGATTAGAAATTAATTATTTGGCAGTACTATTTTTTGCCCCTTTTCTACGCACAAACTCTGTTCTTTGTTCCCCCAGATCCATTTAATCTTTACTTGCTATTGCAAGCTTGCAATTTTACAACTTGCAAAAGAAAAAAAAACCTAAAAATGAGCGAACTGAAAGCTAAAGCAAAGCCAAAAGGAAATTGGGGTCAAACTAAATATTGGCTTAGTTGTCGCCTTGGATACTGGCGGATAATAAAGTTTTATATGATTTTTTTACAAAACCAAATTATATTAAAATATTGAAGTTTTATTGCTATTTAGAAAAATAAGCTCCAGTAATGGTTTGGTAATTTAACTGGAAAAAATTGCAAACACTATACATTAATTAATCGTAAAGAATACTAAAATGCCGTACTTTGTCAGAATATTTTTTTAACAAAAAAATCATGTGGTTATGCTGTCTATGATTACGATTTTTGGTGAATTTATTTTATTATAGAAATAAATAGTTGATCTAAAATATTTTACATAGGTCACAAATTTTGGAGGAATTTCTAGTTCCGCTTTATTTCTGTCATTCCAGTAATACTACCGAAAATCGGAAACGGGATCAAATAAAATTCAAAAAGCAGAACAAATAATCATTATTCCACGTGTATGGTTTCTTTTATCGCACCAAAAAAGCTTGCGCAGATACAATAAAACTAAATGCGTTATAGATATTACAAACGATTTGTATAACGTTTTTCAAGGGCAATTTAATTCTTTATTTCCACAAAGAAGTACTTCTATTTTTAAGTGTGGGGAAATATTCTAAAATCCATTGATGACGACACGCAGCTTTTGTCGAACGAACATGAGTTAGCATATTAGCTGCTCCCGCAGCCTCAATATTTATTTTTTTTCTGCACTTAGGTGTTTTGATACCATTCCAATAGATCACGTGACTTCTTATGGACATAAGCATGTCCCGCTCTTCATCTGGAACCGTCTAGATAACATTAATAACGAATGATATCAGCGGTAGTGTTGTTGGTTAAATGTAACGAACCCAACAGTTTTTCTGCATTGCTGACTTTTAAGTTTTAAGTCACTAGAGCAAAGAGAAACAACTTAGGTATAATTGTATTAAACATGTAATTAAATTTAAGAACTTTCTTTAAAATTGTCGCGGAAAGGGTAACTTTTAACTTTAGTGAATAAATATGATAGTCGATACCTTCGTGTTTATTGAAAATTTGCCTAAAGTTGCTCAAGTGTCTAGTCTTTTATTGATTTAAAAAAAACAGCTCTGACTAACGTTGTACCTTTTACACCAACGAATGAAAGAAAATTAAAATTGTTTCCTAACCGAATGCAGGTATTAAATATAAACAAGGAAAGTTCGTAACAGTTTTACATTTCATTTAGGGCAGAAAGTATAAAATAAGAACCGAGGAAATTAAGAGATACGGAGAAGCGAGAAGAGATACGAATTAAAAAGTTAGACAAAGACTCGCATTTTAGGTCTATTCGCCAACAAAGAAATTAATTACGAATGCACTGAAAAGAGTTTTTCGGACCAGGATATTAAAAAGAATATATAACAACCTTTCTATTGTAACTACGCAAGAAGTTATTTAATAGAACATTATTTATTGACTGGTTGTTTAAAGAAAAAACTGCCAGGAATCAAAAACGTGACACCAAATAAGCAATATTAACATAAGACTCTTTAGTTTAGCTTAATTCTTAAGCAGAATGCAAGATTGTAACAAGCACACAACAAATCGCTTATTTTCTCATTAAAGTTATAAATAAAGAGGTTTATTTGCATCGGGACATGCAAAATTTGAAAATTTTTGAATTTTTGAAGATTGCCACGAAAACAAAGAATTGCAGTTTATTTACTTCAAATTATTAAGATATGATGTGTCAAGATTTCGCAAAATGCCAGTTTTTGTTGCAAGATTGGAAGGTTCCTGGACCGATTTCGGCTTGAAATATACATGAATAAAATTTTAGGAACCTCCTACTTTAAGTGCAGGAATATGTCATTGGATGAGTTACGGATTGAATGCCATTCGTATTGGTTTTTCGATGACCCTACAACACTGGAATTCGTGTGTACTCATTATGAGTCATAAATTCACTTTTCATGACACATCCAATGGAATCACGTTTTACAAGTATCGAAATTCGCGGGAACATTTGCAGTAGAAAATCCTTTTTTTTTTGTTAATTAAGACCAAAATAAATGGAGAACAGCAACAGCCATAAACATTTAATTTATGTAGAAAATATAAAAATAATGTTTTTCAGATTTATATGGTTAACATGCTTATTCCCTATTAAAAACTCTACACTTTGTCTAAAATAAATACTAATTAGGATTTAATAGTTACATTCTAACGAAATATTGTCCCGTTGTGTGATTTGAAAAGTATCTAAATGTAATGTTTTATTAGAAGAAAAAGTATTTTTTATGTTGTTGGAACAAAAAATAATTTATCTAATTTCAAATTGAAACACTGGTACGTAATTTCTGAAACGTGATTAATGTGCTGATTTTATAGTACATTTGTCAGTATTAAGTGCTTAATGGATAATATATAACTTATGTAACCCATTAATCAACGAAAATAAAAATATTAATTGATAAATGAGAGTCATTTACAAGAATATTATGAGCATTCAAATAAACAGCATATTGAATCAATCATTGCAGAATTGTGATATTTGCGTTTTATTACCGAAAGTACTAAATGCGAGTGTTTTATACTAAACTAGAAAAATTACGTATTCTCTAAGTGATTTATAAATACGATAGTATTAGTAATTGAAAAGCAAATATGTCCCTGTCACTGCATAATTACTGTTGTGTTTTTACCTGTATTCATAGATTGTAATACAATTTATTAACAAAAAAAAAACAAAGAGTAATAAACGTTTTGAAAATAACAATAAGCTGGAAAATTTGTGTAAAGACGTAACTGGCGACACTATGTATTTTTTATATTTAAAGCATGGGCAAGTTGTAGAACTATTTGTCGTCCTGAAACCACGCTTGTGGCGGTGTTACGGTCTCGTGTGCTTCGATCGCGGTAAGGTTAACAAATGCTGAGGTGAGACAAGATCTAACTTCGGGGGTGATATACTTGATATCTAAACAATTTATTGATAAGGTAAGTTGCCAGTGGTTTTGTACGTAACCATTTTTTAAGTATAGTGTACAATTCTAAAAAGTATTGCTTTTTCTAAGTGAAAAATATGTAAAAAATTAAATGGAGTTTTACTGCCTGGGCAACTTAACCTTCTATAGTTCACCAGTTTGCTTTGCTCACAAATTTGTTATTTATGTGTCAATAAAATGTATTTTAATTTTGTTCCTTGTGTTTTCTATACCTCTACAGCGATCTTTTTACTAACAAAATATAGCGAATATATAAGGAGTGACGTGTGAAATTTTCACTAAAATTTTTTTATGGGAATAAATAAATTCCAAATAAATATCAACATCTTTTATGCACGCAGCTTATAATTGAAAATGCAAATACTCGTTGCATTTGATGGCCAGTAAATGCGCCATACCCACATACACTGCAAGATGAACTGAAAATTAAGGGGCAAAGTTTAAACTTTACATTTATAAACCGGGAAATGTACGGAAATTAATAGCTGCTCGCTGGTGGCAATACAAACAAATGTGTTTTAGTATATAATTTATTGTTCAAGTACGTAGCGGTACAGCAGCAGCGGTAATAAAATCCATGATTAAAGTTAACCCTTTACTGTACAGGGTTAAACTTGTTGAACGCGTATAAAAATATTAGAATAAATAGAATGCCAGGAATAGAACATATTCTAACATTAGTTGTTTTGCATCAAAATTAAGCTACATCACATTAAATTATTGCAATTTTAATTTCTTTAAATTTTTTTGTATCTTTTCCGATTTTTTTTTACAAATACAAGGACGGTTCAAATATAACCCGGGCTTTAGCTTTCAACGCCAGAATATTTAAACTATAACAAAACGGTGTTATGCACCAATCACGATACACTTACAACGGTATGCTACGCTATGTCGTCACTTCGAGGGAAAATCCTAAATTGACTAGACGCTTGCACCCCTTGTACATAAGTACAGGGCAGTTTATTGTCGGGTACTGTGTTGAGTTGACGTTTATCAAAATTATTACAGGTCAGTTTATTGTCGGGTAGTGTGTCGAGTAGACGTTTAGTAAAATATTATTGTCATATTTCATTTTCTCAGGTAAGCGCCCAGTCAATTTAAGATTCACCCTCGAAGTGACGTCATTACGTAGCACACCGTTGTAAGTGTATCGTGGCACCAATGCATTATACAATCTAGAAGGCCTGTGATCTGTCATAACGGTGGCATTTGGTTTTGTTTATTGTTTACAGTAATTTACAGTAGAATTTGTATATCGTGGCTTATGTAGTGAATATTATGCAAAACAGAGTAAAATTGCGTAGGACCTTTCTGTAAAAAACTTGAGCAAACCCAAGCAAACCTAATAATAAAAATTCAACACAAAAAAGTAGTAAAACTGTAGTTAAATATTGATAAACATGAAGGGATTAAAGTAACAAGAGTAAGACACCAAATAACAACAGATTTGCAAAAATAAAAATATACCTCTTCTTTAAAATCAAGTAAAAAACGACGTAAAGATATTACGTACTATATAGTCGAAAATCCTTGTTCGATTTTTTGTTTAACGCCACTGCCAATTTTAGCAATTATTTAAGGATTTTTGCAAGTTACAAGCTAAACTTTCTTTTTTAATCTTTTGCTTGTTTGACATTTTTTGCAACCTTGTCGTGACAGCGGAAATATGAGGGCTAATAATCCTAAAACTTGCTGAAACATCGGTCCCAGGATTATACGACCCTTCACACGATTTTTAGCTTTTCTCTTGACATGGGCTCTTAACAATATGAGGAAAAAAGATCCTAGGGCTGTAAGTTTTTACCACAAAATTTATGATTATTATTAAATAGGCACATAATAGCTATTTCCATAACCACACGATCACTATAATATACTATATCTCGCATGCAATGTACATTTTGTCTACCATCTCTCAAATAATAAAAAAAATAATAATAAAAATGGATTTTTGCTAAAAAAATTGTTTTGACATTGAAATAACTGAGAGGGCTGGTAAAACTCACTTGGTTATAATTGTCAAAAGTCAAAACGTGGTATATAACAGTTCATTATACCAATAGTAACGTACCTAATTGAATCGAAAATTATTATATATCAGCAACTGTGTAGAAAATATACTTATTAGTGTGTAAAGTATAAATACCATATTTATTGTTACTGCATTTGAAAAGCCATGGTCATAAATTCGTACGTCACAGGCTAAAGTGTCTTTTTCAGGGCGATATCGCTATGACCGTAAATTATGTTTACGATTCTTTATCCACGGATATAATATACAAAGTTGCAGCAGCAGGACTAAAAGTTTTAAAAATCACATAACTTGCGACCAAAAGAAATCCCTCGTTGTGAAATTCTGTAGAATATCAAATAATAGACATATGTATAATTTGTATGACATACTTTACTAAACAAACCTTTTGAATAATAGGTCTCGCATATTTTTCCTTTTACTGCGATACAAAGCCTGTAAAAAAACACGAAACAGCAAGAAAGAAAAGAAGCGTTTAAAATGACTTTTTGTCTGCGTTAAATTAGAAATGCGGCAGGAAATCATAATGGAAAATCACTTTCAACGCTTTTTGTATTTTCCATTATCTTAGCCCCGTAGGAACCAACGGAAATAATAACACATGAGAGGCAAACCATGCAGGAACTATTGTTCGAAAACTTTCTCTAATGAATTCTGAGTCTAAAATTTTAACCTTATTGTAGAAATTAACCCTATTTATCAAATAATGTTTATACTTTTTACAGGTTATACTGCTTGGAAATGAATATGTTGTTACTTACTATTTAAAGTCACTGGCAATGATAGAAAGACTTACCTGAAACAAAAAGAACGAAATAAAAATTATTTGAATATAAAAAAGCAAAAAATTATTATGTAATAAGTAAGGCGAGGATTTTTGCGCGACCAACGCAAGGGCGTTTTTTGCGGCTGGCTTGTCTGGCTTTAAATATCATCAGCGTGGGCCATGGTGTAATAATTTTAATGCATACCTTTAGCATAGCAAAAAGTAAAATTCCTTTTATAAGGCATGATAGGTAGTGTGCATGCAATAAAAGAAAATAATTCATAACGACCAAGTTTAAAGAATTCTGTAATGTTATTTGAACGGCAATTCCATCTCAAATGTTCTTAGACAATTTTACGTCACTAAATTCCGACCTTTGTTTTCTTTCATCGCACAATCTTTCTACCTATTTACCTTGGGCTGTTTCGACTACCTAGGTAGGTATACAGGTATTTACGTTACGACTGTTCAATGGAATATTGTAATTTCCAGGCCGTAATTCATTACACAAGACAAACAATTTTAATAATTATTGTCCCTACAATATATTGTGTCGATGATGCAGGCCCATGTCTGTCGAGTTTATATTTCAGTGGAAAATTTTAACTTCCAAGTTCAAGTAATAAGAAAGAAAATGATCGTATGTATGTATATTATGATATGAATGTAGTAAATATGTCTTTATTACACAAATGTGATTCTTGCAAAAGACTGACTTTGCAGGAAGAACATTTCAATATTCATGCTACAATATCTTTATATCATCGATGTGGATGCAAATAAGTATCAATATAAAATATCAACGTAAGATATTTTTATTACAGCAGCATAGAGCAGATTCTAAGCAATTTCGCCGTTCAGTAAAAAGAATAAGGAATATGAACGTATTTCTTTATTGTATAGATCATTTAGGAAGTTATTACAAACCTAAAAAAACATTTTGAAGAAAATTACTAGGACAATTTAGCTAGAATTTGTTTTACTTTCCGGTATAATTTATTACAATTTAAAAAGCAGCCATTTGCCCTCAGTGCAAGTGACGTCAGGCAGTTCAAAGTGACTTCAGGGGATCAGCAAAAATATCGTAAAGCTTAACCTAAAGTCGAACAGGTTTGTTTTTCTCGGGAAAAGTCAGAGGAGGAGTAATAGAATTTTCTGGGTTAGTAGAGAAATAGCGCTACTAGCTTCGTTAAAAAATTCAGTTATACAGGAGTATAATGGTCCGGAAAATGGCAAGTAATTCTTTTGAATTTTTTTATGCTGAAAAATGCCATTTGCAGCCCCTCTTTGGCACGTAATAACGTAAAACTTTAAAATCCAAATACTTTCTTTTTACAATACATTTATCTAAACCTAAAATCACTGGAAAATGGATATGTTTGGGAAAAGTGGAAATTTCAATTTTTGACTCAAATTTTTCACGTTTTTTTTTTTGGGTCAAAATGGATCCAAATTAAAATTCCATTTACGTCATCGAAAAAAGCTTGTCGAAATACATGATATTCATATTTTTTATTTTTTCATTCTTTATAGGAAGGGAGTAATCGCCCGATTAAATTTTGATTTTTTGACTTTTTTTGCACTCGATATTGGTACCTTTGAGTCACTCTATATTTTTTTACCTATTTTTTAAAATTTTTCAACGCTATCTTATAGAGGAATAATCCGACTTTAAAACAAATACCGAGTGGGTCATCCAGGAGCGTATTTAAGGGGTAAAACAGAATTTTCTTGATTTTTTCCAACAAATCCCATTTTTAGCCAACATTATTCTATACTATAATTCTTATTTAGTGATTCTCTTTTGATTCATTTTCTTCGCTGATTATATAAGAATGCCTCCCACTAATTCAAATCGCTTATTTTTTTGTTTAAGTTATGAATAAGTAGGTTTAATTGCATCGGGGACATGCAAAATTTAAAGTTTTAAATTTTCTAAATTTCGATCATTGCCATAATGCTAACCATTGCTTTGTGATGAAAACAAAGAATTGCAGTTTATTTACGTCGAAATCAGTAAAATAATAGATGTCAGTTTTTGTTGCAAGATTGGTAGGTTCCTGGACCGATCTCGGTTTGAAATATACATTAATAAGGTTTCAGAAACCTTCTACTTTAAGTGCAGGGATATTTCATTGGATGAGTTACGCATTAAATGCCCTTTTTATTAATTTTCCATGAATACTGGAATTCGCCATGTTCTTATTATAACACTTTAGACGTCACAGCCAGTGGGATCACGTTTTACAAATTTAGAAATTCGCGCGAAAATTTGCAGTTGGGTTGAAAATCCTTTTTTTTAGGTTAATAAAAAACGAAATAAATTGATAAAAACAATCGCCACAAACATTTAATGTATGTATTTTTTTAATATTTCACGTTTATTTGGGTATATACATATTCCCTATTACGCACAAATTACACTATAATTAAAAAGCGAACTTTGAGCAAACATTTTCTATTTACATTACAGATCAACGATTTGAGTGAGGTGTGGTGATTATAAAATTCCAAATTTCGTATTTAAAACAAAGTCGCAAAAGGTTGTATGCCCTTGTATAGCGCCCTTTTTGTATTCATGATAAATTCAAGATATTTTTATTCAGAAGTTTATAGCTTACTGCTGCCAGCTTGATGATGTAATATGCTGACGTATTCCTTCTGGCGACGGCTAAGATATTTTACACACTATTATTATTATTATTTTGTCAGTTACTCGGATTTTCGACTTAAACCGCCTTGGGATGTAAAACATCCTACGCTTAGAAAACAGACGTCACAGTCGCTAGAAGGCAATTAAATTACAATAAAATTAAATGGATAATAATTTACGTCAAATGACTACGTGATACCATAACTTATGACGTCATCTTAACACTTGGATTGTTCGTTGTAGCGTAAAATCGAAAACGTTGGTTTCCTGGAAATCCGATTAAAGCTATTTGGTTTATAATATTTACTAATAACCCAATGACTTGCTTAACTACTTCTAATTTATTTCTGATTAAATCTAAAACAGCTGTAGACAGAAACATCACAGAGGGAAAACTTCCAGACTTCCGTTCTTGGACAAAAAAAACAATGAATGAACCACAGGCGGATTGTGTTTCGCTGTTAGTTTATGAATGGTATAAAGGAGATCCACTATAAATTGGAGGAATACCTTCATCTGGTAACATTATTTCCAACTGACTCGAAGTTGATCTATTGTAATGTGATCTATATAATGTTTCTCCAACAAAGATGGAAATATACATATTTAAACCTCATTTTACAAGCTGTCTAATTTTTTTATGTATTTTCACATCTCTTTATTCCATTCTTTTTTTTAGAAACCGACTATCTACTGCTTTTTCATCCCGTCGTATATTCGTTCATCGGCAACTGGGTTATATGAAAGCTGTTCCAAAAGACATTTATTTTTTATAAGAATTCTTTCCCCTTATTAGATTGTAGCTCTTTCATTCCAGGGAAGATGTGTCATCATACTTTTTTTATTTAGCTATATCATATAACTGATGTGGACTTTAGTATCTACTATTATTAACTACATAAAAGAACTTTTAGAAATGTTATTAGTTTTAATCAAACTCGAACGAAATTTGTCCATATATATATATATATATATATATATATATATATATATATATATATATATATATATATATATATATATATATATATATTGTAAAAGTTTTCTTGGGTCAAGGCTATTTTGTGAAAACAAACATAAAATTTAAAAATTCACAACATTTCGCACATTTATTATCAATATCGTGCTTCTTCAGGCTTCCTTGGTGCAATTACATGATCTAAAAATTCTTGTGAGTTGTTCGTCGAGGAATGACGAATTCCGAATCCGTTACCACAAATGGCGGAAAAACTGTGGCTGTGGTTTTGCCTCAAAAACCCATTCAATCAAAGTAAATATAATTTCATTCTTTAAATAATTATAAAATTAAGGGTCAATGTTACCTATATTTTTAATAATTAACTCACAAAAAAAATAAGAATTTGAAAGCAACTAACCAGTAAAAAAAATTAATTTAAATTTGTTTGAATGGATTTAAACTTAAACCAAGATTTGGACCCAATTTAATAAAACTTTAAAATTTAAAAAAAATTCACAACTTTCCTCATTTTTGGTCAGCTAATAAATTCATTTCGCAAATGCAGTAAAAACAAGCTAACCAATTAGCTAATTCCTTTAAACAATGCTTAGAACTGACAGTAACCCAACTTTAGAAGACTTAATCAGAAGATGGTAAATAAAGAAGACATGTAATTAAAAAACTTGTGACGACCGGCCATTAAAGTTTTATTAAAATGGTTTTTAACTTAAATTAGAAATTAAAACGGTATTTTAAGCATAAAATCTTGTTTTCAACTCGCTTGTCCTTTGAAAGATGAAGTTTATGTAAGCAGCATAATAATTAGAATCAATTACGGGGCAGGATCAAACGAATGAATTGGATTTAAAGGTAGTTTAAAAGTATGTGTTGAGAAAAACGAGAACTCTTTAATAGTCCTGAAGAAGTTAAGCAAGTTTTAAGTTATTTTTAACTGGCTTTTTTAAGTAATTCGTTTAGTACATATATTTTGAAAACTCTCACATTTGTAGCATTTAAAAAGTCACACTTTCACCGATAAGCTGAATAAAAATTTGTACGTAATTCACAGCTTATTTCACGTTTATAGCCGAGCTATTTTAAATGGAAGCATTTTCTGAAAACCATCTATTTCGTACTTTTTTTAACCGCTTATCTATATCAGATTTTATTGCTCCGTTTTCAGTAATGGCTTGTCATTACACTTTTTATTTGTCTGCATTGTATAACTAATGGCGAATAATGTATTTCAGCAGAATAAAAATGAACCAGTATTGTTTTTTATATTGGTTTTGCTGCTGCCTGTGATGCTATTTATAACAGTCAGAAAAATATTATTTTTATTAAAACTTTGACACAAAAAGAGAAAGTAGCGATGAATGTATTTTTTGGCAAGGTTTATGTAAATATTTTATTTCATCCAAATAATCATATTATAGTAAATACCAATGAATGTAATTTGACATAAAAATGGTAATGGAATGATAAAAAAGATATGAATAAAACTTCAAGCCCTTGAGAAATAAAACATTTTATGATAATAAGGTAGTCTCGTTCATCTGTTCTTTTATCATCATATCTTTATTTTTATATGAGATTATATGGTTATATCTTTGATGTATTGAGTATTTTAAATAAACAATACAATAATATAGGTTTCTAAAACACCACAAAAAATTCGGAAACTAAACATTAAGTTCATCAGACCTTCTTCAAAGTTCTAAGGTTCGATTTTTTATAAGAAGACTTTTAAACAGCTCGTCAAACTTTAAATATACCTGAAAGTTACAGACAACATATTGTGATAATCCGTTACTTGTCACACTTCCATTGTCACTTTTTGTTCATTAGTACCCAACGTTTCGGTTAGCTGCTATCTTGAACCGTCGTTCAGTTAAACAGCAAAACAAACCGTTGCTCACGTTCGCTCCTTTTAGTTTAGTGCCTCTAATGTACAGTGCGTTTCTTTATTAAAACATTATCCTACCGAAACGTTTCAGATTAATCCTCCTAATATTTCAGTGCAGATTCAAGCATGGAGACTGTGGAGATGATTCTTGTTCAGATTCTTTATAACTGCTATGCAAAATACACTGCACGGAAAATAAATTGCCGCTTTTATCCTATTCTCAAATATTTTAAAATTTATTTTCACGTAAGAAAGCAAGCAAATATTTGAATTTAAAAAATATATCCAATATTTTTTCGCATCTTTCACTTTGTGGTCTATTTGTCCTCTTGTCTACCCCATCCGTGGGCAGACGTATATTGTATATGGAAGATCATTTTGCTATACTCTCATTGTTTACAAAATACCTAAAGCAAAACGGCAACGTATTATAATTAGCATAAAATCTAGTGTCTCAAGTTCCAAATAATTTTAAAGCTAACGAATTATAAAATAAAATTAAATCTAGAAAAGTTAAAATTAATATGTTTGGCTTTTTCGACTTTTATTGCATATAAAAGCAGATATTAACCATTAACATTATGTTTATGTGAAATGACAACGATTACTGTAATTCTTAAGTTCTACATTGTGGCATAAGTGAGACTCCAAGAAGCAATTCCACTTTAAAATAATGACTGTTTAGCTTAGATGGCATAAGTTTAACGAAATGACGCACACCAAATGTTTGCTAAGGGATTCTTTCGATCTTATAACATCTAAATTCTAGTATTTAGTTTAAACAATACCAGCAAACCTAAGACCTTCGGGCGTACCTGTATTGTATCTTTATAAACAAAGAAATTGTTTTATACTTGTAGGAATCAAAATGGTCTGAATATTGTTCTCTATGGGTGGAAAATAAGCACTTGTAATATTTCTCATCTGAAATGTAATTTGTTAAATTGTAATAAAAGCAAAGCCAAGCCAGTAGGAGTTGTCTAACGGGGAGCGGTAGATGCAGCAGGTAAATGTAGTGGAAAAATTAAGGGCAATCTTTAGCCAGAGAACATCGGGCTTCCTTCCAGCGTAAAAGTGGAAGAATAAGAGAGCCTGGAAATAGGAGATGATTAGTTGACGATTTAGGGCTGATTTGAGTTTCAGTCAGAAAAAAAATTAATTTCTCTTATTAATATTCTATTTTACTTTAAATTTTGGAACATCAGGTCACCATACATAGGCAAAGCTATCACAACAAAGGTTACGGTCAGCGCCCCGCTGTACTTAGTACTTACCCAACAGCTAACTCTGTTATACATCTAAACTCTTTATGGAATATATAGCTTAGAGTAAATAATCACTTTAGATTAGTTTTAAAGTTGTTTAACCATTTAGTTTTCTTTTTCTGTCTTATATTACGACGTATCGTGTTGAGAGATTGCGTCTTTGTCAAACTGTTCGATTTACTAAACAATTTCTTTTGGAATTCAACATCACTTAAAAGATGTTTATCTATAATATTATATCTTTTATGTTCTCTTTCTGTTATATTATATTTTTCTCCTTTAGTTAGCTTAATAACTTTAGAAATGCGCCAGGAAACTGTCACAATGGCAAAATATTATAATTAAAATAACTAGAAATGAAACAAGTTTCAAGTTCTCGGAAATAGTTGAAATTTTCGAGGAAACGGATAAAATAGGACCTCGAGCAGTTAATCTTAGTCTAATGTAGACGTTTACATTTTAAAAAGTAAAAATGGAGTTATATGAACTTTTAAAAAGATGTTTGTTAGAATGAAATATTTTGACACTCGTGCACTACCATTTAGAAATTTTTTTAATTAAAATGTAGTTTTCAATTTGCTTTTGGAGTATTACATAAGTATATCTTTTAGATGATGAATTATACTAAAACAAGATGACCTACCGTTTAAGTGAGAGTGATGCAAAACTCTAACAGGTAATTTTTAGCCCAGAATAAGGAAAAAGTTCAAAAGGTTTGGAAGTGCTTCGATTTCCCTGATCCGGGGTGTACCTATGTTTTACTGTGCCTTTTTCGGCTTTAAATCGAAGGTTTATTGTATGAAGGTTTGTGCATTGGCATAATATGTGAAGGGGAGTCTCATCGTCTCCCCGCACCTTCTTCAGATAATCCCATAAGGTTTAAATGCCTTTTTAGGTTGCATGGTCCCGTAATTTGCCCCACTGTCTGCCCAAGATCCTTCATGTTAAGATTTAGCAATGATTTATTTTATTTATGATGATCCACTATTAAATTTCTTACTTTGCCGTAGTCCATGCAGTCTCATGCAATTGTGATTATGCTTTTCCCTTAACTGTACCAATAACACTCCTTTGACCATCAGAATACTATTTGTACCAGCTTATGTTTTAATTTTAAAAGTCAATTAAATCCACATTTGTATTAAGTGCTTTGAGAAACCTATCATAGGAATATCGTTTATTTGTTGAAAAAATGAGTTTTCGAGAAGTTACTGCACGTAATTTCTTTTATCTCGCTCAATTCTTTTACTATCTTCGCTTCTGAACTTATAGGATAAGCTCTAGAGATTTAAAACGTTTTACGACATCTAATAAACTTATCAAACAACTTCAAAAGAGCGAATTCTCTAGTATGCATGTCAAATAAATTTATGCAACTAGAAAGGAAAATAATCGCAAAGATTTATTGTTTTATTTTCTTTGAGTTATTTAAATAGATTTCTTGCAAGTTGGTTATAAGAAGGTTATTTGTAAACTTAATCAATTTGCTGTTTTATCAAAACCAAAAAAGCTGTAAGGATGTTAATTAACTGCCATGTCTTGCCATCTTTAGGTATATGATGAGATACATTATGATTTTATTTCTAATTTCAGGTGTTTAATATTTGCATTACAATTTTGTACGTAATTGGTGGTTTTATGATAGCCATATTGTTGTATTAGTACCAATTTTTGAGTATATGATACACAAAGTAAAGTATTATTTTAAATTAGGGATGATGCAATATCTGCTTATTGTCTAGGAGATTCCTAAGTTATCAATAAAGCATTATCAAAGAGGTCACAGATGATCAAAGCATTTTCTGTTTTTTTCAAACAAACATGCTAGAAGGTTGCCAAATAACTGTTATGTCTTGTCATCTTTAGGTTATGATTATTCATTTTATAATTTTATTTTTAATTATTAGGTGTTTAATATTTTTAAATTACAATGTCTGATCTTAATTGTTAGGTTTATGATAACCATATTATAATGTTACTCCCAATTTTTAGCTATATGATAAACAAATTAAAGTACTATTTCTAATTAGGGATGACACAATATCTGCTTTTCTGCTTATCAAGTTTCCAAATTATCAATAAAATATTGTTAACCAGGTCACACGTTCGAAGTGTAGAAACACACCGACTTAGGCATACAATCTGAAAGGCAGGTGGCCCGCAGTCAAGCAGTCGGAACCGACTTCGGCATACAATTTTCTTTGTTAGTAAATTGCCGCACCGTTGGAGATTTATACCTCTTCTAACGATCCTCCAATAATTTTGCTTTGAAGAATTATCGGCTACAATTTCTTGATTGTTCTTAATAGATCAACAAGAGGCGCGTTACGCATCCCTTGAATGTCCAGGTAGAAAATCCTAGAATATCCTACTTCTCTCGCTCATTCATACGTAGGGTCTCCAGATTATGGAACGAATTGCCTGCAAATGTTTTCAATTCTCCTCCCAACCTCCAATCCTTTAAATCCCGTGTCAATCGATTACACTTCCCTTTTCTTTAGATGCCCACGGTACGTTAGTGGTACGTTAGCACTTAGGCTTGAAATTTACGTGGGATCTCTCAGACAAAAAAAAATTTAAATAGGGCAAATTACGGCCTCGGTCGGCGCCGGCTACCTCAAAGGGTTTAGCTCGCTTGCATTGTGTTTCTACACTAAGAGTCGAAACTTATTCAGATAGCCAAAGACCAATAAAACGAAGAGACATAAAACTAGTTAACAGTAATTTAACATAAACCATACCTACATTATGACAAACATTAAATCGTAAAGAAGTTCACGTCTAAACTGATATGTATTAATTGCCTGATTAATTTAGGTGCACTCGAAAGTCGTAAACTGCGATTTAGATGTATTCCATAAAATATAGATTTATATAGATAGACGATACAATAAAACCTATAATGCTGGACTGACAGCCTGAATGATAAGTGGAAAACATATATAGATGTGATCTATGTTTGAAATGTAAAATGCCATGATATAGCGGTAGTTTAGATTTGTTTCTAGATAAGTGCTCGATTTGCATGGAGTAATTTGCTGACACGAACATTATTGGAAACATATCTCAATATCTGTGGTACCATTGTCGATAAATATTTCCAAACAACATGTTCAATTGCAATTGCCAATTGCTTTATATAATTTTAATTTTTCCCAATTTGTAATGATTTAGACTTTGATTTGGTATGGAATAACCTTATAAATTAAAATAATATAGAGAATATATATCACACATTATTGGTTTCAATGGTTTCACGATCACAAGCTTGAATCCCTCAGATTAAAACTAAAACTAGACGGCCAGATTCACCATCGCTAGATCGGCGTAATTGGACAATGAAAAGTTTTAAACTGACAAGTGTAAGAATAAAACCACAAAGTTTTATACCATGATTTTTATAAGGGAGTCCGAAATTTATAAGGGAAAGGGTAATTTTAGTACGAACTTTCTCTAATAATAGAACTAAATTCATTCTAGCAGCATGTTCCAAGATGAAAATCTTTTGGAAAACAAGCAAATCGCGGAAATATTAGAATAATTTATAAGTTTTTAATGACGATTTATTGACAATGACAGGACACAAACCTGTCAAAACTCAACTGATCAACTAGATCTTAATTTAAACCAGTACTAAATATTAAACCTTTTTAGCGAATTTGAATGGTAAATTTTTTCACCCGCAAAGTATTTAAAGTTGAACATTTACAGTAAGGTAGCCCTTATCCCAAATGGTGCATACGACTTTGGGGAACTCCCTCTTTACCAATTGGATAAGCTACTATCAATTTATTCTCAATATTAAACTAATAAAAAATCCTAGGTTATATAAACCATCAATGACGTGAAATTTGGCATATATATGTAGTATGTATAGACACACATTTAACAATAACATAACAAAATGCTAGACGGATTTGTGGAGGTGTAAGTGCGGGATGTAAGAGAAATTAAAAAAACAAAGATTTTCCACACCCGAGGTAAATGGCACTCTAAAGGGCTTCGTAAGCAAAATAAGACATTATTCTTCTTCTCAGTGTGCATTATCCTCTTGAGACGTTGGCGATCATGCATACGTTTATAATTCGATCCGACAAGCCTTTGGAAGCCCTATTTGCCATCTGCCATGACGATAGTGTCATCTGCGTATTGCGTATTGGAGGTTATTTATACGTGCTCCAATATACGTTATTCCATTTTCTGTGTTAGAAAGTGCTTTATTAAAGATGTCTTCCAAATAAACTTTTAACAGCAATGGTGTTAAGATACATCCCTGCCGTACACCATTTTCTATCTTTATTTCTTTAGACACTTAATTTTCAATTTTTATTTTGGCAGTCTGGTTCCAGTGTGGAAACGAAATTATATGTAGATCCTTGACATCTATGTTACAGGTTTGTAGAATTTCCATCAATGTTTGGTGTTATAATGGGTCAAATGCTTCTTGGAAGTCTATGAAGCATAGATAGACGTCATATTTGACGTCTCTACATCTTTCAGTGAGAACACGGATAGGAATAGTGAGTCTCCCGTTCCAAGTCCATTCTTAAAACTAAACTGTGTTTGCCCAGTCGGTTCGCCTAATTTTTAGTATATTCGTTGGTGAATTATTTTTAAAAACGATTTGAAGATATGGCCCATTAGACTTATATTTCGGCATTCTTCAAATTTCAAGTTCAGCAAAGTTCTTCTTTTTGGGTAATGGGGTAATTATTGATGTTAGTCGGTCCTGGGGTATGCTGCCTCTGTTCTATATATTGTTTAAAATGTCCAGTATACAAACTTAGTGTCCTTCAAGACAGATTTTAGGGATTTCTGTGGATATATTGTCTTCACCTGTTACTTTGTTTTTAAATTGTTTTGCTGCTGCTAATATTTCCTCTTTGATGACTGGAGGTCCTTTGTTTTAAAACTCGCTAGTATTGTGTTCTCTTTGGGTATATACGAACATTTATTTTATATATTCTTCCCATCTGTACACGTTGTCTTCTATATTTAGTAATGGTTATCTTCTATTACTTATATGTAGTTGTCTGTTCGTTAGCACCGCAGCTTCTTTAATTTTCTTGTGCAGGTTAAAGGTATCATGTCTTATCTCTAGTGTTTCTATTTCCGTACTTTTTTCGTTTGGTCAAATTTCCCTAGCTTCTTTAATCTTTCTCTTGATTTAGATGTGTGTTTCTTTATATTTTTCAACATTTGAATTTTCTCTTTAGTTCCATCATATCCAGGATTTTTTCTGCCATCCACGGTTGTTTCCTTTGGTTTGTACTGGCTTTAGGTACTTTTCTATTAATTTTTCAAGTGCTATTCTGATGTGATTCTATTTTTCCTAAGGTGTTTGATAAGATATTATGTTGTCTATATCCAGGTTTTTATAATTAAGACATTGTAATTAGTTTTTGGCAAAGCTCAAAATTTTGTAAAGTACCCACATATGCAAACAAGAGTTAAAGTCTTGTTCGGTTGAAGCATTTTTACGACACACTACAAACTAGAGATATGAAAGTCAATACCGGTAAGCGCACACGAATAACAAAGAGGGATCGCATTCAGATTGATCTGAATTTGAAATATGAAATGACAATATGACAATGGTTTGTACTTGTTCCAAGATACGTGCCTGATTTGCAGTTAATAATTTGCTGATATAGGGAAATGGGTACTAAACCCGTTATATCCTTTCCGATAAAATCTAACTATAATGTACCCACACATAAGGACAAATTAAATTTGGATTATGATTTGCCTTTATATTATTCGCAAGCATTGTTTTAATCAATATTTCTATGTGGGTAGAGAATTTGAGGTATGGCCAAAGAAAAATATTTGGATTTATGGTAATGGTAATGATTCTGTATTTGAAGAACTTTTCAAAGCACCAGATCGGCAGTAGAAGAAGCAGAACGTTTATTTCATGTAATTTTTACGTCAGAAAATCGGTCAAGTATAAGCTATACGTGCACAATTAGTGTTCCGTGCCATCAACACCTCTTAAAATACACTGGCCGACAAAATTTTTTTTGTGTAACATAAAGCTGAATAGCATAGTATAGTAGAATGAACCTATCTGAATACGCAAATGGCCAAAAAAAAAGTTGTAACGCTTAAGGTTTTCGTGTTACATTAAACAAACCACATGTAGAACAGTACCGTTTAATATTTAGTGAAAAAATTATTTTACAAGTTTTCTAACCCTGTATATCGACCATATTTGTAATTTATATTAACATTTAAGAAAAAAGCAAACATCAAAAATATGTATCTCAAACACACGTATTCTATTTTTTCCTATTATGTTGGGTCACATCTTCTCTCTTCACAAACCAACAGTCATTACCCATCATTGCTGGATCCCATCGTCCTTGGTACCGAATTTCCATTGTCCGGATATCTTGATGGAACCTTTCACCCTGGTCGTCGCTGACAGCGCCCAAATTCTCAGGAAAAAATGATAAATGGGAATGGAGCAAGTTAATTTTTAATGACATTCAGCAATCAAGCGATTTGCAGGAATCTAAAAGTTCATTAACTCGGAGTTCGTTGTTTGCATCCATATTGTTGCCTAGAAATTCCCTCACTACCCTTACAAATGAGTTCCAAGCTCTGAGTTCTCGCGTGGTGAGCTTTTCTATAAAATTACCATCGTCCAGCAATTTTCTAATTTGTGACCCAATAAAAATGCCTTTTTTTAATTTGGCGTCACTTAACTGGGGAAATACTTGTCTTAGGTATTTAAATCCGTCACCCTCTTTATTCATACCCTTCACAAAGTTTTTCATTAGTCCAATTTTAATGTGCAGAGGAGGCAAAGGACATTTTTTGGGTCTACAAGGGGCACATACTTAACATTTTGAGATCCCGGTTGAAATTCACTCCTTTCCGGCCAAGTTTTCGATACATAATATTCATTCACTGCACGACTATCCCACAAACAAAGAAAACAGCAATATTTTGTAAATCCTCCCTGAAGTCCCACTAAAATTGCTATAACTTTTAAATCCCCACATATCTGCCATTTGTACCGGTTGTAGTGTACTTTATCTAAAATGATGCGCATATTTTTATAGGTTTCTTTCATTGTCACTGAATGGGCAACTGGTGTACATGGTTTTAAATTTCCATTATGTAATAACAGAGCTTTTAAACTATATTTCGATGAGTCTATGAACAAGCCCCACTCACAGGGAAAATGCTCGTTATTGAGTTCCTGCAGTAAACTAGCGATATCAGTACACGCACATAACGAACTTTTCATATTGTAAAATGCAGAAAACGTAGCAGTTCTTTTCCTAAAAGTCGTAATTTTTGTTTCCTTGGCTACTAAGTTCCACTCCGTAACGCGGGAACTAAGACGTTCTGACTGTTGCTTTGACAACCCCAAAATATTCCATTTTAAACATGGATTTAAACGTACTAGAAGAACATTCCTGTATTTTGGAAATATACCTAGGCCTCCTAATGATGAAACAAGTTGACTCCAGAGGTTTTCCGGTACCCTCCCAACATTCATTCCTTCAAATCTCGTATTAATAGATTACATTTCCCTTCTCTTCATACACTCACGGTACGTTAGTACTTAGACTTGTATTGTAATCTAAGTGAACTGTCCAATAATATTTAATAAAAAAAAGTTTAACAAACGCGTACAAAATCCACATTCGAATATTAGAAAATGTCGCTGCAAACCAAACCGTCGCCATATCCTATAAAATACGTGAACATAGAGACGTTAATACTGGGCTCGCACTGTATCAATGATAAACAGAAATTGGCTTAATTTGGTTTTGGTTCCGAATGTGAAACAGAATGATATGGCGGGCAGGTAGTTTAGATTAATTTCCCGATACGGATCAGTATTTAGCTCTCGTATGTTGCTTTAAGTGTGGAACTTAGTTAAATTATGGAATATATAGTTGTTTAATGCAATACTAACACGAAAATCACTTTAACTTAAAGTAAAACAAGGCTGGCAACATTTTATCTTTGTATGCAGCTCTAAAAATGTACCCTACGCGCCACCTGAATTTTAATCGACTTAAAGGCGCTTTTCTAATAACAAATTCTGCCTAATTAGAGTCTAATGGAAATGTATAGCTTTTGTGTTGCTTTATATTTACTGGTTGGAAAACCACAAGCATAGGCCATTTATTTGTTAAAAGAAAAATTCTCACAAACTAAATAACAGGTTTCACAAAAAAATAATTACTTTAGATAAAGGTGTTCGGGCAACAACACCTGAGAAAACTTTTGTGTTTAATTTTATTTCGAAAGTGCACTTTAGCAAATTGCTTTACTTAGAAAGCAAAAATGCTTATGAAGGGTCATATGCACAGAAACTTTCTTTAGGCATTATCGGTAATTTTTTTTTGATATTGTTACTGTTTTTTATCTTCTGACAGCCCACGTAGGCCGAAGTCTAAGTACTATGTACCGTGGGTGTACTGAGGAAACCTGACTCACACGTCCAAAGCTGGAAACATCCGTAGGGATTTCATTAGGATGTGCGGGGTGGTAACTCCTCGGTCGAGGAAAAATTCCTCTACCACCTTCCATGAGAATTTAATAATAAAATACTCTAAAAAATGCCAAACTTTAAAATTTTGTTGTTGGCATGGTTATTAACGAAAAGGTAGCTAAGCTACTTGATTTAAAACGCCCGCAAGGGAAATCATTTATTAAGATAGGCAATAGCAGTATTTAAATAAATTTATTATAAAAAAAAACTCTAAAAGATATCTTGAATTTCTAAAAAGATATTGAATTTCGAAAGTCTCTGAATAATACTAAGTACTAAGCACTTTATTCTTGAACGATTTTTAAATTTTTTGACCTGCCCTGTATGCTACTTGACTTCAAGCCATTCTAAGTACACCTGATATGGTTATCAGACATGCACTAACTTTTGGAGGTATTTATGTTTAGGTTGTGCAACTAATAAAACAAATTTCCCATTTGTTGCACACTTAATGGACCGCAGTCTATATTATGCAAAATTATTTCCAAAAATAACGTAACAAAGTGTCGTGATTTAATACTTAAACTAAGATAAGAAGAGAAAAAGTGAAGGCCAGATAAGATTCTACAAAATCAAAAGAGAAATGAGTTAATTTGTAAACTCAAGAAACTACTTTTGATTGAAAAATATAGCCTTTACTATAAGTTATATTGGGACTACTTCATACTAGTAAAGGAGTAATTTAAACTAAGAATATTTGTCATGCACATTTAACCATCAGAAAACTTAAAGCAAAAATTGAAAAATGTAAGAGCAGGCAATAACGCTCTTCGCAGCAGCAGCAATTTAAATTATGAATAACATACAATATCTATACGAATATTACAAGTATAGATAATTATCAGAATCAGCGCGGGATAGGTAATATAACCTGAAGTATAATTGGATTATGAAAATAATTTCTAATATAATAATCCGATTCTGTCCACCACTAATCTGCCTAAGTATCACCTTATTATAGATCAGATTACCGAAGTGCGCATGATCAGTTTATCGGATAGGTAAAAACAGGATCGCCTTGGAATGATCCTTTTATACAACACCGATTTTTTCTCGGGAACTGTCAGTGTAAACATTTAGATTTGCCGTAATTGTTTTTCCACCAGCAGCGATTTTTCACTAGTCTGGCTATTTTCTTGGTCGGATAGAAAATCAATGGTGTGAAAGTGTCCTCCAGCATTACGGAATTTATTTTTCCATGTTGTAACGAAAGGTGACATTTTATTTGTTGGTTTTATTTGTAGAAAAGTTATATTTTCATGTCAGTTTATATGTAGTTATTTTAACTTTTTTAGATCTTTTTAAAAACTTTTATCATCAGCATTTTTAATGTTTTTTAATGCCATCTGTATGCCGTATTTTCCATCAAAATCAGTTTGGTTTTAGAACTGAAAAATCTACAACCGCTGTTCTTAGCGTTCTCATGAACAAAATAATTAAAGGTTAAAAGTGAATGAGGCCATGGCTCATGGAGACAGCTTTTTACGATCTGCGATAAGCTTTTGAGTGTGTGCCGACTGAGAAACTAAAATACTACAATGTTGATAAAAATAGTTGTAAACTAATGAGCTCTTAGTTAAGTAGTAGAACGCAGTATGTCGTCACTGACGTGGGTCAGTGAAAAATTGAGGAGTTGACTTGTGGGTTACCCCAGGGATCAGTGTTAGGATCCATACTGTTTTTGATTTTTGTAAATAATCTTAGTTTGGTTCCGGGTATTGATCTGATTCGTTTCGCTGATGACACCACTACCACATTAAGTGGTAAGGATAAAAATGGGGTAAAACAGAGAATAAAAGTTTTACAAAATGATGACGAGAAGTCGTTTGATGAAACTAGTCAGTCTTAATACTAAAAAGGCTCATTACATGATTTTTGCATAGCGGAGTCTAAAAATCCCCAGAAAGAGGCGACATTTTTGGGATTTACCCTGGACCCTATTTTGTCATAGGAGAGACACATCAATTATATAGGTGGTAAGTTGTCAAGAGCTATTTTTGCTAATGGCTTATCATTTACTTATGTATGTCTCACTATAGCTATGGCTAGGTGGTATGCAGAGAGGGTTTGTGGTCTGCAAAGAAAGGCAATCAGAATAATTTTTAGCAGCGGTTATCGAGAGGATGTAAAGATTACTTATGTTTCTGCTTAAGTGCTTACCTTTCCTTCTCTCTGCATATATCAATGTATCAAATTTGTTCAATCAAACATAGGTAAATATATACCACTTGGTGAAACTCTAATCATAATACCAGGTATATAAAGATTTTTACCAGCTGTTTTTAGAAGTACTACAGATATAAAGGTTTTTCTTCGCAAACTGAAGTCCTGTGAATGTTTTTAAAGATTTATAAATGATTTGTAAGAAAGATTTTTTTATTTTTTTGCTTAAATGTTCTCTTAGGATATCTAAGTGTTGAAGCTCAGGGCTTGTTCAGAGACTTCTTGTATACCTATTTAAGAACTTGGTTCAATTTCTTGTAATTGACAAGTGTAAAATATTGAATAATATTAACAACACGAAGAAAGTTTTGAATGTAAATCTAAATTTGAATTTATGTGCTAACGCTACAGTTGTACTTAGTGTCACTGTTACATTAACACATGCAGGCTGCAATGCTTGAATTTTAATTTGCTGAAAACTGAATCTTACGCCAAATCCCTCTTATCCATTAACTCTAATAGTTGACTATTTTTTATACCAGAACTAGAGCGAGTGCGACAGCAATAAAACGTGCATAGTCAAAATTCGTAAACACTGACTGCTTAATAGCGTCAGCTTTTTATTTAAGGGAATATCTAACGACAAAGTGTATTTTATTATTAGTAAATTGTATTAAGTATTAACTCTAAAACTATATACGTGAAGTCACAGTTAAAAAATTACTTGAAATTTGGGGAAAACACGAAAAATATCTATAAATATTTACCGTCCATCCAGATCGGACCATTTAATATTTATATCAATATTTCACACAGTTTTAGAAGAAAAAACGGATGATTAAATATAATTGCAAATAATAAATATGTTTTTAAAAAGTTTAAATCTCTTTTCTGCTGCACTATATCAAAATGACAAAACAGAGTAGGTTGGCTTTCTTTTTCCTTTAAATTATTACCAGATTCCAAAGCGGTGCGGAAGGCCTAAGTCGTTTTATATTTTGTAACGCACAACACCTCTTAGGTTTAATTTTTTATGTACCATTATAGGCTTTTACGCTGAAAATATTCTAGGGGCACGTGGCCAACGCGCTGCGTGAGGTCAAGGTATATCGTATTAATCAAAATGTTTACCTCCGATTAAATTTATCCTTTTTGGGAGTGAAAAAATTTCTTAAAACAGACTTATCCGGGAAATGAGGTATACAGGACCTAGGCAAAAGTAGAACACAATGTAAGAAGTGGTGTAGGATTGACATGGCAATTAAAAGTTATATGGTTGACTTACACCAGGGTTCGGCGTTGAGCAGGTACCTATTAATCTTGTCATGGATGTTAGGACTCAGAAGGTAAAAGATACGACATTGTCAGTGGTGGCTCGTGAGGTATTAAACTGGGTGTTCAACTAGGTGGTTATACAAGAAAAACACGAAGAGAAATATTGCAAAAAAATGCATACCAATTTAAGCTTATCTATCTAAAAAGCCCATTCTCCTGTTCTTCATTTTTGCAAAAACTTCAATTACGCGACTAAAATTTAAAATCTGGTACTGCATGTTAATCAAAATAGCCTCAAAAATAACCTACCTAATAGCCGTCCGGGCGCCCGCGTATAATCACCATTCAGCTGAGTACTGATATGATTCAGGTGCATTGTGCAGTGCCTCTTAGGAAAAACCACCTTCCCAGACTCGGTGTTGCTGGCCTCGGCTGTTGCTTCGACCAGCAATCTTCATGGTCTCCCGGGAATGTAAAGGTTTTCCTACTAGATACCCAATATAATATTTTTCTTTGCTAAACCTCTTGAAGATTTACCGCCCATCATGCGTCGCTAAACAATTGCAGAATTGATAGATATACATCAAGTGGGTAAATGTCCAAAACACTACTAGTAATTACTAGGATTTCAAGGACTTCCATATTGTGTTAAATTAAAAAGTCCAATTTGCAATATTGAGTAAAAATAAAATCAGAAATACCTATGGGTTCTTGAAACAAATACACAATAAATTAAGGCCGAGAAAGAGAAAATCAATATTTTTTTATTCATTCCAATAATAAAATGTATGCCTGATGTAGCCACATTAATCATGTATGGCTTCAATTTCAGATAACAAGCTCCTCGAATCAACCGAGACCCTATCGTGGAAAATGAAAATGGTGTTTTCCATTTAACACAGGGGAAAACAGCTAATGATTTGTATAAAATGATGTGTTTGGAAACATTGTGATCGGAAAACAAGGGCAACAATCAATAACGGTTGAAAAGCAAAAACAAACAGAAATGCGTCAAATACGGATCATCTGTTGCAAAAACAATAACACCGAAGTTCATTAAAAATGTTTAGGATTCATTACTGATTTTGACACTTTTTTGTCCTGTCACTGTTTATAAGTTTTCAATAAAGACTGACGAGTTAATCTAATATTTGTCCATTTGTTTGATTTTTAAATGATTTTTAGCTTGGAATGTGTTGCCAAAATGAATTTAGTCCATTGACCTTCACCA
Source organism: Philopedon plagiatum (assembly GCA_963971165.1). Lineage (NCBI taxonomy): Eukaryota > Metazoa > Arthropoda > Insecta > Coleoptera > Curculionidae > Philopedon > Philopedon plagiatum. Next base: position 102,773,082 of record OZ020193.1, read on the forward strand.
AAAGGAGGCAGTAGCACTAACTCATAACTAACTAGTCTTCTGTTTGCTTCATACATTGTATGAATAAAAGTGAACAGGCCTTATAACGTTTTATTTTTAAAGATGGGAAAAATGTTAAATATGAAAGTTTTGGAGATTTTTATGGATAATTCATATATCAATTGAGCATCGAATCAAAGTGTAGGATAAAATATCAATTTTCTCGCATATTTTAAATTGAATGGTATGATTTTTATCATATTTTTGGATTGTAGGAGAAGTTCTAGACATATTTTGTATAACATACCCTATGCGGGTTTTCAATCGTTTTTGAAATATTTCAAATTAAAAATTATTTCGCATAAATATGCTTTAAACGTAACTATCCAGGTTGCGAACGAAACACTGCTTTTTTTTAATTTTCTTCGTAGGTATGTCAAAGTCAGTGTCAATGTTGACAATAGTACCATAATCACTGTAAATGTATAATTTTATTTTTAAGCAAAATGAGTTATTCTATAAATAAGAGATACAAAATGTTAAAATTATGTTTAAGAAATACCAATAATGTTAGAGCGGCTCAAAGACAATATAAAGAAAGTATTGAAGGGGGAGCTCCCTCATTAATCACCAATAGCCGTTCTTAAAAAGTGAGTGGGGGATCAAATCGTTTGGCGGGTTATAAATTAATAATTATTGCTCTAAAATAAAAATAATAGTAGGTCTCTATATTTCGAGTCGATTCGAAATCAATGATTTAGTCCGATTAAAATGGAAACTACATAACTTCAATTAATCGTCCTTTCCTTTAAAAATTCGCAAAAATATTTTTTCAAAAATTCACAGGACAAAATACGTCTTAAAGTTGTCTTAATCTTACATGACATGTGTTAGTTTAAAACTTTTGATTTTCAAATTAGACCGGTCTAGCGATAGTGAATCTGGTCGTAAATGTTTTTGTTTTGTAGATTATATTTAATGGATCAGTTGCATTTAATCGAATTTAAATAATATTTATAAGTAAAACAATAGTAGGTAGAGCGCAATTTATCGAAGTGAAATCAGATTTTTATTAAAACAACTCTACGGCAATATACTGAACGTGAAAATTTGAAAGGAATTAAAAATCCCGCCATATTTCACACCAATAAAAAATATATCGATTTGCGCTGTTGCAATAATGTTTGACCAATAATTCAATATAAAATTGTTTGATAGCTCTCAGTAAATCAACATGAAGTTCCGAGGTAATATTACTCTTTAGAAAAGGATAGCTTAACACCGTTATCGGCTTTGAACCGAGAAGTCCACAATGAATGTAATCGTGGAACAAACCATTTCTGTCTCTGTGTTTGTTTTATTTTTTCGTTGGGTTTGAAAGAAAATATATTCGTTTGTACAAGAATTTTCACCATAAATGATAGCTTATTCGGTGGAAAATGAATCAAGGCTTTGAAAAAGATGATTTGGGCAATGTGCCCAAGATTACTATGAACAAGATATTTGAATATTTACTTTGAAATGAATAATATTTTAGCGTTGAAATACGGAATGTGAAGTTAAAACGGTAAGTACAAAAAAGCTATGCTTCTCACATTGTTCTCTATAATTATCCATATTTCCTTGGAATCCTTTTTTCGTAATAAGCAAATTCATGTTAAAATGCCAGCTCGAACGACGAACAATTCAGCAATATTGTAAAAGTCTAACAAATCGAAATGCAGGAGATGATGATATTACTCGCCTATGCGACAAACTCGCCAAAGTTTAACTGGATTTTTAGCGCATTTTCCGCTTCCCAAAAAATTAAACAAAATATTTTTGCACTTTATTTTGACCATAAATTCTAATAAGTCCATAATAAAAGTGTGCATTGTTACTTACTAATAAAAAAATTCTAGTTTTTAAAATAGAACTGCCTGTTAAATTTTGTATATGTTTGATATAATTTAAAATAGAAACGAGGAAAATTTGACCCACAGTGAGTGCAATTGCGGATTTTAATAAAATGAGTTTCATTAAATGGGCCAGAAATAATGAAAAGTAATGTCGTACAGCTGCACGTTGTTGCAAGTAAATCTTTCAAAGTAATATTGTTTTCAGGTGACCTTATTTCTTGGATTTATGGGCCTTATTTATTATTTAGTAAATAGAAAAGACCTTTTTTATTGAGACAGAATACATGGAGTTTACCTATGTTGAAGTGTTTTTCTAGCGACACAAGCTATACAGGATATTGCTGGAAAAACGGCCACTGAAAATCAAGTATAATAATTTTTATGCAATTAAGTAAATAATTTCAGCGAAAACACTTATTTCTACTTTAACTACAAACTAAACTTGTTTAAATCTTTTAAAGCTGGCTTTGAAAGCGATTTTCCTTAAAAATGACAAAAAGCAAACTGTTCTGCTTCATAAAAGTTTACAAACTAATATTTCCGACTGAGTTTTCCACTGGCGCATTCTGATTTTCCTATATTCTGATAAATATTGGCTTTTACTTTCAGAAAAATTTGACACCTCCTACTGACGAAATATTTAAGATGAAGAAGTTTAATGGAGTGAGACCTTTTTTCTACAAACATATTCAAAGCAGGCTTTTTAAAGTTTACTGTTAGTGTCAAAAATGACACAAAATAGTTATTTATGAAACAAGTCGCAAAATGAGCGACTTTTTTGCACTAGATGTGGAGATTGAACCAGGAGCGCAGCGAGTGGTTCAACACATCGTGTGCAAAAAAGAAGCTATTTTGCATCGTGTTTCATACAATATTTTTTGTAATTCAGATATTATTACGAACAATTATTAAAAAATATATTTGATTTGTTTAAATTCCATTTAGACTAAAATAATGTTAAAGGCATTTTTTGTTTCTATGGAAATAGCTTTGATAACAATACAACAATCCTAACGTGATATTGCCATGGAAAAGCGTCAATGTCAACAAATCTTTGTTTCCCTATTTTATGGTTAAAAATGAGCGAATCCGATGAGTCTCTTCCTTCCGACGTTGAAGAAATTGCAAAAGCTGCAGTAGCGAATTTGCTCCCGAGTAAGTCAAAGCTAGCGTTTGAATCGGCTTATACGAAAAACGAAAAAAGTAAACATTGAAAACACGGTATCAGAAAAAGTTCTTCTGGCATATTTTTCCCAAAAAGAAAAAGTATTCAAACCCTCTAGGATCTGGAGGCACTATTCGATGTTGCGGACCACAATCTCACTTAATAAAAATGTGGATATAAGTAAGTTTGCCAATTTGATTGCTTTATTGAAGAGAAATGGAGAAGAATACGGGCCAAAAAAATATTTATATTTTATTATTAGTCAGTAATTTGTATTCTTAATAAATTTTATAATAAAATATTTGTTTCATGTGAAATTGAATGGACGTGCTGTATAATGAAATGTGTTTATGGGCGATTTAACTTATTTGAACATGAGTGTTAAAATGAAATCATTTTAGCACTTGTGTTAAAATGAAATGTCATTTTAAAACTTATGTCAAAAAGAGCCACATTTGACAATAAAAATCAATGTCAAAAAAGGTGACATTTCATAACTGAATTACAAAAAAACGTTTAACAAATTCATAGTAGTTTAAACAACCAGAAATATGAAATCCTTCTCCTTTGTCGCTAATCAGAGTTTTGTTGTAATTTTGTAGGCTTGTAGAAGGTATGAAAACAATAGCACTTAATGAGGTCTCAAAGAGGCTTTTGGCAATTATCTTCTAATTTACCAGCGAGTCCTCAATATAACCTTCTGTCACTGTTGAAGATATTCAACCCCCGTGTCTTTTAATAGTTGTCAAGTTTTCACCAGTATCTGCAAGTAAAGTAGCTGAAGACCGGCGAAAGCAATGACTAGTAAACAGCATCGGATTTGGAATCTTCAAGAATTCAGCTATATCAGCAGGCATTCTACCAAATGAATTGATATCAACTGGATTTCTAGAACCTTTATTATTCATATATTTGATAAAATCTCGACATCAAACTAAAGGGGTGCAAACTTCAACATCACTGTGAAGTCATAAGGAATCTCTAAAAATATTGATTCCTCCAGGTTAAGAATAGTGAAGCAGCCAAGGAAGAGGAAACATTCCCTGGCTCGATATCGTGAGAAAATAGTATGGGATAACATTCAGATAGACGCCAAATCCCATCTGCGACATAGTCAGCAAAGGACGCAATGATGAAAGGCAACACAGAAAACAAGCAGGATGAAAGAAAAAAATAGAACGAAGTAGTAGAAGAAAAAGACGAAACAACTGCAAGTCGATTTCATTACAGGTCTAGAATGGTCGTTAATTTTAATTAAATTTTCATTATTCAAAATTTCTGCCAACAAAATTGCTAGAAGGGGAATCATATTTGTTTAAGAATTATTGAATATACCAGTTTTATTAATATACATGTGGAAATATGTAAGTATTTCAAAAACCCTATATCCAAATTTACCTCTTTTTTATAAATATGCCTTATGTTTACCCCTTTTGCACCTCTAACGAGATTTAAGAAATTTTGTGGCTTAAGCATTCAGCAGTGATTGGTTATAAAATATTCAGAGCACACATTTCGGCAAGATTAACTAAGAACATGAACCTGAAATACCTGTGTATTAACCAATGGAACTTAAGATAAATGAATATCTTGGGGATTAGGAGACGCGATTTGCGAAAATATCAAATAAAATCAACGTGAAAATTTTATTTATTTATTTTTTAAAATTTATGGGATACAATTAAGGACTTAGTGTTCTCATGCCTTAATTAGGAATATGTACAGGGTCTTCCAACGAGGACTGAACAGGGGCTCATTTTTGAGCTTCCTTGTATTTAAAGAAAAATCTAAAATAGCCAATCGATGTACTTTTTCCTGCAGAATTCAAAAATGAAACCAAAAATTTATTTGAACCAGAAACAAAAGAGTTACGCTATGGATAAGGTGTTTTTTAAATGGAACATAGCTTTTTTTATACGATTTTCGGAACGAGTGATTTTTTTTATGTCCGTTCTGATTAAAATATTTAATATTGTGACAGCTATTTTTATTAAATTTTAATGTTTTATCCAGCATAATTTAACTTCAATCTGTTTGAAACATACACTAGGTAATAAAGGTAAAATCACCTTGAAATCCTTCAAAGTCAAAAAATTTGACAAATTTACTATAATATTGCCGAAATGAAATATTCATTAGATGAGAGATTGCAGATTGTTATCTTGTTCTACAAATGCCAACAAAATGCAAGAGAATGTTTTATTTTCCTCAAATAGGTTCTTTATCCTTAGAATAGTATTGACGGATATATTTCTGTGAAAATTTGCAATAAATCTTCTCCTTGCTTCTCTTGCATTTTCTTGGGATTTGTAGAACAAGATAACAATCTGCAATCTCTCATCTAATGAATATTTCATTTCGGCAATATTATAGTAAATTTGTCAAATTTTTTGACTTTGAAGGATTTCAAGGTGATTTTACCTTTATTACCTAGTGTATGTTTCAAACAGGTTGAAGTTAAATTATACTGGATAAAACATTAAAATTTAATAAAAATAGCTGTCACAATATTAAATATTTTAATCAGAACGGACATAAAAAAAATCACTCGTTCCGAAAATCGTATAAAAAAAGCTATTTTCCATTTAAAAACCACCTTATCCATAGCGTAACTCTTTTGTTTCTGGTTCAAATAAATTTTTGGTTTCATTTTTGAATTCTGCAGGAAAAAGTACATCGATTGGCTATTTTAGATTTTTCTTTAAATACAAGGAAGCTCAAAAATGAGCCCCTGTTCAGTCCTCGTTGGAAGACCCTGTACATATTTTTTACTTCATAAATCGTTTAAGGAAGTCATTACAAACCCCAAAAAAAATTAAGAAAGTTACTAGGATAATTTAGTCACAAAAAAATGTTTACGTTTCGGTATAATTTATTACAATTTAAAGAGCAGCCATTTGTTCTTAATGAATAATGACGTCAGGAGATCAGCAAAAATAAGTGGCAATCTACATGTTAACGTAAAGCTTAATCGAAAGTCGAAGAGGTTTGTTTTTCTCGGAAACAGTCAGAGGGGGGGCAATCGAATTTTCTGGGTCAGATTTATTTGGGTTATATACATATTCCCTATTAGATAAGGCCATACGAATGGTTAAAAAAATAACGATTCTGGGACAAAGGTTATTCATTTTCTCGGTTTAAAACATAATTTATGTGACTTTAAAGCTTGCTTTACAACTTACCTCTCAAAAAAATTAAACTCGAAATAATTTTAAGGATTTTTGTTCCACAGGGTAACAGTAGGTATTTTATTATTAAAAATTCAAAGCAGATTGTAAAATGCAAAAGAGGTAATATGATAAATGCCTCTATTCAAATCCTGTATATGAGAAAAATATACGGTGAGGATTAAAGATCTCAAATATATGTGAGAAAAGCGTAGAATTTCCGAGCGGCGTGATCATATTACTTTGCTTAATAGAGCGAAATTCTGTAAAAGCTTTAATAACGTTTTAAAAGATTTTCAGTATGAAATGCTTTTACGTAAACTATAATCATTTCTAATATTCGGTGCAATTTGCTGGCAAAGAAAATTTAACACTGAAATGAAAAGAAAAAACTTATTTAAGGGATATTTATTTAACAGTTAATATATCTTCAACCAATACTTCAAGGCCCCTTTATTTCTGCAGATGTAGATAAAGTCAGGATTTGTAAAAATAAGGAGTTATCATCAATGCATCAAATGTCGGTAACAAAAAAATATATTAGGTTTGTTTATATCTATATTTAAATAAGAAGCGATACTTTTCTGGGTTAAATTTCATTGTTTCAGCAATCTTCGGTTTTAGGGCCACACTCTTTATTGAAGGAATATATCAATCTTACAACTTACAGCTTCGATAAGTTTAGCTCTTACTCCTCAGTTCGGAAAATTATGAATACGTTACTCCTAACTTCAATAAGGACAAACGAACAATGAGTTAGGGCGAAAGGGACAAGTAAAGGTGTTATCGAATCCCTAACTTCGGCAATATTAGTTAGCCTGGTTATTTTGAATTAATAACTGCCAAGCGAGAAGTTATTAAAATATGTCAGGGATACCGGTTACCGTAAGCCAGAGCAATATATTATTGTTTCTACGTTTTGAGTAGATTAGCGGACCTTAAAAACTAATTTCTAGTGTAGCTCATCGTAGTCTTTTCAACAAGAGCTCAAAAAAGAAAAAAACAATGAGGTTGGATAATATACAACGTCAAAGTTTAGCAATATTTAACACAAGACATAAACATCTAGATTCACTAAGAAAGTTTAAGATTTAGTACTGGTTTAAATTAAGATCTTCTAGTTGATCAGTTATGTTTTGAGAAGTTTTTGTCGTGTCGTTGTTAATAAGACATCATTGAGAATTTATGAATTATTCGGATATTTCAGCGATTTGCTTGGTTTTCAAATGATTTTCATCTTGGAACGGGTTGCTAGAGTGAATTTAGTTCTATTATTGTCGAATGTGCGTACTAAAATTGCCCTTTTCTTTATAAATTTGCGAAAAGGATCAGAAATACATTCAGAGTATAACATTTAGTTGTCTTATTCTTACAGTTGTCAGTTTAAAACTTTTGGTTGTCAAATTAGACCGGACTAGCGTTGGAGAATCTGGTTGTAAATGTTCCCGAAAGATCGCTCTCTATCACCCCTATTTCACTGCTCCTAGTAGATCAACAAGAAGTGCACCACATATGCCTCGTCAACTGGGTATGTCTGAATATTATGCAATCCTTTAAACCCCATATCAATTTTCCTTCTACGTTAGTATCTCAAAATCTACGCGGATCGCCCCATATTAAAAAAAAATTGTTGCTTTCACTTATACGTTTAAAAAAGTAGTTAGAAAAATGAGTTGCTTAAAAACATCCATTTCTTTGCAACAAAATAAATTTAATATTGTTTATGATACTTTTAATTACGAATATATGCCCACAGCTGCATGCACTCTTAGTATTTTCTTACCTCGGTGTTTTATACTGAAATAATACCAGCACAAATACCTGAATGAAGCAAAGCAAATTGAAAAGCCCGGGATTAGTGGCATTTCCGTGTTTACTAAATTTGGTTAAGATAGGTTTATTAATGGTTCTCACAACAGTTTAATATTTACTGTGTAACCCAAACCGGATGCAGGATTACAAAATGTCGGATGCAGACAGATTATTAATGCATAAAAATGGTCGGATGCAACTGTGTTGTTCTGTTATATAAACTGAGGGAATTTCGAATATTTTTAGTTCACCACGACTTGTAATAAATATAGATTGTTTCTAGTATGCTTCGAGGATTGTCTAAAAAGGCACTGCTGAAAGTTTTCTTCAATTGGGTTAAATGTAAAATAAATTCTAAGCCATGTTGGCTCTAGAATGTCTAAGAAAATCAATGAAATATAAACTAATTTTTACAGAGTAGTATTTTTGGAAATATATTCATTTAACTGTTTATTTTCACTAAAGGTAAGGAATGAACTATTCCATTTATTTGATACTAAGATGGTTCCTATGACATTGAACCTGTTTTATTATTAGAAAACGTGTATTTTGTGAGAGTGTAGACTGTTATTTTAAGTGGTTATATAAGTAGTTTTAAAGGTAGCATGCAACTGATCTATCTAAAACAATTTCTTTTTTAAAATGCCTCGTCATTTGATCAAAGTTCAGAAGGCTTGAATTGAAACAATTTCGAAGAGAAATGACCATACCATATTCAAAATTCAACAATATTGGAAGCAAAAGTGCGTGCTGAAAAGAAAAACTAATTCTGTTCACCTCAGAGTTTTAAACTCTAAAGCGGGTGCTACACTTGTGAACCATTGAAGAAATAATCCCTGATAAATTGCGTGGTCAGGCTTTCCTGGCTCTCAGACAAACCTAAACAAACCGAGCGCTGAAGGTTAAAAGACACAGAATAACTCAAATTTATGTAATGGCTTTCTTTTAATCCTAACGTCAACCCCTTAGAGAACTTCTGACATTCGATTTAACAAAATTTTATATTAGGCCTCAAAATGCAAATGAATTATGAAACATGATTCGTGTATGCTGGAAGATACTCAGCTACTCAAGTCAATTTAGTTTACTCGAGGCCTAACAGATGTATTCAAGTAATCGAAGAACAAGGAACTGTGACCAAAAATTATTTTCTAATATATTTTTAAATTTAATTTGTCTTTGTAGCTGTTGGTGATGTTAAGGTCATTATCATTGTCATCAACATTATTGCAACATTTATGGGTAAAACTGCATATATATGAGTAAAATATTTTTTTTTAACAATACAGGATAAAACACTCTGTAATACACTTGTAACTCTTTATACAACAACAAATGATGTACTAAAACGAGGGTCAATAAATTTCATAAGTAATAATCATTTCTTGGGCCAACTTAAAAGTCCTCGAACTATTTTATTATTTATGTAAAGCTGAATTTGAGAGCTGGGGTTATATTTTAAAAGCTGAAATTTTAAATAAATGTGTATCGCTGGTTATTATTCTTGCTGCTAGACATAATAAAACTTAGTTACGTTAGCGAGTGTGAGCAAACAAAAAAGGGATGAACTTTTCAGGCTTTACGCCCCAAGAATCTTGTACCTGTGTGCTTGATTTAGAACTGTTAAAATATTGTTGAAGACAGCATAAATTGAGGCAAAATGTTAAAAAAAAAAAGATAAAATACACCACTCAATAAATCTTTTAATTTTATATCACGATATTACTTTTCGTGTGATAAGTTGTCCGACTTGAGTTAACAAAAGGATTTGGAGACAAAGACAATCAACATCTAGTACAATCTTCGATAATGGGACCCTGTATATAGATTTACTTATCATATCGTTTGGCTTAACCTTAAACCAAAGGGAGAGGGAAGAAATTCCCACTGGTTTGACATATGTTCTTGAATATCTCTGTCACATTTATGTAGGATAGGAAATAAGAACGTCCTGTTTCATTAAATCTGTTGCAAAAAGTGTTGAAGACGAACCAACTGCCTATGTTCTAGGTCTCGTCCTACGTAATTCTGGAGAGCTTAATTTTTGAATGGTACAATAGACAATTCCAACTTTCAAGTCTAAGCGGAAACACAATGCATATTTGAATCTTTGAGTTGTCAATACCTGTACAATACATAGAGACTTTATTGATGGAGGAAAATTCATGTTAGTGATAATTTACTAGAACTTTTATTTCAGGTATGTTTAGTTCTATTTTAATTAAAAACGCAATATTATATTTAAAAGGTTCAATAAAATCTATATTTTTTACTTGAGAGAAGAAACCCTACCATTTACTAAAGACTTTTAAACGGTAGATCTTTTGGAAACAGCTTTACTTTGTTTAATTAATAAATAGCTGTCATTACCGCAACTTTGGTTATTACATATTTTACTTCCATAAACCAACTTTAAAAGTCTCGAGGAAACAGTTTGTAGTAAACGGTTAGGTTCAGTGTATTGAAGTAATCAAAGTTTTAAGTACTTATTAAAGTAAAACAACCCTAGATTAAGTTGTTATGCATAATATTAGAAAAAGAGACGCAAAGATTTAAGACTCTAATATTTAAAGATACTCCCCAACATAAGAAATATATTATGGACTTAGGTCCCGCGTTATATTAATGTTTATTATTTAACTTTTTTCCTTTACCTTCTCTTTACTGACGATGTATTCTCATGTCTACAAGCAAAGTTTTATATCACCGTAAGTGGTAATGTGAGAAAGAGCAAATATTGATCTATACAAGTAATATAACATCGTATATATCGTAGTTTGCACAGCTGGTGCGATGTCCAATCCAGACAGCAAAGTAAATTCCAATATTAGTGTAGATTCTGATTACGTAGGCATAAGCTTACCAAAAATGTATAAAAGTAGTAAACGTTTACTTAAACGAATTTCCATCCTTTTCTTTGGTGTACATAAGGAATGCATCGACTTTTAGTATTTATAGCTATTTATACAGCGAACAAGACACTACTAACGCGAGTTTAGTTTAATCAAGAAATTTTATAGATTATTGTACTTTTAAAGTATATAAGTCAATCGTATATTAAAAAGTGGTGACATACTTAACGAAATGCGACTCGTAATTTAGCACATTGTTGTCACTATAAAAGAAGTGTGTATTATAAATTATTTAATTATGTACCTTCCATGTTATATAAATAATTCTAGAAGGCGCATTCTGCTTGTATTATTACCGTTTGATATAAAAACAGCAGCGCAAATTAAAAAAAAATAAGATATCGGTATGCATAGTTAAAGCTAAATATAGTTTAAGAACTAAAAACCCGTAATTCAACGTTATTTTTGCGCAAAGCGGTGGTTAATTAGATCACGTGACTTTGCAAGAGCTTAAATTATTATTGGTCGATGGATGACGTTGATACTAGACGAGAAAGAAAAACTAATATGACAGGTGAGTCCTTTCAAGTTTACAAAGGTTTATTAAAACAGTTCTAAAACGGGAAGACAATTTTTCGTTCGTCAACGTAAAATATCGCAGCTATTAGCACTTGCCATTTTTAAGATCTGAACGCTTGCAGACATATAACAGAGTAAACGACGAGACGGTAAAAAGGCATGTGGCATATTAAAACTAGTTCAAAATACTTGAATACAGAAAATCAAGTATGAGCCGGTGAAACCATTACTATAACAGTACAAAATATGTTCTTTGCCTTAACTATTTTATTGCAATTTTATGCATATGCAATAAGGCTGCTACAAATAAAATTATTAATTATTCATCCTGTATTTAAGATCAAATCTTGAGCTTTAACTCATCGCTGGCACTTTTAGAAGGCTTCTTTATAATGTTTACATACCGACATATCTCTTTGTTCATCAGTATGGTATTTAGTATATCAGCTTTACGATGTTTTGATATTTACTTGTTTATCTTACGATATACACAGGTTAGATCAGAATTTTGAAATAATACGTAGCCTTTTGATACCTTGATATATAGTTAGGTTTACGTAATATCGTATTCGTTTGTAATGTCGCCGGATAATTCGTGCTTTAAACTACTGCATTTTATTTTAGAATTAGGTTTTCTGTTTAGAATTTTCTAGAAATAGTAGTGACTGGTTTTACTGATTCGGTATATTTTGATGTTCATTTCATATTTTTGTATTTTCCGTACACTTCTTCTAAATATTTGAAAAGTTCATTATTAAAAACGAAGTTAACTTTTTTTAATGTACACGTTTTTGGATTATTTCAAAAATAATAATATATTTCTAATAAACAATTTTGTATTTTATTAACTTTCCTAAAACTGATACCTAACGATGTTATTTAATATAGCCCATCCAATCTCGTTCTGTGTACTTCCGTCGTTTAACAATTTCGTATTTATTTTTTGGCACTCGTTTTGTATTAATGTGAATATTAAATGAAATACCATTTTATTTAAGGCAATGTTTCTGTAATTGAAAATTAAAGTAAGTTTTATGCCTTGAATAAATGATTGCAGTAATTCATTTTAGGACTGATTTACGTAATCGGAAGCCAACACTTGCAATTAAACAAATTTATAGAGTTTTTAATGGTTATAATAAGCTTTTGATTATTTATTTAATGGGATATTTATGTATTTGGGATTATTGAGAAATTTGAAATATTGCTGTTATAACTATAAGCAGACAGGAAGTTAGTGACTTTTATACAAGCTCAAATCAGTGTAATTCGAAAATTAACAAATATAGACCCCATATAAAAATATTCTCCGTACATGAGTATTTTTTTGTATAATGTACACCTCGCCGCAAAATTAACGCATACATTTTATTTTAAAAAAGTCGTTTTGCTAAATAACTCTGACTCAGATTAAGGAAGCAACCTGCACTCAGCTGATTTTTAATGGGGAAGAAGGGCTTACTAGACGACAAAATTGACAAAGATGCCAAATACCACGATAATGAAGACAAAGACGGAACGAAAACATTTTCCGTTATAGTAGTTTGCAAATCGGCTGAAGAGGACGCCACGTTCCTAGTTTAAGTCGCCAATTCCACAAGTTTTGCAGTATTTTTCACATGCAGGAATTAGAAAGAAGAAAAAAGAAGGATCGGCAAAAGCTTTTGTCGATCTCTGATGACAATTTTCCGAGCTTGACCGGTAAAACACAATAATTTATGGCGGAAACATTCTCCAGAAACTGCATACTTTCTGGTCGGTCGGTAAGCCCCAGTACATACCTGGATATGAATTTTGAATCGCACATTTCATGCGACAAACTTTACATTCGCGGCTAGTGGTCCCTTTATTAGGTGGCTTCTATATAAAGCTCGAAAATTTTCGAGTTTTAACAACCACTAATTTGCATACACACTCTTATTCACACCGACCATCCCAAACAAGCTGACTTTTATTTATTACTGCAACGGGACTCGAACCCATGATACAGTGCTGGCATCGTAGCAGAACAAGGCGGCTGGTTAGTCCGGATATTTTAGCATAAAAAAACAGTTTTCATTTTATTTTATATCGATGTTCTACTTAAGAAGGCTTTTGGACCCCACTTGCTAACAAAATCGCGATAGCCTTTAATTCATTCAGGATCTAAATGTGTGTAACTTATCTGACAAATTTCCCGCATTTTAGGGAAAGGTCTTTTCCGGTCGTTAACTCGTAAAACAATTTCTTTTTGCCGCTTTTCCCTTAGCAATGATGAATTAGGCAAACGAGATAAGCACATTTGTTAGCTGTTTATACTTATAAAAGTTTTCTCACGGAAAGTGAAAATAGGATCGGGATATTCTTTAACAGTTAACAAATTATCACAATGAAAAACACAGTATTACAACAAAGTAATCCACAAATCTGGATAACACTCAATGTTTTTGTAGTTACCTGTACAAATAACGGAGACACCACTTTTTAACGAAATACTAGAACACCCTGTGTACGGGACAAGAGATTTCTAAACCAGTTTGTTTTATCTGATTTATAAAATGCTGCTTATCTTTCGCAGGGTGTTTTTTCCTAACATCATTTAGAAAAGGCTTTTGAACCCTAATTTGCTACAAAACAGCAAAAGAATTTAACTCAAAAAGCTTAACGTATGTAACTTATCCGGAATGTTTCCGTCGTCCCAGGAACAGATCCTTCTGGGTCGTTAACTTGTAAAACAATTTTGTTTTTGTCGCTTTTCGTGTTGCAACTATAAATTGAGCGAAAGGGATGAAAATGCCTTTATAAGGCTTGTAAAAAATAAATTTACAAAGATTTATGAAAAAATCTGCCGGAAAGAACGTGTTATTTATATAAAATAATACTTTAGTATATCAACATAGTATATTTCATTACCAGTCCGGAAAAAAGGATTTTTCTGTGCGCGCTTGACAAATTCTCGTGTGAGGCGCAGCCGAACACGGGAAGTCAAGCAAGCACGGAAAATCCATTTCTGGACGTGTAATGAACGATATTTTTTATTATACTTCTTTGAAAACGATAACATAAAACAAAATATAACATAAAAAAATACATACATACAAAATAAACTTGGAATATTTTTATTTTCACAACTGTTATCGGAATTTAAAAAAAAACTACTAGAGTAATTAAAAATTAACTATTAATAATGAAAGATGCCACTTTTTCAGGTTGAGAGAACATTTTATTAGAATGAATTTAATTGACAGAAAATTAACAACGCTGACAATATGGTCTTTGGCAGGTATGATGCGTTTTCATGGTAACTTTCAAATCATTTAAAAGGTGATTTAAATTTGTCTATGTCAGATAAGATTGACAAAACGTCAAAAAATATTTCAGAAATTCATCTAAATATTTAAATATTTACGAAATAAAATACAAAATAGGTACATATTAAATATCAGATAGCATATAGACTTTCTTGAGTTTAGTTTATTTTCCTATACCTATATTTCTATTTTAAAGCCAAAAAATAGTCGGTATCTTCATTCAGCACACTGAAAGAACTGGAGACCAGGAAAATTTTTTCCGTGCGCTCTTTCCGTGCGCTAGCCCGAAAAAGCCCATCTTACATTATTACTAAAACAGATGAAAATAAGGTGTTTTCAAAGAAGTATAATAAAAAAATCATTTCATTACCGTTATGATCTGTAAAAAAGGATGTAACAGTTACCTCTATAATATACCAGAAAATAAATTTGATGCCATAATGATTCAGACTTAAAATTATTAACTATTATTTGATATTTTGAAACGTCGTGACCAGACATCGGAATTTTCGGGGCACGAATAAAAGAAATGCTAAAGAAACATCTAAGGTCAGCGTTGTACTTGGCCCACAAGACCAATGTGCATATTTACCTAATATGTCAACAATGTAGAGCCTCGAAGTGTCATGGTATTCAATTATTTGAATAGTACCTACATTACCAAGTATACTGGTGTAAGTTTTCTGGCCCGTACTGGATATTCCTTGCTGCATGCGTTGTTTCCTTGCATTGTCTCCTTTGCAGACATTATGTATTTCAAAAGATATGTGGTATGCATAGTACACCATAAGCAGCTTTTCAAGATGTTCTGTCGTAAGTCGGCGACGTCAAGGTGAAAAAATCAACTTAAGTTGAGAAAACGACCTTTCAACGTCTGCCGTTGTTATGGGACAATACATGAAACTCCTAAACTTCCTAACAGTGGATTTTCTGTTACACGATTGTAGTTCTACTTCCTGACCAGCTAACAATGTGTTTATTTTTGTGTGTTGTACCCACTACTGTTTTGTAAAACCGTGGTGATTTTTTTTATGAATTGCTTTTCCATTAGGAACCAGTACGATTTTGGAAAGGGCGCGTTGTGCCTTTTGAAGAATTTTTATAGTGTCATGCAACGAAAGTGCAGAACACTGGAGGTTTTCAATACAAGTGGGTACTATATTTAAATATTGAGATATAAAATGCAGCTCACGTTGCAGATTCGGCATGTTTAATGCTACCTTGGCTTTGGATATATAACTACTGCTTTCTTTATTAATAAAACTTTTTATGATAACTTTAATGTCTATCGAATCAGATTGAAGAATATTGATACAGAGATTGAAGTGGATTGTTGAAATATTGTCAGTATTGATTGATATCAATATTATTGACCGTTTTAGACTTGCTGCCTTCGTGGGTTATACGAAGATAAAAAATTAAAATTATTAGTAAACATTTGATGTAATTTGTCTAACCCATGACCCAATATTTCCGTTTTTGGTAAACCTAAGCGAGTCTTCAAGAACAATGCAGTAAAAATACACTTTTTTTCCTACATCAGTTGGTCATTTTACACCTCCATTGGAATTAAAGTAAACAATATACTTAGGAGCACAATATGGAGCGCCTGAACATTTATTATGTTTTTTTTTAATTTTTATGACGGAGAATAGCCGCTAAAAAAATTGTAGTTTACCTGCTTTTTAGGTCTAGAAAACGATATATATCGATGAGGGCTACTATACAACTAGTGATTAACTTAAATTAGCAAATTTTAGAGCTGGGACCAAGTTTCCCTTTCAAACCACAGAGTTGACCCGTTGTTAGGTAAATATCTGTCTCACCAACTCCAACGTGTCGACTGCGGTTTAACAGAGCAAGCTCAATTCCGTCTGAAATCCTACATTCGACCATTTGATGAGTTAATTATTACCAAGTATAATCTTGGACCTAGAATATATCAGGTTAGAGAGCTTAGGAAACTCAAACGATCAATAATATACACTGATCAGCACTATTAAGGCACCACTAGAAATTTGTGACAATCTTTATGTTATATTTCTTCTAAATCTATTGTCCGATTTGAATGATTTTGTTTTCGTATTATAGGCTCATTCTTTAAGAATATTACTTTATTCGTAATTAAAAAAAAAACGAATAAATATTCGGACTCTGAATTGGTCGCCGCACAGTCCGGATCTTAACCCCGTTGAGCATTTGTGGGACATTATTAGAAGAAAATTAAGACTGCATGTCTCCTCCTGTTATTTTGCAAGACATAGAAACGATAGCTGCTGAACCCAATCAAACAAAAATTACGAATACAGTAATATTTTTAAAGAATGAGCCTATAATACGCAGAAAAAAAATTCAAGCCAGACAATAGATTTAGAAGAGATTAAGAGACCAAAATTGTTCCAAATTTCTACTGGTGGGTTAATATTGATGGGCAGTGTATTAAGATGTGAAGCGTATTAAAGGAAAACAGCTTAGGTTCTATATTTCTGTGCCATCCTGTAAAAAGTAATATATAAATTAACAGCTAACACATTTTTTTCCTAAATTAGGATATCGAAAATATCCAATATTTTTCTCAGAATCTCTGCCTATTTTTCCAAAACTTCTCTTATCAAAATTTGCGCTGGATAATTTTGGCTTCTAAACAAAACAAATATCTCAATAATTTTTTTAAACATCTCTTTGGAAAGTAGTTTTTTTTCGAAAAACAGTTTTTTCGAAAATGGATTAACGAAATTTTTCCAAAATATTTTCCCAAAAACGTATTTCTAACCTACATATTTTCAAAAATGTCCTGACCGCTTTTTCAAAGATATTTTCTTGAAAACAATATTTAGAAAATTAAATTATGAACTCTAGTAGCTTGGAAAATGTTAATGAAAAAAAGACGAAAAAAGATCCTGAACAAACCCAAACGAACCTTTTTTGGGTTTGATCAGGTTTCCTAACGATACTTTCTCGTAAATTGCTTTTTCAAAAAGCAGTTGCTTGAAAAAATTAATACTATCCGAAAAAATTTAATTTTGAAAAAGATGTTCTCTGAAAAAATATATTTTTGAAAAGTGCTTTAAAAAAATTGAAAAATTGGTTTTAGGCAAATTATACTGTCGTAAATACTCTTATATCACCCAAATGAGCAAAATGCATAAATAAAAAAAAATGTTAAAATATTTGCACTTCCATATTAATCAAATCAAATTTGCCTGACGCCTGTAAGCTAAGACGACCAACTCTTTTAGCTGTTTCTTTTTTTAAGAAATATCTTCTTTGATGTTAAATTAAGTCTTTTTTTTTCGAAAAATATCTTTTTCGAAAATATATTTTTTTAAAAAGGACCTTTTAAAAATACATTTTCCGGACATATATTTTTTAGGACACCTAATTTTTCGAAATTTAAATTATGAGTAAATGAAATGTCAATGAAAAAATGACAAAAAGATCTTAAACGAACCTTTTTTGTGTTTGGCCAGGTTTACTTTTCCTTGTATTTGCTATGTTGCACTGTAGTAAATTACTTTCAATAAAGTATTGTTTTTTAATATGAATATTCGAAGTCTTTTTCGGAAAAATGTTTCTTCTGACAACATGTTTTCTTGAAAAAATGTTAGTTTAAGAAAGGAAAATTTGAAAACATCCCTAGTTTTCGAATATCTGTATTATTGAAATAGTTCTGTTTTTGCGAAAACATATTTTCGAAAAATTTTCATATATCCGTCCAAATGGACAGAAGGTGTAAGTAATTAAAAAATTGCTAGAATATTGGTAAGTTAGGATGACAAACGGTTCTGTTTTCACAAGAACAGGTTTAGATATTTCGTCCATTATAAAATAGTGTACATTTCTTAGAACCTGAAGCAATAAAAAAGTAATGTTGCACTCGAGCTTGCCAGTTTTTTTTCTGGCCTGTACTTTTGTGTAGCTCCAGATGACGGTGTGCCCCCCCCCCCCCCCTAGACGAAATTCCAAATCCGCCCCTGCACGTTTATAGCGTTTAAATGCAGACTAATAAAAGAATCTGCTATGCTAAGAATATACCGTTATAGGTATAATAAAACCAGTGTATTCCGTAAAAGCATATATGCACTACATAACGTGAACATCCTTTTAAAATTATGTACTCTTTAACCGGGGTGAAAAAACTAGCTAACGTTAAATTGTGCAGTCTGATCTAATTCCAGACAAAATATGACATTCTGTCTAGCGAAATTTCTGTTATCTCTTTGTAAGTATACACTAAAGTAAATTGCATTACTAAAAGCTAAAGAAGCTCAAGACAAGTCAATTTTATATAATGACAACAGAACAAAGGTACTGGAAGATTGAGCAGTGCTGTAAATTTACCACAGCTTCAAGTATACCGTGATAAGACTAGGTAGTGACAGTGACATAAACTGAATGTATGATTATTTAGAAAATATGCTGGTAATATTTTTCTGGGAGAACTTTTGAACGAACTATCTTTTGTTAAAAATCATCAAATGCGATACGGAAAATGCATGTATTTTTTTATTGCGCAAGTCGCTTAAGGAAGTCATTACAAACTCAAAAATATTATAAAGAAAATTTCTAGGATAATTTAACTAAAAAAAATGTTCTTTCCAGTATAATTTATTATAAGTTAAAAAGCAGCCATTTGATATCAGTGTCAAGTCAGAAGATTAGCAAAAATAAGTGTGAATCTACATGTTAACGTTAAGCTTAAGCTAGGGGTGCTACATGCAAACGTATATTTTTAAATTCCATGGGCATATTGCTGTATTAAATTTTTTTATATAAAATGTTCCTTATTCCTTATGACCTAAATTCGCTTAAGTTTTTACAACTTCCCTATGCTTTATCTGTCTAACTTTATGACTTTTACAAACGAATTTCCAGATAAAGATTTTATACTGAACCTTAAGGTTAAATATTAGAATCAGCCGAACACCTCAAATATTGGATTTCCCAAGATTAAATCGTTCTAATACCCCATAAAATTGACGAAAGTACCGTTTTATCATCAAAATGTCGTATTATCAATAACTAAATGCGACATTTAGACGATGTATGTCTGTGTACATCGCAGCAAACAGACTTCGATTTTCTAATATAAAAAAGATTAAGCGAGGTAAGTATAAGCAAATTTTTGCTTACAGTTTTATCTTTATTGTTATTACTTTTATTGTAACAGTAAGTTTATATTACTAGTCCAGTAAGTGAATTTTCACACAACACAAGTTATTTACGGACACGATAGAGCAGGAGCAGTGATCTGAATTTCTAAATAGGTACTATAATAATCACTTAACGGATGCGTGACTTGCTACATTTTATTTACAGTAATGTTTTTGTTGGGATAATATACATACCGAACTAAAATTAAGCATGGTAACAAAAGTCTCCCGTGCGGTATAAAATAAACTACTTTTCTCGCCAGAATCACTGCTCCTTACCAGCACTGATCACATTTGAACGGCCTGTTCTTTCTAATTATAGGCCTGTGTTGATAATATGAAATTATTGTAAAGGTTTTAAGTTTCTTCTCCATGACTCAATATTTCCTGTTGTAGAAAATTTGTTGTCACCATCTTTACATCACTTTTTTAAGGGCAGATCAACGGTCACAAATGTTTTGATTGAAACACAGGATATAATAGATGGTGTTTTCCAACAGTAACAATATACTGTTATATAGACCGTTCCGCAAGGGTCGGTGATGGAACCACTGCTTTTCAATATGTTCATTAATGATATTGGATCTAAACTCAACGTTAATTTTCTATTTTATGCCGGCGATATAAAATATATAAAAGAATAAAGAGCGTGGAGGACTGCGTCGAGCTTCAAAACAATCTTACATTGATTTGTGAGTGGTGTGTAATAAATAAATTGAGTATCCTTGTAGCACTCATACGTAAGAACTATGTTAGAGTATGCGGCTGTAGTGTGAGCCCCTCATTACAATGTCCACAATGATAATTTGCAGAAGGTACAAGGAAAATTTTTAAGACACATGAACTTTAAGCGAGATGGTTTTTATCCCGGTCGCGGATGTCCGCACGATGAGTTTTTGGGGTGGTTTAAATTTTCCTCTCTGAAAGATCGTCGAAAATATTTTTTACAAACGACTCTATTTAAATTGCTTAATAATGTAATAGACTGTCCAAATATCTTATTAAGAAACATTTTTGTTGTACCTAGGTTAAACAATCGTTATCATTATTTTTATTTAACTGCACCTCATAAAAACATTTTAGAATTCTCCCCGCTAGTAATAATAATGAGACTGACATCGACTACTTTAATGCTTCTCTTACTCAAATGTCTAGTAGTCTAAGACATTGAACGCATTACCACATGCCATTATCCCTATTCTTTACTTTTTTCTTGTTAGTTTTGTGTGCCCAGCACTTTTTGTTTTAATGTTATATGTTAGTATATATTCAATTTAGATTTACATTATAGGCTAGTTGTACATAATTTAATTATATTACTTTTCAATTACTAAATTGTGTCTTCTTTAATTGATAATATAATTGTAAAGTATTCTTTCTGCCTTGTAGTTGAGTTCTAAACCTGTAGGACTTGTAGCATAAATAAATAAATATATTAATACACAATGTATCTAGTTTTAATAAATTAAATTAAACTAAATACGTATTATGCAAAAAAGTACACAATCCGAAAACTCAAAAACCAATCCTAATTAAATCAAAATCTATAGGAAATTATTTCTCTCTGCAATTATTGGTTAAACATTAAATTTGGAAATGTGTTATTAACCAGGGGTTCTAAAAGCTAATTATCCCAACTTGTCCTATTCTGGTTTATGGCTCTGAATCATAATTTCCACAAAGGCTGGATCGATAGGCGAAACAGAAATATGTTTAACTATTGGAATAATTATGATTTCAATAAGTTTTTTTTTAGTTTTGCGTAAATATTTATTATTATATTTACGTAGACAATAAAAGACGTAGTAATAAATTGACATTATTGTTAAAAAACATGAAAAAGCGTAACTTAATTAGAACAAGAATTAATAAAGCAAAAGTTAAAACTTTAAACTGACAAAATTGACAGCAAAGCCATTCATTCCTCGCAGCAGCACAAATTTTAATTATGAATTATATATCAACCATGAGTTATATACTCTGTTCTGAGTGCTATAGGAATTCTACCAACCCTTTAAAGGGGTTTGTGGTAAGATGCTTTATTGATCCAGGAAAATACATTTTTACAATCAACCAATTAAAAAAAGCTCTTTATCTAGCGTCTTTAATTGCTACTTAATATACAGTGATCGGCAAAAAGTCGGTCGATTGTATTATTAGGATATCAAAAAAAAATCTAGTGATCATCTCTGCATGTCCGATAACCTAAAAATCGCTTAATATTTATCACGTGACCGCCGGTTTGGCGGTAAGTTCAAATAAAGGAATTAAATTGTCAAAAAGTACGGTTAGTTGGCAAGATATTGAAAAAAGTTATTGGCAAAAAGTGTTCACAATTCGGTTTTAGGTAGGTTGTTAAAGTCCGAGGCAAAAATCTGCAAAAAAAAAATTCAAATTTTATTTTTTATTTAAGTAGAGTAACAGTCTGAAACAGCTATATTTGGTAACATTTTTTTTTTTCTACATTTTAATCTTCAAAATTGAATTTCCGGTAAACAACTGGATGTGGTCATACTTTATTTCGTAAAACTATTTTCAAGGAACTGTTAATATGTAAGGGATCTTAAAAGTTTATAAGGTCACAATTGAATTTTTAGTGTCACTTATCCAAATGAGTGGATAGAGGAAAGAAGGGCACACAACCAGTCAATCGCATGTGGAACACAAAATACAGAGCATATTTTATGCATATATCTGCTTTGTTTCAGAATATTAAAATTTAACCAAGAATCACTACTAAATTCATTAATGTGTTTACTCAATGGAAACCAAAATTATTCGAAATCTAAGCCATGATAATTTTATTGCATAATCTAACTCCAGAATTTCAAACATGTTTGAAAGTTTGCCTTTAATAGCACAAATATTACAGACCACGTTCAGAACAATAATAGCAAAGCAGTCTACTAAATAAAATTGCTAAAATAATTCATAATCAAATACATTATTATTCAGCACAACGAAACTAAATTTCCTGGCCTAATATTAACATTATAATATAATTATTACGAATGGAACTGGGGTAACGATGATAAATATTGTTCTGGAATTTTCATGTGACAATAGATGGGCTTAATTAAAACAATACCTACATTTAAATCCGAAACGTGATCAACATGGATAATTTTGTAAGATGATGGGAATTTTTTATCGGATTTGTTTGGTATTTCACCACCTTATTTAAATATACATATGAAATAGCTATTTATATAAGCAGCTAGGAAATGTTTTATTTTGTTTAACTCGAGATTTTTCTAATTTTAACAATAGTATGTAAATAAAATTATTAATTTTAATTATTGTATCAAAACATCTTAGTAGATATCAGACGCTGAAATTTTCATTTATTTCATCGAGTAGGTACCTAGTAGACAGTTGTCTGGGTTGTCATGATGCCGTTTTATTTGCGAAGAAGTGTCGCGTCACAAATTAAATTTGTTCTTTTAAAAATATTGAGAATGTCCGATTCCGAGACATCAAGTGATATTGAAGAGGCAGCTCAAAATGCGTTATCTTCTGTTGTACTCGAGAAGTCAAGAGCGGAACACAAAATATTTACATTTTCGTGTTTCATTTTACCATAACTAATTATGAAATTAATATTTCATCACTAGTTAGGAAATATTTTACTTTTCGTAACTAGTTACGAAGTTCAATATACTACAACAATGTCTTGGCAAAACTAGGTACATTATTAATAAAACCCTCCTTAATTAAAAAGGTGTATTTTGCTTGTTGCGTTGATATCGCTAGTTGCCTACAAAATTTTGACCCACTTGTAAAGAAACTTACGGGCCGCGCCTTTGTATCAGATTATTAAGTCGTTATATAATTTGTATTTTTATAGGTTTTGTGCGTTCTAAGGTTCAAAGAAATTAAAATGATTCGATAAGCTCTATTTGACTAGGAACCTTAGGTTATTCCACAAACGAATCAAGAGGTTCTACCGTATTCATTAAAAGCATTCTTTTTTGTTGTTTCCACATTTTTATGCGGTACGTTAATCACTAATCTTAATGGTGGTGTCGTCGTTAAAAGTTTAAGAACCAATAAAAAAGACAAGTAACGCACCACCCTGTATATTCCTTCCAGAACGAAACTCAATGACATATTTCTGAGAGTTTTATTTGGCTACAAGACTATTACATCGCGTCCCTAAAATAACGTCTTTAAGTTCTTAGAAAAACATTTTCTTTTTGCAGACTTTAACGACCTTATTACATGAGCATAAAATGTGGAACTAAGGGCAATAAAAGGCTAAACCACCTTACTTAACCTTAACTTTCGTAGCTGGTATTTCCGGACTTTTCAATACCTACTGAAATAAAACCAGCAAAAAATGTAGTGCTTAGCCAGTTAAACTTTTAGAGCAAAAGTTTGCTGCTATAACTCGACTTTACAGCAACTACAGATAAAGAAATAATTTAAAGTTAATAATTTCTTAAGGACGTTACACCAATAGTAATAGACGGAGAGTTTTACGACCGCCCACATTCAAAGACTAGGTTTTAGCTGTTTAGGAGTTGTTTCCAGAAACAGGGTCTGTTTTTTAGCTGTTTTATAGCTTTTTAGGAGTTGTTTACCTATGTGTTGTGTTATTTTGGTTCTATCAACAAAAAAAATTGTTCATTACAAATTTTCGTACCAATTTTAAACCTTGTTAAATGCAATGCCATTTGTTGTGACGTCACATTACATGTAAATAGCAGGACTATTATGGCGATGTATTGTAAATTTAACAGCTAATTTATTTACTTGAATATTTCCCGAAGATTGGGAGTTTTCGTCAGTACGAATCTTACACTTAATTAAAGAAACTGTTCAATAATGACCACAGACACAATCAGAAAAATTTGCGGGCTAACAAAATTATACCATTTTCTTCGTTGCCGACAGTTGATTCAATTACGATGACTGCTTATTTTTCTACAAATCATGACTTTACCTACATCTGCAGAAACTAAAGGAATAAATGCTTAAATGTATTTGATTTTAAGATAATGTTATGTGCTAATGAACCCTAAATAAGTCTTTTCTTTTTATTTATCTCTTACTTACTTTTTTTATCCAAGACAACCCACTTAGACTTCAAGCCTAAGTACTAACATACCGTGGGCGTCTGAAGAGAAGGGAAATTTAATCTATTGACACGCGATTTAAAGGACTGGAGGCTCGGACAAGAAGGGAAAACATCTGCAGGCAATTGTTCCATAATCTGGGGACCCTAGGTATAAATGAGTGAGCATGTTCTAGGCTTTTGTTGCTGGACAGTCTTAAAGGAATGTATACATAACGCGCCTCTTGTTGTTTTGTTGGGAACAGTCAAGAGGGGAATTATAGCGGCTATTCCTTCACAGCAAAATCAGTGCAAATATTTCCAGAAAAGGAACGATTCCCCAATAGCATGGCGATGAGCGTGAGAAAGGAGTTTTCTTGTGAGGACTGAGACATTAATTAGTATTATGGAGAGAATCAAGGATGGTGTCGAAGGTGATGCCGCTTCCCAGATGTGGGAACATTACTCTGGGTTAGGTCTTATTTGGGAAATATAGAGTGTATAAGTTGGAAGGGGAGAAGTATTTTCTGGTTCGAAAAACAAATCCAAGCTTTTTAGCCGATGTGACTATAAAATTAATGTGTTTGCCAGCTGAGATCGTGTTTGTATTCGGTTGCGATTTCGGTTAACTTATACTATTTTTTCTTGTCAAATGTTTTAAACTAGTGACACGAGAATATTTTGATTGATTTTTCACGGTATTTAGGGCCCGAAAATGTTGATTCAACCTCTTTAAGCATTATATGGGTAGTGATTCCCGCTTTTACCATTATCGATCTATTATTTTTAACAGATCCTAAACTAATATTTCTTTAATAAAGCACCCTCTAGGACGTATTATTTCTCGAATAAACTACCCTATTGGATTACTTATGATATATTTGCCCACAAAAATACAAGATAAATGTTTTTTCTTCTTTGACCGAAGACCTAAATTAATGATGTTTAAACTTATAGAAAGAAAATCGATATTTTTTACAGAACAGGCAAATCATTGCTTTACAGGGTTTTCTTAGACCACGTTTTAAAAGAGCAAAATTGTTTAAAATAATTTTAGGCAATAATAGCCTTAATTTCTTGGCCTCAATGTGTAGAAAAAATCATTATTTTATTACCAATAATAGTTCGTTTAGTGGATACGTTTTCATTCTTCAAATCTAATTTTTTAAAAAATAGCGTGTTACATGATAAAAAATATTTTAGAAAATGAAGCGTTTTGCACCATCGGCGCTCAATGGGTTAAGTATACATTATTTTGTCTCAAATAAAGCCTGCCATTGCAAACTAATGGTGTTTTGATATAAACAAATGTATTTTTATTCTTAAATCAATTATTAGCGTTAAAGCTAAAACAAGAATAAGTTATGCTTGGAGTTAAATATAGAGGTCATTCAAGAATAGCGAACATAATCTACCATTGATTTAATGATTGTCTTTTTGATACTAAATTAGTGTTTTGTCTGTGTGAACTGTGAACATAAATTTCTTATTGGCTCTAAGCCGTTGTTTAAGATTGAGCAAGAATACAGAGTTAGCATGACGCAAACGTTACATAATGTTAGGTGTCAGAAAATCGAACTTAATTTCATTATTTTCAATGTCTTCAATTCAAGGCATTGATTAATGAGAATTTGACGTACAATGCAAACTATTAGTATTAGTTTAAAAGGTTTTTAAGCTGTATATAGTAGGGATAGCTTTATACTGTCTTTTCCGATTAATTTTCATCAAATGTAAATGAATTGCTTTTAGCTCTGCTAAGAGGATTAAATTGAAAATGGAACGTTCGAGAACACGTTAATCATAGTGAATTTAAAATAAGGCAGCTGCAAACTAAAATGTTGTTTTCCATTTTAAAATTCAGTATACAGGTCTGCAGCGGCCAATGCGTCCATTTATTACCAATATAATTTTAATTTAATATTGATTTATTGTTCTCGATTTTTTGTCTTTTTTTACACAAGAAATATATGATCTAACAAGACCGATGTTTTAAATTTTGGGAAGTATAGTATGCAAAATTCCACCGAAAACGGGTTGCAGGTGACTCTGGCCAAAAATTAAAAAAGTCCCCATTAACATAAGTTCGGAAAAGTAGCGTTTCCAAAAGACACATGGATTATATTTTAATTTAATTTGTTTTATATTATTGGACCAAAAATTTTAATTTTTCTTTTATCAGGTGTAAATTCGTAAGTCAGGTTTTAAAGATGGCGGCACGGCGCCATTTTGACTGCAATTTCTAAATAGCACGTGGGGTTGAGAAATACCTCGTTTAAAAACCCTTTTCAATCTGCAAATGATCTGTAAGTTGTAGAACATTTTATTGATTAAGTTTAAAATGGCGGCCACTTTTGTAGAATGTCCGTATAAAGTTTCGTCAATTAATTTTTCAGCAACGATAAAAAAACTTCTAGTATTTTGGGATCACCTACTCAAATATTGCAGCAGGGCGCAATTTTTATGGTCATCTTGTCATTTTTTAATATGATCGAGTGACACATCTTTTAAAATGGCAACAGTTACTATAGTATTAAAAAAAGCTAAAAAACCAACTCAAATACCTTTATTGTTGCCTCTGTTGTGTCAAAATTGTTTTAATTTCTTTGGCTTCGCTAGTATTTAACTAGCTGCTTAAAATGTTTATCATTTACTTCTAGGCAGATGTATCTTTTACGAACATTATGAAATATTTTCGGTGTAAGTGATGCGCATGCTTTAATTATTCTCTGGCGCAAATTATTTAACGACTCCGGCTGAGTTTTAAACTCCTTAGATTTAACATATTATCCTCACAAAAAAGTCCCTAGGGGTTAAGTCCGGCGAAAGAGCGGGACCAGGATAGAACCACGAATACCAACCCAGAGCCCAGGATAGTGTTCATCAAGGTAGCTCCTTACAATTCTACTGTAATGCGGCGGCGCACTGTCTTTCTGAAATATTTTTTCCATGTCGTCAAATTCTTTAGGATTTTCCTCGATACACTCCAGACTCATATGTTCTACGATGTTTTTAATCATGTTAGGATATAATGGTCCAGTTAAATTTCCTTGTAAAAACAAATAGATTTATCATAATTTGGGTTTAATCAACAATAATTCACAGAATTTTAGTCTACGGTCCGAATCATCTCTAGTCAGTTCATATAACATTTTTAATTTGCAAGGACGGAATTTTTTACCTACTTTTTAACACTTTTTGAGCCCTTTTCAGACTAACTTTTTGCTTCTAGTAGTGATGTCGACTGCATGGTATCAACCACCGTAAAATAAATCTAATTTATTGTCCTATAGTATTTTTATATCAATTTGTAATAAAAATCCTACAGATAATTTTCTCCTGTTTTTTAAAACAAATACTCCTATGTGCATCGGTTCGTTTAGGATGGGTAATATAATGACTCGAGTCACTAGTTCATCTAATAAACACAAATTATGTTGTAGTAGGTAAGTAATACACAACAAAACAAATTTCATCCTAAACCAAATTGTTTTCAAGAAAATAATTTCGTTTTTCCTACTTTTCAATTAGACAAGTTTTTTGTCTATTCGTCTGTCTGTGCCTTGCATGTCAAAATCTACTAGTCCTGAAAATTAGAATATACGTGCCCATTTTGGGGCAATGCGAGAAATCTCGCAAAACAGGCATATTCTGCTTTGCTATTTCTTTACTTTACTATTTCGTAAAACCTTTCCTAATGTGAAAATGTCGTTTCACCAAATCAAAATAGTAATTCCGGCAATGGGCGACCTAAATTGCAATTAAAAGAGAATTTTAAAACTTTTCGCTTTATGTTTCAATGACGCTTATAAAAATTAACTGTGCTCAAACCGTTACAGCTTTCGTCCTTTAAAAGGATTTCAACTATTTTAAGTTAATTCTTCTCGAGAAGTTCGAGGTGATAAAATTTAAATTACCGCTTTTATATGTGAAAATGATCTATAAACTTTTCTCATAAAATTTGCTGTTGTATATGTGTTGGTAAGTGGATGTAAGGAAGCGTATGGGGCGTACCTTTGATATGAGTTTGTATACGAGTTGCTAAGATATTGGTATATTTTGCCGCTTTTAATGGTGATTGAATTGAAATGAATAAATAAATGGACAAGTGGTGATCGATGATGTTAAATGCTTAAGCCTCACCTCGCCCTTTGCATTCCACTCTTCGTACACAGTTTACTCTAGGTTTGTGCAATTTGACCGCCTTCGCGGATTTTAACAACCTGGTTGGCTGAGCCTATAGTACTTTTATTAACGGTGGCCATAAAATTTTACATGGTAAAACTTCGACGCCATGTTAACCCCATTTATATTACAGGTATAAAGTTAAAACTTAAAATAGATCAAATCTAAAGTCTTAAAAACAAGTCAAGGTATGAATTGTTCCAAAAAAAAAATCCGGAAACTACTTAAAAAGTGCATTTTTGTTTTTGATAAAAAGCACTTTTTAACCCCCGTATTTCCTTGTTTTTACCTGTGTTTATCAGGTAAAGGTGACATTTACATTTAGACATTTCCTGACGTTTTTAACTTTATTGTTACAAGAAAAATATTTAAAAGATGTTCATTTACGCTGTTAATAAACGAACTGAAATGGTCTTAAACTGCATAACAGGGATGTCTTATCGAGAAGTTACCGATCACTTTGCTGCAGCGCATCCAGATCGTCCAATATCCAGCAGGACAACAGTGCAACGACTGCACGAAAAATTTATAACTACGGGTTATCTTATTTCTTCGCATGCAAAGCGAGAAAGACAATGTAGTAAATGACAATTGAAAGAGCTTCTACCGCACAACTATTTTGAATGCATGGAATTTTGTGAATATTGGATAGATTAATAATTATATTATATTATAATTATATAATTATTAATAATACCCCAAATACTACAAAACGTATCCTTTTTACTGACGAAAGTTCTTTTTCTACAAATGGAACAGTAAACAAACAGCAATGCATATGGGCTAGAAAAAATCCTAACGTAATTCAGCCACAGAGGCGCGAAAGGGTTAATGTTTAGGTAGGAATTCTAGGAAATAGGATCATCGGGCCATATTTTATAAAAGGCGCATTAACTGCAGAAAAACATCTGGAACTTTTGGAAACAGAAATGGTTCCTGCGTTAGCAAACAGGGAACACATACGAGCTTCAAAGTATTATACCCCCGCTAGGTTTTCAGAGGCATCTTTGCCCTTCGATGCAATTTGAGACGTAACAATAGCAGCGCTAGTGTTTCCGCTTTGCTGTCGGATCACATGGTAATATTTCCAACTGTATTGGCCATAACAAAGGTAACCCAAACCCATACTGTTTTATTAAATGTAGAGTTTTCGCCTTTCTTCATATTAATTGCAGTTTTACAAAAAAGACCAGTGGAGAGACAGCAAAAACATTTCTGCAAAGAATGTATCTTTCAATCTAAAGTTTACCTTTTTTCAATCAAATTAGAATATTACTAATTCAAATGCAAATCCATCTTTGCCTTTACAAGGAACCATTTCGACCAGCTGCTGGAACTATAGCACGAAATATAGGCAAGCCGTCAAAATCCTATCTGCTATATTCCTGCTAGAAGCGATAATGAAAACTAAACTACTAACCTGGAATTTATAAAAACACCCAATCAAACAGGATGTCTCAGGATTTCTGAACATGGAAATAGCCATAAGTATATTTGCATAGAGGTTAATAAAATAGTGGTTCCATTTTTACATTGACATTATATTTGAAAATTTAAATAACGCAAGCAGTTTGGGCTAATTTTTTTATCTAAAATGAATAATTTGTCATTTTAAAAATTAGGAATGCATAAGCTTTTAACTTTAAGGTGCACCACTCGTCAGCAAACATGTGCCAAGAAGCATTACCTGTCGAGCATATTTCATTTGTTTTTTCTTAATTTACACATGTTATTTTTTATACACATATGTTGGAGATTTGAAAAGATTTTAACAAAAGATATTATATTTTCTTAGTAAGAAACAAGGTGATGTCTTTTCAGTATATCATTTTGCTTTTTACAATGGGCTTTCAGTACAATAGATAGTCCGGCGAAAACGTATATTTATTTAGTGCATTAATCATATTTCTTAGAAAATATAAAGTAAGTAATACTAGTAGTTTGTAATAAAAATCTTAGATTATATTTTTACAACTATGTATAAGATACTGTGGTGATGAAATGATTGTGGAAATTTTAATTTTATTTTCAGCTGAATCTTCAATATAAGATTCCGCAACCGTAGAAGACTTCCATTCCCACGCTGACTCTTCAAAACAGTAAGATCAGCTCCAGCATCAACGAGAAGGGTGGCTTATGTGCGCTGAAAACAGTGGCCTGTATAAAGATCTTGGGATGATAATTTCAAATATTTGGCGATTATGCCTTGCATTTCCCCAATTTTGTTAACACCGACAATTTGACATATGCATTTTCCGTTTCCATAAAAAGAAGCGGTTAGTTCCAAGACCAGCTGGTCGTAAAGAAGCTTATTTTTTGTAAATATTAATATTCCAAATTGGTAATGGCAAAAGTTCGTTGGATGTAGGTTTTGTGTCGGGAAACCCTATAGTTAGAACATCATTTCTGTCAGAAATATTATTAAAAGTCATTTTAGTTAATACTTTTCGTAGGAATGATCCCGATATTCCACAAATAAGCACTACCTGAAATAAAACATAATATTTAGTTAAATTAACAAATATATAATTTAATATAAACGAAATATTAAAATATCTATTTAAATATGAAGGTTTTAAGTATCTTGCTGGCTACTAAAAAACGTACAATAAGCCTTATATAAACTCTATTTTAGGTAGGTATGTTATGTGTTTTTTGTAATTATTTATTTATTAAAAACAAACGGTAAGCTTTCATACGAATGTATCTATGGAAACATACCTTTATTAGTATATATTCCCGATCATCTGCCTGCGCCAAAAACTGGTTTATTTCTTCTTTTGTTAGAACCTTTGATTTTTTGCTTTATATCCCACAGACATTTTCTTTAGGAATGGTATCAGCTTAGGGTATTTTTTAGTAATGTCCACGTTGTCCTTTTTATTTAAGCATAGAATATGTGGACCACAAGGTAGATGACTTTACATTTTCAGATTTTTCCACTAAATATGCCAGAATCACATTTTTTGATACTTTAGCTGCTTTCTTACCCTTGCACCATTGCGTAAACTGATCGTATACATTTTCATACAAATATTTTGATTTTGCTGGTTCTGTCAAAAGCAGAATTTGCCGATTTTAATAGGCTTGGAGGAGTTAAAGAAAATAACTCATCACTATTCTCACTATTTTCTTGCATTTTTTGATATAAAATTACTTTAATTTGTGCGCGCCCTTTTAACAACTTTGACAATACTTTGCTGAATGGACAAAAGCAAAAAATAATAAAAAACGCGTACGAGTGGTTTTCATAGTAACAATAAGAGCACCGACTACTAGGTTTCAAGAAACAAACTTTTTAAGATTTTTTTTAATTTTATATATTTTCTTTTTGTATTCCTAACACTTTTTTTAACAGTTTTGTAGAAAAAATGCTGCCTAAAACTCGTGCTTGAAGCGTCTTGAAAAAAACTCGATCTCATTTTTTAAAGATGCGTTTCACGCACAAGTTTACCCATTTTTTAGCTGGTTCGTAGTTGTTTAGAAGCTGTTTCCAGAAACAAGGTCTGTTCATTTGACTGATTTTAGCTGTTTTGTAGTTGTTCAAGTGCTGTTTCCAGAAACAGGGTTTGAAACAGCTCCTAAACAGCTAAAAATAGACCCTGTTTCTGGAAACAGCTCCTAAACAACTACAAAACAGCTAAAAAACAGACCCTGTTTCTGGAAACAGCTCCTAAACAACTACAAAACAGGTGACGTAAGCGTGTGCAGCTCTGGCGCATGCGCAGAGGCTTGGAGCACTTAGCGCAAAATTCCCATCTATCGCTACTAACACTAATTTAATGTTAGAAATTGTGTTATTCCCTTTTATTATTAAAAATGAAGTAGGTGTTTGAAATCATTTATATTTGAAGAAATATTGCAGTAGGTTAAATTTGACGCGTCCAATCTTACGTTCGATCAGAAAGCCACTTAAAGTACTAAATACAAAATCAATAAATAATTTAATAAATTGCTTTGACAGTTTACCCATCCTGTTATAATTAATTTGTTAACTCGCAACCGAAAGATTTTTTGCGATACTTAGAAGCGGCGACAAAATTAAATTTGCTCATGAATATTTTAATTTTAACTTTTCTCGAACTGGTTAAATGTTTGTGAAGGATTTTTAAGAAGGTCGGATCAAATTTATTTAGATATGCGTGTTTTTAAAGAGTTTTTCGGTGAAAATCTTTATTAATTCGTTTTTAATGGGCCCTTTTAATTGATTTTTACAAATAAATTTAATAAACTAATTTTCTTTATGGGAAATCATTTAACTTGTATTTGTATTTGCATAAAGATAAAGCCATCGCTGATAACTGGAGCAAACGAAGCTACGTAGTTTGCCAGTACCTCCTCAATATACCTCAGTGCGGTCAGCGATTCTCCATCAATAAACACTTATTAAGTACAGGCCTTCGTTGATATTCTTGCCCAAACCATAACGGAACCTCCTCCATAGCTAAGCGGGGGGTTAAACATACATTGAGCAAATCGTACCCTCTACGCCTCCATACTCGTCCTCTTCCATCTGGTGAGTGTAAATAGAATCTAGACTCATTCGTAAAGAGTACACTGCTCCATCGTGCCAAATTCCCATTTGAATATTTACGAGCAAACTGTAATCTTGCTACTCTATGAGGCGGGAGTAATTCAAGTCCAGTTGCTGGATATGCTAGGGTTTAAATCAACCTCCTGTAATCTTTGACGAACGCTCCAAGAACTGACATTTTTACCTGGAACCTCTCGAAGTTGGTTTTTCGCCTGCACTAGAGTCAAACGAAGAGTATTAAGAACAAGAAATCGGTCATTAATGGCTGTAGTTTTGCGCTTCCTACCACTACCCGCCCTCCTTGTATTTCTGTCTGTCTCTCTTACAACGTTTAACTACTCTTTCGATGGTAGAGCAGCTGTTATTAAGTACGCTAGCCACATACCTATAGTTTCGTCCATCTTCCACAAGAGCGACAGCTTTTGCACAATTTTCAGCATATAAAACCATTGTAAACACACAAATTCGCCGTCAAACGGACAATAAAGCGACAAGTAACGCATGACGCATAGTCAAATAAAACATTTAATTTATACCACATATCAACAATAATTATGGAAAATATAAATTATTGATACCAAGATCATTTTGAATTTGTTTAAGAACAAATAATGCACGTATTGACATGAACCAAAAAACGAAAAGTAAAGAATAGATGACGCTAAATAAAAACTGGCGTTTTAAAATAGTTTTGCTACTTACTCGTAATTATGCCACAGGCTGTTGTGAAATTAGACAAAATAAACAAATTTTCGATTATGTCTGTATAATATGTCAAGAAAAGCAATTTCACTTCAAATTTGTAAAAACATGTTCAAACCGATAATTTTGTCTAGAGCTCTCTAAAAATATCACTAAAATCGAACTAAAAATAAAAAAGTTACCAAGTCTTAGACTTAATCAAAATTTTAAGATGATCTTTTTTTTTGCAAGTGAGTGTATTATGAAACTAAAAAAAAATCGCTGGATAAGGTAATTGTTCATATACGTTATAACAGGTTGTCCTGTTATAACAGAAAATAATCTCTTACTTACAGTGATTTTGAGAGGAACCTCGACAACGAGTTGTTATTCTTGAAGCCATCAAAGAAGTCCATTGGTAACAGGGTCGCCATTGTTGGTGATTTTCTTGGCACTTTTATTTAAAAAGCTTGTTTTTATATTTCACTGTGTGGTTAAACTGATATGACTTTCATTGTAACGCTATAGGGCCTTAACAAAATCATTTTAATAAATTTCGTATCCTGTACAAAAATGTTTTGTTATTTTAAACTGTATTGTATTTATTATTTTGATATTTTATGGTTCAAAAAATCTTGAAGCGTTGAAAACTTCATTAGGGTTAAGCT
This sequence comes from Philopedon plagiatum, assembly GCA_963971165.1. Classification (NCBI taxonomy): domain Eukaryota; kingdom Metazoa; phylum Arthropoda; class Insecta; order Coleoptera; family Curculionidae; genus Philopedon; species Philopedon plagiatum. The sequence goes on from OZ020193.1 coordinate 102,808,101, forward strand.
AATTATAAAATGGAAAAATAATTATGAACTTCTGGACACAGTTAACTCGTAATAATAATTTTGCGTGGGATTAATTTTAATTACTCTCTGAATTTCTCGTGTGATTTTCCATGCTTGTGATTTTAAGTTAATTTTTATTTTAAGCTATACATGGTGTTATAGAATGTATCGCATATATTGGAATGGGTGATATCTGGGGTAGTCTACTCTACAGGCATACCCGATACTTTTTTTCCTCAAATTCTTTTTCCAAATACCGGCCCTTATCCGACGCTTCTGGAGAGCCTGACGTCATAGGCACTAATATTATAAAGAAAAAAACAGACGTTTCAGTCGCGGCATTGCCAAACTTAAATACTATCGTGGCATCTCATTTTTTTTATCATTTTTAGTGAAAACCGAAAAGCTTAAACTGTCTGCTAAAACAAAGGTTAAAAATCAAAACGAAAAACACTAACAGCATAACTACACAAAATTACAGATTTTATGAAAAGAAAAGATTATTCTGTTTCACGCAGCACGTTGAGAAAGTGGTTATTTGCCCTTTTGTCAAGAAAATTTTCGTAGCTTACCGATATTTTTGAAAAGATCTCCTTAATGAGCTTTTCTACAGTCAAGATGTATCTAAATCGCTTTTCTTCGCCCACAAATATACAATAGTACGTAAATATTATTATTGGTAAATTTGATTATCAACCCTATTAACACTAATTTAAGAAACACTATAATCAAAGCAAACTAGATGAAACTGAGCAGAATAAAAATATTAATTAACAACGATCGAAGAAGACCATTTTAGGTAGCAAAAAGAACCGACTTTATAACTTAAAACTAACTTCTAGAAAGTTAATATTGATAACAAAATGATATGCAACCCATATACACGCCTGTTTAGTTGCCTATGCAGTAGATTACTTAAATGAATATTATTTCGACACAACTTTTTCCCTATCTCTTCTGCAACAATAACTATTGGTAGTTTTTTTTGAATTGCCGATCCTTTGTCACGTCTGGGGTAAAAGTATTTCAAACAATTAGGTAATAATATGTCAAATAACCTATTTAGGCGGACCGCAAGAGTTGTGTTGTTTAATAAATGCATAATTTTTAGTTTTTCAGTGCTGATAGGAAAAAAAATACCGTAGATTATTCTAAGTATTGTGCTTTATTCAGTAAGTGGACTAGTTTTTTTACACTAATGGTTATACCTCCAGTTTTGTCAGTGTTGTATAAGTTTAACGTAAAACTTAACCTATTCTATTTTCTTTAGTAAAATCTTTCTACAGGAAGTGTATTTTATAGAGATTTTACTCTAATAGGAACAAAAACATTAGTTTTGGTTTTTACTAGTGCTGATAGTGACAAAAAAGTGTGGAATGTTTGTGTTAATATTATTTATTATTTGTTATAAAATGATACGACTTAATTCTTTACTGTCGCTTGTTATTGTAACTCGTATACTTTAAAAGTAGTTTTTCTACTCCAGTACTCTAACATTGAAATTAAATGGCACCGATATATTTCATAATAATGTTCATTATGATACAAATTTTCATTATAAAACCGCGTTATTAGCCAATTTGAAACCCATATTTTTAAAACAAATTATCTTACTTTGACAGATCTTTTACTAAAATCTGCATTTTCATTAAAACTTTTGAGAATATTTAAATTAAAAATTGTCAGATTATGGTATTACTGAAAGTGAAAAATTTAGTTTGATTAACTGTTGATAAATTAAATAAATTTTGTTCAGTTTAATATTTATTAATAAATGGACGTAAAAAAATAGTGTATGCAGCTCTCATGTAATGGCCATTAATACTTTATGCTCATTAATCGCCATCATTACATAATTGTCGCAGTATGATATACCATTTCAATTTTTGAACAAGAATCGTATAGCCAACAATAAAATTTGACTTAAAGTCTAAAGCAAATAATTATTCCTACAAAATGAGCCTACGGTCTAACAAATATCTTCTAAGTCAAATCAGAGATTCAGTAAGTAACTAAAATAAACCTACGGCAGTATTTTTACTAGTTACAGGTTGATTCTGTCCAGAAACTAATAATTCTATTCCTACTGTTAGGTACATGGAAGAAAAGGGGATGGAAATAATAGCATGTTGCGTCCGCGCTACTTAGTTATACTGAGATAAACTGTAAGCAGTGTTTTCCTTCGTTTGGAACAAACCTCTCTGAAGGGCAAGAGGAAATGCCGTTGCTCCACCTATTGTATTTATACTAAAACAAAATTTCGTGAATGTTCGCCGACGAACATGGAAAACTTTGCATGCTCTTAAATTCAACGATTAATTCCATCACTGTGTTTTGCCCCTTTTTAACATACTCAAAATGATAAAGACAAAAACCATCTGTTGCCATCGATCTGTTAAATTTAAAAACACACCTACTACTAAAAGCGTTAAAACCGAACAAAAACGAATATCCTGGAGTCACGAAATTGACGTGATCATTGCATTGTTTGTAAATATTTGGAAAATAAAACATAGTGTCGATAGGAAGGTACAGCAATTGGAAGTAACGTTACAGGTAAAACTCGATGCTTTTATGAGAACTTATCGTTTTAGTTATTTTGACTAGGATATTTAAGATATCTTATATGAAAATATTTTAAATCAACAAGATACCGCGGGATGCCATTTCCATCGCCTCGTGCTTCCATTAAAATGTCTAAAAGAGTTCGCTTCTTGATATACTTTTATTCGACTTAACTGATGACCAAAAAAGTGTTCAGTATTAAATGTTTAGTTAAAAATTTCGTAAAACAACAATTAGTTTTACTGGTAGCACTTCAGGAGGCCGAGACATTTCATGGAGCGACCGATATTGCTAAAGTTTTACGACATAACAACTATAATTTAGAACAAAAATATAATAAATATAAAAGTAAGCAATAACAAATGAAAGGTTTAAGCTTTTAGCGATTTAAAATATTTAAACAGTTTAAAAGCTTCACTCTACTTTTTGAATTGTAAACTGTCCTAAAAGCTTAAGGGAAGCATTTTTCCTAATAAACACGAGAAGTGTTTTCAGTTTACTTAATTAATTTAATGCTTTAAGCACATTCTGGCAGTTTATACACAAAATACGCTATTTATAATTTATTATATTACAGAGAATGAATGAATGGGATACAGAAAATGTGGTGTTCTTAGATATTATCAAGATTTGATTTTGAATACAGCAGTTGCTTTTCCTTGGATTTGCTCAGGTTTTTAATGGACTGATGATGAATCGTTAATACCATGGATTTATTATATAAAAGGATTCGATATCCGTATACTGTGAGCGTATCGAACGTGAAGCCTTATATTTTGTTGTTTGTTATTCTCTTGGGGGAGCAGTTTACGAACTACGAATATAGACAAGACTACGAATTACCACATAATTGAATCTAGAATGGTAGTAGAAATAGATAAAATAGCATTGGAGTGTTGGAGCTCAGAATTGTTGCGGTCTGTGCTGGTTGTTTAGGAAAACGGCTGAACCTCGGTCTGAACACTCGGTTACACGTACGTCTTTGTCTAATGAACTAGAAAAGAAAAAGTGCGACGTATAGATTTATATAGATTTATAAATGACTCGGAGCGACTTTAAATAAACCCCTTTAGAAATAACATAACCTATAAATAATAAAACCTTTTTAACTTAAATGTATTATTATTTAGCAGAAAATAAAGTAATTTAGGGCTTTTATTACTTTTAGCAAATCTTGTAATGCTTCTAACGTATTTTTGTACACAAATACAAGGTAAAATAAGATGTGGCCAATGTTTACAAATTGTGTTTACAGTGTCGCTTAGAATGGTTTGTTTTGACTTCAAAGAATGTTACATCATCCCGTATCCTTTTATTTAATAAATCCACGCTTAATACAAACTGTCAAGTTTAGTCATTAATTATAGCTAGTTCTTAGTTTCTAAGAAACATTTTTTGTAATATTAAGATTAAGATTAATATTTGATCGTAGCGCGATGCCAGAATAAAGCATAGCATTCAAATTAAAATAATGTATGAAAGATGCGCATTATTGTAAGCAAAAATTGGTGAGTGGTAAAAGTCAAATTTGGGAGTGATAAAATATCAGATCGTTAATTTTTATTCTTAAATAAATAGAATTAAAAATCAATCAAATCAAAATATGGCATCTGTTATTATTTGCTTAAACTTTGCAGTTTAGTTAAAATATTCTCTCTAGTGTTAACAACAATGTAATTTGATTAAATACATAACCATTAGAAGCAGTTTAAAAAATCTTTTTTTAATCCCATACTCTAATATTCAATTTAAATATCTTCGATATGTTTCATAATGATTTTAATTATCATACAAATTTTCATTATGCAACGGCGATATTAGCCAATTTCAAATCAAAAGATGCTTTTTGGCCTCTTTTTAACACAAATGATCTGAATGACTTCTTTTGGCGTATTATCAATAAACTGATGGTTGCAATTTTAACCACTTTAAAAATAAATGTTGTGTTGTTTAAAAAAGTAAAATTTAAATTAATACTGGGTCTGCTTACCACAATATATCGTTTTATTTCGTATAAAAAAAGCTATTATACTTCAAAACTTCTATGAAAAATATTATCAAATCCAGGTAAATATAAATATCATCCCGAGACATTCAAAATATTGTGTAGAAAGCAGAAGTTCACTTATATTTGTTGATTTTCAGAAAAGTTTTGAGTTTGTTCTTCCATTAAGGATGTTTTTATTCTAAATATACTTAGCTCAAAATACATCTCGAAAGTAAGAAATTTAAAACGTAATTTTGGTAAACAACGGTAAAATTAAAGCAGTTCTAGAAAGATAATATGTAAGTTTCCTCAAAAAGCTTGTATGAAATAAATTATGAATGTATTTTTTAAAGATAGTTGGGAATAGTAAGAATGTTTCCCCCCTTTGGCTTTTTATTTATTTATGTAATTTTTGTTTAACAAGCAGTTCAGAAAGTATAGCAGTTTAAAAAACATTCAACTATTTCAAGTATTTTCATGATATTTTTCTTTTAAATTTTTTAACAATTTTTACAACCAAATTAAAATCTTTTCATTAATTCCATAAGTGCTCATGTTATTAAATTTAGTCATATTTATTTAGAAGTTTGTTTCTTATTTAGATATAGAATATACAGTAAACTATTATACAAAGAAAAATGTTTAGGTATTCTGTTGGAATAAATAAGAAAAAATTATTAAATAAAACGAATTTAATGAAATATATTAAACAAGAGAAATAATCACTGAATGAAATTTTGATTTTTATAAATGTTGTTATTGTTATTGACAGATCAAGATAAATTTTTGGTAAACAAATATGATGTAGCTAACATAAAGACGCACATATATGCAAAAAAATAGGAATTACATTCTTGCCAGCTTAAAAATATAGAGGATATTCTTTAAAATAACACTCGCCTTAAAGTAATCGCCAATAACCAACTTTAAATGGGATAATGCATTCTAAAAAATTAATTTGTTTAAAATTACCCAAAAACCTGGCATCTTTCGTTGCCTTCTGTCATTTGACTTTTGATACCAGGCTTGGACAAATTAAATTTTTCAATCAAGACATTAATCATTAAGAAAGAACTAAAGGTAGGCAAAATAAGTAAATAAAAACCTAACAAAAATAATTATAATTAACACCAGTACTTAGGCAGTCAGAAATAGCTTGATGTAGATAACTTTTATTTCTACCTCGACCTAGAAAAAAAAATGAAAATGGTCTAAATAAGTATGTTTCCTCTATATCTGATGTGCCGAAAAAAAAATTGGATCCATAAAGAAGACCATAATAAACCCCGAATGTTGATGTCAAAATAAAAAAAAATCGATCACCATAGGTCTCAAAATTTTTCGGTTTTGGGAAAAGTGTTACAGGTAAGCAAAATTAAATAACAATTTTAAGCTTAAGGAACCTAGTAAGTAAAACGAAAATGACATTTTGCTATTTAAGTACATTAGTAACAAATACTCTTTATGTTTTCTTCTAATGATAAATAAGCAAACACTCTTGACCCAATTATTTATAATCATATTACCATATTAATTTATCTTCGTTAAAAATTTTTATAAATGATCTAAATTCACTTATTCAAAAATTATTATTTTTACCAGTCGCCTGACCTATCCTATCTTTTTCGTATTCCGTAAGTGATTCAAATTTCGTTCTCATTTATGTCTATTATAAGAAAACAACTGCGAAATAATCACTTGAAGAAGTTTTTTGAATAAAAATTATTATACAAAAAGAAACCCTGAAACTAAATTAAAATACATCAAAGCAAAACTTACAAAAAGAAATAAATTGCTGATATATAAAAGAAAGTAGTATATCTGGATTGATATTTCGTATTTTTGTGTTATTTATATAATTTAATTTTTGTATTTATTACAAAACAAATATTATTGAGAATTGACTTCTTATATGGTAAAAATGTGACAAAAAAAAGTAACCTAAATAGATTCACGGGCACCGGATGAAATTTTAAAGTTGTACATGTACTTGTACATCTCTGTTGCTACTTACGGGACCCAGGTCAAGTTTAGGATTTTTGAAAATGAAAGTGAGCTTACTAGGAATGTTTTGGTAAAGAAAAAAATATGTTGTAATTTGCGGAAATAAGTTAAAATTTCGCTTTGGAAAAAATTAACACGTTTAGGTATTTTATTTACTGTTTTTTTCTAAACATATTTTACACCATTTTGTCGACAATTTTTAAATTTTAAGAGAAAAAAATATGTTGGTAGAACGTTATAGTCGTTTGAATTTTTAAATTTAAAATATAATTCATAAAAGAAAATTCTTCTCTTAAAATTTATCAGGCTTGGGCAAATTAAATTTTTGAATCAAGATGTCAATCATTAAGAAAGAACTAAAGGTAGGAAAATAAGTAAATAAAAAATAATTATTAACACCAGTACTTAGGGAGTCATAAATAACTTGATGTAGATAACTTTTTATTTCTACCTCGATCCATAAAAAAAACAGAAAACGGTCTAAATAAGTACGTGCTCTTTACATCTGATGTGCCAAAAAAAATTGGGTCCATAAAGAAGACCATAAATAACTCCGAATGTTGATGTCAAAATAAAAAAAAAAGTTCCGATAGGTCTCAAAATTCTTCGGTTTTGGGATGTGGGTTTTTAAAGATGTTATCAAAATGCTAAATCTAAAACGGCCGACCAGGGATCCTGACAAAAACTATCGAGATTTGTAACATGTAATTTTGACCATACGGTCTGCTTGAGATTTTTTGGAGTTCGAAGGATGAGGACGTAAAAAGGCGTAGGCGTTAAAAAAGTTTCTGTCGTATAAGTTTTTTTCTAGCTAAATATTACTAAATGGGTTAGAAGGCATTACAGGTATGCAGAACCATAATCCTGAAAGGACGTTTTTAAACTAATAGCATTCATTTTAGAACCTAGTGAGTAGAACGAAAATGACATTTCGCTATTTTAGTACATTAGTATGTTTTCTTCTAATGGTAAATAGGCAAGACACTCTTAATCTAAATCAATTATAGTGTATTTATCCACTACGTTTTGTATGTATTAATTTATATTTGTTAAATTTTTTTATAAATGAACTAAATTATCTTAACCAAAAATTATTATTTTTACCAGAGTCCCCTGACCTATCCTATCGTTTTCGTATTCCGCAAATGTTTCAAATTTCGTTCTCATTTATGGCTTTCATAAGAAAACAACTGCGAAATAAACACTTGAAGACGTTCTTTGAATAAAAATTTTCTACAAAAAAATACGCTGAAATTCAATTAATATACATCATATAGAAGCAAAACTTGCAAAAAGAAATAAATTGCTGATTAAATTAAATATACAAGAAGTTTTTATATCTGAATTGATATTCCTTATTTTTGTATTATTTTGAAAATATGAAATTTAATTTCTGTATTTATCACAATCAAATAATTTTAAAAATTAACCTTTATCTGATAAAAATGCTACAAAAAAAGAAATGTACCTAAACTATATATTTTTTTTTATTCGAGTCAATTTTGTAGTTGTAATCAAATTTACTGAATATCGACCGAAAATGTCAAATTTAAATAAAAAAGTTAAAACCAAGTTTTAAGGTAAAATTTTTATAAATTTACTTTTTTACTTTCCATTTAAAATTTAATTGTAAGGTATGGACAATAAAGTAAAATAATTCAAGGCATGCATCAATTTAATCTAAATATAAATGTTTCTGCCCATGAACCTACAATAAGTAAAAAACTATCAATGAAAAATAAGAAGTTGCAGTAATATTATACATTTATAAATTGAAACATGTTCAACACAAAAAATAATGTTTAATCCAATTTTTTGATGTTGTATTGAGAGAAATAGGGCATTTTTGTAAAATACATCCTTAATAAAATATTATGAAAAATTAGAATACAAAATACGAAATTTATAAAATATTTTTCACTTACTATTATAACTTTTAAAACATTTAAAATATATTTATTATCTGCAACACAAATTATTATTTGTTATTTTGATAAATTTAATACTTGTTTTATAGTAGGTTAAATTCATTAAAAAGTCCAAAATTAAAATGTGCAGTTACAAGAAATAACACCAAGTTAAGCAGCAGTTAAGAAGTTGAAGCACGACACAGATTTTAAGCTCAAAGTTAGTAAAGTTACGTAAAGTTTTTATTAGTCGTTAGCACACAGAGATATTAAAGAGATAAGAGATTTTTTAATTTGAGGAAACAAGGGACACGAAAAAGACGACAGAGAGACTTTCGGAAGTTAGAAAATAGTTCGAAAGAAGTTTAGAGGACATTTAAAGGACCGCCGTGAAAATCCTGGCTCGAAACGTGCATCGTGGAGCAGAACTGAATCGGAGGCTGAGAATGGACCATGCGTTGGCTGGAGAGAGGAGGGGAGGTTTTTGGCGGGAGCAGAGGCGTACAATAACATGCATATTCGATTGAATGGGAATACAAATTGATTTGTTTGGACGATTTTTTATCTATACTTCGTTAATTAAGCTATAGCTTTACAATTTTTAACTATTTACTATATTAAATAAAAAAAAGTAGCCATTGCTTAAATTTACAATGATTCTGCAAGGGATACAACTCTAAACATCCAGGTGATGTTTCTCTTTGTTAATGTTTTTATATACGCTGACCAGCAATACTAACGTACCACTAGAAACTTGCAACAAATTTGATGCTATCTTTCTTCTGAATCTATTGTTCCATTTGAATGATTTTTTGCGTATTATATTCTCATTCTTTAAGAATATTACTGTAGACCTCACTTAGCGAGTATTGTAACTGAATATTTACACGACGTGAATATTCAGTCTCTGAATTGGCCACTGCACAGTTCAGATCTTAACCCGATCGAGCATTTGTGGGACATTATTGGCAGAAAATTAAGACAGCGTCAGCCTCCTCCTGCAACCTTCAAGACATGGAACCGCTAGCTGTTGAAATTTTGAATGATATTTCTTAAAACCAAATAGCAAATTTAATTTCGAGTATGCCTTGCCGATTTGCAGCGACTATTAGAAGTAGAGGCGGAAATACAAGCTACTGATGTCTATTTTAATTTTTTATGTAATTTGTGTCGTAGCAGAATAAGCAGAAATCGCCTTGTAATACTCAACTCAAACTCAGCCTGTATAATTAGAAAAATAAAAGAAAGGTAAAGTATAAGTATGTGTGCTTCCAGAAATTTTAACTTATCTAGTTACTTTCCACTGCCACCGAAATTACATCTTATTATCAATTAATAAACCTTCTCTTGAATAAAATATTTTTTTAATTTAACATGTTTATCAGAGATAAATAAATCATTGTTTTCTAGTTCGCCCTTCTCGAATTTGATTCCCTAGTTTAAATTATTAACTATTAGGCCTAAGAACCATAAATCACCAAACTAGGTCACAGTGGGAATCTAAGATAATATTTATTTCCATCTTAAATTGAATTGCCTAGTTTAAATTGTAACCATTACACAATAGATATTTACAAAGAAGGGTTAATATTTAATACGATTAGGCAAAATAAATGAACTGTAAAATTTAAATATATACATTATCTAGGTGCCTCTAATTAGAACTTATTTATTTTAAAATATAAGTTATAAATTATCTGCCGGTTGCAGAAAAAAAAATTTCGGGATTAGCTGATACCGTGTTAAATTTTTGTCAAGTTTCCAAAGATTCAACTAAAGCTGGCCAAGATTTGCCTTAAAAAGAAATCGCTTAACATCGGCGTTTACATTCGAAAGCGGTCGTGTAGCTGTCAATCGTAAAAGGTTGTACCTAACCCATCTTGTGTTTGTTTTGAAGTGTAGCTGTGTATTTTTGGACGAATTGTAATTATGGAAAAGAAACAAAGAAACAAATCCCGAATTAAACTTAAAGGGGTTTATTGTCAAAAATTAGAAGGAATATTAGAACATTTTATTTTTATTTAAATAAATTCACATATACTTTATTCAAACTCTATATAGTTATTTACTGTAAAGTAACAGTTTCCTGATGTTCCCCACAAGTATCTCCGACTTCGGAATTAAAATCTGATTTAAATTTACCCATATTAAACTTTTCTAATTACACCATGGAAAAAAGTTAATGATATTAAAGATAAGTTAGATAAAATATGTTTTGCAAACAAAATATATTAAAGTGATCGAAATAAGGTAGGGATATTGTGATTTCGCTGAGAAAAAAGTTCAGGAAAAAAGTTGACATACGCCCATGTTTCCTCATTATTTCTAGAAATAAAACACATTTATTCAACTTACAAATGTTTAGTTTCAGAATTTAACAATATGTTTTTCGATTATATAGGTATATCAATACAGAAAATATTTTTGAAAATTGAAATTTTTTTTTGTATTGTAATGCAAAACTTATCCAAATATTTTATCAAAGATTTTACCAAAGAGGTAAATTTAATCAGTTCAGAGTTTGCTGTGATCAAAATAAATGAAAATAAACATCTCCAAGACTTTTGTATTGGCACTTCTCTGTTTAATCAGCTTACATTTGGGCACTTTCTGTATACATTTTTAACGCTATATTAAACTGACTATCTTTTATTTTTTAACACGGAATTGGGATTTAGCAATAAATTAATAAAACTTAGCAAACAGCTGTCACATCCCAGGGTTAAAGATACAAACTTCGAAAGACTGCAGTCGAGAAAAACGGTTTTCAAAAAAAAAATAACAAGGGTATTTCTAGAAAAAATATACTTTAAAAAATTCATTGCTTGAAATAGTATATTACAATCCGAGACGAGAAATTGTTGGTTACTATCGAGAGATAAAGTAGTTTATCGAGGCCCGTAGCGTCGAGATTTTTAATGGTTGCTATGTTATATAAATAAAAATCACCAAAATCAACAAACCATCTTGACAATTCCTTTGAATTAGTCGACGCTTGAGTTCAGTTTGGTGTTTTAAGATAGTGAATACACCACTCTTTTAAAATTTTATGGTTGATGAATATTTTCTTTGACTTAAAATTGAAAAATTATATGATTAAGGAAATGAGGACGAGAAATGGGGACGGGAAACGAGGACGAGAAATAAAAAGACAGAAAAGTGACTTCCAAATTTTAAAAAAGTCAATAATGTCAACATTGAATGGTTGGCAATAAAAACATTTACATAAAAAAGTCTTTCACAAATAAATGTTTCCTAGATCCGTGCGTCGGTTAAATTATTACCAAAATAAGATTACTTTTTCATGGTACTGTCTAGATTTGGTTTTACAACTTTTCCTGTTTTTATTCCATTTTATTTTTTAGAAAATTACACGAGAACGTCTAAGTTTTAACAAATTAACGAAACTGCTGTAATGTGTTCATGCTCTTGTATCTAGATAACACTCAAAAGGTCCTTATAATTCATCCAGCTGCTGGGGTGGTAACGCCAGCCTTTTATTTCAGATTAAAGAATTACATAGGTACCTTATGTAATTAAACCAACGTTTTAATTAACGATATACAATTAACGCAAAACCGGTATAGAAGCCTTACTTCAAATATCTGATGTTACTTTGTGAGCAACAAAGTTCTGTTTAAAAGCTGTTAACATGCTTTGAGTTCTCTTTTACAGCCGTGAAAATAATTATCAACAAATAATCCCTCGATTTAAGGTAAACTGTAATTCAAGCTAAACCTTTTACATCTAAAAATGGAATTAGGATCACAAAAACAGAATTTTAAATATAAGTGGAACGCTAATTGCTGTAAATATTTTATTAACTTAGTTTTGTTATAATAATTGCAAGTCATGTATTTTACATAACATGCAACAGGCTCATGTCAATGCATGTCGAAATACTTAATAATTATTTGTTAATTATATCTATTTAAAATTGTATGCTTACCATACTAAAATAACTACATATAAATTAGATTCCAAATTTTTAAAAAAACTGGTATAATACATACTGTTTATTCTATTGAGCAAGCTATATTTTGAAGGGCTCTAAATCGAGATGTAGGCCACCAAAACGGTCAGGTGAGTGGTCGTCCTTCCAAACAAAATAGACGCTCTAATCTCTAGCTGATTTCAGGAAGGCTACTAAGGATAAAATAATTTATTCTTTGTAGCTAATAACAAGCTGTCAGCTTCTCTGACGAGGGATACCGTCCAGGGAAACACAGGAAGTGTGGTTGTCTTCCGGAACTTAATAAATGCAAGGTTTTAATGAAACTAAGATCGAAACAATAGTATTTCTATGGCATAATGGTTCCTATTTTTGTGGGGACATAAAAAATTAGGTTTATTTTATAGCAGAAAAACTGGATCTGGACTATATGTAAGGCGACCTATGAAAAAACCGTTTATTTATAAAAATAATAGGAATGCGAGGTTTCCCAAAGATATTAGGGCTGATCTGTTCAAAAATGGAAAACTGTGCTTTTCTCAGACAAAAGCAAGTTTAATCTCTTTGGATCTGAAGAAACACCAGGTTTAATTCATGTAACACAAAAGGAGTTCTGAAACACGGGGAAGGTAATTCATGGTATGGGGGTGCTTTTCTGGATGAGGAGTGAGTCTACATGATTACACGCTTCCATTTCCAGAACAGAACATGCCCCTCTGATTGAATTTCCAGCAAAATAATGATCCAAATCCTGAAGGCAGATAGGAGCTGTTTGAAGCACTTCAAGAAGAGTTTAAATCATATTACCACAATATAGTTAGTTCACAACTTGCTTATTTAATCTTAAACGCTCAGATTCACTAAGAAGGTTTAAGATTTAGTACAGGTTTAAATTAAGATCTTCTAGTTGATCAGTTATGTTTTGACTGGTTTTGTGTTCTGTCATTGCTAATAAGTCGTCATTAATTTTTCTGATATCTCAGCGATTTGCTTGGCTTCCAAATGATTTTCATCTTGGAACGAGTTGCTGTAACGAATTTAGTTCTATTATTGTCAAAAGTACTTACTAAAACTGTTCTTTTCATTATAAATTTGCGAAAAAGCACATAAATCAATTCATAGTATAAAACTTAGTTGTCTATTCTTACACTTGTCAGTTTAAAACTTTTGATTGTCAAATTAGACTGGACTAGCGTTGGTGAATCTGGCTGTAATTGTTTTCTCAATTACGGTTTCTGATGGTTCTTGTATAAATCTACAATTTTTCTAATTTAAATGTTTCTTCAAATAAAAAGTTATCTATGGGTCTAAATATTATCAATAACCATGTAGATTTTGCTGAACTTGATGTTTGGTTCTTACCGCTTATTTTTGACTTAAAAGTGTTAAAAATGGTTGCTAACAATTAAGTTACACAATTATACATCAAGACAATTTTGAAACGTTAGAAATAAACGCTTTTTTATATTGAATATATTATTAGATCTTGAGATAAGACCGCAATATTTTTTTTATTTCCTGTTGCCATTGCGTTACATAAAACTAATGAAATCCTTGCGCAATTTGGGTATAATAAGTGCTATGTTTTAGTGACGCACGGTAAGAGATCCGACAATTTACGAGTCATAAAAGTTTGTATTTAATGTAACTAGGCCGTGATAAATGACGCAGTTTATGTAGGAAAATATACTTAACATAGCTACCGACGTCCTTGATGTCAAGCGTAGAAAAATTAATATCCCAGAAACGAAATAAAAACGTTAGTAGACATGTTCTAAATATATAAGCTGTTTATTCTAATTTGGCCCTTTCCATGAAAATTACTTTTGAAGACGCAACAGAAATAGGAAACAAGTATGATGCCAAAATATCGTTTGAATCAGAAAATGCAAAGTATAACTTCTAAGCTAGTGCAATTTAACACTGATAACTTCAAAAGAGACTATTTTTCATTGTAATCCGAGAGCCAGATATACACGGTGTCCAAGATAAGGAGGGCCAGTATGGGGATGTCACTTACGGTTAGAAATAAAAAATTGGTTAAATGGGAAAAAAGTTGCGTAATTAAAGAACTAATAAAATGATGCCCCGAAATTTTTTTTCTGGTGTTAATATGAAAGGTAGGGCAAATACACTACATACATAAAATTTGTCAATAATGATCAAAAAAGGCTTAAAACCTAATTAAAGCATAATGTGTGATATACACTGGTCTTGGAATACTTTATTACAGTAATTAATTGATTATTTTTCTTATTTACAATTCATAATTAAAATAGGAAATTAAAAGGATTGAGTGTGCTTCATTATTTTCTTCATTAAATTACAAAATCGTGAACAATGTACGAAATGTTCTAGGAGACGGATCAGTATCACAGAAATTTTTTAAGCATTATAAAAACGTAATTTAACCATAATGTGTAGAACACTGTTGAATTCAGAATAAAAAGGGCTTCTAAAATTTGACATCAAAAAATCAGGACCGTATATAAGAAAATGAAGTTGATGATCTCTGCCCAAAGACGAAACGTCGAATAAAAAAATTTATAACGTAATCTTTAAATTCATTAAAAGTTGTAATAAAAACATTTTACTAGTTTCGCCCTACCTTTCATATTAACGCCAGAAAAGATTGAAATTAAAAATTCTGAAATTTAATTTTATCAAAAATCATCTAAAAATTTTCGGAACATCGTTTTATTAGTTCTTTATTTACGCAACTTCTTTCCCATTTAACCAATTTTGTATTCCTAACTATAAACGAGATCCTCACACTGCCCTTCTTATCTTGGACACCGTGTATATCCTGATCAAATACTTGACAATCATATTACCAAAAATTATGCCACAAAAGAAAATGTGCATATCACGGATTTATGAATTGTGAAATATTTTTCACAGTAAAAATTTGAAACATAAAAGTAATTTATGTTACTGTTAAAAGGGCCATTTTTCTTGTGAGAAGGAAAGCTTCGAACAAAATAAAAGCACTTTAACGTGTGTATCTTACACTATTTTTTCTACAAACACTATTAAACTGGGCACGAAAATAATAAAAGACTATTAAAAGACACGGTGGATTGAAGCCTTCAATAGTTGCAGAAAGTTATATTGAGGACTCGCTGGTAAATAAGAAGAGTATTTCCACAAGCCTCTTTGCGACGTCGTCACGTGCTTCTGTTTCCATCCCTTTAACAATCCTGCAAAATCATAACAAAACTGTGATCGGCGGTAGGGAAGAAGGAATTTATTTTTCTGGTTGGTCAAACTTTACTACAAATATTAATGTTAATAATAAAAATTTTATAATTTAAAAATTTTGTCTTGAATTTGTTAAATGTTTCTCTTGTTTTTGTTAAACCCTTGAAAAGTAATTTATTTTTGGTGAACATTGGTATTAAAAGTAAGTCACTTTTAAAATTGGTGCATTCAAATGTCATTTTTGACACTAACAGCTAACTTTAAGAGCCTACCTTTAATCGTGTTTGTAGAAAAAAGAACTTTTAGGTGATTATAATATGAAGAAAATAGTAGAAAACCAAAGTATTGTTAAAGTTATAATAACTTAAAAATCATACTACTATAGATTATGTCAAACACAAAAATATGAGTATCGTGTCTTTATAAATTGTGATTTAAACATTTACGTCCAGATTCACTAAGAAAGTTTAAGATTTAGCACTGGTTTAAATTAAGATCTTATAGTTGATCAGTTATGTTTTGACAGGTTTTTGTCCTGTCCTTGTCATTAAAAACTTATGAAGTATTGTGATATTTCAGCGATTTACTTGGTTTCCAAATGATTTTCACCTTGGAACGAGTTGCTGTAATGAATTTAGTTCTATTATTGTTGAAAGTACATACTAAAATTGTCCTTTTCCTGATACATTTGCGAAAAAGCTCAGAAATAAATTCATAGAATAAAACTTAGTTGTCTTATTCTTACACTTGTCAGTTTAAAACTTTTGATTGTCAACTTAGACCGGACTAGCATTGGAGAATCTGGCTGTTAAAGCTTAACTTAGGTTACCTTAGAAACAGCAAGAGAATGGAAATTGACACACGACAGATAATGTAATATAGCGGCAATGCTCTGTATAGAACATTAATAATAATAGATATTATTTAGCAATAGTATTTATAATTAGGATACTAAAGAATAGGCGCCACTGCGTGACATATTATGCACAATCCTGGCAAACTGACGATTGATTTATTGCGTATTGTTAAAATCAAGGTAAATTATTGACAAACGTATTCCCGGTTATTTTAGTATTGTTTTATAAAATATTGCTAATATTATTAAATACAGAGCATCACGTCTGTGACTGATGACCTTAGCTGTCACGAAACACGGTTTTTCTAATCAAGAACGTGATACTACAGAGAAATCTTACTATATTAAAATGGCATTGCACTAAAACTTGTCTCGGTGTTGCTACGTAAAAATTGTGTCGGAGAAGACAGAGAGGTGTTACTGTAACGACATATTAAATGCCGATCTATCACGTTTATTAAAAAATTATAGTTTCAGTTTTCGGCCACCTTGTATGTTAGGTTATTATACAGAGCCCCAAATGGCATGAATAATTGCTGCTGTTAGCATCACAGCTAATTTGTACATGTTTTATGACTTTCTTAATTAAAGTATCACTGTTATTTCCAAACAAGACATCAACCGCTTGCCAAATATGCTGTTCCCTTATTTATTTTTATGCTCTGTTTACAACCAAGCTCGTTATCTTTAATTGTTAAAAAGAACTATTCGAGTTAATGAACCCCACGCGGGCCGTTAAATTAAAAGGACCAAACAAGGAAAAGTAAATTCATTTAACTAGGATTATTTGGATTTTAATCAGATTTATTGGTAAGCTTTGGCGTCCAACGAAGTTAAGCTGTTTAAGGGTGCCAATAAACAAAGACATAACCTAGAGGTTTATTTAAAATAAGAAAGATGTCGTTGCCTAAATAGGAATAAGGTGTGTGATTTATTTTCTGCGCTGTTAAAAAGGCGCGAAATTTATTTGTAGTTTGATAATAATAAGTAGCTACTTTCCGCACGCTCTTAGAGAAATATACTTTCGCTAACATTTTGAACAAGAAAAATGTGTCATCCTAGTCTATGTCGTTTTCCTTTGGTGATTGTTTTTGGATTTATTAATTTATTGTTTTATAATTCATTTAGATCGGGTTCTTCCGTGGAATATTGAGCACTGAAGAACCAAATCCAGAAGGTACATATCAACAATTAAACATTATATATGACAAACTTCACAATAATTGATTGTTGTTTCCATGGTTACTAGCATACAGTTAAGGTTAACTGGTGCACTCATAGACTTGTCCTAGGAAATGCTAAATATCTAAAAAGAAATTAAGCCTTCCAAAATTAACTAGAAAATTTCACAAAATTAATTAAGTTATTAACCTTTTGAGTGGATTCCGGGAAGATAGTTCAATAAAACCCAAGCAAACACATTTTTTTCTCTTTAAATTTAAAAATTTTCGACAAAATGATGTAAAATTTGTTTAGAAAAAATAATAAATAAAATACCTAAACGTGTTCATTTTTTCCCAGGGTGGCTCTGCAAAAATTCAACATTTGTGAATTTTTTTTCTCTTTACCAAAACATTCCTAGTAGGCTCACTATTAAAAAACCTAAACATGGCATGGATCCCGTAAGTAGCAACAGAGATATACAACTTTGAAATTTCACTAACCGCTACTGGCTGTAGTCTTAAGGATTCTAAAATGTGACGTATACCCGAGTTAGTTTTCAGACAAGTACTTAGCCGACCATTAATAAATCCAACCTTAACATTTTACAAACTAGTCTTAAATCTAGTAGCAGAGCCTGTTTTTATTTTAAGCTCCGATCTGATTGCTATCAAGCCAGTAAATTTTCTTTTCCATTAAATCAATTTCTCCCTATGTTAGAGACATGTGAAACGTAACTCGCCATTCGAAAGAACCTCGTCATTAGCAATATATTATTAAATCATTTTTAACAAGAATTGCCAGAACACAGTCGGTTTTATTTTTCGTGCTGCCCTTTCTTCTGTTCTGCTTCCGCCACAGGCCCCAATTAAATTACCTTGTTTCCTGTAGCCCGTCTCTTTTAGAATAAAATTGTAAAATGGAAAATAAATGGGTTCTTAGCTTAATTGCTTTCGGCTTATTTTAGGTTTCGAGGGAAATTTATCATAATTTTTTTCTATAATTTTTAAAATATTAGCGGTATGTAAATAAATATTTAAAATCCAATATTTATTTATTTAAACAAATACTGAAAACTAGCAGAGCATACAGCGAGAACGTTAAAGTTGAAATAAATTCGTTTAAAATTCAGGAATTTTCTTTTTAGAAGAACGCTCGGACACGTCAAGTTTTGATTTTAGGTGCGCGTTGTTTAAACTAAATTTGATGTATACAGGGAGGCCCAAAAAGAATATATTATCATATCACACTATTTTTATATAGAAACCTCTTTTTTTATTTCATTTTTGAATTATGCGTAAAGTTTCATATTTCATGTATCATACCCTATATCTAAATTGAAACGTGTTAAAAAAACACAGTATACCTTTAAAGATAATAAAAATAATAAATGACAAACTTGCGGAAAAATTATTTCAACAAATGTAGGATTTGACCTCCACAAACGTCGTGGCAATACCCGAGATGATCTTCGAATTCTTTCACAACATTTGGAACTACATGAGATTCTGTTAACCTAATTTCTTGCCTTATTCGGTTTTTCAGGTCGTCCATATTATTTGGCCTATTGACACACACTTTAGATGTGAGGTAGCCCCCACAGAAAATAATCTAGTGGGGTTAAATCGGGAGATCTGACCGGCCATCGTATTGGACCCCGTCGACCAATTCATCGCCCAGGAAAAACTGTATTTGGATATTCACGCACCGGGCGAGTATAAAAAAGAACTGCCTTTTTTTAAAAATGGTTCCCTTTAGATACAGGGTATAATACATGACGTATGATTGAAATTTTATGCAGAATTTAAAAATGACATAAAAAAGAGGTAGCTATTTAAAAAAATTATAGATATGATATCTTCTTTTTGGATAACCCTGGATACGTCAAATTTGGTTTAACAAATGCGCACCTAAAATCAGAACTTGACGTGTCTGAGCGTTTCATATACAGGGTTGCAATAATTTCAGGAATAAGTCCAATATCTTGAAAATCAAAAAATTAACTTAAAAACCCTCGAAAACACGTCGATTTAGTTTTATTTTTGCGCATGTTCTGCAATTATTCTAAATTATACAGGGTGAAGCACAAAAGCTGTACAACTGTCAACTTTGATTTTTTTTAATGGAAAACCCCATTTTTTTTTGGCTGATTTTAATTCTCTGTAAAATTATAACCAAATTTCGTATTCATAACTTATAACTGAAATTAACAGTTTTCGAGATATTAGCGTATGGAAGACAAATTTGATATTTGATACTTTGGGCATTGATTAACGCTGACTAGGTATTAGTTTACCGAGCTTAGAAATGTTTTTTGTTTAATCTAGCAATTTATTTATATTAAAGTTTCTGGTAATAAGTGAGAAGCTTCAGACTTAAACTGTAAGTGTAAGTGTCTGTATATCGATCTTCCATAGCAGATTATGCCTTGACTTTTTTTTTTCGTAGAGAACTATTTGCTTGCCTTTAATATTTAATACTTTGTGAATAGCTTAAGCCTAAAAAACCTTAATTTTAAAACCAGAAACTTTCCTGGAAAAAGACTAAAAAATTTATTTTCCGCCAAGGAAATTTCAATCTCATTCATTTATTTTCTGTAAAATGTTCCTTTAAATTACAAAAATTTTATTTTATAGGAATGCAATTCCTAAATGTCGGTAATTTCAACTTTAGAAGTTATGTGATGCAGAAAATGGAATATTTTATTATAAATAAAATTTAAAATCAAATTGCAAAAATATAAATTATTATTTTATTTTAACCATAAAGCTCATCTAAATGGAAGCATTTTTACAACTACATCCACACAAATTACCTTTAGTCTAGTGCACAATTTAAAACATTGTCAGTTTTTATTTATAATGAAAATATGCAAATTTAATTTGTTTTTTCATATATTTTGGTGCAGCTGATCTTAATTAAAAATCTAAATTTTCTCTGTGATGTTCCATTTTGATTGTTCCCAGTTTGTATAAATTATATAAAAAATTTATTTTCATTCGTAATTTATTATTAGGAACGGATTCCGTTGGAAAGACAATGTTCACAGATATAATAAAATAATAAAAAAAAATTTGGCAAGACAAGTCATATCATATTTTAAACTAAGTAAGGAAGAACTATAGACTTAGATTCACAAAAAGGTTTAGGATTTAGTACTGGTTCAAATTAAGATCTCCTAGGTGATCAATTCGGTGTTGACAAGTTTTTGTCCTGCATTTGTTAATAAGTAGTCATTGAAAACTTTTGAGTTGTCCTAATATTTTGGCGATTTGCTTGGTTTTCAAATAACTTTGATCTCGTGACGTGGTGTTTAAATGAATTTAGTCTTACTATTGGTGTGGAAAGTACGTACTAAAATTGCCCATTTCTTTATAAATTTGCGGAAAACTTAGAAACAATATCAATAGATTACATTTCCCTTCCCTTTAGACGCTCACAGTCAAAAAATCGGAATTAAGAGCAACTTTTTAATAAAGCAAAAAGACAAACCATAGAAATTTTATAGATAATTATACTATCATCCTTAACGTAAACTAAGCGTATTATCTGAATAGTTGAATTTATATGGAGGCTTACAGAAAAAGTAAAAAAAAATCATTCTTGAAACAAATAAACATCAAAAATAAATAATAGCAAGGTTTTCTTTTTGACTCAGAATCGTTCTCCGACGGATGAGATTTAGATTTTGAAATCCTATCAGATAACTTGATACTTACAAACAAACCATTCCACTTTTTTTTAAAGCTTTTGTGGCAGATCCATAATGACTATTTCGTATTAAAAAAGCAAGGTACAGGGTATTGAACAATTAGAACAGAATAAAAGATATTTTCTATTCTTGGTTTAGATACTCTTTGTTTTAAAATTATTTATCTTTTCGTGACCTAACTTTTATTAGTTACCGCGCCAGTATTGTATTTGTGAATGCGTTCTAAACATTATAATATCATAAATATTGTCTTGCTTGGCCATAATTCCTTATTAACTTAAAATATCCCGATATTGCGTTCAAAACAACTACCCAAAAACGCTTTACGGGTTTTATTTCTTTTAAAATGACTCTTTAAAACATTTTTGCTATTACTGCTTACAGTTTAATAAAATAAAAGGATTTTGATTGTATTAACCAGAACAAAATGGCTTTTATGAGATTTCTGCATCTAAGGACAGAGACGTAGTAAAAAGGTAGTAAACTTGTTTACGGTTTCTCGATATATGCAAAACTGAACAAAGGAAACAGACTGGAAAATTTTTAAAGTTTGTATTAGCAAACAAGTTGTTAATTCTGTTGTCGATAGACTACATTTAACCTCCCTTGGGGTGCCCATGGTCGCAGAAAAGATAGTGTATGCAACTCTTATGTAACGGCCATTAATACATTCGCATTTGTAACGGTGCGTAAGGTAAGACTCAAGTCAATATGGACTGTCCTAGATAAAAAAACAGTGTGTTAAATTTGTCACAATGCGTTTATAGATTTTGCTATTGAATCTTGCAGATCAGTCAAGTAAAGGATCTATTATTACAAATTGTGAAGTAATAAAAGGGGTGCTTATCAAGAAATACTTCAATATTACAATTTCTTGTAGCATATAGTATTAAGTCCTTTTAAATAAACATTTTTTGCTTCATGCAGGTCTCCCTTTTTTTTAGTTTTAAACACAAGTCATAAATACATTTAAAACCTTAACTGATTTAGTGCAAGTTTCGTGCCTTTTATGTGTATTTGTGCTATAAAACCCAAGGAGTGGTTAAACCCGGACTATACCGAAACTGATTTTTGTTGCGTCGTTATTCAGCAAGAAACTCCCTACGGTTTCTCAATTTTATTGAGAAAAGGAAAAAAATAAATGGCTTTTTAAGCGTAGGCTGTCCAACTTGAATTATACAACGGTACATATGTAATAAAAAATCATATCATACGGTTTGTAAACTTTATTATATTACAAAATAAAAAATGCCTTATTGTATTAGATGTTATCAAAAATCAGCATGACGGTAGAGCCATAAGCTTAAAACTTTATTAAAGCAGCATAAAAATACTATTTCAAATTACAGACCCTATATGACCTAATTTCGTTAAAAATAATTGCAACCTATGTGATGTAAAATACAAGTAGTGAAAGGGTGATATTTGTCTTGGATAATTATTTTATTAAATCAAAAATAGACAAAATTAAATTTTTTTTGGTTGATATTTTTTTAGGATTGTGGCTAAAATGTGGTCTATTCTTCAGTCAAACTTAGCATAAGTCCGATAAATGATAAGATACCAGAAATCGCGATAGCAGGAGGGCACCTGAACCAGAATCCAAGATGATTTCTCCAGTTTTTCCATAACGGTTTAATTCCCTGTTACATTGAATTTTGAGGAATGTTGTGAATTCCACCTTACGCTTGTTTATCAACGCGCCTTATATCTGCGGGTCAATACTAGCAGTCTTAATGGATTTTCATCGGGACTATGCTTTGGAGTATTGTACTCTAGAACATATATATATATATATATATATATATATATATATATATATATATATATATATATATATATATATATATATATATACATATATATATATATATATATATATATATATATATATATATATATATATATATATATATATATATATATATATATATATATATATATATATATAATATTATTTTGGTAGTCTTGGCTGATTAATTATTAAACTTGATTTCTTGATTTTTGGGGTAACAGCCAGGAAGGTTTGGGCTTAAATAAGTAAACTCTTATTTACTACGAGCCGAGCGCTTTCGGAAAATTTTATTCCTTTTTCAAGGCTACAATATAGAGCAATTTTATAAATTATTTAATTAAAAAACTAATGTAAAAATAATTACCTGGGTGCAAAGTGAGTTTAAAAATTGATAATAACATCTCTTTGTATTAGTACTAATCCTATTTAGTAATATATAGTTATAAATATTAAAAAATCATCTTAACATCTTGATGATTGACAATGACATTTAAATATTGTTATACATGGTGGTTTATAAAACTAAAATATGGGTATTTTAATTATTGTTATAATTAGTGCTATGTAGACAAAATTTTTCTTTACCTTATATATTTTAAACTAATTTTTGTTGTAAAAATGCATTTTAATTTTATTAATAAATTTTGACTGCATATAAAAAAAAAATTACATGGTTTTACCCTAAATTTGTTACACTTTGATTGTTATTATTTTCTTTATCCATTGTAATAATATTGGAGTAAATTATACTAAGTTCAGCAATATCTTTGTTTTTGTTTAATGTATTTTTATTTTTATAAATTTCTGTCATTTCTAAAAAAAGTCTTTTGTTTTTGTTTGGTTCACAATGTAATATTTTAACAGAGTCAAAATCTGGTATGTGTCCTATGTCTATGTTATGTTCCGCTAATGCACAAGAACGTTTGTTTAATCTGCAGTCACTTTTATGTGATGTAATTCTATCTTTAAGTACTCTAGAACTTTGGCCTATATAGTTTTTATTACATTCTGAGCAAGGAATATTATATACTACTCCTGATTTTTTTAAAACTTCATCTTTATCTTTTAATTTTGTAAAAAGATTACCTACTTTTTTAACAAATTTTTGTGTTATTTTTATATATGGTTCATCTTTGACAACTTTTATGATTTTATTTGTTACTGAATGTATTGCTGGTAAAGAGAAATAATAACTTGGTTGATTAATGGTTAAAAAAGCACTGATATCTGGTGTGTATTCCTGGTTATCATGGGTAAGATTATTATTTAATGTTCTTGTGTTAAAAATTAGCTTTTTTAGTAGCCTTTCTGGATAAGAGTTATCCAAAAATATGTTATAAAGCTTATCTAAATTTTTTTGTTTTAATGTAGGATGACAAATTTTTATTATTCTTGATTTCATTCCTAGAACAAGATTTATTTTCATTTTTTCACTGTGATATGAGTTATAGTTTATATACCTTCCTGAATTGGTAGGTTTAATGTACCAATCAAGAATAATTTTATTTTCTTCAGTTCTAATGAGTTTGGTGTCTAAGAAAGGTACACTTAGCTCATTTTCTTCTTCAATTGTGAATTGAATATGTGTGTTATAACTGTTGAAGATTTGTAGTATCTCATTCTTTTTTTCTTTTGGAATAGATAAAATTAGGTCATCTACATATTTTTTAATAAATGGTATATTAAATGATAGTTTTGGAGTACAATCATCAAGAAGGTCATTATATTTTATATATATATATATATATATATATATATATATATATATATATATATATATATATATATATATATATACAGTGTAAGTTTTTTAAAACCTGACATAGGCTAACTTTTTTATTTGAAAAGATAGACTAGTACTTCCAAAAGAAAAGTTGTATGAATTAACCTAACTAAGAAAAATCAACAAAACATTTTTCTCCAGCGTTGCCAGATTTCACAGTAGCTACTTAAACAATATTTTTTAAATGACAACACCGCATTATTTATCATTATTCAAGAGATCTCAAAATTATGAATAAAAAATTTGCAGTAACATTTTTTTATTCGAGTAGCCATTTTTGAGCAATCGGTCCAAAAAAATTCAAATAATAGCATTACATCCGATACCTGTATTGGAAAATATTAACAGTAATATTGTAAAACGGGTTTTCTGATGCAGACTACAAGAAGGGCATCAATTGGAGCATGTATTGAAGAATTTGTGCTGGGTTGGCCCTCAAATAAACATTTTGATACCAATAGACTGCGGATTATTTTAATTTTTTTGAACCGATTGCTGAAAAACGGGTACTCGAATAAAAAAATGTTACTACACATTTCTATTCATAACTTTGAGATCTCTTAAATAATGATAAAAAAATGCGGTGTTGTCATTTAAAAAAATATTGTTTAAGTAGCTACTGTGAAATCTGGCAACGCTGGAGAAAAATGTTTTGTTGATTTTTCTTAGTTAGGTTAATTCATACAACTTTGCTTTTGAAAGTACTAGTCTATCACTTCAAATAAAAAAGTTAGCCTATGTCAGGTTTTAAAAAACTTACACTGTATATACACATCCTGCAGACACCAACTACGAAACTATCTTGTTCTATCGGGACACTCCACATATAAATTGACCCTCGCGGTCACTAAAAAAGGGTCAATCTGTCATCTAGCATACTGGCTCGATGGTACTTTGTGTACCAGCAAATATATTGTCCCACGGACACCATATACAAAACTATACTGTTGTATGGACTCCTGGATTTCCTTTAATCCTACTGACACTGTGTGGAGAGTAATGAACAAGTGCTAACATGCAAAGAGGCCCCCCCTGACCGATTGTGCTATGAGCGACTATTAACAGCTGCCGTGCCAATGTCAGAACATCTAGATTACCTGGTAAAAGATGTAACGAGAGGATCCTTAGGGAAGCAAACCCAAGCAAACCCTACAAATCGTATACCCGTTTTCTTTCGTTTGAGTGTCGAAATGAAAATACTCTCATTCGTTGGTTTGGTGAATGAAGATTTAGTTCTGAACTCTATTAAATTTATTTACGGATTTGTGTTTTGTATTTCTCTCTTGGCTGTTTGTTCCCTTAAAGAATAAAAAATTGTATTTTTACTTATAGGATTCTTGCAAAATAACTCGAACGATCTTCTAATTTAATACGTTATTTAATTTAACTGGTTTAAATAGTGGAATATACTTGAAACTTCATGACTGATACGTACGGTTATAGAAAAAACACAAAACATCTACCATTTTATATAATAAAAAATACAATTTTAAAATGGCTTTTTAATGGTGACTGGGGCTGCTTTTATCTTGACATGTCTTAAAAATATTAGTTCATTCTTTCATTAGTTTGAGTTTCCTTTGTCGCAATGTCGCGACATTTATTGTTTTTTTAAAAAGCCACCCAACGGTGAAATATATAATGTAGAAATTCCCCTAGCAAACATTTCCTGATTAATAAACAACAATTTTAAAAGATAAAATCTCAGCAGGGGCAAAGGTGTATATAAGATACATTAATTTACGTCCCAACCTCAACGGAATAAAAAAACGTGTGAAAGACAGAGGTCACGGCAAAACCGATAAAAAGGGTTCTTTACCAAAACTTTCAGCTACATTAAGTGATCTGAGACAAGACGCCCACCTGAAACACGTTATGTATATCAACATAGACGGGCGAATTCGATCACACGATAGGGAGAGTCTAGTTACAATAAAAATTGGTACTCTGTACTTTAAGAGGGTACGAACTCTCTATCTCCGGTATATAGCATTAATAATTAATTGATCCTAGTAATTTCCGATTAAATCCAGACAAGATTAGAAAACAGGCGAAAAAGTTTTTGGATTTTCCCCAACCATTAATTCCCAGTGCGCAAGCATAATTTTAATAAAGTCCTAACCGTTGAGTCAAGTATTAAGGAGTATAGTGATATAAACTATAAAGTCCTTTGTAACAGTAGAGCATTTTCATTTGAGTAATGCTTAAGTTAAATAATTTTAATATTACTTCTCATACAAGGCAACCGCTTTTATGCCCGTTTAGTTAAACTGTAACTGCCTGCAAAGTTACCCTTATTTCTAGAATTACTGGTTCTGGAAATTGTCGCCAACGATCCACAAACAGGCACAAATAAAATAGTTTGCAAAATTTGGTTCACAAGAGGAAATGACTTGGAGAGGAAATTTCATTCACATGAAAATGTTCCAAAGTTATGTTAGGTCGATGAGACCATACAAAAAGTCTATCGGTAATAGCATTATTGTCAAGCCCTACAGAACAATGAAACGTTCGACCTCGTTGGCATCGCTCTTCAACATGATCTCGGCTGGCACACTTAACATCCTTGATTCTATCCAAAAGAGAGCCACTCGACTCATCAATGACCCAGTACTCAAAAGAAAACTCTCTTCCCTCGGTCATCCTTGCGCTATAGGGGATCTATCCCTTTTCTACCGATACTTCCACGAATTTTGCTTTGAACAATCAGCCGCTACAATTTCCCCCTTGACTGTTCGTTACAGAGCAACAAGAGGTGCGTTACGTACGCATCCGTTTCCTGTCCAGCTAGAAAAGCCTAAAACATCCCACTTCTCTCGCTCATTCATATCCAGGGTTCCCAGATTATGGAAAAACATGCCTGCAGATGCTGTCCCAACCTTGAATCCTTTAAATTCCGTATCAATAGATTACAATTCCCTTCTCTCCAGACGCACACTCATGAAGTGCGACTCGTGTTATAATATATTGTGAAAACAATACTGGTATGTCAATAACCTGCATTATAAAAACCATTGATATTATCAGAGGTCGTACACACTGTATACAAAACATGGACGTCTTGTTTTTACATTTGCGAAAGCGAGTTCTTTGTGTCACTGGGCTTACTACATTTTTTTACCAAGTGTAATGTTACGTCTTAATTTGGTCGTACTTAGTGAGTAATTCTAAGCGGTTGATGGGCCAAAGGCCAAATTAGTCAAAGAAATATTAAAGTAATTTAAATATTATACTTTGGTACAACATCTATTTCAACAATACTATGTTAGGCCTTCTAAACAGATCTACCTATCATCATAGTTAAATAATGTGAAATACATATTCCTGAACTAGTTGGTATAATAAAAATTAAATTAGTGTTAACAAAAGAACCAGTATCAGTAAGATTTGTTTTGGCTACCTAGCAGTCTTGCCGATTTACATCTACTACAAGTCTAAGTAAATAACTTGCCGCCACTTTGCTAACAAGTATGCCTAAGTGACCTCGTTGGCAGCAACATTCGATTAAGTTTCGCATTAATACTCCAAATCCTGAATCCATAATCAAGCTCCTGACTCAGCTGTTAGCATTAAGTGGAGCTATCCCAACGAAATTGATTATTATCAGAAGTTTTTGAATGGACATTTCAATAAAACGAGTGGGTTAGTAACAGAATATTTTAGATATATTTTATATGAATCAACTAACCGTGACAAGTAAATATTATACAGTTATGCATTTCTAAATTAAGTCCGCATTATATATATATATATATATATATATATATATATATATATATATATATATATATATATATATATATTTATCAGTTTTAGTGGAAACCGAAAATAATCCAAAATATTTAATATTTTTAATTCACAGACGCATTTTACCAAAAATGTGTATTTTAATTTAATAGAAATTTCTTTACTTAATTGTAATCAGAATAAAACAGGTAATGTTATACGGTAACAGAAACAATTATATGACTTATCTGATACCTTAATAATGAGATGAGCATTAATCCTACCAGCTTAAACTTTCTGCCTTTAAAAAATGGCTAGAATTTAAAACGGAAACATTATCCAGCCGTTCCTCTCATAATTTAATAACACATTTAGACGGTAGTCGCAACTAGAGTTTTACATAAATTACTATCATACTAATTGCGCACAACCACACAGTATTATAAAATGATAACCAAGTTTTTTTTTATTATAGAAGGAAGTTTTGCCAAAAACAAAACATTATTCTGTTTAAAAACATAATATGCCAAGCCTAAGGGTTATCGACCTTTTCATTCCGCTACAGTATCTCAGGTCCCTAACTGATTGGTCCGCCACCGTACCTCCGACCTCTCTGATTGGTCCGCCCAACACGTGCGCCAGCTGCTGAGGCGACAGGCAAGAGAAGTGGTGTAATCCATATATGGATCCATATTGGCGAGTTTAATAATGCCGTATAAATTTTTGCTTTCTGTTTCTTAATTTGTGATAGAAAAGGTTTTAAGGCCTTTTAATATTAATAAAATATCGTACTCGCTTAGTGATGTGCTTTATAAATTAGTAAAACACTAATTCCTGGGTGTTTAGTTGAAGTTGAAGGTATTAATCTGTTGGTTTAAACAGCTGTTCTCTGGATAGTTTTATTTGTGTTATAGGTAGCACTTGAACTTTTTGAAATTGAGAATTTTGGAAGAGATACTAGGATTTCTTTCTTTAAAGGTAATGTAATAAAACATTATTTCTTCAAACTTATTACTTAGAAATATTGTTAAGAGATCTGGCAACACAACAACCTAGATCACTGTTGTTTCAACTAAAATTAATCCTAAAACTTCAAGCATCATTACACAATGTGTGAAAAAATTTAAAGAAAAACATGCTCATGCCAATAATATTTTTATAAATGAGAACAGAGAATTTTATTATAAAGACAATTAAAAGAGCAACAAAAAATTAGGCCTCTGTATCATTATTTTTTATGCATTTAATTAATTATTTTCTAAATCTTCCTACCGAATTTGACTTCCTGGTGAATTGGTAACATCTAATTACAAGCTTACAATTTATAGTTATACACACATACTATTACGAATCTTCTAAACCTATGAAAGGATTCTTCATAGCAAATTTGTATCCGGCACGCCATCATTAAATAAAATGAGTTTTTGTAATTTACGATGCAGTTTAAACACTGTCTGGCACATGGATTTAATAAGAATGGATAAGGGATGATTTAACATTCTTTGAAGCCAAAACGAACCATTCTAAGCGACACTGTAAACTCAATTTGTAAACATTGGCCACATCTTATTTTACCTTGTATTTTTGTACAAAAATACATAAGAAGCATCACAAGATAGACTAAAAGTAATAAAAGGCCTAAAATATTTTATTTTTCTGCTAAATAATAATAAATTTAAGTTAAAAAGGTTGTATTATTTATAGGTTATATTATTCCTAAAGCTTTATTTAAAGGCGCTGCGAGTGTTCAGACCGAGGTTCAGCCGTTTTCCTAAGCAACCAGCACAGACAGCAACACTTCTGAGCTCCAACACCCCAATGCTGTTTTATCTCTTTCTACTACCATTCTTGATTCAATTACGTATTTTCTTCAAGTTCGTAAACTGTACCCATAGGGGAAGATGTTTTCATAGCAAAAAACAAAAAATATATGGCTTCATGTTCAATACGCTCACAGTATACGGAACATCGAATCCTTTCTTAATAAATCCATGGTCTGGCGTAATTTTAAAGCGCAATAATAAATAGTCCAGCGTAACAAAGAGAACAAAAAAAAAGTAAAAATAAAATACAATAAAATAGAGGAACTAAAGTTATTATGTCCTATATTGTTATTAATTCTGGGAGAGTCGGACTTAAAATATTCCAGTCAGACAAATTTTCAAGGGAGACCATATTTCACTGTGGTACATGGACAATAAAATTTCAGAATTTAACCACGAAAAATTTAGGGTCGATTAAACACGTTCAGATGTAATGCGGCCTCAACCTATTTTCGTAGCGTTTCACACCATCTTATGAAAAATTAAATTTCTGAATACTCAACGTTTTTGTTCTAGTGCAACATCTGCTTTGGCGAAATTAAAACAGATTATGACGCAAATAAATTTAATATTCTAAGACAAATATTTCCGTTTCTATATGTCGGAGCTCAAGATAGAATTATTGACATAGTAAAGAATATCTTAATTCGATGTGTTGAGCTACCTGTTATTAGGCAATGTTGCTTTTTAAGTGTAGGATCCTAAGCTATAAGAGTAATGGATGGATAAGACACTATTTAAACCCTACCTCCACCTTACTGTAAAATATTTCCATAGGAGGCTGTTTCAGCCTCATCTGAATGCGCGATCTCTGGCAGCCGCGACATCTAAACAGTAAACGACATCAATTTCACTGAACAATCGGTATTTATTTCTGGTAAATATGCACAACCTTCATTCTTGACACTAACAAAAACATGACGTGTATTCTTCACATTCTGTTATTACGAGATACGAGATGTTATTGTCGTATATTTATTCTGACTTTCCTTGTTTTATAAAATGAAATATAGGACTACGCCTAAGATAAAAGGGGAGTTTTTCCGGCACTGATTTACAGGACTATGCCTAAGAGAAAAGGGGGGAGTTTTTCCCGGACTGATTGAATTTTGGTCTTACTTGACCTTCGCGATTCTGTTGTACTAGGAGACAAACACTCTATAATATAGGACTATGACTAAGAAAAAAGGGACTTTTTCCAGCACTTAACAGGACACCTAATTTGTGTACGTTTTGGTGACACACTTGACCAACGCTGTTCTGTTGCGCCAAGGGACGCAACAGTCTCTCGATGTAGTATATAGTTGACTACTGCTGTTTTCCCGACGGGACTCAAGTTGAACTGAAATGGACCACCCTTCGGAGACTATGCTCCACGAGTCCGGCCAATTAACGTCGCTCTCGCGATGACGTAAATCTTTTCTGAACATTAAACATTAAGAAGAGGCCGAACTAGATACTCTGCACGGCCAAGAGAGGTAACGGGGTTGATACTTGTCATGGTTACTGACCATCTTTTTCATTTACTAGAACTATATTTTTAGCACGGTACAGTAATAAAACTAAGAGGTAAGAAATCTTCAAAGGAAACTAAGCCTTTGACGGTCGCCGACAACGTGCTGGTGCTTTAGAAGAACTACATTAAAGGAAAGATTTTCTTTAGATATCTTAGCCGAAATAGTCTTTATGTTTTGCCGATGACTGCGTATTTTTATGCAAGTTAAATTTACAAAGGAGACAAGTTTGAGCTTGTTTTATTTGAAAGGGATTTTATACCTGCTTGGTTATTAATATTTATTTGGAAATAAAAATAGAGTTATAGAAATTGAATGAACGGTTGGGTTTCCCCAACAAGTAAGTTCATTTATTAAAGGAGCTACAGAAGTTACGACTTTCGTCGGAATTACAAGAGCAATAATTACAACTCGCAAAACGGCAACTGTCGAGACGATGTTTAAACTTCATTCATTTCTCTTATATTATAGTATACAGAGAGCGATACTGGCAGTGTGTCAAAAACAGTATGCTACAACTTGGATTCATGTCTCTGTTTTACATATGGGTACGAAATGGATAAAGGAGTTGTTCCAGACTTCGATCCTAAAAGTACACTCGTTTTCATGTTCCAACCAGATGTCCATGCAACATATCTACAGAACGTCGCTTCAGTCTGTAGCTACGCGGTATCCGTAAGGGAGGTGAAGCAATAGGTTAAATCTCCTTCACAGGGACAATGTATGGGCATGCTATGAACATTTTAAATTAAATTTAAAAATACTAAATCTAATTTTTTTTGTGAATATAAAGTAAGTGAACTGCTAAAGGACACACGTGACATTAAATCTCATATATGCACAAATAGCGCAATGCTATCCATAGAAAATCCTTGCATCTTCATTTACTTTTCCTAAATTGTTAATTTTACCTTAGGAATAAATGATTAGTTAAATGTTACATTATTCGATTTATTAGGAAAAAATATGTGCCTTTCAGAGTACTTATGATTACCAATTTAAAAGCTACATGCATAAAAAGAAGTGTTCTACTAATTTTTTTGCGCAGTGTATATATTTTTTCCAAAAAAAAAGTAACTTCCGAAAGGAGAAAGGATTGATAGTATAATCTCATTTTGTGAGCACAGCAGCATATCAACATACATGTATGGACGTAAAATTCCAACAAAGAAACCATATTAACCATATATGCCAAAATTTATAACGTTAACCTTTGTGCCTTTCATAAAACGATAATGGGGACAAATACATTTCAATCTAGCGAAGACTTTCGGGTCATACAAGAGACCCTCTAAGAATACGAGGAATTCTAAAGAAGTTATCTATCGAACCATGTTAAAGGCTAATTTGCTATCGAGTGGGATATATGTAGTGACATTACAAATACATATTGTCAACAGTGCACCTGCACAGACTAACTCATGGATTTATTAAGAATGGATACGGGATGCTTTAACATTCTTTGAAGTCCAAACCAAACCATTCTAAACGACACTGTAAACACAATTTGTAAACATTGGCCATATCTTATTTTACCTTGTATTTTTGTACAAAAAATACGTTAGAAGCATCACAAGATTTACTAAAAGTAATAAAAGCCCTAAAATATTTTATTTTTCTGCTAAATAATAATAAATTTAAGTTAAGAAGGTTTTATTATTTATAGGTTATGTTATTTCTAAAGGTGTTTATTTAAAGTCGCTCCGAGTCATTTATAAATCTATAAATCGCACTTTTTCTTTCCTAGTTCATTAGACAAAGACGTACGTGTAACCGAGTGTTCAGACCGAGGTTCAGCCGTTTTCCTAAGCAACCAGCACAGACAGCACCACTTCTGAGCTGCAACACTCCAATGCTATTTTATCTCTTTCTACTACCATTCTTGATTCAATTGCGTAAACTAATGTCCTGGGGGAAATGTTTTCATAATAAATAACAAATATAAGGCTTCACGTTCGATACGCTCACAGTATACGGACATCGAATCCTTTCTTAATAAATCCATGGACTAACTATTGTATGGAATTTAACTTCCCTATATCGTAAAGTTTTACCAAGTTTCTTGTAAGTTGTCTACTTATTTTTGCATTGTATTAGAGAAATATCTTTTTAATGAATGCATTTCCTACTACGGCGAAAAAGCAATAACTAAGAATACTGTCGTCAGTAAGGTGCATCAGTGTGCTTTTAAAGGACACATCTAAAGCAAGAAAAGATTTAATTAAACGTTATTTTACATATGATTGAAATTTTAATCGATCGATTAATTTTTAGCTGGTATCAGACCACTGGTTCGTATTTATCTTTATTACAAAAAGTTTAGTTTACACCGTGACGCAGAAACTTGAAAACAGTAGTTAATTTTCAACTGCAAGAGGAATGGCAAGATCTGAAAGAAGTTACATTCGTTTCAAGTGACAAGTAAATTGTCGAAACTACTTATCTAGGTTACGGAATTCCGTGTACTGCGATGCTTTTATTAAGAAACAACTTAAAAATCAACTTCTTACATTCTTTAACATATTTTTAAATCTCAGGTCTGTTATCCTTAGGAATAGTTATTTAGTGCGGTTCTTTAATGTCTCCGCCTCCTCTTAATTTTTGAGCCGTTACATTAAGAAAGTTGGCATACTGTTATTAGTACAAAAATACTGTGTCTTGGTGCACAAGTGACTCTCATAAAACCCGTACGTATATAATATGTTATTTATAATTTAAATTACTGCTGCTGCGAGGAACAAATCGTGTTGTTGCCGACCAAATATGCCAATTTTAAATATCAGTAAATCTCCTTGTTATTAAAATTTAGAGACCTTTCTATCGGTACTAATATTATAAAAATAACCCCCGTATGGCAAAAATGTGTCGACGGCATTCATATCATCGACCCAAGTACATCGTTAGCTTAAGACTTATAAAAAAGGATGTGTGGGTGCGGGATTTCCAGATAAGTAGAACATGGGTTTCTAGGTCAGTCTTTCGGCTTTAACAAGTTTTGGTAACATGATAATGCTATGTTGCTTAAATCTTTTATATAACTAATATCTACGAGTATAACCCCTTTATTATATTCTATGGTAACTGGTAACTCTACCTTACAACAAACATATTTTTTTTAAGGTTCCTATATGATGAACACACCATTACACACTTGCGGTACGAAAATAAATTTCTTTCCCTAAAACCATTTAAATCCTTAAGACGTTCTCAGCGTAAATCATTTTGGATCCCACAAATAGGTTTGCTTAACAGTAAAAAAGGTGATAACTGTCTAGACACTGGCCATTATATGATATATTTTATATAACTTAGTTATCATAACTATTATAACAGCTGATAATGATGTATTAATCTTAACCAAAATTGTTATGGGAGTATGTAAGGCTGGGGTACTACGAATTTAATTTATGTTTTTGTTGAATTTGTTTTTAGTTGTTCCGTTTTTCTTTTACTTTTTTCTTTATTCTTTCTATTAGTTTCATAGCTAACTTAATACTATAGTTAAAAAAATATTTAAATTTCATTATTGTGTTGCATCTTGTAAAAAGCCAGTCAATTTTTGGTCATTAAATCATGTTAAACGAGGTCATCAGAATAGTTACAGTGCTGCATGTCGTAGTTTCAGGACTTTAGCAGTGCCATACAAGGACTACCAATTTTTAGGTATCATGGTATGGGAAATCATATACAGAGGGTGTCCCTGGATGCGCTTACCTATACCACCAACAAAAAAAATTCTCCAACAAAAAGTTATTTTTTATAAAAAATTTGCTTGTAAAAAAATACGATTTGTGTTAAGAAAATTTAAAATTTGGATACAGGTAGGTGAGAACTTCAAAAATATTAGTTTACCTACGAGTAGACAACAGTCACTTTTCGTTTTTAAGAAAAATTCCATTAATGTTGTTTAGAATTACTTTCTATGTCATACCTCAAGATTTAAATAAGAGTCAGCTTTTTTCCGAATGTTATTAATACTATCACCAAAATACCTGTCTGGTACTATAAAAGTGTGTAGAAGTTGGCGGCTTCCATGTTAACTAAAAACTTTGTAAATAAAACGTTTAGTTTAATTACTAATTTTAATTTTTTGTTATAAGAAAATTTAAAAAAAAAACTTAAATTTTGGATTATCGCTAAAAAAGAAATTCTAAACCACTTTTTCAATGGGCATTTTTCTTTCAAATAAAAAACTAAAAGTGGTTTACTCTTAGGTCAAGTTGATAATTTTGAAGGTATTGACCTCGGAGTTAACTCCAAGTGCTCGGTCTGGACGGTTTCATACTTTATCGTAGCACCTAACTGACCTCTTACTACTAAGCTCACCACCTGCGGTCTGACCTTAGCCGTAGTGGTTGGCACCCCGACAGCTATTGGCACATTCTTCATAAAATAATTAATTTCAACTAATAAGGACGTGCTACCGAAATCGCAATAAGATCAGTAATATCCGGCAACAGTACCCTACCGGCATCAAAGGCTATTTTGCACCTTTACCTACCTCAGTTTGGTCAGTTCAAAAGATGGTGTGTTGTTGGTTCTCTCAGAATCAGGTGAGTCTTAACAATTTGCTAGAACAGATAGGTGTTCCGTATCATAAGAATAAGCAGCTTAAATACAAAAACGATATCACAAGGAAAAAGGAACAAAAATCTAAAAAAAAGTTTACAAAGAAAAAGAGAGAAGTGAACAAACTAAAAATGTTTCAATAAGCCCCGTCTTGTCAAAAATTGCTGAATCTAATAAAGAAGCTATTAAACTAGATGATCCTGAACCAGAGGGACATTTATTTAGACAGATATTAATTTCAAACAATACTAAACTAAGCGATACGGAAAAGTATCGGAATATTCTCTTTGCAACAGTTTCTTTAGAAAATAATGAAATGCATAGGAAAAGAAAGTCATTTAAAAAAATGTTTTTTATGAATGTCATATAAGTGATGCATCAGTGTTTTATCTGTACTTCCTGCCTGTTATTCCACAATATGAAATTCGTTGCCTAAAAAACATTTTAGACATTATTAATTTAGCACTCATTTAGTTTGCAATTTTTTTTATTACGAAATATTTAAAAATGTTTAACCTTTGTTTCTGTCATACCAAAGCTTATGTTAGGTTGGGTATATATTAGTGTTTTTTTTTATTGGTTTAGTTAAAACTTAGCCTATGAGCTCAAGTTATTAGGTTTATGCCATTATGCTAAAATTTCTTGATGCTCTAGATAGGCATTAAATTAAAAATATATTTAAATGCATTTTCTAAAAGTTTTGTACGTTATGTTAGTTATCTGCAAAGTACACTACCTAGGTTTTACAATTTATTGTTGTTTGGGTTTGCTTGGGTTACCTAACGAATAAATATGTTTTGTACGGTAAATTATACATTTTACTATGTGCCAATAACTGTATGTATAAGAGCCAATAACACTACTCAAAATGTCAATAACACTACTCAAAGTGTCAATAGCTGTGTTAAATTAGTATTTTAAATTTAGGAATTATTTTCGAAACATATTAAAAATTTTAAAAAATTGTCTAAAGGGTTTTATTACAGTCTCTTATGAGAATACTGGCACCTATGGTTGTTGTGGTAAAATAATTTCTTAAATTTTACAACATGAAAATAAAAACCGATGCCCCTTAAAGGGCCGATAACTATATAGTTTACCCTACTGGGTACCTCTTCGACTGATGCCTACTTAGATGTGTTGATACAAAAGTTAAAATTAATTTTATTTAAATACATATTTTTGTCAAAATTAGAAAAAATCTTGTATGAAACAAGTTAGCAAATGCAATGCTGTTTAACTCTTATAATTTTGAGGGATCTCTCTATGCTCGTCCCTCAAACATTAAACTCGTTAAACAAAGTACAGCATTTCCTAACTCGTTACATAAATAGCTATTTCCAGCAGGAAATGCACAGTGACATATATTTCGCGCAACTATGACATATAGAACAATTTACTCTTAATGTGCTTTCTTGGTTTTCAGGATTTCCTAAACCTCCACCACGAGAACATAAACACCCTGCTCAATCCAGTCATATACTTTGTCAGAGTTAAAAAATAAAGTTGCTTGGGATGCATTACATCAAGATTACTCCGGAGGACATTGATCGTTTGCTTAGAAAATGTTGAGTATGTAAAATGTTAAAACAGTTATAAGCTATTAAGATTTTAAGGAAGAACAGCTCCAGTGTGCTAGGTGCCTCTATAGCATTAATCCGAGAAAGATCATATTAATGTGGTGTGTATATGTCATAACATATTGTTATCACACTTAACACTATGGAAATGATCATGTTCCTCGTTCTCTTAAAATATCCCTAACTTTATAACTGTTAAATATTCTTATCATCCTGGTAATTGTGGTGTCAATTAAAAACAAAATTACCACTTGATAATTCGATTAGAATCAACTAACCCTGAAATCAAGTCGGCTGTTCACCTTAATGTGATAATTTAATAAGCGGGGTCGCGCCCTTCGGGTCAGCATCCCTTTAATGGCATGGCGAAACAAGGTAACTTAGTTAAAGTTCTGAGTTTGTTTAGGGTGATTGCGTTCCTGATTAATTAAAGTTAATTACTATGAAAATTCGTGTTTTTAATGCCGAAGTTTAAAAGGTCAATATCATTACGCAAACGAAATTTTGGAACTTAGCATTTTTTATAAATTTCCCAATTAGTTCTGCCGAACCTTTTATTCTTCTTAGGCTCTCTTGGCCTTTTATCAATAAGCTGGAAAAAATCCTTTTTTATTAAATGTATTGGTTTCTTGGTATCATCGTCATCATCATCATCATCATCATCATCATCATGATCATCATTCGCCGGTAAAGGCGGAATTCCCAAATAATTTGGCCGCGCCGTCCGCCACCAATCCGCATGCACCGCGCGTTCTTCGCAGAACCTCGTACTTAGAACCCTGTATCTAAGGCAAAAATTTCATAATGAACATGAGCCTTCAAATGATTTTTTTCAAAGATACAGGGTGTTCAATTTTTTTAAATGCTCTTTACTTGTTAAAACCGATGTGCAATATGGAATATGCACGTATTTTTTTGTTGCATACATCTTTTAAGCAAGTCATTACAAACCCAAAAAACAATATTTTAAAGAAAATTACTAGGATAATTTAGCTAGATTTTTTTTACTTTTTGGTATAATTTATTACAATTAAAAAAGCAGCCATTTGCCTTCAGTGAAAAGTGACGATCAGCAAAAATATCGTAAAGTTTAACCTAAAGTCGAACAGGTTTGTTTTTATCGGAAACAGTCAGACGGGGAGCAATCGAATTTTCTGGGTTAATAGATGAATAATGCAACTAGCGTCGGTACAAAATTCAGTTATACAGGCTGTATCTTTTCGGAGTTATTAAACGTCAAAGTCGAGATTTCCGCGATTTGTAGAGAACCCAGAGCTTCAGAACCCTAATATAGGTAACTGGTGAGAACCGGAATATGACAAGTAATTTTTTAAATTCTTTTAGGTCGAAAAATGTCATTTACAGAGCTCTCTTTAATAACTCGAAAACCAAACGTCGGAGTAAAAAGCGAATTGACAAGTAAAACTTTAAAATCTCAAGTACATTTTTTACCATACATTTACCTTAACCTAAATCCACTGAAAATTATATATATATATATATATATATATATATATATATATATATATATATATATATATATATATATATATATATATATATATATATATATATATTTGGGTTTTTTTGGGAAATCTCGATTTTTGACCCAAATTTCTCAGGTTTTCTTTTTGTTTTAGTCAAAATGGATCCAAATTAACATCCAATATATATCATAGGAAAGAGCTCGTCGAAATACATGATATCCGTATTTTTTAGTTTCTTCATTCATTATAAGAAAGGAGCAATCGCCGATTAACTTTTAATTTTTTTACTTTCTTTGCAATCGATATCGGTACCTTCAAATCATTCCGTATTTTTTCCTATCTAGAATTTTTTCGATTTTTAAATCTTATAGAGATAATCAGACTTTAAAATGAATATAGAATAATATCGATTTTCACCATTTTTGAGTATCAGTCATACACAGGGTGTGTCACGGTTATATCTATCTAAGGATAATTGATCCATTTCAAATAGTTTACAAAAATAAAGCTTATAACTTCGGGATCAGGCTAATTTTTAATGATAAGTGACAGAGCACGCCACAATTATCAGTGTTAAATACATAAACTAAATAAGTTTACGCGAGCAAAGCTTTTCCGACATTATTTCTTCCCTTACATACCTTTATACTTCTCATGCTATCGAATGCCTTCTCCAGGTCAATAGTAACCATGTAATGCAATACTTCCTGCTTCTCCTAATGCTCCTCCATAGCCTGTTTCAGTACAAAAATCGCATCCAATTACTCGTAGCTGTTCTCCTGTTGATGTTTCCTTTCTAAGAATATGTTCTATAAACTCTTCCCAGATCTGAATAAGCTTGATTTACTTATACAGACAGTCCTAGTTACCCCCTTTTTCTTCCTAAACATGCATAATAATACTATCTCTTCACACTGACTTGGCGTGTAAATCTTTGGCTAGATATTATATTTATTCCTGTTGGCCCTGGATATACCAATATCGCCACTGGTATGTTATCTCGTTCCATTGCTCTTCCGGTACTCATTTTCTCTAAGTCATTCTTTGCCTCTTCTCGAGTAGGATTTGGGACTCCATATCCGAAGACCCGTTTTAAATTTCCTTCATTTGGCACTTTTTCGAAATTGCAATATTTGTTTGATTTTGTCTGTTAGCAGTATTCCTCGATTATTTTTAATTTACTTGTTTTGGGTATGATCTCTTTTGTTAATTCGTTAAGTTGCCTTACTCCACTTAGTGTTTCGAGCTTCTTATGCACTTTGTCCCATACTTGCACTTTTACTCTGGCTGCTGCCTTTTTTCCTTCTTTCTTATCCAGTTTAAACCGATTCTTCTCCTCCTCGTATCCTTAAAAAATTACTCGCCTTTTTCTTGGCTTTCCCACTTCGCACCCTGTGTCATTCTACCACCAAGCGCCTCTGTCTGCAGGGGGTCTAATCTACCAGTATGTAGTTTTTTAGATTTAACAACCTCTTCTGCAATTGTTCCTATGATCATACCATTTTATCGCTTTTCTTTCACCACTCCTTTGCGTCTTCTTGCAATTTTACATTTCCCAGAACCTTGTGGGTGTACTTTCTCCTCAAAGCCTCTTCCATCGGTCTTCACCGTTTAATTTTTGGTTGTCATTTTGCGGTCTCATTTTTTTTTACCTTAGGTTGTAGCGTCACACACCCCTAACGACATGACAGATCTTCACTGTTTCCTTCGGCATATGATGTAGTCGACCTGAGTTTCCGTTTCCCTACCATTGTTAGTTAAATATTGGTTATATCGCTTGTGATTTTTTTTTTACGGAATGTTATATCAAAACAACTCTCTTTGCTTTCCTTATTCATCTCAACTACGCCCAGCCTCCATGCATGCTCTCGATCCCTTCTCTACTGCCACCTACATGTCCACTTATAATCAACTACCAGTGAAGTAAGCCAG
Source organism: Philopedon plagiatum (assembly GCA_963971165.1). Classification (NCBI taxonomy): domain Eukaryota; kingdom Metazoa; phylum Arthropoda; class Insecta; order Coleoptera; family Curculionidae; genus Philopedon; species Philopedon plagiatum. Next base: position 102,849,655 of record OZ020193.1, read on the forward strand.
CCCAACTCGAAGGTGATCCCAAGCCCATGAAGATGACGAAGATTGATGTCATGAAGGACACTCCGTCATAGAGCTTGTACGAAAACTGTAACACGCAATATCTAAAAATGAAGGAGACCAACGCTTAAAGAGGTTCACGAAAAGGATACTTCTTGCTTAGCTTAAATCCTACCATTAATAATTAAATAATTTTATTACTATAAAATAAACTAAATGCATCTCCGGTGATCGTCATTAAAAACTAATTCTTGGCATAAATTTTTTGTCATGATATTGCTAGAACATGCCTCCGCAGTGGGTGCTTTTTCTTAGTCATAAAATAATTATTATATGACTAAAAGGTTAATATCACCGCCCATAAAAATAGCCAAAATACTTAAATATCATAGTAATTTCTCTAGATATTAGACACAAGTATATAGCACTTAAAACTCCGAGAATGAAACAGATAAATATGGTATGTAATAATAACAACAAACGTGTGTATATCTTCACTAAATTTTTTATTCTTAAAACATGACAAATGTTTCGACACATAGTGTCTTCGTCGATGAAGGACACTTTTTAGTTTATACCAACCATCCGACGAATATGGAAACAATTGTCATGTTTTAAGAATAAAATATTTTGTGAAGATTTATAGACTTTTGTTGTTATTATTACATAGCTTTATAATGAATCTACATCAAGTAAAGGCTACATCAATTCAATAAATAAATAGGCACCTGCAAAATTCAGCACCAATCGAATAATTTTAAAACTGCCACAAACTCCACGAAATTAATTTAAATGATCCAGACAATGTTTGCCTACACACGGTATTCATTTGTTCGTGCCAGCATCGGCAGCGGCAAAAGCTTTCGTCATCAAAAAAGCTCAAAAAGTTTAAAACTAGTTTTTTAAATGTCACTGATGACCTCGTTTCGGGTAGCCCGTGTTTTATTAAAACTTTTGTCTTGTTAACAATAAAAGCTTCCAACCGAAAGCTTATTATCGATTTAAAAGTATAGAATGCTTAATGAAAATACGAGTTTCTGTATTAAAACGTGGTGCAAAAATTAGCAGGAAAAGTACCTTTAAAATAGTTTTTTCTTAGTAAATTTCCTAAATTTAGTGTTACCTCCTTTTTCTCGCTCATCGCCGCGCTGTTGAGGATTTATTCCTTTTCTAACAATACTTCCACAGATTCTGCTCTGAAAAACTAGCCGCCATAATGCCCCCTCTTAACTGTTCCTAACAGAATCGCAAGAAGCGCGTTACGTATGCATCCCTTTACTGTCCAGCTACAAAAAACTAGAGCAGCCCAATTCTCTTGCTCATTTATACCTAGGATTTCCAGATTATGTAACAAATTGCCTGCAGATGTTTTTCTTTCTCCTACAAACCTCCAATCTTTTAAATCCCGTGTCAATAGATTACATTTCCCTTCTCTTCAGATGCCCACCTTACGTTAGTACTTAGACTTGAAATCTACGTGGGCTATCACAGATAAAAAAATGGAAAAAAAATTCTAGTGTGTTGCTTGTACAAAAAGGCACTTGTTCCCTTATATTAAAAGGGCAAACAAAGGAACTACACCCTCTTTCCATCGCGGTTTCCGTGCCCTTACTCTTCATCTGGCAGGCTGGATTGGAAAATAAGCGTGCTATTCTTGTACAGCTTTTTTTGGTCAAGAATCTAGTAATGACTAAAATTATTTACAAAATAAATGTTTTAGTTAATAATACAAGAGAAATTACTTATTTCATTATTAATTTTAATAGGCGCTGTTTCCAAAGCCAACTTTCAAAAACATTCCAGAAGGACATTTGTGCCCAGAACATATGATTAAAGTATGCATGAACCGGATAATTCTGGACGAGAAATTTAAGCAAATATTCTGACTTGAACAGACTGCTGCAACGAACGTGAAGAATTTACAGTTTGGTCATATCGATTACCACACGAGCGCGGCTGGGTATTTCGTTAAACACATAGTGTAACAAAGAGTTTTCCATTTTGTATGATAATCAGGAATATTTAAACGATGTTGATTTATGGTGTTTTACCACACCTTGTTATATTTTATAAAATGTAGCACGGCTTTAGTAGCAAATTTATATTATGGACATAGCAATCGAAAAATGTAGCAAATAAATAACATACATTGTCCTACATTATACGAGTAGGTACATAACGTAGAATAAAAAAAACTATCTCGCAGTAAGCTTTAAAAATGTTCTGCATATCTTGAATTAGTGTTTTTTAATGCCAATGTCTTCAATTTCACCTAAAAACCTAGAAAAAGGAGATAAACTAACTGAAAACTACATTATAACCCCTGTTACAAAAGTTTTGAGAAAAAGTTTGGCCTTAGTTACTTTTCTAAAACTGAATAAACTTTTATTGTACAACAATATATTTATAACATCAATTGTTACTCTACAAAAATCATCTAGTTTAATGCCGCTAAGGGTCCGTGTTCTTCAACAACTCTCAGTATATGTCGAACTGGTCTCATGAGGTTTTGGGCGTCATGTATATTCATTTCTCTTATTTTCCGGATGATTCGCTGCCGAAGTTCCTGCTCGTTTCTGGCCTCCCAACCGTCATTGTAGACTTTCTGAGGCAATCGAGCCCAAAAAGTTTCAATTGGTCTGGCTTGGGGAAGATTCGGGGGATTATCAATCCTGGGCACATACGGAATGTTTCTTGCTTCCAACCAGTCAAGTGTAGCTCTAGCATAATGTGCTGATGCTAGATCCGGCCAAAACATATAATTTCCATCTGCGTGATGCTGGTTGATAAAATCAACTAATTTTGTGAGACAGTCTCTGATATAGACTTCAGCATTCACTGCCTCTCCTCTTACACGACTAACAAAAGGCCTGGATATTCCCCTTTCGGATATGGCACACCAAACCAATAGTTTTTCTGAAAATTTAGCTTTGGCTTTATATCTAACTTCATTTGGGGTCTCCTCTATGTTGTCGGTATAAAATCCAGAATTTCCAGGTAGTTCTGCATGGCTAAGGGTGAAATATTTTTCATCATCCATGACAACGCATCTGTTGTTCGCGAAGTGAATTCGTCTTAAATTGCGGCAGCATCTGGGTATCCTTGCTATCTGGGCATCGGTATATTTGGGCGCCTTTTTTCTCTTTCGGTATTTTATACCGCTACTAGCATTATAACGACAAACGGTGGCGTTGGAAATTCGGAAACGAGGAGCAACCTTTCTTGTAGATTTTCCAATGGAATTTTTCATTATTCGAGCTAACCTGTTCTGCTGTGCTTGAGATAACTTGCGTGGTCGACCAGTTTTTGGGAGGTTCACACAAGGGATTCCTTCTTCACATTCCCGAATTGTTCGATATATCGTTGCTTTTGAAATATTTTCGCCTTGAAAAAGTCTTACTATTTCCTTTTTGGGTATTTGCCCAACAAGTCTATAAATACTTCTGCGAATATCTAACTTGTATGCCATCGCGGAAAGAACTGTCAACAATTTGACATGTCTAACAAAATGGCAAAACCCGTAGCAACAGTAAATTCCAAGGATGACTTGATGTACTGCATCCCTATTTTTGGACAGCACCTTAATTTTTTTTCTCAAAACTTTTGTAACAGGGGTTCTTAAATTACTCTTGTCATAAATTTGACGTATTTGCATTTTCTTAAGAGAAAACCTAAATATGTTTTATACCCCCCAGCAAATATAGTTTAAGGTAAAAGTTACTTTAAAATGATGGGAGAGCTGATGGCCATGGTGTATTCAGTATATGAAGCTCTGGAGGAATTTGACGATGAATTTCCTGAAGAATTAGTTGACCACGCGTAAGTTTATTTAGAGAGACCGGTAATCTTAATGGAAACGAGGGCAGTAGCCGACCAAAGGCAAAGTTACAGAATATTCTTTAAACTGTGCCAAAAGTCTGAGCCATATACGTAATAAATAAATATACCGCGGGTTCCGCATTTACCCAATGTGCGGATTTTGATGCCAACAAAGTGAAATGGAGATATATAATCTCGCATAAGTATATCCTTTAGTCCGATATTTCGTAAACTGCGATTGCGCTAAATTTTGTGTTGCTATTGGCAATCTAACGGCGCCACGCTTCATACGTTTCTTGACAGGGCTGGTTTTTTGGTATAATTGAACTAGTTTATTACTTTTTGTACATCAGGGCATACGTTAGCACACTTCAAAATAAACCACAAGAACACCGAATACAAAATACAACACGACACAAAGAAAAAAAGGCGAATGGCGATCCAGCTGTAAACTAGAAAAACCAGAAAGCTGAAAGAAGCCGAAATATACGCACAACAGCCGATGATTAGTACAATTCACCATCTAATTCAGTACAATGTCTGACCAATGAAAAAATTCCTATTAACGCATGCGCATATACAGAAATATCAGAATAAAGGATAGACTTATGCGAGATTGTATATCTCCATTTCACATTGTTGGCATCAAGAATTCCAGACAACCCGCGGTATATTTATTTAATACGTATATGGTCTGAACCATCGACGAAATTGAGGAAGTAAGGCAAATTGTAGGGTAGCTTCAAACCCCAATTAGACAATTAAGTCAGCAAGTAAATGTTTCCTATAGCACTTGCAATACAATTTTAAAATCGGACTTGCATCTTTACCTCTGTAAAATTATCAAAAAGTTGAATTTTGATTCTGGGGGTTACTTTAGGGAGGAATTTTAGGGGCATGGTCTATGGTGTCAAATGTAAGCTTATTGAAGCACAAATTCAACAATATATGTACATATATGATGTATTTTAATTGCATCTTTTTAAACATTTTTCGGGGACAAACGCTTAAAAATTGCTTTCCTCCACCCTTATCACCAGAAAGATCGCTCAGAAAAATCTTTAAAAAATCGTGAACATTGAGAATTAGGTGTAGATGTAAAAATTAATTATCAGGATTGAAGAATTCTAGCGCGGTCAATTGTTATAAACAATTTAATTGTTTATTTTCATATAACTACTAAACCACTGGTTTTAGAGAAAAAGTTTTTCAACAAAAAATATTTTTCACGATGTCAGGAACACCTTTTGTCCTTGTACGTTTTTTAATTTGGCCCACTCAGCTCCGCGCATACGCGATGTGATACGGCGTTAGTGCTGTCGGCGGCGGGTAGCTCGGCAGATGGACGGAGATCGGGCTGCCGAGGTTTGCTCAGGTTAATTGAGAGGTTGATGGCACAGAACACTAATTGTGCGAGTATAGCTTGCACTTGACCGGTTTTTTCTGTCTTACGTTATATTATAAACAGATTTATAGGATTAAAACCATTTACAATTCAATAGTTAAAATATTTATGAGGCAAAACCAAGTTTAATTTTTAATAAATAAAAATAATCCTTTATCCAAACAAATAAATTTTAAATTTAGAATTGACATTCAATTATGCTTATCAATGTTATTTATTTTGGGAAATATTTTATTTCCAATAAATATGTATGAGAACATTTTACGCTTTTTTAAGGGTGACTTTAATTAAATTTAATTTTATTTAAATCATTTTACTTTTTATTCCACTCTGTAAGCTTTTATGTTTCGAAATTTTAATATTTGTATTTTGTATTCGTAAAAAAAGTAGGGATTATAATCATCTAAGTTATTTAAATCAGTTAACATGTTTGATGATAGTCTCATTGTACACGAATACTGGACTTCACTGATGTTAGAAACTTTACTGTAAAGGGAGATTAAATGGCAACAAAATACAAATTTAAAAATCTCATTTACTTTTAGTGAATCTGAAGATCTCATTTACTAGTAATTCTAAAGATCGTAATTATATCTAGGTATAAATAGATGCACACTTAGTGGTCCATACTGTATATTAAAGTACATCGGTTTAAATCGTTAATATTAAATGGTTTTACATAATAAAGGAAGTGGGGGCACTAATGACCCTTACTGTATATTAAAATGAATTCTGGTGATCCTTCAACTATAAACGCCAAATTAACCACAATTTTGCATTTTAAAAACCAGCTAACATAACAAGATAAAGCTTCAACTTTTCTTATCGTAACACGATTCTTAAAATTTAATGTAGCTATCAAGAGAAACTCATTTGGTATGCCAGTCATAAAACGAAATTTCATTAGTAAAATGTCGACATTAGACCGGTTTTATTGTACCGTCTGCATTTCCCATTTTCATTTACAGTGTCAGATAAAGATTTGTCTCGCCGCGTTTGGAATGTTCGAATCAAAAATTATTTACGGATATGCTTCATATTTGAGATAATGAGATACATATCTAAACCAGCGTATTATCTTTAAAATAAACACAAATGTCGCTGATCTCGGTATTAAAAACTAGGAAAAAGCTGTTATACTATTTTTAAAAATCGGTTTGAAAATTATCTGGTTCTGTTTAAACTAATATTTCATTAAAATGAGTTAACAGCTATAAGTTTTACCCATTTACTACCCACTTGCCAAGTAAGCGGGTATAATTAGGAAAACGCATGTGTTTTTTATTACAACACAAAAATTTTATGTTGAAGAAAATTTCTAGGACAATTATTTCACCAAATATATAATAATAGGTGTTAAATCGTCTCTAAAATATGATAGTCAGGGACCCTCAGACTTAATCGCCACTTAACTGAAAAAGAAGTTACCAGTCCGCCACTGCTTCGTACGATGTACCTTTTATTTAAAATTATAAAATTATTTCAAATCCGACCCCGACTTCTTTCTTCAGTGCAAGAGAGATGGCGCGCGTCGAGCGAAGTCTGCCAAATCAGAGGTGCCGCCGCGGAGTGCCCCGAGCTGTATGTTATTGTAAGCTATGTAAAAGTGTTATAATGGCTAGTGTATGGTGAATTCCAGTACTAATTTATTTTCGTGATTATTTCCCAGAGGTTAGGAGATTTAGTAAATAAGAAACATTCCATTTGGATAAAAAGAATATTTAACAATGACCGGGACGAAATTTGTTCAAGGACAATCGGGTAATTTGCTATGCTTGTATGCTTGCTCTTATTTGTCTTTAAAAGTATTTATTGTAAACGTACAGCCGAATATGCTTACTTACTATTTTTGTCAAATTATCGGGAATAATACCACGAGAGCTTAAAAATTACCGATAATTTTTCACGATTGCGTGTTTTCCCGAATTTCACGAGTCCGCAGGACGAGTGAAATTTGCAAAGAAAACACGTAAGAGTGAAAAATTATCAGTAATTTTAAAGCTCGAGTGGTATTTAGGGGATTATTTCAGGAATGAAAACACAAACTGCTCGAGTGGTATTTAGGGATTATTTCACGAATGAAAATACAAAAAATATGAATTGAATATGTATTAAACAATTTAAACAACAAACCTTACTTTTAAATTGAACTAAAATTTATTTGATATTTATTGTATAATAGAAATTACAGCCGTGGTAATTGTGAATAACATTTTGATGGCTTTTTGTAGACATCGACATTGAGGAGCTACAGGGATTATTCACTGCACGTTCAACTGATGTTTCACGCATTTTTTCTATTATGCTCTTATGATGATCTTCGCCCATATATGACAACCAAGAAAATGACAGGAAAAACTTATCGGCGTAATATTTTTTAATTGACGCAACGTCAAAAAATTATCGCTGTAATTTTAAAAAACTTTACTCATCTTACGGGACTTTTAACACATGAGTGAAATAATCCTAGTAATTTTCTTCAAAGTATCCTCAAATAATTTTTGCAAAAAAATACATACGTTTTCCCTATTCTGAAAATTTGTTGGTTTAATATAGCAGTATCCTGTACACCCCTTAAATTGTTGGCCGTAGATATAACGAACAACCTTTAAACTAAGAACAAAGCTGTATTTTTAACTATTTTCCCTAAAGTAGCAAATGGCTTCTTCTTTTCTTTCAATATTAGCGTCTCTCAAGAATCTGTAATGTCCCGTGTCCTTATTTTGCTATGCTGGATGCTTCTTAAAGTTGACAATAAATTGGGATAGTGCTTTTACTGCTGAAAGTATTACAAAACATTACGGGCATGCAGGGTTTACAGAATAGCCAAAAAGTAGTTTGTATTCAAAACTTGTTTTTTTTTAAGTTGTTAAATGCACTTAAACACAACTACTACAACTACAGGTGGAAGTGTATGCCCTTTTTATTTTCCCATGATACAGAATGTTTATAAACGAATATTTATATAAATCTTTGGCAATACACCTATTATATTTTGCAAAGAGGTGTATAAGAATTTCACAAAAATTCTCCTTTGTTTTAAACAAGAAAATGTTATTTTATTTTATAAGTAATTTACTTTTTTAGTAGAACTAACAATTGAAAGCTGGTTTGAAGTGCTCTGTGGTGTTGTGTGGGTGCATTCTGTAATGGCCAGTTACGCGAAAATGCACCAGAGATTTGCATCGAGAGCGAGGACGAAGAGGAGGAGGATATTTTATCAATGGAAGCCCAGATTCTTAGAAGCACTTTATTATTATTATTTTATTCTTAGAAGATGACAATGAAGACGTCAACATTAACAAACCCGGACCGTCAAAAGGGAACCTCACCGCCTAATGCCAACAAAGGAGATCACAAAACTGACATCGTATATTAGGCCTACGGGGGATACCACAATCTCTACCTCATGGTGGTGTAGAAATGGGTTTATTTTAAATTATTATAATTATATTAATTAGTCTTAAATATATTTATTAAATATAAAAAATTGGGAACTTTTATGATATTTTGGAAAAATGTCCATGTTTCCGCCACTGCAACTCATTACATATTAGTCCTGGAAAAACATTGTTAATATAAAAGGTGTAAGGCAGTTTCTATTCTGTAGGTTTATACTTTTTGTCGTAGGAATAACCGTTAAGGAATTATTTACAAAAAAACAATTTTTAGTGCCTTTAATCCGAAATGGTGGCTCGCGGGTCCCCTTCCCAAGGCTGAAAACTTGGATATTTCACCAAGGTCCCGACCTAGGCCACATATATCAAACTCGTTTCTATCCCACCTTTTGTAAGGCAGGAGCCTTGTTTTGTACCCACTGACTGGCCTAATATAGCTATATCCATTTTGACAACACAAATACATCCAGTTACAATTACAAGTTTTCAAAGAATACTTACACAAACTTAGCTCGTAACGATCCAAATTAAAGGTATAAACCTCGTATAGGATTTCATTGCAATTCAAACAGCATGTCGGACAAAGAGACGACATCCATTGAGCCAAGGGAGAATAATAGGTTAGTTGTGTTTCTAATGGGCGACAAGATCCGAAGTAAATTAGGAACTACTTCATCAAATGGCCTTGTTATGTAAGTTACACTAGAATGGCAATTTAGGAACAAGAATGTCAAAGTTACGGGATAGAATCTGAAACGGTTGGTTTAACTAATATCGGTTCCAATGGCGAAGCAATGTTCCATTGTCAGAGAATCAAGTAGTGAGTTTTTAAAGTCATTACAAACCCCAAAATATTATTTAACTTAAGACATCAAAACATATTTATTAGCGAAAAGACAATAAAATGCAAAAATAACTAAAAGTTATATTAGCAAATGTTGGGAACGGCGCCCACCAACCCCTGGCAGTACCCGAGCCGATCTTCAAATTTCTGTAGAACGTTATTTACTGCATAAGGTTCTATCAATCTCATTTCGTCTCTTATCCTGTTCTTTAAGTCTTTAATATTGTTTGGTCGGTTAACAAAGACCTTAGACTTGAGATAACCCCACAAAAATAATCTAGATGGGTCAAATCAGGAGACCTGGACGGCCATTCAACTAGACCCCGTCGGCCAATCCATCGTTCAGGAAAAACTGTACTCAGGTATTCATGCACGGGACTGGTGTAATGGGTCGGAGCTCCATCTTACTGATACCACAAAAAATTGGTGCAAATTCGGTGCATCAGAATTTTTTGGATTCGGGTATAATATGGAGAGGCATGGTACTAGATCATTTTCTACAAATCTTATGCCAGTCAAATTTTTGTCAATAAAAAAGGGTCCCAAAATTCAGTTGTCTACGACAAGGTGACCAACTCTCTAAAATTAAAAATCAGGACACTGTGTCAAAAGACAAGAAAAAACAACTTTCGACCAAAAAAATTTTTTTACAACGTCCATATTTTTGCAAAACAGTCTTAGTCTAAGTTACAGTGTTTCCAAAAAAAGTCCGCATCATCACTGTATATCTAATCCTAATAATATAATTTAATTAGATTAACTGTAACATAGTAGGTACTTATTTAAATTTGTATTTTGATTTGCTACTTCTCCAACTTGGACAAATAGGGAGAAACCGATTATTTCAGGAAATTTTCGGGACACATTTACAATTTCGGGACACTTTTTTTTCCGGTACGACACGTCAAAACCGGGAACCTGTCCCGGCCAAATCGGGACGGTTGGTCACCTTGTCTACGATGCCGGTCCAAACATTAACTTTTTGAGGATATTAGGTGTGACATTCCATTATCCAGCGTGGATTATCTGTAACCCAATGCCGACAGTTTTGTTTGAGTTGAAATGAGATGTACCACCCTTCGGAGACCATTCTCAACGGGTTTGACCAATTACAGTAAAATCTGCGATGACGCAAATACTACTCTGACCATTAGAAAATAGGAAGAGGCCGAACTAGATACGCAGGTACGGTTGCGAGACGTAAGGGGGCTGATATCTGTTGCAATGGTTTCTGGCTTTTTATACATTTAATGGCCGCTGGCTTTTTATACATTTAGGCCGCTAAAGCAATAAAACTAAAAGATAAGAAATTTGCTAAGGAAACTAGGCCTTTGAAATTTCGCCGACAAAGTGCCGGTTTTAGAACAACTAAATTATAGGAAAGATTTTCTTTAGATATTTTATTCGAAATGGGCTTTGTGTTTTACCGATAACTGCGTATTTTAATGCAAGTTAAATAAACAAGAGATACGAATTTGAGTTTTGTTATTTGAAAGGGATTTTATACCTGCTTGGCTATTAATATTTATTTGGAAATAGAAATAGAAATATATAAATTAAACGAACGGTTGGGTTTCCCCAAGTACTGAATGAGAAAAGTAATTAGATAAAGGATATATAAATAAAAACTATATTTAACCATTCTGGGGTTTCTATTTTATTGTAAATTTCCAGAATCCGATTTAGTATGGTTTTCGTAAAATATAAATAATATTATTTTAATATGGGAAATTAATAAAACTTCATTGCAACTTCGATTAAATTCCTGACGGCGTAATTCCTAGTGATTGATTACCTCTTGTAAATAGGTCGTCTATACGTAATGCATTTATACGTCGTTCTATATAACAAGAGGTGTCAACTAAAATTATCGGAAATAATTTTTTGACTAATTTTAATATTTTCTAATTTTAAGATAACATAACAATTTATTTTTAAAACATTAAATAAATATTTTCGTGAAATTCTTATGTACTTGCAAGAATATAATATATGTATATAATCCAAAGTGTATTGCGCCAGTTTTAGAAAAAATGGACCTATCCAGCCTTTTTCATATTAAAATACATCAAAAACAACTCCAGGAGTCCTACACTTAACTTTTCAAGGGGACATATTTTTTTGGTATTTTCACCCCCTATGCTTAAACCCCTAAGCTTTAAACCTTAACATCTTAAATGGAAAGGGGATCGAGTGATACCTTATTTTAAAAGAAATTGAATTGCCTTTCCAACGGGACATTGGTCGTTGAAATCGGGTGAGTAGTTTTCGAAAAATTAAATGTTAAAGAATACGCATAAACATGGCCATAGTGTAACAATAGGTCAACAATAGGTAATTTTTCTTTGAAACACGTGCTTCATATTTTTTATATTAAGTCTTACACAAAAGCAGTAGTTGTTACTAATAACTTTAGTGGAAAATGGAAATTATAGCTAAGCAAACAATAGAACCTTAATATATATGATTAGGTAAATTAACATGTTAAAATTTATTTGATAATAGGTTATTCACAAACAGGAAAGTCTGATATTTAGCTTCATTGTTTATCGTTATGTAATAAAATAGATGAACAGTAGAACAATTATAGGTAGTAATACCAAAAAATGTTCTTTGTTTACTAAAACTATAGACGTAAAGTCCAACGTAGTAGACATTTCGCAATTTCCCGATTAACAGCTAGAATTTTATTTAATGTGATGATGTTCAAATAAGGTTCTTTAATGTTTTAGACATACACTTACAGTTTTTGTTTAGTGATATATACTATTAACAATTTCTTTTTAGTTAGTAAATTTTTTTGTATAAAACTATAAACGTAAAATCCAACATCGTACACATTTTGCAATTTCCTGAATAGCCGGGTCCAAACTGGCCGAGCAGCCTCGGCTACCTCATCGCCGGCAAACGCTCGCAGCAGCCTCAGGGGCGAGGCAAACGCTCGCGGCGCGACTGCCTCGGGCGACCGTGTCCAGATTGAGCGAACAGCCTCGCGAAAACATGGCGAGCCATAATGATCGCCGAGGCAGAATGCTGAGATGGTTTTACGCGTACGTGCAGGTGGTAGGCCCATTTCGCGGGGGGGGGGGGGTCGTTAGATTAGCTCCTTTTACTGCTCGCCACCGAGGAAGGAAGGGACTTCCAGTAAATTTTCTCTTTAGTATTTGGACGGGAAGTGGCACATGGGCCAGTGCATTTCTTTCTAAGCAGCTGCCCTTAATGCTCTGTTCATATAATTATGATTATTAGCATTGCACAAATATCTATAATTGCTATGCAGTTCAATTAATTTTCGACACTGGTCTTCTTCACACCAACGAAATGTGTGCTCGCTGCTCGCAAAAGTCCGTGTGGAACCCGTCCAGAGTAACGCGACTGGTGCTCGATTGAGGCGCCTTTGAGCAGTGCACAAAAACCGAAAACGCGCAGCTCGGTCCGAGGCACCCTCGTCCGAGCCAATGAGCATGTGAGGCAAGTCCGGACCGCGCGAGCATTTTGCTTCGCGAGGCTGCCCCGCGAGGCTGCTCAGCCAGTCTGGGCCCGGCCATTACCAGCTATAATTATATTTAATCTGGTTATCTTCAGATAACATTCTTCAATATGTTAGACACACATGCCGTTTTTGTTCAGCGATGTATACTTTTAACATTTTCTTTTAAATTAAGTAATGTTTTTAGACGAGTCAGGGTTGTCACTCAACGGCTTGTCAACGGATCACCGTATCCACAGAAGAGGTGTTGCCGGAGATATAGAGGTGAGGCGATGCCGCATTGATTTGTGAGCGACAATGATAATAAGTATCCATGGAAACTAATGTGTACTGCACAGTGACGTGCAATGCCATTTACAACAGGGTAGGCCAAAATGGTATTTAAGTCAAAAAATTATCTTTCTAAGCATTCACGTACATAAATTTCACGTTTTGTCGCAATGTCTCGATTAGGAGTCGGTAAAACAACGTGGCCGAAAATCAACGAAATTATTTATAAATTAGATTAATTCGGAGCTCTTTTCTTAAAAATCCTTTTAAAACATCATTAAAAAAATTGGTTTTTCGTTTTAGATCCTGCAAAAGGTTGCTCTCCAGAGAGATTACTGTTAATTCGCTTAAGCGTTTCTGCCCCTCTGTGTTTCGTAAATACTTACCAATTATTTTTAATCCAGTTCTGCAGACGCGCTGCTAGCCGGAAAAGTTGAAATTAGTTTCTTTGAAGTTATCAGTTCAGGAAACACTTCAACTCATCTTCTTATCCCCGCAAAATCTAATGATTTTGTAAGAATTTAGTCCTGCAAACTCTGAAGAAGAATATAACCATTGTAGTTCATTCTTGAGTCGAGTCGGTCAAAATCAAAATTTCTGTTGTACTTTGATTTCAACTTCATACGAGGATGTTTATACTTCTTATTATTTACATTACGTTATACCCTTTTAAAAGATCCTAATTATGTTGTAAAAATTTAGGGACAACTTACTTTTAAATTCAGAACGAGTTCAGTATGTTTAAAAAGTGTTAGAACGCTGGCGATGGCTGACGAACGGTCTCGTCTTTCGAGTCGCATGTATTTGTTGCATCTCTTTCTACCCTATTTCTTGCTTTTACTCGTAAAAAAGCACTGCTTTTGCTGTGCCATAGGAGCGTAATAAGAATTAAGCTGTGTGCTTTCAGGACGGTCATATGGGATGCTTATACAGCGATCTAATTTACGATTAATAGTGCAAGGAAGGCGTTACGTGGTAGTGGGAATGATATACGATTAAATTTTTGGTCCTCTGCAATATTAATTTATAGAATAATAGCTGCCAAAGCTGGATATTACACGGATAAAAATTGATACATTAAAAAAAATTGTACCGTTTGTTCGTAGGATAGGCAGTGCTTTTTGCCTATATTGTATGCACGCTACTGGTACTGCATGTATATTTTTAAAGCTGAGACTCTGAAGTTTATATTTTATTGTATTGTAGAAATAAAAATTTTATAGGCATTCTTTTCATTTTAGCGATAATAAAATAGCCCTCCTTTTAGTCCGAATAAAGTTTAACACAAAGGTCGCCTGGATAACGAGTGAACACATGCTGTATTTTATTTTTGAATAACAAAGTGAACAAGATAAATGCTTCGTTCAGTAAAACAAACAAAAACAAACATTTTTAGATAGGAAGTTTTGTATAAATATGTAATTAATAATTTTCAATATAAATTAAATTTAATATGAATAATTTACAAAAATATGCAGTGTTACGCTTATTATTTGGGATTTGGACGACTGTCAGTTCTTGCAAAAGTGTTCATTGATTCGAGAAGAACGTACTGAAGCCAAACGATAACTAAAATTGTTTTGAATCTGTTTAAAAAATCACGAAAACGAAACCGGGGATAAAATTGGAATGACATTTAAAATTTATCAAGCCAAAATATCGCAACTGATAGCAGCTGCCACCGAGGTCATCTAAACGCTTTCGGGCGACTAGAAACACTCACTTTTGACAGTAAAAGGTCACGCGATTTAAAATCGTTTCAAGAAAATCTGAGCGCAAAAAAATGTTACATAAAATAAAGCTGTATTTTTTCTAAATATTTTAATGACAGAGCTGTGTGAAAACAATTTTATTATCGAAAAAAATTAGAAAACACAGTTTCTTTTGATACTAGAGCTCTCAAAATTTTTGGGTCGTTCTTTAATACCAAACGCAATGGTAGCCCAAAAATGTGTGTTTATTAAAACTCTCAAACACAGTATTTGAGCTCATTTAATTGTGACTTAAACCATTATCAATGAAGATAACCATACTGAACACAAAACAACAATGATAGCACACGGATGTTAACACTAAAACATAGTATTATAAGGTGTTAGTTATCTTATGTCTGGAATAAAGAATTCAGAAACTAGGATTTATTGGCAATCTTCAGCCATTTGCACAGATGCAGTTTTTCTTACATTTTCTATGCCAGAAAAATATTATGTTGCAACACGCCAGTGAAAACCACTGAACAACAATTTAAAAAAAAGAAAGAATTATATTGAACGCCGTTTTGTATTATCTTTGTCATTTCATGATTTTGACTGACATAGTAAAGTCAATACTAGAATATCTATTATCTCGGCCTGGTAAACAAGAGGTGCCAAATAATTGATCCTGCAAAGATCCTGCTAATCTACTCTAATTCCAATATTCTAATCTACGGGACATAATTCAATTAACACCTTACACATGTACAAAACGACCACAATCACATTTAGCTAAACATTTATAGGGGCACATCAATATTACCTTATAGTGTTTGCAATGCTGCAAAGGTAGAAAGGAGATATTAGTAAAGGATGAAAAGATAATAATAGCAAAGTTTTAAATAGCATAGTATAAAAGAATATAGTAAATGAAGTAGCAGACAGTAGGTATACATAAAGTTGTTTATTTATTAAACGTCGACTTGCCAGAAAATTTTAATGTAATTTACTTTGTTCCAAAGTCTGATGGTAGTTGTTGTTTGAAGTTTGCATAGTACAGATAGACGCTGCGATGTCAAGTTAGAAGTTTTTTGAAGCTCTCTAAGAGATAAGCGTAAAGTTTATACTAGAAACTTTTAGATGTTGAGTAAAGCAATAACACAATAAGCACAGTTCCTATATAAAAAAGGTATCTCGTAATATATGGGCAATATTTTGGGTAGTGGTAGGTGCGGCCAAGATACACTGACCAGCAATATTAACGCATCACTAGAAATTTGCAACAATTTTGATGTTAGGTTTCTTCTAAACCTTTTGTCCGATTTTAAAGAATATTACTGTATTCGTAATTTTTGTAGGAAAGGTTATTGTCATTGTATACCGGGTGTAACAAACATGTTAGTGAGATCTTGCAAGCAAAAATTCTCGGACACGCTAACCCCTAAACGCTAAACTTTAGAGTGGTGTTTTAATCGGAGTTTTGCTACATTTACTTTAATTAACTTTCTAAACCGACCACAAATGGGGTATTTTTTGACACGCTGTTGGCAATCAGACATATGGCCTGCAATTCAAAAATAAAGGGAACTTTACGATTGACCAATCTGCTCTTTAAAGTAACAATTAAGTTTTACACGATATTTTTATTTAAAAAATGTTGAAAAAGATCATCAGTGTTCAACACCAAATACCGGGACCAGAAAGATAAAAAGCATTTTAGATAGTACTTAATAAAAGAACAGGCCTGCGGTATATTAGCCCCTTTTGACTTTAACTTGAACAATTAAAAGGAATACGAACGCACGTGCGGCTGTTAAATCTATAATATTTCCCACTAGAAGTATGTTCCCTAAACTTTCTTGACTAAAACATTAATTTATCACGATTATCTGTCTGATAAATAGTATAATAGGAGAGATGTCTAATAACTTTAAAACCGATATCGACTGTAGGAATTTATCTGGAAATATCCTCTAATCTTGGCGATTAGGATAAATACCCATGGAGGGCTTAACAAGGAGACTTATACCTAAACTAACTCTAATATTGTTTGTTTCTGAGATTCATAATTTTGAGAGAAATAGAGGTTTCATCAATGACCAATGCATCACAACGACAAGCTCATACCGATTAATTAAGAGATCTTTTAATCGAAAAAAAAACTAAAATTTTGCGAATATTTAAAAAATTACTCTGATTTTTGGAACTATAGGTAAAGCGCCATATTGGAAAAGAATTAAATAACGTATTTATTAACACAACTTTTTAATCATCCTTACTAAAAATCGTGATATATATTATATTATTACATAATCCCAGAGATGCTAAATCATTATTATCCCTCGCTAGCGACATCTCGGCACAAGAGCGTCTAACTAAGCTTATATTATAGATTTCTCGAAACATTTTATTTCGAACGCCATCTCTTAGTTCAACAGAAAACCACAATAGACTAGGAATCGGATATCAATAGGGATGTGGAAAATTATCCAGACAATCGAAAACAAAATTATAAAATCATTAGAAAGTTGCAATATTGACGAAAAAGGACAGTAATTGTATGTTTTCGCTATAGATGTCGCAAGCTTGATCTCAAAGAAAATCTGTATAAAATTTTGAAAGTATTTTCAGCTACCGGGTCTATGGAATAAAATTGGAATACATACTTTACCGCGGATGTAATATTTTGGCAAAAATAAGGAAAACTGTAACCCTGTTGTAAGTTAGAATATGCATGTTGATTAGGATTATTTTAATTGAGGTATAACATCCCTTAGTCGGTAGTGTGAAAGCTTGAATTACATCAATACGATTTATACACTTACCCAAGAGTCTTCGTAGAGATCAACGGAGTCTTCAAGCTCAGAAATCCATTCAGCCTGGACTTCTTCTCCTCGGCAGCGATCCTCCCCCCTTCAGCTTCTTCCTCTTCTTCGCGCTTGCGACGCCTTTTCTGAAAGAAATAGCAGGCGGCGGCAGCTCCAGCCAAAATAATTAGCGCTGCTATGGATGAGAAGACAGCGGTCAGAACCACGTCCCGTTTTTCCATCATTAACTGAAACAAAAAATAAATGTAAGTAAATTGATGTGGAATGGCGGCAGTAAAGAATGTCCGATCTTATCAAACAAATTAAGATTATGAACAACCGACAAACAGACCGATGAAAAGGGAACACCTGATTTTTCGTGATCTGTTTACCCCAAAACGTGAAAATTTGGAAAATCTCGAAAGGGGAAATATAATGATTGAGAAACATACAGGGTGTTCCATTTAAAAAAAATATATGTTTGAATAATATCTCGAAAAGTATCACATTTGATGAAAATCTAATCACGCCACTCGATTCTACGTAGAAAACTCTAATAGATTCCATTTTTACTTTTTTTATAAGTTACAAGATAACTGAAATGCGAGGGGGGGGGGGGGGTCCGAAAATGGAAAAAAATTAATTTCGTCCTGTATGTCAAAAACGAAGGGGGCCATGAAAAATATTTTTATGCCATCTTTCGTTTCATCAAAAAGTAGCAGCTCTTCGCGAAAACCGCAACCCTCTATCTCTAATAACAACCGAGATATCCCGCAATTACAACGAAATCCGGACACCCTGTACTTCTTTAAAATTCCAGTTGCCAGGCTTTCAGTCATGTAGCATATTTGCAGATTTTTCAACTATACTAACGTAACACAATTGCTGTCAGTTAATATCGGCAATCCTAAATTCCACAAGCTAAAACATATGACTAAGGAATAATAGGAACCAATAATTATCTTTCGTCAAAATACATCTTTTGCTATTTACATTAAGTACCATTGCATTGCACGATTTTAAAAAAACCCATTCTAGACAGCCACATCCGTTAATACATACATGCAATAGTCATGTAGGTATAACAACCTAACAATCTTAGATAGAAATCAATTTTTAATTTTTTAATTTAATACAAGCGTTGAAATTGCTTTAAAAAGCTCAAAATTATATTAATTAAGATGTAAAAAATAGCCGCAAGCCCATTGTTGACAGAATCAGGATCAAATAATTTTAAAAAATACATGGTTATGTTAATATAAATGGCATTAATTAAATCCATCGCTGTTATTAGAAACGTCTTACTTCCTATAAAGTTTTAATATAAATTATGATGCATTTGTGTTACTAGAACAGACGTGCAAGTCGCAACACTTACAAAAATGAAGATCTTTTCTCTGTTTTTCATCGTACTCTGTGCCCTTTTGGCAATGACGTCTGGATCAGTCTTAGCTGAAGACGGTCAGAAGGTAAGACTTTTTGATTAATATCATTATAACCATCAGTTGAATGACTTTTCTTCTTAAAATTCGTAAAAGGTTTTAAATACTCTCTTTTTTTTGCGTGCAAAATGTGCTCAAAATATGTATAAAGTGTTTCCTAGGAAATTAAAAAGTTGCTTTTACCAGTGTTCTGCTTATATGAACAAGTGGTGTCTCTATCTTCATTAACAGCAAATATATTTGCCCATACTAAATCTTTTCGGATACCCTGTATATATCGACACAGCAACAAGTCTAAATTTACACATTTTGTGAATAATACGGAAATAAGTTTAAATTCTAATCCGTTGCTTGTCTTATAAAGCAAAAACTCGAAATTTGTAGAGTTTACAGTTAATAATATCAACTATACAAATTTCGAGTTGTTGCTTTATAAAACTAGCTAGTAAATGATTAAAATTTAAAACTATTTCCGTATTAATCACAAAAATGTGTAAATTTGTGCTGTGCGGAACTGGGCTATCAGTATGATGTATATTCCCTGATATAAGTACGTCTACTTCCGTGTTATTTGGTTGCTTAGTTGCCATTTTTCGATAGATAAAATTTTCTCTCCATATAAAAAAATTCGGTAAAGTGCAAGCTATACTTGCAGTGGTCCGTGCCATCAGCGCCTCACCTGAGCAAACCTCGACCGTCCGATCTCCGCCCATCTGCCGCGCTACCCGAAGGCACCTACGCCGTACCACATCGCGTATGCGCGGAGTTGAGTGGGAAGCGTTTCGACTGATCCAAATTAAAAATTTTGAAAAACGTGTAAGAACAAAAGTTGTTCCTTACATCGTAGGAAATATTTTTTGTTGAAAAACATTTTCTCTAAAACCAATGATTAACCAGTTATAAGGAAATGAACAATTAACTTGTTTATAACAACTGATCGCGCTAAAGTTTTTTCAATCATGATAATTTTTGCCCAATCTACATCTAATTCTCAATGACTATGGACAGCAATTTTTAAGCGTTTTTCCCGAAAAATGTTTCAAAAAATGCATAAAAAATACATCATATACAGGGTGATTCAAAAGTAAGCGGCATCCTTTCGGGGGCGTAATCCTTGCACAAAAATAAGGCAAAAAGTTCCTATTAATATGGCTCCGAAAAGGCTTCCTGAGGGAGCTACGCCATTTTGAATATGACACCTTAAAGACGATTTTTTCTCTATAACTTTAAAACCCTTTACAATTAAATTTTGAAAATTGGTGTACGGTATAAACATTTGATGGTAAATAAGATTCTAAATTCAAAATTTTAAAATCTTATTCAGGGGCGTCACATGCGGGGGAGGGTGAGGGTAAAAACATCCCCTTTTCTTTTACTCTTTAGATTAATGTGATTTTGTTTGGAAATTGTAAAATTCTAGAGTTTTTTACGTAAAAAAAGGTACTCTTAGTCCAATTCGATAGAGCGTACCATTTACGAGAAAATCGACTTTGAAAACTTTCTGGTAGTACGTTTATTCATAATAAAATTACTAGATACGCATTCAAAACGAAGTTCAGTGCCTAATTTAGCTTGTCGTGACGCTAATGGTAATAATTTTGAACATTTTCTCTAAATTGCTAAATAAAATCTTAGTAAAAAAATGTGTTTTTTTTCTATGGTAATGCAGATTAATTTTCATCAATAAACATACGCATCAGAAAATTTTCAAAGTCGATTTTCTCGTAAATGGTCCGCTCTATCGAATTGACCTAATAGTACCTTTTTTACGTAAAAAACTCTAGAATTTTGTAATTTCCAAACAAAAGCATAACAACCTAAAGAGTAAAAGAAAAAGGGATGTTTTTACCCTCACCCTCCCCCGCATGTGACGCCCCTGAATAAAATTTTAAAGTTTTGAATTTAGAATCTTATTTACCATCAAATGTTTATACTGTACACCAATTTTCAAAATTTAATTGTAAAGGGTTTTAAAGTTATAGAGAAAAAATCGTCTTTAAGTTGTCCTATTCAAAGGGGCGTAGCTCCCTTAGGAAGCATTTTCGGACCCATATTAATAGAAACTTTTTGCCTTATTTTTATGCAAGGATTACGCCCCTGAAAGGAAGCCGCTTAATTTTGAATCACCCTGTATAATATTTGTTATATTCGTGCTTTAATAATCTTTCATTTGACACCATACACGATGCCTTTGAATTTTTTTTCCAATTCCCAATTAACCCCCCGAAATTAACCCCCAGAATTAAAATTTAACTTTTTATACTTCACGTCTATAATTGGGCCACCACACTCTATCTCTATGCTAAATTTTAAATTTTTACGTCTGATAGTTTCTGAGAAAATCACCTGTGACAGACGGGCGAACGGACGGATGGACGGACGGACGGACACCGAAGTGATTCCAAAAGACTTCCCTTTTGCTAATTTTAGCACGGAACACTAAAAAATCATAATGTAGGTTATTGTCAAAAATTAATTATTGAATAAAATGAATAAATACAGTTTTTGAAAATATAAGCTTTCGTTCATCGGAAAGGTTAATATAAAAGAATTATTTTAACATATTGCGTATGTATGTTAGAACAGACAGCAGGAACTCGTCAGAGTTCCTATCTATAAGTACTACACAAATTGAAAGTTGTAAAGAAACTAACTATCTTTTCTTTCAGAATGGTACTTCACCTCCCCCTCCGGAACAAACACCTACAACGAACGGCCCACCTCAGGCAGAATCAACAGAAGCCTAGCTCCACCTAATGGAAAAATATATATACAAAATTTACAATGACCTGTGCTTTCGTTTGTATTATAACTGTTATCTAAAAGTTTAATTAATATAGCTGCAGCAAAAAAGTGGTGGTTTTATCTTAAGGGTAATAATCAGTCTCAATCGTCCTAGTTATTTGCTATAAAAATCAATGAATTTTCGATGTAGACAGATAAAAAACATTACTCAACAGAGAAATTAAAATTATAACTGATACTTCTTTAATCGATGTTTCTGGTGAAGCTGTGAGGAGTGAAGCTTTAGAAGAAAAATACAAAATATAATTTTAATTTCTTTAATACCTACTCCGGACGCCCTCTCCAACGCAGGAAAAACCTAAAACTTCAAGATTAAAAAAAAATCTCGAAAGGTTGTTTCTTTTGCGATTATAATACTTTATCTTGTGAGGAAAGTAAAAAGTAGGCTTTTTAATACTGGTGCAACCATTGGACTTAGGCTAAAAGAGAGGAAATCATTCATTTATAACTAGCCTTTTTTGTTTTGCAACCAACGAACCTGTAAGGGATGGCCACCAAGATCGCCCGATCTTTCCGCTTTTGACTTTTTTTGTGGGGTTAATACACCACAAAAAAATCCTATTTTTTTTGTTAATAAGGAACAAAATAAATAGATGAAAACAACCACCAAAATATCGAATTTATGTAGAGCATACAAAAAAGAATATTTCAAGTTTATTTGGATTATAATTGATATTCCCAATTGTGTAATTTTAGTATAATTTGTCAATTTGAAAATACCCCAAATAACTAAAAGCCTGGCCATAGCCGTTCTCAAAATGTAGGTGGGGGTTCATATAGTTGGCCATATTCAACGTAACCCTGGAACCTCTGATTGCTCTAAAACGTAAATAATGGTATCTCGTCCTTGTTTCTAAATAGATGGGCTAGAGCATGGATTTATTATATAAAAGGATTCGATATCCGTATACTGTGAGCGTACCGAACGTGAAGCATTATATTTTGTTGTTTGTTATTCTCTTAGGGGAGCAGTTTACGAACTACGAACATAGACAAGACTACGAATTACTACGTAATTGAATCAAGAATGGTAGTAGAAAGAGATAAAATAGCATTGGAGTGTTGGAGCTCAGAAGTGTTGCTGTCTGTGCTGGTTGTTTAGGAAAATAGCTGAACCTCGGTCTGAACACTCGGTTACACGTACGTCTTTGTCTAATGAACTAGAAAAGAAAAAGTGCGACGTATAGATTTATAAATGACTCGGAGCGACTTTAAATAAACACCTTTAGAAATAACATAACCTATAAATAATAAAACATTTTTAACTTAAATTTATTATTATTTAGCAGAAAATAAAGTAATTTAGGGCTTTTATTACTTTTAGCAAATCTTGTAATGCTTCTAACGTATTTTTTGTACACAAATACAAGGTAAAATAAGATGTGGCCAATGTTTACAAATTGTGTTTACAGTGTCGCTTAGAATGGTTTGTTTTGGCTTCAAAGAATGTTACATCATCCCGTATCCTTTTATGGCTAGAGCATAAGTAGCAGTAAATGGTGATATTTTAGTTTAGTTTAAAATTGCAATGCACCGCTGGAGCACTCAAGTTTTTTAATATGTTGTTCCGTTTTATATTTTCGTATTTAGTATATTATAACTAAGAAAACAGGAAACATTCAAAATTAATAATGTTGACAATATTGAACTACGGAAGAATTTAGTACATTACAATGGGAAAATAAAAATTAGAAACATTACGCAGTAGTTTGATCTTGTGTTTTCCTGGTACACAACGCGAAAATAATTAAATAATCACTGTACGCATGCAGGACAAAACAAACAATGATATTGCGATCCTTACTCATGTAAATATCCTCTCGGAAATTTTCATTTTTAAATAATATAAAACGACAATTCTAATGACATGTCTACAAATAAGCACTTGTGTCGATCCAGCAAACAATATATAATTTAAACGACTTTAATCAGCTTTTAGACATAAAATGGGAAATCGGTTCTTCAAAGTATGTCTGGGATGTTTAATAATGTTTTACTTGGTAAGTTTATTTATTTGCTTGAATTAAATACTTTGCATAATAACGTCAATTACCATCCAGTAAGTTTCCCATTTTCATTTATTTGTATTTTCACTTAGAGATGTAGGTATTGCTTTTTATCAGTGATGTTTTTGCTTAGTTTTTACTTAAAAATCCAATGGCCTTGCGCTGTAGATATGCACATAAAAATACATTAAAGAAGTTTAATTTTGTACTTTTCTTTTTAAAATTTTGGACACCGGGGTTTCAAAGGAAAATCACGAAATAGAGAGTGGGCACAAGTGAATTATATGTCTTTTTCATGTACTGAACCGAAAAATCATTGGTTTTTGAGCATATAACTGCGACTGAACAATTTTACTAATGGTAAAAATATTAAACATTTTTTAAACATAATATGTGGCCAGATTTTACAATGCTAGTCCGGTCTAATTTGACAACTCAAAGTTTTAAACTGACAAGGGTAAGAATAAGATAACTAAGTTTTATGCTAAGGATTTGTTTCTCAGTTTTTTTTTGCAAATTCATAAAGAAAAGGGCAATTTAATACGTTCTTTCGACATTAATAGAACTCAATTTTTAAACAATCTTAGTGAATCTGAACGATGGATTTTAACGGATTTCTCATATTTTTTTACGTCTCTGATTTTTACTTTTTCACTTATGGTTACATAAAGTTTCTCGATTTTTTTTGTCTTTGATTTAAGTACCTAACACTACAGGGTGTTTTCGACAATTTTGCATGGTATCTCGGTTATCTTTAAAGATAGAGAGCTGCGGTTTTTGCAATACTAAGTATGCTACTTTTTCGTGAAACGTATGGTGCTACAAACAGAATTTTCATAGCCCCCTTCGTTTCTGAGATTCTTGGGTAGAGGCCTATTGTGTGAAAACAAAAATTAAAGGCAAAAATGCACAACGTTTCGCACATTTATTAACATATTGTGCTTCTTCAGGCTTCCCTGGAGTGTGTGTAATTATGCGCACATTCCAGGGAAGCCTGAAGAAGCACAATATGTTAGTAAATGTGCGAAACGCTGTGAATTTTTAATTTTAATTTTTTTTTCAGAAAATAAGCCTCTACTCAAGAAAACCTTCACAAAAAAAATTAATTATGGCTAAAGGATAATATATATATATATATATATATATATATATATATATATATATATATATATATATATATATATATATATAAAGAGGAGAATTATTGTGGGCATGTCCGCTAGCAATGAACAGACAAAATGAAAAGTTAGAATGGTAACCCATGCCCACAATAATTCTCCTCTTTTTTTTATGAATCGATCCGCGCTAGTTTCTAGCATTTATATATATATATATATATATATATATATATATAATAATTATTATTGAGGTAATTTTGGCTCTCAAACTTCGCTGCTATACTTACTTGGCAAATTTAATTATTTTAGATATTTCAAAATGAGGCCAAACCTGTTGCCGAAACTCCGGTACAACTAAATACACAAGCTGAGTTTCCTCCATCTGGAGATGACTTTAAACAGAAGAAACTTGGGAATGCAGTAAATTTAAACATCAATAAAGCACACGGCCACAAAGACAAGATTTTGCAATCACTTATTAGAAATGGCAGCAATTCTGGAAAGGGTATTATTAGCGATAGGCCAGCGAGATGTAGGACAAGAAACAGAACTCGAATATGTTAATATCCTAATATCAAGATTTTGTACTTTTTATATTTCTAAATCTAGCACCTTTCATGACTGAACACCTAAATACTTGGAGACATTGTTAGAGACTGTTTGAGCCGTGCCAGTGTATTTTTCAATCTCTATTACCAAAACTATAGAAAATAATAAGATAATTATGTATTCTGTATTTGATAAAAACACATAACGATATAACGTACTTTTTTTTTCGCATTCAATATCGACATTAGTCAAGAATGGAGAGTACACTCGCAGGAGGCCCCATTACCTGTACGATACTTCCTACTAGTACTTATACAATAATATTACGGGTACAGTACTGAAGGGCCGGACCTAGTGCCTTTGCGGCCTCAGGCAAAATTGAAATTTAGCGCCCCGTATCCAAAAAAATGTTTATATGTACTTATACGTATACCTATACAAAAAGGGTCATATTTATCAAAAAATATAGAAATATATTTTTTTTTGTTTAATTTCGAACATCATAAACAAACGTGCCAATATTCTTTATTTTGTGCAACTTATTTAATTTTTAACCCAATCAAAAATAATAAAAAAAGTTTTAAAAAATTAAATGAAGTACATTCTAGTATAAAATATACAAACTTACATTTTACTAGTTTAACAAGTATTAACTATTGAAAAAAAAAATGATAATAATATACAATATACTACATAAAATGTATATATAAAAGAGTCCTGGGAATAGGTTGGCTCTTGGTCCTATTTGAAGCTGCTCGTACTGCTAACTTTTAAAAAGCTTTGTAAAGCTCCTGCCTGCTTTCGAAGCTGCGGTTACTTTTCCAATCTCCTCTTCTTAAATTAGCTGCTGGAAAGTTCTTTTCTTGCATCAGACATTCTGAAACAAAGCAATCAAATAATTTTAGTTTCAGTTCTACCTAGACACTGTTCAAAAAATGTATTTGTGCTTTTACCCGCGACAGTACATATATGGCACACCCTTAGTAACATTAGTACATTTTTTTTATAATACTTACCATTACTAAAAACGCAATTTTAAATACAGTTTCCAACAACCAAAAAATTGTCATTTTACGCAAGTGCGAAAAAAATCACAAAAGTACCTAAAATCTGTTAGAAAAAGTAAATCTGAAGCCATTTTTCATTGTTTGTCAGTTTTTCTTCTTTTATTTTACAGCTGTCACTTGATCATGTTGTTTGTAAACTTCAAAAATATTTTAAATGGGTTTGTATCTTTTTAAAAATGGTATTTTTAAAATATTGTCTACAATTTGAGGCTAAACTGTGCTTTTTTACTCGCTGCTGCCAGTTAAAATCGACCGCTTCTAAAAAAGGCGCTGTTTTAGCAACTTGTATAAACTACTATTATTATTATTTATTGTAAGTAATTGCTATGCGTACAAATCAGTAAAACATTTGTTAGTAATATAGATTGTGTAATTTGGTGTACATATAGTATCCATATACTTTATTTACGTAAAATTTTAAGAATATTTTAGTTTAAATAAAAAAAAACAGTTACCCTACTAAAACAATACAGGTACTTACCCTCAAAAATATTAAACACAGGGCAATTTTTGACCTAACAATCACTATCCTTCTTATTAGGTATATGCTCTCAGCGATACTTGGCAATTGCAAATATAATGTGCTGTTTTAAGTCTGACCCCTATTTATCTTTATTTTGTGGTGAAAGAAGTCTGATCTTGCCCCGCGCGGGTCTTAAGACAAAAATGTCCAGAAACTTGTCTATACTTGTTATAGGGCTTTTAAAAAAACCTGACGTTTCTTGCTAAATACTAGATCTTTAATTTTAATACCTAATAATATTGTGCAATGCCGCTCTTTACGTTTTTATCATTTTTGATTTTTTTTAGATACTTTATTTTTGAGTGGTTTTGGCGTCCGTAAATGTTGGCGCCCCGGGCAGTCGCCGGGTCGCCTGGCTCGCCTGGCCCTGAGTTCGGCCCCGACAGCAGTTTTTTACTGTAAATTTTTTGGATTTTCAATAAAGTACTGCAGTAAAGTTTTTTTTATTTTATTTTCAACCATATACATAGGTATTATTGACATTTCTGAAAAAGAAGCGTTTAGGGATAAGGATCCATGTTTATATAAACTTATTTTCATATTTTTAGATGTAGAATCTGCCCTTAAAATTTCTTGGCGGTTTATAATAAAACATTCCACCTCAGAGTGTAATGTATAATATAGTATTAATTGGGCATTACGCCAGTCTAATGTTACAAGAAAAAAAAATATAAATATTTAGCAATAATAGCCTCGGGGTTGTAAAACCTGTAACAAAAAATACAGGAACTAGCCGAAAACAAAAAATGGTTTTCTGACTCTAATAAACCTTTTTATAACATCTCTAGGGAGTAATTTTTTTCACTTTACGCACTAGTAGGTACGTAAAATTAAACTTTACGCGCTATTAACTAGTAAAATGCGAGACTGGTACTATGACATCTGTTGTATTTTGTCGATACTCACAATCGGTAAGCTGCTCAAATAAATTGCTTGCTTCGATTCCATAAAATTTTGGCTTTTAAAGTTACGTAAGTTACGTTCTTAAATTAAATACTTGGTAAATGAAAGCACGCACGAATACACTTCGCCATGTAAACTACCTATCTATAATAAATAATTATTACAGCTATATCGTACCCAAATATATACCTACTACTGATATATCATTCATTGTTCCACATAATGTTAAATTTTATTAACCTTTATCATACGCGTATATATATATATATATATATATATATATATATATATATATATATATATATATATATATATATATATATATATATATATATAAACTGACGGAAACAATATGATAATTTTTTTTGCTTTACTTTATTATTGTTATCTAGTTTAAACAATATTTCTTGTAGATACGGTTATTTTCTTACTTAGTATTTACAGCCCTTCAACTATGTGATAATTGTTTTTCCTACTTTGAGAAATACGATTTTAAAACTAACTTAATTTTTGAAATTGTCTGGTTTGAATTGCTATTTTTTTGCTTGTACACCTACTTAATTTAGTGTTATCCCCTTAAATTATGTAGTAAGGAACAGATTATAAAACTATTAATTTCGACTCAAGTATACGAGCCCGGTCGCATATGAACTGGACCAAAGAAATCTTTACAAAACTTTGTTTTATATTTCTGATGTAGGATGTAGTCGCTCCTTAATTTTTGTAACATCGGCAAATACAACTAAGTTTATTTGATACTATGTGGTGTTAGCAGTTAATAAATAATAACTGCTCTTTATTTCTGTTACTATTGTAACATCTATTATTATTATAATAAAATAAAAAAGATTTTGTTATGTCTGGTGCATAATTGGACCATAACTCTCTCTTTAAGACAATTAATATGTTTTTACGTCATAAAATACCGCACGCAATTTCTTGAAGCAATCATCTGATCAAGTTGGCGTTGAAGCCGAAAGTTATAATTACTTCAGTATTTGAAATTTTGGTTTGAATTTTGTTAGTTGTCCAAATGGTTCGCGGAAAAGCGTTATCTTACTGCTGCCCACCAAAAGGGAGTTAGTGGGCACAAAATTGCAAAAAATACTGCGCAACAATGTTTCTGATAGTTCCTTGAGCAATGCTTAAATTTTTTGCAATTTTGTGCCCACCAACTCTCTTTTGGTGTAAAATCCCGTTCTAGTCGTTTTGAGGGACAAAATACGTCCTTTAAACGTTCAGGGTAGGTATATAGGTTCTTTGAGAAAATTTTTGGTCCTTCCATGGGTCTTAATGAAACGTTCCTGAAACGTATTAGGTGTACTTATAACTGAAGGCTGCTGTACGTTTATTGGACGTAAATCAACGTATTAAGGACGTTTCTCACTTCCGTTTCTGGTACATTCTTTTTGTGGACAAACTACGTCCGACGAACGTTCGAGATAGGTCCGAGGTTTTTTGGAAACGTTCCTGGTACATCCGCTGGTCTTTATAAAACGTTCTGTCAACGTTTTAAGTACATTATTTGGTTATTAGGGGAAGTTAGATGAGTGACCGTCAACCACACCAGATATGCGCTGATTAGAGAGGAAGCTACCTATCCAGGTACAATGACAGCGTTTTCCTTAGTGGCCCGTCAGGGGCCGATTGAGCGGTCTGTACCCTAGTTTCTTTCCTTTTCATAACAAGTGAAGGTAACACGCACTTTCTCCGACATTTAAAACTTTATCGCTACAATTTCTAACAGAAAAGGACCTAACAGGGGATGGGATTAAAATTTAACTTGCAAAACCCTATAGTCCGCTTTAAAAAAAAATGCATTCGTAAATTATCCAATCTAATCCAATACAACAATGAAACATTTCGAACACACCCGGTAATGCGAAATGGTCGCGCTGGCGCTGGCCTTGTGAATCAATAACGAGCGCCAGCACACGCGCAGCGCGAACACAGACGGAGCGTAGTTCAAATTGGGCGTAGCTCAAGTGCATCAGTGTCAGTTTTAAAAAATGTAAACAAAAGTGTAATTTATGATGTTTATAACAACAAGTGTATAATTTCATATTATTTCTAAAAGATTCGTTTAATTACAAATGTAAAAATGCCCCGAATAATTTCTGAAGATGTTTTAACATCGATAAAGGAGTTAATAACAGTAATATCTGATTTTAAGGTGAGTTAACCTCAAAAAATGTTCTCAATAATATAAATTTTTTAAATAATTGCAATTTAAGGAAGGCACTGAACCTTTTAATCACATACTAAAATACTTTACTACTACTTTAAAAAAGTCAGATACAATGTACTTTTTAAATAAACGAGATGTCGACCAAAACATTGCTGGCATGAGCGAGAAGTTTTGTTTTCACGGGTTTTTTGCCCAAGCTGAAGCCTTAAATGTAGCTTATAAAATTTACTTGCCAGAGATCTTACCGAAATCGGAGACAAATAACAGGTTGAATATTGTGAAGTTTCTGCTATGTATGTCGGAGTGTCCGACAAAACATTTTATAGACCACCCAGAATTATATGTTGCTCAGTATCGCGAGCCAGAGAAAGAAGTTGACTGGGCTGCGTATCTGAATGAGGGAATTGAGACTTGGAATCCTAATTTTGATGAGTCAAGTGTAAGTACCTTTCTGTCAATAATATTACTAATTATTAATTGTGTTTACAGTGCCATTAATACAGTTAAATTATGGCTTACCAAACTCTACTCAGGCCAGAACTATTCCTCCATTTATTTTGTCTACTTACCTATAAAGATTTAATTAGAGACTGACCTTTTTTAAGGATGGTGAATCTTTTACCAGTATAAATGAAAATGATGGTGAAGAAATGTTAACAGCCAACAATTCTGACTCTATATTATTACCTAATCAAATTAGAAGTAGTGAGAAAATGTGTGTTATGGATTTTAAAACAAATCGAGAAGAGTTGTTGGCTACCATTCAACATAGTTGGTATAACCAAGATCAGTTTTTTATGGAGCCAGAGAGTAGATGGCGGGAAGCAAATATTGGAATTTTATGGTAAAACTAGTTGGGAATTTCTTGAAATGCAATACACAATCAGTTATTAAAATGATTAAAATATATTACTTGGTGAACTTCTTTAACTCTCAGCTAGTAACTGTTGGATATTTTATATGTGACATTTATCTAACACTATTCATAAACAAAGTATTTTCAGATTTTTTCTACAAATAAAATATTTTTTTAGCCATTAAGTACTTAGGTACTTAAGTAATGCTTTTTATTTCAATTTCAAATATACCTTCTTTAATTTTAGGGAAAGCCACTTAAGAGATCAAGTGCAAGGTTTAATACTTTTAAAACCACCATCCTTTATTACAGAGTATAAAGTGATAAGAGAAATATTGTGGCAGCTCTGGTGTCCACATACTTCTTCAACACTAGAGCTTAGTGGTAATAACATAAGACCCAGGCCTGATGTTACATTAGCTAGTGTCAGATCAGTAAGTTAGTTTAAAAAATAAAGATTTTTTGTTAATTTTATAGGTACATGACCCTCATATTTAATAAAATATTAGAAAGGTTGTTTTTGAGATGGGAAGGTAGCGTATTATTGGCCATGTTTTTTTTTTTAGTATGCTTTTTATACCTTTTTGGGCGAATTTATTCCTTATGTGGAAATGCTAGATTCCTTTAGGGAATTTGAGAAATCTCTTCAGTGTGACTTGGATCATGATTGTAATAGGGTTTGCAGAACATACCAAAGTTATTGTAATTGTCTAAAGACAATTATTAATCCAGTATATAAAAAACTATGCGAATTAGAGGAAGAAGTAAGGCAGCAAGGTAATTATGATTATTGTCATATAAAACATTTAGGCTTTGAGTTTGAACGTTGTAGGTTGTTATCACTCATAAGTAACGATTTTGTGGCAAAACTGAACTGTCAAGCCAGGAGATTTAGTTGCTGTGGCAATAAGAACGTAAAGAAAACAAATTTTGTAAATTATTTGATAATTTTATACAAAAATAAAATAAAGCCAGCCTCTTAATTTATTTTGGGGTATCTACGATAAATGGGCATTTTCCCTGATGCCGATAAAGTAACATGTAGCCGTAAAAAGCCAATCGCCCACGAATGCGCTAGCCAACCGGCATTCCTCCTATGCGCTATCCAACGTTATTTTCTAGATGTTTAATTCATTTATTTATTGCTACTCTTACAAACGCCTTTGTTATATTGCAAACAATAAGTAATTACCAGTAAGAGATAATATCACTACAAACTTCAAGGACGCATCCTATGTACCAATTATAGTAAATCACATTTTTTGAAGTTCAAAAAATGCAATTCTTAAATTACATTATTTATAATATAGTATAACAATACAGTGTGGCCAGTAAAGTCCGCATCATATGGGATTTTTTTTATTAATATCTTTATTGGAAATTTGACTTTGGCATCAATTTCTGCTTCGATCGAGATGAAAATTAACAAAAAAAAAATAGTCACGTGATTCGTATTATATATCTGCCAAATTTTAATTTTTTCCAAAAAAAATTCAAAAGTGGGGATATTTCTCAAAATGTGAAAAAAAGTTGTTAGAAAATTTTTTTCTAAATGCAATTTGTAGCCCATATGCAAAATTTCAGCTGCATAAGATAATTTTGATTTTTTGCCCATTTTTTGTAAATTGCACAACTGTTGCAAAATAAGACTCAACGCAACCTACATATAACTTCTTAGTTTTGACAATGCTTTATTCCAGAAACATTTTCTTTAAAGTAGCGCCATATTAAATGTGTGTTTTTCTACAAAATCCAAATAGAGCTATTAAAATTTGGTCACATATGTGATGCAAAGATGATTTGTTTTTTTATTTTCAATTAAACTATTTTCCTAATATTAAGGTGTATTACTTTTAGACACAAACTACGTTTTCAAGAATAGTTATTTTATGAAGTTACCTTCAAACACACAAAAACAAATAAACTTTTCATCACATTTATGACCAAATTTTAATAGTCTTATTTGGATTATTTTGTAGAAAAACACACATTTAATATGGCGCTACTTTAAAGAAAATGTGTCTGGAATAAAGAATTGTCAAAACTAAGAAGTTTTATGTAGGTTGCGTTGAGTCTTATTTTGCAACAATGTACAATTTACAAAAAATGGGCAAAGAATCAAAATTGTCTTATGCAGCTTAAGTAAATTTTGCATCAGGGCTAAAAATTGCATTTAGAAAAACTTTTTCTAATAACTTTTTTCGATATTTTGAGAAATAACCCCACTTTTGATTTTTTTTTTGGAAAAAATTAAAATTTAGCAGAAAATACGAATCACGTGACTACTATTTTTTGGTTACTTTTCATCTCGATCGAAGCAGAAATTGATGCCAAAGTCAAATTTCGAATAAAAGCTATTAATAAAAAAATCCCATATGATGCGGACTTTACTGGCCACTCTTTTTATATATATATATACGTGCATGGCTATCTAACTGGGCTCCATACGTTACACAGGCACCCAGGCCTCCACTGTAAAGAATAAAGATTTCCGTGTATATTGCATTCAAATAGCATTAAATAGTAAATGTCTACGTGAGCAACGTGAGAGGGGTAAGAAATAAGCATCCAAAAAAGATACAAATTTTTACTATACTTTTAAATGTAACACGCCTCCATACATTTTACGTCTAGTAAGCCTCCTCTGAATAAATTTTTATGCGCACAGCGAGCGCATACGCCTCCGACAACGTTGCCAAATTTAAGTAACGTCTTCAACAAGGTGGCACGTGGTAAATTCGTTTTTTAAACATACCAGTAAACTGCTTATAATATTATTGTAAAATATAGTGAACAGCAATACAAAATCTCCCATTCCGTCGGTCTCTCTGTCCGTTGGCGCGAAAACTTAAAAACTACTTGACGGAAAACTAAAATATTTTAGAAATATATTAGTCTGAGACCTAGCTTAAAACCCAAAACATTTCCGATTAACTATGTACAGCATGAACACTTTAAAACATTAATTTCTAAAAATAAGATATTAGTGTCCATAATAAATAATGTAGTCAAATAAAAATGTTTGGGGCATAACAAACCAAAAAGACAGTGTGTTCTGCGCTTGCATTAAATTATGTGGCATCCAAAAACTAATGGAAAATCCCGGGCCGGGAGGACAGTAAGCTTTCACCTTGTTGGGGATCATCAGACTGACGTAACCCTCAGGCAGCAGGCATAGTTCTGTTTTAGAAGAAGTGTTCACTATGCAGGATTGCTATTGATGGTTACGTCAGTCTGATGAACCCCAAAATTTTGCGCCACATTCAGAGGGTTGATCTTTTGACTTCTATCGCGAGAGAAAGTATTTTATTGGCGAAAAAAAATCTTTCGAGATTTTTTCAGATCACGTTAGGGGGTGCCCAGATCAGGGAAAACATGGTTTCCGATTTCCGTCTGTATGCTGGCGCGGAAACTTAAAAACAGCGTGAGCGAGCACATTTTAATAAATAGTATCTATTTTTTGTTTAAAATGATACATTTTACACAAATTATACTTTGTATGTAGCTAAGTCTTTTACCGTTGATATAATAGTATTTTTTATTGTTTCTTTAATTCGAAAATATAAGCATTCTGATGAACCCAAAGCTTTCAGTGACAATTTCGATTTTTCTTACAACAGAATGTGAAAGAGTAGAAAAATGCTTGTTTAGTTTTGTAATAACTCTAAAACATTAGCTTAAAAGAAATAAACACGCAAATGACGATTTTACGTAAAAAAACTTGATAAAATTTTTATACAGGGTGGGAAGTTTAAAAAAATCTTTTCTATGTCTTTTTCCCCGACTGGGATTAAGCGTAAGTTCGTGGCTTTTTCCTTTTTAAAGTGCATTTTACCTTGTATATAGAACAAACAAATATTATCTTTTCCTTCCTTCGCTGGAGGAGTTAATATTTTCTTCGTTTAATAATCGCCTCCCGAAATTTTTTCAGATCTTTATATTTTGGGGTTTCTGATTCACAAAAAATATTTTCTCATTTCCGTCAGTCTGTCCGTGGGCGCGAAAACTTGCTAATTACTCGAACAAAATAAAAAAAAAATTGCATATAAATTAGGCTTTGTCCTGGCTCGAAACCGGCCAATAAAATTTATACAGGACCGAATCCAACCTCAAAAACTATATTTCTGATTTCGTCGCTGTAACTAAAATACAAAAATTGTGTTTTGTCTATAGCTAAAGATTTTATCGTTGATATAATTTAAGGCACTGTTGATGCCCTAGATATAGGGCGGGCCACTTAAAAAATTTAATTTTGCTGGTTTTTGCTCTAGTTAAGGCACTGTATATTTTCCTACGATAATACTTATAATACTTAGTTAAGTACATTTTACATTAGTTAGTTATTATTTATAAACTTGCATGTGCTACAGTTTGTGTTGATATTATAGCTTACTAGTTAATGTAGGTTACGTGCTACTGTTGACAATTAAAGACAAAATAGTTTGCATTTTGAAAGTTTATTATTATTTCACGACAGATAATCCATGCAAAGAATTTTATATATTTTCAGTACTGAAGTGATGTACGGAAGTTATAAGAAAGTATATAAACTGAGGACCAAGTAGGAATTTATTCTTACCTTGACAGTAATTCTGAATTATTAAAACTGATTTTTTTTAAATTTCTTGTTTATTTTTAAAAATTGCATCGCTGACGCGCCACACTTAAAAGTTTTAGGAGCCTAAGCCCGAGCTTTCTAGGCTTTTTGGATAATACGCTCCTGTATAGGGCGGACAACTTTAGAAAATTTAACTTAATATTTATAATATATTATTAATGTTTTTCACATATATAGCTCTGTCGCTGGCAAAACTATATGCACTTTTTATTTATTGTTTCATCAGAGTATTTATCCATTTTAACATATTAAATCTTATTTATTCTTATCTAATTATCATTTTTTAGTGTTCCTTGAAATGGAATCACTTCCATTTCAAGGAACACTAAAAACGTCCGTCTGTCAGAGGGGATTTTCTCTGAAACTGTTCAACGTAATCATTTGAAATTTAGCACAGAGATAGAGTGTGGTGAACCAATTATAGACGTGAAGTATAGGAAGTTAAATTTCGATTCTGGGGGTTAATTTAGGGTGGCAAATTGGGAAATGGAAATTTTTTTCAAGGGCATTGTGTGGGGAGCCTAATGAATTAACGAATTAAACAATATTTATAATATATTTTCTATGCATTTTTGAAATATTTTTCGGAAAAAACGTGTAAAAATTGTTGTCCCCCACCACCCTTATCACTTATCACCAGAAGGAGCGTTTAGAAAAATCTGACAAAAAATCATGAACATTGAGAATTAGCTGTACCTAGATTAAACCAAAATTATCAGGATTGAACAATTCTACGCGATCAATTGTCATAAATAATTTAATTGTTTATTTCCTTATAACTGCTGAATTATTGGTTTTAGAAAAAAAGATTTTCGACAAAAAATATTTCTCACCATGTAAAGAACAACTTTTGTGCTTACACGATTCTCAAAATTTGTAATTTGGCCTATTCAGCTCCGCGCACACACGATGTGATACGGCGTTGGTGCTGTCGGCGGCGGGTAGCGCGGCAGATGGGCGGAGGTCGGGCGGCCGAGGTTTGCTCAGGTTAAGTAGGGAGCACGGAACACTAATTGTGCAAGTATAGCTTGCACTGGACCGATTTTTTATATTTTTATTTCTGTTCCGTGAGAGGCAGATTTTTTGTATCCTTTATAAGTTACGCAGTGTGAAAATAATAATATAAAACTAATTTAAGCTATATTATTTTCCTCTTTGCCTATAATTTCTTACATCTGTCTCACCTGTAATTTTTTTCTAAATAACTTTTAAAATGTAGCAAACCCATTTTGATGTAGATTACATTATTTAGCTGTAAATCGGTAAAAGCTAAAGTTGATATATAATATATAATCTACTTAGAATTTTGTTAGCTTAAAAATCCACCATTACCAGGTGTAAAGGGTAGAATTAAATTTTGATATTCATGTAATTTTTTAAGCAATGATTTATTTCATTACTATTATTTTTGTCGACTTTAAAACAATTTTTCAAGTATAAAAAATGAAAATAAATATAATATTTAAAAAGAACCAAATCTATTTGGGTGTCTTTATTAATTTTAATATTTTGAATGGATATTTTCTCGAGAGTCTATTTTAATATTTTTTATTAGCTAGTATGCCATGGAAAATATAAGGTTCTAAAATAAATTTGACCAATGCGTACCAGTGTCTTACTTAAGGTGGACACAAGCTAATAGCTCGGTTAATTATGGAATTTCATTTTTGGCGTGTTGATGCAGTCACAACGCACATTTCCACTGTTTTAAAATTTTTTCTACCTCATAGACGTACGTTTTCATAGTGGTTAAAAGAAAATTATTTGATGTGCTTTGGGACCCTTTTAATTAAAAAAAAATTAGATATGAATTTGCTACCTCCTGAAACCCGAATACGACGCTTGACAGAGTTGCGTCAACATGGGCTTTAAGCTTTTTGTTTAACGCTATATTTTAACGTTGAAAGTTGTGTATTTTTCCATTTTTACCTAACATAAGGAGTTTTTTACATCTTTTTGTTTTTTATTGCCTTAAGTCTTTAACAACCCTAAGCAACACATTGACTTTAAGAGAAATTATAAGTAAGTAATAAAAAAGTATCAAAATTGGTAATAGATTTAAATATTAAAAATAAATAAATACGTTTTAGCATTTTAATAAAATCCATTAAATGGGTGAAAATATAGTAGACTATTTAACCAGGCGATTCCAAACGTTTCGAGTAGTCAGTACACGTTGGTACTGACGACCGACGTTGGTACACGTTTCTAAAAAACATATTGTTGAAAATCAGCGACCAACATTTAATGCTAGTCGCCAAGAAATGAGCCGCTGAAATTTAACCATAGCGTTTTTAAAAACGTGTGCAAATGGATTCGCCAGCGACTCAAAAACTAACCATTTGCAGGCCCTTGTTTCAATAAAATTGATGCCATACAGAAAAAATTACGCAAAATCTCATTTAAAGTGTGGATGTTACAGATAATTATTATAATGTGTCGATTATACTACGCCGTTAAATATTACGATAAAAAGTTTGTCTCGCATTTTTTCAGTGTCAGGTAAATTTAAACAAAAATAACATGGTAATTTTGATAACTAGAACAGAATGGTTTTGATAGGAATGTTTGATTGAAAAACTTTCATTCGAACACTTTTCAGACATTCCTTTAAGGTCCAAGAACTAGTTCTAGTTTTAGTGAAATTTTAACGAGATAAATTGTTTTAGGAGCAGAAAAAGTTACACCTTCGTGTCTGTAAGTTTAGCTCAGAAACAAACGAAAACATGCTCTTTAAATAGAAAACCAAGAATATCAAAAACTCCTAATATTATACTAAATTAAAGAAAAACACTTTAATATTTGTAGAATGAGAATTTAGAGTTCTCTAAACCACCTGAAGATGCCTTATATAATAAGGACTAAACAAATGATGGTAAAACAAGCTATTCTCCGGACTATATGTCCCTCCGAGTGCTGGATTACATACCAAAATTTGCCGTATTTTCTTCTAACAGAGTTAGATTGTAAAATACGTTTTCAGAATGCAAGAAACTAACAGGATGAAGGAAACTTTTTCTTTAGTTAGGATGTCGTCACCTGCAGACCAGTTTCGAACTCTTTAGTTCTCATCAGTACAAGATAGACATAGGCGCTGCCTATGTCTTACTGCTTATACAGTTCGACATCACAGCTTCAAAAGGATTTACTTTTTCCGAAGGAAGGTATGTTCGTCTATCTTGTACTGATGAGAACTAAAAGTTTCCTTCTTCCTGGTAGTTTCTTGCATGTTTGAAGAAAATACGGCAAATTTTGATATGTAATCCAGCGCTCGTAGAGATATATAGTCCGGAGAATAGCTTGTTTTACCATCATTTGTTTAGTCCTTATTATATAAGGCATCTTCAGGTGGTTTAGAGAACTCTAAATACTCATTCTACATATTTACGTGTACACCTGACAAGTGACAAGTAGACTTCATTCAACTTTAATATTTGTTATATTACTCTTGCGCTTAATTTTTGACCACGCCTCTGTACAATATACGAACTTAAGCATAATCTCGACACCATTAGTGGACATCCCTCTAAATGTGGGCAATATCTCTTTTGTTTAGACTTGGTAATGTTTCGTGTTAGAGCGTGACAACAATTTAGCAAAAATAAATTTTAAAAAAGTTCTACTACTGTAACATACATTAGTAATAAGAGTATCTATTATCTATTTTTATCGTTTTCTTATCATATAAAAAACTGTACAAATAAAGTTACAGACCCCTATATCAAAGCGTTCACCGATCTTATACACATATGTACATTTTCGGAGCCCCAATCGTAATTTCAGCAACTACTTTAAAACATAAAATAATCATAAAAGTAAATTATTTACACACGCGTAAATCTTCCGTATTATTGGCCTCCTTACCTTGTTGCCATATTTCAGAGGCATAATAGTACGGAGAGCATGTGGAGGCAAATTCGTCAGTACCATTAATTAAAGTGTATATGCGTATAAAACGGTGGCGCCCCGTAGATAAAATATCGTGAACTGCATTGTATAACTGTACATGTATATCGACCCAAAAAGCCTCCGAACAAAAATTTGTGAAACTTGTTCTGCTGACTTAAATCTACAAATAAATCCATTATACACGCAAATTCGCTTTGGCCTCCGATTTTGCGAATGCGCCTCCGATTTTGGAGGCGTGTTCTATGAAAGCATATATATTTTGGAGGCGTATAAGACATTTTGCATATATATATATATATATATATATATATATATATATATATATATATATATATATATATATATATATATATATATATATATATATATATATATGTATGTATATATATATATATATATATATATATATATATATATATATATATATATATATATATATATATATATATATATATTCAAATAAATTTTAATAAAATTCAGGCTTGCTGAAGGTGCCAGTATAGGCTAATAATGAAATTATTTTAGAAACAACTTACACCCTTCTAAGATTGGCAGATAATTTAAGCACCATCTTTGAACCGATAAAACTATTAAAAGAAATTCACGATGAAATCATTTTGGATCATAACACCAAGTCTCCTCTTCAGTGTGCGCTTTACTTACTTTGTAAATTGCACCAAGGGTTGACATTTACATCCAATAAATTGGAGCAGGATTTAAAGATGGCGCTATTTCTTGAAAGCATATATCATTATCTGGGACTGGTCGACTGTTGGCTTATAAAAGATGATTTACCTGATTATACGGGAGAGTTTGTCATTAACAAGTGAGTAAAATATATCAGAAAATTATTACTTTTTAAGCTGGCGTTTTTGCCATCTAGTCAGGATTTTATTTGGAAATTAAACTGGGGAGATGGGATCGTCGGAAACTGTATGTTCGCACTTAGTCGAGGCACACTGTGGCAATAAGATGCTGAATAACAAACTGTAATTTTGTCTTTAGACCTAAATATCACTAGTTATGTGTTCTTTCAATAACTTTTTGGCGAATCTTTGAAACAATGAATTTGGAAATTTGACAACAAAATTATTGTTCCCAAATGAATGCTATATCTTTTTTTGTTTTAGAATAACTGCTAATGACCGTTGGCTTACACAGTTCACCATAAGAGACAACATAGATGCTAGTTGCAGACAAAATAATTTTCTAAGGATATTTTTAGAAAATGTCTTGAAAATTGGTGAAAATATAAACTTTTTAAGACTACTCGGGAAATACGACGTAATTGGGGATTGCCAGGGTGCGTAAGATAGTATAATGATATTTTGTCTACACGTTTCTGCAGTATTAGTAATTTTATAGTTTAGGTTCTCTGAATTGAAATGTGGATGGCCTATTAATGTCTTAATGCATATTATGACTCATCTATTACAACTAATCTTATGAACTTTAAATATTTGAAATTCGAATCAAAATATGAGGCAACAAACAATGAAAGTAAATGATGTCCTTAATTTTGGATTGCTGATTTTTGCCATATTTTGCATATTTAAAACTAACCGTCAGTAACCCTACTTTAGCAGGTACCGGGATGAAACCATTTTGTAATGAAAACGAACCGAGAGCAACTTAAAATGTTTTATATAGCCTGATAGCAGTAGCGTGCATGCAATATAGGCAAAAGGCACTGCTTTCCCTAGGAACAAACGGTACAAAATTATAATTTTTTTTAAATGTATTTAAATTTTTATCCGTGTAATATCTTGCTTTGGCAACTATTCGATAAATTAATATTGTAGAGGACCAAAAATTTAATCGTATATCATTCCCACTCCCACGTAACGCCTTCCTCGTACTATTAATCGTACATTAGATCGCTGTATAAGCGTCCCATAAGTCCGTCTTAAAAGCGCACAGTTTGCTTCATATTACATTCTTATGGCAAAGCAAAAGCAGTGCTTTTATACGAAAAGCAAGAGATGCTGTAGGGTCGAAAGAGATGCAACACATACACGCGACTCGAAAGGCGAGACCCTCCGTCTGCCATCACCAGCGTTATAATTCCACTATTACCAAGGTTGAAGCTTTATCGTACTTTTTAGAAATATTAATCTCATTCTGAATTTAAAAGTAAGTTGTCCCTATATTTTTTAGAACATACCCCTAATTAAGATGTTTTAAAAGGGTAAAACGTAATGTAAATAATAAGAGGTATACATATTCTCTTATGAAATTGAAATCAAAGTACTGTCACAAATTTGATTTTGACCGACTGAAAAATGAACTACAATGTTTATATTCTTCTTCAGAGTGTGCAGGACTAAATGCTTACGAAATCATTAGATTTTGCGGGGACAAGAAGATGAGCGAAGTACTTCCTGAACTGATAACTTTAGGAAAATTAATTTTAACTATTCCGGCTAGCAGCGCGTCTAAAGAACGATCCTTTTCTGGATTAAAAAGAAGTATTTACGAAACACACAGGGACAGAAACGCTTAAGCGAATTAACATAATCTCTCTGGAGAGGCACCTTTTTCATGATCTAAAACGTAAAATTAATTTTTATGATAATATTTTAAAATAGTTAAGAAAAGACCGTCGTGCCGGCATTGTTGATCTAATTTATAAAGAATTTCGTTGTTTTTCGGCCAGGTTGTATTACTGACTCCTAATCGAGATATCCATAAGTGGAATTTTTGCCTACCCTGTTTTAAATGGCACGACACTGCCTGATGGGGCAAGTTTTTATATTATTTTCGACTTGTTAATAAAGAATGGTTTAATCCTGGTACCCCATAATTTAATATTGCCGACGGTCACCTGTACAATTAACTTTTTTTACCAATTTCTTGTCATTTTAAGAATTTTTTGCTGTGATGTGCTATTTTACGATTATTTTAGAGTCGATATATGACGAATTCATTAGAAGGGTATTTAAAAAGTTAAAGGAATTTTATGCTGTTATTGATGAATTGGATATTGATACCAGTGAACTTAATAACGCAAAAGAGTCAATCAGCCAAGAAAATTTTATTTTTCCTGTGGTTGGTACAGACATAAGCAGGACGAATCCGGAAGCGCAAAAACTCGAAAATTTAGTCGATGTGGAGGATGGGTTTCTAATGACAGCTTTTGCCGACTTTTTTGTTAAAAAGCCGGTGGAAGAACATAAAGAAAAAACTAGTTTATATGATAGGTAAATATTTATGTTATCGAATTTAAGTTTCGTTTTGATAAATGTTTATTTCTGCAAATGTTCACTCAACTTGAGTATTTAAGTATAAAATATTTAATTAAAATCCTGTCTTTAAGTTAATTATTTTGTGACTAGGTATTATCCCCATCCTATTTCACCAAAACCTAATATTTTTTATATCAAATGTTGAAAATTCATAATACTAGTTGAATACTTTATTAAAATATTTAAATATACACATTTAAATATTATTATTATGTTTTTGTATATGCTTTATTCTGATTTGGTTTTGATTATAATATTTAATATTTTATAATTTAATATAATGGCTGAAATGAACTATATAAATTTTGTTTTTTATTTAATTATGGATAGCTAGTATGACTAGTTTTCAGTTTATTTAGCATTTCTAAAATGGAAAAAAATGCTGTTTAATACGCAGAATTAACATATCAACAATTTAAACTTTGTATTTCATTGAGACTGGCTAGCAGTTGCTCGGTAGATGGACGGAGGCGGCACGGAACACTAATTGTGCAACTATAGCTTGCACATGACCGATTTTTTTATTATTAATATGTCATAAAACTTTATTTTTACAGAAGTTAAAATACGCTCTTTTAGCTTCTTAGTATTATATAAAACCGAAAACCGACCTTTAACAATATTTTAAATAAAAAATAT
Organism: Philopedon plagiatum; assembly: GCA_963971165.1. Taxonomy (NCBI): domain Eukaryota; kingdom Metazoa; phylum Arthropoda; class Insecta; order Coleoptera; family Curculionidae; genus Philopedon; species Philopedon plagiatum. The sequence continues at coordinate 102,893,247 of OZ020193.1, forward strand.
AACATGACAGATGTACTAGAAGATTAGAAGTAATATAAAATTTTATAAATCATTGTTTTGTCAAACTTTTAATAAATCGTAAGTGGCAAAATTTTACTTAATTTTGTTTTCATTTCTTTTAGGATATCTCAAATTACTACAAATCTGTTTCCAAAAACAAATATATTTGACAACGTTCTCCTAAACATCTTAGAAGAAAGATTTACCATTTCAGGTTTAATGGTAAAAAACCTGCTTATAGAAGAGCATCTGTTAGAAAAACAATTTCAGTTTCTGAAGCACTTGTATTTATTTTATGACGATATAATTTTTCCTTTCTATAGAAGACTTTTTGAAAAGGTATGTGTATATTGTAATGAATATATATTTGACCTAATATAGGGAATAGAGGATGTTTACAGTTTACGTAGTTTTGATGTACTTGCGTCTTATGTAAAAAGACATAAAACATATACAAAATAAAGCCTTCAAAAAAGCATATTTTATAAATTTTAGCATATTTATCTTTTATACTTAACCTTTATCTTTAGTGTGCGTTTAGCTGAAAGTAAATTATCTCGATTTCTATTAAATTTTTCTGAGTAAAGCTACCAGATTTAAGACATACAAAGTATAAAAAAATGAAAAAAGATTCTCAATATTGCAGGGAATTTTTAATACTGTTCGTTAAATATTCATAGTTTTTCTGCTGTTTTTAAACTTGTTGCAAAATGCTGCCTCTTTTATGGTAGAAATATAAAATGGAGCGAATTTACATACCTAATACTGCCTAATAATTAAGCCTATAAAGCTTAAAATTCGTTTTTAGGTCATTCGAGACCGGATGCTTTCAGTATAAGAGCAAAAATTTTAACGTATAATTTACTTGAACTCTACATTGATTCTAAGATTTTTTAATAGGGTTTTTACATCCAACATTATTTCTATCCTCTATCTTTGCTAATAGTAAAGATAGAGGAACCAAAATTTAGGTGTATCTTATTGGTTAATAAATCTACTTGTTTTATGTAATTTAACTTTTTCAACCCTCTTGAGGGGTTTGCTTAGGTTTGTTATGACTGTTATGAGATCAAAAATTTTAAATGCAACCCTGTCGTGTGATACCTCATTTTAAAAATCTTCAAAAAAGAAACATTTTGACCGCAAACCCGTTTTGGGTTATCTCAGACTCTTAATTATGCTTTTCCATTCTCGATGGGATACCTTGCATTTCGTTTAAGCAATTTTGAAATTTTGTCCACTTCCCAGAACTATTCCTATATTTAGTTTCCATGATATATCGCTTGATCTATATCCTCCGAACCCTGGTTCCAAAATCGACTTGATTACTGCCAAGAAGTTCATAGTGATCATTTTAAGCAACTTTTATAGTCTTAATCAAATTTATTTAAATTTTTAATTTTTTTCATGATTTTTAATTTTTAAAGCCTTGCCATTTAAAAACGAATTAAGATACGGACCTCGGGATTGCAGAAAAATGTTTCTTCTTTGATGACCTTTAAATTGAGGTACCACCCGGTATAGGGTTGTATTTAAAATTTTTAACCTCATCTCCCTAGCGTCACCTCTCAAGGGGATTGAAAAAGTTAAATTACATAAAAAGTATATTTATTAACCAATAAGATACACCTAAAATTTGGTGTCTATCTTTACTAATAGCAAAGATATTTGCCCATACCAAGACTTTTCGGACACCCTGAATATACCCAAAAGTTTGATATTTTGACTTAACAAAAGTTCTGTCTCCTTATCACTCATGCATTTTTCGCAGGTCACAAGTGAGAACCTTACTGCATAACTATGTTGTCCGACACGAAACTCGTATTAAAAAATTCTTTTCTTATCGAAAGGACCTACTCTTGAGAGTTCCTCGGGAACTTTAAACTTTCTTTGCTAAGAAAACAAACGTAATAGGAGAATTTTATTTTTACTCAACTGCCTGAATTCCTAAAGAACTAGGACAGCGATTTTTGGCTTTGTTCCCGTTTTATGCGCGAAATATGTTATCCTCAGTCTTTCTTATATGAAATCTTGACATTTTCATTGAAAGTTCTATGTGGTATTTTGGTATTTTGTAATATTGCATATTGTTGAGAATATATATAGAGCGTCCAGCTTAATTCAGATGTAAAGTGAGCTCTCTGTTATGTGTGCTTTCCGATAATAGAAATAATCCTGATAGTGTTGCACAATTTTGAAACGACAAATTAAAACCTATTACAATCCAGTTAAAAACTAGACAATGACTGGTAACATCATCGTGTACGATCGGCATTTTACAGCTATGTGGTTTGAATTGTCACGTGACGCAGCATTTTAAAGAGTTATTTTTAATCATGTGACGGTTTCACGAACATACAGCGTTGCCGCAGATAAAAAGTTCAGCGATTTATTTATATTTTAAGCAGTTTTGACCATTCTTTAAAAATAAATGTATGTAAGCAAAGTAAATGAAACGTAATACAAACTAATTTAACTATTACAATTGTAAGGGGTATGCTAGAAAGGAACAGAGCACAACAATTGACATTAAATCGTTGAATTCAACCCAATCAAACTTTAAATTTTTAATTTTTAATTTTTTTTTTATTTTACCTTTTTTAATTTTATATAAAAAAGTAGATTTATTAACCAATAAGATACACCTAAAACTTGGTGTCTCCATCTTTACTAATAGCAAAGATATTTGCCCATACTAAGATTGTTCGGACACCCTGTGTAATAGATTTTTCGATGTTTCGGTAGATCATGACGAGTTTTATTTTTAGACTGAATCTTCCAATAAACACTGGGCCAATGACATTTGGCAGACATCTCACCTCCAAGATATTTTTATGGACTTGTACCCGGAATTCTACGAAAAATGTTCGGTTCAAATTAAAGATGGATGGTCGCTTTGTACAGATTCCTTATCTGTATGCAGTCTAATAAATGTAAACTACGAAATACCGTGGCCTTTGAATATAATCATAAAACAAGAACAAATAGAAATGTACAAGGATATTTTTCAGTTTTTGTTAAAATTGAAATGGGCTCTGCATACCCTTAATCATTTGATATTTTCGGGTAAGTCCCTAGAAGGTGTAGGGTAGTGCCTCTAATCCTATGCAATATACGGAAGAAGTGGTTTCTAAATCTTTACTAAATTTAAACTCTATGAATTAACATTTATATGTAATACATCGATCGTACCAGTTGAAATTTTAAAAAATATTAATGCAAAGCTAGCAGCATGGTGTTAATATTTTATTTCATTTATTTTAGACCTGGAATCTAGAACTAAACCAACTAAAAAATCTCAAAAGACTTTCCACGAATCGCATCACAAAAATAAAACAACCGCCAGACTCATACGTTTAAAATTCTGTTTGATAAACATATTAAACAGCCTGCAACATTTCGTTTTTGGATTTGTTTTCAGCAAAAATTTGCTTAAGTTTGAGCTGGATTTTGAAAAGGCCTACGATCTGAACTCTCTAATTGAATCTCATGAAGAATTTATTAATTCTGTATTTAAAACTGTAGTAGATATGAAGGAAAGGATGATGGAAAAAGATAAGCACAATAATGTGAGTATAAATAAAATGGTATTTAGCTAGAGCCTATATTTGATTTAGTGTATGTATGTATGTATGATACTTAGCTAATTCATCATATGTCATTCATCAATTGCATCTCCCATATATCCGATATTTATTGTTGTTATGATTATTTTCAGGTAATGAACTGTGTTAAGTTACTTAAGCTGATGTGGAATAACCTGAGACATGCTACACCGGAAAGAATAAATGATTGCAACAAAATGTATCAACAGTTTTACAGTGATATTAGTCCTGTTATTTTTCCTGTTTGTTTATGATTACTAAAAATAAATTGTTAATGCTTAAATTATTAAAGCTTTTTATTTTTTATAACCCGCACTATAACAAACACAACACACGCGTTTTTCTGAATAAATGAGAAAGATCATTTCCTAAAATACTTCATTCAAGCACAAACTTTAATCGATTATATATACAGGGTGTTTTCTAATTGAATGGTAATATTTAAGGGGGCGAATTTTGAGTCCATTTTAAAATGACAAACTTCATATGAACGTATGTCCTAAACTCCTTAACTTTTGAGATACAGGGTGGTAAAGTTTTCAAAAATAAATAGTTTTTTATTAATATCTGTAATACCACTTTAGATATTTGAATTAAATTTGGCACGCATGTACTATGTACAAGAGGCATTATTTAGTGTACCACAATTTTTTTTAATTTCCACCAGTGACGTTCGTACGGAATTTCACCTGCCTATTTTAGCAGACATTAATGGTACGCCACTGATTTCTCGTAAAATTAAAATTATTCCTGGTAATTATTCGGATTAATGCAAACAGCGAATTTTTTCATGAAATTTTGCACAGACCCTAATTTTGGGTCGTAGAACACTAATCCGAAGTCAGTTTTTGGCGGTCTCGAAAGGTTTTTCCGCAAATTTTTTTTTTAACTTTTAGGTTAGGTTTTTCAATGAATTTCTTTCAATTTCGGCACTTTTACTTAAACACATGTATACAAGTCATTACACACTATTTTTCTGAACCATATTTAGGCAAATTTATGTAAAAACACATTAAAAAAAAAACGAAAATATCAAAAAACTGAAAGAAAATAAACACGCCATCTGTGGTACACATTCTGATGGAAAGACTGTTGCCAAATTTACAAATCGTTTTTCTCACAAATTTTAACAGTTTCCGGCCATGAATAGATCCCCGTGGCCTCTGCCGGACTGCAACATTTTTTAAACCAATAAATTCACAAGCGACTAACAGTCGTGGTCAATTTTTGTCAGCTCTATAAAGCTAGCACTGAAAAGTCAGCGGGAAAATGCGAAAATGAACCATATCTGAACAAAAAGGTGTATACCCAACCCAAGCAAACCTGAGCAAAAAGGTGGTCAGGTTTGCTCAGTTTTGATTGATATAGATACATATATATCTATATCAATGAAAACTGAGCAAACCTGACCACCTTTTTGCTCATCCAACCTGAGCAAAAAGGTGGTCAGGTTTGCTCAGTTTTCATTGATATAGATATACATTATGTATCTATATCAATCAAAACTGTCTGTCTGATGTAGGTTAAAATTAAAAAATTTTGACTAAGTTGGACAAAATGGTAACTTTAGTTTGTTATGGTTAGCTTTTTTATTATTCCTAATTTACAACTTTTTATAAGTAAACCTGGCAACGCCGGACACTTGACAGCTGGGAAAATAATGGCTGCTAGTAGCGCCTTAAAATGGAATTTTCCATAGGAAAAAGCAATTTTCTTACCTATTTTTGCCTAAATGTGGTGTTTTGTGTGACGAAAAATAATAAAAATTATCAGCCTGATTCTCCAACGCTAGTCCGGTCTAATTTGACAACCAAAAGTTTTAAACTGACAACTGTAAGAATAAGACAACTAAATTTTATACTGTGAATTTATTTCGGAGCTTTTTCGCAAATTTATAAAGAAAAGGGCAATTTTAGTACGCACTTTCGACAATAATAGAACTAAATTCACTCTAGCAACCCGTTCCAAGATGAAAATCATTTGAAAACCAAGCAAATCGCTGAAATATCCGAATAATTCATAAATTTTCAATGACGTCTTATGACGGGACAAAAACTTTTCAAAACATTGATCAACTAGAAGATCTTATTTTAAACCAGTACTAAACTTTCTTAGTGACTCTGGACGTATAAGTTTACAGATATGTTGAAGTGAAAGTGTCGAAACTTAAAGGAATCTATATAAAAACCTAACCTAAAAGTAAAAAAAATTTTTTTTGGAAAAACCAGTCGAGACCGCCAAAATCTGACTTCGAATTCGTGTTCTACGACCCAAAATTAGGGTCTGTGCAAAATTTCATGAAAAAATTCGCTGTTTGCATTAATCCGAATAATTACTTTATTCCTGAAATCCCCAATCATTTCTAAGCAAATTTGATCTCAATTTTTTCAATCCGATGCACGGTTTTCGCTTAAAAAAATAAAAACCTTTCCTCTGCATGATCATGACAATGTCGTTAATATGACAATATCACCATGCAGAGTAATAGATTTTATTTTTTAGATCAAATTTGCTTAGTAATGAATAAGGAAGTTAATTTTTGAGATTGAGAATTAATGAACTTAGGTATATATTTTAATTTTCTATTATTTTGAAATCACAACTACCAGAACCACTTACCCCAAGATGTTAAAATCGAAATTAGATTTAACAAATCCTTCACACGATACATACTTAGTCTTGAGAGCAAAGTCGGGATTTCCACTAATTAATAACAATACAATTACACTGTGTTCAGCATATACGCAACACTAAAAATACATTTTATTTAAACCTTATTTGATTTCAAACCCGTTTACAACTATTTTTTTCAATAAATGTCAAACACAACGCGGCGCAAAGGACCCGAGTTTATTCATTTGTTTTGTCAGCATCGCAGCTCACTTTGTATGCTTGTCGAGGTAGGTATATTATGTATTATATTTCTTCACAAACTGCAACCTAATTGATTCACGATTTTTGTTTGGTTCTTGGTTTGAAGGTGAGGTAGAAGATGACCCATTTTTTGCAAGAAAAATATTAAGTATTAGAGTAGTGTATTCCCAAAGCTGTAGGTGGTGGATTGATGAAAATCCCCACTTTGTAATTGAGTGTCGTGACCAGTATTCTTCCAAAAGGAACGTTTGGGGTGGTGTTTTTAAGAGAAAAATTGTAGGGCCTTATTTTTTCGAGAAAATATTACCGGTGAAATTTACTTGAACTTTTTGAGCACTGAATTATTTGAATTTTTTCACTGACTACCATTTGATATAAGAAACACACTTTGGCTCCAACATGACGGTGCTCCATATCACAGCTCTGCAAGAGTGACAGAATTTTTAAACCGTACATTCCACCGAGCTGGATTTGTCGCAGGCCACCAAGGTCCCCAGATATAACTCCCCTAGATTTTTTCTTAAAATAAAAAGTCTCTGCCCACAGATCTTTCGAAAACATAGACCATTTAGAGAGAATTATCAGAGAAGGTGTCCAAGAAATTTCTCCTCAGAGGGTTAGGAAGCTGTGGCGGAATTTTCACGACGTAGAATAGTTTGTATGGAAAGAAACAATGCCCACTAAGCAAAAAACATCTCAATTATGTGAAATTTGTATTTTCTTGCGGCATTGTTACGTTCGTTATCTTAAAACAATCATAGCGCCTGGAAGTTAATATTCTATCGTTATATTTCCTTCAACTGAACGAAACCGCAGTTATGTTAAAAACAGAACATTCTAGCAAAGACTAGATAGAATTAATTCTATCTAGTCTCCGATATTATGCATTATTTGGAACCAAGAAAGTGTCTCATACCATTTTCGTTATTTATTTCACATTATAGCGATGGTCGTGTGGGGCTTTAAATGGGTAGTTTTGTTAAGTTAATAATATAAATTCTAGTGCTGTATAACAATTCTGTTATTGCGCTCACATTATAAAGATGACCTACTGGGGTGTTAAATGGGACGCTTTATGTTTATGTCGTATTAATACGGGATATTTGGTTAATCATGACCAATGAATATTCTTTTAAAATATCTGGATGAAATTTCTATTTTACATTCTCCACAATTATCAGGATGACGGAAAAAGTATCATGAATATAAAAGACGCTAAACATGAATCCTTTAATATTAAAAAAATATAAGAGAGGTTTTGAAATAAATTAATTTCAATTGTTTGGTTTAGAAATTCTGTTTATTCAAGAAATACACTTACACCTAAAATTATTTAAAACAAATCTTCTTGCATCTTGCACCTGGGTAAAGGAAACTTCATAAAATATTTGCCCAAAAGTTGGTAGTTTAAAAGTTTTGCATACCTATATGAAATACTTAACATTTAAAATATTTTCAATCAAGATTCTAAACATACTTAGGTTTATATTTATTTAAAACATACAGTTCAACGTCGACCAACGCAGGTTTATAAAAAAAAGTCCTCAAAATGTATCTTAAAAGACTTATCAAAAGGTATCTCATGAAAAATCATGTTTATTAGAAAGTAGTATTATTTTCGATCCATTTTTCTCGGTTTTTCTTCCACAAAAACACAACTTTTGACAAAAAAAAACAAGGAAGATCAACCCAGACTTTTATTTTTTTTTTATCAACTGACAGCCCACGAACACCGAAGTCTAAGTACTATGTACCGTGGGTGTACTGGGGAATCGACTCACACATCCAGAGCTGGAAACATCCGTTGGGATTTCACCAGCCCTTTACGAGGATGTGTGGGGTGGTACCACCTCGGTCGAGGAAAAATTCCTCTACCACCTTCCATTCCTCTACCACCTTGATTGCGAAATAATGGACGGTGGCGTACCTACATAATATATGAATGACCATAAAGTTATTTTGTCAAATTTCATATTCGATTACGTTTTAGTTGTTTTGTGTGTTATTTTCTCAACAAGCAGAACTTTTTATGAAGAATAACTTTTTTCCGTAAAGTCAAGAATAAAAAAGTGTCCCATTATCTGTTAAAATGAGTTCGGGACAAGTTGTATGTAGTTCTCAGGAAATTTATAGGAAAAACAGAAGTAAAATGGGTTTGTATATACGGGGTTTGCACCAGACTTGATGTTTGTGCGTATTACTATGATGTTTTAACTTGTACAATCGATTTTCAATGGAGTTACGGTCTGGGGAATATGGTGATCAGAGAGAATCGAAAATGCATCCAAAATGGTACAAAATGGTTAAGCGTGTTTCCAGTCAATTAAAAAATAAACTGCAATAGAATTTTTCACTTAATATGTAATAAGTGTTGCATAGTCTTAACAAAGTCTAAGAAATCCACGTCATATCATGACATGCAGAAGCAGCGCTACTCGGAAAGACTTCCTCGACCACGTTTAATTGTAGCTTTAGCTAACAAACTTGGAATTAATTCTTTATGCTTTTCAATATGACGTTGTTTCAGTGATCTTCCATCCAAACTCTGTGTGTTGATAGACTAAATAGATTAAAATTATCCTTGGACTAGTCATAATTGCTGGAATTTTCGGATATTCTAGATGCAAACTCAGGGTAGTAATGAATTTTGTTTTTAATTTGTATGTCCATTTGCTTTTTCTGTCGTACCAATTTTCATATATTTACTTCATTTCCTCTTTCATTATAAGGTAAAGTTATTTTCGAGTCAGGTCTGGTGCAAATTACATGTAAAACATTATTGCCCTTACCCATGTCCCTATTAAAACGTTCTTCCTAAGATTATGCTTCTAGACTTGGCTTAATGCTATTTAGCAATAAGCTTGAAACCACAATTTTACTAGTGTTAATAAGTTTTCTAATTTTTAAGCATGTTTAAGAACAACCAAAAATCATATTCACCTTGGCATCTGACAAAAGCCATGAATGAACGAAATTACGGTACGGAGAAAAAGCAACGTTGGCAGTCAACTCCAAACGTCGTCGCCGTGTAATGGAAATAAATTACTAAAAATATATTATCAGGACAAATAATGGTATATTGGTATATTTTATTAATCTTTAATCATATGCTTTAGCCTGTGGTATATACGATTGCCAGTATTTACCTTAAGTGCCTGACTTAAGTACCTACAGTTTATCAGTCTGAAAATGCGCCTCATAACTGAAAGCCGTTCTTAAAAAGTAGGTGGGGGATCATATAGTTGACCAGATTAAGAGTAACCCTTGACTCTTTGATTGCTCTAAAATGTAAATAATGGTATATTGTCCTCGTCTCTAAATCTATGGTTATTTTACTGGGTTATCTGGAACCTTGTTTATTGTATACCCACAAATTACTCGTTTTGCAACCACCTTGACATGGTTGTGACACAATTATTATTGAGTGAACTAATTCCGTGGTAAAGGAAAGTTTTCAACTTTAAAAGTAATTAAGCTATACAGATAAAACTTAAGTATTTCCCAGGAAAGTTTTATTATCATTAAACGGAAACACTTATAGAGTTTTCTTGTTAAAATACAAGAACGATTTGTATTGTAGGGAATAAATAATTCCTAAAGTACTTTTTCCGACGAGAACAAATTCCCCAGTTAGTGTCTTTTCAATGAGGACAGAGTTCCTCAAGCAGATATTGCGGGCTAGATCTCCCCGAAGATTATTGTCCACATAATTTTTGTATAAATAGAGGGTGGTCCCTCGAAAGCTTTCCACTCAGGTTTATTTTAGATTAAATGAATAAAACAAAAAACGCTCGGACCCGTGTACTTTAGTTTTTAGGGAAGCATATTTTTTGGTATTTTTGCCGCAGAGTTGCTGTTATCAATATCAGAAGCTTCTGGAAAGATCGGGTTGAAGATCAACATAGCTAAAACCAAAGCTATGACCAATTTGGTCCCATCAACACCTTTTTGGACAAGCAGAGTGGACATAGATCAAGTATCCAACTATAAATACCTCAGACATAAAATACGCCTAGGCAGGGACAATCAAACCTGCGAGTTGGAAAGAAGAATAAAACCGGTATGGGCAACTTCCGGTAAACTTGGACGGCTTTTTAAATCCAACATACCCATATGCCTTGAGAGAAAAATCTATGACCAGTGTGTTCTTCCCGTGCTGACATGTGGATCCGAGACTCTGACCCGACTCTGACGCTCACAAGAAAGACTGTGAACAAATTAAAAGTAACCATGGATTTATTAGAAAGGATTCGATGTTCCCTATACTGTGAGCGTATCGCACGTGAAGCCTGTTTATTTGTTGTTTGTTATGAAAACATTTCCCCTAGAGGTCTAGTTTACGAACTTTAAGGATATACGTAATTGAATCAAGAATGGTACTTAGTAGAAAGAGATAAAATACCATTGGAGTGTTGGAGCTCAGAAGTGTTGCTTTTTCGGCTGGTTGCTTAGGAAATACGTCTGAACACTTAGCGACTTTAAATAAACCTTTAGAAATAATATAACCTATAAATAATAAAACTTTTTAACTTAAATTTATTATTATTTAGCAGAAAAATAAAATATTTTAGGCCTTTTATTACTTTTAGTAAATCTTGTGATGCTTCTAACGTATTTTTTGTACAAAAATACAAGGTAAAATAAGATGTGGTCAATGTTTACAAATTGTGTTTACAGTGTCGCTTAGAATGGTTTGTTTTGGCTGAAAGTAACCCAGGGAGACATGGAACGAAGAATGCTCGGTATTACTTTATGAGATAAATCCCAAACCAACAAATCAGGAATATGTCAGGACTAGCAGACGTTATTGAGAGAGCCACACAGCTGAAGTGGAACTGAGCAGGTCACGTGGCAAGAATACGAGATGGTAGACGGACAAAAAAAATATTGGAATGGCGCCCCCCTAGAGAATGAGCTTACAGGAATAGGGGACGCCCACCCACCAGATGGAGCGACGACATCAAACGCATCTATACCAACTGGATGCAAGAGACTCAAGATCGGCGATATTGGAACACTTTAAGGGAGGCCTATATCCAGCAGTGGATCATACAGGCTGCTTGATGATGATGATGATTACCAGTATATTAAGTACATATTAGGAAGCTCTTTTGGATTATTAGAGAGGGTGTCCCAAAAGGTACTTCATTGAACCGCAATAATTGTGACAAAATGTTACTGAGAATGGTCATCTGTAAATGGGGACATTTGGAAAATATTATTTTTAAACATAACTGACATGTCTATGTATTTTTTGATAAAATAAACAAGCATGTTGTTTTTCTAGAATTGTTGGTTTTATTTCAAAAGTCAATCCTTTTTTAATTTATTTTATATACGAGAAAACAGTATGTTCCTTTTCACAAGACACATAAACCTTAAGAAACGGCTACATCCTAAAATCGCCACCAACCCCTTGTTAATGTATTGTCAAACATTTTACCTGCAGAGGGTATAGCCCAAAATCGCCACTACTCTTATCTTCTGAATAAATTAAATGAAATGAAAGATATAAGATATATAAGATGACCCCAACCAACACCCTGGGGCACCGATCCCTCTTCGCCTGCGAGGAAAGAGACTGGTCAGGGCCCCTAACCAGGTGCTAACCCTGCTCCGACCTTAGGGTGCCCTCCGATCCACCGTTATACCACCGTATCTATGGCAAATAATTTATTATGAACTATAAAGTTATTAAATATATATACTATTATCTTATAAATAAAAGGCTCATGGCGATTTTGGGCTATAGGTGTCCGGGTAACTCTGTAAGCCGTGGCGATTTTGGGCTGCCAATTTAAGGGCAAGTAATTATAGTGGCGATTTCGGGTAACACCGTAAGAAACACATTCTTCTTGAGAAACGATAAAAAACTGCCAGTGGGTTTTAATTCTAAAAAGGTTGCCTGACCCTAATCTATAATGTAATATTTGTTCTGTCAAAAACTTAATCTGATCAAAAACTAAAAACTTTTCTGACCTTTTAAGACTTGATTTCTTCTCTTGTTATAAAAGAAACAAAAGAAAATTAAATAAATAATTACCAAAATAATTAAAAGGGATATATCAGTTGCTTTATTCGGAATATCCTTAGTATTTCTATGAGTTTTCGCCACAACCATAGATATTATTTATAAAATGGTATGTAGATATTAATTTAATATTATTGAGAATTATTTAATATAATATCATATTTCATCTTAACATAATTTCCACTATTCGCATCGTAACCTTCTCGAGCCACGTATAATAGAGCTATTTTTATCTTTATTTGACTTTAAGTGGCGTCGTGAAAACCTTCGATAAATAACTTCATCAAAACAAGGCATTACCTCTGAAGGTAAAGGGCTTTATTGCTTGACATTGATTTGGGAATTTATTAACTCTTAGTGAGCTCTTTTATTAAAAAGGGTAATTAATTTAAAGACTCAATCAGTGTAAATAGTGAGGGATTGACAGGGCAATTTTCAATTAAGGCTGGTTCCGCTTTGAACCTGTATCTTGTCTTGGGTGTACGTCACGGCTCGAGAAGGAATTTACAGTCCCTTGTGCATGCAGGGACGGTGTTATAATATCCACTATCATCAATACAGACATTAAAAAGAAAGTGGGAAGGTAAAGCAGGTCCTTAAAAGACGGAGCCTTAAAAATTAAAAATCGTTCAATGGAGAGGGACGTGCAGAAATAAGGGTACAAGAGGAAAAGCCAAATAAAGTAAAAAATTATTAAACGAGTGCGCGAAAGAGGGGGTGGTTTATAGGACCTGACAGATCTGCGAAAGCCCAGGCGAAAATCTACAATGATATATGAAGTGGAAATATGGCCAATAAAAAAAGTGCGTAAAGACATCAGATGTCACAAAAATGTTAAGATGAATGTGTGACGTAACAAGAAGAGGCAATGTTGGACAAGAAAGAATAAAGAGACGAGTAAGGTTTTACGAATATCTAAGAAGATAAGAAAATAACACAATTGTAGGACGATCGTCTGAAAAAAAGAAAAAGTGAATAAATATATCCAGAAAGGTAACTACTATGTATATATGCAGTATATTATAGTATACTAATACGAGAGCTAGAGAAAGATCAAAGCAGAGATGGGTGAACCGGGCGTGGTAGAAACTCTTAACCAGGTAAATTGACCCCCGATAAAGTATAAGAAAGATGATATTCCGTATTAGACTTTATTTTTTCTTTTACTACAAGGCTTTCCAACAAAAGTATTATTTTACTATTATATTTATGATTGTTTTATTAGTAATTAATTATTTTTACGGTATTTAATGTTTGATTTATTGGCACAAATAAATAACACCGCTCAACCAAAAAAAAAAGCTTCTGAGTCTGGGTTGAGACCATTTTTTCTTACTCTGCAGGAACAAAACCAAAGGAAACCGCCGATACGATCACGATATGTAGAAAAAAAGATGACGCAATTACGTTGTATGCCCCCCAGCCCCCACTATATTCCGTACATACAGTTGGCCCTTTGGCCTGTTGGTCAATCGGCTATATGCGCTTGATTGTCTGTCAGGGGCAATATATTAAAAACATGATGGGTTTGGATATTTGGGGCTTAATACGACAGAGTGATTTTGATCATAAAAGAAGAAGCAAAATGATTCATGTTGAACTTTTTCACAATAATTTTATTAAAACATAAGTACATATTACGTGTATTGTTATATTTTGTTATTGTACCTTATTGTACCTTAACACCTACTGCACAGAAAGTTGCTGTTTTTCCTTAAATTGCATACCTACCTAATAGCGAGTGTTTATGGTATAGTGTAACGATATAGAAATAGATAATAATAAACTAGATGATTTTTTTTTAATTTAGAAAACATACCGACATGAAATCGTTTTTATAATTTTTATTGATTTATACTTTTTACACGACCTTTAAACTACGAAATCCTAACTCGTGCTAATATGGCACTGAATTAAAAATACCTAAAACCTTGATTTCCCGCTCAATGAAACTTTATGGCTATCTCTGGCAGAGAATTACCTATTTTTCCAGTCTTACTAGGTCATTCGTGCAGTGTTACGAAGGGTACATTTAATTAAAATTCACATAATCACATTATTGCATAGAATTGTTATTAGTCATAGTAATTAGAACAGATTTTTAATTAATGCAGTTAGGATAATTTGCAAATGGTGTTACATTTCAACAATGTACAAGACAAATAACTTTTGAAACTAAATCAGGTGCAGTAAACGCAAAAAAGTGAAGTAACAAATTTCATCAGTTAATAGGTATTTAAGGTAAGATAAAAAGATCGTCCTTAAAGTATGCCGTGGAATCAATTACGCATAATATTTGGAATTATTACTCTTGAAAGGTAACATAGGTAAAAGGTATTGGATAATGAAAAATAGAACTGTTAAGTTCTGACGTTTTTATTTTTAAGAAAATTAAATATGGTATAATCACGGCAGAATAAAACGCTTTTATGACCGGAAGTTAAGTGAGGCTAAAATAAAAGTTGTTCCTCAAATCAACGAAGTAATGAAGGATGTCAATTTTGAAGATAATCGAAGCATGGTCGAAAATAGGGCATGGAGATCAATGGTTGCAGTTTTTAAGAACTTTTTGGTAAACAAAAAGGCTGACAATTACAAAACCTTAGTGGAAGTCATGTTGTGGCATTCAGACTAGCGGATGGCAATGTCATTAAAATGTTAAATTTAGATTTTCTTCCACCAAACATGGGTGATGTCAGTGAACGGCGTTACCAGGGCAAGTGGAATCCTGCCATGCTAGCAGACTATTGTTGAACTTTGAGGAGAGAAGCAGTAAATACTATTTATAAACGAAAATCTCGGAGTTAAACATATTTTAGTTCATAATTATGTGTACTCGCGATAAATGTATGTTTATAATGAAAAAATTTGTCTTAACAGTTTTTCTTGATACCTTCAAAACCTTCAAAACAGTACAGAATAAAATTCTTTGCTACCATCAGTCGAGATTTATGCAACGTTACTTGACAAGTCCAATAACCGTAAAAGTTTGTGATATATTCTGCCTAAAGTTGGGTAAAGGTTGTGTAAATATATGATATGGAGTATTTTATCAGAAAATACATTTATCTTTATTTAGTATTTGAAATCGATACCGTAGTCAACCAAGGTAAAATTTTAGCTATACGAAATTGACTATAAAGTTTGCATTTTCAGAGAATATAATTTATATCCGTAAACTTAAATGGGTTTCCGCTCGAAGGTTTATTAACTTTCTCTGTGATATGAGAAAATTAAAAATAAATAATTTCTTGGTCCTGCTAATTCAACTGATTGTTTAATTGGTGATTTAGATTATTTATTTTTAAAATAGCCTTTGTAGGTAGGTATACCAATTATATGTTGTTCAATTAATTTTACACCATACCTAAAATAGTATTATAGTCCTTTTTAGTGTTTTGTGCTAAAAAATTAGCAAAACGGAACACTTCGGTGTCCGTCTGTCTGTCATAGGCGATTTTCTCTGAAACTATTTGACTTAAAAATTTCAAATTTAGCACAGAGATGAAGTGTGGTGGCCCAATTATAAACGTGAAGTGTAAAAAGTTGAATTTTGATTCTGGGGGTTAATTTCAGGGGGTCAATTGGGAAATGAAAAAAAAATTCAAGGGCATCGTGTTAGGTTTTCAAATAAAAGCTTATTGAAGCACGAATTCAACAATATATGTAATGTATTTTTTTATGCCCTTTTTTAAAACATGTTTCGGGAAAAACGCTTAAAATGTGCCGTCCCCCACCCTCCTCACCAAAAGGATCCCTCAGAAAAATCTGAGAACAATCACGAACATTGAGAATTATGTAGGTGTAGATTAAGCCAATATTATTCGGACTGAAAAATTCTAGCGCGATCAATTGTTATAAACAATTAAATTGTTTATTTCTTTATAACTACCGAACCACTGGTTTTACAGAAAAAAGTTTTTGGACATGGCTCACTCGAGACGCTCCCCCACTCAGATCCGCGCATACGGGATGTGATACGGCGTTTGTGCCATCGGTGGCGGGTAGCGCGGCGGTTGTCCGAGGTTTGCTCAGGTTAATTAGGGCGCTGATGGCACGGAACACTAATTGTGGAAGTATAGCTTGCACTTGACCGATTTTTTTTACATTTGGTAATGTTTTTGGACTTGGTAAAATTAAGAAAAAAAGGGAAAGTTCTCGTATTTAATGCCGTACCATACTAGTTAAAAAATATTTGTTCCCTTGACTTATTATTATTCAATTATGTCTTGAGGTAGAAGTCAATAATTAATATTACAAAAAATGTATTTGCTGTAGGTATGTAATGTAATAGTAAAGTAGGTTTATCCAAATAAGTAAACGCCACTTCTGTTTATTGATATAAACACCTGCGTATTGATTCATCTTCATCTCTTTTCGATTTATGTGCTATCCAGCTTTTCCAAGATACTTATCAACTTCTTATAGCATAAATTAAAATCTTTCCCGAAACTGAACTGCTGAGGTTTCTTTTCATGAAAAGCATTTACTAAATAAATTTTAAATTTTTAGCGAATATAAAAGTTTTTATGTAAATAACTCTTTTGAATGTGAAAACAAGCCAAGAATAAATTAACGTGCACCTTTTTTGTACATTTTATCCACGGTTTAAATTTGCATTCGCTGATGAGAATTTAAGTAAATTGAGAGTTTTTGTAAACGATTGGCGGAATTTTTAGAAAATGAACTTTTTGAAAGATTATATTATAACGTATCCCACGAAGTTCTGGCCATATGGGAAACATTTTTACGTAAAGTTGAATACAAAAATTGCATATTAATAAACAGAATCCCTGGACAAAATCTAAAAATACCCATAGTATACAGGGTAGTGAAAAAAACCTAAAATATACTCAATAATAAAATACCCTTATTTAGGAAGATACAGAAAAGAAATAATTATTCATTTTTTCTCTGTAAATACGAAAGCATATTCACCTACGAAAAAAAATGTTTTTAAATTACATTTTTACTTTACATTATGAAAATCAATGTTAACATGTTAATAATAGTGATTATCTTTCACACAGGTAAATATGCTAAGAATGACTTTGACACAGACACTGACATCCTTTGCCGTAAAGTTCTATTAATTCAGTTTATCAATTTATTATTTACATTATGCCCCCAAATCTAAAAAATTGAAATTGTTTTAATAGTTGGCTATAAATACACAAGTTATATGGAAGCCGCTGAAATTTTCCATGAAAGGCATCCCGAAATATCTGTATCCCATCAAACTGTTGGACACGTAGCGGCAAAATTTAGAAGTAGTGTTAGGACATATATCATTAAAAAATGTAAAATTTATTAAAAAGTTAATCAAAACTTTTAGATAATTTTTTTTTCGATAATTTTTCTATGAAGAATGATCTCTAAATATTGATAAAAGCGGAAATCTTAGCATTAAGTATTGTTGCATTTACATGAAGAAATTGTAGATAACGAGAAAAGGAATGCGCTAAGCCTAAATTCCAGATATTTCTTAGATTTGTTTCAGAAATATTGTTTAACAATTATCCATTATGAGGAATTCCGCCTAAAGACAACTTTTATACAAATACCTCGTATATGTCATTAAATTTAATATAAATTTCTGCCCGTGGGCATAAAAAAATATGCTATTTAAAAGCAATTCTTAAATTCAGCAATTTCAATAATTGTATGCTGTCAACCATAAAGGAAAATCATAAGTAGAAAAAAGGTTAAAAGTACAGATTCATAGTTAATGCAATTATTAATATTGTGGTAGTTGGTTTTCCTGGGGACAAATCCGAGATCGTTTATAATTATTATTACTTTTCCTTGAAAGAGCATTAAAATAAAGTACTAAGAAAATTAATACACCCAGTTTTTTACCTTAATTATATTGTCAAGAAAAGAAAATTTTATAATATAATATAAATAGAAAATATACATATATATATATATTCCTAGTAGGCTCACTATTAAAAAACCTGCACTTGGCATGGGTCCCATAAGTAGCAACATGGATATATAGAAAATATAATAGAAAAAATCTCACCATTTCGCGAACTTAGAGTAAAAGACGTAAACAGATTTTGGAACTGTTTTAGCCCCAATTTTATTGCCAAGCTTATCCAAAATTCTCAAAAAAATATAGCGTAACATAAGTAAAACCAAAATAACATATATATATATATATATATATATATATATATATATATATATATATATATATATATATATATATATATATATATACATTGCAAAATATACTCAGAGGCAGAAGCAAGGCACAGACTAGCCAAGGGCTACTCCCTGAACCTTGCTCCGTCCCTCGCATAAGAATAGCAAATTAATACTATATAGTGCACCTAAGTAATAACAAGAGTAGTTCAAATAAATCATCTAATATATTCAGAGATTCAGGCCTTAAAAAAATTAGATGTGACAACTACAGATAATAATTTATTAGTATTAAAAATTACGATTTTGGAGTTCAACGAGATACTGTCTGAGGCGTCTTTTAAATGACATTTTATCAAGCAAGAGGACAAATGGACCAAACTATGCAAGATACGTAGTTATGTTCCAATACTATTCTTGTACCGGAGCATGTGCTACGTGGCACATACCTAAAAATAAATACTTTTTCGTTATAAATTTAGGAAGAATCCCAAAGAAATAGTTTAGAACTTACCATATGCACAGTTTTTGCGAGCCACCCTGTATAATTACTAATCATTATTAGCCTGGCAAGTCCACAAAACTTGCTCAGAAATGATAGAAATATGATTCTACAAAGCTTCAACTACACTTTTTTTATAATAAGCTCC
Organism: Philopedon plagiatum; assembly: GCA_963971165.1. Classification (NCBI taxonomy): domain Eukaryota; kingdom Metazoa; phylum Arthropoda; class Insecta; order Coleoptera; family Curculionidae; genus Philopedon; species Philopedon plagiatum. Next base: position 102,912,557 of record OZ020193.1, read on the forward strand.
TGAAGACATTTGAACCCGTACTTTTTATTACAGCAGATGTTGGCGTTTTAAGTTAATAAGTATCTACTTTCATGAGAAAATAAAAATTTTCCAATAAAATGACATGAAGTAAAAAAGAATAAAACCATCTTTGAATTGGTGTTATTTAATTAAGAAAATAAAGATGGCTGCAATTCCTCATTTCGCCGCTGCAGGTAATGGCCGAACGCTTTTTAGGGCTCTTTTATTGTAAAACTCACCCTTGTTTTACGATTTAACCATAGCGTTATAGATTTTCTTTCACACCTTTTCTTACGCTGTAAAATAAAAGTGACTAATAAAAGTACTTACGATTTTTTTCGCCTCAATGACGACATCTTCGGGATTTGATGGGGACAGGTATGCCTTTCCCCCTTCGGAAATATATTGAACACCCGGCCCGAGATGAACCATTTTTCAGTCCTGCTAGTTTTCCTTCTTCCAGACTTTTGATAGGTTTTCGTTTCACTTGGTTTTTTATTTGCGGATATATCACTGCCGCCGTCTTTCGGAAATGGAGTCTTTTGTTAATTTTTAAAATGGGATATTGTATGGTTAGTAAATTGTCCTCTAAAAGTTATTTGTAGAAGATCTTTAGAATCCTGTCGGCTTTATAATAGACCTAACAGCGAATTTAATTAAAGATGTTTAATAGAAACTAAAACAGTAATAGATTGGAGATCTTTGGGGAAATTGTAGAGTCATTCTTTTGTGTTGTATTTTTTTTTCTTTTTCTTAAGAAAATTTCTACTAATTTATTGCAAGATTTTTTTATGCCGATAAAAATAAGATTTTTCCAATTTCTCGAAAACTAGTCATATAAACAGATTAATATTTACAAGGTGTGTAAGTTAAATGCTACTAGCTCTATACTGCCGTCCTAAGGAAAGCCACCACATCTGCGATTATAATAATTTCAAATAAATCGAGTTATAATGTTCAAACACTTGCAAAATAGTTGTGATTTTACCAAGCTATTATATTTTGTTTTTTATTGCGTTTTTAGAATCACTGTATAACTGCAAAATCTCGTTATACTTTTGTTCTATGGCATAATAAAAACCCTCGACATGAATTAAACATTACCTGTACCTTTAAACCTTTTTTACTTTTGGTGTTAAAATACAGCGGGCCGTAAAACAACAGAAAGTGCCTAATAATTATATTATATACCTTCATTAAAATTAATAGGCTTTAATTTTTGCTGACTTACTTGGGTTAGCCCTAAAATGTGAAATTTTGATTACTTTTCTTTTTGGTTTGTTATTCATTAGGTTGAACTTCGGATTAAATTTATTAAGACGTATTTACAAACCAGTCAAAATAAAAAAATATTTTTACTTTGAATGTTTTTTTTTAATTGACGTTCTTCATTGTTGTTAGGATGGGTAACTAAGGATCGCCCACACCCGGTATAGGAAGGTCTTTGGGGTCGTACTCGTATTTATAGGCATTCCTTGAGTATTCTTTAGACCTTAAGGTATATCTTAAGCATAGCATCACATATGCTTAAGAAAACCTCTAATCTGAGTTATGACTATAATAATTACAACTCTTATAGTCCAGTTGGAGGAGTTTCATTTTGGCTCTCTCCTATGTATATATATATATATATATATATATATATATATATATATATATATATATATATATATATATATATATATATATATATATATATATATATATTTTTTTTTTATTGATTTTTATTATTTATTAGGTTACGAAATAAAAAAAATATTTACCATTTCTTTTCAACTTATTTATCGTCTGTTCGTAACCACTGTAACATTCAGGTGTCACTAATAAGCAGGCCAGCGGATTAGGTCTTCTATATCACCTAAAGTTGTAGGTGCAGTCGCCATCACTTTGTCCTTTATAAGCCCCTCAAAAAGAAGTCAAGGGGGGTCAAATCCGTGTACCTAGCAGGCTAGTTGACCGGACCAGCTGGTCCAATCCACCTGTTTTCAAATATTTCATACAAATGATTACGGGCCTGTATTGCATAATGGGGTGGAGCTGCATCCTGTTGAAACCACATTTCAGGATTTGTGTTTTGGATTAATAATTCAGGTAATTGGCATCTTCAAAAATCTGTGTACATTTCTCCATTTAAGTGTCCTTCAAAGAAATGCGGACCAATATCTCTATCCCCGATTATACAACACCAGACATTAACTGACCAGGAATGTTGATTTGTCAAAGTTCTCATCCAGTAGGAATTTTCCGACGCCCAGTAGTGCATATTGTGTCTATTTACATAAATAAAACAACCAAACTTAAAATCCTATTTGCCCACAATTATGGAAAGTAGCTACGTCAGAAAAATATTATTCTGTTATTTCCTTGCATTTGTCTTGTGACCCAGTTGCAAAATGTAACGCGATTTTCAAAGTCTTATGGTTTGGATGAAAATTGTACAACTGCAAAAGGGTCACAACTGATTTGTAACTCATTTCAGCATCTCTAGCAAGCCGTCTGGTACATACTGGTACAAACGCCAACTGCCCTGTTTTCGTCCGTTTTATCGCTTCCGAAGTCGTGATTTCGTCTTCAGATTGCCAGTAGTACGACTTCTCGTTTCCAGCCTTTTAAATACCCTGTGAGATGTCGGGTTAAAAGGAAACCTCTTCTCTCTTCCCACGCTAGCGCTGCTTCTATGTAGTTTTTTTCTGCACTGCCTCAAAATTAACAGCATATCAACTTGCACATTAAAATTCGCTTCCATGTTTAATTGAGCAATAAACTGAGAAATAATCGTTAAAACGTCAAAATTCTCAACTGACCCAAGTAAAAGTAACGCATTTCCATTCAAACAAATAATAATTCTGAGGTAAGTGAACTTGATTTATTGGGAAAAAGAGTACCTATTTTTTAAATTCAATCAAAAGTTAGTTAATCATAATTCTGCAATCGACAAAGCAAATAAAGAGATTCGAATTTTGTAAACAAAAGTACATCATCCGAATTAAAATTCCAAAGTTAGCCCCCAAACCTCACAATAGAGAGTTGGGGTGAATGTCAAAAATATGTTTAAATAATATGTTCCCCCATCTCCAAATTAACTCATCAAAATTTCAAGGCAATATTTAAATTGTTTTCCAGATATCGCATTGTAACACTTAAAAAAACTCACCCTGTATATGGAAAGAGTTTGGATTGACCCCAGTCACTTAGGGTTAGGCTATGTCCATATAGTGGTGTGCCCTTCACTCTTGTCTAATTAATTCATATAGCCAGTCGTTTTTCCTAATGTCATTTTTTATTAACAGGCAGAAAGAGTCTCAAAAATAGTCTTCAAGGTAAAATATAAAAATGGATTCAATGGATTTGCCGTTTTGAAATATCAGTTTCACTATTATACATGAGCAGGAGGAGTACGTAAAACCGATCAATTTCTTTTTGGTAAAATAATTCGCGTTTGTCACTTTAATTCCACCACTTAATATCATTTGTACAACTGAATTGATAATTAATACTTCAATTATTCAACTCCCTTAAGTGCTTAAGAATCCCTTAAGCTCTAAAAGGAAATATGCAAATTAGCGTATTCGCACACCAGCACATATCAACAAACATATTTTTAAAACTTTCTATTTACGCTCTATCCTAGTTTTACCCTAAATCTAGGTCAAGGAAACCAAGACTGGAAAATGTATAGGTATGGCTTATTTAATATAATGTTTTTATTTTGTGTTGACAACTCGAAGTTTCCTGAAGACTACAGAATATCATTTCCAGATTCAAATTTAGCACATTGCGTCTTTCCAACACAAAAATTATATATTGAATCGACTATTGATCTTATAGACTTAATCATGGACGTTCTAAAAAGAATTCGACAAATTTTTGTTCCAGTAACAATCTGTTGGCCATTTCTATAGATAAGCAATCACACAGGGATTCACAAGTTTTTTATAACCTGACGAACGATATAGTTCTCCATCTACTTTTTGAGAACGGCTGCAAGGCTTTCAGTTATGTAGAATATTTGCAGATTGATAGACTCTACTAAAATAACGCAATGACTATTGGCTAATAAAATTATCTTATCACAGTCATAAGGTTTGTTCCAACCAACAATTTTTGTATCGTTCCCGAACGGTTATTGGAATCATTCGTACTGATGTTGTGCGCAGACGTGTATTTTTCACAGTTCCGTGACGTTGCAAAATAAACACGGGGTGGAACGCTTTGTGAACCGATTTAGTTATCGAATTAATAAGATAACCTTAGTTTATGTAATGAATTGTCAATTGAGGATTTACAGATCATAAAATATAAATCTTTTATGGATATAAACAAAATAATGACCGAAAATACAGTACTAGGAGGTAAGGCGGTAAGATTCTGCATTTTTCTCGGTTCATTCAGCATTAGCTCCAAATCGTCCTCGCACGTTGATATGTCCGATAGAACATCGCGCTATCTCCTCCGTCACTAATGATAAAAGAATCAAAATAAACGAAAATAAACGCTGTGAAAATCTCAAACCCTTCGACTAAAAATGCCCATTAACAAAATCCATAAATACATAGAAAAAGATTTAAAAATAAATGGAAATTTCAAAGTGTCAGCCCCAGCTGACTAAAAGTTTAGTGCGCAGGTCATCCCAAACGATTCCGATGTTTGGGCAAGGATCGAAATGACGGTACTAGAACCAGTTCAAGAACGGTGACAAATTTGGTTGGAACACTTACAGAACCGTCCTATAAATCGTCGTTTAAGGTTGGAACGCATTTTCTTTGATACGCATGCGCCTGACCGTACTAAGTACGGTTTTTGGTCGGGTTGGAATAAACCTATAATCATAAATACCACAGTCCACAGTCTGGCGTCGATTTAACATCTTTTAATATATCAGAATTCCTAGGTTTTCTTCGATTTTACTGACACTGCGTGGAGGGTAATAAACCAGGGCTAACATGCGAAAAGACCCGTGATCAATTGTGCGGAGAGCGACTAATATGAGCTGCCATGCCCAGGTCAGAACATCTAGATTACCTGGTAAAAGTGTATCGAGAAGAATCTTAGAGATATGTAAGACAAAGAAAGAGGAGAGAGAGAGAGAGAGAGAGAACGCTTAACATGGGACTGCACACCGTCGCGTCGCTACGCGCCGTCTGTATTTCACCAAATAAACCCGTAAAAAGACAGCTCCGGATGGAAAAAATCCATCACACTAACGCCCCATTTTTCAAAGTCTGTGGGTGTCGTCTTTTTAAGAAAAACCATACATTACTCAAAATTTTACTATAACACCTACAACTCGATCTTTAAATAACTTTACACACAAAATACTATGCCTCGACAACTGTTTAAGCCATGAATGAACGGGATTATGGCAAGTGGTATCGAGAAAACGCGATGTTGCCACATTCACTCTAAACTTCGTCACCATTCAATGAAAATAAATTACTAAACATTTATTATCTCAAAAATAATGGTATATCTTATCAATCCTTGGTTATATGCTTTAGCTTACTGTATTTACGATTGCAGAAATTATGAAAATACGCGACGTAATTGGAAGCTGGGCAGAAGCCGTTCTCAATAAGTAGGTGGGGAACCATATAGCTGGTCAGATTAAGAGTAACCCTGAAATCTCTGATTGCAAAAAATGTAAATAATGGTATATCCTTGTTCCTACATCCATAGGTTCCTCCTTTAATCTCAATAATATGATTCCGCATCCTCCACAACAAAAACCTCTTTTAAGTGCTTTAAGTGTTAGAATTGACAGCTATATGACTGGATAAAATCTATTACTGAATGGCATTCTCCTTTAAGATTAATATTAAAATGTAAAAACCCGTGAAGGGAGAGGAAAAATGTTAGATGCCGTTCGAACTTGGAATTTACAAGTGAAATTTATTTTTTTTTATAGTAGGTAAATCGTAAAAGTTTCGTGGGATGACATATGAGAAAATTAACTTGTCAGGTGGTTGGTAAAAATATAAATATTTAAATATCCTTAAGGTCTTACTTTACAAGGGCGAATTACCTTTAAGCTAGGTCAGTTTTATCTTTAAATGTGAGACAGTCCACGTAGATTTTAAATCTAAGTACTAATGTACCGTGGCCGTCTGAAGAATCTATTGACACGGGATTTAAAGGATTGGAGGTTGGGAGGGGAAGAGAAAACATCTGCAGGCAATTTGTTCCATAATCTGAAGGCACTAGGTATGAATGAACGAGAGAAGTGGGATGTTCTAGGCTTTTGCAGCTGGTCAGTAATACGTAACGCGCCTCTTGTTGTGACGAACAATCAAGGGGGAATTATAGCGACTAGTTCTTGGTTAATGTCGGTAGAAAAGGAATAAATCCCCAACAGCATGGCGGTGAGTAAAAGAAGGGAGTTTTCTTGCGAGAACTGGATCATTGATGTGTCAAAACGGCTCTCTGGACAGAATCAAAGATGACGCGTGTAGAAGATGACGCCGCTGCTCAGATGTGGGAACAGTACTAGTACTGTAGGTTAGGTCTTATTTGGGAAACATTGATTGTGTGTAGTAGTGTATAGTAAAAAGTGTGAAGAAATGAGTGAAGAAACTCAGTTTGGTTGGTTTTGTCAGGGGGTTGGGAACTAGAGTGGCATTGTTCTCCTTAAAACTGCTGGTGCAAAAATGCTATGACCAACGGCAAAATGACTACATCTGCTTTATCGACTACAAGCGCGCTTTTGACTATGTGAAACATGATATGTTGCTTAAAAGATTGGGTGAAATAGGCGTAGATGACAAAGATATAAGATTCATAAAAAATCTATACTGGAATCAAACAGCAGCAGTTAGAATAGACAACAATCTAGAGACTAAACCATTTGAAGCCTTAAAAGGAGTTCGGCAAGGATGTATTTTGTCTCCGCTGCTCTTTAATATTTATTTTAAAAAAATATATTTTAGTTAGCACTGGAAAACGAAGTAAAAGGGATAAAAGTCAATGGAAAGCCCATAAACAATATCAGAATCGCCGATGATACAGTGATTACGGCAAATACACTCGAAGATCAAGATCTGCTTAACAAAGTATACGAGCACGGACAACGATACGGTTTGCAGATTAACATATCAAAAACGAAAGAAATGAGTATTGACAGACAGGCTGCAGAACTCAATATTTTAATAGAGGGCGAGGTCATAGCAAATGTTACCAAGTTTAAATACTATCATTTATGCCAAATGGGATTATGAAGAAAAAGTCAAAATTCGGGTTGGTATGGTAAAGACAACATTTTCAAAACTTAAGACTCTGCTGTTACACAGACATCTACCCTCGATCTGCGACTTGGAGTTGTCAAATGATATGTCTAGCCCCTACTGCTATACGGTGACGAAATTTGGTTCATTAAAGTAAAAACAGTAAATCGCATCTAAGCGTTTGAAATGTGGACTCTACGTCGACTATTGAGAACATCTTGAACCGAATATGTAACCAATGAACCAGTGCTGAGAAGGGCAGATACCGAAAGACAACTCATGACTATCGCAAACCAAAGAAAAATGTCATATTTGAGTCACCTACTGAGAGGTGACCGTTATTCAATCCCAAAATTGATCCTCCAGGAAAAATAGAAGGTCGTAGAGGACCTGGAAGAAAACAACATTCTTGGCTGTGCATTAATTGTGATAAACACTTTAATTGTTTATTTACTTATAACTGCTGAACCTGGTTTAGTTTTGGTGTTACAGAAAAGGTTCTTGGGCTAAAAATATTTCTCACAATGTAAAGAACAACTTTTGTCCTTATATGTTTTTTAAAATTTTTAATTTGGCTCAGTCAAAACGCTCTCCACTCAGCTCCACGCATACGCGATGTACTACGGCATTGGTGCCGTCAGCGGCGGGCAGCGCGGCAGATGGGCGGTGATTGGGCGGCCACGGTTTGTTGAGGTTAAGTGGGGAGCTGATGGCACGGAAGACTAATTGTGCAAGTATAGCTTGCTCTTGACCGATTTTTTTAATGAAAAAGTAGATTCACATTGCTAGGCTTGGCGATGATACGTGCCCATTGTACGCTGCTGATAATACATTCCCTATATATTTAATAAAATAGAAGCAATTATTCTCACCAAGTGAATTATTAAATTTCAATATGAAATGCAAAATTTATTATTTCGCCCATACCGCACGAAAGGCTTATTAGCGATTTTAAATATAATACACATAAATCGGATATTATTTAATTAATTTTTATTAATTATTATCGAAAAATCGATAGTAAGGTAATTATAATATCTGCATATGTCTTTCTAATGTTTCTAAACACGTCACTTTATTATATGTTCTGTGAAGATTCTAAAAATAGCTCTCATTCTGTTTTTATGTATATTTATTTATTTTTCTAGTTAAATTTGTACAAACCGAAAATAAACCGACTGTTTTCTTAACTGGTGGATGAATTGAAAACTCTATTAAAGAGCGACATATCATATATTAGTCCATTATGTAAATCTAAAAAACCGATGTATCATAGATCAGTAAATTATGTCAAGTAATTTATTACCGTCAAGTATTAATTATATCGAAGTAATTTTGGGAGATTATCATAGAAAAAAAAACAAATAACGCTCATGTTATAGCAGGAAAAACTATAATGCCAAACGCCTTGAAAAACCTAAAGTCATAAAATATAAAATTTTGTTATTTGTAAAAAACAAACTTATCAGATAATATATTTTTTCTTACAAAGGTGAAAAGCTATAAGCATCAAATTGCAAGAAACTTATATAAATTATTGCATCTATTTAGAATGGCGCTCTGCTGCCATATTGTTTTTATTATAATGGATTTGTCATGGATGATGTCAATAATCCTGGATTTAAATAGTCTCACCTATTTCCAGGGATTGAAAAAAATTGAAATATTTATAAAGCTAAAGGAGTTTTTACTTGCAAGTCTAACTCTTACTTAGAGCTTTCCAAAAAGTAGACCATAACCATTTTTCACAAACAAGAACCAAAATGGGTCTTCAATTTAATTCGTCCATATTCAATCATTTTTACATTTGCTAATATTGTTTTAGTTTATAACAATATACAACTGTACAATTTATTTTTGTTTTTATAATATTGTACTTATTACTTTAACGTAATAAGCCTGGTATGTTTTTAATGGATGAAAAGCCTTTTAACGTTTACTGTTTTTTTGCTAATAACATTCACGTAGGTGGTAAATTCGTCAACACGTCCATCTAGTTAGGATCTAAAGGGATTTACGAACAGGGTAACATACTTAAAAAGCCGGTGATCACATTAACCTTGATGGGATTTATACCGCTTCAAAAAATAGAATTAGGTATGCTCTTGTCTCTAAAAAGAGCTTTTTTTTGAAAGCCAGCAAAGCTTATCAACAGCGGTATTGTTTAATATACGTTAAAAATAATTTCAAATTTATTAAATAAGAAAAGGGCAGACAACAGGGACTAGAAAATTAAAAATATCGTTTTCGAGGCGTAATTATTATCTTAACCTCAAATTGTTATTTTTATAAAATAACTTGTTAGAATGTTATTTAGCATGCTTATGAGTTGATCAAGTTATTTTCTAACAAATGGTTTCATCGGGTAATTTAGAATTGAAATCCTTGATACAGCGTGGGTTTTTTTAAAGTGTTACAAGGTGATATCTCGAAAACGTTTTAAAATATTTTCATGAAATTTGCTAGGGCCCCCGATTTAACCCTCCTTGACTCTTCCTTATGGGGTATTATAAAGGACAAAATGATGGCAATTGCACCTACAATTTTACATCATATGAAAGACCTAATCCGCTTTGACTGCCTATTGGCCTCTGAAATATTGTAACAGGTACGAAATTCATTTAGGAAAAGAGTGAGAAAGTGTTTGGAACTTGAAGGGGGACATTTCGAACAACTCCTCAAGCATGATAGACGATAAATAGCTCAGTACCGCTGTCTAAAATTGTGAACAAAATTTTAGAAGCATTTTCACTGTTCTAGGTTGTAGGAGGGGCATTCCCGAAGATATCTGCTATCCCAGTAGCAGCTAAAATGCTGCTATGATATTCAATTATTTTTTGAATATGCTAAAACTAGTTTTATGTTTTTCCTTCTGATGTTTCAGGTGATAAGTTGTTTGAATTTTGTTTTATTTAAGTTGTTACTGTGGTAAGTGTAAGTAGTAGCTATATAATGTTTAAAATCATTGCTTTTATAATTGACACAGATCCCTAGATTATACACAATCTCGTAAAAAATCCGTTTAGTTACAAAAAAATCCCTAGACATGGCGACACTGCTACTCCCAACCCAATTCCAAAACTCCTTTTTGCATAAGTTATTTATAGTTAAAAAATGAACATTTTAATGTTTTTTTTTTGCAATTATCTCGTTAACTTTTGAACGGATTTGGACGACCGAAAAGTCAAATGAGAGTTTATTTCAATACCTACACTTTCCTCAGACATGTCCCCCCCCCCCCCTTTCAACCTAAAACAGTCAAATTGCTTTTTGGAACAGCCAGCCTGGGCTAAAATAAGTTTAAATTAAATTGTAAATATTTTTTTTTTATTTTATAACCTAATAAATCATAATTCCTTTACCGAAAGAGCAAATAAAAAAAAAAAAAATTGTACGTATTCTTTGTTTTACTTAGATTCGAATTTTATAAACAAAACTACATCATCCTATTTAAAATTCCAAAGTTCTGTAGATTGGATAAAGCAATTATCGATCTTTTTGTGAATTATTTTGTATAACATTCATTTAGAAAACCATGAAAAACACTAATTTAACGGCCCAAGCTAAAATTAATAAATTAAATTTCCTGAAATTAGCTGGGCAAACAATTTAGCAATTTAAAGAGCGATTGTTTTGTTTATTATTCGTGTTTTGTATCAGTCCCTTCAAAAAGAGATTTATAAATATTAATTGTTTGTTTGCTTCAAAGCTTTATTTAAATGGTGGCTGTGGAAACAGCCTTACAAGCTAATATTTTATTTCTGACGTTTACGACGGTAAAACGAATTAACCTTCCATTAATTTTACAGCTTTATATGAAACAACTATTTATTCTTATAGTTTCGTTCGTTTTGTAACAATAACAAGTTAGTTGCTTTTATCTCATTAAAAAACTTGAACTTGCTACACAATTTTTTTATAATTTCAAATAACTGGGAATATATTTACATACATTATTTTTCTTATTTTAAATTGAAGTAAAAATACTGCTCCGAGCCATGCCTCAAATTTAAAACCATTTTGCATTTGCGTAGTAGGTATACATTTATTTAATGTAAATATCTAAAAATAATCAATTCTTCGTCGTTTTGTTCGATTTATATAGAATATCTTCGTCTAGCAAAAATAGAGGAACAGTATGGTGAAGTGCAAGTCGGTTCGCTAGCTTTATACTTTTCGTGGATAATACATGGTGTCCGGAAAATATGTGTACAACGTTTGATGACAGACTCCTGACGTCAAGATAGGTCGATTTAAGCCAACTTAGTTACTTCCGAAAATTGCTTCGTTTAGTCGGTAGAGGACGTCAAAAATTAAAAAGTTTGTGTTTTTTACAAATTTCTTGAAAACGTGCCAACTGATTTTAATGATTTTTGTTGTAGTCTAAAGGTGGGTACTGACTTGAGCAAATTTACGGTTTGCGCGTAAAAATGAGTAGATGAGTACGGCGCCAACTGCCACTAATGTATGTGCGCGTAAATTTTTTCCCCGCACAAATACGTTCCGGCGGCTGTCGGTCTTCTGCGAAGATCAAAGAGTTTTCGTGTGCCTAAAACGCTCAGTCTGGACGTAGTTGTATTTATTCATTGTTGTGCGTCTAAACACGTTAATCAAAATGGAGTGGAATAATGAAGTGTGGCTCAATTCAACAAAATCACTGGAATAACAATTTGCGCGCACGAATGTAATGAAACAAATAATTTTCGCGAACAAACATATTTGCGCGTACATCTTTTTTTTGTGCGTACGCAATTCTTGTGAGTAAATTTGCTCAAGTCAGTACCCACCTGAACACTAAAAAATGACATTTTCTAGTAATATAGTTACCGGCAATAAATAAGCGGAAGTGTTATAAAAGTTACGTCACACGTACACACTCTTACTGAATTTTTTATGTCATCAAAGTTATTACAACCCAGGTATTTTTTTAATTACTTACATATACCTATTAACTGTAATAAAGAAGCAATGAAAAAATGTTGGAAGTGCATACATTTAAAAAAAAAATAAAAAAGTAAGTAAAAGAAAATATTAATCAAGCAAAAAGAAGTCACACATATTTAAATCTGGACAACATGGTGGCCATCTTACTGGTGCATCATTGCCAATTCAATCCATCGGTTGAGATATTGGTCGTGTAAATATTGGCGAATAGCAACGGAAAAATGAGGTGGGGCACAACCATGCATATACCATAGTTCCGGTTGGGTTGGGTTAAAATCAATTGGCTCGTTTTCAGGAAATTTGAAATTTTTTTTTATTTCTAACGCCCTCTACTGGCTAAACGAAGCGATTTCGGATATAACTAATTTGGCTTAAATCGACCTATTTTGACGTCAGGAGTCAATCAAACGTTGTACATGTATTTTTCCGATACCCTGGATACTTTTAAATGATTAACGTTAAAAATTTTGCGGCAACGATGATAATCCTTTTGTATAAAGATAATTTTCCTGTTTTATCCCTTAGCCCTATTGGTATCTTTTTCTGATTTTATTTCTTGTGCTGTTTGAATGATGTCGGCAAAATATGACCTAATGCCAGCTCAATCAAGTTTAATCGATTCAAATACTGTATTGTGACCCGCAAGAAATAGACTTAGATTATTTTTATGTCTATAAAGTTATTCCATAGGTATTATAAAATGTGTTGTACTTACAAAATTGGAATAAGCTACCTTTGAAAATGGGTAAAATAAAAAAATAATAATAAAACTTAAATTTCATGATCTTGTATCTCGCAAACAAAGCGTTTCCCATGTTAATGGAAACGTTTTTTTCTTATTTTGTATCAACTGTTCAGCTATTATAAAAGATAATTGCCTATAGAACGTAACGTATCTGAATTAGATAATATGCTGTCATAAACACATATGTTGTAGATTTCAGATGCATGATTTTTTAAAATTTTCTGTTGTAATATACATAACATTTAATAAAGGAATTCTGTTGGGTAATAAAGTTATCACAATTTTGTAAATATTATGGACTTTTTTTATTTTTAATATTATCGTTCTTTACGTAAGCCTCATACTGATACTGGAACAAAATACACAATCCTAGTTTACGAAATATCTAGATTTTAAGCAGCGATTTGCATAATTTAAACCGGAGACCGAAATGAATGCCCGGAACTTGGAAAATTATTTATATAAACGATACTACAGAACGTCCACATTATCCTGCTTAATATTAACGACCAGGCGTACGGCCAACGGATTAGTTCTATAGTGAATTCACCCTTTATACGTTGTAGTTTTACATTCATCCTGGACGAGCATAATCTCTAAACTGAAACACAAACCGTATAATAATTTTGTTAGTTTCGCAAATCAGCAAATCCTAAACTTCTAAAGAAACAAGGAAATGTTAAATGTAAATATTTATCTGGGAAGTAAATTAGAAATGCCAATAAATAAATTATTTGCTAGAAAGATCGCGAAAACTTAAGGTAAAGGGACTATGTTCGATTCTGGGACCTTACCCTTCATCAGGTAAACTTACACCCATCAGGATGGCTCAAGAACAGACGACCCATCTATATAGTAAGTTTAAAGTAACTGTGTTCTGAAGGTTATTTTATCTAAAATTAATCTTGGCCATGGGGGTGGACATTTTCAGCATTTATTTGAGTGAAACAATTGGTAATTTTTTTAAATATTAATGAAAGTTCATATTATGTCATTAAATTCAGAAAAAAAACTGACGTTGTCATTCCTAAAAGTCCGGATTTTATTAAAACTTCAATCGGTGATTAAAACGAGCAAAATCCGAAACAGGAAGCGATGTTTACAAAGTATTTTCAAGCAGTCGTCCCACAATCAGTATATAGTTTTACGATACTACAAAGTTTAATGTTATAGACTACATAACTAGGTAACATCTTGTTAGCGTTGCAAAATGTGTATAAAAGTTTTATTTACTTACCTATAAAGTTTTATGTCTCCGCGCATTTACGTATCTGATATATTTTAAACTTTTATTTCGCACTGCAGGGTAGGTCTTGTTTGCGACATTAATTTCAGACTATATAGTAAATATGGCATTACAGTATCGGAGCCGGTAAAAGGCTGCTAGGAACTTACCGGAATATTTGGAACAAATGACAAATTTTAATACATACTATGCCTTTGATGAACAACAAAGGCAGATCACACACATTATAATGACAACCTTTGTTCTATTTATAGGCATACCATTAAAGTAAAAATAAAAAATAAACCTCGGAATATTTAACCTACAATCTATAGTTGTAAAATAATATGTCCTAAGTGATTCTGAAGCTATAAATATGAAATTTGGTCAGTATCTTTATTTTATAATGTAAAGACTCACTAAGACGGGTTTTTTCAAAATTCAACCCCTAAATTGAATGCTTGTATGGAGAAAAAATATTAGTTGGTCCTATTAACTTTAAGCTTCATAGAAGTATTCCAAAAATATATAATTAAACACATGTTTTACAGTTTTTAATAAATCAACTTCTAAGGGGGTAAAATGGGGGTTCAAAGTTTTTAAGGGAGTAAAATTATTATACCGCGAACGAGTTGCGCGCGCAAGCTAGTATGGAATAAAATATTGTACGATCCACGTGCGTTACTTACAGTACTCGTTTAGAAATTTGACTCTCGACAACTGCGTCGGTCGCCTCGTCCGTAAATAACTCGTACTGAATCAAGTCACTGGATTAGTAACGTAAATAATTATATTGAAACTTTTGTCTCCATACAATGTTATTTAGATGATCCAGGGTAAATTCTTCCATATATAATAATAATAATACAAATATCAATAATATTAAATCATTGGTTAAAAATAAATGAAGCAGCTTTAAGGAACAATAGTTCTATAATAACCTTTCTGTATACAGAGTGTCCGAAAGTCTTAATCTGGGCAAATATCGTTGCTATTAGTAAAGACAAAATCAAGCATTTTATCGCAAACCTAAAGTTCGTATCTTAATTCGTTTTTAAATGACAAGCCTTTAAAAATTAAAAATTGTGAAAAAAATAAAAAATTTAAATATCTTCATTTCTCATATTACTTAAAAAGTTGTTCAAAATGACCGCCATGAACTTCTTTGCAGTAATAAAGTCTATTTTGAAACTCACTTCTCACATTTTCGAGAATGGCAGGTGTTACTTTTTGGCAGAGTTTCAAACTCGACTTTATTACTGCCAAGAAGTTCATGGTGGTCATTTTAAACAACTTTTAAAAAAATACGAGAAATCTCTTCCTGAATTTTTATTTTTTTTTTCATGATTTTTAATTTTTATAGGCTTGCCATTTAAAAAGGAAAATACAGACGTCGGGATTGCGGTAAAATATTTTTTTTAAATCCCTTTAAAATGAGAAATCACGGTGTAGGATTGCATTTAAAATATTTGACCTAAACTTCCTAGCGTCGCCCCTTAAGGGGGTTGATAGAGTTAAATTACATAAACAAGTATATTTATTAACCGATACACCTAAAATTTGGTGTCTTTATCTTTAATAATAGCAAATATATTTGCCCAATCTTATTCAACCTATATCAATCTGCAATTTGCGACTCGTAAAAATATTATCAGCTAAACAGAATAAAAAAACACCCAGTATTTGTTTTTCGTTTTCTACTATCCCTATTCCTAAACATGTTCTACGTAGGATGACTGTTATTTCCAATTTTAGCATGTAAGAAAGTTCCTAAATGAAACTCACAACTCAATTGGCTTGCAAACGCAAGATAACAAGAAGCTATTGGAATCCAATCATGGCCAATCAGTAAACTTTGTAAGCAAGGCCCTTTGCCATTCCGAGATGTTTTTTAAACTTCTATATATATATATATATATATATATATATATATATATATATATATATATATATATATATATATATATATATATATATATATATATGTATATATATATATATATATATATATATATATATATATATATATATATATATATATATATATATATATATATATATATATAAAATGGGGAATTTTCTTAGGTCGATAGATTTAATATATGTCGATAAATGCAAAAGCATTAATTCTTTCTCTAGTGCAAAACACAAGACCGTAAACTGACAAATAAAATAAATTAGGGCTATTCTTTTTGATCCTAGTCTGGGTATCCTCCTGCTATCGAGATTTCTGGGCCCTTACCCAGAGTGGCTGACGAACAGACCACACTTTGACCCGAATCAACAAGAGACCTTATATCCATCCGAATTTTTTTATCTTTGGGCAGTCCACGAGGGTCTAAACCTAAGTACTATGTACCGTGGGTTTACTAGGAGTGTCCGACTCAAATATCCAGGGTTGGGAACAACCCAACCGTATAGATTTTACCAGCCCATTAAGAAGATGTGTGAGGTAGGTGGTGCCTTCGCGGACGAAGACGAGCTCCTCTACCACCTTCCTTGTCTAAGGCGAGACACGCCATTCCCAGTAACAAGTATGTATTATTTAAATATATAGTAATATATGCAATATATACAGATTAAAATGATGAGGATTTTAAAATGGATAAAACAATCCCAACAATATCCCTCTTGTTGCCATTATGTGTGTTCAAATATGGTAATGTAATTAAATTGTTTAGTTAATAAAGGCGTAAATAATTCCGATGTGAATGGGAAAATATTTTTAAATCATTTGTTACAGTTCTGTCTTATATTAGGATTTTTTCATGGCTATCTTTGGTTATATTATTTTATTAACACATATGTACTGTCTTGTCGACCAAATATTATCTTGTAGAAAGTATTACAAAAAGTCTCATGTAGCCCCGCGCCTGGTGTCAGGTGTGGGATAGTAAGAGACACAAGTTTAATTACCTAAGGTAGATCAGCATAACAGAATAACCACATGTTTATTTCATATTGAATAATCACGATTTTAAAATATGAAAGTATAAATTTTATCACAATTTCATAAAATGTTTTAAATTTTCTGTTCGGTTAATTTTGGTTTGAATAATATCATACTTAAATGAAGTTTCATCTGAGTTTTATTAAGAGAAAGCAAATAGAAATACTTTTTCATACAAAATCCATTCAACTTATTTAAAGTGAAGTGCAAAACAATATGTTTGTCATTCAGCAAAACATGTTCACAACATGCATAAACACAGATAAAAAATATTATTTCAGCACAAGTGATTTTAAAATTGCTGCTAAAACAATGGCGTTATTTATATTTTTACAATGCTGCTCGCTGCAAGAATTATTGTTGTTTGCAAAGACAGTTAGTTTTTAGTTTTCTTCCCTAAAATGTTAGTTAAGGATGTTAAAACATTACTGACCTAGTATTTTTATTTTTGTGCTATGCTGGACGACAAAAGAAGGAATAGGGAACAAATGGTAAATTTTTCCAATCTTACGTTTAACAATACAATCATCTACACCTTTTGGGAAAATGTTTTATAGTTTGTTAAACAATTCGCAGCCAATTCCACATACAAAAACACTAAGGTATGATCACAGAGCAGTCATTAAATCTATGGTAGACTTCGTAGAAAACGTATTCAATTAAACTATTAATGCTAATAAACTTTAAAAAAAAATCAGTGTTGCATTTTCCAACTGTGTCCCTTAGAAAATGTCCGAATATGCGTAAGTTGAGCATGTTTAGAGAATTCCTCTATCGTTTTAAACCAAAAACAATTTTTATTATCCTTATTTTCCTTATACCTAATATTAAAATAAAACAATGGAATCTAGAAAATCTAGACTTTATTAAATCAAAGGTTATATAGCCTATAAAGCGCGACCCTACCCATACTTGACTTTTTATTTTTGAAAATGCGTTGTTGAACGATAAGTGTTAAAAAACGCGTTTTTCGCATCAAAAAAATATAAAGTGCTTTTCTTTTAATGTGGGTATTTTTTATATTAAAATTTGTCCCGTATACTTATTAGTTTTTCTGTAGTTTAATGAGTTTTCTATTTAAAAAAAATATAAACACTGTTTAATATTATATTTAGGCTATTCCATTAAAAATAATTTCAAAAAATTATAGATATACTTTTCCGATAAAGGAACTCCGGATCCACCATTGTAATTCTTGGTCTTTTATTTCTTATTTATTTGCAGCTAGATTTCATACCATATTACGGCTAAGTAGAGCTGGATAGATATCCCCTATTGGGTAGTCTATCACTGAACTTCGCCTTTTTTACATTGCAAAAATATTCTTTTAAATGTACACTAATTTATTTTGTAAAACAGGACAATGTTAAAATAATTTTCAAAACATCCTGAAGCCATTTTAATGCTCATTTTTTACTTTATATAGTAGGTATGTATGTCCAAAGGTATTTAATTGAATTTTCATGAAAACTGCACTTAGACTGTGAATTGGGTGTACCTGCGATTTTTTTGTCCACGGGTATATGTACAGTTGATTGCAAAACAGAATAGAGCAGATTTTTAGTTGTGTAAACCTACCATTTCCCATGTTGCAAATAGTATAGGACAAAATTTTATCAAAGTGATACTTTAGACTTATAGAAAGTAACAGAAATCAAAAATATTTAAGGCTAAATTAGAAAACTTATAAAATAATAAATACATTGTATAATAAAAGTTTATTTTTTAATGACAGTAATAACATTTTAAACAGAAATTAAACTATAATAATATATTATTAATATTTTGCCATCAAGCCATCTCTTTGGATAATTAATTTTACTTAGCCGGCGGGGCAGATAATTGTATAAATTTGGTAATAGGGTAGCATCCTTACGGAGACTCTCCCACGTTTCAGGAATACCGTCCAATAATTCATTTCTATTTTGTGGTCGAAAGTTCCTGTCGTACATTTTTTTTACCATTAGTCCCCATATAAATATTTTCTAATGGATTTACATCCGGGCTGTTTGAAGGCCAGTTCATATTTTCAATATTATTTGCTGTCTTGAATAATTATATCCCATATCCCATATGGTAAGAATTCTGTGGGACACGCTATATTTGCAAAAATAACAATACATAAAAACTCATACTTTAAAACTTTTGATTATTAAATTAGACCAACCCTAACGACTTGGTCGATCGACTTCAAAATTTTATTTTTAAAATACCGCATTGGTGGAAAAACATATTTTTGTAATTTTGAAAGTGGTTGAATAATTTTAAAATTTTATTAATATAAACATCTTCGGTGGTACGAGTATTTTAGCACTGATCAAGCGGGGTACATTACTTACTAATCAGTTATTTTCGAGTCAACTTAGATGTAACCTTAACAAAAACACAGCCTATTTAGATTTCAATTTATACTAAAATAAGCAAACTTTATTCAAATTTGATAATCTGATATTCCAGAGGATAAGTGTTGGGCAATTTGAATATTTCTCGAGTGTTCTAAATTGCTTTAATGGAATTTTGCGGTCGATAGTAGTGAAATGGATTTAATTAAATTTTGTTCAACTTTACTAGTTTGGTACAGTGAAAATAATACAATTAGTTGATACTATTGCCAAAATAATAGACTAGGATGAATGGTAAATTCAAAACTAATTTAAATACTAAAAATATTAAGCCAGGAATTGAAATAATGTGGCAAGAAATTATGCAACACATAAGGGCATTGATTACGATTTCCTATTGTATGTAGTCATATTAATGCATTTTGTGGTGTTAATGTACAGTGTGTATCAGCAATATAAAACCCCAGTAACAATACCCCCTCTAACCAATAATTTGCAATAAAAGGATCGGAGGAAATGTTTCTTAATAAATAAAAAAAAAAATGCAAAAATTAGTACATATTTTGATTAAGATAAACAATTTATAATAACGTTAAAAATTATTCCCTATTATCCGATACATAATGAAAATGGATCTATAATACAGCCTACCTGCGAACAGTGACGTTTGTGTAAGTTAAAGACGCGATAAAAATTGTTTAAACGAATATAACAAGTACTTTCACAATTTTTAACTGTAAATGTGGAGTCTTAGTTCCAGAAGGATAGATACACTTTGTAATGGCACTGTGACTTCAGCTTTAAACTGAAACCAAACGTTTCTAGGGCGCAATTTTCACTACTTTCTCAATAACTAAAGAAATCTTCTGTAATGCCCACTATTCTCAACTTTATAACGGGTCGGCGTTGCTGTTACTCATTCCCATAACGCCCGGTTTGATTGAGTAATGCAAAGGAGAATAAATATGTACCTAGTGTAATATTTCAATAGTTGTTAGTCAATCCCAGATTCATAGAACACAGGAATTTAAGCTGGTAATACTTTATATAAACTTTTTAAGTACACTGCAAAAACAAATTATATTATGGGGCTTCAAATAATATGTCATGTTTATCTTTCTCATAACCTAACTTTCTATCAGCTGTAAAAATTTTACGAGTATGAGAGAGCAACAAGACGAGAGAAAAAAAATAAGAGGGAAAGGACATGAGAAAGAGACATAATTGATCTCTCCATTGTAAAATGGGTTTCTGTCGTCCTTCTCAAAATAAATACGGTATAGAATAGCCGACATTGGAAGAAAGTATGTGCCTTCGGCAAAACTAATCAAAAATTTTCCATAAATAGGTCAGTATCAAATTCAAATAAGCATATTTGGTTGCACGTTTATTTGTATGTTACAGTAAATAAGCCAAAGTATGTGTAACGACATTTTTAAGGCAACTAGGCAGCCATCCATCATACAAGCATCAAGCATATTTAATTTATGTAGAGAATATAAAAAAATATATATTTCAGATTGATTTGGATTATATGTATGTATTATTCCCTATTTAGCATTTATTTAGTACTTCTAAAATGCAAAAGTATAGATATAGAATCCTATACGTACAAGTTCAACTTTCATTTAACCTGTTGTATTTCTTGCAAAACGAAACACACAACAGAAATCCGTTCTGACACGCTAGAGTCCAAATTTCAGTTACTATACACATAATTTTATAGAAGTACGACACACACCTCGTTATCCTGTAAAGATTATCGTGCAAGATTTGGTGGCGTTTGGTCTTTGACCCGTTAATATTGTTTATTATGTGTAGCACGATAGAAATTAAATGTAAAAGCTGAACTGCGTATTAACAGTTCATTAACTTGGTAATTTACTAAGCGAGAATTTGAATTATAAACCATTTACACTTTAAAGTACAACTTTTAAAAAGTGTAAGAATTTTAACCTTGGCGCAACTCTTAAATGCATTTAAGGGCTTATTAATTACCCCAAAATTTTCTTTTTTTATTTCGTCTTATTTCAGCTGGTACGTTCCTGGTTAAATGTATCCACATCACACGGTCCTAGACTTTTCCTCCTGCTCAACCATCTCCGCCTGTTGAACCTTTCTCCCTTAAATCTCTGCTTTGGACCTCTACCTCTTTTTCCATGCACTTCCACTTCCATTAGCCTTCAGCAGATATATTCATTATCTCTTCCCATCAGATGCCCTACCACTGAGGTTTTCTTTTCTGTATATTCTTAAACTAACTTGCGCCAGCGGTGTTACAATTTTGCTCCATTACAAACTTTAAACCCCCATTTTACCACCTTAGGGGTTGAATTTTGAAAAATCCCTTCTTAGTGAGCCTCAACATTATAAAATGCAACTACTGACCAAAGTCCATATTTATAGCTCAGCGGTTTTGGCTCGGCCATGATGAATCAGCCAGTCAGTCAGTCAGCCAGGACGTTATATATATATATATATATATATATATATATATATATATATATATATATATATATATATATATATATATATATATATATATATATAAGAGAGAAAAGAATATCGGCTTTGCGGACTGTGGAAGTGTGTTCCTCTTTTGCATCAAAGTACGGGGAGTCCAAGAAAATGGACAACCCCGGGCCGGGTAGACCATGACAGCTGTTTCGTCCTTGTTAGGACTCATTCAGACAGCCATAACCCAGTCGCAACGAGGCAAACGATGTTACTGTATCTTAAATCCGTTTTGCAAGACACAAGCAGGAAATAACATACCATAACACCACCCAGCGGTTGCTGGCTCTAATGCAAAAGCAGAACACACCGAAAAGGTAAAAATCTAAGGGCGCAGTCCACAGTCCGCAAAGTCGCATCCACAGTCCGCAAGCCGATATTCTTCTTTCTCTCTTATATATTGTACGGACAAGAAACTTCTACTTTTTATTCTTACTTGGCCTTTTGTTAAGGGTTTATGCGTCTTTCTGGTGAGGACGTCGTGACTCCCTCCTTGCACTGCGCGAATGGTGCGGGCGAGTTGGGCGAATTTGCGAAAATGCGTTTCTCATAAACCAGAGATGCCGTGTTCGCCCTTAGATTTTACATTTTCGGTGTGTTCTGCTTTTGCATTAGAGCCAGCACCCGCTAGGTGGCGTTATGGTATGTTATTTCCTGCTTGTGTTTTGCAAAAAGGATGTAAGATACAGTAACATCGTTTGCCTCGGTGCGACTGGGTTATGGCTGTCTGAATGAGTTCTAACAAGGACGAAACAGCTGTCATGGTCTACCCGGCCCGGGGTTGTCCATTTTCTTGGACTCCCCGTACTTTGATGCAAAAGAGGAACACACTTCCACAGTCCGCAAATCCGATATTCTTCTTTCTCTCTTATATATTGTACGGATCAGAAACTTCTACTTTATATATATATATATATATATATATATATATATATATATATATATATATATATATATATATATATATATATATATATATAAGACATAGCTGGCAACTGGGTCCGTTTACTTTTAAAACAAATGAATAGAAGTCGAAGTTAATGCCTTAATGACCCTGGCACGCAAAGCATTAATATGGAAACTTTGATCCCACAGAGTCCTGTGGGATACTGCTCTATACTGGGCCTGGTGCTTTTTCTTCTTTGTGTCAGTGGCCTTAAATCTTGTGTGGGTACGTGATAATTAAGCAAATCGGCATAGTTGCCGATGATTCGTCCTTATTGTGTCAAGCAGGCATAATCTTGAAGAGATCTGCGGCAATGCTTCAAATGAACTAAGTCAGTGATAGCAACTATTGGAAAAAAACTATCTATATAAAGTTTAGTAGGTATAGCCTAAAACGAAACCACTATGCGTGGCCTTTCATTTTTAATGGAAATGCGCTTAGAATGTTCCAAAATGTTCTTTTTATTATACTTCTTTGAAAACACCTTATTTTCATCTGTTTTAGTAATAATGTAAGATGGGCTTTTTCGGGCTAGCGCACGGAAAGAGCGCACGGAAAAAATTTTCCTGGTCTCCAGTTCTTTCAGTGTGCTGAATGAAGATACCGACTATTTTTTGGCTTTAAAATAGAAATATATGTATAGGAAAATAAACTAAACTCAAGAAAGTCTATATGCTATCTGATATTTAATATGTACCCATTTTGTATTTTATTTCGTAAATATTTGAATATTTAGATGAATTTCTGAAATATTTTTTGACGTTTTGTCAATCTTATCTGACATAGACAAATTTAAATCACCTTTTAAATGATTTGAAAGTTACCATGAAAACGCATCATACCTGCCAAAGACCATATTGTCAGCGTTGTTAATTTTCTGTCAATTAAATTCATTCTAATAAAATGTTCTCTCAACCTGAAAAAGTGGCATCTTTCATTATTAATAGTTAATTTTTAATTACTCTAGTAGTTTTTTTTTAAATTCCGATAACAGTTGTGAAAATAAAAATATTCCAAGTTTATTTTGTATGTATGTATTTTTTTATGTTATCTTTTGTTTTATGTTATCGTTTTCAAAGAAGTATAATAAAAAATATCGTTCATTACACGTCCAGAAATGGATTTTCCGTGCTTGCTTGACTTCCCGTGTTCGGCTGCGCCTCACACGAGAATTTGTCAAGCGCGCACAGAAAAATCCTTTTTTCCGGACTGGTAATGAAATATACTATTTCCTAAGTCTGAAGATTGATAATAGGTATGTTTTAAGACTAGACAAAGTTAAACTGTGTTGGGTTCTTCATCTGTCATCTCTCAAAGAGGTTCTCTCTTCAAATTTAAAAATTGTCGACAAAATGATGTAAAATTTATGTAGAAAAAATAATAAATAAATGCCTCAACGTGTTAATTTTTTTTCCTGGGAGGGTACCGTAAAAATTCAACTTTTTTTTCGCAAATTACAAAACATTTTTTTCTTTACCAAAACATTCCTAGTAAGCTCACTATTAAAAACTATAAACTTGGCATGGATCCCGTAAGTAGCAACAGAGATATACAACTTCAAAATTTCTAACTACGCCCTTGGCTTCCCTTATTTAAAATACGAAAAGGGTATTAAAGAAAATTGATCTCTAAAATAATCTCTTTAACTTGATCCAAAAGGATTTCATTTAAAGATTCTTGGCATGCTCAGATTTTACTAACCAAAGAGATATTGCCCAAATTACATGATTTGGGTAAAAATTTATTCTGGTACTTGTAGGGTAAATCTTATTTTTTAAATATTTTTTCTTTGATAATACACATGCTTTAGCTTGAATACTGTATGGAGTAAGGGTCAGGACATAAATATGATACGAATACCGGACTAAAAGGGTTAAAGGCTAAAGGAGACAGGGTTTTAGAGGCAAAATGTTTCAAAATCTGGGCACTCTATATGAAGGAGTGAAATAAATTAACTACATATTTCACTAGAAAAATTAAGGGTTACACATGGTCCCAAAATTCACTGTAAATAAATTATTTAACATGTGTTATGTTACATACTTTACTTACATTATGAAAATAAAAATGGCCAATCATAATTAAACATGTTATGAACATATTATGAAAATAAAAATGGCCAATCATCATTAAACATGTTGTGAAAAATTGTAAAAAAACTTAAACCCTGTGCGAATTCTTGAAAACTGTAAAATAGTTTAAACTTTTTATAATTTGTCTTTGTTGGTGTTATTATTAATATTATTATAATTGCCTTTCAATCTTGTTTTTTCTTTAATATTTTTTCACTTTCTTTTCATTGCTGACACTAGTAACAACTTGTGGAATAAAATTTAACTTTGTTCCCTCGTTATATTGATTTCTTCCAAACTTCGTAATAGTTATTTTGTTCATATTATTAAGTAAATCGAAAAATGTTTATTAGTAATTAGATATAAATAGTAAATTGTATAAAATTTAGAATAATTTTATTGTAAAAGAGCTATCTAAATGTTAGACGCGTAAAGGTATTGAAAACAGTTAATTTTGTGGTACTAAACCACGAATATTTCCGGCTCCTGAATAGCCGGAAATAGAAAATTTTAAAATTACAAAGAATTTACAAAAAAAATATCCTGATAGGTACCTTACAGCCTATACTCCTCGAAGGGCATTAAATATATATTTTTTTTAAAGTGCGTAACACATTTGTTGTGTGCCAGTATTTTCTTAAAACATATTTTTCTAGTTAAATGGAAAAAATAAGAACAATGTTAATATTATATAAAAATAATAAATTTAACAACCATATATGTGAAGTTGTTAGTGTAAAACTAACAAAAAGAAAAAATTGAAAATTTATTTTAAACAAATAAAGATTTTTCATTTCAAAAACCTTACAATATCCCCAAAAACTCTCCATGAACAACCAAAACAAATGCAACACGTTCTCGAAAACAACCGCCGATCACTCGACCGTCACTTGTCAAAACAGTGCCGGCAAAACAAATGCAAACCGTATACGATCGGTAGTCGGACTTGCTGCAACCGTCGCTGCACGAAAACAACGGAGAAACGAAAATCCGAGTTGGCCATGGAAAAGCTTTGCCTGAAGGCTCTAAAATCGCGAGAGCTAGATCGTGAAATGTCGGAAATATATGTTAAAAAGAAAATTTATTGCCACTAGGGAAGTGTAAATAAAATGAACGGTTAGTGCTCTGACAGCTTAAAATGGTAGTTTTTAAAATACGTGTAATTCGATTTGGTTATTTTTGTGTAACCCTGTTAAGCATTCCACATATCACACGATGTCCACTGTAAATTCAAAACTTGTCCATAAAGCTTCCAGTTGGTTCGTGGACATTTTAAGTATTCTAAATTTGTTGTTACCTGCCGGTTTAAAACAGAGCAACTCATTGTAATGTTTATAAAGATGTTTTTGTTTAGTTTGTTTATGTTGTCAAGTTGTCAATAAAATTGTCAAACTGGAATTGTCCTATATTATAATTTTATATTAAATTCCTATCTAGTTTACAATAGGTTGTTGACCCAGAATCGCTACTGTAATTAGTTTATTGATAAATTAGACCGAAGAAACAAACGAGCATAAAATATCGAATATTTTGCCAACCATTGAGAAGCTAAAGAGACGAGAAAACTTTGATTCCTGGAAGTTCGCTGTTAAGAAAAATTTGGTGCACGAAGAGATATGGGATACAGTAACAGAAAAACATCAAGATGAAAAAACAGTTATCAAAGCTAAAGCTAAGATAATTCGTTTAAGAAATTCCATTAATTATATTCATGTGCAGAATGCAAATAACGCGAAAGAAGTATGGGATTGTTTAGTGAAGAGGTGTTGGTCTTTTATTATAATATTATTTATATCAACATCAGTATATCAGACAGATGTTGGAAAAATTCAAAATGGAAAATTGTAATCCATGCTTAATACCAATGGATCCGAATCAAAAACGAAGTAAAGAAATGTGCCCCAAATCTGAAGCAGATAGAAAGGAAATGGAAAATGTGCCGTATCAAGAATTAATTGGAAGTTTGTTATTTTGTGCACAAGTATCTAGACCTGATATTAGCTATGCTGTGAATTCTATATTCAACAATAAACCAGGAAAATTACATTGGAAAACCGCCCAGAGAATTTTGAGATATTTAACAGGAACAGTAAATAAAAAATTGTATTATAGTAGAAACTGTTTATATAATGAAAAAATTGTTGGCTACTGCGATTCAGATTATGCTTTAGATCTGGATCATAGAGAGTATATAATCTGGTTATGTAATAAGGAATATGCACTTATTTTTTTTATTGCAGAGATCGTTTAATCGTTTAAGGAAGTCAATGCAAACCCAAAAAAAATGATTTATATGAAACTTGCTAGGAAAATTTAGCTAAAAAAATGTTTACTTTTCGGTATAATTTATTACAATTTAAAAAGCAGCCTTAGTAAATAATGACGTCAGGAGGTCAGCAAAAATAAGTGTCAATCTACATACATGTTAATATGGTCATAAAAAAATGTCGAAAATTATTTTTTTTCCTTCCCCTCTAAGTAACAATACTCCCTCTAACCAATAATTTGCAATAAAAGTATCGAACAAAAAGCTCTTAAATACCTAAATAAAGAAAAAATAGCAAAAATGAGTAAATATTTTTATTAAGATAAACAATTTATAATAATATTCAAAAATATTCCCTATTTTCCGATATATAATGAAAATGGATCTATAATACAGCCTACCTGCGAACAGTGACGTATGTGTGAGTTGAAGACGCGATAAAAATTATTTAGTCGAATATACCAAGTAGTTTCACAATTATTAACTGTAAGTGTTGAAAGTCTTAGTTCCAGAAGGATGGATACAATTGTAATGACACTGTGACTTCAGCTTTAAACTGAAACCAAGCGTTTCTAGGGCGCAATTGTCACTCCTTTTTCAGTAACTAAAGAAATCTTCTGTTACTTGTTCCCATAACGTCCGGTCCAAGGAACGTAAAGAAGAGCAAATATGTATCTTGCGTAATATTTCAATAGCTGGTCAGTCCCAGATTCATAGAACACAGGAATTTAAGCTGCTAATACTTTATATAAACTTTTTAAGTATATTGTTACACTTCAAAAACAACTTATATTTTGGGACAGGCTTCAAATAATATGTCGTGTTTGTTTATATTTCTCATAACCTAACTTTCTACCAGATGTAAAAATTTTACGAGTATCAGAGAGAAAGAAGGCGAGAGAGAAAAAAATAAGTGAGAAAGAACATGAGAGAGACAGACATAATTGATCTTTCCGTTGTAAAATGGGCTTCTGTCATCACTTTCAAATTAAATTGGATACGGTATAAGTAGATATCATCGGCATAACTAAGATTGGTAATAGAGCAAATGAAAATTGGGCTAGTCCTGAGCGTTGAGATACTCCAGCATAAGCTAGATGGAAGCTTTTTATCTTTTGATAGCCTACGAAGACCGGTCTAAGCACGGTGGATCATGGGTGTGCTGGAAAAGTCCGACTCACACATTCAGAGCTGGAAACTTCAGCGTGGGGAAGGGTAGGAGGGTCTGACAGGTTAAGCATAATGGCAATAACATTATGCATTCTATTGCTTGTTTAAATAAATCCAAAATACGGAGAAATTTTTCCAAATAAAATTTCCTTATCGGTCTTCAAAAAGATCGTTAAATAAATACCCAGGTAGCCAAAAGATTATCTCGTTTTGATGTATTGGACTGATTGTCTCCTTGGACTTAACTAATTTCGCACGCTTTATCTATAAATTATAAAATTTTACCTAATAATTAAAACCATTAAGCATTATTAGGACGGCTTAAAAGAGTTTATAGAATAATATTCAAATCTAACAGCTATTTTATTAAAAATAACAAGCTTCTTAATGTTGTTGACCTATTTTAAAATTCAATTTATATTTTTATTAAATATTTTATTCATGCAAGTCACCAAAACTGTATAATCAAACAATCCTTGGATAGTTTTTAGTCTATTTCCGGTATAAAAATCTATATTCTTAAATATAACTGTAAAGCCAGAGTTTCCTTTGTGTCATAGAAAGTTCATAATTGAAATAAAATGTCATGAAAATAAAATGGATCGTCATCTTGATATCGTAAGGAATGCATAAGAACTACAAATAAATAGTTTTATTCTGTATCTCAAACATAAATGTCAAGTTTTTTCTTTATCTCAAACAGCCGACGTAGACTTAAAACCTAAGTACTAACGTGCAGTGGGCGTCAGTGGCAGGTTAATCTCCTGAAATTTATTTGTAATTGTAGCCTGTCCTGTAGGTCTTTTAAATTTTCACAAGGAATTTTTAAAATCGAGTTATTAATGTATGGCCATATAAAAAAGGCACACGGTGTGAGATCGCATGACCGTGGTGGCCACTTACTACTGATGATTCGGCCTTCGAAAACGTGGATTTTCAGAACTCCACATTCTTATTTGTTGAGAATTTACATAACCAGAGAGGTAAAACCATGCCTCGGCAGTAAAAAGGTTTTTTAAAATACGTTTTCATTATTATCCAAATTACCCATAAGCCACTCTGA
This sequence comes from Philopedon plagiatum, assembly GCA_963971165.1. Classification (NCBI taxonomy): domain Eukaryota; kingdom Metazoa; phylum Arthropoda; class Insecta; order Coleoptera; family Curculionidae; genus Philopedon; species Philopedon plagiatum. The sequence continues at coordinate 102,942,011 of OZ020193.1, forward strand.
AAATTGAATTCGTTGAGGCTTGTCGTTTGGTAAAAATTCTTGGACTAAGCTTAGACGATAAGCATATACAGGTCAGATTTTACGATTGTATTTCAGGATTCCTACATGTACTTGCTAGCTTAAACGCCGAATAGGGGTTTGTGGATGTTCATTAAGAATTTGCCTCAATTCTTCTACTTCTTGTGCAGTGAGAACTTTCGATCTCTCACTGCCTTCCTTTCTATTCACACTCCCTGTTTCTCTAAACAAAGCCACAGATCTAGTCAAAACTTGGCGAAACTGGTCGAAATCCACGACTGTGTGTGGAAGTTCTCTTTGAAAATCCTGAAAGGCATATCGTGTTGAATAAAGCAACCGGCCATCAACCATTCTACCCTTTCTAAAGTAACTTTCCATCATAAAAGATTTTTGTTCTGCGGTAATTACGATATTTAATTCTATTAAAATAAAAAGTTCAGAACTTGAGTTCTATTTTTCATTTACCTATGTTACCTTTCAAGAGTAATAATTCAAGACATGCGTGACTGATTCCACGGCATACTTTAAGGACTTTTTTTGATCTCATGTTATTATTTTATGGACATAAAAATGACGTTCTTCTAGAACAATACCGATTTTTTTACTGTTGTCCTTGAAGCCATAAGATATAACCGTGCTTTTTTTTAGACACATATATATATATCGTTTCAACCGGCTGCATTCAGGTTCCCAGGATTTTTTTGTCAAATCATAAGTGAATCTATTGACTTCAGATATTCTAAGATTTCACTCTCAAAGAGAAAATTTTATAGCACAACCCCGGTATCTTATTTTATTATTGATTTTGACACTTCTCGTCATTAACTTCTATTTTCTGGAACAGAGTAGCTACTGCCCTCTCTGTTCGAACAGCGACAGTCCGACCTTCAAATGGATTTGCAATATTTTCAGATATTGATTACAGCTGGGGCGTATTCAATAAAGTATAAGGTATCGGGAATTAAATATTGATATACATTTTTAAATCAATTCCGTATCAATTCTTGTACTTTGGCATAAGACTAAGAGATGGCGATTTAGCTGCTTATGTAAGAGGGGTATTTAGTACCCATTATCGCTGTGTTTTTGTTTCTTTTTAACAGTGTTGTTCCTCAATTATTTGCCACCAAAATCAAGAAATTTCCAGTATAGACATAAAAGAGACATAATAGGAAATATGCATATTATAGTCCAAATAAACCTGAAATATATTTTAATAGTATGAATCTTTCTGGGCAGGCAAACAAAAATAATAGCAGTAGGACCAATCTTGTCGCGCCGCGCCGGTAAGCATTCTGGCTGCGAAAAAATCTAGAATTCCAATATTTTATTCCTAAGAAATATTTTTGTGAATAATTCTATATAATAAAGGACAATTGTTTTAATTCTAAAAACTGTTTTGTTAAATTTTATTTCTAGTACTTCTACGAATAATTGCTTGAAAAACATTAGAATTAAGCAAATAGAACCGTTATCAAATTACAGCAATTTAATTAATGAATAGTGGATGTAAATTGACAGAACGGATGTATGTTGTTATTATTAGTGGCGAAACTAAGTATATTTGTTAAAAATAGCTAATATAGATATAGAGATGAATTTTGCCATTTTTTCGAATAAATCTCTTGAGATTTAGAAAAAGTATAAGTTCGCACTGATAGTAAAATTAAGCAGAGTCAGCCCATTCATTCGCTCACTGGCTCAGCATCATCATCAAAATATGCAAAATTATAGTAAAATAAATACACATAACAAAAATCTACGTTTATAAACTACGAGCTACACAAAAGTATCGAAAAAAGGGGCAAGTTCGAGTGCGACATTATTTTTTATTGTTTAAGGTTCTAAGAAATGTAGATAATGGACGAAATATCTGAACCTGTTCTTGTGAACAGAACCGTTTGTCATCATAACTTACCAATATTCTAGCATTTTTTAATTACTTATACCTTGTGTCCATTTGGACTGATAGAGTAAGTTCGGGTAATATGGCCTAGGCGGCTTATATGGCACACCACCGTATGTCTGAAACGAATCGCTGCATTGTGTCAAATTTTGCGTTAGTTTGTTCCTGTCTCTCCCCCAGCCACCCTAGTCACATCTTACCGTGCATGGAGTGTGGATGTGTTCGTAAGAAGCAAATGTCGATTTTAACGGTTTCTGATCTAATTTCTAGGTAAGTTATTTTAGTTGTATGTTAATTTAAAACATCCATAAATTTTAATTTCACCCTTTCTAGTTAACTTACACATTTTTAGGTAAATACTTGGCCATAAGGTTTTGCTTGTTTTAATTTTAATTTCGACGTTATAGATTAGAATTGTTAACAGGTACTCGGCGGTCACTATGGCCTACCATAGGGTGGGCTTATATGGCCTGGTAGGCCATATTACCCACCAATTCTTTAAAGACAATTTAGGATTTTGTAAAAAAAAATATTTATTGTAGTATTGACAGGCTTACTGACTTAATTTCAGGGTATGGCACCAAAAGTAGTAGATTCCAAAAAAAGCACGAAACATGGAACAAAGAATCCATGGAGAAGGCCATAGAAGCTTTAAGGAATAAACAAATGGGCTCGCTCAAAGCTTCTAAAGTGTAGTGTTCCCCGAACAACACTAAGGCGTTTAGCAGCAAAAGACGCATCCATTGCGTTAGTTACATGCGCCAAGTTAGGTAGGAAGCCTTGTCTACCTTCAAAAATCGAAAAAAAGCTTGTAGATGTTGTTCTAACAATGGAAGCAAAGTTTTTTGGATTGGTAAAAACTAATTTATGACCTTAGCATACCAACTTGCAGTTAGAAATAACATCCGCCACTCCTTTTCTGCTAAGAACCAAAGCGTAATAGGGTAATATGGCCCCGGGCCATAATACCCTACCATGTTTAAATCTTGTCTATTTGTAAAGTTCTATAAATTATTTTTTTTCAGTTAACTTTTTGAAATGTTATTTGTTTATTTGACGTAATATGATAGCAGATAGGTTAATTGGCTGAATTAAACAATAATTTCTATTTTAAATTAACCTTATGGTGTGCCATAATACTCGAACTTACTCTATATGAAGATTTTTCGAAAACACATTTTTTCGAAAATATATTTTCTCGAAAACGGAACTTTTTCAATAACCCAGATATTCGAAAACCTGGGATGTTTTCAATTTTTTTTTCTGAAACCAACTTCGTATTTTTTTAACCACCTTTTGAAATTAAATTTTTTCAAGAAAACATGTTTTTAGAAAGAACATTTTTTAAACGTTTCGAAAAAGACTTCGAATATTCATATTACAAAACAACACTTTTTTGAAATTAATTTGAAAGTAAAGGAAACGTAAACCTGACCACACATAAAAAAGGTTCGTTTAGGTTAGTTTAGGATCTTTTTGTCATTTTTTCGTTGTCATTTCATTCACTCATTCATTCACTCATAATTTAAATTTAGAAAAACTGTGTTTTCTAAAAAATATATTTCCGGGAAATGTATTTTTTTAAAAAATACGTATTTTCGAAAAAGCTGTTTTTCGAAAAAATTTACTTAATTGAACATCAAAAAAGATATGTGTTGAAAAATGAAACAGCTAAAAGAGTTACTCATCTTATTTGATTAATATGGAAGTGTAATATTGTAGCATTTTTTTACGCCTTCTGCTCATTTGATGGGATAAACGAGTACTTACCAAAGTACAATTTGTCTAAAATCAATTTTTTTTAACACTTCTCACAAATACGGACACTAATTTTTTCAAGCAGCGGCTTTTTGAAAAAGTAATTTACGAGAGAGTATCTTACCAAACCTAAGGAAACCTGATCAAACCCAAAAAAGGTTTGTTCTGGACCTTTTTTCTTCTTTTTTTCATTAACATATTCCAAGCTACTACAGTTCATATTTTAATTTTCTGAATACTGTTGTCAAAAAATACATTCTCAGAAATGTCCCATTTTTTAAAAATTATTTATTTTAAAGATATTTTTGAAAAAATGTGCTCTCGAAATATGCGTTTTTGAGGAAATATTTTAAAAATAGTTCATAAATCCGATTTCAGAAAAGCATTTATTTGTGGAAAAGATGGTAGAACATTCTTGAAGAAATGTTCGCTCAAAATATGTGTTAATTCGTTTCCGAAAAAGCTGTTTTTCGAAAAAATTTACTTAATTGAACATCAAAAAAGATATGTGTTGAAAAATGAAACAGCTAAAAGAGTTTGATTGGGTAATGATGGCTCATGATTGGCTCATTTGATGGGATAAACGAGTACTTACCAAAGTACAATTTGTCTAAAATCAATTTTTTTTAACACTTCTCACAAATACGGACACTAATTTTTTCTATCAGCGGCTTTTTGAAAAAGTAATTTACGACAGAGTATCTTACCAAACCTAAGGAAACCTGATCAAACCCAAAAAAGGTTTGTTCTGGACCTTTTTTCTTCTTTTTTTCATTAACATATTCCAAGCTACTAGAGTTCATATTTTAATTTTCTGAATACTGTTGTCAAAAAATACATTCTCAGAAATGTCCCATTTTTTAAAAATTATTTATTTTAAAGATATTTTTGAAAACATGTGCTCTCGAAATATGCGTTTTTGAGGAAATATTTTAAAAATAGTTCATAAATCCGATTTCAGAAAAGCATTTATTTGTGGAAAAGATGGTAGAACATTCTTGAAAAAATGTTCGCTCAAAATATGTGTTAATTCGTTTCCGAAAAAACTGGTTCTCGAAAAAAAAATACTTTCAAAAGAGGTGTTTTCTGAAAAAAAAAACTTTATTTATTTTTTTTTCCTTTAGAAGCCAAAACGATCCGGCGGCAATTTCAATAAGATTGCAGTGAGATGTGTAGGAATGTTTTTAGAAACAATCTAAGAGCATGTAAATCAAAAATGCCAAAAAAGGCTTGCGTTTTTTATATTACCTATTACATTTTAGTATTGATCTATTATTCATATTTTTGTTATATAATTCATATTCAAAACCATACAAAGACGGCAAATGTTTGTTTTTGTTTATAATATTTATGTAACAATATTTATTTTTATAAAATTTGCTACTGAAATCCTTGTTGTACAAGACTTGAAGGGGGAGGGGGGAGCGTCCCCCTGCGCCTAACTTAAATTGATTAAACTTCATTCAAACTTGAAAAATAAAAAGTTTTAGACCCAGTAAGTAACAGAGCTCTTGAACTTGGCTCTATATAATATCTTACTCTTTTTTATGGCCGAACAGTCACGAGACCTTGGCTTCTTCTTGCAGTAATGTTTTTGTTGAGATAGAAATATCTTCAACCCCTTTTTACTGACCTTTTGTTGTAAACCGTATGGATTCACTTAAAGTCCGAAGTCGAATTCCTGGATGAACCCCTACAAATACTTTGTTGGCTTCATGGATCGTTTTAAAATCGGTGTCAGTAAATAAATTGAGAATAACAAATGGGAAAACATTCCTATCTCTACAACTTCCCTTTTTTATTGAGCTCAGCCAGATAAATGGCCCGTATAAATTTAAATTTACATATCAGGGAATTTGGGAAGCCACATTTGTTATGGAAATTGATGAAAAACTGGTGAAAGCTCTAAAGAATTTAATTTTTGGTTGTCTGTATAAAACTAGTGTCCATATGGAATAATTTTTAACGAGCGCGATTTAATTCTGAAATCAGTTTTATTCTTTTTGGCAACAAAAAATCTGTACATATTTTAAATTTGGCTAAGTCGGGGCAAATGGAAAGCACTGGTACTGAGTTGAATATTAACATAAAAAAATAATTCAGGAGGTAAAACAGCACTGTTACGTTTTTATTCAAAAATTAACATTTTATCTTGGAAAAATTGTTACCTACGTTTATAGAAATAGGAAAATCACCAACCAGGTTTAGGATTACTAATTTGATATTGACAATCAAGACTGTCAACTGTAAAAACTATGTGAACTAAGTTTGGTACTATAATTTTATTTCGCCGAAAGGAGCAATTTTAGTGTATACTTACCACAATTATAGAATTGAATTTATTTTAGTAACAAGTTATATTAACAATATAGCTTTATTTAAAATTACTATTAATTACTATTAATTTGTATAAAAAATGTACAAATAAGCATGAAATGAAATGACGTCAACACAAAAACACCAACGAAGATTTTTTTTTAAATTTGCCAATAAAAGTCACAACAAGATACTCTAAAAATCATCAACACAATGTGGTTCTAACTCTTACAGCATTTTTTTTTAACTTTTTCATAAATACTTTTTTTAAATGAATATTTTTGATTTCATTTCTTAGCCTATTTTACGGTTTGATTCCCTGTAGTAAGGGCTTTTTTCGATGAATTGGTATTCGAATTGAATTGGATCAGTTCGGGTATAGTCCTTAAAACTGAAACCAGATACTTGTTTGAAGATGCGGGTTGTGCTTAAAATAAAATACTTGCTTCTGAATTTAAGTTTATTAATCTTTGTTTGAGGCTCTCTCTCTTTTGTAATAAAGACCGTGATTTTTGTTAAAGACACTAATCTTTCTAAACAAGCTGTCAGTCTGCTTGCACACAATTAGGAGTGTAATTAACAAAAATCAATTAAGTAATTAAAATTATTTAATAGTGATAAATAATTGCTATTATACTCAATTAAATTATTTAATTAGGTATTTACATCCGATTTCTTTTTATCAAAATCCTAGGTGTTTTACTTGCGCCATATATTAAGCTAAGCTAAATTGCACAGTGGTTCGTATAAAATTATCGTGTTCAACTAATTAGTGTTGTTAGAACAAAACATAAGCCAAAGATGTTTGTCTATTTAACAGGGGACCAGATTTCTTCGGTAACATCTGTGAGTTTTGGTGATATCACTAGATTGATATCGATATCTTGAAAAAAGATGTAAGTATGCATAGAACTAATGTTCTTTTGTTATAAATTGGTTATTTTGTCACTTAATAGTTATAGTAATCACATTTTCAGATGTTTATAATAAAATCTTATACATCAAATTAAGAGTCTATAATTTTTAGGGGGCTGATACTTAAGCTGTGAATTATTCATATTTGTGATTTTTTGTCCACTGGTGAACCAACTTGAAGGTGACTAGTACAATGAAGGCGAAACGTTTGAAAATTTCTACATTCGGACCAAAGTACCAATCGTTTAAATCAAATCCGAGACGGTCTTCAACGAAGAAATCGAGGATCTATCACCAAATATAATTTAGTTTCTATTATGAACAATTTTGCTTGGAAAGAATTTAATGTGCCTTAAAGCATAATGGTTTTAAAGCAAGAAACCACAATTTTCATAAAAAATAGGGAAACTTCAATTAAGAAATCAGGCATTACAATTACATTTCTGTATTAAAAATTGAAGATACTTAATAAATGTACTCTTTAATTAAGAACCTAAACTCTTAAGATAATAAATTATTATTTTCAATTATGTCTATTAATTCCCTACTAAGAAAATTGAGAAATCTTGTATTTTGAAAACAGACCGTTACTCTTAGGTCAAACGCATATTTTATTTATTCAGAATCATATAATGGTTCGATAACAAGAGAACAAATATATTTTTTAAGAGAATATTAGTTTGGCTCCATTCAAAGCCGCGGTTTCATTGAGTAAAACGCAAATGAGTTTCAACCAAAGTATCCTTTTTTCAGTATAGTCTTGTTATCAAAGAATCTAATAAATTCGAACTAACTAAATTAAAAATTAACTAAGTAATTATAAAAAATAATTAAGAAAAGATATTCTTCGGCATTTTTCGAATATATTTCTTTGGATGATAGTTTCTTGCTTTTCTCTCGGCATGAGGTTTGACATTAATCAAAATGACAGGTCATCAGGTAATGCAGGGAGATGACCTTTTTCTATAATTACTTAGTTCATTTTTAATTTAGATAGTTCGAATTTATTAGATACTTTTACAACGAGACTAGAGCTTAACTCTCGAAACGTCAGAACAACTATTTTGATCAGATTAGGTTTCAGAAAGAATATATACTACACGAGGGATAGATTAGGGTCAGGCATACTTTTTATAATTATTACTTACTTTTCAGTATTCTGAAATTTATAACGTATAAATTATTTATAATTTACAATTATAATTATTAATAATATAAATCAAAAAGAAAACTAAAACTAGAAAAAAGAAAAAGAAATCGACATAATTTTTACCTAAATATCCCATATTTCGTCAAGAACAGAATCCTCCTTAAGGGTACCCATCACTGACGCCGCGTTTCCTCGCTGGATAGCCAGGCTTATTCTTTGGGTGAGAAAACCTCGAGATTGTTCAGGAAAAATTCTTAAATTTATTTCAGAAACAAGTCTCTTAGCTTCCTCACCCCAAGGGCTCAGTGTCTCAACAGCAAAAGGAACGAAATAAAATCTGTCTTTCAGATCTTTATATTTGACGTGTTTTTTGTTTTCCGAAATAAGAGCAGCAGAACCAAAAATTTTGATGTTTTATCCAAATATGATTTTGCTAGAGTATGGCTGCAGGTGGCGTCCCATAAAAGTTGTTTACCTCTTTTCCATGGAATTAATGTCATTCCGTCTACTCGTTTACCATCATTCCTATATATTCCAGCAGGTTCAAGTTTAGCAGGACATTCTGCAGAAACTAGAGCACGCTTAAGAATGTCATTAATTTGTCTGTGTCTCGATGCACGTCCTGCACTTCTTTTGCAGCTTAGCCCATGGGAGCCATAAATATCAGCAGATTCGCTACAAATGCAGGTGTGTTCACCAGACACAGGCAGACCAAGTCTTAAAGAAACTGAAATTCTGAAAGAATTATTGTCAAGTAGATTTCCTATAGAAGAGGACGGAAGGGCATTAAGCCATGCGTTACTTTCTTGAGCTTGAAGAGCTAAGAGTCGAGCTTTGGTTTCATCGGATTGACAATTTAATAAAAGAAAGTTTTGGCGTATTTGACAAATTTTTTTATCAAATTCTTTTTGAGACTTTGGTAAAGGTACTGGTAAAGTTTCAAACTCACAAAGAGAACACCACTTTTCCAAACAACTATCAAAATCAAAATCGTTTGTGTCAGAAATATAAGAAGGCAGTATTGTTTTTAATAAATTTGAAACATCGGAAACTGAACCCAAAAAGGAAGATATCGAAAGAGTAGATGTCTCTCTAATTCCAAGACCGCCCATTCTCACTGGTAATGTACTTTGAAACCATGAATCATCCTTTATGGGACAGTTTGTTATGTCTTGAATACAATTTTGTAATTCTAGTATTTGTTTTTTTGTTTGTTGTTTTGTATTTGTTGTATGTTTTGTATTTTAAATCGCAGTGACTTTTTTTTAATTATTGATTTTACATTAGAGTTGCGTAACACCCAAATAATAAATCGTTATAATATGAATCCGCCACAATCATGTGGACATTATTTACTATTTATAAGTATAAAATATAAGGTGATGGATCGAAGACGATTTTTTATTTAGATACTACTTAATTTTTTAAAATAAAACTACTACAAAATAAAAGCTTGGATGCTCTAATCTAAATTCAGCTGATCTATTACAGAGACCAGTATTATTTGGACGGGCGCCAAATGGGTTAAAGAAAATGGTCGAACAGTACACGATAGAGCATAAAGAAGGGTGTAGCTTCAATATGGCAAAAAGCCAAATATACGAAGCGTTGGCTTGCTGTATTGTAAAAAAACAATTATGTAATTACTGTGTTAGATTGTTATTAATGATATAACTTTTTCTAAGGTCCTGCTGGTCTACTTACACAGAATGGGGCAATTACAAGCTTAACTTATAGAAGTTAAGGGTGCGCTTTTATCTAATAACGATTATGATATTTCTTAACCAAAAAATTTCTTATTTCCAATTAGGTTTATAAGCCCCTAGAAATTTCTATAAGAAATTTTAACCTCAGACGCAAATTATCGTGTATTATAGCAGATGCTATTGATCGCCTTTAACATGGTTATCTGTCACTTCCTGAATCGTTCCACATAGTTGATACTGTAAATACAGCTCTACAAATTTTTAAAAGATGGCCCTGATGTTGAAGCTGCCAGCAAGTTTAAGTCTTTGTTACACAAAAATCCGGATTTTGCGCTACCCAGTAATATTGGGCAATGCCTAAGTACGGACGATTGCGGCAGTAATTTGCAGGGTTTTAGATACGCAAACATTACATTTTTGGATGTTGAACCCCTATCACTTTTTTGCTATGCCAGATCTAAAATGTCACATTAAAAAAAATTCACCCCCCCTGGGGCCTGGCTAAAACATTTTTTTTAATTTGGAAGAAAAGTCCACCCTTCTACAACTTTTTTTACTAGACCAACTGCGATATTTGCCAATTCGGCCCACCCTAATGGGCACACTAATCTTCGCCGTTTGTTGTTTACATAAAAGGAAATATAATAATGTGAGATTCGAAGAGACTGTCTTAATTAGGTTACAAGGAAGCTGATAAAACTTTATTATTTCCAAGGAGGTGTGTCTATAATGTTGTCGTGTGTTTAGTATTTTCAGCGGTCCAGGTCCTAATCTGTTTAGAAAGTTCTACGTTTTAATGAAAAAATTAGACCCAAACGAGCACTGGGTTAATTGGGTTTGTATTTGATTGTTTAACGGCTTCTGAAATAATTAAAAATATATTTAAGAACTTTTGCAATTACAAAGCAGCTGGTTCTTCTAAATTCAACCCTTTCTGCTGAACAACTAATTAACGCCTTCATAACAATTTTCCATTTTGTTTTAGTACAGTTATTTAATGTATTATTTTTTTCATATCAGTTATTATGTGTTAAAAAATGCTATTGCAGTTCCTACAACGCATATATGTATTTACAATTTTGCTTACTTCCTTCAAGGGCAGCATAATGTATTCTTTAGAAATATGCGACCCTGCATCTTATATATATATATATTACAGTTGCATGATGAATAAAACATAGAGCCTTATTTTAAAAATTGATTAAATTAAATCGAAATACAAAGGAAATCCCAAAATTTCTCTCCATGTGCGGGTGCGTTTTATGTAAACAGACTGCTTACCATATGCACATACTTAATGAAATTTTGAATTTTTATGTAGACTGCTCTACCTATACACAATAATAATAGATGGCACTTCAAAAACAAAATAAGTAAGATATTAATCCTAACAATAAATGACGGTCTTAAGCATTGACTTCATTGACTTTCAACAAGAGGAGATAATAGTATTCATTCGTAACTAGCCTTCTGTTTGTTTCATACATTGTGTGTGTGTAGAACAAAGATAACAGCAATAATTCCGTCTCGGCGCGCCACCGTAATGGCTTTCCTATATTGTGTATTTCACCAAGCGAACCTCCGAAAAGACAGTTCTGAATGAAAAGAATCCATTTTTCCAAACAGCTGGCGCTGACGCATCATTCCCCAAAGTTTATGGACAAAGTTCTGTCAGGAAAAACTAAAAATCACGTAAAATATCACCACACACACATATTCCTACCTGCCTCGAAAGTACTCAGAAAATTACGAGTTTCTGATTTAGCAGATTTCTTAATGAAGCAGATGATGCTCTGTGAAGCGACGTTACCAGTTTCACTCTAAATTTCGTCACCATGCAATGGAAATAAATTACTAAAAATTAATTACTACGAAAAATAATGGTAAAGTAAGAATCCAGCAAGAAAAAGCCATGAGCGTCATAACTGACAGAGACCGCCATTGTTTCTTTCTCTCTCATTTTTTGCAAAGTGTGCGTCAGGGGCGTGTTATGGATTATTCTTTATTCTTATGATAAAAATGGTTGTGCTGAATGAACTGGCAACGCTGCACGATTTTCGGTTTGACCAAATCAGAATCGAAATAAAATCCATCCCATCAACGTACATCTCTTATCATTGCAAGTGCCTCTCCGATGTTGCCGAATGTAGAATATGGTCAGAGTGTATAATAAGATGACTTAGGGTAATACCAACTCAGCACGTGCCTCAGGTAAGTATACAAAACAGAAATAGTCAAACACGACACAGACTTTAAAGGATAGGTACCCTATTAAAATGCTTATTATATGCTCTCTTAGTTCTCTCTTATGCAAATTTTTTTTTTTTTTTCAGTTTTATAGCTCCAAGAACATCGTACCCAACCATGAATGTCGAGCGGAGAGGAGCGCCGGCAACGTTATGCAGGCATTATTTTGCAATTGGTTCGACGGTTAGCAAACGGGACCGGGAGTCGATTGATGTAATGCAGGTACAGTATGCTGCGATATCTATTGTGAGGACGACGTTGGGGCGCGAGTACGAGTAAAGTTTAACTATGTAAAAACAATTTGCTAGGCCATGTTCGGAGGTTTATTTTTTCATTTTCGGACCTAAAATATGATGGGACTCATCTGTGGTGTTTAGTGTGTCATAAGGAGTTATTAAGTTGGAAAAGATCTCACTGCGAACGGCATGTTAATAGTGCAACGCATAAATCTAAAAAAAAGCGACTGCAAACCCTATATTGAGTTTGTAGTAGATTTAATATTTATGATGTGTGCTTGTAAATATACCATTTTATACTTTCGCGAAACGACCGTTTCGTGCGTTTTGGGAACAATATAATCCCGATTGGACATTTCCGTCTTACCAAACGTTGCGTAATTATTTACCAAGTGTGCGAGAAAGGATAGAGAATAAAATTAGGCGTGAAGTGAAGGTTAAAAAAGTGTGGCAAACTGCAGATGAATCAACAGAAAAACTCAGTGTTGTTATTCGAACATTAGATCCATGTAAACCTTCAGTTCCCTACTTACCAGCCAGTAAAAGACTTCCCACCTGTACTGGCGAAGCCATAAATGATTTGGTATTAACCACCCTACAAAAATTTCACGTTCAGAGTCACTAAGAAGGTTTAAGAGTTAGGACTGGTTTAAATTAAGATCTTGTAGTTGATGCAGTTATATTTTGATCGGTTTTTGGCCTGTCATTGTTAATAAGTCGTCATTAAAAACTTATGAATTATTCTGATATTTCAGCGACTTGCTTGGTATGTATTGGGTATGTCTGTTGACTACCCCAGGAGTCTTATGAGATGATTAAATTCTGAGGTAAATTTTGTACAAAAAAAAGGAAATATTTTGTAAGAAAAATATGTATGTGTGTACTACTTTACTTAATGCTTCTAATAAATAACTGTGCGTATGGCCACACATTGTGATGCTTAATTTCAAAAATAAACATGCTTTTTGGAACATAATTTTACCGATGTGAAATAATATGTATGTGATAATAATGATATGATAATGAAATATACTAGAGATATTTTAGTTAATGCTCTCTTTCCTTCCTGCTTCTTCGTTCGCCAACATATTTAGTTTTTGATTGTCTTCTTGTAGCCTTCCTCTGTCTTTCTTGCTTAGCCTGTCCACATAATTAAATATCTCATAAGAGCACACAATTTACTCTTCAATCTTCACTACATCACTTGCTACATGTATTCTATTTGGTAAAAGTTAAAAGAGCGTGAAGTCTAAGCAATGGCACTAACATTAAATGTTCTAGATGAGCCTAAACCGGACGAGATGAGGGTTGTGCGTTATTTTATTTAATAAGAATGTTAGATTTCGATAGGTCTCTTGAATTTTCGAAGCTCACGGTTTTTATATAAAAGTACAAAATGCATTTTGATTTCTTTATGTATGTATCTATATCATAAAGTTATTACTATTAGTTTTATTTTAGCAATAATTAAAGCAACAATGATGTTAAACACAAGTTAACGGGAGTGTAATTATTCCTGTTAGTTGTACTGCTTGCTTATGTTAATTTTGGTGGAGGTATAATTGTTATTCTATTTATATCGGTGTTTATTTTCTAATTAAATAATATTAGAAACAGAGAAAATATTTATATTCATGTTTAGTGAAGCCCAGAACCAGGTATTTACACTACCGAATCGTTTATTCCATAAATGTCAGGCGACTATAAAATTGAAATTGTTCCCAGTAAGAACAAGTAAATAAGGTGCCTAGCTAATTGACATTTAGGTATTTATTTGCTGCGCTTTACAAAATTTTAATAGTTCGTTGGGTAGTTAAAAAATAACAATAAAGATATTCAAAACATGTTTTGTGGGAAAATTTAATTAATCAACAAATTCCAAACATGGAAATTAAAACTCCTACTTCACTGAGTTTAATTCAGGTTGTAATTTTTATGTTTTAAGCCTGCATTTGCTGACCACACCCATTTATAGCCAACTTAATTTTATTTTAGTATAATTGTTTGCTTTATATTTCATTTGTAGGAATATTTTACAATATTTACCATAGATTCATATTCTATCGGTATTTTTTAACGTACTAGTAAAAGCTTCAAGACATTTTATGATTTATTTTAGCCAAACAATATTTAAAAAGAATATTTATGTCATAGTGACGGACAAAATATCAACAATTAAAATATTAATCTTCTACATGAAATCATTATACACGTTAAACTTTAATTGACTGAAAGGATATTGCAGGATATGAATCTATACCTAATATTCTCAGAATGTTATTGTTAAAAATTTTAAAGCCTAAAAGCTACATATTATGTCAAAATAAAATTAAGTTGTTCACCATGGACGCGATTGGAAAATGCCACCTTAACTAAAAACACTTTTTGCACTTGGCATATGTACACAGGGTATTCTAAAAGTAGGGATACAATAGGGCAAGAGTGGGGTTCTGACACTGACATATTGATATTAAGCCAAACTTGTTGAGTTACCACCACAAAAGTTGGTATAGTTATTATACGCAATTATTTAAAAATGTTTAGCCTTTATAGCAAGTAGGCGTGGGAGTCTCTTTATTAAAAATTAAATTCCCCAGTGTTTTCTGGGCAACAAACTGTAGATAAATATCGCTAAAGTTATTTGTTTTCAAATTATTTGCCTCCTTAACATTGCATGTAATATAAAACAGGATTAATTTGTTTTTTGTTTAAAAAATCTGATTAGAGAGGCCAGCTGTCTAAAACCGTTTATATTATTAACTTCAGTTAAAATCCCCAGAACATAGTATAATAGCAGTAATTATTTTAGCCTTGCTAAGTTGGTTTTTTAGATATTTCCTTAGAAATTAGGCACGCAGTAAGATGGGAATTTATTGAATATTATGAGACATTTACAAATGTTGCGTCAATTTAAACTTAAAATATACAGGGTATTTCAAAAAACATGTGCCATCGCTTAAATTGAGATTATTTAAATGAAACTAAGGCAGAAAGTTTATATGAACAGGGTGTTAAATTTTTTATCTTTTAAAATTTACGTTGTGTAATGTAAAGTACTTAAATTAAGCATAATTCTGACTATAAAAAGACCTTGACAGGTCCTTCAGAGGCGTGCATATGAGAAGACGGTAAAATATTTTTTGTGCATATGAGAAGACGGCATAGTTACTATAACTAGTGCTGAAAGTTATACTTTTCCGCACGCGATTGCTTTGTCAAGCAATTGGGCAAGCAATCGAGTGCGCACTATTTTTTCGGAAACTGAATTTTAATTCTCTGTTAAACACATCATTTGATTTAATCGCCTTTGTTTTGCAGGATTTCATGCACATGAAGCGTGGACTAGCGACTAGCATTTCAACACCACGGTATAATTAGTTTGGAGGTCCTGGGACAGGGATAAATGCATTTGATATGCTCCTGGAGCTTGAGGACTTGCTTGAAAAAATAAATATGGGAAAGTGCTGTTGTCAGTTTAACTAGGGTGGGAATGGTAGCAGAAGCCCAGTCGTTCGTTAATGTAGAGAAGAAAATCAGTAAGCATCTGTTAAAATGTTAGAAGTTGGAAGTTAAAAGCTTTTTCCATAGATATGCGTAAATTAGGAAAATTGAAGTTAATATTGAAATTTTTACCAATTCTGAAGAAAAGGGACCATCTATTATTACGAAAGTAATAGACATTTATTTGATGGTTCATGTATTTATAACATTAATACTAGATTTGCTAAGACTACTTAATAATTAATAATAAGTGTAATTATTTTTGACAGTCATTCACCCTAAAGACATTAAATATGGATTATACTCCCCTTTTCTCGAAACGGCTCTTCTTACAAGGCATTCCATTATGTAGTTAAATTACTTACTTTTACAAATTTCATTACCTCAAGAGACCACCCCAAACTAAACTAATTAGTTAATTTACCTATCGTCCGTGTTACTCTGCATACATGGCGTGGCATTAAATAATATCAACTACAATTTTTCTCCGCTACTTTTGACGTTTATTTTATATCAGGCGTGGAACACACCTTTGAAGAAAAAAGTTAACGCAGTTATTAAAATATTGATTAATACCTAGTCAACAGTTAATTCTGGAAAATGTAGAGCATGACTCATCTGCTTGAAGTAGGGGATATAAATTTTAAAGCGTAAATTTATACAGGGTGTCCGAAAAGTCCTAATATGGGCAAATATCTTTACTAGTAGTAGAGACAAAGACACCAAATTTTAGATGTACCTATCTTACTGATTATTAAATCTACTTTTTCAAGTAATTTCACTTTTTTATCTCCTTTGAGGGGCGACGCTAGGGAGTTGTGGTCAAAAGTGTTAGATACAAGCGTATGCCACGTGGTATCTCATTTTAAAGGACTTAAAAAAAATTCTCCAAATTGACCAACAAATTTTTAATAACAGATTTTTTTTTTATTGACGCATTAAAATATTTTATCAAAGGAGCTTCAAAGTTTTTACTATATAGTGTTAAAAAAGTATGCAAATAACTAATAAAATGAAGTATTTGAAATTGTACTTTTTTCAACTCTATAAATAAATTTCATTCTTCTTTAGATTTTGCACTGTTTATGCTTTTGGTGTTTGATTTGTTTTCTAGCTATTTTTAATTAAAAAATGTTTTGTAACAGTTGACATAATTTTCTCCTATGCACAGTCGCGTCGTAATTTTAACGAAATTACTAGACTTTACCGTGAAAGATGCCCAAAGATAGCCAAACTGCCGCGATTCAGGGTTGTTGGTATTCCAAATGCACGATGAAGGCCTGTAAACGTTGCTGCAGATCCCGCTCGCATATTTACAGATGCTAGCATGTGTTGACACCAGGATGTTGAAATCAGCGAGGGTTTGGAAAAACAGTACATTTACAAATGCTAGCAGATTTGGACACCAGGCGATCATAGTGTTGAAACCTGTTTTAAATAACCTGAGCAGTAGATAACCTTTTTCCATGATTGTGCCTGTACAGAAAATATCAATAAAACGTTGTTGGAATATTGAAAAAAAATATTAATTAAAGCAAAGGAAAATAAAAATAAAATATTAGGTTAATGAGCAGATCCATGCCCTTCAGCATTAGGCTGGTTTTGTGAGATGTTAAGATGAATAAGAACTAAAAGCTAACCCAGATCGGCTCTACAAGGTGCAGAAATTAAAATTGCATAATAGTCGTGAAATACGCTCTCGGACAGGTTTGCTCAGTTTTAGGTTTCATCAGTATCTTTTTTAATAAAATGTCAGGTGTATGCGGTGCTGCCAAAATTTTATACCAATACGAATCGCGCAGTCGCAGTAAAAAAACTCGGCAAAGATAAAAAATTTAAAAAATATACTGATGAAACCTAAAACTGAACAAACCTGTCCAAGAACGTATTTTACAACTCTATGGCCACAAGAAGAAATTATATTATTTGTAAGAACAGCTTTAATGCCAAAATTTCACAAAAAATAATTAAATAGTAACAGAGCCCTAAACCGTTGCCAATATACCTTTTTTGTTTCTCTACAGAAATATTGTTAAAAAAATATAAATTGTTATGCTCGGGGGGCTCTAAATTCGAGACTTTCTTGAGACCAGTACCCAGTACCTGACATGCTGGGATTCTATTAACATTTCCACCTAAAATTTGATCGCCCCCCATAAACAAAAATCTAGTCTTTTCGCTGCATCTCCCTCTTCCTATGTTTGGCTAAAGTAGGGTTTGAACAGAAATAATTTATTTTCTTTTAAGATCATCTGAATAATGATTTTTTCACAGCTTCTAGAAGATATTTAGCACTTCTTAGATACATCACAGGAGTTCTCTAAAGAACTAAAACTGTGGCAGCATCTTTTTGGTCATATTTCTTCTTCTTGATGAAACCTAAAACTGAGCAAACCTATCCTAGAGCGTATTTCACGACTATTATGCAATTTTAATTTCTGCACCTTGTAGGGCCGATCTGGGTTAGCTTTTATTCCTTATTCATCTTAACATCTAACAAAACCAGCCTAATGCTGAAGGGCATGGATCTGCTCATTAACCTAATATTCTATTTTTATTTTGTTCGTTTGCTCTAATAATTTTTTTTTTCAATATTCCAACAACGTTTTATTGTTATTTTCCGTACAGGCACAATCATGGAAAAAGGTTATCTACTGCTCAGGTTATCTAAAACTGGTTTCAACACTATGATCGCCTCTGGTGTCCAAATCTGCTAGCATTTGTAAATGTACTGTTTTTCCAAACCCTCGCTGACTTCAACACCCTGGTGTCAACACATGCTAGCATCTGTAAACATGCATCCCGGTCTTGTCAAGACATAAGCTTTTTCATATGCCTTTATATATATATATATATATATATATATATATATATATATATATATATATATATATATATATCCCGGCATCCACGCCAGTATGGCTCGATTATGGTCGGCACAGATCCGAAGTCACACTAAAAGCTATTCAATAAGGAGGCATCTTCGCTTGCCCATAGACCGGCCAACACGTATTCCGAGAAGCTGTTCCGGTTTCCTCACGGGAAGTGTGCGAGAGCGCGAGTAATGCGCGGGTTGTGATCTATGGGGAAGAAGGAAGAGTCGCGGCCTATTAAGTAGAGTTCTTACCAAATCCAAGAAAAGTGAGCAACGCGGCCTAGAATCCCTGTTCGTGGTGGGTTCTATCTATAAGCACGTGGAAGACATGTGACGGCCATGTCCGATGTGAGACGGGTTTAGTGCGGAAGCATGGCTGACAGAAAAGGTCGTGTGCAATAGACTACCAAAAGTGGGAAACTGCATAAGCTCAACTGTGCCCAAACATTAAAATTTGATATTGTGTATGCTTCTTGTTGGGAATCTCCGAGGGTACATTACCGACAATCTGGAGATTTCAAGGATATACCCAAAACGGGTGACGTGCAAACTATTTCTAACAGTCGGTAGAGCTCTGGTGTAAGCACCAGATCGGTTGGTGAAAGAGAGATGGGGAAAGGGTGAATTTTTCTGCCCTAAATTCTCTTCTTAGATAGATAGATAGATGGATAGATAAATAATTCTTGGGATGGCAATTACGTCCTTATTCACTGCAACCTTTGCAGATCTACTGTAATTCCCTTTATTTATATGACTTGCTCCAGCTTTGCCTTTTTGATTGGCTCCAAAAGCCCTGCCAGTAGCCTTTTTGTACAGCTTTCTACACTTGGGTATTCAAAGCCCACTTGTGAGTACCTTATCCTTGTCAGGCCTTCACATTGGCATAAGAGGTGGATCGAGGTTCCTTCTTCTGTCCGACAAATTCTGCATAGCGCTTCTTCTGCCAGACCTATGGTACTAATGTGCTTGTTGAGTTTGCAATGTCCTGTTAACAGCCCTACTATTGCTTTGACTGACATTCCGTTTTTGCTTAGAAGGTCTGTCGTTATTTTAAATGCTAGTTTTTTGATTGTCTGTCTCTGCCCCGGGATATCCTCCCACCAGCTTTGAGATTTCTTTTTCATCCATTTGTTGCTTGCTTCTTTGGCTTCTGTTATTGCAATACCGCAGAAGGGTTCTGGGCCTACAAATGCCATCGATGCGCCTTGTCTGGCCAGTTCGTCAGCTTTTCCGATTCCTTGGTGCCTCTTATGTCCTAAAACACATGTCAGTGTTACTTTCTTAAGTACCGAGCTCATTTAGGGCCGATGGGTAGTCCCACGCTAGTTTAGAGTTTACCTGTGTGGACTCTAGCGCTTTCAATGCTGCTTGGCTATCTGAGAAAATAACGATGCACCTGCTGTTACTACTTTGTCCAAATATTTCTCCAACGAAGTGGTGTATTGCTGCCACTTCGGCTTGGAAGACTGTTGAGTTTTTAGTTAGACTTACCGGGATTGTTCCCCTAGGTCTTCTTCCGTAGATGCCTGCTCCGACCCCCTCTTCCGTCTTCGAGCCATTTGTATATCATACTGAGTCCGCATTGCATGGTGGACCTTTCTCCCAGTCTTTCCGCTGTGGTATATTTACGTTGTATTTTTTGTTAAAGTTATACTTGTTGGTTATATCCGTAAACTTTCTACAATCTACACAGCCCCTCACAGCCTCTAAAGCTGCTACCAAGGAGGCAAAATGGGAACAGCGCTTAGCAGACAATGATATCCCAACCTGAAATCCAAAAGAAAAACTTCCTGCAGGATCGGACCTAGACTGGGGTACCTGGAAAACCCTTGACCGACTCCGGTGCCAAATGGGGAGAAGCAAGAATAATCTCCTGAAGTGGGGATATGCGGAAGAGGAGGCATGTGAATGCGGAGAAGCCCAGACAATGGAGCACTTTCTGGTGTGCCAATCCCTACAAGCTCTATGCACACTCCGGGACCTATGGACGTGCAATGAAAATGCGGTGATGTGCGCCAGACACTGGAGTGATATATGAACAGTTATATGTATTGTTAATATTATGTATGGGTATCTTACAAGATGTGGTTCAGACACGATCAAATAAATATGAGATCACTTGGCATTCCTGTTATTGGGTCTGCTCTAAGCTCCTACAACTGAACTCACATGTAGAAAAATTTAAGGAACATGACTTTCTGTTTTCAGTCCGGATTAACATATATTATGGTTTCCGTAAACTGCAGATAAAGACACATTTTTGTATCATTATATCTGCATAAATTCGGAAGCTTTGTATAACAGAAGTCACAGATCTAAGAAGTAAGACTTTTTTGTTAAAGTAATTTCCAGAACTCTATTTATTTTGTTTAAGCCTTGTCAGGTGTATACATTTTAACCTTTTGATCTTTCAACTTTGTCTAAGGGGCTAGGACTACAACTAACTTAGAAATGGTATATCGAAACGTATGTAGGTTGTGGTTATTAAATTAGTTTATGTAAGTTACCGCTGGGTGACATATTTACTTTAAAGTAATTAAATGGGATTTCTCGCAGCTATAATATTATCTCTGTAACGTTAGCTGAGTTATTATTCCACCAAGGATAATATTGTTAAATAGGTTCAGCGTAGTTTATTATTTGCTAGATTATCCTGGCGGTGCATGAATTGCCCCAGTTTCATACAGATATTTTTGTTCCTTGTTGGTTATAAATACTTTCTTTAATTGAGTTATTCTGCATAAAAGTCCTATTTTTTCCCTAACCCACTATTTTCCTAAGTATTGCAGTCTGTTAATATTTTGGTCATTGAAAGAATGGTAACATAGTTTTCAAATGACTAGGAATACTTTTGAACTACAATAACAAGTCTATATTTAAAGGAATATTTTTTTTTTTGGATTATTTCAATAATGTTTTGTTGTGACAATATTAACTTTAATATAACTAATGTGACAGTGATCAAAAATAGTACTGTTATTGAAAATAGCGCAGCAGTTTTTTCTGTGTAGACACGTATATTTTGACCTGCCTGGAAAGTAGGAACAGTTACGCTTTTCAGATTCATCAGATTTCTCAATGAACCAGGCAACGCGACGCCTAGTAAAGCGATGTTGCCGCTCTCACTCTAAATTTCGTCTCGATGCAATGGAAATAAATTACTAAAAATTTATTATCACGAACAATATTGGTATATATTATTAATCCGTAGTCATATGCTTTAACCTGTGGTATTTATGATTGTAGATAAGTATAAACCCACAGTAATAGCGTAATTTTAGTAGTGTTTGTTAATCTGCAAATATTCTACATAGCTGGAAACCTGGCAACAGCTGTTCGTAAAAAGTAGGTGGGCGACAATATCGTTTGCTTTAAAATGAGTGACAAATATATGTTTTGTAACGTGGAATAATAACAACAAAATACCTTATTTACAATTTTTGCTTTCTGTTGGCAATATAGTGGGGGTTGCTCGCATTATTGACTGTTGTCCTTTATTTAAAGAATTTATTAAAATACAATCCTCAGAAGTCACTAAAAAGGTTTAAGCTTGAAACGTGGCTATTTCTAGTCGATCAGTTAGGTTTTTGATAAGTTTTTGTTTGGTCATCAAACACTTATGATTTGTTTTATTGTAGCTGTTTGCTTGGATTCAAATAATATTTTATCATGAAATGTTATTCTATTGTAGGAAATACTTGCACCTTTCTTTATAAATTTGCGAAAAAATTCTCAAAAATAAATTCATAGTACAAAACTTAGCTGTCTGATGCTTGCACCAGTCAATTGAAATTCTTAATTGTCCCATCTTAGTGTACAATAGTGAACCTGACCGAAAAATTTTACTTGCGTAAAATTAAAAAACCTCAAATAATTTTCGTTGTTTTGACATCCAGTTGCACAAACAATTTAATCAGGAATTAAACTAACTGGACAGTAGCTATTTGACAGCACGTATGATGGTGTCATTGACAAAGGTAACTAACTCTCAACTTCAATTACTTAATTAAATGTTTTGATCAATAGTCTGTATGTCTTGCGAGTTTTCAGAGAAACTACTAAATATCCTTCAAAAACAACAAAAGAATAGATTTTAAGTTTGTGATTTTTTTAAAATTAAGAATGTCAAAAAGTTTTAAAGATACTTAAATGTGGGTAAAAAGAACTTACTATTACCTAAGAGAATTATTAATTTAAATTTCCTTTTTTTTTCGATTCTGTAGAATTATGAAAGACTCTACATTGCTTTAAAATGAATCGTAACATAAAATAAAATTTTTCAATGGATTTTTCCAATATACCAAATCTGACCTAATTAAACAATTTTAATAACAAATCAAAATAGCGACACAAACAAAATGGAATATCTAATTCGTAAACTAAAATTCCTCTAACCTACTATTTTGCTGCTGAAAATCGTAGAAATAATAAAAAAATACCAAAAAAATTATATAAACAATATTACATAACAAATATTCACTCTTCATGGTAAGCTGACAGTGAAGAATTATTGTGTTTAAATTTATGTGCGATATATATGTATGTAGGTCTTTGAAGACTGGTCCCATGGTGATGGAGGTACATAATACCAAGAAATTATATTTAAATAATTTACCAAAAATAAAAAATAACAACGAATTTCTTAAAAACGTACAGTACCTAAAACGACAGAGGTTAAAGATTCGCGGTAAAGCGGCGGTCAAGGACCCACGCTGTAAACCTTAAAATAAATGATGCTCTGGTCCTGTGGCATCTGCTATAGCGAATAGACATACAATTCTTTTTGTTACCTAATTGATTGATAAACCAGGAAAACAAATAACGTGTTTTTGTTATTGTAAACAATGTTCAATTATATTTGCCAGACATCTGATGTATTTATTTCTGTTTAATTTTATTTTTTTGCTATCCTTAATTATATAAAATCAAATAATATAACATGCTAATGAAACATTATGAAACTAAAATTATACATATAAATTTCAAGTTTAACTTTTTTTAATAATTGACGCCAGAAATACGTAAATAGGCAAAATGATTCATTCCTCGATATTGGTCGTCAAATTCTGCACCCCATTTTATTTTTTAGCTTTTTATAGTGAAGCTAAACACCAAAGTAATTATTATTAGTCCAATAGTATAACAAATTAATGTCAAATTTAACAGTTTTATAACTTAGGCTCCAGAAAATTAGCTTTTACCAAACTAGAGCGTTCTTAAATTTTTTTGGTTCATAAAACTACTCTTGGATGCGGTATTTCGAATATAATCCTAGAGAACGGATTTGAATATTACATTCCGGGAATAGAATTCGTAGGAAAGACACTGTACACAGAAAATATTAAAAGTATTTTTGACAAGACTATTAAGGTCCGAAAATCTAATTTTGTCCAGCAGCGGCTGGTGAAATTTCAAAGTTGTATATCTCTGTTCTTACTTACAGGACCCGTACCAAATTTAGGGGATTTAATAGCGAGCCCACTGGAAATGTTTTGGTAAAGAAAAATAACATTTTGTAATTTGCGAAAAAAAGTTAAATTTTTGGTGTGCCCCTCCTAAGAAAAAAATGAACACATCTAGATATTATATTTATTATTTTTTCTAAAAAAATTTTACATCTATTTGTCGACAGTTTCTAAATTTTGAGAGAAAAAAATGCATTAGTAGAAAGTTATAGTCATTTGAAATTTCTTAAGCCTAAAATATAATTTAAGAAAAAATTCAAATGACTATAACGTTTTACTAACACATTCTTTTCTCTCAAAATTTAAAAACTGTCGACAAAATAATGTAAAATTTGTTTACAAAAAATAATAAATAAAATACCTAGACTTGTTCATTTTTTTCTTAGGAGGGGCACACCAAAAATTTAACTTTTTTTCGCAAATTACAAAATGTTTTTTTTCTTTACCAAAACATTCCCAGTGGGCTCACTATTAAAACCCCTAAATCTGGTACGGGTCCTGTAAGTAGGAACAGAGATATACAACTTTGAAATTTTACCAGCCGCCACTGATTTTGTCTAACAGATTGTAGAAAAAATTAACGGGGCGGGGAGGGTTGGATGAAAAGGGAGCGGTTGGCAATTTTTTCCAAATATCTCAACTAATATGTCATTATGAATGAAGTCGACTTGTCAGGGGTATTTCGGGGTTATTTAGGTTGGAAAATCTAATTTTGTCCAACTGATGTTAAGAAAATTGAAGTGGGGGGGAGGGGGAGCGGTCGGAAATTTCTCCAAAATGTTATCTAATATGTAATTTTCGGGGTTATTGAGGTCAGAAAATCTAATATATACGGACATGGCAAATTTACAGAGGGGGAGACAAGATGAGGGGGGGGGGGGGATCGGTGCACTAAAAAGAAAGAAATATTTTTTTCAGTGCTTTTCCCTTTGCGAAGTTAAGAACCCCTGAACTTGACTGCCTAACTACGCCTATGTGTCTATCCGGCCCGCTCTTCTCCATTGGTTCTAGACTAACTTCTGATGATCCCCTACAAGGGTTCTTGGATGCCCCTTACTTTAATGCAAGAACAGAGCACACTCTCTCCTTTTTGTCATTTATACCACAAATATATTACAGACACTAAACTCTTCTTTCCAAAATAAGTAAAACTAGTTTGTTTTTATTTAAACGAAATATTATTCTCGTTTATATCTGGGACAGCCCAAGAAGATAATTCCTAATTGCTTTTCCCAGTACGCATTTCTTCTTCAATTTTAGGTAGACCTACCGACGCACTGGTTTACTTGAAAAACCCGACTCGGACAACAATTTCCAACTAAATATGTTAATAACTTCGACATACTTTTCATGAATGACGTTATTTATATTTTTATTAGATGAGATAGAACTATCCTTGATGACGTATACCACTAACCGTGGTAATAACACCCATTTTTGTAATTAATTAAAAATAAAAATGTGAGGGTTACGTTTATGTGTATTTTCTGTTTCCGTCAGAATTCCTTTCACAATATTAACTGGCCTTTCTTGGGAATTCCCAGTTATGCATATCGGTTATTTTAAGAACCCGTTCTCCTATTTTTAAGTGATAAAATGAATAGCAATCTGAAAATAACATACTGCAGGTTTCGCAATTATTTATACGTATGCATTTTTTTTTATTTGATATAGCCAAAGCAGATTTGAAGCCTAATTATTAAGATATACACCTCTAAAGAGAAGAGAAAAGTAATTTATTGACACGGAATTTAAAGGATTGGAGTTTGGGAGAAAAAGGGAAAACATCTGCAGGACACTAAAGCAGGTTTTACAGTCATCAAGTGTTTTGCAATATGCAATAAAGCTTAAAGGAAGGCATGCGTATTAAAGAGCCAGCTGATTTATTTTTGCAGTCTTGCATTTGCATCGCTTGCCAAAAAACGGTTCTGCGCGATTTTTCCTGCAGTTTATGTTGCAATTTTGGTGGGAACTGTAGTGATTTTTACGTTACCAACCAAGGCAAATGTTACTAATAATTCTTAAAATATTTGTGGGTAGTCAGTCGCCCATCGCACGAAGTAAACCTACGAGTAAATACATAAAATTTCCATAAAATTTAGTCATCTCAGCTATAGGTTTTAGGAAAAGCTCTATGACAAAACACTAATGTGCCGAAATAAAAATTAATTCGTTGTTTATTTACGGATCCCAAAGAAGTAAACGAATATAATGCGTACAATTATTTTACGGAAAATTTTTCGTGAAAACAGAAGGTATATCCCCGTTTTCGTGACTAATAAATTTTTCAAGGTGGTAATACAAAAGTTTATTAACACTTTTTACCGAGCCGAAGTAGTAATTAATAAATAAAAATTGTGTAAATACTCGTATATTTGTAAACTCATTAATTTGTAGGTAATATAAACAGTGTTAGTTAAAAGTCGTGAAAAATACAACAGTGCAAATGTACTTCTATCTACCTCATTTTAAGTCTTTTTTCTTCTCGAGATATCGTGATATTTTGAAAGTAGAAAGTATTATACACAATATGCACTCAATCGAGACCGAATTTCAAAATAGTTCGTTCCATCCTGTAGGATTTTTAAAGTTAAATATTAATATTACTAAAAAAATTCGGTTAAGTGCAAGTTATACTTGCACAATTAGTGTTCCGTGCCATCAGCCTCCCACTTAAATAAACAAACTTCGGCCGCCCTATCTCCGCCCATCTAACGTGCTACCCGCCGCCGACGGCACCAACGCCGTATCACAGCGTGTATGCGCGGAGCTACCAACTTAAACATTTTGAAAGACGTGTATGGACAAAAATTGTTCCTTACATCGTTAGAAATATTTTTTTCAGAATCAAACAAAATTTAACTTTTTATACTTCACGTCTATAATTGGACCACCGCACTCTATTTTTGTGCTAAATTTTAAATTTTTATGTCTAATAGTTTCAGAGAAAATCGCCTGTGACAGACGGACGGACGGACGGCTAATTTTAGCAAGGAACACTAAAAATGAGAAAATTTACAACGTATAACTATAATTTAATAAATAAAAAATATTGTTCTATTTGTTGGGGCACACTAGCTACTCTATGGTTTTCTTATTATTTCTTATTATATTTTTCTATTATTTTATCTGTGCTATACGGCTTTCGCTGAATCCTAAAAAATAAATAGGATCTTATACCTATAACAACAATTAATTAGACTACTTTGCGAAGTTTCTTTTTTGATAAAATAAAAAGTTAAAATATTTATTACCTTAGAATTATTCATTTAATGCATAGAAATGCTGACATTAAAAAAACGTAAATCACCAAAAAATAAATTGAATAATAATAATAGCCAATGTTTAAAAACAAATGCAAATCAGGCTTCCTTCTTAGGCAAAATAGTTTTGTATAATTTGCTATAAACCAAACATAAATCGTACAACAAAACTCATTCGATATAAATCTTACATTTAAGCAATAAGACCATGAAGTTCATGGTACGACTGGAATAAATCCATTGATGGTATATCTTTTAGAGAGGTAAATACGCCTGAATCCGGTGCCTTTTAAATAGCAATATCCCATCTTATATTATATGAATCTCAATAAGCAAAAAATCAAACTGCTAAGTTAAAAAAAGTTTATAAGTATATGTAAGTATATTCTGTCTTTGATATATTTCAAAGAAATATTTCCTAAAAATTGGAAACCCATGGCTAGCCACATTTATAAATCAGTGTTTTTAGAATAAAATGATTTTAATTCTTTATTTTATTTTACTATTACATTTTCACATAAGTAAATTGGCAAATGGATATAAAGAAAAGGGCCTTGACATTTTTTTAAGACTCTCGGATATTTTTCATTTTACTTAAAGCACTCCCAGATCGATAGTGTCACACGCCGATCTGTGTGTCTGTGTGGCATTATGGTTTTGGTGGCATATATGAACAAAAAATGCTATATAAGGATAAGATTTTTGTTAAGCTTTAAAAAGTACCTACTTTGATCTACAATGCCCTAAAATGCAAGTTCAAGTTCAGTGAATATTGGCATTGAAAAGTATCTAAATCGGTGCGTTTCTGATTAAAATAAGTGTCACTTCCGGTTACCTCAAAAGTGGCACTGGGTATTTCCAACAGAATAGATATGATTTTAAGGTTATAAACAACTTTCTTGCACCATCTCGGTATCCTATGTCTAGTGTGAATAGTTTTTGATATATTGTCACTTAAAAGTCGGCTGATATTCAAATTCGATTGGAATTTACGGGTCATCTAGGTAATTTAAAAGGCAAAGAAATTGCTAAAATCCGCATTATTCGTAAGTATCCTATAAAATATTTAATTTCTAAAAGATTTAGCTTGAAACGTTAAGCAGCTACTGCACATAAATGGCTAAAATTTAAAATAATTATCCTCCTTTTGGGTTCTCTGTTTAACTAAAGCCACACTGTCAAACCTTCGTCGACACCTCTAAATTTGAAAGATATAATTTTAAATAAAAGATCTGTTTATTATTTAAACGCTCACGATTAGTGTAGATGACAAAGATGGCGATAGCGAAACATAAAAATAAATAAATATTTAAAATTTGAATTTTAAATGATATCAAATAAAAGTAAATAGGTCATAGAAATAATTTTATTACTGCCATTTTTTTTTGAGTCGTGAAAATTGTACAGGCTTCTTAGCTAAAATGAAAGCAAGTCCAATCCTGCCACCTTTGAGGTATATTGTTTGTTTAGGACTGGTGTTTTGTCTTGTAAATTTTATTGCAGTCAATATGTTAAGGGTATATTTTGAAACAAAGTATACCGCTTGACATAGAAGTAACATTATAGCCATTTTCCGCTCGTCGAAATTTTTTTTTTTAATTTTGCCCTCCCTTTATAGTAGTATTAGTTTCATTCGAGAAAAATATAAATTTGACTACTTAAGGGCGCTTCAGACAAAGTAAAGCCTCGTCCTTAAATAGCGCATTTAATAACAATAATAATACCCTGCAATTTACTTATGGAAAAGTGTTCTCTAACATTTATTATGTCGATGGTTCGGCAGTGCAATGTCAAGTTCATGTTTCAAGATTTCTTCAATTTCTTCTTGTTGCATAATGTTGCGAATTATGACCTGTATGGCAGCAACATGAGTAATAATTCAGAGATGATGATAATTTGGTGGCTACAAGAATGGAGAGGGTTATTTATACTGCTCAACATTAGAAAAAATATGCCCTAGTGAGTAGTTTTTAAAACCGCGAAACTAAACTGATAAAAATATACTTATATTAAAGAAGTTGTCAACTATTTCCGCTGTATGGCTAAACTCGACAGGATGTGAAGATATTTAACTACTAGGTCTAAAGGTCTTCTCTGTCACCTGACAGAAAATATCATAGAATATGGAATATGCATATAACCCAAATAAATCTCAAATGTTTGTGGCGGTTGCTGTTATCCATTTATAAAAAAAAAATTTACTGCAAATTTTCGCGCGAATTTCGAAACTTGTAAAACGTGATCCCATTGGCTGTGTCATCAAAAGTGAATTCATGACTCATAATGGGGGTTATCGAAAAATCAATAAAAATTACATTTAACACGTAATTCATCCAACGAAATATTCCTTCACTTAAAGTAGAAGGTTCCTAAAATCTCATTCATGTATATTTCAAGTCTAAATCGGTCCAGGAACCTTCCAATCTTGCAAAAAAAAACCGTCATTTTTGCGAAATTTTAACACATCATATCTTAATAATTCCGAGTAAATAAACTGAAATTCTTTGTTTTCATGGGAATCTTCGAAAATTTTCAAATTTTGCAAGTCTCGATCCAATAAACCTATTTATTTATAACTTTAATGAAAAAATAAGCGATTTAAATTAGTGGGAGGTATTCTTAGATAATTACCGGATAAAATAAACCCAAAAAGAATCACTAAATAGGGTAAATAGTGTGGAATAATGTCGGTTACAAATAGGATTTATCGGAAAAAATCAATAAAATTCGGTTTTTACCCCTTAAATGGATGAGACATTCCGTATTCATTGTGGGATTATCCCTTTATAAGATAGTGTTGAAAAATTTGAAAAGAATGACATAGGAAAAAATACAGAGTGATTCAAATGTACCGATGTCGAGGGCAAAAAAAGTTAAAAAATCGAAATTTAATTCGCGATTGCTCCCATTCTACAAAGAGTGAAGAAACTAAAAAATACAGAGATCATGTATTTCGACGAGCTCTTTCCGATGACGTATATATAATTTTAATTTGAGCCATTTTGTGAGCACAAGAAATTAAAAACCGTGAAATATTTGGGTCAAAAATCTAAATTTTCAGTTTTTCCCAAATGTATGCGTGATTGTTTTCAGTGATTTCAGGTTTAGGTAAATGCATTGCAAAAAGGAAGTATTTGAGATTTTAAGTTTTAGTAATGAATCCGTTTTTCGATCCGACGTTTTATTTTCGAGTTATTACGTACCAACGAAGAGTCTACAAATGCCATTTTCCGTTCCTCATCAACTTCAATAGAGTTCTATAGCTCCGGGTCCTCTACAACCTCCGAGAATTTACATCGATTTAATTCACTTTCCGACCTGCACCTGATTTCAAGGGAAATCGCGGTAATTTCGAATTTGACGTTTAATAGCTCCGAAACGAAACATCCTGTATAACTAAATTTTTTACCAAAGGTAGTTAAACTATTCCTTTATTAGCCCAAGAAATTCGATTGTTCCCCCTCTGACTGTTTCCGAGAAAAACAAACCTGTTCGACTTTACTTTCAAACATCTTTCAATATTAACAATATACTTCCTACTATTTACGATTCTAATGTATTAGACAATATGTATGTTACGGTTAATTTGGATACTTGGCTAGTTTACAAACTAACCAGCTAGTTTGCAAACTAACTAAAGACACTGTTATTTTGAAGGAATCAGCCATTTCCCGCAAAATAGCAGATGGTTTATAAACTAGCTTAGTATGCAAACTATCGATTTGCTTCAGTTAAGATGAGGATTTTATTGAGGTTACCTTAACCTAAAAATCATGTTTTGTTTGTTGTCCAGAAAATCTAGCCAATGGTGGATCGGAGGGCACCCTAAGATCAGAACAGGGTTAGCACCTGGTTAGGGGCCCTGACCAGTCTCTTTCCTCGCAGGCGAAGAGGGATCGGTGCGAAGAAATCCACTATTGTTCCTTATGTACAGATTTTTCATTACTGCATGCGCAGAGGAAGGAACAATAGTGGATTTTTTCGCACCGATCCCTCTTCGCCTGCGAGGAAAGAGACTGGTCAGGGCCCCTAACCAGGTGCTAACCCTGTTCCGACCTTAGGGTGCCCTCCGATCCACCGTTCGCTAGATTTTCTGGACAACAAACAAAACATAATTTTTAGGTTAAGGTAACCTCAATAAAATCCTCATCTTAACTGAAGCAAATCGATAGTTTGCATACTAACCAGCTAGTTTATAAACCATCTGCTATTTTGTGGGAAATGGCTGATTCCTTCAAAATAACAGTGTCTTTAGTTAGTTTGCAAACTAGCTGGTTAGTTTGTAAACTAGCGAAGTATCCAAATTAACCGTAACATATACAATTTATAATATTATTTGCCAAAAGGATGCAGCCAGGCTATGGCTGGGGCTGGTTGGGTTGGGTCTATGGTAGGCTAGTATTGTGTTTATGTTGCTTGCGATTTCATCCGATGATAATCTTTTGAAGCCACGAAAATTTATTATCTTTGGAGAATGTTTGTTAATGGCGATTTGAGTTTAAAGTTTATTAACATTATTTTGCTGGAAAAAGCGCGAGAAAACCAATTTATGTCCGACTTTAGGTTAAGCTTTACGTTAACAAGCAGATTGACACTAATTTTTGCTGATCTCCTGACGTCATCATTCATTACGGACAAATGGCTGGTTTTTAAATTGTAATAAATTTTACCGAAAAGTAAACATATTTTGTAGCTAAATTATCCCAGTAATTTTTCTCAAAATAATTGTTTTGGGTTTGTAATGACTTCCTTAAACGATTTGTGCGATAAAAAAAAATATGCGCAAATTTATTATTGCTTATCTTGAGTAAGAGGCAGATCTAGGAAAACATTCGATTATTGTAGACAGTTAATTTAGAAATGGTAGGAGAGCTGATGATGGCCAGTGGGTGAATTCAGTACTTGACGCCCTGGAGGAATTTCAAGATGAATTTCCTGAAAAGTTAGTGGACTACGGGAAATTTCGTAATGTTTTATCAAATTGCTTATTTAGATAGACTGGTAATGTTAATAGAAAAGAGGGAAGTGGCCGACAAAATGTCCGAACCAACGAGAAAATTGAGAAAGTAAGGCAAATTGTAGGATGGTAGCCTTAAACCCCAATTCGATATCTAAGTCAGCAAGTAAATGCTTTCTATGGCACTTGCAATACAATTTTGAAATCGGTCTTGCATCTTCATGTTTATGGATAAACCATACAACAATAACAATGGATTTGAGAAGCCATTTTTCAGCGACGAGGCATGGATTCACCTGTCTGGGTACGTGAATTCGCAGTAGATGAGAATATGGAACTCAAATAATGCACATTTTTTTATAGACAAGCCTCTACATCCTTAGAAAATAGGCATCTGGGCAGCGACAAGTAATCGGAGGCTTTTGGGCCAATATTTTTGAAGGCACTCTTAATGCGGATCGATACCTACAAGAAAGCTTAACACCATTTATGTAGCAATTAGATGACGAAGTTCGACTTATTTTCAGCAGTCCATCCACCTGAACCGGAATAATTTAAATGTCTTGCAAAAATATTTTGAGGACCGGATTATTAGCAGTAATATGCCAGTAAGTTAGCCACCTCGATCATGCAAGCTTACCCCATGCGATTTCCCCATGTCCAATTCTGAAGGAGCTGCTAGGGCGCATAATTTTAGTGAGAGGAAATCAACAACTCTCCTGAAAAACTGAATAATGTTTTGATTGTACAAAAAACAGAATTTGAATTTGTCTGAAAGAGCAAGGTAAGTAGGTTAGTAAGGTTGCTCAGTTAGTATAAGTGAATTTTGTTTTTCGAAATTCATTATATTATTACAGCATTATGCCAATACAAAAAATCCTTGTCTAGCCAAGAACGCGCAAAAGATTCATTTAATTGTAATAGATTTCAGTAACACGTAATATGAAAATTAACATCGGTATTCATAAAATGGTATAATAATGGTTTAAAATTAAAGTCTTCTAGTTGATCAGTTAGGCTTTGATAAGTTTTTATAAAAAAAACTTATGAGAATTAAAGTTTAATATATTGGCGATTTGCTTGGTTTTTCCAATTATTTTCCTCTTAAAACTTGTTAATAAAATAAAATTAGGGTAAAAGCATGCGACTGTGTCTTCTTGGAAACTTGAAGAATAGGATTTTTTTTACGTTCAGCGTATATTTTCTAAAAATATACACAGAATACAATGAAAGATATTTCTTTACAAATTACAAATCTTTAAACTTAAAAAAGAACTAGACTTAGAAACAAGAAGAGAAAAAACAAAATGCTTTGTTACTAAGTTACTCCTCTTGTGAATTTAATTATTAATTAATGGTCAATTACATTAAATACAACTTACATTAAATACACATTTTATTTTGCATACGACTTGAGTGCTTAGTTATAGATATTTTAGAAAGTTTAAAATAATAACTTTTAGAGTATCTATTGAACAAAGGTTTCAACCCCGTTGTAAACTTTTAATTATCGTTAAAACACTTAAAAACACTTTTAATTATCGTTATTATTTCTTTGTGTTTGACTAGTTTTTAATGTGAGTAAGTACATCGAAGTATCTTGTTTTCAAACTACCTTAGTGTTTTAAGTTTACTGTATTAATGTCAAATTTAGTGTTTAATTATGTGTAAGTCGAAAAGCGCTCTGCTAAGATATTAAACAGACTTTCGCACGCACTTTTCTAACCAATCACGAGCTTTTATTTTGAATCGTTTTCATGGCAACGAGAAAAATTTCCAAAAATATTCATCCTGCTTGAGCTTCCGGCAAAATTACACTGGAAATTTTAAATGTCGAAATATTGACCGACACCCGAATTAAGAATCTTATCACATGTCATCGAAAAATAAGGATTTCAAATAGCATTTTTTTGCCAAAAAATTTGGAGTATTTTTCTTAAAAAAAATTATTGAAATTTGAAAAATTGCACAATAAAATGTCAGTTGTATGCGGTGGTGCCAAAATTTTAGACCAACACGTATCGCGCAGTCGCAGTAAAAAATTCAACAAAGATAAAAAATTTAAAAAAGATACTGACGAAACCTAAAACTGAGCAAACCTGTCCGAGAACGTATTTCACAACTCCATGGCCACAAGAAGAAATTATATTATTTCTAACAACAGCTTTAATGCCAAAATTTTACAAAAAAAGAATTAAAACACCAGAAAAATAATAAATGTGGCAACACTATGTTCCCATATCCAAAACGTCATTCAAATATGTTGCAAAACCATCAAATAGTTGATAAAAATCATGTTTTTTACTAATAAAGTAATTTCCGAGTTAAAATATTGTGTTTTCCACATTAAAGGTGATTTATAAACGTAAGTAATATCGATATCAATAAAAAAAGTGTTAAAATTCCAAAGTTAAAGGTGTCCGGATAGTGTTATGGTTATGACACATATAAAGGAATTAGTTAAACTGACGCAATGACAGGTAATGGACACTGACAATTGTAAAAATTTTCTGTTGTTCGTGGCTGACTAAGGTAGTTCCAATTTTGCCATCAGTGAAAAAAAATTTAATTTTGTTAAAATATTTTTAAGATTTTACCAGATGCGAAATTTTCGCTTATAATCACCCAAGTGCTTGAATTATTGCCGGAAATTTTTCGAGGACATGAATTTTTTGAAAATTATCCCGAGTCGCGCAGCGATGAGGGTAATTTTCTATATAGTTATATAGTATGTAGTTGCAGGATATCTACATACATTATGCAATGTTAAAAAAAGCTTTTCCACCCATTTTAGTTGCAAAAAACTATTCATAAGGGGTTAATATATATCTACTGTAATGTTTTATATTATGTTTTCTTCACTAAAATGGGTGGAATCCTGTTTTTCTTATACAAAACTTCATTAGGTATTTATCAATATTTTATTGGCAGTTTAACAAGTTTATGCTCGATATTTCCACTGTTAAAAGTTGTTTTCGAGGTTCTTAAAGAATAAGATTATTGGCGACTCAAGAAAACCAGCTGCACCAGCTGATTTTCAACGGGAAAGAAGGGAGCACTTGACAAAAGTGACAAAGGTGCCAAATAACACGATAATTAAGAAAAAGATGAAATGAAACATTCCCTGTTATAGTAGGCTGAAGAGAACGCCACGTTCTTAATTTGGGTCGCCAATAGAGAATGGAAAAAGAACAGATGATAAGCATATTGCGAAAAACTTTGTGAAGTTAAAAAAGCCACCCAAAATTGAAATACTCAATCATACCTGATTGAGAAGTGTAATATGGAGAAAAAACAAAATAAGAAGTTAGTCAGCGTAGTACAAAGAAAGCTACCGGAAGTTTCAACCAAGTTTTCACGAAATACAAAAGATAAGATAAATAAAATTGTTTTGAAAATATTAAATTTATGTAGTCCAGCACAGACATTTAATTAATATAGATTGATAGATTGTTCACCGATGTATTCACCATTGAAACGCAAGGAATTTTCAAAAGATTTTGAAAGCCATTTCAAATAGTTATTTAAATGATTATAGTTAAACATCAAATACAATGTTGTTTTACAAGTACACTGATTTTTTTTTATAATTATCTCGTTTAATATGAAAAATAAAATTCCATTTTTATATACCTAAAAGCAAAATGTCAAATATGATCATATGCAATAATTTTACAGAAAAATTCTCACTTATTAATTTTGTCCAGGGTACCCTAGAGCATGAAAGTTTCCGAAATTTTTTTGGGTTGCCATGGTAACGAAACCACAAACAAACTTCTGATTGGCTAAAAAAGTGAAGTGTGAAATTTTCTTACCAAAAAGAAAATTCGCTCACGGCTTCCGATAAAAATGTAAACACTAGGGTTATTATAAGTGAAAATTTACAATAAATACAAAAAAAAAAGTATTTCTTTAATTTACTATACAGGGTGTTTCAAAAAACATGTGCCATCGCTTAAGAGGAGATTCCTTGTAAGAAACTAAGGCAAAAAGTTTATATAAACATGGGTCCGCAGATGCTTCCTTTCAAAAATACAGGGTGTTAAATGTCTTAATTTTTTTCAGTTTTTCCAAAATATTTTCAAAATGGCTTCATCAATTTTGACGAAATTTACGTTGTTTAAAGCACTTAAATTAAGCATAATTCTGACCATGAAAAGACTTTGACAGGTCCTCCAGGGGCGTACATATGAGAAGACGGTACTATATTTTTCCAATAAAAACATGTACGCCACTGATTTTGTCACATTTTCTTATATCGGTCAAATAGTATGTTAAATTCTTAACAAAACTTATCTCTTCGTATTTTTTCAATTTTTATTTCGTTTAGGAGATAAATGTAAATTAACTTAATTAACCGTCTTACTGGTTTAGTTTTCCCAACAATCCGTTTTAACATGTAAAGACCACTTAAAAATTTAACATCCTGTATCTTTGAAACAAAGCATCTGCGGACCCATGTTCATAAGAACTTTTTGCCTTAATTTCTTATGCGATGGCACATGTTTTTTGAAACACCCTGTATAAAAGCCTAATTTATTTTTTTAGACTACTCATCAAAAGAATTTGTTTATTATAACAGCTAAGAAAGAAACATTGCATTTGACATTTAACATTTAAGAAAGAAGTATTACTTCCCGTATTTACACTTAGTTTATTGTAATTGATTAATCGTCAATAACAGAACTATACAGCTAGCTTGTTTTTGTTTATATATTCTATGGTAAAAAAAAATTGTGGTTCACCGGCATTCACCGGCAACATCGAACTGAATTTATAGCTTATGGTTACCACGTTTAGCTTTTCGATGGGGGTCACCTACTCCTCGCAAATTTCTGATGCAGCTTGGTAATTCCGGTCCCCAGGTGAAATGTTGCAACATCGCTTTTCTTGCGGGGTAGGAATCCAATCTTAGTCCACATGTCTTCAGGTGTTTACATGACAGTGTTACGCGAAAACTATTGGTGTCGAATTGGAAATTGAGTGACCGCGAAATTTTCTTTAGTTATACTTACTTAAATAAAAACAATTTGGTTTCTATCATAGGAAAAAATATTTTTGATGATGTTGAAAAAAGGTAAGTGCTTTATTTTTTTTTATTTTGTGTTAATATATTTGCAATTAAATAATTAAAGTAAACTTAATTTTTAAGTGCATTTAATTTTTTCGTGGATTAAAAAGTTGTTTTAAATTGATTGTAATTGTCTCGTTAATCAATTAAATATATACGGCGATGGACAATTCAAACTTTTAAGTCTGAATGAAAACGCAATGAGTATTTAAAAGTTTAAATTGTCAATAGTTGTAGTTTTATATTTAGACCAACAGATAACTTTTTTATTTGAAGATATAGAAAAATGTTTAAAATAGAAAACTTGTAGATTTGTACAAGAATCATCAGGATACGTAACTTAAAAAACAGTTGAACATCAAATAAGCGAGTTTTGGACTTACTTTAACTTTGTTCAGAGGGCTTACCATATTACTTTTTTTTAATTCTACTCGTTAAGAGCTCTATTTTGTATTGAGTTACTTACACCGATGTTTGATTCTTTTCCTATAATTTTAAAAAATAGTTAGAGCACCTGTCACTTAGCTAAAGATTGTTGATGTTTCCATAGAAACCCTATACGACTTGCTTTAAACTTTAGTTTCGTTTTATTTTTGACACACTTTTATTAGCTTGATCTGTAACTTCTTAATATTGTCATGGAATCTTGCAACTCACTTTTCACCCACTTCTAATTGTCTTATCGATTTGAAACTTTGCACACTTATGCAACTCTGGTGACAATACAATATGATTTTTTTTATAAAAAAAAAATACAGTGTCTTCGAAAGTTCTTACCATAGGGAAAAATTCTTATTATTGATTTTACGACAAAAAGTGTCTCCTATAAAAGTTCTACGTCGTGAGAGAATAGTATTGTCATTTTAAAATTTGATCTAGTACATACAGGATAGCTCAAAAATGTAAAAGTCCTAATCCGCGTAAAGCTAAAAAGACATAAATTCGTTATTTAAAGGTAAACTGTCACTGCAAATGAACTAGAGTTATTTTTTTTGTTAGTGAATTAGGTTTGGAATATACAGTAGGTCCCAAAAATATAATAATATTTTATTATCGCCTTTATAAAAAAGTATATCCTTAGAAAAAGGTCTACGTTTATTTTTAGGACCTCCTGTGTATCCCAAACCTAGCTCACTAAAAACCACGCTTTTTTGAGTAGCGCACTAAAAAGTTAAAATTAAATTATAGTTTAAAAATATAAAAAACAAGCTTTTAAACACGCACTAAAAAGTTAAAAACAATTATTTTCCTTTTACAGCTGTGCAGGATATCAGAAAACCGGGGTGTGCAATGCGCACAGCATGCGGAAAATAAATCACCTAATATACTGCGCCTCATTTTACTCCGCACACATGCATACCCCGGTTTTCTAATAACTTGAAGAGCTATAAAATATTTGGTCTTTAAATAGGTAATTACATTTAAAAACGTGGGGAGCAGTTACATATATAGCGGTCTAGGCATAATAGACAAAATAATGTAATGTAGTTACATATCTACCTACATTATTTTCATTTTTAATTTAATTACTTAAAAATAACACAATAATCCAAATACCAAAAACAATTTTTTTAACAAGAATATATAATATATATAGTCGTATAAATAAATTACCATTAGTCAGAATACATTTTTCGGCATTTCTACCCGCTTTTTGAACCGCCTTCGTATTGATCTGTCTCTTATTGTACAGCACGAATTTATTACTCTTTCTCTTAAATCTTCTAAATTATTAATTGGAATATATAATATAATAAACTGTCTTTTAATGCTCCCCACAGGAAAAAAAATCAGCAGGAGTTAAATCAGGAGATCGCGTTGGCCATTGTATCGCACCTCGGTTTCCTATCTATCTTCCTGGAAACCCTGTGGCTAAGAATCCATGTACCGCTATTGGATTATGAGGGGTGCATTATCTTGCTTAAACCAAAGGTGTGGTAGTCTATCTAGAGGATTTTCCATTAAAACTCCTGAAACTGATTTAAATAGATTCTCCCGTTAAATTCTCTTCAAATAAAAAATAGGTAACCAAAAACTCTCTCATTTACAGCCCCGCCCAAACATTTATTCCAAAACTACTTTGTGGTCGCACTTCCCTATATATTAATTTGGGGATTTTCCGAGGCCCAAACACGTTCGCTGGTCCTGTTAAAAAGATCGCTATTTCTGAATTTACATTCGTCTGTCCATAGAATGTTGAATGTAAAATTTGTATTTTTTTCAATTTTTGTAAAATCCAGGGATCTCATTGAAAGTGCATTGATATTTATGTTAGAGGCAAGTGTAAAACATCATTCTTTTTAGGAGGCAAAGAGCCTTCGAAAAATGGAATAAAAAGTACAGGTTCGTATTTAAAAAGATTAAAATAATGATGGTCCCAGAAATCCGAAACGCCAGATTAAAAAGCTAATTATTTCATTTTGAAGTGAATAAAAAGTACTAAGTGCAATTTATTTGAAATACCTCTTTAAATACGCATAGGAGAAAATAAAATAGATTCTGAAAAATTTCGTTTTTTTTTTTCGAATATCTCCGGAAGAAACCGGAAGTTCTCAAACTTCTAACTAGTTTATAAATGCAGCATTAAGTTGCTCAACTTTGCCCCAACTTCACCGACTTCGTATCTCTTGTAGTTACTGTTTAATAACTAAATTGCCTCTTTTTAGTTTTTTTTTTTGATTTTCAAATCGCTACATGCTTAAATACGTACCATAAAAGATGCGATTTATAAAGAATGCCTACTTTTATTAATATCGTTTGCTGAATGTATGTATATAATAATAATATTAAAATCTAGTCTAATTAACTAACACAAACAATAATTTAATGATACAAACAACAATTACCAAATAGCACAAGTAGGTAAAAGCTGAGTAAGGTGTTGGCTTTTGTAACCATCGTCAGTTATAATTTATAATAAACAGCCGGTAATAAACTATAATAATTAATTATGAAATAAGATGTGCATCCTTATGAATAAAACACAACTTCCCCGAAAAAAGCAAAAACAAAGTGATTGAACACTCTTTTTTTGGCAAAATATCGCAGCCGAGATAAAAAATTTATTCCGGGCGCATATATTAAATTATGTATATTTTCGACAATTGTATGTTCTAGTTTTCCTTGCAAATTTAGAAACCCTGAGAAAAGGTGCAAGGTGTAAGCTTATTTAAATACACTGTTTGCAATAAACTTAAACAACAATTTTGTACAAATTAATTTATTTTATTATTCATTTAAAAGGTTCAGAACACCTATTCGCCTGGACTAAATACAGGCTGGACAGTCGGCATATCCAAACAAATCAAAAACAGTTTTTATTCGAACATGACTTATACTTGACGGGGACCATATATTGGTATAATTTGTTAACCTTCAGCTGGTACCACACATGCGGCATTCGCCGAATCCTAAATGTTTGCCATTTGGCGAACTATCTGGCAAACTATTCACGAATTCCTAACAGCCGGCTCCTCACATGCGGTTTTTGTGGACGACTACACCAACCTCCGCTTTGCAAAATATTCGGTTCCTTTGATTCGTGCCATTTTACCGGCAACCGATGGAAAATGTTTGGTGTTAGGCGAGTGCCGAACGTTCGCCTTAAACTCTCCATCCACACCAGTAGGTGTTTGTCGAATGATGCAGATTCGCTGCTGGCTATTCGGCAAATACCGCATGTGTGGTGCCGGCTTTAGCCATATGCTTTAACTTTAGCCTGTGGTATAAGACGTCTTCCTTTCACAGTGAAGAGGAACTCTGGAATAGCCCCAAGGCGTGATACACATGTTACCGCAACAGATATTAAATGAAAGAAACACGTGGGTCACGCACCGGAGCTGCTCAGGAGCTCCTCTATTTATAATTGTAGATAAGGGTTAACCCACCGTAATTGCGTTATTTTAGTAGAGTCTTTCAGTCTGCAAATATTCTACATAACGGAAGGCCTGGCAACAGCCGTTCTCGAGAAGTAGGTGGGGGACCATGTCAATTGGCGGTTTACAAATAACTTGGGAATACCTGATTGCTTTAAAATAAAAATAATAATATATTTACTTAGTTCGAAATCAGTGGTAATGACCATTAATTAATGACTGCATTTTAGACCTGTTTTCATTGTTGTTAATTAGAATCATATCTCGTAAATCATAATTTACATTTTTATAATTATTTTTGTCATATACGATTTCTCGTTTAGTTACAAATGTCATTAAATTAGGTTTTGCGTCATTCCACGCTATCTATAATCGAATTTTAAGTTCTTTCGAATAATTATCGAAATTGTAAATAGGGTCCACCTAATTAGCAGTGTTGAAGGAATGTAGGTGGATTATCCAAAAACAAGTTCATTAGGGGTATATGAACATATGGACAGTATTATACAAAAAGCATTAACATGACATTCAACACTTTTCTACAAATGATTTCGAAACCGTTGGAGCCTCCTTATCCACGTCAATTTGCAAGAGGATCTACCAAATCGAAAATATCTTTTAAAAAGTTGAAGTACTTTGTTCTAGGTTGTTTATTTGGATTGAATTGATTGTATTGATAGCATGTCCCCCAGTATGACAGTCATTTAAAACTAAGTGTCGTACTTCTTTGTTATTACTTATTATTATTATTCGCGGATCGTCCTTCCAAATTTTTAGTTTTGCTCAAGTCATTTGAAAATTGTATACTATCGGTATTCTTTAAAATAATAAATTCCGCAATACTATATTTTGCACATAACTTTTCCGGATGGCTTAACAACTTACCTAAGTTGATGCTCTTTAATTGTGGTTTATACATAATACACATTTATATTCATTATTATACAGGGTGTCCGAAAAGTCTTATTATGTGCAAATATATATTTGCCTAGTAAAAATAGATACACCAAATTTTAGGTGAATCTTATAGGTTAATAAATCTACTTTTTTACATGTAATTAGCGATAAGGCTAGGGAGTTGAGGTCAAAAATTTTAAATGCATCCTTATGCCGTGTGATACCTCATTTTACAGGTCTTCAAAAAAGAAACATTTTACTCTAAACCCGAAGTCCGTTTCGTGAAAAAAAATTAAAAATTTAAATACCTAGGTACCTCTCGTATTATTACTTTGAACGTTGTTCGAATTGATCACCCTGAACTTCTTGACAGTAATAAAGTAGATTTTCGAACTCATTTCTTACATCTTCGAGAATGGCAGATGGTAGGTCTTGGCGGAATTCCAAAATCGACTTTATCACTGCCAAAAAGTTCACGGAAGCCATTATGAACAACTTTTAAAGCAATAACATAAATAAAGGTACCTACTTAAATTTGCAGTTTTTTTCACAATTGTTAATATCTATAGGCTTGCTATTTAAAAACGAATTAAGATACGGAGCTTGGGTTTGCGGTAAAATCTTTCCGTTTCTTTTTTGAAGACCTTTAAAATGATATACCAGACAGCATAGGGTTTCATTTAAAATTTTTGACTCAACTCCCTATAGTCACCCTTCAAGGGGTTGAAGAAGTTAAATTACATACAAATTTAGATTTATTAACCAATAAGATGCATCTAAAATTTGGTGTCTCTATCTTTACTAACAGTAAATATATTTGCCCATAGTAAGACTTTTCGTAGACCCTGTATATGATATCCAAGTGTTTATTTCTATGTATAAATCTTTTGAATTTTGATTCTATAATTGTTTTGAGTACCTTCTGGCGTAGCTTTACTGCTTAATATTAGATCATTTAAATGCGTCCACTACAACAGGCTGTTCAGGCCAATTATCTGTCGATATATCATTACGTGTTCTGTGAAGCAAATATGGTTTAAAATGTTCTCTAGTAGTTCTTTCTATGGGTACAATAATTTTTTCAGAATTATTTAAAGTTCTAAAAGTAAACGCTAGAGGTCTATCATCGGAATTAGACAGAAATTCCTTAAAGCAAATATGCCCTTTTGCCAGCATTACCAACGGAGATGTTTGAATTGTGGATTATTGAACATGCGTATTGGAAGATACCCTACAAGACCGTGAACAACGCTGGTTCCCAAAAATATGGCGAAAATAGGATAGCAAAAAAGAATCCTCTTTGTTTAAAAAAACAATGCTGATGCTACAATGCTGGTCATCAGGAGAACCATAAGACGCAATTCTCTTAAAGGAAAAAATAGTCGAGCCTCAAGCTGTTCAATATGTTAACAAAATGACCATACAGGTTTCTCAAATTTAAATTAGTTCCGTTTCTTTTTCACAATTTATCATTTACCTAGAGTGTTGTATTCATTTACATAATATCTTTCAATTTATCATTCTTGTAGCAA
Organism: Philopedon plagiatum; assembly: GCA_963971165.1. Classification (NCBI taxonomy): domain Eukaryota; kingdom Metazoa; phylum Arthropoda; class Insecta; order Coleoptera; family Curculionidae; genus Philopedon; species Philopedon plagiatum. The sequence continues at coordinate 102,985,699 of OZ020193.1, forward strand.
TGCGGTTTATGCAAATACTGATTTGTTTTCTTAATTAATTTTTATCACTTAATTCAACATGAAAGCGCGAACGTATAAAATAATTTTTTCTACTCCCATATTCTAATATTATGATTCAAATTTAATGTATTCGATATGTTTTTATAATAATGTTCATTATGATACAAATTTTCCTTATGAAACCGCGTTATTAGTCATACTTTTTTAATCAAGTGACCTATTTTTGATATAAATGATCTGACTTTGACAGTTATTTTACTAAAATTTGCCAGCCAGATTCTCCAACGCTAGTCCGGTCTAATTTGACAACCAAAAGTTTTAAACTGACAACTGTAAGAATAAGACAATTACAGCCAGATTCTCCAATGCTAGTCCGGTCGAATTTGACAATCAAAAGTTTTAAACTGACAAGTGTAAGAACAAAACAACTAAGTTTTATTCTAGGAACTTATTTCTGAGCTTTTTCGCAAATTTATCAGGAAAAGTACAATTTTATTACATACTTTCAACAATAATAGAACTAAATTCATTACGGCAACTCGTTCCAAGATGAAAATCATTTGGAAACCAAGTAAATCGCTGAAATATCACAATAATTCATAAATTTTTAATGACAAGGACAACAAAAACCTGTCAAAACATAACTGATCAACTATAAGATCTTAATTTAAACCAGTACTAAATCTTAAACTTTCTTAGTGAATCTGGACGTTAAATTTTATACTATGAATTTATTTCGGAGCTTTTCCGCAAATTTATAAAGAATAGGGCAATTTTAGTACGCACTTTCGACAATAATAGAACTAAATTCACTCTAGCAACCCGTTCCAAGATGAAAATCATTTGAAAACGAAGCAAATCGTTGAAATATTCGAATAATTCATAAATTTTCAATGACGTCTTATTAACAACGACAGGATAAAAACTTGTCAAAACATAACTGATCAACTAGAAGATCTTAATTTAAACCAGTACTAAATCTTAAACTTTCTTAGTGAATCTGGACGTGTGCATTTTTATTGAAACCTTTAAAGAGGCATTCTCCACGTAGCGTCCATGTTAGCCAACTTAATTTTATTTCGACATGGTTTTTTGACTTTAAATTTTTTAACAATAATATTATAAGTATATATTCATATTCTCCAAGTCATCATCAGTCAATTATTTAAAGTTTCAACGTGTATAACGATTTCATTCAGAAAATTCCTATTTTACAAGATCTATGGTGACATTTGTTCCGTCACTAGGACCTCAATATTATTTGTAAATAGGATTTTCCTAAGATAAATAATAAAATATCTTGAAATGTTAAAAAAATACCTATAGAATATGGACATATACTTAATATACTTACAATAATGTTACTGTTCAAAATTTTAAATCCGAAAAACCATGTCAAAATGAAATTAAGTTAGCCAACATGGACGCCACGTGAAGAATGTTGCCTTAAGAATATTTAAAAGAACAATTACGTCAGATTGTGATATTATTAGTGATAGTGAAGACTAATTTATTTAACTGTTGCTAAATTAAATAAATGTTTTTTAGTTTAATATTTATTAATAAATGGTTTTATAAAAATAGTGTAATCAACTCCCATGTAATGGCCATTAATACATTCGCACTCGTAACGATTCTTTATGCTCGTATATTAATAGCTATCATTACATAATCGTTGCATAATATACTATTATTTACTTATGTAAAACCGTGTGTGGAACAGAATATTTTTTCTGACAAATTTATATTTCTGTAAATTTTTTATATCTTGCATTCTATATTATTATGTAATGTACCATAGATGCTGTTTATACTCGATTTCCTGTTTTATTGTGAAGAAATATAAGTTCTTGAATAATAATATATCTTGCTAAAAAATGTTAAAATGGTTATCAGGATGTTAAAGAAATAGAATAAGTTTAGAGGTCAAATTCATTACAGGCGGAGGTCTGTAAGCCGTTCGACTTTTATTGAAGTATGCTAATTTTGTGTATGTGTTAAACTATTCGCGTTTTATGATATGATATCTAATTCAGCAAGTAAATAATCAACCGACAGAGTGCAAAACATCAGCTATCAAGCGACTACATAATTTTGCCGAACGCCCAACTGGTCGCAATAAAATGCATCTGCTGTGCTCTCAAGGTCAATACCATTGATTTCGAATCAAAAATAGATATTAACATTTTAGAGCAATGAAGGATTCCCAAGTTATTTATAACCCGACAAACGATATGGTCCCCCACCTAGCTGCTTTTTGAGAAGGACTATTGCCAGCTGACGAACTTTAGAGTGAGAGAGGCTACGTCGCTTCACGTGGCGTCGCCGTCGTCTGGTTCGTTGATAAATGTGATCAATCCAAACGGAGTAATTTTGCCATGTTGCCCATTGGGCAACATGGCATACACCTAAACTTTGAGTAGTTTTACATTACCTTATTAATTACCCTGTATAGCACGAAAATGTCGCTTCCATTGCAAAATCACGTCTTGATGCTTAATCTGGGAAAGACGGGCTATCGATATCCGCAAATCGCTCTCAAAAAAGTTAAGTTTTAAAAAGTTATAGCAGTTTGAAAAGTCGAGTACAAATCGCTGTCGCCGATTTTTTTGTTGACCAGTATAGTTTACTGGCGGTCTGGGACTAATTGGAATGTGGAAAATCAACTTATCTCTACCTCTATAACATTATATAACAATTTTACGCCTCAACAAACTTTGAACCCCCTTAGGGGTTGATTTATTAAAAACTGTAAAACACGTGTTTAAACATTTATTTTTAGGGTAGCTCTATGAAGTTTCGAGTTAATAGGACCATCTAATATTTTTTCTCCATACAAGTTTTGAAAAACCCTTTCTTAGTGCATGACTACGTTATACAGGAAACCTCTGTGCAAAATTTCAAGTTTCTAATTAATCAGTAATTCAGTCAGTAAGTCAGTTTCTTTTTATATTTATATATGTATATATATATATATATATATATATATATATATATATATATATATATATATATATATATATATATATATATATAAAAGAAGAAACTGACACTGACTGAATGACTGATTAATTAGAAACTTGAAATTTTGCACAGAGGTTTCCTGTATAACCTAGCAATGCACCAAGAAAGGGTTTTCAAACCTTGTATGGAGAAAAAATATTAGATGGTCCTATTAACTCGAAACTTCATAGAGCTACCCTAAAAATAAATGTTTAAACACGTGTTTTACAGTTTTTAATAAATCAACTCCTAAGGGGGTTCGAAGTTTGTAGAGACGTAAAATTGTTATATCGCGGACGAAGTCATAGGCGCAAGCTAGTTTTGTATAATAATTCATGTAGTAATACTCTAATTTATTTTAGATTTGTACAATTTTTTTTTCTAATATTGGCATGATTTCCTTTTTGTCGTGATTTACAACACTATTTTTTTTTACTTTTGCGTCACGATCAAAATGGTCAAGTCTGACTGTGATATTACATATAAATTATATATCTATCTCGGACGTACGCACATATTGTCTTGGTGTTAGGTAATCTATAACATTGATGCAAGGTAGCATTTAAAAGGTCAAGAATTGCGATTTATATTATTGTTAATGAACGCGAGACAATTAATATATGCAAACTTTTCCAAATATCGTCATAATTTTATTACACTAATGACCGTTGTAATATTTATTTGGACATATCAGCTGCAAGAAATAAATAAAAAAGCAGAATAGGCAAAATTATTACCTCATCTAGTTCTCTGCGTATTTAAAATACCTAGTCATTTTAAATTTTGGAACTTTTTGGAATACGTACGAAATTTAGGGGGTTATCTTAAAAATTATTATTTATTTGCTATAAAGTAAATAGGCAAAGCAAAATAAACTTAAAATTCTATCGCCCTGTGACTCGAAGAGGAAGTCCTTTTGAACCTATGTGAATAATAGTATATTATGAAACAATTGTCTATAAATGGCCATTACATGAGACTGTCATACACTTTTTTTTCGACCATTTAATAATAAATATCAAACTGGACAAGATCTATTTTATTTAGCAACAGATAAATTAAATTATTCACTATCACTGATAACATAATCCTAAAAAGACCTATAGTAAACAGGCTAGCGACAAAAACGTAAAAAATACCCAAGAATAAAGTACCCTTATTAAACAAGATACAAGGAAAAGTTATTTTTTCATAGTTTTCTAGTATATCTGAAGGATACAAAAATTAAAACTCTGTAGTCCTGTTGCTGAAGTATCTGTCAGTTTTTCTTACAGAATACTAAAACGGCTTAACACATGACGCGTGTTGATGTTACCTGAAATAAAGAAATTATAATATTATTTTTAAGTGACCGACTGACCTCTTTAGTTTTTAAGTAATATTATGCAATTTTAAACCACTAAAAGTTAAATTAGTAAAAATTTAATAAAATCCTTTAATTTACGGGTAAACAACACTATATTTAAAATTTAGTAGCACATGAAGGTCTTGCAAACACAAGAAAATAAATGTCAACTTACTTCTGAGGTTCTGTTATCTGCGAAAAGAAGATTGAACCTTTGGGTTTCCAAGGTATTTTAATGTAAATTTACACGGCTTTATAAAGTTAAGTGTAAGACGCCCATCACACTGCAGCAACCGGCAACCAGCAATATAGGCTGGTGGCTCGATGAAATCTGCTGTAGTGGGGAGCGGGAACGCAAATATTACTGGAGCGATCGGGCAGAGTTCGATGGTTTTCTGCCGTCACCGCAGTTAATACGACCATGGATAAATTTGTCCTGAAAATTTCTATGTTCGCAGTTTGCAGATCCTTACTGTACAATAATGCCCGCTAAAGGTAGGTTTGGTTTGGTTTGACGAAAAAAAAAATTACCCCCTAAATACGCCCTTGGGTATTTATTGTAAATCCAAAATATCTCTTGATCAGATAACGCTGAAAAAGTTTGAGGAAATTAGATTTAAAAAAGATAAAAAGAGTGTGTGAAATGTACCAATGTCGCGGGCAAAAAAGTCACAAAATCGAAATTTAATAGCCGATTGCTCCCTTCCTATAAAGAATGGACTTAGAAAATATGGATATCACGTATTTCGACGAACTCTTTTCGATAATGTAAAAAGAATTTTGATTTGGATTCATTTTGACCCCTACACAAATTAGAAATCGCGAAAAACGTGTCAAAAATCGAAATCTCAAATTTCTCCAATTCCCATTGACTTTGGATATTTAAGATTCTAAAGTTTGACGTGTCAAACTGTTTTTCGATCGAACACCTAAGAAAATTCATATCAGTTACTTCCGATTTTCCGATTCTTACCAGTATCAGTAGCGCACCCTGGGGGGGGGGGGGGTGGCTGAGGGGCTGCAGCCCCCCCCAGACCAACATCCTAGACACACAAAAGTTTAAAAAAGGACACTACTAATTGAGGAAATCCACCGAATTGCATTACTCAGCCCCCCACACCCCCCACCCCCCGCCCCCAAGACAAATCAGCCCCCCAAGACAAAATCCTGGTTGCGCCGATGACCAGTATTAATAGGGTTCTATAGTTCTGGGTCCTTTACAGTCTTCGAAAAGTTAAATTGAGTATTTCCATTTCTGCGATCTGCGCCCGATTTCTACCGAAATTCGACTTTGATGTTTAATAGCTCCCAAACGAAACACCCTGTTTAACTGAATTTTTTTACCGAAGCTAGTTTCAGTATTCCTCTATTAATCCATCAAATTTAAACCTTTCCCCTTCTCATGTTTCCAAGAAAAAATCCAGAAGGTGACAGGGTCGAAAATAACGCCGACTGCATCAGAACATTTTTCTGGATTAGGGGAAGGGAGGGTGGTCTAACAGACCGCCTGGCGCATGCGGTCTATAACTAGGATAATATTTTATTAGTAAATCTTCCTCATAAGAAATTATTATAAAATAAGGCCGACTCTATTTTTTGACAATGGAACAAATATTATTTTAAAATTTTAACCGAATAATTTATTATGAATTATGATACGTATGTTGACGCTTTTACATTAAGATGTTACTTAAAAAACCATCAAATAAAGTAAAAAAAATCAGTAATGAGAAAAAAATGTCGGCCTCACATAAGTCCTGTTTAAAAATCTACTGATTTATCAAGGTCATGAACAGCAAAGGACAATAAATATGTAAGAAAGAAGGCAGTAAACATTGCCGAAAAATACTCCTAGACTTTTATTAAGTGCGAAGAAAGGATTGATTGTGGTAATTATTGTTTGTTTTTCCCAGGAATTAATTTTAGTCTAAATTTACATGTGTTTATTGATGTTCTGTACAAGAATATAATAAATTAGCATGACAGTTTTTCCACAAGCCTTCCGGTTATGGAATTATCAGAAATTTGTCACAAAGGCAAACAATAATACTTAGAGTTGTGCAAATACAAGTGATTTCAGGAGCGTAAGCGTTTTATTTATTGTTTTGGCGTGACACAAATAAAATAAATATATTATTTATAGGGTTCACCTGTTCACCTGTTCTAAAGCTAGACACCGGCGTGTCACCGTAACTGGAGCGTACCGCTTGCGACTTGCGCTAGAACGATTATTACTTGATTCCTAGGTTTAAAGTATGACGGTACAAAGATATTTGACGGTATACGTGAGAGTAATTTACTTCGATGATCATCGTACAACTGTATAAGATATATATATATATATATATATATATATATATATATATATATATATATATATATATATATATATATATATATATATATATATATATATATATACATCAGTCGCATTTTTTATGTTGTAATTTGTTGACTAGTGTAATTATTGGGTTTTTATGTAAAATGGTTAAGAAATACAAAAAACTAATAATGAAATTTAAGAATTACCAACTTTTTCCAAATATAAGAGAATTATGGCTTGTTCGTGTTCGTCCTGTTTAGTTCGTAATTAATATTCTTGAATATTCTGACTCATATATATTTACAACAATAAATTAGGTTTTTTCAAATTTTGGCAGGCATAATTACCATAATGCCGTCCGCGAAATGTAGGAATGTATAGAAAGAAATACTTTTGGTATTCTTCACAGTATGTAAATATTACTGTTATGAATGATAAATGATTCAACCTGAAACAACAGGTTTTAGACTGAATAAAATTTTACCAAAATTATTTGTTGGGAAAATTCCGCTGTTACCAATCGTATACACACAACATTGACAAAATATTTATTTTATAACTTATGATTTCATTGAGCACAAGATGCTTAGAAGCTACTCGATTCTTTTAAAAAAGCATTGACATATGAGATATTATTATTTACATTTAAGGGCAATCAGATATTCCATGGTTACTTTTCACCTGGACAACGTTGTGGTTCCACAGCTACTTTTTGACAATAGCTGGTGCCAGGCTTTCAGTTATGGGGTTTATTATTGTTAAACATAAACAGCCAGATTCTCCAACGCTAGTCTGGTCTAGTTTGACAACAAAAAGTTTTAAACTGACAAGTGTAAGAATAAGACAACTAAGTTTTTTACTATGAATGTATGTCAGAGCTTTTTCGTAAATTTATAAAGAAAAGGGCAATTTTAGTACGCACTTTCGACAATAATAGAACTAAATTCATTAGAGCAAACCGTTCCAAGATGAAAATCATTTGGAAACCAAGCAAATCGCTGAAATATCAGAATAATTCATAAGTTTTTAATGACGACTTACTAACAATGATAGGACAAAAACCTGCCAAAACATAACTGATCAACTAGGAAGATCTTAATTTAAACCGGTACTAAATCTTAAACCTTCTTCGTGAATCTGAACGAAAAATGTCCAGTCAGAAAATAGAAGTTATGAGTAGCTTTGGTGAAGAAATTTTCGAGGAAGTTAAAAGTATTGCAAATACTGCAAGGGATACTGCTACTATCTAAATTTACTGTCTATTTACATATTATATGAAGAAACTTATGCTGCTTACAGAGAACGGTATGCAAAATCAAAAAAATTTCTGACGGCAGTATACTTAACTCAAACTATACTTCAATAGCAATAGAGTAATTATTTTATTGTACTAGTACAATAGCGAACCACTTTATGGCCGCAAAACTGTACCATAAACAGTACTTTATAATGAAATCGTACTTAAACTATAATAAAATACTGTAGGTTAATATCCGCAATTGTTATTACCACAGGCTAAAACATGGCTAAGAAATAATGAAATATACGCATATACCATATGCCGTGCTCTCTACTAGTGACATCAAAAGTATGGTCGAATTTGAATTTCTCGCCTTAAAAGTCCCCAGTTTCGTGCCGCTATGTCGTTTTGTTGAGAAATTATTGGAAAAAATCGAACACAAAATTAAATTTTTTACACCCTGTATCAAATTTGGAATTAGGCAAGTTTGAATAAATCGCAATATTTTGACATAAGGAATCTGCTATTACTCTGTCTCCTATTACTTTTGGACCACCCTGTATATATGATGATATAACAATGATGCGCCAGTACCAAGTGTGTGGAAAATAAATTATTTTCATCCGGAACTATCTTGTCATAGGTTTACTTGTCTTGTCATAGGAATACAGACAGCTCGGACACCCATAGCGATGACGCGCCAAGTCGGATGTTTAGCTTTTTATCTGTCCTCCCTCTTTGTCCTTTACACACGCAATGTATGAAACAAAACAAAAGGCTAATTATGAATGAATGGTGTGGTCTTCTCATGCTGAAGGCAAGTATTGGGTATTCACCAGTACATGGATATATTAGGAATGGATGCGGGATGATTTAACATTCTTTGAAGCCAAAACAAACCATTATAAACGACACTGTAAACACAATTTGTAAACATTGGCCATATCTTATTTTACCTTGTATTTTTGTACAAGAAATACGCAGCATCACAAGATTTACTAAAAGTAATAAAAGCCCTAAAATATTTTATTTTTCTGCTAAATAATAATAAATTTAAGTTAAAAAGGTTTTATTATTTATAGGTTCGTTATAAAGTCGCTCCGTCATTTATAAATCTATAAATCGCACTTTTTCAGTGTTCAGACCTAGGTTCAGCCGTTTTCCTAAGCAACCAGCACAGACAGCAACACTTCTGAGCTCCAACACTCCAATGCTATTTTATCTCTTTTTACTACCATTCTTGATTCAACTGCGTAGTTCGTAAACTAATCTCCTGGGGGAAATGTTTTCATAACAAATAACAAATATAAGGCTTCACGTTCGATACTCTCACAGTCTACGGACATCGAATCCTTGCTTAATAAATCCATGGAGCAGTACCTATGGAAAAATTATATGCCCGAATGGTATTTGATAAGACTATCAACCTGGATAAAACATATACATATAATATTAATTTTATTATTTCCCTATAATTTTTGTTGACATCTGCTTGTCAAATTTCGCAGGAAGCAAAAAATCAAATAAATTGCTGACAGGAGTAATCTTTTCCTTTAAAAATCGATTTTGTCACAAAAATTGTCACTTGTGATCACTTGAGAAAATAGTCCCTAAAAATATCGTCATTTCGATATACTGAGATAAAAACCAAATTTTGAAAGGATAGAATATACAACTATACAGAATAATCTAATCTCTTGGGTTTTCTTAAGGTCTAACTCATCAAATAGCAGAAAATGATAAATTATTTGGGTATTTTATTCCCAGTTTTTTCCATTATATAATCTCAATGTAAAATTTTTCCTTAGTTTCCTATGACCAAGTCGGTAAAAATCCAAATAAATTTTGCAGCCTATTCAAGGTTCCACTGTTAAATTTGGGAGTAGTGTTTAAGGCGTAAAACTCAAATCATTTTGGAAAAAATATGATATTAGTTTTGGTTTAAAAACCTAATTTGTGTAAAAACCAGAACAATAAATAATACTTTAAAATATTAATAACGCATAACATTTTTAAACCAGTTAGGTGAGATGACAATTTTCATAATCGAAATTGTGGTCCCTAAATTACGAAAAACATTGAGCTGTCTAACCGGTTCGTTGGCGCGAAAACTAAGAAACAATTCGTCAAAAAAAAAACACCAATATTTAGCATATAGATGAGGCTTTAGCCAAGACCGAAACCGCATAATATACAGAATAATATACAGGGTGATTTAGGAGAAAATTTTAGGTGCGTATTCGGGGGCCCAAAATAAACATAAAAGTTCCTATAAACATGGGTCCTATTCCCGAAATACAGGGGTAAACAATATTCAAATTAAAATTTTTATTAAAATAATTTATAGCAAGTAGGCTAGGTTTTATAGATTTCAAAAATGCCACCGTTTACTTCTAAACACAAGTCTTATTACACTAGTCAGTTTTAACCTGTTGGTTGTCAAATTAGATCGGACTAGCGTTAGAGAATCTGGGTGGGTATGTTTACTCTCACGCAATATAACGTTGTCATATTTTTTATGCTGCTTGTATAAAAAATCTTGCAAAATTTGATCAATTTGTCCACTTCTTAACTCCATCGGGGGACATACCGTAGGCACATTTTATTAATCATTTGTCATATGCTTTAGCCTGATGTATTTACTTGCAGATAGTAAGCTGCCGGAATTGAGTTATTTTAGTGTAGCTTATCCATCTGAAAATTTGCCCCATAACTAAAAGCCTGGCAACAGCCGTTCTTAAAAAATGGGTGGGGGACCATATAGCTGGCCAGATTAGAAGTGACCCTGAAATCTTTGATTGCATTAACACGTAAACAATGGTATGTTGTCATTGTTTCTAAATCGATGGTTTCAATTAATTCCAAGTTTTGATTAACTTCTTTGTTTTTGCGAAAATACGTAATAAATAATCGTCTTCAGCTAATATCCGCCATATACCTATACATATAATATGTAAATACATACACCACATTTATTTTGGGACTTTTTAGTTAAAAAATATCCTTTATTACGTAAATTTTAGTTTTACCGAATAAATAAGCATTCCATAAACAATATTATTAGTCTCCTAAATGTGTAAATTTTAAATTTATGTGTTGTTTAAAAAATATACAATAAAATACAACGCGAGTCAGCACACTGTCAAGGTTCGTTTACGCAGTAACATGCAATAAGAAAATATTACATGCTTTGTTACGCAAAAAAGTAAGGAATTTAAAAATTAGTAGTTACGTAGAGCGAGTATGACAATTATAGAAATATGAACAGTCGATTTTAATTGCAGCATTTATTTATTGCCTTGATAATAACGAAAAAATATTATTTGATTGCTAATTTCTTCGGTATGTAGTATCAACACTAAGACATTAAAGTTGACTTTCCATGGGACTTCTCTTGCGAATAGCATATTAAGTTTTTAGTAACAGAGTATTCTACTCGTCAAACACTTTCCTTTGATACCCATATTAAGGGGATTGTGAAGAACAAGGTAATCCGTCATCTTGTGGCGTCCGGCATATTGGGTTTAAAGTAACGTCACATATTTCAAACATTTTATTCAGTATGTCAAGCATTTCATTCAGTATTACCCATGTCAAGGGGGTTGTGAAGAAAAAGGAAATTCAGCCATCTTGAGGCTTCCGCCATATTGGGTTCAAATAACGTTATATAGCGTTTATTAGCGTATTCTACCCGTCAAATTTTTTTATTTCATACCCATATCAAGGAGATTGTGAAGAAAAAGGTAATCCGCCATCTTGGGGGGTCCGTCATTTTGGATTTGAACAGTATTAGATATCGTCGAAATTTTGATTGGAATATTTGACCTAAACATACTAACCATACATACAAACAAACTAAGAGGTAAGTTAAATAAAACCTTATAATACAAACACCTGAAAAAACTGCAATCAAGAAAAAATAAATCAGGACATTTCCAGCCGGATTCTCCAACGCTAGTCAGGTCTAATTTGACAACCAAAAGTTTCAAACTGACAACTGTAAGAATACGACAACTAAATTTTATACTATGAATTTATTTCGGAGCTTTTTCGCAAATTTATAAAGAAAAGGGCAATTTTAGTATCCACTTTCGACAATAATAGAACTAAATTCACTCTAGCAACTCGTTCCAAGATGAAAATCATTTGAATACCAAGCAGATCGCTGAAATATCTGAATAATTCATAAATTTTCAATGACGTCTTATTAACAACCACAGGACAAAAACTTGTCAAAACATAACTGATCAACTAGAAGATCTTAATTTAAACCAGTACTAAATCTTAAACTTTCTTAGCGAATCTGGACGTAAGTTTTTCTTATCAAAATGCTACTTATTTTAGGACAATCCTGGTTTTTCACCTGAAGAAATTGTTTATTTTTAACTTTATTGTATTTCCTTTATATGAAAAAATATTTTTTAGTTGCAGTATTTTTGAGATGTTATTAAAACACTTTCCTAATTACAAAGATGCATTGTTTAACTTAAAATAAAAATTCTTCCACAATTAGTAAAGAGTTAAAGTTTTAAGTTGATTTTTCTCAAAACTAATATTTTGACATTCCTTGTTTTCCTCCTGTTGTCTTCAAATGTGTTGGTAAAAAAAATTATTTTGTTTTTGGGAAAGAAAATTGAATTTTTGCGGAGCCCCCCCTGGAAAAAATGAACACGATTAGGTATTTTATTTATTATTTTTTCTAAACAAGTTTAATATCATTTTGTCGAAAATTATTAAATTTGAAAATAAAAAAATGTGTTAGTGGAAAGTTGTAGTCATTTGAATTTTTTTAAAATTATATTTTAGGTTTAAAAAAATTCAAATGACTATAACTTTCTACTAACACATTTTGTTCTCTTCAAGAAGTCCCTATTATTGCGATACTCGTAGTGGCGTGCCGTGCTTTTAGGGACGGTCGGAGGGCTCAATTATTTGGGGGGCGCCGGATTAGTATATTCCAGTAAAGGCGGGGCGCTAGCCCCCCTGACGGCACGCCACTGGGTACCCTTTAAAAGCTGCTTTTTTCTATTGCACCTTTTTAAATAGTACCAAATTTTTAAATTCTCTTATTTTTTTTTACAGGAAAATATGTTGAAAATTTAAAAAAAGAAGCTAATACCCAATACCTAAGGTTTAATATCAGTAGGAGGCAACTATCTGCAATATATTCTTAAGTTTTCCCTAAAATATGTAGCATGTTTCCTGTATGTTGTAAGATGTTATTGACAAGGCATCGACAGGTGCAAAAATTCAGTTCTTGTAAGCGTGGGCATATTAACGGATAATTTATTTTTCACTTACTACCTATAACGTAACAATTTGATTTTATAAGTTACTTGTAACTTCAGGTCTTTTGGAATTAGGTAACAGGGCGTAGTGTTTCGTTATCTTCAGATGCCCACAATAGGCTAATATTTAGGCTTGATCTACCTGGCCTGTCTAAGAAAAAAAAACCTGCTGCGTTTTAAGACCATCCTGCATAATTATTAACGACCCTGACAGTAATAAAGATGTCGATAAAAGAAGCAACTGCATAATAATGATACTAATTAATTTAGCCTTCCATAAATGCTGTGTTGGACGATCTATATTAGCCATCCTGTTAATTTGGGGTTATTAATGATTAATTTGCTTTTACTTTCTGTAGGAAGTAGAAACGCAGGGTCCACACGGTCACGGACATTATTAATAAACACTGATGTCCTTTACATTTTTGTGTTTGTAAACAAATGATTTCAGAAATGATAGCTAATATACAATATTCACTCAGAATCAAAAAATTATAAATTTGAATTAAATAAGACACGTGTCCACCTTCTACATCTAAACCTAGTCTCATTCTTTTTTTTTATAGCATCAAAAACATTGGTGACCACCTAAGGTGAATTGTTAATTGCATTCGCTGCGGCTTGTCGTTTAGTAACAATTATTGGACTGAGCTTAGACGATAAGCTTGCATATGCAGGTCACATTATAGGATTGGAATGGAAGTTTCCTTAGGATACATTTACTTGCTGGCTTAAATGCCGAGTTTGTGAGCGCTCACTAACAATTTGCCTCAATTCTTCTGCTTTTTGTGCAGTGCGAGCTTTGGGTCTCGTACTACTGTCACAGATCAGAACCTAGATTAAGAATATGGTAGCGTTAAGTAGTTAATCGTGTATGTAACATAAAAGATGGTATATCCTATCCTATACCTATATTTATCGCAATTATGAAGGTAAGGCACTCTTGAAGATTCTTGTAGTCTCGTCGGCAAAGGATCAAATTAATTAAGAGTGTTAGTAAATATGAAACTCTTACCGCGAGTTATCCCGAGATACCAATTTCGCTTTTAATGAACCTTACCTCTTAGATAATGCTTGCTACGAATTATAGCCGGTTTTGATAGCAAATAAAACACATGTGTCTCAAAACACTTAAACTCTATTCACAAAAATAAAATAAAAATTGACTTTACAAAAGTAAACTTAAAGCTAAGGAACAATAAAATAATTAACTCGGATGAAATTAAAACAGGAGAAGTGATATAGACAGGCGTTTACTTAAATGAATATGAAGCAATAAATTTTATCAATGATAATTTAGATACAATTATAAATCAAAAGTAAAATAAAACATTAAAGGAAAAGCAAAGCTTCTTTGATAATCCCCACAAATTGTAAAGACTGAAAATCCTCCACTCGGGTTAGTCAGACCCAAAAAAAAATGAATACATTGTCTTACCCAAAAATATTCACTACACTTTAAGAAAGATTATATGAAATTTGGAAGAAAATACCCAAGAGCACAATTTTCATAAGAGAAACTGATCAAACAGTTAGTACACTAAAATAAAAATAGTTAAGACGACCGTTGACTATGAACTGCTTTTGAATATCTAATTTAGCTTAGTGGTAACCTAATGGTACCGCCTATTTCTTAATTCATCCCCGTATATACCTTGTGACCAATGCTAGCTCTCTTTATCCCTCTAAGTCTCATTTGGGGTATGTCCATTAGGTTTCGGAAGAACTAAAAGAAATTACTTTACAGATTTCTTTACTCAGTCGGTTTGCATGTCAAAAAGGCTAAATGTTAAGTTTTAGCTATTTGACACAAGTTGTCACGATGAGTTTCTAATTTTAATGAAATTACTGAATAATTATAATATTTTTGTACTCTCTCTCCGGTAATATTATATAAAGGTATGAAAGATCTATACTACTAGCTTGACTAAACTTTCAAAGTGATAAAAAAAACATAATCACCATTATTTCAAACTTCTTATCTGTTTAATTAATATATGCATTTTTATTTGTGTGAAGTAGGAAAAAATCACTTTGATCACATATTGTTATGAACGTATATATTGCAATTCTCAGGAAATCAATTTTATTACCTTTTTCTGGTATTTTAAATCTCCCTTATCCCCAGATGTTAAACCACATGTTCGCTTTTTCGTAATGCGTGATTGATTCCACGGTATACTTTGAGGACTTTTTTTGATCTTATATTACGAGTTTTCTACATGTGTGAAGGAAAATAAAAATGATACTTATCTGACAAACAGTGCAGAAAGTCATAATACTATTTTTTATAGCCAATCCAGAGGAAACTAACTTTTGTTTAGGAACATAATAATTTTTTTAACTGGAACAGCCCATGTACGTTGAGAAGAGACATGTAATCTATTGATAAAGCATTTTAAGGATTGGAGGTTGGAGGGGAAGGAAAAGTATATGCAGGAAATTTGTTCCATAATCTGGAGACCCTAAGAATAACTGATCGAGAGAAGGGCATTAAAAGGATGCATATGTAACGCGCCTTTTGTTGCTTTCTTAAAACTGTTCGATACAAATCTAAAGTGTGTGTCTAAAACCCGCCCTTCTTAAAACTGTCAAGAATAATCGGGTAGAGCCAGTTTATAACCGACGGATTTACGACATGTTCGTTCGGTGTTTGGCATTCATATAGTATGTTTAGAAAGTATCCGGAAAAAGTACTTTTTTTCAGCCTTACACAAACATGTCACCCTCTCAGATTTCTAAACCTTCTGGTCAGTTTTCGAAATCCTAATTGAGGATTTTGAGGTGCAAGAGCCGCCAAAGCCCCTAATTGTTTTTTGCGAATTTTTTTCGGCATTCCGGAAACAGGCTTATGTTCCATTCCTTTGCCATTTCTAATCCGCAGTATTGTCTGCCCAATATATCTGCAACCGGCAAAAGGATTTAAAGAATCCAAGGGAAGGCTTAAACAACGTTGCGAATTTGTCTGTAAACCAGATGTGTTAAGAAAAGTATAAATGTTATTAACGAAAAATCAAACAGTTTTTCAACACTGACTTAAAAACAATTGGTAACGTTGTTTAGGCCTTCCTTTGCATTCTTTAAATTCTTTGGCCGTATGCAGATATCTTGGGCGGGCTAATAATGCACTCCTTCCTAGGCCTGCTAGCAGCACAAGTTCTTTCGCGTCATTAATTCCATTTCGGTACAAATTTTCTACTAAACATCTTTTTGCTACTTGCACACATGACCTAACTGCCCTGACAATACGCACACGACATTTTAGGGGCCCAGGACTTTCTAAAAGGAAATTTCATGAAATTTGTTAAAACTATAAAATTCCGGATACTTTCCAGATGTACTATAGATTTAAAGAAGGGCAAGTTTTCTAGGGGTGTTGTATTTAGCAGGTTAGAACAACAAAATCGAACTGATTTATATTTTGAAGAATTAAGCCAAAATGACGGACTTTCATCAAGTAAAATCCTTTGTTTAGAAAAGTTATGCTTTTTACTTAATATACATAAAACACTATTAAATGGTAAATAAAAAAAAATTTAAGTGATTGTTTTCAAAAAAACGTTTAACTAAGGAACCAATAATTTCTTCTACCAAACTTTTTTTTTGGAAAATTTACTTGCTTTTCCAAAAATGTGTTATTGAGAATCGATGTGTCGCTGATAATGTTAGCGAACATTTCAAACTATACAAGTGGCGGTATGAAAACGTCGTTATATGCAAATCGAAGCTTTTTTCTCCAAAATTTAAATGAATTCGTCATCGAATAGATTTGACGACGATCTTACTTGTTAAATTTTGACAAAGTGGATATCGATGTTTACATTTAAGAAAAAAATTACCACAATATCAAATAACCGTCGAATTAAAGATGGTTTATTATTATTAGTAAAGTCAAAAACAATATAAGTTGATTATAAGTTAGATTAGGAAATAACAGGCGAAATTTATTCGTTCATAAATCATTGTAGTGATGCCACCTGCCCACATCTCAGAAATTGCGCGGCAGGAAGGAGAGAAAGATGGTGTTGTGGTGGGGATAAAAAGTTATAGTATTATCCATTGACCTATAGCTAGAGGAGATGCAGCCGTTCATTCATGACTAGCCTTTTGTTTGCTTCATATGTACATCGTGCGTATATAGGACAAATACCACCCGCTATAATTCCGTCTCGGCGCACCAGCGTAATGGCTTCCCTGTATTCTGTATTTAACCAATCAAACCTCTAAAAAGACAGTTCTGGTTGAAAAGAATCCATTTTTCCACACAGTTGGCATTAAGGCATCATTCTGTAAACCTTATGGATAAAGTTCTGTCAGAAAAAAACAAAAATCACTTATAATATTACTACACACGTATGTTTCGACCTACCTGGAAGTACAAACAAAATTACGCCTTTCCGATTTATCACAGTTCTTAATGAACCAGAAGCGACGATGCCACTCTCACTCTAAATTCCGTCATCATCCAATTAAAATAAATCACGAAAAATAATGATATATTGGTATCTATATTTTCTTAATCTTTAGTATAATGCCTGTGGTATTCATAATTAATTGTAGATAAGTAATAATCCACAGTAATTGGGTTATTTTAGTAGGGCAATCTGTAAATATTCAGCATAACTAAAGGTCTGAAAACCGCCGTTCTCAAAAATTAGGTGGGGGAGCATATTGTTTGACGGGTTATAACTTGGGAATCCCCGATTGCTCTAAAATGAAACAAATGCTATCTATACTTGATTCGACATCAATAGTACCATCGTTTGCGTGAATATCGCGGGGTTGTCAAATATCATATCATCATTTTAGAAAAGCAAATATTTATGATAAGCCCAAATTAAACGAAAATATGCTTGTTAAATTTAGGCAACGCTGTTATTGTTGGCGACAAGACAGATTATCTGTTTTTACATAATCTAAGGACAAACCTAATGTTTATAAATTATTTGCTTCATGAGTATGTTGGAAAAATACTACTTGTCTTTCTTCAGTCATAGCCGAATAAACAATAGTGACAATTATAAAAATTATGCCCAAAATACTGCGTACATAAAATAGAATTATTATAATTAAAAGCCGGGTTTCTACTTTTTTACATAATAAAAATTGAATTTTAACAGATTTTTTTATGATGGCCTCGCCTTGACCTTATACATCCATTTTAAGTCGACCTACACACAAGGAATTTACTTTCGATGTTTTTTAAAGACGATTCAGCAATGGGCAGTAAAAAGTTAGAAGATGAAATAAATACGTAAAAATATATAGAGGAGCAAATTTTGGTAGCTTTTAAAGAACTTTCAACCATTAGACTTAGCACTTTAAGGTTTAGAAAATGTTAATTAAAAAGAGACAGAAAAAAATCCTAAGCAAGCGTTAACAAACCTGGGCAAACCTGCACGAAGTTATAATAAGGTGTATATGAAAAAAAAAATCGGTCAAGTGCAAGCTATACTGGCAAAATTAGTCCGTGCCATCAGTCCCCCATTTAACCTGAGCAAACTTCGGCCGCCCGATCTCCGTCCATCTGTCGTGCTACCTGCCGCCAACGGCACGAACGAACGCCGCGCGCCGTATCACAGCGCTTATGCGCGGAACATTGAAAAACGTGTAACGACAAAAGTTGTTCCCTATATCGTGTGTAATATTTTTTGTTGAAAAGCTTTTTCTCTAAAGCCAGTGGTTGAGCAGATAAGGAAATAAACAATTAAATTGTTTATAACAATTAATCGCGCCAGAATTTTTCAATCCTGATAATTTTAGTTCAATCTACACCTAATCCTTAATGTTCGTGATTTTTATCAGATTTTTCTGACCGATCCTTTTGGAACAATTGAGTTAGCAGCCAAATTTGTAAAAAACGCCGTTGTTTATTGTCTTGACTTGTTATAAATAAATCTAATGTGGAGGTATTTACTGTTTCCGCCAGTTCTGGAGGAGTTCCAGAAATGAAAAATTATCGTCATCCATTATTTTGAATTTTTTTTACTAGGCACAAAATACACAGTTCGAATTTTTGAAAACACCTACAAATTTAATTTGCACGCGTCGAGTTTAACAATACAAAATTCATACATTTTCGTGGACTCAAAACCAATTTTAATTAGGAATTTCAAGGCCATAAGATATTTGTGCATAAAATTAGTGATGCACTTTTCAAAATTTCTTTTTTCTTTCGATTTTAAATGATCAACGGGAAAAAAATTATACGTGCCACATTCAAATATTCACTATCGTCCAGAAATGTTAGGATATTCCTACTAGATTCAAAATATACTATTGGTGAACATCTTATTTATCCCCGTTATAAAATATTTCGAATATCTAGAAGCCAGCACAAACAGTATACCAATTTTTTTAAAAAAATTAGACTCTTACAGAAAAAAATAAAGTGATTTTGTATTTCTTGACACCATAATATTATTTCACAAACTCGCTCGTGAGTTTTATCTCTGTTCAATCCCTTTATCCCTTAATTTGAAATTCATACCTCAGGACAGAAGTTCATTCCCTCCGGATTGAATTTAGATGCCCTTAAGAATATTGTCATTTTTGCGTTATAAAGATAACAGAATTTGCATTTATTACCGAACGGCTTTGGCAACTATTCTGACAGTCAATTATTAAGAAAATATTTGTGAGAGGATTATATAGGTCTTAGGGTCGAGCGTAGGGTATAGTAACTTGGCATAAATTGTGTGAATATTCAATGGAGCCTGGGGTTGTAATAAGTTAATTCTCTAATAAAAGGTTTTTCTTGGCGTATGCTGGATGCTCAAGCGAAAATCTTCATATTCACTTTCGTAAATTTGTCTTTCTGAAGAGACGTATTCCTTAGCAACTGAAGGTGAACGCTATGGTTGTTTTTATGGCACTCCAGTTAGTAGCCGACATTAATTTTAATACATTAGGTATAAAAACTTTCATTTTATACATTATAAAATGACAAGTAATGTTTTTGTACATTTAATACAATTTAAGTAAAGCTTAATGTAAGCACAGAAATGCGGTTAACATTCCCATAAAAATATAAAAGGGAGACAAGACATACACCAGCTACAAATTAACTGTAAATTCTTAAAAATCTTTAACATTCAAAATCATCAATGTTTTTTAAAATACATTCTTAATTTCATCTCTAACATTTTGTAATTGGGGTGCAGGAAGTTTACTAATGATATCGTTTATTGTTATGACTGAAACATCATTCTCCATGTTTTTAAATGATGATTTTTCATCAACGATAACACATGGTCTTTCTTGAACCCCCTAAATTTTACCAGAGCAAACTCTCCCACATTAATATTATCAGCTGTTAGATCAAAAACATTTTCCTCTTCGAGAACACAAGGATCTTCTTCAAAGAAGTTGTCATCATCACAACTATTTCCGCCTTCAACCCATTCCTCTTCCTCACTGGTATCGTCTGAATCTAATTCTTTTGTCGATCATTGTATCCTTGAAATCCCGTATCAATACATTACATTTCCCTTCGCTTCAGACGCCTACGGTATCTTAGTACTTAAGCTTGAAGTCCAAGTGAGCGGCCTCAGATAAAAAGAGTTTAGCCAAACTTTTCCTGGATCTGATTGAAATTTAAGATGTTGTATGGCCAACGTTCTATATAATATTGTATGTCTGCATATGACAAAGACGAAGTGAGGTAACTTCAAATTTTCTTATCATATTCTGGTTTTTTTCCTAAATTTGTGGATATCAGTATACAAGCAATTTATAAACTTCGTTTTGTAACACGTGTACCAACTTTTATTACTAATACAAGATTTTTTTATAAATAAAACTTTACGGAAAACCCTATATAATCCTGTTCAGAGAAACAGAAAAGTAAATGTCTATACTTCCGCCAATTTTGGTTTTATGCTACCGGAATTTCAATGGATTCGGGTCATAAAAGTTTGGTCCAGCGGACAAGGACAATTCCCTTTTATAGTCACAATATTGATATTTCACTTTAGACATGGAACTCCGATACAATGTTTTTATTATTTAAAACGTCAAAAAAAGAAACAGTAATATGCTTTGCACGGAACCTTCCCGGTAAAACTAATTAAAATAAAGAATTTATTTTTATTTAAATTGATTACCCTGTAGAGTCTATTGAACTACTGACTATTTGCAATAAACCCACATTCTTTCTTCTGCGAATACGGGCATAGCCTGAAATCTTACCCTTTTTCGTCCTTGAACATGTTCAGGTTTAAGTTGTTGAGCGGCATTGGTTTTTTTCTTCAGTATTTCCTATTTTGTATATGAGAGCGCGTAGTTCCTTTGGTAGACTTTTCTCTTGGACAAGTGTTCATGAATTAGTTGCCTCCCTAACTTAGTTAAAAAGCTTTTTCTATTCATCGTTTTATTTCCAGCCAAAGAGTTAGAAATAAAATTTGAATTTACATCCATTAGTCTGAACCATATATTGCTTGCGGGCCATCTTCGTGTTCTTCTGCCTACTTCTATAACATGGGCATTTTTTTATCCTTTGGTATTATTATAAAAGTGTTTGATTTCTGGCTGATTATGTATTATAGTTTTGGTGTGATGCATCGAAGATATTAGTAGAACGGTATTTTTATGAGATACATACGAAACAAGTATTTCAGTACTGACGAATCCTAATAGAGATGAATTTACGGGTCTGTCTTTATGGGGAAAAATGCAGGGGGCAACTCCCTCTTATTTTTTTTTTGAGGATACCAACGTAAGTTGATCCTTGTCTTTTAGTTTCAATTATTAGTTCATATGAACCAGTTATCCCCTGTTATATTTCTGTTTGTATTAGCAACTGGCTTAGTTGCTCAATACGTCCAAAGTAGGTACCTACTTTGAATGGTCATACCTGTACCCAGTTTTCTGTTACGGCCGTAGGTATGGTTTTCCCTATATAAGTAAGTGTACTGAACAAATAATGCATCTTTGCGTCAGATAGGCACTGCATCGATATAATATATTTGTCTTGTTTATTTTTAAGGTACAGGAATATCCAAATAAAAGTGAACAGGCCTTATAACTTTTTATTTTCAAAGAAGGAAAAAATGTTAAATATGAAGGTTTTGGGGATTTTTCTTATCAGCAAAACAATAATTAAGCATCGAATTAAAGAAATGTGGTATAAAACATCGATTTTCTCGCTTATTTTAAATTGGATGGTATAATTTTAATCAATTCCTGATTGTGTGCGGTACCTCAGATATGGAAGAAGAGATGAAATGTTGACTTAGGGAATAGTTCAAAGAACGTTAAAGTATTTTAAGTATAGACCATATAAAATTATGCCATTTCAAAAGCTTAGTGCTGATCAAAATGAAAAGAGATACACTTTTGCCACAAATATTAACGAAAGAATGCGGCAAGATCCAAATTTATTTCGCTTGGACAGACGAAGCAACTTTCTCAAGATCGAGAATATTTAAAAGACGAAATGTTCACGTTTGGTCGGATGAAAATCCCTTTACCGTCGGAGATATTTCTTTTCAAGGGCGTAATTGAATCAACGTTTGGTGTGGGATATTACAAAATGACAATCTAGGACCATTGTTTTTTCGGGTAGCATTAATTGGCCAGCGTTCTCGTTTGGGAAACATTGACTTTGGGTTAGAAATCGCAATTCTGCTGACTTCCGCGTCGTTTAAATAAATTATTTAAAGTTTTTGTTTAATTTTATAACGTAACTATAATATTTCGTAATTGCAGTTTTAACGCATATTCAATAAATAAGCTACATTCTGCCACTGCAGAGGGCAATAACTTATGAATAAGTAAAATAAGATTATAGCTTATCTTTTGAATTTAATAATATTGATCTATAAAATATTATTGGATTTTTCCATTTGTGACAATATGAATAAATAAAAGAGCATTAAATGCCATACTGGGTGATTATTATTTAGTGCAATTTTTTAATATACCTTAATATACTCATGACAAAATATATATTTGGAAAATATTTGAAACAGTTCGATTTCGTACCCACGTACGATATTGGTATTTTCCCCTGGAATGTGAAACGAGCTGTGACAAAATTTTCCAATATTGCGAAGCAGGCAAGGTTTATTACATTTTGATATATTTTCTATAAAATTTGTATTGCTGCTAAGGTAAAGTGATTTATCTAACCGAGACCATATTATGTATATACAATTTGTATGAAATATTACTTAATAATATTCTGGTTATTAGCATGACAGCAACGATGGAAATCAATATTTATAAAGAAATTGTAGAGATGTGATAAAATGTAACAAACTTCATTCACAAGCGCTTCAGAAATTAAATCCGGTTTAGGTACAGGTAGCGATATTCTAAAACAAGAAATAGCTTTCCTTCCGTTTTTAATGGCTTATTAGAATTTATGGTCAAAATGAAGTGCAAAAATATTTTTTTGAATTTTTTTGGGAAGTGTGAAATGTCCTAAAAATCGAGATAAACTTTGGCGAGTTTTGTCACATATAGGCGAGTGATGTCATCATTTCCCTGCATGTTAATTTGTTGGACTTTTGCAATGTTGCCTTAACATAAATTTGCTTAATACGAAAAAAGTACTCCTAGATAATTAGAGAGAACAATGTGAGAAGCATAGCTTTTTTGTACTAAACGTTTTTAAAATATTCATATATCATCTCCATAGTAACCTTGGGCAAATTGCCCGAATCAGTTTTCCAAAGCCTTGATCCATTTTCTACTGAATAATGTATCACTAGCGGTGAAAACACTTATACAAACGAATATATTTTATTTTATAACTAACAAAGATATAAGACAAACACAGAGTTCAAACGGTTTGTTAGGTTAAATTGTTTCACAACTGTTACCTTACCTGACCGAAATGGTTTATTCCACGATTACATTCATTGCGAACTTCTCGATGCAAAGCCGATAACGGTGTTAAGCTATCCTTTTCTACTGAGTAATATTGAAGGAGTCGGAACATAAATCTTTGATTACCTCGGAACTTTACGTTGATTATTGAAAGCTATGAAACAGTTTTATATCGAATTACTTGCTATCACTGATATCGACTTTGTATTATATGTCAGGCACTATGACAACAGCACAAATCGACGTATTATTTAATTGGTGTGAAATATGGCGGGATTTTTAATTCCTTTCAAGATTTTACGTTAAGTATATTGCCGAAGACTTGTTTTAAGAAAAATCTGATTTCAGTTTGATAAACTGTACACCTTATCCACTACTGTTTTACTTATAAATAATATTTAAATTCGATTCAGTGTAACACAACAATTGTCTCAAAATTTCTTTGTTTATGTGTAACTTAGAAATATTAAATGGTGGGTTCAGTACAAAGAATCTTTAATATAAATTTTAATAGCTTTTGCTTGAAATTATAAACAGAAATATTAATGTTAAAGCGGCATTTTCTCTAAATTTAACACTCGAATAAGTTCCTTAAAATTTAATGTCAGATTACGGTCAGCGAGTAAGCCTGACAAATGGGTTTAATAAAAAATAGTCTTAGTGCCAACTGAAGAGCCAAAAATATCAAAAAACAAGTGTAATTTTAGATGTTTTATACTAAATCAGTAACTGTGTCAGGCTTTAAAAGGAACAGAGCCAATATTTTTATTTCCTTTTTTTTATTCAAATAGGACTTTATGGGAGCCATTTCGGTTTTTAACTGTTTGGGTAATGTTTTATTTAAATTAAATGCCTAACTGTTGTGTTCTACTTATGTGCATATAATTTTTATGCTTAGGTTGGGTTTTGTTTTTTTTTAATTGATTTTATTTTCATGAATGGTTTCTGTTAATAAGTATTAGTGTGTGTATAAGAACAAACGACAAACGAGGCGCGGCCCGTGAGTTTTTTCACAGGTGGGTCAAAATTTTGTGGGCAACAAGTGATATAAACGCAACAAACAAAATAACCTTTTTTAATTAAGGAAGGTTTTTTAATAATGTGCCTAGTTTTGCCAAGAAATTATTTACCTACAAATAAATACCGCAAAAAACATAAAATAGGTACGGTAGTATATTGAACATTGCTACTCTAGATGTTTATGACTTTTAGTATTGCTTTTCTATGCGTTTTAGTCTATGATTGTTAGCGGCTTCCCGTTTTGATACGTCTCCTCAATAGAGGTCGCGCCTTGTACTAAAAGAAGAATAAATAGGCAATATAAGGAAGCATTCTCTCACTTTACCCATGAAGCCATTTTCGTTAAACATGTATTTTTTAGTGATTTACAATAAATCTAAGTTTTTCTACAGTTTAACCGTTTCATTATTTAATCCGACTATGCTACAGGTACTAAAATTGCATTTTTGAAACACCGTTTTCTTTAATACATACAATGCAAATACAATGCGCATATCAGGTAATTAGTTTTTCTTTATTCAACCCAAATGTTTTGAAAGTATATTTCACGGAGCGGTTCGAGTGTATCGGCCAGGGACCCGCCGGCAGCGTCGCCGGCCACGCGCGCGCCGAAAGCGATATTATTAGTGGGCCGTCGACAAATTTTGTCTCCTTTTAACTTCCCAAAGCGCGTATGTTTATTTCTCGCTTAGTTTTAATGCATTTGTATAGTCCATATAAACCTATGAAGTCAATTTAAAATACGACAAAGCCGGGTGCAAGCTTGGATATCTTTCGACGATAGCTTGGCTTGATTTTTTCTTGGGGAGTTTTTGCATGGATTTTTGAAAGAAAAATTTGTCTTTAAATAATAAATTATTAGGTGTATCATTGAAAAAAAAAGACCTAATGGACGAGCCGCGCCTGCGACAAACATAACTCCTTTGATAAAGTATATTCCATTTAATATTGATGTGTGCCAGTGTATTGTGCTTTCAATATGAACTTCTCAACCACTCTATCGTTCTGACTATTGAAATTTGAAATATATTGATGTTACTTTGGGGATTAATATTCTCCTTAATATGTGAAACTATTTGTAATATGACATCGCGTACCCACGCTGCATGGCGCACATAGCAATCGAAATTAACCCTAAAACTATTTCAAAGCGTTAACCGTATATCCTGTGCCTTTTAGCTCAAGTTCTAGCAATCAAGTATATTATTATGCAGAATAAAGTTCAGCGGAAATGCTGGAAACGAAGGGAAATCATACAACTACACGTACAAAAGAAACTCACATTTATATCAAAGACATAAAACACGAACAAGGACAGCATTCATGAAATGGAATGAGAATATTGTTCATAAGATCACGATGACCAATTGGTTAAACTTCACAGAACGACCTTGGTGTGATCCGACAAGTCACTCTGTGGTTTCTGATGCGCTTATGTATTATGCCGAGCAGCCGTTAGGTTTTTTCGGATTCTGAAAATTGGATTATGCTTATTTTAGGACTGCGCAGAACTGTGTACATTTCCACACATATTATTCTTTAATAATGTTTTAAATTTCCTAATATTGTTGATAAATTTTAATTCATTATCTAAAATATTGTTTATTAAAACCATTTACTAAATTATAACTACTCATTAAATTGGTATTTCCAAAACAAAAGCATTTTCCCTCTTGTATTGTGACTACGTATATTTAATAAAGTTTGAAATAAATTATTAAAACATGGAGTAGTAGGGCCCTGCTTCATTTTATGAATTAAAACTAATACTTGATATTTTAAAAAATTATTAATATTCTTCCATTCCAGTTTTTGTAACATATCCGTAGGTACCTATAATTTTTGTATATTTATTAAATCCTAATATAATTCCCATTGCCCTGTTTTGTAAAACTTTTAATCTATTCTTATCTATTTGTGATGCCATATAGAAAATATAACTACGAAAAGTAAAATGTGGAAGAATAAAGGTGATATTAACTAATTTTCTTCTATTCACACATAAATAATTTGAAACCCTTCCCAAAACACCTATATATTTCACAAATATAATTGATATGATCGATTCATCGATCAATCAATAATCAATACTCCTAAATAATTAACTTTTTATAATTTTTATATTCTCATCATTGATTTCAAAGAATAATTGTTTGCTATGAATAAATTAAATTCTTTTTATCCTAGAAGCATACTTTTGGATTTATTTATATTTAGCTTTAATTTATTAACTTTTCACCGTCATTTACAGTTTATAATTTCCCATGAATTTTATTTATTAATAAAAACATTCATCATCATCAGCATATATAATATTATTATTCGCCAAAAGTGCAATTTACGTATTTTAAAAACAGACGTAGTAACTCTAAAAAATTTATTTATTGCTTAGTAATTTTAATACTGCATATATATTCAAAAATGTTACTCATCCCAGAATTCACCCACCAAAGTCGAACAGGTTTGTTTTTCTCGGAAACAGTCAGAGGGGAAGTAATCGAATTTCTTGGGTTAATACAGGAATAGTACAGCTAGCTTTCGCAAAAAAATTCAGTTATACAGGATGTTTCGTTTCGGAGCTATTAAACGTCAAATTCGAAATTTCGTCGTACACGTCGCAAAAGCGAATTAAATCGAAGTAAATTTCCGGAGATTGTAGAGGACCCGGAGCTTCAAAACTCTATTGAAACTGGTGAGGCTCGGAAACTGGCAAGTAGTTCTTTTGAATTTTTTTAGGTCGAAAAATGCCATTTGCATTTGGTACTTAACAACTCGGAAAACAAAACGTCGGATCGAAAAACGGATTCATAAGTGAAACTTTAAAATCTCAAATACTCTTTGGAATACATTTATCTAAATCTGGAATCATTGGAAAATAGCTATACTTGGGAAATTTCGATTTTTGACCCAAATATTTCGCGGGTTTTAAATTTTGTGGAGTCAAAATGGTTCAAATTAAAATCCCATATACGTCATCGGAAAGAGATCGTCGAAATACATGATATCCATATTTTTTAGTTTCTTCATTGTTTATAGGAAGGGAGCAATCGCCTATTAAATCTCGATTA
The DNA here is from genome assembly GCA_963971165.1 of Philopedon plagiatum. Lineage (NCBI taxonomy): Eukaryota > Metazoa > Arthropoda > Insecta > Coleoptera > Curculionidae > Philopedon > Philopedon plagiatum. The sequence continues at coordinate 103,013,819 of OZ020193.1, forward strand.
TTTGACTTTTTTTGTCCTCGACTTTGGTACCTTGCATTTTTTTCTTATTTAATTTTTTCAGAACAGTATCTTATCACCATACTTTAAAATGAATACGGGATAGATCATCCAGGAGCGTATTTAAGGCGTAAAAAACGAATTTTCTTGATTTTTTCCGACAAATCTTATTTTTAACCGACAATATTTCACACTATTTTCCGTATTTAGTGATTCTTCTTGGGTTTATTTTATTCGTTAATTATCTAGGAATAATTTAATTTTTCGTTAAAGTTATAAATAAATAGGTTTGTTTGCATCGGGGACATGCAAAATTTGAAAATTTTTGAATTTTTGAAGATTGCCATGAAAACAAAAAATTGCAGTTTGTTTACTCGAAATTATTAAGATATGATGTATCAAAATTTCGCAAAAATTCCAGTTTTTGTTGCAAAATTCAAAGGTTCTGGACCGATTTCGACTTGAAATATACATGAATAAGATTTTAGGAACCGTCTACTTTAAGTGCAGAGATATTTCATTAGATGGGTTACGCATTAAATGCCATTTTATTAATTTTTCGATAACCCTACAACACTAGAATTCGCCATGTACTTATTATGAGTCATTAAATCAGTTTTGACGACACAGCCAATGGGATCACGTTTTACAAGTTTCGAAATTGACGCAAAAATTGGCAGTAGAAAATACTTTTTTCTTAATAAAGACCAAAATGGATAACAGCAACCGCCATAAACATATAATGTATGTAGAGAATATAAAAAAATATTTCAGATTTATTTGGGTTATATGCATATTCCCTATTGCCGGATCTCTAGATGACAAATGCAAAATATAAAATTTCTAGGTTAAATTGTTGATAAATAGCGCCAAATTTAAATCCCGAAATACCTATTTGGACACCCTTTAGTAAAAAATTAAAGTTACCTCTTTAGATTTTCATCAGATATGTAAGAATAATTTTAACTTCTAATTTTCAGCCCTTGTGCCAGTAAAATGCGTCGAATATAACCAACGAAGTCTTTAAATGTCGACTAATTTTAAGCTCCCAACTTTCTGGTTCCCGCTCCAGGGCGAAGCTGCAGTAATAATTTAAATCCCTGCTACATAATTAACCTCAACTCGGCGAATGCAAAGGTTAAATGAATATTTAATAGACCGAAATGTTGCAATCTTGATTACTCAGTTAACTATGCCAGGCGAAGGATGCATTAAATCCAGAAATATACAATGTGGCATACTAAGCGGAATTATATCAGTATAGGTTTCGAACTTTGTGACTGCGACAGGGGATGCGACAAAGAGCCAAGAAACGCATCGGTCCAAAGACATTTCGTGCAACCCCGTTCAAAATTTATCGTATCAAAGTGCTTTGGACCGATGCTTTTTTGATCTTTTGTCGCAGTCATAAGGTTGAAAGCCTACCTTAACATTAGTTTACTTTTAATACGTCACATTTATCGAAGGTGTAATCAAATAAAAAAGGTGGCAATGTGAATTGTCACCTTTGGTGTGTGGTGTGTGAAATTTTGATTTTAAAAACATAATTTGCAAATTTTAAATTTCTTACTTGAAAATCAGGAATAGCACTTCTTTTAAAATTTAAAGCAACTGTTTTATTTTCCGTTTTATAGTAAAAATTTGAAAAAAAGCAAGTTTATTCTTAAACAAGTTTTACGTTTTGTATTTTCTGCATACCCTGTACAAAAAAACAATTTTTGTCATGGCCCTTTCTCGTATCTCTTACTTTTTGGTCAATTTGTCCTCTTGTCTACCATATCCGTGGACATATTGTAGATTTTAAAAAATATTCTCCATCTCCCTTAGACTTATTCTAGATATGTATATTCAAAGGATGTTAATGGATAAATTTGAAATAGTTTAGTATTTTTAATATCTTCACATCACTAAAATGATACGTCAAAAAAAGTCATAACTTTAATTATGCTAAGTCTAGACCCTGTAATGTTAATACTAAATAAACCAGTTACCATCCCTAAAGATAGAAAAATTTATTCATCACAGCAACGATATATGCGTTCCGTTTCCCTAAAGTATTTGGCCGTTAGTCGGAGCACTAATTCAAAGATAAAATAAGTTTTCCTTGGTGCATATTCATAAATACCGAACCTTATTTCAGCTACAACGTAGAGCTTATAAATAGCGCGCTTTGGCTCACAAGCGTGCAACATACGTGTTCTACATTAAGCTTTTGTATGCTTGAAAGCTCATTTGAACGCTATAATAATAATATTTATCACATTTCCACACAGTTTGTTTACAAGTCTTTATTTACTTTATGTTTACGGAACCACAATAAATGTGTCTATTTATGAGAAACTAGGAAAGATGGAAAAACCCATAATAATATTAATAAAAGTAATAAAAGTAGATTTCATGTTTAAACAAACTAACATCAATTTTTGCGATCATAACTACAGCTTATACGATACACGTTTCTCCCCGTTCCATAATTCTCTTGAATTTGATTCGCCATTCCTTGCATATTGCAAACAAGTTAATTTCTTCCATTTTGTAATAAACTCAGACACTAAAATATATAATAATAATACAATAACAATAAAGTCACGTATGGGTACGGGTCTAAAAAAAACTCAGCTCAGCTTAATTAAAAATAAGTTATTAAAAAATAATGAACTTAATGAAGTAAAAATCAAAACCAAAAATTGTAAAAATTGATGACAGCACCTTTTGCTCTTTGCAGCTGCAAAAATTTCAATTATAAATAAAATTATACGAACAATGTTGAGGAAAAGCGGTTATTCTAATCCAAGTACGCCGCCCTGGTATGAATTATAAGTAAAAGGACATACAGTTCCAATTATAATTTAATCAGGACAATAATTCATAACCAAATAATCAGATTAACATACCCATTAGGTATTCTTTCGGTATTCTACTATTGAATCCTGTAATTATGTTCTCAAGCTTTTTGAACTTATAAAAAAAATTGAAATAAATCATTAAAGAAAAATCTGAAATTCAAAATAAATTGCCAATTTTTGTTAACAATAACCTGAAAATCTATTTTTAAGCTTTTGGCTTCCAACAAGTATATTATCTGAACTGAAACTCCTTTGAGGATCGTAAAAGATTTATCATTTTATTAGAAAGAAGTAAGCAACTGTACAATAAATCTATTTAAGCTTGTTTACATTGTCCAAGCTCTTAAACTGAGATTGAACTACGGCTATTTTTAACTTGCTGTGAGAAACGTGGGCGACTTGCTACTAAAACAGGAGACCCACGTGGTGTAGTGTGAGATGGTGGTCCCTTAAAAAATAAAAAAAGGGGCAAACATAACCAATTCTTAATTATTCTAAACATCTAATAAGTAGGTACCCCTAATTGATTTTAATCACTCTATAGCGTCAAAAAATTAAACATAATAGTGGTACGGAAAATAGGACAAGAAAATTAAAATTTATATATATATATATAGAAAAATGGAAGATTTCTTGGCCTATAGGTAATATAATAAATGTAAATGCGAAGATTTACTTCTTCGCTAGTGCAGCGAAAAGGCCGTGAATGAAAAATAAAAATAATGAGTACTATCTTTGATTCTGGTCTGGGTGACCTCCTGCTATCGATTTCTGGGCCCTTACCCATCAGCGGGCAGGCTTACACCCAGGGTGGCTGAAGAACAGACCACGATTTGACCAGAATCAAAGAGAGTCCTTATATCCAAAATGATCGGAAAGGATGGGTAAGATGTAGTGGCTCGCGCCAACTAGTTCACCCAGTGTTGCTCCAAAAATGTTTGGCTGCTAACACAATAATACTCGAAAGTATGTCGAATGTCGATTTTCTCGACGTCGACGGTACAAATGCACCATTGTACAACAATAGTAGAAAAATGGAAGATTTCTTGGCCTATAGGTAATATAATAAATGTAAATGCGAAGATTTACTTCTTCGCTAGTGCAGCGAAAAGGCCGTGAATGAAAAATAAAAATAATGAGTACTATCTTTGATTCTGGTCTGGGTGACCTCCTGCTATCGATTTCTGGGCCCTTACCCATCAGCGGGCAGGCTTACACCCAGGGTGGCTGAAGAACAGACCACGATTTGACCAGAATCAAAGAGAGTCCTTATATCCAAAATGATCGGAAAGGATGGGTAAGATGTAGTGGCTCGCGCCAACTAGTTCACCCAGTGTTGCTCCAAAAATGTTTGGCTGCTAACACAATAATACTCGAAAGTGTGTCGAATGTCGATTTTCTCGACGTCGACGGTACAAATGCACCATTGTACAACAATAGTAGAAAAATGGAAGATTTCTTGGCCTATAGGTAATATAATAAATGTAAATGCGAAGATTTACTTCTTCGCTAGTGCAGCGAAAAGGCCGTGAATGAAAAATAAAAATAATGAGTACTATCTTTGATTCTGGTCTGGGTGACCTCCTGCTATCGATTTCTGGGCCCTTACCCATCAGCGGGCAGGCTTACACCCAGGGTGGCTGAAGAACAGACCACGATTTGACCAGAATCAAAGAGAGTCCTTATATCCAAAATGATCGGAAAGGATGGGTAAGATGTAGTGGCTCGCGCCAACTAGTTCACCCAGTGTTGCTCCAAAAATGTTTGGCTGCTAACACAATAATACTCGAAAGTATGTCGAATGTCGATTTTCTCGACGTCGACGGTACAAATGCACCATTGTACAACAATAGTAGAAAAATGGAAGATTTCTTGGCCTATAGGTAATATAATAAATGTAAATGCGAAGATTTACTTCTTCGCTAGTGCAGCGAAAAGGCCGTGAATGAAAAATAAAAATAATGAGTACTATCTTTGATTCTGGTCTGGGTGACCTCCTGCTATCGATTTCTGGGCCCTTACCCATCAGCGGACAGGCTTACACCCAGGGTGGCTGAAGAACAGACCACGATTTGACCAGAATCAAAGAGAGTCCTTATATCCAAAATGATCGGAAAGGATGGGTAAGATGTAGTGGCTCGCGCCAACTAGTTCACCCAGTGTTGCTCCAAAAATGTTTGGCTGCTAACACAATAATACTCGAAAGTATGTCGAATGTCGATTTTCTCGACGTCGACGGTACAAATGCACCATTGTACAACAATAGTAGAAAAATGGAAGATTTCTTGGCCTATAGGTAATATAATAAATGTAAATGCGAAGATTTACTTCTTCGCTAGTGCAGCGAAAAGGCCGTGAATGAAAAATAAAAATAATGAGTACTATCTTTGATTCTGGTCTGGGTGACCTCCTGCTATCGATTTCTGGGCCCTTACCCATCAGCGGGCAGGCTTACACCCAGGGTGGCTGAAGAACAGACCACGATTTGACCAGAATCAAAGAGAGTCCTTATATCCAAAATGATCGGAAAGGATGGGTAAGATGTAGTGGCTCGCGCCAACTAGTTCACCCAGTGTTGCTCCAAAAATGTTTGGCTGCTAACACAATAATACTCGAAAGTATGTCGAATGTCGATTTTCTCGACGTCGACGGTACAAATGCACCATTGTACAACAATAGTAGAAAAATGGAAGATTTCTTGGCCTATAGGTAATATAATCTTACCCATCCTTTCCGATCATTTTGGATATAAGGACTCTCTTTGATTCTGGTCAAATCGTGGTCTGTTCTTCAGCCACCCTGGGTGTAAGCCTGCCCGCTGATGGGTAAGGGCCCAGAAATCGATAGCAGGAGGTCACCCAGACCAGAATCAAAGATAGTACTCATTATTTTTATTTTTCATTCACGGCCTTTTCGCTGCACTAGCGAAGAAGTAAATCTTCGCATTTACATTTATTATATTACCTATAGGCCAAGAAATCTTCCATTTTTCTACTATTGTTGTACAATCGTGCATTTGTACCGTCGACGTCGAGAAAATCGACATTCGACATACTTTCGAGTATTATTGTGTTAGCAGCCAAACATTTTTGGAGCAACACTGGGTGAACTAGTTGGCGCGAGCCACTACATCTTACCCATCCTTTCCGATCATTTTGGATATAAGGACTCTCTTTGATTCTGGTCAAATCGTGGTCTGTTCTTCAGCCACCCTGGGTGTAAGCCTGCCCGCTGATGGGTAAGGGCCCAGAAATCGATAGCAGGAGGTCACCCAGACCAGAATCAAAGATAGTACTCATTATTTTTATTTTTCATTCACGGCCTTTTCGCTGCACTAGCGAAGAAGTAAATCTTCGCATTTACATTTATTATATTACCTATAGGCCAAGAAATCTTCCATTTTTCTACTATTGTTGTACAATGGTGCATTTGTACCGTCGACGTCGAGAAAATCGACATTCGACATACTTTCGAGTATTATTGTGTTAGCAGCCAAACATTTTTGGAGCAACACTGGGTGAACTAGTTGGCGCGAGCCACTACATCTTACCCATCCTTTCCGATCATTTTGGATATAAGGACTCTCTTTGATTCTGGTCAAATCGTGGTCTGTTCTTCAGCCACCCTGGGTGTAAGCCTGCCCGCTGATGGGTAAGGGCCCAGAAATCGATAGCAGGAGGTCACCCAGACCAGAATCAAAGATAGTACTCATTATTTTTATTTTTCATTCACGGCCTTTTCGCTGCACTAGCGAAGAAGTAAATCTTCGCATTTACATTATTATATATATATATATATATATATATATATATATATATATATATATATATATATATATATATATATATATATATATATATATATATATATATATATATAATTATTTTCAGCAAACGTATAGAGTTTCGTTACAGTAGATTAGGATTTAGTGGCTTGTAGAATGAAATTAACTAAAGGCTATTTAGAAGTTCGATAAATTCTGACATAAATGGAAACTACTCGCTACTCGCTACTTGTGTTTAAATCCGTATCGCAAGGCAGTACTTTACCTGAAATTATGATTTCCCTGCAACTTTTCTGTTGATGCTAATGATACAACAGAAAGGATGACTGATCCTCCGCACAGAGTGAAATTCTAAGCTGATTTAAATGACAAATACATAAAATATAATCAATAAATTATTTGCTCAGACAAAAAAAAAGAAGTATCAAACTCTCACGAACTTTGTTGTAAAGTGAAAATGTGCTGGAGCGCCAGGTGCCGTTATAAAAACTTAACTACGATTAAGCCTGTGTAAACTAGATATTTCTTAAAAACTTTTAGAAACTTTTAGGAACATTCAGGCAGAGAGAAATGAACGCGGAAGAAGAATATCAGTATAAATATTAGTTTTGGACGCAAATAACAAATAAATGTTTCCACGGTTAGCCAGTAGATCAGTATGGTTATTTTTAGCAATTTAATTATTATGCATTGCTGCTATTGCACATATATGCGTCATATGTGCATATATGTAAAACCCATAACTGTTAATTAAGATAGTTTAAACATTTCAACGATATGCAGTATGATGGTGATCATGACCCTTTCCTTCTTATTCTTGTCTTTTCCGTAGGGTCAACGTTTATGGATAATTATCCCCACAACCTCAGGTCCTACGTTCTTCCGTTAAACCTATTATCCTCAAATCATTCTTAAATCCATTTAGTGATCTCTACTTTGTTTTTCTCTCTCCTTTCGCACATTCCCACTGGCCTCTTCCTTCTATACCCTTTTGCCGACTCATCAGATGCCGACAGAGTTGTAGACTGTATCGTCGTCATGTATCCTCTTAGATATATATCCATCCACATGGTTGGTTGTTTTCCTTCCATTTCCAACCTTCTCTCCTTATTACCTCATGTACACATTTTATAGGCCATATTTTCGCTCCATACACCATTGCAGATCTGACCACTCCCTTCTCTATTTTGGGCTGATCCTACATTACACAGCATAATTGAAACTTGTCTTTAATTCTTTCATTTCGCTTATACGCTGCTTGTTATTTCTAAGTCCAATAAGATAATTTCTGTGATAATGGCACATAGGTGTTTAATATTCTTTGTCCTATTTAGCTTTTCCTTTTGCATCTGTATGTATATTATTCCGACATTTCAAAAACTTGCAAACCATCCACATTATGGAAGAGATCAAATTTTCAATAATAAAATTCCAATCAAATTTTCAATAGTAAAATTCCAATTACGAAATTTAACGAGTTTTCACAAGCAGACAAAGAAAAATAAAGGGTTTGTATGCACACAGATCCTAATAAAAGTGAGTTTAGGGTTTTTGCAAGTGTCGTGTTGGCCAAATTGGGAATTGTCGCTAAATTTTTGCAGTGGTGCCAACAGTTAATTTATCTCTTAAATTTCTAGGTCGTTTATTGTAGGACTACGTCACCACAGGCCATCTCCTCGTTTCATAATTTTTAAGGGTGAATTTAACTATAAGAATTTTTGGGGGTTAAGAATGGAATACTTTCGTAGTATTAAATAAAAAAAAATCATGTTGGACAAGCCAATTTAAAATCCCCTGTCGCCTTTGTGTCCACTGTATTTCTTATAACCTCTTTGTTTCTAGACACTACCCCACAGTACGAATGTAAGTACTCGTATTTATTAACGTTACAAAAATTAAACCCTCTCCAAAAAAAAAGATGTTCTTTGTTTCAGCTGCAAATATCCCAAAATGTAACATTATTATCAGATTACAGAGCTTTTTCGCCATATTAGCGCAGGACGTAACAAAGAGAGTTTTTGTTCTTCCTATTTGTTAACTGCACACATAACACATTATTTCATTCATTTTCCTAATTAACTTGGATACGGCTAACTTGTTTCCTTTGTCCGTTCCGAATAATTGAGAGCCCGTCCTGATTTACTTTATGTAAATAGGTTTGCTTAGGTTTGCCTATACTTCTTATTATCTCTTTCTTTTATATCTCCTGTCCTGTATGACTAGATGCCAACTCCTACACGAATCCAGAAACCCAGAATTATGAGAAGAAAATTCTGTTATCTAATTATCAAAGTCGTCTCAAATTTTGCTCAAATTTACTGACGCTAACTATAATTAAACAGTATGTCCTCAGATGGGGTTTAGAAGGGGACAAATGGATCAAATTTTGCAAGATACCTACGTAGAAATGTCACTCCTAATAAAAGTTTTCGCTGGTAAAATAAATACAATATACGTTATGAAAAATTTAATTTTTAATTCAGGGAGTATAAAAATACGAAAACGTTAGTTTCAGTAAGAATAAACCTTGTTTATATTTTTTACCAAAAGAAAAAATATGAAATACATTTTAAACTAAACCCTAAGAGGAAGTACAAGATTTAATTAAAAATTTTAAATATTAAAAATAACGAGCTATATTACATTATTTTTTTAGTCCCAACTATTCTCTCACCTTTAACCAGAGTACTAGTTTCTACATATTAAACAATAATGAAACCTATGGACATGTGTGTTAATGTCTTTATTTAATGAAGCAATTATTTAATATAAAATACTTCTCATCAAAATGCTGTGTATTAAAACAAAGGATTTTTATAATCCAGTGTCCAGTGTTATGGGGATGGCCAAGTATCATGCCGCTACATCACGGAACAATTTAGCGAAAAATTTGTAGGAATCCCAATAACTGAAATGGTTCGGTTTTAAATGTCAACAAGAAGAAATATGACCAAAACGATGCTGCCACAGTTTTAATTCTCCAGCCTGTTGGAGAAACTCCTTTGATGTCTCTTAGAAATCGTGCTAAACATCTTTTAGTTGTGAAGAAAACTCATATGATACAAATAAATAAGTTGTATCACACTTTAAGCAAACATTGGAAGATGGAGATGAAGCGAAAATACTAGATTTTTGTTTATGGGTGGGTGACCGAATTTTAAGTGGACATATCCATTTTTATAAACTTATTATATTTTCTAATGAACGTATATTTTCTACTAATGGAACTGTAGTATCCCAGCGCGTCAGGTATTGGTCTCGAGAAAACCCCGAATTTAGAGTAATAAGGCGAAGACAGTATTTTACAAAAGTAAACATGTGTAATAGAATACCCTACTTAAAAATGCTGGATGCGTTTTTGCCGATGAAATCGAAAATTTGCCATTAAATTGTCGCCAAAAAATGTATTTTCAACAAAATGGTTGTCAAGCACATTGCTCTCGCGAAGTAATAGAAATGTTTCACCACAGATTTGGTCCAAGGTGCATTGGTAGACATAGCCCAATTTTGTGACTCCCAAGGGGCCCCGACTTAACGTTGGCCAACATGTTTCTGTGGCGCCTTTTATTAGGAGTGATTTTGTTACGTATCTTGCAAAATATTATCCATTTGCTCTCTTCTAAACCCCATCGACGAACATACGTATACATATTATTATTATTTAAAATGATAATAAGAATCCATAGGTACCCCCAATAGGGTTGGATGTACGACAGTGGAATATTTTAAGCTGTTTAATTTGTTCTTTAAAAATTAATGATAACGTATTATTTTGTGCGGCGTAGACGGCGTAGAACAGTACGGATCATGATTCCAGTAACCAAAATAGTCAAGGACGTTCCTATAAGCAACAGTTTACAGATTTATGTCCTAAAGTATGACTCTTTCCGGTTATCAGGCTTGCTTTTCTGAAAGCTTGCATAAAGAAAAAATATATTTTAATGAAAAAAAAAACAGAGGTGATGTTACTGTACCTTTATAAAATCATACAAGAGATACTCCGGCAATCTCAGGAGAAAACAAGGAAAACTTTTTATAGAGAGAAAGCCTTAGGATTACGGGAAAGATACTAGAAAAGCAAAAGTTGTTAAGGGATAATAACAGAAGATTAGCTGCAGCTCCAAGACTGTGAAAGTGATAATACGTATCTAATATTTTACAGCATAGATGGGGCAGAGCAGCGTTGGGAAAAATGTAATCCAATTAATAATTACCAATTACAATAGGCAATATGAATACAAGTATAACCGAAATAAATCTGAAATAAATCTAAATGCCCTACATCTTATAGCAGAAATGATTCGCAAGTGTTATCCGGATGTAAATACATTAATTGCTAGCACCCAAGCAGTTTTTCGTAACTCCACCAAACGCACACGAGAAGTTCATAAACAGTGTCCTGGGATTCCACAACGTCCACAGCCGAGTTTTACACGATGGGGTACATGGTTAGAGGCAGCGTTTTACTATTTGTAACATTTGAAAAAAAAAACCCGAATTTTACAGTTTAAAGAAAGGTTAAGAATCAGCAGAGATTAGAGCAAGTCAGATCAAACTTTAAAATGTATAAGTAGAAGCAGATTTAAAAACTCTCCGTAGTAATTAGGTGGAATTAATCGATGCCATCGATCATCCTTCATTATCCTTTGGCGAATCCTTGCGGATATTAGATGACGTGCAAATAGTGCTACATACATTAAATGACGAGACAGGAGTAGGACTCGGTAAGTTTTTAAAATAGCGATAGCGAAAGCGATAAAGAAGCGAAGAGGAAGCGCTTGCTTTTATACTATGTACTCTATAAGCATTTCTTTATAGGCAAAATATAAATAAACGTGATAAAGGATACTGTATAGTCTGTTCTAAAAACATACACTTTTTAACAAAAAAGAAGGGATTTCAGGTCTTAACCTCAATTGTCTATTGCTTCTAGTGTCAAAATTAAAATTATTTTTATTTATATTTGATTTCGATTATTGTAATATGTTCCCTGCACAAAGGTTTTTAATTAATAATTTTGAAAACGATAGACGAATATACGAAAATCGGGTTCAAAAGCGTATAATGTGAGACGAAAGTGGTCCCTTCTCACTACACGAGAGAAGATTTATCGAATTGTTCCATCTTAACAAGGACCTAGTGGTAAATCTATTTGATAATTTAGTGGACCATTTACAGGCAGAAATAAAGTCAACTGGAATACCCATGCTGTTTAATTGGGAAGATATTTCGTCCCAGAATCTCATGTAATTTTCTCTTCCACTAATTCCTGTGAAATTATGCGTTACCAATTCGGGATGAGCAATTAAAAAATTAATTAAAGCAGCCCACTGAGCTGTATTTGTTTTTCGTCTCCTAATCCTAGAAATACTAGCACGATTTTCCAGAGTAAATATAATTTTTACATCACTAATAACAATAACAATAAACTTCAAATAGTTTTAGGTTATGTTTATATTTATTGCACAAGAGAGATAAAACGACTTTTTAGCTACAGGTAAAACGAGACAAAATTGTGTCGCTTTTAAGGCGACAACTCTCGAGCTATCGCTTTCGCTACGTAAATTCGTGCTATATCGGCCAACTTCGAAATATACCGAACGGTGATACGGAGTAGGAATTTGCAAAGCCTGATCGCTATCGCTATTTTCATACAGAGTGCTACTCCAGGTACCTATTTGCGTTAGAGAAAAATTTTACAGAAAAAATCCAAATTTTGCCAAACTGACGTATTTACGTACAGTGCTGGTCGTTTTCTTTATATGTAAACATTTTTTCGTCGCATCGGACATCATTTACGGAAGCGACTTTAAAGACATATGCTATGCTGCAAATGTTTAGCCAATCCAATCGGGCTTTTTAATGGTAACTGGGTATGTATTACTTAATATTATATAAAGTATTATTATCACTATTTATCACTTTGATACGCAGTAGCATATACCACGCCGCCAGTGGTGTGGCATTCAAGCGGGCAGCTTTAATAGTATTACATGATGCAGGCTCGAAGAATCTTCTTTAATCCAATTTGTTGAATTTATCGATGATTTTTGTTGATAAGTAAGTAAATAAGAATTCAGTTACTCAGCTTTTTTTAACTCCTAACACCATTACAGCTTTCAGTGTAGGAGTAAACTCAAATAATAAAAAAGTTATACAACTTCTTAGAAGCTACAAATCGAAATGCCATATTGACTTATTTCTCTAAAAAGGTGATGTTTACTTTAGAGAGAGCGAGTAAAGAAAATATTTGCAATGGCATATATGTTTTAGCAAAACTCTGGACAGTGACAAGAAAAAACGTAGATATTTCTTTTACAAAAATGTAATTGTGTGGTTTGTGGGTTTTCTATATTATATCTGATTTTTGTCTTCACATCGAGTATTTTAGTAAATTGGTAACAAGATAATGATCTATAAAATCTAGTAAATTACCTTAAAAAACCATGCAGCCATGGCTTATAGGCTACATGTTTGTCATGTAGTTGTACAGGCCTTTTTTCACACATATGGAGCTTGGACAATGAAGGAAATTTTTTCTAAGAACTTTGACAGTTTTTGTATAGAACAAAGAATTCCAGTACTAATCAGATAAGCAATCCCGTCTAGTCTGGACCTACGAAAGTGCCCAAATGTACTATTACTTCAGAATTTTCTTCAGGTCTCGTTTCTGTGATGAGCTCCAAGTAATTTGGTACCAAACTAAAAATAATCATAGGAGGGACATTGAAATAAAAGTTATTTTTCGAAATTTTTTTGACATGGTGTTATTTTATGGAAAATGGTTATTCGTCGATTTTTTGGGACTAAACAAACTTTGCTAGGTGCTCTAAATGATATTTTAAGCATTAAGAAAAGGCCAGTCCGCAATTAATTATGAATTAATAAAAATTATAATTATTAATCTTTTGTTAGAAAATTTATAAAAAAAAAATGTATCTAAAAATCAGTTTGAAAAATGAAAAGCTATAACTCTTTTGAGCGAGGGGCCCTGCTTCAATTTAGCTCACAGTTTATTTGATAAAACGTTCTCACAGCTGGGCACGTTTCCAGCATCAATTAACCATGAGGGGCAAATTATTTGTGTGTTCCAAAAACGCAATTTTGCTTTGTTATCCACGCACGAATCTATTGTGCTGTTCATTACAAAATCTTTCGGGTGAAAAGCGTTTTGATCCGATCCATTGATGATTTTTTGTGTACACGTATGTGTTTTTTCATAGAAATGAAATTTTAAAACAGTTAATCATGTTGCATATACTAAAAATTGAAAATAAAAGTGCGGTTTTGAGTATAATAGTGCATACACTTAATTTGTAACTGTCTATGCTGTTTTTTTTTTCCTATACATTTTTAGAGGTGACAACCGATGACACGGTTCCTAGAATAAAAATGTTGCAATGCCTCGTCATTTCAAACAAGCTGGGAGTGCTCAAATTGAAATAAAAATCAACGAAGCAACACTGGGAGCCAGAATGCCTGATAAAAGAACTGAAGAGTGTTCCAATTGGTACTTTTGGGTTTAAGTTTGGCGCAATTTTTCAACGACTTGCAACGTTTTTCTTTTCATAGATAAAAGATATGTATTATAATACATAATAATATATTATGTTCTGAACGTTCAAGCGACCGGACGGCATCTGTTCATCGGTGAGCACTAGGTTATGAGCTAGTAGTGTGGTTCACTTTTCTAACAAGGCGCCACCTAGTATGCATAACTTGCTTTAATTGAAGAATAACCCCAGACTGGGAGATGGACTCTTAGAAAAGAAGATGTCAAAATAAAAAGCAAATTATTCTTGACTAAATTTAATAAGTTTTTTTAGTACTTATTTCCGAAAAAAGTGACATCACGTTTTTTAAAATGACAGAAAACACTTATTAAACGAAACCTGCAGTCTACAAGTGCATTAAAAATCTTAATTAATTATTTTCTTCATCACATATATAGCTCCAAAAGTTTTTTAGACCGGTTACTGATTTGTCCGCTTACTATTCTGCACAAAATACTAATTCAACTGAACTCGTAGCACAAACAACATATTATTGCAAATGTGACATGACAGTAAGTTATTTTGCTTTTAGGTTATGTGACATATCAGATTCTGTCATATCGAGAAAAAAACCGAACTGCTTTACCATAAGACGTGACACAAACCTGTCATTAAATCATGTTTTGCCACACCCCAATTATAATTTAAAATAGATATCAAGTGTTGCCTTCTGATTTTTTTAAGCTTGAACTTAACGACTTATCAGCTTTTGTCGTGGAAAAAGAACAAAATCAGAAAATATGTGACATACCAGCTTATGCCATAACATCACATGTTAGTAAATTCCGTAGATATGTTTCTGTAAAATTTTATATTTTTCTGAATGAAAGTAAGTTTTGTATTGTGTCAGTTTTCTTACAGATGAGCGACATAACTAATGAAATAACTCTTTCTTGAAAAGACTGACAACCCTCTTATTAACTTGGGAGGTAACTTTGTTGCTGGGAATGACAATGCTCCTAAATAATTGCGAGTTTCTTAATCCCCCTCGGTTTTCATTTATTTTGAGTAAAAGGCCGAAATATTATCAAGAGGCAGGGTTAAATTTTAAAGGTCACGCGTATACTTTTAACTGTATCTAATGATATTATTTAATTTTAAATAAGAGGTCCCAAAAAGTGTTCTCCCCTCTTGGAGTGAAAAAATATTTTTTTCATTATTTTTTTGCAATTTAAATGATCCACCGTCAGCATTTAATCCAGATCCGAACTTAAACGTGTTAGAGCGCCAAGTATGATAATACCACCGAATTTTTTTTTATCATTATATCGCGTTGTGTAAATATCTTCAATCAGTAATTTACCAGCTTTCGTTCCAGATAACCCTAAGCCAAGGAGAATTAGACAGTCCAAAGATATTTATGGACTTTATAAATTTACATGACAGCTCTTCGTAGTAAATAAATGAGTTTTTGGTGTTTCGCCCAACGGAGAAATTACTACTTAACGGTGAATAATGTCGCGAATTGGGCGAATTTTCAGTTAATTTATTTTTAAAATTAAGAAGGGGTAAGTGTTATTTTTTGCGTATTGATTTAGTGATATAAATGAAAGAAAATATACCTATCATTTGATAAAAAAATGCATCACCCAGTAAAAGAGTCCAAATTCAGTAAGGGGTTGCCCTTCCATTTAAACGAATACATTATGCGGCTCGCTTGAGGATGCTTCTACTGGAGTGACCTATGGAGTCTTGAGGCATTTCATCCCAAGCAATTTGTAGCACATCACGCAGCTGTTGTAAGTCAGGGAGTATTCTCACAGTGCGACCCATCATATCCCAGATATGTTTGATGGGAGAAAGATCAGGCCAACGTGCGGGCAATGGGAGAATATTGATGTTGGTCTCTTGCAGGAACTGGTAATGTAATCGTTGCAATATGGTGACGGGAGTTGTCTTGGTAAAATATGACATTGTTTCTTATGAATGTACCTTTGGCATTCAACTAGCCTTGGAGAAATACTAGAGGACTTCTACTACCTAGGCTGCGTCTCCCATAAACCATCAATCCTCTGGTAAGTGCTGTTTTACGTTCCAAGGCAAACTCCAAAAACCTCCTTTCTCCTATTCGACCCCTGCACTCGTTCCGACCATCGCGTGGGCCTACAGGCAAAATCGAGATTCATCTGAAAACACGACTCTATTCCATTCTTCATCCTAATTTGTCCGTGCATTGCATCATTTCTGTCTAAGGACACTATGATGATTGGTTAGAGGGAGTATTAATCTTGGGCGATATAAAATTAGCTCGAAGGAACAGATATGGCAATATATGGAACGCATTGTGACTCTCTGGTCCATCTCTCCCAAAAAAATTTTCCCTATTTATCTTAAGGCACTATACCGATTAATAAGGGAAATCAATCTCAATCTCTTGTCTTCTGGAGCTATCGTTCCTCTAGGTCGTCCAGAGCCTATTCTGCGATGTTGCCTACCATTCCTGACCAGCTTCTTCAACAACAAATAATTGTTTCAATATTTCTTTGCATCCGTCTACCGATTTCGCCAAAGGCAGTTTCCGCCTCATGTAGTCGATAAGCCCTTTCAAAATCACTTGGTTATGATATTTCGGCCGTCTTGGAACTCTTGGAACTCTTGGCTTTTAACGCTTTAGTTTACAACTGCTAAAACTGTTTTTATCGAAAAATGAGAACAAACTGGTTGACAATAGAGAATAAAATTACACAATTTTTTAAAGGGAATCGTCAATAAACGAGATAAAGGCTTCATCTTTTTTGCTGAAATTTGTATCATTCATTACTCTAAATAGCCTTAGCATTTGTAAAGATTTTGGTTTAAAAATATTTACTTCTACAGGGTGATGCGTGTCTTTTGTCACATATTATTGTGGTTCATTTTTAAACAGCAAATATGATATTGTTACCCTACTCAATGCGTCACAGGAAGCGGGTTTTTTATTTCAGTGTATGTCGGTTTGTTTGTACAAATGCCAGCATATTACTTCTTTACTAAATTATAGTAATTTACGATAATTAGATATTTTTCAAAAAAAAACATTAATTATTAAAATAATATACTTGAGGTCCATCATATGTAATTACATACATTAATATTTAATCGCCCATATTTATCCTATTATCAGTTTTTACTAAAAGCAAGATGAAAATAACTAGGTACTATAAAAAATAATTTCATTATGTTGGAAGCGAAGGAGTACCGTTTTCAATTATAAAATATATAAAGACAGATTTTTTATCACCTCACAAGATGGTAAATCAATGTCACTATCTACGGTATCCATTTGGTTTTGAGAATGATGACAGAAAAAACAATTGAACAAGAATTCACCCTATTGGTCAGTTCCATGGACCGTTTACACCAGAACATATTTTATTGATCAGAATATTCATCTTTTCTTTCCTGATAATCATGGAGGAATCAGATTTCTTTCTATCCGTGTTGGCGAAAGTGCATTAGACAAAGACAAATAAAAAAAGGATTTGTTCAAATTTGTATCGTACATTCTTTGCTTGTGGAAGTATTGCTGGTTATATACTTCGAAAGATTAGTCATCGCTAAATTATTTTTTTCCTGATAAAATCCCAGCGGAATCCGGTTTCTTTCTATCCTTGTTAGCAAAAGGGGAATTAGTAAAAGACAAATAAAAACGATGTTGTTGCCAATAAAAAAGAATAATCAAACAACATTTCATCACAGTCGGCTTTGTTTGTGCGCAAGTATTTCTGGTTGCCTATAGTGAAAGTTTAATCGGAGTTGTCATAAAAATAAATTTATAACCTGACAAAATACTTACGTAAGTTTTGTGATTTTATAGCAAAAGACCTTTTTTTTTACTGAACACAAACAGCATTTGCAAAAATCTCGTTTTTATTAAACAAAAACAGTGTCAGCATAGCCACATTAACCTTATTATTTTATAGCATTTAAAATTGTTTCCTACCCAAATAAGAAAACTACCTCTAACCAACAATTTGCACTAAAAGGATCGGAGGAATAGTATTTAAATAAATAAAGGAAAAATTTCAAAAATGAGTAAATATTTTTATTAGGATAAACAATTTATAATAACGTTAAAAAATATTCCCTATTCTCCGATATATAATGAAAATGGATCTATAATATAGCCTACCTGCGAACAGTGATGTTTGTGTAAGTTAAAGACGCGATAAAAATTGTTTAATCGAATATACTAAGTAGTTTCACAATTTTTAACTGTAAACGTTGAGTCTTAGTTCCAGAAGAATAGATACACTTTGTAATGGAACTGTGACTTCTGTTTTAAACTGAAACCAAACGCTTCTAGGGCGCAATTTTCATTACTTTCTCAATAACTAAAGAAATCCTCTGTAATGCCCACTATTCTCAACTTTATATCGGGTCGGTGTTCCTGTTACTCATTCCCATAACGCCCGGTCCAAGTAATGTTAAGGAGAACAAATATGTACCTTGCGTAATATTTCAATAGTTGTTAGTCAGTCCCAGATTCATAGAACACGGGAATTTAAGCTGCTAATACTTTATATAAACTTTTTAAGTATATTTTTACACTGCAAAAACAACTTATATCATGGGACAGGCTTCAAATAATATGTCATATTAATCTTTCACATAACCTAGCTTTCTACCAGCTGTAAAAATTTTACGAGTATGAGAGAGAAAGAACATGAGAGAGAGACATAATTGATCTCTTCGTTGTAAAATGGGTTTCTGTCATCATTCTCAAAAGTAAATGGATACGGTATAGTAATCTACCTAGTTATGGAGAGTTTACCTTTTACAAGTTAGTAGAAAGGAATTTTATTTTGAAATTATTGCATTGTTCTGATTTTTTCAGCACTTTAGAACCATATAATGGGGTGATAGCGACAAAGTGGATTGCCACAAAGTGAAATGCCATAGAATTTCCTCATTTTTACACTATTTTTGTCCTCTATTGAGCATACATTTTTAACGAATACTATACAGGGCGAATTTTTCAGTGTTACAATGCGATATCTCAAAAACGCTTTAACATATTTTCATGAAATTTTGTTGAGTTAACAGGGAGAAGGGGGACATTTTTAAACATATTTTTGATATTTACTCCTTCTCTCTATTTTGAGGGGAAGGGGTAACTTAGGAATTTTAAATGGGATGATTTTTGGGAAAATTTTTTATTGATTTGCGCTTTCGGTTACGGAATTATGGTTAACTAAATTTTGATTCAATTTGAAAATAAATAATTTTTTTAACAATGAATCAAGTTAACTTATTTTAGAAAAATTATTCGTTTCCATGGTAATGCGTTATTTTTACTTAAATCAGTTGAGAATTTTGACGTTTTAACGATTATTTCTATTTATTGCTCAGGTTTGCTAGGGTTTGCTGTTTGCTCAGGTTTGCTTAGGTTTGTTAGGGTTTGCTCAGGTCTATTATAACAAATGCGTGCAATAACAAACCCGAGCAAACGCGAGCAAAATTGAGCAATACACTCAGAAATAATCGTTAAAACGTCAAAATTCTCAACTGACTTAAGTAAAAATAACGCATTTCCAAGAAAACGAATAATAATTCTGAAAGAAGTGAAGTTAAAGTGAAGTTAATTTATTAGTAAAATTTATTTATTTTTTAAATTCAATCAAAATTTAGTTAACTATAATTCCATAACCGAAAGAGCAAATCAAAAAAAAATGTACACATAGGTACCTGTTTTTTTACGTATATTAGAATTTTACAAGCAAAGGTACATCATCTCACTTAAAATTCCAAAGTTGCCCCAGGGGGGGGGGGGGCTGCAAAATAGAGAAACGGGGTAAATCTTAAAAATATGTTTAAATATGTCCCCCATCTCCCTATTAACACCAAAATTTCACGAAAATATTTTAAACTGTTTCAGAGATATCGCAAATTTCAAATATGATTATCTCGAAAATGACAACTCCTAGCGACTTCAATAGAGTATACCTTGTTGACATAAAATAAGCAGAATAATCGATTTTTTCAATAGTCAGCTCGATGTACTAAGCTTAAAAAAAGTTATGTCATTTAAAAGAAGTGCGACATGCCGTAGGTGGCGCCCTCTACTAGTGACGTCAAAAGAATGAACGAGTCTAAATTCCTCGTCTCAAAAATCCCAAGTCCTTAATTTCGTCCCACTATGTCGCTTTGTCGAGAAGCTATTGAAAAAGATCGAAAAGAAAAATAAAATTTCGACATCAAACAAAATTTTGTTTCTTGGTTATTATCAAACAGGCAAGTTTGAGTAAATCGCATTATTTCGAAATAAGGAATCTGCTGTTGCTCTGTGTATCATTACTTTTACACCACCCTGTATAGTCCCGAATTTTACAAATTCACCCTTGATTACTTTCTTAATCTCAAATATTCTATTCAACTGGTCACTTGTAATGTGATAGCACACACGTCATTCTAAACGTAACATTAAACGCCAATCAAATCTTTTATACCTATAAATAAAGAAAACAACAAACAATTTCCCCGTACGCATCAACGAATTGGAAATAATTGACGATTTTTTTAAAAAAGTTTTTAAAAAAACTATAATAGGTATATTAATTAAATGTCTCTAATTGCGAATATTATTTACTTTTATGTGCTTTTCATACCAGCAAATAAGCCAGTATTTTCAATTCATATTACAATAATTGTGAGTGTGAAAATGAGAAGTAAGTGTTACAAAATATTTTACTTATTTGCATTATTTTATCAAATTAGTACACGAAAGCTTACTGCTAACAATAAAACTATTGTTACTCTTGTCGACAACAAAGAAACCATGAAAATTTTGGTGATTTAGGGTTTTTATTTTTTATCAAAATGTGATATTGTGTTCTCACGTTAAAAGATCAATATTGGGTTACAAATTACAGAACAATACATTTAGCATAGCTTTAAAATTAGGGATAGTCGAATGTACTATAAACTTGCCGCTTTTCACAATTCAACCCCAAGAATAACTAACATTGTTACAATAAAATTCGCCTTATATTAGGCGGCAAAGTCATTATGCCTACCAAAGCAATGCATTTCTGCATGTTCACAAAGTAGCGGATTTTTTGTTTAAATATTGTTAACGAGACATGAAACGGCTACCGACTTACTGAAATTTAATTGTGGTAAGCAGCATGTTTGTAATGTATACACAGAAAAACACTGTCGTATATTGAATTAGATACCAACTCACTCAATGACACACTCTATTCCTGATTGCACAATACAAATTCGGTTTCTTTCAATGATTAGTTATCATTGTTAACCAACAAGTTATAATATAAGGTTTCATGGGTCGTTAATAGGTCGTTTAAATATTATTTAATGCAAGCAATAGAAATAATATTTTGGTTGACAATAAAACCCATTGAATTAATATTTTTTTATTATTTCACCTTATGTTATATGTTTTATGGGATTGTTTATTTTAATTAACATGATATAAGGATTATTGACTTAATTTTTAGATTTTAAATTTAAACTGTTCGTTTAATAAAATATATTTTAATTTGAATCACACCGCTTTAGCAATTTTTCGCCCAATTATATTTAAGCATTCTCATCAAATAGTTAAATTGTACCTTATTCTAAATTCAGTACCAAATATAGTTAGGACTGCTTATTTTTATGTATCCTAAATTTGACGTTCTAAGTTAGGGACAGCAGTATCATTCGTTTCAGTAAACGGTTATTTGTAAGAATATACATCTTATTTAATCGAAATACTTATTATTATTGCAAAGCTTTCTAGATTTATTTTACTTACATAACATAATATATTGAAATAAGTTGCTCCAGCTCCCCGAATTGCAAAAGATCTATTGTTTTTGGCGTACCTTTAACGCAATAAACAAACAGGCTGCAAGAATAAACGACTATTCAACGAACAAATTTAATATCAACCGCACAATTTTAACCTCTCCAAAGGGTGTCCGCGAGCAATAGAAGTAATATTTCAGCCAACAATGGAACCCATTGAATTAATATTTTTTATTATTTCTCTAATACCTTATATGTTTTATCGGATTGTTTATTTTAATTAACATGATAAAAGGATTATTGACTTAATTCTTAGATTTTCTATTTAAACTGTAGTTCTTGTTCGTTTAATAAAATATATTATAATTTGAATCGCACCGCCTACGAATAGCTATTTTTTGCCAAATTATTTTTAAGCATTCTCATCAAATAGTTTAATTTTTTGGCTCTAACAATTCTACACTCTAAGAAATAATAGATATTTATTGGTTTCCAATAATATTTGGGTCATTAAAAAAATGGTAATATAAACTGGTCAACAAAAAAATCGGCAAAAGCGAATTTTACTCGACTTTTCAAACTGCTATAATTTTTTAAAAACTTAACTTTCTTGAGATCGGTTTTCGGATATCGACAGCTCGTCTTTCCAAAATTAAGCAACAAGAAGTGATTTTGCAATGGAAGCGACATTTTCATGCTATACAGGGTAATTAATAAGTTAATGCAAAACTACTAAAAGTTTAGGTGTGTGCCATGTTGCCAATAATTTTTTTTGATCGTTTCGACATAGCACGCTAGTAAGCTGATATCAATATCTCCAGACGTGTTCGCCGGAATTTCGATTAATGGTCTCTGGCGAAAAATACAGGAGGAAACAGAAAAAGCACACAAATTTTGGTAGCGTCATTTTTAAGACGCTGTAATTGGAAAACGGATTAATAGACTTTGTCGGGCTTTTTGGGAATTGAAAGCCCTTTTTGTGCAGAGTTTTACCTAATAAACTGTTTTTTGTTCAATGTCAAAATGTTTGCGTTGTATAGGGGTGAACTAAAAAGTAAATGAAAAGTATTGTTAAAAATAAATTTTCTTTTAATTTGTGCAAATTGAGCAGTATGCGTGTCTTTTCTTTCAGAACTAGGGCGTTTTGTCTAACTTTGGATTAGTTATACAGCGTGTCCAGAAACCATCTTAACAAATGCGGAACTTTTTTATTTTTAACTTTACGAAAAAGGTAATCCTTCATAAAAAGTTCTGCATCGTGAGAAAATAGCATAGCCATTCAAAAATTTGATCTAAGACATACAGGGTGGCTAAAAATTTGAAACTCTGAACTGGCCTTAAAACAAGGGTAAGCTAAATTTTAATTCAACCAGTATGGTATTTGTGCAAGGTTACTAATTAAGTGATAAGTAAGCACTTATACTTAAAATGATTGATTGAAGGTTTACTTGTATTTAATACAATTTTAGTAACAAATGAAATATTAGGGTAAAAAACATATTAAATAACTAAACATGACTAAATAACTAAATAAATTTAAACCTCCACGTAACCTTCGTCCATTTCCATACAGTTTATCTTTAAATAAAGATTTGGTGTCTCCTTAACTTTACGTAAATTGAGAATTTCAGCTTTTTAAGCCACTCTGTATTGTCCTACATCAAGTTTTTGATTAATCATGCTCTTTTTCACAATGTAGACTTTTTATGACGATATTTTTTTGTAAAGTCAATAATAAAAAATAAATTTTATTTTTGGGACCTCCTGTATGTTCCAAACCTAATTCGCTAACATAAAAGTTACCTCTAGTACATTTACAGTGGCAGTTTACTTTTAAATAACGATTTGTGTCTTTTTAGCTTCACGCGGATTAGGACTTTTAGATTTTTGGGATACCCTGTATGTCTTAAATCAAATTTTTGAGTGGCAATGCTATTTTCTCACAATGTAGAACTTTTTATGAAAAATAACTTTTCTCCCGTAAAGACAAAAATAAAATGTTTTCCATTTGTTAAGATGGTTTCTGGACACGCTGTATAACTAATCAAGAGTTGGACAGAACGCCCTAGTTTTGGAAGAAAACAAACACATACCGCTCAATTTTCACAAATTAAAAAAAATCATTTTTAACAATGATTTTCATTCACTTTTTGGTTCACCCCTATACAACGCCAACATTTTGACCTTGAAAAAGAAAACAGTTTATTAGGTAAAATGCTACACGAAAGGGCTTTTAATACCTAAAAAGCCCGACAAAGTCTATCAATCCGTTTTCGAGCTACAGCCTTTTAAAAATGAGGCTACCAAATTTTGTGTGCTTTTTATGTTTCCTCCTGTATTTTCCGTTAAAGACCATTAATCGAAATTTCGGCGAACACGTCTGGAGATATTAATATCAGCTTACTAACACGCTATGTCGGAACGACCAAAAAAATTTATTCGCAATATGGCACACACCGAAACTTTTAGTAGTTTTACATTACCTTATTAATCACCCTGTATAGCATGAAAATGCCGTTTCCATTGCCAAATCAGTTCTTGATACTTAATCTGGGAAAGACGAGCTATCGATATTCGAAAACCGCTCTCAAAAAAGTTAAGTTTTTAAAAAGTTATGGCAGTTTGAAAAGTCGAGTTAAAATAGCTTTTGCCGATTTTTTTGTTGACCAGTTTAGTTTCCAAAGAAGTAGAAATAATTTTGAGCTCCAGTGATAAGTCTATATTTAAAGAAATATATATTTTTTGGATTATTCAGAAATGTTTTCTTGAGACAAGCAGTGGCGCAGCCAGGAATACGCTCTGGGGGGGGGGGGGTTGACAAAATTTTTTGACAAATACGCTTTGGGGGTGGTTTTGACAAAAAATTTTGAGAAATATTGCTTTATTTTCGTTAATTTGGGAAATGGGTAGGGTAATCTTTAGGCCTTTGGGGGGGGGGTTAAACCCCAACACCACCCCCCCCCCCCGTGGCTGCGCCACTGGATACAAGATTAACTTTAATACAACCAATGTGACAGTGGTCAAAAATAATACTATTATTGAAAATAGCATAGCAGTTTTTCCTGTGTACGACTATATAATAATAATAAAAATATCCTTTATAATAATATTTAAGTGTCTTTATTGCCCAACAAGAAGCCATTTACAGGGCAATTCAAATAAATAATTAATAAATTTGTTTTAAATATATACTTAAGTTGGCATTTTTTAATCGAGTCCATGGTGGCCAACTTAATTTCATTTTGACATTTTTAACAATAACATTATGAATATACTAAGTATAGAATCATATCCTACAAGCAATTTTCAGTCAATTGTTTGAAGTTTCAACGCATATAAAAAGGTGAGTTTACACCTCGTGAATAACGAACGTGGTCCACGCTTTCGTGGTTCACTCTTGTTCCACGATTAGTGTAAACACATTATCGTGAAAAACGATTGGTCCACGATCAGCCCACGTCACGCCATGACTGACATTAGATATGTTTAATATTTCACGCCTGCAATCAGTCGTTGAGAGACTAGTGAAGATAATTTAGATTATTTTGGAAAATATCTTGTGTCATTGTTACGAAACGTTCCTGCCGCCAAAAGCTGTTCTTTGCAACAACAGCTGATTTCTCGTGGAATGGAGGCACAAATGCCCGATTCAATGCCACCGGAGACGCCTACTACTATAGAAGATGTGACATCTGACAGCTTCTCAGATGATTACCAACGCAGTAACGCAGACCACCTCCACTAGATACAGCTACAAATGCAGATGGTACAGATACAACTACAGATGGTTTTCCAGGCATGTATCATCATGAGAACCGCTCATTTTCGCAACATGACAACGATATTGATTACTACTTGACATCACTTTAATTTTTTTTATATATTTCAAATAATAAAATTCACATTTGGAAATTATTATTAGACTAATATATTTTGTTACTTACTTCTATAAATTCTTGCAGACAGGTATGTATGTTATCCAAAACGTCTGGCAGAAATTTACTTATTGTTGTTTTTGGGACTTTAAACAAAAATTCCAAACTTTTGAAGCTGTCGCCGGTAGCTAAATGACGAAGAGCCAATTCAAGTTTCATTTGAGCAGGTAAAGCTCTCTGAGATGCGTATCGGATTTTTCTATACCGTGAGGTTTGCGTTGTAAGAGATAATTGAAATGATCCTCAGACATTCTTAATAAATTTTTGAAGTCCTCCGAATATATCATAAACAGATCATGCTGAATTAATGCTTACGCTCACAGAGAAAACGCCTTGAGCAGTGTAAACACATTCACGAAACGATGGAACGCGAGCGTAGATCACGCATAATTTGAAGCGTGAGTCACGTTCGTTATTCACGACCAGTGTAAACTCCGCTTAAATGATTTCATTCAGAATATTAATATTTTAAGAGATCTTTTTCTGTCACTAGGACCTCAATATATTTTTTTAAATATTATCTTCCCAAAATAAATCATAAAATATGTTTAAACTTTTATTAATATGCTAAAAATATACCATAGAATATGAATCTTCGGTTAATAATGTGATAATATTTATGCAAATGAAATATGAAGCAAAACATTATACTAAAATAAAATTAAGTTAGCAATAAATGGGTGTGGTCGGCAAATGCAGCCTTAATAATAATAATATAGAAGCTATAAAGGATGTCCCAATAGCTACTTTGCGATGTAAAGTTGGCGGTATTTTTCAACAGCTGAACATAGAAATTTTATATTCTGCAGTTGTTATCTAGAGACCCGGCAGTTTTACAGTCGGCGAGTCTTTTGCAATACGCAATAAATCTTAAAGGACGGCATGCGCGTTAAAATCAAACTGATTTATTTTTGCAACAGTCTTGCACTTGCATCGCTTGTCAAAAGCGGTTCTGCGCGATTTTTCTTGCAGTTTCTGCCGCAATTCTGGTGAGAAATGGAGTGATTTTTACATTACCAACCAAAACAAACGTTACCAAACACTTTGAAGTTTTTGAGTGTTTAAACTTGGTTGTTTTTAAAAGGTCAAATTGTAAATTTTTTGTTATTGCAAATGTCTTACCCAAGCAGCAAAGGGCAAGTATTACATACAATTACAAGCAATGATCACGCAAACCGTAGCTGCAATTTCTTTTGTCGCTTTAATTTATTTATTTAAAAGATTAAAAAAAAATAGTAGGGTTAACCTATATGTTTCCCTCGAAAATTTTCCACAGTATAATGTCTTTGTTGGCAGCCAAGGCCTTTAAAAACGCAAATGCAATTGAATTGCCAGTTCTAAAACGCATTATTATAGTACTGCTTGCAACTCTCTTGCCAAAAACTTACTTACAGCAATAGGGTTGCGAAAGACCTGCAAGAGCATGCGATTTAACCCTACGAGATTTTTTCTTGTAGGGCTTCCTCAACAATCACATGCAATCATGATCAAAAATAACAATCCGCAGACGGTTAATATCCTGAAGCAAAACATTCGTTAAGTTATTAACGGTTGATACAAATAGAAAAGAACTTGATACTAGTGGTACCATGGTACTATGGGAAAGTGCAATAAAATTAATTTTCGAATAACTCAGGCCGTTTTCAGATCTCGAGCTATAGGATATCAAAGTTAATTTAAATATTATTCACAACATTAACTTGGATTTTTTCATAGACCTCGTTTAATTGAGAGTATGTTTAAAATATGGTACACTGCTAATTAAGACTTTGGTATAAAAAATTTCTCTTGTTCAAATGATTTGCACAAACAGCTAAGACACCAACAAAATACACAAAACCACTAAGAAAACACACACATCATGACATCCCCAATCCGCTGAAATGGCTTCCATTTTGAAAAGTTAAAATAGGTACACACTGAAATGCAAAAAGCTCATGCCTGGTTGGGTTGAGTAGGTCCTAGAACGATACTAAAACGATAAACCGCCTATGGCGAATGATATTGTGAGGAAATAGTAATCCCGCCCTAGTCTCAGATTTTAAATAATAACAGATACAAAAAGATATTTTACAGTTGCATGACAATTTTGCGAAGATAATAAAGCGTTGTAGTATAATCATTAAGGAAGAGTAGTAAGAAATGAAATTTTTACCCCTATCTGATAGTTGTATTAGGACTGGAAGGCATAAGACAGAATTGTATTGGCAATGTTATTAATGCATACTGTTTCTAAGTGACATTCTAGCAGTTTAGGGATTTCTGTAGTTGTTAACCTGTGTTACTACACCAATGGTTTAAATAATACTGGTTAATAAAAAAATTGTTATCCCTATCAAATAATTATTCTTAGCAGTACTGTTTTATTAGATCATTTCCCTCAGTGATTCGATCAGTGCCGACAACTTGAAAGCTATAAACCGGCTTTCGCTGTATTTGTAGCCTAAGACTGTTGGTTTTATTTAAAAATAAATCCTGAAGTACCCCTTTATATTACACGTTAGAACATAAAACTATTTCTAGAAATAGAAGGATAACTACTAAACAGTCGCAGCCATTTTCTTTAACTCCTGTAGGTAGGTTACAAATAATGCAGGTCTTATTATAGTTTAAGCACTTAGAGTTTGATTGGAAACTTTAACATATCATTATATTCGTCTTTGCTCATTCATACAAAAATTTTACATTTTGCTCATTGTTTATTCTTGGTGTAAAAACAGTTATTTTACTCAGGATTAACTTCACCGCGCAGCAACTTGAAAAAAAAAAATAAAGAAACATAGATTTATTTTATTTAAATCTTGCAATTCAGTGAGCTTAAGATCCAACTTTAAAAAGCAGTCTGCTTTTCGCCCAGTGCAACTATATTGGTAAAAATTCTGCGTTTTTAAAAACTCAGAGTCAACATACCAAAATTGACAGTTTCTTTTTCTTGTTACCCTGATTTGTAATACATTAATTTAAAGAATTTTTTTAATAACAATAATTCAAATTTTTGTTTCAGTAAATCTATGTAAATTGCCAATTGGAATGTTCCTTCTTGGACTGGGAATTTCATCCTTTATTTATACACCAATGGAGTTCCTTTACGACATACGTTTACGAATGATACCAGGTAGGTTTCCTTTTGTGCTATATGTTTAATAGTTATGCATACGGATAATTATAAATTATTACTAGATTTGTTGAACGAAAACAGCCGATGCGATTGCTTCGATCAGTATCTTATTTTTAGTAAAATAAGACTTTTTTGGCAGGAAAGACCAAAGAACCGATGAGCAAAATATAAGACCCCAAAAAAAGTTACTTCCTGGTTGACTTTCAATATACATAGCTAATACATATAAAAGCTTAATATGCCAAATAACCTTCGTGCAAAGGACCAGTGTTATAGGGAAAAGTAATATGAATAATGAAAATGACTCATGTATATTGTATACCTATATACATTTGTTGCTACCAATATCTTTTGGTTAATAATTATTCAGGCAATTGGAACAGTAAATATGGGTATAATAAAAGTTTTAATTGCAAAATAAATTAATTTTCGGAATTTGCAATAAAAACAAAATAATTTGTTACATCTAGCTAATTGAATAACGCTATTTTTTCTTGAGAAATCAATTTCCATAATAACTAGTAATACTGTAAACACCGATTAAAGATACGATACGTGCGAACAGCTTTTTGTATAATAATGTTCTGATGTGTCACTTCAGAATGATTGATTTAATAAATGCCTTAAGTGATAATCCCATGACTTCGTATGTTCAGGTCTCGCCCGAGATTAAATTTAACTCTTTTAATGCGAACTTTAACAGTCCCGCTATCTGAACCTGCTTAAGAACCTTAAATATTTATTTATGATTCCGAAATAATATCTTTTATGCATGACGAATGATTTGCAAATATTATAAAGATCCGTCTTATCCTCCTCCATGCACTGTCTGCATGTCTCAGTACACGCAAAAAAATAATCTCTTAAGTTAGAGAAAATTACTTTAAAAAAGACGTCTCTGATATAATACTAAGAAATATTTCTTTAAAGGAGAAAGCCGATGTCTTTGACCTTTCTTGCTAATAAAGAGCAGCGTGTTTAAAATAAAACCTTTATTTCAATTCTCTATATCCTCATATTACATTATATTTCTACAAAGAATTGCTCGAAAAACACAATTATTATTTGGTAACAAAGAATGCGAATATTACAACAAAATCCTTTGATCTTATAAAATCTTAAGTTAAGAAGATTAAAAAATGAAATCATACTCTTATTTTGATTTCCTGGTAATTTAAACCTAGACCAAATTTTGTGAAAACTTTGGAACCTAAATTCTGAAGAACTTTCTGACATAAGAAATTTTTTTGTAATACTCATTGTAAGCCAGTAGGTTCTCTTTAGCGTATCTCCTTAAGATCTTGCGTTCAATATTTATTAAACTTCTGTTCTAATAAGTCTTTTGAGTTTCTTTTCCTCATTTGAAGAGACGATGGCCTACCGCGTTGGTGGGCTGCCGCTTATAAGATCTTGTCGACCCTATTCAAGTCAGTCGATCCACCTTCTGGTTACTGTGGGTTCTTCGGAGTCTTTAAATTACCTTTCTATATTATATTCTTAAGTACATCTTTACATTGAGGTACAATTTAAGAAACAAGAATAACCGACTTCAATTTCAGCATTGACTATGCTGTACTAATAAGTATTATTGTTTATTTACATTGTATTCTGACTGTCATTAGTTAAACAAAGGCAGTGACTTTGGTATCATGCAAAGGCGTTTTAAAATAAATTAGGTGCTAATTGATTTAACATCAACACCATATAATTAGTAAGTATAATTTGAAAACTAGATCGACAACCTGCATTGTTTAATTATATAATAATTATTATTTTATTTAGTTAATATTATAATTTAATTTATCACGACATAAGTTGTTGTTATACACTGACACCCGCATGCCAAATATACATTGCATTTCTGGATGAGGTTACTGAGACAAAATATGGACCAAATCTTTAACTTTTCGAGAATAGTTATCACAAAAATGTTTGCTTAGGTTTGTTTGATCTTAAACTAATAGGACACTTGTAAAAATCCAGTCGATGCCCGAAATTCTACGGTCTCCCAAAAATCCACAAAGACGGAGCACCTTTACGACCAATTGTCAGCGCTTTCAACTCTCCTACACATAATTTAGAGAAATACCTGGCTAGTATACTGCAACCCATAGCTGAAAAAGCAGATTCTTATGTTAAAAACTCTGAAGAATTCACCCATATTATAGACTCCCTCACCATAGATCAGCACGACATCATCGCAAGTTTCGACGTCAAATCTCTGTACCCAAGCATACCAGTAAATGAAGCACTGCAACAAATAGCAGATAATGAACAGCTCCCGACGCACATAATAGAACTGTCAAAACACTGCCTACAAAACGCCTATTTCATGTACGATGGACAAATATACAGACAGATTGATGGAGCAGCAATGGGGTCTTCACTGTCACCTGCAGTAGCCAATCTTTTTATGGTGTATTTCGAAAAGAAAGCTCTTGAGTTAGCGAACCTTAAGCCAAAACTATGGATTAGATACGTCGACGTTGTTTTTGTTGTTTGGTCCTTTGGCAAAGAGAAACTTCTGAAATTTTTAGACCATCTAAATTCGATACACCCACGAATCCAATTCACACTAGAGCTCGAAGAAAACAATCGGCTTCCTTCCCTAGATGTGCATGTATTTAAAAATGAACATGGACTCACTCACACCAATAGATACTTGAATGCCGAATCACATCACCACCCATCACAAATACAGGCAGTAGCAAACACGCTGATCTCCAGATCCATCCGGCTCACCAGCGACAACAACAGACCTCATGAGCTAGAAAAGATAACCACTGCTCTAAAACACAATGGATATAAAGACAACACAATTAGAAAAGCAATAGAACTGCAACAGCATCCAAGACAGAAATAACAGGAAGACTCGGAGGGCAGACCAAAAACCATATTGCCATACAAAGGAACTACTGATAGGATTGGTCGCATTCTTCGTAAGCATAATATATCCACTGTATATAAACCACATCAAACCATAAGAACAACATTAAAAAATCCAAAACAGAAAATTAAACTAGAAAATCAAGGTGTGTATAGTGTAGCATGCGGTACCTGCAATAAAATGTACGTCGGACAAACCAACAGACGAATTTCAGCCAGGTTAGAAGAACACAAACTGGTTATCAGAAACAAACAAACTACATCGGCCCTGTTTCAACATCAACATCAAACAGGACACAAAATCAACTTTGATAGCTGCAGACAACTGGCAAACGTCGAAAACTAGAATAATACGAGAAGCCATCGAAATAGAAAAGACCGGTCATCTAAACAAAAGGGACGACGCTCTGCATTTGTCCAGTACATGGAAGACAATAGTAAAACGGCAAACCGAAGCGCATCAACTCGCAACCACATCACAACAAACAGCCAACGAAGCAACGACTGAGGGCGCGGAGCCAACGCCAGCCAACCAGAACCGCTACAACCTCCGGCGCAGGCTATAAATATCGAGAGTCACGACAAAGATTCATCAGTTTACGACTTGACAGCAACGAGTAAGCATTGATAATGCCAAGTGAGACCTTGGCGAAACGTCTGCCAGATTCCAATAGGAATTTAACAAACGAACGGATGTACTCCCGGATCAATATTTCTTCACATTTCTCCATCCGTGAAAGTCCACGTTCAAATATATATATATATATATATATATATATATATATATATATATATATATATATATATATAGTACGTTATCATGTCAATATCAAACATTCCATAAAAACGAATTCAAAGTTACCAAATCCTCACTACTTGACCTGGATGTACTAGGAATGCAGTAATCGTGATCCACAATAAATTCTTAATATCTAAAACTGTTAATAAAAAGTAAACACACCCCTCCACGAATAATGATGTCAGTAGATATACTTTGGGAGTTGTGCCCCCACCGCCCGCCGGCGGGATCTTATCTTGTGATCTATGACGTCATATCTCGGCCACCTTTGCGCATGTGCAAATTTCAAGTACGTCATCGAAGTCTACGTCACTGGATCTTACGTCAGCAAACCCAACCTGCGCGCGCAGCTGTCAAATGTCACCTGTCAACTGTCACCTGTCACTTGTCAAATGTCAAAATTAAAATTTGACATACGTCACGTATGAAGGATGACGTCATAAGACATGTGTAAAAGCATGTCAGCTGTCACCTGTCATTTAAGATCTGTCAACTGTCACCTGTCACTTATGAAACGTTAAAATAAAAACTGACATACGTCACGTGTTCAAAATGGCGTCAGAAGACATGCGTAAAAGTATGGCGGCTGTCACCTGTCATTTAAGATCTGTCAACTGTCACCTGTCACTTTTGAAACGCCAAAATTAAAATTTAACGTAGGTCACGTGTTCAAAATGACGTCATAAGACATGTGTAAAAGTATGGCGGCTGCTACCTGTCATTTAAGACCTGTCAACTGTCACCAGTCACGTGTTAAACGTCAAAAAAAAAATTCAACATATGTCACGTGTTCAGGGCGGTGTCCGAAAGCGTTTAAAAAAAGAATGGCGTCGATCGGCCTTTTGGTTCCGGAGATATAGTTTTTTGCTATTAGCGCTCTAATGGCTCAGGTTAGAGAGTTGAAATTTGGATGTAGGATAGTAGATGATGAGATCATTCGATTAATGAAATTATTTTTCAAAAATCTCGACTTTGAGGAAAAAATTAGATTTCAAATTTTTACATCACCCTGTATAGCAAATTTTGGATTAATTATATAAGTTATGAATATTAGGGGGTTTAGTAATAGAAAAATATGTATCAGGTCATTGGAACTAGTAAAAATTAGATCTCAAAATTTTTACATCACCCTGTATAGTTAATTTTCGATGAAAGATATAATTTAGGAATTTTATTTAAGTTAATAACAACTAAACAACTCACGTTAAAATCGTCAATGTTTAAACTGAGTTGTTGAAACACCCCCTGTTTAAACAGCTCTGTTTAAACAGCCCTGTTTAAACTACCCTGTTAAAAACACCTCTGTTTAAACAGGGTTGTTTAAACACCCCTGGTTAGACAGTTCTGTTTAAACAGTCGACGGTAGAACTCCCGGTTGATGAAAAGGGGGCTCGAATATGATAAAATTCAGGATGGGTATCAAAGAAAAGAGAAAAATTTAAATAAAGTAATAGCGCTATTCGGGTTTCTTAATTCCGAGAGGTAAGGGCATTAGCAATTAAAGAAAATTAATGATTTAATTTGAAATTGTTTGCAAGGAAATCAAAACGTATTTACATGTCGTTTAGTGGCAATAGAAATGAGTATACAGCGATAAGGACGGTGGAAGCCGTCAGCCTTCGCAACTTCCGTCCTTATCAGGAGAATATTAATTAGTTGAAAAAGTTATTTACTTGTAAAACAACAGTCGGTATGTGTGTTTAGATAGAAGCAAATATGTACGTACAACCGATCGGTAAAAATTAAGATTTTAAAATTTTTGAAGAAATAGAATGTATTAATATTATTTCTAATACTATTATCCCATTAACTCTTATCATTTTTTTTAATCAGCTAATTAATTCATAGTAATTTCTTATCTACTAATCACCTTCCCCTCTAAAAAATATCCTTAATATTCTACCCCAACTCATCTAACACGACGGTGGACTGAACGGTGTCCGAAAAGTGCCACGCCTTAAAATGGTTAGAAAAATGCAAATCGAACCTTGAATTTTCTTATGGAGATTTACGTGTAAAAATGATACTTTTCTAGGCAGTATAGACATTGCCTTTGAAATTATTTGTCAAAAATCTTGACTGATAGTAAAAATAATATTTTTAAATTTTTCGCATCACTCTGTATACGAAATTTTCGATGAAATATATAATTTAGGAATATTATTTAAGTTAATAACAACCCATGTTAAAATCACCAATGTTTAAACTGAGCTGTTTAAACACCCCTGTTTAAACAGCTCTGTTTAAACAGTCCTGTTTAAACTACCCTGTTTAAACAGCTCTGTTTAAACAACCCTGTTTAAACTACCCTGTTTAAACAGCTCTGTTTAAACAACCCTGTTTAAACTACCCTGTTTAAATACACCTCTGTTTAAACTAGGCGGTTTAAACACCCCTGTTTAAATATCTCTTTTTAAACAGCTCTGTTTAAACAGCCCTGTTTAAAAAACACCTCTGTTTAAACAGGGCTGTATAAAGAGGGGTGTTAGAAATTATTAACTTTATTTTATTGTTAAAATATTATCTGTCGGATGATTATATCAAGTTAAAAGAGCCTAAAACAATAGTACATAAGAGAAAGATTGCATCATTAGTGGAAAATTCCCAACTCAAGCGAGCTAAAATGACTCAGCACGAGGTAAGGTTAATTTAGACGTGTTTTTCGAGGTACGAATATGTAAGAAAACTAGCAATTAGAAAAATTGGTGATTTAACCACAAGACATCGAGATTGAGCAAATTTATATACAAAATTAGTGAATAATAGTAAACAAGTTAGGACTAGGAATACAAGTAAACGAGAAATACGGTTCAGAGTTTCGGATAAAGATGGGGTAGGGTAGAATTAGTACGAGGAAAAGATGTTGCGACGGACGTAAAAACTTTTCGAAATTCTCGACGAAGATCATCGATGCAGGTCTTTGGGGGCTAAAATACGACTTTCAGATAAGTGCTCTAACGGTAGGAAGGGAAGGATTCCGAATGTGTGGGAGAGAGAGAGAGAGAGAGACTCGTTGAAATCGTAGGAAAAGAAGCCAAAAACTATGAAAGATATACTTTGTAAGTACGAAAATACCCGTGGATGTATACTAGGGCTAGTCAAAACGGAGAAAGAGATAGAAAAAAAGAGAGACAAAATATAAACAGACCCGGGTCGGGAAAAACAGTGAAAAACAAACCCAGTTCGGGAAAAAACAGCTAAAACAGGCCCTGTTCTGAAAAAACAGCGAAAAAAAAACAGACCCTGTTTCTAGAAAAACAGCTAAAAACAGATCCCCCCTGTTTCAGGGAGCCACTTAAACGTCTAACTGTCCAACATATAAACAACATACAGACTATTTTCTTCAAAAATATATGGGTACTAATGATACTACGAAGAATCAGACATTTATCTGCGAAAAAATAAGCATCCAGTACATTTCCCCTTTCGGACTGAATTCCACATAAAAATTTCGTTCAAAGATCTTTAATAATTGCATACGTAGATAT
Source organism: Philopedon plagiatum (assembly GCA_963971165.1). Lineage (NCBI taxonomy): Eukaryota > Metazoa > Arthropoda > Insecta > Coleoptera > Curculionidae > Philopedon > Philopedon plagiatum. Next base: position 103,049,956 of record OZ020193.1, read on the forward strand.
AGACGATTTTCTTTTGACAGAAAGCCGTCAATAGGACTTATACAACAGTACACAACAAGTTTGATACTCATATCAAACCCTAAACCTTCAAGATTCAGTATAACACTCGACGTCTGAAAGAACAGCGAAAAACAGCTAAAAACATACCAGGTTTAGGAAAACAACGAAGAAATAACCTCCTGGTTCTGGAAACAACTAGGAAACAGCTAAAAACAACGAAGAAACAGATCCTGGTTCAGGAAACTACTTAAACGCCTAACTGCTTAACTACTTAACTGCTAAAACAGATCCGGGTTCTGAAAACAACTAAAAACAGACTTCTGTTCCCGAAAACAACTCCTGAACAGCTATGGGAAATAACTAGGAACCATCGAAAAACAACTACTACGAAACAAGCCCCCTGTTTCAGGGAACCAGTTAAACATCTAACTGCCCAACCACTTAACCACCCAACCACTTAACATCTAAAAACATACCCTGTTTCGGAAACCAACTCCTGAACAGCTATGGAACAACTAAGAAATAGGGCTTGTTTCTGGAAACAGTAATTCGTAGTCGTACTTGCTAATAGAGAAACAATCTACAGACACTCAAACTCAGACTTTATCAATCAAGATCCGAAAATTGTTCTAGAAGACATATCGAAATATTGGAGAGTTAGCTGATAGTGATCTCACACAGGGTCTTAAGCAGGATATCGAAACTGATACATGGAAACGGGGAGAGCTACGGGTTGATTGTTTTTGAAAAATAGCGATATCCAAGTGGGCGATATTGAATACCGAAGAACTGATGGGCTCTACGATCGTCTGTTTTTTCCTAAACCTATTTATCAGAGAAAAGAAGATGAGGAACAATACAAAGATAGGGAGTGATGTATACGAAATTTGTAATCTAAGTGGAATAGCTGATAAGAAATGGTTAGTATACCGTTGACCGGCAGACAATTAACATGGCGGAAATATTAAAAACTATTCTTGCCAACATTGAAGAAGTATTCAGTCGGAACCAGTATTATGGGTCCTGTTTACCGGCAACTTTAATGGTTTGGGAACTTGCTAAAAAATATAATGTACATGTAGAGCCAAAATGCGGAAAGCTTTTCTATGGGGAACTAGGAGGCATCACTCATTTTTGGAACGTCTTTGAAGGAGAAATTTACGATCCCACCCGCAAAGTTATAAAACATAGAATGCCATCCGTGGACCTTACGAAGTATGTGTATCCATGGCATTAGTCACATCCTGAGCATTTTTTGACTTGAGAGGCCGGGTCCAGAGAAATTTGGAAAAGCAATCAATTACAACCAAGATGTATTTAAATCCCTTGTTTTCACGAGCGTACTGATCGAGTTGAGCAAGATCGGAGGCAAACGTATCGTCTAAACCATACTGGATAAATCTGCGACGTTTAAATTTGATTCTAGCGGGTTTATGTAGTTCCTTAACAACTTGTTCTCTCGCCTTCGTAATGCCCTTGGCCATTATTTCTCAAAGAATGAGGTTCTGCAGCAAGATATCGAATTATATACGTCTACATTTTAAACAGTTGGTGGACGGGAAGATCCTTTCTTTAGCAAATCAACTGTTTGTAATAATTTTGAGAGTTCTTCACGAATCTTTCCCATATCCGTCCTGACTGGTCTGAGAGCATTTTGAATAGCCTGATTGGTGTAAACTTTTAGGCGTTTTTCGAGATCCTTGAATTGGGTAGATAGGCGATCCAGGTGGGTATCCAAAACTAAAGTCTCACTCTTGAATTTGTTGTCAAGCAGCTTAAGTTGGTTGGATAGCGAGTCTACAGAATCCTTATTAGTTTTTGTAAAGGTCTTCATTTGTTTTCCAATACTACCGATAGAGTTGTTTACTTTTTGTTCCAACCCCGTTACTTGTCTCAACATCTCCAAGTGGGATACTTGTATTTTATCATTCAGCGATCTATCAATGGTAGTAGAAAGTGAAGTTAGCATACTCTCTACAAACTTTTTATTTACAGCATCAGCGATATCTGCTGGTGATTTAACGTTACAAAGCCGATGATCTCGAATATTGTAATCACCATCTTTTGTAAGAGTGATCAAGTTGGGTGCTTGCAACACTCTCACTCTTTTCTGATTAGACGACGTGGGCAAGGAACGTCCAAACTTATTCATGATTACTGCGATACTAAGACATAACAGCTTTAACAAACTTATTTATAGAATTCAATTACTCCAAGGTGTTCCAATTCGTTCAAAATGCTCCAAATCTCGTTCATGATATTATTGTTGCCAACCTGATTGGAAGCGTCTAGCTTTTTTAACCTGTCAACCAGCTCATTTACGTCATCATAGTAGACATATTCTTTGGGTTTTTCGTTGTATTCCATTAAGGCAGATCCGGATTTCACAGATCCAGATTTTTCAGACTTCGATCTGGTCGCTATTCTACCCCCGGGCGAAGGAATTTTACTGGTAGAACCTTTCGAAATTAGTGGTTTCACAATGGTATTGTATTTGTGGGATCTATTACCTTTCAACTGACCATTGTCTTTCAAGTATAAATCTGTTCGCTTTAAAATATCCTTATATTGTTCTTCATCGGCAGCGGTATTAAATTGAGGAACCTTGAGAAACAATAAATCGTATAGTCCCAGAGTTCCTTTATACGTAAGGGGGCCAACTTGAATATCACCATTCTTTAAGAAATTAACCGGTTCTGAACCTAAGCTCCAAGAATCAGTCACCAAATCATATTTCAGGCTGTTAGCATCTATTTCGGTAGAGTGCGACCAATATAGTTTCAGATAGTCTTGAGCAATCTTCGGATACTGCTCGATAAAAGTCTCAAACACATCAGATTTTCGAAGAGAATCTTCAAAATTCTGTCTTATGTGTTCCGCAGGATTCTGAGCTGGTTCTTCAAACACAGCATCATCATCATCATCAGCAGCAGCAGCAACATCCCCGTAGTGAGTTTCCTCGGTTAAAAATTTTACAGGAGGTTTGGACGGTTTAACTTTGGGTTTTACACCAACACTCTCTTCCACTTTAATCTTACGTTTCTTAGCTTTTGCAGTGGTGGTGGCGGAAGCACTCACAAGCTTAATCAGAGGATCGGTAATCGGCATTAAGAATTTATTAAGAGCTTCATCTTCTTCGCCTCGCTCCAACTTTAATGCTAAATACTTCTTTCTTATTGTTCGTGCAGCTTGGATAATCCTACGTTTAACGTCTTTATCGAGCTGGCTCATGGGGGTAGACATACTAAAAAAAACAGACCCTGTTCTAGAAAAACAGCTAAAAACAGACCCTGTTCGGGAAAAACAGCTAAAAACAGACCCTGCTCGGGAAAAAAACAGCTAAAAAACAGACCCTGTTCTAGAGAAACAGCTAAAAAACAGACCCTGTTCTGGAAAAAACAGCTAAAAAACAGACCCTGTTCTGGAAAAACAGCTAAAAAACAGACCCTGTTCTAGAGAAACAGCTAAAAACAGACCCTGTTCTGGAAAAAACAGCTAAAAAACAGACCCTGTTCTGGAAAAACAGCTAAAAAACAGACCCTGTTCTGGAAAAACAGCTAAAAAACAGACCCTGTTCGGGAAAAAACAGCTAAAAAACAGACCCTGTTCGGGAAAAACAGCTAGGAAACAGCTAAAACAACTACTAAACAGATCCTGTTTCTCGAGACTTAACACATCTAGCTTCTAGAACGTCAAGTGTCACACTGAGTCCCGAGGGTTTAGGGTATGATATATGTATCAAACTTGTTACGATATCGACCTTTAGCAATATCATTGTCTTTCACCATTACTAGGAAACCATACCTATCTTTCCAACATTCGGAACAAATATGTTTAAATGCATCGAATGTCATGTCTGTATTAACGTGATCGTCGTAGATATGTTTCAAGTTTAAGTCGTCCTGCTTAAATAAAATTAATACATTGGCATTGTCACGAACCAGCTGTTTGGGTATTTTCGAGTAAGTTTGCGATAAATAGAATGAATCAATCGCATGATGTCGGCCCATACAAAAATAATTACGTATTTTATCCTGCTTCTCACATGCTACGTCATCAAATATGAATACAGAGTGAGGTCGGGCACTGGCAGGATCTAAAACTTCATCATTATCGCTGTAGCCGAAATAGCCTAAACGGGAATGTTTCATAGCCTGTTGAAGAAAGTCGTACTTGTCTTGCTGCAGAGATTTAGAATACACGTACACATTCTCGAATTTTAAACCATTTTCATCAATCAAAAGACTAATCATTACATTGGTTTTGCCACAATTACTCGGACCACATATTAACGCTCGAATTGTAGAAGGCAAAAGTTGACCATGTTTGCTACTGAGGCACTTTTCTTTTTTCATATCGCAATTATAAACTTGGATTTTGAGTTTCTGCTTCTCTTGACGCATCTCTATAAATACTACTCTACACCCTCCCAGGGCTTCATTACGAATGAAGACTCTGCAGGGTGCAGGTGTGTTAAATACAGCTATCAACAAGCTCCCGTTCGAGCTTCATTTGCCTGGTTATTCCTATTGCGGACCGGGAACCAAACTTCAAGAGCGACTGGCTCGAGGCGATCAACCAAAGAACAAATTGGATAGTGCTTGTCGCGATCACGATATCGAATACGCCAAGTCGACAGAGTTGGAACAAAGACATCGAGCCGATCGAGTGTTGGAGAACCGAGCTTGGGAACGAGTAAAGGCAAACGATTCCAGTTTGGGTGAAAAAGCTTCAGCGTGGTTAGTAACGAACGCTATGAAGGTAAAACGCAAGTTGGGTGCTGGCAAGAAGGTGAAACGCAAGTTGGGTGCTCTCAAGAAGAAGATGAAACCCCTATCATCAGTGGTCACTCTGCTTAAGAAACAACTTCGACATACGGGTACTGGTGATGTTAGGAAGAAAAGGACTCTCAGTAAAATACTTAAAGCTGCGCGAGTAACGGTCAAGAAGGTGGAAGGACGTAAGAGGATCAACGTACCACGAATAATACCCTTACCGAAACAGGGTGGGTTTCTACCACTTATTCCCATATTTGCAGGACTTAGTGCCCTGGGAGCACTCAGCGGAGGCGCCGCTGGGATAGCTAAGGCCGTTAAGGACACTCAAAGTGCCAAGGAGAAGTTGAAAGAATCGAAACGACACAACGAAACAATGGAAGCGATTGCATTGGGAAAAAAGGGTAGCGGCATGTATTTAAAGAAACACAAAACTGGCTATGGATTGTTTTTACGAAAACTGCCAAAAAACTACCAATAAAGCTACCTGAAAAACCGTTATCCGATCATGATATTAAGTCGTACGTCACTCGATTAAAAATACCGCATTTTAGAGGAGTATTTATGCGAAACACTTTACCGAACGCACCCCTCAAAACAGAGTGTGGTGTTATTAATTTGGATCGGAACACAGGCTTCGGAACACATTGGGTAGCTTACAAGAAACACGGTAATCGAGTTGTTTATTTCGATAGTTTTGGCAACTTGAAACCACCCAAGGAATTTGTCAGGTACATGAAAAATGTGAAAATCTATTTTAATTCCGATCAGTATCAGGATTATGGAATGACCAATTGTGGACATCTTGCTCTAGCATTTCTCTACAATGAAACTTTATAAATGCAGGTGTTGATGCTTATTGCTCGCAGTCATGTCACAGACATTCACGTTAAAAGGTCGCTCTCATCGACTTGAAGCATACTTTGTACCTCCCATAGAGCTCGATTCCAGGTTTGATTACTCGTTAGCATTAATTTCGCTAAACACTTGGAACACGATTCCCAATATAGAAGAGGGACGAAACAAGTTTTATTATATTATCAATAATCAGGAGGAACGAGTATTGGAAATACCAACAGGGTCCTACGAGTTGGAAGATATCGAGCAGTTTCTACAGCGTAAGCTCCTAGATCCCAGTGCTCCCGCAGACGAACGGAATCGTATCTTATCGCTTAAACCCAATAACAATACGTTAAAGTGTGAGTTAACCAGTGTCTACGACATAAACTTTAAACCAAAAGACAGTATTGCAAAGGTGTTGGGATTTTCACCTCAACTGTTAAAGTCTGGTAAATTCCACGAATCAGATCAACCTGTGGAAATTATACAAGTTGTTACTATTCGAGTAGAGTGTAACATCATTTCCGGCTCGTATTACACAAATAATCCCTCACATACTCTGTACGAATTTTCACCAACTGTTGACCCCGGCTACAGTATAAATATCGAACCAAGGAATCTAATCTATTTACCTGTGAACCAGAAAAGCATCTATAACATCACTCTCACGCTAGTAGACCAGGATTCTAGACCTCTTAATTTTCGAGGTGAAGAAGTAGTAATTCGATTAGAACTTAGACGAAATGGTTCTAGTATTTAAAAGGTATTTAAACACTAATACCTCAACCGGCAGATCATTCAGTGGTCAGAAGTCGAAGGGGTCACTCACGTTTTCAAATATCTTATATTTGCAGTCTATAAGCAGTCCTTACGGCTACCATGTCAGAAAAACTTCAAATCTTCAATCAGATCAAGAGTGATGAGTCGGTCATTCGCGAAGAATGGCACACTTATCACCCCTTTACCAACTCCTTTAATAACAATGACGAAATCGAGATTGTTATCAATCAGCAAGATGTCTTTTTGGATATGAGTGAAGCTCAACTCTACATCGAGGGCACGTTTAAGGTGGAAGCAGATGCCACTGGTAAGACCGGTACTTGCGATCTAACCAATAATGCCGGAGCCTTTCTCTTTGACAACATTTCCTATGAAGTTAATGGTAAGGAGATTGAAAAGATTCGAGATCCTGGTATTGTTAGCACCGTTAAAAATCTGCTATGTTTAAATGAGCAGGAAAGTCGGGCCCTAGACATAGCTGGATGGAATTGGCCAAGTGGAACTGTCAAGACCTTGGATGAAACATCCAAAGACTTTAATTTTCGTATCCCCCTTTCCCTATTGTTTGGCGTGTTTGCCGATTACCACAATGTATTAATGGGTAAACAGAAAATTAAACTGGTTCGTGCTCGTCATGATGACAACTGCTACAAGTCCACTGGTACTAAGAAGGCGACAATAACCTTAAAAACGGTTGAGTTGAAAGTGAAGCATATTTACCCGAGTGATGCAGTGAAATTAAGGCTTTTGGATGAAATTGCCAAGAACAAACCGATATATATTCCGTTTAGAAACTGGGAACTACATGAACTACCTGCTTTGAGAACAACAAAGCGTGATATTTGGACCGTTAAGACCATGTCTGAGAGAGCCCGATACGTCATTGTATTTTTTATGAAGAAGCGAAAAGATAACTTTGACGCTGATTGTACCTACTTTGATAATTTAAACATCACCGACGTCAAATTACATTTGAATTCTGAAGTTTACCCCTATGAGTCGTTAAACCTAAACTTTGCCAATAGACAGTTTGCAGAAGCCTATCAGATGTATACGGACTTTCAAAAAACCTATTTGGGAAAACAACGGTCGGAGCCGCTCTTGGATTTTCTCGCTTTCGCTGCTAGAGCCCTATTTGTTATTGACTGCTCCAAACAAAATGAAGCCCTCAAGAGTAACACTATTGACGTTAAGTTGGAGTTTCAAAGTTCCGAAAACTTCTCGAAGGAGTCCCGTGCCTTTTGTATAATTATTCATGATCGAGTTCTCGAGTATCAGGCTTTAACAGGTCAAGTACGTGATCTGTTGTAATCAGTTACTATTCAACCCTCTCAGCACGATGAAGTTTGTTGTGGTTGATGTTCAGGGATTCAGCGTTCCAGAATTTCAAGCTAAAGAATTGGCTATTTACGATGGAAAGCAAATACGGAACTATCTTTTCAAACCCGTTAAGCCGTTTTATGAGCTGTCCTATGATTGCCAGAAGCAAGTGATGTTTCTATATGGGAACCGACATGGTTTATACTACAATTCCGGCGAAACCGATTACAATGAACTTCACCGCATTATCTACAACGATCTACGGGATGTTGATGTTATCTATGTGAAGGGGCATGTAAAGAAGACCTTCTTACTGGAAACTTTTTCCACGATGAAATATCTTAAGCATATACCCGATATTGTTAATTTAGAATTTACTGGGGACAGTGTTGCTGTACCGAAATTAGCTCTAAGTAAAACCACGTGTTCTTATCATGCTTTAGAATATTGTATTTGTAGTGCTAAGAATTCAAAAATTTTGTATGAATATATTTATGATTTTTTACCTAAATAAAGAAGTTAAACTGTATTCCCTGTTGAATTTTATCCTATATTATTAGGCCCCCCTTGAGAAATTTGATCATTTAGTCTCGAGCTTATGACAAAGACAGTCGACTTGTCAGTTAGATTAGACGAGCATTTGAAAAAAATACGCAAGCTGAAAAGAGATATTAAGTTTTACCAAGAATATAAATCTGTGGTTAGATTGTTTTCGAAACTTACCATTTCAACTTACCAATGGCGGCCTCCTCCTCCTCCTCCTCTTCCGGCTGGGATAAGGTGTTTGAATCGTCCTCTAGATGTCCTGATGTTCCAGCGGTAGTTCTTAAGACTAAGCCGAACCGAGTTTACGAGATTGATGACTTTATAACTGTCATTTTTACTACGTCCGAAGAGGAACGCAAACAAGTAATTTTGGATACTATTGGTTATGGCAAAATTTCTTTCTCTAGTGAGGAATTTGAAGAATTTTTAAGCACTTTTGATTGTTTCAATACCCATTGGGTAGATATATTTATGATAATTGGACAGTACACGCTAGTGTTTCATCGCAATGGTGATAAGAGAAGTCTCAAGTTTGAAGATGCCACAACAGACAAGTATCTATTTCGATGGACCGAGAAGCTAATACACCTATTTGCAAAACATGTTTATGAATTGTATAAGCTTAATATTGAATATTATACTGTTACTAAATAAATAGTCTAACGTTAATTTGTTTTTCTTTGTTCTAACTAAGGAAATAAAACACCAATATAAACACAAAAATTTATTAAAGTGTAAAAAAAGTGAAAAAAAAAACACAAAATGTGACCGAACAGTGGTCTGTAAATAGAGTAAAATAACAAACAAAGCTTAATATTGAATATTATACTGTTACTAAATAAATAGTCTAACGTTAATTTGTTTTTCTTTGTTCTAACTAAGGAAATAAAACACCAATATAAACACAAAAATTTATTAAAGTGTAAAAAAAGTGAAAAAAAAACACAAAATGTGACCGAACAGTGGTCTGTAAATAGAGTAAAATAACAAACAATATAAAAATCAAAAAAGGGTAAACTTGGGTAAAATAAGTTAAAAAAGCAAAAAATCTCACCGAACAGCGGTCTGGAAATAGTAAATATAGTAAAATAAACAAACAATATAAAAAATCAAAAAAAATAGGGTAAACTTGGGTAAAATATACATAGAAACAAACAATATAAAAATAAAAAATAGGGTAAACTTGGGTAAAATATACATATAAACAAATAATAGAAAAATAAAGCTAGGGTAAACTTAGGTAAAATATACATATACAGTAACTAAATGAATACAATAAATAGGGTAGACTAGGGTGAAATACATTAATACAATAAATAGAGTGGAAATAAATGAATACAATAAATAATAAAATAAATAACATATATGCTTAATCTAATATCACAGCCTCTAAAGTCATACATTTAGCTACCAAAGGGGATTAAAGGAAAGTTAGCTGCCCGTGATCAGTCTTCGCTCATGGAATTTCCGATGATTCCTTATACTTTTCAATATCTCTATGACCCCAAGCAAGCGTTTTCTCCAAGTCACCGGGAATAAGGTAACGCTTATCGTCCGCGTGTGATAGCGCTACCTTATTTTTCAGTTCGACATACATATCGTGTAAATGCGAACGGAAAGTGTTCATCTGACGATGAATCTGAGTTCCTTCTACGTCAACCGCCTCCCTATACTCGTCCAGAGTTAGTTCGGATTGGGTGACGTAGTCAGGAACTCCCTTAGCTTTTTTGGTTAACTTTCCCTCCACATTTACACAATATGCCTTCGCCCCGGTACCGTAGAAATCCCAAATGATTTTTCCTGCATACTCATCTTTCATTTTGCCCAAAATTGACTGGTTTACAGGAACATCATGTGGATTTTCCTGTGAGAAATTAGACGTATCGAATCTATCTAAATTTTGTGTCATATCGCTATAGAAATTTTCGGTTGTAATTTTTAACACAAGGGAATCGGTGTCAGTGTAGAGTAATACCGCGTTGTTGCCGTATTTTGGCTTAATATACCCGTACAAAAAGTCATACATAATCGTCTTGGATATTTCCAAGATGCTGAAACCCACGTAAATCGGTTTATTATATGTGACTTTTTGTTTTTTCATCTGGATAGCTACCAGGTTCTCGTTAAAAATAGTGCGATCTTTAAAATGAGGTTTCGAGATTAACGCTTCGGCTCCCAACCTTCTACCAATATTTTCCCAATGAGAAACAAGTTTAACATCTACCCGTTTCTCCACATTTTCCATTGTTTTCCCAAACACGGCGTTGTTCATAAGTTTAAAAAAGTCTTTTTCAAACTTATTTTGCGCTTGATTGCGCATCGCTGTGTTTAGGTCAATGTATTTCTTTAGCCACGGTGATTGGTCAAAAGATATAACGCGATGAATTTTGGTGAGCTTAAGCCCATAATCTAAAGCCTGACGCAAATTTTGGTAATGAATTATATATTTACTTTTAGGTTTAAAATTTGGAATTAATTTTTCAATATCTTGGAATTTTGATTCTGGTGGAGCTATTGATTGTGGACAAAAGGGTAGTTCGTTGTGTAAATAATGCAACTGTTCGGGATATTCTAAATCTACCTCTAATACGTAGCCAGTTTTAGAATCGTTCGCGACATTCATGTAATCTAAACTTTGAATTTCGGTCTCATCCAACCACTTAAAATTCCCCGTTGGTAAATATTGAGACATAGCCGCACCATAGAGGTTGGTAGCGTCCAAATACATGATGTAGGAAGTAGGTTTGGAAGCGTCATAATGAGGTATAAATTTATTATTTGCAAAAGCTTTTCTAACACTACACTGACTGACCCCGCCGCGAATACCGTGTTTAAAGAAGTGTACCATGTCTAGATCCGTCAGTAATTCCAAGGAAATTGATGTGGACTTGAGTGCGGCGTCCATCGCAAGAGAGGGCGCCGTGAAGTACTGCGCAGGATCTAGACCGTAAGTGTTAAGGCACACGTCTCTAAAACTTTCAAAAACATCTGTTAATAATAAAACGTCGGATTTTAAATAAATATCTGAATATTCGCCTAAAGTTTTACATTCAAATAAATTCCATACAGCCCCAGCACGCTTGTAATCCTCGTTACTGATGTCTTCTTTTTTGAGTTGGTTATAAAAGTCTTTCTGTGATGGCAGTTTACTATCATTCAATTTCGCGAAACTATCCACGTAATTATATGGGAAGACACCCTTCTGTCGAATAAGCTGAAACTTATTTTCTTCCGCGAAATATTTTCTCACTTCTCGACATTGTTCTGGTTTTAAATTTTGACTAAGTTTATCGAGACTGCTGGCCATGAAACGAAAACTGTCGAGGAAGCGTAATTTTAAAAATACCTGTCGTTGTTTACCATCTCTGTTCTCGATGTTATCCACCAAAACATGTTTAGTAAAGGAGATATACTTTTCCTTGTTTTGGGGGATAACATCCAACTTTTCTTCGTTGGAAGCCAATTCCTTAACAAACAGGTGGGAGTCAAAGTTGGACATGTTATGGAAAAAGATGGGTATAAATTGAGGGATTTTGTAATTCAGGTTGCATACAGAGTGCGCGGGACCTCGATAGGAGCCGTCTGTATGATTATGTTCGTGCACACGATCGTTTAACGCTACATCAAATGGCTTTTCGCAAATATGACACACCCTAGCTTCTTGATGCTCCCTCTCTTGTTCCGCAGAAATAGGTGTCATGGGTACTACTTCCTTCATAAAGCGATTATAGATTGATTTACAATCAATCTCTAACCGTTTTACGAATTCTTTGTTAGCATCCGGACCTCTATAACTTTGGTAAATCGAATGAGCATCGTCAAAGTCACATTTGATGTAGTAACCGAACGAGTACGGAACATGTTTGTGCGTTCTCACCGTGTATGACGTATCGGGATCCTGCGCATTTTCCTCTGTATCCAGGGGTTCAAGGATCGTTTCGAAATCGGCATAAACAACGAAAGGCACTTTTAATTTCTTTTCAAAGTTTGTAAATTTCAAAATATTCTCGGGAATCTCTTCACCATATTTATTTTTTTTTAAATTTGTCGTTGGGACTTTAGCTAAAACGTGCCCGCAATCGTGCTCCTGATGAGTCTTTAATTTTTGTTCTGAATCAAAATACGATAAACAACCATCACATAAATACTTAGCACCATGATGTAGGGATAATTGTCTTGAGATCAAGCGAGATAAACTTCTTACTAAGCAGTAATGACTATTTCCATAGTCATCACTGATTACTAACAAATTTACGTGTCGCTCCCTATTACGAGATTTTGTAAAGTATAAGGGACCCACGACTTCAATACTATTTTTACCATCTTCGAACAGTTTCTCCAGTCCATAAACATTGATAGAAATATTATTGAGTCGCTCAAACTTTGAGATGTCGATAAGTTTAATCGGAAATTCCATACCTGTAAAGTCCAGTTCGTTCTCAAAAGACAAATAGTTCGCGACTCTATTTGGATGTTGAGTCCAATGAAGTGGATGTAAGGCAGCTAGGACTGACCACATGAAACACTTCTGATCTGCGTTTTGAATGTTTAGAACAGCTTTCTTTGCTTCAATCTCCTTTGGCAGCGGGATGTAGGAAGATGGCTTTAGAGGCTGGATTTTGTTGATACCTAATTCTAAGTGGAGGAGTTGTTGGAGCGCCCACCCTGTAACAATAGAAATAGGTATTAGTAAGAAATATTAAAGTTTTAAAAAAAATTTGCAATAGTTTTACACTTACCACTATCCTTTTCCATAAATTCTCCATACTTTCGGTCCAGGATAGCGATAAACTGGTCAAACAGCTCCTCTAAGTCCGTAGCCCTGCTCACCAGCTGGTATTTGGTGTTGAAGGACTTCACCTCCTCTGACTCGTTCGACTGCAGGAGGAAGCGGCCGAAAAGCTCCAGACCGACCTTCAGCTGTTCATACTTTGCGCAGATGTCTCCCACCAACTTGACGAATTTTTGTTTTAGCTGTTGTAGATACTGCTTTACGTTGGTGGGATCCTGGCTTGAAGTCAGTCGGTACGTCGCAATTCGGCTCCTGAACGATGTTCTTATCAGCTCTACTCCTTCCTCCTCCTGCATCACGCAGCATTTCTCACGATGTCCCAGGGTCCTTAGATGACCGCCCCATCGGTTCGCTGGGACATCTATCCGGCATGTTGTGCAATGCTGCGTGGCTGATGTAGATGGTTCTAGAGATAAGAAAAAATAATTAGTATCAAAGTTATCTAAAAACAATTCTAGTCTTAAAAGAAAATTTCAATTTTTAACCACTCACCATCTGTCGAAACGAGTCTTGCTCTTTTCGTCATGGATGTCTGCGTGGTCTTCGCTGGTCTTTTGGGGGCCGGGTGCTTCTCCTTCTGGTGGCGAAGAAGAGCCCCCTCCGACTTGAAAATCCCACTGCAGACGTCGCAGATCTTGACTGCTAAGCGGCAATCTCCATGACGATTGAGGCTGTCCTTCCTGGTGAATGCACGGCTACAGAAGTTGCACACAAACATTTTCTGGAAAATAAAATATTTTGACTGAGGAAAATGTTTCCGAACCCTTGTTGGTATACTCCTACTATTATGTGACTCCGAGATGTGAGTGGAAACCGAACATACATCATCTTTCCCTACTCGCCGTTTGATAAATTTTTTCTTTCATTAAATTTCCAGTTTTAGCATAACTTCAAGCAAAACTAGCGCTTATACATACCCGATAGAGAAATTATTTTTTAAAACACTATTACATGCATAAAGACTACTTCGTCAGGTTCTAGTTTCAAAGATTTCTTGTTTGGGCGTTACGTCGCTCTACTTCTAAGGTAAATTAATATTTTAAAAATAATAAGTCCCTGCGTTTAAACAAAAAAACAAATAGTGAAAAAAGAAATGTTTTGAACACTGTCAGCGACTTTAAAATTTTTTCAAACAATATTACATGTATGAAGACTACGAGTGCTTTGTTAGGTTCTAGTTTAAAAGATTTATTGTTTGGAAGCTATGTCACTCTACTGCTAAGGTAAAATATTTTAGAAAATATTTTAAAAATACTCAAAGTCACTACGTTTAAACATCAAACAACTAATGAAAAATGAAATGTTTTGAACACTGTCAGCGACTTTTAATTCTAAAAAGTATGTTTGATCTTAATCTATATAGTTTAAAAAATAAAAAAGGGTTTAAGACCAACCTCCTTTTCTATTACTCGATCCCGATTCTAATATTACTGTAAATAATTGAAGATTTCCATGCTGTTACTTAAACGCGAATTTACAATCATAATTTTGTGTAATACGGTTGTAAGACAGGCACATCGACAGACTATTTTTGATTTTCCCTGGCAAAGCGGCACTAGGTTGTAAGACAAACACATCGACAGACTATTTTTATTTTCCCTGACAAAACGGCACTACTATTCTTGTAACTATTCGATATTTCATTTTTGTTAATACGTGCAGGCTACAAAACTTTAAGCTAATATCAATCGGTACTTACCCAAAAATTTCAGACTACACTTTCTTCACACAAAAAAACAAAGAACAAAGAACACTCCGACTGGCTGGCAACGAACTTAACGTGCACACTAGGAGATTCAGACGCCAACTGTGCTTTGCAAATTGCCTCTTTCTCCCTTTTATGCTTTTCCTTATCAGCCGGAAACTGACGGGTCCTAACAAGTTAACGACGCAGTTTGCTGCTTAAAATAAAGTTAATAATTTCTAATTGTGTGTTTTCTTTATCAGTATCAGGTTCCTAATTTGCAATTCTTTCCGCTATTACCACGTTCGAACCAGCCTTATCACCGGAAATGTTAACCGCAACTTCCTGAGTTACACACGGCACTAATACCTATTTTTTGCTGTTATTATTCACTTAAATAATATTAATACATTCTATTTCTTCAAACATTTTAAAATCTTAATTTTTACCGATCGGTTCTACGTACATATTTGCTTCTATCTAAACACACATACCGACTGTTATTTTACAAGTAAATAACTTTTTCAACTAATTAATATTCTCCTGATAAGGACGGAAGTTGCGAAGGCTGACGGCTTATCGCTGTATACTCATTTCTATTGCCACTAAAACACATGTAAATACGTTTTGATTTCCTTGCAAACAATTTCAAACTAAATCATTCATTTTCTTTAATTGTTAATGCCCTTACCTCTCGGAATTAAGAAACCCTAATAGCGCTATTACTTTATTTAAATTTTTCTCTTTTCTTTGATACCCATCCTGAATTTTATCATATTCGAGCCCCCTTTTCATCAACCGGGAGTTCTACCGTCGACTGTTTAAACAGAACTGTCTAACCAGGGGTGTTTAAACAACCCTGTTTAAACAGAGGTGTTTTTAACAGGGTAGTTTAAACAGGGCTGTTTAAACAGAGCTGTTTAAACAGGGGGTGTTTCAACAACTCAGTTTAAACATTGACGATTTTAACGTGAGTTGTTTAGTTGTTATTAACTTAAATAAAATTCCTAAATTATATCTTTCATCGAAAATTAACTATACAGGGTGATGTAAAAATTTTGAGATCTAATTTTTACTAGTTCCAATGACCTGATACATATTTTTCTATTACTAAACCCCCTAATATTCATAACTTATATAATTAATCCAAAATTTGCTATACAGGGTGATGTAAAAATTTGAAATCTAATTTTTTCCTCAAAGTCGAGATTTTTGAAAAATAATTTCATTAATCGAATGATCTCATCATCTACTATCCTACATCCAAATTTCAACTCTCTAACCTGAGCCATTAGAGCGCTAATAGCAAAAAACTATATCTCCGGAACCAAAAGGCCGATCGACGCCATTCTTTTTTTAAACGCTTTCGGACACCGCCCTGAACACGTGACATATGTTGAATTTTTTTTTTGACGTTTAACACGTGACTGGTGACAGTTGACATGTCTTAAATGACAGGTGACAGCTGACATATTTTTACGCATGTCTTCTGACGCCATTTTGAACACGTGACCTACGTTAAATTTTAATTTTGGCGTTTCATAAGTGACAGGTGACAGTTGACATATCTTAAATGACAGGTGACAGCTGACATACTTTTACACATGTCTTATGACGTCATTCTGAATACGTGACGTATGTCAGTTTTTTATTTTAACGTTTCATAAGTGACAGGTGACAGTTGACAGATCTTAAATGACAGGTGACAGCTGACATGCTTTTACACATGTCTTATGACGTCATCCTTCATACGTGACGTATGTCAAATTTTAATTTTGACATTTGACAAGTGACAGGTGACAGTTGACAGGTGACATTTGACAGCTGCGCGCGCAGGTTGGGTTTGCTGACGTAAGATCCAGTGACGTAGACTTCGATGACGTACTTGAAATTTGCGCATGCGCAAAGGTAGCCGAGATATGACGTCATAGATCACAAGATAAGATCCCGCCGGCGGGCGGCGGGGGCACAACTCCCAAAGTATATCTACTGATGTCTTATGGAATTATGTAATTTGAGGTGTATATTATAAAGCTGAATAGAGTCAAAAATAACAGAACAAGACGCGTCATTTTTGAGCGCGCCGGAGGTGCTTTACATGGGCGAGATTATCTACAATTATATTCGATTCGTGATTAACATAACCACTAAAAACAATGGTAATTTAAAAAGAAAATTGTAAAAACTATAAGTTTTTCCACTAACCTACTTGTTTAGATTCGTAATTTACGCCACAAAACATATAACATTAAGTAATTTTGAGGTAATGTTTGAGCAGATAATTGTTAAACAAATAAAATATGTTTACCCACTGACTTTTCACTAAAAAGAAACACTTTACAAATACACAAAGTCCAACAATATAGTACCAAAATGTCCAGTAAGCACAAAATTATCAAAATAGCGGCAAAATGCTTTCTGATAACACCGAAAGCCCACAACAATAGTCTCAAAAATAAACTTTAATTTCGCACGTCAATTAAAATCGGAATGACGGGACGGCTTTGACGCGAAGGAACGTGGAATAGACAAGACGGGTTGAAGACTGCCGGAAAGAGATATGCCGGTGCAAAGGCGTAAGAAAAGGATGCCCATCTACATGGCATTCGATGTGAGGTGCACATATTCCACCTGTTGGTGCTTTTTCGGCTGCAAGGCTTAGATGCGGAATATGTATCTGTAAATGTATGGCCATTTATATACCCATTTCTCATCAATTCAGCGATTATCTGTGCCCACAAGTTGTTTTCTGAATTGAAGACACCGGTGCAAAAAGGGGGTAGCTCCATTTTTATAAAATTTTCAGGAGACAGAAAAAACTTATTTTCTTAAAAAGACAAATTCTAACGCACTTTTTATAAACGCTATTTATAGTTTGATGGAAGATGCGTAATGTCTTAAAGTTTTAGGTTTTCTAATTATTTTAGTTTAAGCATAATTTAAAAAAATATATCAAGGATCTGCCTCCTTTTTGCACCGGACAGGGATATAAAATCTGTCAGCCCCTAAAACTAACTACATACAACCAGCGGGTACGTATTTAGTGCCCATTTACATGAAGATATGTATTTGGGGCGCTTTAGTGCTAAAGGACCGGGAGTAAAGATGTAAATCAGGATTCGGTAAAGTCAGATTCATTCTAGGTTGTTGAATAATAAATTCATCTTTAAAAATGGCACTGGAGCTACCGTCTGCAACTTTTTTTTATGTGTATTCCATTACACGGTAAGAAGAGATAGCAAACTTTCGTTTTTTTTTTTGGATGAAAACAGTTTTCTTAAAAAGTCCACTAAAATGGTCACTTAAAAGTTTATCTTGAATAACCGGAACTCCTTCAAAGTTGC
Organism: Philopedon plagiatum; assembly: GCA_963971165.1. Classification (NCBI taxonomy): domain Eukaryota; kingdom Metazoa; phylum Arthropoda; class Insecta; order Coleoptera; family Curculionidae; genus Philopedon; species Philopedon plagiatum. Next base: position 103,068,037 of record OZ020193.1, read on the forward strand.
GACACGTATTTTTTACCAGGGGTACCCATTCTTCTGGTAACACTATTCTTTCTCGCTTTTTTTCTTTTTTCTTCTTTCCAGTTTTTCTTTCTTCTTTCACAGTTATTCTCGATTTTAACCACAACATAAGAATTTCCTTCAGCTTCCGTTTTTTTCGCCACATTTTTTTCCACGACCTTTCATCTCTAACTCATTTTTGCTAACTTTTTTACTTTTATTCTTTCATCACTGTCAGTCATTCTCGATTAGGGTAGAAATCTCAGCACTTTTGTCTTCTGAGAGCCCACAAAGACCGAAGCCTAAGTACCATGTACCGTGGGTGTACTGGGGAAGCACGACTCACGAATTAAACAGAGAAAATCGCCCACCACTAGGTCGGGACAAAAGTCAGGATCGTTGTCCGAATCATCAAGCTGTTCACTTGACCTACTGCGAGACATTTTACTGATTTATAAAAAGAAAGTGGAAAATTATTGGAATTTACTTTTGCCCAACTGATAGTAAAAAACGGTCCACAACTGATAGTAAAGAATGCTCAAAATATGCCAACAGCCCAACACAATAATGACGGCACTACTTCTTTATTGTTTGCAAATCCAACATGTGTAAATACTACAAGTGCCGCATCGAAGGGGTAGAAATATGATCTAACTCGGTACAAAAATGAGGTAGCTCCGGAGCTGCCTCCTTTTTGCATTTTGCACCGAATTAAAGTAGGAGGTATATGAATATTCCCTATAACCCTGGTACAAATGAAAGAATCTACCTCGTTGTTGCACCAAACGATGGCGCATCCTTTTGGTACTGTGTTACGCTATAAAACTAAAAATCATAAAAAATGGAGCTACCTCGTTTTTGCACCGGTGTCTTCAATTAGGGAACTTTTAAATTATAAGTTGGGAGATATGTTCGACATGTGTCAATGGCCGCCATTAAAATCTGACGTTGGATTGTGAAATTACCTTTTCCTTGAAAATCCAAGGACTCAGTTTTATCTTGTTTGAGTTGCATGTATGAATGATTATTTCTTCTTTAATTTTAGGTACTCCTGGCTATGAATTTTGGCGCAATCCACCAGACAATATTTTAATGAAAGTCTATATTTTTAATATAACAAATTCAGAAGCGTTTTTAAATGGAACTGATAGTGATCTACGTTTAGAAGAAATAGGACCAATTGTATTTAGGTAAATATTTGCTTGTTACGATATATAATAAAAAAAACCAATATAATATGAAGATACGATGTAATAAGTAAAAAAGAACCTGGGCTGAGATTCTGCATCTGAAATGAGGATTAGGAAATGCGGAAACCGAAAAGATCCTTGTCCCTTCAAACTTTTTTTATTGCAGTCAATAAGGCAAGGGTTGTTTTCAAATGAACTATCCTTACTAAAGATACTTTTTTGAGATATAAGAATGAAATAAGAAGTCTGTATAGGTTGTTAACAACTGTGTCTTCTTTGTCAATTTTTTTGATTTTCTTCGTTATAATATAATCTAGAAATGAACAAAACAAGCATTTTCTTTCTTTTCTTTGACACAGACTTTCAGTCCTAACCGCAGCATGAACCTTATTCTTTAATAATATCTTATGCAATGCTTTTAGGGAAAAATTAACACATACAAATATAGTATTCAATGCTAATAGTACCTTGAGTTATACTGCTACAAGAACACCGGTGTATCTACCAGAAAGGAATACGATTGACCTCAATGCTACCATTATGGCTCCTAACTTAGCAGTATTGGTAAGTGGCTTTCTTAATAAATGGCTCTAAATATCCAACATAAAAAAGCATTATTAAAATTACTAACATTACTTAAATTTTAAAGTAATTTTTGTAGTTAAGAAATTGGTATCAATATACATTTTTTTAATTGCAGTTGAATATTTCTCAAAAAAATTTAGGTATTTCTTCTTTGGGTGTGTAATATGTAATCGTTATTCCTTTTTTAGACTATGGCGTCCATGTTCCATGATTCTGTATTTTTCGTTAGGGCTAGCATCAATATGCTACTAAATAGATATAAAAGTCCTCCTATTGTAAACACAACTATATATAATTATTTACTTAATATGACGGATCCAGTTTTGGATGCAGCCAAAACGTTCGGTGGAAGCAGCCTAGTTCCTACCACTAATGTAGGATGCATACATCAGGTAATTATCCAAAATCCACTGTTAATAAGTTGCGACTTACTAACAATTCAACTATAAAACAGTTCTGATCCTGACAATGAAATATATAATATCTATACAATAACATTTTAACTTCTCCGCCATATTTAATTAAAATATTGTTTGAGTCCAGGCTTTTTAATTCGATTTCTTGGAAAAACATCTTTAGTTTTTAATACTCATCTTTTTATATAATATATATATATATATATATATATATATATATATATATATATATATATATATATATATATACTTATATATATATATATATATATATATATATATATATATATATATATATATATATATATATATATATATATCCTAGTAACTCGAAAGGAGAAAGAAGGAATTTGAACTATCAAGTTTGATATTATTTAATACTCGAAGCTTTATTTAAGTAAATAAATAAAACCGCACAGTAAATAAATAAAATTTTGTGTAATCCGTCCTTAGAGATATCACGACCTTGGCTGCTTGAGAGTATTAGGAATTATTACTAACACTTAAACATTTAATAATAAAATGGCACTTGTGTGACAAAAATATTAAAACTAACCTTAACCAAAAATAAATTTATGAAAAAACAATATACCTAATAAAACAAAATAAAAATTCGCTCTTTGCAGCAGCAGAAATTTAAATTATGAATAACGTGATCATTGGTTATCGTAATTTGAATACACAGCCTAATGGGAATTATAACTGCAATAGATGGTAAAAATAACTTATTACCTAATAATCCGATTTTTAGAATAATGCGATTTTGCCCACCACAAATATTTTTAATTGTTTAAGCGAGGAGACCTCTAATTTAGGGCGGTGGCGGCAACATCTTTTAACTGGATTTTTAAGGGTTAACATTATTAGCACAATTTTCGCGCTTTCTCGCTTTCTTCTGCTCCGTATTTTCTTTTTCTCCCTAATTTTTAGCAAGACAAACCAGTGAAAAATAAAAATGAGGTTTCATAATATCAGAGACTACAAAGAATAGAGACAAATTTTCGAATACACCGAAATGGGACCGAAAGCGGGTCTCCCTGCAAACATTTGGGTCCGTTTACTGGTTTATGGTTTAGGAATTTGTTTGTTCACCATTATATATCTATATAGTACCTATATATACATAAACCAGTAAACCCCCAAAATGTCTCCAGGGAGACCAGATTTTTGGTCCATTTTTGTTACACGTGTCCGTCTAGGTATTATTAAGCCTATAATAACATGTATGTTTTAGATGTACCTGAAAAACAAACACAATGTAACGGTCTTCATAGGACCAAAATATGGACACAACGACTATTTTAAAATCAATAACTATGATGGATTGGAATGGATTCCTGGTTTCAAAAGGTGCCTTCCAAGATTTATAAATACATCAGAAGTTGTACTTTTTCCACAGTTCCTAAAAGATAACACAGTTATATGGGGTTGGAAAAATGTATTATGTAAATTGGTGGAAGGTCGTTTTACAAGTAAGTTACGTTTTTTTGAGTTACCTATTTAGGTACCTACTTATTGACACAAAAACTGTTTTTTCTGTTTTAGTTTTATATCAAAGCTTTTTCGGTATCATATGTAGTATCGTAATAGGCTTTTTATGAAACCGTTTTTTAATTTTTTAAAAGTTGGTAATGCGGTGTGTAATCAATGATTTAATTTATCAAGGCTACTATGAAAATACTTTGATAGTATTTTACCAACATAAAATTTACACATAAAAATTTTCAAAATTTGTTGAATTTAAAAAAAGCAAAATAGAAAAAATGATATAAAGTACCTACATGTTTTATAAAGCTATTAGCGTACTTGTCCCGTCGGAAAACTCACCGCAAGCGGCCCGATTTCTAACATGGCCGCGTGCTCTAAAATGATGCATTATGAAACTTGTCCTTTGATATACTATTTTTTACCCCGTTTCATAATATTGTTAATTATGATACACATTTTCATTATTAAACCGCATTATTAGCCAATTAGACACCCATAATTTTTTAATCAAGTGATTTCTTTTCAATACAAATGAGAGTTAGACTTTGACAGTTATTTTACTATAATTTGCATTTCCATTCAAACTTTCAGGAACATTTAAATTAAAAATTATATCAGATTATGATATAAGTGATGGTAAAGAATTTAATTTCTTTAATTTAATAAATTAAATAAACGTTGTTCAGTTTATTTTTAATAATAAATGGCAGTGGAAAAAATAGTGTATCCAACTGTCATGCAATGACTATTAATACACACGTGTCGTAACGACACTTGGCAAAGCTCGTATTGTTATTTTATGCTCGTGGATTAATAGTCATCATTGCATAATCGTTGCTCTTTCGTCACTATTCCCTTACCTGGAAAATATTTAAATAATTTGTTTAAAATTAATTATTAATATAATTAATAATTAATAATTATTATATACATCACGACCATTCAGTCTAGTACTAAACACCTTTTATCTTTGTCTATTTTTCTGCAATTTCGACTTGCACATACAGGGTGGTGCAACCAAGATGGGGTGGACGATTGTGAGTAAACGGTGAGAAATTTTGAAATTTTTTTTTTGAATATTATCGATAGTCAGACACGCTATGTTCTAAAATTATAGCCATAATACAGGGTGGTCCGAAAAACTCGTGGCGAACCAAACTTGTATTTTTTTAAATGGGACACCCGGTACATAATTATTCCAATTGATTCTCCTGTTCGTTACGATCATTTTGATATAGGGTTTATTGGGTCTAAAACTTATAGTAAGGGAATGGGACGCGGTATGCTCACAGTTGGCCATTTTTTTAAAAAATTTTAAACAGGAAACTTGTTTATATTAAATTAGGATTACAAGTAAGTACATACCTAAATAATTTTAAAAGATGTCCTGTTTTTGCTTCATTAATTTTCTTACACTATTAATAATACTGATAACTCATTATCTTTGTTTATAACTGGTTTATTAATTACTTTACATTTCCTAAAAACAATATATTCTCTTTTTTGAAATATCTCTAATAAACATGTAAAAGTTTCGGGTCTCAGTTTTCTTACGTCATAATTATTGGGCCACCTACACTTAACTTATAAATAATGGATTATGCGGCAGTAGCTTTGACAAGTTCGTCAATCTTTTGTTTCATTTCAATAATAAACAACGTAAATTCAGTATAATCGTACTAGAATGAAGAAACTTTGCTTTCACGGCTAGTTTACTAAAAAACTGTTGGTCAGAAAGGCATCATGTATGGTATTTTTTGAAAGCTAGTAATGTTATCTTTAACACGAAAATAAAATATACAGGGTGTTCCATTTAAAAAAAATGAGTCCAGGGCGTATTTGCAAAACTTGACCACCCTGTATAACAGTGAATAATTTTAAACAAATTGCAAGTAATTAATGTATTCAAGGATATGTAACGTTTTATGGAATATTTGGTTTTTCCATACCTGTTTCAAATATTTTTAAAAAATGGCCGAACTGTGAGCATTTTTTCAATTTTAACCGCGTCCCATTCCCTTACTATAAGCTTTAGACCCAACAAACCCTATATCAAAATGATCGTAGCGAACAGGAGAATCAATTGGAATAATTATATACCGGGTGTCCCATTTAAAAAAATAAAAGTTTGGCTCGCCACGAGATTTTCGGACCACCCTGTATTATGGCTATAATTTTAAAACATATCGTTTACCTCACCGTTTACTCACTCATCGTCCACCCCATCTCGGTTGCACCACCCTGTATAGTAGTCTACAGTCTATTTTGCATACTATTAATACTTGTCAATAAATGACCCCAGGTTTTCAAATAGCATCAGTTTTAAAAATAAATCTCCCCAGAGTCAGTTAATATCTAAGGCAATTATATCTGGGTTTGAGTCTTCGACAAAATACTGACCGAATCTGAATGATTTAGTTTTATTTCACCTTGTAGATGAAACAAGCAGATATGGTATGGCCGCAAACAGGTACGAAGTCCCGTATACCCTATTTCATCGAACGGAACCATCCCATGAAGACTGTTACAAGAGTAATCCGCCTCTGCCAAACGGAGTTGCTGATGTTTCTGCATGCTATAATGGTAAGCACTATAAATTTATATCTATATATATATATATATATATATATATATATATATATATATATATATATATTATTTATTTTTTATTTATTCTTGGGTTTTGTTAGTCCTGGATAAAAATTAAAAATTGTACGTTGGTCTTTACATACTTTTTATTTATTAAATTTTGACGTATCAGTCCTTTTGTTTAGACCTTCTTCAGAAATATTTATATGTTGCTTGAAGGAAAATCATTGGCAAGTTTCTCCAAACATTCCACAAATTGCCTCATGTATTGGTTTAATTTAAAAAACAAAGAATTTAAAAAGTAAAACACACACACACATTCTTTTAAAATATTGCAACTTGGACAACAACATATACATAAGTTAAAACTGGCGGAATGATATTGTTGCTAGACTTGAGATGAGTCTAACAATAATATCATTTCGCCAGTTTTAACTTATGTATATTATGTTGTTGTCCAAGTTGCAATATTTTAAAACAATGTGTGTGTGTTTTACTTTTTAAATTCTTTGTTTTTTAAATTAAACCAATACATGAGGCAATTTGTGGAATGTTTGGAGAAACTTGCCAATGATTTTCCTTCAAGCAACATATAAATATTTCTGAAGAAGGTCTGAAGAAAAGGACCGGAACGTCAAAATTTAATAAATAAAAAGTATGTAAAGACCAACGTACAATTTTTAATTTTTATCCAGGACTAACAAAACCCAAGAATAAATAAAAAATAAATAAAATATATTGAAAAGTCCAAGAAAACAAAAACAAACTTCAACATATATATATATATATATATATATATATATATATATATATATATATATATATATATATATATATATATATATATATATATATATATATATATATATATATATATATAATATATATATATATATATATATATATATATATATATATATATATATATATATATATATATATATATATATAATATATATAAACTGCTGGCCAATTCAAGCGGGACAAACTAAATTTTTGATAAAATTTAGAGTGGAATATTTTCGAAACGAAAAAAGATTTTGATTTAACTTTTTCAGTATGTAATTGAATAGTTCTTCTAGTTTTTATACTTCAAGGCACTATTGCTAGCAGTCGCTGCAACTCTATTTTACAGGGTGTTAAGTGAAACCCTGACTTTTTTGGAAAAGTTTTCCAGTTCCGAGAATCTAGGAAGAATTTTTTTTGAATTTTCTTTTCATACTAAAATGATCCATGGTCAAATACAAAAAAACAATTTCTCCGGATTTTCTCTATTTTCATTTGTTTTCCGTATACAGGGGTTAGTCGAAATTATCGACTTCTTCTTACAAAGGAACCCCTAATTTGGCCGTTTATTCACAAAAAGCGAAAGACCAAGTAAATTTGTAGTTTGAAGTAGTCCAGCTAACAAAATTAATACAAATTTTTGTACAGGGTGTAGCAAGTTTGGATCACGGGCTAGTAAATTATTATTTTTTAATTTCTACTACTTTTTCCTAAGTTAACTATTAATTATCACGTGCTACGTTAAAGGGTTAAAATTTGTTAGGTCCGATAACAGTACTGGTTAGAAAGATCCTTTTTGCCCAAACGGGTTTTTCATTTTTTGTCTAGTCCCATTTTTAGTGATTAAACGGCTCGCATTTTGAACCTAACTTTTTGCAATTGCATCCATGAACGATTGAAGTGAGAGTGCTTTTTTGGTGGTACATAATGAATGTTTTATCCAACCAAAAAACATGTAGTGGCCAAACAGCTAATGATGCTTATTCGAAGAATTTTTTAGCATTATACAGGGTTGCAAAAAATATACCACCTATACTTTATATGGAAGTCATGTGATTTTCAAATTAATTGAATATAGTCCCAATTTTCTTGGAACTTTTTGCCGAAACTGTTTTTGAATTTTTTTGTCTGGTCCCATTTTTAGTGATACAAATGGCTTGCGTTTAAAACTTAACTTTTTGCGATTGCATTCATGAACTATTGAAGTGGACATCGTTTATTGGTTTAACCAACCAATAAAAAAGTGTCGTGGCCATAGAGCTAAAGATGCTTATTCGCTGCTTTTGTCCGCGTTTGCCCAAAACATATCACCTACATTTTATATGAAAATCATGTGATTTTAGAGTCCTTTAGGTATTCATAAAGTTCCTTTTTGCTATATTAATAATTATTAAAGAAAATGTCCTACTTATTATTAATAAAATCTAGTAACGATACAGATAAAAAGAATAATATTCATTCGGAACTTTTTCACATTATACAGGATTGTGCAGAAGTTACTACTTATAATAGAAGCCACGTGTTTCTCGATATCTTTGGATTTTCGTAAACTTCGATTATTCATTATAAAAGAAAAATATTTTACCACTGCTCTAAAAAGTCAGTACATGGCATTGAGAAATTTTAATTAATAAGAAGTGTCTTAAATTAATAGTCACGGAGTACATTTTTCTCGTCAAAAATTGGAGATGGATAGTGAATTCAACTGAACAAGTTATAAAATGCTGTATTGCGTAGTTTTTAGAAGGTATAGAAATTTCAGAAGATTTAATTACTTTTGAAAGTACTCGAAAAGATACGTAATTTTCAAATTTAGTAGTTATTTTTCCCGGCATTACTTTAGGAGATCCAAAATGTAAATTTTGGTTGTTACTTTTATAGGTAAACAGAAAACGTTTTAAATTATAGAACATTTTTTTTACTTGAAGGTATTATAAAAACTTGCAACTAACGAAAACAAAACAAATCTTAATACCTAGTAGGACCTCCCCTTACATTTATTATCTCTTGGCATCTTCGAGGCATGCTTATTACCAAATTATTGACAAATTCTTGCTGAATATTTTCCCACTCCTGAACAATGGCGTCTGCAAGTTGTTCTAGAGTCTGAGGAGGATCTTCCCTAGAACTTACCAATAATTTCAATTTAGACCAGACGTGTTCGATAATATTCATGTCTGGTGATTTTGCAGGCCAGACCATCCTGGTAATATTATTAGCTTCCAAAAACTCTTGCACAATGCGTGCTCTATGAGGTCTGGCGTTATCGTCAATTAGCACAAAATCGTTCCCAAAATTGTTTGCAAATGGTAGAACGATATTGCCTATGCTGTGGTAGAAGTCGCACACATTTAGCACGTCGCCGAGCTCTAAAATTAAAATTTTGGTTTAAAAATCTGTAGTATAGGTGTAGGGAATGAACCAATAAATAAGCCAACAGTAGCTTTTATTATACTAAAATGCAAAATTAGGTCAATTTTCATAACGTTAGTTCTAGGGAAGAACTAAGGAACATTACGCTGCAAGCACAAATAATGTGTTTAGGGTCGCCTATCAAAACTTTAATTTATGAACAACTTAGTTCAAGTTTACATTTATAATATCGGTGCGCAAAATCCAAGATTCACGCCTCAGCTGACGTCGATATTATAATAGCCGACTTACTAAAATGAAACACTAAAAATATTGGTACAAAAAATAAGATCTCATTTGAAGTAACTCACCTTAAGTTATTATTGTTTAAAGTTCTTCTAATGGTCCTATTGCTCACACGAATGTGTGTTCTTGCTCTGAACTCCTGGTTAATTTTCTCTGATGGAATTTTTCGCCTTCGACGAGCCTCTCTAACCAACCATCTTTCATCTGCAATGCCGACTTTCTTTTGGCGACCTCCCCCATAACGATAGTTTGCACTTCCCGTTTCGTGGAAGCGTTGACGCAGTCGAGATATTGTACTTCGCCCAACCCCGTACATATCCGCAATAATACTAATTTTTACCCCATCTTGTAGTAAACGCAAACAATTAGCTTGTTCTTTTGCACTTAATCGAGCCATTATAAAGGATAATAACGCACCAATTCAAAGAAGAATACTTTGTTGCCTTGGTAACTGTCAATAGCAAAGAAAATGTTTTATTTTTTGGCCTACTAGATCTTTTGACTAAGAAATAGAAACGCCGCTAAATTAACAGAAATCCACCTGCAAAGTATAGGTGGTATATTTTTTGCAACCCTGTATAATGCTAAAAAATTCTTCGAATATGCATCATTAGCTGTTTGGCCACTACATGTTTTTTGGTTGGATAAAACATTCATTATGTACCACCAAAAAAGCACTCGCACTTCAATCGTTCATGGATGCAATTGCAAAAAGTTAGGTTCAAAATGCGAGCCGTTTAATCACTAAAAATGGGACTAGACAAAAAATGAAAAACCCGTTTGGGCAAAAAGGATCTTTCTATCCAGTACTGTTATCGGACCTAACAAATTTTAACCCTTTAACGTAGCACGTGATAATTAATAGTTAACTTAGGAAAAAGTAGTAGAAATTAAAAAATAATAATTTACTAGCCCGTGATCCAAACTTGCTACACCCTGTACAAAAATTTGTATTAATTTTGTTAGCTGGACTACTTCAAACTACAAATTTACTTGGTCTTTCGCTTTTTGTGAATAAACGGCCAAATTAGGGGTTCCTTTGTAAGAAGAAGTCGATAATTTCGACTAACCCCTGTATACGGAAAACAAATGAAAATAGAGAAAATCCGGAGAAATTGTTTTTTTGTATTTGACCATGGATCATTTTAGTATGAAAAGAAAATTCAAAAAAAATTCTTCCTAGATTCTCGGAACTGGAAAACTTTTCCAAAAAAGTCAGGGTTTCACTTAACACCCTGTAAAATAGAGTTGCAGCGACTGCTAGCAATAGTGCCTTAAAGTATAAAAACTAGAAGAACTATTCAATTACATACTGAAAAAGTTAAATCAAAATTTTTTTTCGTTTCGAAAATATTCCACTCTAAATTTTATCAAAAATTTAGTTTGTCCCGCTTGAATTGGCCAGCAGTTTATATATATATATATATATATATATATATATATATATATATATATATATATATATATATATATATATATATATATATATATATATATATGTGTCTACTTTTACCCGAGCAAGGGGAACTATATTAATAATATTAAAGAACAGTAAATCTAACGAAGTAACAGTAAACACTATAAAATGTAGGAACCAGAAACAACGCAATTGCAGAAGCAGATATTTAAAATTATAACGGAATGAGATATACGAATACCAATAACACGTGACAAGAAAACATAGGTGATCATAACCTAATATAATATAACGCTGCCCAATATGAATAATAAGTCATAACAAGCCAAAAATATTATTTTGAAGATAATTTAACTGTAAAAAAATTTTCACTTCTCGATATAATTTATTACATTTTTAGAGTTCCCTGAAGCTTACAAAAAAATAGATGAAATGATTCGATCCTCCTTACATTAAATTTTAAAAATGGCGGAATAATAACTTTTCAATGGAATGAAACTAAATTTTACCGACAGCGCAAAAGCAGTTTTAAAAGAAAAGAACTTTTCGTATCATTATTTACCGATATTCCAATTCCGCTAACATTTCAAAAAATTGAATTTAAAGTCAATTTGGTAACACCCACTATGCATGTAGCTGAACTCGAATCAAAAATTAAATGACCGAACAATTTTCAATTTCTCGCATTGCAATTTTGTTGACGGTGGTCTAAAAATTATGTTCCCGATCAATAAAAATTATGGAATATTTCACTGAGAAAAATGTTTTCAGGATATCCGTTGGTGGCCAGTTTTCCACATTTCATAAATGCTGATCCAGTGGTTCCAAATCGCCTGAAAGGGCTAAATCCAAATACAGAAAAACACGGCTCCTTTTTGATAATGGAGAAGGTAAGTTTTAGATAAAGAATTAGCACAGTATTGGGTAAAAATTTGTGTGTCAGGAACAAAAAAATTTATGCCGTGGGATTGTCCGATATAGCTTTGCATCTAAAAAAAATTCATACTTGCGCGGACTAGGAAGTGAGATAGCATTCGGATAACAGAAATGGCAATATTACCATAAATTAGTTTAAGACCGGTAGCAGTCAACAGCAGCTTTGTTCCTGGATTCTGCTTGCTTGACTCTGATAAGAAATAAAGACAAATTATTTTGTGTTAAAGGGGTTGAGTTGTGATTATGAGTGGTATCATAAACACTTTCCGGAAATTCTGGTAATTATATTTATGGTAGGTACTAATTACAACTCTAAATTCGATAAGTCACCTGATATATATATAATAAAATGCTACCAGTCTTATTATTATTGTTATTATCTTGTTCGGAAAAGGTACCGAAAAGTTCCTTACAATAATTTTCCACATTATTAAAATTAAAACTAAATATTTCTGTCGCGATAAACTGTTTTAGAGAGGCCCAAACAAGTTCAGTGGGATTTAGATCCGGATCGTATGGAGGTAATCTCATTTTCACTGACTGCATGACGTATGACTAGCAAAAGTGATATGCCCGTTCGTGTTCCGACAAGTTCGTAAAATTAAAAACTGAAATAATTTAACTAAAAAATGAAAAAAAAAATATTTTTTTGCGTATCACCATAGCGAAGAATGACGTTCCCTTTAGTATAAAAAAGATTTGCATATCATACCTAAGTTTTGTTAGGAAACAACAAAAATTTACAATAGGAAAACTTTTATTTGAAAAATGATGGCAGTTCAATTTTCATTAATCTCTTTTGTAGCTCTCAGGAGTACCAGTGGGTGGTAGAGCAATATTTCAAGTTAACCTCAATACTCAGAACTTAAAAGGCTTTAACGCACAAATTGGAAGATTTAGTAATATGTATATACCGATGACCTATGTTGGATATGTAAGTACTCTAGTTGTACTGATATGATAAAGTTTTTCTGTTTACTTTAAATTCTAACCTCTCTATTACCAAAGTGACAAAAAACGTTATAATAGTTCAATATAATTAATTCATTATAAAATAATAAAATAATACGACATGCAGTAAACTAAGTAATGTTATAAAATTACAATATTTGCAAAGTATTAACAACTAGTACATATTTTTAATTTCTATTTCTTCTTATTTTTTCTCTCCTGAAATTTTTACGCCTTCGGAAGTTTCCCTGGGAGGACCTTTTGATATGTGGATTATTCTTTTAATAATAATTTATTTGCAACTCCCTTATTGCAATAAAAATAAAGTCTGTAGCTAATGCAACTCGCAGACCTGTAAAACCACTAAAGATTTTACAGGACCACAACATTTTTTCGTAAAAATGTTGAAAAACGTGTAAGAACAAAAGTTGTTCCTTGAATCGTGCAAAATATTTTTGTCGAAAAACTCTTTCTCTAAAACCAATGGTTATAGGACTAATAGGACTTAATAGTCAGGAATGCGTATTAAATAAAACTTTATTATTTTTAGGAAGTCGAAGGACTACCATGGTATGTTTACAGCCTAATGTACCTGATGGCAGTGATAATTCCAAACACCCAGCTGATTATGTCGTTAAGCTTTTTGGCAACTGGATTACTATTGTTTTACCTTTTGTTTCTGGACATTCGAAAAAAAGTAGACAAGAGAGCCATATTTGAAAGTATCGAGGCTGAAAAATTTTTAAAATAAAAGATTTAAAAGTTTATCCTTAATTTCATTTATTTTTACCTTTTAAATAATAATGGTATCCCAAAATCAATCAACCAAAATAAAAGCTTGTTACTGGTTAGAAAAAGTGGGAGTGAAATTTTCATAGTTAATATACCGAAAAGAAGAAATAAAAGAAATTGAAATTAAAGCAAGCAGAACAGCCCCGACCAGATGCAAAGGAACATCCCTTTAATAGTATTTCCATTCAATGAATATTGACTAGCTTACACTAAATTTACCTTTTAACTTTATTCAATTCCGAACTCCATTAATGCTCAAGGTGGAATTTTCTATATCCAATCAGAAACACCCACTAGTTATTATTGCACGTAGAAGGCAGTTACGTTTCACTTAACCTAAAACAAAGAAAAAAATACATGGCTGGTATGGAAAGAAATTTTTTTTATCTAAAAATCTAACAGAAACGACCAATCTGCGTTCCGTAGTAAAACCGGTTCTTTCAGGAACCAGCGTTACCATTGGTGTACCGCATTATACCGAGTGGTTAACCAGGTTTGACAATGGTACACAACCTAAATAGACCAAAATTAGTACCTACTATTAATACCACGTGGCTTGTCCACCATCTTGCCAGAGAATTCAAAATATACATTTTACCGACTGTATCTAAAATATAACAAACACACTATAATTTAACAAATCTGTTCAAGGTTAAAACTTAATAACAATGGGCTTTCCTCTAGAGACGTATTCAGCATTGAAAAGCACATAATGTTTCGTAATTTAGCAATTTTAAAGCGAGTTTTAAGGCCTACAACGATGTGAAAGCACAGGAAATTCGTGATGTCTAATATTTTATCTCTCTGCGTGGCTTGAAAGCCTGTTTTGTAGTCACCTACGCTAATATGACATTTGCCTATATTTCAGCAATAGTAGGTAATGGGTTTAGGCTACGGAACGTCATAAAATATGCTGTTGAAGTACGTTTCCAAGGAAAAGGCAGATGTTAATAAAACGGAAGGTTTAGGAGTAGTTATCAGCTAATAGAATATTTTGTTTTTTAGCAGTGCTGGGTTAGTTATCTACAATAAAAAACGAATGGCTTTCGGAGGTAGGCATCTAAAAAATAATAACATTGGTGAGAAAATTTTGACTTATTTTTTCGCTCAAAAGATTTTGGTAGTATTTCTAGTAGAGTTTTGGTCGCCTTAGTCACTGTAGACTTGCATAGTTAATTTTAATTTAAACTTTTAAATAATTAATTTTGAAAAATATGCAGGAGCCTTTAGATGAAAATTTATTCGTAAAATGTAAATTCCACTACTAATGAGAGTGCACTGCACTATTAAGCAAGACATATTTTTAGAAAATCCGTTTCATACAATTAGAAACCCTGATTTGAGCTTTAGTACTGTAAAATATAAAAAAAAGTATAAAAACACCTAAAACTAGTGCCACTTGTTAATATCTAATAGATATTTTTGTGTACCGAAACAGAAAACATAATCATTGGCTGTAATTTCTCACAATACGCCTTAACCATGATTAATGTTCCTTTTTAGCTGACATTTTAGATAAAATGTGCTGTCTTTATACAATGATGAAAAGGGAAAAATGTGTTTGATAAAATGGAAAGAAAAATGAAATGTGGAAGCAAATTTATCACTTTAATTTTGACTCTGAAAAAACTTTTTCTATTAAAATATCATAATTTTATCATAATCAACTTTATTTTGTGAAATATGGACCAAGATCTTTTCCCTTCTTACTTGTCAAATTGATACGAATTTTGGCACAAAGGTCTGTAGTGATCTGAAGATGAAGTGGTAAAACGGGGCGCCATATTTAAATAGTTTTACATATAGCAGTTTACTTATACAGCTGTTTTTGAGAAAAATGCATTTGAATTCGGTGTTGCACAGAAGAAATAAAATAATAATAATTGTTGCCATTGTAACTCTTATACATTCGGTGACTAGACTAGACTAGACTAGACTTTCTCAGGAACATTTTGTTTCAATTAATAAAAAATTACACGTTCTTCTTGACATGTGGTATTTTCATGATGGCGTACCACAACATTGTCCCCACGAATTACAAAATCTCTTAAATAGGGGAAAGGCGGGCAAGATGGCATAGCATCTTTAATTTTTCGAATATTACCTTATCATTAAAGTTCAAGCAACAATTCTTAAATCTGGTGATAGCCAAGGGTATTCGCAAAGTATCTTGACACAAAAATGTTGACTTCTAAAATCCATTTATTACAAAAAAAAAATCGAAAAATATACATGCTAAAATCCATCTTGCCCGACCGGGTCGGGTACGGGTAAGATGGCTTTAGGCAATAACACTACACTAACGACTGAGGTGTTTTCTAGTATTAACTGCAACTTTATTTTTATTTCCAACTCGACGTCGCAGGATAGTCGCAGGTACGTTGAAAGTTTTACTTGCTCGAGCCCATCCCATTTACTTTTTCCTAACTGCTTCTATAGCTCTCGCCATATTAGCCTCATCACAGCTTCCTCTATTTGTTTTTCTTGTATATGAGTAAACCATTTAGAAAAAAGAATAAAAATTTTTGTAATCCTTTGTAACACAAACAATAAAAATAATGGGGCGGGCAAGATGGAGTACCCTGCCATCTTGCCCAGCAGACGGTTAGGCCAACTTGCCCGCCTCTCACATTTTTAAAAATTATTGGCTAAAAATATGTGGAGAAAAGCTAAAGTAAAAATGTAAGAACGCGAAAATAAAGGTTGTGATCCTACAGTTGCGACAGTGTACACAAATTACATAAAAAATTAAATTATGATTACTTAATCTGCTTCTAAAATAAGACTTACATTAGATCAGCTTCACATAAAATCACATAAAAACAAATAGCGCCTGTCTCGCTGCTGCAGCCGACCTACCATTACAAATGAGGGATGTTGCCAACATGTGCGCTAATTTGTCACACATAGAGGACATTTTAGTGGACAGTGTTATTTTATATAGACGATGTGCCATTTTGCCCGCCTATGCTATCTTGCCCGCCTTTCCCCTACAGTCTTTCCTCACCGCTGGATTGGACGAGGAAGTAAACATTCATAGCCTTCCCGTAGCCCTGACTTGAACCAATTGATTTTTACTTCTGATGAATACATAAAACATATTGTCTATTCATCTGCAGTCCTCAATACACGAGATGAGCTTTGGCAAAGGTAAGTAGCTGTAGCAAA
This sequence comes from Philopedon plagiatum, assembly GCA_963971165.1. Classification (NCBI taxonomy): domain Eukaryota; kingdom Metazoa; phylum Arthropoda; class Insecta; order Coleoptera; family Curculionidae; genus Philopedon; species Philopedon plagiatum. The sequence goes on from OZ020193.1 coordinate 103,085,010, forward strand.
CATCGTTCGAAATTACATCCAACTTTTCGTCGTCGCAAATCTATCGAGGGAACGGTGGATATTTTACACACTTACTGAAAACTAATTGAATTTATATATCTGGTATCATGTTAATTATTTTCGTCTCGATTCTCTAACGCTAGGTAGGTCTAATTTGACAACCAAAATTTTTAAACTGACAGGTGTAGGAATAAAACAGCTACATTTTATACTATGAATTTGTTTTCGGGTTTTTTTTACATATTTATCAAAAAAAGGATAAATTTAGAACGGACTTTTCGTAATTATAGAAGTAAATTCCTTCTAGCGACTCGTTCCAGGGTACAATCATTTGGAAACCAAGCAAATCGCGAGAATATTAAAATAACTAATACGTTTTTAATGGCGACTTATTGGCAATTACAGGAAAAAAAAACTGTCAAATCATAACTGATCAACTAGAAGACCTTAATTTAAACTAGTACTAAATCTTTTTACTTAAACCGTTTTAATGAATTTGAGCGTTATTTTTAAGCAAGACTTCAAAAGGGTTTTTATAAGTTGCACTGCTCCACTTTGCACTTTGAAAAAAAATACTTATCAAGCTCTAGTATTCATAAAATTTGCATATTTTACCGAAAAATAAAAAAGTTTTAACAAGACAATTTTAACAACAAACTTTTATTTAGAAAGAAACATCCGAAGTTTGCTAAAGTACTTACGAAACTTTTTTATAAAGTTTTGCGCTGAAAAAGATGTTTTATGAGCCAGGAAAAAACACCATTTTGGGAAAACTTAAGACAATTTAATTTGACAGTATATTTTTCTTTTTAACCTTATTTTTTCAAAAAAAAACTCTTTTTAACCTATTTGGTGAAATTCACTTTTCTTTCTATTCAAACGTTTACAAGAGAGTTCAATGTTTTTTAAAAGCGGTCTGTTTTGACAACTACTATGAGTAGCGATTAAGAGAGTCCTATTAATCTAACATTTCTGACAAGATTTCTTGTAAAAAAAAGTATATATTACAATACATCCCATGGTTGTTAGACTACAAAAACAATTGTTAGGAAATATTCACTTCTGTGCTGTAATGATAATATATCAAAATATTTCCTTACACGCCAGTTTTGGAGAAGTTCCTGTGTTGGAAAATTCATCATCATTCATTATTTTACACTTTTTTACTAGATACAAAATAAATACTAAATTTTTGATAAAGAAGAGCAAATTAAATTTGATCGCGTCAAGTTAGGCAATGCAAAATCGATAGGTTCAATGATTACACAACCGATTTTCATTAAGAATTTCAATTAACCCCTTTTCTTTATGCAACAAAAATTTATTAGTGTTACTAAGGGTTGCCTATACTTTGGCACGAATGTCAAGCTGCTTGTTTAACAAAGAAAATACAATAGGTTTATTAAATCTGGGCAGACCCAAAAAAAGTTGTGCTTTTTAATAAATAAATAAATTTTTAGTATAGTGCTGATAGTAAAAAATATCCTGGATACTTTTGAGCATCACATTTAGTTATTGATTTGATTTAGTTATTTATTGATTGAATATGCAACTTTGCTATGGGGAAAGCTGCCTGAAGGTTACGTGAGTCTGATGATACCCAACGAGGGTGAAAGCTAACAGCCTACCGGCTCCGGGTTGTCCATTAGATCTTTTACTCCCTGTACTTTAATGCAAGAGCATAACTCGCTGTCTTTTTTGACCGCTGACATTTCCTTTTACTATAATAAACAACTGACACAAGAATATACTCTGACAATAACAGAAAAGAGAATTTCTGAGGTTATGTTGTTGTTGTATTATCCTAATACGCGTGTGGCATAACGTCACGTTCTCCAAAGTCGCTCCACTCGCTCTGTCGAGCGACAACTCAAGGTCCCCCATAGATATACATAAGTATATTGGTAAGAATGAGACAACTGTCTATATTTGTCGCATTCTAAATATCTTTTTAAATTTTTCTTTATGAAGATATAAAAATTGTGTTGTGGAATATCATACCAGTACAAAAAGCCACAAAAGCACAATAATTGGTGAAGTAAAGTCGAAAAATTATCGTACTATAAGCTTTAGTTGTAGAGGCAATAAAAACAGATCGGATGGTTATTAAAATTTACTACAACTATCCAGATAACAACCATTGTCAGCATTTAATTTCGGAAAAAAGCTATTGTGCCCTATACAGCGTCAAATATGCGTAAATACTTAAAAACAAGTATGCAAAAGGACACATTTTTTACTGACGCAAATCCATCTGTTATTTCACCCTTCGTTTTAAATCGTTTAGTTTTTTTTGCATGAACGACAGCAGAAATATAATCCCCCAAGGTTTCATTAAAAATAAAAACGCCTGTTCTCACCAAGTCCATTTATTTATAATCTTGTTGTTCTCTGTCACTGATATTTTTTTTAATCTGGAGATAATTTCTGTTGTCATACTAGTATACAGAAAGTCCGAAAAGTTTTAGTATGGGCAAAAATCTTTGTTATTAGTAGAGATAGAGATACCAAATTTTAGGTGTATCGTATTTGGTAAACAAATCTACTTTTTCTGTAATTTAACTTTTTCACACCTTGAGGGGCGACGCTCGAGAGTTTAGGTCAAAAATTTTAAATGCAACCCTATGCCGTGTGGTACCTCATTTTAAAAGTCCTTATAAAAACAACATTTTAAATCAGGCCTAAGGTATCTTAATTCGTTTTTAAATGGCAAGCCTTTAAAAATTAAAAATCGCGAAAAACATAAAAATTTAAATACCTATAGTTTCCTTAGGGGCCATTTATAAATTACGTAACGCTAATTTTGAGTAACTTTACCCCCTCCTCCCCCTTGTAACGATCCGTAACGCGGTCTTTGAATCCTTTGCCACAAGTTACGTAACGAAAAAATCCTATCCTCAATTTAATAAAAAAATAGCTATGTATACAGAGAGTTATAATTATTAAAAATCTGCAATACGCATAAGGGGAAAACATAGTTCGTAAAGAACCGTAATGGGTAAAATTACGTAGCGGTGCCTTAAGCACCCCCAGGCCCGTCCGTAATGGCTAGTAACCACCGGATAAATCCCCCCCCCCCCAGCGTTATGTAATTTATGAATGGCCCCTTATTACTTTGACAGTTGTATAAGATGAACGACATGAACCTCTTGGCAGTAAAAAGTCGATTTTGAAACTCACTACAAGCAAAAACTTTTATTGGTAGTGACATTTTTACGTATCTTGCAAAACTAGGTCCACTTGTTCTCTTCTAAACCCCATCTGCGAACACACTGTATATAAACGAAAATCTTATTCGATAATTGGTTTTTAATGATGTTTTTACCGTAGGAAAGGCGATTTTCACACGTCTTTTAATAAACGAGGACTTTTTGTACCAGCTTAAAAACTTTATAGCTATAATATGAAATTTCAATAATGTTCTTTCGTTTCTCGATTTTCCTCTTATGCTGACATAACAAAAAATTCTAGACGTAGCAAACTGTTACTACTCGTAAAGGCAGAGATATAATATTAGTCCAGTTTGTTTCTGACATGTTTGAAAACTTTTAAGAAAAAGGCAATATCCTGACCAAATCAATATAATATTGTGCATGGGGACAAAACTCTGAGGACGAATGTTTTTAAACTTTTCGTAATTTAAATTCCAAAAAAATACAGTGACGGAATACAGAATACAGTGTTCAAAAAAATATTAACTGGGTTCAATCCAATTTCCATTGTGGCATTTGGGAAAGAATCGATACTATTTATTATCTATCATAGGTCATTTTGGCAGTAATTTCAATTTGTTTAGTTTTATAAGGGCTAAAAGTTGGAAGTAAGAAATTAGCAGGAACTGCAAGAAAATTATTTGGTAAATAGTTTAGCTTTTCTTTGACAAGAGGAGATGATGTCTCTGTTACAGGTAAAGTGCGAAAATAAATGGAAGAAATAATCCAATTTTATAATGCTGAATTGGGAGCTGTTAAAAATATAAGTTTCACAAATCGCGATAAAATTAGACAAACATTTACGTCAAAGTTTAAAGAACGAGTGAAATGACGGTAGCCTGCTCGCATAAGAATTATCCTACAGTACCATGTAGTGGCAGGGTGGACTACTAGTGGTGTAACGGTCACTTATTCAATTCAAGTTTTACCCATGTGGTGTAAACAGCATTGCAAAATGGACGAAAATCTCGCTAATGGTGTTGCTCATCAGACCCATCACAGTCAGAACGTTGACAACAGAAATCCTATAGTTTATCAGAACTGTACTTTCAATATTGTTAACAATTACAATTAAAATTAAATATGTTGATTGTTTACTTGCATTTCCGGTTTAAATAAAAATATGTGATTTGCTTGTTTTTTTGGCTAATTGCTAATTGGGGAAATAGTCATGGTAAATACCATTCGTGATATATTTGTTCCTGGAAAAATTATATCACTAATGGTATTATATGTGGTAAAACCCTATTGGCCAGTTGTTATACTTAGCTAGAAAGACGGAATTTATTCGAGTGCCAATATGTCAATACTACGGCATTATTTAATAATGTAAATTCTGGCTTCACTGAACGTCCAATATGAGTGAGAGAATATATACTGAGTACTGAGTGACAAAGAAAGGTAAACACCCATTTATATTTAATATATTTTAATAATTTTCGGCTTACATGTTTACCATTGCTAATAATTGATTAGGTTTTGAGCCAAATCGGATAAACACCAATGAGATTAAGTTCAATAATGTGTCGAATAGTATCGGTTTCTTATATACTCATTGACATGCCTGGACAGTGTTCTGATGAGATGGACTATATCGTCTTGGAGTATCTCATCCTCTACCTCGTGTCTAAGTGCTGCCAGCGTCTGCGGAGGGTGCTTAACAACTTGCAACCGATGATGTCTCACACATTTTCGATCGGTGACAGATCAGGTTATCTTGGTGGCCATCGTAAGCGTTTCATGTGGTGTTGATTGATGAAGTCCAGGACTTGTCCAGCCAAATGCCGTCTCGCGTTATCTTGTTGAAAAATAGGGTTTTGGAGTGTTTCAATATATGAAAGACACGTGGTTTCACTACTTCCTAAATGTAATGGCGGGCTGTCATGTTACTTCTAATGAAGACTAGAGGTATCCTGCTACCATATGCAATGTGTGTATGAACATGCCTCTCCACGTCAAACTGTGGATCATGTCATTCACCACGTCGCCTTCTCACCCTTGCACGACCATCATGCATACCCAAACAAAAGCAAGATTCATCGCTTAAAGACCATTTTGTTCCATTCGTCGTTCCATTGTAGTCTATCTCTGCACCATTGCAGTCGATTGTGTCGATGCTCGGGAGCAAGGGGCAACACCTAATGGGGACATTAAGAAAAAAGCCAAAAACTTTTTATCCGTCGATACACTGTTCGCATCCCAACCACCCTTCCATGTTCTTCAAACCAGCCCAAAGTCTAAGGCGGCGATCTTGACGCTCGGTTGTTTTCCTGCGACGTCCAGTGCCCCTAACTCTGTGTTCGCTGGTTTCTTGGGTCCATGCCTGCCAACATCTAAAAATGTAGCGTACAGATCTGTTGGTTCTGCTGTAAATTTCTATAATTGAAAGACCTGCTTCTCGGAAGCCCACAACCCGCCCCCTCTCAAAGTCACTGAGCTGAAGAATACGATACAGATTATGCTCTATCTTGTTTATTTTACGAGCAAAAACTCTAATTATGGGTGACATTTTTGAGTATTTTGCAAAATTTGCTTAATTTGTTTTCTTCGAAACCCTATCCGTGGACATACTGTATGATCACATGTCAATACCGTAGTTCCGAAACATTTATAATTTAAATTCTTATATATATATATATATATATATATATATATATATATATATATATATATATATATATATATATATATATATATATATATATCCGGTTTCATAGCATTCTTCTACGCCTTCCGTTTCCCTTTCTCCAGATCCCTCGATCATTCCAATCTCCAACATGAAGGTTTCTATCGGACATAGCCTTATGGATGCCCTTCATCCATGAACACTTCGGTCTTCCTCGTTTGCGTCTGTCAGTGGGGGTCAATTGTGGAACCATTCTGGGAATTCTTTCCGGTGGCATCCGTTCTACATCACCGTACCAACGGAGCTGTTTTTGTTGTATTTTGTCTACGATATCCTCCTCAACTTCCATAATCTCTCTGACTCTTTCGTTTCTAATATGGTCCAGACGTGACACTCTTGCAGATCTTCGCCAAAAGTCCATTTCTGTTGCTAGCAATCTCTTTTCCTGTTTTTGATTTACTTGCCACACTTCCGAGCCGTACAACACAATGCTTTCAAAAATAGCATTGTGGATCAATTTTTTCGTGTTTGTCATGATGTTCTTAGACCACAGAATGGGATTCAAAGCACCGATCACTTTCTTTCCTTTGCTTAGGCGATCCTGTATTTCCTTTTCACATCTCCCTTTGCTGTCAATCTTCACTCCCAAATATGTATACTCTTCACAGGCCTCTATTGTTTGATTGTCAAGTATTAGATCCTCCACTGGTCCTCCAACACACATATACTTAGTTTTTGTTGTGTTTACCTGCAGACCCCACTTTTCATACGCCACTAAATTCTTTTCTGAAAGTAAAAATTCCAGTTTATTATTATGTACCTTTAGTCGTAAGTTGGAAGAAAGGCTTTGTCGTAACTTTAAATCTTTTATAGCCCATCTGAAGTAATAAATAAAAAATTAACTTGGATCCAAAAAAAATCTAAATTATTCAGTTCCTTGCGTCAAGCTAGAAGGGTGAGAAAACTCGATTTAACTTGGGACGTGCGTTAGCCCTTATTTACGGTTTGCCAGGTTCGTGTAGTGTCAATATTGGCAAGTCGATTAGATACGAAAGGAAAATACCAACTGTAGTAAGTTAAATGAATGTCGGGTTGTAGTCTATTTTTAATTAAGTTTTGCCAATCTTATATTTGGGAAAGTGGTTTTGCTGAAATACTCTGTATGATTATTTTTCATTTGGAGCATGTTTTAGCTCCCAATCGTATTATCTGTTGTTTTTTTAAAGCAGTAAGGAATTGTGTATAGTGTAGTATTTTTGCCGTGCGCCTATTATTAATTCTCATTCGGCAGAGTATTTAAATATGACAATCGATGATTCCTCGTCATACATTACTATCTACTATCAGTATTTGTTATTCATAAGTTAAATTTCTGCTGCTGCATGGTGCGGATCGTGTTGCTGCCTGCCTATTCTTACAATTTAAGTTGGAACTTTTATTTCATTAAGTTTATTGCTTTTTGGCGAGTGTGGAACCTAGCGATTTTATTGTATTTTCAACCGAATCAAACAAATCAATTTCCGAATGTATGCGGTATCTCAGAGGAAGAAGAGATAAAATGTTGACTTATGAAACAGTTCAAAGAACGCTAAAGTATTTAAAGTATAGACTATATAAAATTATTCCAGTTCAAAACCTTAGTGCCGATCAAAAAGAAAGGAGATATACTTTTGCCACAAATATTAACGAAAGAATGAGGCACGATCCTAATTTATTTTATGCTATCGTTTAGACAGACGGAGCAACTTTCTCAACTGCGGGAATGTTTAATGTACGAAATGTTCATGTTTGGTCGGATAAAAATCTCTTTACCGTCTAAGATATTACTTTTCAGGGGCGTAATTCAATCAACGTTTGGTATGGGATATTACAAAATAAAATTCTAGGACCATTGTTTTTTCTGGGAGCATTAACTGGCCAGCGCTACCTTAATTTTTTAGAAAATGAAATCGAAGATATTTTCGACGAATTGCCAGTTGAAGAACGTCGACGTATTATATGGCAACAGGACGGAGCGCCTCCCTATAATATAAGTGAGGTTCGTAATTTTTTAAACCATCAGTATAACGAATGGATCGGTAGATATGGAACGTTACATGGACCAGACCTCACACCTTTAGATATATTTCTTTGGGGTTATTTAAAAAATGTCGTATACATCAATCATAATGAAAATATTGAAGAAAGTCCAAGGAAGGTGAGAAATGAAGAAAGAAATTTGAACGAAAATGATGCTGAACGTATTATAAACACACTTTAGAGGCAAAGGAGAACATAATATGAAAAGTGCGAAAAATTAAATGGCGGACATGTTGAAAATTTCTTTTGATATTTACTCGTCACTGTTAACATTTATTTGTTGATGTTATTCCTTCTGAGTTTCATGTATTGAATACACCCACTGGTCATCAACTGTTCTACCCTTCCTAAAGTAACTTTCTACCATAGACGAACTTAGCTGGGGGGTATAAACCATATTTAAGTTTTTATCTTAAAGAAATTTAAATAGGTCAAGTTTTTGACAATAATAATTTAATATACCTTTTAGTACCTTTATCACCTTATTCTAGTTTTAGGTATAATTCAAGACATGCCGAACATTTTCAAAGCTAAGCACGAGGTAGTTTTTTTTATATCAATTCAGAATGCTTTAAAAATCGTTTGAAAATTGAAATATGCATCAGAAGCTTCACGCCCCAAAAATATCGTGTTTCTTTGATGAATAACATAATAATCCGGGTCTCCGGTGGCCGAGTTGGTGTGGCGCCAGCTTTGCAACCGAGAGGCGCGGGTTCGAATCCCGCTTCGACCATGGATATTTTGTGATTGTTGTTGGAAGGTGGTAGAGGAATTCTTCCTCGACCGAGGTGGTACCACCCCACACATCCTCTTAAAGGGCTGGTGAAATCCCTCCGGATGTTTCCAGCTCTGGATGTGTGAGTCGATTCCCCAGTACATCCACGGTACATAGTACTTAGACTTCGGTCTTCGTGGGCTGTCAGAACATAAAAAAACTGCAATTTTGATTAAAAAATAAAAACAACCACAGTTTAAGTTGCGTAACTTTGTATATTTATTTTATAAACAGAAGTCAAAATTTGAAAATTCTCTTATCAATCGTTCGGTAGCACGACAATTTAAGGCTAATTCTTTTAGAAGTGGATAAAGGTCACTGCCGCAATATGCCGGAATAATCAACTCCGGCAGTAATAAACACGATAATTCAATCAGTATCGTGATCCAATTTCCCCACAGGCAATTTAAAGCGTGTCGACCGGGTTTATTCAATTAGATCCTTGTGGATTTTTGCAATATACCTATTTTGTGATTTTCGCACTCATTAATATACTGTTTATTTTTGAACTAATTTACCAGAAGACGAATGGGCCAGCTCCTAAGAAAAAAAATACATTTAATTTTGGGCCCGCACTACCAGAAGCCCTTTTTTGAAGGCAACCATTCGTACTTTTACCGAACATTATCTTCTATTATTGTTGTGCGTATATTTTATTTTATATTCTATCACGTATTATATGAATAATTTTAGAACATTATCTGTTACACGGCGAGTTATCCTTCGCTATAAAGCTTTTAATTAAATTTTTATCTAATGAAATAATATAAAGACAATAAGCTAGGGCATACAGTAAGACTTCTTTACGTACGTTAGTTATATTTGGATCATTTATTCTAATATATTTGTTTAAGGAAACCTGTATAGTTTCACTGTATAACCAAGTTCAATTTATACGCAGAGGTTTCTACGAACCATTCTGCTGGAAGCTCAATGTAGCTTCTGTCCCTCTTCTACCGACATTCCACGAATTTTGCTCCAAAGAATTAGCAATCATTCCGCCATTCACTGCTTCTAACAGAACAGCAACAGTGCGCTACGTATGCATCTCCTTGCTGTCCAGCTACAAAAACCTAGAACTTCCCAGTTCTCTTGCTCATTCATAGCCTGAGTCTCCAGGTTGTTGACCAAATTGCATGCACATGTTTTCCTTTCTCTCCCAATCCTTCAAATCCCGTGTCAATGGATTACATTTACCTTCTCTTCAGACGCTTAAAGTTAACGTAGGCTGTGACAGATAAAGAACAATCCCCCTATTCACTCAATCAAGACATGTGACTTGGGCGTCACGCATTTTAAGTAATAATTACAGTCATGTCACGTTTCCATCTCTAATCTGGCTGTCTTTATTTTAAGTGATAATAAACGTGAAACTCTCTTTATTAGTAATTGGTATTTGTAATAGCCGCAACGCTTTCCATTTTAATAGTCACAGTCATGTCATGTTTCTGTAATGAGTAACGTACAAGTCACATGACGTCAGTTTTAGTTGAAGAGATAATAGGGTTGTTAAACTTTAGAGAAACTTGTAAAATAAAAAGTATTAGACACAGTAAATAACAATTATGGTTAACTTGGCTCCACATCAGATCTAACTACCTTTTATGGCCGAAGAGTCCCGAGAACTTGACTCCCTTTCTGTTAGAATATAATATACAGGGTGTTCAGGGATGAATTTTCTTTTTCAAACTCGAATAACTTGGTAATCGTGTTAAGTAGCGGGGTCGAGTCGAGTTAGCGGCGTTCGATAGTGGATCGATGCGAATTGTTTAGTAAAAATCGAGCCTTGGTCAGGTGTGGATCGAGCGTTTATTATTGAGGCATACTTCAAGAGGAACGATTCTTACACAATTTTAAGATGAAGATTTTGTGCTCACTTCAATATTAGGCGTGTGGAGGACGCCCCAAGTAAAAATTTGGTCAAATCGTGGGTGCGGACGTATAGAGAAACATCGACAGCTCAAAATGGGAAACCCCGTCGTTATGAATGTTGAATTGTTTGAAATCTAAGTGGATCAATCCGTAAGACATCACAAGCTTTGCAAATGCACAAATCATCTGTACATACAATTTTAATAATCGACTTAAAGGGTTATCCATACAAGATGCAAATAGTCCAAGAATTAAACCCAAATGTCTTTAAAAATCGTCGTTTTTTCGCTGAAACAATACAAAACAAAATATTTTTTGCAAACGACTGAATTAGTAATATTCTGTTCAGCGATGAGGCGCACGTTCACCTTTAAGGCGCAGTTAATAATCAACATTGTCGCTATTGCCACCTAATAATCTAAAGCAAAAATACGAAAAGCCGCTACATAGCTTATTGTGCGATGCTTCGGGATTTTTTAGTACCTCAGCTACAAGAATTTGATGGCTTAAATCAGGATACGTTGTTTCAGCAGGATGGGGCCACCGCGCATACAGCCTGGTCGTCTATGGAAGTCGTTAGATAATAATTCCCGGAAAAGGTCATCTCCCGCTTTGGAAATCTAAACTGGCCGGCTAGATCTCCCGACCCCACCCCATTGGACCTTTTTTGTGGGGATAAAGTTTATGTTGATAGACCTATCACTTTGCAAACAAAAAATATGGGAAGGAATTAATGGAATACCAGTTAAGATGTGTTGAGCAGTTTTTGACCACATTGCAAAAGTGTTTTGAGCTAAATGGAAGGCACCTCGACAATATAATTTTTAAAACATAAAATTCGCATATATTCTGTGTATTTTTTCTTTAATAAAGTCTTTTTAAAATTACAAGAACATTTTCAATTAGCATTCAAAAAGGGAAAGCTTTTTCTGGGCACCTTTTCCATACATAAATGCATTAAAACTATCAATAAATTTGAAGAAAATTAGTATCTACTAATGCAAATTTTGGTCGGAGAACAAAGAACTGTTTTATGTGCTAGAAATTCCATTCTCATAAAATACTACCCGGGAAATGCTATTTTACAGAATCGCAAAGTATCCTGAAAAATAATATTTCTTTGTTTTCGTCTCCGGGTGATTTATTTAACAAACAACCTGAGACAGTCGGGGTATAGTGCTGAAACCACTTTGACAATAAAATATGTTGATCTACTTTTTTTGGCGGCTTATATTTAATTTTGTTGTTTTGACTAAAATAAGTTTTTGGTTTTTATTGAGTTATGTTTTTTCCTTTGAATTTAGTTAAAGTGACCATATTTGATTTAGGCAAAAGCGGGACAAAAAACTGAACAAAAATTTGCCCTCAACGCAAGGCAAAACAGAAAAACGAAGGGTCTCCTGGCACAAAGGTGCGATTTAAAAAAAAAAACAAAAAAAAGTATGCATTATTTCTAACTTCTTCTAGTTTGAACAATGCGAGCCTCTGCGATTAAAATAATTGCCGTGAGAATGCTATCAACAGATAAAAGGGTTTCTTATAACCATCTGAGGAGACCGGAGCAAACCCTGCGCAAAGCAGGAATAATTTAGTCACATACTCAAAAAAATGGGTATAAAGATCAAATTTTTCCAGCGATAAGAATTCCTCCCCATATGACAATTTACTACAAGATGATCATCTGATGAATCCTTTACCGAAATGCAAGAAAAGCAAGGAAACTTGATCAATAGTTTTATTTAAAATTTTGTTAACTAAAGAACTGTGACTATATAAAGAAAACTATTAAAACTAAATACTTTTACCTATTGTTTTTCATATCGCTTAGTATGTATCCGAATTTGGCAAATTGCACTATTATTCTTCCAATATTACGTAAATGTCCCAACAAGGCTCTCAGCTCGTAAAATTTGGAATAATATATATTTCAAAGTTGTGCTTTTAGGATTAAATAAAAGGTTAAATTAAAAAATAATTAGGGTTACGTTTTAACGACGGTTTAGGCAAATGAGAATATGAGGGTTGTTTTGAAATACGTAGCATAAACTCAAAAATCTGCATAATTTATACAGTACATTAAGGTTTTCAGCATTATTTAATCGTAAAATCTCATTGGTATTTTATGTTCAGAATTTTCTACCTCTCTGATTAAACAGATCACTCTCCACGGACATTAAATAATTCAGGGGAAAATTTATTTACATTCCTTAAATATCGCACCTTGTAATAGAACTATTACTTGTTATCTACTTTGAAATATTAGCCATTACAATATTCTCTTCTTTCTTGATAAAATTCCAAATGGAATCCGATTTCTTTCTATCCGTGTTGGTGAAAGATGATTTAGAAAAAGACAAATAAAGACAATGTTGTTGTGAATAAAAAAGATTATGTTCAAATATTGTATCGCAGCTACCTTTGTTTGTGCAAGTATTTCTGGTTGTCTACTTCGAAAGATTTATCGAAATAAAGACATAAAACAATAAGCTTGAAGAAATTGAAGCTGCTAACACTTTATATTAACTTTTTAGGTACTTTACACAGCACAGCAACTTATGGGACATGTTTGAAGTATGCCATGTTGATTTTGCTTAAAACTTACCTTTTAATTAGCTGTAAAAATATCAGGGTGAGAGAGAAAGAAGACGAGAGAGAAAAAAAATAAGAGAGAACGAACATGAGAGAGACATAACTGATCCCTCCGTTCTAAAATGGGTTCCTGTCGTCATTCTCAATTAAAATTAGATAGATCACAGTATCGAGATAAGCCACCACGATGGGGCAACTCGCCTGATTTTTCCAATTCAACACCCGAACGACCAACTACTTTTGGATCACCTAACCGCATTAAAAAAGCATCTTTGTCTCTCAAATTTGCCCGCAAAAACTTCATTAATGTATACAACGCAGTACGGAGGAGATCTAAAATCGAATGATTTTCAGTTGCAGAGCCCATATTTTTTATTTCCCTTGGAAACATTAATTACCAAACCAAAATTAATTAAAATAGCATTATGTCTCAGTGTCCCAATATTAATCGTTGCTAAGAAAACCGGGTGCAGATAATTTATGATCCGTTAATATCGAATTCTCCAGCCACCGCATCATCTGTCGCAGCAGAATAGGATTTTATAACTTTAAAAGTTTTTTCTTTGCGTCAAGTTTCTTTAATTATGCCAATTGAATCAAAAAAGCTTTTTTCTACGAATGTTAATAAAAACCTTTATTGTATGTTCAATAGTAATTTCGGAACATGGTGCATTGTGTTTTACACATTTTCATTGTGCTTCAATCACCATGGTGATTGAACTACAAAGTTCCCATTGTGCATGGGTATTTTTTACAAAGGTGGCGTTGACCGGTGCCGCGTCAAAATCTTTATAATTTCATTGACATTTTTTGACATCTTAAAAAGAAAAATATTACTAATCCCATTTTATTAACAGTAACATTCGTAGAAAAAGTATAGTGTAAAACTCGCATGGAATGACCATTTCCTACTCGTATGATTTGCAGCACTCGCCTGCGGCATCGTGCTGCAAACGTCATACTCGTAGGAAATGCATGTCATTCCATGCTCGTTGTACAATATACTATTTTGGATATTTTTTCTGTGATCATATTATAAAGCTTGTACAATAAGGTCCGTATGGTAATATTTGCTGTGCCTTTTAATAAAGGTGTAAATTAAGAAATATATGGTCAATTTAAGTCTGAAATTCACTGCTTAGATATTGATAATAGTATTGATTATTGCGTTATTCACTGGCAGGTGTGGAGCTTCACAAAAATTAAGGGGGCCAAAACCCGCTTTTGGATTATCGAAAAAGGTGGCAAAAACAACAATGAATAGATGGCCACAGCAACAACACCATATCGATGGAACACAACACCTGATCAAAGATGCGCTAGGGCCAAACTAGGCAATCTTTTAAAGGCGCTGGAATGCTGCTTTTAACGCGCACCCAGCTAAAAGAAATGACGGGCCGCTGTAACTTCAGGAAACACCTACAAAGGTTAAGAATCCACACTGGTTCCATAGAATCCAGACTAGGTATGTGATTAAGAGGAAGAAACCGCCTCACACATTATTTACAGCTGCGAAGCACTGACTCGCAGAAGCGTCAAAATATTTGGATGAATCCAGTGCGGTGACAGCCTCCCGCCTGGGAAGCTTGGAAGAAACGTACTGAATCAGATCAAGCGAACCGGGCTTTTCTGATAAGACAGGGGTGCACAATAAGCCATGAGGCTGCAGTGCCAAGAAGATCAGTGCACACATCTGATCCCCGCTCTCAACCGACCAAATAGCCAGCTATTGATTTGCAGGTGCATTATTATTTGTCAATCGACATGAGGACATGGAATCAGGCTTATCATTAACATCAGTGTAATCAGATGCCATATAGAGGCGTAAGCCTAATAATAATTATTTAGCCCTGGGAATCTGGAGGGAAGAGAAATGCGATCTGTTGAAGGCTTGGATATAATGGGAAGAAGGAAAGACTTGACCGAGCAGGAGATTCCGTAATGTGGATTCCATAATGTTAGATATCAAAAGGGCGCCGAAACTGAAATATTCACAGATGATGCAGTTAGAGAGTAAAGAAAGAAGCCCGTTTTGTTGGGAATGGCCAGTGGTGGAGTAACACAGAGCGAGTTCAGTTAGTGAGAGAAGTAAGTTTTACCTTGAAAGCTGGTTTATTAATAAGTTGAATGATATTCGTTTGAACAGAATCGATGATTCTACGAGTCGTAGGAGGTGCCGCTTCTCAAATGGTGAATAAAACATTGGTTAAGGTCTTACTTAGAAGAGAGAGGGAAATAGCAAGAGTATACAAATTGGAAGAAGAAAATAATTTCTAAATGCGGAAAAGAACGAAAAGTTTCTTAGCAAACTGTTGCGGACCCTAAGGTAAGGGGCTTGTAAGTTCTTGTTCGAAAGAGAACAATTCTGGTTCTTAAAACCATTGTACTGGATTAAGTTTTTGGTTTCCACACTCTACAATTAATTAGCAATACTGAGACAAGGATATGTGCAATAATGTGGATGGTTCTGGGCTTGGCGTCTACCTCAACCTTATGGATATCAGAGTGAAAAATTCTATCGTCGGCAAATTATATGAAAAGATGATGTGGCTTTGAGTAAGTTATTTTATTTCGGTTGACATGGCGGTTGAAGGGATAGACGCGCTTGGTAGAAATAATTATTGTTACCCATTTATTAGGTATCTACTCTAGAATGATATAGTATAATAAATTTATTTATTATCCTAAAATAACGGTGCAATTCCTTATGGATTCTGTCTATCATTTAAAACATTTTTGCGTTCTCGCTTGGCAGACTGCAGCCTTACTATAAACACACTATTTATTCTCCAGTTTACTAAATTATTTAAGAATGATAAAGGATTTTGCTTCTTTTATATAAGAAGGGCATGGTCCATAATGTGGAGGGTAAGATTTAATATCCGACCAATGCGGGCGGATGTTTATCTCCCACATGGCAGCAGATAATGATGGATAATTTTCCACTTAATATCAGGCGTATAATCAGCTTGCAGAGTCCAATTTCGCATAACTTTATCAACGCAATTACTAGTAATACCAGCAATACAGTATTTGGGTAGTATGTAAGCGTATAGTTGGGGCCAAAATAAAGTTTAATTTTTCATAAGAAAAAGCATAACAATGAAACTTGACCATGACTGGACAGTACATAACATTAAACAATGTGAGCAATAAATTTATTATTTTCAGCAAGAATATTTTAAGTTTTTGCATTATTCAAGATATAGGAATTAAAATTACTACTTAGCGTTGTAACTCGTAACCTTTGCGTTTATTGCACCTGTACTATAGAATGCAATAAAAGAATAGCAACAGTTTATTTACTGGAGTCTTAAATATTATTTTTACTGCTATTAATAAGGAATATACATGCATTTTTTTATTGCATAAGTCATTTAAGGGAGTTATACAAACCCAAACATATTAGTTTGAAGAAAATTACTAGAATACTTTAATTAAAACAATTTTTTTACTTCTCGGTATAATTTATTACAATTTAAAAAGCAGCCATTTGCCTTCAGTGCCATGTGACGTCAGGAGATAAGTAAGTTCCCTTCTTATTTATGGCTCAAAATACTATTTTGTTATCAGTCCAACAATATTCCACGTATATTACCAACATACAAAGGTAATAAAGTCTTAAACAAAAAAGGGCCAAATTATCTAGTGAAGTGTGCTTGATCCTGACCACGTCAGTAGAAAAACGAACCGGGTCAATCCCTTTTCAAGAAAGGTTCTCCTGATTAGCATATTTTGTGCTTGGCATCCCACTTGCTGAAAAGGGAAATTCTGTGACGAAATTGATTTGACACAGATCCTTGAATGAGAAAGAAGTGTTATTGTCGGCATTTTAAACGGCTAGTGGTGTGTGAAGGCGATAACTTTAGATCGGTTTGTTTTTTTCGACATACATTTTCCGGCGGCCAAATTATTTTGCATATTTTTTTAATAAACTGTGCAGCAAAATTAATGCACCACCAAAATTTTGTCCGAATATCTCACATACCTATGCTCAATAGAGTTAAAATTTGAGCTATGCGGGAGCCAAATCTTGGTTCAATATTTACTTCGGCCACCGTCTTCTGTCACCCTTCATGGAACAGACGCAATGGTTGGCATAAAACACCAAATTATTAATTTAATTTCGAGTATGCCCAACTGATGTTAATTTAGTATCATTAGTTATCATTCAACATTATTAGGCCGCTGGTTTGTTATGTTGAAGCGTTTCGACCTAATTTTAGTGTGTGTTTTGTTCGGATATTATTTGATATTTGTGTTGTGTCCTTTGTGTAGTACTAGTACTTGAGTACTTATGTTAACAGTGCAAGAAATACCGCAGTGGAAAATAAGAAGTTCATTGCAAAAATCCGATATTGATGCAAGTTTGATTGGTAAATATGTATATTAACATTCAAAAAGTTAGAGTGTTATCTCTACAGACGCAAATGTTAACATCGAGGCCAGTACATCTAAAAAAAAAATCCGGAGGGCTCCAACAGAATTTCTTTAGAAATATGCGATATAATTTCCGTTTCTGTAATTTAACAGAACATGTAATTGTCACACGTTGGTTTTACAATTAATTAATTTTGCTGATTATAAGAAAGACTTTCCTGAAGACATTTTAAAATATGTTAAAAATAATTATGAGATGATAAACGTTTCCAGGCTCAACTCAGAATTGCAAGTTTTATTTAGTCCTGAAGATTTTTATAATAGTGTGGGTGCTGTTGCTATTTTGCAGCTCTTGTTAGAAATGAACTTAGTGAATCGTTTTCGGAAAGCGTAAAATTATTACAGATTTTCTGTACTATTACAATGACGACAGTGGATAATGAGACGTACTTTTCGACACTAAAAATGATTAAGACTTTTTAGGAAATACAATGGCGGAGTCGTTAAGCGCTTCAGCTATGTTTAAGCATCTTTTATTAGAAGTATTTATAATTTTAATGAGCTAGTCATTGAACATTTATCCCACAGAAGGTTAGAAGAATCTATTTGATATACGAACACATTTAACTACATAAAAGGTGAGTAAATTATAAAAAAATAATATTAAAAGGCTTGCACGTAATCTAAAAAAAACAGCAAAAATGCAATTTTGATATTTTATTTTTTTTTGCGGTGATATTTGTACGTAAATAATTTCTTGGCAGATCTAAGCAGATTATTAAAAAAACACCTTTAATTAAAAAAGTGTATTTTGCTTGTTGCGTTGATATCACTAGTTGCCCACAAAAGTTGACCCACCTGTAAAAAAACTCACGGGCCGCACCTGCATTTTAGAGCTATGAGCCAAAAGTGTTTGTCAATTAGAAGACAATATTGTAATTTCCCTACATTAGGTAGGAAATTTGTTGCCAAATAAATCATGTAACAAGTTATCAAACTAATAAATGGTCAAGCTACTGTATGTCGTATTAAACCAAGTTTTAGCTTTAGTATTTTATTTAGCCATGTTATTGATACATTTTTATATTCGGAAGTTATTATACAATTTAGTACCTTAAGAATAAAACCGCAGAGGCAGTTCGCAATACCTTTATAAACACAAAAAATAAACTATAAGTTATTTTGTCATATTGTGGCAATACCCCAAATACCACAGCACGTGTTTTATGTTTAAAGAAACAAAAACTGGTATAATCCTGGCCACTTCAGGGAAAAAAACAGGATCAGCCTTTTGCAATATAGACTTTAGAATTAGCATTTTATCCCACTTACTGACAACAGGGGTGTGAGTAATTTGATTTTACGCTGATTTTAAAACAAGAAAAAAGATGTTGGGTGTGACTTTTCAGGCGAAAGTTAAAGAATATAAGCGATATATATATATATATATATATATATATATATATATATATATATATATATATATATATATATATATATATATATATATTATATACAGTGTGTCAATAGATAGAGTTGACAAGAGAAACAAAATCTTTATTATTGATTTTACGAGGAAAAGTCATTTTTTATAAAAAAATTATTTGTAAGGCCAGCGCAATATAAAAAAAGGAAATTCTTCTTGTCGAAAAAATTAGTTTACCATTATATCAAATTTAAGATCAAATATACAGGGTGTTAATAAATTAAGAAAACATAAAAATCTTTAAGAAAGGAGTACAATTATTTATTACTTTAAACAAAATGTGTATAAAACAAAGTTGTTTATAATATAAAATAAAGCCTAAATATAAAATTTAAAATCTGAATTCTAATTTGTATGTTTTATATTTATAGAGTTGAATTTATAAACATTCAAAGTGAAAACTGTCCTATCGATAATATCAAACTGACAAACGTCTTTGGTAAATTTATTTCTAATTTGGAGAAATGCCTCGAGGTTCGAAGAGGCTAATAATAGGTATGTAGAATATCAATTTTTTTCACAATTGTACAAATTCTTATTTCATTCTTATTGTTTATTTAACAGCAAGATTAAGGTGTATGTTTGAAAAAAATATAAGTTGAGATAAATTTAAAAATTATATCTTAGATTTTAAATTTTGTATTAAGGCCTTATTTTGGATCATAAACAACTTTGTTTTATGAAGATTTTGACTAAAATAATTAATAATGGTACTTCTCTCTTAAAGAATTTTTATGTTAAATTTTCATATGGTAACTAATCGTAATGCGGCTTGCAGTCTCGCGGTCGCTCGAGTCGCCTTGCTTTTCGGCGCCACTAAGAGCACACCAAAAAGTGCCAGCCTTACATAGAAGATCTCAAGAAACGAATTTAATAAATTATTTATGGTATTGTCGAAAATAATTACGAAACGACTATTAACAGAATTTTAAAATAAATATAATGCCGTGAAAGTATATTTCTGTGATATACGCGTATATTATATCTTTTTCACCACGCCCACGACTCGTGCTATAAAATTCCCATTTGTCAAATAGTGTACCCGGGAATGTGCGTCAGGTCAACTAAATCAAGATCATTGTCCAGATATCCTTCGTATTGCAAGTAAAAACTCAAAATATAAAACATTAAAAACAAATCCTTCCCCGTTTAAAAACTCTCTGAGGATTAAATTATTTACCCCATATTGCTTTGCAAGTAAATCTGGTAGTGAAAGGAAAAGTACAAATAATCCGATTAACCCAATTGAAAGAGGGCTTATCCATTTATTTACGGAAAGTGAAAAAGGAAAATGAATTAAATTAGAAGAGAAAATTTAAAGAGTTGTTTATTTAAACTGTAGCAATTTTCTTTGTGAAAATTTTTTCATAAAAGTGGTCCTTTCTAGTTCTATTTAGATACAAGAAACTCTCTTAAACCAAAGCAAAAATAGCTCTTGACAGCTTACCAGCTATATAATCTATGTATCATGACAGAATAGTGTCCAGGGTAAATCCCAAAAATGTCGCCTCTTTCTGTGCGTTTTCTAGCTTCCGTTGTGTGAAAATCATGTATTGTGTCTTTTGGGTATTAAGACTAAGACCATTTTCAAACCACTTCTTGGCATCATCTCTCTTCCACCTCATTTTTCTTACCACGTAATGGGATAGCGGTGTCATCAGCGAGAAGAATCAGATTAGTACCTGGACCCAAGCTAAGGTTATTTATAAAAATCAAAAAAAGTACCTCTGGATTCTAACACTGATCCCTGTGGTACCCCACAGGTCAACTCCTCTATTTCTGATTGACCCACGTCGGTGGGGACATACTACTTTCTGCCCATTAAATAAGAGCTCATGAGCTGGAGTTAAGAAATGGTCGATCTAATAAACAAAATTACAGCAGCATGTACTGCTATTACAAGAAGAACGCTTTCAAAAGTTACCCACAGCAAACCTTTACAATATTTTGACAGTTGTGTTCGCGCAGAATTGAACAAAATTTTGAATTTTGAAGTAACATAATATGAATAATAATATGATAGTTATGAACATGGATTTATTAGTACTGGATACGGGATGAGTTCACATTCTTTGAAGCCAAAACAAACCATTCTAAACGACACAGTAAACACAATTTGTAAACATTGGCCACATCTTATTTTACCTTGTATTTTTGTACAAAAAATACGTTAGAAGCATCAGAAGATTTACTAAAAGTAATAAAAGCCCTAAAATATCATAGCTATTTTTATGCTAAATAATAATAAATTTAAGTTAAAAAGGTTTTATTATTTATAGGTTATGTTATTTCTAAAGGTGTTTATTTAAAGTCGTTCCGAGTCATTTATAAATCTATATAAATATATACGTCGCACTTTTTCTTTTCTAGTTCATTAGACAAAGACGTACGTGTAACCGAGTATTCAGACAGAGGTTCAGCCTTTTCCTAAACAACCAGCCAGACAGCAACACTTCTGGGCTGCGTTCGATGTCATCGCCGGGTGACACACCGGTGTGATTTTTCAACCTGAGCTCCAACACTTCAATGCTATTTTATCTCTTTCTACTACCATTCTTGATTCAATTACGTAGTAATTCGTAGTCTTGTCTATGTTCGTAGTTCTTAAACTGCTCCCCCAAGAGAATAACAAAAACAAAAACAAACAACAAAATATAAGGCTTCACGTTCGATACGCTCACAGTATACAGATATCGAATCCTTATTATATGTATCCATGGTTATGAAGAACTGAATTGTTATTATTATTTTTTTTATCTAAGACATCCCACGTATACTTCAAGTCTAAGTACTAACTGAGGGAAATTGAGTCTATTGACACGAGATTTGAAGGATTGGAGGTGGGACGGGAAGGGAAAACATCTGCCGGCAATTTGTTCCACAATCTGGAGACCCTAGGTATGAATAAGCGAGAGAAGTGGTCTGTTCTAGGCTTTTGTACCTGGACAGTAAAGGGATGCATACGCAACGCGCCTCTTGTTGTTCTGTTAGGAACAGTCAAGGGGGGAATAATACTGGCTAGTTCTTCATAGCAAAATCCGTGGAAGTAGCGGTAGGAAAGGGATAAATCCCCAACAGCGCGGCGATCAGTGAGAGAAGGGAGTTTTCTCGTGAGGGCTGGGTCATTGATAAGTCGAATGGCTCTCTTTTGGATAGAATCAAGAATGTTACTAAGTGAAGAATCATTTTAGTTTTACTACTGATCCGTTTCCAAAATTAATAAAATTTTTAAATAAAACCTTGTATTACTTCAAAACGAGTGAAGGAATCAAATTGGTTGGCGTTGGTACGGCGCCAGCTTTGCTACGGAGAGGCGCGGGTTCGAATCCCGCTTCGACCATGGATATTTTGTGATTGTGTTGGAAGGTGGTAGAGGATCCTTCCTCGACCGAGGTGGTACCACTCCACACATCCTCTTAAAGGGCTAGTGAAATCCCTACGGATGTTTCCAGCTCTGGATGTATGAGTCGATTCCCCAGTACACCCACGGCACATAGTACTTAGACTTCGGTCTTCGTGGGCTGTCAGAAGATAAAAAAAATTAGGGTAAATGACAAAAAGTCATAAAATTTAAAGTACTTTCAAATGTACCTACTTTCGAAGTTAAAATTTCCATTATAAAATATAGTATGTTAATGGATATAATATGAAAATCAATAGCGCCAAAACACAAGCCAAAATTCTTCAATTAAAAGTTATAACCTGTCTCGAAATTTTATATTATAACTCAATATCGTTTAAAGCAAAAAATATTTTGGAATTTAATATTTCAGATAGGAGTAACAATCTCAGTAACTCTCTTCTGAAAAGGGGAACGTATACAGTCGCGCAAATTAAAACAACTTTTTCCACTGGTATACGATACTATTATATTTAAATTTAGAAAAATGAATTTAAAAAGGAAATACACTTTCAAACTTTTGAATGTACTTTTAGTCGGTAATGAGATGACTCTACCTCACGGTGTTCCCCAGGGTTCAGATTGAGCCAAAATTATCAGGATTAAGAAATTCAGGCGCGACCAATTGTTGTAAAGAATTTAGTTGTTTATTTCCTTATAACTGCTAAACTATTGGATTTAGACAAAAAAAATGTCGACAAAAATATTCTTTTGGCTCAGTCGAAATTCTCCCCACTACAGCTCCGCGCATACGCGATGTGATACAGCATTGAGACCGTCGGCGGCGAGTAGCGCGGCCAATGGGCAGAGATCGGACGGCCGAGGTCTGCTCAGGTTAAGTGAGGGGATGATGGAACTTACACTTGACCGATTTTTTAGTATCCCTACATAGATGCCTTGTTTTTCCACCATGAACCTTAAATGGCGTGATGATCGAAATCGATGCACAGTTAACTTGATTAAAAGTGACGTGCTGATTTATTTCAATTTAAAATACAACAGAAAAAATAAGAAAATTATTAGAAGCGGCAAACAGTCAAAAGAAATAGTTGTGGAAGCATTAAATATTTTTCCTATACTACAGTTTTTGTTTTTTATTTGTTTTTTTGTTTTTGTTCAAATATAAAGTTTTTAGAAAGTAGCGCGTTTCATTTAAATGAACTTTTATGTACGTCCTCTATTTTTATTTTTAAAAGTTGGCAACCCTATGTTTCACATCTTCGGATATTATGACGATATAAAACTGTATGAATGAAAGTCTACTTGTCAGGGGTACATATAAATATGCAAAAATTGAGAATAAATTCTCTAACCACCTGAAAATTCCTTATACAATAAGGATTTCAACAAATAATGGTAAAACCGCTATTCTCCGGGCTATATGCCCCTCCGAGCGCAGAATTACATACCAAAATTTGCCGTATTTTCTTCAAACCACGATACACTTACAACGGTATGCTATATATGACGTCATTTCGAGGGAAAATCCTAAATTGACTAGACGCTTGCACCCCTTGTACATAAGTACAGGTCAGTTTATTGTCGGGTAGTGTATTGAGTTGACGTTTATTAAAATATTATTACAGGTCAATTTATTGTCGGGTAGTATGTTGAGTTGACGTTTATTAATATATTATTGTCATATTTCATTTGCTCAGGTAAGCGCCTAGTCAATTTAAAATTTTCCCTCGAAGTGACGTCATAACGTAGCATACCGTTGTAAGTGTATCGTGCTTCAAACACAGTTAGATAAGAAAATACTAATGTTTCGAATGCAAGAAACTACCAGGAAGAAGGAAGCTTTTTCTTTAGTTAGAATGTCGTCACCTGCAGACCGGTTTCGAACTCTTTGGTTCTCATCAGTACAGGATAGACGAACATACCAACCTTCCGAAAAAGTAATTCCTTAAAGCTACAACTGTCGTACTGCATAAGCAGTGAGACACAGGCAGCGCCATCCATTAGCAGTTTCGAGCATTCAGAGTAGAGTTTACCGTAAGGTAAAATTTTCAAACGTATGAATGAAAGTCTACTTGTCAGGGGTATAGCCCGGAGAATAGCTGTTTTACCATTATTTGTTGAAATCCTTATTGTATAAGGAATTTTCAGGTGGTTAGAGAATTTATTCTCAATTTTTGCATGCATATATATAAAACTGTAGTTTGTAAAAAAATAAATTTGTATTATGTAAGAAAATCGCAATCGTGAAATGATTCATTGTGTTTCTAAGACCGCTAAAATCTTGCAAGTAATATAGAGAAAACAAAGTTATATAATTTTAGCAAGAAAAACAGTGTTTCAATATGCTTGTAAATATTACTGCATCAAATTTAATTTCAAGTCCTGTTTACCTCGCTACCGAAGCCGTAAAGCCCGAAATCAATATCATAAATAATACAAATCATTTGTTTTGTATTCCAAAACGTAAATACAACTAGGGCAGTAATAGGGTAGAGTCATTAAGAATTTATTGTTTCGCTATTAATTCAATAGGTAAATTATGAGAACCTATTTGTAAAAACAAGATAATTAACAAACATATTAAATTGTTTTATATATTCATTTACTCGATAATTTGAAGAAAATATACCATTTTGTAGGTATTAGAATATCTAAACAGAGACAATTATCTGAACTTATTCTGCTTTATTTATGCATCATATGCAAATCAAAAGAAAAATAATTCACAAAACACGATTGTATAATACTTGTTTTTTTTAGCCTGAATATCAAATATGCTCTGTTAGCTTAGTTTATGCAAATATTTCGTGTTGCTAACAATTAGAATTTTTCTAGCATCTAAAATAAGAACATAATGTTATTCCTATTTACACGACATCTGTCGTTCGCGACTTGGCACCTGTGGCTCGCACATTGCGTGTTTTAATCTTGAGAAAACGTTTATCAAGAGGACTTTGTTAGGCTGCAGTCTAGCAAAGTCTTCTCTCAACATGTGGAATACGGCCCCTGATAAAATATATGTAGGTATATACAGGGTACCCGAAATTGGTGATGGCAGTATTGCGATCTCGGAAACTATATAGAAAGGCGATTAAAGGGGGGAAGTTTTAGGCAATTATGTTAGTAGTTTATTTGTGCTTGCTGGTCGATTCTCGTTCGTTTGGTTTTTGAGATATTTTGAATAAACTAAAATGCTGCAGTTTCTTAGGTCGGTTGTAACTTTTTTATTTCCCAATATTTTTTAAATCTGTAAACACACTCTATGTAAAACACGTTTTACATAGAATATGCCTACTTGGTCATATTTTAGTTACAACGTTTTGGTTTCCTGGGACCATCATCAACTTCCTTTTTTCTTACAACCGCCATGTTGGATTTTTATACTGATTGAAAAGAACTTAATTTTTCCTATAATATGATACCAAACACTAATACAAAATAAAAATTTATAACATCAAAGTTACTAAAAATACGTTTTTAGGGAAAATTCGAATATTATTTGGCAACATCGGATAATCCTTTTACCTAAGAATATTTACCGTATATAAAAAAGCCGCTTATCGAAAAAAGCCATACTTTCCTGAAACATGTAAAAAATAAAAATCTTCTTGAATCAAATTAAAAATTGTATTCCGCATTGTCAACTCAAACTTAACCTAAAAACCATTTATAAATTTTATATAAAGGAAACTTCAATATCCAAGGTTTTAAACAAACAATGCTAACGCATTAATATTACAAAATACAAATCGTTACTACACAATATAACAAATGGTTACCAACTATTGACGTGTTATTTCAAACTTTCATGGCCGTGGCAGGTATACTATTGTTTGAAATGTAATATCAATATTTTTGTAATAGTTTCTACGTTAACTCTATTTGAAATAAAGTTAAATTACATTCGTGGTTCTATGTAGATATTTTTGTATTTTATATTCAATAGTTACTCCCAGTCTTCCTGGTGTGTTATTAAAGCCAAATATACTGATGGTTAAAGAAAGAAATTTAATCCAGTGGCGGATTTAGGGTGGCGAGCCCCCCCCCCCCCCCCGGTATCCTTGTACAAAAATTATTTCAGTAGCGAATTTTATAAAAATAAATATTAGGCATATTTTGGCGTTTATCAGGTAACTCGAGTTTCGCAAACTGGTGTAGGTCAGTCTCTTTTGAACGATAAAACGGATAGAAAAATAAACAAGTGGTAACCTGGTAAACGCCAAAATATGCCAATTGTAACAATATTAGCCAGTCCTATATGTTCTACAAAATATTATACACAACAACAAACATTTGCCATCCATGTGAGGTTTTTGAAGTGAATTATACCACAAAAATATGAATATAAATTAATACTAATATGTTATATAAATAATGTAAGCTTTTTTTTAATTTTTGATTTACATGCTCTTTAATAATTGTTTATGAAAATATTCCTTTCATGTCTCACTACGGTTTTGTTAAAATTTGTGCCGTATCGCTTTGACTTTCAAAGGAGACAAATAACCAAATACCAGCTCTTTTTTCAAAAAAATATTATTTTGAAAGTAAATTTTTTCAAAAATCAGCTTTTTCAGAAACGGAGTAACGAAACTTTTCAAAATTTTTTTCTCGAATACAGAGATTTCGAACATTTTTTTAAAAATGTCCAGACAGCCTTTTCAAAGATGCTTTTTTGAAAACGGATTTATGAAATATTTTCTCGAAAAAACATTTTTACAAAAATGCCTCAAAACATAATTTTTAAAAATAGATACATTTTCCGAAAATATGTTTTTTCGAAAACAGTATTTAGAAAATTAAATTATAAACTCTAGTAGCTTGGCAAATGTTATTGAAAAAAAAAGACGAAAGAAAATCCTGAACAAATATGAACGCACCTTTTCTGGGTTTGATCAGGCTTCCTTAGGCTTGGTATGTTACTCTCTCGTAAATTACTTTTTCAAGAAGTGGTTGCTTGATAAAGTTAATATCCGAAAAAACGTAATTTCGAAAAAGATGTTCTCTGAAAAATTGTACCAATTTTTGAAAAGTGGCTTAAAAAATGTTGAAAAATTTGTTTAAGAAAAATTGAACTTTCGTAAGTACCTACTCATATATCCCCCCAAATGAGCAGAAGGCATGAATTAAAAAATGCTACAATATTTACACTTTCATATTAATCAAACTATTTGTCCTGTCGTGTAAGCTAACATCTTTTTTGATGATAAATTAGGTAAATTTTTTCGAAAAACAGCTTCTTCGAAAGATGCTTTTTCGGAAATGGATCTACAAAATTTTCTCGATTATTTCACTCATGTGTTAAAAGTCCCGTAAGATGAGTAAAGTTATTTAAAATTACAGCGATATAATTTTTTGACGTTATGTCAATTAAAAAAAGAAGTGGTTGCTTGATAAAGTTAATATCCGAAAAAACGTAATTTCGAAAAAGATGTTCTCTGAAAAATTGTACCAATTTTTGAAAAGTGGCTTAAAAAATGTTGAAAAATTTGTTTAAGAAAAATTGAACTTTCGTAAGTACCTACTCATATATCCCCCCAAATGAGCAGAAGGCATGAATTAAAAAATGCTACAATATTTACACTTTCATATTAATCAAACTATTTGTCCTGTCGTGTAAGCTAACATCTTTTTTGATGATAAATTAGGTAAATTTTTTCGAAAAACAGCTTCTTCGAAAGATGCTTTTTCGGAAATGGATCTACAAAATTTTCTCGATTATTTCACTCATGTGTTAAAAGTCCCGTAAGATGAGTAAAGTTATTTAAAATTACAGCGATATAATTTTTTGACGTTATGTCAATTAAAAAAAATTACACCGATAATTTTTTCCTGTCATTTTCTTGGTTGTCATATTAATTTCGATACAAACAAATGGCTTGCAATTGTTATAAACCCATAGCTCGAGCAGTTTGTGGTTTCATTCGTGAAATAATCCCCTAAATACCACTCGAGCTTTAAAATTACTGATAATTTTTCACTCTTACGTGTTTTATTTGCAAATTTCACTCGTCCTGCGGACTCGTGAAATTATAGAAAACATGCAATCGTGAAATATTATCGGTAATTTTTAAGCTCTCGTGGTATTATCCCCGAAAATACATATTTTTTTAAAAGAATCTTTCAAAAATACATTTTTTAGAAAACATAGTTTTTCAGAATTTAAATCATGAAGTATACTGGCTTAGAAAATGACAACGAGATCGTGAACTAACCGTTTTTGTGTTCGGTCAGGTTTACGTTGCCTTGTGTCTGCTATGCTGCTCTGTAGTAATTTTTTTTTGTAATAAGAATCTTCGAAGTCTTTTTTAAACAGTGTTTGAAAAAATGTACATTCTAAAAGCATGTTTTATTAAAAAAAAATATATAATTTTGAATAGTGGTTAAAAAAACTTCGAAAAGTTGGCTTCCGAAAAACATTTCTAGCTTTCAAATAACTGTATTCGAAAATATATTTTCGAAAAAACGTGCTTTCAAAAAATATGTTTTCGAGAAATTTCCGTCTATAAGTCCAAATGTACAGAAGATATAAATAAAAAAAATGCTAGAATTTTGGTAAGTTAAAATGACAAACGGTTCTGTTTTCGCAAGAACAGCGGTTTAGATATTCCATCCATTGTGAAACAGGGCATATTTCTTAGAACACTAAACAATAAGAAAATAATGTCGCACGCAAACTTGCCCGTTTTTTTTTGTTTACTATACTTTTGTACAGCTCAAGGTGACGTTGCAACCCCCCCCCCCCCCCTAGAGGAAATTCTAAATCCGCTTCTGATTTAATCTCTTTAAGTTATGTTAGTCACTGGATTTGGCAGTGGCTTAAGAACTAATCCGTAAAAAAAGCTTTATGCCTACAAAGTTTTCACATTTGCTATAGCGATAAAGCGTGACTGGATAACAAACTAACACATCGTAAAATGTTCCAGTTAGGATTCCGCGTTTCGCTAAAACGCTTATCTTTCTCTCCGCTATGTTCTATAGGATGTTTACAAAAATTCAAAATATAGAATACTAGCAAGAAAGCTTGTTACAAAAAAATATTTGGTAATTATAATTATGTAAAATAGCCCCACTATAGTTTCAGCACGGTAGCACAGGTGTTAAATTGCTGAACTAAGTACGCAGACCGAATTCCGAAACTGTGTGGATAGCAGCATTCAAAATTATTTTTGTATTATGATAAATCTTTCACAGTTTACATTTATTCCTACTTTTTCTTCATACCACTTCCCAATCTTGCCCCTGATTCTAATAGTTATTAATAACCTTTTTTATTTTTAAAGATAGAAAAATATGTTAAATATGCAAGTTTTGGGGATTTTTATGGATCATTCATGTATCTTATCAGCAAAACAGTTAAGCATCGAATAAATCAAATAAAGTATACAATATCGATTTTCTCGCTTACTTTAAATTGGATGGTATGATTTTTATCATAATAATATATTTGGATTCCAGAAAACATAGACATATTTTGTATAACAATCGTGTGCGCTTTTTTAGTAGTTTTTAAAATATTTCAAATTAAAAATTATTTTGCATAAATATAATTTAAACGTAACTGTCCAGGTTGTGAACGAAATACCTGCTACCTTTTAAATTTTCTTCGTAGGTAAGTCAATGTCAAGGTTGACTATAATACTTTACTCACCGTGAATTTATAAATTTGTTTTTATGCAAAATCTAGTAAACAAGAAAGTTGATTTTTACTTTGACTTACCTACGAAGAAAATTTAAAAAGGTACCAGGAATTTCGTTCGAAACCTGGTTAGTTACAATTAAAAAATGTTTATGCCAAATAATTTTTAATTTGAAATATTTCAAAAACAATTGAATGGTATGTTATGTTATACAAAGTAGGTCTAGAACTTCTCCTAGAATCCAAAAATATGATAAAAATCATACCACCCAATTTAAAATAAGCGAGAAAACCGTTTTGTACTTTTTTTTTCAATGCTCAATTGTTTTTCAGATAAGATATAATAATGGTCCATAAAAATCCCCAAAACTTTCATATTTAACATTTTTTTCTAGCTTTAAAAACAAAAAAGGTATAAGGCCTGATTATTTTTATTTGGATGTCCCAGTACCTCTCCTTTTGAATTTTCCTTCTTTTCTAGTGCATATAGCTGTAGGTCCTTTAAGCTGCCTTTCTTTATTTTAGTCTTATTGTACAGTAGGCACACGTGTGTTGCTTAAAATTGTTGAATGATAATATATCTGTTAAAAATTTACTTTCAAATTAAAATTTTTACAAAATCACCTATCAAAACATTTTCTTTTTTGAAACGCATATTGATCTCTTAAAGTTGTATACTTCTTTGGGGATAAAATAAATACTCCGTTTCTTAAAAGGAGCTTTTAGCAAGCCAACTTTATTTTCTTTGAGAGACAGTCTGACAAAAGAAATTCAGTCAACGTGCCATGAAAATCAAGTAGCGACAAATATGCTTAGTCTTTTTAGTTATAAAAACAAAATTGGGAAAAAGGGAGTAGCAAAATACAAAACGTAATAATGCTTTTGATCTTTCCCTGCATATTTAATGGCATTGTCTAGAAAACTGGAGAAACGGCAATAGGGTATTATTTAACGCGAGTGCAATGCTAGCAACTATTCATCGGATTATCAATAGTTATTACTATTACACACACGTTAATACTATACTTTATCTACAATTATTCTTTAATTTGACGTAACAGCTACAAAAATTTCTAGTTAGAAATTTTTAATATTCATATAATAAACTTTGGTTAAATTGTGCTCAGTATGGTTTTATTAAAAATAAATAAATATATTAATCCTGAATCGTATTATTAAAAAATTAGATTACTGTATTATTAATAATTTATATAATCGAATTACAATTATAATTAATATACCTATACCGCGCTGCCACTTCGAATTGATAACCAGTGGAGTATTCCAATTACGAAAATCAATGATTCCTTATCATCCGTATTGGATATATTAATAATTTAAATTTTTGCTGCTGCGAGGACCGAATAACGTAATTGCCCATCCTCGGAGAAGTGTTCTTTTAAAGAAATAGCAAACAATGTGTCTGGGAACTTGTCAGTCTTAATAATCTTGGGTTGGAGACTAATATTTTGACACTAATGTCACTAGTCACAGTAGTGAACTTATGTACAGGGATATCTAAATAAAAGTGCACAGGCCTTATAACTTTTTTATTTTAAAGATGGGAAAAATATTAAGTATGAAAGTTTTGGGGATTTTTTTGAATTATTCATATATCTTATTAGCAAGACAATTGAGCATCGAATAAAAAAAAATATAGTATAAAACATCGCTTTTCTCGCTTATTTTAAATTGGATGGTATGATCTTTATCATATTTTTTCATTCTAGTAGAAGTTCTAGACATATTCTGTATAACATACACATGCGGTTTTTCAATCGTTTTTGAAATATTTCAAACTAAAAATTATTTCGCATAAATATACTTTAAACGTAACTATCCAGGTTGCGAACGAAATACCTGCTACCATTTTAGATTTTCTTCGAAGGTAAGTCAAAGTTAATGTCAAGGTTGACAATAATTAGTCAGCGTGAATTCCTCTTCAATACTTTCTTCATATTGTCTTTGAGCCTCACTAATATTATTGTTATGTTTTAAATTTTGTAACACTTTGTATCTCTCATTAATTTTGCATAAACATAAAATTATAAATTCACGGTGACTAAAGTATTATTGTCAATCTTGACATTAACTTTGACGTACCTATAAAGAAAATTTAAAAAGGTAGCAGTATTTCGTCCGCAACCTGGTTAGTTACGTTTAAGGTATATTTATGCGAAATAATTTTTAATTTAAAATATTTCAGAAACGATTGAAAAACCGCATAGGGTATATTATACAAAATGTGTCTAGAACTTCTCATAGAATCCAAAAATATGATAAAAATCATAGCATCCAATTTAAAATAGACCAGAAAATCGATGTTTCATGCTATATGTTTATTTGCTCAATTGTTTTGCTGATAAGATAAATGAATGATCCATGAAAATCACCAAAATTTTCATATTTTAAATTTTTTCCCGTCTTTAAAAATAAAAAATTATAAGGCCTGTTCACTTTTATTTGGATATCCCTGTACACAAACACAACGTTAGAGTTAAATACAACACCATTTCTATCGACGCCGACGTCTTGAGTAAAAAATTAAGATAAGGCATAAAAAAATGGCACCACTTACAATAAGGAAATGGCCGAAGTAAAGGTATTTTTCCTCAGTGGATTTAAATTCATTTATTTTTCTTCCGCCCTCTAACAGTAATGAAATGCGATTCCCACTGCGCGAAGGACCTAATTTATGACTTGTTTTTCGTTTTATATTACATCATTTAATATTACACAATGCTAATTTAAAAATACAATTACTTTATATATACATAATATATTTTATTACGCAATGCATTTTTTTTAGAGAACTATATATTTGAAATGTGATCTTTTTCTTAAAAAAATAGGTCTAATTATTATAATATTAAAAATATGGGTGCACCGCTTACTTTTTTTGTTATTGATAAAGCTACAAACACGTTCTGTTGAATGAATAAGTTAAAGCTTACTTGTTAGGGGTACACACAGGGTGTGTTAAATAACTCACCTTGTAAAAAAATATGTGACAGAATCTGGAGCTCTTTAAATCACCTGAAAACGCCTAATACAATAAGGACTAAACAAATAATGCTAAAACAGTTAATCTCCGAACTATTATATGCCCCTACATGCGCTAAACTAAATAGCAGAATTTGCCGTATTTTGTCCTAACACGGTTGGGCAACAAAGTACCTACTGTTTAAGACTGCAAGAAATTACCAGAAAAAATACCGTTTGAAAATTAGTTCTCTTTTCTCGCGTTTACGATCTTAAAACACATAATAACGTAACCCAATTTAAAATGATTGTGTTAGAATTATGAATTTCAGGTTAAGTAAACAAGCATAGCTGTTGTGTAAGCCTGATTGCACCATTAGGCTTCCTAGAGATTGCAAATTGGAATACGAATATTATTCTGAAAATTTAATGAATTTACCACATATAACTCGGTTGTAATTAGGAAGAACAGCATTAAACGTAGTAAAATAAGCAATTTCGTAACTTCTTAAGGTAAATAAAATCCTATTATCTAACATTATGTTCGCTGCCTTCTTCTTCTCTTAATTACATTTGCTATTAAATTACTTCTTTACGAAAGCTTACCGATGAAATCTTTTATTCAGATTTTATTCAATTTTTACTCTAAGTACATCAATAAAATTAATTTTGTATAGCTATGAATAACCAAAATTGGATCACAGTAAAAAAGTTTATTTGATTACCCTTCAGAAATACCTGGTTTTATAATGGACTAGCTTTCGACCGCGACTTCGTCTCTGTTATAGCAATTATTACAAAACATGAACCCCCATTTCTCCCCCTTAGGGGTTGATTGATTAAAAACTGTAATAGATGTGTTTAAACATTTATTTTTTAGAGCACTTCTATGAAGTTTCAAGTTAATAAGATAATCTAATATTTTTTCTCCATGCAAAGTTTAAACCCCTGCTTCACCCCCTTAGGGGTTGAATTTTAAAAACCCTTTCTTAGTGGATGCCTACGTTATATAAGAAAGGTCTCTGCAAAATTTCAAGTTTCTAGACCTAGCGGTGTGGGTTGTGCGATGATATATCAATCTCGTCAGTTTCCTCTTTTATATAGATAAAATTTTCTGACTTGTAAGTATTCTACTAATTTATAATTAACTGGAGTAGGAGGCTATCTATCTAGTGCAGAAGCTTAAGAATACCGCTGCATTAGGATTACTACTAGGGATGGAAATCCTCCATGTGGAAAGTCTGGGTAATTCACTGGCCATGTTGAGATTATAGAACCTTGTGTATTTACTCCTCTTACGCGTATGGGTTAGCCTTTAACTGTTTTAGTAATCTAAATAGTTTGCAACGCCGTATTCTTGTGTTTAAAGATTTAGCTTCATTTAATCAAAAATAAAATTAATGAAGTAAAAGTAATTACTAAAAAATGAAAGAATCGGCATCAACGCGGTGTGCTCGTCGCTGCAGCAGAAATTTAAATCATGAGTAACATATTAACAACACAAATGGTGTCTCAACTCTTTTCCACTGAAGCAATTTTTATTAATGGTTTATTAAAGCTACTTGATTATAGTAAAGTTTTGTTGCCCTGTTGCCTCATATTGTATGGTAATATTGAAAAAAAGACTACATAAAAGTTTTATTACACTCCTAAAAATCTGAATAGTAAATCTTCAAATAAACTTTATTGCTTCGAAAGGTATCTTTAAAAATAACAAAATGGACGTTTTTCAAGACAGTTATTAGCAATGATCTGTCCTATAGACTAGGTAAAACTTTGGTAAAACTTCCATAATAAGTTAAGGAAGTTTTCGTTTTCAAATAGTTAGAAATAACTAACTTTTACGAAGTTCAGATTAGTACTAAAGAATCCTATGCTACTGCAGCGAAAGTTAGTTGGAGTTAGCTTATGAAATTCTAAAAATGGTTTGATATAAATAGTTCAGAAAATTATTAATCTGACTTAACACATATTTAAGTTTTTATTGGAAAATGTAAGTCTGGCGCAACAGTAAAGTACCTTTATTTTTTTGCAATTTCAAAAACTGTATAAGTAAAGTTGTTTAGAATTAAAAATTACGTTCAAGTATGCAGTTACATTTATTACCTTAAAAAAAGTTAAGATATTTTTTACTCTCTTCCTGTGTGCATAAGGATAGTGCACCTATTATTGTAGCTTGCAATGACGTAGTAGGATTGCGCCTTTCTTAGTGAATGCCTACGGTATATAAGAAACCTCTGTGCAAAATCTCAAGTTTCTGTACCCAGCGGTGTGGACTGTGCGTTGATATGTCAGTCAGTCAATCAGCCAGTCAGATAGTTGCTTCTTTTATACAGGGTGTTACAAAAAGGTGTTAAGATATTTTAAAGGCAGATTCTACATCTAAAAATATGTTAAAAATTTTCCCATATGGCGAGAATTCCGTGGGATACGCTGTATTTAAACTCACAAAAAAAAGATAGTACGAAAAGTAGTTCTCTTATTCTTAGCCTATTTAAAAACCCTCCATTGTCAAATTGGAATGGTCCCAACGATACTATATCCTGGAGTGAAAGTTTTTTAAAAATTTTTAACGTCCAAGTTGGGGTCCACCCACCTTTTTATTAAACATCCAAAAATTAATGCCGAACAAACCCAGCCCAACCGAAATATTATTTTAAATTTAAAAATGCCTCGCTGCTCAAAATTAAAAAAAGCCTTGGAGCGAATGATAATTAGAAACTTCGAAAAACATCTGTAAAACGTAAAATTACGGAAAATGGTTATTAACCTAACCGTTGTATAGCTGAGTTTTCTGTTCCTTATTTCGCTTTGTGAAGAGAACAAGCTTATATCGTATTAGGCTGACGCTGGCTGTAAATTTACAAAGAGCTTTGTATACTTCATCTTAACTAATTTAATTTATATTACCTAAGTGCTTTATGAAAAACAGCAATTTTTTCATACAATCTAAAACGATGTCTTTTTATATTACCATATTCCTTTTTGCTTTTGGTACCTCTCAAGCGTATAATTTGTATTTGGTGCAGAGTCAATTTCATTTAATTGTTTACTTTTTCAGTTTAATATATCATATTTAATATTATCAAGAAGGGCGATATTTTTTAAAGCCTGACATTGGTCAACTTAGCGATATTCTTTTAACCAGCAACACCTCAATTCCACATAGGATTTGATAGCGCTTGAAATCCTAAAGGAAAAATAAAAACAAGGGAAGAATTTTCGAACTGTAGCATTTAAACTTTTATCCCAAGCACAGATTTAAGAACAAAATGAGATTACATAGTTACCCCCACCTAGTTTTTGAGAACAACTGCTGACAGGCTTTTAGTTATGTGGCGTATTTTTCGTAGTAATTTAAGAAACTTATCGAACATTTTACCTGAAGGTTTATTGCCTTAGAAATAGCTTGAATTTATTTCAATTGTTATTTGACAAAAGTGTCTGAAACGTTGTTGAGGGCCCTTTTTTAGTTAAATAACAATAAAAATGAATGAGAGCTGTTTCTTTCAGGCAAAAATCTAAATGCAAAATGTTCTAGACAGTTCATATGCCCGAAACATATTTGATTGACTATTTCCCACAACAACAAAAGTGCAAAAAAAAATTTTTTCGACATATAAAAAATGAAAAACGTGGTATTTTAAAACGAGATATTTATTTAGAACAATTTAACGTGTTATAGTTAAAACCACAATTATTATGTTATAAGTTCTTCTTTTTCTACATCATCTTTCGCTAGCTCTGAGATTGCTGAATCTCGCAGGGAATGGTTGATGATTTGTTTTTTATTTTCAGTGTCTATTTTTGCAGTGTTTTTGGTCCACTTTGTGTAATAAATTACGTCTTTAGAGTGTATTTTAATAAATAAATAAGGACAAGAGATCTATTTTAAAGGCAGAAATAGAAGAAACAGAAAATTTATTAATGGTAGTATTTTTATTGGCAAAAAAGAAACAATTCCTAAATTTTTCCCAAAGAAACCGAAATTCTGCCCGGGACTATAAAATAAAATTATAAACACTTTTTAAAAAAAAATTTTCGATATTTTTACAAATGGTGTGAATTTTGGCTATAAAAAATTTAAATTTCTCATCAAATGACAAATGACAGTCGGCATCACAGAATCGTTTTTTTTGCAAGTGATGCAGAGATAAATAGCCAGTTGTTTTTTTCCATATCTCTTTTTTCCTAGGTTTACTCAGGTTTATTGCTCGCGTAGTCGGATTTTTAGCGCTCTCTCTCCTCTTTCTTTGTCATATACACACACAATATATGGAACAAAACAAAAAGCTACGTATGAACGAATTATTTTAGTCTCCCCTTCAGTGGCGCACCCAGGATTTTTTTTCGGGGGGGGGGGGGGGGGTTAAATTTTGTAAGTATTTATGTAGGTGCCTATTTTAAAGATAGTACCAATAAAAATAAATCTTTCCAATATAAAAAAGCTCTGCTTAAACTTCAGTGACTTTGTTTTTGAGTATAGTAATACTAGAGTAATTTAATTTTTGTCAAAAATATTGAAAACAAATTTAAAATACAAAACTAAACTTATTACTTAATTTAGTCTGATGTCAAGTTTTCGATGCTTTTCTGCTAGTTTATCCAAAATAGCATCAGGCGTTGGATCCATGATCCATTGATCTATGAAGATGTAACAGTGTTAAACCATTTAACTTTATGTCGGAAGATGAATTTCGTAGATAATTTTTTAAACGTCGTAATACAGAAAAAGTTCTTTCATTCTCCGCAGTAGACACAGGCAAAATTGCGAGTATAGTCAATAATGTTTTAATATTAGGCAGCATAAGCGTCTTTTCACAATATGCCAAAGCAGTTAAGGCATCTTTTGGCCACTGGTCTTTTTCAAGTCTAGCAATTGCTCTGTACCAAAATTTAAGTCCCACTTTCAGTTCATCAAGAGTACCTACCTGTCAGGTCACTTCTATAAAACATTACCAAATCTTCAAATTCTTTTATAATGGCATCAGAAAGATTGAGAGGATCTGTCGGCAATAAACTTTGAAATCCAACCAGTAGTGATTTATGTTTTGAAAACCTTTCTTTTAAATTATTTATAAAACTGTCTAAAAATGGGATATATATTGAAATGCGATAGTAGTCTTCAACACTGTCAACATTTATATTGCATCTTTTTGTTTGAGAAGTAGTACCTAATACGCGGCTTGTTTAAAGGAAAGTCAAAATTTTTAGCCTGTTTTTGAGCATTCAAGAATAACTTATTAAATTCCTTATCTGCATTTTGTCTCAAATTTTTTATTTCTTGTTCAGTATCTTCCGCTAAATTAGTTGCCTTTCTTAAATCAATATTTCGTTGTTGTACAAGACGACATAAAAAGCTACTGAAACTAAATACCTGATTGGCCACCTGCAAAGAGATGACAAATTCAGCCTTTCTTATTGAAGAGCCTAACTGATCTGCAGCATTTGCCGAATCTCTATCCGTCCATTGAGAAATCTTATCTAAAGCAAGTACAATGCCATCATATAACACTAAAAAAACTGCAACAGAGTTGCACCTTTCAGTCCATCTAGTTGCTCAAAGCCTCGTCAATTTTTTGTGGCTAGAAGAAACGTCGGCCTCTTCCAAATATTGTTTTAATACAGCCTGTCTTTTGGGACTATTAAAAAAATCATATAGCTTTCCAATCGTTGCGGGAACTTCACAAGAGCTGGATACGGCTATGTTTAGTGAAAAATTATTAATTATTTGATATTCATGTTGCACTTGTTAAAATTTCGAGGGGGGGGGTGGGTTATGACCCCCAAAACCCCCCTGAGTGCGCCACTGCTCCCCTTGCAGATAAGTCTGTGGTGGTAATATTTAATTTCAAAATACGCTTTAAGTTACATTGTATGATTTAAAATTCTAAACTTTTTACGAAACACTGCAGTAAAACCAGCTGAACATTCTTGTGTGTTAAGTGCATCCCGGCGCCCAATCTAATGGCATTAGAAGTGCACCGAAAATGGAATCACATACCGTTAAATTTACTGAAGCAAGAAATTCGGAGAATGAATTTTCTTTGGAACGGTAATTACATCTTGTAATAGAGGAAGTTGGATTCAATTTTTTAACAAAAGTAATGTAGCAAGAGCTTAGTTTCTGTGTACTTTCTAATGATTAGATGTTTTTAGCCATATACATTTTACGACCCCAATTTTGAATTATTTGTGTCATTGTATGATAAATAATAATATTTTAATTTCAATAAGGAAAATGCATGTATTGTTTTTATTGCATAAATCGTTTAAGGAAGTCATTACAAACCCAATAATATATTTTTTAATTCTCGGTATAATTTATTACAATTTAAAAATATATTTTAGGTTTATTTTGATTGTATGCTTCTTCTGGAAAGTAACAAACATATTATATAGAAGTAAATTAGAATAAACTCACCATTCACCAAATTTATAAGGCTTAGTACAGTTTCTAAACTAGTTCATCTAAACTGCTGGCCACTCGAACTTACACATAGAGATTTTTAGGCAAAATTTAAAGTTCAATATTTTCAACAGGAATGCAAATTTTTGAACGCGTCTTGCAGATTTTAAGAGCTAGTTATTTTCGGATTAAGCTGCATGACGTATATGTATCGTAGGACCATAGGTTTATTATATACGGGGTGATCAATGAAGTCATGCAAAAAATCAAAAAGTTTGTATGAGTGAAATTTCCGCAAAAAATTTTTTTGGTCGTTACAATATGGTTCGTTACTAAGGTAACATCAATATCTCTAGAAGTTTTTGTCACTTTTTGGATTAAGGCCCTTAGGTCTTGTACACACTACTAAACATAAAATTTGGGTAGCAAAATTTTTAAAACGCTATAACTTGACATTGGATTGACGGTTCTTGATGATTTTTACGGATTTCCAATCCTTATTTCACGTAGATTTTCTATAATCTAAGCATTTTATTTGGGGGTTGAAATATCCAGGTTGAAATTTACACATTATACCGGGTCGATAATAGACAAAAACGTAGCGACAAGAACAAATTTATTACATATTCTACAATATACAAGATTGGTTAACAACGGCGAAAAGTCAATTCTTACAAAATTTCTAATTCTAAAACTAATTTAAAGGTTCCCGCAATCCCTAAAAAAACCCCACTTTGAAATTGACGCGTCGCGTATAAATTACAGCCTATCATAAATATGGGCATGGGGGTAGACAAAGAACTCTATAAAACTGAATGACTCTTTGAGACAATAAATTGGGGTGAAAGTTTTGGACAGAACAGTGAGAAGGACATTAAACAAAAACAACTTGAGGTGAGAATTTATTTATACAAAAACTTAAATATTGTCAAACCTTAGAGCGCGTCGTACCCTACGTTTTTGTCTATTATATCGACCCGGTATAATGTGTAAATTTCGACCTGTATATTTCAACCCCCAAATAAAATGCTTAGATAATAGAAAATCTACGTGAAATAAGGATTCGAAATCCGTAAAAATCATCAAGAACCGTCAATCCAATGTCAAGTTATAGCATTTTAAAAATTTTGCAACCCAAATTTTATGTTTAGTATTACAAGCAATTACAAGACCTAAGGGCCGTAATCCAAAAAGTGACAAAAACGTCTAGAGATATTGATGTTACCTTAGTAAAGAACCATATTGCAACGACCAAAAAAACTTTTTGCGGAAATTTCACTCATACAAACTTTTGATTTTTTGCATGACTTCATTGATCACCCCGTATATAATAAACCTATGGTCCTACGATGAATATACGTCATGCAGCTTAATCCGAAAAAAACTAGCTCTTAGAATCTGCAAGACGCGTTCAAAAATTTGCATTCCTGTTGAAAATATTGAACTTTAAATTTTGCCTAAAAATCTCTATGTGTAAGTTCGAGTGGCCAGCAGTTTAGTTGGCCACTTAACCTGAGCAAACCTGACAACTTTCGATCGTAAAATTGTTTATGTGCCACTTAAAACCTTTGTTTATTCTATTATTTCTCTAATTTGCTTATTTGATTTATAGATATTGCAGCCAATTGCGAAAATCATTTATGTTGTACTCGTATTAATAAGAATAAACATACCTGACCGTAAATATCATATTTCACACAATACCGAATAAGCATGTAACCCAAATAAAATGAAATATTTTTTTTATATTTCCTACATAAATTAAACATTTGAGGTGATTGTTTTTATCAATTTATTTTGATCTTTATTAACAAAAAAGAAACTGATTTTTTATTGCAAATTTTCGCTCAAATTTAGAAACTTGTAACACGTGATCCCATTGGCTGTGACGTCAAAAGTGTTATACTAGGTACATGGCGAATTCCAATATTTTAGGGTCATCGAAAAGTCAAGAAAAATGACATATAATGCGTAACTCTTCCAATTAAATATCCCGGCACTTAAAGTAGAAGGTTCCTAAAATCATTCAAGTATATTTCAAGCCGAAATCGATCGAGGACCCATCCAATCGTGCAACAAAAACTGGTATTTTTGAGAACTTGTGCCACATCGCATTTTAATAATTTCGACGTAAATGAACTGCAATTCTTTGTTTCCATGGCAATGGCCAAATTTTAAAAGATTCAAATTTTCCATGTCTCCGATGAAAATAAACCTATTTATTTATAACTCAAACGAAAAAATATGCAATTTAAATTAGTCGGATTTATTCTTAGATAATTACCGGATAAAATAAACCCAAAATGAATCACTAAATAGGAAAAATAGTGGAGAATTATGTCGTTTCAAAATAGGATTTGTTGGCAAAAAATCAAGAAAATTCCGATTTTACATCTTAAATACGCTCCTGGATGACCCATTCTGTATTCATTTTAAAGTCTGATTATCCCTCTATAAGATCGAAAAATTGAAAAAAAATAGGTAAGAAAAATTACGGAGTGATTTAGAGGCACCGATGTCGAGTGCAAGAAAAGTCTAAAAAATATAAATTTAATCGGCGATTGCTCCCTTCCTATAAAGAATGAAGACACTAGAAAATATGGATATCATGTATTTTAACGTGCTACTTTCGATGGCGTATATTCGATTTTAATTTGGATCCATTTCGACCCAAAAAAAATAAAAAGCTTGAAAAAATTGGGGCAAAAATCGAAATATTCAGCTTTCCCAAATATGTATATCCATTTTCAAACGTATGAATGAAAGTCTCCTTGTCAGGGGTACATATAAATATGCAAAAATTGAGAATAAATTCTCTAACCACCTGAAAATTCCGGAAAAATCGGAGGGGCATATAGCCCGGAGAATAGCTGTTTTACCATTATTTGTTGAAATCCTTATTGTATAAGGAATTTTCAGGTGGTTAGAGAATTTATTCTCAATTTTTGCATATTTATATCCATTTTCTATTGGTTTTAGGTTTAGGTAAATGTATTGTAAAATGAAAGCATTTTAGATTCTAAAGTTTTACTTGTCAATCCGTTTTTCGAGGCCGTGCAAACCCAAGCCTTAATATTTTTGCAAGTATCCAACCAATCGACGATCGTAATTTTTTGTGTGCGTATTTCAATTGACTGATTGCGCAATAAGCCGATTGTCATATTAAACCTCTTTTAACGGTGGTACATCTAATACTTTTTAAACCTTTTGTCCATGAAATCAAACACAACCAGACAATGTGATGACCGTTTGACAATAAATAACTTTTTTTCTGTAAGTAAGTTCTTAATTTCACGTTTAGTGCTAAAACTTTTTCAAGCATACTCCAATAAAACCTGCTGACTATCCTCGCGTACTAAGTGCATTCTGGGGACCCTTCTCATGGCACTCTAAGTGCACTGAAAACGAAATTATGTGTCATTGAGCTTGCTGAAGCAAGAAATCCAGAGAATGAATTTCCTATGGGATAATAGTTTAATCTTGAGCTACGAGAAGTTCAGTAATTTAATTTTTACGCACAAAAACTAAACTAAATTAATTTAAATTTTAACCTAAACACTTATTTGCAATTGATATAAATGCAGAAATTCTTTGTTGTTAATTAAGACATTAATTTTAAAATCTAGCAAGAAAATGCAAAAGATTTTTATACCTCAAAATTATTCATCCTGATGATATTACTGGGATTCCGCTTACAAAAAGAGACATATAAAAAATGAGAAAATCGCGTGCTCGTTGCCATAATGGCGTGGCGGTTTTTGTTCATTAAAAATGCCAAAAAGTAATTGGGCTTTCAAGTGGTAAGTAATTATATCCTAATTTTTTGTTACCATCTCTGAGAAAGCAAAACACAATACAGAGATTTTGGGAATCTTATTGTAACATATATTTACTCTACTGGTATTCCGGTCAGTGCCCTGTACAGTATTATTAATTTATTTTTTTATTATATTTTAAAATACTGTGTAGTTGTGTTCAACTAGTGTTTTTCATTTTGATTTTTAACCTTTTTTTTAGCAGAAAGTTTGACCTACTAGGAATATTGCTCATATCATTGATAAAGTAATACAGGGTAAGTCATAATTATTATTTGTGTTGCCGGTATAACATACCCTCTTTCTTTCTGGTTACAATAATTTCAACCGATTTCACGAGTGGTCCACATTTTCCCATATTAAGTAAAGGAATTGCTATTAAATTAAAATACAAATTTTTGGTAAAATTCGTCTTTGGAATTAAAAATACTTTGAATTATTTTTGGTTTCACTAAAACTGATAAAAAAATGAGCTGTCATGATAATATTTAGGTTTGGCAATTTGTTCTTTCTTTATAGTATTAGAGCTTATGACGTCATGCTTTTCGGAAGAGACGGATAAGGGCCGGTATTTGGGCATTTTTTAAAATAAAAAAATGTCTGTAGACTACCCCAGGATTCACCCATTCCAATATATTCAGTGAATTTTATAACACCCTGAATATGATATGGTATTATGATCACAGCCTGTGATATTTAGGATTACAGCTGCTAACTTACATTAATTGCGTTATTTTAGTATTGTTTTTCAATCAGCAAATATGCTACATAACGGAAAGCCTGGCAACAGCCATTATCAAGAAGTAAGTGGTAAGTTTTATAGTTGCCCATATTATAAGTATCTTGGGAATCCCTTATCGCTCTAAAATTTATTTAATGGTGTCTCGTCCTTCTTTCCAAATTAATAATCCGCACCTACCAGCCTAACCAGCCTCCGTTAATAACATAACAAACAACAAGCAAAACGTGGTTTCCGTAATCATACTAGTAAAATTGCCTTGAATTGTTCTGTATGAATTGGCAGTGGTAAAACTCCACTTTATTTAGAAAAAGAAAACTTGAACCAAAACCGCATATGAACATTCTCGTATTTGCCGAGTATGTTCCAGGGACATGTTGAGAAGGATGTAAAAGGCACATTGAAAAGGAAACCAGGGTTGTTCAATTTTCTGAAGTCAAGACGCAAGGGTCAAATTTATTTTATGGCAGTTACGCCAAGGGAAATGCTACCGAAATTGTGGAATATGCATTTTTGTAGTTTCGTAAATAAAGCGGAATTTCGATGGAAATTCTCTACCATGAAATCTGATTTTGGAAAAACCGTTTTGCATATTTGAATAAAAAAAACAACCATTGGCACTAAGGAGAGTATAAGAGATTTGTGAAATCGAACAGTCTATGTTTAGAGCCTCTATGCATGTTGTTCCTTTTTAGTTGACGGGATACATTAAATCAATCAAATCATTGCTGTTATAGCATGATAGTATTCTTTGTA
Source organism: Philopedon plagiatum (assembly GCA_963971165.1). Lineage (NCBI taxonomy): Eukaryota > Metazoa > Arthropoda > Insecta > Coleoptera > Curculionidae > Philopedon > Philopedon plagiatum. Next base: position 103,129,730 of record OZ020193.1, read on the forward strand.
TTTTCTATAGTTATTTTAGGTTTGATTAGGTTGGTTGCCCGGTCCGATAGTTTCGCTTTTAGTTTCGATTCAGGACCTGTTCTGGATTGAACTGGAAATGTTATTTATAAACAGTCAATAAAAAATAAGACAAAGGAGTTGAAGTTGTTTTTCTCCAAGTTTAGGTACGGCATGTCCAACTATCAATAGTAAGTAATATTTCGAATATCTCGAAAATTGTACAATTTAGGCAGATAATATGTTCAGATTCACTAAGAAGGTTTAGGATTTAGTACTGGTTAACATTAAAATCTTCTAATTGATCAGTTATGATGTGACAGGTTTTTTGTCGTGTCATTGTTAATAAGTCGTCATTAAAAATTTATGAATTATATTCTCATATTTCAGCGATTGCTTGGTTTGTTGCTAGTTCTATTATTATCAAAAGTACATACTAAAAGTTCCTTTTCTTTAAAAACTTGCGAAATAATCCAGAAACAAATTCATAGTATAAAACTTAGTTGTTTTATTCTTTCACTGGTTAGTTTAAAACTTTTGGTTGCCAAAATAAACCGGACTAGCTTTAGAGAATCTGGTCGTTAATGATTGTATGAAATACACTTAAAAATTATAATAAAAATTGCATATCATGGTTCTATTGCAAATAATAAAAATAATCTAATCTACATTTTTTGCAGCCCTGCATAATATTAAGATTTTAAAAAGAAATATATAAAAACATCATAGAAAATTGACAAGTTTGAGCGTTTCTAGATAAATTAAACACGAAACTTTTTCAAGTGTTTATAAGTATACTTTTCGGCACCATAGAAAATTGGAAATCAAACCGTGAAAATTATGACAAGAAAGAAGAAATGTTTATCGCATCAGCCTAAGTTGTGCAGAAAAAGAATTGTTTTAAAACAGTTTGTATGCTTAAATACTAAGATTATATTTTTTTATTACCTTTGTTACCATTTCACCGTCAGCCTTCGTGAAATTGCGTTGCGTCATTAACAATATTTATTATATTATATTGCATATTGATTGACTGATTGATATTTACGTAACATGGAATAAGCTTGGTTATTTATGAATATGCACCAGAGGACTTTTAACTCTTAACATGGTGCAGCATATTTCTAATTATCAAAAATGAAATTTTTCGAATATCTCGAAATTGTTTAATTTTAGGCACATTGTACGAAATGTCAAATTTACCATAAAAATTACATATTGTGCTTCTATTCTAAATATTAAAAATAACTTATGTCTAGCTTCTTTGCTGTCCTGTATCATATTAACTTTGAAAAAAAATATATAAAAATACCAAAGAAAATTGACAAACCTTAAAATTTTTAGGTAAAATATATGCTCTTTTCGGCACCATAGGAAAATGGAAATCAAACCGTACAAATTATGAAAAGAAAAAAGAAATGTATATCATACAAGCGAACAATAAAATGGTGTGAAGTTTTAATCAGCTTGTATGCTGAAATACTAAAGTTCAGATTCACTAAGAAGGTTTAATATTTAGTACTGATTTAAATTAGGATCTTCTAGTTGATCAGTTATCTTTTGACAAGTTTTTGTCCTCTCGTTGTTAATAAGCCGTTATTTAACGTATGAATTATTCTGATATTTCAGCGATTTACTTGATTTCCAAATGATTTTCGTCTTGAAACGGGTTACCATAATGAATCTAGTTCTATTATTGTCCAAAGAATGTACTAAAATTGAACTTTTCTTTATAAATTTACGAAAAAACAAATTCGTAGTATAAAACTTAGTTGTCTTATTCCTACCTACACTTGCCAGTGCAAACATTTACTTGTCAAACTACACCGGAATAGCTTTGGAAAATCTGACCGCAAGTTTATATTTTTTGATTACTTTTATTGGCTTATCACTCAAGTCTTTGTAAAATAAAAATTCTTTATTGTCATTAACAATATTTAAATAAAAGCTTGTACTTACAACCCAAATTGTGTGGTTTCAAATATAAATGTTTAAATTTGCATTTTAAGCCTACATTTGGTTAACACAAAAATGACAATATTGCATGCCCTTGAGCTAAAGCCTGCTCTTCATAAGTCCTGCTTTGATATTTCCGCAGCCTGGAATAAGCTTAGTTATTTATGAATATGCACCAGGGAACCATATTTTATCTTTAAATTAGTGTTCTGGGTAATAGGCGAACGTTCGGAGGAAAGAAAACTCGCATATCATTACTTTTGCAGCTAAATGTTATCTCTATTCGGGTTTTCAACTGGCCAATTCGGTTTTAAGATAACGGGTACAGACTGAGCGCCTTTAACAGGACGACTATTTAATTGGGATGAATCCCTTTTGTTCCTTGGTGAACTTATCTTTTTGGTAGTGTAAAGTCCTAAAAATACGATTCTTAATTTGTTTGGGGACTGATGAACAATCCTACATTACTAAAAGATACGATTTGGAACATCATCAGACGTTAATTTAGAGAATTAAGAAACCGAGGACGGCAATCAAAAGCTAAGGGTGTAAAGGGAATTTACTCGTGCGTGTGTACAAAGTCGAGGACCTTTTATGCAAATCTCGGCTTGCTCAGTGTAAATAACCTTTATAGCATTAACAACTTGGCAACGTCAACAGTCCTAAGGTTGAAATCGAGCTGTATAAGCATGTGGGTTTAATGACTTTTCTGTTACTTCCTTAACTCTCTTCCGTTTTGTACAATCAATCTTTTACATAAGTGTTAAAAATCCTGAAATCTAACCGCTTAAAAACAAAAAAAAATTAATGAACGGACGAATGATCGAACTAAGCTCACTGCAGCTCAGTTTTCTGCACAATTTTGGCATGATATAACCCGCTTAATGTTCCGTCTTTCAACGTCCTTTTCCCAAAATTAAACCTTCTTAGAGACTAACATTCTTAGCACGTGCCCGGGCACTTGCTAAGAACGTGAAATACAGTTCCTTCCTCTTCCAGGCACCACGCGCGTTCTGAGGCGTCACCGATCCCGACTCTACCGACACACCGTTGAAGGTGGTCATGTAGGAACACGTGCGTGCCGACATATACGTTATTATTGGCGTTAGCAATCCTAAGATTGGTTTGACACCTTGGTCCATCTTGCACTAAATCTTTCTCTTCCCTATAACTGCTTAGTCTCTAATTATTTGTTCAAATTTGGCCTACTTCCAACTTTTTTAGCTTCGGCTATATCCACAAAGCTCGGCTGTGGTCCTGTAGCTCACCATGTCATCAGGTTTCCTTCCCTCTTATTTTCTTTATAGAGTTCTACTTGATCCACTTAGCTCTACATATAATTTAAAATTAGATCTGGGTAGTAGCACACAATGAAAAATGCTCCGAAGCAGGTAAAGGAAGTGATGAATGGGACAACAATAATGACAAACAAAGATAAGCTTATGAAATGTGGAATTAAAAAAGGTCGGCGAGTTATGGTAAATAAATAAGAAATAATAAAGCAGGAAGAAGAAACAATGTCCCAGGAAGTGCGACGTTAAAAAAGCGCTTGCACAAGCAAAACATAAATATATAATTACTAACGATTTAACTGATCATCATTGAAATAAAATTATCCTGTGCTTCTAAAGTGCTACGCCTATTGGAAAGTTCTGGTAAATTCGCCTGCGAGTAACAAAATTTCCAAGAATACGTTCTGGGCCCAAAATTTTAGGTATTATATCATTTTTTGTTACTTTTGGAGTTTATCTAAGTTTGTAATAGGCATGTTTATATCATGTTTTAGCACAAACTTAGCAGATGAGACCGCTTAACGAATCAAAAAGTAATTATAAAATAAAAAAAATAGTAAAAGTTCCAGGCCTCAAAGTAATACAAGCTGTACAGTACAACCACTTAACTTTTAAGAAGATAAATAGTAAAAAGGCAATAAATGTTAATAAAGTTTACCAAGATTCAACCTGATATCCATTTTTCCTTTTTGTCTGGCCTGTTGAACTTCGTAAGAACTAAGTTAATATTGTATAAAACGTGTCATAAAATATTAAAAAGTTCTTGGAGTTTCCTTTTATTTACTTTTTATTAAACGCTTTGAAGCAACTTTTTCAAGTCTCTTGACACATACAGTAACGCGTTCTTTAGTGTTCTATGCCTTTTTCTTTGCATCCACTTTACAATGTTATGCCCACTGGGCTTTTGTTTTAAGCAGTTAATATAAAAGCAAATTGCCTACCTTTGTATAGAGACGCTGAGGAAAAAAATAATTTAATTAAATATTTTTAATTCTAAAAACATACACAGTTAAAAATTAATTTTAAATTATTTTTTAGAGTGTATTGTGTGTCCCTAAACAGCTAAAAATAAATTACTTATTGTCAGTTTTCTTTGTAAGTAGGTGGTAGGTTGTAAACCACTGATATAACCCATGAATTCAGTGAAGAGGTTTAAAATTTAGTAGGTACTTGTTTAGATTAAGATATTCTATTAATCAGCTAGGTTTTGATAAGTTCTTCTCCTCTTACCGCTAATGAATCGCCGTTACAAAATTCTGAGCCATTCTAGTGCAATGCACCAATCAGAAGGTATTTCCGCAAAAACTTTTGGATTTAGTAAATGGGGATATTTTTACAGGAATATTTTGTTGCCAAAAACACACTCCCGCCAAAGTACGTCAATACTAATTTTTCAGTAAACAGAAAACCTTGATTGATGGGGTCTTAAACGTGGTTTACTTAGGATGTACTCGTATTTTTAAAAGCAGTGGGAAGGCAACTTAGAACGAAATACGTTTAATTTATTTATTATTTAGCATAATTTGCCGATCTTCTTCTTTAATTTCAAATTTAATTAGCTTATTTTTCTTTGTATTTATTGTTGTCCTATTCATCACTACTTGTATCTGCTTCAGAGCATCTTTGAGATTCTTTTCATATTCAGCTAACACGCAGATCTAATGTTACAATTTGTAGAGGATTAAGTGAAACTCTATAAAGAAAATAAGAGAGCAAGAGACATATCCGGTGACCGATATAGCCGAAGGTGAACAAATTAGAAGTGTACTAAATTTGAACAAATATAATTAGAGATGAAACAGTCCGTACGCAAGAGCAAGATTTAGTGCAAGGGAAATCAAAATGTCAAAGCAATCTTCGAATTGCTAACGCTAACAATAACGTGTACGTTGGCGTGCATGTGTTCCTCCATGAGTACCTGTAAAATCTTGGTCGGTGATGACTTAGAACGCACATGGCCTGGAATCAGAGGTTAAGCAATTCAATTTTTTACTTTGTTTGCGCTAATTTGCGAGTTATTTTAGGTGTCGTACTGATTTAGGAAAAAGTGACTTGGGCAGTATTGTTTCTTTAAAGATGCTGAATACCAATACCCAAGCTGAATTAATGTTCTTGCTGGTGATGACAAAAATATTTTTAAAATTTTTGTTATTGCCGTTAATGCTTCTTGGATTTCCAAAGCTATTTCACGTCGCTTCAGAACCACGATAATTTAAGTGCCTTGCTAGTTTTATGAATTTGGGGCCACTTTATTAAGAAAAAAGATTTTTAGCCATATCGTTGTTAAGTAGTTAATTTAACCCTAAGGCGAAATTATACGAAAAACCTGAGCATGGCTCTATCTTGATTTGAAAGATAAAGAAAATTACAGCAATCTCTTTTAGCTGTGTTTTCGTAATTAGATAAAATGACAAAGAAGGGTTACAATAAGGTCGAGCTATAAAAGAAAATGGGGAAGGGCTTGTACAAAAGTAATATTATTTTATTATCTATTGTTTCAATTCTATTTTAAATATATTTTATATTATCTATTGTTCACAATTATTTAGAAACCTTAGCTGATTGTTGTTTTTTATTTAAAACTCTAACTTTCAATATATATATATATATATATATATATATATATATATATATATATATATATATATATATATATATATATATATATATATATATATATATAGTGTGTCCGCTTAAGTTCTGTACATATGGGAAAATTTTTTAATATTAATTTTAGGAAAAAAAGTTACTCTTTATAAAAAGTTCTGCTTCCTGAGAAAATAATACTAAACTATTCAAACTTGAGATAGTATGTACAGGATGGTCAAAAATTAAAACAATCTAAATTGGCCTAAGAGAGAAGTACCCTTAATTTTAGTTTTAGAGCAAAATGGAATAAGAAAATGTTACTTGACATTAAAAATTATATGTGTATATACTCTTAGTATACTATTATTAAAAATAAACTTGACATTTCCAAAATATAATTTTTTGAAATGATTTATAATTAATAAATAATGTATTTATTATGCAATTCAAACAAATAAACATTTATCAATTATTTTTGTTCAAAACGTAACCTTTGATTTTTAACTCTGTTTTGTAGTAAATTTATGACGCATTTGAATAATTGAGAGAAACATGATGATTTATTTTGGAAAAATACAATTATAATAATAAACAATAAAAAATTAATTTAAATAAAAATATTCATTAACGTTCCCTCACTGTACATCTGCCTCGACATATCCTCCCTCTCTTTCAATACATTTAGCCGTTCTTGCAGAAAATTCTCTTAAAACATTTCTAATCATGGCAGGAGTTATATTTGTAATTGTCTCTCTAATTACCTTCTCCAAATGTTCAACATTTTGAAATGGCCTTTGTAGGTATACATTCTGTTTTAAGTAGCCCCACAAGAAATAATCTAGGGGGCTCAAGTCCGGAGACCTGGCGGGCCAAAAAAGGTCAGAATGTCTATCGATAACTTTTCCATTAAAAAGGGTATTTAAGTATTGTCTTACATCCCTCGTACTGTGGCATGGTGCACCATCTTGTTGGTACCATATCCGTAGCCTATCGCGTATATGAAGTTCATGTATAAAATTAAACAAATAATTATTTAAAAAAAACAAGTATCGTTCACCATTTAAATTTTGTCGAAAAAAAAAAGGGTCCTATTATTCTATTTTTGTAAATTCCGCACCATACATTTGTTTTAAATGAGTACTGATCACGTGTCCGTATAGTGAAATTTGGATTAACGTCACTCCACCAACGACAATTTTGTGAACTTGCAGTCCCGTTGGAGGTGAACGTTGCTTCGTCTGTAAAAATAATATCTTTTGTCATGAAAGGGTTATCTTCTAAGTCGCCTTGTATTAAAAAACAAAATTCTAACCGTCGCTCAAAATCACCTGGCTTCAAGGTATGTATAAATTTTGGTTTGTAAGGCCGAAATTTGTTTTCATTTAATATTTTTGAAATCGTAGTTTTACCTACATCATTAAAATTTGGCAATGTTGTTGACCTTTCTCGCAATGATTTCTTAGGATCTTCTACTACAGACAACATTACGTGGTTCACAGTTTCATTATTTGCAACCCTTGGTCTACGTTTCTTGTTGTAGTTATTTTCCACACTTCCAAAGGTCTTGAATTTAGTCACTATATTCCCTACTGTTGTGTAATAAATGATTTTATCAGGATGTCTGTTGTTAAAAATTTCGGCAGCTTCCCGATACGTTTTGTAATTTTCACCAACAATTAAAATTATTTCAATTTTATCTTGCATACTCAATTTCAACGGCATATTTATCTAATTAAATATTGAAATTGATGTTTCAGACAAATTACATAGCTGACAGTTACAATTCAAATTCAGGTGGGAAATGGTGGCAAGATATTGGACATGTCATTAAGAATTAAGATTTAAATTTTTAAGTTTTTTTTTAAATAATAGTATACTAAGAGTATAAACATAATTTTTAATGCCAAGCAACATTTTCTTATTCCATTTTGCTCTAAAACTAAAATTAAGGGTACTTCTCTCTTAGGCCAATTTAGATTATTTTAATTTTTGACCATCCTGTACATACTATCTCAAGTTTGAATAGTTTAATATTATTTTCTCAGGAAGCAGAACTTTTTATAAAGAGTAACTTTTTTTCCTAAAATTAATAATAAAAAATTTTCCCATATGTACAGAACTTAAGCGGACACACTGTATATATATATATATATATATATATATATATATATATATATATATAAGAAAACGCGAGGGAGCACAAAGAGCTATGGAACGATGCATGCTAGGAATAACTGAAAGGGACCGCAAGAGAGTAGAGTGGATAAGACAGAAAATCCAGGTAATAGACATCATCCACAGAATCAAGTCCCTAAAATAGCAATGCACTTGGCGAGAAGAACTGACAATAGATGAACCACAAGAATTACACAATGGTACCCCAGAGGCGTAAAATGACCAAGAAGCCGCCCAATTTTGAGACGGGACCATAATATAAAGAAATCAGCAGGACTAACCGGGCCCGCATAGCCAACAATAGACAACAATGTGCCGAACTGAAAAATGAATAAATTAAATGCATATTAGATTGAAAAAACAAGCGTAAAAGCATGTTGGAATTTTTTAATAAAACTCACCTTTCTGAGAAAATCATAAAATAAGAAATAGACCAAGCGATCGGAAAGTATTTTTTCCAGGAAATAGATGACTTTTAAAAAATTGTGAAAATTATCAAATATCAAAATGATTTTTAATGAATGTAAAATGTAAAATAATCAATAAATGTGACCTTGGGTCAAGGCAACGATAATACCGGGTCGATCCCTACAACCTCCAAGTCCAGAATAATGATTTTAAGCAAAAATCGGAATAAATTATTAGCGAATTAAGATTACTAAAATTGTATTCAAGAAAATTCTTACCCGGCAGCCATATTGGGTCCGCCATGCTGAATTTTGAAATTTGCTACTTATCTTTCGAAAGAAGATTGTATAAGCTTTATTTGAGCTGTTAGGCAGCAGGGGCCTCTTGATAACAAAGAATATCCATATAATCTCAGTAGAATTAGACTCTTTTAAGGAATACAGTTAGCAGGTTTTTGTATACATATATATATATATATATATATATATATATATATATATATATATATATATATATATATATATATATATATATATATATATATATATATATATATATATTAAAAAATCTGAAAAAATCGTTAAATCAAAATCACATCAAAGCAAAATTTAAAAAAAAAACAGCCAAACAGCGCTGGCTATTAAATTGACCGATGTGGGCGCTACTAAACTACAACGTTATCGACTCCTTAATCGCGTTTTCCAACAGACCCAACTAACACTAGTGCACATCCTCACTGAATTTCTTAAAGACGTCCAATTCAAGCGGGTTATTCGTTACTGGTTGTAGAAGTCCGCCAAGCTTCTTGTGGCTCTTCTAAGTTCATTAGAACTAAAGCCGAATTTAAATGAGGATAATATCTTTCACCGGGTTAATAATAGGGATTCGGCGGAAGGCAGCATCTGAAATTGAATACGTTCTTAATCACAGGACAGCGGGCTGCACCAATTAAGAAATAATTAAGCAATAGGTTTGTTATTTTGTTATTATCAGTGCTGATCGGTAGTCGAAAGAAAATTAAATCAGTTATTGAATATAATTGTTGCACAATGCAAACTTTAAATGTATTTTCATGGCACTTTTCTCGCAAAAACAAACGTGCAGGTGCTGTTGGAGGGTGTACAAAATTGGTACTTCAGGATTTAAATTTGTTGCCATTTTTCAACAATTTATCCTAGAAATTTGGCTGCAACACGGCGCGGCGGTGCGCCGCCGCCGCCGCCCCATTACGCCGCACAGGTACGAGACTAGCCTCCCATAGAAGGGGAGAAATAGAATGGCCCGCGCGCTCACCAGACTTAACAACCATTGATTTCTTTTTGTGGAAATACTTTGGAAAAAGAGTGTATAAAAACAGGTCATTTATGACTTAGAGACATTAAAAGAAAGATTACGATACGAAATTCGACAAATTCTTTAACAGATTATTGGGAGCATTCAAAATTAATTTGTTTTACGTTTAGAACACTGTCAAGTTGTCAATGGCCATCAATTTGACCATTTAATCAAGTACTCTTCTTTTTATAATTAGATTTTGTGCTTAAAAAGCTGTTTTATTTGATTTTTACGTAATAGGCAGGTCACCTAAATTTTGTCAATTAATAAAGTTTAGATTGTGATATTTTGAAAACCGCTGAAGATTGGCATTAGATATGTTACGTGAAAAATAATCAGAATTTTAAGTGGGATTCAAATATCGAATAAAAATTGGGGTATCCCATTTAAAAAAGTAAAGTTGACGTGTGCCCGGATTTTTTAGCAACCCTGTATAATACAAAAATAAAATTCTTAAAATTTGTAAGAAATAAAAGCAACATGGACTGGTTCGAGCGTTATTCTAAATAATACATGGTTATGAAAATATTTGGAGTGTTCCAGTCTTTTAGCCGACGCTGCATACAATTCTAGTTAAAGCGGATTTTTTACCATACCTTCATCTTGAAAATATTACTAAACAGAAACCGTTCACTTTATATCTTGATGTTTCTGTAAGTTATTTATGATATTCTTGCCAAAACGCTAGCTGGAACAGAAATAAAAGTGGAACATTTAACTGACTTTAATTCCGAAGTTCACAACAAAACCCATTTAACTTAAAGTCGTTTAAGACTATACTTTGATAATAAATCGTAAAAGTTATCCGTACACAGTGTCCCTTTTTTATCTTTCGGAAATTGGTGCTAGGTATTGCCTCTCTAAATATATAATTTATTCATTTTAATGTAATCATAACAAATTAATATCGTTGTAATTCTTATTTCGAAGAATAAATAGGAAATATGCATATAATCTAAACAAATCTGTTGTTTTTTGTATTCTCTACCTAAATTAATTATTTATTCATTTATTTTTGGTCTTTATTAACAACAAAAAATATTTTCTACTACAAATTTTCATACGAAGTTCTAAACTTGCAAAATGCAATTCTATAGCCAAGTACTTGAGTTTGGCGATACTGACCTTTAAGACGATAGTCTTAAACCATAAAAGGGTGTAATTTTTTTCAAAATAATATTTTTGGATTTGTAATGACTTCCTAAAACGATTTATGAGTAAAAATACATGAATATTCCTTACTGTCATTGAAAAATGAGAAAGAATCTCAAGACCGGGAGTTGTAAAGATGTTTAACTAGGAACAGCTACCTCTACATATGTTTGTGTAACAACAACTTTGACACTAATTAGAACATTAAATAACTTTAAGTTTTTAATTATTAATCTTAACACAAAATATTTGAGCTATAGTTCGAGATGAAGATATCAATATTGACTTACAAATGCCTAATGACGCGTCGATGTTTGATATTACATGCATAAGCAATATGGATGGATACGCTTTAGTGATGACTATCCTTCATTACTAGTCAAACTAGGTTAAATTAAAACGAGAATTACGCCTCCCTTCAATAATTAGTTTAGAGCACATTATATAGATTGTCAATAGTTGAAATAGGATGCTCTTCAGTTCAACGATACCTATTGATTTAGCTTATTAAAGTGTATTCTCAGTGTCTAGGCATAATTTATTAGTTATAAAGTAAAACTACATTATCTGAAAATCTATATAGGTGAGACGTGAAATGTTAGTTAATACTAAAATAAAAACTTTTAGTTATGTTGAAACTGTGGCTCTTAAAATGCAGTCAACTAATGGGTGTTCCGGTAAGTACTTCGGAATTAACTTAAAAAAAAACAACAATTTTAGTCAAATAACATGTGCTTGTTTATTTTATCAAAAAGTAGAGAAAAAGCAGTTATGTTTTTAAAATAATATTCTATAAATTTCCCCCTTGGCAGTTTATACAGATGGCCATTCGTTGTATAAAATTATCAATAACATTTTGGCACAATTAGACGTAGTTATGCACAACAGAACCCAGCGACAAAATACCAATTTTTGAAAATTTTGGCTGAACAGATGTCTAATATCACATTTTGCAGACAAGAACCAGGTAAAATTAAAAATATATCTCTTAGAAAAAGTGAATAGGAACCATCCCGAAACAGAATATTGCAATAAACTATTTTGATAAAACAAACCAAGAGACATGGTTCCTTTTTGCAAATTGTTATTGTTGTTATTATTTATCTGCATCCTATTTCGTGGTCCTTTCTTGCAAATTGATTCGCGGTTTTAAATCAGAAATTTTCCATGAAAACATAAAAAAAAAGTCGGTCAAGTGCAAGCTATACTGGCACAATTATTAATATTTCGTGCCATTAGCTCCTCCACTTAATCTGAGCAAACTTGGGCGATCGATCTTCGCCTATCTGCCGCGATACCGGCCACAGACGGAATCATCACCGTATCTCATCGCGTATGCGCGGAGCTGAGTGGGGGAGCGTTTTGACTGAGCCTATAAGGATAAAAGTTGTTCCTGACATCCTAAGAAATATTTTTTGTTGGAAAACTTATTTTAGAGAATAAGTTTTCCCAACCTAAGCAATGGTTCGGCAGTTACAAGGAAATAAACAATTAAATTGTTTATAACAATTAATCGCAGTAAAATTTTTTAATCTTGATAATTTTTGTTCAGTCACCACCTAGTTCTCTATGTTTATGATTTTTTCAGATTTTTCTGAGCAATCTTTTTGGTGGTGAGGGTGGGGGACAGCAGTTTTTAAGCGTTTTTTCCGAAAAATGGTTAAAAAATGCATAAAAAATATATTATAATATATATTGGTTAATTCGGGTTTCAATAAGCTTTCGTTTGACACCCTAAATGATGCCCTTGAAATTTATTTATTCATTTCCCAATTTACCCCCTGAAATTAATCCCCTGAAATTAACCCCCAGAATCAAAATTCAACTTTTTATACTTCACGTCTATAATTGGACCAGCACACTCTCTATCTGTACTAAATTTTCCCGTCAAATAGTTTCAGAGAAAATCGCATGTGACAGGCGTACGGACGGACGGACACCGAATTGATTCCGTAAGTGCTCCATTTTGCTAATTTTAGCACGGAATACTAAAAAGGAGGAAATGTAGAAGACATACGTTGGCTGAAAACAAGAGAGATATATGTCTTACAAGAAAAGCCAAACAAATTTTGTTTTACTTACCATAAAACACTGAAATGAATTATTCCACTTCCAAGAATTGCAAAAGATCTATTATTTTTGGCGTACCTATAACACAATAAACAAACAGGCTGCTAGCTTAAACAACCATTCAATGAACAAATATAAACCTCACCATTTTAACCCCTCCAAAGGGTGTCCACGAGCAATAGAAGTAATATTTCAGCTAACAATAGAACCCATTGAATTATTATTTCTTTAATACCTATGTTTTATAGGAGTGTTTATTTTAATTAAAACGGTATAAGAATTATTCACTTAATTTTTAGATTTTCTATTTAAACTGAAGTTGTTGTTGGTTTAATAAAGTATATTTTAATTTGAATCACATCGCTTACAAACAGCTATTTTTCGACCAATTGCATATATTCAAGCATTCTCATCAAGTAGTTTAATTTTTTAGCTCTAACAATTCTTCGCTAAAGAAATAATAGATATTTATTGGTTTCCAATAATATTTTGGTCATTAAAAAAATGGTAATATAGTTTTCAAACAAGTTTTCAATAATGTTTTATTGAGACAATATTAATTTTAATATAACTAATGATCAAGTGGTCAAAACTAGCACTATTCTTGAAAATAGTATAGCAGTTATTTCTGTACGTTGGGATCTTCTGCTGATCCCATTTCTGGCGCCCTACTTCAGCATTTTATAAACTTACTTCTATGCACATCTTTTAATTCTCTAGTAGACCTTGAAACAGCAATGATTGGTTGAGACCCATTGGGATCTTTTGCTGATCCCATTCTCGCCAAACGGTTCACTTCTTTATTCCTTGGACTTTTGAATTCCCAGGAAATCAAACTGTATCCATTTTTTAACTACCACAATTTTATATTTTTGTAGCAGAAGATATGCATAAAATTTAAGCGTGTTACAATTTTATAGTTTAATGTTTAAGCTAACAAGACGAGCTTGACAGTATCTTAATAGAAGCGAAATTTGATTTTTTCACATGATTGGAATGGCAAGCACGTGCGAGCTTCTTGGCCGGTTGCTCGAATTGCGAAAACGGTCTTACAAATGGAACTGGAGATATAAGTGTAAAGAAGGTTGTTTCCTTATTACAAAAAGATTTTTATCGGATTTTGTATTCGAAAAGTCTAGGTACAAAGGTCTAGTATCCTCGCAATAAAAGCCGCTCATCCCTCTTTCAAAGCGTTGCAAATCTATAGATACGGTAAACCAATAAAATTTACGAGACTTTGTTGATACAACCCAAAATAAAAAGTATGGTAAGAATTCTAATCGGATGGAAATTTAGGATTGCAACAATCGCGTCAAAATAATAAAAAATTAACTTATACTGGAAATAAATAGTGAAAAGTATGTATGTATAAGAATAAAGGCCTCATCTACAACATTTAGAAAAAATGAAATTGACGAAGATTGACGAGATCTGTTACTGCGTTGTTGTAAATTCTGACACGTTTAGTCTTTAATTTTACTTTATTATTTTGTTTTCCTTAAGTTCATTTAAATACAGGTATACGGTCAAGCTATATATATATATATATATATATATATATATATATATATATATATATATATATATATATTGAAAATACTATTCTCACACTACGCCAACGTGTTGTCCAAGGAATATCATCCTTGGTGGTTCAATGACCTGATATCACAGGTAACAAATGAACAGTGCCACCCCGACGACCGGTTTCGATACTGTTAGATCTCATTCAGGCCGGGGACAGGGCAAATTGCTCTGTGTCGAGCAGGTGTTAAATGGTCGAACCAACCGAAACAACTACTCCGAGGCTAATACCCCTACCGGCATGGAATAACACGATTGATTCTGGGTTTGTCCGTTGGGAACGATATTGAAAATACTATTCTCACACTACGCCAACGTGTTGTCCAAGGAATATCATCCTTGGTGGTTCAATGACCTGATATCACAGGTACAAATGAACAGTGCCACCCCGGACGACCGGTTTCGATACTGTTAGATCTCATTCAGGCCGGGGACAGGCAAATTGCTCTGTGTCGAGCAGGTGTTAAATGGTCGAACCAACCGAAACAACTACTCCGAGGGCTAAT
This sequence comes from Philopedon plagiatum, assembly GCA_963971165.1. Classification (NCBI taxonomy): domain Eukaryota; kingdom Metazoa; phylum Arthropoda; class Insecta; order Coleoptera; family Curculionidae; genus Philopedon; species Philopedon plagiatum. Next base: position 103,144,791 of record OZ020193.1, read on the forward strand.
ACCCCTACCGGCATTGAATTACACGATTGATTCTGGGTTTGTCCGTTGGGAACGATATTGAAAATACTATTCTCACACTACGCCAACGTGTTGTCCAAGGAATATCATCCTTGGTGGTTCAATGACCTGATATCACAGGTACAAATGAACAGTGCCACCCCGGCGACCGGTTTCGATACTGTTAGATCTCATTCAGGCCGGGGACAGAGGCAAATTGCTCTGTGTCGAGCAGGTGTTAAATGGTCGAACCATATATATATATATATATATATATATATATATATATATATATATATATATATATATATATATATATATATATATATATATATGTATATATATATATATATATATATATATATATATATATATATATATATATATATATATATATATATATATATATATATATATATATATATATATATATATATATAATATAAAAATGTTGCAACGTCTGTCGTAGTAATATCCTAAAAAGAAAATATATTATTTCGAACTGAAAGACAGTAAGTTATGTTTTTGCATCAAAATACGGGGAGTCCAAGATCTAATGGACAACCCCGGGCTGGCAGAGAGTAAGCTTTCACCCTTGTTGGGGATCATCAGACTGACGTAGCCTTTAGGCAGCTTCCCGAATAGCAGCTTCGCCTATTCAAGTATATCGTTTTGAAAAACGACGGTACAGAACACACGAGAGCGTCATCTATAGGAAACCACTTCAATGCAAGAACAGATCTCACTCGAGTAAAGCTGCTACCGATGAGATTGTGTGTGCGATCCCTAGTGTAAACCACAAAACTGTGGAGATCTACCTATATATCGGTAGCAGCTGTTATTTATTTTATTGGTTTAGAAAATTAATTAGAACATAATAATTTTTCTGTAAGTTTATTTAAAATAATTTAAATTTTTTATCATTTTTTTGGTGACATTTCAATCAATTGGGACAAATGTCACAAAGAAAGAAAAAAAAGTCAGATCCAAATTTTGGAAGTGATGTAACAAATTTAGATTTGAATAAAAGAATTATTAAACCAATAGACAAAATTATAGCTGATAAAGAAACAGGACAATTATTAATGAATTAAATGAAAAAATCGTTATACTAAAGGAAAAGATTCCAGATTTTAATGCTTTTAATAAAGAATTTGAAGAAATTAAAGACATATTAAAAGAAGCTGAGAAAAAAAATGAAGAAAAGTATGCTGCTGCTGTAAAAAAATAAGGACAATTGTGTTATAATCAAACCAACTATACCCCAGAGTATTGAAGAAACAAAAAATGATGTAACACATTACAAAACAAAACAAATATTAGATTAAAAGAAATAAAAGGAATCAGTAATGGTGCTGTAATGTTGTCATGTGATAATGAAGGAGGCGAGTATATTATATACATTGATTAAATAGCTTCACGCTTGTGTCGAGAAAATGCGCCTTATAATTTTGTCACGTTACGTTATTACCCAACTTCATAATTAAGTTCGAAAATATCATTTTGATCGTGCTTTAAAAGCACTAAATTAGATTTTTGAACACCCTTATTATTCTGAAAACGTGTAGAATTTCTGGCGTTTCGCCAGAAGTTTGGATAACTGTGTTTGCAACAGAAGTGGAAAATGCGAAAAGAAGTTATTTCCGGTAAAATTTACGAAATAATTGTTTTCAATTTGCGCCGAAATTGCTTGGGTCACACAAGGAATAATATATTTTCACAGGTCAGAAATTTAATGGTCCCTTTCGTGTATGGAAATAGTAACGAAAGCAGAAAATTACATTTCCGATTGTAGAATTTAAACAGATATGGAGCATTACGTAAAGTACAGGGAAAAATTGCAGGATTGTTGTTTGTCTAGATGTAGCAGTTTAAGCCGTTTAGCTAGTTTTTGTTTTCAGCTGTCGTATGGGTGACTTTTAGTGTTCCGTGCTAAAATTAGCAAAACACTTCGGTGTCTGTCCGTCCGTCTTTAGAACGAAGATAGAGTGTTGTGGCCCAATTAGACGTGAAGTACAAGGAATTGAAATTCGATTCTGGGCGTTAATTTCATGGGGTATATTGGGAAATGAAAAAAAAAATTAAGGGCATCGTGTAGGGTGTCAAATAAAAGCCTGTTTAAGCACCCATTTAACAATATATATGATGTGTTTGTTTATGCATTTTTTAAAATATTTTTCGGCAACCGCGATCAGTTGTTATAAACAATTTAATTATTTATTTTCTTATAACTGCTGAACCATTGGTTCTAGAGAGAAAGTTTTTCCACAAAAACAATTTCTCACGATGCACAGTGATTCAGATTTGGAAATTCCTGGTCATAACCCCGTTTTCTGGTTTTTGCCCATTAACACTTATAACGCCCTATTATGCAGGCAACACTCCGACCTATTATAAACCGCCACCCAGGAAAGCCGAAAATTTTTTCTGTCTTGTTAGTTCGTTCAAAGTTCAAAGATTACTCCTAGGTTCAGATCCATATATTTCACGTATTTAACAACTGCCAAACAAGAAATCAAAAGCGTTCAACCCTGAAGTATTGCCTCTTTTACTTCCACCACAATATGAACACGGCTCTGACGACCCTTCTCTTAAAAAAATACATTAATACAACTTGCAATAAACTAATACTTAATTTATATAAGGGTGTTTCTTTTACTGTTACAATACAATTGAAAAAAAAAGAGCTTAAACTTCTTTTCTTACAAAGGTTTTAATTCTTTGTTCCAACACATTATTTTATTTTCACCTGGCTTTAATCTAGTTTACATTTATCTAAAAATATCGGTAGGTTTGTGCTTAAATAGGTTTTGTCCAGGAATTTCCAAATCTGAATCCCTCTGCGATGTAAGGAACAACTTTGTCCTTACACGTTTCTCAAAATTTTTAATTTCTCTCAGTCGAAACGCTTCCCACTCAGCTCTACGCATACTCGATGTGATACGGCGTTTGTGCCATCGGCGACGGGTAGGGCAGGTACTCAGCTGGGCGGAGATCGAGCGGCAGAGGTTTTGCTCAGGTTAAGTGAAGGGCTGAAGGCACGGAACACAAATTGTTCAAGTATAGCTTGCACCTGACCGAATTTTTTTTTAATTAAATCTAAATTTTATGAACCATGCGATTATGGTCCATAGCGATAACAGTTACACAAAATAGGAATTCTTATAAAAACTATGTGAAAAGAAAACACGATATTAACCTAAAACTTTATTAGTCCCACCAAACCAAACGTGAAACAAAATAACAAGATTTTTACCTTTAAATAACCCACATATCAAACTTATTCTAAGTGAAAGGTAATCCGTTTCATTGAACTGCAGGGGTTTTAAAGACACATCTTGTTTATGCTTTGTACACAACATAGGTTTCCTTTAAGAAATGGGACCTTTGAAGTCCTTTGATTCGTGCACTTGGGTTATAAACCACAGAAACAACATAATATCCTGTCAAAAATAATTGTGATGTAGAAAATTACAATGGAGTTGGGTATAATAATACAGGATGTCCCACAAATCATGGATCAAACAAAGTGAGGTGATGGGGAAGGTTATTTGCAATCAGAATATCCATGTTGATATCCAATTATTGAGGGTTTTAAAGTTACTTGATATTTTCCATTTTTACCTAAGAGTGCTTTATGCCTCAACAAAAGCTCAAGATAAAGAAAATTGTGAGTTGTTCAGCCAATCTTTTTTCAGTGGACACTAACAAATATTATTTTTCCAGTAAAAGCATTTTCGTCAAATTCGTTACCATTTATCAAATAAAATGACCTATTTTCGAAACAATTTGTTTTACTGAAACCTTTACCTGATTTTGAACTAAACCAATGGAAAATAAACAAAATATGAACTGCCCAATCATCACAAAAAATGCCCATTCTTTGTATGTTCTAACAAGGTTTGACTGACGGATTTATTACCAACATTTTTTTTTTGGAGAAATTATTTTGCAAATAAGTCGCTCGAGCTGCTACACGAAAATATCGTGAAAGATTCCCTGAGGATTTCCGGGAATCTGTCCTTCCAGGTATAAGTTATGTACCCGTAGTATGGTTATTCTGATTGCAAGTGACCTTCCCATGTATATTTTCTTGTATGCTATTTATAGATAATTTATTTTTACTCATAGTTCCACTGAATGAAAAGTACGCCGATTGACAGAGGTGCAAGTAAATGGCATGTAAAGTGTCAACTCTTATACTCAATCTCACATTGAGTCAAGTAAATAATCCCTTGTCTGTGCAAACAAACAAATAGTTAGGGACCTATAATTTGCATCCCTTCCTATATACATAACTTTAGTAAGCCCTTCGGGTCCACCTTACTCAAAATGATAGAGGAAATCTTCTTCGAGTGGAAACTGATCCGCTAAAATTCCACTGAATTAACAAAGGACTTTAAACGTACCGTCTGTTTGCTATTTGCACACAAGGTAGTTTCCCTTTTATTACGCTACGTTTACAGTGAGGTGACTTGTAAAGAAGGTTACATTAAGTCAATAAAATAGAGTAACAGTGCATTAAAGTCCGTTATAAGTGTTATAGGTATATCTGTTTTAATTGAGAAACTAGAGAAACGAGTACATGGAAATTCGATTAATATTAATTCCTTAACACCCTTGTTTGACTATATATGTTCACTTAACACTTTGGTATCTTTAAAGTCAAAAATAGACACTATTATTTAAAGAGACGTATATATTTTTTTAATTTGCAATACGACCTCAAGGTAAATTTGATAACCAAAAGTTGTAACCTGACAAGTGTAAGAATAAGACAACTAAGTTTTATACTGTAAATTAGTTTTTTTCGCAAATTTGTAAAAAAGGGCAATTCTAGTACTTGTTTTTCACAATAATAGAACTAAATTCAATTTATCAACATGTCGAAGATGAAAATCATTTGGAAGAAAATCGTTGATCATCAATGAGAGATCATGAGTTTAAAATGGCATGTTTATAGGCTCCCGCGCCGCGCTGGGACATTTGAGGCGATTCACCCCATGTGCATATGCACGAGCACTGATTCGTAGATTCTTGCCCGAGCAAAGAACAGTTCGGTGTCTATAAGCATCAGAAGAGGTCAAATTCAAGGTCAAGTTTAAGGTCACGTGTTAAATACTTGGGAATAATTTTTGACAGTAAATTAAATTGGGATTTACATGTAGATTACGTAATTAAAAAATTAAGAATTTTGCTACCAATATTTAAAAATGTTAAAACCTTTTTGGATATAAAACACTTAGAAACATTGTATTATGCCTTAGTTAAAACTCATTTGAATTATGGGATTTTAGGTTGGGGAGGAATAAGTAGAATTTTAGTGAAAAAAATAGAAGTATTACAAAAAAATTTCCAAAATTATGTTTAATAAAGACTATTTTGATCCTTCAAAGGAATTATATTCAGAAACAAAAAAAAATGGACGTTAGGCAAATATATATTTATAATATTTTAGTATACGTTTTTAAAAATAAAAATCTAATACAATTTAAAAAAACATAACCATGACACGCGTCATAAAAATGAAATTTCCATTAAACCAAAAATACATAAGTTTATAGCACAAAAGAACTATAAATATTTATGTTTTTATTTAAACGATTATTTACCAGTAAATATTAAAAGAATTATAATAATATCATTAAAAAAAAATATAAAATTGAAATAAAAGCTTGGATATTAACAACAAACGATTTAAAAAAATTTTTGGAATTACTTTGATATTAGTTTGTATAATATAAAAATTATTTATTTATTTTTCTCTCTTGTCCTAAAAAATAAATTTTATGTATGTATTTGAATATAGGTTTTTTTCAATTGAGTAATTTATATAATTAAATAATGTAATGTTAAATATAAGATTTGCCCCCAACAAGTACGTCTTCGGGGGTTTTATCAAGTTTATTTATAATACACATATATATATATATATATATATATATATATATATATATATATATATATATATATATATATATATATATATATATATATATATATTTATATATATATATATAACATATTTAAATTGTAATTAATTTAAATAAACTATATTATTATTATTATTATTATTTCACAACATACCTTTCAACACTACTTCTGGGGAAGTAGTGTTGTACACATACATAGTGTTTTACATAGATTCCAATTTTACAAATAAAAGTACATCATCACATGTTAGCTCCACCCCTTAACATACACAGGGGGGGGGGGGGGGGGGGGAAATGTCAAAAATGGGTTTTCAATATGTCGCCTTATCCTCCTACTAACTTTATTTCGTAAAAATAAAAATATTTCAAACCGTTTTCGAGATATCAACTTGTAACACTTTAAAAACTCACCCTGTATATTAAAGTAGGTATGATTTATTATAGAAAACGAAGATATATTCTTATATTGAGTTTACATATCTTAACATTTTCTCCATCAGCGAGACAAAATATAGAAATTACTTATAAACTCGGATAGTATATTTTCTACTTAATCTCCTGTAAGTAATAAAAATGATTTACTTTCTTCTCTCTATATCCTACGCTTCCATCGTGAAGTGCCTTTCATCTCATCTTCGGTCTTTTTATACGTTAGTAAATACTAATGGAAAAAATAAAGAGCATCGTTTGATTCGTTAAGATTACAAGAGGATAAAGAAATTCGAAATGATTCTAAATATCCGAGACGTTTCAAGTGGCTTTTTGTTAAGCGGCACCCTTATTTTTCCTCTTTTAAAATTCATTGCATTTGGGACTATAAATTAGTTTTTATGACTTGTAATAAAATGACAATTTAAAATTCTATTTTTTCTACGGTAAAATTTTTAAAAACTTCCAGAAACTGTTTAGGATTGTGGACTAATGGAAAAAGGCTAGTGTCCATTATATACATTAAAATACAGAGAGTCCTTAAACTTAACAACAATCCTGAAAAACAAATTTTGACGATAATTTTCTACCCTGAATCCTTTTAGGTCCTTACCCTTTGTCAGACAGCCAGCTAGCGAACAGACCAGGTTTCTTTCTGATTTATATAAATTTTGAAAATCTAAGTTCGAGATTATTGCCCTTATTAAGCTGATTAAGTATTATGATTATTACTCACAACTCCTGTGTGGTCTAAAAGATGTCAGGAAACAAAAAATTAATTTTTTTCATTTGTAAATGTAAATAGAATTAAGTAATATTTGTTCAGACAAAAAGTCAGAACAAAGGTTAAGGAAAATATTTAAACAAAAAAACGAAAACCATAATAGAACCTGTCAATCAATTACGATGGTTCGGAGGGGATTGCTTTAAAAATATAAATTTGTTTAGCAAAAATAATTCATCTCTTTTCAGGCAAAAAGTCACAACAAAGCTGCAGAAAAGGTGGTATTCAAACAAAATAAAGAATAATATAATATAACCTGTCAATCAATTATGGTGGTTGGGATGAGATTTCTACAAAAATATAAATTAAATGTCATATTCATGTATTGCTTCCAAGGAATTTTTAATTTCCCTGTACCAAGGCAGAAAGGCCATAATAGTATATTGTCCAAGTTTTGAAAATGACTCTTTTCACACGACGCGACGCAGGGTGGGGCTGATTTTAAAAAACCTGGTTAAAATAGAAATAGTCGGCTAGAGGCATGAATATCGCAAAAAAATGTATACTAAAGTACAATATATTAAGTGAAAATATTTAATATATAAACTGCTCAACGATTGAAATATTAAATATATCTGTGATTCATTGGTCAATTAATCTATATCAGCAGACACCAAACGGTTTTATTATTTGGGGTACTAAATAAAAGAAGAATTTCACTGTTACTAGAAAATTTATTCACAACAAATGCATTTCATTTAGTTTCCTTTTACATATCAGAATTCGAAGCATCTTCAGAATCACTAGATAAAAAATGTAGTTGCGACTTAGAAGGGGTATGTATTTCAAGAGGTAACACCAAATCTAAAACCTCTTGATCAAATGCTTTGAATTTCTTTGTAGGAAGACTTCTGATACTTGGAATAACAGGATCAGAACACAGAAGAGGTCTCTTAAAAATATCTTCCACAGTTTGATTTCTAGAACACTTGCAAGCAAGGCCCTGTCTATATTTTTTGATATCTTTATTCAAAGCCTCTTGTGCTTCCTCAGTTAACTGGCCAATCGGTATTAAAACTGCCTCCATTATGGCAGCTGAGTGTATCTTATGCACCGTAGTTGGCATGTTATACCACGGATATTTTTCATCTAGCCAACATTACCTCAGATAGGGTTCTCCATTTTGATTTTGTTCGTGTGATCCTGTAACAAAAAAAGAAAAATCGATAGTTCATCTAGATGGCCGATTATTATTATTCTGAAACCTTAAAATGCTGTACATAGGTATTAAAAAATTTTGCAGTAAATGGCGGCCGTATGCGTTAAATATTTTTATAATAAACAATAACTTAAGCATCATTCCAAAATATAATAACAAAACACCAGCCCGGAAGAACTCGGAAGATTATCTAACTTCTCCTGAAAAAGTTCTGCAGCATTAAATCTTAAATATTAAAAAAAGCTGCTACAGCATTCTTAAATATTAAATACTAAGCATATGAAAATGTATGACAATGTAATATATAATAATAATATGAAGAGTAACACTTACCGCCAGAAATAGGATCCATCTTACAAGAACGGTCAAATTATTTTCGGAAGCACATAAACTAAATAAACAAATCGGTATATTAGCAAATCAATCTTTAACGCGGTATTGCCAATAACTGTTATGAACCTTCACTTTACTCTACTTTCACCAAATTTCTAGTTTCAGAAGGTATATTCCATTGGTTCAAGCGGTACGGTGATATTAAATTAAATTTATCACTTTTTTATTTTAACGTTATGTCATCACTGTGATTACAATCCTTAATTTCTTTATTAGGTGTGATGAATTAAATTATTCATTTAAGAAGTAAGTACCAATGAACTTATTAAATTTAAGATATAATTTGCTTATATTTAACATCTTCTTTTGTAGTAGTAAATCTCCCTGGCTGGGGTTCTGGGGTTCTTCTTCACTCAAATGCAGACTGGGTGCCCTCATAGAAAAGTGAACCGCACTACTAACTCATAAACTAGTACTCACCCGTAAGCAGCTACCATCGCTGGAACACCAAGAAAATAATATAATATATTGTATATTAATATATAATGTTTTAAAAAATCTGTTACAATTTTCCAAGAATTAACGCAAAATTGCTACCCTGTTTTTACTTAAATTAGTAAATTTGTAACGGCTACAAAGAGCTTGAAGCAAGGCTGATACTAAAACCACGACATACCAAGTTCTTAATCAATTTGATATCAGCGGTTCGACGTTATTAGGATCTGCCACTCAGACGACAAAACTCAATTTGTATAATTAAGTTTTCGTCAGTTTAAGCGTATTATTCTGTGTTAAAGTTTATAATGTTTCATTGTAACAAATTTTAGTTCAAATATAATGCTATGAGTTTCGTATAATAAATGATATAAAATTAAACAGAGAGCGAATTTTGTTTTATTTTACTATGTTTGTAGGATGATTAATTTATAAATCAGAAACGAACACTGCAGGAGTATCCTGAAAGCGCACTTTTGCGGTAAGTGGATAGCCATTCCAGCTGAACTTAAAAACAGTTTTGTTGCTGCGAGCCTAAGACGGTAGGGGTGTGCATTCCCTACACCCTTCAAGGGCACTTTGCGGATCTGGGGTGCCACCCCGAATTTTTTGACCAGGTATGCAAAATGCATATCTTGCGTTTTGTTTGGCCGTTCATGCCGTTTTTGTTTGCCGGAATAATATCATTCTATTTGATTTAAGCTGTAAAGGCTAACAGGTACACTGTGGACCCGACCACTAACTTCCAGGGTCTTTTCCACCGAGCGAATCGTCTCTTTGCTTCTTATCTCTTGTTTTCCTATCATTATATCTTTCCCTTCCAATATCACTGTTATGCTTGGACAAATGGACACGTGTTTTGCCGGACAGGAAACTGACATTGTTGCTTGGGCCGGAAGTTTAGGCCTTTGTCAGGAGACAGCAGCTCACTGGAGAGTCCCATACAGTGGTGACAGACACGCCTAGGCTGTCATAGCCTTGGGTCTGGAGAACATCAAGGCAGCCTCTTTCTTTATTAGTATTTTTTTACTACAAAATTTACTACTTTTAAATTTAATATTTTTGGGTTAGTAATGATTTCCATAAACGATTTTTGCAATAACAAAATGTGCATATATATATATATATATATATATATATATATATATATATATATATATATATATATATATATATATATATATATATATATATATATATATATAGACGAACGATGTAAATGTGATTCAGAGAGAAGGGGTTTTCTGGATTCTAGTTAAAGTGTGATCTGTGGTCTGTCAGCCACCCAGGGTACAACGCCTGCTCAGCAAAGGGTAGAGGCTCAAAAATTACGATACCATGAGAGCACCTGTATTAGAATCAGAAATAGTTCTCTGTTTATGTTTCTGTACTTTGGCACTGGCAGGGAAATACAAAATTCCTTGCTTGTTCCTTCTGCTGCGATTCATATTTCCTTTAAACTGTTAGTACCTATGAAACAGGTTCACAGCTGTACATACGTGTGATGTTCACTTATATTATTTTTATTACTATTATTATATGATCTATATTTAAGTATACGTACATATTTGACCATTGTACCTATATCCTTAGCGATGCATAGGTTTCTTGGTTACTTCTCTACTGCTGTAGAGATTAGTGCACATTCCTGCAAAGCAGTGATAAATAAATGTTTAAGCATCCAACTAAAACAAGTATGTACGTTCCTAGCAACTAGTATCGTATCGTAAATAAATTTCCATTGAATTTATTTCCATTGTCTTTATTGTGTGTTAAGAAAATTCCGGTCAGTTTAATCATAAACTTATCTTCAAACTATTATCAAGAAAAAGTTTACCAGAATCCTTGTTCCAATTAAAACTCTTGAAAAGTAACCTATAGAAAAAGTAAATAAGTTTAGTGAACTTCCAAACTATTTTGGTCTTCATTATAACTTTCTTTAAGTAATATAAAGATTGAAATAAAGATTAACCAATAAACCTTGTAAACTAGCTATAAGGACCAGTACATTGCTATACCGGGGCAAGCGAAAGTCAAAAATAAGCACTAACTACTTTCTTCTTGTGCGCTCAAGTTGGTTGGTTGATGACTTCTCCTTCGAGTCTTCAATCCTGGGATTGGTCACACGCGACTCTTCACCGTCAGTAATTCTGCATGCTAAATCTTTCGTTTCCCTATAGCTAACCTAATCTATGCCCTTTATCTTTTAATCTAAGGCCTAGCCCTACTTCTGCTTTTCTAATTTCCGTCATTGCCTCTACAATCAAATGTGACTGATTATCTTATGTCCTCTTTTCTGTAACGTTCTCCAAATGGTCCGTTTTTCCCTGATGACTCGATTCAGCACTTCCTTATATCTGAACCAGTCTACCCAATCATCATTCTTCTGCAGCACCACATCTCGAATGCTTGTATGGGCCATGCTTCCTCTTCTTCTTTAATGTCAAAACTTCACAACGTATAATGCAATGTTCCACCCTTATGCTTTTAAGAAAAGCCTCCCTGTGTCTATATTTTAGCTGCTAGTTAACAATTGAAAAAGCTTTCTTTGCTAGCACTATTCTGCTTTTCACATTAAGCTTGCTACGATTATCTTTTTGGCAGTCTAGTTAACGAAATTCTTTAACTTCTTCCAGTTTGTTTTTTTTTATAATCCTTCGTCCTTAAAGAGTATTTCCTGCATTTGGGCTCGTGTCATCTGCAACATTTTCTTATTTTCAGCTCAGGCGGCTATGAAACCTGCAAAACACAAACATTACCATAGTCTAATGTTGTATTTGTGTATCGTAATGCCTGCTTTGGGATCCTCCGTGACTTGCTTTATAGCCTATTCTATGTACAATTAAATATTATTGGTGATTGACTGTATCCCTGTCTAACACCCTTACCTATTGTTGTTTCTTTTCCCTGGTCATTCACCCTAATTACTACTATGTCTTTAAGTCGCCTATAACCATATGGGGAAGAAGCATGTCGGTACACATCTATTCTGTCTGTAATATAATTTTTTACAGAAATAAGATTCGGTGTTATAATAGTGATAAAAGACGTTTTTTATGCGAATAATAATACCGAAGGCAGAAACCTAGCAAAAAAAAAAGTACTAAATGCAAGTCGGGTACTTTTACCGCTTTTATGTGATGCAGTCAAATTTTAAAGCGTCGCTGAAAGAAGAACTTTCACGAAGTTTATGCTTTGAAGTCTGTTTTGGATTTAGTTCTCCCAAAAATGGTAAGAGGTGCAAGATCTTAAAAAAGAAACCAATATATAATTTTTTTTTTTAAAAAATACATCCTAATATATTTTTAAAAACGTAGGAAAGTAATATCTTATTTCATATAAGCAATTTTATGATGCGTTTTAGGCAATTTTAAATTATTAATAAGTTATTGGTGGACAATACTACCGTATTTTTTTTTGAGTAAAACATCTACCATTATGCTTACAAATTTTCTCCGGCCCGCATCCTTGATGTCTTTTCCACATCTGCCAATGCCATGCACGTTAATTTATCCAGTCTAAATCTTTACATGAACAAATATTTACTAGATTTCTGACGATAAGATGGAAAACTGACTTTTCATTTTATCTTGGAAAGAAACTTTCAAGGCAGAAAACTTAACCCATCCAATTATTTTCGCTTACTTGAGAAAACTTTCTAATTTGACCATGGTTTTGTAAACAACGATCACATAATATTAATAATTCAAGACAGTAAACGCAAACTACACAAATATGTAAACAAATAAGCCTCCTTGTAATATGCGAATTTATCATTAAATAATTTATAGCGTACAAAGCTTTATGTGGGCTTTTATTAATTTAAGAGTCTTCTGGCACTCAAGTAGAGTTGGCTACTCATTTTACATTTATAGCTTATGTTAACAAAACATCTTTCTGGTCGACAATTCCGGAAATTCGTATTTGTGTTTGAAGCTACTTTGACTTTGTTTATTACAATAGGGTCCTAAAATTTTCATGCGTCAACATAATAGAAAGGAAGAAGGATCTTGATCATACACTACACATTATTGAACTTTAGTTTTTGAATTTTGTTTGTCAGGTCAGGTGGCCGGGTAGCATATTTCCGTTTCCTACTGGGCTAGCGCAACCGGGTGCGCTAATCGTACAGGTAAATTGGGGCCAAGCGAATCGGAGGGCACCCTAAGGTCGGAACAGGGTTAGCACCTGGTTAGGGGCCCTGACAAGTCTCTTTCCTCGCAGGCGAAGAGACTTGTCAGGGCCCCTAACCAACGGAAAAATGCCGTCGGAACAGCACCTGGTTAGGGGCCCTGACAAGTCACTTCGCCTGCGAGGAAAGAGACTTGTCAGGGCCCCTAACCAGGTGCTAACCCTGTTCCGACCTTAGGGTGCCCTCCGATTCGCTTGGCCCCAATTTACCTGTACGATTAGCGCATCTGGTTGCGCTAGCCCAGTAGGAAACGGAAATATGCGGCCGGGTAAATAGCGCCGCTGAGATGCGAAGCAGGCTCACTCGATCACGGCGCCGGGTTCGATTCCGGTGATGGAACTAGAAGATCTAAAATTAAACCCGTCGCGTCGTAAGCATTTTGAGTGAATACCGCGGTAAAAATCGTTAATTATGTATTAGTAGAGAATATTATTAAACAAGTTGAACCTGTTCTTAACAGTCTAGATCTACCAACTAAGCCACCTCGCAGAATCCCAACTTCCCTTACTTCTAAAGTAAAAATTATGCTACAGGATGCTTTGCATGAAAGTTTAGGATTATTACTTTGTTATCTTGAAACTTTGTTTTTCTTCATATTAAGTTTAATCGTAATCGGATCCTATAATGTTAATTATCATGTCACGTTTTACTTTCTCCGAGATTAGGTAACTTTTAATTAGTTCTGAGATCTGTTACACTTACGGAATATAAAATTTAGTTGTACCTATATTAATATGCCCTAGCACTTATATTAATCTATCAAATACTACCAATTTTTATTGCTGAAGGAAAAATATTAGGGTAATTGCTGAATTTGATAACTTATGTTTCAGTGAATATTTAAAAATTTAAGAAAATATACCCCTCGTATATACAGTGTGTCCCCAGATGAACCTAACTATATTTATAAACTTTCTTATTTGACATTTTAGAAGCAAAAGTCATCTTTTATAAAAGTTTTGCTTGTTCTGAAAAGTTCATAGCCATATTCAAAATTTAGAATTAACATACAGGGTCGCTAAACAACGAGAAAAAGTGAAAATAAAGTGCTTGGTATTTTAAAGAAAAGTAAAAATGATAAAGGAAAAAGATCTTTTTAATGTCAATGAAAGCTCAGTTATCCAATTTAAGCGTTGTATCTCAAAGTTGATATTTTGACTTTATTATAATTAAAGTAATAATTATACAAATGTAGTCAATGTTCATAACTTATTGAGCAACGAAAACAAAAATACAAAGAAACATTACTCTACATGTGGTCCTCCTACTGCTGCACATTTTTCAGTCAGCGTCCTAAATTTTTCCTGCACTGGATCAATGGCATGCTCATTTATATCGGCTATTGCTTCAGTAATGTTTTAAAAGATTTTCATCATGGTGAAGAACATTTGCATAAACTGTTTGATTGAGATGTCCCCATAAAGAAATCTAGTGGAGTAATGTCGGGGGAACGTGGAGGACCGAGCTGTCCAATCCATTTGTTAGCAAATTGTCTATCTAGCCACTTCCTAACTCGAATTGCTTTGTATGCAGGGCAACCGCCCTGTTGAAAATAAAGTGCCTGTCTCACCTGAAAGTTTACTTCATCCAGAGCAGGAAGTAAGAAGTTTTCCAACATCTCTATTATGTGTTCTGGTTTACGGCTCCGTCGAAAAATAACGACCAATAATTTTATTACACATTATAGCACACCAAACATTAAATTTTTTATATCGCTGACTATTTGTTGTAATTCGAAAACTTGGATTTTTATTCGACCAATATCTAGAATTTTAGCTGCTAACGATTCTATTCGTGGTGAATGTTGCTTCGTCAGAGAAAACAATGCTTCTGTAAACATAACTTTCGATCATAATCGTTCTCCCATCAACAAATGAAATTCTAAACGAAGCGCATCTTCGCCTCCTACAAATTTATGAATTATCACCGATTTGTAGGGACAGATGTTGTTTTCTGATAGAATTCACGTTAAGTGGCTTTTACCAAAAGGTGATCCAGTGTCCTTTTCCTTGCTGATTTTTTGGGGAAATTTGTTACCGAATCAATAGGAAGCAATGTATGTAGCGGCATAATTCTCGTCATGAATGCGTTTTCGCTTTTGCAGGTCTGTTACAACACCTGTTCTATCAAACTTTCTTACAAACCCCCGAATACAATTTACAGAAACTTATACCCCCTGATAATTTCTACAGTTCAATTGCAAAGCGATACGATATTTCATCTATACCGCAGTATTTTAATAAATAAATTTATTGCTCCGGAGAAATTTTTGACACTGACTGGAAGGTTTTTTTTAACTTTAAATACCTAATTTGGGTTAAATGTCAACTGAGTTTATTGTTGTTGGGAATAACTGCAATAATCACTTTTGCTAAATTTGTATAATTATTACTTAAATCCTAATAAAGGCAAAAAGTCAACTTTGAGATACAATGTTCAAATTTTATATCTGAACTTTTATTAATATTGCAAGCATCTTTTTCTGTAACATTTTCATCTTTCTTTCAAATAACAGGTACTTTATTCTTGACTTATTTCACTTTTTCTCGTTTTTTTAACGA
The DNA here is from genome assembly GCA_963971165.1 of Philopedon plagiatum. Lineage (NCBI taxonomy): Eukaryota > Metazoa > Arthropoda > Insecta > Coleoptera > Curculionidae > Philopedon > Philopedon plagiatum. Next base: position 103,160,674 of record OZ020193.1, read on the forward strand.
CCCTGTATGTTAATTCGAATTTTTTAATATTTCTATAAGCTTTTTAGCAAAAGCTAATTTTTTTTTGTGAATAATGACTTTTTTTCTAAAATACAAAATAAGAAAGTTTACAAGTGTAGTTAGGTTCATCCGGGGACACACTGTGTATGTCTATATATATATATATATATATATATATATATATATATATATATATATATATATATATATATATATATATATATATATATATATATATATATATATATATATATATATATATCTATATATATATATATATATATATATATATATATATATATATATATATATATACATATATATATATATATATATATATATATATATAACACAACAGTCTGTACTGTTTCCAGTTTTTAATCCAATTATATTTATATATGATTTTAATTTACCAGCAAAACTTTGTACTTTTTTACAAAAATGCATTCAACGTTTACCTAAAAGTTTTAAAAACTATTCTCGTTAGCATGCAAACTCCATTATATCTGGGGCATGCTTGAACTATTAAAAATTACTTTACATAGAAATGTTGCTGCCGGGGATTATTCTAAAAATATTAATTATTTTTAGAGTTTGATATAGACGACGAAAAGCACTTTTTAATTGTTTAAATCCTCTCTCCTATAGGTAAGAATCAATACTGTTTTGATTTGTTCTTGTAGCTCATTTCTGATGAAGAACCAAAAGCAGCAGTCATTTCTGGCTATTAGCGAGTAGAATATAACCACAACTCATGTTCGTTTAAAATAATCAGGATCTACCTCTAAAAGTGTGCTTTTTCTAATTTTTATATTTTTTCATAACTTTTATTTAATTCTTCTTTCCTTATTTACTACTTTATTTTTGCCATTTTACCTTGTAGTTCATTTTCTGTGCATTTTATATTTTACTAAATATTCAGTATAATTTAAATATCACTTTGCCACTGATTGCAAAGAGCTCCATTTTTTAGTTTATAAAATTTCCTAATAATTATGTTAAATGTATTTGAAAATTTTAATAACATTTGTCTCTTTAATCAATACTTGTTATCTCTATCCTATTCTATTACCAAGCACCTATGATTTATCTACCTAGTGTGGCCCATATTTATGATGGGCCACTATGGACAATTCATGGTCATCGCCATCGTGCAGATGATGGCTGTCCCGCCCGCAGCCGCACAGTGAGCATCATATTTGAAAACAGATACCGCAGTGAAAGGGTTAATTTTAGACTCAAAACCCCACGCTGCAGATCAGTGATACGTTGTTGACATCGCTTTCTAACATGATCTCCGCTCGCACAAGCACATTATTTCAATAGCCACATCAACAGCTAAAAAGCTTAGATTTCTTTTTCGAGCCAGAAAATAATTCTTCCCTTCAAACTTACACACTTCTTATATTTCCCAAATAGGTCTCACCTAGAGCACTGTTCCCACATCTCGGGAGCGGCATCACCTTCAATACTTGACGTCCTTGATTCTATCCAAACGAGAGCCATTCGACTCATGAATGATCCAGTCCTCACCAGAAATCTTCCTCCTCTCACTTATCGCCGCGATGTTTGAGATTTATCCCATTTCTACCGATACTTCTACGGAGTTTGCTGTGAAGAACTAGCCGCCATAATTCCCCCCTTGATTGTTCCTAACAGAACAACAAAAGGAGCGTTATGTATGCATCCCTTTACTGCCCAGCTACAAAAGCCTACAACATTTCACTTATTTTGCTCATTCATACCAAAGGGCTCCAGATTATGAAACAAATTGCCTGCAGATGTTTTCCCTTCCCCTCGCAATCTTCAATCCTTTAAAACCAGTGTCAATAGATTACATTTCCCTACAGACACTCACTGTGCATTAGTATTTATGCCTGAATCTCAACGTGGTCTGTCTCAGACAAAACAAAAAATTACAGAAATAATAGAATCTGGGTAAGAATTTTTGTAAATGTACTTTAATTTCCTCTAGGTTTGCTCAGGTTTACTAATTGATGCAATTTGTATTTCATGCAAATCCTTGCCTTACCCCATTATAATTCATTGGATCATTTGCCTCAGACCAAACTATTCCCTTGTGTACTGCTGCTTCTATTTATTGATGTTCTTTTACCGCAATATCCCTGCAGTATTTTCACCTAAAGATACTCCGTTTTCAGGTGCCGGAATAATATGAACTCATTTGCTCCTAAACTTTACACGCTTAATGCGGATGTTTTGTTTTAACTACTCTACAATACTGAATTAAAATTTAAATTATTTTTATTTGTTTTATTCTTTTTTCATTCACTTTGAACGCGAGAAAAGTAAAATATCACGATGTTTTTAATCGGATTTACATCAGCATCGCAGCATCGTAGTAGTTTTTTTGATAATCCAGTCATCTAGTTTTTTTACATTACAAGGATATTTAAGGTGGTTCACAGGTGATTCTTTAAACTCGAGATCTGTAACTTAATTCGTTTTTAAATGCCAAGCCTTTAAAAATTAAATATCATGAAAAAAATGTACAAATTTAATGTTTTCACTACTCTACAATACTGAATTGAAATTGTAATTATTTTTTTTTTCTTTCACTTTAAACGCGAAAAAGTAAAATATCACGATGTTTTTTAATTGGATTTATATCAGCATCGTAGTAGTTTTTTTAATAATCCAGTCATCTAGTTTTTTTACACTACAACGATATTTAAGTTCACAGGTGATTCTTCAAACTCGAGGTCCGTAACTTAATTCGTTTTTAAATGGCAAGCCTATAAAAATTAAAAATCCTGAAATAAAGGTAAAAATTTATATGGGTACCTTTAATTCTCTTGTTATTTTAAAAGTTGTTCAAAATAACCACCATGAACGTCTTGGCAGTAATAAAGTCAATTTTGGGACTCACGTCTCATATTTGTCAGAAAATTCGAAAAATGAGTTCGAAAATCGACTTTATTACTGCAAGGAAGTTCATGGTGGTCATTTTGAACAACTTTAAAAAAGAGAAATAAAGGTATTTAAATTTTTACTTTCTTTTTCAGGATTTTAAATTTTTAAATGCTTGCCATTTAAAAACGAATTAAGATAGTGACTTCGGGTTTGCGTTAAAATGTTCCTTTTTTGAATACCTTTAAAATGAGGTACCACAAAACATAAGGTTACATTAGAAAATTTGGACCACAATTCGCTAGCGTCGCCCCTCAAGGAGGTTTAGGAAGTTAAATTGCATAAAATAGTAGATTTATTAATCAATAAGACAGACCTAACATTTGGTGTATCTATATTTCCTAATAGCAAAAATATTCGCCCATACTAAAGCTTTTCGGACACCCCGTATAATGAACTAAACAAAAAATATTAATTGATTTTGCCAGATGAATAATGAACAGGATTTTGATAACATCATTCTCATTTATAAGCAGGAAGACAAATATGCTCATAATAAACAAAAACAAGTAAGAATATTTAAATAATTTATTTAAAATAAACAAAATATAACTGAATACATAATACCATTATTAATTTTTTTCACACGCTGTATTTAAAGTAGATGAAAACCTTGTCGAGTCGCTTTACCAAAATTGTTGTTCCCCATGTTCTGAAACAAAAGTTGTTGTGTATTATTGTCATGTATTGGTTAATACGCTAGTCCAGCCAAACCAAAAGAAAAATTGTCATATATTGTTTTCTAATTTTTATATATTTCATTAAAATATTTGCTTAAGGTCCTAGTATTTAGTATTGAACACCAATGATGGTTTTCAACATTTCTGCAATAAAAACAAAAACAAGGTAGTTTAAAATTTTGTTGTTACGTAAAAGAGCAGATAGTGTTCAATCGCAAAGTTCTCTTTATTGTTGAATTGCGGAGCATTATATGGTCCCCAATTCAATTTTAAATATCCTCCGCAAACAGACATATTTAGAAATACTTAAAAGGCACTTTTCTATTAGTCTACTCTTTAAACCGGTAGCAAATTTTTACGTAATATTATTCTCTTTACTGAAGAACAACTTTTAAAAATGAAAATACCCGGTCTCTAAATTCTACAACCTACATCTTTTACGTGCTGCTGTCCCACTCACAAAAGTTTAATAAGTTAAAAGTAAATTTGAAGTTATTAAGTCAAATTTTGATATGTCGAAATTATTTTTTATAAATTTCAAAATTATCCTTTTTAATATTGTGTGATGCTCAGTGGCGCACCCCCAAGGGTTAGGGGGGGGGCTTACCCCCCCCCCCCCCCAAATAAGAAAAATACATGTTTTGAAACATAATCTTCCTAAAAACCAAAAAAAATGCTAAAACATAAAAAATCCTTTTATAATTGCTTGTTTACACCAGACTAATTGCATTTTTAAAATTAATAATTTCATTATTATTAAGATACTTACAGGAATGTTTAGGTAGGAACACATCTATCATAACAACATCCACAGGGACTCTTCTCTAAGACCTGCCCTTCCGGACAAAACCTCGGGCACCACAAACATTGAATTGGCGGATCAGGACATTTTCCGGATACCTCAATAAACATCACAAAACCTAATGTTATAAATAAACTCAACAACCACGAGATCTTCATGTTTTCTCTTGGTACGAGTACAATGTAATATATTAAATACTGTAATAATAACTATTCTGCATAAACATACACAATATATAATAATGGGAATCCCAATCTACATGCTGACATTGATAAGCTAGGCGTTTTATTTTTTAATAAATATTTATAAGTAGAGCTATGCAAATACAAGTGATTCCAGTGGCATTACCATTTTATTTATTGGCTTGCGATAAATGAAATAAGTGTACAGAGCTTACCTGTGGTAAAGATGGACAACGGAGAGTCAGTTCAGCAGAGGCGAACTTGAGGGACAGCGCTAGTGGTTTTCCCTATCTCTTGTCATTGGTCAGTTCACGCTTAGTATCCCGTCGCACTGGTGATAAATCGGCACCCTGACTGGGACCTACTGTTTCCTACTTGTATTAGAGCGATTATTACCCAATTCCTAGATTTAAAGTATGACGGAACAAAGATATTTTACGGTATACGTCAGCGTAATTTAATTAGATTGTCATGGTATAACTGTAAAAGACATTTTAAAAGTGCTCGCAATAAATAGAATAATAATTTTTGTTTCATACGTGCAGTTTATTTCCGATTTAATTTTCTGGCCGATTTACTCTCGACTAGACCGGTCTAATTTCACAATTAAAGGTTTAAATTTGCAATTAATTATCGTAATCTGTATTTAGGTGTTTTAATATTTATTCACCATTATAAAGAAGTTGAGTGTTTTTTCTAATTAGGTAATACAAAACTTATTTTTTCAGTACGTCTGAATAAATTAATTAATTTAGAAAACAGGTAAATCAAAGTAATGACAGAATAAAATAATCCTTGATTAACGCCTAACAAATAGTTTGACAACCGCAGCTGTAAAACTGTTGTTTTGCGGAAAAATTCGGGTATAATGAAAATGTATCCCATTAGTGAGTGTTTACGTAATGGAATGGCAACTATATTTGGAAAAATTTCGCGTATGCCACTATTACGTCATTAGACGTAGAATCCACATTTTCTAAATAAATGCAATAAAAAGGTTACTAATAATGCTAATGTACGTAGAGATACCAAAAGCAACTTTTAATGGATACGAGAAAATATGTATGGGTCATTTTATGTTTATTTTATGTATATACTACAGTACCAACCAATAAATAAAACGGCAACTCCACTGGAATCACGCTCATTTTGCACAGTTTTATTTATAAAACAAAATTTGTATAATACCGGACATTTAAATTCAATCCAAGTTTTATGTCCTTGACGTAAAGTTTCTATGGATTTTTTAAGGCAGATAATGGACCTTGCAAGAAAATATTGTAGTAAATTAAATGTTAAACTATATTTAATATTCAGTTATTAATAAACAGTACGTCTCTACCGCAACAAGAGTGCAACTTTTCAAAAACGCATGCTGTTAAAGCTCTTGCTGCATGGCAACATCTACTCTAAGTAATAGAAAGCAAAAAATAAAATGAAATTAAAATGTTATCACCCTATATATCGGAAACAAAGTGTTTTCGAATCAGTGTTAACAGATCTCTGTCTTATTTTTTTTCCGAAAAATTAACTGCCGTTAATTTTGCAACACCTATTATATAATAAAACCTGAGCAAACAATCGGTGAGTACAAAGTTTTGAAGTACAAGTACAAAATTTGAAACACAGTAGGTATTTATTTACCCTCATTTTAATGATACAAACCGAATTTTGTAACAACGAAGTTTTTTATCGAACCTCCCACACACATTTTTTTTCGGTAGGTGTGGGTGGCTAAATACGAATTAGGGTAAGAGTAAAAAAAGCAAATATTTGACATGCCGTGGAAAGTTCTTGCCGATGCTGCAAAATCTTGATTTTCTATGTTATTAAAAAAGTTAGTTTTTGTAAACAGTCTGCTTTATTTTGGAATTGGCAGTTGTTGTCACAATATTTATGGGTGTTACATAAGCAAACAAAGATTAATAAAATTAAAATTAAAAAGTATTGTTCAGGGTACAGAGCATTTTTTAAAGTGGTCCATGTGGCTTTATCAGTGGCGGCTGGTGAAATTTTAAAGTTGTATATCTCTGTTGTTACTTGGGAGACCCATGCCAAGTTCCGGTTTTTAATAGTGAACCTACCAGGAATGTTTTGGTAGAGAAAAAAAGTATTTTGTAATTTGCGAAAAAAGTCGAATTTTTGCCCCTGGGCAAAAATACACATTTAGGTATTTTATTTATTATTCTCTATAAACAAATTTTACATCATTTTGTCAAAAAAATTTTTGATTTGAAGAGAAACAAATGTATTAGTAGAAAGTTATAATTATTTCAATTTTTTTAAACCTAAAACCATTTTAACAAAAATTCAAATGCCTATAATTATCTACTAATACATTTTATTCCCCTTCAAATTTAAAAATTTAGGACAAAATTATGTAAAATTTGTTCAGAAAAAATAATAAATAAAATATCTAAACGCGTTAATTTTTATACCCAGTCTACATTAGTTTTGCAGAACTATTATCGTTGATACTAACTTAAACTTCATATCAATTTTAGACATGCTGTCCTATTAAAAAGATTGCATAGAAATATTTTGACCGCAAGAATTATTTGAAAAATATTAAATTTGTTTGCAGAAAATTTGTTATATTGTACGACATAAAAAACTTTTTAATTATTTTTATTTATAAGTTTGGATATAGGTACAGAAAGAACTAACACGAGTCGCATTTTGACTTTATGTGCATTTTACTAAGAAATATACCGAGAAATTCCGATCGTGGGAATGCAAATTCATTTCAGACAGTCTCGTGTTTGTTGTCTATAAAGCTTTATATCCGATTCAGTAATCCTGTTTTCAACTTCCTAAAATCAAAGAGAGAAAGCATGATAAATATACAAACTGTACTTGGAGAAATGTTGAGTTTTCTTGCAAAATTATGCAAGATTTATAACTGACATAGCTGGGGAATCTAATAAATTACATCAGATTTGGAGCTAAATGCAGCGGAGTTTGTCGCCTTAAGATAAAGGAAAACACATCAAGAGAGCAGAGTAGCTCCGATAAAGGTCAAACCACAGACATTACATATGTATGTAGGTACTATATTAGACCTGTACAACGTAGTACCTACACCAGCTGAATCCGTCCAATGCATGAGCAAAATGGTGGGTTTGTACAAGGATTGTAGGCATTTGGCGCCTGTCAGGTTTTTAAAAGTCGGGGGTGTAGAGGCACGCGCACTCAGGACGTCTAGCAAAAGTGGGTGGACGGCAACTAAGCGATCAGAACCGGGCCGACGCCATTTGCACTTCTAGGAAAAAAGGAAGTAGTGTTTGGTTGTGTTTATTTGTGAGCTTTTGATAATGTTTAGAGATTCATTAGTTAAGTGACAATTTTTTAGTGTTGGTGTTTAGTTATCTTGGTGCACAATGGCCGATCAACATGTAAAGTGTGTGATTGTGTTTTGCCAAAATTTGTTGTTTTTTCTCGTTTTCTTCTAAGATGGTACATTTTAAACTACTTTGCTTTGCATTATTGAAGTATGCTGAAAATATTTTAACACCAATTTAATTTCTGATAGTAGTATCATGCTAAGCATCTAAACATATTTTTCTTATACCATTTAACCAAAAAAAATTTCTGAAACTTTGCTGTTTACAGTGTTTACTAGTACTGGTTTATTCCATAATACATACAAATTGATCGAAACAACTTTATTTAATATATAAACTAACTTTTGTCCGCAACTTCGTGTGCGGTATAACAATTTCACTCCATTACAAACTTTGAACCCCCATTTCACCCCCGTAGAGGTTAATTTATCAAAATCTGTAAAACACGTGTTTAAACATTTACGGTCAGATTTTCCAAAGCTAGCCCGTAGTAATTTGGCAGTCAAAAGCTTTAAACTGACAAGTGTAAGAACAAGACAACTAAGTTTTATACCATGACTTTGTTTCTGAGTTTTTTCGCAAATTTATAAAGAAAAGGGTCCTTTCAGTACGTAGCTTCTACAATAATAGAACTAACTTCATCCTAGCAGCCCATTCCAAGATGAAAATCATTTGGAAACCAAGCAATTCAGTATCAGAGTAATTCAGTATCAGAATAATTCATAAGTGTTTAATGACGACTTATTAACAATCACAGGACAAAAATTTGTCAAAACGTAACTGATAAACTTCTATGAAGGTTCGACTTAATAGGACCATCTAATACATATATATATATGTATATATATATATATATATATATATATATATATATATATATATATATATATATATATATATAATAATAATAATAATAATAATAATAATAAACCACTTTATTATTTACCAAACATAGATTTAAATACTAACATATACTATAATTATAATATCTGTGGTAATAAATGGCCTATAAAATGCAGACAACTGGTATACACAGATACCAGATACTGGTGAGGCCACGCATTAATTACTAACTTTTAAAGAAACTAAAAATAAAGCAAAAATCATAATAAAGGTTGAATAAAAGGTTAAATGAAATTTAAGGAGAGAGGAGAAAACGTGTAAGAGAGAAAAAAAAGAGGGGAGAAGGAGAAGAAAACAGAGGTCGATGTCCCTGTAAGCCACACTACTGACTCAGAAGTAGACGCGTTTTATATATGTTTTTAAAGCTCGAGGTAGAGAGGTTTATCTCGTGAGTATCCATAAAATTTACATAATTTGCTAAATTGTAAGTGAAGGATCTTTTATAAATTTCTTTACGATGTCTGGGAATGTTAATAAATAAGTTTCTACGCATATTACGATTATGAATATCAGTTCGAAAGACAATCTTATTAAACAAATATGAGGGCGTTTTGGTTTTTAAAATTTTATGACAAAATGCAGCAAAATGCAACTTACGTCTGTTGTGCATATTTAGCCAACCAGCATCACGGAGCAAGTGGGAAACCCGATGTCGGCGCCTCACGCCATAGATAAAACGTAGGCAAGAGTTCTGCACTTTTTGTATTTTACGTACATATATACTATCAATGCAATGACCATAGACCACATCACAATGATTAAAGTGAGACAGAACAAGAGCATCACAAAGAAGTTTTTTAATCTCCCTCGCAAGATAATATCTATGATTATAAATTAATTTCAAAGTGCAATAAGCTTTTCTAATTTTAGATTTAATATGGTCACGGAACCGAAGTTCAGAATCAACAAGTAAACCAAGACTTTTAGAGACAGTTGAGAAGGGAACTGTAACATTATTTACTTGTACATTCAAAGCATTCTCTGCCCGATTTCTTAAATTTTCACTGCCAAATAAAATAATAGATGATTTAGTAGGGTTGATTTTAAGCTGATGATCGTTGGAAATTTCTATTATGTTTTGTAAATCTAAGTTAATATTTAAGTTAACCGTATTTAAGTCAGATACGTCAAAAGAACAATAAAGTTGGGTGTCATCAGCGTATAAGTGATAATTACAAAAATTTAAGCATTCATGGAATGTAGACGTGTAAATTGTATAAAGTAATGGCCCTAATATACTTCCCTGGGGGACACCAGTAGACACACTAAGAGAGTCAGAAACGCTGTTCTTAACCTGAACTTTTTGAGTCCTATCCGATAAAAAAGATTTAATCAATCTAATTGCCCCCTCACCGAACCCAAAATAATGCAACATAGAAAGCAAAATTGAGTGGTTAAGCATATCAAATGCTTTAGTGTAGTCTAGAATTATAAGAGCACTAACCCTACCCTGGTCACACGATTCAATGATATCATCCACAACAGCTGACATTGCGGTATCGCAACCAAAGCCCGCCCGAAAACCGGACTGTTTTGGGGGTAAAATATTGAATGTATCCAAGAATGAGCGGATTTGATGGTCGAGCACCTTTTCAAGAATTTTAGAAAATGTGGGCAAAATGCTGATAAACCGTAAATGAGAAAGTTCCGTCGGCTGAGTAATCTTAGGAAGGGGTAGAACATGAGCGTTCTTCCAGCACACTGGAAAGTAAGAAGTCTCAATGCACTTATTTATCACGTGTGTAATAAATGGAACAATGCATGGGCAGCACAACTGAATAAGCGTAATATTTAAATCATCACTACCAAACGCTTTAGTTTTAATTTTCATAATAATTTTTTGTATATCATCATCGGTAACAGACGAAAATTCAAGCCGATCCGCAATTCCCGGTTTAATATTGCTGAGGTAAAAACTTATTAATTCTTGTTTAGGAGATATACCACTTAATACGGAATTGATAGAAAAGTTATTAATAACATTAGGATTTGATAGATGATCAGGAATAGTATTATTTTTACTAGTTGTTAAATTAAGCTTTTTAAGTTGAGACCATTTTTCTTTAGAAGAGGAATTGGAGAATTTTTGTCGGAGATATGCTTTTTTTTCAGATCTTACAGCAGCTGTTGTATAGTTTCTGAGTTGTTTATAATAGGAATAATGTTCGAGCAGCCTAGTTTGTTTGAATCTTTTTAAAGCTTGATTTCTCAGTCTTTGTAAAAATTTTATGTTGTCAGTCAACCAAGGCGCATATTTAGCATTCCTCCTACAGCAAACTTTCACAGGAGCATGTTTATCGAATATATTAATAATTGAGGAGCTTAAGAATTTAACTTTTTCCTCTATACTAGGAATATAAAAAATATTCTCCCATGGCCACGATTGCAGATCAGCTTGAAATTCTCCATAATTTACATCTTTTAAGGCTCTATATTTGAAATATGTAGGTGGTGAACGTTCAGTGCTAAACGATAGTTTAATGAAAATGGGGAGGTGATCAGTGAACTGTACATTAGCCACTCCAGAGTCTAACACTTCTGGTATGTTACAAAACATCAAGTCAATAAGAGAGAATGAATCATTACAAATTCGCGTAGGTTCCTGTATATGTTGCTTTAAGTCAAAAACATCAGTAATATCATAAAGTCTTTGGGTATGATTATTATTCTCTAGAAGATTTATATTAAAGTCCCCACAACATATGATATTATCATATATTGTAAAAAAATGAGTTAAGGTATCTTCGAAGTGCTCAAAAAAACTCTCCAAGTTCGCCCCAGGAGGTCTGTAGACAACGCCCAACAGAATCCGTCCAGGACCAACATTAAGCTCAACCCAGATGCAGTCTAAAAAATCATGTGACTCCGCAATTAATATACTAAACTGAATTGAGTTTTTTATAAATATGCCAACACCACCCCCTCTGCGAGCAGCTCTATCTCTACGAATGAAGTTAAAACCCTCAATGTTTACTGTATCACTGTCAATTCCCGGGTGCAGCCATGACTCGCTAATACCTACAATGTCATAATCAGAGTCGTTCAAAAAATCCCTGAAGTCAGCAAGGTTAGCCAACAAGGACCTCACATTAATATGAGATACGGAAACAGACATAAGAAGGAGATGTGGGAATGGAGAAGAATGAAAGAAATGAGAAAAATTAGGAATATAAATGTGAAAGAGTTTATATGTAAAAGAAGAAGAACTAAAATAGAGTTTAAATTATGAATAATATGTTATTGCACTGAAATAGCGAGCATGACACAAATAGAAGCCGTTACATTAAGCTTTAAGTAAGACAAAGAAGAAAAAGAATAAAAAAAAAAAATAATTTTATTAGACAGATAATAATCCCATGATCAAACACAAATCATTATAATAATAGCCCAAAACCCAAAACCACATAACTAAGTATTAATATTTAAAATTGCAAAATAAACATTTCAACCAACAAATAAATAAACATAATGTTTTTCGGGCAATATAGCAAAATAAGAGTACATACGTTTAATCCTTCTTTAGAGATTGCTTAAGATTTTTTATTTCATCACTGTTGTTCACTCTGTACACCGTGTCCTCCGATTTTACGTAAATCACTCCGTTGAGACACCAAGCTTTTTTACTGGAAAACAATTTAACTGCTTCAGATAACAGGGCTAACCGATTTTTGGTTAAATCCTCCTTTATTTGTACGCCCGAAGATTTTAAGTGTTTACGATTCTTTAAAACAGATACACGCTCGGCATCGTTGAAAAACCGCACTAACACGGCTGCTGGCTTATCACTTGGAATTTTAGACGTGACCCGATGGCATTTTTTTATTTGGGAGATGTTCATGTTTACATTTATTTTATTAAATATATCGATCATTTTGGGTATTAAATTTTCGTCCTTATCCTCTGGTACCCCAAAGACACGTATATTTAAGCTTCTTGAGGCCTGCTCCTGGTTATCAACAGCTTCGTCAGTGAGCTTTTTTGCTTTCTTAAGATCCTCTACTTCCTGGCGAAGTAGACTAATAGCTTTTTCTTGAGCTCTAAATTTTTCTTTATATATATATATATATATATATATATATATATATATATATATATATAAACTCAGTGGTTATTGAGGCATCAGTCTATTCGGGCATCGGAAGTAAAACTCTTTTTTTACGCGTAGTAAAAAAAGCGTTTTACTTCCGATGCCCGAATAGACTGATGCCTCAATAACAACTGAGTTTGTTTTTTAATTAGTCAGTCAAGACTACCCTACCAATTCATATATATATATATATATATATATATATATATATATATATATATATATATATATATATATATATATATATATATATATATATATATATATATATATATATATATATACATTATGTCTTATGTCTATGGGTCAAACGAAGACCCTTCACGTACAACTCCCTCCTTTCTCTTTAAGCGTACTTATATCGAGTAAACAAACTACTACTGTTAAAGCCAAGTTTATAGGCTTTCCCGGTAAGAGGATTATGATGCTCTTTATGCCAGATTTCGTGATTCTCTTAAAATAATCCTGTATTGTTTTGTTTGCCCTTTTCTTTTTCCTGTGTCTTTTATGACGCTCGGCGATAAAATAGCGAGCTTTTATGTAACGAAATATTCATTTAATGCCACTTCGGTTTCGATATGTTTTGGGAATCGAAATAACTTCTGTAATGGAAAAACAAGTGAATTTTTACGGTATACGTATCTTTACTAAAAAAATCTGCTTATCTTTAAGAAGAGTGCAATCCATTTCAGATGCCAGAATCACCTGACAACTTTTAAGTCGATATGATACTTTTAAAAAGGTTCTTAAATGGCCTTTAAAATGAGGTAGCCCCCTGTCCCAGTTAAGATTTTAGGGGTTGTTTGCAGCACCGCTAGAGGGTTGATGTAATTTAATCGAAAACCAGACTAAAAGATGTCCCCCTGAAAATAAAATTGACGAGTATTTGCATATTTCCATATTTTGTATAATTGCTGAAATATTGAGGGTAGTAGGTTTTCAAATTGACACCCTGTACGGCAAACTATTAACACATAATTGAAACAATTAGAATACATAAACGACTGAAAATCTTTACTACGATTGAATTTTGTTTGTGTTAGTACAAAGATTCAATGTGGTAAGTTTCTCCTTATCTTAACGAATTTTCAACTTTCTACTATTAGGTATTGACAAAACAGCGGTTCTAGCCGCTATAACTCCATTGTAAAGAAAGCAAAGCAAAACAGCGAAAATTAAATTGACTGTGTCAACCTCCCCCATACGCCAACCCAACTCGGGTCTCCCTATTCAAATTTAATGCCCATATTCTATGAATACCACTGGTCAAATTTTTCCCACTAAATTGTTCTTAAAGGAATAGTGAAGAGTAACAACGTAATAAATTTATTTTTTAATTAAATACCAGCCTTTGTACCTAATTAAAGCTAACAACAAACAAAAATAACAATATCGACATTATTTTGCCAATTCGAAGAATGTTATAATCGTGGCAAAGATATAATAATATAAAAAAGCAGACTATATATTTCATGTATACGATATTAATATTACCAAGGATGATATCCACATTTTAATAACGTTATGTACAAACTGATTGAAATAAGTTAAGGATATTGTGGTTTCTCTGGGAATTTTTACATACATCCCTGTTTCTTCATCGTTTCTAGAAATAAAACACAATTACTGCTCTCCAGGCATGTTCAATACAGTTTAGATCTAGAGAAAGTGGAGGTAACGGCAAATGATCGATTTCGTCTAATGCTAGCTGTTCTAAAACTACCCTTGCTCTATGTGGGTGAGCGTTATGATCTAGGAATCTGCAGCTGGGCTCCAAATTCCAACGATAATCATTTACTATGTTGCTAACGATGTCTCCTTCATGAATTTCACCTGTCATTGTACTTTCAGAAACATGTAACTCCGTTCGTCCCCCATAAAAAATTCCACCCCATACCAATGCAACGCACTTTCGAAAGGATGTACAGTTATGTTCAATGAAGTGTTGTACAACAGTTGTGCTTTGTGAATCTGCCTATCATTTTCTAAAGTTCAATAAAGTGTTGTACAAGAATGTAGTAAACAATGGTTGCTGGTACAAATGTATGGGTAGATCCTAAACAATCGTTTTATTATAATATAACCTTTGGTTCTTGATTGATTTATATTAGAGAAGTTAATGGAATTGGGTAGTAAAATAAGAAAAAGTTGGCAAAAAATTGCAAATATTTCAAATATATACGTTTATGTTACTAAGTTATTTATTAATAAAATTGTACACTTCTTTCTGTATTAAAAACAACTTAAAATAGCAAAATTTATTTATATAAAGATCTCTTGATATTTAGTCATTGCCCTATCTCATTTTATCATTTTATTAAGTCCACGAGGTATTGGTAAATAGAGACTCCTGGTTAATTCTGGATCATCGCGTTCCAGATCATTTCTATTGCACTTACGAGACTCTCTCTATTTTCAGGTTCAAAGTTTACATTTTTTGTCATTAGGCCCCAAGCATTTTCAATAAGATTAAGGTCGGGGCTATTGGCAGGCCATAACATTTAACATAACATATTATTTTCAAACCATTCTCTGATAATTCCCGCATTATGCACTGGATAATTGTCTTGTTGGACAATGAAGCTGTTAGCAGGAAAATGTTGAGATACGCCATGTAACATTACATTTTCTAATATAGTTCTATACTCTACTGCATTAAATCGGTCACCGCTATTAATAGCCCAACATACTCCAAGTCCGTCAACACTTAACCATGTCCACACGTTAACTGAAAAGCGTTCAGACCTGTCGTAGTTGGTTACATATTCTCTATACTCTATATAATCTAGTGTTACGGGGACGACACACCCTAATATCCCCATTAAACGTCGACTCAAATACTTTTTCGTCTGGAAAAAAATAATTCTGGCCTGCTTAAATATGTTCATCAGTTAGCTTCATTTTTTTGGGTGCTACACCATTTTTTAAAGCAGAATTAATTTTTTATTCTGCGGCATGCCGTAATAGGGCGTTATCTACATCTGAAATTCTTGTTTTTTCCGCTGCCTTCTTTTTTTCTAAAGTCCCATCTCTTTCCCACCTATGTTTTATTTTTAATATTGCGTTTTGCATTATTTTTGCATAATTTGTATGTATTGTATAAGAAACGTCTGTAATAGGTGACCCGTCTTATATATAAGCAATAATGTTTGCTCTCTGAACTAAATTCATTGTAGGCATATTGCTTTCTATTATGACTATTTGATTGATAGCCAATGTCAGTAAAAAACTTAATAACCTATTGCAACAAGCCTGAAAGATGTACAAGATGTTAGAATCGGTGTACAAAACTTCAGTGAACATGACTGTGCTTCTTGGACATATCGGTCAATAGCTCGTGAATTGGGCGGTCTCTAGACATGAACTGTACGTCTGTCATCACAAAGACCAAAGCGGCTCCCATCTGGCGGTAAACATCACGGTATCCTACTCTCATGACGCCAATTTACCCGATTCTACCAAAGCAAACGTTGAGCTTTGTGATCTACAGGCCTTATAGGCCTGAGGCAGGTCTACATTGCTAGACCTGCCTCATTTAAACGACTTAAGACAGTTCGAGGGGTTATACGAACTCTGCTGGCAGCGAAACGGTCCTAACTCAAAAACGTGCAATTTCTTGAAGGCTTTATCCTAGTCTATAATATAATATGTCTTCCCTGACATTCATTGACCTTAGCCTGCCTTCTCTTGGCCTCTCCCTTACATTTCCAGTCTCATTAAATCGGTGGTTCAGACGGAAAATCACATTTCGAGGAACATTAAATCGATTAGCTACATCAATAGCTTCGTATTCAGTTAAATTACGCCTATTCATATTGTGAAGTATAGAATAATCACTATTATTACAGGAATCACGAAGCAATGGTGAAACAGAAATGGAGTTCATAGAAACATTATCTATTTTTATCGAAAAGTTTTTTTTTTTGGTACAATTTTAAAAGTGCATAAACTATTTTTTCTCCGACAAGAAGATTAAGGAACATAGAAAAACCATTTTTTCCTTTGGAATATTTTTTCTCAGGGAAACCACAATATTCTTAACTTATTTCGATCAGTTTATTATATGTTGGTATCCTTGAAAATTTTAAAAATACCATGATATACTCGTGTTGTGTCGGTTTTTTACGATTTTGATTTTAAACAGACTATACTATTGCTAATAACAGCAAGCCATTGTCCAAGTAAAGCATGGTGCTACATCAGTTACATTTAATTTTGTTTATTGTAAGTTGCAGTTATTGTGCAGCAAAAGATGAGAAATGTCCCAGTCCCGCTATAAACTGCTTCAGGTGTATAGACAGCTGTGCTCCAAATGACACCTTGGTAATATCTCCATGCGGATGTTGTTATAACAAGTGTGTTCCTAGTAAGTGTAACACGTAAATATTTTAGTAATCAAAAATGGAGGTTCTCAAATCGTCCCCTATGAATTTTTTTTATGAATGTTAAAACAAATGTTAAAAAAGTTCTGTATCATACGTTGTTTTCTTTCTAGTGATATTGAGTTAAAGATGTCAGTATTAAAGGGATATATTACATTAATGAGGAGAAGACAAGGGAAGAAGTGAAACAGGGTAGGAAGGGATAGAGCATGTTCTTTAAAATTATCGTGTACTATGTCGGTTTTGGAGATATCAGGACCTTCAAACTCCATTATGTGTAGAAAATGAAAATAAGATCCCATAAAAATACACCAAAAATTATTTCAGACCAAAAATATTTTAAAAAATAATATTACTATAGAGGTGTTTTTTATTATTTTAATTATATATACAGTCATTTTGATGTTTAAGAAACTAAGAAACATTCTAAAGTATTGACCTCAAATTCTGTTAGATTTTACATATCTACGATAAACCAGTCACTACAGAAAATAAAAAACTACAGTTTGTTGATTGTTGATTTAGGTAAGTGTTTTACAAAGGTATTTTATGTGAATATTCGCCCATACTATGGTTTGTGTGCATCATTGCAGTTGTCCCGAAAATCAGACTGAAAGGATATCCTTAAGGGTGTTCTTATAACAAATATATAACCGATTAGATTTTGTATGTATCATTACTTTACCTAAGATTACCCAGCAACAACGCAAGAACTTATAGTTTTTTTTTAATTATCATGGTTGTTATGCACTTAGAATTATTTCCCAAGAACTTGACTTTTTTGTTGTTAAAAATGTTTACCATGCTTTAACTGAATCCTTCTTAAGATATGGAATTTACTTCTGGGGAAATTCTAGTCAATACCTTATTCATTCTATCTTTATTTTACAAAAAAGAGCTAGTAGATACATTCGTAAAGCAAATTCTAAAGATTCTTGTGGACCTTTCTTTAACACTAATTTATATACTAGCAACGGTTTGTTTAATGCCTAGAAAACATCAAAATACATTTAATAATTGCATTATTTAATATAATACAAGAAAAAATTATAATTTATGTCTACATATACCTTCCCTTAGTCTTGTAAAAAAAATCAATAGAATATGATTCTAAAATTTTTAATAAACTTCCTTTATACATAAAAATATTTTGGTGTTCAAAAAACTCTCAAAAGTTGTTAAGAAATTATTATTAGAAAAGGCATTTTACTCAATAAATGAAAATTTTGAGGATAATTTGTCATGTTCATTAAATTAAATCATTTTATAGTATTACTAGATTTGCATACCTATTTTATATTTTTAGTTTTTAGTTTTGTCTATAAAGATATTATGTCTTTCTGACAATAAAGCATATTTTGATTTGATTAACATCTAATTTCTTTTTTAAGTTAACACATTTCCTATCAATTTTGTTAAACAATAACCGCTTGTCTGTCGATAAAATATTTTTAAGGAAGTAACGGTGTTTATAATTAAGTAAAAATGTATACACAATTTGCTAACAATGATTTGTTAAATTTTTAGAAGAGCCAATAACTGACCCAGAACGGGAATGTCCCCCGGATTGCAGTTTGCTAAGATGTGCCTTTCCTGAATGCCAGGATGGGTATATTGCAGTAAGTGGAGAAAGTTTTTGTTCATGTTGTCCAGTTTGTGTGAAACCACGTAAGTATAATTAAAAATTAGTGTTAGATATTTAAATAAATTAATCAGTCCAACTGTACAGACCTAACGTCCATGGGTCCAGTTACTAATGAACCTGGCTTGGAGTTTCTTTTTCAGAAAAGTTAATTAGTTTACTAGTTCAAGCTATTGCCTGCAACCACCATCTATATATATATATATATATATATATATATATATATATATATATATATATATATATATATATATATATATATATATATATATATATAAAATGAAATAAAGATTACGGGGATTCGGCCAGAAAGTCTTTATTATATTATTCTTATAATGTGCCTAGCTTTCGAAATGTTTCATTTCTTCCTCAGGGCACTAAAAAATTAAATTAATTTATAATTTATTATTTAAAATTATAGGAAATTAGTAAAACTTACATTATATTTAAATATAAAGACAGCTAATTTTCGAAATTTTATGAAAAAATTGGTTGAAAAATATTCTACTTGGAATTTTGACAATATTTTTTGAAGTTGATAGTAAATAAAAAAATTGGAAAAAAATATGTTAACTTGATGCAAGAGGTAGAAATCAGACATTTGACAAAAAAATATATGGGAAGGTATTCATGATTTTCTAACATCTGTCAAAAATGTGACGTTATTCATGAAATTAAAAAATTTTTTAATTTTCTAAAAATATTTATGGTAAATTTTGGTTTATATTATTTATATTATTGTCTATATGTAAAATAAAGGAATATATGGAACTTAAATTTTGTAAGTCAGTTTTTTTTATTCATAGGACAACTTTCTTTATTAATTTCAACCATTTCTAGAAAAAGTCTTTTATTTAGATTATTTTCAATGTGTAAAATTCTTGTGTCGTTAAAGTTACAGGTATGTCCAGTGTCAATTAAATGTTCGGAGAGTGCAGTTTGATTTTTTGTTTAATCTTGAGTCACTTTTATGTAAACTAATTCTTTTAGAGATTTTCTGTGAAGTCTGTCCTATATATTTTTTGTTACAGTTAGAGCAAGGAATACTATA
The DNA here is from genome assembly GCA_963971165.1 of Philopedon plagiatum. NCBI lineage: Eukaryota > Metazoa > Arthropoda > Insecta > Coleoptera > Curculionidae > Philopedon > Philopedon plagiatum. The sequence continues at coordinate 103,180,678 of OZ020193.1, forward strand.
AACGCAGTTAGATTTATTAAAAATAGGATCTTTATCCTTTAAATTGCTATAAAGTTGATTAATGGTTTTTATATTACGTTGTGAAATTTTAATATTTTTATTTTTAAATACTTGAATTATTTTAGGACTTAAATTTCTTATATATGGGATAGAACCATAAAATTGTGAATTGTTTGTAATAATATTATTATGTTGGGGAGTGTTAATGTTGTTATTTCTAGTATTATATAATATACGTCTGATAAGTTGTATTGGATATGAGTTTTCTAAAAGAATATTTCCAAAATTTTAAAGTTTTTTTTGTTTAAGTGTAGGGTGAACAAGTTTTTCTATTCTGCTTTTAAAGCTAAAATTAAATTAATTTTCATTTTGTTACTGTGATAAGACATGTAGTTTAAGTATCTACCGGAACTAGTTGGTTTAATGTACCAATCTGCAATAAGAGAATTGTTATTTAATTTTATTATATTAGTGTCAAGGAAAGCAAGTTGGTTGTTATTTTCAATTTCTAAAGTAAATTGTAAAAATGGGTTATAGTTATTAAAGGTTGAAAGAATTTCATTACATTTATTATCAGGAATACAACAAAAAATATCATCAACATATTTTTTTATAAAAGGAATTTCAAAAGAAAGTAATGGAATACAACAAATATATATATATATATATATATATATATATATATATATATATATATATGTATATATATATATATATATATATATATATATATATATATATATATATATGATTGAAACACCACTTTCAATTTTATGGTTTATATGTCTGCAATTTCCTTTTGCAAAATCTTCCTAATTTTGATCGTCTTGCTCGGAATTTTTAAGAGGCACATGACTTATTGTTGTAAGCATTTCGACTGATCGCGTGCCTGTCAAATAATCCTAGCAAAACGACAAAAAAGAGACAGAGAACAGAGACAGGATAGCAAGAGCGAGATACGGTGTATTTTTTAGATTTCGAAGACGTGCTTGGTGCTTTTATTGTTTTTATGTGATGCCGTCAAATTTTAAAGCAGAAATTTCAAGTTTATGTTTTGAACTTGGTTGTGGATTTAGTTTTCTCAAAAATATTAAGACCCACACTAAGATTATGTTTTTTGCAAAAATACATCGAGTACCTAATATATTTTTAAATACGTAAGAAAGTAATATAGTATTTCACGTAAGTATTTTGTAAACATATAATGAGTTTTCGGAAATTATAAATTATTTTTAGGATATTGTTGAACAATTCTAGAGTATTTTTTTTTGTTGGAGAACAAATTTAATACATAATATTCCCAGCAAAAATAAAATTTTGGCAACGTCGAAGGGAATGGGATCTGCAGGCGCGCTTATTGCCTGGTTTTCGGGTTTTAGAGAAAATTTTGCAGTTGTTTGATGAAACCACTTTGAACTTATACTAAATAACTATATGCATTTTCTCTAGTTGCAGGAGGTAGCTGCTATACGGACCCAAATACTTTGCAACCAACTTGTGGAACGGACTTGACATGTAATGATGGAAAATGTGTAACCATTGCAGCTTAATGCTCTGATTTAGTACTCTAGCTTTAGAAAAGAAACTATTATATTGTCTGTTTCACCAGATTGTCCAAACATGACTATAAGAAATTTAAATAAAAGTTTGTACAGTTATTTGCATTTTTATTTCTTTTTAATTTATAAAATATACACATACTAACGTAGTCTGTTTACGTAATTTGTTGCAATGATTTGTGCAGCAGTCCTGGTATATAACTTTTTAAAAAATCCGCCAATCTTGAAAAACATTTACGGCCAAATTCTCTAATGCTAGTCCGGTCTAATTTAACAACCAAAAGTTCTAAACTGACAAGTGTAGGAATAAAAAAACCAAGTTTTATACTTTCCAAGACGAAAATCATTAAGAAACCAAGCAAATCGTTGGAATATTGAAATGACTGATAATTTTTTATGACGTGTTAATAACAATGACAGGATAAAAACCTGTTAAAACTTAGCTAATTAACTAAAAGACCTTAAATTTACCTAATACTAAATCTTAAACATTTTTGAAGAATCGGAACGTATATGTCTACACCCGGGACACTACTGTTTTCAATATTAAATAACAGAGCTGCACCAAAGTTAAAAAAATGGTATTATTGCGCCCGAGAATAGCAATCATATCATGCTATTCTCGGATTGCATGCCGATTAGTATTAGTACTCTTAAATTAATTAATAAACAATTTCCTATATGGTGCAGACTTAAGTGTTTAGCGACGATTTATTTTTTTCTAAAGCACCAGTTATGTTTCCTGCATCCTGCTAAACCTCACTCTGTATTTCACTATATTTTACTGCGTTGCTTTTTCGCATTCCTGCTTACAGCTGTCCTTTTACCGCAATTTTCCTGCAGCACTTTGCACCTGAAAAGACACCGCTTTTAACTGCCTAAATAAATAACTTTGGGCTCGTTTACATCCGTAAAATGGTTTAGACTGTGCATTGTTTGTTTTACCCCTGTTTATGTCACCCTGCAATTTCAAACGTTTGGGCATACTTTTAGTCTCTATAAATAATATCCAAGATAAGAAATGTATTTATAGTCATTGTTTAAGTATTCCTTAGACCATGAGGTATTATTTAATAGGGTTTCTTAAGTATGGATCATGGATTTATTAAGAATGGATACGGGATGATTTAACATTTTTTGAAGCCAAAACAAACCATTCTAAATGACACTGTAAACACAATTTGTAAACATTGGCCATATCTTATTTTACCTTGTATTTTTGTAAAAAAAAAATGCGTTAGAAGCATTACAAGATTACTAAAAGTAATAAAAGACCTAAAATATTTTATTTTCCTGCTAAATAATAATAAATTTAAGTTAAAAAGGTTTTATTTTTTATAGGTTATATTATTTCTAAAGGTTTATTTAAAGTCGCTCCCAGTCATTTATAAATCTATAAATCGCACTTTTTCTTTTCTACTTCATTAGACAAAGACGAACGTGTAACCGAGTGTTCAGACGTATTTCCTAAGCAACCAGCAGAGACAGGAACACTTTTGAGCTCCAACACTCCAATGCTATTTTATCTCTTTCTACTACCATTCTTGATTCAATTACGTATTTCCTGAAAGTTCGTAAACTAGACCTCTAGGGGAAGTGTGTAAACTTAAGAACAAATTTCAGTTGGTTTCACGTAACGTCCAATTGACCAGTGAATGGCCGCTTCTGGTCGAGTTTGTAGAATATAAAGCGAGAACAAAAAGACCAGTAACCTATTTGTAGATGCGCTTTTAGGCTTAAGCTGGATTTCGCAGTGTCTTTCTATTTTGCGTTACGCCACTGAAAAAAAAAACAGATTTCCTGCCCTGGGAGTTCTATTTTGTTTTTATGTCGTAATAAACAAAAATCCTTGATTACCATACCGTCAAAAACATGAAATGGTTAAAATAATATATGTAAATGGCGGTGACCTCTAAGTAAAAGAGCTTTAAATAAAATGGTATTTGCTAAGCTAAAATTTTTTATTACGTACATATTTTTTATTCAATGTTGTATTTAACAAGTGGTAAGTAACTTTTTAACATCCTCGCTGAGGAACACATTTGTTAAAACAGCATCCACAAGGACTTATATGCAATGATTCGTTGTTGGCACATATTAGAGGGGGACAATCCACGCAGTAAATAAGCGGGCAAGGCATTATCCTTATACACGAACTTGACATTACCATTATACCAAAACAAACTAAAAACAGCGGCAGCTTCATAATAATATTGTTGCTCAGTATTTTTAATAGGCAAATACAAAAAGGCACTGGGTATTCTGAATGCAAACTAACTTGAACTAAGCTGTCTAATTTTTAACTTAAACTTATAACATCATCCAGTATTAAATAATGGTATTAAAAAAAAACTTTATCTCTACCCAGTATAAAAACAAATAATTTACGTTCCTAGTAATAACCCGTACTTGAAATAATCATTGCTTATATTTCATTTACTATTGTTTTATTTTTACTTAGAAATACAAAAAAGTAAAGAAAGTTAATAGCAGTTTTCGCAACAACAGTTAGTCATTAACGTTGATAGTCCAGTAAGCAGGGGCAGCTGGTACATAAGAGCTGCAGAGCTGCAGAACCACCAAAATTTTCAAGACACTTGACTAATTTTCTTCAAAATAATATTCGTAGTGGCTAGATGTCCGCCGGCGGTAGGCTACAGTTAGACTTAGAATTCCGCCGCAAGGCGGACTCATGCAAATAATAAGAACTTATCCGCCGTAAAAATTATAGTGCGGCGGAACGCAATGGTTGATAATTCATTTTCCGCCTTTCGATGGATTTTACTGCATAGTAGCTAAGATCCGCCGACAAAATTTTGGCAGGCTTTATATGTAATTTATATATCTATATAAATAACACTCCAAATTTACAAGTTGTTTTTCCCACAAATTTTTAGATCAGCGTTAACAGGTGAGGTGAGGAGTTGTGAAATACGTTCTCGGACAGGTTTGCTCAGTTTTAGGTTTCAGCAGTATTTTTTCAAAATTTTTTATTCATCTTTGTGGAGTTTTTACTGTCAGGTAGTAATAACACAGAAGGTCTACTTCCTTGTCAGGTAGTAATAACGTTCTCGGACAGGTTTGCTCAGTTTTCGGTTTCATCAGTATCTTATCTAATAAAACGTCAGTTGGATGCGGTGTTGATAAAATTTTATACCAACACGAATCGTGCAGTCGCACTAAAAAACTCAACAAAGATAGATAAAAAATTTTGAAAAAATACTGCTGAAACCTAAAACTGAGCAAACCTGTCCGAGAACGTATTTCACAACTCCTCACCTCACGTTTTAACGCTGATTAAAAATTTGTGGGAAAAACAACTTGTAAATTTGGAGTGTTATTTGTTTATATATATATATATATATATATATATATATATATATATATATATATATATATATATATATATATATATATAAATTATAAAGCTTGCCAAAATTTTGTCGGCGGTCTTAGCTACTATGCAGTAAAATCCGTCGAAAGGCGGAAAAGGAATTATCAACCATTGCGTTCCGCCGCACTATAATTTTTACTGCGGATAAGTTCTTATTATTTGCATGAGTCCGCCTTGCGGCGGAATTCTAAGCCTAACTGTAACCTACCGCCGGCGGACATATAGCCACTACGAATAATATTTTTGGGTTTGTAATGCCTTCCTAAATGATTTAAGCAATAAAAAAATACTCGCACTTATTTATTCCTCAGAATTGGACAATAAATCCCAGAAATAGAAGAAAATCGAAAAATCGTTTTAGTAAAATATTTCTGTTTTGCTAAAGTATATTTTTTGTTAAAATACATTTAATTAAAACACTGCATGTTACCGTTAATGCAGTTTATGAAGCTACAAGAAAATAAACTTAATGGGGTCCCTTGTATGATATTATCTAGTTTTTGTTAACACCGCAATGTTTAATTTTGTTTTTAAAAATTATGCCTCATATCTCCTTATTTACCCTATTATTATTACATGCACTGTAAGTAAGTAATAACCTAGAAGGTCACTAAATGATTAACGAATGTCGTTATTTCCTAGTTTCTGGTATTTATAATCCAAGTCTACTTGCATAAAAAATGTTACAAAAATAATATTTGATATGTGTATATTATGTCAGACAGGTAATGTTGCTTATCTGTCAGCCAAAATTAAAACTGAAATGGTTATGTTATATGGCCCTGTATACCCCGCACTCCTTATCGTCTAACTCATCCAGGCCCAGGTACCTACAATAAAATTGCCATATTTGGCCTTCCTCACCAGAGGAAGTATGGTATCATCGTAAAGAATTCAGAAATCACTATGCGGATTTTGTTAATATTACCTACCTATTTAGAATTTGCAACTTTTCATTATTGGGAATCATTAAATGCTCGTCGAATTATTGCGCCTCCGCAATAATGTCCCATATAGAGATCTAAGGCACCGGCGCCTCCACCAAAGTGCATCCATAGTTGTACAACGAATCCATCGGTGCCGTTTGGCACCAGATGGATCAGCGTCTGCTAGGGGATCCAATCCTGGTCAATATTCCGATCACGGGATTTCAGTATTGTTTCTTCTAATCCCGTGATCCTGGGATTAATCCCGAGGTTAAAACATAAACAGGGATTTTTTTTTAGTCTTTATTATTTTTTAGTCGTACTTAATTTTTTTGGAAAAACGAGTAATAAAAACTTGTTAAGTGTAAAGCCGGCTGCAAAAAGATTCTTATGTCAGATTAAGAAATAATGGATATAAAATTGAGGGGCGGTTTTCGTCAAAAGTTTTTCTTTCCTCCCCTTACCTTCAATCCTTTTAGCCTACTTACCTTAATACTAAAGGAATAACAATATTTTGAAAGATTTATTGTTTGGGTGTTCCGCCACTCTACTATTAAGGAAAATAAATATTTTTTAAAAATAATAAAAGTCACTGCGTTTAAACAAAAAGCAAATCCTGAAAAAAGAAATGTTCTGTACACGGTCAGTGACTTTTAATTATAAAAAGTATGCCTGACCCTAAACTATCTCTAGTGTAGTATATATTCGGTCTAAAACCTAATCTGAAAATAATTTTTCTGCCGTTTCGAGACCTAATATCTAGTCTCGTTATCAAAGAATCTAATAAATTCAAACTAACTAAATTAAAAACGAACTAAGTAATTATAAAAAATAATTAAAAAAGGATACAAGGGTTTTCTGATGAAATTCTTCTGATTTTTTCGAAAATATTGCTCTGATAATGGTTTCGTGTTTTTCTGTCAGCATGAGTTTTGACATTAGTCAAAATGACAAGTCTTCAGGTAATGCACGAAACATGACTATGTACCGTAGGACAAAAAATATATAACTACCTATCTATTCAATAATAAAATTATTTTTACTAACTTCCTGTCTAAGTATTGGTAGCCAAATTCTGTTTATATCTACAGAAAAATTAGAAAAACATTTATCGTTATTAAGAATAATAGTAGCGCTTTCAATTAATTTACGCCTATTAGAGAAAGTTTCTCTAGATAAAATTTTAGAATTATTCCACTCTATCCTATGACCTGTTTCAAAAACGTGTCCACCTAATTTACTTTTAAAAAATTCCCGACGCCTTATTAAATCCTGATGTTCTTTATACCTAACACTAACTGGCCTAGATGTTTCACCTATATAAAATTTATCACACTGATATGGTATTTTATAAATAACATTTTTAGAAGCTTGATCTGCATTAAAAGGTTTAACGTGAGTTACAAGAGATCCAATAGTATTACGTGTTTTAAAAATTGTTCTGACATTTAAATGTTTACCTATTCTTTTGATTTGTTCTGAAATACCTGGAATATATGGAATTGTTAAGTTTATTATATCTAAATTATCATTAAAATTATTTTGATTATTATTATAATTATTATCAAACTTTTTAAAAGATCTATCTAAAAAGTCATTAGGGTAGTTATTTTCGATTAAAACTTTTTTAATAAAAACCTTTTCATTTTCTAAACTATCTCTATCAGAACAAATCATTTTAGCTCTGTCATATAAACTTTTTACTACACCTGTTTTTACCGAAGGAGCATGATTTGAGTTAAAGTTTAAATACCTATTAGTATGTGTTGGTTTTCTATATACTGACGTTTTAATTCTATTATTTTCTTTAAAAACTAAAATATCTAAGAAAGGCAAATAACAATAATAATAACACCCAAACAATAAATCTTTTAAATATGAATCCGCCACAATCATACAGACATTATTAACAATATTTTGATCTGAAGCCTACCTGAATTGTCCTATAAAAATTGTCAAGTGCTCGTCAGTCCTTGATATGTTAAAGGTTCCGTACCAAATGCAATTGTGCATTTAAGAAAATAAAACGGTTGGAATAAAATATTAATATTCTGATAATTTTTGTTAATAAGCCCGGTTCTACAATTATTATTACAATATAATTAGTTCTAAAAAGTGAAAACTTACTTTACTACTGAGATAAAAGATAATCACATAAGTATTTTTACTTAAATGTCAGTTTTTATAATCTAAAAATAACACAGCAATGTATTGTTTCAAATCAACGAACCATATTATTATGGTAAAGTTTATGTAAAAAAAAACAGACTGAATAATAAACATATTATTATGATACCAAGAATATTAGCAGCAACATGCGCTTGTGATGATAACATAGTAAGTTGTATTGTGCGCATTTTAAATAAAAAAATAAATATTTAATGTTTTTTTATTTTTAGAATAAATATAAAGCAGCTAATAATATTGGCGCATTGCTAATTCCAACATGTTAGTCAAAAGTTTAAATTTGTTTTTGTTCGTTTTAAGCTTCAAGTATTGTACTGCAAATGTTGGATGTCCCGATCCTCCGACTACATGTAAAAGATGTATCGAGAGCTGCCCTGAAGGTCAGGTGTTAGTGACATCCCCATGTGGATGTTGTGACAATCAGTGCGCTGATAGTAAGTTTTTATTTCCTTAAATTAAGTTAGGTGTTCTTAGGTTTGTTATGATAAACTTATTTAAAATATATTTACTATTTAGTTTAGTTCTTTTCCTTGGTCGCCTTGTTTATGTGGGTGTATTGAACTTGCTCTCAGACTGCACTTACTGAACTTTAACTCTTTTTTTATATTACCTAAATAACGTTTCTGTCATGCTTCTTCTTCTCATGGTGCATATCCGTTTCGAATGTTGGCGATCGTCATGGCAATGCCCACTTTTGTCCACCGCAGCTCGAAACAGACCTATTGTTGTCCTGGTAAACCAAGTCCTTAAGGACTTTAACTATGATATCCTTCTTCTTTAAGGTTCTCTCCTTCTGTCAATTTTCCCCTGCAGTATCAATTATTGTCATAGTTCATTGGCCATTTCTCATAATATGACCTAACTATTCAAGCTTTCGCGTCTTTACTATCTTGAGCAGTTCATTCTCTTGTTGTGATCAATCGCCACATTTTCTGACAAAAGATACGTCGGTATAGCCATAGTTCAAATGCTTCGACTTTCCTGCAAGAAGCTTCTGTCAAAAGACCAAACAAATAATTTTTAAAACAAGTACATTTTTCGAAAACATATTTTTATGAAAACCATATTTAGAAAATTTAATTATGAACTCTAGTAGCTTGGAAAATGTTAATGAAAAAAAGACGAACAAAGATCCTAAACAAACCCAAACGAAACTTTTTTGGGTTTGATCAGGTTTCCTTAGGTTTGGTACGATAATTTCTCGCGAATTACTTTTTCAAAAAGCAGTTGCTTGCAAAAATTAATACTATCCGAAAAAGTTTCATTTCAAAAAAGATGTTCTCTGAAAAAATATATTTTTGAAAAGGGCTTTAAAAAGAAATTGAAAAATTGGTTTTAGACAAATTGTACTTTCGTAAGTACTCGTATATTCCCCCAAATAAGCAGAAGGCATAAATAAAAAAATGACACAATATATTTTTTCTACGAGCGGGCGGAAAATTGAATTTTTCACACACATTTTACTGTGGAAAATTAATTTTCCCGCACCGTGTGGAAATAATTTTCCGCACCGTGTGGAAATAATTTTCCACCTCAATATATCAAATTAATAATAAGCCGGTATATTATGGTGGTTGCGAAATGCTTTAATTACCATGTGTAACTAACCAGCTATTTACTTTCATTTTTGTTTGTTGATTGTCAGAAAACTGTCAGTGCATTTCTAAAGTATTTTGCTCGTGAATAAGTGAATCCTCATTAAAAATGAATATTTGTCTCGAGGGAATCGATGAAAATACCAGCGAGGGAGTTCCCGATGGGATTCTTCTGATAGCAGAAAATGTGAAAACGGACCTGTTACATCTCAACTTTTGATTAATTCTGTTGACTTTCCTCACGCTCGTAGAAAAACTATTGTACCTAACACTTGCGGAAAATGTTTTTCCGCACTCGGCTGCTTCACCGAACTCCGCTACGCGTCGTTCGGTGAACGGCAGACTCGTGCGGAAAAATTCATTTTCCGCACTTGTTAGGTAAATAGCTATTACGCTTCCATGTTAATGAAATAATTTATCCTGTCGCGTGTAAGCTAAGATGACCTACTGTTTTAGCTGTTTCTCTTACCAACAATTTTTTTTGATGTTAAATTAAGTAATTTTTTTCGAAAAACAACTTCCTTGTTTTTTAAATAGAACCTTTTAAAAATATATTTCCCGGAAATATAGTTTTCTAATTTAAATCATCATTGAATGAATGAAATGTCAATAAAAAATGACAAAAAGATTCCTAAACAAACCTAAATTAACCTTTTTTGTGTTTGGTCAGGTTTACGTTTCCTTGTATTTGCCATGTTACCCTGTAGTACATTACTTTTAAAAAAGTTGTATTTTTTAATATGAATATTCGAAGTCTTTTTCAAAGCAATGTGTCAAAAATGTTCTTTCTAAAAACATGTTTTCTTGAAAAAGTTTAGTTTCAAAAAGTGATTAAAAAAATTCGAAGTTGATGATATATTTTTTAGTTTTGTGAGAATCCATAAGTAAAGTAATTTGTTAGAAAAGTTGACAGTTATTACCAAACCAAGCACAAAATTATATCATTCGCAATGGCACAACACGAAAATTATTTAAAGAAATCTGCAAAAAATATTGTTGACACCTTATTTCTCGAGAATTTGCAGACCCCTATTATTGATACAACATTTTTGATTGTTATAAAGAAAATCATAGATTTAAATTATGCATTTTTTAATTGATTCGAAGTTAAAAATCCTTTTTTTTTAAGAGGTTGAATGTCCGGATCCACCTATTCAATGTTTCGTATGTCACTGGAGCTGTCCGAAAAATCAAACTTTGAAGCTTAGCCCATGTGGATGTTGTCATAATACCTGTGTACCTAGTAAGATCATGTTTTAGTGTTAATAATATTTATAAAATTATTTTTTCTACGATCGTGCAAAAAGTTAGTACTTTTTGCACTATTTACTGTGCCAAAAGCTTAATTTTTTGCACTAGTGCAAAAAGTAACTTATTTTTTGCACTAGTGCAAAAAACACTTTGATACCCTAATGAATACGAGTATTATTCCTTGCATTGTAAAATATTTCTTAAATTGTAAAATACTGTAATAAAAAATAAACCGATCGTAGAAAAAATATTGTGTGTAACATGTGCAAAAAGTATATTTGTTGCACTCAGCATGATTGCAGCTCTCGACTTCGTCTCGAGCTGCAAACTTCATGCATCGTGCAACAAATATATACTTTTTGCACTAGTTACACAAATAACTATTTATATTTCGATTAGGGAATATCCTATTTAAACTAAATCTGACGAAAGCCGTGTGCACTGAATATTCTATATTAATAATAACACCTTTATTTATTATTCTATAAATCAAATTACGTATACTGCAGTCCCAATTCCTGCCATTTATTACAATAAAAAGAGCAAACCTCGCAAAGAAAAAATAGTAGTAACATGGGAGACCAACAAATCAGAATGGAATTAAAAAATTAACAAACCAAGTGTTGGTTTTTAAAGAAAATCATTTTTTGCAGGATCTTGTTTTTTCAATTATAGAATATAACGTTAGATCAAAAACTACCTCGCAATAAGCTTGAAAAATGTTCCGCATGTCTTGAATTATACCTAAAACTAGAATTTAATTTTAAAACCCCATGTCCAAATTTGGAGGAGCTGCAAGAACGAATCATTTTAAAGTTTGAGGAAATCAACAACTCTCGTAAAAAACTGAATGATTCTTTTGGTTCTGTAAAAAAAATCGAATTTGTCTGGAAGAGCAAGGTGGGCACATTACTCATTTAGTATAAGTAGATTTTGGGAAAATGTTAAAATTGTTTTTTAAAAGTAACAATGTAAATAAAAAAAATTTTAAACTCTGTATTATTAAAAGAATTTAAAATGTCTATTACAAATCAATCAAAATTTTACAGGTATTAAGAATCTATGGTAACAAGTTAAGGGCTAATTTTATAAAATTAATTAATCAACGACACGCGAAAAAATTGTAAAGCTTACAGCGAGGTAGTTTTTTCCATCTTACGTTAGATCAACACATTATATGGTTGTATGTTTAAAAATTCTGATAACCATATTTTGTTGAGTCTAGTCTGTTTTAGATGAGCCAGAATGTTCGCCAGACTTTTGCCAAAGAGTTAGATGTTTCATACCAACATGCCAGGATGGGTATATTTTAGCGGCAGGGCAAAGTGTTTGCGGTTGTTGTCCAGGTTGTGTGAAACCAGGTAAGTATAAATAGTTTAAAAGCTAACAAAATATTTAAATTAATCCATTTTTTGCTTGCCTAGTATGTACTATTCATTTACTAGTACATTAGTTTTCATTTTTGCTAATTGAACATTAGCCAAAAAGAAAACAATTAACGCAATTTGCTTCCAATGCCATATACATACAGTCACTCACAAAAGTCTACATATACCCTTAAAGTTTTTAGTTAGTATATACAAAGATAATTATTCCACGAATTTATTGAGCCAGATGATCGACCTGTATGACCTTTGAGTATTTTAACATACAAAAACAAGAATGAAAATTTACATTAACATAAAAAATTTAACAACTTACAGCTACAATAACACGCTAAAAATATGTTTGTGTTAAAATTATTTTTATTGAGAATACAAACTGATATTTTACTTGCATCAGAGACACCAAGGAGTAAATTTAATAGTAAAATTGCGTAAGAACGGTAAATCTTATGATGGCATAGCAAAAATCGTTGGTTATTGTCGAGCAAAAATACAGACAGCTAAAATAGTAATTTACGTAACAAGTTCCGAAAGTGATATTTTACGGGAGGAGTAGGAATTTTCCAGGACGAGCCGCAGGCGAGTCCTGGAATCCTGCGAGTCCCGTAAAATCACTTTTGGAGCGTGTTACGTACAATATTTTTTCTGCAGCCGTTTTGCATGTTAAAAAGGATATCGATGGATAATAATGTATGAACTTTATATAGATAATTACATATAACAACCACTCTTATGAATACATTATTTATGAATATTAATTATACAATTATAACAATTACTTATATTAATATTATTAGGGGTATTAACAGAAGTGGCAGTGTTGAAATTAGAATTAGACGTATTAGTAATTGTACTAGTTTTTAAGATATTAATTTCTTTACCGCCCTTTTCAATCTGTGAAGCTATGTGAATTTTGTTTTTTAAAGAATTTTCTATGTATCCCTCTGCTACACTCGTTGATTTCCATCCTCCGTGTCTCTTCAAGTTGGTTATACTACCACCACTTTCAGCGAGTAAAGTGGCTGAGCTTCTACGTAAACAGTGCCCGGTGTATTCTTTGGGATTCGGTAATTTAAGAAATTCAGCAACTGTGCAAGCGATTTTTCCAAAAGTGTGAATACCAATAGGTTGTATAGTACATTTTCCGTTTTTATAATAAACAAATAATCTACGATGTGGTGTGTTTGCTGGACGTAATGACAAATATTTTCTGTATAAAGAAATATTATTTTCTCCAATGACGACAAAGGTTCTTTCCATATTCGTTTTAGAATTAGGAATTTTAATCACTAACATGATTGTTTTATCTTCTATATCATCCAAATTCATTTTACAAAGCTCTTCACGACGGCAAGCGCCTGCTAAACCAATTATTAATGCAACCTAAAGTAAAAAAAAATAGTCACAAGGAAGAAGAGGAATTAGATTTAAATATATTACCTTTGTCATTAGGTAGTCATTATCTGCAGCTTTTGATACGAAGTGATCTATTTCTTCTTTATTCAATACTTTTGATTTTTTGGGTTTATAGCCAACGGATTTTCTTTTAAGGAAAGCAATAACTTTGGGATAGCGGCTTATATCTATATTATTTTTAATATTAATTGTGGACTTAAGCATCGAGTAGTTGCTCCAGAGGCTTGACGGCTTTAAGATTTTAGATTTTTCCATTAAATATGCAAGAATTACTTGTTCATTTATAGTATGCACATTTTTATCTTTGCTCCATTTATGAAATGAACTGTAGACTAATTCATACCTCTCTCTTGACTTTACCGGCAATAATTCATTAGTAGCCGCTTTAGCAGATTCACTAATCTCATCTGGAATTATTTCAGCCTCACTTTCACTACTGGTTTCCATTTCTTTGAATTAAAAAGCGAAAACACACACGAATATTACATGACAAGCGCTGTCATAATTAAATACAAAGTTTTTGTTATTGTTAAAGCCGCCTACTTAGATATCTAAAATCGTCCCGAAAGTGAAATAAATCGTCCCGAAAATGCTACTTTCGGTACGATTTTTTGTAAAAGGGTACTTTCGATTTAATAAATCATACCGAAAATTCTATTTTCGGGACGGCTGCAGAAAAAAAAAATTTCTACAAACGTGTTAAAAATGCATTTTTTAACACACCGCAGAGGTCTTAAAAATGTTACTTTCTCCACAACCATTAAAGAATGTAGAAATTCCGAAATCATTTTTAATAATAGAACATATACATTCTTACTCTTGAGTTAGAATATTTATTCTGAAACACTTACTTCTTATGTGTTTCGCATGTATTTTCATTCCATAACAAGGTACGGTATGAATATTCTGTAATCGAACCAAACGACATAGATTGCCGTGGATTTCAAAATTGTCAGTGACAGATGCAAATGGTGGCGGCATCATAATTTTTGTCCGAAAAGCTTCAATTTAAATGAAATAATGAGTGAAAAATCGAATGAATCAGATATTTAATTGTTTTTGATTCATACTTTCTGGTCGTGGAGAAAATATAGTCTGTTACTCAGTTAGAATGAAAAAACTCAATACTCGTGGTTCCTCACGCTCGCTAGCGCTCGCGTTCGGAATTTTCCACTCGTATCGAGTTTTTTCATTCTAACCTTGTTACAGAATACACAGTAAAAAATCCAGTTGATTAACCACAAGAGATGTCTGATTTTATTGGCCGGATTAAATTTTTTGATTTAATTTGTAATTATTTTCTAAATCAGTTTCAT
The DNA here is from genome assembly GCA_963971165.1 of Philopedon plagiatum. Taxonomy (NCBI): domain Eukaryota; kingdom Metazoa; phylum Arthropoda; class Insecta; order Coleoptera; family Curculionidae; genus Philopedon; species Philopedon plagiatum. The sequence goes on from OZ020193.1 coordinate 103,195,707, forward strand.
AATCTTCGTTATGATTCAAACAAATTACTCATTCTCGATTACTTTAAATCGATACTGATCAAATGCATAAAAAAGACAAACATTTAAAATCATATATCCTTGTTAAAATAATCACAATAATCAGTATCAATCACCTACTGACTAAAAAATACTCAAACTTCTAAACCAAGCCGCCAACACATGCGCAGTAGGTACGCAACCTTTTAATCACAAGGGAGTACCGATATCCATCCACCCCGCTGCAATCTGCAAAAATTCCATTTAATCGGCAGTAGGTATGGCGGTTTCTGTGGTAGTGCAATGTGCAATGTGAGGTTATAACCTGTTCTAAAATTTTACGAATATTCTTTTAAAAACTTTGTTGTTACATCATGTTGGTGAAATTATGTTTCAAAAACAAAAGAAATACGCAAAAATCTCAGATCTTGAATCCAATCCCTTGGAGGAACTCATGCACCAATGTAAGTTATCTTCCATGTATTTTCAAAGAAAAGATTTGTCATGCCAGGTCTTCATTAGTGTTTTATGTATTTATTTACAGATGAGTAAATAATTTTCGTGTTTTTACTTCATATAATTATTTTCAACTTTTACACTGTAAAAAAAAATTATTAAATTTTAAATCAAATTCAACCCAATTTTGACTAAATCCAGGTCCACGCCTCACCTCCCCGGATTTTTGTTTGTGATATGGGACAAACAATTCCCATGCTTTGGGAATTTGCATTACCTATCTTTTATATAATTCATCTGTTTGTTCTTTAATGTGTTCGCTTTTCTTATGTATTATAGTATTGTCATTTAATAAATAAAATCGACGCCCTAATCAGGTACTTTATAGGGCGGAGAGGGGAAGGGCGGTGCTACTGATGATTGCATATCAATCACATTGGATTTAAGATTTAATAAAAAATGATTAGAGTATTATGGAAATTTAATCATTATGGAAGAAAATCTTAATAAAAATTGATTTAGATGTAATCAGAATTAATTGTTAGGTTAATCAATTTTGAATAAGAAAATTTAATCACAGATCCTTCGATTTAATCAATATGCAGTGTTAATTTTTTCAATCAATCTGGCGTGGACCTGGATTTAGTCAAAATTGGGTTGAATTTGATTTAAAATTTAATCATTTTTTTTTACAGTGTATACTATTATGGCACTAGTGTTAAAAGTACTTTATAGCACTAGTGTTAAACGTAATACTATGGCAACTACGACGCCAACAATGGTTGTTAGATTTTTTGACAAATGTCAACTTCATAATTTTATATTATATCTACGATGCTACTTAAAACTATGTGTTTCCAATATGTTAAACTTTCTAAAAATTGTAATTGTGTTTTTGCTTTTTATTGGCGTTTGTAGAAAAAATTTTGTATGATATTTGTGTTAAAAGTACTTTTAAGGCACTCATTTGAATTGCAGAATTCGCTTCGCTCATTCTGCAAACTTTCAAATTCGTGTCGTAAAATTGTACTTTTAACACTTATATCATAAATAACTATTAATACATGTGGTAACGTCTTTAATAAGCCCAGGTGTGGTCGACCAATAATATTGAGTGAAAGAGATATTCGAATAACATTAAAAAACATTTGTAATATTTAATGTAAATATTTCATTTTGCATGACAGTTACAGAAACACACCTAAGTTGGGCGGACATACAAAAAGTTCCGAAAAAAAATTATTTTTGGATACATAAAACGGTTAAAAAATAATATGTGCAACTCGCAAGAATGGTTTTTTCCTAGATTACTGTTTGTTTTTGGCCTATTTTTATAATATTTAAGGGCATTTTTCACTTCAACTATTATAACTTTAATTTTTAGCCGCAGGAGATAAATGCTATCTAGATTACGACACTCAAAAACTAACCTGTGGGAAAGGACTAAAGTGTTGCAGAGGAAGATGCATACTCCAAACTGCTCTATGTCCTTATTGTCCGCTCTAACCACCAAAATAGATTTACCAATAACAACTACAATTATGAAGGTAGTTTTTGAATTGTCAAAATAAATATACGTATTTAATAAGCTTTAACTTTAAGCAATTATTGTGTTTTATTATTAGGTGAGTTTTCCTTATTAAAATCCATAAATAATTTTGTTACAGTGTCGTACCTAGAGAATAAGTCAAAATAACTAAAAGTTCTAGTTGCAAAAAGTTTTTACATGGTACTGCTTAAGAAATGGTAGACCTACTGCCGACGGACTTCGAGAGTCTAAGTTTTTGCCGACATATACCCAGTTCGGGCATTTTTGACTTATTTTTGTAGTATACAGAGGAGTTTCTTGCAAGTTTAGGTTTACCATTATTATTTCTTTAAATCCCTCCTATTCCTATTATCTAATATGTTTTAGTTTTCTATTTTGTACCGAAAAGGAACTGTGTTAATAATTTATGTTTAAATTTAAGTCAGTACTTTTATTTTATTTTGAATAGTTTTATTTGATGTTATATTCAAGTCCTTTTTTTAATCATTTTTGCAATTACGGCTGTGGCACTGGTTGTTTGATCCACAACGGTACATGTTTGGTTAGTAGTTCAAAAAGTAGTTAGATATTAATTAGTCAAACTACTTTTTTAATAAAGTAGTTAGTAGTTATATTCCACTACTTTTAAAATAGTTTGCCCAGGCCCAGCTCTGATTACATTACGAATTATTTTAATAGGTAGTTTATTGTTTTCAGGAACTTTTGGATATTGCTTGCAATGTACATTTGGTGTTGATACATAAAGTTAAGGCTAATATATATTATTAGCTTTGAAATCTATGAAAATGATAAATACCATACAATAAAAATATTTTTTTGAAACCTACACGAGATGGTACGCATATACGTAATGTTCGTAATTTTTAAGTACTGAGAAAGCTTTTAAATAAAACCAAACGTTGGCGAAGAAAATATAAGGTTTTTCTTTAAACCATTAGCCTAATTCTTATTCCTACCAGTCACATATCGTCAGTTATGTTTATGCTTCGGATTTTTCCGTAGAGTGAAATGAAACTCCTCTAGAACTGGCGTGTTTTTAATAATTTTGCAGCACACTAACAACAATAAATACATTTTATTTTCTTACAGTACAGAATAGCTATTTATGTTAGGAAATGCTTAGTTTATGAGTCAGTGGCGGTCGCAGCTTTTTTCAAAGGGGGGGGGGGCGGTTTAGTAGGTGTTGGGTTGGCCCAATCGTCGGGTTAGTGTGTTTTTTCAAAGAGGGGGGGGCGGTTTAGTAGGTGTTGGGTTGGCCCAATCGTCGGGTTAGTGTGTTACAAAAAAAAATTGCGTATGTATATTCAAAATTTCTGTTAAAAAAGCATGCATGCAATTTTATCTAGGCCACAATCAATTCTAGAGACGTGTACTGCCTGCACCTACGGTTTTAAATTTTTTGTTTTACCCGCATCGATCATTTATTATTTCTTCGTTAAAAATAGTGTCTTGGGTTAAGAGGGTAAGGGGGGGCGATCGCCCCCACCGCCCCCCCCCCCTGGGACCGCCACTGTGAGTGTAATGTTTGTTGGAGTTTGAGGCTGCCCTTCTACAACTTGCCTTACTTCCTCAATTTTTTCTTTAGTTTGGACTTTTGGTCGGCCACTCTCCTCTTTTCTATTAACATTACCGGCCTCTCTAAATAAACTTACGGAATTTGGTAAAACATGACGAAATTAGTCGTAGTCAATTACCTTTTCAGAAAATTCATCTTGCAATTCCTCCAGAGCTTCATCTAATGAATACACCCACTGGACAATAACTCTTCTGCTATTTCTAGAGTAAGTTTTTAAAAGTGCATCTGTCTATATTACTACAATGTCTACAACAACGTTTTACCTTAAGTAGTTTTTTTTAGTAACTTTAGAGTTTATCCTTTGACATTTTCACTCTTGCTCACATACCTGCAACAAAAACAAAATATTGAGAATATATTATAAAATATGACATAGTACAAATTAAGGAAACTACTTGTAATTATAAGGTAGATCTAGTGACAGAAAATGCTTCTGTTTAAAATGACCATTTTCTGTTTATATCTTCGTAATTATTGATCAAAGTATATTACACCCACTGGTCCTATAAAAAAAACATTTATTTCTTAAACTCATTTCTAATGACGATACCTTACTATTAATTACTGCTATTTGGACACAATGAGGATATAATTACGAAGGCATTATAAATAAACAAGAATTTCCTTTAAGGAATAGAACTTCGATTTTATGGACTAATTAAGTTCCACCTACGCTAATAACTGAACTTAAGTGCTAAACTTCGTCACACAGTTAATCTCCTTAGGTGCATAATAACGATGTATAGGTTGTGTCCCGTTTGTTGTTTTATTTTATATTAATTATTTTATTAATTATATTAATTAACACGGTTTTATTAGCTTCATATTGTAATGGAATCTTACAACTCACTTTTGACCACTTCTAATAGGGAATATGCATATAACCCAAATAAATCTGAAATATGTTTTTATATTCTGTATATATATATAATATATATATATATATATATATATATATATATATATATATATATATATATATATATATATATATATATAAATGAAATGTTTGTTGCGGTTGCTGTTATCCATTTATTTTGGTCTTTATTAAGAAAAAAATTCTACTGCAAATTTTCGCGCGAATTTCGAAACTTATAACACGTGATTCCATTGGCTGTATCGTCACAAGCGTTTTTATGAGTCACAATGAGTACACGGCGAATTCCAGTGTTATAGGGTCATCGAAAAATCAATAAAAATGGCATTTAATGCGTAACTCATCCATTGAAATATCTCGGCACTTAAAGTAAAAGGTTCTTAAAATTTTATTCGTGTAGATTTCACGCCTAAAAACTAATACTTGCGTCTCTTTGCAGAAAAATTTAAAATATTCCGCAGCGCGTATTTTCAAATGCAACTTGCCAACAAAGACTATTTTACAATTCAAGTCACAGAATCGTGTTAGAAGCTCCGAATATCATCGCTCGTAATTTTGTGCCATTCTCCGGCTTTCATACCGGCACAGAATTAGCCTTGGTTCGATATTAATAAAAGTTGAAGTCTTTTTGATCTCGCTGACAGGTGGAAAAATGTGACTATCAAAATTGCCATTTTGTTCTTCCTTAAATAATATATTATAAAACGTATATGGTGGAAAAAAATTGACCTTAATGCTATGGTGTTTCACTACTTATGGTTCGACATTGTAGCTTTAAGGATTTACTTTTTCGGAAGGTGGTATGTTCGTCTATCCTGTACTGATGGGAACCAACGAGTTCGAAACCGGTCTGCAGGTGACGACATTCTAACTAAAGAAAAAGCTTCCTTCTTCCTGGTAGTTTCTTGCATTCGAAACATTAGTATTTTCTTATCTAACTGTGTTAGAAGAAAATACGGTAAATTTTGGTATGTAATTCAGCGCTCGGTGGGGCATATAGCCCGGAGAATAGCTGTTTTACCTTTATTTGTTGAAATCCTTATTGTAAATGGAAGTTTCAGGTGGTTAGAGAATTGATTCTCAATTTTTGCATACGCCAATCGAATATATATATATATACTATATATATATATATATATATATATATATATATATATATATATATATATATATATATATATATATATATATATATATATATATATATATATATATATGGTAAACAGTTAAAATTTATTTCTAATTCTACCGGACCAAGACATTTTTACTTGTCTTGTTTGCTTGAGTCCTTAAGGAAAATAATTGATTGACGACAGAAACCTTTAACTTGTCTTACTACTCGTAATAGTTTTCGTTTTTGCTTTAGCCATTTCGTCTTCTGCAGTTCCTTAATTTCATTTATCTTGTCATTGCTTTTTGTTCTTAAGCCCTAAAGGTCGATATTGGCAAATTTCCCGAAAAGTCATTGTATGGTCTTTTACCGTTTATATCCACTATAATTAGGGGATTTTAACATTTGTTAATTAAGTCTAAAGAGCTAATGTTAGTTACACTAACTAGTCTAACTTAATAGTAACCGGTTAAACTCTATGAGTCAGAGCAAGCGTCCTAAGTTTGCTGAAACTGCATGCATATTATCAAAACATTTACATCTTGCTTAAATCCTTTAGGACCGATAAACAGCTTTGCTTCCTTCATGTGCATCTTCACGACTTTATGTTCATGGAGAAGACAAAGCTCTTTATCAATCTGTAACGTTTTTACTCTACGTACTACAAATAGATTTAAAATCATAAAATTTGCTTCTACCGATTCACCATTTATTTCCAAGTATTTGGTCATTCAAGTGTAGTTGTATTCTGTCCATTAGGTTGGGCACTTGTACTAAAATTGCACGGCAGCTTTTGTTGTGACGTGATCCACCGGATTTTAACGGCCGCTATATGGCGGTGCCGCTTTAGCCTGTGGGATTTAGGATTGCAGATATTAGCTTACAGCAATCAATCTGCAAATATGCTACATAACTGAAAACCTGGCAACAGCTATTTTCAAAAAGTAGGTAGCCAGATTATAAGCAACGTGGAAATCCGTGATCGCTCTAAAATGTAAATTATGGTATCCCGTCTATATTTATAAATCAATAGGAACACCTGTTCCTCATTGATTAAGTTCTGGAGTGACTTTTAACTGTATGGCTTAGAGTATATGGATATTTAGATCTTCTCTTTTTGATGAAAACGTCACATTTAAATCAGTAAAAATTTTACTCTGGGATTAAGACCAGTCTAATTTGTCAAGCAAGATTTGAAACTGACAACTGTAAGGATAACACGACTAAGTTTTGTGTTATAGTTTTGTAAGTTTTTTTGAAAATTTATAAATTAATATTCCTATAGATATATAGATAGGATACAGAAAACCCTATTTCAACATTTTTACCAATCGATCTAAGAGCTGTAAAGCTACAAAAAGACTCAAACCATAAGATAAATCTTACTAAATAATTCCGTTACAAGCACTTAAGCACATCCGAGCACTTGCAATTCCACAGATAACTAGGCAATTATCATTTCCGACATTGAAAAGCTTAGAGAGCAGTTTTCCCACAGAGAAAGGTTTCATTTTACATTGTCAGGACCTTCTTGGAAAGTCTATAAATGTAATTTTGTTAACTAACAATAAAACGTGTACAATGCTGTTTGGACAACCATTTGAAGTAATAAAAATAAAGCCGAGAAAGTGCGTGTGGAGGATTTCGGATGGTTAATTGTAGCTTATAAGAGCTTTGCTAAATCTTATGCATTTCAAGTCTTCAATGATCACATTTCGATACTATTTAAAAACATAAGCCGATCTCGAGAGTCTCTGGGTTATACAAGTGTTATCATTTCATAGAACAATATCGTCATCGCTGACGTCATAACACATTCCCATACATTTTCCCCTATAACGGTTGATCACAAAAATGAACCGGATATAGAAATTTTAACACCGTTTATGAAACGATATGTCGGAAACCATTCTTATATCGTGTAAATTATAAATTATTCTAACAAGGTTGACTGGTTATAAAATTGACGTCTATGGAATGTAACCGAACTGTCACGCCTTAGTCATTAATCACCTATTATCAGCGATCCGATAACTCCTTGTTTCTTAGGAAATTTTTGCGATCTGCAACAAACGGCAAATTACTTATACCTAAACGAGTTGTGATGCTGCTTGATCCTTAGATTCTACGACAGACTGCAGCAATTCATCACCAGACTGTAGACAGCTTTTTAAAGCCTTTTCCGAATTTGTGGATTACTGTTCACCGTCTGCCGCTGCTAGCAACAAAAATAGTTTAATAGACTACCTGAAACCTTAGACTCTCGTATCAGCATGTTCAAGCACTTTACGCTGCTCTAGGTAAAAGGATTATTCTACTTCCTTAAAACACTTCAACCTCAATTTTCCTCTCCGCTAGCATCGACAAGAAAATAGCACAATTAATTTAATGTTATCCTTGAATGCCATGACAACGCGTAATCTAATCTCGTCAAATGTAATTGGTGGAAATCGATTCCAAAAGGCGAATAAGCGAAGAATAAAGTGGAAAAATTTTCGTCATGCGAAAAAGTTACATTTTTATTTTGAGTTTCTTTTTATGGCTTTCGTGTGCATCAGTTGTGCGGGAAAAGTTTCGTAAATTAAATGTGGAAGTTGAATGTATTTTTGCTTTGGCATTCATGTCATTTTTTAAATTTAAATCGAAATCCGTATACAGTACAAGGAAGTATTATTAAATTGTACAGGGTCATTCATTATATATGGGTTATGAGTAAATAACAAGGTACATTTTTTTCGGAATAATCTTTGGACGCGTCATTTTTATTCTTGTTTCTGGATTTTATTGCCATACCAGGAAGTTACATAAATGAAATACTAGGTCAACGTTACTTTTTTAAATGGAACCCCCTTTATATTATGGTATATTTGGGTTCTACAGACTATTCTACACAGCTTTCTTATAAGTATGATTTTAGTGAGCCGTTCCCGAAATATTCACCGACTTTTCACCTTTTATAACAAAATAATTATTGAGTATTTTAAGTGTAATTTAAAGATGACTTTATGTTGTAAGTGTTATTTTCATATTAAAACGTAAATGTTTCGGGAACGGCTAATTTACGACCTACATTGCCTCATAAGAAAGTTGTGTAGCATTGTCTGTGAAATCCAAGTATACCATAATATACAGGGGGTTCCCTTTGAAAAAAGTAACATTAACGTAGTATCTTATTTATGTAACACCCTATACTTTCTGGCATAAAAAAAATGCAGAAATAAAAATAAGAATCGACATGTTTGAGGATTTTTCCGAAAAAAAAATACCTGAACTTTTATTGAAATTATCCGTTGTTTAAGCTCAACCCTGCATATGGACCAATAACTAGCTTTTTTATTAGAGAAAGTCACTTAAATTAGAAAAATCGTAGATTTGTGCAAGAACCATCAGGAAACGTAACTAGAAAAAAAACAATTGCACATCAAATAAACGAGTTTTTACGTCTTAAGTTTTTTCGGAGGACTCGCCATATTATACACACCCTACTATGTAATGAAGGGCCCAGAAATCGCTATAGCACGAGGACATCTAGATCAGAATCAAAAATGGCACCTTTCTCACGAATTTTCTCAGAGATCCAGTTTCTGAAAACAGTTAAAAAAGCAGCTTAAAACAGTTCCCTGTTTCTGGAAACAGCTACCAACAGCTATAAAACCGCTAATAAACAGACCCTGTTTCTGAAAACAGCTATAAAACAGCTAGAGAACATCTAATAGCAGACCTCTGTTTCTGGAAACACCTATGGAACAACTAGAAAACAGCTAATAAACAGACCCTGTTTCTGGAAACAGCTAAAAAACATACCCTGTTTCTGAAAAACAGCTACAAACTAGATAAAAACAAACCCTGTTTCTGGAAAACAGCTAAAAAACAGCTAAGAAACAGTCCCTGTTTCTGGAAAACAGCTATGAAACAACTAGAAGACAGCTCATAATCAGATTCTGAGACTTAACACATCTAACTTCTAGGACGTCAAGTATCATACTGAACCTTGAGGGTTTAGGGTATGATATACGTATCAAACTTGCTACGATATCGGCCTTTGGCAATATAATTGCATTTTACCATTACTAGGAACCCATACGGTTTAATATTCCATATTTAAAAGATTTCAATAATTAGAGTCCCTAATGCATACATCGAACTACGTCCATTTCTAAATCGTAATATTCTAAAATGTATTCGTAGCATGCAAATTAAGGTCACGGAGACTAATCTGGAAAGTCCCAATCTAAAACTTGCTAAAATTAAAGTGTTATTTTCCCCGCAGACTGTGCGATGACCTTAATTAAAAATTCAATTACAGAAAATTATTGTTGTAACCCGTTATAGACAAACACGCCTTTTGACAAGTCCATTGTTAAATAGCTAATGTGGAAGTGGAAGTGGATGGTATATAAATTTAATTTGAGGGCGCGTCTGGTTCGGCGTTGCGCGTCGGGCTACATGAAATATAAATCTTGGGGACACGGTTTGAAATTTGAAAATGACAATAATTTATTTACGGTATTGTTTGGGTGAAGTAATTTTTGTCCTAATTTTCAATAGAATTGAAAGAAAAAGTTTAATAAAACTCCTGTTTTTTTTTGTTTAGAAATTTAAATATTATGTATTATGTCTAACGGCAACTTTACCAAACTCTGATTTATTAATACGATGTTTAAGGCTTAAATAAGCTCTATAATTAGGTAATATAGTCAGGTACATATACATTTGTAAACGATTCTTCCTAACTTTAGTATTACTACATCAGCCCTAAGAAAGCGAAACATATATAGAATCATACTCTAATAAATCTGAAATATTAAAAAGCAAAAGCGTTTTAATAACAAATTATTTTAAAATATTATTAAATCACTTTTAACACATGTATTATACACTATACACTATTTTTTCTACAAACATTGTACATTTAGTTGAAAAAAAATGTAATAGAACTGACGAAAAAATAGGTTATTAATATATTTTATGTCCAACAATCGTAACATTAGTATTTAAAGTGATTCACTTTTAAAACTAGTAAAAAATTGTCACTTTAATATTAGAATGCCATATTAAAAAGCTGACTTTTAATAGTGTTTGTAGAAAACATAATTTATTACAGGTAAAGGCAAACACAACACATAAAAATATAAACTATTGAAAAACAGCAGTTTAAATTGACATAAATTGGTGCAGTAAATACAGTAAATGTCCGACCAATTTCCTATCTTTTCAGAAAATATTTTTTAAATTGCAAATAAACTTTATATAACCCAGTTGTGCCTATCAGAATTACAATTTTTCAGTCACAACGGAGCTGGCCAGACTATGCCATTGTGAAAGTTTTAATTATTCAGGATAATCTGTCGGATCCGATGGGAAATCCGATAATATGGGTCGAAATATTCGTAAATTAAAAAACTCCCATTTACTACAAGAATTTTGTTAATTATTGGAAACTGTTCACAAGCACATGTCTGGGTTTGAGTATGTACAGACATTTTGTTAAAAAATTGTCTATAATATAAAACTCAAAGAGCATTTAATATCCGTAAGAATTTTTTAATAATGTCTATCAACAGCGTTTGGGATAAACGCTGTTGATGAATAAATACACATTCCTGGGCATTGCAGAGTACATTCCCTCCATAACCCTTTCTTCTAACCGCAGGATAGCCTACTCACGATATCCTACAGTTCCGACAGTTCAGGTCAGTCGGCAATCGTTTGTAGATCATAATGTCTTTATGATTGCCACAGGATAGCCGTATTACTTTATTATATTTCAAATAGGGGTATGTACTAACATGGTACAAAACATGCCCATATTTTTTGCTGTAATATAAGTAACTAGCACTAAGTACTTAACTAGTAAACTTATTTACTTCCTATTATAGCAATAATGACAGTCATTTCTGAAAACAAATGATCATCACTTGTTATGGATTTAATTGAAAAATCACAATTAAAACCCAAAAAGAGTCCCCCTAGCAAAAAATTAACACGTTTAGTTATTGCAATTATTATTTTTTTAAAACAATTTTTACATTTTGTCGAGAATTTCTAAATTTTAAGAGAAAAAAAGGTCTTAATAGAAAGTTATAGTCATTTGATTTTTTTTTTAATTGTATTTCAGATTTAAAAAAATTCAAATGACTCTGACGGTCTACTAACGCTTTTTTTCTCTTAAAATTTAAAAATTTTCGACAAAATGTTTAAAATTTGTTTAAAAAAAATAATAATTACAATACCCAAACGTGATAGTTTTTGCTAGGGGGCGGGGTGAACGCAGCCAAAATTCAACTTTTTTTCGCAAACTACCAAATATTTTTTCGTTACCAAAACATTTCTAGTAGGCTTACTATTAAATCCCCTGAATTTGGTATGGGTCCAGTTAGTAGCAACAGAGATACACAACTTTAAAATTTGAAAATCCGCCCGTGGTGGCACCTAAGGAAACTACTGAAAAGTGCTGACGTAGTAGTCCACGCTTGACGTACAATCCCAAAAATATTTAAACTTCAAAGAGGTTTTCACAAAAGTTGAAAAAAATGTTTGTACTCTATTTTAATTGCAGTCTTTAACAAAAAATGCTAAATAAGCCAATTGTTGAACTAAAGGGGCTTTAAATCATCGTATTCAAATACTATTAGCTTAATTTATGTGGATTTAACCTTCCAATTCATTACCACTTATTTCCTGTCATTTTACAGATGCCTAACCTTTCACCTTATGTGAAGGTAATTCATATTACGAAGATAAACACAAATGATAAACGAGCATTTAATTCAATTTACAAATGGAATTTACGCCAATTACTTTGTGTTTGCATTTGATGGAAATCCGTCTTCCATTAGGAGAAATTTATGTATTTTACTTGCAATAAATCATTTTTGAATGTTCAGTCTCTATTATTGTGTATTTCTTGTTTTTAAACATTTTTCGGAATAAAATCATAAAATATCACAACTTCGACGGGCATCAAAACACTTTTTGATATGTGACGTTAAAAATCGGTAAATGCCGGTGTTGCCAAATATGCTGTTTGCTCAATTTGATAAATTATCATCATGTAACAAAACATAATATTTAACATTTACCTTTTATATCGCACTATAAATAATATGAAAAAACCTGGTAGCCGAAATTCAATTATATTTCACTGGTTAGTGAAGTAAATCAATTACAATGTACCGGGTTCGGTAGCTTCCTTTCTAGTTGACGTATATTTGTCATGGAAGGCGGTCACTTATCTAATTTTCATTCTATGAATGCTGGCATACCCTAAGGTTCAGTCCTGGCAACAACCTCATTTTTTTGCAATAATGACCGATTCTTTTCAACCCAATCCCAGCCACAGTTGCACTGACGATAGTGCTCCTCACTCCAACATTCTGTGTTCCAAACAAGACTCGAATCAATAGCTAAATTTAATAACAGGTGCAGATCCAGTCCCGGATCTAGGAAATTTCGAAGGAGAGGGGGGCAAATCTAAATTTTAAATTTAATTCTATAATTTAAATTAAATCTAATAATTTGACCTAGATTTGCTTTTGAAATTAGAAAATAAGATAAAAAAAAGGCGACCAAAATAAGGCAGTATTGAACGTTATTTTATTGAATACAACAAACAAACATGAATCACATTTAAGAATTACTGTATCTAGAAATATTATCTAAATTTGACATAATATCCATTTTAATTAATCGTTTGCAGACCATGTAGCGGCCTTAAGGCAACCATGATTTGAACTTTTTGGGAAAAAAATTGCAGAATTAATTGATTTAATTGAATGGCTATTGGTTATCCTAAAATGTTTGTGCGTATAACTACGATGTTTTATTTTTAATGGAGTTGCAGTCTGGGGAGTGTACAGATCTGAACAAGTCCACAATGCATCCAAAACAGTGTTTTTGTCAAGTCATTTTTGAACAATTCGTTCGATTCGAGTGTTTCGAATCTGTTGAAAAAGTTAACGCAATAGAATTTTCCACTTTGCATAGGGTAATATGTAATACGTATTGCATAGTCTTAAAAATAATGTGTAAGGAATCAACGTCATACCATATCGTATGCAGAAGCAGCCCTACTCGAAACTGCCACGTTTAATTGTAGCTGCAGCTAACAGGCTTGAAATTAATCCAATATGCATTTTAATATGACGTTGCTCCACACTGTAAAATGATGTGGGAAATTTACTACAATAATCTTGATAAAAATCTTAAATTATTACCGTAAGGTGTTTGTAATATTTTAGATTTGATGTAAAATTTAAGGATTTTTCGCGGAAAATGTAATTTCCTTATGAAAATACTCAGCATGTAGTAAAATTGCTAACTATTTACACGACATATTGGAAAAGTTACACTACAAATATGGTTAATTCAGAAAACCACAGCGAAAGTAGAAATGTTTGTAATTTCACAACATTAATTGATGTAAATTCACATGGAAAAATTTTGGCTCCTTCCGAGACGTGCATGCGCGCATTGCAGCAGATGCAGTCATTTGTTTACGGGCCTCGAGCGCTTTGGCTGTGTGCGTAATATTTGTGCAGTATTTGTGGTAGTTCTGCTGTGTTATTTGACAGTATTTAATTAAGACCGTACTAAATTTAAACCCCTTTAGTGAATTAGGCTGTACACGTCTATGTCTAAGTCGACGTTTTTTTGTTCTTATAAAATAAATATTTATGTTCCTATAGAGTTATGATTATTTTATTTCGTAATGCCTTCGTATTAAACTGCCTTCTTCACAGATTCTATAGCCTGGATGTAAATAAAAAGGTAGGTATAACATTCCATAATCAAAAGGACGTCGCTGCCGGTTGTACCTTAAAATAGTCTTAAAATTACGACAAACAATGATTTTTTTACAATAATCTACTGTAAAAACCATATTATATTACCGGCAGATATTTAAATTTACAATAATTATTTCTACAAATTTCATACAATTTTACATGATCTTACTGTATCCAAAATGTAGAAGTACATCGTTTTTATTATAATTGTGGTATTTTTTTATATTTTTTACACTGATTTCACAGCGATTTTTTAGGGGAATTTACAATGGTATATTAAAACATATTTACCTAATAAGTGTAAAATTACAATTAGGATGTAAATTCGCGGTGATATTTGGTGGCCAAAAATAACCAAACATATTTTATTGTAATTTTACCATATTTTCGTTTACAGTGCAGTGATCTACCGTCCAGACTAAATGTGTTGATAGATATCTACTAAATAGATTTAAATTATCCTTGGAATTTCTGCAATTTCCAAAGATTCTAGATGCGAATTCTCAGGGTAGTAACGAGAATTTTTTTTTTAGTATGTGTGTCAATCTGCGTTTTCTGTCATTTCAATGTTTATAAATTTACATTATCGATTCTTTCGTTATAAAGTAAAGTTATTTTCGAGAAACTGTAGTTGGGTAAAGCAGATTACCATGAAATGACTCATTGCTCTTTATCAACCACTCCTCTCTGCTTTCTATTCTAATTTTATTTAAATTAGAATTATTAACATACAGAATTAAACACAGGGTGTCAGCAGAATGGAAGAATTGAAAGAAAACTCACAGGTATGCCATGTGACAGTAGAATCAGCACGAGAAGAGTAATCTATACGACAGTGGTGAGACCTGCTATGATGTATGACGCGAAGACATGGCCAATAAAAAATTTGGGAGATGTTTTTAGACGTGGCATGAATAAAGATGTTAATAAGGATATCTGTAGCAACGAAGAAAAAAACATAGTTTGAAATAAAAAATAAGAACACCAAGATTGTAGAAATATCTAAGAAGATGCAGGAAAAACGACATTAGTGGTACAGGTAGAAGAGGTAATAAATATGTTGGTTTGCCCAGGAAAGATAAAAGCCGAGATGGTCTAAAAAAAAAGGTTAAATTTAAAGAAAACAGGTGTAATAGCTATAGAAGTCCGGGGTAGGTACTCCCTTTGTCCCCCCTCGTAGATCCGGGCCTGCGCAGATCTATCCACCTATTTTTTTCGCAAAATTTCTAATTAATGTTAAATTGCCAAAAACCTTGTACAGTTGTTGAAGGCTTCCAAAACCCAGTCTTGCTTCCTGCCACTCTAAGAAGCTAGGATTTCTCGTCCGAGAAAGAAAATATTTTTCGCTCACACACAACTCACACACTCTCAAGGTTTCCCAAATAAGACCTAACCTGGAACACTGTTCCCACATCTCAGAAGCAGCATCACGTTCGACACTAAACATTCTTGATACTCTTCACAAGAGAGACCTTCGACTCGTCAATAACTGAGGCCTCACAAAAAAAAACATCTCATTTCTCTCGATCGTACCTAGGGTTTCTAAATTATGTAGCAAATAGTTTGCAGAGGTTTTCCCTTCCCCTCTCAACTTGCAGTCCATTAAATCTCATACCAATGGATTATATTTCTCGAAGTATGTGGGCTGCCTCAGACAAAAAATGCTTCTTTTATATTCTTTCTTAAATATATTTTGAAAACTACGTACTATGTCTTCAGATATAATTTTTTTCACATAAACGTTCAAGTTAAACCTATACCGTCAAATAGTAATAAAATATCACCCATCCCCATAAAAATATATTCTATTGTATATGGCATAAAATATTTCACAGCTTTAGGTTATATTTTTGGGGTTTACGGATGCTAAATATTTATGGGCAATCCCACCCTTATTTTTTTCTTTCCATTCTGAATTTGTCTTGTCTCAGTGGATGCTGGCAGTGATGTTTTATTAAACCCTAACATTTCATTTAACGTTAGATCCTACTGAATGGATAAAATTTGATACATCTTCATGTCAAAAAAAAGCGAATTTCCAATTTTTTTTATTTCTTAAAGTTTCTTTTTATTTCTCTAAATCAAAATACCAGATGGTCTAAGTTAAATATGAAAAATGATGCAGCGAGCACAAGATTCACAATCTTTTAAATAGATTTTGACATGTATTTGCTAGTATTGACTCATTGAAAAGCAGTGATATAAGAAAAGCGCGTGCGGTAATAAACACCTTACCGCACACAAAATGCGTGGGATAAAAAGTTATTATCTCACAGGCATAGATAAAAATCTATAAGAATCCCGTTGAATCGTTTTTATCGAAAAAATAAAAGTAAACCCCGTTTGTGGCATTCTTATATGCAACCCAATCTGAGGACATGTACGTTACAGTTTAAATTTAAAGTAGGGTCCAGCACTATCTCCCTGTTAAGTTAAACCTCCACAACTAAAATAAATGTACTCTTTTAGCCCGTATATTCCTTTAAGGCCTGGTCTTAAAGTATTGAGAGGATTAGGTTATAAATTTTCTGCTAGAGCTACAATATACATTTTACGAAATACCCGTTTTAAAGGATCCGAGAAAAAAAGTCTGTTAACCTTTTCCATTTTTCACAGTTTCTTTTTAGAAAAGAACTGCTGCAAACAACTGGCAAGCCTGAACAAATCTCGAACAATAATAAAGTTCTCTTTATTAGGAATGGTGTCTTTTAACAGGTGCGAAATTATTTTTTAATCTTACATGGATTGAACAGTTACAATGCTCGAACTCAGCTTTAAAATCGTATATTATTCAACGATTACGTAATGATGACTATTAATGCACAGTATAAAGTAACGTCACGAGCATTAGTGAGTGTCATTACGAATGCGAGTGTATTAATGCCCATTACATGAGAGTTGCATACACTATTTTTTCTATGACCATTTATTAATAAATATTAAACATTTATTTAATTTTGCAGCAGCTAAACAAATTAATTTAAAGTGATTTAATTATAATATTGGGATAACCGCAAAAATGGTGAAAAATATGAATGCAAATGGGAGAGAAACTTTAGAAATACTATATAACAAGATCTGGAGAATATGCAAATAATAAATAGCTTTCACAAAGTTTTTTCTATATATTAAGGAAAACATGTAGACATTTTATTCAAAAAATGACACGGGGTACAAACAGGTACTCAAAAATGAGACGTGGTAGAACATTTTTATACATAGATATTTTAACAACCACTAAAGTGAACTACAAAAATAACATTTTCGTTCATGTTACAAAAACCATATCGACCAATGATTAATTAAATTGCTTTCAGTAACAGCCCATTAGTCTAATAATTGTCATTTGATTTTCCTTACTCTCTGAAACAACAATTTACTAACGCTAACCTACACTTAAAGCATCAAGAATTCAACTTTGATTTTCAATCTTTTTTTACGACGCAACGTCGACGAAGGAATCATAAAACCAAAATAACGAAACGTAATTATATAAACAACTTAAAATAAACATTGCATTTAAAAACTCTACAATAATATTTTAATGTAATTTTCCAAGTTTGTTCAAAGAACACTTTCGAAATGCAAATTTTACTCTGCTTCTGTAATCACTTAATTAAAAGTTCCGCAAATTAAATATGGTTGTTTGCATAATTTATTTTAACCGCTGTAATATTGAAACAGAAAACCAAATCAACAATGCAAACAAAAAATGGCACTAATTAAAATAAAGTCTTGCTTTTTTTAAATTCCTTTATTCGGCATAATAATATTCAAATTTCAATCATTTAATAATCAATAATTCGATTTTGATTTTTAATAATCGGTAAATAATGAAAATCGCAATTCGGATTATAATCGAAAACTTCGATTCTGGGTATTTTGAAAAGAGAAAGAATAATATATCACGCGGCGAGGTGGAAAGTGTTTTATTACTGTCAAGAGATAAGATAGTTGACCACGGTCAACAAAATCTCGAGACGGGAATAGAACTTTTCACCAAGGTTTGTATACTTACTGTTTTATTGTCAATTGTAATTTTTAAATTTTATTCTCTATTTTCTTCTCATTTTTCTATTGAAAAGGTTGAGTTAACAATGACATTTATTTGCGAATGACTGATGTCACAGAAGGGTATTTTCAAGAATATCAGTTAGACAAATTGTCAAGTTGGAAAATTTTTTAAGCTATGCAATGATTGATAGGGGGTAAAAGTAAACGTCAAAAAAAGTTCAAACTTTTAAAAAGTCAGAAATGTCAATATTACCCATATGGTTGAAAGTAAATAATTTTAACAAGCAAGTAGTTTAGAATGTATTAAACAAAGTAAGCTTCACTGGGTTAAATCACCAGAGTGAATAAAGAAATGTTTTTCGCAGCCTGTCATTTAAGGTGTGGCCATTTTATATGCTCGGTGGTATAAATTTTCTCGGATTTTATTAATATACTTGAATATTAAAACAATCATAATATAATATTTATGAGCAAACAACTAAGCTGTCAGCTTAACTTAATTAAAAATAAGACAGTCTAATAAAAGAAAATTAACTTAATAAAATGAAAACAAAAACTAAAAATTGCCAGAACCGGTAAAAACGCCATGCACTTGTCGCAGTAGCAAAAAATTAAATTTTAAATAACATAATATATCGATAATCAATAACAAGTGAAGATATTACATCGGTTATCATATAAGTCAGTTACCCGGTACATAACGTACTTAATAAAATGTTACTATATAAACTTGTTACGATTACAAGCTACATAATTGAATGTAATAAATATAGCAGAATTGCTCTTTTTATTTGCCAAAAGAAAGAACAAAATTGATTTTTATAGCGGCAGTATGCTTTTAATGTCTAACTTTATTGGCTATAACTCATCCATTGCAGTAAATAACTCTATTACGGAACAATTTTATAAAACGTCTTTAAACAGCTGCTATTAAAGCAGTATAGAGTATAAGTTTAGGATAGTATGTCCGAGAATAATACAGAGTGGACAATCGAAAACGAAACAGTTTTATTTGAGCTCGGATACGTAAATTGTATTCTTGAGGGGGACACATCAATTTGCTATTTTAAATTGCGATTTTTATTTGTGATTTTAAACTCCGACCACACTACATCCACCCCTGAAATCTTAAATGACAGTAGCTTATCACTTTAAAGCACTTTTATTTCTTTTTACAACGATACCAAAATTTTTAACATTGACCTATTACTTGTTGAAAAAATGCGCTCTGAAGTTTAAATTGCGAATATTGAATTTCACTTTGAAATTCCGGCCATTTTTTACCTTAGTAAAAACCTTAACGTTTTTATATTATTTTGCTTTGTTCACTTATTTATACGATGGCAGAAAAAAGATACAACTTTATTAAAATTCAGTGTGTGGGTAGTGAAAGTATCGATTTTCAGTTTCTTCCATTGCCCTTTTCAAAATAATGATGGTTTATTTCGCTGCAGAAAAAGTAGAAATTAGTATACTTTTCTTTGCAAACAATAAATATGCTAATAGAACTAGCCAGTTGTTTAATGAGCAACACCAAGACAAACATATTCATCGGAAGTGTATTGGAGTTTGTACAAAAATTCCAAGAGACAGGGGGTCTACAGCGAACAAAAAGAGGGTGATTGAAAATCCAATAATAAATGATGCTACTGAGGTGGCGGTTTTAGAGCACGTTGCTCTAGACCCGACGCTATGTATGAGAAATACGGCTACTGTATCTGGTGTTAAGCGCGGTAGCATCCAGACGATTTAAAAAAAAACCCACACACACACACACACGTGGCATCCGTATAAAATGCTGGTACATGAACTGATTGAGGACGATTTTAATAGGCGTTTGCAGTTTTGTGAAACCATTAGTTAACGAGCAATACATGATCGAAATTTTCTTCACAACATCTGCTTTTCTGACGAATGCTCTTGTTTTTTGTAAACGGTATCGTGAATCTTGGTCCGATTTAAATTCTAGAATTTTCCATGAAGTGCATTCACAACATTCCCAAAAATTGAAAGCTTGAGCTGGTATTTTCGGTGACCATCTCGTAGGTCCCTTTTCTTTACCCGGAAATTTTACTGGGACACTGTATTTACAACTATTAGAAGATGCCATTGATCCAGCGTTGACCGAGATTATGGAAAATGATTAGCAATACATTGTAGAAAATGTAATATTCCAATAGGACGGAGCTCCTCCGCATTATGCACTACCCGTTCGACAGTGTTTGGATGATAGATTCACAGAACGGTGGATTGGAAGAAGAGGCACTATTTAGTGGCCACCACGATTACCTTTATCTATGTCAGTTTTTTATGGGGTACCATAAGAACTAAAATCTACGCATCCCAATCAATCTCACTGGAGGATCTACGATAACGAATAATTAATGAGCGTCATCAAATTACTTCACAAATTCTTCATAATACGTGGGAATACTTTTAACAGAGCCTTTGTTACTGTATGGAAACTGGTGGCCAACATTTTCAATATTTAATTAATCAAGTAATAAACAGTTTCATGTTTTGTTAAATTTAAAATTTTTTGTATCGCTGTAAAGAGAAATAAAAGAGCTTTAAAATGATGTGCTACTTGAGACTCATTGCCATTTACGAACTCAGGGGTGAATGTAACCCCTACAGGGGGGTTAAAGTGGCGCAATTGAAAATAGTGAATTAATATAACCCCCTTAAGAACAAAATGTACGGGTCCGAGCGATTTTCAATATAATGACACTGAATGTGGTATATAGCTCTTTCGTTTTCGATTAGCCACCCCGTATAAGTGAAATATTCACTAATAACGAATGTGCATATATTCCAAATAAACCTAAAATATTTTTTTTGCATTTTTTACACTAATTAAATATTTATTGTTGTTGTTTTTGTCCATTTATTTTAGTCTTAATTAAGAAAAAAATATTTTCTACTGCAAATAAGACTACAACTACAGAAAAAGTTTATTTAATAAAGTGGTCAATTTAAATTAATAAACAAGCAAACTTATACACATAGGTAGAGTTATTGTTATTACGCAACAAAAGCTGGCAACACTATTTTATGTCATCAATTATTTGTTGACAGACTATTAAATTGGAATGTTGTAGCGAATGTTATACACGTATATTACACTTATGTTAGGCTATTACTATTTCAGTAACAAATAGCTAGCAGGCCTATTATACCGAAAACAACTATTATATAACAAACATAACTATTCGGCTGCCACAGATAGGAGGCTTTTATATGAATAGGCCAATATGATGAATAGATACCCTACTTCAATTTATTATTTTAAGTTAGCTAACTTTGAAACCTTACGAAACTACAAATTTGGTTGCTAAACCTTATCTGCATGGCGGATCTTTAATGTACTTCCCTGTTATTCGATTAGCTAATTAGAATGATTAGAACTCGGCAAGCTTCAATGATTAGGTGTGCCGTAATCCTCCGTCCTAAACTCAACGTCTTTCGATTACTTTTAAAGACTAGTGAAGTGACAATATAGCGAAAGATACCGACACAAAACTGTTTAAATAAATACATCTATGGTACCTAATGTTTGAAAAAATAGCAAAACTAGAAAAATACACTGATATCATAACATATGAAATTGTGTACCCCAAATAGAAATAACAATCATTCTTTAAAAGATTGTGACAAGATAAAATTCTATTAGTAAAGGCTGTACCAAAATGAACGCATATTTTAAATTTCTCGTCATTTTCGTTTGAGTCATAGTGGACCCTCGAAACTTTAACAGCTGTATATTGCGATTATTAGCCATGGATGCTACACGGTAGAACATCACGTTGTTATTGGTGAAAACGTATTATAAATCTGGAGACAGTTATGAGAAAATAATTCGTCGAGTGCAAACCCAAGCAAACCCACGTTCAAGAAAAATTCGTAATTACGCAAAATTAGGTCAAATTCATTCGACAAAAATACATGCTAGCTAGCTATTAACAATTATTTTCAGAGGAGACCATTCAGAGGCAGAGTTGAGTAGTGTTTGAAAAATTTGTAATTGATCAGTTGTTAATTTATCCGCTTTGACCTGTTTCTAAAGTAGTAAATCTTATTTTTTTTTGGTTTACTTTTTATTGTTGCGAAATTTCTTTTTGGCCATTACAAATTGTAGGAAAACAATAAGCAACGGACAAGTCAATAATTTTTGCTTTCCTAAACTCTAATAGAAAGCTCCGAGCCTGGGTAATAAAAATTTACTATCAGAAATGAAGTCTCTTGGAAAGCGATAAAAATTTAATTCGGTTTTATAAAGCTAGTTTGTGGATGCCCCAATTTTGAATTTTCTTTTATTTCAAGAATTTTATTTTTCGGCAATACACACACGTCACAATACTGTTTTTAAAATAACAATTACTACGTTTCTGTGTGACTCAATGCATACTAAATACGGGATTAGGATTAACATTTGAAAAGGTTTCATTGAAGTGAATTGAGTTTGAGTTGAATACCAACTCAGTTCGTTCTTGATTTATTAAATACTTCAATCGATTAGAGCAAAAAAAATGAACATAAACCTGTTTTTTTAAAATGCCTTAAAGCCGTAAAATAATTAGATATTAATCTTTGTCAAATCGTATAAGAGTATATTAAAGTACAAGTTTTATAAAGCATCATTTTAGAGCACGCATCCATGTTAATTTAATTTGCCTTATTTCTTTGTTGGTAGTTGCTCGGCAACCAATGTGTTGTTATATACTGAAAAACTCGCTGTCAATAATTTCTCAAACTGCGTTCTTTTTTGAAATGGTATGATTTTCGATCGATAATCTGGAAGAAAATAATCTAAATAAAGCGGCTAGAAGAGCTACTTTTGATTTGTTGCCGAAAGTCTAAGGTTCAGTACGAAATTAGTTATAGAAAGTTTTTGCAGTGGCAGAAGTGAAAGGTGTTTATAGAAAATATAGCGAAAATGTATTTCTGGCATATTTCGAAGAGAAGTCAAAAGTAACCTGAATTGTCAAATTAGACCGGCCCTTAAAATAAAAAATCATATAATTGGCAGTTTTCTATTTCTTCTATAAAATATCGTTCTTTTATACCAATTTTTTTCTTCTACCCTCTTTTAATTAAAATGCCAGATGTGCTCTACAACATAAATCAGGATAGAACCCTACTAGATCGATGGAGAAAATTCTGCTGATTTCAGCAATATATATATAATTTATATACGCCAGAAATCACGTATTTTTCCTGTCATCTGTCACGTCGATATAGTTCGTAATTTATTACACCTTCAATGCCATTTAACGGCGAACAAAATAAAAATTTTCCAAGGAAAATGAATGATCTTTAGAAAAGCGGTAGAAGTTTAGTCCTGTTTAAAACACTAGCTGCCGATCATTAGATTTAGAAATTTCACATACTTCGAGAAAAATTTTAAAATAATAATAATAAATTGCACTTTTTTTATTTTAATTACCTTTTAATGTCAATAACCTAAAGTCTAAGCTAACCCATATTCGACGCTTTCAGCCGCGGTGTTGCCAAACTTAAAAATTACCTTGGTATCTCATTTTTAGCAGTTTTAGTGAATAGAAATTTAATAGAAATTTCTTTATTTAGTGTGGACCAGAAATTTCTTTATTTAGTGTGGACCAGACACTCGCGAAATTAGGTTAAAACTGTAAGCAGAACGAAACAGGTCATGTTATACACACGATACACTCACAATGGTATGCCGATGCGTCGATCGACTGGCTAGGCTCCTCCCATTTTGACGTCACTTCGAGGGATTCCGCATTATATAAGCGGTCTAGTCACTTTGAGTTTCCCTCGAAGTAACGTCATCGGTGAAACGACGTGTTTTGATTCATAGCGTAGCATATCGTTGTAAGTGTATCGTAGTTATACCGTTAATTCAAAGAATTATGACTAATTTATTATGTTATTAATGAGATGAGCATAGTTCCTACTAGCTTAAACTTTCTGCTTTTAAAAAAATTTAGAAATCAAAACGCATTAGAGCCTACATAATTACTAACACATTTATTTCGGTGGTCGCACTAGAGTACTAGAGCTTTACATAATTTATATACTTTCACACTAATTGAGCAGGTAACAGAAGTGAAGTTAGTATATGATGAATATTGAAACGATTAGTAATTCTGTGTGAAATTTGGCGTTCTGTTTATTAATTAGTGAAAGAAGATAGTTTTCAGCCCTTTATTAGTGCTATTAGTATTAACAAAATATCGTAAGTGTTAAGTGTTGTGTATTATAAGTAAGTAAAACACAGCATTTCTGAGTGTTTAGTGAGCGGAATTGGTTTCAACAGCTGTTGTCTGGATTATTTTATTTGTATTATAGTATTTTAACTTTTTGATACAGAGAATTGTGGAAGAGTTAGTTGGATTTCTTTCTTTACAGGTAACAAAAATATTCTTTCTCCAAACTTGTTACATACGATTATTGTTGAGATACTTGGCAGCACAACAACCTAGCTTACTGTTTTTTATTTGGCTATATTACGTTTATTGATAGATTCAGGGCAGATGCCGTTTGTAACTTTATGGATTTAGGCAGATAGGAGTTTCTGAATAAGAAACACTAGCTAGATTCAGAACCGATACGGTTCCTGAATCACTACCTTCGAATTAACTCAGGTTAGATGCCGTTTCTGAATCATGACAGTGTTCCTGGTTCAGGAACGACATTGGACCTGCACCTCTTCCCTAACACAAAATAGTAGGTGGTGTACAAACATTACGTGACCTAATACATCTTATTTTCATAGTGCTAATTTTCATCTTGAATTAGATTCGGTTTGAAGTGGAGTCAACTTAACGCATTCTATTTCATCGTGCATCATTCGTAAATCATAAGACAACGCTCTGTTTTATGGGAAATTTTTTATTTCATTTTATTGCACTGTAAAAACCATATTATTCCCTCTAATTCGTAACTTAATTTTCTTAAGTTAAAAAATATACCTAAAATAATAATTTACAATGTACTTATAATATGCTAATGCCCAGTTTTCGTATTAAACAGAAAAAAGTGTGGTTTAATAAAACTTATTCGCATACCACAAGAAAACATTATTATAAACTTAGATTATGTCGCGAACACCAGATGAGACTATTCATTTATAAGTCATTCTGTCGGTGCGCATCATATCTAATAAAACTACATGACGAGGAAGAAACAATGCCAATTTATAAACTTAATATTTTTTAGCCAAACATTTGTGGTACAAGTGAAAATAACTTTCTTGAGTTTAAAGTGATACTAAAAATATATAATTTTATCTATCGTGGCAAGTGTAATTTTATTTTTTATTAATTTCTTCTTTTTATTTACTTTCTGTGCATTATTGCATTTAGCATACGATATGGTTTTAAAAAGATATTGTTTAGAGCAGATATAAATAAATTGGACAGTTAAATTAGACCGACTGGGTACTAGAATAGCCATAAGAAAAGTGCGATAATTATTGATGATATAAAAACGTAAATCGTATAAACAAGAATTGTGAACATGAGATGAAAACGTGAATCGTATAAGAATATATGGTGATAAACCAATGACAATCGAATAAATCGAATATCATCTTGTATAATACAGGTGGGGATAACAAGTATTACTATCATCGCTCGCATGGTGCACGTCTCGTACAACGTCATTCGACGTTGCCAAATGTCAGCGTTGGGAAAAGCGGATTGTTATGACAGTTTATTAAATGAAAAGCTAGTTAAATTGTACCCAATTTGGCAATGCTGCTAACAAATTTTATTTAATTTACCCACTCTTTGCAAGTACTGTGAGTTGGCGACAAAATAGATGCAAGTAAATAAATCTTTTCTTCGCTACACACTCTCAGGTTTTAAAACTTTTTCATATCAGGTTTTATTATCTGAACGCGACAATTTTGTGCCTGAAATTCCTTTTGCCAGGAATTCCTCATAATAACAGCACTATGAGTCTACACAGCGGAAAGAAAAACTAATCAATATCGCTTCCTCTTTAATAGACCCTAATTGCTAACGGAATGGCTAGACTAGTAAAAATTTATTAACAGAGATAATAGTCGTTTAGAGGGCGATAAAACTTTAATCCTGTTTAATAGCGTTAGTCGGTCCATGATTCCTAATAGGTTCTTGTATCAAATCGAAATAAAAATATAATTTATAAGCCATAGTAAAATTAATACCAAGAAATAAAATATAAAATTAATTTATTTCATTTTTTACAATACATAAACATAAATATACAGGGTGTTATGAAATTTAAAGCATATATTGAAACCTGTAAATCCTGATACGAATTCAGATTGGGGGAAAATAGTCATAAATGGCACTTCGCGGTAATATGCTAGTATAGTGTAGTGTATTCGACAATTCCAGTATAAAGCAAGTTTAATGCAGCCGTTGTTAATGAATATCTTCTTTATTGCCCAGTAAGTTTGACAGTCCCCAACAGTAATAAAAAAAAATTAGTCTGGAAATTGCGTTATTTTATTATTCAGTTTGTTTGTAACAATAAACATATTTCCCGTGAGGTCCACTGCAGAATTTAAAGCTTAAGGGCGGACTGTCACGTATAATCGAGCTTGGTGTCTTGGGAGAAACTTTTAAAACTTTTAGGGTTCGCTGCAGATGGTTTGGCCTGGAGGATAAAAGTCATCTGAATAAATAAATTTGGATTTATATTTAAATAGTTTGAATAAATGGAGATTTTATACAAGGTTTCTTATATAAAAGCGCAGAGGCTCCAGTTAATGGGAACTGGAGCTTCTAGTATATATAGCGCCATGCCGCCAAAAAGTATTAAATAAACATAAATGTTGTTTATAACATATTTTATTATAACCTTAAATATTTTTTGTTATTTGAATTTTATTTTAAAGAACCGGTTTTCAAGTGGTACTGTTTAGCGATGTGATAATTTAGTTAGCACGAGTCTCAAAAAACCGAGATATTTCATTATTAGTTTCCAAACAAGTACCTTTTCCAACAACAGAGGAAAAGATAGCACACAATTTACAACGGCCGATATAAGTGACATTAGGCTCTATCTTAACTCTACGGTATTTCCTATGAAAGATGGAATTTGGATTTTTCAAAGAATATGTATGCCGCAGCCTATTATAATTATAAGAATTTTCAAGCTGGCCACTACCAGCGAGAACTGAGTGATCCTATGATGAGTTTTGCCGACTATGTCAAAAATACGTTAGTCGTAGTCGATTGTAGTCATCAGCCAGAAGTAGTTAGATCATCCACGGTGGACGTGAAATTGGAGTTTTAAACACGCAAAAGAAAATTGCCAGGAAAGGATAAGGTCAGATATGTTAGTTGGAATACACAGTTAGTAATTAGAAAGCATTGTATACATTTTGGCAACAAATTGATCGCAGGAGCATCACAGTGAACGTTCTGTAAAACGCCATCAAAAATGACAAAAAATCGAAAGAAAAATGGTCCCTATTCCCCGACACCCTTTCCATATCCAACATCCATACTCTAATAAGTGTTTTAGCCCTTACCTTCCTACACTTCTCTCGCTCGTTCATACCTAGGGTCTCCAGATTATGGAACAAATTGCCTGTAGATGTTTTCCCTTCCCTTCCCAACCTCCAATCATTTAAATCCCATGTCAATAGACTACATTTTCCTTCTCTTCAGATGCCCACGGTACGTTAGTACTTAGACTTGAAGTCTACTTGGTTGTCTTATATAAAAAAAACAGAAGTTCTCGTGTGTATGTACGTTTGTATGTAGCACCTCCAGATTGAGCTTTAAATTAACATGTAGATTAACACTTATCTTTGCTTATCTCTTGATCTCACTTGGCACCGAGGGCAAATGGCGGTTGTTTAAACTATAATAAGTTATACCGAGAAGTAAAAAACATATTTAGTTAAATTATCTGTAGCAATATATTAAGGGAAGGTAAAGTTATCGATAATCACCCCTGAAGATTTGTTGCCCTAGAACTACTTAAGGGCATTTACGCACGAAAGCAGTTTCTTTAGGGCAACAGATCTGGGGGAATGATGTTCTGGTTTTTTATCTTTCCGAAATGCATTTTATAGATTATTTATCAAATAAAAATGATAAAAAAGTTAAAAGAAGAAATTTATTTGGGGTCGTATTCATAATCGTTCCTTGAGAATCCCGTAGACCTTGAGGTAGAATTTAAGCAAGGTATCGCCTATGCTGAAGGGAACCTCAAGGTCTGAGGAACGAGTATGAATACGACCCTTGGAATAGTATAAAGTATTACTGTTAAAAACACAATTTGTGTAAACTATTGTTGAGTTGCTAGGAGCTTGGCATAAGCTTTTGATTGATTTTAACTTTTTATTGTGAGATTTTCACTTTTTGGACGGTGATTCTTGTTGAAAGCTAGTGAAAATCGCGAGTTTTATGCATATGGGTTAAATCCTAGTAATTTTATTCAAACTAATATTTTTGGGTTTGAAATGAGTTCCTTAAACGATTTATGCAATAAAAAATACGTGCCTATTCCTTTGGAGTCTGTTTTTCCTCAATATTACTCAGAGTTCCAATTAGCAAAAGAAAGGGTGATTCGCACTGGCGATGCTTCATATTACCACTGTAAGATTAAATATTCAGGAGGTTGCCTGTTATTCAAGAAGCACCGTACGATGTGGTTTAAGATACATTTGAGATACATTTATCAGCATGACTGGCATAACTGTAACGGTTAATTAACTATGAAAAATAGTTCTAGAACAATTTTTTCCTTTATTCAGCCTATGTTAACTTTAGAAAATACCCTATCGTTGAATTTTTATTTAAAAAAAATTACCTGCATAAGCTAAATGTTGCGAACGAAATTTTAGCTTCGAGTTTTTTTTCGTTTAGTGAAAAGCCAATAAATAATTTTTAATTCATTTTCTGGTTTAGGGAAACTGCAAAAGCTTTGAAACTGGTATAGAAGAAAATTAATAAAAGTGCCAGGTAAGACTGAAAATACCTTAATAAATTGCTGGACTTTGTGAAGCAGGTATAAGGTTTTAAGAAGCTGAAATTTAAAGGCGTTTGGTAATATAAATAATAATTAAAGGTATCGAGTACCTTTTAGAAATGAAACCATATTAATTACTTTTAGGACAGAGGGCGGGCAAACAATGTGAAAAATTGAGCTTTTCGTAAGTGGGGAATTAATAAATAAAAAAGTTAACTCTCTTAATTGGATTGAAGAATTGTAATTTTCAAAAAATTATCACATCATTGTGTTTTAGAATTTCTTTAAATCTTTCCGTTATGGAAATTCGGAAAATCCTTCAGTCCGCTTTCGGAGATCCTGAGCCTGTCAGCTGAAAACCGTAAAAACGCCTTAACAGAAAAGAACAAAATGTCAGTAGATTGAGTTTTAATCTTAATACTTCTAGTAAAACAGTTACAGGGTGGACAACTTAGGAACTAACTTCGCTTATCTCATTTAAATATTTTTATTTTACATATTTTGGTAACTTAGATTATTAAAACTGTTTAAACTAGATGAAGTTTCGTTTTATTTTTCTAAGATAAACTGACATATTAACTAACATCGCCAAGTTTAACCTGCACTTCCGTACACCCCTTTCTGTGGTGTGGTCAAATCAGTTTTGTTGTTTAGAATTTTTTTTATAAACCACGCCCCGAAAAAAATCAATACTTCTGTCGATTTCTTGCTGCACCCCGTTTTAGAAAAATGTACAAAAAGCAAACCCAAGCATATTTTGTCTTTGCTTCAAATTTTAACGACGGATAGATTGGATGCTAACAGTATAGTAGTAATACATATGTTTAGTTTGATAACATAACTTCGATGACCAACCCGAAAAAATTTTGCAGCGGTGCCAACGCAAGCAAACGGTATATTATAAACATTAAAAAGTAGTCGATTTGCCTTAATATAAATAAATTGAAATCCCGTGACATTCGGCATATCTGTTTTATTCATGGACTCTGTAATCACGAGCTTATTTCTCTAGGGATCGTCTGCTAAAACTTAAGCTGCAAAATGTCACGCGAAAGCCTGCAATCACCAATGGTATATTGCAAGTACCTTTTAAATGCTTTGAATACAAACAGTGTTATGCAAATAAAGTATAAAAAATTAATAACCCGGAATAATTTAATTTTACGCCGTCACGCCGTTGCCACGCGTTTGCATTAGTCTTTTTTATCTTCTGACAGCCTACGGAGACCGAAACCTACGTACCATGTACCGAGGGTGTACTGGGTTAGTCCGACTCACATATCCAGAGCTGGAAACATCCGTAGGGATTTCACCAACCGTTGAAAAGGATGTGAATTGTTGTAGTTGCTCAAAACACAGCTGTTTGTATAAACTATTCAGAAGTTCGTATATCTATATTGTTACGCCCTAGTTTTAAGGGTGTGGCTATGGGCGTAAAGGTAACGGAACCTTAACCAGATCGAGATCAAACGTGAATTAAAAACAAACTTAAATCATGTATTTACAATAAATAGGAACATTCAATCTTGACATAAACAGTATATATATATATATATATATATATATATATATATATATATATATATATATATATATATATATATATATATATATATATATATATATATATATATATATATGTAATATAAGCTCGCAAGACAACTTAGTTTTCTATTATTTACATTACAGATTTGAAGATAATTTTTTCTACAATTTATCACAATCACAAACGCATCGGACCAGGGATCGTGCACTGGTGTCTTTTCCAACTCTCGTCTTTCCGATCGCCCTATCACCCAGTCAGCAGTTTCCCCCTCCTTTTCGGGAGCGTTGACTTTAGGTCAGAAACCGCAGTTCTGCTGACTTGATAAGTCAGCGTCGTTTATATAAATTATTTAAAGTAATTGTTTGATTTTATAAAGGAACTATAATATTTCATAGTTGTAATTTTAATGCATATTCAATAAATATGCTACATCCTGCCAATATAGAGGGCAATAACTTATGAATAAGTAAAACAGGATTATGATTTATTTATTGCACTTCCGAATATTGATCAATGAAATATTATTGGTTTTTCCACTTGTGACAATATGAAAAGCTTTCCCCTACGTCTTTGTCTATAGCTAAAGATGTAAGTCATCGTAAAACATTGTTACGGGATTTTGTTGTTCCTATTTAGTATAAGTGTTTTAATAAGCCCTACTATAATTATTGATCTAACCTTACAACAACAACAACTTACAAGTGATATTTTGGTGGAGGCGCGATGTAATCAAATTTTAACAGAAGTTTATGCAAATACAATACGCATATCAGGCAATTAGTTTTTCTTTGTCTAGCCCAAATGTTTTGCAATCGTATATTTCACGGAGTGGTTTGAGTTTATTTCCCAACTGGCTCAGGACAAGCAGAGAATCAGCGCGCGGCAGCGTCGACGGCCACGCACTGACAACTTCTGTCTTTTTTTAACTTGCTAAAGCGCGTATGTTTGCTTTCCATTTAGTTTTAATGCATTTATATAGTCCATATAAACCTATAAGATCAATTTAAGATACGGCCGACTCCGGAGCAAGCTTGGTTTGATTATTTATTGAGGATTTTTGGCATTGAACGTACTTTCTTGATAGAAAAGATAATAAATATTTTTTGGTTTAAAAAGAACATTATTAGGTGAATCACTGAAAATAAATTTAGGTGGGTCATTGACCAAATGACCTTATGCACGAAGTGCCTGAATTATATCCCATATGTTTTGTTGGACAATTTTTGAATTTTTAATATTAAATTATGAAACTTGGTTTAGTTTGTCACAAACAGGTATTCTTCGTCGGTATTTGTATCTTTGCCTGTTTTCGAGTAAAAATATTTTGGAAAAATCACGTCCATAAAACGTAAATTATTAAAAATAATCACAAAATTTATATTAAAATTTATCAATGCAGTAGTAAGTCATGGATTAAAATAGATATTTGTTACTGCATCAAATATTGTCTGTTGCTGTTACTGCCGTAAACTTGGACTCAATAAATAAGAAAATGCAAAACTTTTCAATCCCAGAGGTCGCTGATATCCATATTGTTTACGGATAGTGTAATGGAACTTCATTTGATGCGGTACAGGAATATTGAAAACATTTTCCGCAACGGAGAACTCGGCGCGGTGCATTAATAAGAAAGTTTATATAAATTTGGTAGAGAATGGTTCGTTTCACCTTCACCGCCTTCGTGGGCAAGGACGGCCTAGGGGGATTATGATTTGAAAAATGCACTTCAGCAAATAGAAGATAACCCTGAAGTCGGACAGACCATTGGCTAGAGCCGTCAAAATACCTGAATCAATTAATTGTAATGCGTGTTGTAAGTACCATATTACTACCAATAATTATATGGAATATTTATTTTAGCTGGGAAGAATGACTAAAATGCAAAGTCTTTACCCAATACCCACCCATGTCATAATGTCATTACCAGAGGGTTCAAGAGTTGATGCCTAGATATTTCCCAACCCAGGAGAGAGTTCTGTCGATAAATTTTAGGACATCAAAATTTATTTCCAAACATTTTGTGGTCTGATGAGGCCACATGTAGTAGGGGTAAAGTGTTTAATATCCATAACACTCACTTTTGGGCCTATGAAAATCTATGAACTTAATATTAAAAATTTAAATATTATCCAAACAAAAAAATATGGAGCATAATTTACCCAGCACCTAACTTCTATGTGACGCCCCTGAAAAAAAATTCAGAAAATTGGAAAAAGACATATGTGTAAGATCATAAACTTCTGCCTTACCAAATTTCGTAAATCTACCTCGAACGATTGCAGAAAAATAACAGAAAATTGTTTCTTGTCCCCCTTTCGGGGGGCTTTAGACTTCTTAGGAAGCATTTTTCGAGGCATGTTCATAGCCCCGAAAAATGCTCCCTAAACTGTGTCATATTTTGACAAGTACAGCCTCTCCCGGAAATATTGCCCACTAACTTCGGGACACCCTGTATTATACTTCATTTTTCAATATTAAGGAATCACGTCATGTAAAATGTAGTCGACATAGTTTTCAGCATCCTGGATTCTCTAACCTTTGCTCGATGATGCTCTGCTACAAAAGCTGTGCAAGTGCCTCAGTCAATAATTCGCAGAAAACGAAATTAGTTTAGTTTTTCGTATATTTATCAAGATCCTCAAATTTAAAATTAAATTCAATTAAAATGTTAAACAATGAGTTCTAGGAAACAAAAGACCTGCCTTTTAATTTGACGTAAAACGGCTCTGAAGAGTGAACAGGGTGTAGGTTTATTAAGAGCTGCGGAATAGCTTCGTTTGTATGCAACGCGAAATCTTTTCTCGCTTTGCAAACGACTTAATAATTCCCTCTTCAGAATTCGTCAGGACGTTAAGTTTTATAGATCCCGATTTAAGTTGATGCTGACCTAGTGAGAGAGATAAATTAAAGTATAAATAAGTATGAAAACAATGCATAGTTTTCTGTTCAGGATTTGTTTTATTTTTTTAGCTCCAAACGCACTGATTGAGCTATGAATTATACACATTTTTAGTTACTCTTCAATGATACTTGAAAAATGATAAAATATTCTTATAGAGACCACAACGACAATGCTCATGTATAAAATATAACCCTACTTCGGAATTCCAATAACACTGATGTTATAATACGTTTTACGCTCTAATATGCAATAATGCTTTTTGACGTAAACCCAGCGCTAATGAACCGACCTATATTCTATAACATCTAAATTTACCCACAACCTATACCGGAGTCAGAATATTCGAAAAACCTTTCATTGATTTCCCATTCTGGGTTTATTGGCCTGAAAGGTTGGGAAATAATGAATATGGGCAGAAAAGCATGAAGGTATGTACGAGATGTACGGCAATTCGATATCGTGATATATGGATCGGATGATATTTTAGGCATTTTATAATGAAATAATCTTCTAATCAATTAATTTATAAAAGGATAGGTACGCAATATGTTCCCTCTTTTTAGGGCTTGTCCAGGCAGTATTTTATAATACAATAGACAGGGTCCAATATGGACTAGGAATTGGGATTTAAATTTGACGCCATTTTTTAGCAACTTAACCTAGAAATTTTATAAGTACCTATTTTGCTTGTCATCTAGAGACTTGGCAATTTAATTGTATCATTCATCATTTTACGACGTAAGAACGTGAATTGTTCAAACTGACTAAGAGGATTCCCGTTCTTGTGTGAAAACAATTCGTAAACGTCGTTTAATTTTTCGGCGTAGTGATGTGCCAAGTGGGAACGCAATTCGCAATCTTATCAGAAATTTTTTTGATATTATCCGTCCCACCGACGTAATTCTTTATTAGCGTGTTTAACCAGGCCCGAATCTGCGGAGGGGCAGGGGGAAAGGAGCACGTGCCCCGGGCGGCAGGTTGACAATCACTACCACCAATACAAAAATATAGTATGAGTGTCGAAACTTTTGCAGGGTATCCCAGTTATCTTTAAAGAGAGAGAGAGAGCTACGGTTTTTGTAATACCAATTTACCAAAGTAAATATTGACCTAATAGTCCTGAAGCCCAGTGGGAACTCCCCATAGCAAATTAGCATAATAATAAAACCTAAATTAAAATTTTATTTATCTACCTAGATTGTTGTATTTTATGACACCTTTGTGAACTTTTAGTTTAAGATTTAGTCTGTAACAAAGATCCGATGAAGATTTTGTGTAGCAAAACGCGTCATGTTATAAAATATTAAACAAAAATGGAAATTTGGCTAAAATTGTCTATCATGATGTGTATCATGGATTTCCATCAAGTAAAGGCCGACACGATTCAAAATAGCTATTTAATTTGGTGAATCCATTTTTTCCCAACCATGTTTAAATCTGGGTTGCTTTAATGCCACTACATGGTTTGCGAACGAATAATAAAAATGGATATAATGTCAAATTAGGATAATATTTCTAGCTACAGTAATTCTTAAATGGCATTTATGTTTATTATTTGTTCTATTCGGTAAAATAATTTTCAATACTGCTTTATTTTGGTCGCTTTTTTGCCTTAATTTTTAAAGCAAATCCGGGTAAAATTATTAGATTTAGAGGCGGCAAAATTTAGTTTTGTTCCCCCTTCGAAATTTCCTAGATCAGGCACTGATATGTTTGACTAATTGTGCAATAATATTAACATATTTATTGAAATGCTAAAATGGCTCAACAAGCCTATTGAACAATCATGCTTGTTTCTATTTTTGTTTATTTTTACCCTGCTAAATGACTATAATATTTTATCGGTAAAAAACATTTTAATAATGCAGCACAAAATTAAACCCATAATGTTATTTTCCACTCTACTCCTGGAAAGTAATAACCGGTTTTGTATGGGGGCGCTTTTTGAGATGTTTCTTCCAAGAGGATGCTTAGGCATAAAAGATGTATAAAAAGGAATTGAAAAAAGGCCGTTAAAATATTATTCTTAAAAGTATCTTTTTTGCCATAAATGAAATTTTAAATTACCTACTGTGTTATGTTTACTTTCCTCGCTGCACAAAAATATCTTAAGACATTTCTTTAGATATTTATGTTTTGCGCTTAAGTTAAAATTTGTATCGGTCTTTCTGTCAGTGAGCCTAATGATGCGAAAACTGAGAAATTACACCATAAACACAAAAGTAACAGACTATAGCGAAGCCAACGCCTATTTTTTATAAAAAATTTCTTTGTGCTGTAAATCAGCTTTCACTCCCTAATATCAGAATCTAGCGGGCGAGCCCCATAGCGCATCTACAGGGTAGTCCAAAAAGCTTATGTGCATTTGACTTTAACGATTCTGATAATGGATAATTTTGTCACATTTCGATAAACTTCGATTTTACTAGTATAGAGGTCATTATTTCGCATTTGTTCGTACAAAACTGGAATACGCCTCTAAAGTATGGAGTCTACGGACTATACGCTATGAAACTCATAAGCCAACTCTTGAAAGAGTACAAGGCTTTTATCCTGAGGGAGGCATCGCGTTTGAAATTTTGCTTGCAAGATTTGATTTTCAGTCTTTGGAACTTAAAAGAAACAAGTCATCCTATTATTATACAAAATTCTGCATGGTAAAATTGACAGTCCTGTCCTTCTCCAACAACTAAATAATATTTTGGTGCCTAGACTAACTACTAGAAATGGCCTAACATTTTATTGCTGTAGAGCGAACTCCAAGTTATATTTGAATTCCCCAATTTACTTAATGTGTACTACATTTAATAGAATGTCTCACATATGTGACATACTTATTTGATTGTACTATTCATAATTTAAAGAGAATATCTGAGCAATATCTTGGATATCCTTATAGATGTGCCATGAGAATATTCTCAAGGAAATATTTCCGGAGAACGGTAAATTACCGAGAATATTTCCCAGCATAAATTCTCGAGAATTTATGATTTTAGAAAAAAATGTAAATTTCTGGAAAGTTACCGAGAATATTGCCGAGAACGAGAATGTTCTCGGGAAAATCAATATTCTCGGAAAATTTATGAGAATGTACGGAAATTTAAGGCAATTTATTTTAATGTCGCTATTGTATCATAGATGGAGCTTGGAATATCTTTATCTTTATTTATTTTCTGTGTTATTGTAAACAACTTGTTTAGATCTGTTATTTTATACAATACGTTTCTAAGTTGTGTTTTATTTATAAATAAAGTTACTCGAAAATAATGGAATTAAAAATTTAATGTCTTTATTTGGACTCAGATAAGTAATCACATTAACTTACAATTTAAATATTTTCCAAATTAGGTATTGTGCAGTGCTCTCTTTATTTTTTCGGATAAAATTATTGTAAAAACTACTTGGGGTAAAAAAATATGTTCTTCCAATTTATGCCGTCAAACAAAACATAAAATTCTCCAACATATAAAATAAATTCGCAAAAATTGAGAATAAATTCTCTAACCACCTGAAAATTCCTTATACAATAAGGATTTCAACAAATAACGGTAAAACAGCTATTCTCCGGGCTATATGCCCCTCCGAGCGCTGAATTACATACCAAAATTTGCCGTATTTTCTTCAAACACAGTTAGATAAGAAAATACTAATGTTTCGAATGCAAGAAACTACCAGGAAGAAGGAAGCTTTTTCTTTAGTTAGAATGTCGTCACCTGCAGACCGGTTTCGAACTCGTTGGTTCTCATCAGTACAGGATAGACGAACATACCAACCTTCCGAAAAAGTAATCCCTTAAAGCTACAACTGTCGTACTGCATAAGCAGTGAGACACAGGCAGCGCCATACATTAGCAGTTTCGAGCATTCAGAGTAGAGTTTACCGTAAGGTAAAATTTTCAAACGTATGAATGAAAGTCTACTTGTCAGGGGTACATATAAATATGCAAAAATTGAAAATAAATTCTCTAACCACCTGAAAATTCCTTATACAATATGGATTTCAACAAATAATGGTAAAACAGCTATTCTCCGGAGGGGCATATAGCCCGGAGAATAGCTGTTTTACCATTATTTGTTGAAATCCTTATTGTATAAGGAATTTTCAGGTGGTTAGAGAATTTATTCTCAATTTTTGCATATTTATATGTACCCCTGACAAGTAGACTTTCATTCATACGTTTAAAATAAATTCTCCAAAATAACCAATAAATTCTCATTTTTCTCAGAGAATATTTCCCAATAATAAATTCTCGAGAATGTTCCATCTCTACATTTCTTTATTTTTCCAGATACAATTTTTTTAAAAACTACTTTTGGTAACAAAAAAATGGTTCGTTCAGTTTATGCAGTCAAAACATAAAATTCTCCAACATATAAAATAAATTCTCCAAAATTTCCGATAAATTCTCATTGTTCTCGGAGAATATTTCTCAAAAATAAATTCTCGAGAATCTTCCATCTCTAGGTATCCTTAATTTACTCACAATCTTATGCTATTTCAGATTAGGAATAGTAATTCGTTATTATTTACACCTAGGTTATCTTGTGAAACAAACTGCCCTGTAAATGGTCTGTTGAGCTTCAGTGCAAAACAAACAAATAAATAAAACAGAATTTACAGCCTTTTAACATAGCAGTTTTGATACTGAGTCAGCATTCTTATTTTAGTTCCCTAAAAAAGTAGACATTATAAGGCATACAAATAAAATTGATTTTTGCAATGTTCTTG
Source organism: Philopedon plagiatum (assembly GCA_963971165.1). Lineage (NCBI taxonomy): Eukaryota > Metazoa > Arthropoda > Insecta > Coleoptera > Curculionidae > Philopedon > Philopedon plagiatum. The sequence goes on from OZ020193.1 coordinate 103,234,208, forward strand.
CTTCTTTAAAGTAAAATACCTTTAAAATAAGTAGTGTAACTTACTAATACAAGTAACAGAGAAAGAGAATGTAGTTAAGTCAAAAGTGCATTACTTGTGTCTTGTGGGTAGTTTGTCAAACAAGCTCTCTACACTACACCATATCAAAGGAAAACTTTACACAGTCCATGATACATCGGAAAATCATTTGAAGTTTAAAGCTTTTCAAAAGCTCATAGGTTAACCGAAAGCAAGGCATGCATTTGCGAAGACATTACCTACTTATTTAACTTTACACACAGCTGAGGTTCAAAAGCACAACTTCGAAATTTTAACAAATGCTTACTTTTAAGTACGTTTCCATGCTTTAAGCCAGGATTTTATTACATGGCTAATGTTTTGAATGTGACTGGTTCGCAAACGGTCCTTTAGAGTAATACAGTGCCGTGGAGTGACTAGTTCAGAAGGGGTTACAGTATGGGCAGTTGATAAATAAGATAACAAAAAGTTAATATTTTAAATTGTAAAATATGTATATGACGCAAACTTACTAACCAAAAACGGTATCTATAAATTTCTTTACCACCGATCCACAGCGCGTAGTATTCAGTTTGATATTTAAGGAATTAGGTATATTAAAATGGGGAGTTTACATGTGACATGTGTCGAAAATCGTCAGGACTCAATACCTAGAACTGTGACAGCATCGTTTTGCTCATATTTCTTCTGCTTTTTGAGATTCACAACCAAACCAGTTCTTTGGAATTTTTATTGTGTTGATTACACAACCCCACGAAAAAAAAAAGTCATGTTCACTGGACTAGATCCCCATGTCTATATGTTTTCGAGGTCGCTGAATTCGACATCCGTTTCACCCCATCAGGTCATTGGACCTCGTAAACCACCCCCTTAATTTCTAGGGTTGCTCAGCATCTGACTCGGGTGTCCTCTGCTCTTCTTCTTTGTTTATTCCACAGTGAGAGGTGGGGAGGGTAGAGGGTTAACATCCGATCCGGAACGCACCCCCTAAGGGGGTGAAACCACCCTTTCAGGGGGTGAAACCAGTGTTTTTCTGTTTTCGAAGGATTTTTGTCAGAATCACGACGGAGGAGGGATTTGCATATACATGTACAAATATGAATTTATATATACACATATATACAGGGTGTTGGAAAAAGGCCGGTACTCCCAAAAATTTCCCAGGGGGGCTGTTTATTTAAGGACGTCTCACTCGTATAGCAAATTTTTATGGGCCATATCGGGCCCAATACTAGCCTATAGCCTATAGTATATATACATATATACAGGGTGTTGGAAAAAGGCCGGTACCCCTAAAAATTTCCCAGAGGAGATGTGTATTTAAGGATGTCCCACGCGTATCGCACAAGAAATTTTCCAGGGAATCGAATGGCGTTGTCATATTTTGGGCCCAATAAGGCCCCTGGGCCCAATCGAAGCGAAGGATTTTAGGGAGCTGGATACTTATTGCTGATTGTAGCCACAACCAGCCAATCGCTATAGATAAGCATGATCGCATGTTTAAATTGCCACGCACTGCTCACCTCCATTCACAAATTCCTTCCATCTGACGGTCCCATGATGATGTCACAGGCCTACCAAAATGACTCTCTAAAGGCGAAGGCTACTATTGGGCCCGATATGGCCCATAAAAATTTGAGATCCACGTATCTCAACGCAAAATTTTCGGCTGAATCTCAATCTGCAAAAAACGGGGGTCCCTATATGAAAACTCAAACTTAGGCCTAACAGGGCCCAGACCCTTATCGGGACCAAATCTTACAACGTTATTCGATTCCCCGGAAAATTTCCTATTCTATACGAGTGAGACGTCCTTAAATAAACATCCCCCCTGGGAAATTTTTGGGAGTACCGGCATTTTTCCAACACCCTGTATATATGTCTATATATAATGTATATATAAATTCATATTTGTACATATATATGTATATACAAATCCCTCCTTTGTCGTGATTCTGACAAAAATCCTTCGAAAGTAGAAAAAAACTGGTTTTACCCCCTGAAAGGGTGGTTTCACCCCCTCAGGGGGGTGGGTTTCGGATCGAATGTTAACCCTCTACCCTCCCCACCTCTCACTTTGGAATAAGCAAAGAAGAAGAGCAGAGGACACCCGAGTCAAATGCTGAGCAACCCCAGAAATTAAGGTGGTGGTTTATGGTGTCCAATGACCTGATGGGGTGAAACGGATGTCGGATTCGGATTCAGCGACCTCGAAAACATATAGACATGGGGCTCTAGTCCAGTGGACATGACTTTTTTTTTCGCGGGGTAGTGTTATCATTTCAGTTATTGTGATTTCAACAAATTTCTTGCTAAACTGTTCCATGATATAACAGTATGATACTTGGCCATTCCTATATCACTGAACTATAAAAATCAGTAGATAACATTTTGGTGAGAAATATTTTAAACTAAATAATTGCTTCATTTAATAAAGATATTGACAAACGTGTCTATAGGTGTCATTATTGTTTAATACGTAAAAACTAGTACTCTGGTTAAGGGTATGAGAGAGAATAGTTGGGACTTAAAAAATATAATGTGATAAAACTCGTTACTTATTGTTCATATTTAAATTTTGTAATTAAATCTTGTACTTTGGCTTAGGGTTTAATTCAAAATATATTTCATAGTTGTTCTTTTGGTACAAAATGATAAACAAGGTTTGTTTATTCTTACGCAAAAAAACGTTTTTGTATTTTTTATGCTACCTGTATAAAAAATTAATTTTTCATATAGGAATCTTATTTTTTGCCAGCAAAAACTTATATTAGGAGTGACATTTTTAAGTATCTTGCAAAATTTGATCCATTTGTTCTCTTCTAAACCTCATTCCCGGACATACTGTATATATAACACAATAAGATAATCCCGACTGAAATAACAAATTCCAAAGCGATTACCGCCACAACGTCTTAATCTCTTTCACCTACCCTTTCAAACCAAATAAAAGAAAGTTTTTTCTTCTTAATAAAAAGAACCCATAAAAGGAGAAGTAATAATAAGGAATTGTCTTTTCAACAATAGATATCTTCGAAGGAATGAAAGATTGCTTGCTGTATTTTTTCTTATCAAGTATCATGGGAGCTGTTCCGACCGAGTTCGGAGGCAGCGAATGAATCGTATAAGATAAATAATAATACAACACGTTGATAAGATATTTGTATCCCTTCAATTTCCTGTATATATTTACGAAAACATTTCCTTCTTTTTAAATGAAAATTTACATAGTGTCTCACATAATTTGCTTTTGCGAATGTCGGGCTCTGTCATTTTCGTAAATCAATTTATTCCGTTCCATCTGAAATATTTTACAATTCCTAACCCTGTGAAGCATAAAAAACAGTTGAAATTTTGCACAAATAACATAAACAAAGTGAAAAATTAAAAAATAATGTTATATATAGCAATCACAAGGAAGCTTGCTTTTGAAAACATTAGAACAAAAGTGTTTTTCGAGTTTTCATCCTTATAGGAAACCACTTCAATGCAAGAACAGATTTCACTCGAGTAAAGCAGCTACCGATATATAGTAGCTAATAAAAACACTGCGGGAGCATGACACCCTGTATCGGAATCGATTTTTGAGCATCACCCCAGATGGCGCTCTCCTGTGTTCTGTACCGTCGTCGTTACTTGAATAGGCGAAGTAGCTATTGGGGAAGCTGCCTAAAGGCTACGTCAGTCTGATGATCCCCAACAAAGGTGAAAGCTTACTGTCTGCCACCCCGGGGTTGTCCACTAGATCTTGGACTCCCCGTACTTTGATGCAAAAACATAACTTATTACTGCGACGGACGTTGAAACCTTTTTAAATTTTCTATAGTGCTTGGCTCTTATAGGCGGGGTTGCAAGGCTTCCCGGTGGGATTGTGTGTGCGATCCCTAGTGTAATCCACAAAACTGTGGAGACCTGGAGTGATGCCTCAAGAATCGATTCCGATACCGGGTGTCATGCGCCCGCAGTATTTTTACTAGGTACCTATATATCGGTAGTAGCAGCTTTACTCGAGTGAAATCTGTTCTTGCATTGAAGTGGTGGAACTTAAGTCTTTCAGGCCGAATAGCCATTAGATTTCTATATATATATATATATATATATATATATATATATATATATATATATATATATATATATATATATATATATATATATATATATATATAAGTTGATCACCTGGATCCTGACTGGCTACAACAGTGACCGTATAGTTCTGGCAGCTGATACCAATCAAACGATAGAAGCAAACAAACAGCAATTCTCTGGGTGTGTGAGGCGAAAAAGATATAAAAACAAGGAATGGATTTTTTTTAAATCCTTGAGGAAAATTAACAAACACTTCCCTATAAAAAAGCCCTACTCGAAACCCAAACAAAACTTTGATGGATAAGGTCTCATTTTACAGCCAAAATAACTCGTATATTAATCATCCCTTTTTATCTTCCAATGAGACGAAATAAGTGTCATCCAACTTTTAACTGCATCTTAAGCACTTTGACAGTTATGAGGGACAGACAGCCAAATGATAAAGGTTTCGTTTCACCAGTTCCAAGTTATGACACGACGCTTTTAAAGTGATTGACAAATTTGCTATTCTGTATAGCCTGCCCGTTTTAATTATGTACTCCTTCCCGAAAGATTAAGTTTTAAAAAGTTTTCCAGGAAGCCCATCAACTCGGCGCGTGATCTTTCAAAATTAAAAAAAGTTTGTAGCGCTGATGAATATTAAAAGTTTTTTTCCTTGCCAAAAGTGGTAAAATTAAATGCCGAAAAAATTGCATGGATGTCCAGGTTTTAAATTAAAAATTATGTACCGGGTCTCACGATTTTAAATAGCAATGGTTTTAAAATTAATTAAACGATCTAACGATGTGCTTTTCATGTGTATGGCTCAGTAACAAGTTAAATTTATATTTTCTAGCTGATCACAGGCACAGATTCAGGGGGGTTTGGTTAAATAACGTTAGTAAATAACTACAATGGCCGGTATGCCGAGCTACCACGCATGGAAACCAGCCGACATCTTCATTTACTTGAATGCAAATGCTCAAGATAAATTTGGAGGTTGGCGAATGCGCTGGATCATGAAAGTTTTCAAAAATGTTGGGAAATAATAATAGTTGATAAAAAGAAGTAGGTATAGCGTAAGATAAATAAATTATATAATTAGCACATAACATTATCTTAAACAAATAGCTCTCCTTTAATTTCTGTAGATGTTGGTAGAGTCAGGATTTGTAGAAAAATATCAGCCATCGTAAATGAATCAATGTACAATAGAATAGGTTTGTTAGCCCGCAAACTATCTGTCTTTGTGGCCATTGTTGAACAGTCTTTTTAATCAAACGTTATGGTTCTTATCCACAAAAGCTCCTATAATGTTCGGGAAATAATCAAGATAAATTAACATCCGAATTTACAGTACACCGGCGATATTAACACTTTTATTTACATACTACTTACTTACTAAATGTCAAAAATCGCGCTTCCTTAAAGAAAATGTAGTTTCAAAAAGTACTTTTTAAAAAAAAACTGATTAGTCGGTTTCCAAAAAAAACTAAAACCCCTAGTTTTCGAATAACTGTATAATCAAAAAAGTTCTGTTTTCAAGAAAATATATTTTCGAAAAACGTGCTTTTAAAAAATGTGTTTGTGGAAAATTTTTGTATATCAGTCCCAACGGAGAGAATGAAAATGTATAAATAAAAAAATACCAGAATATTTCTAAGCTAAGATGACCAACCGTCATGTGTTCGCAAGAACAGATTTAGATTTTTCGTCCATTATGAAGTAGTGTACAGGGTCTTTGATTATATTTACGTGGCTATCTGGAGCCGTTATTTTTGAAGATAGAAAAAAATGATTTATATAAAAATTGTAGTTGTTTTTCCATATTATCTTTTGAAATTATCAGTAGAAAAATATCGCATTAAAAAAATGGAAAAATACAGGCAACTTCAAATTTTTTAAATGGCACACCCTATATATTATGCGCTACAACGAAAGATCTTTTTTTTCTGATTTCAAATATATATATATATATATATTGATGATATTTGGGTGAACCATTTTTGAGATATTTTAGCTTAAACTATAAATAAATTGAAAAAAAAATTCATATTGGTATCAAGAAAGCCATGGAAACAATCACATTGTAGAAAATAACTAAACTATAAATTTATAAAACATAACAATTTTATTGTTTCCATGGCTTTCTTGATACCAATATGAATTTTTTTTTCAATTTATTTATAGTTTAAGCTAAAATATCTCAAAAATGGTTCACCCAAATATCATCAACATATATATATTTGAAATCAGAAAAAAAAGATCTTTCGTTGTAGAGCATAATATACAGGGTATTCCATTTAAAAAAATTGAAGTTGTCTATATTTTTTCATTTTTTTAATGCGATATTTTTTTACTGATAACTTCAAAAGACAATATGGAAAAAAAACTACAATTTTTATATAAAACATTTTTTTCTATCTTCAAAAATAAAGGCTCCAGATAGCCACGTAAATATAATCAAAGACCCTGTACATGTCTTAGTATCCTAAACAATAAAAACATAAGATTGCACGCGAACTTGCCCGTTTTTTTGTCTTTTTTGTAGGTAGCTCGAGGTAACGTTGCCCCCCCTCCTCCCTAGACGAAATTCCAAATCCGCCTCTGATCTATAGTCTAAACAGAAGTCGCCGCTAAGACTATAAAACAAACAGTAATTTGTAGGGCGTCAACACTAATTAATTAAAAGAAAAATATATAAACGAAACCCCAAACAACATTTTACTAGCTTCGCCCTAAACGATAGAACGAACGGGACAAAAATATTATTTCCATGAGGAGCTTATTGATTTAGTTTACTTTCGAATATCGCATGATACAATTTTGACAGTATCTAAATAATTTATACGGTATTATATTCCACCGCGACCTTGTTTTTGATTGTGTTTGCAATATTTAAAATGATATACTTTTCTGGGCCACTAAAGGGGAGAAATGGGCATAAAATGTGTGAAAATTTGTAGATTAAAAAGACTATTTTTATTCTCCAGTATATTTTACAGTCATGCAGTAACAAGCTTTATTTTCATGTGTTTCTATTTCGGTATATATTCTACTAAAGCACTAGTGATGTAATAAGATTTTAAGCGGTAACCACATCGGTTACCTTGATATTTTTTAACATCGACAGATATCAAAAAAAATCATTTTATCGGTTAACACCAAAAAGTCCTTCGGTCTGGATGGTATACTCGCAGTTGCTCTAAAAAAATGCGCTCCAGAAGTTGCACCCATCTTAACTCGCCTTTTCCAGATCCCCTATTAGTCTAAGATCCGAAGTAAGCTCGTCCTTCACCGATCTGCTTACCGGATGAAAAGTATTTTTTATCAATGGTAATATGTTAACAAATATATCGCAAATGGGTTGCCTAATGAAATATGGTCAAGGCTATATACAGGGTGTGCGTGGATTTTCTTGCAAATGACAACCTTTTTTATTATGAATTTTAGAGAAAAAAGTTACTCTTCATAAAAAGTTTTGCTTTAAAAACTATTAAGTTTGGCATAGAAATCTTTTACTTTAGACATACAGGGTATCCAAAAAATGATAAAACGTAATTTACTAAAACGAATTATTTTTAAATTTTGATTTTTTCATATAGGCAAATTAAAGTACTTTATGAAATATTGCCTCTTAATGGTACACATTTAAATAAAAAAAATTTAAAAATAATCCGTTTTAGTAAATTACGTTTTACCACTTTTTGGACATCCTGTAGACACAAAGTAAAAACTTTCTATGTCAAACTTAATATCTTTTTAAGCAAAACTTTTTATGAGGAGTAACTTTTTTCTCTAAAATTCATAATAAAAAAGTTTGTCATATGCAAGAAATCCACGCACGCCCTGTATACACGGTGTCCCATATAAGAATGCACACTACAGGGATCTCGTAAACCAGAAGAGATACAAAGATGATTAAATTAGAGAAAAGTTGCGCTTTGCTGAACCCTTCAAAGTCGCGATTCGAAATCTAAAAAAATCCGATTACTTCCGAAGATATTTGGGAAAAACCGAATTTTCCCGATTTGGTTTTTATTTTTTTCTGACTCTATTTAAAAAGATATGACAAAATAAATTTCACATTCTCATTGCCACTTTTTCTGCTCTACAAGCCGGCGTTCTTAGATTTTCAATACGACGTTTCGTTTCTTCGCAACCATCATCAACTTCATTTTATTAAATAGTCGAAAAATTTTGTTTTATTCCTAAAAAATTCTAATTTTAATTATAAATCCCACGAGATATCGCTTCTTACATTTATCCGACGTTTCGGACGAAAAAATCATCATCAATATTATTTGATGATTATTACGAAGGACCGGAACGTCGGATCAAAAATCTAATTACATTGTCAAGTAGAGGAGAAAAATCTACATGGGAATGTGGATTTTATTTTGACCTGTCTTCTTTTGTTAAATCAGAAAAAAATTAATTGCCAAAATTTATGTTTAAAATTTCAACAATTTGTAGATTTTTTTTTGATTCTACTGTAAGAGATAGATTAAAATAAATTTTACATTTGTATTTTCGTTTTTCTCCTCTACAACATGACGTCATTCAATTTTTGATTCTACGTTTTGGCTTTTCTCGACCATTATCAACTTTTTTTAACTCTTTTAAAATAAAATTTTCCGATTATTTAAAAAAAAGTTGATAATGGTCGAGAAAAGCCAAACCCTAGAATCAAAAATTGAATGACGTCATGTTGTAGACGAGAAAAACGACAATAAAAATGTAAAATTTATTTTAATCTATCTCTTACAGTAGAATCAGAAAAAATCTACGAATTCTTGAAATTTTAAACATAAATTTTGGCAATTAATTTTTTTCTGATTTCACAAAAGAAGACAGGTCAAAACAAAATCCACATTCCCATGTAATTTTTTCTCCTCTACATGATAACGTAATTCGATTTTTGATCCGACGTTTCGTTCCTTCGTAATAATCATCAAATAATATTGATGATGATTTTTTCGTCCGAAACGTCGGATAAATGTAAGAAGCGGTATGTCGTGGGATTTAGAATTAAAATTAGAATTTTTTAGGAATAAAACAAAATTTTTCGACTATTTAAAAAAATTAAGTTGATGATTGTTGCCAAGAAACGAAACGTCGCATTGAAAATCTAAGAACGCCGGCTTGTAGAGCAGAAAAAGTGGCAATGAGAATGTGAAATGTATTTTGTAATATCTTTTTAAATAGAGTCAGAAAAAAATAAAAACGAAATCGGGAAAATTCGGTTTTTCCCAATATCTTCGGAAGTAATCGGATTTTTTTAGATTTCGAATCGTGACTTTGAAGGGTTCAGCAAAGCGCAACTTTTCTCTAATTTAATCATCTTTGTATCTCTTCTGGTTTACGAGATCCCTGTAGTGTGCATTCTTATATGGGACACCGTGTATAGCCTTGACCATATTTCATTAGGCAACCCATTTGCGATATATTTGTTAACATATTACCTTTGATAAAAAATAGTTTTCATCCGGTAAGCAGATCGGTGAAGGACGAGCTTACTTCGGATCCTGTACTATATGACAAGGGTATCTTCCCAGCTAGCTGGGAGACGGCTCGTGTGTAGCCTGTCCCGAAGAAAGGTTCCAAGTCCCTTCCATCTAATTATAGACCTATCTCTTTTCTCTGTGTTGTTAGCAAAGTTCAACCTCCTAAATCTAAAAATGAAGTCAAAAAACCTTCAAGTTTCCTAGAAAGTATCTTCCTCCACAGATAATTTAAAAGTTGATACTTCATTTGTTATTCTCGTAAGACTCGACCGACAACCATCTTTAGATACAGGTAGAGGGTGGAATAATGTGTCTGTGCCAGCTGAGATCATGTTCAAAAGCGATACCAACAAGACCGAATTTTTTTTTTAACTGTGGATGGGATTGGTAGTTAAAGAGAGCAGATCATTAATGTGAAGAAGAAATAGGGTTGGTGCTATACTGAACTTTAGTGCGCGTTGTGTTATTGTAATACGTACATACATTATGTACGCAAATTATAATGATATTTACTAGCCTCATGTTAAAACCTTTTAAAATTACTCAGTAATTGTAAAACTTCTAAATATATATCATTGTTATGCAAACAACAGCTTTAATAAAACAAATCATAAATCGCTATCGTTAAAATTTTAACTATATTTTTCACACTACTGAAGATAATCAATTTTCGTTTATTAGCATTATTACAAATCTAAATATAAACGTTTTCCATTCGTGCTGTAAACAATTGCGCCGGAACAACTCAATAAAATAATAACAGCATACTTTTTCAGTGTAAATTGAATTTTAAACATTTGTCTTACTATTTCGTCAGTTTCACATTCAGTTTACCAAGTTAATTTTAAAATCTTCCGATATTTCCCGACACAAAGAGACCGAAGTGTAAATAAAACTAGGGCTTAGGGTATCCGTTATTTACCAAGTTGATTTTTTTTCTTGCGACGCCCCTTAAATTTTTAGTTTATCGTCTAAAAAAAAATGTCAGACCACAATAAGCCCTTAATATTCATAATAAACCTTGCCCTAAAGACGATACATTTGCCACTTAAATTACATGGGATTTTGCCACTTTTTACAACTAATTATTTTTTCTCGGACAAGATGACTTATAGCAATGGGACATACAATTCTTATAGGAAATTGAACGCTCTACAAAAAAGGTGTCTCATAATTTTTCGATTAATTCACTCCTTCAAAAGATATTCTAGGTGAAATTTGAACTCTATGTAAATTTTAAGATTTTTTTACTTTTACGGCAAAGTGATTATTATTTCGATATAAGTTATTAGTTTATTTCTAAAAATAGATAATTCTGGTGGAATTAGGGTAAAAAAATTTTAAACATGGAAAATAATATACCGCATAACAGGTAGCTGGTTCTAGTTTGAATCATTTTTGAGACTATTCATTTATAACACGCAGTCAACTAATTTTTATTGAATTTCATAAATTTTGGTATACTTTCATGAAATTTCCCTTCAATACACTAAGTGACTCAAAATTACACTACAAGCATTCCCGCCAACACACGGATTTTCTATTCACGCAAGGGCGCTAAGTCGCATTTAGTACCTTGAATAAATTTTGAAGGAGTGAATTAATCGAAAAATTATAAGTGATCTTTTTTGTAGAGCGTTCCATTTCCTATAAGAATATGTATATCTCATTGCTATAAGTCATCTTGTCCGAGAAAAAAAAATTAATTGTAAAAAGTGGCAAAATCCCATGTAATTTAAATGGGAAATGTATCGTCTTTAGGGCAAGGTTTATTCTGAATATTAAGAGCATATTTTGGTCTGACCTTTTTTTTTAGATGATAAACTAAAAATTTAGGGGGCGTTGGAAGAACAAAAATCAACTTGGTAAATAACGGACACCCTACTAAGGCCATCCAAACGTAACATACCCAGTCGCGGTCCGTGAAATTTTAAAGTTGTATATCTCTGTTGCTACTTATGGGACCCATGCCACGTACAGATTTTTTAATAGTGAGCCCCCTAGAAATATTTTGGTAGAGAAAAAAAATTGTAATTTGCGAAAAAAAGTTCAATTTTTGAATTGACCCACCTGGGAAAAAACTTAACACGCTTGGGTATTTTATTTATTATTTCTTCTAAACAATTTTACATCATTTTGTCGGCAATTCTTAAATTTTAAGGGAAAAAAATGCGTTAGTAGAAAGTTATAGTCATTTTAATTTTTTTAAACCTAAAATATAATTTAAAAGAAAATTCAAATGACTATAACATTCAACTATCAAGGCGGTAATAACCATTTTGATTACAATCGGTTCCATGTTATAACACGAACTAATGACTAATGGTCAAACGACTCCGGAAATATTTATATTAATACTGTTCTGCATTATCGGATTTTCGTATTATTATTTCCATATATGTATTATTCTTCTAGGTCAATTAGTTGATTATAAAATAAAAAAGTTTGTTACGATGAAATATGTAATTAAAAAAATTAAAATGAATTGAAAGTAAAACTTTTGTGAGTATAAAGATAAACCAAACTGCCACGTGTGCTCTCACGGCTTCAAAAATAAAACGTAAGCAAGGAGCACTGTTTGGCACAAAAATTTCATAAAAAAAAATTAATTACATTACGGTTTTTACGTAAAGTTTTATTTACAAATTCCCTATTTTATTATGTAGCTGCCAAAGTTTTCTGTTCTTGTACCTCAGACCTTGTTAATATTAATTCGTCTAGAAAAACAATTTTCCATATCGGAAAGTTATTAACGCTAAATTTTTTATGTATAAGAAACACTTTTCAGTACTCAAATATTTACTTCAAGGATATTTTTTTACCTTACTATTTATTTCAGTTATACACGTCAACTTATTTTATACTTTTTTTAAAAAAATAATTCTCAAATGTCTATTTGTCGCTCAAAGAGCTGCAAACTGTACTTACAATACTTACAAGAAAAAACATGTCTGAAATGGGATGACTGACTGATGAGAGAAGACTGACCATCACCTCGTCTTCACAAAATCTGAAAATTCTCCGGCATCAAGTACCTACAAGTAGCATTAGATAAGTTGCCTCAAGAAGAACTGGATCACCTCGTCAGATCAATTCCGAGAATAAACGTGTAGTGAAATGGGGGGGGGGGGGGGGGTGGAGGCTAGACGCTTAAAAACTAAGTACCTAAACAATATTGTTTTCGGACTACTGACAAATTTTCAGCTGCCCTTATTTTCTAAGGATTACATACATATAAGAACAACATAATAACATCACCTACAAATTGCCCTAAAATTCTTTTTTAAAACCACGGCACTCAGTGCTTCTTCCCGCTCTAATAGAATTGTATTTGCATTGTGCAACTTACTTTTATCCAAGTTCGTTCGATTTCGAAGGTTTCTTTTTGATCCGAATTAAAAATGGCGATCACGTTTTCACAGATTTACTGAAACTCTGGAAATCCACCAAGAAGATCGAGAAACTCTTGAACAAATAGTCTGTGTGCGTTGGATAACAATCTAATTGAAAAATATTGCCTTTTCGAGAGAGAATTATTTGTTGGTATATTTGGTGTTTTTGAACTACAAATTTATTTTGCTTTATATCTTTCATTTAAAATTATTCTTTACCTGTAAATTAGTCAAAACATTTTCGGCATTAATGTTGTAGAGTCCTATTATAAGATTAAAGACAGAAAATGTGTTAACTCAGATTCGTTCGAACCAGGTTTGAGAGCATTATTATTTTTAACATTGCGGAATTACATTAAAAGTACGTTAATGGTCTCACATGAGAACACTGCTATTTAAACCTTCATCAATGATGTTAGTTCCTGTTTATCAAACAGTAACTTCCGCCCGCGACCCCATTTTACCCCCATAGGGTTTGATTTATGAAAAACTGCAAAATATATGCTTAAACATTAACGGCCAGATTCTCCAATGCTAGTCCGGTCTAATTTGACAACCAAAAGTTTTAAACTGACAAGTGTAAGAATAAGACAGCTAAGTTTTATAATATGAATTTGTTTCTGAGGTTTTTCGCAAATTTATAAAGAAATAGGTAATTTTAGTACGTACATTCGGAATGATAGCACCAAATTCATTCTAATAATCCGTTCCAAGATGAAAATCATTTGAAAACCAAGTAAATTCTGCAATATACGAAATATCAGAATACTTCATACGTTTTTAATAACGACCAATTAACATGACAGGGGAAAAACCTGTCAGAACATACCATAACTAGAAAATCTTAATTTAAACCAGTACTAAATCTTAAACCTTCTTAGTGAATCTGAACGGTATTTTTTAGAGTATTTCTGTGAAATATTGAGTTAATATGACCATCTAATATATTTTCTCCATATAAGGTTTAATTAATGTTTACTGTTAGTGAAAAATATACCTAAGCCTTCTTAGCTTTTATATCCTCCTCGCCTTTACATCTATCGATCTTGATTTGAACGAACTCCGAAGCACTCTTCTTTATTACTTCAAAATCTTGAAAAATGCATCAGACAGGTAAACTTACAAAGCTTTATGTCTCTTGTCTTTGGTTAAATTAGACATCAGTTCTGTTTTAAAAGGAGAGTTTGTCAAAATTGTTTTCAAGAGTTTGTAGTAAAATCGATAGGATAACGTAATGACTCTAAAATTTACTGTAGGAAACTTAGGAGACAACAATTATTTAATGATATTTAACATTCCTGAAACAGAGCTTTATTTATACTATGTATCCACATGTATATACAATGGTGGACAAACAAACTTTTATGCCATAAACCAGTAAAACCACCAAATGTCTCAAGGGAGACCGGCTTTTCGGTGCATTCGAGTGTATGTATATATTCATTATAGGCTGTGGTACTATGAATTTGTTTCATTTTTGTTTCTTCGCAAACTTATAAAGAAAAGGGCATTTTTAGTACTTACTTTCTATGAGAATAGAACTAAATGTATTCCACCAATACGTACCAAGATGAAAATTATTTGTAAACCAAGCAAATCGCTGAAATATCAGAATAACTCATAGGATTTTAATGATGATAACAATGATAGGACAACAACCTGTCAGAACCTAACTGCTCAAGTAGCAGATCTTAAATCAAGCGAGTACTAAATTTTAAACCTTTTTAGCGAATCAAAATGCTAGAATCGAATTCCAATTAATTCTTTCTGTACGATTAGTGTTGCTTTGCTCAAAAGTAAAAAAAAATATCGACAAATGCCTTAAATTGTAAGTCAAGCGTATTTGAGTTAAAGTGATGTCATGAGAACTCTTAGTGATAAACTTATTGAACCTAAGATCATTACTTCTCTATTAAGAGGTTCTGTCCATTTAGATAATTAGTTTTATGCCAAACCCTCTTCATGCAACGTTCGACGCCAATTTCGTTACTGTTCTTTATTTTTGCAGCAAAAAGTCTTATATACATACAGCGTGTCTTCGGAAGATCTTACCATATGGCAAAAAATTTTATTATTGATTTTATGAAAAAGTGCCTCTTGATAAAAAGTTCTGCATCATGAGAAAATAGCATCGTCATTCCAAAATTTGATCTTGTACATACAGGGTGGCTCAAAAATGTAAAAGTCCCAATCCACGTGAAGCTAAAAAGGCGCAAAATCGTTATTTAAAGGCAAACTGCCACTGTAAATGTACTAGAGTTAACTTTTTGTATGTTAGTGAATTAGGTTAGGAACATACAGGAGTCCCAAAAATAAAATTATTATCAACTTTACAAAAAAAGTATATCTTCATAAAAAGTTGTACCTTGTAAAAAAGAGCATGGCTATTTATAAACTTGATGTAGGACAATACGGGGTGGCTTAAACAGCTGAAAGTCACAATTTAAATTTAAATTATTTTGCCACCTGTATGTCCTATATAAAATTTTTGAATAACCATGCTCTTTTTTCACAATGTAGAGCTTTTTATGAAGATATACTTTTTTTGTAAAGGCGACAAAAAAAATAATGTTATTTTTGGGACCTCCTGTATGTTCCAAACCTAATTTACTAACATAAGAAAGTTAATTCTAGCACATTTGCAGTGGCAGTTTACCTTTAAATAACGATTTTATGTCTTTTTAGCTTCATGTGTATTAGGACTTTTACATTTTTGAGCCACCCTGTATGTACTAGATCAAATTTTTGAATGGAAGTGCTATTTTCTCACGATGCAGAACTTTTTATGAAGAGGCACTTTGTTTCGTAAAATCAATAATAAAAAATTTTTCCATATGGTAACAACTTCCGAAGACACGCTGTATATATATACAGGGTGTTATGAAATTCACTGCATATGTTGAAACTGGTAAATTCTGATTTGGATTTAGATTGGGGAAAAATGTCATAAATGGCGCTTCGCGATAATAAGCTAGGTATCGCCCCTCAAAAAAAAAATTTTAATCACTGCGCACCAGTGGAAATAAAACACATGACCGTATAAAGAACAGTGAGCTAGGTTATTGAGTTGCCAGGTCTTTTAACAATATTTCTATATAACAAGTTTGAAGAAATATTATTTTTAATACATTACCTTTAAAGAAAGAAATCCTAACAACTCTTCCAAATTCTCAATTTTAAAATGTTAAAATACTGCCTATAACACAAATTTAATAAAACTCTCTAGAGGAGAGAAAAGCTATTTAAACCAAAATAAATACCCCAACTTCAACTAAATAACGAGAACTAATTTAAAATGCACCTCACTAAGGGACGATACGATATTTTGTTAATATTAAACGGTTTTAACTTTGGTTAATATTTAACGGCTTTAACTTTTTCATTCACAAATTAAGAACTAAATAGCAGAAATAATGTAAACGGTATTATTAAACTGGTCAATATGGATCCATTATCAGCTGACGCTGACGCATGAGTTCGGCCAATCGGAATCACTCTAGCGGACTGAATGGGGTCAACAACCCTTTAGCTTCGCTTCGGGTACATCAAGATCTACCACCTACTTTACTGCTTAGGCAACTATATAAACACGCGTGCGTATTATCAATATATTTTCCTAAAGCAAAGTCTTAAGATTAAAAAGATTAATAGACAAATAATTTTAACTTAAGATATTTGGCTAATAACAGCTTTAGTAATATCCATCCAAAATTACCAATATCTACTTGAAATCAAATGTAAAAAAACATATTAGCCTAATGTAAAAATAAATATTATTACCCAAGCTGTCTACAAAATACATATTGATTTGGATTACATTGTTTAATTTTCGAATATAAAGGTTTGACACTGATAAATGGTTGTTTTTCTGTATGTTCAGTAAGTTAAAAGCATTAAAAAAATTTTTAATTAACACAGTAGCGTATTTTCCCTTAACAAAAAATATTATATTAAATATTATTGCTTAATTTGTTATCAAAACCCAAACAAAAAGTGACAATGATAAGTTTTAACGCTATAATATATTTTCAAAATTAACTGTCAGTCATAGTCTACAATATTGTGCACGGTAAATATTACCTGTGACCACACGTAAATATATTAATTGATGGAATTAAATTATAAAAATATTTTAAAATTTTATGAAATAATGCTGCTTCTATATTCTAGATAACTTGGCCACAATTGATGGCTGAAATTGCAAATTTATGATAACCGACAAAATTAGCAAATTCCAATTATGGAAGAGCTTAATATATAAATCTAATTATTTTGAAACATTTGTAAATACTAATAAATACCTGACAATCATAATTTACAACATTATGTATTTATAGGGAATAATAATCATGTAATTATTTAATTATTTATTTTATGTTACTGAGCGTGAACTTGATTGGATGGAATGCATTTTAAAGTTACTAGTAATATTTAAGGTTATTTTGCATTAAAGTTTCCCCCATACGGTCAAACACGCAAAAATGCTGGCAAGCCAGTGGAAAAGCAATCTGGTAAGCATGCTAAATGGACGGTTTACAGTCCAGGAAATTACGACCCAGATCAACAACCACCGCCAAAACCCATTTAGTGTGCCCTTACAGTAAAAGAATGTGGTACATCAATGTTCATTTCCCAGCATGGTAATAATCCCGAACACTCATCCAAACTATGCGTTGGCCAGCTCGGTCACCGGACTTGAAGCCAATTGAAAAGCTGTGGGACCAGCTAGACAGACAAGTACGGATACACAATCTAACATCACTTCACTTTTCCAACAAGAATTGATAAAATTTTAGGTAAAAATCTTTAAAATATTACTGGATTTGCTCAGGTTTGTCACATGAAAATGCTTAAACTATGTAAAGCTGTCATTGAAAAGAGAGAAGGTTATATTGACAAATCAAAAATTGAAATAAAGACAAAAAATGTTTTGTTTTACAATTCTTCACTCTCAGTTAATATATTAGTTTTTTAAAACAAATTATACTTAAGAGAGTTTGCTGATTTATTTTGTAATTAATAATTTTAACATATTTTAATATCAGTTCAGGTTATTATTTTTCATACCCTTTTACAAAAGTTTTGACAATGATATACTGTACGTTTTCCAATGTCTAATGCAGTAAAACAACATTATTTTGTTACAGCGTGTTGCTGACTGCTGCAAAAACTTTTTTCATTAATTAAAATTTCATATTTCTATTCAGAAACAAAGAGAACTTTTCAAAATTATAAATTATTCGGTATAAAAAACTAGTAATTAAATTTCGAAAACATGAAGTTTGATATAGCTTTGCGAATTACACTACTCAACAAATTTAAATATTTTTGGTAACATTGATGAAAAGTGCTGTTTTACAAGGATTTTGTTGCTCATTTCAAATAGTACGCAAAAAACTGTAACACGTCAGTATTCTTGTTACAGGGTATAGGATGGATTTCACTTAATACAGTTAAGACCATATTCTGGTACTGTAATAGTTATTGGAACAAAGGGAACACATTTATATGTTGAAAATTTCAAACGTAATTCGGAATGTTCCGTAAAAAATCCAAAAATTTTTAGCAAGAAGTGGAAAAATTATTCATATTTTTCTCTTGTCTGCAGTCGATCCTTCTAGTTTTAAAAACCAACAATAGTCGCCCATTACGCTGGTTCTCAATGGTTTTGATACCGTATTTCCGTCGTTTTAATACCCTGATAATATCTTTCCGTTTGTTCGTCTCTGACTGCGCCCAGATTTGTAGAAAAAAGTGCACATGTGAGTGCAAAAAGTAAATTTTTAGGAACATGAGACATCCCAGTGATTGGCAGGCTTTTCAAATATCTTTTGCGAGAGTTTCATAGTTTTCATGTTTTTTGTGGCCTGAAAATCCTTTAACTAGATTTACAAAACAATTCTAAGCCACTAGTTCTTTTTCATTAAGTTTATCTTTAAAAGAGGATCGTTTATGTTTCTCTATTTGGGGTTCAATAAAGGCATCTCCTTTTAGTTTTCCATCAAGCTTCTTTTAGGTACTTAAACCACCCACCTCCTTTGTCCATAGCTTTAACAATTTTTTTTTAATAAGCAAAATATGTAGAAATTTCTTTCAAAAAGTGACACGGAGTGGAAACAAGTACGCAAAAATGAGACGTGGTGGACCATTTTTATAAATAGATATTTTGACAACTACTAAAGTGAATTACAAAAATATCATTTTCGTCCATGTTACCAAAACCATGTTAACCAGTGTTATTAATGGAATTAATTATTTTATATAGTATTCTTCATTTTAGTTATTTATTAATTAATTTATTAACTAACGGAACTAAGCCTGTTATAATGTAAAATAAGTATGAAATTACAACAATGAAATGAAGTCTACTTGTCAGGGGTACATATATAAATACGTAAAATTGAGAATAAGTTCTCTAAACCACCTGAAAATTCCTTATACTATAAGGATTTGAACAAATCATGGTAAAACAGCTATTCTCCGGGCTATATGCCCCTCCGAGCGCTGGATTACATACCACAACTTGCCGTATTTTGACTAACACTGTTAGACAACAAAATACTTGGTTTGACTGCAAGAAAATACCAGGAAGGAGGAAGCTTTTTTCTTTAGTTAGGATGTCATACCTGCATACCGGTTTCGAACTCTTTAGCTCTCATCAGTACAGGATAAACGAACATAAAATTTAAATTATTTTTCGGTTGAAAAAATTCAAATGACTATAACTTTCTACTAACACATTTTTTTCTCTTAAAATTTAAGAATTGTCGACAAAATGATGTAAAATTTGTTTAGAAAAAATAATAAATAAAATATCTAAGCGTGTTAATTTTTTACCCAGGTGGGTCAATTCAAAAAATCAACATTTTTTCGCAAATTGCAAAATTTTTTTTTCTTTACCAAGGCATTCCTAATAGGCTCACTATTAAAAAACCTGAATTTGGTATGGGTCCCATAAGTAGCAGCAGAGATATGCAACTTTGAAATTTCACGGGCCGCGCCTGAATATCTGCAGCCGATATTCGCGGATGCGAATGCGATATTCGCGAATGCGAATGCGAATATTCAGTTTTTAAATCTGGCGCCATTTACCTATGGCTCGATTTTGTCAGCTGAGTTAGCTGAGCTGACTTGCCGCGCGAGTCGCATGCACACATTTGTCATCGTTTACATCTTATTCCGATGGTTGTTTGTTTACTTATCGACAGATCGTTAACAGAAACACCTGAATTTTGGGGTTAGAGTGTGATTAGTGATCTGTTAACATGAGTAAATCAGAAGAAATTAATATTTTTTTGTTTCATTTACCTAATATTATTGACATCTTATGTATTTTTTCTGACGTCCATATTCGCAAAATATACGCATAAATTTTGAGAATGCGAGTGCGAATGCGAATGTCAAGAAATATGCGAATATTCGCGAATGCGAATGCGAATACGAATATTCGTTACATCACTAGTATAGATATAATTCTTTTCATTTTAGAACTTCGTTTATGACTTCGCAAACGACATGGTCCCCACCTACTTTTTGAGAACGGCTATTGCCAGGCTTTCAGTTATGTAGAATTTTTGCATATTGATAGACTCTATTAAAATAACGCAATTACTGTGAAGTAATACTTATCTACAATTATGAATACCGCAGGCTAAAGCATATGTCTAAGGATCCAATAAAATATGCCAATATACCATTATTTTTCGTGATTATAAATTTTTAGTAATTTATTTTCTTTAAATGATGACGAAATTAAGAGGGTGGCCACGTCGCTTCACGGGGCGTCGGCGTCGCACAGTGGTTTCGATAACTAATCTGACTTGACAAAATTATGTCTGTTTTTTCTGGGTAAATAGAAATAAAAAATGGCTGGTATTTGTATATTTCCTCATAAATATTTAGTGCAAACGATTATTTGTTTTTTACAAAATTCGACACTTTTTCTTCGCACTAGCTCGCGAATGTTTCCAACAGGATCCTCCACACCACTTTTAGTCGTTATATTATAATCACACACACACTGGTCTTCTTGAAATGTTAGAGGCATTTCGCCAAACCTCAAACAATGCTCTTCTTGGAATTCCAAGATCACTGAAAACATTATTATAAAAGAAATATGGTTAAACATGGTTATAAAATAGTTAAAACTAAACACCCAAAGAGGTAAACTAAACGCTGAATATAACTTTACATTGCAATTGCGGGCTTGCTATTTCAATTAGAAATTGAAAAAATTAAAGAAATTTGGCTCTAATAAATACGTCAACCAAAGAAGACAACAATAATAATAAAATATATAAAAATATATTAAAACCAAGGGAAATACCGGTAATTTACTCTGCCAAACTCATTTATTAGATAAAATTTTACCCGTACAGAGACTAGTTCCGAACATAAATGAAGACTGATGCCATCAACGGGATATAAAGGATCACGGTAACAGAGATTTCTGCCTGATTTGATGTAGACTCTATCATGTTATTTCTAAAATGGGTTGTCTTCTATCATGTTTATAGATACACAACTATTTATGACCATAATAAGATAAAATATGTTGTTTTAAAGTTCAAGAAATTTTACCTTTTGTGAAGCTAGATTTTTAATAGGAACGTCTGTGCGTTGCACAATGGTGCGACTCATATGGAGCTGCGGAAATAATTAAATAGTGTCTTAATAAGCATGGATTATATCTATTTTTTGCTTGAATGGTTGAATTTTTGAATACAATTTTCACTGTTCAAAGATTATATACATAAAAACTTTTCATTTCTAATATAACTTTATTATTCGAACAGAAATAATTTTTAAGTAAACCAAAAATTACTATATTTTACCAGAGTTGTTAAAATTTAACCCTTAGAGAGTCACTGGTGGTGTTTTCTTGATGTAAAGGGTGAAAACAAAAATATAAATAAGGAAAAAAGTTGTTTTCAAATAAATAGAAATTTTCCAAATTCGCGTATGATATCTTAAAACGCGTCATTATTACACGAAGCTTTATATTATACTGAGAGCTAGAATGCAGTTACCATGACGACATGTTGCGACATTTCGCGACAGACATGTCGAATATTATTGCGTAATGTAAACGAATAAAGATAAGAATGGCGTTTCTAATCGAAAACTATCTTTGGTTTTTTTATCACCAAAATACTTTTGTTTTCATTAAAAGTAACGTTCAAACGTTTTATAGGGGACACAATTAAAAAGGGTAGTGATCGCACAGTTTGAGTAGCACTGGTCTATACGACTTGGCCGCGTCGTGCCGTGACTCGTGGACCCTTTGATTGGCAAGTGAATAAGAGCGCCTTTGAAAAAAGTTAGTTATTTATTTGGTATTTCTTTTAAATAATAACAACAATGATGTTTTCTCGATATCTCAGAAAACAATTTAAAACGACAATTTTAATCGTCATCCAAACAAATATTTTGAAAGACATCGACACTATTTTCAAACTGTCGCAAAATAAAAGCGAAGGTAGTAGCTATTTATATTGACAATGCACGAGCGTTACAGTTGCTTTGGACAATTCTGATCAGACGGCGGGGAGAGAATGACTCGAGTCCCCCCGTCGTCACCGTCTTTTTTTTCGAAGAGAATGAAAAACGATTTCAAATAACTAGTAATTCTTAAAGCCTGCAACTAAGATGGCCCCCATGATACAAATAAAAGAAGGTATGATACCAAACCGTGTCAAATTCGTCCGGATTCGCGCATGACGTCGCGCCGTGACTTATTTTTGAAATTTATAACGCGCAATATAGAGTTTACGTTAGTTAAAGGCGATTTTATATAAATTCTATTGGCAATATACTTTGCATCCTGCTTATAATACAAATTTTATAGTATATGATTTAAAATAACCATATACATAAAGGGATAAATACATACATTGATTACATTGATTGAATGATTGTCCACATCACAACCATACACAGCACATCTCATTTTTACTTTTAAACTCCTAAAAGTAATATAAAAACACCAAAAAATAGTTGAAAACACAAGGCGATCTTGAAAAGACGTGTTTCGTTTACAAAATATCGCGGAATGGGTCATGGCGTGACGTAAATGGCCACGCCTACCTGCGCGGTATCATATCTTCTTTTATTTGTATCATGGTTGGCCACCAGGGTAAATTATAGGAGATAGGAAAGAAACTTGATACTGGACTTCATTATATTTTGAAATATAAAATAATTCCTAAAAATATCACCTTTCATTTTTCTATCCAAGGAATAACCTACTCTCAACCATTTCTACAATTTTGGCTCTTCTTATATTTGATTCGTATTTTTGACCACTGTAATTAACTTTTCCATTTATTTGTCATGAATGCCAAAATAGACTCATTTTCTTATGTAAGTTTCTGGAATCTAGCTTTAATTATGTATCATCATGTGCGTGTTGTTTACTTCTAGCCCAGTACCTTAATTGGCTTCGCTTCGGCTAAATTATTGATCTGGAACTCTTCCTTTGTGACCCTGTTTTTATCGACACCAACAATATCTGATAGAACTATACCCTATCGCAGAACGAAATTTACAACGTGACGCAAAATGTTAAGTTTTGTGTTATTGAAGATTTATATACAAATCATTTTTATTAAAATCGAGTTAAAATAACAGTATTTCGACATCTATCGAAAGGAATCGTTTTTTCGCACAAGTATGATAAAATTCTTTTTGCGCACGTTCATCCTGGACAAAACAAATATACAATATCATTCGTATATTTCTGTATAGTAAATGTCAATTAAGCAATGGACTTTATTGCGCATTTCGCGTACTCAATAAATATGCTAATATTATTGCACAATCAGTCAATCGAAACACACACACACAAAATTATATCGCGTCAGGTGGAAGGATAATAACAAAAATATTACAGTCAAATTCTCCAACGCTTGTCCGGTCTAACTTGACAACCAAAGGTTTTAAACTGACAAGTCTAAGAATAAAACAACTAAGTTTTATACTATGAATTTATTTCTGAGGCTTTTCGCAAGTTTATAAAGAAAATTGCACTTTTAGTATGCACTTTCGACAATAAAAGAACTTAGTTCATTCCAGCAACTCATTCCAAGATGAAAATCATTTAAAAAGCAAGCAAATCGCTGAAATATCAGAACTATTTATGTTTTTAATGACGACTTATTAACAATGACAGGATAAGAACCTGTCAAAACAGAACTGAGCAACTAATATATCTTAAATTAAACCAGCACTAAATCTTAACTCTTCTTAGTGAATCTGAAAGTCACAATTCAAGAAATTTAACATGTTTATTTATTACAAACTGGAACCACACATCTATATAATTTGTTTACATTATAATTAAGTGTTACAAGTTAACAATTGTAAAAATTAACACCAGGTATATTATTAAGCAAAGCGTTTTTTTCTTCGGAATGTAAATTTGTACTGGTTGTCCACGTCCTTGCACCCTGCAGTATTTTATTAGAAATGGCTTTCTTAGTCTCCACTGAATTTTCAACTTCTCTCAGCGAGTGCTGTAGATTTCCATTCCCCATGGTCGCTTAATGATGGATGTGTCAGCACAAGCGTTTGCCAAGAAACTTGTAAAAGACCTTCCCATGCAGTCTCCAGTGTATCATTCAGGGCTCGGTAATTTTAAATAGGGGGGAGAGAATTCTATTTTTCCTTCAGTGCTTTTTGTCCCTCGTAGCCTATCTGCTAGCTGGTCCCACTGCTTTTCAATTGGCTTCAAGTCCGGTGACCGAGCTGGCCAACACATTACTTTTGATTTATTATGACTTTCCTTTTTTTCATTCTTGCAGAGTGTTCGGGATTATTACCATGCTGGGAAATGAAAACAAACAATAAGGTACAAAGTACTATTATTATTGATATTTTCCCAAGAATTGTCGTCAAACAGAAAAAAATAAAAGAGATAAGATAGACTATCAGCTATCGATTTTGTTTTGTATGCAACTAAAAGGTGCAAATTTATCCGTTTACATTATATTTAATATACTTATACAAATATCGGTAAAAATTAATTTCTAGTCGATATTTTCTTTTATCTGCGGCAGCCCACGAAGGCTTTAACTTAAGTACCTACTTATGTAGAGGGGAGGGGGATTGAATTGGAAAGTACACACAGGTTTAGGTTTCTACGTTCTCTTCAGTACAGCCAATAAGGCTTATTGTGATCCCTGTTGCACTGGGCATATTATAGAAGATTTGCCACCTTAATCAAGTTAGGTAATCCGTCCACTGTCTCCTAGAGGTAAAGTTGGCTACATAGGGTAAACATCTTTATTACTGATATTTTTAAAAATCTCTATTGTTGGTCCATTTCCAACAACCGAAAAATCTATTTTAAATCATATCATGTAATCACTGGTTTGGCGGGAATTTAAAAGAAAGTTGACAGTGGTATCGAAAAATGGGTCAAACTGACAAGATATACAAAAATTTTATGAAGAAAAATTGACCTTTGCTATATCGAAAAATATACTTAAGCAATACAAAGCAATACAAACCGTAAATCAAAGACTTGACAATAAAGTACAAATAATGTTTCATTACATTTAAATCCTATAACAATGATATTAGAGCATTTTTATCTATCTTGTTTATCTATTAAAAATCTGCTTAAGTTTTCGATTGTAACAAATATTGTTTGTTGATGCCTTGTTCATTGATTTATTTATTCTTTTTTTACCCAATCTGTATCAATGGAACTATTTCTTGCTTTTAACACATGACAGCCAAGCATGAAAATACACTTAATATAATAAAAACTATGCTGCATATCCTTATATTCTTGGTAGGTAATTTTTATAGGAATATTTCTAACATGAAGAAAATGTACGAAAACCAATATAATGTTGCCAACCAAGTTTTCTATTTCTTGGGTTTGGCTTTGTTTTAAAAAAAGTATATATATATATATATATATATATATATATATATATATATATATATATATATATATATATATATATATATATATATATATGTATATATATATATATATATATATATATATATATATATATATGTATATATATATATATATATATATATATATATATATATATATATATATATATATATATATATATAGAGAGAGAGTGTCCCAAAATTAAGGTACATTTTAATTTGTAAATAAAACACATTTATTTTTCAAAAAGTGCTAATATTCTACTATTATTTCTATTTACAAAGGAAAATTTATCACAGTTAAGTGTGGCTGGCACGCTCTTGCTCTTTTAACGAAATTCAATAACATTTTGGTATGATTCGCATTACAAGAATGCATAGAATTTCAAATTTAATGTAAACAGTAGGTATCGGGTAAAATAAACTGCTACTTCTTGTTTAAAATGTATTATGCTTGCCTTTGGTTTTTGACATATATAAATACTATTAAATAAAATTGCGATCACACTGACTAAAGTTCAAAATAAACACAAGAATTTTAAATTCACACCAAATCTATTTAAATTGTCATGATTCCTTGAAAAATCAGTGTTTTTGATATTTTTGTAAAAGGTATTTTATGAATCTGAGGTTATTCTAGTTGCACATAATTTAATTTAAAATAAAACGCAAAAGGATCCCCTCTATCATGTTTTTCGACCTTTCTGGTAGTAAGTACATTAACTATCAGCGAATTCGGCTGGCCTCTGTTCATTGTCAAGACTGACCAAAGTGATACCAACATTTTTGGGTGGAAAACGGTGGCGTCATGGTATCATTTTGGTCTGTCAATTTAAGAACCGGTCTCGTTTAATGGTTAGCTGTAGCGGTTTGTTGTTGATTACAATAGCTGATCGTGTAAATTCGGCGTTAAACCCTTTGTTTACTTATGAAAATGGAAACGTTGGAAAATATGCATTTTAGAATAAATCAAATGGTATGGTATTAAATCACAAAATATTGAAAATATTTGAATTACTAGGCCGGATGACCAGTTGAATGTTCCAAAAGCAATAAACCAAAAGTAAATCATGACCAATAAAGAATACAAACTGACGGACAAACGCATTCGGATGGCGAACGACATGACGTGATGACATACCATGACGTGATCGCTGTCAAAATTCCTGCCTCTTTTATATCAGCCGGAACACAGAATCACTAGCCGGCCGAAAACGATGTATGTGTAAGAATTTGCTGCTATTTTACAGAGTAGACTTTATTTAATAACAACATTCCATTTGTTTTTACATGGCATTCTTGCAACTAGAACAGGTAAATATTTTTTTTTATTTACTACGTATTTTTCCAAACGGTCTTGGAAAGAGCACATATAGTCCGTAATTCCAAAATAAATAGAACTGTGCTATTGAACGAGACCTGCTTTTTAAAATGATAACATATTTTTACATAATCTTATTACTTTTACTGGAAAAATATTGAAAAATTTCATGAGTGAAAACACAAAATATTCGCCCCTTAAAATAATATAGATACGTTGTCAGAACATTCCGGAAAATAATTTGTAAGTTTTGTTAAATTATAGCTTTTGGATTTATATCCCGGTCTTGATCTTCTCGATATATTAATTAAAAATATCTGAAATCATCTGTCTATTTTAAACTAGGATTAACTCAGCAATAAAAATAATAACAGTCTTAATCATTTTTAGGTAACGTTTTATAAACCAAAAATACCTCCCGATTATGAACCTTTGTTTAAGAAAATACACGGCAATTTTCGTGCCGTCAAATGTTTGTACCTACTAGTAATATCAAATACATGATGTATGTCTGTACATCATAAGATTTCACATGATCTCACTAACCAACGGCGTTATATGACGTATAATAATATAACACTAAAATTCAAGTTAGTATTAAAATTGGGTGTCTCGTGATTATATCCAATGTGACTTTTAAAAACCTTTATTTGTATTTTAAGCTCATTTAGGTCTGAGGAAATCATACAGGCCATCCGTCAGTCAAAAAACGGTAAAGCTGCAGGCCCTGACTATATCTATATTGATATTCTTAAACTAGCAGAGGATAGTGTGGCCAAGGCTCTCCTCACTGATTTGTTCAACACCATATACATCTCGGGAAGAATACCACAGGACTGGTTGAAGTCCACTTTTATCACGCTGCCAAAAAAAACTAATGCTAAACACTGCTCAGAGTATCGTACTATAAGCCTTATGAGCCATGTACTGAAACTATTTCTAAAGGTTATTCACAACAGAATATATAAAAAGTGTGAAGAAACTGTCTCAGACACACAGTTTGGTTTCAGAAATGGTCTTGGAACAAGAGATGCTCTCTTTAGTATGCAAGTTCTGGTTCAAAGATGCTTGGATGTGAATAGACCAGTATACATGTGTTTTATAGATTATGAGAAGGCTTTCGATAAGGTACAACACTCTAAAATGATACAAAACCTTCAAAACATCGGGCTGGATCAGCGTGACATAAGAATTATCGCTAATCTATATTGGAATCAACGAGCTTCTGTTCAGGTGGAGAACCATGTATCGGATGAGATAGAAATTCAGAGAGCAGTCAGGCAGGGCTGCGTGCTCTCCCCCTTATTGTTTAATATCTACTCTGAATCTATATTGTCCGAAGCCCTGTCTGAAAACGAAAAAGGAATTTACGTAAATGGTGTACCAATAAATAACATCCGCTACGCTGATGATACAGTATTGTTGAGCAGTTCTTCTGAGGATCTGCAATGGTTACTAACAAGAATTAACCAGGCTAGTAATGCCAGTGGTTTAACACTAAATTTAAAGAAGACCAAATTTATGATAGTCAGCAAGCAAGATGTTGGAAATGTACAATTGTCAGTCGGCCAGGAAATAATAGAAAGGATTGATCACTATGACTACCTCGGATGTTACCTAAACAGTGAATGGGACATTGGACAGGAAATACGGATCCGCATTGAAAAAGCCAGAAGTGCATTTATCAAAATGAAACAGCTTCTCACCTGTAGACAACTGAATCTAAGTTTAAGACTACGCCTGGCCAGGTGCTACATATCTCCCATCTTGCTTTATGGATTAGAGGGATGGACACTGTTGGATCGGCACTGCAAAAAGATTGAAGCCTTTGAAATGTGGGTGTATCGTCGCATACTTAGGATTTCCTGGACTGATAGAGTACGCAATGCTGATGTCTTGTTACGTCTAAATACAACGACCGAGATCTTAAACACAGTGAAGCGACGAAAACTGGAATACTTCGGACATGTTATGAGAGGCGAGAAATACCGCTTCCTTCAACTAATAATGCAGGGAAAAATTGAAGGGCTACGAGCACCAGGACGAAGACGGACATCGTGGCTTAAGAACTTGAGAGAGTGGTATGGAAAAAGTACCAGATCCTTATTTCGCGCAGCGGTCTCCAAAATACAGATAGCCAGAATGATCGCCAACCTTCAGTAGAAGACGGCACCAGAAGAAGAAGAAGAAGGTCTGTAAATTCACCAACTGTTTTAAAAAATATACAGGGATTAGTAACAATAATGTACGTTTTTTCGAATTTGTAACACACTGTAGACAAGATCAGATCGAGATTGTGGGACAGAATAATTTTGTCAATTGACAGAAGAACATTGTTTGATAAGAGACAGATTAAATTTGTTAATTAATTGACAGAAAAGAATCAGTCAACTGAGGAAAAAATTTGACAATCGCTAAAAGAATAATTGACACATTCTGTTTGTGTTAAAGGCGCGCACTAAAAGAATAAATTTCGTGACGTCACCTGGCGTTTATACATACTTGAGTACAAAAAAAGCTTTTCATGTTATTGTGTCACAACGCTAACGGATCCCTATCCCTGTAATTTGCTGTTTTTCCTAAAACGAGAGAATGGTACATCAGTGCCAAGTGTGTGAAAATATTGATTCTTTTCATCTGGAACTGTACTGTCCTTTTAGAAATTTGCTCGGTGGAATACAGAATACAGGAAAGCCATTACGGTGATGCGAGAAGACGGATTTATAGCGGTCGTTCTTTGTCCTTCACACGCACAATGTATGAAACAAAACAAAAGGCTGGTTACGAATAAACGACTGCGTCTCCTCTTACCAAAGATCAATGGTACAAACTCTGTTTCGTGCATTTTTAATAAACCTAGTCCTAAAATTTGTTATACAATTTTGTTGTGTAATAAAATTCATAAACCTATTTAGATCATTTTCTGGCAATGGAAGAACGCAGCTGTTAACGTTAAACGTTGAACAAGAATAATATTTTTATAAGCAATGGGTCCAATTAGATGTTTTCTTTGTCAATTCACTGCCATTGTTTTTTAGCTTAAATGGTTAAACTGGAAAAATAACGGATGACTGACTTAGATAAACGATTTTATTTTTATAGGATTTAAACACAATGTTTTGTTTTCAATATCAGTTTAAGTTCATATTTCACATTCTTCAGACTTAGTTTTATGGTCAACACCATAACTAAGTTGGAAAAACCAAAATATTTCAGGTTTTACTTTAACCTTCTATGTTTTATTCATGGGACAATGTTTTACAGCACCAGCGAAATATACTTTGGACTCTATTTTTTTAACCCAACCTGGCTGTGACCGGTATACTAAAATACTCAGGATGTACAGGAACGGTATTTTTTATGTCACGACATCATTTGGTAGAGAAGATACTGGCAAATAATTGCCATTTTAAGCTTAATTATGATTTTTTATTTTCTAGATTGTGTCACACTGTGGGACGTTTTGACAATATTATTTGTAAAAGATATCCTCCATGTGTTTACTTTTTGATAAAATAAACAGGCAAGTTATTTTTCAAAAATTTTTGGTTTTATTTAAAAAGTAAATCTCCCTATTGGGACGCCCATTTTCTCTCATTCTTAGGACAAAGTCTTGTGGTCAATACCATAAATAGGTTAAAATAATACTGTCCTTGATTTTACCTTAACCTTGCGTTTATTGTTTTTAGGACAGTCTGAAGAACAAGAAATGTTATCTTAAGTTTCACTCTAAGCTTATATATGCCATTCTTGGGACTTAGTTGTGTGGTATATATCATAATTAGGTTAAAAAAAACAGAATATTTAGTATTAAATTTGATTATGTATATTGTTTCCGTTATAAGACTTAGTTTTGTAGCAAATACAATGAATAGGTGAACAAAAACAAAAATTGTTGTTAAATTTTACTTTCAGCTTATATTTCTCTCATTCTCAGGACTACGTCTTGTGGTCAATACTCAATACTATAAACAGGTCAAGAAAAACAAAATAATGTTTCCAATTTTACTTTAAGCTTACATTTGCCATTCCTAGTGCTTAGTTTTTTGGTCAATACCATAAACAGACTAAATAAATTAGAACTTATATATACGCGGCCACGAATGCGCCCAAGATTTTTCGCCATGGCCAGCCCCTAGTTGTCATATTGAAGTTTTATGAGAATGAGGAGCAGAATTTCCGTTTTTTTTAATTCTTGAGTTGATATTATGTCTATAAAGAAATAAACATAAGGTATATTGGTGTTACCAAAAAACCCGCTACAAACAGATAGTTGTACTTTCTGCCCATATTTCAAAGAATAGTAATATTTTTAGAAATGGTACAAAGTAAAATTTCGGTACGTAACTTAGTATAATAAACATTTATTTTCCTACCTTTAACTCGTAAACTTTGCTTCCAGAACAAAAGTGTTAATTTTTAAGAAATATCCACAAATTTTCACACAACACTCAGAATGCACTAATCCAATTCCATCTGAAGCAAAAACAACGAGCGCGAAAACTTTTTCCGAAAACTCGGTAAAGTTTTCTTTCGGAAATAAACGGCGCTTCTTGTGCGTCTCTTTCTCGTCGGGGCGCGTGTTCTACTGGCGTCGCGATGCCATAGAGCACGTTGTAACGGACGCCAATTCCCTGCGGACGAGCGTAAAGTTCTTGCTCTGCATATTTTGTAGGACTTTTTACGGTATATTTTAGTTTTTAGTACCTTATCTGAGAATAGGGCTGCTATAGTCGTAAAGCCTTGGCTTCTTTATACCTCCTTTCGTTGAGGACGACGGAAGCGATTGTCTGTTTCTGCTATATTGCTAGGTTTCGAGAGATTTTCCTCAACATTTGATATCATATATTTTTATTTTAGAGATGTTTCTTTTCAGTAAGGAAGACAATGGGGTTTCAGGGTTAAGGTTATACGTGACTAGAAGTCGTTCCGAGCCAGCTGGAGATCTTAATAATTATCGAAAAAGGCTATTCCTGCTTTTGGGGTCCGAAAAAGGAACGTTTACATTTTCTTTTCATTGACTGTTTCACTTGTGTTTTTATACTTGAAACACTCCACAGCAATGCTTCTTCTGACTAGTAAAGCTTAAGTTCCTCAAAATAATTTAATCAATAATTATCCAACTGTATATTTGTAATGTGACAGCACATAATGTTGATCCCTATCGCAAGATATATTAATAATTAATCAGACTTCGGTGCCAAAAATCTTCTTCAGTTCAATGCCTCCAAAACTCAGTATTGCTTCCTGTCACGCAAAATATCCAGCAATGCACCCATTCCATTCACATAAATTGTCAAGCCCTACAGAACAAAGAAAAGTTCGAACTCGTTGGTATAGCTTTCAAACATAACCTCAGCTGACATAAACACATTACTTCAATAGCACATCATCAGCTAAAAAGCTTAGTTTTCTTTTCTGAGACAGAAGTACTTCTCCCTGTCCAACTTTGCACACTCTATGTTTCTCAAATAAGACCTAACCTAAAACCCTGTTCCCACTTTTGGGGAACGGCATGACCAGCGATATTTACCATCCTTGATTCTATCCAAAAGTAAGCCATGTGATAAAATTTGTAGAACAATTTTTTTACTTTCCTTGTAACTTATCTTGTATATGATTTGTCCATTATTTTAAACTTTTGTCGATAGACAGCTAAATATTTCATTGAATTTACAGAATAATTGATAAAACCAGTGTTTTGGGGGTCCACACTCACCCTATCAATCCCACTTTTACCCGCAGAGGTAAAACAGAATGTTATAAATTTTGTTTCTGTTAAGTGTACAGTTAATCTGTTAAGTTTTAGCCAGTTCTTTAACAAATCGGTAAAACAATTTTCTCCACTAAAGAAGAACAATCAAATTGAAAGTTAGTACCTACATATTTTCTCAGCCAAAATTGTTAAATTTGTCATTTTTATAAATAGCACTAGGACACAGTTAAAAGCTAAATTATTTAAATTGTGGGTTAATATGCTTAATACAAAATCTAAAGCACAAGTTATTACCGTGTAGTTTTGGTTTCGAAGATTCGTGTTAGCATCTCGCTGTCCTAATAAATCAAACGTGGTGGCGGCTTGAAATATAGGATGCTAGAAAAGCAGGGGTTGCAATATATTACTTGTAAGCATACATTACCTCCATTTCCATCTACAATAATTGTTTCCAGACAACTACACGATGCCCTAAATGATTGATCAGTGGTCAAAAAATTGTACATCTAATTAACAGTATATGTGTCCTAAGGAAGCCCATTATTATTCAATAAATGTACGAATTTATCACGACTGAACATAGAGAACGATCCATCAGGATTTTTTTTATCTAGTACAGCCCACACATACTTTAAGACTTGAAGTAGTACTCAGTATTACTCAGGCTTGAAGTTCAAGCCGGAGTAATATCGAACCGTGAGCATCTGACGAAAAAGAAAATGCAATATGTTGAAACGGGATTTAAAAGACCAGAGGTTGGAAGGGGAAGGGAACACATCTGCAGGCAATTTGTTCCATACTCTGGGGTAAAGGTCTTTTTTTCGATCAAGTATTCAAAGTGTCTTAGCGTAAGTTAGTATAGTGTTTTAACCTTTATATAATGGATATACCATCCATTAAGCAAAGAACAATTTAGATAATTTCGTTTTGTATAAAATTCAGCGTAACTCCGCCTTTGGTACAGGCTGGAGATAGACCCAAGACGGGGAGTGTAAAGGGAAAAATATTAAGAAGGATCTAGGTACCAAGGAAAAGATTAAGGGGACAGTCTTAAACTGGCCGTTGCGAAGATGGTCTAATTTGTGTAAAATTGGGTGTTTCGGTAACATCCTTTAAAGACGCATTCGCGTGTTTTCGCGTCGTGTGAGAACTTAAATAATATGTATACAGGGGCTTAATTAAATTAGTTTAAATAACTAATGGCATATTATCATCTCAATGATAATAACAATGCTTTTTTATATCTTTTTGTTTCGAGTTATAGGAAACGCTTGTCCAGATCATTGTTCAGTTCATTCTTTGGATTGTTCTTTGTTATTTTATATCTTTATTTTTTGTCAATTGTTATATCGTTGTTTGTACAGCATATTTTCATTTATTTCGCTAATATATTTCTTATTGTCATGCAAAAGTCGAGTTTTGTTGAACTTATTAAACTTAATTTCAAACTTCGTTGGCCTGTCGGTGTCAAGAGGGAGACGGCGCAACATGAGAGTTCTGTAGATGTCGACCATTTCCAGAACTTCGATCTTCAAATGTCGACAACTTCAGTCTTCAATTGGCTGCAAGATTTAGGTTTGAGTAACATAGAGTCTTGTACTAGTATTCACTAACTTTGGCTTCCTTTCATTTGAATATTACTGTGACCGCAAGAAGGCGTCTTTGTCAAATGTATAGTTTAATCTAGATCAATTTATAAGAACCCAATAAGTGGAATATTTTTACAGGTTCATTTGGCTTAATCTGACATAAATAGAAAAATGATTCAATCTGTGACATATATAAAATTGGTGTCAGGTGTGGGGTTTTATTTAACATATTAAAGTTAAGTTCAAACTTCGTTGGCCCGTCGGTGTCAAGACGGCGCGACATGAGAGTTTTGTTGGTGGCGATCACTTCCAGAAGTTCGATCTTCGAATGGCGACAACTTCAGTCCTCTAGATCGGCTTCAAGATTTAGGTTCGAGTAACATAGAGTCTTTTACCAATATTTACTAACTTTGGCTTCCTTTCATTTGAATATTACTGTGACCGCAAGAAGGCGTCTTTGTCAAATGTATCGTTTAATCTAGATTAATTTATAAGAACCCAATAAATGGAATATTGTTACATTGGCTTAATATGACTCATGATTCAATCTGTGACACATATAAAATTGGTGTCAGGTGTGGGGTTATATTTAACATATTAAAGTTAAGTTGAAACTTCGTTGGCCCGTCGGTGTCAAGAGGGAGACGGCGATCACTTCCAGAACTCACTCACTTAAAAAAAAATTTAAAATTCTAATTTTCTTAATTATTATTGTTTAAGAAATAATGTTTATATTGTAGCATATATTGCCAAATAAATCTTTTTAAATAAAATAGAGTAATTTAGTAATAATTTTAATTAAGCAAATTAAATTTTAATAATTAAATAAACATTTTAGTACCTTTATTACCTCTTTCTACAGGTATAATTCAAGACATGCAAAACATTTTTAAAGCTTAGAGCGAGGTAGTTTTTTTTTATCTTACGTTACCTACTTTAAACATAGTACACCTCCAACCAGTCATAGTACCAGCAAATAAATTAAAGTGGGCCATAGTGAACACGAACAAAACTTTCTTTCATATTATTAAAGAAAATAGTATGCTATTGACGTAGCCAATAACTGCGTTTAGTACTATATTGCTCTTTCAGGTTGTGGCAGAAGTTATAAATTATCATTTTTAACCTCGATTCTTTTCAACGAAAGCTCAGTAATATAAAAGCCCGTATACAAAATAAATTTTCCTAGGTTTAGCAACCCTAATGGACTGTAATAACTCAAAGACCACTAACCGATTTTTTCTTATTACCAAGAATAAGCCAAATGGTTTCATAGATCATTTTTAGTGAGTCGAGCTATTTAGAAGATGGGTAGACATAAAAAATTAGCGACACGAGGCACCGCTTACAGTAAAGTTTTATAAAGTACTTCGAAAGGCCACCAAGCTGGCGCGGATTTAGGAGGCGCAGGGGGCGTCCCTAGAGCCTTGTAAAAAAAGAATTTGAATAGCGAATTTTATAAAAATAAATATTGTAATATAAATATTAAACATTTGTTTACATGTACTACAAAATGTTATAAACAAATACAAACATTTGCCGTCTATGTAAGGTCTATAATATATACGTTATACAAAAATATGAATAAATGATCTACAGTGACAGGCAGGAGTGTGCGACATATGACAAAATATATTATTAGATTTGGAGAAAACATAATTTGGCCATTTATCTCTGAATCACTTGAAACCCAAAAAACGTTTCTGTGGTGCCGATTGTCATTTGTTATTTGGCGGGAAATTTAAATTTCCTGGGTTTGTATAGTCAAAATCCGCACCATTTGTGTACAACAAAAGTATTTTGTTGTCCAACAGTGTTTGTGTATGTAATCCAGCGCTCGGAGCCCGGACAATAGCTGTTTTAACATTATTTGTTCAAATCCTTATAGTATAATGCATCTTCAGGTGGTTTAGAGAACTAATTCTCATTTTTTACATATACCCCTGACAAGTAAGTAGACTTCATTCATAAATATTTTACCTCACGGTAAATTCTACTCCGACTGCTTGAAACTGCTAATGGATGGCGCTGCCTGTGTCATCCTGCTTATGCAGTTCGACATGGTTAGGTTTAAGGATTGGCTTTTGCGGAAGGTAGATATGTTCGTTTATCCTGTACTGACGAGAACTAAAGAGTTCGAAACCGGTCTGCAGATAATGACATCCTAACTAAAGGAAAAGCTTCCTTCTTCCTGGTAGTTTCTTGCAGTCAAACTAAGTATTCTGTTGTCTAACAGTGTTGGTCCAAATACGGAAAATTTTGGTATGTAATCCAGCGCTCGGAGGGGCAAATAGCCCGGAGAATAGCTGTTTTAACATTATTTGTTCAAATCCTTATAGTATGAGGCATCTTCAGGTGGTTTAGAGAACTAATTCTCATTTTTTACATATTTACATGTACCCCTGACTAGTAAGTAGACTTCATTCATTCTTTTGTATATCAGTCCAAATGGACAGAATTTATAAATAAAAAAATGCTAGAATATTTGTTAGTTCATATGATCAATCGTTCTGTTTTCACAAGAACAGGTTTAGATTCTTGGTCCATTATTAAAAATAGTGTTCATTTCTTAGAGTCCTAAACAATAAAAAAATATGGCGCGCGCGGACTACCCCGTTTTTTTTGGTGAATTCTTTTGTGTATATTGTGGTGACGATGCGACCCCCCCCCCCTCCTAGACGAAATTACAAATACGCCCCTGCCAGCAAGTAGTTATTAATATTAAATTAAGTTTATATAAAGTTAGTGTTTTAAGCGTCCTTAGTTAACTTTAGAACGAGTTAGGACGTAACTTAGAATTTAGATATGAATGAAACTGAAGAAAGTCTTTAACTTTGAAATTGTGATTAAATTTCACTTCAAACTTTGCTTAACAGATCGCTAACGAACTTGGCAACTCTGATTGTATTGCCATATTGTGACAAGAACAGATTTAGTTTTAACAAAGTATTGCTTTTATTTATGTATTGACAGAGCTAACTAAAAAATTTACAGATACGACCCAGCAGTTCTATCATGTTGTTGAGGTCAAGCCAATAGAAAATATGTAAAGGGTATTCCAATAAGAGGTTTCGAATGTTTTTATTTGCTACTCTTCTTATCTCAAACTTCTTTTTTGTTATTCGGGTTTTATTGCATTGGGGAATTCAGTACAATTTTAACAATGGAGCGCTATACAGTCGAACAACGAGTTTATATTATTAAAACATATTTTCAAAATGGGTCTTCTGTGAGAGCCACATATCGGCGAATTCGTGATTACTTTGGTGTACGCAATCGTCCCTCAGAAGTAACCATTCGCAAAATAGTGCATAAATTTGAAACTACCGGATCTGTTTAAGATATCAAAACAAAAGTACGGGAACGTCCAGCTCGTTCGGTTGAGAATATTCAGGCTGTTCGGGAAAGTGTGGCTGATAATCCACAAATGTCTGTTGAAAGACGTTCACAACATTTGGGCATCGGCAGAACTTCAACATGGCGAATTTTGAAAAAAGATTTAGGTCTACATCCTTACAAGATTCAACTTACACAAGAGCTAAAGCCAGCCGATCATGGACAACGCCGTGCTTTTAGCAATTGGATCCTACAGAGGAAGGCAGAGGACAATCATTTTTGCAATAAAATCATTTTCAGTGACGAGGCTCATTTCCACTTGAACGGTTACGTAAATAAGCAAAATTCTCGCATCTGGGGTAATGAAAATCCTAGGCAGATTCACGAAATGCCAATGCATGCTCAACGTGTGACAGTTTGGTGCGGTTTTTGGGCTGGGGGTATCATTGGCCCGTATTTTTTTGAAAATGAAGACGAACAAGCTGTTACAGTAAACGGAGAGCGATACCGAACGATGATTGATGTTTTTTTGTGGGATGAGATAATGAACATAGATGTAGACAATATGTGGTTCCAACAAGATGGTGCGACATGCCATACCTACAGCA
Source organism: Philopedon plagiatum (assembly GCA_963971165.1). Lineage (NCBI taxonomy): Eukaryota > Metazoa > Arthropoda > Insecta > Coleoptera > Curculionidae > Philopedon > Philopedon plagiatum. Next base: position 103,272,672 of record OZ020193.1, read on the forward strand.
CAAGAAACATTGAATTTATTGCGTACACGGTTTAGAGGGAGGATTATCTCAAGGAATGGGGACGTAAATTGGCCACCAAGATCATGTGACTTGACGCCGCTGGATTATTTTTTGTGGGGCTATGTGAAAAGCAAAGCTTACGAAAACAATCCCCTAACCATTCAACAATTGAAACAAGAAATTACACGAATAATTCGTGACATTACTCCAGAAATGTGTTTAGAAGTAATGGAAAATTTCAACAAAAGAATTGTGTGCTGCCGGAGAAGTCGTGGTGGTCATTGGGCAGATAATGTATTCCACGTATAATTGTACACTGTTCAGCTACGCACTGCTATAAATAAATTTCAGGTATGTTATAAAACTTTTATTTTATTCGTTACCAACATTCGAAACCTCTTATTGGAACACCCTTTATATATAATCCAAATAATCCAGAAATAATTTTTATATAAACTACAAGAATTAAATATTCATGGTTAACAAAAAAAAAATGTGTTCTATTTCAAATTTTCATACAAAATTCGAAAATTGCAAAACGTTATACTATTGGTTGCGACGTCATATGTCATGTAAACAAAAGTGTTATAATTGCAAGTATATGGTGAATTCAAGTGTTAATTTATTTTCTTGATTATTTCCCGAAGATTAGGAGACTTCATGGGTAAGAAACATTATTTTTAATAAAAGAAATGTTTAACAATTACCGGACCGAAATTTGTGCAAAAGCAATCGGATAATTTGCTGAAAGTAGATGCTTGTATGATGGATGGCCGATTATTTGTCAGTGTTTGGGGTATCAAATTAAAACTCACAAAATGGAGGATACAAACATATATATAATAATTGGCTTATTTAATATAACTCTTGTTAAGTAAAATTTGAAACAAAGTTATAAAAATTGCTGTCTCTTTCCTACACGTTGTAAAATTAGAGTAGAACTTATCATTTTTTGTAATGGTTTATTTACAGGTATCCTTTTTTAAGTACAAAAATGCAATATCAGTTATGAATTTTTCAAAAGAATATCATTATTACAAAGGCAGGGGTGTCTGTTTAAAGTCTTGTAGCAGTAAAGGTATATAATATAAATTATTCTTAGAGTTCCTATACTTCCATGATTCTATTGTTTCCAATTATAAAACTACCATTGTGTGACTATTAACAATACCTGCAACAAAGGCACTGGAGAATCCGGCTTTATTATCATATCCAGCCGTTTATAATATCCATTTTCATTATTCGCCTACTTCCAATTTGCTGTTTAACAGGATAGTTATGACAGAATTTAGGAGATTAATTCTTTTGTAGCACGACGTGCCTTAACGAACAATAACGAGGAATATCAAAACAGATATTATTCCGTCGTTTTGTAGCTGATAAAACCTAAAAAATTGTTTGTTTGGCTTCTAAAAGTGGATTTTAGACCGAATAGTTTATAAACACGTAACAACTATTCTCTTAAATGTAAATGAGGTGTCCAATTTTCTAGGCAGAGGTTACCTTTCTAATGACGCGGTTTTATAATCAAAATCTGTATCATAATAGGGAATATGCATACGAGTATAACCCAAATAAACCTGAAATTTTTTTTTATATTCTCTACATAAATGAAATGTTTATGGCTGTTGCTGCTATACATTTATTTTGGTCTTTATTAACAAAAAAATAGTTATTTTTGTACTAAGTGCGTGAAGTGAGTGTTTTTTTAATGGCATATGAGAGTGTCAATTTTTTGCCGAGACCGCAGGTCGAGGCGAAAAATTCTCTCGAATGTGCCATTAAAACACGAATTTCACAAACGAAATACAAACAACATTTTTTGTACAACTGAAAGTTTGAATTAATCGGTAAAATTGTATATTATAATAAAAATTTTACCATATAATTTCACATAATCAAGTTAACAGCCCTGTCGTTACTATAGAAATGGTTTGTTGGCACGTTGCTTGTTTTGTTGTCATACGTTGATAGCTGTTCATATTTATTGCAATTTTTTAAATAAATAGTATAAGTACTTAAAATGGATGTAGATTACGATAGTGATAGCGAGATTCCTTCAGATATAGCCGATATAGCAAATTCGGCTATAGCTAACATGTTACCGGCGAAATCAAAATTTATATACGAGAAAAATTATAACCAATTCCGTGAATGGTGCGGCAAGAAAAATATACAAAAAGTGTCTGAAAAGGTACTTATATGCTATTTTGAGGAGAAATCAAAAACTGTAAAACCTTCTACTTTATGGAGTGTCTACTCAATGTTGAAGAGTATGTTGAATGTTAAAGAAAATATTGATATAAAGAAGTTTTCAAAATTGGTGCCTTTTATTAAGAACAAAAACGTCGGATACCGAGGGAAGAAATCTAAAGTTTTATCGAGAGACGATATTAATAAATTCATTCAAGAAGCTGATGATGAGACAAATTTACTTTATAAGGTACAGATGATCAAAATTTTGTATTATTTCAGTAATTTCAATATTTTTTTAATTGTAGGTTGCGTTAATTTTGGGAATCAGCGGTGCTTGCCGCCGTGAAGAATTATTGAAGGTAACTATTGATGACATTGAAGATACCGGGTCTATATTGATTGTTAAAATACCGGATACAAAGACCTATTGCCCAAGAATGTTTACCGTTTCAAATTCTGATTATATTGAGATATATCGCAAGTATAGAGTACTAAGGCCGTCCCATACACACAAAAAGAGATTATTTTTAAAATATTCAAGAGGAAAATGTGTTGACCAACATGTGGGAATAAATAAAATAGGGGAAATTCCTAGTTTGATTGCAAAATGGCTGGGAAAAGAATTGCATAAGAGCTACACAGGTCACTGTTTTAGGAGGAGTTCTGCAACTCTCTTAGCCAATGCAGGGGGTAACATGACATCTATAAAACGCCACGGTGGTTGGAAATCTGCCGCCATAGCAGAAGGATATATAGAAGATAGTTTGAGTAATAAAATTGATATTTCTAATAAATTAAATTGTTCCTCTACTTCCAAACAAATCAATATAACTGATACAATTGTGGACTCAACTTTTCAAGGAATATCTAGCGTTTCTGATCAGCAGCAAGGTGGACTAGCTTCGGGAATTAATATTGGAAGCAATTGTTCGAACTTCACCATCAATTATTATTGTAACAAATGAGATTTTTTGGTAGTTGGTAATTAATTAGTAAATTTGTACAAAAAAATTCAATACATTTTTTAAAAAGTAATGTTTTATCGTTTTTTTTGTAAATCATTTTTCCAGTTAAAAAAAGTCTTTTTTTCACCGTGAAAAAAAGTCTTTTTTTCACTGTTAAAAAAACAAAAGGTTTACGTATCGATAGCGATGAAAAAATGTCAACTTTTTTTGACAGTTGTACAAAAAAGGATTTTATATTGCAAATTTTCACCCGAATTTCGAAAATTGAAAAACGTGATCCAATTGGCTGTGTCGTCAAAAGTGAACTTATGACTTATCGTGAGGAATTCCAGTGTTCAGTTTAGTCTAATCGAAAACTCAATAAAAATGGCATTCAATGCGTAACTCATCCAATGAAATATCCCTGCACTTAAAGTTCATAAATTCTTATTCATGTATATACTTCAAGCCGAAATCGGTCCAGGAGCCATTTAATTTTGCAACACAAATTGGCATTTCTGCGAAATTTTGACATATCATCTTAATAATTTCGAATAAATAAACTGCAATTCTTTGTTTTCATGGCAATCTTCGAAAATTCAAAAATTTTCAAATTTTAGATGTCCCCGATACAAATAAACCTGTTTATTTATAACTTTAACGAAAAAATAAGCGATTTAAGTTAGCGGATAGCATTCTTAGATAATTAACGGATAAAATAAACGCAAAAATAAGGTAAATAGTGTGGAATAATGTCGGTTAAAAATAGGATTTGTCGGAAAAAATCAAGAAAATCCTATTTTTACCCCCTTAAATACGCTCGTGGATGACCCATTTGGTAGTCATTTTAAAGTGTGATTATCCCATTTTAGGATAGTGTTGAAAAATTGGAAAAAATAGATAGGACAAAATACAGTGATTCAAATGTACCGATGTCGAGGGCAAAAAAAGTAAAAAAAATCGAAATTTAATCGGCGATTGCTCCCTTCCTATAGAGAATGAATAAATTAAAAAATATGAATATCATATACTTCAACGGGCTCTTTCCAATGACGCATATGGGATTTTAAGTTGAACCATTTTGACCACACAAAATAAAAACCGTGAATTATTTGTGTCAAAAATCTAAATTTACAGTTTTTTCCAAATATTTCCATTTTCCAGTGATTTTAGGTTTAGGTAAATGTATTGCAAGAAAAAGTATTTGAGATTTTAAAGTTTCACTTATGAAGCCGTTTTTCGATTTGACGTTTTGTTTGCGAGTTATTAGGTACCAAAGAGGGGTCTGCAAATGGCATTTTTCGACCTAAAAAAATTCAAAAGAATTACTTGCCAACTTCTGATCCTCACCAGTTTCAGTAGAGTTCTGAAGCTCCGTGTCCCGTACAACCTCCGAAAATTTGCATCGATTTAATTCACTTTTGCGACCTGTACCCGATTTCAACGGAAATCGCGGAAATTTCGACTTTGACGTTTAATAGCTGCGAAACCAAACATCCTGTATAATTGAATTTTTTACCGAAGCTAGTTGAACTATTCCTCTATCAACCCAGAAAATTCGATTTCTCTCCCTCTGACTGTTTCCGAGGAAAACAAAACTGTTGTATGTGTTAAGCTTTACGTTAACATGTAGATTGACACTTATTTTTGCTGATCTCCTGACGTCATTTTTCATTAAAGGCAAATGGCTGCTTTCTAAATTGTAATAAATTATACTGAAAAGTAAACATTTTGTGTAGCTAAACTATCCTAGTAATTTTATTCAAAATATTTTTTTTTCTACGAATGTTAATAAAAACCTTTATTGTATATTCAATAGTAATTTCAGAACATGGTGCATTGTGGTTTACACATTTTCATTGTGCTTCAATCACCATGGTGATTGAACTACAAAGTTCCCATTGTGCACGGGTATTTTTTACAAAGGTGGCGTTGACCGGTGCTGCGTCAAAATCTTTATAATTTCATTGACATTTTTTGACATCTTAAAAAGAAAAATATTACTAATCCCATTTTATTAACAGTAACATTCGTAGAAAAAGTATAGTGTAAAACTCGCATGGAATGACCATTTCCTACTCGTATGATTTGCAGCACTCCCCTGCGGCATCGTGCTGCAAACGTCATACTCGTAGGAAATGCATGTCATTCCATGCTCGTTGTACAATATACTATTGTGAGTCTTGAACGAAGGGGGACACTACTGTTCCCCTAGATTAGTTTTTAATAGCCCACTAATAAAATATTCATGCTAAAATTCAACCCGAATACAACAGAAGTAAAAAAGCTATTTTATGTCCAGTGTAAAAATAAAGTTCGCACAAAGATGAAAATAATACTTACCCTCATTTCTTTTCACCCTGTGCTGTCGACTTTTTTTGGCTTGTATTTTAATCATCCTTTTTTATAGGCAGTAGCTGTAAACGTTATAACCTCTTATATTTTATCACTTGACTTTTCAACAAAAAGTTACAACATTGCCATGCAATAAAAACTCCATATAAGCGATATTCCCTGAAGGTTTACAACAGTAAAGGGCTATAATAATTCAAAGGAAACTATCCCCTTTTCTGTCTTATTATTTTCAAGAATAACTTCAATGTTTCCATAGCTCATTTTAAGTAATGGCGCTTTACAGAATTCGTTTACATTTTAACTTATGGTCTTGAGGCAAAATTTATAGCGAAGTTTTATACGCGAGTTGAAAGGATAAATAATTTGTTCAAGTTAAACTAAATTTATCATTAAAAATACCATATTATAACATTTGATTTCACTGGAATTTTGAATAATCTTGATACTAAATATTATCCGAATACAATAGGGAATATGCATGTAATCCAAAAAAAACTGAAATATTTTTTTTTGTATTCTCTACATAAATTAAAGGTCCATGGCAGTTGCGGTTTTCCATTTATTTTGGGTTTTATTAACAAAAACAAGGTTTTATTTTGCAAATTTTCCTGCAAATATCTAACATCTCGTAAACGCAGTTCTTTTGTTTGTGACGTAACTTTTTTGTTTGTGACGTCACTTTTTTTATTAAGTAAACGTGCTAGTGTAATATAAATTTCACTGTAAATCCATTTTCTTGAGTGTTTCCCAAAGACTAGGAGATTTAGTCCATAGAAAACCTTTTATTTTATGAAACAGACTGGTTATAAATGACCAAAACATGGCACTTCTGCAAAGAAAATCGGAAAATTGGCTGGAAGTTAGTGCTGTTGGATTTGCCATTACAATTTAGTTACAAACACTTATTGTTTATTATACTATAAAAATAAATGTACAACAACATATGATTATTACTTGAATTTAGCGATACTAACCTTTACAGATACCTCTTAATGTAAAATTTTTGATTAAATTTGCAGTAGGTACTTTCTTCGACATCGGTTTTTTGGGCACATGAAAAAGGAGGTTTGCAGTGCACACACAGTGATACTTTTGCACATTGGCATACTACAATATTTGTAGTTTATATTTTTAATAGATTTTAACGTTTAATAAAAAGAATTATACACAAATAGCACTGTAATAAAAACACAACCGCTACCAGCATAAACAACTAAATCAGCTGGGAAACTAATACCGGTCTCCATATAACTCTGTACTGTAGCTGTCAGCTGTCTTCTTGTCTTAGTCCGAGAGTCGGTAATCATCTTGTGTTTCCTCTCCCAGAAAAATGTTCTATAATTATTGTAAAAAAATCACATTTTTGACTTTAGGTCTTGTCGACTGACATTTTTCTATTCCTAAGCATATAACTTTACAATATTAACAATCAGTTTGGTAAAATTGATAGAGGATAGAGGTACAATCATTCGAGAAAATACTGACTTGCTTTCGGACTATCACAGAAATTCTTGATTTTCTAGACGTTTGTAGGTAGGCAGCCCTCGGTTCAGCTTTACGTTAACATGTAGATTGCCACTTATCCTCGTGACGTAACTTTTTTAAGCGGGCAAATGGCTGCGTTTGAAGTTGTAATAAATTATGCCGAAAAGTAAAAATTTTTTGTAGCTAAACTAACCCAGTAATTTTCTTCAAAATAGCAGTTTTGGGGTTGTAATGACTTCCTTAAACGATTTATGCAATAAAAAAAAATGTGCATATTCCTTATTGCTACAAGATAGTAAAAGTTATTGGAAACCTTTTAATAATAATAATAATAATAAAGATGTTTATTTATGCCAATAAAAATAATTTAAATATAAATATAAAATCGATAAAAGTAAAAAAGAAAACCAAAAAATGACAGTAGTATACTAGTTGGCATAAATAGGTAGGATTTTGATTTATAAGAAATCATTCTTCCAATCCTACCCCTACTAAATATTTTTTTATATTATTTTTAAAAGTTATATAGCTTAAGCCCCTTAGGCTAGAAGGAATATTATTAAAAATTACAGAAGATGTATATTTACACAAAGACTTATATTTTTCAGTATGATGTTTAGGTATTTCTATTGCGTTCTGATTTCTAGTATTAACATTATGAATATTATTCCTGAATTCAATTTTTTCAAATAAATATCTAGGTTTCTGAGTTGAAATTATTTTATATATAAAACAGGATAAGTGGATTTCGCGTCTTTTTCTAATTTAATTATATTATGTTTGTTAAAGGTAGGTGATATGTGATCATATTTTTTTAGTCCTATTGAAAAACGAACACAGCTATTTTGAAGAATTTGTAATTTCTGTTGATCTTCGTTACTGACATTTTTGTGATAAATTATATCACAATAATCTAATCCACTTAGAATAATTGAATCAACTAGCCTAAATTTAGTATCGGAATTTAAGTAGTCCTTAAATTTATATAAAATTCAACAGCGACATAATAGATAATATATTATTGTTTTGCTGTTGCATGTAAAATGTACCGTTTTTCATTGTTCCCAACAAGTTAGAAAAAAGCTATATAATTTTTTAAAATTTTTATCAGGAAATGTGCCTGGGGTGCCCCTCTATCATGTCCAGCAAAAGAAAGGGCAGTGGTTTTAGGCCCATTTAAAGTTGGTTAAGGGCAGCCGTGAACGTGAAGGTACTTAATTTTTTTTTCTATATATTGCATAAAACTTCTGCTCCCAAATATAAGTTACGTAAAATCAATGAAAAATGGTCTCAGAAGGAAATAAGAAAAGAACCGTAAAAGGATTTTTATGCCCTTTTTGTAAGACTAATGGAATTCTGACATGGAAAGTTTTACCGTAAAGCTATATTTAGCTGCATCCATTTTATTGGCATTTTGTTTTGATCTGCCTTCTGCTTTACCTATTAGAATAATTTAAGTGATTTATTAAAATAAAATATATATATATATATATATATATATATATATATATATATATATATATATATAAAAAGGGGGAAAATTTTTTGGCTAATCGGACAAAACCAGTAAGTTGCGTTCTTGCATTAAAGTACGGGGAGTCCAAGACCTTATGGATAGCTGGAGTGATGCTCAAAATCGGTACCGGGTACCGGGGGTCATGTTTCCGTACGTATTATTGTTTTACTGGTTGCCTACAGTAGCAGCTTTACTCTAGTAAGATGTGTTCTTGCAATTCAGTGACTTCCCATAGATGGCGCTCACGTGTATTGTGTACCGTCTTTATCCAAAGCGGACGACATAATATGCGAGGGTTCTATGTGTGGAAAGGTGCTAAAGGGTTAAGTCAGTCTGATGAGTCCTAATAAGGACGAAAGCTAACTGTCTACCGGCCCGGGGTTATCCATAAGGTCTTGGACTCCCCGTACTTTAATGCAAGAACGCAACTTACTGGTTTTGTCCGATTAGCCAAAAATTTTTCCCCCTTTTTATATTATGACGGACGCTAAATCATTTTTTCTTATTCTTATTCTATGGCTTTTTAGACGGAGCTGCACGTCTCTCGGTGGGACTGAGTGTGCGACTCTTAGTATAAACCACAAAATTGTGGATAGCTGGAGTGATGCTCAAAATCGGTACCGGGTACCGGGGGTCATGTTTCCGTACGTATTATTGTTTTACTGGTTGCCTACAGTAGCAGCTTTACTCTAGTAAGATGTGTTCTTGCAATTCAGTGACTTCCCATAGATGGCGCTCACGTGTATTGTGTACCGTCTTTATCCAAAGCGGACGACATAATATGCGAGGGTTCTATGTGTGGAAAGGTGCCAAAGGGTTAAGTCAGTCTGATGAGTCCTAATAAGGACGAAAGCTAACTGTCTACCTGCCCGGGGTTATCCATAAGGTCTTGGACTCCCCGTACTTTAATGCAAGAACGCAACTTACTGGTTTTGTCCGATTAGCCAAAAATTTTTCCCCCTTTTTATATTATGACGGACGCTAAATCATTTTTTCTTATATATATATATATATATATATATATATATATATATATATATATATATATATATATATATATATATATATATATATATATATATATATATATATTTGTGGCTTAGGGGACAGTGTCCTCTGTTCTTGTGTTAAACTACAGGGTGTCTTAAATAACAAACGTAACGTCTAAACGTAAAATAGACCAGACTTGGACAGGGTGCCATCCATAAATGACAAATAACTTGGTGGGATTTAAGAAAAAGTTTAGTATAGTATAAGTCGGTATTTTATTGGATTATTTCGAACTTTGTGTCAATCGCTTCTATTAAAAAAATATATTCCTAAGAGAAACTAATTTCATAAATTGCAAATTTATATTTCTTGTTTGTACCAAGACCTATAAACAAGTTTTACTGATCGGACGTCCTAAAACTTATAATTTTGACCTCGTCATTGAGAATCTTTAACAAAGTAGAAAACTACATTTACAAAGATTTAATTCAAGGACCGACCAAGTGGAGTAACTATATTGAACTATAATTAAAGCTTTGCAAACGGGGGTAATTCCAGAGACGGCTCTAACCTAGTTGGAAATAAAATTAGGATTCGATGTGAAAATAAAATACAAATATTTGTTTACCCACATTGTGATATTTGACAGTGCGAAATACGAAAATACCATACAGGGTGTTTGAAAAGTCTTAGCATGGGCAAATATCTTTACTATTAATAAAGATAGAGCTACCAAATTTTAGTTTTATCTTATTGGTTAATAAATCTACTTTTTTATGTAATTTGACTTTTACAATCCCCTTGGGGGGTTACGCTAGGGAGTTGAGATCAAAAATTTTAAATGCAACCCTATGCCGTGTGGTACCCCATTTTAAAGGTCTTTTCTCAGATGTTACTTCTTGGCAGAGTTCCAAAACTGACTTTATTACTGCCAAGAAGTTCATGGTGGCCAGTCTAAACAGCTTTTAACGTAATAAGTAAGGCAGGCACTGTTGGTCTGTTACCAGAGGCGTCGATGCCGAAAATAAGTACATACGGTATTTGACAGAAATAATTTAATTGATGGGCGTTGCCGTGATTGTGTGAAATAAAAAAAAAACCATTGAGTGCAAGTTCGACTCGCGCATAGAGGGTTCCGTGAGACATACAATATTGTGAATTTCTCACAGGACGCAAAAGTCTGAATAACTATGGTAAGGCTAATGCTTGAATAAATAAAAGAGGCGGCCGTGCCGGAAATAAGTCAGTGCGTAATATAACTGATTAGTAAGGCTGGCACGGTTGGTCACAATGGCACATAGTTAAGAATGTTCAAAAAAGTAAGACGTCATAAAATCGTAAAAATATGTTAAATACGTAGTTGTACTTTTACAATTGGAGATATATTCTTGAATGTAGACACCAAAGTACATCCCCCGAAATTTCGTGCGCATGTCTAGCCCTCTTAGTTTGCGCGTGGTACGCATTTTCAACCACTGCGCAGGTACCAAATAACGAAAAATAAAGTCGAAATAAACTTGGGAAAAAGTTATAAAGTTAAATACGTAGTGGTACCTTGACTTTTGGGAATATATTCTTAAAAGTGAATGGGTTCAAATGTAGACACCAATGTCCATCTCCTGAAATTCCGTGCGCATGTCCAGCACGCTCGGTTTGCGCGTGGTACGCATTTTGGTCTACTGCGCAGATGGCACAAAACGGAAAATAAAGTCGAAAAAAAACTTGGGGAAAACGTTATAAAGTTAAATACGTAGTGGTACTTTGACTATTGTGGAATGGGTTCGAATGTAGACAGCCAAGTACATCTCCTGAAATTGCATACGCATGTCTAGCACGCTCGGTTTGCGCGTGGTACGCATTTTGGTCTACTGCGCAGATGTCAAAAAATAAAAAATATAAAAACGACAAATGAAGAAGTAACGTGCCCCACAAAACAAAAAATAGCAGCCCAGACTGGTACTGTATGGCACAAGAGGTCGACTTGTGCCCCGCCCGATTATACGATTTACGATTTATAATTTTTATATAGGCTTGCCATTTAAAAATGAATTAAAATACGGGAGTTGCTGTAAAATGTTTATTTTTTGAAGACTTTTAAAAGAAGAGGCCACCCGGCATAGGTTTGCATTCAAAATTTTTGACCTCAACTCCCTAGCGTAACCCCCCAAGGGGGTTGAAAAAGTCAAATTACATAAAAAAGTAGATTTATTAACCAATAAGATACAATTAAAATTTGGTGTCTCTATCTTTATTAATAGTAAAGATATTTGCCCATGCTAAGACTTTTCAGACACCCTGTATGGTATTTTCTTATCTCCCACTTTCAAATATCACAATGTGGGTAAATAAATATTTGTATTTTATTTTCAAATCGAATCCTAATTTTATTTCCAACTAGGTTAGAGCCGTCTCTGGAATTACCCCCGTTTGCAAACCTTTAACTAGAATAAGGCGACCATATTTATAACATTCTTTTAATATTTTAAGTTGTTCAAAAAATTTATGGTTGTTAAATCTTGTTGATATGCTTCATTCTCAGTTATCCATACTTCTGTCAGTCACCGGTGACGGTAAGGGGAAGGGGTTTCATAAGCCAGCTAAATTCAGTGCTGGTCCCAAGCATGGACAAGTGATAAGGGTTGACATAAGGAAGGGAATCTGTTTATAGAAAGTGCAAAAATGGGGTAATCGCCAAAGTTATATAATTTAAAGTTATATATTATAACTTTATAAAAACAACAAAATATTGCTTAAATGTTATTAGAAATTTAATAGGTTAAATGAATTTTAAATTACTACTTAACTTTAAAAATCCATTTTCATATTCAGCACCTGGCTCAATGTCTTTATTCTGACCTCCAGTGTCTCTAGTCGCTCTATATATTCTCTAAACTTTTCTAAATCTTTAAGTAGGGCAATTTTTAAGTAAGAGACAATTCTATTTCGGTAATCCTTTTAATCGCCATTGAAGAAAATCAAATTTCCTACCTATTGATTATCTAAATTTATCTCGAAATTAATATCTCAGCAAACAGCGGCAAGCAAAATGAAAGAGATTAGAATTCGAGAGAGAAATAATAACGAAAAAGATGGATTACATGTTAGGATACATAATTTTATAATGTAATGGAAAAGAAAAGGATAAAATACACTGATAAAGAAGGGAAAAGAAAACCTAATAAGGTGGAAGCCTATTTAACTGCTTTTCAGTGAGATATTTTGTTGAAATAATCTTTCTGCATCAGACTAATAGACTCGGGACTAAAAGCATCTGCTTGGATTTCTGTAATAGATTCTTTTAAGGGGTTATATACAGCCAGGAGGCATAAAAAAAGCGATTTTTCAAGAATTTTTCCTGAGAAGACTTTTAAATTTATTAATGTGAAAATTTGTACACATATTATGGTAGCTTTTAACTACATTTTAAGATTTTTGTATTTGTAAAAATAAGTTTGAAAGCTGCTATAGCTGATCTCTAAGAGTTCCTCTCAAAAACTTCATCTTGCGGTGACAACGATATCTCTGGACTGGATCATCGAAAATGAAAAAACCAAACGGATTTCGTTAAAGTAATGTATAATCTTCTAATTAGTTGAAGGAATAAGCAAAATAAAATTTTTTTGACAAAATGGCGGCTTCCCAAAAAAAAAATCGATTTTTGATCAAAATTTTGGCCTTAAATTGTTTATATATAAAAAAATATTTATCGGTGAGAAAAAACCTTCGATTAGTTAGTAAAAAATATACTTAAGAAGCTTGTGTTAAAATTTGAGACTGATTGGTTTAGCCGTTTCCGAGAAATCTTCGTCACCAACTTAAAAAACACAGTTTTGAGAAAAACGCATTTCAAATTTCAACAGCACTTTACATAGCATACAATCGCTCTGACACGTCTTTACAAATATGCGTGTAACTTCGAAAAGAATGGACGGATTGCCTTGAAATTTTCTGTGTGTACTGGAATATATGTACATTACGAAAATTAAATTCAAAAAAATCGATTTTTTGAAAATTCTAATTGTATATAACCCCTTTATTAATTCTAATTTTACTATTTAATTATGGAACAAGAAAAATTAAGGGTTTCTCGGTTTTTTTGTTGAAGCGCATTTTACAATGCCTTTATGGATACAGAAAGTTTACTTTCCACCCATGGGTGGAAAATAAGTGACAACGTGAACTTGTAAAAATAAGTCTTTTTTTCTTTATTTTTTTTTTTAATTTTTAAACAAAGTGCATTTTTATAACAACTAATACTAAATATGAAAAAATAACAACTTTATTTATTACAATCATTATTAGTTACATTGGATTAATTAGTGAGGATATTAATATTGAAAATAAAATATTTTAAAAATTAATATATTTTTAATAAGAATACGTTATGGCAGCTGGACGCCATCGTAAAAAAATTAAACGGTAAGAGGGGTCCTGCGATATATCATTTTAAAGGTCGTATTGAGTAGTTTGTGATCCTAGAATATTACGTCGTTATTAGTCCTGAGAACAGAATGGCGGTTTGTTGAAACAAATATTTTAAAAATAAAATGTAATAATTATTGCTGAAGTTTGTTAATGGGCGGTTTGCTTGGGTTTAAAACTTAAGAGGTAGAGGGGACATTAAAGAGCCGCACTGTGTACTTATAGCAACATATAAATGTGACAGATACGTCAATAAATTATCACACTCTTCAGTCGCTGTAAGCCATAGCTCTGTAAATTTGTTATGGGACACCAGGAGAAGTTTTCAAATCACCGATAGTAAATCCTAACACAACTTCAGCCAAAATCTCCACTTATCGTTAGGATATGACAAGAACGCAAATGGCAAACGATTAAGCGTGTAGTGCTTCGGTAGAATAATAGGGACTCGAGGTCGCCTAAAAGCATTTTGATAGATCGTTAAGCAAACAAACATCATTAAAACGTTTACTTGTCTCTAAAAATCGATCAGGTTTTTCTGGTTAATTTAGTCAAAACATCCATTAAATATCTTTAATATATAGATCGCGTGCAAAACCTATTTAAACGCCGCCGTGGGGACAATTTCATCTAATTAAAAATTAAAAATTAGATTACAAAAATCGCAGGTTCATTAGGTGTAGGTCAAGTTGACCTCGACGGTAAAGGTTGGATTTTTATTTAAGTTCATAATACTTAATATTCTTTTAATTTCAGCGTTCTTGTTTGTTAAAGACAATCTTAAGAATTTCAACAAAATTTCAAAAATTATCACTAACATAATAGTCATACCTTATGAAATTTTGCATATTGTTTAATTCGATTTCTCTACCGGGTGACCTGCACAGTAGTTACCCTGATTAACTCCTTAGCTTCTGAACTAAAATGTTAAAATAATTACTATCTTTTGGTAAAATCAGCACGTCAACCTATTTCCGTTTTAACCAGAAGCGATATCAGCTCTGTTTATTTTAAATGTCAACCTGAATTCTTCTTCTCCTTAACATCATAGTAATAATTTAAAACGACAAAGATCTGTTCTTGGACCCAGTAAAGTAGTTCTCAACAACATTAAAGTGTTTAAAGTAGATGATCTACTGTTAATGGGTGCCCCAGCTGGAGATGACAAGAACGCAATCCAAATGGTTAAATTGTATGACAAATTAATTAGTGATAGTGGCACCGATAGTCAAACAGCATTAAATAATCGATCATCTTCTTCTGTCTAGGAACTGTTAATTCGAGAGAGTCCTAATGGGCGATTTTAGCTGGGTTATGGGTGGTTGGGGTGTAAAAGGCCTTCGGATCGCATCCTAGTGGGTACAGGCGACTCACCTTTTATTTACATTTTCCCAGGGTTTAGCACCTTATAGTAGGCAGTGGTAATCACCACGCCACAACGATTATGCCTAGTACAACCTCTTAAATGATGCTGGTTTTTTATCAACACATTTGAACGTCATAGACACAACACAATAATAATGTCGTTTAAATGAACTAAAAATAAAACTAAAATGTGAATAAACAAAGAGCATCTATAACGATTAAAATTTCTATTGCGTTTAAGCACCAGTACAAAAAATAGCTCTGTGTCGCTCTGTGAAATCTACATCGCCATCTATACAGCGCTTACCAAACCAACGCGCTTTACATAATCAACAAAACCTTTTATTGAACAAACTCTTATTATTATTTTCTCCTATAGATGACACTAGAAGTATTAGTCATTGTATATTGTGTGAATAGTTTCTTAAATAAGAAAAATATATTTTGCACCCTCAATGGTCTCTCAGCTCAAAATTGAGAGTTTTGACAAAAACGCGTTTAAAATTTCTGCATTTGAAGCAATTCAATGTTCTTATGAAAGTTTTTGTTTTGATTTTTACATTTAAGTTCTTTAAAGTTACTGTTGCACAAAGAAGTTTGATGGATAATTATTGTTTTGCACAACATAACAAAATTTACATTTTTTGAGTTGTGGTAGTATTGCACTGAGGGTGCGAATAACTAATAAGAAATTCTGTATATGTATGTCATAATTATTAACAACATATCCCAAACTTTGTCAATTTACAGTAAACTGACAAGTTTTGGTCGTGTCACTGTTTAGTGTGGTAATAAACTTATGTTTTATTGAGGTACTCTATAATGTTTTTATGTATTCAATTATTTGTTTAATTGAGTCCTATTTCAAATTAATGATTTTTTTTAGTGGGACGTGTTGCTTTAATTATTTCTATTTCTTATTAATGGGGCCAACTGACTGAAGGGTAAATTTTCTTTGTTAAACATTGTGCTTTTATTAGAAAACTTAGGTGCCTCGTGTTGTTAATTGAGACCCACCACTATCAAACAAAACCGATTAATAAGATTAAATTTGATAGTGAATATTTAGATATGAAGCAGCTAATTTAGGAGTTATTTTTATAGCTACACATGTATATTTTAAAATAATTTGATAAATATGTTTTTTTTAGGAGGTAGTAACAGTTCAACCTCGTTGAGATTATTTTAAATATCATTTTAATTACTGTATGTACTTCACTCTTTATCTTCGCCTTTTTTAGAATATTATGATGCTAGTGGGGTTTGCGTCATCTATTTTTTTTTAAATAACTTTAAGTGGTGCTTTAAATCAGGTAATTTACAATAAAATTCGGGTCACAAACAAGTTCCTAATTTTACTGATTTATATATAATATATATATATATATATATATATATATATATATATATATATATATATATATATATATATATATATATATATATATATGAAGAAATATTGATCCGGGAGTACATCCGTTCGTTTGTTAAGTTCCTATTGGAATCTGGCAGACGTTTCGCCAATGTCTCACTAGGCATTATCAATGCTTACTCGTTGCTGTCAAGTCGTAAACTGATGAATCTTTTGTCGTGACTCTCGATATTTATAGCCTGCGCCGGAGGTTGTAGCGGTTCTGGTTGGCTGGCGTTGGCTCCGCCCCCTCAGTCGATGCTTCGTTGGCTGTTTGTTGTGATGTGGTTGCGAGTTGATGCGCTTCGGCTTGCCGTTTTACTATTGTCTTCCATGTACTGGACAAATGCAGAGCGTCAACCCTTTTGTTTAGATGACCGGTCGTTTCTATTTCGATGGCTTCTCGTATTATTCTAGTTTTGTAGTTTTCGACGTTTGCCAGTTGTCTGCAGCCATCAAAGTATATACATATATATATATATATATATATATATATATATATATATATATATATATATATATATATATATATACAGGGACCGGCAAAAAAGCTCGCAAGATATGGGAAAATTTTTTATTAGGAGAGTATCGAAAAAACTTTTCCGGGGGATCGGTTCTGCATGTCCGATTACCTAAAAATCGATTTTGACATACGTCACGTGACCACTGGTATAGCGGCAAATTAAAAAAAAAATTGTGAAAGTGGAAAAAGTGAGTTAGTTGACGAGATATCAAAAAAAAGTATTTGAAAAAATTGCTTAGAATGAAATTCTAGGTCCTCATGCAAAATTTTAAGATTTTATTTTAAAAAATTGGAAAACTCAATTTTTCTTAAATATTTTTTATGGATTTACAAATTTCCAGTTTTTATCGTTTAGATAGCTTGGCTAATGTAAAGCCCATGCATTTGGATGAAAATAAACGAATGTAGTAGTTTTTTCTACAATTGACAGGACAAAATCGAAAAGATAGGTGTTCGCCGGACGCTCAGTGTTGCAATGATTTGTGCAACAGGTAATTTTTTGTTTATTTTCTATTTGAATCCCCTTAAATTTACAAAAAGTCGAACTTCAGATATATTTAAGACGATTAAGCTTTTTTCATTGTAATCTCATTGAAATGTCTCTAAAATTTTGACACTACTGCTAAATACAAATCATTGCAACAGCTAGGGTCCGGCGAAACCCTGTTTTTTTAATTTTGTCCTGTCAATTGTAGAAAAAACTACTACATTCGTTTATTTTCATCCAAATACATGGGCTTTACATTAGCCAAGCTATCTAAAAGAAAAAAACTAGAAATTCGTAAATCGATAAAAAAATATTTTAAAAAAATTGCTTTTTCAAATTTTTTGAAATAAAATCTTGAAATTCTGCATGAGGACCTATAATTTAATTCTAAGCAACTTTTTCAAATAATTTTTTTTGATATCTCGTCAACTAACCTCACTTTTTGTATATTCACAATTTTTTTTTTAATTTGCCGCTATACCAGTGGTCACGTGAGGTATGTCAAAATCGATTTCTAGGTAATCGGACATGCAGAACCGATCGCCCGGAAAATTTTTTTCGATACTCTCCTAATAAAAAATTTTCCCATATGTTGCGAACTTTTTGCCGGTCACTGTATATATATATATATATATATATATATATATATATATATATATATATATATATATATATATATATATATATATATATATATATATATATATATATATATTAAATTCCAGTAAATTCGTTGCAAAAACGAAATTTAATAGTGATACCTTTTCTTTCCTACCTGCAACATTTTTAATTAAATCAATTACAGTTTTCCAATAATGGGATTCATGGAACCAGAGACTATAAGGAATATAGACAAATTCGCGAATAGACCGAAATGGGACCAAATGCAGGTCTCCCTTGAAACATTTGGGTGGGTTTATTACTGGTTTATGGTTTAGGAATTTGTTTGTTTGATCCGGGAGTACATTCGTTTGTTTGTTAAATTCCTATTGGAATCTGGAAGACCTTTCGCCATGGTCTCACTTGGCATTATCAATGCTTACTAGTTGCTTTCAAGTCGTAAACTGTATCAGTTTACTGAAGCTTTGGACCTTTTTGGTATTTTTGGGGTAAGAATGTCAATGTTTTGATTAGTTTCTTCTAGCGTTGCTGCTCCTAATCGCGACATTTTGCACAAAATTATAAATAAGTTTTGTTGTAATCCTACTTCTGACACCAACTTTTGGAGAAGATCGGCATTCAAACGATGCCTTCCAATTTCTGTAACCTTTATTTCATAATAAGTTAACACAATAAACCTTTTTACTATCAACTTGTCAATGTGTTTCAAGCACACTGACAATCAGCCATTGTATCATTCTGCAGTTTCTAGATAATTCTGGAGTGTTCAAGAAGAGTTTTCATGCTACAGATGTATTAGAAAGACAAAAATGTAATAGACAACAAGGGTAAATTCTAGATGCTCTATCGTAGGTGTGCAGAATTTAAACAAATAAAATATTTATGTATTATTGTAAATAAGGGCACGTAACGACTATTCAATTAAAATAAAGCTATTATTTGTAAACCTCACTTCTGTATATGGCGAATTCAGTTAACGTTCTCTCTATTGGAACATGATTTTGGCTGATGAAATTTTCAAAAAAAGCATAGATGGTGTTTAAGCTGAGCAAAGGTTCTAAGTTATATGATATTTTTGTTGGGGCAAATCCCACAACATTCCATACCACAATATGACAAAATATTACGAAATCAAAGGACGTTGATCTGTTCTAGTTGTAGCAGAATAATATGTAAAAATTGCTCAAGTTGACTGAATTTCAATCAGAATCAAAAACGATACGCACGAGAAAAGAAAGTAAAATCTAGTTAAAACTGTTACCAAAAGTTATCGCGCAGGTGTAATTTGCACTCAAATAAACTAATGTATTAGAGAGTTTTCAAGGCTTTGGCAACAAAATAACGTTGACGTTAATTTTATGCTGATTCGAAACTGGATTTCCAAAATCTTATCTTCTGGTATCTTTTTTTGCGTCTTAAAGATATTTAATGGCTGTAAAAAAGTTTATTCTACCTGCAATAAAAGAAAGTAATCAAATTTTATACGTTAGTTGTTATGCAAGAACGTAAGGTTTATCATTTACATTAGCATTGACAATTGAAAGTTTTGAAAAAATTGATATTCTAATTCTATCAATGTGTTAACGTTAAATTCGTGCATTATAAGTTATTTAGCACCTCTCTAATATAAAAATACTTTTAACATTTCAAACCATTTAAGCTATTACATTATCTGGCGAAGCCAGTGACAAGCCGAGCAAGTTTTGAAACCCATCATAACTGAACTAAGTATAGTTTTTTTTTGTGATGCAATATTGCCGGAAGTACGCGTATAAGTAACTCATATGACAGATCTCTGATATGTTATCAGTGCTATCGTACTGTGTATATAGATTAAGTTAAGGTGAGTTGGATCATTTTCTTTCATTTGATATAGGAGGGGCTTGCAGTGTAACAATATCCTTTATCATTTATTTGAAAATTCCAAAATTTCTGACTGAAAACGGGATGTCATGTCTAGTTTTAATATCGTGTCGCATTGGTAATCCTTTCAGCACTAATGTTAATACAATCTGAAAACAAAAATTTATATTTATTTTCAAATTTTTTGGTTTCGCAGTAAATATCTGACAATATTTTTGACTGCTGAGAAATTTCGGTAATATGGTGTTTAAACATTTTTATTTTAGGTAACCATATCATTTATTAATAAAATAAACGTTCTAAATGTTAGCAGAAAACGATTATCAAAGAGGCGGTCAGCATTGGGGAATTTTATCTATTAACTTAATATACAACAAATAAAAAAATCTGAGGGCGTTCCTATGCTATCCTAAGCAAACCTAAATCAACATCTTTTTTGACAGCAATTTTTTTTGGAAAAACAGCTTTTTTGAAAATGGATTTACGAATTTTTTCGAAAATATTTTCTCGAAACTTCATTTCGAAAATATCTTAACAGTTTTTTCCAAAGATGCTCTTTTGAAAACGTATTTATAAAATTCTCCAAAACACATATTTCAGAAGTACATTTTTTCAAAAAATGTCTTTAAAACAATAATTTTTCAAAAATAGGTATACAATTTCTGAAAATGTATTTTTTCGACATCAGCCTTAGAATATGAACTCTATACTAGCTTGGAAAATGTTAAATAAAAAAGGACGAAAAACGATCCTGAGCAAACCTAAACGAATCGTTTTTTTTCTTACTCGGGTTTGTTTCCTTTCTGCTTAGTCTGTAGAAAATTACTTCAAAAAATCGTTTGTTTTTTAATATGAACATTCGAAGTTTTTTTCGAAAAATAAAAAAACGTACTTTTAAAAAATAGGTTTTCTTTAAGAAAATATAGGTTCGAAAAGTACTTTTTAAAAAAAATTTGAAAAGTGGGCCTCCAAAAAAAAAATTCCAAAACCCCCCAGTTTTCAAACAACAAAAAAGTTCTGTTTTCGAGAAAATATATTTCGAAAAAACGTGCACCCCCTCAGCAGGAATCTGGATCCGCTACTGTGCCGCACGCGAACTTGCCCGTTTTTTTGTCTGCTTTTGTGTAGCTCGAGGTGACGTTGCACGCCCCCCCCCCCTCTAAACGAAACTCTAAATCCTCCCTTGCACTCTGATCAATCTACCTTTCCTATTTTTTATAGGTTCTGCTGGTATTTGGTCTATACCCATGGCCATGGTATCTTCCATTTCTTTTAAAGCCTAATGTAAACGGTGTCCCAAAATACACGCAAGTTTTAATTTGTAAATAAACCGCATTTATTTTTTCAAAAGTGCTGATATTCTACTTTTAAAACAAAGTAGGTACACATATTATCACGATTAAGTGTAAAATACAATATCGAACAAATGCCCACCGCGACTTTGCTGGTACGCTTTTGATCTTTTGACGAAATTCTCGACAGCATTTTCTTGTGTTAATTGTTATTTCAGTTACTGGGATTTCAACAAATTTCTCGCTAAACTGTTCTATGATGTATCGGTATAATACTTGACCATTCCCATAACACGACTATAAAAATGCTTTGTTCAGTAGATAATATTTTGATGGAAAATATTTTAAATTAAATAAAAATTGCTTCATTTAATGAAAACATTGACAAACATCTCCATAGGTGTCATTAATATATTATATATATTTATATTCCTGCCTCGAGTTGTCAAAACATCTACCATCTTGAGTTTAAAATTATCCAGGAGATCCTGAAAACTACACAAGATTAGAACGAATGATCAACTATGACAATATTTCATGGTAAAATTAAAGAAAAAATCCATATGTCAAAAAGAACTTGACTGATAACGTCCAAAGTCTAATCATTTCTTGTTCGCGCCATAATTTATCAATGTGAATTTTTTTTTAAATTGAATTGTTTTTACTAGGTGGTCTTTCATCTACATAATATGTCACCTGGATTTATATAACGTTAAACCCTATATATCAACAGATTAAGCCAGGCTTATTACATCTCACAACTTAATTACAGGAAAAGGATTAGATTTTAAGCCGATCTAACTTAACAATGATAAGTTTAAAAC
The DNA here is from genome assembly GCA_963971165.1 of Philopedon plagiatum. NCBI lineage: Eukaryota > Metazoa > Arthropoda > Insecta > Coleoptera > Curculionidae > Philopedon > Philopedon plagiatum. Next base: position 103,294,966 of record OZ020193.1, read on the forward strand.
AACTGTTCGAGGGTGTTACTGACAAACTTCATAACAAATAAAAACAATGAGCCAAAGCTGAACCCAACCATCCATCGAAATGAACCAAAGTTTATGATTTCTGTAATTATCTGCCATATTTTTAGTTAATTTGGAGGATACATTTGGGAATATGCTTTTGAATTAAATTTGAAAAAGTTAAACCACAAGAAATTCCTTTCTAATTTGGACCCTTAACAGAAATGCCAAACAACAATAATTGACATCCTTATTACGGATCAATGTAAAATTTAAAAAAAATTTAAGTAAATAATGGTTCCGCCAGTATGTCTTCTATTTGAGTAGCAGATCACTGTAGAATATTGAGGTATAGGAAATTCTTGATCATCAATATTAGGCGTAATATGCGTCTAAGATATACAGACAATAAGAAGGTTCCGTTCATGTAACAACTGTTTTACTTGTCATGTTTGACGTAAGTCCTTGAACATTTATATGCAAGAGTAATTCTTTCTGTAATGATGGAGAGTCGATGGTTATATCTTTTAATTGCTATATATATATTGTGTCCTGGATTTAACCCTGTCTTGTGCTCTTTGGTAACAGATGCACAGTTTATCAAACACAGTGTGTATATTTGGGATTTATAAAACTTCATGGGCATATTTGCAATCTGTACATTCTTCATCAATTGAAGTACATGCACCACTTTTATGACTTTTATTGCATAACGGACAAACAGCATGCTTTTGTTGACAGTGTGCAGCTTTGTGTCCATATTTCCAGCAGTTGTAACCACGTAATACACCAGGTATTCATAAATAGGAAAACTGTCTCAGCCATAAATACTTTTATAGTTTTCATGAGAGGTTTAAAAACCTCTGGTGGTACTTCAAAAACAACATTATTTAATTTTTTATTTTTTGACACATACTGCCTAATGACTTTAATACTGGCGTCTTTACCACTTGCTGCAAGACAACTCTGTCGTTTAACCCTTAAGATAAGGTCTTCTTCTTTGTTTAAATATTGTTCCTTCATGCCAATAATGGCGATCTTCGGGTTTGCTATTTTTGGAATTTCAATTGTATAATTTGGTCGGTAAGATGGGCGTAGATCGGGGGGTCGAAGTTTGCTCAGATTAAGTGGGGGCTGATGGCACGGAACACTAATTGTGCAAGTACCGCTTGCACTTGACCGAATTTATTTTTTTTTGTATACTTGAAGCAAGTCGAAGAATGACTAAAACTGATTAAACTAAATTTTACTGATCCCCGTTTTAAACACTCCTCCTCTTCACCGAATACATTTGTCAGTTCTTCCATTCTGCTCTTTTATAGTCTGCATTATCATTATTCTTTGCCTTGAACAAAATCATTTCGAAAACTCTATTCACCTTTAAAAATCAATTTGCGGTAAAATATTATTATCTACGTCACTATACCTAATGTTTTAATGACTTTAGCCAAACAAATAATAAATTCAGTCATGCAGTAATCTTTTTATACATCATTGTGTTTTAGGTTTCACGTGCATGCTTTCTTATCAAACATTTTTAATGTTGTATTAAGAAATTTAGATTTTGGTCGCTAAAAAATGATTAGTAATAGTTAGTGCGTAAATTAGTTTGTATTCAATAGTAGTTTTAAAGGTTTCTAGTTGTTCTTTCATAAATAATTTTTGTTACTGAACTGTTAGGCAGGGTAAGTGTTTTTTTTGTATTGACAATGAAGGGCATTTAAAAAAAAAATTCTATAAATTCCAGTGAGATTAAAAAGTGGTGGTCAGCTTATTGTACTTATACGCTTTAAATTTAGTCACTACTTGTTTCACATTACTATTTTTCACCTATTTGGGTGATGCTGAAAAGGCTCAGAACAATCGTATGTTGCGGGAGATAGTAACAGACAGGTTGGAATGATCAGTTATTTCTTAGGTTTCTCATAGAATCCTAAACAAAATTATCGCACTTAAGTTCTAACGAGTTCTAGAAGTTCTTCGTTTCGTTTTTGTGTAACCTCCTTTCTATTGCTCCGTGCTAAACTTATCAAAACGGAACACTTATGGAATCTCTTCGGTGTCCGTCCGTCCGTTTGTTATGGGCGATTTTCTCTGAAACTATTCGACGTAAAAATTTGAAATTAAGCACAGAGATTGAGCGTGGTGATCCAATTATAGACGTGAAGTATAAAAAGTTGAATTTTGATTCTGGAGGTTAATTTCAGGGGGTTCGGAAGGTGGTCTTCGAGGAATTCTTCCTCGACCGAGGTGGTACCACCCCACACATCCTCTTAAAGGGCTGTTGAAATCCCAACGGATGTTTCCAGCTCTGGGCGTGTGAGTCGATTCCCCAGTACACCCAAGGTACATAGTACTTAGACCTCGGTCTTCGTGGGCTGTCAGAAGATAAAAAAAAAATTGGGAAATGGAATCAAAAAATTCCGAGGGTATCGTGCAGGGTGTCAAATGAAGGCTGATTCAAGCACGAATTCAACAATATATATGATGTATTTTTTTCTGCATTTTTTTAAACATTTTTCTGCACAAAAAAACTCTTAAAAATTGCTGTCCCCCACCCTCATCGTCAAAAGGATGGCTCAAAAAAATATGAAAAAATCATTAACATTGAGAATTAGGTGTAGATTGAGTCAAAAATATCAGAATTAAAAAATTCTAGCGCGATCCATTGTTATAAACAATTTAATTTTTTATATTTCTCACGATGCTAAGGAACAACTTTTGTCCTTACACGTTTTCCAAAATTTTTAGTCTGGCTCAGGTGAAACGCTCCCCACTCAGCTCCGCGCATATGCGATATAATACGGCGTTGATGGCTTCGGCGGCTAGGCGAAGATCGGGCGGCCGAGGTTTGCTCAGGATAATTAGGAAGTTTCCATGTTTCTCATTTTCTCTTAATAATTAATACTTACTAAAAATGTAAAACAACATCCGTATTTTTTGTTTTTAATTATCTGTAGAAATAAAAATGTTGTCGTCCTTCAAAGTTTGAGAGGCCACGCTTACGTTGGCGTTTCATTTTCAATCAGATTTCATTCCGAAGAAAATCTACTACTATAGGCTAAAATGAATGAAAACAACATAGAGCATCAATCACATTTTAGGCACTTTAATCGACTAATTTTACATAAAAGACATTGTAATCCTGAAAAGTATTAATTGGATGTTATTCTTATCATCATCAATAAAAGTAAGAACAGGATGACAGATTATTGTGAAGTAAGATCAAAAAAAACTACCTCGCAGTAAACTTTGAAATTTGTCCGCGTGTCGTTGATTAATTCATTTTATAAAACTACCCCTTAACCTGTTATCATATATTCTTATTACCTGTAAAATAAAAAACATTCAGTTTTTCAGGAAAGTTTTATGATTTCCCCAAACTTTAAAGTGATTACAGCTCTTCCAAATTTGGACATGGGATTTTAAAAATTAAATTCTTAATATGAGGACAAAAAAGTAATCGCATGAGGTAAGGTCGGATGATCGAGGTGGCCCTCAAAAAACTCTTGCAAGAAATTGAAGTTATTTCGTGTCACGAGGATGGGCTCTTGGTCTTGCTAAAAATAACCATGTCGAATTTCTTCGTCATCTAACTGCTCTATAAATGAGGTTAAATTTTCTTGCAGGTATCGATCCGCACTACCAGTGGCTTCAAAAAATATTGGCCCAAAAATCCTCTGATTACTTATTACTGCCCAGATGCCAGTTTTCTGAGGATGTAGAGGCTTTTCTACTTTTGGTTGGCCATTGCCCTCTTCCTATTAACATTACCGGTCTCTCTAAATAAACTTACACAATTTGATCAAACCTGACGGAATTGGTCGTAGCCCACTAACTCCTCAGGAAATTTATCTTGAAATTTCTCCAGAGCTTCATGTACTGAATACACCCACTGGCCATCAACTCTTCTACCATTTATTTTTAAAGTAACTTTCTACCATAAGCGATCTTTGCTGGGGGATATAAATAACATAACCATTTATTGTTTTCCTCAGAACGGGACGTCAGCGGTTTTTCGCCAAAAAAGTAGATAAAATAAAAACACATTATCCATAATAAATTTTATTGGTATCCAGTTTGAATGAACAATGCACGACATGCAAGTATCTGTTATTTATGTAGTGTTATAGTTTTCTGAGGATCAATTTTTTTAATATATCAGGTGATGATGTTAAGTAAATGTGAAATTCTTGGCACGTTTTATTAATATTTCAGAAGATTTGCTTTCGAATTGATGTTGCTTTTGCAAACTTTCTGAAAACGGGACATTTTAGCGCACCGAAGCTTTCTTTGGGGACAACGGCACAGAATACCGAAAAACGAGACAGCTCCATTCAAAACGGGACGTATAGTCACGTTAGGTATAAACTATATTTAAGGTTTTATCTTAAGAAAATGCAAATATGTCAAATTGTTGACAAGAGTAGTTAATTATCAATAAAATCAACCTTTCAGTGCCTGTACCACCTTTTTATAGTTTTAGGTATAACTTCAGACATGCGAAACATTTTCAAAGCTTACTGCGAGATAGCTCTTTTTTATCTTCCGTTACCTTCTACTTATATCAATATTATGCAGTTATTTACACCAACTGATAACATTGAGTTAGAACTACTAAATTGGGGCTGGATTTCACAAGTATAGTTTTAACCCCAATCTTCAGTTTAACTGCAAGGCTGACCAACCAGAGGCCTGCTGTGTAAACTTAAAATTGTAGTTTACCGGACTTTGTGAAAGTGGCCCTAAAGTGTCGATTAATTATAATTTAATGATTCAGCCTCGGATTTAGTCCTGTTACATCTTGGGTCAAACTTTTTAACAATTTCATTACAAATCGTTAATAAAAAAGAATCGAAACGATTAGAATGATGAATCAAAAATTGACATTAATTTTTTAATTATCAAACTTTACCAGGAATATTTCAGTAACACCTATCGCACTTACAACACGTATGTAATTCGTGACACAATGGAATTTTATAGTCTTTACTATTAAACAGGGTAATTTCGATTAGAGTAATCGGTTACCACTTTGTTTAATAACAGAATTATTCCTGGGAATTTAAAGAAAGTTTACGGTATGTGGGATATCCATGTAAAATTCGATGACTCGCTTTGAAAAATACCCATTTTTGATTTTAATTGTATATATACTATTTAAACTTGTTTACTGATTCGACAGTCAAACATTTACCAGTGCGCATTTCACTTGCATAATTTTATTCAGGCCATGGCAAGACATGAATTTTTATAGTCAACACCATTTTTAAATAAAGATAAATATACGAGTATATGACGCACATATCTGTAACATAATATACTTCCATCCTTCATCAAATAATATATACTGCTTTTCATAAAAATTACAACACCCATAAATAATATAGCAATCTCAACCGAAATTGGTATACATGTTTATGTCTACCAGTAGTTCAACTGATAAGAATTTAAAGATAGTTGCTGTATAGCTTATCTAGAAGAACGTAATGATAATGTGCTTCCTTGATCCCCACACTGTCCTGATCTTTCCGCAGAAGAACACGTATGGAACATGTTATGGATACGACTCAGCAGATTGCCTAAACCACCAAACTTTAGCAGAGTTGAGGAATGAAATTCAAGTTGCGTATGATACACTGAATGAACAGGAGCTCGATTATTTGCTCAGAAGCATGCCCAGACGCATTGCTTGGGTTTGAGTTTGTAAATTCGCGTGTTTGAGTTATAACCATTACTAGGATTTCACCGACGTTCCGCGTATGATCAGCTATTGTATATAACATTTTATTCCATTTTGCAAAATTTTATCAAACTACGTGCATTATTTCTAGGTATTGTAATTCTTACGATAAGTAGTATATTATTGTCAAGTACATTAAAAAACCATGGGTTTTCCCATTAAACTACGGTGAAACGCTATGTTTTGTATATTTTTTTCTACGAATTATAATTTAAATAACCACTGGATAAGGTGGTTCCCCTATTATTTAAAATAATCAGGACCGTGCAGGAGTGGACGTCGTGTAGGTTATAAAAAGCCATGAGAGTGTTTTTCGAAAACTAAAACGGGCAAGTTCGCGTGCGATATTGTTGTTTTAGGTTCTAAGAAATGAACACTTTATAATGGATGAAAAATCTTTACCTGCTCTTGCGAAAACAAAAAGGTTGGTCATCTCAACTTACAAATATTCTAGCATTTGTTTATTTATACATTCGGTCTATTTGGACTGATACACAAAAATTTTCAAAAGCACATTTTTTAACAACACGTTTTTTTTTTAAATATACTTTCTCGAAAACTATTGTACAGATATCCGAAAACTGGGGATGTTTTCCAAATTTTTTTTGGAAAACAACTTTTCCAATTGAAAAAAAACCTTTCGAAACTACATTTAGAAAAAACATGATTTTTGAAATTACATTTTTTCATTGTTTCAAAAAAAAACTCCGAATATTCCTATGAAAGAAAAACGCATTCTTGGAGAAGAAATTTACTATCGTAGCAGACACAAAGAAACAAACCTAGCCGATCACAAATACGGTTTGTCTTTTTCTGTATTTTCTGCTAGTTTATAATTTAATTTTTGAAAAACTATGTTTTTGGAAAATGTAGTTTTTAAATATTCTTTTAAAAAAATATATATATATTTTGGAAAAAATTTTGTAGATCCATTTCCGCATAAACATCTTTCGATAAAGCTGTTTTTCGACAAAATTTCCTTAATTTATCATCTAAAAACGTTTTTTGAAAAAAAAAACAGCACACGCGGCAGGACTAATTGTTTGATTAATATGAAAGTGTATTTTAGCATTTCTTTATTTATGCATTTTGATAATTTGGGGAATATACTAATTTAAGTGCAATTTTTTGAAAAGCAACTTTTTAAAAATTTTCCAAGCACTTTTTAAAAATAAGTTCTTCTCAGGAATCTTCTTTTTCGAAATTAAATTGTTTCAAAAACCCTTTCCAAATATTAATTTCTTCAAGCAACGGCTTTTCGAAAAAGTAATTTACGAGAAACTAATGTACCAAACCTAATCAAACTCAAAAAAGGTTCGTTTAGGTTTGTTCAGGATAGCTTTTCGTCATTTTTTATTTAACATTTAGAATAGGTTGGTTTAGGTTTGTTCAGGATCGTTTTTCGCCTTTTCTTATTTAACATATTCAAAACTAGTAAAGTTCAGAGCCTAATACTATTTTCGAAAAAATACATTTTCGGAAATTGTATGCCGATTTTTGAAAAAATATTTTTTTAAAGACATTTTTGAAAAAATGTACTTTCGAAATTTGTGTTTTAGAGAATTTTATAAATTCGTTTTTAAAAGACCATCTTTTGAAAGAGCTTTTAGGATATTTTTGGAAAAGACGCTTTAGAAATAGATTTTCAAGCAAATATTTTCGAAAAACCGCATATCCGTTTTCGAAAAATTTCGTAAATTCGTTTTCGGAAAAGCTAGCTGTTTTTCAAAAAGTAAAAAAAAATATTTAAAAAAAATGTTTTTCAAAAAAAAAAACTATTTGGTTGTTTCCTTTAGTAAGGAATATTTTCAGAAAAAATCTAATACATGTAAATTAAAATGCCGAAAAAGGCTTGCATTTTTTATATATTCGAATTAAAGATCTGTTATTCATATTCTTCAGGTATAATACACACAACATAGACGGCAAATATTTGTTTTTGTTTATAATATTTTGTAGAAGATGGTTAATATTTATGTTACAATTTACAATATTCATTTTTATAAAATTCTCTATTGAAACCTTTTGTGTACAAGGCTCTATGGGCGGAGCTCCCTGCGCCCCCCCTCCCCCCCCCCCTAAATCCGCGACTGGAGCACTTCCTAGGAAATGCTAGATATTTCTAAAAAATTTTAGTAAAACATATAAGGATCAATCTCTCCCTAGGAACCACAAATTTTAAAATTTAGTAAACATTTCGAAAAATATATCCCTGGTAATGGTAGTAATCAAGTAGAATTTAACTTAAGTGTTAATTTTTCCTGTTTTAATTAGCAATTATTACTGTTTGTATGTTTGTACACCTCTCAGACTACCAGGTACTTATGTTTTAAATAATGTTGCCTATAATTTTGTTATTAATTATACTATCTAAATATATTATACCAATTAACAACGATGAGCTGTCTCTTGCATCACTGATAAAATTTTAATATAAAATGCTTTGCTAAAAGAATTAGTTACCAAATGTCTCTAGGCCATTTCTTTACCCGATTATAAGGAGGCAGTTCTTGCAAATTTAAAATTTTCAGAATTTCAGTAGAATATTAACGGCTAAACCGATTTTATATGTGTGTAATATCTAATATCTTCATACTAACCGACATACGACAAGTATAGCAGAAGTCACCATTTTCCCTTTTCTAAGAAAAACGATGTTTTCGAAATATGTCCAGTGAGATCTTAGATCAACGCGTCTATTAATTATTAAAAAATGCATTTCAGCAAAAATAAACCTGTACCTATTTGATTTTTTACATCTGCTTTTCAATTCTGTTTCTTTTTTAGATGATTAACATGATTTCTAGCTAACCTATTGAAAAAAAGATGGAAAACAATAACAGTTCCACGGAAAACATTATTAAAGTAAGTATCCTTGATTTTTTATTTCTATTCATTTTTATATTCATTGCCTTTTATCCGTTTTTACGATTTAATACTCAGTTAAGCATACAATAGTGAGTTCTTTATACTTTCTGTTAAGTTTTTAAAACGTGTCTTTCCACGTTAGCGTTTTTTTTACCAAAAAATTGACCTCAAATAATTCAAAGAAGTTTATTTTAAAAATGACGGAAACGCGTAAAAAGATTTGCAAAGAGTGATATAATTTTCGGTATACTAGTTTTTACTCTTTCTATCACATATTTATCCCCACATTTTAATTCATCAGATGCCATATGTGACAAATCGTTTAGAGAAGTTGCTTGGGCATGCAAATAAATAAAAAAATTCTACCTGATATTTTCGTTTGCAAAAAGTTGTTTTTTGTGTGAAAAGGTACTTTTGCTTACCCCCTTTATTTACCTCAAAAATAAAAACAAAGTTCTGAGGTCTAAAACGAGGTATAAAACTGTTTAAAGAAGCAGAATTGCACTAAGCTGATCTACATTGGTATATTTTGATTCCAGGAAGCTACTATCAATTACTGCCATTAGTCCTACTCATTTCCGGACACCCTTATAGATATTAGACTTTAACAGCTAAAAAATGTTGATGAAAAATGCAGAAAGACCCTAAGCAGACCTAGGCAAAACTTTGCGCATATTTGTATACGTTTATTCAGGATCTTTTTCAAAAAAAAAAATTGCAGATCCAAACGTTTGAGAGCCAAAGTAGTAATCTGGTATATCTTATCGGGTAGTTACAATTTAATGATTATAATAAAAATCTATTGTTTTATTTCGATAAGATTACTGTCTCTTTAAGATTTGGCGAAATATCAATAGCAATTTCATTAGTATAACTTACAAAGTAAATATATTAGCTCAATTTAAATAATTCTCAAGTTTATTTGTTTAAATGTCACTTAGTCCAGAGGTATGTAAGTTAGAAAATTGAGAAACTAATAAAATCATACTAGAGGTACAGATCAACTAGTTTTTTAACAAAACAGTGGAAATTAAAAATACTTTCAATTTAGTTAACAGTGAATGCTGGAAGCATGTTTCTTCTTTTTCATGCTTCCATATTTGCAGCAGTAAGCTTTCAAGCTTATTGCTGAAAATAGCAGTTTTACTTTTATTTTCACATTTTTGTTATCTGCTTTTGCATTGCAGTAAATTCTTACTAAATGACGTGACCGCATTGTTTCTGGTTAGTAAGGAACATTCTGAAGATTCGGCGTTACAAGTACACATTTTCAGTTATGAGAACGCGTCTGGGGAGGGGAAAAGAATGGGTTATATGAAGAAGGCAAAATATTGGTTTTAAACGGCTTAGCAATCTTTTGGTATGATGAACACGCGTTTCATACAGATGTCAGTGTTACTTTTTAAGTAATGTTGCAGATTATTTAAGTTTTGCCAAACTACGCCTGGTAGCTTCCTCATCAGCATAAGAAATCACTCATTTAGTTTTATGGTACACTATTTACTGATTTCACGAGATGAAATTTTTCCTTTTTTTGAAATCAACAATAAAATAGTTATAATGAAAATATTATTCCAGCTAAGCTTACAAAATAATGGTTTATTGCAGGAGATTGTAGATCTTAATCACACAATAGATCTAAGAGATAACAAGGAACACCCGAAGCATAATGAAAAAACCAGCACTTGGCGTGGGCAACTGTCTAAGTGGGTACTGAACAAAACTGTGATAAGCATTGTGATATTTGCTATTATAACTTCTTATACAATATGGGCAACTGTGTATTTTATAAATAATACGGGTAAGTAAATGACCGGATTGGTTCGTTATATTTGTCTTGAAACTAAAATGTTACTAACAGTATTTTTATCTAAAACGTTTACTTACCATTATATTTAGCTTTTATCACTCACAAATAACTTTAATATACATAAAATTAAAAATGGTAGTGTCGGTGTCAAAAAGTGGCATATTTTTCTGTCTTAATAAATACCCACATCTGTGCATGATCATGCTGCACTTCAGCAAAGAAGAGAAAGTCAAGATAGTCACACTAATAGACGAAGGTTCGCCAAGAGGAACTGTAGGTGAAAATTCGGAGTAACAAAAAGTAGATACTGTTCACGACATGGAAAATAAATATGATGAAGGAAATTCACTACACAAAATACACAGAAAAGTAGGAACTGGCGGACACAGGATTTCTTCTGAACAGGAAGATAACCGATTGGTACACTTTCTTCAAAATCATCCTTTCCAGTCTGCGTCAGCAGCAAAGTCCAACTCCAATTTTCCAGGTTGCGTAAGAACTGCTAAAACCCCTTTTTTTAAGTCAGGATAATAAAGAGCAGCGGGTTATGTTTTCACTGCAATTCCACACAGAAGGAATGGAATTTTGGCAAAATGTTGTATTTACCGATGAGAAGGTATTTCAGTCGTATTATAATGGTTGTGTTAGAGTGTACAGGCCTCCAAATACTCGTTTTAAAGAAAAACATACACAAAATATACGCAAAAGTGGACGTTTTTCGGTTAACGTTTGGGGATGGATAAGTGCTAGAAGGATTGGAGTGCACAAATATTTAAGACTTAGTACTAAATTCAGTTTAACCAATACTAAAATAAATAAAATCTTGTAAAAAATACTTTGTAAAAACAAGCTTTTATTATTTACATGTACTAAAACGAAAACAATTAGTATAGTTTTTTCATTGTGGCAATGCTAAATGCTATTTATGTGGGCGTAGTTCGCGTGGGTGGATCCTAATAAAAGTAGTATCAAAGTTATCACTGAGACAGATATAATATATTATGTTATATTTATTGTCTTGTGGTAAATATTCTATTAATTTTAATGTCGTATTATTTTTCCTTTTTTTATTTTGTTTTAAGATCCTATTACCTGGAACACTTTCAATAATACGACGCCAGATGGTTATGGTTTATTAATCATACTATATCTGATCTATGTATATTCACTCTTCTACTACTATATCCTAAAACCACTTGTTCTTCCTGTTGTTAAAAAAACACTATGGATACCAGGAAAATCAGTGTTAAGCAAAATCAAGTAAGTATATTACTTTTCTCTAATTTTGACATAATATATACCTTTTAAAACCGATGACAGTTTTGGAATATCTTACTTTTCGTAACTAGTTACGAAAAGTACAATAATTCCTAACTAGTGTTGATTAAAAGACAAGTAATAAAATAAATAACACTGTTAGTTCCGTCTACTTATAAAAAATGTTTACCCGTCAGTTGTCAAAATCCAGCATCGTCATGTAATAAAATAAAAGAAAATATGTGGCTCAAATGAACCTTGTTCTTCTTGGGATATAAGCAGTACTACAACTTACCTATCCAACACTCACCGATATAAGGTTGATTTTAATTCTAGTTAAAATGAGGTACGTTCTTCAGACACCCTGGGTTGGGTGATCTGATAAAGGGCAAGGGCCGAGAAGCGCGATAGCAGAAAGGCACCTGGACCAGAATCAAAAATAGCCCTTTGCCTCGAATTTTTAACGCTCTTTCTAACTACTGGTGAAATAATTGTATTTTACATTTTTTCAGTTTTATATTTTGTTATTTCAGATACGGATCTCTTATATTTTACATATCAGTATTAGTTGCCACTCTTGCATATTTAGTTGTGGATACGAAGGACAACAGAAATAGGTTAATTCCCGTTTTGGGACTTGCAGTTTTTATTTTTGTTGGATTCTTACTATCTGCGCAGAAACGACGTGTAAGTATTGATATTTAATTATTTACATATTTACTTAAAAATAAACTAAATATCATATGATGATGAGTAGTTAATAGGGACATAATGACATCTTTTCTTTTCAAAAAAGAATATTATAAGAATAAGGTAATTTGATTTTTTAAGATACCATAAACTTTTATGAAGAAAGGTCTGAATTCTTTTTTAATATATAAGACAACTCACGTAGACTTCAAGCCTAAGTACTAACTTACCTTGGGCGTCTGAAGAGAAGGGAAATGTAATTTATTGACACATGATTTATGGAATTGGAGGTTGGGAGGGGAAGGGAAAACATCTGCAAGCAATTTGTTTGATAATCTGAATACCCTAGGTATGAATGAGCGAGAGAAGTGTGATATTCTAGGCTTTTTATTGAGACCGCTAGCGATCCAGGTACATACTTTAGGAAAAAGACCCTATGAAGGTAGTTTGTCGAAGAGTGCGGCATGCTATACCTTGTTAAAGGCCTTGGAAATATGAAGAGCAACAATCTGTTATTTGCCATGAAACTCAAAAGGCATGTTCCAGTTATGTGTGACAAAGCTCAGGAGGTCAGCTGTGGATCTCTGGTGACAAAATCCGTACTGTATGTCATGGATGATTTTGGGTTTTTCTAGATACTCTAGACACCACTAGTAATTTTTCTATTTTGCTTCATGAGTTTTTATAAAAAAAAATTTCGCTAGTAAAGTGCATGAAAGTTGGTTTAATATGACAGGAATTAGGATATTAAGACGAATCTGTGTGGTATGAAGAAGAGACGTGGCTACGTAAGAAATAATAAGGGGAAATAATACTACAGCAGCACTGGCATCGGACAAAAAGGGACATATTATTATCAATGGAAATGTATTAAAGAACACTTAGAGACAGACCATAGCAATCGTAGACTCATAAAGGTGAATGATTGAAGAAAAAAAGTTTAACAGGAAAAGCTCAGGGACGGACCTTGCGAAGACGCTTAACCAAAAACTTACACCCCAAATTAAGGTAAAAAGACGAAGGTAAAAGAAGAAGAAGAAAGATTTTGTCGAAGTCAACGCGATAATAGATCATAATATATTCGAATTAATTTTTCTAAAGCTTGTTGAACACAAGCTTAGGTCGGTTCCTTTTATTAAGCCTTATGCATTCAACAACTATTTAATTTTAGGTTCCTTGGCACACTATTGCATGGGGCATTATCCTTCAATTTCTTTTTGGATTTTTGACCATCAGGTGGGAGATCGGAAGAAATGTATTAAAAACCTTTTCTGACAAAGTCAATAGGTTTTTGGATTATGGTGTTGAAGCCGCTGCGTTTACTTATGGTGACTTTTTGGTCAACCATGAAGCTGTTTTTGCTTTTAGGGTAAGGTTACCATATGTTACAAATATACCAGGAATATCGGACAAACCCTTAGCTGGTCTCAATCAAAAGATTTACTTAACTATTCTATTTTTATTTCAGGCACTTTCAGTAATATTCTTCATTGGGTTTGTCGTCAATCTGCTTTATTATTATGGACTGATGCAAAGATTTGTCAACATGTTGGGTGCTGCATTACAATATGTCATGGGGACCACGATTTGCGAAAGTGTGAATAGTGTAGCCGTCGCATTTGTTGGAATGGTAAGTTATTTTTGATTACAACAACAGAACACTCAAAATATACAGGTATTTTCTTTGCATTCCCTTCATAAAGTGTTTGTGGTTCGATTTCTTGTTATTGTGCCTACTTACCTAATCCACTTCTTGTATTATTTCACTTTACTAAGCATCCAACACAAATCTGATTATTAATAAACTACTCTACTTACCTTTCTTACTGCTGACAACCAGAGCTGGGCAGTAGTTAACTACAAAAGTAGTTAACTAGTAGTTAACTACTTTTTCTGTAAAAGTAGTTTAATTCTTACTACTTTTTTCTCCTAGTAGTTATACTCGACTATTTCTGTCTGCATAAAATATACGCAAGAAGTAGTTAACTACTCGGTGCTAGCTACTTAAGGTATTTTAATTACTTTTGTGTAAGTGAACTACTTTTAAAAGTATTCAACTACTTCCCTATATTACATCATTACAGTAGGTGTACGTCGACGCGCGCCAAAATTCTTGAAAATTTTTTGTCTGTCTGTCTTGTCTTAAAAAAATTTTATTTGATGGTATAGGTTCAACGGTAAATGTTTGGTTTGTCGTTAAAAAAGTAGTTAAATATTTAACTACTAACTTAGTAGTTAGTAGTTAACTACTTTTTTGATAAAGTAGTTAGTAGTTATACTCCACTACTTTTTTCTAGTAGTTTGCCCAGCTTTGCTGACAACCTCCTTTTCAAGTTGGGTCTAATATTTGACCTTATATATATATATATATATATATATATATATATATATATATATATATATATATATATATATATATATATATATATATATATATATAATATATATATATATATATATATATATATATATATATATATATATATATATATATATATATATATATATATATATATATATAGATATATATATATATATATATATATATATGGTGAGATAAAAGGGATATACAAAACGTCATTTAAGAAACTGCGGTATAAGGAGCCTAGTTAACATTACTAGAGTTAGCAGTAGAGCACACTAGCCTACTCGTTGGGCTTAAGTACCCAACTCTACTATTTTTGGTAAAGTTATGTCCCCCCATTTCCTTAAAAAATACATTATATTTGAACAGTTTTCACTTTATTTTACTGCTGTCGAAGCAATTTAAACAAGTTGAGTTCGCAGATAAACTATAGGAGACAATGGTGGGGGAAGTAAATTGTTGAGTTACTATACTATGCTACTATTTACTCTACATTGCCAAATTCTAGTAGTCTAGTTTATCATTGGCGTTTACACTACTAAAGTAAGGTGAATAGTTATTTCTCGCATAAACTTCTCTAACGCTAACTCAACGACACACTTGTTAATTTTCAATTATATTATATCCTATAAATTAATTAATTTATAATTAACATAAAATCACAATACATTTTTGGAGTGAAGAAAAACCCCTGTCTTAACATTTTAGTCAGAAGGTCCAATGATGTTAAGGCCATATTTAAAGTACCTCACCGACTCAGAATTACATTCGATGATGCTGGCTGGATTTGCTTCAGTTTCAGGTAATAATATTTTACTTAGTGCTTCTTATAATTTATATAAATTTGCTAAGGGTTGGCATT
Organism: Philopedon plagiatum; assembly: GCA_963971165.1. Taxonomy (NCBI): domain Eukaryota; kingdom Metazoa; phylum Arthropoda; class Insecta; order Coleoptera; family Curculionidae; genus Philopedon; species Philopedon plagiatum. Next base: position 103,310,558 of record OZ020193.1, read on the forward strand.
ACACTATAAAATACAAAATTCCCTTTAAGAAAACCTTTTCTTAAAAAAATCTAAGTTTGGTACTTATCCGAGAAATGTAAGATAATTACAATTACTTCAACCAGAATAATTAATTTAAACTCTAAACCAATAAATTCCATTTATTTCACAGTCAATTTATATTTTAAAGCATTAAGTGAAACGTCATCTGCATGAATGAAATTAAATGTAATTTTGGTTCGGAACTGTACAACATTTATAAGAGAAATAGAAAATTTCTAAATAGAGAAGGTACACTGATAAAGTCCAATATTGGAAATGTGTTTTCTCGATAAATTGCCGATATACTAATAATCACTAAAATTAACAGCTATAAAGCGATTCAACCGCAAGTAAAAGGACTTTAAGTCACTCCCAGTTAGACCTGAAGCTATTTTTTGTAATATGTTATCTATGATACACGAGGGAATATAAAGCCGTTTCAATTACATTTTAGGATCAACCTTTGCTGCGTACATCAGTTATGGAGCTAGACCTGAAGATTTGGTTACAGCTAGTATAATGTCAGCACCTTCAGCCTTATGCTTCAGTAAATTGCTATACCCGGAAGTGGAAGAAGTCAAGATTAAAAAGAAAGATGTACGTATGGCAGAGATGTAAGTAAAATCATCATCATTGTGGCGTTACTGTTGTGCGAAGAGTTATCAGCCCTCTTCCTTATTTTTGTAAATTCGACATTAACACATAAATTAGAATTTTTTTAATGCAATTAGCTCCAAAATAATTTCCTACTGTGTGTGCGTTTCTTTAATCTTTAGCCACTATTCATCAACAACATATGTCTTTATTTCTAGAGAATATTCCTCTGCAATGGATGCAGCCAGTAAAGGTGCTACAGACTCTTTTCACTTGATTTCCGCGATAATTTCTGGTGTTACAGCTACATTGGCATTTGTTTATTTTATAAACGGGGTTCTATCGTGGTTTGGACTACTCGTAGGTAAGATATTTTTTATTAAAAAATCTTGATATTTCGGTCCATTTATCTATTCCATCCTGACCTACAAATTTTCGAACACAGTTAAAGTTGCTTCAAAGGACTAGTCAAAAGTAAAGGGTGGTAGGCACTTCTAGAAGTCATAATGCATCACTTTCTTAAGTCAGAGCTACACGTTGTTAAATAAAACCAACATTAATTGTTAAATTTTTTCTAAATGCATGAGTAGTTCTCTGTTAAATCGGGCACAACAAGCATTTAACTACCTACTCTCTTTGCTGAAAATAAGTTTGTGGTCAGTTGAAGCAGTTTCAAAATTTTTAAGCGCATATAAATAACTTAAAATACAAATTGTATGTGGATTTTACTAGTATAAAGGACAATTTTTATTTTAAGGATATACCGAAGAAACAAATAAATGGACCCTTGAACTTATAGCAGGAAAAGTCTTTATTCCTGTTGCCTGGATCATGGGAGTGGAGTGGGAGGAATGCGAAAAAGTTGCACAACTTATTGGCATTAAAACTATGGTAAACGAGTTTGTAGCTTTTTCTCGTATGGCGCCCATGGATCTACAGGTAGTCTAGATATTATTTTTTTATTACTTTACTTCGCTTAGTTCTGGGTCTCTCTACCTTAAGTGTAAGGCTGTTGATGTTGAGTTCTATGTCTCCATCGTTTTCTGTCCTATGTACGGTTTCGGATTTCATCCCAAGTTATTCCTTTTTTATTCGCTTCTTCTCTTATTCTGTCAATCCATCTTGTTCTTGATTTTCCGTTATTATTTTTCCCCGACACTGGCGTTTCGAAAACTCGCTTTGTAAGTCTATCATTTGACATTCGACACATGACAAGACCAAACCATCAGAGCTGTTTTTCTATAATTTTTTTGTTGATATATTGTGTGTTTTGTATGTGTACTTATGTATGTATGTATTTATATATGTTTTTATGTTTAACCTTTGTGTTTGTTATAATTAGGTTATATTAATTCTATTATTGTTTCGCCATTATTGTTTGCAGTATTTTCTCCTCTTCCTGTATGTTCTTCTATTTCTCTATTGTTGTTTCCTACTCGACCGATTTTTATTACTGAACAAAATTAAAAAATTCTGTTTTTTTTTTCATTATAAATTTTTGTTGATTCTGGAATAACATAAAGCAATGCAATAAAACTAGTCTGTCTCTTTCTACAAGATTCTGTTCTTAATTTAAATGCTTTGTTTGATGTTCAAAATAATGGTGTATTTTCATTTTTATTGCATCCAAAGTAGTATCTTGGTAAACGGTAACATATTCATTAAATAATAAATAAACTGCCCAAATTGCAATTTTCTTTTTAATGAAATGTATTCAATGTTGCCCGTGGTTTAAATATTAAAAAATATTTTAATTTTTAGCCTAGAAACAAAGTTATAGCCACTTACGCCATCTGTGGTTTCTCAAATCCAGGTTCAATAGGCATAATGATTTCCACGATAGCAGCTCTGGTTCCAGAAAAGAAAGAAAACGCTACGAGACTAGTTTTTAGAGCATTCCTCGGTGGTGCTCTGGTGTGTTTTATGACAGCCTGTATTGCAGGCGCGCTAATGCCCGATAGCGCATTGAGCGGATTCTCGAACAGTACAAACGTCACCACTTTAAGTAGTACAAAGCGAAATATCACGATAGGTGCACTAGAATAAATATAGCTCTTAAGGTATTACTTTTGGACCAGCTAAAGTAGACTACGAATATCGTTTTGTTGCTTTTTCACTTGTAACTGAAACATCAAGAGCTATATTTATTTTGGAACCTAACATTTTTAACATAATTGCAACATGGTGCTAAGGGAGTTGTCTCGTAGAAGTTACGGCAATTTAATGGCTTCCAACAGGAATGGTTCACTGACTGAAGTTTTCGGCTGTTCATTGTCCTTGGACTATTCATATAGACTTAAGAGACGGCGACGTCAAAAGGTACATAATTTTGATTCGAATTCCTAGTGTTGTAGAGTCTGTCATAGTCACTAATATCCAAGTCCGGCTGGCGAGCCCTGTGGCGCGTCTACAGGGTGGTCCCAGGAGCTTTAAACGAACGAGAAATTTGTTTATTAACAAGTACTAGCTTTCGCCCGCGACTTCGTCCGCGTTATAACAATTTTATTCCATTACAAAACTTTGAACCCCCATTTCACCCCCTTAGGAGCTGATTTAATAAAAGCTTTAATATACATGTTTGAAAATTTATTTTTTAAAGTACTTCTATGAAATTAGGCCGGCTAAATATATAGGTTCAGTAAATTGTGCTGGATTTTCCCTAATAGGTTGGGAGCCGGTGACACTGAAAGTCCCGTCATCGCGGAATCAAAAAATGTTTATGTAAATTGATAGTTAATAGTCATACGAACAAAATGACCTCGGTACGCCGGGATTCATTAAGCCGAAAGTATTTTTAAAAAAATTCATTATTATAAAAAAGCAAAAATGTTTTACCATTATGACGGATCTCAATGAATTATATGACATTCGATAGGAAATTTTGTAATTAAACAGAAAAAAATCGGCTTACCAGCTTTATTTGGCCGAAAGAGTCTGGCGTACCTATTTGAAAGGTGTGAGAGAGGGTAAAATTTTACCGTTACCATGTGCAAACTTTTTTTATTTAAATTTTACTCGTTTCGATGTGATGTTCAAAAATATCTTGACACGCCAGCCCAAAAACTGCCGGAAGTATCTAGCATACCACTTTTATGGCATAGGATCGATTCACATCAATTATACAGGGTGTTTTCTAACTGAATGTCACTAATTAAGGGGGCGATTTTTGCGTCCATTCTACAAAGAAAACTTCATATGAACGTATGTCCTAAACGTCTTAACTTTTGAGATACAGGGTGGTAAAGTTTTCAGAAATAAATAGTTTTTTATTAATATCTGTAATACCACTTTAGATACTTTACTTAAATTTGGCATACATGTACTATGTATCAAGAGGCATTATTTAGTGTACCACAATTTTTTTTCTTTCCACCAGTGGCGTTGGTACGGAATTTCACCTGCCTATTTTGGCAGACATTGATGGTACGCCACTGATTTCTCGTAAAATTAAAATTATTCCTGAAATCCCCAATTATTTCTAAATTAATTTGATCTCTTGAATTTTTCCAATCCGATGCACGGTTTTCGCTTAAAAAAATAAAAACCTTTTCTCTGCTTGATCATAACAATATCGTTAATATGACAATATCTCCATGCAGAGAAATTGATTTTATTTTTTAGATCAAATTTGCTTAGAAATGAATAAGGATCTCAAAAATTAACTTCCTTATTCATTTCTAAGCAAATTTGATCTAAAAAATAAAATCAATTTCTCTGCATGGAGATATTGTCATATTAACGATATTGTTATGATCATGCAGAGAAAAGGTTTTTATTTTTTTAAGCGAAAACCGTGCATCGGATTGAAAAAACTCAAGAGATCAAATTAGCTTAGAAATGATTGGAGATTTCAGGAATGATTTTAATTTTACGAGAAATCAGTGGCGTACCATCAATGTCTGCCAAAATAGGCAGGTAAAATTCCGTACGAACGCCACTGGTGGAAAGAAAAGAAATTGTGGTACACTGAATAATGCCTCTTGATACATAGTACATGTATGCCAAATTTAAGTAAAATATCTAAAGTGGTATTACAGATATTAATAAAAAACTATTTATTTTTGAAAACTTTACCACCCTATATCTCAAAAGTTAAGACGTTTAGGACATACGCTCATATGAAGTTTTCTTTTTAGAATGGACCTAAAAATCGCCCCCTTAAATATTGACATTGAATTAGAAAACACCCTGAATAATTGATGTGAATCGAGCCTATGCAATAAAAGTGGTATGCTAGATACTTCCGGCAGTTTTTGGGCAGGCGTACCAAGATATATTTGAACATCACATCGAAACGAGTAAAATTAAAAAAAAAAGTTTGCACATGGTATCGGTAAAATTTTACCCCCTCTCACACCTTTCAAATAGGTACGCCAGACTCTTTCGGCCAAATAAAGCTGGTAAGCCAATTTTTTTCTGTTTAATTACAAAATTTCCTATCGAATGTCATATAATTCATTGAGATCCGTGATAATGGTAAAACATTTTTGCTTTTTTATAACAATGAATTTTTTAAAAAATACTTTCGGCTTAATGAATCCCGGCGTACCGAGCTCATTTTGTTCATATGACTATTAGCTATCAATTTACATAAACATTTTTTGATTCCGCGATGACGGGACTTTCAGTGTCACCGGCTCCCAACCTATAACAATGAAGAATAATGGGACTTCTACACGTGAAGTTATAGGTTAGAATCACGTCCATTCAAAATATATTATAAAAATAAGAAAAATCGTCCCTACTTACCCTTTAGAGTCCCTAATAAAGACCAATCTTTAAAACAGGAGGAATGAAACCAGATATTTTAATTTATTCTAAAAAAGGGGCCTTTGCCCAGCCTTCAGAATGACATCGGGAAAACGACAGCTTAAAATGTCAAACGCTGTGACCAGTATTTCTACCTTGACTTCATGCTCCCGCAAATCCACGCGATTAATTTGAACTACTTGAAAATATAACAGAACAATGCAAACAAAAGTGTGCAACAATGAGCCAAAACTTCCCTTAAGAGTAACATTTTTAAAAATAAGGCAAACTCGTATTAAGAAAAGTTTAGAGTCGAAAGTTATATTCAACGATTCATTGCCTTCTACCCCCAAAATCTAAGGATAAACGCGTAACGGGGGGGGGGGGGGCAGCCAGACTCTCGTATTAATGACTAGTTCTACTACACGAAGAGACTCGAAATATTCACGAAAACTACATGGTTTTGACGTCAAAACTACTAACATTTTTCTTGTCTTTATTTATACAGCATTATTTTTAATTAGATAATAGATTACAGCCCTAGTGTAATAATTTATTTGTACGTTTTTATTTTAAAATTTTTATAAATAAAACTATGTAACATTTTGCTGTGTTTAATTTTGATCCTTTAAAATCATTCCAATGCCGTTCTTTAGTTCAGTGGTTCCGAACCTTTTATGAACCAGAGACAACTATGAGTGTTTTTGTTCTTAGCGGGGACCACAAGGTTCAAGGATAATAAACTGTGTTAATCCTAAGATGTCATTTTCCAATCGGGTATAAAATATGTTTAAAAATGCCCCATAGAATATGAATCTGTGGTTAATATTGTGAAAATATTTACACAAATGAAAAATAAAGCAAAAAATTATACTAAAATATATTTGAGTTGTCAATAAATGGATGTGGTCGGCAAATTAAGCGTTAAAATAAACTTTAATTAAAACTTTCAACATATTCGTTAAACTTAATGGTAATATGCACACAGTGTAGTATTATTTATAATTATAATATATAAAAAAAACATGTTTAATAGAAAATTAAGTTTAGAAAATCACCATTGGATTTTTGAGCTTGAGCAATCCGACGATGTGTCAAAATTAATTCAATATGGCGGCTGTGGGCAAACATTGCAAGGAACACGTTTGTTTGCATTGGAGCGTGCGCTTCCCGAATCCCGATAAAATTGATTTCTGTTCATCAAAGAATCATCAGGTTGTTGTAGTTTGTTCATTTAGGTTTGTTTACTGTCCTAGTGTGCGCTTGAAAGATTTTTTGCAGTAAAATACATTTTTATAGTGATTTAGTGGGTGTATTTACCAAACAATAATAATGCCGGTGACTTGTCTTGCAGTCGGTTGTGGAAGTCGCTCCAACAGAAACCAGATTAGTTTTTATTGTGTGCCTATCATCTTAAAGCATAGGTTTTTAACTAATTTAAATGATTTGTCTAAAAGACATAGGGAACGATGGTTGGCTGCTCTCAAAAGGAACAATCTTACAGCGTCTATGTTAAAGAATCAAAGAGTTTGCTGCAAGCATTTTATAACAGGTTAATCATTTCTAAGTTATTTTCTCGTTAACTTAACTACTTTATCTACCTAGAAAAGCTTAAAAATAATATATTTTTTTAACAGATAACTTTTAACTTTAATATGCCACCCGATGTCAACAACCAAGCATTGTTTTTCAGTGTTCGTTAATGTCAACTGAAAACCAAACCTTGATATTTTTTTGGTGGTGTCCCCTGGCCCCTTTTAAAAATTTCAGCTTATTCTATTGAGAATTTATTTTTGTTTTTGTAATATTTTAATTGAGTTAGTAATAACTAGAAAATTGATCTCGATGTCATTTATTTTTTAACTGATATGTCTTTCTACTTAAAGCAAATGTAGCTATGCATACCAAAATATTATTAAATAAAAAATACATAAATATAAATAAAACATGCATTATTTATTTCCCAAACTACAATACAAACAGTAATATAGAAGTAATTCAAACTGACAAAAATTATAGATTATTTATTTGTACAAATCGGATGCCAACGGCCATATATGAACAATGTGCTATACATATGCTTTCGCCTTGTGCTATAATACTCCACACATTTAACGGTCTTAAGTTTGCTCTCTGAGAACGTCTCACCTGAAAACAAAAACACTCTGTAAACAGTATCCTTCTATTTTTATTTTAAAGTTACTGAAAATTAAACATAAAGTACAAAGTTTTAAAAATTACTAAATAAATATACCTTGTAGACTAAAACATAGGAATCCTTAACCACCTTTACTCCAACTTTATTACAAATCCTGCCTCAAAATATTTATAAGACTACAGACTTATCTTTCATTTGGTAATTGGTGCAATAACTCTGTGTCAGGACTAAATATGAAACAATACCCATATTGGAAACTGGAGGAACTCGATCAATAGAGACGTCTAAATCTTCGTCTTTTAAAGTAAAAGGATCTAAAGAACCAATGAGTTTTAACTTCTGTAGATACCTGAAAACATAAAACAGTTGATTATTTTCAGAGAAATACACAAATAATCATTTTAAGCCAGTTTTAAATAGAAATAATTTTAACTTACCTCTGGCCAATGTCATGACTTTCTGCTAATAAATTCTGCAGACAAAGACTAGCCATTGCTAAATAAACAAAGTTTAGGGTAGACAAGTCACGCAAAAGATAAATAACAAATTTTAAGAAACACAACTCTCAAAAATTATCAAAAATAAAATCTTTCTTAACTGTTCATATGGCCAACAACTAAATGTCATTTATGTTTGCCCACAAGCGCCATATTGGATTACGTGGTTTGGTTTCCCTAATTGGGACACCCTTTGTTAATATGCCTTATAATTTGAAATAAAGAATTAACGAAAAACTTTTTCGTTCAGTGATATGTGGAAAAATGTTATGGCAACTCTATATTGATGTCAACAGTATTGGTACACACAACAAATACAGAATAGGTCAGTTACTAGACTGTAAAAGTAGACGAAGCAAGCGGTAAATAAACATTCATAAGAGGCAGTAAATTTGTCTATAAACCATAAAAAGAATTACACATACCGTTGAAAAGTCATGTCTCATAAACGCAAATAAATCTGTCGTGCTCGTGCTATTTCTGAAGTGGATTTATTGTTTACAGTTAGTTTTAGTAGTGAATTAGAAAACGACAGTAGGAAAGAATTGTAATGCTACATATGTAGAAATAGAGGCATCGGCAGGTGATTTTTTAATAAACTTCTAAGAAAATTCGCCGCAATCTTTTACATTATGACAAAAAGCACATATTAAACAGACACGAAAGGTTTCTGTGGTGAAGTGGTTTAATATCTTACATCCAAAATTAGAATTTATATTTATCTGGTTGGATTGGATTAGGTTGGGTTGGGTTCAAAGTTCAATTTATGATAAAACTCAGCATTTCGTCACTTGACAGTCACAGATGACATCAACAGCTGATATTGGTTCCTTCGAAAAGTCCCTAGATCAGTAGTGGGTTGGTGGGGCCGTGTCAAGCTGACACGACAGGTCGCGTCTGTTTATTTTCGTTAGATTTTGGTGTTTTGTGATGGTGTTTTTAATGTTTTACTTTCGATTGATTTTGGGGTTTTGTGTTTGTGATGTTGGTATTTCTTTGTGGGTATGTTTGGTATAGTTGTGTTTTAAACATTTTACTTTAGGACTTTATAGATTTAATTTTTTTTGGTGTTTATTATTTAAGTTGAACGGTAAATACAAGTCCGGTCCTGTCTTTTAGCTAACCTTTAAACGTAAAATAGACCAGACTTCAACAGGGTGCTATAAATGACAAGTGACTTGGTCGCCATAATGCGAGATTTAAAAAAAAGTTGAGTATAGATACTGTTTTCATGATGTTTTTCTTTTCTGTACAATGCGTACTGGCTTTTATTATAATTTTAGGTTTTATTACTTTTTTTACCTGTAATGAAATGTAGCGAGAGTAATATTAAGCTGATAAAAATAGATATTATCCTTTGATCTGTGTCAAAAGATTAAGAAGCGAACTAATAAGGGTGATAAGTTGTTAACCTAAAACCTAACCCCTTTTTTGTTTAGATTTTGGTTACTTTTAGTTACTGAAAAGTACAAAAGTTAGTTTTTCCTCACTTTGCACAAGATTGCAAACAAGTAAAAACCGACAATTCTAAATCAAACAATTTGATTGGTGGGAAAATTAATGTAAAGAGGGGAATTTACTTTCCTTCTTTTTGCGGTGTTGTAAATTTTCTTAAATGTGTACTTTGTAACCTAATATAATTATTGACGTCGTAGACGTAATTTGAGGTTATAGCGGAATGTTTTCGAATTTTTTTGCTTTTTTTTACTCAAAAACGGTATACAAGTGTAAACATTTTACTGTAATCGTGTTATTCTATCCAGTACTTTGTGCACAAGAACTTTATAGAGTGTTACACCCCACCCAGCAACCCTCTTTACTCTCCGGTTTCCAAAATTTTGTTAATGTATTATTAATTACAGGAACATTAATAGTAAAGGCAAATACAAACTCGCAAAAATGGCAGAAAATCGTATATGGAATAACTTCCATGACACAGGACAAATGACAACTCAAAAGTCATAAGCGTCTATCGTCAGTGTCAAATTTAATGGTATGTCTGACGCTTCTACGTCGAGTTCATGCTCTCGCGAATTCACGCGATTCATTGAACTACTTGAAAATATAACAGTAACGAACGCCGGTTTTTATTAATAAAAATGGCGTTATATCTTTTAAACTGATGGATTTAGGTATAGGATATCAACAAATCAAAAACTAATATTATTGCATTTAAAAAAATTCCCCTTTGCTCTTTACTGACATTGTGAAGCGCCCTGTAATACTCAAAACTATTTTTTTTATTATAGTCTAAAAAGATAAACTTTATTTGAAACATTTTTTGATCAGAGGCGACGCCCGACGCGACGTGTCCGAAATATTTGTGGGGTCCGGAAGGTTTTGAACACAGTGTATAAAACGAAACAAAATGGCTATATAGTTATGAATGCATGGTGTTGTCTTTTCTTACAGAAGGTAAATGGTTTGCAGGTATGCTTCTCCAAAAAAAAAGTAAAAACAACTCTTTATTCACTTACACGACGCCGACGCAACTACCGTAAAAACCAATGAAAATCCGCCACTTACTAATATACTCTCTTACCATACGAACATACTGTAAATATAGTTGCATACGATGATCAGCCGAACACGGTTAGCATCGTCAATTGCTATGTCCGAAATTCGATCTAATCAATCAATCAATAAACTTGTAATACGTTTCTATGGCGATAAAAACATTTTTATTTTTCTTTTACCCCAATAAGAAAATATATTACCAAAATGAAAAGAAATAATTTAATTTTACGCAGCACTGCGCAATTTTTCTATTTTTCCTTATTGTTTCCGCCTTTTTGAAATAATTGCTGCACGCGGCAAGAATACAATAATTGTCCAGCGTTTAGTTGCGCTCTGACAACGGAATATCGCGCATGTCATCGTGCTGTATATGCCTACGATAGCATCATACGGGCCGTTGACTTGTATATACACATATATCCGGTTCGAAGTGCTTCGAATTGTTATCCTTTTAAAAAATTGTAGGAAAATTCGATTTTCTTTTCCTATTTGAATTATACCGTCAATCTTAATTGAGATCTGATACAGAGCTATACATACAGGGTGCTCCAAAACTCTACTGGAGGATCTTGTAATCTTTTTTAATTGTCATGCGTGATTGGCTATGTAGATGTTGCAGTAATTATTCTTTTAGAACCAAAACGCGAGAACTAATATATTCGATTCACTTACAAGTTTGTTGTAGTATAGTACAAACAAAAAAAAATTGTTCCAACAAGCAATTCGTAATAGTTTTTACCATCATCATCAGAATCAAAACATTTCCGTTATTGTGTAAAATTTAGCAGCAAACCTCGACCGCTCGATCTCCACCCATCTGCCGCGCTGCCGGATTTTCTACTGCAAAATTTTCTAGCGCATTTCGAAACTTGTAAAACGTGATCTCATTGGCTGTGTCGTCAAAAGTGTTTATATGACTCATAATGAGCACATGGCGAATTCCAGTGTTGTAGGTTCATCGAAAAATCAATAAGAATTGCATTTAATGCGTAACTCATCCAATGAAATAGGTATCCCTGTACTTAAAGTAGAAGGTTCCTAAAATCTTCTTCATGTATATTTCAAACTGAAATCGGTCCAGGAACCTTTCAATTTTGCAACAAAATTTCGCATTTTTAAATTTTGACACATTATACCTTAATAATTTCGAGTAAATAAACTGCAATTCTCTCTTTTCATCCTAATCTTTGAAAATTTATAAATTATTCTATCGCCATACGCCAACATCTAAAGGTGGGTCCAGGCATGAAACAAAAGCCCATCGCGAACATTTGTAGACGGCATGCCGTATCAACATCGCGTAACAACACCAATAACAAATTGCTCGCGGCGGCGTTCGAGCCGGGTTCGCGACGGGCTTTGTTACATGTCTGAAGTCTGGATGCACCTTAACAAACTCGAAAAAGGCTCCATTCGAAAAAGACTCGACTCGATGAGACGTTATTTAATCATACTGCTTAAAGTTTGCCTATTTTGGCAATGCTCTAATTAGGTATCCATTTAAAACACACAACTGTTGCAGACGGTGTTGTCGCCAAAAAGGATGTAGAAAAATGTATCTTCTCTTCCCTTCTTAATCTAAGCTGATAACATGATAAAACAAACAAAATAAAATTTATCCGGCCGAGAAACGCGTTATATGCCATATTCCACAGTCGCTTGTCGCACGGTTTGTAAACACAAGTTTGGTTAGATATTTGACATTAACTTCAACATGGCGGTGTCTGTGCTGTGTGATAAAAGTTAGTAGGTAAGTTTTTACATTTTTATCAATAAATAACGCCCTAAAAATTATTCGGGGTGTCGTACGACGCTCTCAAGTCGGCCTACTACATAACCGTAGGCGCGTCATTATGAATTTTTAACAAGTTATCACTTAAATCAGTCGGATATTGATTAGTCTTACCTGTGTGTGCTTAGTTGGCTTTAGATACTATTTACAATAATTTCCATTTGTTTTTGTTCGCAACGATTGCATGTCACGTACCTATATTTTGTAATATAGTAATAAGACTGTACCTATATTTTGCTACATGTCTCCTCAGGGTTTAGATTACTGTAATTGTGCGTTACGAAGTCCTTGATGGAGTTTAATTTTTAAATTATGCCGAATTATTTTTGATGTGCCAATGTACCGAGAAGTTTTATCAATAAGACTGCGTTTGTTTACTTGGTTACAAGGTTTAGAACGCAGTAAAAAATGTTCATGTACCTACACTTTCAGGAATTCGTGTTTATTCTTGGCGGGAACTGTTTTGTATTTAGTTATTAATAACACACACGTTTGTATAAATAATTATTTATTAAAGCTATATCATAAGTTCAACATAACAATGCAAAACTTCAATATTTTTCAATTATTTATTGCAAATTTGCTATAAAAGTAAATTTTATGTATCTGTCCTTAACATAAATTGTATGTTTAAATAAAGTTCCACTTACAGCTTTTGAATTTTTACACTTGTCTTGTAATATCGTTATGCATCTTTGCCTATTAGATTCAGTCAATGTTTCAATTCTGTCATTATCAATAACAGCATTTACCGAGGATGTTGTTACCAATTCTTTTATTTTATCACTTTTTTAATCCAAAAATATTTGAGATTTTAAAGTTTTAATCAATCAGTTTTTCGATCCGATGTTTCGAGTTCCGGTGTTCGAGTTATTAGGTAACAATCAAATGGCATTTTCGACCTAAAAAAAATTCAAAAAATTACTTATCATTTTCTGGTCCTCGCCAGATTCAATAGGGTTCTGAAGCTCCGGGTCCTCTACAACCTCCGAAAATTTAAAACCATTTCATTCACTTTTGCGACCTGTACCCGATTTCAACGGAAATCGCGGAAATTTGGACTTTGACGTTTCATAACTCCGAAACGATACATCCTCTACAGCTGAATTTTTTACCGAAGCTTGTTGCACTATTCCTCTATTAACCCAAAAAATTGGATTGCTCCTCCTCTGACTGTTTCCGAGATAAACAAACCTGTTTGACTTTAGGTTAAGTAATAAGTAATAAATTATACGGAAAAGTAAAAGAAAATTCTTTATTAATTATCTGACTGATTTTCTTTAAAATAGTTTGTTTAGGGTTTGTAATGACTTCCTAAAATGATTTATGCAATAAAAAAATACGTTCAAATTCTTTATTGAGTCTTGTTGGTATTATGATCCTTATTAACTCTAATACACCTAGATCTTAATACCATATTGAGAGCATGCGTTTAAAAGCTGCCATTATAACCGGTATATCAAACTAAACATTCAGTAAAGTTAGAATTTTTTACAAAAATTTAATTGCACAATAAAACAAATATTTGAATATTAAATAATGTCAAATATGCCCAGTTGTATTTGCAGGTCCTAATAACAAAATGGTGATATGTTAAAGATAAACATTAATCTTGTTTAATAATGAAATACATACCAATACAACTGCAAAAGTATTTATTAAAATATATCTAATTAGATTTGCCCAGAAAGATTGTTGCTCTTACTATTTTTAGAGTTGCATCTAGGGGTCAGACAGTTTTTATTAGATCCAATTCCAAGGTGAAAGTAAAAAAGTAAACATCATTTGTAAAGATTCCGTAGTGCGGTTAACGTACATATATTTACAAGAATTCCTAAAACCCATGAAAACTTTGTTGATCGTGGCTTACTTAGATACATACAGTATTTTACTTAGTAGTAGTTTTTTAACACGGGGCATTCCAACATCGAACTATCTGTAATCTATAACTATATTAAAAAGCTCAAGTAAATTTTTTGCAAGAAGTAATATATCAAAATTCTTCGTAAAACTTCAACAATGCAACTCTTCTATTTTCTTTTGAATCAACTCTCAAACAACCCTCACAGACTCTTCCAAATAGTTTTTTGGTGGTGAGAGTAATTTTTTGCCTATATCTGCCTCTGTTTTCTAGAATACTAGCATACTTTACTAATTTGAGTAAATCAGTTATTTTAGTCTAATCCCTATCATATCAAAATTTATGTATCTATTAATTCACCGAATTTTTACCATTTTAATAAATATAAAATTTACATCACCGACAGGGCTTTGGGCAATTTTGTTTCAAAATAATAGAAGTGGTCGTCTAAGGGAGGCAGAAAGGTTTTGTAAAATGGAAAATTTCGACAAAGTACAAACCTCTTGTGCAAAGAATTTAAAAGAAAACATGATACACAATGTTGAAAACAGAAGACTGTCATTACCGCATAACCTATTGGTTTATCTTGTTATATAAACACCATTCTTATTTCTTGATTTAAAACGGCAAACACATTCTTCTAGCAGAAGCCAGTTGATTATAAAAGAACCTTCCCTTTTAAAACAAAAACCAAATCCTGGTGGTAAATTATTTTACCTGAGTGATAAAGAAAGAAACAGGAACCCAAATAATTTTTTAGACTTTAGACTGGTTCTGAAAGAAAGAGCGCAAACTAAAGATAAAGGCCCAGTTTAATATAAAATAGTTCTTCCGGTGCAGTGGTAAGGCAAAAACCACAAACCTATTGATTTACTTTTAGTTTCGAAAGATTTATAAACGCCGTAAATTAACCAGTTCGGAGACCAAGAAGCTAAACTTCCCTGAGAATTCATTGTATAATGATTTTTGGTGTACCAAATGTATTTTCAATCAAGTACTCGTTTAGCAAAGCTAGAAAATCAGAAGCATTGCCACGACAGGATTTAAAGATTCATTATTCCCAGTGGATTTGGTTTAAAAGCAGTTACTGTTTATAAATGTTTCGTGAGATATTGGATATATTCGTATGTAGCAATAAATGGTCGTACGTCTGCAGTATTTTTAGGTAGCCCTTTTGTGAACAATTTTATCAAATAAATAGAATCGGGAATATTGATCGATATTACAAAAACTTGGACTATTTACCATGTTCTAATAAACATAATGAAACACACAAAGAAGTACAAATAACACAATTTGAAATACGTAGTTATCAAATCGTCTTTTGAGCTCCACAATACTTGTTCTCTTCTTCCCAACATACTCTTGTCTGCTGAATAACAGATAAGCTAAGAGATTGAGCCCGTATAGGGGTTGGAAGCGACCTTCGACCCTTTCTTAATTGTGTTTGAAAGAGAGCCATTCGACTTATTAGGGACCCAATTCTCACAAGGATTGGTTCTTTTTTGCCGTCAGTGACCTGTTTATTTTCTACTAATGGTTTCCCGAATTCTGTTTGAAGTGGTAGTCATACGAAAATTGTGTAAAAAATTAAATAGTTCACAACTTTTATTACGTAGCATTGTTAATAAAAAAGTATGAGCTGGAAAAGCTTAAAAATTAAGGTAAATAAATCTTTGAGGCGATATAACTTTTTTATTTTTATGCGAAAACACATCAGTGTTTTTTTGTAAAGCATTCTCTGACAATTAATTTGACCTGCTAATGTTTTAACCATTATTATTTTTAATACTTCTACAGGGTCGCGAAGACAAATGGGTTATAGAATATTTGGGTGTTTAGTAAAGATCAAAAAGACCTTTCGTCTGGTGAAAGAATTTTTCGAAAATCTTGACTAATAACGTCGCTAGCGGTCTTAATGTTTAAAATATTAGTGCCCTAACGGTAATAATGGGGTAGAGAATATTTGGGTGTTTAGTAGAGATCAAAAAGACCTTTCGACTGGTGAATTTTTTTTTTCGAAATGTACACTGTTGACGACAGTAGAGGCCTGAATGTTTAATAAAGAACTTTCATATTAGTGCCCTAATGGTAAGAACGAGGTAGGTGAAATTTAGGTGTTGGGTAGAGGCTGGAAAAAACATCACTAATGTTTATTCCAGTACAAGGTAGGTACCAATGCACCCACCCCTCTTGAGCTTTTAAAATTAATTATCTGTAAATGTAAAGGCAAGTGTGGTGCAGCCTGTGGATACCGCAAGGTAGAATTAAAGTGTTCAGCTGTTTGCCAAAATTGCTGCCGAGAAAGCTGTGAAAACATGGTAGCCAAATTTCTGGTCGAAGGGGACATCGACATCGAATATCCTACACTAGCGCCTTATGGGACTAATGCCATTTCTCAATACATCACAGAAGAGCCTTCATTAATAGTTGATAATGATTCGCAACCTGACTCCAAAGCTAAGCAAACCTGGCCCCTCAAAGCGACAGAAAATTATATAGACAATAATTATTATTAAACAAATATTCGTGGATTATTCCCACTGGGAAAAACACTACAAAAATATGCACCTAATAGCTTTACCTAAGGGGTGAAAATAGTTCTTAAATAATTATAGTATAAAATGCGATATGGTAAAATAAACATTATAATTAAAAAACCGAGCAGGTCAAATTAATTCTGAGAGAATGCTTTACAAAAAAAAGGATAAAAATAAAAGGTTATATCGCCTCCAATATTTTTTAACCTTAATTTTTCTCTCTTGCCGGCTCATGAAACTATTATTAACAGTACTACGTAAAAATATGAAATAGAAGTTTTCGACAATCTTCTACAATCGATTTTCTACAAAAAACCTCTGCATAAAATTTTTGTGCGACTTACGGTTACAGAGATATCGCCAAAAAACTGGCACCCTTCTTTTCAATATGGCGGCCAAATGGGGAGGGTTACAATGCCGGAAACTGAGATTTACACTCATCAATGACCCCTCTCTCTACACATCCCGAAAAAAATTGCTGCCTACCCAAAATTTTTAATACGCTTGGAGTACTTAGAGGAATTATTGACGTCTGTCATTATGTCAGCTCATTACATACCTACTTACTGTCCAGCTACGGAAACCTAAACAGCCAGATTCTCCAACGCTAGTCCGGTCTAATTTGACAACCAAAAGTTTTAAACTGACAACTGTAAGAATAAGACAACTAAATTTTATGCTATGAATTTATTTCGGTCGCAAATTTATAAAGAAAAGGGCAATTTTAGTACGCACTTTCGACAATAATAGAACTAAATTCACTCTAGCAACCCGTTCCAAGATGAAAATCATTTGAAAACCAAGCAAGTCGCTGAAATATCCGAATAGTTCATAAATTTTCAATGACGTCTTATTAACAACGACAGGACAAAAACTTGTCAAAACATAACTGACCAACTAGAAGATCTTAATTTAAACCAGTACTAAATCTTAAACTTTCTTAGTGAATCTGGACGTAAACTTTTACATCTAGATTCACTAAGAAAGTTTAAGATTTAGTACTGGTTTAAATTAAGATCTTCTAGTTGATCAGTTATGTTTTGACAAGTTTTTGTCCTGTCCTTGTTAATAAGACGTCATTGAAAATTTATTAATTATTCGGATATTTCAGCGATTTGCTTGGTCTTCAAATGATTTTCATCTTGGAACGGGTTGCTAGAGTGAATTTAGTTCGATTATTGTTGAAAGTGCATACTAAAATTGCCGTTTTCTTTATAAATTTGCGAAAAAGCTTCGAAATAAATTCATAGTGTAAAATTTAGTTGTCTTATTCTTACAGTTGTCAGTTTAAAACTTTTGGTTGTCAAATTAGACCGGACTAGCGTTGGAGAATCTGGCTGTTAGATTTTTATAATTAATAAATAAATAACTAGCTAGTAGTTTCTCTTTTGCAATTAGAGGACTAAGTACTTGATTGGTTTAAAGTAAAACCATGTGTTAATCAATAATCTTATCTATTTTAGTAGTATGGCTACTAAACATTGCCCTCTCATTGAATACGACATATTAAATTCTAATCTCAAACTATATACAAATAAAACGATCTCTCAAGAATGGAATTTTAATTTTTTTAGATAACTAGCGTCTACAAAATGACCCACGACGTCAAGCGAACTTATCTTAAATTCCTATAAAATGCCCTTAAGAATCAGGAATGACATGAATCCCCCCTATTTATTGATAATTACAGATTTGTCGAGGCATAATGTTTTGTTCCAGGCAGGTCGGAATATATGTGTAGTGAAATTTGGTTTGTTGTCATTTTTGGTTTTTCCTGAAAGATCCTGATCCATAAACTTTGAACTTTGAGAAATGGCGTGTCAGTGCCAAGTGTGTGAAATGTTTTTGACAGTTAGTTGAGAAATAAACATACTGTGTTGCCACATGTACAAAATATTTAGCGAACTACTTCCATTTTAAGCCCTTCTGGTCATTTTAAAAATACATGTACAGTTTTTTTATTTGCTTTTTCTGTAACGGAAATTTGATTTATTAGGTTATAAAACAAAATAAATTATTTACCATTTAATTTTAACTTATTAATTGTCTGTCATGCTTGAGAAGTTGTTCGAAAGTCCCCCTTCAACTGTTAAAAAAACAGGCAAAGCGAATTTGGTCTTTCATATTATTTAAAATTGAAGATGCAGTCGCCATTACTTGGCCTTTATAAACCCCACTAGAAAAAGTCAAGGGGGGTCAAATCCGGGGACCCAGCAATAAACTGAGGAAAATCGTTAAAACGTCAAAATTCTTGACTTGAGTAGAAATAACGTATTTCCATGAAAACGAATAATAATTCTGAAATAAGCGAACCTGATTTATTGGTAAAATTTATTTATTTTTCATATTCAATCAAAATTTAGTTAACCATAATTTCGTAACCAAAATAGCAAATAAAAAAAAAATTGTACACGTACGTAGTTTTTTACGTCGATTCGAACTTTATAAAAAATTACATCATCCCATTTAAAATTCCAAAGTTACCCCCACCAGTCAAAACAGAGAGAGGGGATAAATGTCAAAAATATGTCGCCCCACCTCCCTATTAACTCACCAAAAGTTCATGAAAATATCTTAAACCATTTTCGAGATATCGCCTTGTACCGCTTTCAAAAACTCACCCTGTAGATATTGATTTACAAAAACAAAAAAAATCTTATAACACTAAAATAAAATCAATTAAAACTAAATCCAACAAGAAACCCCAATTTTTGTTCGGCCACTGAAATAGATAACCTACTTCCCATAGGACCCGTTGTCAGTGTTGCCAACACCAAAACATTAAATTGTGCGAAGGATGGATGCAAAATACGCGATTTAATGTACCAAGTTGAATTTTATAAATTTCAGCAAATGGAATTCCGAAGGACCACTAAAAGATTCTGATTCTGATTAGTGATTTCCACTCACCTTATTTTAATTTTTGTGCAGGTCAAGTTGGGTTGGGTTGCTTGGGTTTGCGTTTAAATTCCATTTTATAATTTTAATAGCGAGAAGTTCAGACAGGCATTAATTTTGTTTGGCAGAAATTTTAAGTACCCGAGTATGTATTTTTTTCTTTTCTATTCACGCGATAAGCTTTTAAGACAATATATTTAACATAATATATCATATCTGTTTCAGTGATAATTCTGATACTACTTTTATTGGGATTCACCCACGCGAACTACGTCCACTTATAAATAGTATTCAGCATTGCCACAATGAAAATAATATAATTATTTTTTTAGCTTTAGTACATTTAAATAATAAAAGCTTGTTTTTAAAAAGTATTTTTTACATAAGAGTTTATTTATAAAGGAAACTCTGCATTCAATTTTTTTAGTTTAACAACCCGAATCGCTTTTTATATATCTATCAACTTTTAAACCATGGTTAGTTTAGCTAAATTTCATTATAAATTTGAAAAATAAAATTCCGTTTCGCTCTTTGTATCCTTACTTATGGACGGACCATCCACTATCATTAAATAAGATAAGTAGACAAGCCAATTGCCCAATGCAAAATGTGCACATGCACAAATTGCATATTTTACACAATTTTTCTTCACATATTAATAAAGCTCTCATTTACTTGCCTAATATCTCAAATTTATAACAGGTCGTCGATATTTTGTTAATGAAATACTTTCGATATCTAATGCTCCCAACTTATCTAATTTACTATAATAGTGAAAGTAATTACTAAAACTTTACCTTGATCAGGTAAATATATATTTCGGTAAAATTGATAAATAATTAATACTGACAGTTAAACTGGGCTACAAGATACAAAAACGCTAACTTTCGATTTTGCATTGAATTGCTTTAGGATATGTTCGTTACCCGGGAAAAACCAAATCTAAATTTTTAAGATATTTATACACGGTGTCCAAGATAAGGAGGGCCAGAATAGGGATTTCGTTAATAGTTAGAAATACAAAATTTGTTAAATGGGAAAAAAGTTGCGTAATTAATGAAATAATAAAATGATTTTCCGAAATTTTTCAGATGATTTTTCATTTTCGAATTATTTTGAAAAAACTAAATTTTTGATTTAATTTTGTTTGGCGTTAAGATGAAAGGGAAGGCAAAACTAATAAAAATTGTGTTTATAGCAACTTTTAATGAACTTAGAGATACGATATCAATTTTTTTATTCGACGTTTCGTCTTTGGGCAGCGATCATCAACCTAATTTTCTTAAATACGGTCCTGATTTATTAATGTCAAATTTTAGATGCCCTTTTTATTTTGAATTCAACAGTGTATATTGTGGTTAAATTATATTTTAAATCTTTTTTTGACCACTATTAAGAAATCGTTGCGGTACGGACCTGTCTCCTAGAACATTTCATACATTGTTGCAGCTTTTGTATTTTAATAAAGAAAATAATGAAGCATACTTAATCTTTCTAGTTTTTTTAATTTTAATTGTGGCTTGTAAATAAGAAAAATAATCAATTAATTACTGTTGGAAAACATTTGTTTTCCAGATGATTACTGAGGATTAAAAACATCTAGAGTTTTGTTAGCAATTTAAAAATATCAATAAGTTTTGTTAACAATTTAACATACTATTTGATCAGTGACCTATATGTTTTTATTTACAAAATATTTTACGGCCTTCTAATACGCACGCTCCTGGAGGACCTATCAAAGTCTTTTTATAGTCAGAATTACGCCTAGTTTAAGTACTTCACACAACATAAATTTCATCAAAATTGCTAAAAGCAATTTAGAAAAAAAAAAAATTAACACACATCTTTAAAACAAAGCATTTGCGGTCCCATGTTCATATGAACGTTTTTGCCTTAGTTCCTTTTAAAAAATCTCTCGTTATGCAGTGGCACATGTTTTGTGAAACACCCTGTATAGTCTAATTCTCGTTAGGGCTAATGCTGGGTCAATAGGTGATTAAATTCCATGAAGGCGGAATTTTCGAAAAGATTATTTTGTTTGTTTTAAAATTGCTTAATTTCTTAGAATTTTTATTTAATTGGACTGCTAAATTTCTTTATCACAGTACAACGTACATAACAAATTATGATAAAAATTTCCAAGCCTATTATTCATTATAATATGCTTTGTTTAGATTTTTTTGTAGTAGATATATGTACCTGCAGACATACGTTTACTCTTAAATGAACACAAAAGGATTACTATTTTTAAGACTTTATTTACAAACTTTATTTTTATACACACAGCTTCCTTCAGAGACTTCAGACCGTGTAGCCCTAGACCTTATCTAATGTACAACAGAAAGAGTCGAAAGCAAACTACGGTAAACTTCGAAAATGGCTCTAAAAGTTTTTTTTGTATAGCATCCCTAGAATTTTGTGAAAAGTCCTCTTCTGTTCTTTTTATCTTCTCTCGCTATTTGTTGATGGAAATCTGAAAAATTCGTTCTAACTTAAATTGTTTCTAGAGTTAACCAACTAACTATCTAAGTGAAAAAGCTAAAAAAGTTTACATAAACCTACTTTTTGTAAGCTCCCAGTCTTTTTTTTTAAATTTAAGTTATTAAAATCGAAAAATTATTTTTTATAATGCAATTGTACAGACAATTAAGTGATCCATTGTCAGCTGTTGAGATCAAATGTCATTTCAACCCTAAATCATTTAATCGCAACTCAATTTAAATCTGGACACTCTATACGCATATTAAACAGATTGCATCTCACTTTCCTCCAGGCTCTGGTTTGTTGATCGTAACTTCAATCGCGACCACGTTTATCGCGATTTTCAACTTGATGAAGTTACATTTGATTGTAACTTCAATCGCGACCGGCACACATGTTAAATAAAATACATCTCGCTTTTTTCTCCAGGCTCTTACAGTATCATGACCTGCGTTAACTGTTCCACACAGAAAAAAGTCAGTTTTTGCTTTTTCCCTCTCTAGTTAAAATAACGCCTTCGACTTCCAATAGAACTACCAAAATAGTACTGATAATTTCCTTTGTTCCAAATGCAAATCACTGGTACCAAACATATCATATTTAAATCATGTTTGCGTTCGATTACATTAAGATAAAAATAATTGTGGTTATCTAAAACCACAAACTAGTCGGAAGCTTGAAATAAATAAATACAATACGCACGAAATACTGGTTTGAAATTATATCCCAGTGCCTATTTTTTGCAATGTTGTGGTAATGTCAACATGCATTTTTGCAAGAAACATTGTTATGGATAGTTTCCTTGTTTTATTTAAATATTGCTGAGGGGAATAGTCGTAAGAATACGCTGAATAAATATTTTTAACCAAGGTGTTTAATGAACTTTGTAGACGCTGTTTCAAGGGAGAGGGGCTACCGTTATTATCGTAATGTCTGTTGGTAAGCATGTTTGTTTTTAGCATAAAAATACTGTGCCAATTTAGAAGAAACCTAAACGCCTTTTTTTGTTTTAAATTTCACCTCGGCTCTATGGGTGCATTATTCGAATAGTACGAATATTTCTTGTTCGGGATATTTTCGGCATGTAAATTTCGAATATTCAGTGTGTGTTGCCCTTACCACGCAAGTGTGGAGCAGAGATTACAGCATTACTAGTATCTTCGAAAAAAATCGACACAAGCCGGATTTTTCGTATTTATCGTCCTTTAAGAAAAAAAGCTTTGACACGTGTATGTTGCGTGAAAGGGGAGCCCTTTTGCTTACAACCCTCTAGCTTCAACCCCCTATCAGGGGTGGGCTTCACCCCTAAGATTTTAAATGGGAATAGGGGTCAAGTGATAGCTCATTCCAAAGGTCAGTAACTTCTTTTTTTAACGCTCAGTTTTTTAAATTTGGTTTAGTAGTTTTTAAGAAAATGCCTTTTAAACATGATAAGATTTCAAAATTCATGCTTTTATTTTTAGCTTAATTTTTGCATGGCATTTTGTGATTTAGCTACAACATACTTCCTCAAAAGTTTTTATCAATACTAACTCCGTTAAGAGTGGAGCAATTTTAATTCTATGGTAAGAATTTTACTTTAAATTCGAGCCAATTTTATCAAAATAAAATAAGACATTTAAAGATAATTTACTTTTCTTACTTTATTAAATGTTCAAAATGTCGACCTTCCGCTTAAATCGGTTCCTGACGTTTTGGAGCATTTCTGGAGTAATTTGCCGACATTCGTTGATGATTCGTTGACGTACATCATTCAGGGATTCTGGCTGGGCTCTATAAATTTTACTTTTTAGGTGACCCCACAAAAAGGTCTAATTGACTTAGATCTGGTGACCTTGCTGGCCATTCTATTGGCCCTCTTCGGCCAGTCCATCTACCAGGATATGTTTTATCCAGATATTGACGAACAGCTAAGGCATAATATGGAAGGGCTCCATCTTGTTGAAATTTCAACTCGCTTTGTTTAATAATTTGTGTTACTGCTTGATTGACAGTATCTTCTAACTATTCGGATTCTATTGCCTCAACAACTAAACATTCTAGTGCCTTCTTAAATCTTAGGAAACATATAATTTTTGAAGACAATAACTGCGGCCAATATTTTTGCCAAAAATTTTGTTATTGGGGAGATGTTAACAATTTGTCCTTCTTTTAAAAACCCCATAATATATAAATGAATCGTTAAGACAAAACATGTTTACTAAAAGTTGGTAATACATTATCAACCCAAATAAAATTCCAATTAAATTTACTTTGTTGTGACAGATTATTTTATTATAAGATTTACTTCAACAAAGAAAAGTCAACTTTAAATTTATCGAGCGTAGTTTAATTCAGGACGAGGTCTTGTGGGAAGAGACGACCTGACAGCTAATAAGCTAGAAACGTGCATAATCTTATTTGTGACGTAGCGTCCTTTTTTTCTGGTTTTGATTCAAATCGGCGCTTATTTCAAGTAAAATTAACTGCCTCTAAGTTCTTCTTACGGAATCTAGCTCTTGATCTAATTTGACTTATTCCAGTAGTAAAGTCTTTAATTTTCCCAACTTTTTCACAGTAGTAATACGTAAGTAGCTACTATAAAATTATGAATAATTAATTCTATAATACAATTTTTTTGTTATTATAATACCACTTTGGTTTACAACATAAAATCATTATCTATTAATTCTCGGAGAAGTTAGAAAAATAGAGTTATTTGCAAATTATTAATAATTAATTTTCAGACTGAATAACTGTTTTTTTTCAATACAAACATAAACAAATAATAATAGGTTTATTTCTTTAAAAATGTAAGCTTTAATTGGGAGAAAATAAAAAAATAGAGTTATTTGCGTATTATTAATAATTAATCTTTAGACTGAATAACTTTTTTTTCAATACAAACAGAAACAAATACTAATAATAGATTTATTTCTTATATATATATATATATATATATATATATATATATATATATATATATATATATATATATATATATATGTATATACAGTGCGTAACAAACAAAGTTTTACCTGTTATCGTATTCGACTCGTCGGACTCTTTCATTTAATGCCCATATCAAGGGGATTGTGAAGAAATAGGTAGATAATCCGCCACCGTGTGGCGTCCGCCATAGTGAGTTTAGAATGACGTCACATAGCTTATCGTATTCTACTCGTCAAACCCTTTTATTCGATACCCATGTCAAGGAGGTTGTGAAAAAAGGTAATCCGCCATCTTGTGGCGTCCGCCATAGTGAGTTTAGAATGACGTCACATAGCTTATTGTATTCTACTCGTCAAACCCATGTCAAGGAGGTTGTGAAAAAAGGTAATCCGCCATCTTGTGGCGTCCGCCAAATTGGGTTTAGAATGATGTCACATAACTTATCGTATTCTGCTCGTCAAATCGTTTCATTTGATACCCAATCAAGAGGATTGTAAAGAAAAAGGTAATACGCCATATTGGGGCGTCCGCCATATTCAGTTGATAACAATATTAAATATACTATAGTGCATTATCACCGGGGTTATACACGTTTACAAAATTTCAAAGCTCTAGCTTAATTAGGTTGGGTTGGATCGAGATTTTGATTTCAATATTTGACCTAACCATACTAACATACATACAAACATACATACAAACATACATACTAACAGGTGAAGTTAAGAAAAGCTTGTAAAAATAGAGGTTTGTACCTGGTTTCGAAGTTTTTGGGCATCCCGTATAAAAAAATAACTTTTCGACATTTTTCTTTCAACCGTAGATATTTAAAAACCTTCGCAATAAAGCAAAACCCAAGTGCACTATTTCCATTGCATTACTTAACCTTAAAGGCCACTTATATGACCTAAACATAATGCTGTTTCACAACAAAAACTACGTGTTACCTGGTTTCCTTTGTGCTATCCTATTTTTTCTGTGGATTTTTCCACGTCACACAGTTAATTTTAACCTTAACATTGCAAATGGCGTAGTTATATAGAAATGTAACCAAATTAAGTCGATGCTACAGTTATTACAACAAAAGTAACTATACATGTTTGTCTATAAAATTAGTCTGATAAGCCTGGCAATAATTAATGTATATTTAAAAATTATCGTATTGTGTTTTGATCTCTACTTATTGTGCTTTTAACCTTCCAAGTTATTTGCTTTTCTTATCAGTTTAATAAGTGGCTTATGGTCTTATTCATTTTTCGAGATTAGAACCGAATATTTACTTGGTTGTCGTGGTTCACGAAAATTTAACAGTTCAATATATTTATCCTTATTTTGGCAACATTTTTTACTCTGAGAATGGGGAATAGAAAAGCTAAGGGTATGGCAGGTAAGTGGTCGATGAAACTAAATGAAGCGGAGTGATAATATATTTGAAAACATTGTATAAATATTACTTGTTTTTTTTTTTTGTTCAATATTGTGAAAAGTACTTAAAATATTATCTTCTTTAAAAATGTTTTTAGAGTAGCTCTGTATTGCGATACTCGGATTCAGATTCTATTAAATCTTGAAGGAACTCCACTTAGGTTTGTTAGGGGTGTCGAATTTTGATTTGATAAAGAACGATCTTGTTCAGTCCTTTCGCGTTTTCAATAAATATGTTAATATTATTGCACAATTAGTCAATCGAAACACGCATACAAAAAAATACGTCGATTGAACAGATAATAACAAACATATTAAGGTTTAAATTCTAAAAGGTTAGGGGTCAGTTGTAAGATCAGTTGGTAGTGTTGGTGGGATCAGGCCAGTTGGTTAAAGAAAACCCTTTTGTTTTCAGTGCGGACGTTTCGATTTATTTAAAATCGTCCTCAGGGCTAAAAAACGGGGTTTCCGTGTTAAAAAATATATTGAAGTTTACTATACTCGCTATTTAATGAACTAAATATAAAAGAAAGTTTGTTCCTATTTTTGAATTTTGTCCATTGAATGCAACACTGTGCGATGTAAGGAACAACTTTTATCCTTACGGGTTTTTCAAGATTATTAATTTGGCTCAGTCGAAACGCTCTCCACTCAGCTCCGCGCATACATGATGCCATCGGCGGCGGGTAGCGCGGCCGGTGGACAAAGATCGGGCGGCTGAGGATTGCTTAGGTTAAGTAGAGGGCTGATGGCGCGGAACACTAATTGTGCAAGTATGGCTTGCTCTTGAGCGAATTTTTTTACTAGTTATTTCAGAGTTATACAGGCGTTAAAAGGCAAGTTTAATTTCAGCTCAGTTGGTCAGATATGCAAAAATGCTTCTCAAAGATAGCTTCGACGGAACACTAAAAATTTTCCATTACTCGTCATGACAAAACATTGTAAAATAAATAATAATAGACTACAAATTTTTCAACGCAAAAGTTGCCAAAACAAAAAAATTGTTTTGGTTAAAAGCCACCTAATCATAAAAACTTTGTTTACCAAAAGTTTAAATTATTATTCTAGTTTTCCAGTTTATCTACTTTTCGATTTAGTATCCACCAACGATCACAAAAGTGTTTTTAGCATTAGTGGATTTCTTGCTTAGGAATTTTTATGAATTTAATGAATACATTTCTCAAACAACTTTTTTCAGCACTAAAAGTTTTAATTATCGTTACTGAGGACTCTAACCTGGATGGGGAAGTGCACGTCGAGCACAAAAGAAAAATGAATAATAAACTAGCAAATACAATACATAGTAGAATATGACACAGGTTTTGAATGGCATCAACAGTTTCACAGTCAAACATTTCCAAGCTAAACTCGACATCTAGAGAAATGATATTTATAATCTGAATTGGTTTACATTTGCCGAAACTGTAGTTAATTGATGAAAATCGGAGACATTGAAGATCGAGTATTATCCAAATTCAAAGAAAAAGCATAAAACCAGTATGAACGATTTGTCATCTGGTGCAGTACAAGAAAAGCTGGAAATTTTTCTAAAAATATATTTATGGCAAACTTGAATGCTAATTTTAAGAATATCTACTAAAACGCAAGAAAGTTGTTGTTTATGTCATTATTATTTAAAAATACACCCATGATAAAAGTTTACACGTAATGTTTAGGCATTGTGATAATACTACTTAAAAAAAAGCTTTTTAGGTCTAGGACAGGGATAAAACCTAGAAGAGGATACAGAGTATAAAGCGTTATGCATATTTCTTATATATTTAACCCCTTGTCCATATTTTCCTAATACCTATATTAGTTTCTGTTAAAAAGGGTGTAGTAATACTAATAAATTCACAGGTGTAATAGAAAATTAATTACCTTGTAAAGAGTAAGAGCCAAGTAACTGGCATATTAATAAAAATAACGAGTTTTTTTATAAAAATAAATAAAAATTAGAACAAATTGTTACTTCTCTCGTAATATTTTTGTTATAAGTACAAGTCGGTAAATATTTTGATTTATAAATTTCTCTTTACACTCAAAAGGAAAATATTGTCTTACCTCACATAAATTCTAATTTCTAGGTAATACAATGAAGTTTACTTTTTTAAAACTATATGTATAGTACAAAATCAAATACTTCTCATCTTTTATCATGCAATTGCTCTTTACAAAGCACTTATTATTACTTTAGAAAATTTCTTTTCCAAGGTTACATTAAACAAAAACTAAATAATTTAAATCTAATTAGTCCCGTTTTTTTGTGGAACACGAGTGAGTGATTAATTTGTAATAACCATCTTGTAAAAATAAATAATTTATTATTTATATTTCATTTTGATATTTTTGTTTAATTTAGTATTTAAACCAAAAAATAGTATTTGAACTGTTTGATAGAGGAGTAATGCTATATTATTTATCGAGCGTGCAATATTGACCATTACTCACGAGGATAAAGTGTTTGAATGAGGCGAAAGCGAGTAAAAATAATTCATCCAAATGCGTATTAGGTATTACTGGCAAGTTGAATACTATTATGAATACCTACTATAACTTTTGTACAACTGTTTTTTCTAACGCTGTTTATTTTGTTATTAACGATAAGGAAATTATGATTATTAAGCTAAAAGTTTTTTTTTATCAAACGAATGTATAACAAAATATGTTTTTCACTCCCGTACTCTAACATTCAAATTAAATGTCTTCGATATTTTTAATAAAAATGTTCATTAACAAGTTTTCATTATAAAACCTAGCCAAGTTGAAACCCATATTTTTTTAATTAAGTAGCAGCAACAAATATCATATGAATTCCATAGTTTTTTTTACTATAATTTGAATTTTGATTGAAACGTTTAAGACTATTTAAATTAGAAATTACGTCAGATTAAGCCATTAGTAAGTAAGTAAGGTTTTATTGGTAAGTATTCCACAAGTGCTTTTACAAGTCAAAAATTATTAGTAATAGTGAAGAATTTAGTTTGTTCAACTGTTGCTAAACTAAATAAATGTTGCTCAGATTAATATTTATTAATAAACAGTCGTAGGAAAAATAGTGCAACTCTCATGCACAGAAAAAATACTGTCTTATATGGAATTGGATACCAATTTAATCAATGACACACTTTATTCCGTATTGCACAATAGAAATTCGGATTCTTTCAATGATTTTATCATTGTTAACCAATGGGTTATAAGATTGCTTCAAATTTCATTGGTTTTTAATAGGTCGTTTAAATATAACAGTTATTTGATGCCAGTAATACCCTATTTTAAATTCAATACAAAATATATCATTGATTTCAGTAAAAGTTTATTTGTAAGAAATTACATCTCATTTTATGGAAATTCTTTAATTATTTTTACAATTACAACAGTAATGAATTTAATGTAACTTAAATACATTTTAAATTAAATTTAATAAAAAAAAATGTTTGTTTAAATTTAATCATATGTGTGTTTTGAAAAACACCGCACTCTTATTTAATATAATCAACGATATATATCGTTGATATAATGAATATTTTCTTTGGCATCAATTATTATACTAATATTTAAAACAAATTAAGCACGTTTTATTATTTTAAAATAATTTTTATTTAGCAATATTAAACTTAAATTGTTTTGACATTGTATAAACATTGAAATATAAAAGAACGAAATTTTTTTAATACCAGTTTTTGACACGAACAAGGGTAAACTTTGTATATTTATTTTACTTGATAGGA
This sequence comes from Philopedon plagiatum, assembly GCA_963971165.1. Taxonomy (NCBI): domain Eukaryota; kingdom Metazoa; phylum Arthropoda; class Insecta; order Coleoptera; family Curculionidae; genus Philopedon; species Philopedon plagiatum. The sequence continues at coordinate 103,340,750 of OZ020193.1, forward strand.
TCTGCTTCTTTGTAAAACTGTCAAGTTTTGGCTTGTATGGGTACAGGATGCAAGATGGAATAAATTTAAGGCTTACTTCTGCATTCGAATCTCCCAAATCTACAGCTAAATTTGGTTGGAAACATGTCTAAAAAGACAAATACAACAGTAAACTTGCGATCACATTTAATGTTAACAGTTTTTCAGTTTTTAACAATACATATCGGCTGAATAAACAGTCTTATCATAGACTAACCAAGAGAGATTTACAAATAAAAAACACACTTATTATTGAAGAACTTTTTAGATTTGTTTTACTTACCATAAAATACTGGAATGAGTTGCTTCAGTCCCAAATCCTGCAAAAGATCTATCGATTTTGGAGTTATACAAGTCAACACACAGAATGATAACGCAATAAACAAACAGGTTGCAAGCTTAAATGACCATTCAATGAACAAAATCCAACAGCACAGTTTTAACCCCACCAAAGGGTGTCCGCAAGCAATAGAAGTAATATTTCAGCCAACAACAGAACCCATTGGATTAATATGTTTTATTATTTCTCTAATAATTTTTATATTTTATACGAATGTTGATATTTTTTTTAATTATTTCAATAATGTTTTGTTGAGACCTTTAGTAAAAGTAAAGTGAGAGTGGTCAAGAATAGTACTGTTATTGGAAATAGGATAGCAGTTGTTTTATGTGTGTAATAACCATTAATACATAATCGTTGTATAGTATACCTACGAGTTATATACAATTTCATTATAAGTACCATTTATGCAGGCACGTAGCCAGGGGGGAGGGGTTCAGAGTGTCCAACCCCCCCTCCCGAAATTCTTAAAAATTAAAAATTACGTTTGTTTAGCAAAACTATACATTTCTGCAATGTATCGATATCAAGCTTAAAAAATAGATTTTCTGAAAATGAAACCGTTCTTTATGCATTTCGCATAATTTTGCCAGGTGCTGCTCCCACGGAAAGAGCCGACATGTAGGACTCTTTATTCGCCTATTATATGAACGATACTTCCGATTCAGCGATAAAAGCAGAATATTATCTTTGGTGCAAGAAAGTTTTATCTATAGAAAACAACACAGACATACTCGAAGTGCTAGAAAGTTTCAGTAGAGAATTTTTTTCTAGATATCTACGTCCTGCCAACAGTGTTAGCTTAGTGACGTATCACCTTCGACACTTAAGATCCTTGATTCTATCCAAAAGAGAGCCATTCGACTTATCAATGACCCATCCCTCACGAGAAAACTCCCTTCTCTCGCTCATCGCCGCGCTGTTGGGGATTTATCCCTTTTCTACCGCTACTTCCACGGATTTTGCTCTGAAGAACTGGCCGGTATTATTCCCCCTCTGAATGTCCCTAACAGAACAACCAGAGGCGCGTTGCGTATGCATCCCTTTACTGTCCAGCTACAAAAGCCTAGAACAGACCACTTCTCTCGCTCATTCATACCTAGGGTCTCCAGATTATGGAACAAATTGCCTGCAGATGTTTTCCCTTCCCGTCCCAACCTCCAATCCTTCAAATCCAGTGTCAATAAACTACATTTCCCTTCTCTTCAGACACCCACGGTACGTTGGTACTTAGGCTTGAAGTCTACGTGGGATGTCTTAGATAAAAAAAAAAGATCCGGATGATGTTCTATACGTGATGGCAAATTGAAAAACGGCGCTTACGTTTGTAAGCATTCCCTACACATATCTTTTATTATAAGTCGATGTATTTTGCTGATGTATTTACATGAAACCCAAGCAGAAAACGCTTTGTCTTCTTTCTACTCCCGTCTCCCCCCGAATCAATATTCTGGCTACATGCCTGCGTTTATGATACATTATTGTACCAGTATAATAAAATTACTCTGTAGGTGTTTAAGTATGCCAGTATACAGTCTTTCTACTTGCACATGCACACCATTCTCTGTAAGCAGCATAAGTTTTTTTATATAAATGCCTCGATTTGCAGTAATTTTCACGTCTTCAGAAATTTCTTTGTCGAAGCTACTTTTAACATCTATTTTTCTGTATTGACATTTATGACAATATTGTTGACAATAAACAATGGACTGGAAATAGCCATAAAATAGCTAAAAATCAGACCCTGTTTCCGGAAACAACTCCGAAACAGCTAATAAACAGACCCTGTTTCTAGAAACTTAACACATCTAACTTCTATGACGTCAGGAAGTGTTACACTGAGCTTCGATCTAAGATGAAATGGCTTCGATGCTTAGGGTATGATATAAGTATAAAACTTGCTACGATATCGACCTTTGGCAATGTCATTGTCTTTTACAATTACTAAGAACCCGTACCTATCTTTCCAACATTCGAAACAAATACGTTTAAATGCATCGAATGACATGTTTGGCTTCGCAAATTACACCATTACACCAAGCAGCATAAGTTTATTCATATAAATGCCTAAATTATTGGAATATATTTAACGTTTTCGGAAATTTCTTCTTTAAATCTACTTTTAACTTCCATTTTCTGTCTTGGCCTTTATATTTAAATAAACAAAATACGCTTCGAAAGCTACACCATTCTCTTTAAGCAGCATAATATAAGCTTATTCATATAGATGCCTGGATTTCAATGCAAGAAATCCTTTGCAGTATTTACAACAATTTTAACGTCTTCAGACATTTTTTCGTCGAAGCTTCTTTTAACTACCATTTTCGGTCTTAACATTTATGTTTGAAAATTACCAAAAAACGCTTGGGAGACTAAAGGTAACGGAATTCAACGCATTCCCGGCTGTATTGAATGCCGATATTTCCATTGTTGGTAGTTTTTTTTAACTAAAAATGATTAAAAAATCACAAAAGAAACAGTTTGGTATGAAATCCTACATAAAATCTTATATGGCACACGTACATACATGATTCGTTCTTTTATTGGCCTCCCTAGCACGCTCGTTTAACAATAAACAGACTCGTCCAATAAAGCCCTATATTATATACTAGTGACATAAATATCTATTACCCAAGAGAAACAAGGCTATGTGACATGCTCTTTTTGTTTCGTTTTAAATATACCAAGGCACCCTGTTTAAACATTATTTTATAATATGGACAACTTTTGCTTTATCCATTTTGGTCTAAATTTAGAACGAAGAAATTAAAAAAAACCATTATTGTAATCAATCATTCTGAACATGTCCTCTGTGGTTGTGCTCAATCAATTTACTAAATTTCCATATTTTGTCTTTTTTACTTCTTTGAAATTCAGAGAAATAAATCTTGCACTTTCTTTTAATTTGACACCTCACTGTAATTTTCACGGGAACAAATTTAAAATTTTCGCACACAAAACGAATACTGCAATTAAAAAGTATCATAACTATTTTGTATGTATGGTCAATGGTCATGTTAAAAACTCATACATCAGATTTACAGTCTACACCAAGGCCGCCCAACTCCAGGCCCTCCAACGGTTTTGAATTTGCCCGCCAAATATAACTTATAAAGTAAGCATCAATCAAGAAAAAGCTACGTGCGTCATACCCGACAGAGCGCAAACATTTATTTTTCCCTCATCTTTTGCAAAGTCTAGTTTATACAGTGCTATATATAAAGTTGGCACTATAATAGTAAACCATTTTATTTCTGATTTCTCAGAAAATTCTATTTTGGATAAAAGTTTGTGCATGCATAGAATACGTAATGGCGTTATCGAAATTTAAAGTTATTATAGCAGCAACATTCAAAATGAAGATTTCTGGAACAACCCCGATCAAAAGCAGTAGAAAATAAGCATGATGTCAATAGTAAAATTTATATATATATATATATATATATATATATATATATATATATATATATATATATATATATATATATATATATATAATAAATGTAAATACGAAGATTTACTTCTTCGCTAGTGCAGCGAAGAAATCTTCCATTTTTCTACTATTGTTGTACAATGGTGCATTTGTACCGTCGACGTCGAGAAAATCGACATTCGACTTACTTTCGAGTATTATTGTGTTAGCAGCCAAATATTTTTGGAGCAACACTGGGTGAACTAGTTGGCGCGAGCCACTACATCTTACCCATCCTTTCCGAACATTTTGGATATAAGGACTCTCTTTGATTCTGGTCAAATCGTGGTCTGTTCTTCAGCCACCCTGGGTGTAAGCCTGCCCGCTGATGGGTAAGGGCCCAGAAATCGATAGCAGGAGGTCACCCAGACCAGAAACAAAGATAGTCCTCATTATTTTTATTTTTCATTCACGGCCTTTTCGCTGCACTAGCGAAGAAGTAAATCTTCGCATTTACATTTATTATATAACCTATAGGCCAAGAAATCTTCCATTTTTCTACTATATATATATATATATATATATATATATATATATATATATATATATATATATATATATATATACTTATATATATATATATATATATATATATATATATATATATATATATTTATTTACTTTTTTAAAAATGGTCTTAATCTTCTAAAAACATCAGTTAAGATACTTATTTTGTAATTTTCTGAAAAGTGCCCAGCAGATAGTCTCCTGAGATCCTAAAATCATTATAAATGCTGTTGCTCTTTCTAAAATTCATTTCCGCCAAATATACCTTTAAGCCACGTATACAGGAAGACCCATAAATTGTAAAACGCGTTTAGTGATAGCATTGAATTTGGAATAAGTGAAGCTATAATTTTGGGTCATAGACGTTATTAAGTACCAAACGGTTTGTAGACACTTTTACAATGTTACTGCCGAATGCCAAATAAGTAGTAGTCTAAGCGGTACGGTAGTTTAGTTTACGTCATCCAGTACAAAAAAAGACACTATTTCCTATGAAAAATAGACGTTAGATAAATAAGAAATCGTTGTTTTGCCGAATCTCCCCTTGTGTAATTTTGCAACATTTAAAAAAAATAAAAGTACAGTGTAAGTTACAACGATAAAATTTTGTTTACTAAGTAGGGCTCCATTTATACTACAAAAAAATGTTACCCCATACTGTATCCCTACCAAGACCCCAAAAATTATCATATATATCATTAACTACAAAAACAAACAAAGAAAAAAATAAATGTGACAATTATGAGGATTAGATTACCTGCGTAAGGGATGAAGGCTATGAGAGTAAAATAAGCAGAAAGATCAAGTTTAGTGTAAATGAGAGAGATGAAAAAAGCAGTGTTGCCAGCTATCGTGTGCTTCCATAACGTTAATAATTATCGCAAAAATAATCATTTATTTCTATATTGAACAAGGATTTCGATTTATTATTTACCTAATGTTTATTTTCCTATAGAATGGGTAGTTAGTTTCTTTTCTTGTACGCGATGAGGTAAACAGACTTGCAGTCGCTACTCGACCGAAAGGCACTAACCAATCATTTGACGAACATATCAGTATTACGTATCGGTAAGTGTTTAATGTGTTTTAATAGTCGCGAAACCTAACTTTTCTAGAAGAAAAATATCTTTTCTACCTTTTTAATATAAAACTTTGCTGCGCTGATTAAAACAATTTTTATAGATCACTTTTTTTTACTATCAGATATTGACAAGTGAACGTTTAAATGACATTAATGCTAATTAATATCAGCTGTGAGATTTGAGTTTGACTTTAACACCACAGTTTAAGGAGTATCTAAAGTGGAAGGGATATAACTGGAATGTCACTTGTCGCAATCACGTTCCATTTTTTCTTTTCGTCTCTCCTCCTGAACCCCTTTATCACGTGATATGATAAAATCCAAACACTTTACAGCGCAACAAACTTAAGATATTAATATAGAAATAGTTATATAAACAATATAATATATAAACATAAAAGTACACACCACCAACTTAACGTCGCAATTCAATTTATTTAAAACTAATTGAAAAAAAATATATATATTTTTATCGCTCACCATAAATTTTACTACATTTACGATAAGAAATCAATAAAAAAATTACTTATTTTACTTAGCAATAGTGTTCACAATCAATATACCGTCAAAAACCATAATATTAATATTATTTTTCCATAAAAATATTCCTCAAAAGTAAGTAAGTACTCGGTAGCGCTTCTCGATATTTACAGAAAAAGTCACGTATTTTTATTTGTACCGATACAGTTAATCGAATCGGCCATTTTAAAATGCATTTGCTTTGGCCATTAGCATGAATTTCAAGTAAATAAGTTAAATATTCCGAAATGAGTGCTGCATACATATTCAGTAGTTATTTGCTTATACCTTTAGACTTTGTACCCGTATTTTCATTTCTTATTTGTGCCCTTAGCCCATTAACTAATGAGCTATTTTTAAACCTATTGTCAGGTATACAGTTAAAGACTAATATTTGCAGTACATTCATGATGAGTTGTTTATTTTGGATCGTTTATGTTAATTGCGTTGGTATTTACAGTTTTGTCAGCTTTTAAGTAAAGTAGGGAAAATAATTCTACGACCGTTATTATGTTACACTCTGTATAAATTTATACGAAGCTGGGATAAAAAGTTTCTGACCTAAAAAATAAATCAGCAAAATATTGGTTCAAAATGTTGGCAGCATCCGACGCGAACTTTTTGCAAGCAAAAACTTTTTCAAGTTCGGAAATAAATTGAAATCCGATGAGGCCAAATCTGACAAATAGTAAGGTGTATGCGTAGAGTTGCCATAAATCATCTGGCTCATATCGGGACACAAGGCCGGAGGGGAGGGGGGTATTCGGCACAGCTCAGTAAAATTGAGTATATTTTTATCTGAATTTTTAACAATAAAAGCCCTGTCTATCTTGTTTTTGATACTTTTAATATTAATCAGAATTGAGCGGCCCAAATCAGTAACATTATCCATCGTCAACCAAAGTGATTACCTCTACAGGGGGATTTTTAAATTATTGATTTAGCTCTAAATACCAAAACACAAAATCAACTACATATTATATTAGAAATGAAAATCTTTGTTATAACTGATATTCCTCAAAACTAAATCAAAAAATTATTGAGGATTTGCCAGTTTTATGTTTCTCTCATGAGGCAATTTTCTTTAGAACATCTTTCTGATCTTTGATGTACTTATAATATTCTGCATATGATAATTACTGGCATTACAGAATGACCTTAACGAATTCAGCTAAATAAACGATTTCTTTCGTCTGACAACTGGATGGACAAAAATTCTTTCGCAATTTGCATTGTGCGCAGGGATTGCGAACAGGTATTCACACATTTTTACCATTCTGGGATTTCAGATAACGACATCCAGCCGAAAACGCTGATTTTGATAAATGACTTGGACCATTAGCAGTAACCGCTAGATTCAAGTGAACTGGTTTCCAAAGAATACCGACGCGACGCCACGCTTTGCACAAATCTTTAAGATAGAGGTCTACTGCACCACTCTATTGAGACGCAGAAGCTTGGGTATGTGGAACCAGTTGGAAATCTAACTGATGAATTTTTGCCATGGCAATTTCTGATTTGTGGCAAGTAGCATTATTCTGGTTTAACAGATCTTTCTTCTTTGCTAAACCGGGACGTTTCTCGCAAATGTTTTTATTTGGTCTAGTTGATCAAGTAAGCTCGCATAATACTCTAAATTTGTTTTTCCGTTTTCAAGGTAATCTATGGGAATAATGCCTTTGGCATTCCAAAGACGATCCCCATTACTTTTCCGGCATATGGAACTGCCTTTGCCTTCTGGGTAGTTGTTGCATCCCTCGCGATTCACTGTTTGGTTGTTGTTTGTAGTTTGTTTTAAGAAGTTTAATCTATATCGTGGGATGATATACAATATTTCTATTTCATTTTACGGACGTTTTCTATGTTTTTGTTATATATATATATATATATATATATATATATATATATATATATATATATATATATATATATATATATATATATATATATATATAGGACAATTTATTCCAAAGTAACTATGACAACGTGATAATAATAATGACAGAACTGATGAAAAAGTGCATAATGATCTTTCTTAAAACAATCGTCCTGCTTGAACAAAAAAGTCCGTTTTTACCTTTTTGCTGGCGGTTTGGTTTATTTTATGGTGTATTGTACGGTATAAAGTACGTCAACACTTAATGTCACATTATATGGTGTTTTAGCTAATTTAGCGTGAACTATGTTCCTAATTTTTTTTTGTTGTACCGATTATTTTGCAATGCACAACTAACATGAATTTTATTATGTTACATTGCCATTAATTACTGCAATAAGCTGCAGTAAGTAATATTTAGCATTAGTTGCAGAATTTTTTTATTCAGGGTGTACGATCAAAATCTAAATTTTCTTGCAGAGGAGGTAAATAAGAGTACACGAAAAAATTCAGTAATATATACCATTTTCATTTTTTTTTTATAATTAAAGATATGCCCTTTATGTTTATATAAGATTTGTACAGGAAATGTAAATCGTATTAATAGCTTTAGAAACAGTGCTTATTTTTAATTACTTAAACATTTTTGACGTTTTCTTAAACATCTCCGTACTACTCCAATAAGAAGCCTTCCATGAACAACTAGAATTTTTTATAGATAGGTAATTCCACAGGGTTGCATATAACAGGATTTCCAATGTCGGGTAAAACAGGAAAATGTCAGGGGATTCAAAACCCGTTAAGGAAAACAGAAAATTTCAGCGACAGTCGGTAAAAACAAAGATTTGTTTCCTAAAGTCAAAATATCAGCTTTCGTTATTTCTTTAGTTTAGAGATATATGATTAACCTTTTTTGAAGTTCTTAATTCGCCTTCTTTATTTAAAAGAAAGTTGTTTTTTACTAGTTTATTGTCTCACATTAAAGAGAAAACGACCCTTTTAAGTAAACTTTACTGTCTAACTTAAAGTAAATGTTTGGTTTTGCCTGGGATAAAAAACTACGTGGCAAGGCAGTAGTGTAGCAGTTAGTAGCAGTGGATCTAGGGGGAAATCACTTTATTTGCAGATGATGCAACTATTTTATGGCATAACAGGGACAGCGATCGACGAAAGAGTAAACAGTTACAGTAGGATAAGTAGATAAAGAAGAATAGTAAGAGTTAACAGCAAATATTAAGCAAATATTAATATTACTAAGACTAGTGTTATATCATTTACATGCGATTTGAATGACGTACTTTTAAAGAATTATAAGTAATTTGACTGAATATATATTTCTATGGCTCTAGACGGATAATAGACCGAAAAAACTGTCTTTAAACAAGCCTGTATCTCGTTCAATAACTAAAAGATCAGAGTGAATTAAAAAACAAAATGTTAAGAATAGAGGCTACAGTCTAGTTGTGAATGTGAATCGCAGTTATGGCTGGTCTAACCTACAGGGCGCTACAAACTTTAGGGAAAAACATTATTGTTAAATCCCTGTATACTGTACAAAATTGATTGATTTCAAACGATACTGGTATACTTACATTCCAGAAGAATGAGCTTACAAGCTAAAAAAAAAGTTTTTTACAGTCCGATTAAGGGGTCAGGAGAAAATCGCTGCCAAAAATATGATAAATCCGCTGTGGTGCGTTAATTGGAGCAGTGTATAAAGAAAAATTGAAGAATGTTTTGAATTATCCATCTCTTTTTAAAGTTCGTTCTTTCCAGATAATTCTCTAGTACATTCTTTTACAACCTCCTTAAATTTGGTCTGGGTTACGTAACAGATATGTATTTTGAAAATAATGAAATTCCAGTAGTCACCGGAATCTGATAGTCAAATTAAAACTTAAACAAGCTGATAGTGATCAAACTGAACCTGGTTTTCAGTTATCTGTAGTTTTTACAATGCAAAACAATACGAAAATAAATAATGTATATGACCACATTAAATATTTATGTCTTTCGAATGAACCTAAACCGAAAATATTAATAAAAATAACTCCATTACTTTTTTAGAAAACATAGAAATAATTGTGACTGCCGGCCGTGAGCATTATCATTTGGATATATTCGAACATCCCCAGTTTTATTTTAAACTAACACAAGGTTTTTAAGTTACTACCACTGTGTAATAATATCTTTTTCCATGAGCGTGCGGAAAATAGCTCACTTATATGGGTGCTCTTTAATTTTCTTAAAAATAAAATCTTCAGAACTTGACAGCTCTTTATTCACCTGTAGCTTTGACCTATATTATGTGGTTGAGTTAGTAATTTTATTTTTGATTAAGTTCAATATCAAAGTAAATAATATACAGGGTGTTAATAAAGTGTGTTGCCAAACTTCAGGGTATTATTCCTTACTCAGACAAAAAGTTCATATAAACATTGGTCCCAAACGACTTTGTTTTTAATACACAGGGTGTTGAATTTTTTTCAAAAAGTTTTCCTAAATATCTGGAAGACGCAAATTAGTATCAAGTTGAAACTTTCTGACAATTTTTAATGCATAAAGAAGATTCTTGCTAGTTGTCAAGAGTAGTATTCCATGGGAATGTGTAATTTTTATAAAGTTGAGACAATATACCTATATAATACCCCTAAGTTGCCCCTAAGCTTCAAAGATGACCCCAAATTTTTACAAATTCATGCTGAAATTCATGAACGAATGGAATGAATGGATAACTACACAAATGTAAAACCAGTATTAAAAACATTGTCTACCAGGATTTATAAGAAAATTAGGGAGTGCAACCCAGCATTATTTAAAACAAATATTAAATATATTGTTTAAACAAAAGCAGAATTCTTAAAGAATAAACAACGAAAAGAACAATGTTAAAAAAGACTCTTTTGTGTCCATTAAGGCAGGTGACAAAAATGATATTTTTTGTGAATTTTGACCTGCTGAACATGTTGGCACAATTAGAATTACCGGATGCTTCCGGGAAAACCTTTTTCTTTAGTATCAAGTAAATTCTAATCACATGACGTTCAGCAGGTCAAAATCCATTATAAATAATATTATCATCTTTCACGTTTGATACCTTGACAGGCAAAAAAATACCATCTTTTAAGATTGTTCTTTAAAAACATTTTATTATTAAAACAAAACATACACTTTCACTTCACTTCACTTAAAACCATCCTAAAATTTGCAACAGTCTCTACGTTATAAATGAATTAAAAAATACAAAAATGGCTAATGAACATGTTTAAAACTATAAAATAATTATTGCACCGACCTGTCCCAGATCGCGGCGAAATTTGACAAACGTTTACACGTCAACTGTCTTAAAGTTCAAAGAATGAGTGAAATGATGGTAGCCTACTTGCAGAAGAATTATCTTACAGTGCCACCTAGTGGTACGATGGACTACTAATGGTGTAACGGTCGTGTTTCCACTTATTTAATTCAAGTTTCACCCATATGCTGAGGACGGCAACCTTTTTATGACACGCTTATGCTACGATAACCAAATTAACAGACGTGATTGGTCTGCAATTAGGGACTTCACGCTGAGTATCCCTTTTGATGGCGCTCCTATGCTACGTATTTCTCATTTTTTGCTAACGTCGTATTTCTGTAATTTTGTTTGTAAACAACTACTATGAACTAGAATCAGACTGACTACCTATGACTAAAATCTCTTTGATTTATCATGCTGTTAGCAGGGATGGTATTTTTTCAAGCTCTCTTAAACCCAGCGCACCAATAGTAGTGGACAAGTTCGGATTGGCCCTCATTTGTTGCTTCATCTATTATTAATGTTGTCACCTCCATTTACCGCGTTTTCCATTTCACCAAATCGATATTGTTATTAAAAAATGGGTTAAGTTCACTTCTTTTATTGGAATAGCTCTATCGTTTTGTTTCATCAAATTAAACATAAAATGCTCCTGTCCTATACAATGTTAAAAAATTGAGGGTGAAATATTATTAACGGATATAAATAGATCATATTAATGATTGAATATATTATGGTCTTTGATAAATTGCGCTTATTGCGTGGTCTACTTGCTATTTATTACAAGTAATGATCATTTTCTGAGTAAATTTTTACTTATTCATTTAGTAATCGAACATATTTTTAGAGTATTCTCTGTCAAATTACATGCATCCCTCTTTCTTCTTACGAAATAAACATCCACAAAATCAACACAGCTCGAACCAACGAAATAGACGGGGCCATATTAAAAAAAAGCGAATTCTTCAATAGAAGAAAATTAACAAAATGCTAAATTTCCCTTGTGTCGTTTACATTTCGCGTTCTATTTTAATTATTGCACTATGCCTAAAGAATATTGAGAGATCTTTCCACACCATTTATAGGTACTTAATTTTATTTTATTAGATCCGGTGTTTCTCTCTGAATATCATCCTGCTTTCGTATGCTTTGTTCGGAGCTCTGACGTTCTTGTATAGAAACATAGAAACAGTAGCCGAATCTGAAATCCCGTTGTGTTTTTCGAATAGTAATCATACAGAATTATGTATTCATTATCTCTTTGCTAGAAATTTTTATCACGCACGTGACATGTGCCTGTCAAAAAATAAGGAACGCGGCCTCGAATATATATTCAGTTACCTGATCATTATCACACCTAACCCGAATCATTTATGTGTGACTTTTTTTAGTAAACAATGACATTTTTACATAAATAGTATTAAATGTTATAGTATCGTCAAATTGAAGTAAGCATATTTTGCTCTTTATTATTTCTTACTGAATTAATCCTTTGAACCAGGCACCCTTAGGGATCAAGGGTGTTTGATTGTATTTGGTATTCTTTTCCACAACTCCCTCCACTTCTGCTATCTTGCGTCGTCAGATGTACTTCTTCCCATTTCATGTCTCTCCGGATCGCCGCCGATCTTCAATCTTCCAACTATAGTCTTCTAGGTCTGCCTCTGGACATCTTTTTACTTCATCTAGCCTACTCTGTCCTCTGTCATTCGTTTGATATGGCCGAACCATGTTAATTGTCCTTCCTCTATTTTTTCTTCTACTGGTCTTAGCTTCAAGCTTTATCTGTGTGTTGTGTTCCTAGTTGTATCCATCTTTGTTTTGTTTTCGATTTTTCTTAGAAATCTCATTTCTGTTGCTGTCCATTTTCGTTTCATATTATCTATCATAGTCCACGTTTCTGCACAGTATAGATGAGTATAGGTGTTACTACCTTCCTATATACTTGGGTTTTATTTTCTTTGGATATTTATCTTTTTTCCAGGAACGTATTTTTGATACTGTTAAATAGTCTTCCTCCAGGTGTTATCCGGTATTCTTATTTTATCTTCTATTCTTCCATCATCTGATATTACCGAATCTAGGTATTTGAACTTTGTAACGTGTTCTAAATTTTCTTCTTCTATGTGTATTCTATGTTGCTGTTGTTTCGTTCCTATTATCACGGTCCTTATTTTTTCTTTATTTATCTTTATATCTGTCAATGGCCGTACATTTGAATCGAATGTACAACGCTATAAATTTTTCGTGAGAACAAAGAAGAGTATTTAAAAAATTATTTATCATAATTGGCATATGTTAAGATTATCTACCAAAACAATATAATTGAGACACAAAAAAATGTAAATGTTATCTTTAAAAATGAATGCGCCCTCCACGTATTATATTCTGCTGTTGTTATCTCAATTGATGAATATTTCTAATACATTTTAATGGGAATTTTAATGAATGAGAAGCTAATCTATGTATAAAAGAGTACCATCATCCGTCAACTAGACACTTATCAATGCCCAGACCAAAATGCTGAACGGAAAATTTGGAACAGTAGTATACCTCTTTAATGCTGTAAAAGTTTTTGTTGTGGCTATAGTATGCTAACTACTCTTGATATTTCCAAATTTTAGTGGAAATATTTTCAAAGTTTACTTATATATGGAATTTTAAAGAACCTAGTCCTAGTCGAAGAAAAATCAAAGTTTGGTGTGACTTTAAAAAAAAATGCCTAAATATGTCTAAGTTGTTGAAAAATTATTGATTAATTGAAAAATTTGCTGTAAGTAATTGCTTTCTCCGGGTCAAAACTGAAATGTTGATATGTTTCAAGAATGTTTGACAGATTCTATAATTCTTCCTGTATGTGTCATTATATAGTTGGTGCTATATAATGTGTTCACATGTTAGTAATATATGGGGCAGGAATTTGCGAGAACGTTTCTTATATTCCTATTGGACATTTATCTGAAGAGGCATCAGAAGCTAGAAATAAAGAGTTTCTTATATTCCGTTTAAGGACATACTGCACAACTTGTTAATTTCTTTAAATCTCCTTATTTCCTTTATTAGACCGAAATATACTACGAAAAATAAGCTCAGAAATCAAAACACTTAAAAAAAATAACGTTGAGGAAGACAATTCTGATAGATCGGTCTCCAGCTCAGATTGTGAAAATTAGGTTAATTAAAGTAGGTAGCTATGTTTTTTTTTATAATTAGTATTTAAGTCTATTAAACTTAGTTGCTTTAAACCGAAAACAGTATCTTTTATATATTTTATCGCAAAATAATTATATTTTTTGCGGGACCGGTACCTAGTAAGGTACTACATAATGTAGGTCTACATTTAGTACAGTAATAACGTGCTCCAATATATGTTTTTACGAGTATATGCCACAACTTTTGCAAAACAGCAAAGTAAAGCAGCAAAGTAAAGCAGCAATGTGCACGAATTTTTGATTTCGTTACACTGTGCGGCGCCCTCCGGAACCTGGCACCCTAGGGCAGCAGCCCCTATTAGCCCAATGGTTAGAGTAGGTCTGCCTGACTCTACCACTAAAAAGTATGCAGATAAAGCCGTAGTTTACAAATAAAGAAACCTCTGCGAACTGAAAAAGACAGTGCAATCTATTTCTGCATTAAAGTACGTGGAGTTACTCCCAAGAGCGACTCTATTTTTAAAAAATCGGTCGAGTGCAAGCTATACTTGCACAATTAGTGTCCTGTGCCATCAGCGCCTCACTTAACCTGAGCAAACCTGGGTCGCCCAATCTCCGCCCATCTGCCGCACTAACCGCCGCCGAGGCATCAACGCCGTATCACATCGTGTATGCGCGGAGCTGAATGGGAGACGTTTCGACTGAGTCAAATTAAAAATTTTGAAAAAGGACGTGTAAGGACAAAAGTTGTTCCTTGCTTCGTGAGAAATATTTTTTGCCGAACAACTTTTTCTCTAAAGCTAATTGTTTAAAAGTTACAAGGAAATAAACAATTAAATTGTTTATAACAATTGATCGCGCTAGAATTTTTCCATCCTGATAATTTTGGCTCAGTCTACACCTAATTCTCAATGGTGGTGCTTTTTTCAGATTTTTCTGAGCGATCCTCTTGGTGATGAGGGTGGGGGACAGCAATTTTTAAGCGTTTTTCCCGAAAAAATGTTTAAAAAAATGCATACAAAAATTCATCATAATATATTGTTGAATTAGTGATTCATTAAGCTTTAATTTGACACCTTTCACGACTCCCTTTAAATTTTTTTCCCATTTCTCAATTTACCCCCTGAAATTACCCCACAGAATCAAAATTTAACTTTTTATACTTGGCGTCTATGACTGGGCCACCACACTGTACCTCTGTGCTAAATTTCAAATTTTTACGTCGAATAATTTCAGAGAAAATCGCCTGTGACAGACGGACGGGCGGACGGACGGACGGACACTGTTTTGCCAATTTTAGCACGGAACATGGAGAATATAGCAAATATTAAATGGCCATCAATTTTGCAAATAGGTAGTACAAACTATTTCAATACTGATTTATACCTGCAATTTTTTCTAATACTACGATAAAAACCAGAAAATACATCGAAAGCAAAAAAGAGTAAAGATAATTTTAACTCAAAACCGAAAAATATTTACCGAGGCCACTCGCATTATTAAAAATAATTTAAAATCATTAAAAACCTTAGCAAAATTTCTTTATTTTATCTTAAAATGATAACAAGCTCATAAACTCTTAACAAGAATTTACAATCATTGAGATAGTGATATCAGCTACCTATCTGTCATATCAGTTTTGTTTTCTCTGACGAAATTTACAGCAAATTAATATAATTATTATTATAAATAAGTTGGTTATTTAAACAATAAAAGCAAGATTATTATTATGTTATAAAAAAAACATTGTTTACCAAGTTCCAAGTGTGTAGTAATAAAAATTGGTGAAACAGTTTAAGATTTCCATCTATCAGTGAGTTCCTAAATTCAGTAATGAAATTGGATTATGTTTTTGGAACTAATAACACTTTTCGGCAGCAAAACGAATTTGATTTTTTAATTGACCAGAAATTGACATCAGTGGTTATTTTTAGAACAAACGGAAAATTCAATGAAGCCATATTTATTTAAAATGTCAGAGAATATATTAACAATACATCGAAGTAGTTTTGGAGCATTTACTGCACAATGTATGAAGAAGTGACCCTATTTTTTTAGTTTGCTATAAGCACCTATTCGTTCATACTTGTGGAAATCATTTTATACTAAAATAAATCTATTTTTGGTATAGTTATATAGTCATTATCTACCACATCCCTAGACAAAACCTTTTCATAGTAAAAACAAGAATTCGTATCGACAAAACGATTCACAGATATCTACGCAAATAAAAACATAATACATTTTATTAATAAAATGTAAAGAAACTAGCTAAAAACCGTACATAAAAGGTTTAATTTTCTTTTTTCTTAATAATTTTTGTGATTCAAACGGTTTTATCAAATTTTAACCAAAAATCTGGTACTATTGGTGTAACATCCCCACCTTTCTAATATTTCGGTAAATGCTGTAGTATGAAGAAAAAATATCATCTCTATTTTTATCTATAACCATACTTTCCAAAAACTCTATAATTCTCGCTTTTTAAAACAAATTATTATTTGACCACCTTTGGGTGTGTTAACAAGAAAAATTGACGAGAATGAAGAAAATAATAAATCGATAATCAATCACCAAGAAAAGTAATGGTAGGAAAATATGTTTTTCTATAATTTTCTTATTTATTATATTTCCCTTATGATTTGTTTCCAACTAATCCCTGATGACTTATTGATCCTTTTTTTCTTGGGTATTTGTGGTAAAAATTTATTTTGGAGAAAATAGAATGTCTTTTGCAGCAGTAATTAAAATGGGGTTTGTTAAAGGTTTTTTATGTGACAGCACAGGTAGACTTCAAGCCTAAGTACTAGCGTACCGTGGGCATATAAAGAGAAGGGAAGTGTAATTTGTTGTCACAAAATTTAAAGGATTGGGGGTTGGGAGGGCAAGGGAAAACATCTGCAGGCAATTTGTTCCATAATCTGGAGACCGTGGGTGTGAATGAGCATACGTAATGCGCCATTTGTTGTTCTCACATTTTCGGGTGTTGTTACTTCTTGGCAGAGTTCCAAAATCGACTTTATTGCTGCCAAGAAGCCCATGGTGGTCATTTTAAACAACTTTTATAAATATAAGGGACACAAAGGTACTTTAATTTCTTTTTCCATTTTTACCTGTTATTGGCTTGGCATTTAAAAACGGAATTAACATATGGATTTCGGGTTCGCGGTTCGGGTTTGCGGTAAACTATTTCTTTTTTGAAGAGCTGTAAAATGAGATACCACACAGGATATTTTTGACCTCAACTCCCTAGCGTCACCTCTCAAGGGGGTTGGAAAAGTCAAATTACATAAGAAAGTAAATTTATTAAGCTCTAAGATACTCCTAAAATGTGGTGTCTCTATCTTTACTAATAGTCAGTAAGACTTTTCGGACACCTTGTATTTACCTATTTTCATATTTTACCTATATAAGTTCTAAATAAATGGAACGAAAAATTTATATTATAAACCTTATAACATACATGTCACAAGTATTTCCGGTTCCGCTGTTTTTAGTAGAAAATAATTGCGACAGTAACCTCCATACACATACTACATATTTACAAAAATATGGTGAAATTGACTTGTATTATCTGTAATTTTATAAAAAAGATAAGCATATTTTTTTATGAAGTTTTTTAGTTAGAGACCTATAGACATATACAAATCGTCCACAAATTCACGATTGAAAAAATATCGACAGAAGAAACCAATCCGAAACAAGCATAATAAATATAAAATAAAATTATAAAAATACAAAATTTACTGTAATCTTACGTAAATACAGACCTTAACGTGTGGTTCATTTTTGTAACTGCCAATGAAAAATACTAATAATTTTGCTGATTACAAGTCGAAAACTGAATACGCATAATAGCCGTTCAATGTAAAAATTTATCAGGTACTTATTTATTATTGTTACCTATTTATTTTATTGTTAACAGTGCAAAAAAATATGTTGCTTGATATTTATAATAATTTTTATTTAATAGCAGACGATAATTTTTAGACACTAATAATAACAATAACTTGTGCACTTCTGTTGAATTAATATTTGAAGCAACTTGAGCAACTTAAAACATGAGTCTACCTGATTTCTCAAGTGATTTTAAAAAGGCAGCAATGATTTTTGGGTTGCTTATGACGTACGAAATATTTTTTTACAACCACATGAAAAGACAACTTTCGGTGGCAGCATACCTCTAACAAAAACGTTGATTGCCTCTCTAGTGACAAAAAATCCCATATCGTTAACTTTCATCTCTAGAGATGAAAGTGTGTAATTGCATTTTCAGATATTACCGGCCTCTCATATAATAATTGGATCCACATGAATGGCAATTTCCTACAGAGCAATGAAACGCTCGATTTTGTTGATTGGGTTTCAAACATGATCTCAGCTGGCACAAACACATTACTTCAGTAGCCACATCGGCAGCTGAAAAGCTTGGTTTCCTCTTTCGAGCCAGAAAATCCTTCTCTCCTTTCAACTTACATACATAAGAACTAACTTACAGTACTGTTTCCATACCTGGAAAGCGACATCGCCCTCGACACTTGACATCCTTGATTCTATCCAAAAGGGAGTCATTCGACTCAATGAATGACTCAATCCTCATAAGAAAACTCCCTTCTCTCGCTCATCGCCGCGCTTTCTACCAATACTTCCACGGATGAACTGAACCATTGGGTACGCCAGAGTTGATAGGCTCTTTTTAAAGTGGACTTGTCTTTATTAAACTCCATTACCTTGGCAGCCTCCAACTTTGGCAAAACGCAGTCTATTAAGTGCCTCACACTGCCATAAGATGTGTTGTTGTTTCCTTTTCATCCTGGCAAAGCGTACAAAGGCCGTATCTTCTGGAAGACCCATGTTACTTATGTGCCTTTCTAATCTTAGTAGTCCCTTTCCAAGGGAGCTTCTAACCAAAAAATAACAATTAAATTTATCCAAAACAAACGTTACGTTAAAAAATAATATTGTATATTGTGTCTATATCAGTAAATCCCAACTTTTCTCTTTGCTAATATTTATTTAGAGGTTTAAAGCAACCATTAAATAAATTATTTAATAAAAAATTCAAACACACTGGTAATTACAAGCTAGTCGTATGATAATTACTGTATTCCAGCGTACTAGCAAAAAAAAATAAAACGTTTTAAAATCACGTGTTCAGTGCGGCGTTTTTTCTGAAACAGAATAAGTTATGAAAAGAAGATCAACAGGTTTTTTCTACTTCAAAGCAAAATTAATAATTAATCATTAAGATGGATTTCTTGCAATAATTAGATTTATTTGGAAGAAATAATGTTTTATAAATGAATTTTATCCTTGATATCTGTTGGAAAACCCTACAAAAATGTCTATAGAAATTCTACATGACTTCTGAAGGCCAATAATACAAAAGAACTACATAATATTATTAATTTAAGACAAATCACACAGCATGTTTGAGTGTGTGTAGACACGAGAAAATAACATACTTTTACTAGACCCGGTTTGCAGTGTTGAGAAAATCGATGTATTTAAATAATCGAGTTATCGGTACTCGAGTTATTTCAATAATCGAGTGGTCGATTGATTTTTCACTCATAGTTCCGATGTAAGCATCACACTATCATTCAAGCGATTCTTCACTTGTTTTAGTTTCAATTTGATGGTTAACAATGATAAACCAATCATATTGAAAGAAACCGAATTTGTATTGTGCAATAAGGAATAGAGTGTGTCAATGAGTAAATTCGCATCGAATTCAATATATAGAAGAATGTATATCTAAATACAAACACTAGGGTGTTAAAATGTGTTAAAATTATTTTATTATTACTATTAATTATTTTCTCAATTTGACATAGAAAGTTTTCTTTAGGTGAAACTGGTTTAACCTTTTGTAATTTTTTTAACTATAGGTAATAAGAAGAAAAAGCGACCTATACGTATATTTTGATTATTTTTTAGATATGCTAAACGGGTATCTTTTACACAACACTACAAACGCAACAATAAAGTTGGCAAATTTCTTTACTTGTCCAATAAAGAGTTCAAAACCGCAAAAATTTCATAAAAAATATTACGTAATTTTTTTACTACTAAAATAAGATAAGGCACGCATACTAAAACACTTATTTATTCATAGAAATATTTCTACTGTATTTTTTACCAGTTGAAAATTAATTTTATTTATTTGATTAACACTTGTCTTAACAAATTACTGATGTCTTAGAAGCTTGTTAATTTGCAATAAAAAAATTGTGTATAATTTATTTACATATACTCGTGGACAAATAAGTCGTATATCTAATTCATGATCTAGGTGTCAAGCATCTAGGAGAGTTACTTAAGATTCGTTTAGACTGTGAACTAGTTGAACGATTTTTTTTGCGACTGTGTACCACACCTGTTAAACTGTTAATAAGATCCTATTTATAATAATCTCTAAAAAAAATTTTGTCACAAAGATAGAGTGTGGTAGCCCAATTGAAAACTCAAAAATTCTTTGACAGTTTTTAACAAAATCGTAATTTCCATAGTAGAAAGGCCATTTTATAATAAACGATTATTACAGGTATGCAATGTATGCCTGTGTCTTATTGTTGTGCAAAATGATTTTAAAAATAATAGGTACTAAAAAATATTTGTTCATTTGGTGTCCTATAATTTTTGGAGTGCAAAAAATAGCGTATACACGGTGTCCCATATAAGAATGCACACTACAGGGATCTCGTAAACCAGAAGAGATACAAAGATGATTAAATTAGAGAAAAGTTGCGCTTTGCTGAACCCTTCAAAGTCGCGATTCGAAATCTAAAAAAATCCTATTACTTCCGAAGATATTTGGGAAAAACCGAATTTTCCCGATTTCGTTTTTATTTTTTTCTGACTCTATTTAAAAAGATATGACAAAATAAATTTCACATTCTCATTGCCACTTTTTCTGCTCTACAAGCCGGCGTTCTTAGATTTTCAATACGACGTTTCGTTTCTTCGCAACCATCATCAACTTCATTTTTTTAAATAGTCGAAAAATTTTGTTTTATTCCTAAAAAATTCTAATTTTAATTATAAATCCCACGAGATATCGCTTCTTACATTTATCCGACGTTTCGGACGAAATAATCATCATCAGTATTATTTCATGATTATTACGAAGGAACGGAACGTCGGATCAAAAATCTAATTACGTTGCCAAGTAGAGGAGAAAAAACTACATGGGAATGTGGATTTTATTTTGACCTGTCTTCTTTTGTGAAATCAGAAAAAAATTAATTGCCAAAATTTATGTTTAAAATTTCAACAATTTGTAGATTTTTTTTTGATTCTATTGTAAGAGATAGATTAAAATAAATTTTACATTTGTATTTTCGTTTTTCTCCTCTACAACATGACGTCATTCAATTTTTGATTCTACGTTTTGGCTTTTCTCGACCATTATCAACTTTTTTTTAACTGTTTTAAAATAAAATTTTCCGATTATTTAAAAAAGAGTTGATAATGGTCGAGAAAAGCCAAAACGTAGAATCAAAAATTGAATGACGTCATGTTGTAGACGAGAAAAACGACAATAAAAATGTAAAATTTATTTTAATCTATCTCTTACAGTAGAATCAGAAAAAATCTACGAATTCTTGAAATTTTAAACATAAATTTTGGCAATTAATTTTTTTCTGATTTCACAAAAGAAGACAGGTCAAAATAAAATCCACATCCCCATGTAATTTTTTCTCCTCTACATGATAACGTAATTCGATTTTTGATCCGACGTTTCGTTCCTTCGTAATAATCATCAAATAATATTGATGATGATTTTTTCGTCCGAAACGTCGGATAAATGTAAGAAGCGGTATGTCGTGGGATTTAGAATTAAAATTAGAATTTTTTAGGAATAAAACAAAATTTTTCGACTATTTAAAAAAATTAAGTTGATGATGGTTGCCAAGAAACGAAACGTCGCATTGAAAATCTAAGAACGCCGGCTTGTAGAGCAGAAAAAGTGGTAATGAGAATGTGAAATTTATTTTGTAATATCTTTTTAAATAGAGTCAGAAAAAAATAAAAACGAAATCGTCAAAATTCGGTTTTTCCCAAATATCTTCGGAAGTAATCGGATTTTTTTAGATTTCGAATCGTGACTTTGAAGGGTTCAGCAAAGCGCAACTTTTCTCTAATTTAATCATCTTTGTATCTCTTCTGGTTTACGAGATCCCTGTAGTGTGCATTCTTATATGGGACACCGTGTATACGTGCCATGGGGCTAAAGGGTTTTTTAATCCCTCGTACAATTTTGCCCTCAGAATTAAAAGACTTACTTTAGTCCCCTGAAATATAATATGTTATTGTAGATTCACCTAAATGCGTTGCAAAACTTTAACACTTTTTAGGTTTTAAGGCAATTCTGTCTTTATGATTATTTTTAGTGTTCCGTGAAATGGAACACTTATGGAATCATTTCGGTGTCCGTCCGTGTGTCTGTCACAGGCGATTTTCTCTGAAACTATTCAATCTAATGACAGAATAGAATACGATAAGATGTGACGTCATTCTAAACCCAATATGCCATGAGTATCAAATGAAAGTGTTTGACGAGTAGAATACGATAAGCTATGGACGTCATTCTAAACCAAATATGGCGGACGCCATAAGATGGCGGATTAACTTTTTTTACAGTCTCCTTAATATGGGTATCAAATGACAGGGGTTGACGGGTAAAATACGATAAGCTATGTGACGTCATTCTAAACCCAATATGGCGGACGCCACCAGATGGCGGATTACCTTTTTCATTACAAGCTCCTTGATATTGGTATCAACTGAAAGAATTTGACTAGTACAATACGATAACGGGAAAAATGTCTTGTAAATAATACTTTTTAAAAACAAGCTTTTATTATTTAGATGTACTAAAACGGAAAAAATAACCATAGTTTTTTATTGTAGCAATGCTGAATGCTATTTATAAGTGGACGTAGTTCGCGTGGGTGGATCCTAATAAAAGTAGTATAAAATTTATTACTGAATCATAATATATTATGTTAAATTTATTATCCTAAAAGCTTGTCGCGTAAATAGGAAAGAAAAAAAAATACATACCTGGGTACTTACAATTGCTGAAAAACAAAATTAATTGGTGTATGTGTCGTAGGCAGAATGCAAATTTAGGCTATTTATAAACTTCCTAGGCATTATAGAAAAAGCCGGCAAAACGCGAGCACAAAATGCATTTTTCGTTATGACTGAAACAAATTCAGGCAAATTGATAAATGTCGGCAAAACAAGAACAGACGAATATATTATCACGTTGTGACAGTATTTTTCGGCATTTTACAATTTGCCAAAAACGGTGCCGTCAAGACGTGAATATTAAACTAGTCGACTTTTGCACGCGAAGACGTGCACATCAACACAGCCGAAAAGGACCCCAACCAACACCCTGGCGCACCGATCCCTCTTGGCTTGCGAGGAAAGAGACTGATCAGGGCCCCTAACCAGGTGCTAACCCTGTTCCGACCTTAGGGTGCCCTCCGCTCCACCGTTCGCATAAAAAACCTTTCTACAAAACTGAACTTAGGTGGCAGAAAATATTATTCTCAATACTTAATAGTATTTTCCATTTTATTTTCACGTTTTGACGGGACCGTTTTGGGCAAATTGTAAAATGCCTAAAAATAATCAGTCACAACATGATATATATTCTTCTGTTCTTGTTTTGCCGACTTTTATTTTATCAATTTGCCTGAATTTGTTTCAGTCATAACGAAAAATGCATTTTATGCTCGCGTTTTGCCGGCTTTTTCTATAATGCCTAGGAAGTTTATAAATAGCCTAAATTTGCATTCTGCCTACGACATATGCACCTTTGGCGCGCGACAAGCTTTTAAGACAATAAATTTAACATAATATATTATATCTGTTTCAGTGATAACTTTGATACTACTTTTATTAGGATCCACCCACGCGAACTACGTCCACTTATAAATAGCTTTCAGCATTGCTACAATGAGAAAACTATACTTATTTTTTTCGTTTTAGTACATCTAAAGAATAAAAGCTTGTTTTTAAAAAGAATTTTTTACATAGGATTTTATTCAAAATTCAATATCAACTGTTGCTTTTTGAAAGAAATTCATACATATTACCTTTTTAATTATCTGCTTTAATTTACTGTCGTACTGTGTGGTTCAATAACCTTAAATTCGCGAAATGGTAATAATCAAGGTGTTATTTAAAGTTGATTTTGCATTTTATTAAAAAGTAAACAAAAGTATTTAAATAGGAATTTATATAGCAACTTTTTTTACTCTTTTAAGTACCATTTTATGAAAAATTCATCCGTGTCAGTCAATGGTATTTAAAATAAACTGGTATTTAAAGGAATTGAATCAGTTGTTTTGAACTTCAGTACTTTCTCGTTGACAGGCTGCAATTGTATCAATGTCAGTGGCGCACCCAGAGGGGGGGGGGGGCTGTGGAGCTGCAGCCCCCCAGACCAACATCAGACACAAAAATTTAAGAAAGTGCGCTACTAATTGAAGAAATCCACCGAATTGCACCTTTCAGCCCCCCAAGACATATCAGCCCCCCCAAGACAAAATCCTGGGTGCGCCCATTATCAATGTACCATACGGACCATACTACCGCGAGCAATATGCACGGCTGTGTGAACCGCAATGAAATGTTTGGACTAGCCTGGTGCATATAGTGTACAAAAAAGTAGTCAATATATTGTTAATTGTCAAAAAAAAATGTCATAATGTAAAGTTCCAGTGAAAATAAGAAAACCCTAAAAATGATTGGACACTGAACAAAATGTGCGTTATTAAAATATGCGTTTTGCCAAGCTAATTTTAAAAACACTTTAAGCATTGTTCGCACGGACGCTCTTTCAATGTTATAAAGTAGGTACTTGGTAAAAAGTGTTTGATAATGGAACATTTACATGCCCGTATGAACACAATGTCGAGGTTTTATCAACTTTTAGGGCCTTTTTAACGTTGCATTTTTACCTTCCGCGCGCAAAATGCTTTACATTATACCTAAAAAAATATTTTTCCGCGAAAATGGTTAAAGATATGCTTATTTTAGAGAAGGTCTAAGCAAAGTTAGCAAAGTTATGGAAAAAGCGATCACCCTGCAAATTCTAAAATATCTAAAAAAACACAAAATGATCCATGACAGACAGTACGGATTTCGTCACCAAAGATCCACAGCTGATCTCCTTAGCTTTGTCACACATAACTGGAACAAGTCTCTCGAGTTTCATGGGGAATCTCAGATTGTTGCTCTGAATATGTTCAAGCCCTTTGACCAAGTATGCATGCCGCACTCTTCAACAAACTAACTTCTTATAGTCTTCCTTCCAAACCATATACCTGGATCGGCTGCTTTCTCTCTAATCGGCGCATATCTGGCGTAGTGGACGGTCACTCATCTAACTTCCATGCTATGGCCTGGCGTACCCCAAGGTTTAGTCCTGGCACCAACACTATTTATTCTCCACATTAATGGCCTGCTCTCTTCAACTGACGATAGTACTCTTCAACCAAACATTCATTTTTCCAGACAAGTTTCGAATCAAGAGCCGCATAGTAGACCTTTGCCAAGATCTTCAATTAATCTTAGACTGGGGTGCCAAGAACTTTGTTTAGTTCAACCCCTTCAAATCTCAGTCTTGCTCCCTGTTACCCAAAGAATCCGGCAACGTTTATCCCATCCACATGAATAGCCAAGCCCTACCGAACAATGAAACTTATTATCTTCGATCGCTTTCGAACGGGATTTCAGCTGGCACAAACACATTACTTCAGTAGCCACATCGGCAGCTAAAATGGTTGGTTTCTCTTTCGAGCCGGAAAATACTTCTCCCCTTCCAACTTACACACTTTCTGTTGTGTTTGTGTGTTGTGTCTCCCAAATAATACCTAACCTAGAGTACTGTTCCCACATCTGGGAAGCGGCATCACCCTCGACACTTAACGTCCGTGATTCTATCCAAAAGAGTGCCACCAACGACCCACTCCTCACAAGAAAACTCCCTTCATCGCTCGCTGTTGGGGATCTATCCCTTTTCTACCGGCACTTCCACGGAGTTTGCTGTGAAGTACTAGGCGCTGTAATTCCCAATTGACTGTTCCTAAGAAAACAACAAGAGGTGCGTTACGTATGCATTCCTTTACTGTCCAAATTCAAAGGCCCAGAACGTCCCACTTCACTTCAGATTATGGAACAAATTGCCTGCAGATGTTTTCTCTTTCCCTCCCAACCTCTAGCCTTTAAATTTGAAGTCTACGTGGACTGTCTCAGATAAGGAAAAGTAAAAAAGCATATCTGTGCTATCTTCCAATATATTTTAAATTGAAATTGACCGTTCTAACGGTTGTTTAAAAGTAAACGGTCACAAGTAGTCCACCAAAATTTGTTTATTTTGCTTGTTTATTGATCTTTACATTTCAAAATGCTTAGGCATAATTTTACACTTCACGACATGTCGGTACCTAAAGTCAACCCGCAATGACTATATTTGGTATTCTTCCTTAAAAGTTTATTGCTCATAACCTGTGGGGTTATTAAATAAATAATAGCAGTAATAAATAATACCAGTAATAAATAACATTTTAGGCCGTCCAGTGGCTTAAAGGTAGTGTTTATAACAAACTGAATTATTAATGCAAAATACTGGATAGGATACCAAATTGTTCATTTTATGATGGTACAAATTGTGGTCATGAAAACCTTTTATACCTGGTTTCTGAATTTTTAGGGGTATGTATTTAGTTTGATTGTTTTGACTTTGTACTTGGGTCATAAACGAATCTTTGATAAGTTGATGGCGCAAAAATTTGACTCATTCCTTAGCAGACGGTATAGAGTGTCCGAGAAGTCTTAGTATGGGCAAATATCGTTGCTTTAGGAAAGATAGAGACACCAAATCTCCGATATAGGTAGGCTGAGGTTTGCTCAGGTTAAGTGAGGCGCTGATGGCACGAAACACTAATAAAATTGTGCAAGTATAGCTTACACTATTTTTTTTATATAAAAACATGTCTAAATGGTAACGTAATACATAGGTACTGTTTGTCGTAACTAAAAATTTTTCAAAAATACATAGTTTCCAGTCACTTAGACTCAAACGCAATAAATTTGAGACACCGGTCGCTAAAACTGACCCAATTTTTTATAAATATATCGACACACATCCACTCAGTTTACTCACCTACTAACTCGCTAATTTCTGTTACAGTGCCTAATGCAGAATGCCGGACAGTACGTCCCAGGAGCTGTCAATGCCCAACCGACGCAGCAGTTCGTACCATCCGAACCTTCGGTGAGTAATCAGAGAACCATCATTATTCGGGTGTTATTATCTTTGGGAATCACTTGTTATGTCATACCTATTTGGGTACCGAGCTTGACCATGTCGGTCGGTTGAAATCGTGCGGTATTCTTGGGTACCACTAAACTTTTAATTTTCTTTTTTTTTTTTAATTCTTGTTTAGCTGAACTGTGCGTTTCAATTTTATTCAGTAAAATAAGAGATACAAGTGATGATTGGCCTAAAATGGAGCAGTGTTTGTGTTTTAGAACTTAGTGTTTTTTTCATTTTCATGCGGAGGGAAAAATAAAAATGTATGCGAGGGACGTTTAAGTATTTTTTTATTCAGTGGTGGATTTTATACTTATAAGAAAAAGTAGAGTGGTGTTCGTGGAATGTTACTTACTGACAAACATAGAAAAACTTACTTCAGTTATGGATTTTGATTTACCTACACGAGATTTGACTTCGTGTATTACACTGGATTTATTTAATAAAGAGGTAACTTATACACTTGCTACAATATATCAAGTAACAATAAAGTAAATAAATATATTTTTTAAATAATTATAAAATAGTCGACAAATATAAAAATGAATTAAAATAAAAGGGAGGAAAATTTAAATAATCCCACCAACACTACCAACGATATCATACAACTGGCCACTAACCTTTTAAAGTAATATAAATAATATTGTGTTTGACAAGATTAAGTAAGAATACCTAAAAGTTGATAGCATTCAAGTGAAACATGAAGTAAAACATGAAGTGACACATATTTAACTTTCCCTAATACATAATCATAAGGCTTACTCCTGTATTCTTCAAAAATACAATATCCCCCTGTTTATTTTACGTCAAAATGTAAACGCTTTCGTGACCTTTGTTCTAATGCCTCTTTAATAATGAAAGCGCAAGTACATGCAAATAGCTTTACCCACTTTAATTCATAAATGAATATTAATTAAATTGCATCTTAATTAACGTAACGACAAAACACCGTGGGCCATATTAAAATAGATTATTAACGTTATACAGGGCAATCTTTTAATAGAATCCAGGAAGTAATTCCTAAGCTCATTCTAAGACAATTTTATTATTATTTCAGGATAAATTAAGGACTAGCTGTTACCCTCACCGTTATAATTATCTTTTATATATTTGGTTCACGTGAACGAAGCCTCGGGTAACAATTACCTATATACTACAAATGATACTTGGGAAGGTCCTAGCTACCCCCTACATATAAACAAACCAACTCACACTCTCAACAAGGCTATAATGTAAAAAAACAACAAGTTTTATAAAATCTTCAAATTAATATATGGATTATGGTGGGATTATGGCTCATTAAACTTAATTAATCAATTAATTAAATTAATTTTACTTTTATTCACCATTATTTCATAATCAACAGCAATTTAAACATATTCTACCTCTCCAAACAGGCGCAAGCCAGCATTGATTTGCTTTTTAGTGTCAATTTTTTAAATTAAAAATTTATTCATTAAATTTTTAGGATTTAAGAAATAAGTTTTGGAGTCGAAAGTACGCAAAGTTAGCTTAAAACCTTTATAGTAACTTTTTAAATTATTCCTAATTTAATTAGAACGGAGATTGGTTTTTAAAATTACTTCTTACCTATAAACAAACAAACTCACACTCTTTATAAGGCTCTAAAATAAAAGAAAAACAAGTTTCTCTAAGTCCTCCAATTAATGTATTAAATTTGGTGGGAATTATTATATCATTAAATATAACTAATCAATTCATTAAATTAATTTTACCTATTCACCATTACCTTGTAATTAATAGTAATTTAAATACACCCTCCCTCTCGAAACAGGCGCAAGCCAGCGTTGATTTACCTTTTAATATCACAATTTATTAATTAAATTTTTGGGATTTAAAAAATAATTAAAGAGTTTTGGATAAGAAGGGCTAGCTTAAAAACTCTAGTAGGTAGCTTTTTTAATTATTCTCAATTTAGCTAAAACCACGTAATATAAATTGCATCAGCGGTTTGCAAAAAAACGCTATTAAAATTGCTATATTTTTTGTAAAAGTTGCCCCATGTAAAATGAGTATTCTGTTACACAATGTTATTCAGCTTTTTATATACTTGTTGTATATTACCAGTTCTTGGCACAAAATGTATACTTATTCCGGTATTTTCATTTTATATTTTTTGGTACTAACTTAAACTAGCTTTACCGCTGTCAGACTATAAATTTTCTGTACTAGTGAAGCAATTTTGGGAGAGCGATGTGGGAATCCCAGTAAAACTGAAATTTTTATTTTTAATTTTAAAGTTGTTTAAACCAGTAAACATCGCCATCCCAGAAGGTTGTGCTACAGGGATTGACGCAATACGAAAAGTGCACAAAAGTGAAGAAATTTGAAACCTAGGAAATTCCTAATTTTGTTTCTGTAAAGAATAATGTACCTACCAATAAAAATTGCGATAAGTTGCAAAATATATATGAATAAATAAACAGGATTTTGTTTCAAATAAGTAATTTTCCTTAGCTCTGAATGGTATTTTATTATGTATTATCATCAAAGTATCAATTACCAAACAACAAATTGCTATATAATCATGGTGTCTATTACTATAATATTTAGGAGACACGATTATTGTATGATTTTAATCTATAGAGTGTTAAAAAATTACAATTGACATTTTGAATATACTCTAAAATGGAAAAAAATATTATTCAAATGATTTTTTTTAAACTCGTAATAATTAAAACATTATACACTATTTAATAGGAAATCTTGAATACTGGACATCTTCAGCAATACACATTGGAAAAAATTTCAGATAGTCATAAATACAGTCTGCAAATACCTTGCCACGGGATGTTTCTCGAAAAATACCATTTATCTTTTATACACACAAAGGATACCTGGTTCTATCAAGTATACATGCTAAACTAAACGTTGTTAGTAACTGATAGTAGCAATGATAATTGGGTTAGATATCCTATATAGCTACCTGCTATCCAAGTGCTATGGTTTAAGGGTGACTTCAAACTGCTTGTTGATAAAAAAAAATGTAAAAATACGAAGAAGAACGAATATTCTATTCTATTTAACCCTAATTCTATATTTGTTCTGGTTGTCTTATGTATAAACCAAAAAATGTCTTTTAAATTGGTTTTTATTTATATTTTAGCCAACCGGTGGGTCAACGATCAGCTCACTGAGACAGTTCCGCAAAAGGGATGTAGACAAAGCACAGCTGGAGCAACCCCCCAAACAGGAAAGTCACGTGGCACGCGTTGCGCCCCACAACCACTATCCACCTGTGTCAAATGACCTGTACCGATATACATCGCATCAGTTTTCTGATTACAGGTAAAGTAGGACAAATAACGGTAGATTGTCCACATTGTCTATGTTTCTTTTCCCCAACTATTCTATTTTTTTATTTAATATTTTTTGTAAATAAATGGTACTAAATGCAGAATATACAGTCTTAATAAAGCTAACGTAGGTGGCGCAGTAGTCATTTAAAATAATCTATATTTTACACATATTGTAATATTATAATTATAATTTTATTGACACTGGCAACAAATAAAAAAATA
This sequence comes from Philopedon plagiatum, assembly GCA_963971165.1. Classification (NCBI taxonomy): domain Eukaryota; kingdom Metazoa; phylum Arthropoda; class Insecta; order Coleoptera; family Curculionidae; genus Philopedon; species Philopedon plagiatum. The sequence goes on from OZ020193.1 coordinate 103,371,894, forward strand.
AAGTTAATGCACTTTGTTTATATATAATATATATAAACTGCTATGAATGCAGGCAATTATAGAATTTTATTTTCTTTTTAGTCCCCAAGTGAAATACTCAGATATAGCTGACCCTTCGCAACCAAACCCAATATCAACGTCTGTGATACAAAAACCGAAATCTAAAGATTACATGGAAATGTGCAACGTACAGCAACAACACATCAACAATCAACAACAATATTCCCCAGATAATGGACAGTATATGCATCCCACGCAGGTAAAACAATAATATTTTTCTAAAATTGTTTTAATTGATACATTTGGGCCTAGGTGGTTTTCTCAAGTATAATGCAATATTACCTAAAATGACTAAGGATGGCTTTATCCAACTTCTTAACTGTTAATTTTTTATTATTTATTTCTGATTCCTAAGAAAAAAGCGATAAAGGTATTTATTTAATAGGCAGCTTTTTTAAAATTTTCTTATTCTCAATTCGTAATTTAGTTTTTAAACACTGATCTTGTCTTGCAAGCATTCAGGATTACGAATTATGAAAATCAGCGACCAACCATATCGCATTCTCTGTTAAATTAGCTGTGCCTTTGACAGCTAGGTCGCATTTTAAAAATAAATCTAGTTTTTTGAATTGCAGTTATCTTTTTGCTTTGCAAATTAGCTAAAGTATTAAATTTAAAGAACAGAAAAGTTTACAGGCTAAAATCACCTTCTCAGAGTAGTCACTTTTAAGAAATAGGGATTTCAAATTCCCTTTTTTTAGGGGTATCCAAGTGGATATAAACCTGAAGCCCACTACATTCCCAAAGACCAACATCAGTACCAACAGCTACCGCATCATACTGGCCAGCCCAAATTTAATCCAATGATGGCTCAAAATATGAGAAAGTACAACCCCGGCCCAGCCGACAACCCGTTCCTAAATAAATTAAGTAAAATACACCCGTCAATGGCTAGGTCGATTATAAGTGATCATCACCTGCAGGATCCACAACCTAGTTATTCTCCAATAGATCAGAGAGGAATATATGGTCAACAAAATCATAGGTATTATTCCAGTAAGTACGGGTTTCATTTGCTTCCTATGACAAAGTATAATACAATATACCATTGTACTACCGGGTACAGGATAATCAAGACATTTAAACTCTAAACTTCAAAGACATTTCATTTTTCTTTAGGTTCTCTGCATCAACCAAATCCTTACGCACCCAACCCTAATTATCCGATGAATCCGCCTCACCATTATCCCAATTATTCTCCATCCTGCAGCTACTCAAGACCTCCAACGCTACCTTCACGTTATTCCCACATAGAGAGAAGCATATCTCCTACAAGAAGAGGCTATCCAGAAAATATGCATATGAATCTGCCGTACAACATGCCCCAGAAAATGCCGACTGCTCATAATTATTCCACACAGTACACTGGTGGTCCTGAATATGCTCAGCATTACCAGCACAGAAGAATGGCACAGGAATGCTATCCACAATCTTGTCGGCCCACCCAGTATATGCAAGGTCATCATCAAATTCCAGGTACGGTTTCTCCCTCATTTCAGTCATATTATTGCATCCTCTTTTGTTATATTATTCGACTAAGATCAAAAATAAATATTTAGTCGGACGCCTTACCTCATTATTTACTTTAGCTCAAGAAATGCAGGAGCATCCTGAAAGCCGAATTTCGCCTTCTGATAGCCTCAAAAAATTTATAGAAAATTGGGCTGCAGACGAAGAACCTTCTAGCGAAACCAACCCGATGGAAACCAATATGAATCTGCGGGATAATGTTAAGGTCAGGGATGACGCCCCGCCTGGAACTGTTTATATGATCAACGCAACTGATGTGCAATATTTTGAAAATAATGGCATACCTATAGTTACATCAGATAATGGTGGTATACAATTGGTAAGTAATTTCTAAATAATTTATATACCTAACATAGTTACTGAAAACTCTTTTGCTAACTTTGTGTTGATGGACACCCTGTGCTTTTAGAGAATTATATGAAATAATATTTAAATTATTCTTATATTATATAATACCTTTTCTAAGCTGTTGCTATTTTTTGTTGCAGACCTCTGAAAACTATCAGTACCTTCTTAAAAATGGACTTGTAGACAATACTGGAATGGTTCGCATTATAGAAGCAAACAAAGAAATATCCATTGATTCTAGTGGAAACCATGAACGAATTGTCAATCTTCAGATCATGGAAACCTCAAAGCCAGATTGTATGATGGGTAACAAACCGTTGCGGCCGAGTGATGGTATAAATGGAATGCTTCCCAAGACTGACAATGACAACAGACGCGTTGTTATACATCAGAATACGATCATCAGCCCTGGAAATGGTACAGTAAGTGAAAAGACATCGAGTCAGCAGCCTCAAAGCCAAGCTCCTTTGAGTGATGCAGTGGCGGAAAGTATAAGTATTAGTAAGGAATTAGTAGATAAAAATTGCTCACCAATTAACCTGGACCAATTAGAACATAACATCGGTTTTAGCGAGCCTGATCAACCAGAGACTGAAGATATCAAAAGTAGTTCTGTAAGTAATTTAGATTCTAATGTTTCTGATAAAACTAACGACGTATCAAATTTGAAATCTGATGAGGTAATTTTCTCAGAGGACCTAAGTCAAAAATCAGACGATAATCAAAACAAATCTCCAGGGTCAAAAAGCATGCCCATCATTGATCTCTTTGGTGAAGCCCATATGGAAGAAAATCAGACTTCTGGCGCTCAAGAACATAATGATCAGACAGACCCAGATATAGTTACAAACAAAGATAAAAATGATATATCAACAACTGGTGAAAATAATTTGGACACTTTCAATGTCAAAACAGAGTCATTTGTAAATTCAGACACAAATTCAAGACCTGGTGGCGAAGATGTGGGCGAAAAAGAAACAGTTGGTACAGGAGAAATTGAGTCCGAAAATAACAATCAGCCACAGGAAACTGTTCCACTTGATTTTGCACAATCTGATCAATGTAAAACTAATGCATCGGAATCGATCTTTTTGATAAATAGCGTTATCGTCAGTCCAGAGCCGGTAAAAAAGGATGGTGCCTTGAAAGAGGATGCAGAATATGCAGATGACTCCAAACATTTAAATGAAGAGCAAGGTAGTTGTCCCACAGTGAAAACCGAAGAATATAAACTAACCACTGTCACTGAATCTTTAGAGAGTAATAAACCAGTCTTAGAAATGCCTCCAGTACATTTAAAAGATAAGCAAATGGATCTAACAGTGGAAAATGTAGACACAGAAAATAAAAGCAAGGTTTTAGATAAAACTAACGCTTTAAATGAATATCCATCTCCCACTATCGAGCGTAGAAAAAGAATATTTTCGGTCGATGATATAATTCACCATATTGGTAATAATATTAAACGAGGTTCAAAAGAGTTCGACAGTTTCTGTAGTACTGAGACTTTAACCACATTTATTGAAAGAGAAGTAGAATTCTCTTCGATGGAGCAAATACTAAACGTATACATTAAAAAAAGTGACAGTGTAATTGTAGAAAATTATAAAACTCTGGCTACAGATAGCGAAAATCTAGATAAAACGATAAATTATAATGAACCAGTAAACGAGAAAGTAGAAAACAAAGGTTGTTGTGCAGATTTGGCTAGTATGCAGGAAAATATCAAGGACGTTGAAAAAACAGTAGTCGAAAGTGAAGAAAGACTAGAGGTAGACGATACTGAAGCAGATAGAGCTGACAAGTCTTCAAACACCGAGTTGGATAGGAATCAACATGAAATAAATACGGAAAAAATTCAAAATGAAACTATAGACGAAGAAATAGAATCAACGGAAGATGAACAAATAAGCTCCGATACGTCAACCGTACCCTTAGTACTGGATGAGCGATCTAATACTCCGAGTATTTTTCAGTACAGAAATGCCATCAGAATTGAGGAGTCATCAGTGCTACTTCAGATTGCTGGAGAGCTCATGGAAATTAGTGTTAATATGGTAAATGGCAAGAAGGTTATAACTGTAGTACCTTTGTCTGAAACCACTGTGGTTGATTATAATGACAATTATGAGATGTCTGCAACTGTTCAGGATATCGAAGATGTACAAATGGGTAATAGTACAGATCCAGAAAAAGTTGTTAATTTTGCCGAAATCGCTGAAAACGAATGCGAGGACATTCAAAGTCGTAGTCCTGTAGTTGAAGGAATTACGTTGTCTGAAACTCAGCATGAGAGCAGTTCCATTACCGTTGAAGGAATACCCGACAATCAGTGTAAGAAACAAGAAGAGGACCAGGATGATAGAGAAACTAGAAACAGCTTTGACCTATCTGAGAATAATGTTAACCAAGATTCCACGACAGATTCTAAATTAAATGAAGCAGAAAGTTTGCAGGAATACAGCGATGAGAGGGTGCAAGAAACGTGCGATACAATTGCTTCTGAAGAAAATAAACAAGAATGTAGATTAGAAGTTTTAGAAGATAAGACTTACGGTACTGCAGAAGTTTTAGAAATATCCACAAGTTCTGAAGATGAAGTTAAGGTTAATTTTATGGAATTATCACCTGAAACAATTAAATCTGAAGATAATACAATTCCGATAATTCTTGAATCTAGTGAACCAAATATAATTTCTCACACGATCTCTGAAGATGCCGATAAAACCAATAACTTCGTTAACAATGAAACCGTCAAATCCCTTGATGACTTCAATATAATTGAAACCATCGAGACTCCAGAACTATCCGATAGTGCACCTGTTTCCAAAACAGTTCTGCTTTCAGAATCCAAAGAAACGCCTGTTATAGAAAAGACTGAGGATGCTGAAGAAACTGCAAATGATAGTAGTCAGGTTTTAATAGATGGTTTGACAACTAATGATGTAGGACAAGCCGAAGAAGGTCAGCGTGACAACGATGTTGTAGAAGATTCCTCTACAAAAGCAGATATTTATGATTCTATTGAATTCGATGCACAAGTCGTAGAAACTGAGAACTCTTTATCTGAGGAACCAAAAGTTACCGAATTGTATGATAATTATACTGATAATGGAATTACCAATGACGAGAATGGGGACGATGCAGATGCAGAACATTTAGATTATCAGCTAGAAGATGATGTTTTTATTTCAGATGAACCTTCTCATGAAATCATAGTCAGTGATCCTTTAGAAGGTGTTGGCCTAATCGAAGAAGTAGATAAAACCTCTGACAATTTTGATATTCCTTTAGAACCAGTAACTGCATCCGATGAAGTTGTGGAAACGTCAGAAATTATTTTAGCAGAAAAATTGGAAAATGATACAACGCAAACTGTTACAATTGATGACCTCGACGAAAATTCTGTCAAGGAATTGGATATTGAAGGACAAGACAAAATAAAATCAGGTGTAACTGAAGATAATGCAGATTTGTTGGCCGAAGACCTAGGCAAAACCCTTAATCAGCAGCCACTCCCTGATGTCTCTAACATAACAGAAAACCCAAGAGGTAAATCAGAACAACCCTCAATTAAACTGAGTAAAGCAGAAGTGCTAATATTGTCTCCCACATCAACTAACACAGAAGATCACGTGTCTATATGTAAAGATAATGTATATTTAGAGCCTAAACGCAGATCTAATACCGATGTTGATCTAGAAACTAATTCTATCGCAATAACTACTAAGGCTGCTAAAAAGTTATATGAATGTGATTTGCAAATACCCGCCGTGACTACAAGTGGAGATATAAGCACCTGCGCGAACAAAAAGTCAGTTAGGTACCAACATGATACAGTATCATCCTCTAAGAAAGAAAGAGTTGTAAAAGAGTTAAGTAGAAGTAAGAAATTTACCTTAAAAAGGTCAAAAAGGATAAACGAAAAAAATCAAATTAAAAATGAACAGAAGGAAATGCTAAGATTATTAGCCGAAAAACGAAAACAAAGAAAAGAAGCTAAACAAGAGGCAATGAGACAAAAAGGATTTGAAAAAAATACCCCTCTGCAAGATATGTCAGAGAAATTGATTAAGATTAAGGAAACTAAAGAAGAAAAACACAAACACCCGACCGAGAATGACGATGAATATGTTGATTTTAAAGAATTACTGCGAGCAAGAAAACTGAGGAAACTTAAAAAAATGCAAGAAATAAAACGAACTGAAGCTAGGGATATAAAAAAAGAGACAAATAAAAATGGTAAAGATGAAAAGTCAGTCTCGCATAAAAAAGATGTGACTAAATCAGTTGAAGTGAGCAGTAGTCATGCGCAAGAAAATAATGTGGAAGTAAAAACTAAATGTATTGGGTGCAATAAAGTATTAAGAACGGCAGACAAGGATGAAAAACAAAAGTCTAAAAGGCGCAAAAGCTCTTCCGATGCATCAAAATTAATAAATTCTTCTAAAACTATTACAAATTCAGAAGCCGACGATCTTAAATTGAACAAAATAACTGCTTCACCTGTTGATTTAGTTAACGTAGCAGCAGCCAAGATACATGCACATGAAGACAGTGATAAATCAAATGTTACAACTCGATTGCCGGATGACGTTAAACCCACAGAGATTCCGAAAGCTACAGCATCAACTGACGCTAAAACTGAAGACAACGTTCGCATCCCTAGTCCAGTTCCTAGCCTGGAAGTGCTTACAAAAAAAGAATACACTTCGAAAAAAATTAAACCGAAAAAACGGGTTAGCTTCTGTGATGATATTTCTTCATCTACTTCCAATAATGAAATATATGGTGTACCTGCGATAGGGAAAATTGCATCTACAAAAACAAGGACAAATCATTGCTTAAATCCGAAGGATCCTCGAAGACGTTCAAAAAGTTACGCCGGACAAGTTATGGTGCCAAGTGTATCGGAACTTATGGAAGAAAATTGTGGGGGTGTGTACAAAAGGAAAATAAGCCTAGCGGATTATGTAAGTAGAAAGAGAAAGACATCAACGGAAAATAATTGTAAAACTAGTTCTGAAGAAATAGAATGTCCTGTGAAAAAAGCGAACTTTGATAGTAATGTCCATGGACAAGAAGAGCATTTAGAAAAATTACCCAGTAGCTACGAAGATGGTGACAAAAGTTCCAAGAAAACTATAAAGGATATTAAAACATCTTTTGTTATCCATTCTTCCGATTGGGAAGATTCGCAATCCCCTATACCTACTACCGTGCAATCCAACGAAGAATGCCTTATACAGGACTTTAGTGGCCTTATTAAAAGTAAGTCTAAGAAACCCGTTATAGATGTAAATGAGTTGATTTCGGTAGAAAACTTAGAAAATTCCAAAGATAAAAAACTTCAAGAGTACAAAGATAAAGTAGACTCACAATTGAGTTCTTTAAATATCCAAATACCTAAAATTAAGTCTCAAAACTTAGAAAACAAACGACATAATCCTTATGGACCTCCAGAAAGTAGTAACTTAATTAAGAAGTTTCTTTGTAGTGAGAAAATTACCCAGAGTGAAATGGAGAAAATTAAAAAGATTATTTCGTACAAAAGACTTATTCAGCAGCAAAAAAACTGTAGATCACCGAGCAAGAGCCCAGCGTCGACTTCTACGTACAGCCAAAGCTCGGCTTTTTCAAGCTACGAGCCAACTGGTTTCAGAGGTAGAACTCCCAGTACTTCTGGCTCCGCATGCAGCAGGAGTCCGTCAGATCCGAGTTATGAAGTTAAAAACCATATAAGACCCGAATTGGACTCGAAAGAAATGAGATTACACCTTAAGAAAGTTAACGCGAAACGAAAACTTCAAATGGATTGCGACGACGAAAGCTCAAGCTCGGTGCATTCTAACCAAAGTGAAAGTCGAAATAAAAAAAACGTGGATTACTCCGTGATCAATCGCTTGGGCAAAGATGGACTACCAAAGATAATCTTCAAGCGAAATCGTCAAAGTCATGAAGATAATCAGCTTGTAGTTGAATTGGAAAGGATTGATAACATTTTGGAGAAGGTTGAGGAAAAATATAATGTCACTGTGACGCAGATGATGTGATTTAGGGACCAAATAGTCTTGTTACTGTTTAAATAGTTTATAATTTTGTTTATAGTTTATTTTGTTTAAAAAAGTTTAATTTATTGTTATTTTTTATTTTATTATTGGAATTATTCATTTTTGAATACTTGATTTGTTGTAATTTGGCGTGCTCATCGTATAAACGTACGTATTTTCTATCTGATCAGCTATGCCACTGCTACAATGATATAAAATAATATATCTATGCACACTATAATCTAAGAAATCTTAATTAATCAAATTATTAATAGTTACAAAAATCTATGAACCAAACCAATTTGGTCCACGCGAAATTTATATAGTGCTGTCCGTTAAGTGTGCAAGAAATGGAAATTTTTTTATACTAGTTGCACAACCGAAATATAAATACCGCCAAAAGTTGGTGCTTATCCGATAACCATATTAGGTGCAATTGGAATTAAAGAATTAAAGTGCGATAACATTACCGCGGTAACGGTAATTTTTGCAAGGTAATTTTAGTAATTTTACCAGGCAAATTTCTTTACCGGTAATTTTTAAAAAACATTTTCTGAATAAAATCAAACTCAGGCGACCATCTTTTTAATTTTCATCATCCAATTAAAGCAAATTTGTAAAATTTATTTAGATTTATATTTTTTTAAGTATCCAAAAACTTCAAAAGTTTCGAATTTTGCAAATATTCCTAAAAGTAAAGCAAATACATGCAAATTATTATTAGAAAAGTATTTTCCATATTTTTAGGAATATTAGGGAAATTCGAAAGTTGTGTGTAATAAAAAAAAAATAAAAAAAAAAATACAAATCTTATATGGAATAGAAGGAATGCCATGATTGGATGGAGTGGAGTGCTATGGAAGATTTAGACATATCTTTTGATTCTAAATAACTTTTCTTAACATCTTTTTTCTGTATTTTTCGAAATAAGAGTACTGTACTCATAAACGATTTTTATATTTTGTGGCCTGCCCTGTATGCTGTTTGACTTGAAGCCATTCTAAGTGCACCTGATATGGTTATCGGATATTTAATTTTTGCCGGTATTTACATTTCGGTTGTGGAACTAATAAAAAAGTTCTCATTTGGTGTACACTTAATGGAACACACTGTATGTTTATTTCTTTTAAAGTCAACCACATTCCTATAAAACATGTGCCATATTAGTTTTTTCTGTAAAAAAATTTAATAATTTTTCAATGCTTTATCTCTGTTTTACCGCTTCTATCCATCACGTTTGTGATGTGCTAACTATGTTTAATAAACTTTGAACAAGGCGCATATTAATTATATTTTATGAACCTTTAGACCCATTTAGGTCATTTTTGTAGGTTAATTTTCTAGAGATTTTTCCAAGAGTGTATTTTAAGTTCAGTTTTGCGCTATGTACTTACCTTAAAAATTGGCTGGTAATACAGAACGATCTGTCTTCACTATATTCTATCCAAATTGATTAAATAATAATGACGGAAAAAACAATAATTGAACAAGTATTCACTCTATTGGTCAATTTCATGGATAGTTTACCACAGAACTCATTTCGGCAATCACAATATTGCATTAGAAAAAAAGACGAAAAATAATATGTTTAAATTTCTATCATACCTTCTTCGCTTGTGGAAGTATTGCTTCTTATCTACTTATTAATCATCGCAAAATTATTTTCGCCTTTATTTGTACAAGTATTTCTGGTTGTCTACTTTGAAAGCTTATTTTAAGCTGTTTTGACCAAAAATCACGAATTTTATCTGTTTAACAGACAGATATCGATCAGCTCCTACTTTTTCTGTACTGATGTAACGTCACATGATTATGAATGCTAGTTTATTTACTAAATCATGAGACTTCATTTAAAACAGTCTTTCATTTAATCAATTTAACGCGATTGACACAAGCTGACGTATGTCAATGATGTGCCAGTGAAGTCATATGCAACAAGACCACAAATTATCAAACGGCGAAGTCAAAATATACCCATAAGAAAATAATACCGAAAGAACATTTCTAAATATAGAGATATCGCTTTAGTAGGGACACAAATGAATCGCAACTGAAGCAACACTGCATCGCGCGAATGTATCGATTTACTTGCGCTACTTGACGGTTGAATCGATACAAGCGATGCAAGTGTTCGGACGGGTCTGAATAGTTTTAGTACCGCGGTTCCGCGCATCTGTATCGATAACAAATGTATCGTAAATGGAAGAAGCCCTAAATGAATTGGTATTCACCTGAAAAAAATCATGGTATTATTTTCAGAATCTTACCTGTTAATTTCCTGCTATTTTTCCTTATTGTCGCATTTAAATATATTATTTTATATATATATATATATATATATATATATATATATATATATATATATATATATATATATATATATATATATATATATATAGCAGCAGCTTAGTATCAAAGCATTTTTCTCGCGATCTGTCTAAGTATATGAATTACGTCTTTAAGGCCGTAAAGGCTCAGATTCAATTACTGCCCCGTACACAAAACAGAAAATGAATTTTATGAATTTAAGTTTGGTATTACGGTGTTATTTTTTATATAATTTAATATTTGTAAATTTATATATGTATTAACATAATCTAGTGTTTCCTTATCAGATTGGTTAAGTCAAAGTATGTTCCTAAACATAAAGAAACTAAGTAATTAAAATGTATATAAAAATCGGTCTCTAGGCTGAAATTAGTACAACTGGTTTATACATCGCCTTCGTCAAGTAACTCAAACTACTTATTCCAAAACACATTAATAACAAACAAACAAACATGTTACCGTCAATACAATTTAGCTGGTTAACCGACAGTTTAAGCTTTTTTATATAAAGTTTAGTTGATATTTTTAATGATGGTTTGTTTTTGAATTTGGACTGAATAAAAACAAGATTGATTTTTTAAGATTTTTATAGAGCTTTAATAAATCGTTTACTTTATAAGTTGAGGAATAATAACCCTTTTTAAACACTTTGCAACTGTTTATACAAGTCATCCAAGTAAATAATTTTTCGATCTATAAATCATGAAATCACAATTAGTTTTTAATTATTTATGCAATATTAGTATAACTTTCACGTGTCTAGCTTCATTATATTGCACAGTTTAAAATTGTAGGTACAAGTTTTTATTAACAAAATCTTTACAGCAAGTTTTATTGCTTCTTTTTAAAAATACGGTATTAAAATGACATAGTGACAAAGAATCACTATATTTTGATACAACCATACGTGCCGCAGCTGGGCTAAATTTGACTGAAGGCAAGCCAGGATTTTTGCGCCCCTATAACATGACCTAATTAGCTTACAGACTATAGTTTTACTATCTGGCGCCCCTTGCTACCAGCGCCCCTAGGCAATGGAATACTCTGCCTACACCTAGCTACGGTACTGGATCCATACTTAATTGCTTACTTACCGATTACATTACATATTTTTCGTAATGCATCAAGTTGTTTAACAAATAATTAAGATGGATTACTTTATGAAGGTTCTGTATAAGCTTATTTGGCTTTATATTAGCGCTATAAAGAAATTTATAAAGTTTATAGGTGTTGGCATGTTTTGATATAAGTTTTTGAGAAAAGAGAATATTTTTTTGAAAAAATATTTAAGAGAATTTATCATATTTATATGTGGCTCTCGCCAAATTCTAGCTATAGTATAAAATTTTTAATATTATATCAACCATAGTGGATTAAAAGCAAAATGTGGCTTAAATTGCCTTAATATTTAAATTATTTGTGTCATTTAGTGCGCTAAAATTTTGGATTATTGTCCTTTTGTAAAGAATAAAAAGCAAAAATTAAATGGAATAAATATTGGTGGCACAATGTATGTAGTGTAATGTAATCATGTTAAAGTAATTTGTTCCTGCTTGTAGAACTCACATCAACAGACATGAAATGGAGTATCAATTTCCAGTTGTTACAATTTCAATTTTAAGTCGATATTAATAATTTCTAAATGGTAAAGATGATATATTTACATAAAATAGATATGATTCTACATATAAATTTTTAATAAATAATTACTTGACTTTATGTTGCCCAATTGGAAACCAGATTTTAGAACTTTATCCTTTTTGTTTTCCGCGATTTTTAATTCAAAATTGAAAATTACAAAAATTTTTAACTACTTATGGCAGGAAAAAACTATTTAAAAATAAGAGTTTTACATTTTTTCTATTAGTATTATAAAAAGAAACCAAAATTGCTTGTTAAGGACAAAGCTGGTGCCTTTTTATCCAATAAGGAAAAGCAAGATATTCTTTGACTTGAATCGTTTTAGAATGAAAAAGTTTTTCTTAAAATACTGTTCTTTACATTTACCTGTGTATCGATAATGACAATGAAAAAAATTGTATCTTTTCGATTTTTCTACTATATAAGTATATTTCTGGTCAATAAGAGATCAGTTATTCTTCTTTTAATAATAATTTAACATTTTTTACCTTACAAGGCAATTTTCTCAACCAATACTAATAGAAAAAGAGGATGTTTTAGTGTGATTTAAACTAATATCAACTTTCACATTTGCATTCGAAAAAAAACACTTGTTTAAGACATGACCATATTCAGTGTTGTGTGTTGAAAAATGAAATTTTTTATAGGACAAAGATTTATCAAATTCGATGTTATCAAATCGCAGTATTAAAAATGTGCTAAAACTATCAGTTTCTTACAACTTATATTTCTTTAAAAACTTGAATCATTCCATCCAGAAGTGGAATATATTATTGTATTTTGCACAGGTTGTGGCATGTGAGCGGGCCAGTTAGATTTGTGTTAAGCTAAGAAATATTAAAATTTCTGTTGGTTCGCCGATGGTTTGACGAGTATTTTAAAAGTTTTTTTTAATTCACAACGATAGAAATAAAACAACTGTCTTGTACTGTAAGTCTAAGTTTGTTCGCAAATTTCTTTAGATCCATAATTGTCAAAAATAGGCCCGTTTTCAATGATGTGGGAAATCCCCAACATCCGCCTTTATATGGAGTAAAAAAGTTTTTTTCAAAAGATATTTTTTGCCATATGCTTTTATATATTGGGATGGTCCAAAACACACAGGGTTACTTCTTAGCTCGGTGTAATCCAGACATGTCGCTTACGTGGCACACCCTGTTGCTATTAGGTTTGTTGTACATATTATTCTTAGTTAAAGTATTGTAAGGGGTTTACCATATAATTATATTATCATAGAAAAACTTTGCTTGAACAGGGTGATATATAGGCTAGTCCTACTAACATTTTAGTGGTTATGGTGTATGTTTTTCAGCACGTTCCAAATAATCTATTTTTTCTGTTTTGGTCAGTAAGCTACTAACTATTATCGATTTATGTAAAATAGGAAATACGAGTTTTTCTATGAAAATACACAACTATATTTTTAGTAGTTACCAAAAATTGCACTAGGTAATAATACTGTTAAAAAAGATTAAATTGTTTTTCACGTTTTATAATATAATGCGTAAATTTGTTATTGATTTTTATGAGTGCCTTAGCACATTGACTGTTATTTACCACGGTAGTCGTGGTAAGTTTGTATATTTAGCACTTAATTAAAGAATGAATTTAAGATCGTTGTTTGATTTATTTTATACCTTCATGGATGTTATGGAAATGGGTTAGTATATTGGAATGGGTGAGTCCTGGGTAGAGCTGGGCAAATAATTTTAAAAAATGTTTAAATATTAAATAAATACTTTTTAAAAATAAGAATATTTAAACTTTAAATCCTTTTTTGACAACACAAGTATTTAAATATATTTTTTTAAATATTGAAATACTTTCAGTACTTAAATACTACCAACAATGGAGTTAAGTAAATACTTTTAAAATATTCAAATACATTTACAGTATTTGAAAAATTTGAAAAATGCCTTTAGTGAAACAACTTTTAACTCATTTTGTTTCTAGTTAGTCCATGTTTTCCAATGCTAAATTTGAACTTTATTATTTTTGACGAAAAATTATTTACATTAGGTATATAAGAAATCGATTTTGATTTCTTCTTCTCCAAATTTTCGATAAATGATCATTTTTATGATAATTATTAAAATTAAGAAAACAGAAGATAGCTGTCAACATTGGGTTTTTCATCTTTTTTGTTTATATTTATTTTCTCGGAGTATCTCACTCTCGCGTCTTTCATTCCTTAGGCACATTTTTCTTATGAAATAGTTGCCTTTCTTGCACGTCTAGGTATTTTATTTATTATTTTTTCTAAACAAATTTTACATCATTTTGTCGACATTTTTCAAATTTTGAAAGAAAAAAATGTGTTAGTAGAAAGTTATATTCATTTGAATTTTGTTAAGCCTAAAATATAATTTTAAAAAAATTCAAATGACTATACCTTTCTACTAACACATTTTTTTCTCTCAAAATTTAAACTGTCGACAAAATGATGTAAAATTTGTTTAGAAAAAATAATAAAATACCTAGACGTATTCATATCAATCCTAGGACGAGCACACCAAAAATTCAACTTTTTTTCGCAAATTACAAAATATTTTTTTTCTTTACCAAAACATTCCCAGTGGGCTCACTATTAAAAGCTCTAAATTTGGTACGGGTCCTGTAAGTAGGAACAGAGATATACAACTTTGAAATTTCACCAGCCGCCACTGCTTTCTTGTACTTGACGGGAACTAAACTTCAGTAAAAGTACCTTTCAGAGAGCACAACAATCAGCCACAGTACCTACATACATACAGGATATTGAATTAACTTAAAATTGCAATCAAAAACCAATGTTTATATCTGGTAAACTTTAAATTTATTTTCAAAATTTTATGGTTACAAAATAGTTCGCATAAATTGTGGGTAATTATTGATATTACTGGAAACAGCGAATTTTTTCATGAAATTTTGCACATACCCTAATTTTGGGTCGTAGAACACGAATCCGAAGTCAGCTTTTGGCGGTCTCGTATGGTTTTTCCAAAAAAAAATTGTTTTTGGAAAACTTTTAGGTTAACTTTTAGGTTACCTTTTTGTTATAGATTCCTTTAAGTTTCGACACTTTCACTTCAACATATCTGTAAACTTATAATTTTTATTAGTTTTCGTCACACAAAACACCACATTTAGGCAAAAATAGCTAAGAAAATTGCTTTTTTCTATAGAAAATTCCATTTTGGCTGTGTACCGTTGTCAAAGATGTCATTATTTTGCCAGCTGTCAATTTTCCGGCGTTGCCACGTTGCATTTTATTTTCCCTAAAAGATGACCCCAACCAACACCCTGGGGCACCGATCCCTCTTCGCCTGCGAGGAAAGAGACTGGTCAGGGCCCCTAACCAGGTGCTAACCCTGTTCCGACCTTAGGGGGCCCTCCGATCCACCGTTCGTATCAAAAACTTTTCTAAGTCGGTGAATTAGGTGACAGATCTAATATTTTCGATATAACGGTGGTATAACGGTGGATCGGAGGGCACCCTAAGGTCGGAGCAGGGTTAGCACCTGGTTAGGGGCCCTGACCAGTCTCTTTCCTCGCAGGCGAAGAGGGATCGGTGCCCCAGGGTGTTGGTCGGGGTCATCTTTTTGCCCTTTTAGGGAAAATAAAATGCAACGTGGCAACGCCGGAAAATTGACAGCTGGCAAAATAATGACATCTTTGACAACGGTACACAGCCAAAATGGAATTTTCTATAGAAAAAAGCAATTTTCTTAGCTATTTTTGCCTAAATGTGGTGTTTTGTGTGACGAAAACTAATAAAAATTATAAGTTTACAGATATGTTGAAGTGAAAGTGTCGAAACTTAAAGGAATCTATAACAAAAAGGTAACCTAAAAGTTAACCTAAAAGTTTTCCAAAAACAATTTTTTTTTGGAAAAACCATACGAGACCGCCAAAAGCTGACTTCGGATTCGTGTTCTACGACCCAAACTTAGGGTATGTGCAAAATTTCATGAAAAAATTCGCTGTTTCCAGTAATATCAATAATTACCAAATTGTGTACATAATAAACCGCGTTAAATAACTTTAACTGGGGTATTTACAGAATAAGTAATGGATAATGGTAAAAATTATTACATTTTTTGTGAAAGCTAAATCCTTTGTGAACTTACTTGACATGTTGACATCTTTGACGTTCTCTGACTCAAATGTCAAGGAACATAATTAGTACAAATGTAGTGCCCTAACAATTTTTGTGCTTTTGCAATAAAATATTTACAGCCCTAAAAATTATCTACAGGGCGATATTTTTGGACTATCCTAAATGAGTTTTTAAAACGACTGTCTTAAATGAGATTGATAAGAAAAAAAAATTACCAGATTTTCAAGGATATGAAATAAGCAGTTCTTGTTTAAAAGTTTTGCTGGCCAATAAAATACAATTCGCGATGAGAAAATTCTGATATTTTTGTGTGGGGTCAAAATATATATGAAAGTGTGTCAATGAACCTACGTTATTTATCCATAATTTTAACACAAAATATTAATAAAGGTGTTTTAAATTTTACAATTAATTAAAATTCAAAGTTGCAAGAGAAAATTTAAATTTTATGAATTTTAAATGAACACGATAAAAGGGGAGTTATACAGAGTGTTTGGTGACGAATGGGTCATACCTTAGGAGTGACTTCCCTGGCTCAATCAATATAAACTGCTCGTCAATAGGTTCGGATAACGGAATTTTTAGCCCAAATTTGGAACGCTGTAATTTAAAGAATACTTGATCGATATTGATGTGCGTGGCAACAGTGGAAAGCTTTTTTCTTTCCAGTTCGTTATTTTAGAAAGAACTTAGAAAATATAAAAAATTACATGATGTACAGGGTGAAAAAACAAACGATGGAAAACATCGGAAATTTTCGCTTGTGGCAATTTAGATATTAAAATAGATTCACAAGATCTGAACATGGATTATTAGAGCTTCCTATCATATCTCCAGACGTATCTGTAAGAATTTTAATATCTTATTTTTTAATGGAGATTTTCAATTTTTCCACTTTTATTGATTTTCACTCTTTGAAAGAAGGTAAACGAAGGTAAGGGTACCGAATAGCTCAGTTTTCACTACAAAGTTCGGGTATCTAGTTTTTCTAATTGTTCTTTTAATAATTGTATTTTTAATAAATAATTTTGAATAAATTTAAAAAAATTCTCGCCGAATATCCCTTGAGCATTGACTCAAAATTTTATTACAACTTCCTCTAGCACGTTACTTTTTGACAACAGCACTCTGCCTACGGCATCGAGCTGTTTTCAAGTAAGGTGCTATCGAAATCTGCAATAAAATTATCTCATAGTTATCAAAGCTCTTGCGATAATATAGTTGAAAATTTAGCTACAAAAATGGATACTTTTCGGTATAATTTATTACAATTTAAAAAGCAGCCACTGGTCCTTAATGAATATACAGGGTGCCTGGAAAAGATCTGTACAAAATGCTACCACGTATTCGTGAGACTAAAATAAGACGATTTAACCCAACTTACCTATATCCAAAAGTGTTTCGTTAGGGAGATACAGAGCCCCAAAGGGGTACTTAACGATTTACTTTTTTGGCTCTAACTTTTGAACCGACTTGTATAATTTAATGAAATTTTAATATTTTATGTTGGCCATAAAGATTCATAAAACCATACTACAGTAGATGTTTGACATCGTCAGGGAAGTCAGGAACGGACTTGCCACCACACTCTTTGGGCCAAATTTTTACAGGTATCATTTTACAGAGCTGAAAACTGATTTTTTAAATACTTTGGTCATTCCTCTTTAAAAAGGCCCTCTACATTTGTTTCGATAAAATTAGCCGTTTTCGAAAAAATTAAGTTTTTGTTTTTCGAAAATCTGCTCAAGTAAACAAGAAGAAGGAGAGCTTTCACATTTTTAACATTTTTCTGTTTAAACGATTTCTGAAATATCAAAAAGATTCAGTTTTAAGTACTTTTTATGATTTAGCTTTTACCTGTCAATAATACATTGTTAACGAAATAAAAACGACTGGTGTTTTATTGTAGTATTGTAGTATTATTTCAATAAGGTGTTATACAAAACCTTAATTTTTTCGAAAACGGCTAATTTTATCGAAAAAAATGTAGAGTACCTTTTGTAAAGAGGAATGACCAAAGCATTTAAAAAATCAGTTTTGAGCTCTGTAAAATCATACCTGTCAAAAATTTGGCCCAACGAGTGTGGTGGCAAGTTCGTTCCTGACTTCCCTGACGATGTCAAACATCTACTGTAGTATGGTTTTATGAGTCTTTATGGCCAACATAAAATATTAAAATTTCATTAAATTATACAAGTCGCTGCAAAAGTTAGAGCCAAAAATGTAAATCGTTAAGCACCCCTTTGGGGTTCTGTATCTCCCTAACGAAATATTTTTGGATATAGGTAAGTTGGGTTAAATCGTCTTATTTTAGTGTCACGAATACGTGGTAGCATTTTGTACAGACCTTTTTCAGACACCCTGTATATTGACGTCAGGAGATCAGCAAAAATATGTGTCAATGTTAACGTAAAGCCTAACCCAAAGTCGAACAGGTTTGTTTTTCTCGGAAACAGTCACAGGGGGAGCAATCGAATTTCTAGGGTTGATAGAGGAATAGTGCAATTAGCTTCGGTGAGAAATTCAGTTCTACAGGAAGTTTCGTTTCGGAGCTATTAAACGTCAAAGTCGATTTCCGTTGAGATCGGGTACAAGTCGCAAAAGTGAATTAGATCGATGTAAATCTTCGGAGGCTGTAGAGGACCCGGAGCTTCAGAACTCTATTGAAACTGGTGAAGATTGGAAAATGGCAAGTAGTTCTTTTGAATTTTATTAGGTCGAAATATGCCATTTGTAGGCCCCTCTTTGGTACCTAATAACTCGAAAACAAAACGGTCAGATCGAAAAACGGATTCATAAGTGAAGCTTTTAAATCTCAAATACTTTATTTTTGCAGTACATTTACTTAAACCTAAAATCACTGAAACATGGATGCATTTGGGAAAAACTGGAAATTTAGATTTTTGACCCAAATATTTCACGGTTTTTAATATTTTGTGGGGTCAAAATGGTTCAAATTAAAATCCCATATACGTCATCGGAAAGAGCTCGTCGAAATAATGTCCATATTTTTAGTTCCTTCGTTCTTTATAGGAAGAGAGCCATCGCCGATTAAATTTCGATTTTTTGACTTTTTTGCCCTCGACATCGGTGTATTTGAATTCACTCTGTATTTTTTCCTGAATCTAATTTTTCCAAATTGTTTAACACTGTCTTATAAAGGGACAATCACACTTTGAAATGAATACCGAATGGGTCATCCAGGAGCGTATTTAAGGGGTAAAAACCAAATTTTCTTGATTTTTTCCGACAAATCCTCATTTTAACCGACATTATTCCACACTATTTTCCTTACTTAGTGATTCTTTTTAGGTTTATTTTATCCGTTAATTATCTAAGAATACCTCCCACTAATTTAAATCGCTTATTTTTTCGTTAAAGTTATGAATAAATAGGTTTAATATTATTATTAATAATTAAATCCGTGAATACGATTTTAGGAACCTTCTACTTTAAGTGCAGGGATATTTAATTGGATTTTTTATTGATTTTTCGACGAACCTACAACACTGGAATTCGCCATGTACTCATTATGAGATAAAAAGACTTTTGACGACACAGTCAATGGGATCATGTTTTACAAGTTTCGAGATTCGCGCGAAAATTTGCAGTAGAAGATCCTTTTTTTGTTAATAAAAACTAAAATAAATGTATAACAGCAACCGCCATAAAGATTTAACATATGTAGGAAATATAAAAAAAATACATTTCAGATTTATTGGGATTATATGCACATTCCCCTTGACTTCCTACCAAAACAACAAGAGATTGTCCAGTTACCAAAGCCTAGAATCTACCACTTCTCTCGGTCATTCATACCTGGGGTCTCCGAATTATGGAACCAATTATCTGCAGATGTTTTCCCTTCCCCTCCCAACCTCTAATTCCTTAAATCCCGTGTCAATGGCTTACATTTTCCTTCTCTTTAGACGCCCACGAACGTTTGAACTTAGGCTTGAAGTCTACATGGGCTATCTCGGATAAAAAAAATGTTTTATATTAAATCGACCTAAATTGAGCCAGGGAAGCCACTGCTAAAGTATGGCCCATTCGTTACCAAACACCCTGTGTATTATAATTTGGTTTGTATATCTAGTGAACTAAACTAAATTATTAATTAATTAGATCAATATTTCTAATAACATTTTTACAGAATGAGTCAATTTACATTTGCAATTGTTTTCAGTTTTGCAGTTTTTGCAGTTTTCCTAAGAAACGACTGAAATTTAAACGGTAATGGGTGTGGGAGCAATTCATCAGGTTTTAGCTTTCAGTAAAAATCTATTATTAAGTACCTACTTAAAATTATTTCTACATACGCCTGTTGCATGAGGATGGATAATCTGATTTTATTTTTACTTATTCTTTGGGTCTTCGCTTGATTCCGTTTAGATCCGGTCTACTTAATTTTAGTAAAAACTAAATCTATATACTTTGTTTTGGATCTAAATCTTCCATTCTGTTGAAAATATACTTTAGAAATTTCTATGTTTTCCTGTTTTATACATACACGTTACCCAGCAACACAAAAGTGTGTGAGCCCTTACAACAGATTTAACAAGGAACACCCCTGGTATGGTTCTATGTTAGAAATTAGTTACCTATTAAACATAGGTCTATTATTTTTATAATATTAAAAATGACAGCCTAAAGCTAACGTTATTTAATATCATTTATTTATACTTTTATAACACTGTAGGACTAGTAATTTAATATTAAATTATTTACAATATATTTAACACAGTTAAGTAATATTTTTTGTAACATGATTTCTACATTATTACTTTTTCATTTTTTATTCAATTCAATTTGAATGAACATAATTTATCACTAAAAGTTCAGAGTCATATCAGACAACTTTCCGCGAGATTTTTATATACTCCCATATAGTTGGATACAGCTTACACAACAATACAGAGTCATAGAATATTAGAGAACTAGCAAAAAGCAAAAATAATACAAAAATATGCTTTGTGTACTAAAAAAGTCGATGTCCAGCATTAAACTGCAGGAAGTAGATATCAGGATAAAAAGCAGGTTCAGTATGAATGGAGAATGATCGATCTATGTATTTCTCCTGCTAGAAGACACTGATCTAACTGGCATCCAATCAAATTGAAAGCTTATTACTGACATTGTTTTTTGAGCTCGACAACACTTTGACTCTCCCACTTATCGGTATACCTACCCTCTGGGGGGTGCCCCACATAAAACAGTAGCTTCCAATCAGCATTCCTCATTGTATAAAAGAAGAGCCATTCAACTCACTACCGACCTAGTTTCCAAAATGAACCTCGCTTGTCTTGCATATTATCGAAGCTGCGAGTGATCTGGCTTTCTTTTACAGATTTTTGTGGAATTTTGCCGAGTAGAACTACCGACTAGCCGACATAATAAAAATCACTTCACGTTTATTGACCAACATTTTTTCTTTCTAATTGCGTGTATATTAATAATTAGGTTCAAAATTGTCCCACAGATGTGCCATTATCCTGGACTTTAATGCAGGAACACACCGGAATATTTCTCGTTTCACAAAGCTACTGGCGTTTAAAAAAAATGAATTAGGATAATTAATAATACCAGAAATATTCACAGCCTTTTATTTTTTGCGGAGTTATAGGGGAATTATTAAAAGATTTTAATGCTCTGTTTAATAAGTACTTGGTGCAATGCAAAATGTAGGAAACTACTTCATTATTGAGCACAATAAATAGAAATTTTGCAGTTTTTTTGTCATTCTGTCGAACATATCGCTTAATCGCATAATTTTAATTATATAATGTGAGCAGCATACTGAAAAAGTAATAATGTCTAATGCATTTATTAGTTATATCTAATATATTACAGAGTGTTAAAGGAATAAATATACAAAAATAGAAATAATTAGAAAAAGATAAAATGTGTGTAAGGATGGTGCAAGCTGGTAAGAACCCTGAAGCCCTATTCTCGAGTTTACGAGAATGTTCCCTTGTTGATGCTGCCAATGTATGAAAGCTTCGATTGACTTGGTACGATTACAGTTCTTTCTTGTATATCTATTTTGACATAATCTATGAAAATGTTTTACATGTCCATAGCATAAATTATACCATAAAACAAGAATAATTCCCTTAAGATTTTTAACTTGATGTCTCGGTGCAACATGCAGTACCAATAACATTATATTTTAGATGCCATCTAGGTCTAAAACATATAAACTTTGTTATGCTTTGTCAATCTTTTTAGTATGCCTTTAAATACACCCTTATGACAGTTTTGTTCATTAACTCTACAAAATTGGAACATCATTTTTGAATCATACACGTCCTATAGCTTTTCAGATGGTACACAAAAATATTTACATTCTACGAAAAAAACTGCTATTTTATGATCCAGCCCGATTTTTACCTGGATTCTAAAATATCAGGTTAAAGGTATGTAAATTATTTTTTTCTACGACCACCTATGAAAGTGAGAAAAAAGCACCGTTAACTTGGCTAGAAAGTGCCTTATTTCACACGCGTGTTGAAAAGTACTTTTCAACACATGTGTTGAAAAGTACTTGCCAACATGACATTTCAACAGATGGTGCCAATTTCATTTTTTTTTTATTTATAACACTAGTGTTGAAATGTTTTTCAGCACACGTATTGAAAGTGGGGGTATTAAATAAAGACAGAAATTGGGGTTTTTTGGTAAATATTTTTGTGGTCGTAGGAAAAATATTGTACATTACTCGTGTGAAAGTAATTTTCGCACACTCGTGGGATTATCGCACTCGGCTATCGCCTCGTGCGACAACATTCCCGCTCGTGTGAAAAATGTCACTTTCAACACTTGTTTTGTGATATACTATTTCCATGGCTCCTATGATCTTGCAATGTTTTAATGTTGTTTTATGTTCGTTGGGATTTAAAATTCGATATGTTTAGTTGTCAAACACTGGTCATTTGTTATTACTATAATAAATTTCTTAGAAAAAGTTATAAAAAAGATCCTTCCTTTTATTATTTATTATTTCAAAATTTCAATCTATTTACAGCTTACAAAGCAAAAATTGCTTAAATAAATCTTTCATTACTTCCAAAATAAATTTTCTAAACAAAACTTCCAAATGAGCCACATTATGTTACTTTTCTAGGCGTTTAGGAACTTTCTGAGTATCAATTTTTTTTTTAATATTACCACAAAATAGGTATATTATGAGGTTTATGTTAGCAAAATTTTGGTTAGTATAAAGTATACGTCAGAGATATTTTTATCATCTATCAAATGCCATATAGGATATGTGTTATATCAAATGTTAAAAGTCGAAAATGTTATTTCACAAAGGACTTTCGTAGCATAAGATCATCGATCTAGTTTTAACAATGTCAGAAATTTTTAACTGACAAATTGCACCGCTGGTGTGATAAAAACTCCGTAGTCCCTATCTCTAGGTGGCTCCCCTTGTGCTGCAACTAGGGTTGCCAACTTTAAAAACCCATTTTCGGGGTTTCTTAGACGAAAATCCGGGACAGAAGCGCGCCAGGCGGGACGCAATAATTTTCTTGAAAATGTATTGATTTATTTTAAATTTAGAAAGTTTAAAATATTTGGGAACCTTTTTTTTTGTAAAATTTAGCAAAATTTGTTAAATACATAATATTGAAATGATGTAGCCTTTAGTTGATGAGGATCTATCATAAAACTATTGAATAATATGAACAAACGGGTTTAAATCTTTTATACCAACCATCCGACGAAACAATTGTCATGCTTTAAGAATAACCGTTTAGTGAAGATTTGAGCACGTTTGTTGTTATTATTAAATAGTTTTAAATACATAAAGCTATTGCTGCAGTCTACCCTAAGATAAAGGAAAAACCCAATACTTTTAAAACAATTACTTATTTCGGGAAACCAGCAGAAAAAATTTAAAAATTTATCAGTCAAAAACACATAAAAGTAGCATTTAAAACAGATAATTCACTAGGAAAATTTCTGAAAAATTCAAAAAGTAAAACCAATAGAAATAATAAATCAGGTGTATATCAGTTAACATGTGGATCATGTCCGAAAAGATACATAGACCAAACAGGCATATCATTTTTAACACGTATAACTGAACATAAAAAAGTTTTATTAATAATAAAAATAATTCTACATATTCAAACCATGTTTTACAGAATCGACATACTTTTGATAACAATTTTAAAATACTACATTTAGAAAATAAAGGAAAAAATTGAATTTGCTTGAAAAACTTCAGATAAATCGGTTGAAAAATTCCGACATATTACTTAATGATCAATTAGAATTAAATAACTCACCCTCATTAAACTTATTTACCTATAGAAATTAAATCCAGTGTGAATTCCCCATAGTAAACTGGCATAATAATAAAACCTAAATAAAAAAATTTGATTCATCTACCTAGATTTTTTTACCTATGTTATGACACCTTTGTGAACTTTTAGTTTAAGATTTAGTCTGTAACAAACATCCGATGAAGCTATAGTGTTAGTGAAACGCGTCATGTTATAAAGTATTTAATAAAAGTGGAAATTTGGCTAAAATGTCTATTAATTATTATGCGTATAATGGATTTCCATCAAGTAAAGGCCGACACCATTCAGTGTTTAAATACATAAGGTAAGTGTACCAGTAATTGACACTTTTAGGCCATGATTTGTGGTTTAAAATCATTTCAGGTCATAATTATTTACTTAGAATACTTATGCATTTTTTTTATTGTAGTTTGGGTTTAAAACAATACAATTTTAGGATAATTTGTTTCAAATAAAAAAATTAGCTTCCAAAAAAATACATACAAAATGTGAGTTTGATTGGGTTCGGCGGCATCAGTTAAATACACTCAACTTTTTTGTGTATACCGCTAACTGACACACCAATAACCATGGATTTATTATAATAGGATTCGATATCTGTATACTGTGAGCATATCGAACGTGAAGCCTTATATTTTGTTGTTTGTTTTTGTTTTTGTTTTTCTCTTGGGGGAGCAGTTTACGAACTACGAACATAGACAAGACTACGAATTACTACGTAATTGAATCAAGAATGGTAGTAGAAAGAGATAAAATAGCATTGGAGTGTTGGAGCTCAGGTTGAAAAATCACACCGGTGTGTCACCCGGCGATGATATCGGACGCAGCCCAGAAGTGTTGCTGTCTGGCTGGTTGTTTAGGAACACGGCTGAACCTCGGTCTGAACACTCGGTTACACGTACGTCTTTGTCTAATGAACTAGAAAAGAAAAAGTGCGACGTATAGATTTATATAGATTAATAAATGACTCGGAGCGACTTTAAATAAACACCTTTAGAAATAACATAACCTATAAATAATAAAACGTTTTTAACTTAAATTTATTATTATTTAGCAGAAAAATAAAATATTTTGGGGCTTTTATTCCGTTTAGTACATCTTGTGATGCTTCTAACGTATTTTTTGTACAAAAATACAAGGTAAAATAAGATGTGGCCAATGTTTACAAATTGTGTTTACAGTGTCGTTTAGAATGGTTTGTTTTGGCTTCAAAGAATGTGAACTCATCCCGTATCCAGTCCTAATAAATCCATGCCAATAACTGATACAAAAGAAAATAAAAATTTATTTTACAGGTGTAGATACAAACGTTTTAAGAAAAATAAAGAATATAAAAGTTAAATTTTAACGTAATCCATGCTATGCTTCAGAAATATCAATGTCTGGAAAAAACATGCTTTATTCGGTCACCAAGATTGGGGAAGTTTTTCTAGGATGTCTCTACACTTAATGATTGAAATATCATTCTTAACCAGCTTAAAAGGTGACTTTTGATTAACTGATTTGAGAGATACAACTTCTATGTCACTTTTTGAATATTTGTTTTGTACTACGCAGAGATATCTATAAAAGTACGTTTGCTTTTTCCACCAAAAAAATTAGCCAAAACAAAATCTGCGACTTGAACTTTATCATATTTGAAACTTGAGTTTAATAAACTAGATAGAGGTCGATCGTCCTCATTTTGTTCTTTTTCTAAAGCAATGTCGACATCATCCATACTATCTCCACTTTTCATCCACTCTTCATTATCGTCAGATGAACTTTCAGAGTAACTGCTTGTTAGGTAGTTTATAAATTCTATGGATATAATAAAGAATGACTGCCAATTATATATTTTAACTTGATTATGAGTATTTTATGTTGTGAAATGTTTATTCTATTATGTAATTTTTATCTAGTATTGGTTTATTAGTAATATATATTACAGTTGGTAAACGATTTCCGGGAAAATTAAGGCCTTTTTGCCGGACGGGTATAAAATACCTTTAAATACGGGACGTACCGGAAAATTCGGGACAGTTGGTAACCCTAGCTGCAACCTAGTATATTTTTGCTATCGTCAAATGACATGAAATCGGTTTAAAGAAAACAAGTTATGGTTTATTCTCAAAACCAATTTTTTCATTAAGAAAATACAACAAAATTTATTTAAAAGTAAATATTTACCAAATAATTCTTTATTTCACCACCAACATATTGTTCTTAGTTAAAAAACAAGCAAAAATCTAAATAGGCATTTCTTAAATCTTTATTTTAGTACAATAATATAATAGTTTAAAATATGATATACCTAAAATTGAGCTGGGCCTTTAAAAAGAGGTTACAACTAATATCACAGGTCTACACGATAATAAAATTAACAATACTTACGCAAGCCAAGTGCCATTTGGGGAGAAATCAGGCATTAAAGACAGGATATATGACGCAAGCTAAGCATATTTTTAAACTAATTTTGGATTCAATGGATAACCAAACTAGTTAGTTTATAGCTTTTTTACAAAACTAAAATAATATATTTTTTAATAAAATTCAGAACAATCATAAGCCGTATATTGTAAGTTAACCATTTGGTAAACTTATAGACATATATCCTTGCATAGTTTTGGTTATATATTTTACAATAGATCCTATTTCCCTCTAAGTTTTAGTAAGAGAATAACACGGAAGGTGGAAGAGGAATTCTTCCTAGGCCGACTGCAGAGGTGGCACCACCCCACACATCCTCTTAAAGGGCTAGTGAAATCCCAACGGATGTTTCCAGCTCTGGATGTGTGAGTTGGATTTTCCCAATACACCCACGCCACGGTACATTTAGGCTTCGGTCTTCGTGCGTCAGAAGATGAAAAAAAAAATATTACTTAACGTATTATCCCCCAACAGCACTTAATCTTTTATTTACGTACCAATTTTTAATTAAAAATAACTAAATATTACTTAAAAATGATTAAGTATAAATAACATTTTTGTTTGTCAAAAATTGGCAACTTTTCTTTCAACGTTTCATATATTGCCGGCAACTGGCGAAATTTGACAGTGTTCGAAAGGCCTAGCCACTTTGAAAGCCGGCCATTTCACGAGGCAGTATGCAAATTGACGAGCCCTTCATATAGTTTTAAAAATGACTAAAACAATTCAGACAATTTATAAAATGCCTGCTAAAATCATGAATCTGCTGAATTGTAGTCTGAACATCACGCACTGGCTAGGCGTTTTGCAAAGAGTTGCCGTGCCATCGTCGCAACACGCTAGACCATGGCGGGCGGGAAAAATGAGTTAATTCTCGAAAAGTTTTTAAATTGTGCAGTAAAAAGAATGATAATAACACGTTTCTGACATTTGCTGAACGAGACGATATGACTAACATTCTAAACAGCCATCTGAAACAAATAAAAACAAATATAACAGATTAAAAACCTAAATGTAGAAATTCAGGTTTGCTCAGGTTTGTTAAATATTTTTCACAACACTCCCACATGAGAATTGGTTCCAGTAAGCCAACGGTTTTCATAATGCCTAGTCAATGTAAGATGTTAATATCTCTGTTAAGCATATTGACGATTGTTGCGTTTTACAGATTGCTGTATTAGTAATTTTTCAAATTATCCGAAGATTTCGTCCATTTGCATAACGCCTGGTAGATTGGTCGGCTTGCAAAGTGGCTAGGCATTTCACAAATTGTCGGATTTCCAAGTTGCCGGTAACAGCGTGTTTAGATTTTTAGTTGACACATGGAAAACTTTTTTATTATTGATTTTTCGAAAAAAAGTTATAGCTTATAAAATATTTTGCTTCCTTGCAAACACCGAAGGGCTTAACTAAAATGGACTTTACTTATACAGGGTGGTCGATAATTTACTTTTTTTGGAAAATGTCAATTTTTCGAAATGTTTTGTTATTGGTTTTTCGATCAAAGGTTATGTCTAATGAAAAAGATTGGTTCGTTTCAAACACAGAATGGTGTAACTGAATTTGGCTTAGTTTATACATTATAGAGGGTGTGTGCTACAAAGAATTTTGTCCATTTTTTTAACCTACTTTACGTAAATTTCTAATTTACCTACAGCTGATCCCAAAATCAGCACCAGTTGTTTAAAAGTCAATTTAAACTGTTGATTAACTAATTTCGAATATTATTCAGGATTAATTTATCTAATAGCGGTAGACTCGTACATCTCATATTTTTCCTTAAAGTGAACTTAAAAACTCAAGTCTAGATTTCTATGACGTATTTAAAAAAAAATAATAAGGACGTAGTAACTTCATTACTTGTACATAGGTACTGTGAAAAATATATTTCACTTTAATTTTTGACCAACAAAAATATTGTGTATTATTTTACTCAAAAGAACAAATTTTGGTATGTTTTAACTAACTATATAGTACAATAAAATTGCTAATCATAACATAATACAATAATCATCAAGCAACATTTTTTTTAAATAACTATATTCTAATATATAATATCAAATTACTTATTAACAATATTTTGCAACCATATCTGTACAACGCTATCTTTAAAAAACTTTATAGGAATTAAAAATCGGCTTTTCTAAAGCCTTTCTTATATTATACGTAGTACCTATATTGACTTTTAAGCTAAGTTTACACTAAAAGTATTAAATAATAGCAGTACCTATTACAATATTCTTTCGGTTTAAAGGAATGACTAAATTGGGAAAAATACAATAAATTTGCCACGTTTTCTTACTTATCGCAAGTTAGATTTGAAGCCTGAATATCAAAGATATTTCGTTCCGTTTGACTTAGACAGTTACTGCTTCCATAGTGTAAACACAGCTTACAGATTTATATCTAGATTGACTGGTTTACATGCCACTGATCGAGTCTAACCGCACATGAAAAAATTATAAATA
Source organism: Philopedon plagiatum (assembly GCA_963971165.1). Taxonomy (NCBI): domain Eukaryota; kingdom Metazoa; phylum Arthropoda; class Insecta; order Coleoptera; family Curculionidae; genus Philopedon; species Philopedon plagiatum. The sequence goes on from OZ020193.1 coordinate 103,401,139, forward strand.
TAAAATTCTGTAATATCTATATGAATAGGAGTTAGACTCCACTTACATAATATTTTCAAACATCCATCGTTTATATTGAGTGATAAGTAATAAACTACTTACTTCATTTTATACATAAAATGTCAGTCCATAATAATAAATAAAAGGATCATTTATTAATTATTTATTTACACATCTAGTCACCTTTCAAAAACCCATATTGTGAATGCCATAATGATGAGAATCATTGGTGAAATAGTGGTTAGTGAGCATAAGTTTGTTCTGTGACCCCTGGCAGGCTCCGCAAGTCCTGTAATAATTAAAAATATATATTAAAATATTATAAGGTATCTAAATAAGCTTAAATCTTTTAATCATTAGCATGTTGCAACTGTTTTGTTTTACAAATTATCTCTTGCTGATAAATTTTTAATTTACGAAATACATCTATCTGATAACACATGAACAACTGAACAGGAATTCGCCCTCTTGGTCAGCTCCATGGACGTTTACACCAGAATATATTTCGGTAGCTATTAGTGAGTCACAGATTAACAGAACACAGAAATTTAAGCTGCTTACCCAGTGGCGGTTCCTGGAATTTCAGATTGTCGTATCTGAGTTCCAACGCATGAGACCAACACCAAATAATAAAATGTTACTGTTGGGTACTCTACAATCATTTTCGTGAAAAAATATTTAATTTTGAAATTTGCGAAAAAAAGTTAATTTTTTGGGCCGCTTCACCTGAGATAGCTCTGAAGAAAATTTTACTCAGCATATTTTTTCATAACGTATATCACATTTTATCGACAAATTCCAAATATCGTGAAAATATTCTAATTTTCATTAAAGAAATGACATTTTAAATTATTTCTGAGGCAAAATATTTGAGGGTAAAAATTTTAAAAACTAATTAATTTCAAGATATTAGAGATAATTCAATGAAATTTGAATTTTATCTATAAAATCTGATACAATTTATGAAAAACCCTTGGAAGTAAAATTTTCTTCAGAACTTTCTCAGATCTCAGGTGAAGCGGCCCAAAAAAATTAACTTTATTTAAAATTAAATATTTTTTTACGAAAATCTTTCTAGAGTACCCAATAGTAACATCCTATAATTTGGTATGGGTCCCATGCATAGGAACTGAGATTCGACACATCTAAAATTTCACGGGCCGCGCCTTGCTTATACTTTATATAAACTCTTTAGATACATTTTTACACCACATGGGACACACTTGAAATATGTCACATTTTGTTTATCTTTCTCTACACCTTTTATTAGTTGTCAAATATTCTCAAAGTATTACAAAGAAAGAAGACTAAACAGAAACAAAAATGAGAGAGAATGATGATGAAACACAGACATAAGTTATCTCTCAGTTGTAAAATGGGTTTCTGTCATCATTCCCAATTCAAATTGGATAGACTATAGATAGGTTAGTTTCGAAGCAAGTATAGAAATAATTTTTTAGTGGCATATGCTACACAATTATTGAGAAAATTGCATTCTGTAATAATTTACCTCCAACAATGCTTAAGGTATCTTCATGTGGGCTGCCGGGACCAACTTTTATTTCTGTAACAATAAAAGAAGTATATTAGATTGTGACTTTAAACATATTTATTAAAGGGTAATAAATACAAGTTGGTATAATAGGAAAAATATTGTGCGGGTGGAAGCTATACTTTGATCCAACAATCGGGTTCCCTACTTCTTTTCTGCAAATGCTCTTTGCGTGTTTCATTGTACTAGTTATTAAACTGCCTATTCACAGAAATGGACAACCACGTCCACGTTTGTTCGAGTACCTATTTATCTCTTATATCGTGAGATTTATGAAGTACTTTTGTTACACGACAGACTGATATTTTATTATTTTTTTTCGTGATCTAAATCTAGTGCAAGTATTATTTTCAAGATTATTTTTAAGCTATTTTAGAGTAGTGATCACCGACTAGCTACAACTGTCTGGCGGACCAGCACCGGTCCGCGGACCACAGTTTGAGTAGCACTGAATAGGGCAATAAGAAACTTTTTATAGCCTCAGTTAGATAATATGCGGGGGGGCATTTCCAGAATATTATTTTTAAAACATAACTTCGCTGTTTGTACTTTTTGATCAAATAAACCGTCCTCTTAGAGCAGAACTATTCTAACTCACAAAATGCAAATTTTACAGAAGATTTTTTAAATTTATTTAAAATTCGAATAAATATTGTCCTGCCAGAATAACAAAATATATTTTCTCTTTCCAGTCCACTAGAAATTAATAGTAATTGATAGATAATAAAAGAGAACTAGGCTATGTCCATCGTTTTATTTGCGATGATTAATCGATGTGCGCTTCGCCGTAGTTGAAATAGTTCTGCGCTAAATAGAGATTGACCCGGACATAGACTTATTTTTAAATCGGTAGTTTTCGTGGGTTCTCGTTGGCATGGACATAGAATACTTCTGCAGCAGATAAAGCGGCCCTTAATACATACACAGAATACCAAAAAAGTAAATTTTTGCGCATAGAATAGTTCTGCTCTAAAGGGACGAAACAAACATGGCATTTTTCTAAATTTGTTGATTTAATTTAAAAAGTAAATCCCGAAGCACCTATTCGGGCACCCTGTATATACCTCAATAAGTTCAAAACTTTCCACTGAACTTCTAGTTTAGGTTAAATAAAAAATTCAAAAGTCCTCTTATCTACAAAACCCTTGAACTAAATAGTTTTCTTGTTAAACGCTTTCTATATTAAAACTCCATAAAGCAAGTATTTACCTGAAACTCATCTATTTAACTTCGCCGAACTTAATGACGCCCTTGAATAAGGAAACTATCTTGGATTTGAAATTGTGGATAATAAAAGGCATAAAAGAAATAGGGGTAATGAAGTCGAGGAGATTTTATACTTTTTGCAATAATTTTGTCGGCGGTTGGAATGGCTTTTATTCAGCATCATAATAACGAGAATGATTTTAAAAGCAGAACCAAGTGTATAATTCACTAGTGACACAGTAAGAATACTTCTTGAAAATATGTGTCGTGACTTATTTTGCGATACTGAAAATTATAAATAATACATAATTAATAAAATCGTTTAATCTAAACCTAGTTCTGTTTCACTGTCAGACTCGTCATGTAGGTTAATAACAATGGGTTGTAAGTACATTATTTTGTATATAAATATACGAATCTTCGACTCTTAAAATATGCTTTACTGAATTTTTCAATACCAAAAAAGTAAATTTTTGGGCATAGAATAGTTCTGCTCTAAAGGGACGAAACAAACATGGCATTTTTCTAAATTTGTTGATTTAATTTAAAAAGTAAATCCCGAAGCACCTATTCGGGCACCCTGTATATACCTCAATAAGTTCAAAACTTTCCACTGAACTTCTAGTTTAGGTTAAATAAAAAATTCAAAAGTCCTCTTATCTACAAAACCCTTGAACTAAATAGTTTTCTTGTTAAACGCTTTCTATATTAAAACTCCATAAAGCAAGTATTTACCTGAAACTCATCTATTTAACTTCGCCGAACTTAATGACGCCCTTGACTAAGGAAACTATCTTGGATTTGAAATTGTGGATAATAAAAGGCATAAAAGAAATAGGGGTAATGAAGTCGAGGAGATTTTATACTTTTTGCAATAATTTTGTCGGCGGTAGGAATGGCTTTTATTCAGCATCATAATAACGAGAATGATTTTAAAAGCAGAACCAAGTGTATAATTCACTAGTGACACAGTAAGAATACTTCTTAAAAATATGTGTCCTAACTTATTTTGCGATACTGAAAATTATAAATAATACATAATTAATAAAATCGTTTAATCTAAACCTAGTTCTGTTTCACTGTCAGACTCGTCATGTAGGTTAATAACAATGGGTTGTAAGTACATTATTTTGTATATAAATATACGAATCTTCGACTCTTAAAATATGCTTTACTGAATTTTTCCAGCTTTCGGCCGGTATATTGTTTATGACACATTTAATTAACTTTGTGGTACTTGCACTTCTTAGGGTTAGGGTTTCTGCTCTCACCTTTGATTTTACTTGGTGCCACATATGCTCTATGGGGTTAAATATACAATGATATGGGGAAGACGTAAGCAGGCGCGGCCCGTCGATAAGGTCATATTTGGTCAATGACCCACCTAAATTTATTTTCAATGATCCACCTAATAATTTATTTTTTAAAACCAAGCTTTCCTTTCAAAAAAGTTAAAGTGCAACACAAAAATAAAAAGTAAAATATTCAGCGGATATTTTGAATTTAAATTTTGACTGGAATTTGAAATATTTTTTGTCTTTATCATTTTGATTTTGCTCTAAAATGAAAAATATAGGTAGTTTACTCTTCATATAATTTATTATTTTTGTATTTTTTGAGCACCATGTATAAAAAAGTCAAACATTGCCTTCGTAGGCTTACCAAAAATGATTTTTGCCCCACCCAACCCAACCTGAACAATGAAATTATATATATTCAATTTAATTCAATTTATTCAATTTATTCAATATACATTTTATAATAAACAAACAAGCTTAACATATATATATATATATATATATATATATATATATATATATATATATATATATATATATATATATATATATATATATATATATATATATATATATATATATATATATATATATATATATATATATATATATATATATATATATAGCAGAAAGAATCCGCTAAACTAGCAACATTAAATGGAAAGAGGGTACAGATTATTTAAGTTTAAAACTTCCATATAACTTCCTAAGTCAAATTTAATACGAAACTAGATCAGAAACTTTTCTAGGAAGCGGACTAAATGTTTGCGCTAAACACCTAGTTAGGGTGACCGGATGTGAGGTAAAGTTAACGGTAAACGGTAAAAGTAAGGAAAGCGTCCTAATAGCTGAAGAAAAGTTGTACAAAGTATTACATAGCTAAACGATTTGTCGTTTGTGTAAGCTTTGAGTAGAGTAGGAGGATTACATGAAGTGTAGCGGTAATTCTGGGACGAAATAATTTGGTGTTAGAGTGTGGAGTAGCGGTAATTTTAATTCTTTCTTTTCTCATGCAGCAAACTGTTTGATTTCTGTATAGTAATTTTATTTTTTTTTTATTATAAAATCAATATTTTAAAAGGAAGTCAGCCCAAGTATTTTCCATTTTACAACCTTTTATTTAACTTCATTTGTTAGTTTGTTTATTTGTATGTTTATACCAAACATTGATATCAAAATTTGGACTAGTTCTATAAGCTAGAGCGGTGAAATTTTGCAAACGTGTATAAGTCCGGTGACAATATAAAAGGAAAAAAATACATACTTAGGCACTTACAATTTCTGCCAAACAAAATTCATGCCTGTATAAACTTTTCGCGCGCGACAAGCTTTAAGACAATAAATTTAACATAATATATTATATTATCTCTTTCAGTGGTAACTTTGATACTACTTGTATTAGGATCCACCCACGCGAACTACGTCCACTTATAAATACCATTCAGCATTGCCCCAATAAAAATAACTATACTTATATGTTTCGTGTTAGTACATCTAAATAATAAAAGCTTGTTCTTAAAAAATATTTTTTACATAAGATTTTATTTCCTATATTTATCCCGTAGTTTTGAACACCCTTAAAGTTTATACTTAGTTCTATGTTTCCCACAGTAGTATTAAAACATATTTTCTAGGTATGCTTCGTTTTAAAATACACTGTTGACCCATTGAGTTTAATAAAATTCACAGGACAAAGTACCATTTTGTTTGATTGGGTCCTAAAAAAACAATATATCTCAGAGGTGGCAGGGTTGGACTTGCTTCAATTTTAGCTAAGAAACAAGTGTAATTTTATGACTTAATAGACTCTCAATCAAATAACAACTTAAAAATCTTAATTTTTTCTCAAGAATGAACTAGCTCTATTTTGTATAATAAGGAAAATTTTGGATTTTAACTCCAAAAATGATTTTAAGGATTCTTTTACATATGGTCTCCCATATACAAAAATACTTCTTCTACTTTATTTTTTTGGTCAATATGAATCGTATTTTTCGCCAACAAGAATTCTATGAGGTATGAGTCTGAAAAAATTAGATCTCTATCTGTAACATGTTACTGATAGAAAGACAAAAACCATGTTTATAATTTATTTTATGAAACTGGAAAGGGCTGGATTGGGCATATCTAATTTAATTAAAAGCATGCAAACACATCAGGTTATTTGTTTAGCTAAAAAGTTTTACAAGTGAATAAACTCAAGCAGAAATAAGACAAGTAAAGATTAATTAGCACGGAATAAGGTTGCTGATGTGGCGTTTGCAGTGAGGTCTGAAAACTTTTTGTGTACAGCAAAACTTAGTCAGAAAGGAAAATTTACAGAGTTTTTCACCTAAGCAGACCACTTGAATTGATAGTGTTGTTTTGTCGGTAAAACCAAAATCAAAACTAAATTTGTTTTTCAAAATAACACAGTGTTAAACAGAATAGATAAGAGATAAGCAAGTCTTCAAAATATCATGAGTATATTTTTAGAAGTTTAATTTTTCATTGTTAGTAGTAGTAGTAATAACAAGAGTGATTTAGCAAAAAATTTTACATTTTTAATATAATTTAACAACTTAACATTAACAGTAATATTTTTTAAATCATTTTAAATAAAATTATCTTTTTTCACTTTGCTCATTTAACAAATATACTTTTAATATCTTTTTGAATTTATTAAGATAATTTTGCGTTTTAATATTTATGTTTAAGCTATGATATTTACCCTTTATAAAACACTGATTTGAATATTAAATGTTTTGTCACTTTTCCTAAACAAAAGTTTTCGTTGTTATGTGTAGAATAACTATTATAATCTTCAAAATTTTGTGTTACAAAACTATGTAAATAAGATGGCAATAAAACATGTTTAATTTTATAAATAAAAACCCAGAAGAAAAAATATTCAATTTTAAACATTTAGCAATTTAAATTTATTTAACATGTAACTTATTTTGGTTTGTTTACCCATATTTAAAATTATTCGCATTTTATTATTATTCATTAATATTATTTTGTAGCACCTATTTGAAGTCTGTCCAATATTCCTTCATTAGCAGTATAAAGAATAGTTGAACAGTATAAAAATGTGACAAATTTATAGTATTGTACACTGTCTTTGTATGAAAATAAGCTTAAATTTTGCGTGATTCTTCTAAAATAACTTACTTTTTTGAAATTTTTGATATAATATTTTCAAAGTGATTATCAAACTTTAATTTCGAATCAACTGTTACCCCCAAATATTTAAACGATGGAACTATTTCTAATTTTTCACTATCAATATAAAAATCTATGTTTTCAGTGTTTGTATAACTTCCAACTATAATAAATTTTGTTTTTGAATCATTGAAATCAATGAAAATTGTTAATTTTTGTTATTTGCTGTCTGTTTCTTAAATAATTTTGGAACCATTTATATACAATACCCCCAATACCATATTTATATAATTTATTTAATAATTTATCCCTCTCAATAGTTTCAAATGTACGTTTGAAATCCAAAAATACTGCCAGTACTACTTCATTCTTGTCAATACTTCTGCACATTAGACGGCTTCACTTGAAAACTTTTTTCTAAAACCTGATTGGATATTTACTAAAATTTTGTTTTCTTCAATAAACTCTAAAATTTGTCCATAAACTGCGCTTTCCATAAGTTTTCAATATCCCAGAGAATATTTATTGGCTTCTTTTACTACATTTCTTTGTATTTTTTACTTTTGGCACTGGTGCTCTAAAGGGACATTTTTAATTTTGGGGTATTTCTCCAAATTTTAGGATAATGTTAGTTAATTTTAATAATATTTTCCCAATACTTTCAAAAGTTTTTAAAGTTCAGTTTATAATAAAACTAATGGATCCATTTTTTAGTGATGAACTCGAAAATTTGCCATTCAGTATTCGCCAAAAAATGTATACTCAAGTAATTTTGACTTTTAAGTTTTGCTGAGGTTCGCTTAGAGGAATACCAAGAACTCGCGAAGAATGTACATCATATAGTTATATTAATCATTAACAAAATGTCATATATTGCAGCTAAAAAGCTTTCAGGCGCCACTGCAAATGGCATACCAACAACGTTAATTAGCATTAATTAATCTTTGCCCGTGTTTAAATCGTAAAACTTGGCAACAGAACAAGGAGACCTGTGTTTGCATGCCCTCAGTTTAATTAAATAGGTTCAATCTTAGCGTTTCTATCTTCGTCAATGGACATTGTTTTATATCTACTTATTTTGTTCGTGTAATTAGTTTTAGGTCATTGGCAGCTCGTTAGGAAAAAAAGACCTAAAGCAATTTGGCTTTTCCAAAATCATTACGCTCCTGTTATTATAAAATAATCTTTAACAAATCTTATGAAAGGTTTAAATCTACAAACCTGTAATTAAATAGAATTACTCTTAAATAAATACATTTTTTTACAGAATATATATACCCAATCCTAAAAATATACCTACAGGTATAAAAATATAAAAAGTAAATTTTCTTTAACAATGCAATAAAAGGTGTTACAATCCTATTTTAAAGTTGACTAAAAATGAAATATATTTCTGATATAGAATTGACAGCAACAGGTATTTCAATTCATACACATAAAATCTCTGGCACTTAATCCCAAGCATTATTATAAATATCTATTCCTTTACGTCTTTGGAATCACATGCAGTAAGTTATCGATCTGACATATCCTTTTGTAAGATCCGTTCTATCAGTTGAAACGCCGTTTTAATATAGAAGAATTTCAAGTAAAAATAGAGTTGATTATTTGTTTTTATCTGAGATAGCCCACGTAAACTTCAAGATCAAGCCTAAGTACTAACCTATCGTGGGCATCTGAAGAGAAGGGGAATGTAATTTATTAACAAGGGAATTAGAGGTTGGGGAGGAAAGGAAAAACACCTGCAGGCAATTTGCAATGTAGAGACCCTAGGTATAAAATAAATAGTCGAGAAAGGTGGGATGTCCAAGGCTTTTGTAGCTGGATAGTAAAGGGATGCATACGTAATGCGCCTCTTGTTGTTCTGTTAAGCGTACCTTACACGGTCAAGAATATTGATATCAATCAATACTGACAATATTTCAACAGTCCACTTCAATTTCTGTATCAGTATTCTTCAACCTTACATGATAAGTATCATTGTCAATATTTCCGTCAGTACATAACCTACTATTATCTGTGCCTCTTGAAAATGAACATGATCCTCGACAGAGACCATGTATTACGATAATTTTAGACATAAAACGTACAGTAAAGCGTAAGCGCTTTATGAAAGATTGGTTAAAAAAGCATGCTTGATGCTTTCATTGTTGACAGCAGCTGACGTTACACTAAGGATTGATCCTAGATTGACAGCGCACCCTACACGATCCAGCAATTCTGACAGTATCCCTCTACTCGCTGATATTGATGCCTGATATTCGAATTCGAATTAGCTTCAGTTCAATCCATCAGTACATCAAACCATCAATATATCCACCTTACACGGTCAATATTTTTGTCAATATAATAACATATTGTCAGTATTACTGACCGTGTAAGGTACGCTTTAGGAACTATCAAGGGGAGAATTATGGTAGCTAGTTCTTCAGAGCAAAATTGGTGGAAGTATTGATAGAAAAATGAGCGAGAGAAGGGAGTTTTTTGTTAGGGCTGGGTTATAGATGAATCGAATGACTCTCTTTTGTATAGAATCAAGGATAAGTGTCAAAGGTGATGCTGTGACCCCTAGATATGGGAACAGTACTCTAGGTTAGGTCTTATTGGGAAATCATAGAAAGTGTGAAATTTGGAAGGGGAAAAGCATTTTGTGAAATTAGTTTAGGTCCTCCCTGCGTTAAAAACAAATGAACAAATAATCATCTTCGAAAATTTTGTATTGGCAATAGTCTGTTTAATCAGCTTAGAGTTGTCAACGTGGCGAACCAAGTTAAGGATACGGCAACACTGCCATGTCGTTTGGCCGCTCCGATTGTCATTTTAAGGGTGATTTGATTAGAATCAATTCAAATTTCTTGGGGACAGACTTTCCTAATGGAGTATTACTTTTGTATAATAAAATAGAAAAATTGTTGGCTACGCCGATTGCGCTATTATTGTGATATACCCCTAACATAAATTTGTTCTATCAATCGACTATGCCGCATTAACATAGAATCTTTTTCTCGGCAAAAATTGAGAAAGTCGATTTCCACAAATCCACTTCGATGGCGATATTAATCACTATCGCGACGTTGCGAGGCACGGGCCAATTTTACTCGTCATTAGGCAATAAGCAATTTTCTGTTAAAGCCAGAAAACAGCGTTCTTGGAGATTTTTTCTGTTGCTTATTTTATTGCAGTGAGAATTTTTCAAGTTTCTAATATTCTAGAGCTTGTAGCCCGCTTTCTAAATCCTAATTACTTTTTTGTTTTTCAAGCGGTTTTAATAAATTTTTAATACATTATGCCGACGACGGCTATTCTGCCTTAAGGTATACAATTCGATTTTAAATAGTATAGGCTGAAATAAAAAATTAAGATTTCCTTAAAACTAAAAAAAGGTAGAAGGATGTTAACAACTTTTACAAAGACTTCGTTTCAGGGGACAAATTGAAAGATCTGTCTTCTAAATTTAAAACGGTCATGATATATCACAATTTAATAATAAAATATCCTACAAACTGCCAAACTTTTAAATTATTGGTATTGTTATGGTTACTAGAAGAAAAGGTAGCTACATGGTTTAATACGCCAAAAAAGGAATTTGTTTTGTATTTTGTTTTCATATCAAAGCTTTTTTGATATCGTTTTCAGTATCGAAATACGCTTTTTATGAAACCGTTTTTTTATTTTTTAAAAGTTGGTAATACGGTATATGGTGTGCAGTCAATGATTTGTTTTCATCAAGGCTACTGTGATAAATAATTTCATACTATTATTAGCATAAAATTTAAACAGAAATTTACAAAATTTGTGCTCATAACATATGGGGACTACAGAAAGAGGTATCCATCTTACATTGATACGGTAGTTTTCTTATTATTGATGATTTCCATTTTTAAATACACTTTAAAACACCTATGTATCGACGATATATGTTTCTTGTTACCTGTAAGTTTAAGTAGACTTTTAAAAATACATCCAAAATCATGTTTGAGATTTTTTTAGTAATCAATGCTTTTATGATCCACCATCCTAGCAGTGCCGGCTTATGAATTTTCAAAGTTTTATATCTCTGTTCCTACTTACAGGACCCATAGCAAATTTAGGGGTTTCAATAATGAGCCCCCTGGGAATGCTTTGGTAAAGAAAAAAATTGTAATTTGCGAAAAAAAGTTGAATTTTTTTTAACCCCCTCTGGTAAAAAAAATGAAGGCGTTTAAGTATTTTATTTATTATTTTTTCTAAACAAATTTTACATCATTTTGTCGAAAATTTTTAAATTTAAAAAAAAAAAATATGTTGGTAGAAAGTTATAGTCATTTGATTTTTTTTACTCCTGAAATATAATTTAAAGAAAAAATTCAAATGACTATAACTTTCTACTAACACATTTTGTTTGATTGGGTTTTAAAATTCAAAAATTCTCGACAAAATGATGTAAAATTTGTTTAGAAAAAATAATAGATAAAATACCTAAACGCCTTCATTTTTTTCAGAGGGGGGGCTAAAAAAATTCAACTTGTTTTCACAAATTACAAAATGTTTTTTTTCCTTACCAAAACATTCCCAGGGAGCTCACTATTAAATCCCCTAAATTTGGTACGGGTCTTGTAAGTAGGAACAGAGATATACAACTTTGAAATTTCATAAGCCGGCACTGCATTATTCGGTGACTGCAACTAGCCGTGAGCAAAAAATATATTCAGGGTGTCCGAAAAGTTTTAGTATGGGCAAATACTTTTGCTATTAGTAAAGATAGAGACACCAAATTTTAGGTGTGTCTTACTAGTAAATAAATCTACTTTTTTATGTAATTTAAGTTTTTTAACCTCCTTGAGGGATGAATCTGGGGAGTTGAGGTCACGAATTTGAAATGCAATCCTATGCCGTGAGGTACCTCATTTTAAAGGTCTTCATAAAAGAAACATTTTACCGCAAAAGGTCCGTATCTTAATTCGTTTTCAAATGGCAAATAAAAATTTAAAATCCTCTAACAAAAGTTAAAAATTTACTTAAGTACCTTTATTTCTCTTATTACTTTAAAATTTGTTCAAAATGACCACCATGAACTTCTTGAGAGTAATAAAGTCGATTCTATAGTTCGGGAATTTGGAAACACCTGCCACCTGCTCTGGTTACTATCGATAGACTGTTTGGACTGAGCTCTTAATACCTTGTAGTCCTGCTTTTACTTATCAGGATTCTTGGAATGTTTTAACTTTAAGCTTAATTTTTTTCCTGAATTAGCTTAACAGTTATACTATTAATTTAAGTACGTATTTATCACAATAATAGAACTAAATTAATTTTGGCAGCAAGCTCCAAGACAAAAATCATTTCCAACAATCATCACGCAAATCGCAGAAATACGAGAATAACAAGTTTTTAATAACTTTTGAGGAGTGATTGGACAAAAACTAGCTGAATAACTAGAAGATCTAAATTTAAATTAGTTCTAAATCTTAAAAGTTTTTCGATTACATTAAATGACGTTTGGTTAACAAATTAAGCTCAACTTTTTAATAAATAACCAATAACTGGGTACTGCAAATATTAAAATAAGATAAACCGTTACCGCGTATTCTAAGCAACAGGCTCCTTAATTTATAATACGTAAAATCCCAAGCATTCAAGCTTAAGCATTATTACCGTTATCTCCTACATCTTCGGAATCACGTGCAGTCAGCTATCGATCTGAAGCAACTCCCCTTTTAAATCGGTTATATACGAATCAAATATACTGGCTTAAGACCAAATCTTTTTCTCGGTAAAAATTGAGAAAGTCGATTTTCACAAATCCGTCCCATTGCGAGGTTGGGATGAACGGAGCCAATTTTACTCGTCATTAAACAATGGAAAATATTCATTTCTAACAAAAAAACTTCGTTTTATTTTGTAAAGCAAAACTTTCGTCAGCCTATCAATTAATTACAAATGTTTATACAGGTTTTTTTTATCATGCCCACCTAAGCTTCAAGCCTAAGTACTAACCTATCGTGGGCGTCTAAAGAGAGGGTAAATGGAGTCTATTGACACTGGATTTAAAGGATTGGAGGTTGGGAGGCGAAAGAAAAACATCTGAAGGCAATTTGTTTCATAATCTGAAGACGAGCGAAGTGGAATTTTCTGGGGTTTTGTAGGTCGGACAGTAAGGGATGTACACGTAATGCACCTCTTGGTGTTTATTGGTTACTTTCCAAAGTTAAAAAAAAACATTCAAAAGTTTTTACACATGGAATTTAAATTTGTAACTCTGGCAGTTACTTATATCTGTATTGTCATTCTATCCTTTCTATAAAGAAGAATATTCGTTACATCACGATAATTAGCAAATCGCCAAAAATGATTTTCAAGTAAACCTTTTGCCCTTAAGTTTATGGCTTTTCTTAAAATTAAAAACAGATTTGTAGAACCAGACCTTAATCTCTCTAAAAGTGCTTTAAAATAACATATGGCATAATAAAGATTATATTATGTAGCTAAATCAAAAGCTATTAGTAATCTTTTAATATACGTAGTCGTTTTGTCACACTGCCAAGAAGTTCATGGTGGCCATTTTGAACAACTTTTAAAGTAATAAAATAAATAAAGGTACTTTAATTTTTAATTTTCCTGTCACGGTTTTTAATTTTTACAGGCTTGCTATTTAAAATTTAATTAAGATACGGACCTCGAATTTGCGGTAAAGTGTTTCTTTTTCAAAGAACTTTAAAATGGGGCACCACACGGCATAGGGCTGCATATACAAATTTTGACCCTCAAGGGGGTTGAAAAAGTTAAATTATATAAGAAAGTACATTTATTAACCAATAAGATTCACCTAAAATTTGGTGTCTCTATGGTTACTAATAGCAAAGTTATTTGCCCATACTAAGACTTTTCGGACACCCTGTATATTGTTTGTGACGGAAAGTATATAATCAGAAATCAAGTGATTTGTTCAGAAAAGGTTTGTGTAGAGTTTAATATTTTGAGAACTATCCTAGTTCATACGATGATTTTAAAATATCATAGGGGTTTGCTCGAGTTTGCTCGGATTTGCTCAGGTTTGTTGAATAAAGATATGAAAAACAATTTAAATAATTGCTTACCTGAAATAAGACTGACTTTTTGGAGAAACCCTATATATTATAAATATTGTCTCTCACTATTATACCTTTTGAAAATGCTAAACAGATATAACAAAAATAAATAAAAGTGGCACAGCAAAAATCATGTTTAATTTTAGTGACATGGGTCAGACGAGGGTCTAGCGGAGTATAAAAATGATGAACTGAATTCTCATCCCATTTAAGGGGTTTTTATTAGAAATTTTTAGGGTCTTGTCACATTATTATAACGATATAGACGGAAATTTGAAACTGCGGTAAAATGCTTTCTGATTTTTTTCCTTTGTGTGAGACTTTTATAACTTTTGGTAGGTACAGCAGTGAAATATTATATAAGATCAGTGACGAGTCTACATTCCAAGTTTTTTCTAATCTGAGACAGCACACGTGGACTTCAATCCTAAGTACTAACATACTGTGCGCGTCTGAAGAGAAGGGAAATGTAGTCTATTGACTCAGGATTTAAAGGATTGGAGGTTGGAAGGACAAGGGAAAGCATCTGCATGCAATTTCTTCTATTATAATCTGGAGACCCTAGGTGTGAATGAGCTAGAGAAGAGGGATGTTCTAGGCTTTTGTAGCTGAGCAGTAAAGGGATGCATACGTAACACATCTCTTGTTGTTCGGTTGAGAACAGTCAAAGGGGAATTATAGCGGCTAGTTCTTCAGAACAAAATCCATGGAACTATCGATAGAAAAGGGATAAATTCCAACAGCGCGGTAGTGAGCAAGAGAAGGGAGTTTTCTTGTGAGGAGACTGGGTCACTGATGGGACGAATAATTTTTGGACAGAATTATGGATGTTAAGTGTCGAGGGTGATGCTGCTCCCCAGATGTGGGAGGTCTTTGGATGGATAAGGGGCTTTCTATCAAGACATTACCTTCATCTTACTGTAAACTATTTGGGTGTTGGTTCATTTCATCTTTTTGCGCAATCTCTGTAAGTTGCTTTTTGTAGACAATAAAAGACATCAATGTTACTAAACACTATGTATGTATGTTTATTTACTTGCATAATTACAACACAACTCTTGATTTTGACAGTTGTAATAAGAATATTCATTTTTACATGACCCTGTTGTTCCGAGATTTTACTTCTTTGATTTGCACCTGGCTGAAAGTTCTAACGTTTGAAAGGTTGCGTAACATGGTTAAAGGACCAAGAATGGTTAATCCGACTTTGATGGCCTGCGGAAGTATTGAGATAAGGGGGTACTACGACCCGAAAGAATTTAGCATGACTTTTCCTGGAGCAATAATTGGTTCCGGGATACTAATGACCCGGAAGAGTTTAACAGGACTTTGCCTAGTTAATGAGGGGAGTGTTGTGACCCGAATGGCACTGGGCCGAGAGTTCTTTGAGCTCTATAGGCTCGAAGGAGATATGGGGGGAGTGGTTGTGACCCGAATGGCACTGGGCCGAGAGTTCTTTGAGCTCTGAAGGCTCGAAAGAGATATGGGGGGAGTGGTTGTGACCCGAATGGCACTGGGCCGAGAGTTCTTTGAGCTCTGAAGGCTCGAAAGAGATATGGGGGGAGTGGTTGTGACCCAAATGGCACTGGGCCGAGAGTTCTTTGAGCTCTGAAGGCTCGAAGGAGATATGGGGGGAGTGGTTGTGACCCGAATGGCACTGGGCCGAGAGTTCTTTGAGCTCTGAAGACTCGAAGGAGATATGGGGAGAGTGGTTGTGACCCGAATGGCACTGGGCCGTTAGTTCTTTGAGCTCTGATGGCTCGAAAGAAAATGAGGACTTTATTTTGCCTTGTTTGAAAGAGAGTAAGGACTTTACCCGAGAGAGAAACAGGACCTTGTCCCGCACTCACTACTTCTTTAGAAATGGGGGGTGCTGGTGACCCGAGAGAGAACCAGGACTTTCCCGTACTCACTACTTTTCACATCGCATTTCTGTGTGACCATGTCTGGTCATATACTTGACCGACTTTCGTCACGTCGCTAGACACGACGCGACCGCAACTGTTCACCGCTGAGTTACTAGGATAACTAACTACCGATCCGAGCGGCAGCTCTAAGATGGAATGAAATGATACCACCCCTCGCGGAACCCGCCTAAAAGTATTTTTCAAATACTGAGTTTTAGCATGGAGTAGCAAAACTGTGGATGGGATTGGTAATTGAGGAGAGCAGGTCATTAATGTGAAGATAAATAGGGTTGGTGCCAGAACTGAACCTTGGGGGGCGCCAGAATTGATAGGATGGAAGTCATACGAGTGACCGTCAACCAAGACAGATATGCGCCGATTAGCGAGGAAGCTACCGACCCAGGTATAGAGTTTGGTAGGAAGACCGTAAGAAGGTAGTTTGTTGAGGAGTGCGGCATGCCACACTTGGTCAAAGGCCTTGGAAATATCAAGAGCAACAATCTGAGATTCTGCATGAAATTCGAAAGACCTGTTCCAGTTATGTGTGACAACGCTAAGGAGATCAGCTGTGGATCTTTAGTGACGATATCCGTACTGGATGATGAACCATGGATGATTTTGTGTTTTTCTAAATATTTAAGAATTTGCAAGTTGAGTAGAGAGATGGGTCTATAACTGCATGGAAGTGACTTGTAACCTTTCTTCGTGGTAGGCTGCACACAAGCAGTCTTCCAGCTATCTGGGAAGATACCCTTGTCACAGGAGATCTGGAAGAGACACTGGAGTTCTGGAGCACATTTTTTTAGAACAATGGCGGGTATGCCATCCAGACCGGGGCGCTTTTTGGTGTGGGATAAAAGAATTTTAGAACTTGTTTGACCTTAAGTATCATATCAGACATTTTGTGGGGTACAGACGAAGTGGTTGGCAGGAGGAATTAGAGTGGCATCGGTAGCGAATTGTTTGGCAAATAGTTCTGCTTTCCCTATAGAGGTGAAAGTAGTTTCGTTGTCAGAGGCCAGGGGAGAAGTTTCGAAGACCATCCCAGTCGGCAGAATTGTAGTGCGCAGTCGTGCGTTCTGACATAATTTCAACGGACTCGGAATGCATGGGACAAGAGACGGTAATGAGGCCCTGATGTGTACGTTAATCAAATTAAAAAATTATCTATTTTGGTACATTGATTCTGTTACTGGCTGATCATCAAAATGTCAGGTGTATAATAGAACGAAAAAGCTGGTGCAGACGTTTAAGGTAAGGAAACGGGTGTCCGGTAATTTTATTCTTTCGGGCAGTATGCAAGTCATTTTAAAAGATATTTTGTTGTTCACTTACAAAATAGAATTGTTAACTTATTTAATCAACCATCAATATTACCAATTTTAAAAAGAAAATGGACGAACTTTAAAGTTTTATCCTTAGACCCACTTGCCGCATAAATGCATTCCTTAATTATATGAAAAATTCATTACATCTTCCGCTAATTCTATGAAAACTTTGCGCTTAAATAGTTTTATGGCTGCCCGGCATTTAGGATTAGTTGGAGCTAATCTACTAATCCGGTAAGGAACTTTCCTTTTAAAGCATGAAACAAAGAGCTTTTCAGAATGTATGCAAATCGAGAGATGAGATTGTGGCAACGAACAAAGACAATGAACGGTACAATGTGTACAAGCATTGTTTCTTGATAAAACGATCGATTTAGATAGTTTACACGTTTACGGCTGTAAACATTTGTTTCCAACGCGAAATAAATGTTTCTGGGATGATGTTTTATTAGTAGGTAGAGCGGCGACGAGCCCGAATACTTTAAAATAAAAGTTCATGCTGGAACAAAACTTTTTTTTATTCCAGCAGGAATTATCTACAGTATGTCCACGGATGTGGATGAGGAGAAATGAACAAAATTTTGCAAGATGCATAAAAATGTCACTTCTAGTAAAAGGTTTGCTTGTAAAATAAGTAAGATCCACGTTATGAAAAATGTGTTCAGCATTTCTAAGTAAGAAGCCCTGCCCACAGGCAGTACTTCTGTGTAATAAGAAACTATTATGATAATGCCATAAAGCAGGAAAAAAAAGTTTTTTTTTCAAATTAATAAGGGATAACTGGCAACATCAGAAAAAATATAAGGGGTGCTTTCGTGAGGTGGGGAATTGTGGGCCGATCGGTGGACGGTAATATACCTGAGGGTCACCGGGATGCTGATGGTTTCAACCTTCACTTTGCAGGCAGTGCTGACATCGGTGATCCGTTACCTGAACCTGGCATGTCTATGATTGGGGCTTCAGTTCAGGAAAATTTTACTTACCATCCTGTAGATACTGAGGTTCTACAGAAGAAGATTTTTAGGCAGAAACTCAACACAATAGGGGTAGATGTGGTTTCTGGGAAGATGCTGCAGCTGTCGATTACGTTTTGTCTCAAACCGTTAGTCCACATAATAAATGTGTCTTTTGTAACAGGGGTGCCCCCTCAAGTTTGGAAAACCTCTATTAGTCGTCGTATACCAAAAAATAATAACCAAAGGTCTTTTAATGATTTTCGAAATATTAACTAAGCTTGATTCAAACACGGTCTCTGGCCCAGCTCCATACAAGAGTCCCATAAGAGTCAATTTTGGGACTTATGCTATTTAATATCTACACGGCAGATTTAAAGAACATTCCTAAATATTCTAAATACGCTGATGATATTCAACTCTTTCAACCTCTCCCACTAGAGCATGCATTTTCGAGGCTGAGACACTTGTATCAATTTATTAAAGTTCTTCCAACTATGACTAAAAAATGTTGGTTGAAGCCTTAGTATTGGCCGTTACTAAATTATGGAGATTGTGTATATGGCACATGCCTTTCTGCTGAGGACAAGAGACGTATCCAGGTTATACAGAATCAATGTGTTCGTTTTATCTGTGGAGTCCCCACTAGGAATCACATAACGCCCTATTTGCGTTCTCTAGATATGCTCAGAATGAATGAGAGGAGGTTTGTGCACTATGCCTGTATCAATAAAAATATCATTGATAAAGACGAACCTAAATACCTAAGTGACAGAATAACTTTTAGAAGAGCTAGTCATGTGGGAACCTGCGGAACATGAATAGTATTAACATCCCACGCCATAGTGACTTATACAGGTTCTGATAGGAGTATGAATTATAAGGCAACCTACATTGCCACGGTCTGGGATGTCCCTGTACTGTTAAGATGAGAAAATTGCAACTTGTCCCAATCATTATATATTTTTCTTTTGTAAATGTTATATGATATTTAGAGTATAGTTAAGTTCTCGAACAATATCAGTTGCTGTACCACATCCTCTTGCTTGCAATAAATGTATTGTTATTATTATTATTATTATTATTAATTATTATTATAATAATTATTATTGTTCATATCATTTAAAAAACATGTATCTACATAAGGTACTTACCATACAGTCTTAATGTGCCTTCCGCTCGCCCTAGTGAATTCGTTGAGACACAGTTATAAGTTCCAATATCGTTCGGTGAAAATGACTTTATAATAAGCCACATGAAAACTTTGTAACCACTTCGATTTTCTCGTATTGCGTATTTGCTTCTAAAATAAAAAAAATGATTTAGTAGCTGCTTTGTAATGATGATATTAAACACGACATTCACTATCGCTAAGATTGGTCTATTTTGAGAATTAAAGTTTTGACCTGACCAGTGTAACAATAAGACAACTAAGTTTTGTACTATAAATATAACATAAGATAAAAAAAAGTCCTCAAAGCATGCCGTGGAATCAATCCCGCATATCTTGAATTATTACTCTTGAAAGGTAATATAGTCAAAAGGTATAGGTGAATGAAAAATAAAACTGTCAAGTCCTGAAGTTTCTATTTTTAAGAAAATTACATTACTGTCATTGTCATTGCACAATACAGAATTTAAAAAAAAACATAAACAACAAAGAACCCAAAAATTACAAATGTAAACTAAGTGAGAGACGTGTCCACTTTCTACCTTCAAACATGTTCTCATTCTTCTTTTTACGGCAACAAAAGAGGCCTTTTAAATTTTTACAAGGGGTTTTGAAAACCGAGTTTTTAATATGTAACCATAAAAAAAAGTCGCACGGCATGAGATCGCAGGACCGTGGTGGTCATATGATTCGGTCTTCGAAAAATTCTTCCAAAAAATTTAAATTGTCAAGAGTTACGTGAACTGGTGCGCCGTACTGTTGGAAGTAGTCTTATTGCATCTCTTCATCATCTAATGCGTTTACAAAATTTTCTAAAAATTCATTACGGTATCGCGCCGAATTGAGAGTCCCTTCAAAACAAAAATCGGTCCAATTAACCTTCTTTCCGATATGGCCGCCAACACGCCAACTCTCGGTGAATGCAGAGGTTTCCCTAGTAAAAAATGTGGATTTTCAGAACTTCACATTCTCATTTGTTGACAATTCACATAACCAGAGAGGTAAAACCATGCCTCGTAAGTAAAAAAGGTTGTTTTCAAATACGTTTTCATGATTATGCAAATTACCCATAAACCACTCTGAAAATTTCATTCGCTGCGGCTTGTCGGTTGGTAACAATTCTTGGACTGCATATGCAAGTCACATTTCAGGATTGTATTGCAGGTTCCGTAGGATACATTTACTTGCTGGCTTAAACGCCGAACAGGGGTTTGTGGGTGTTCATTAGCAATTTGCCTCAATTCTTCTTCTTTTTGTGCAGTGCGAACTTTGGATCTCCCACGGCCTTCCTCTTCTACTCACACTCTCCAAGTAAAGTCACAAATCTAGTCAAAACTTAGGGAAACTGATCCATGACTATCAGCGAAAATTTTGTGATTACCATATTTAATTTTCTTAAAAATAAAAACTTCAGAACTTGACAGTTCTGTTTTTCATTCACCTATACATTTTATCTACATATGTTACCGCTCAAGAGCAATAATTTAGGACATGCATGATTGATTCCACGGCATCCTTTGAGGACGTTTTTTTTGTTGATTTTGCGTTATTTCTTCTTATTTTTACAAATTTATAAAAACATTATAAAGACGAAGACAATTTTTCTAAATCATGAAACTAAATTTACTTTACGAAGAAGTTCAAAGGAACTAAGCAAGTCACCGGAATACTTGAATAAATAAATAAGTGTTTAACTTATTAACAGTGACGGAGCAAATAATTGTCAAATCCTTACTGATCAACTATAAAATCTAAATTTAGACAAGTACTACGCATGGAGTCTTACACCTATTTAGTGAGCTACTATTGTCAAATTAGATCGATCCTAGCCAAAGTTAATCTCGTCGTAAACACTTAATTCTACACCAAAATTATTTTCGGCATTTTCATGGACGTCAAAACAACAAGCAGACAAAAACACTTACCAAAATGTAAAGATCTACCATACGTAACATGTACCGGAATTATACATTTTCGGTTATTAATATTTATGACCATATTTTATAAAACCTTTGTGCTGTATCGGGACTAGAATGAAATTATCCCTTCTTTGTATACAAGCTGTATTCCAGACATAAATTTTTAAGCGTAATAGAGGCCCTAAAGCTGTCACAAGATTTACTAACGCCTAAACCTTCCACATAAAATTTAAATACGGCGATTTATGTATGAGAGACCCCTGGCGCGGTTTTCAAAACATAATTTATATTTGCTGTAAGTGAAATGGATAGTTTTAATAGTCAAACTTATTAACTAGGTGAATCGGGTCAGTAATTATTAATTTGCAAAGGTTTTGAATCCATATATTCAGAAATTTATACAAATATATGTAGTGAGTACATCGGAAGTTAACTTTATGGGAAATAATTTGAAACATATAACTTGTAGTATATACTCAATATGACGTACGATTTTAATGGCGGCCTCTGGCACATGACAAACCTATTTGCCAATTTATAATTTAAAAGTTCTCTAATTTAAAACACACCTCGTGGGCACAGACAATCGGTGAATTGATGAGGGAGGGATATATAAAATCCATACATTTACATGTACGTGACGAAGCTACATATTCCGCATCTAAGCCTTGCAGCCGGAAAAGCTTTGTTACTTTGTGTATTCTTAAAGCCTTTCTTTTTATTAAAAAGTAAGTAGGTAAACATATTTTATTTGTTTAACAATTATGTAGACAAATACTGCCCCAAAATTAATTAATGATATAGAAATTATATGTTTTGCGGCGTAAATCACGAATCTAAATCAGTAGGTTAGTGGAAAAGCTGATAGTTCTTAAAATTGCCTTTTTAAATTACGACCTTATCAATATACGTTTTTTTTGGTGTATCCTATTTAAGAGCCTTTGTGCCTCAGCCTTTAGGGCTTTCCTAAGTTTCGTTACGTTAAAAATAATAGGGGGGTGCAAGTCTTTTGAAAGCCAGTGTAGATAGTTAGTACATCGGAAATTAAACTTCATGGAAAATAATTTAAAACATATTACTTTTAAAAAACATTTTCCAAGAATATCACGTGTTTTCCAAATTAAAAAACAAATAGTTTATGAGTTCAATAGTCGGGCCTATTTTGAGAATAGTGATGCAGGCTACTAGTTCTCTTTTAAAAATAGTAGTAATAGTTTAAAATAGTACTCAGAAGTTGTTGGTTTTATTCTGACCTTCTTTTACGAACACCAATAATGAACTGATTCAAAATGAACCATGACTTCTTCAGGTTCTTCTCTTCATTCTATTATAGTTTTAATTGTCCGGTAATTTTGTATTTGACCGTATGTTGCAGAAAACATATACGTATTTTTGAAACATTTTCAACAAAAAGTAAAATAGATAAATTACTTTCAGATACAGAATACTCAACAGTACTTATCTAAAAAAGTAAACTAATTAAAAGAATTCACTATATATGTTAAACTTCCTATAACAAAATAGTTGATTTATTAAAACTACAAACACGGTTAAATAATAAAGTTGCTAGTTACATAATTTAATAATGTATGATATGCCGTTTCCTTATGGTGAAAATTTATCGAGTAATGATAAGCCGTTTATAATTTTTGAAAAGCAAATAATTTTGAGAATAATTTAATACCTAGATAATAAAATAGGTTAGCAAGCTTATGTAAAGAATTTGATAAATAATATTATTATGGTATAAAATAGACTAGATTAAATTATGCCTACATTTAACAGTTACTTTCATTTCAGTAACATTATTAGAAAAACATAAATAACATAAATAATTCAAAATGATGCAAGAAAACCAGGTTGCATGCCGCATCCATTTAAACTCATTCTACCTAGATGAGATAAAACCATTAAAATATTAGCTTGGGACCATGCTAGTTATGCAATTCTGAATTGAATCACTATGAAAAGTAAATCTCGACCAACTGTCGACCGATTCTTTGTGAATGTTGTTAACTATTAGAAGACATTAAGGGACATATTATTTATTGTCCTCGATTTATATTAAATCATGACAACTAACTTATTGATATTAATATATTATTTGATTTTGTTGATTTGGAGTAACAGTAAGTGTTGTATTGTATATTATTATATTACAACGACATCTTTACTAAGAATTGGACCCTTAAAACATTCATTTGCACATGAATTCAAATAAAATTAATAAAAACTGATTTTAATACTCCACCCACTAAGCATGTTAAACTACAAGGTAATTATTTTACAGTGTAATAGATGATTTAATGTGAAACCATTAAATTGGCTGCTATTAATGTTACCCCTATTCATTTCCATGTTCATTCAAACATTAAACGTTCCCTTTAAAACAATAATTATTTGGTAACGATATTAACACCCTTTAGTAAATTTGAAAATCTCGTAAGCACATAAAAGCATCAGTAGGGTAAATCGTTTTCACGTAGTTGACTGACGCTTACGATAAATTAAGAAATAATATTTGATGTTCGGGACGTAAATTAAGCGGGATGTAACTTTTAGACTTACGTTTAGTTTATGTTCAATGATATGAAAATTAAATATACTTCTCAATTTAGCCACTGCCGCCGTTGTTTAGCTTTGAAAGTTTGGCGTGTTTTCTTGGGAGACTGCACAGTGTGAAGAGAGCGTTTATATGGAAAATTAAATTTTTACTTTATGTTTGCAAACTAAAAGAAAGTTTCAGTCATCTAAACAAATCTTATAAGGTAAGTTTTAAAGAATATATTTACGTATTTATCATAATAAAACGATTTCATTACTTTTTCTACAACTGTTCTGGATATACCTAAGAAAACATGGTACCAACTACAACTAAAAATCCATAATAGGGAATATGTATATAACCCGAATAAATCTGAAATATTTTTTTATATTCCCTACATAAATTAAATGTTTATGGCCGTTGATGTTATTCATTTATTTTGGTATTTATTAACAAAAAAAAAGCGATTTTCTACTGCAAATTTTCTCTCGAATTTTGAAACGTGTAAAACGTGATTCCATTGGTTGTGCCATCAAAAGTGAATTTATGAATCATAATAAGTACATGGCGAATTCCAGTGTTGTAGGGTCATCGAAGAATCGCTTTGTTTTCGAGTTATTTGGTACCAGAGGGGTGATAACATGATCAACTGCAAATGACAAAATATACACAAATTGTCAGTATCTAGATATTCTACCCCAAAAATGTTTTTTAGTTCTCCTCAACATTTTACCTTATGTGACTTGACTGATTTATACATTGTACCCCTCAATTATTGACGGCGTTTTCTTGGCTACTATACAGAGAACTGATAAGATTTGACTGAATAGAATAACCATTAAATTTCGTAAAAATAATGATACAAACATTAGCGGGTTTACGGACTAAAAAAAGGTTTATTCTTGCTCTAATGTACGGGGTGTCCAAATTATTCTACAACAAACAAAATATAGAATATATCATTCAAAGCATCATCACCTGATGGAAGCCAATTTTTAAATATTCATTTGGTAATAATATATTATTAAAAAACTAAATTTTCCGAGACCATAAAACCTGCAGGTAAGCCTTAGGGCTGCTTTGTCGACGACATTTCATTCTTCATTCTGTTGCAGTAAACCTGAACCAGTTAAAATAACTTATTAAATATTTACCTACAAAACACGCTGTATAGCAAGTATCCACTAACTTTTAGACGATCATATTTCACCACTAACTACATATAGTCAGCTTACTCACTTACTTACAGGTAAAGCAAATAGTTTTAAAATAAGTTTTCTCACACTCAAAGTTTCAGGAACTTTATACAGAATATGCACTGAAGGCATAATCTGTTCAAGTATTTCAAACTGTCTATTACGCAAATAATTCGTAGTTGCATAAGCTTGTGTGATTATTGTGACATTTTATTTTGTAATAGTATACTAATTACGATGCATAGTCAGTAAGTGTCTTTTACCAAGCGAGAAAATTTGAAGCAAAAGGAGGACCGCAGCTCCTAATTTTGTAAATTTTCGAGCACAATTATGTTAACATTTACAAAAAAATACACAAACGGACATACATTGAAGGATTTTCTTTCAAGGTATGTCGTTTTTTATGCGTATTTTTTATGTTATATTTTTCTAATGACAAGAAGAATTAAAAAAGGATGAGAAAGGAAATGAAAAAAATATAGCTGGTATCTTCGGCTTCGCTCGAATCTATAACTTCCAATATTTGCAAATAAAACATGTAACTTACCCATTAAGCAACATTTCTCCCCTATTTTTAATCCAATAGTTTATTGTGTTTGGAAACGCTTCTACGTAACATTCCAGCTGTACATCAGTATTGAGTGGAGCTCCTAATAACTGGTTTGGCACTTTTATCATGGGAGCAACTAAAAATTAACGTTATATTTTTTAGAAATTGCGGCAAATTTTAAATTCCGTTATAAAAAATTTCATTCATATACATTATGGGGGACACTGTATATTCTATCCACTCATTTGAGAATGATGACAGGATGAAAGAAACCCGTTTTACAGCGGATATATCAATTATGTCTCTCTCATGTTCTTTCGCTCTCATTGTCTCTCTCGTCTTCTGTCTGTCTTATAGTCATTTTTTAGCAACTGGTAGAAGGTTAGGTTATGAAAAACATATACATGACCTATTTTAAGCCTGTCCCACACACCATTTGTGTAGTGAAAAAATATAGCTAAAAAGTTTACATAAAGTATTACCAGCTTAAATTCCTGTGTTGTATAAATTTGCTTAATAAAAACGAGTTTTTTTTCTATAAAACCATAAAACTTACTTAAGTATTTTGCCAGATTAGGAATTTACTTTTTATGACAGTTCCGATAAAACTTTTGTAGTAGACAACCAGAAATACGTGCACAAACAAAGGCGGCTGTGATAAAATGTTTGAACATATTCTATTTTAGTGGCCACAATATCGTTTTTATTTATAGTTTACTAATGCCCCTTTTGCTAACAAGGATAGAAGGAAATCAGATTCACGCAAGAAAAGAATTTTCCGATGACTAATCTTTCAAAGTAGATAACCAGCAATACTTCCACAAGCGAAGAAGGTACGATAAAAATTTGAATTCTTGTTTTATTTGTCTTTTTCTAATGCACTTTTGCCAACACGGATAGAAAGAAATCTAATTCCTCCGTGATTATTCGGAAAGAAAAGATGAGTATTGTAATTACTAAAACATGGTGTAAACTGTCCATAGAACTGACCAATAGGGTGAATTCTTGTTCAGTTATTTTTCTATCATTATTCTCAAATTACATTGGAAAGACTATAGTCGCTGCTATGCACATGTGACGGGATTTTCTCGATGGATCGCCGAGAACCACCTTTTCCAACCTGAATTCTATGTTTTTCTTTCCAGTTGCGTTATAAATTATTCTTATCATTTCATCTATCTTTTTCCACGTGTTACCAAAATAAAACAAATTTCACTGCACTTACAATTTACATTCAAAGCGATCCTTTTGCTAACGGCAGGCGGTACATCGTTGCTAGCGATGCAGAGGTAAGCACCCATTTGTCTTCTATCTAATCTCCAAAAGTGTAGGTTGGTGCCATTGAACATCTCTACTGCAAGCGAAAATCGATAATTAATAGTCTTGTAATTTCATCTTTCCAGCAATAAATGCACTTTATAGAAATATATGGACTTAACAGAGCCGCAAGGAATAATATATTTATATATATTTAATAGCCACATTGTTAACTTTATAAAAAATGTATAATTAGAACATGGCCGATTATGTTTTGCCATACGACTACAGGAATATTGATTAATTTCGTTAAAAAGTTAATTGTGTTTTGAATAAATCAAAAAATAAATGTACCCGTGCAATATTAATTTATGGGCTACTTTTAGGGTACAAACTAACTGGATTGTCAATTGCTTGCTTTAGGCGAAAATGATCATAAGCTGTTACTGTAATTCCTGTAATATATTTACTGTTTAGTTTAACTTCATAGATGATGTAATTAATATCATAATAAATATTGCATGGGAGATGCTGTAATTAGCTTTATTATTCTGTCAATTGTGCATATTTTTGGTATTATATTATACTATAATTGGATTTAGAACTTAACAATTAAAAACATTCAGCTTCTTAACTTGAGAAAATAAAGTGAGTTGGGCATTATTTTATTTCGTCAATTTTCTTTAAATAATGTATTTTTACCACTCAATACAACAGAAAAGGAATCTTTGGAAGAAGTAAATGAACAATAGAAACAACAAATGGAAGAAAATCTGAAAATATTTTCGTTTTGTTTCGAAATACATATATGTTTACTTTTATTAATATGTCAAGTTAAGTTTTTGTGCTTGTTAATGTTCATATAATTTATTACAATATTTAATATCTTGCAATGTTTTTAAATATTTTTGTCAATAAACTCAAACGAATCGGATACTTTTCATTTTTTTTTTATTTTCTCGGTATTGTGAGAAAAGTAATACTGTCATCAATTTTACGTCAGCAATATTATGGAATAAACGAAAGGTTCAATTTATAACTTAGCTGACCACAACACACTGTTACGTTAGCTGTTGAAATATCAGCTGTCGGCTCATCATCTCCCCAAGCGACTTCAAGCCTGACATCTCAATAAACACGAAAGGATATTCTTGTCTTTGGGTATATATTTCTTTTATATGTAAAAACCTCTATAATACCATATTAGGCATTGATAATTCTATTTTGATGTTGAAAACTAGCATTGTGTGTAAAATAATAGAAAATACTTCATAAAATTGTGTCGCTTAATGTAATACTCATTTTTATTATTAATAAACTATAGTACAGTCCAAAATAAAGATGGCATAACTGAAAATTATGACATATGACATTTTGAAAACCGATCCCAGTTTTAAGACATCTTACTTTTCGTAACTAGTTAGGAAAAGTAAAATATTTCCTAACACAAATTTATAGGATAAAACTTAGTTGTCTTATTCTTGCACTTGTCAGTTTAAAACTTTTGATTGTCTAATTAGACCGGACTAGCGTTGGAGAATCTGGCAGTATATTTTCATGTTAGTTTCAACTTAAACAATAGATGACTTTAGAGAAATTTTACATTATTATATTTTCCACAGAGAATATTAAATTCGGAAATAAAATTAAGGTTAGGTTTATTTCACATGATCGACCAAATGAAACAAAAACATGGGCCTTTATCCTAGGTTATCTTATAATTTATTGCGACTTTTGTGCCTTTACTGGTATATAAGATTAAATTTATTTAGATTTAGTTACTGGTTTATGACCCAGAATAGGGCGTGTAATAAAACTCTGTTAAATTAATTTATGCGCTTCGGGCTTAACTACCTCAGATATTAAAAAGTTTTAGTAATAATGAAATGTATGTCATAATATATTATATTGTAATAAAAACCATTTAAGTGTGCCCATGAACAAAAAAATTCTACATCTTATGCAGATTTATGGTTTAAGTGACACAACCCTAAGAGAGTTTATTAAGATGCATTTAGAGTGTGAACTACCTGTACGGGTTTCTTGACAACGGCTATACTGGGTGAGTCAACGATTCAGCGTTGTAATTTTATGCCTTGAAGATAAGATTAGTCGATGATAGCCTTCTGAATTAAGGTGTGGTTGGATATAAAAGGTTGGATGAAAAAAGTCCTTGACAGCCGTCAAAATTTAGATAAAGAACTGTCAAAACTTAAGTTTTGTTTGTGCTAAAATTTGGATTTTAAAGTTTTTTTATGGAGAAGAACCAGAAGAAATTACTAAATCAGCAAATGCTGTGAAATTCGATTCGCGGGTGCATGTGTAAACAGGTATACGTCAATTTTTAGTGAAAATAAGTTTAAGTCAAACCTGGGTTTAAAATCTGTTGTAGAACCTATGGGTAGAATGCAATAAGTCAACACGAATATCAAAAACTGGAATTTCCATGTGTCATATGATTTAAGTCAAAGATATTGTGACAAATAGTATCAAGTCAGACTTAAATCAACAATTATGCATGTTTGTCTAACATCGGCAAGAACAAAATGATTTAAGTCAGACATACAGGGTGATTGATGGTGAGTGGCCTATTAGAAGTTCTGGCGAACTAGTCAACGGATCACTTTGAAAATTTGGTAGTTTACATAAGTGGACATGACCTTTCTTTTAAAATTATTTTTGGCCTTGCGGTGTTGCCGCTTCTACTGAAAAGTATTAGCACCTATGATAATTTAAATGGAACACCCGGTATATTATATTTTTTTTAGAATCCCTGTTGGTTTGTTAATAAGTTTCGTTAACATATTCCTATGTCTATCTAGTATCGTTGTCGAGATAATAATTATTTTCTTCTTTTTTTCTCGGAAAACATGGTAGTCAATAAGGGCTGATATTTTTGAACTCATGACAGATAGGACACTAGAATTTGGTGGAGAGCTAGGTAATACCACGAGGCTATTCACTCGGTGTCCAAATCGTAGTTATATTTGTACAGGGTGTTTCAAAAATAAACATATTTTGATGGTTTGGAAAAATGATTAAAAGTGCATTTTTTTAAATGGAACACCCTGTATTTTAACCGCGGTCCTAAAAGCTCTGTAAATTTCCTATCTTTCAATATATCATGTCCCTATACCTATCTCGAATAGTTTTTGACTTATTAGCATTTATTTGGACAATTTAACTATTACAGATAACATTCACGAGTTTTTAGGAAAATTTGAAAAGTAGCCTTTGGAAACTGTTGTTTTTAAATGGATGACACTTTTCTATTATTTATTCCGTTTCGTTGTCAGTTGGTTGCCGTACTTGAAAATTCTAATTTAAGGTTTTAAGAGAAATGGAAGAAAACAATAATTATTCAAATACAGTACTTATGAATTTATTTGTTTTACATGGTCAGTGTGATAAGATCATTAGTCGTACTTGTAGAAAATTCAATGAAATGTATCCAAATTTGCCATCAATGAACAATAAGAAATTTAGACAAATTTTAAACAATTAGTAAATTCTTAAATGCTTAAAATTACTTAATCATATTTAAGTTGTAGTGTACATAATAATATTTTTTTGACTTCTAACAAAATTACCAAGAAAAAAGTAAAAAACATTTAATTAGTTTTTAATAAATGTTCAAAACGTTGGCCGTTGACATCTAAGCATTTTAAAATTCGCTTGTTTACACCATGTCCAGTAGCAAGTCTAAGTTCACCAGCATCCAAATTTTGAAATGCCCGATTCACCCGATCTTCTAACTCTTCCCTTGAATTTACCGGTGTCTTGTAAATAATATTCTTGAGAGTGCCCCAAAGGTAAAAATCCAGAGGTGTTAAATCTGGGGACCTTGCAGGCCAATTCCAAGGTCCCAAACGCCTGAACCAACGATCTTCAAACATTCTCTGTATTTCCGCACTAACTTCGTCAGTGCAGTGAGCGGGAGCCCCGTCCAATTGGTACCAGCAGCTGCGATACTGGGCGAGAGGAAGGTTGTCCACGAAATTTTCGACAAATGTAGTTAAAATTTCTAAGTATTTTCTGGAAGTTAAATTTTCATCATATATCAAATATTGAATTTTGTTGTCCATCATTACACAAAAAACATTAAATCGAAAATTTTCTTGAAATCCAGTATCTCTCGTTACATGAGGATTTTCCTTCGCCCAATAATGAATATTTTTCCTATTAAAAATTCCTTCGCGAGAAAATTTTGATTCATCAGTCCAAATGATTTTCCTTAAAAATTGTGGATCTTCCTGAATATGAACTAACAAGTTTTCGCAAAATAAAACTCTTTGTGGACAGTCCTCAGGCTTAAGACATTGAACTTTGGTATACTTATAATCATGCATATTATGTTTAGCCAATATTTTTTGCACGCAGAAATAGGTTAAGCCCAAATCTTCTTTGGCACATCTTATTGAAGCCTGCGGATAGGCATGAAAATAAGCCAAAACGTTAATTTCGTTGTCCTCACTAGATGTTACAGGTCTGGGTAAATTTCTGGGAACTTTCAAGGAAGAACCAAAATTTTTGAAATTGCTTTGAA
Source organism: Philopedon plagiatum (assembly GCA_963971165.1). Classification (NCBI taxonomy): domain Eukaryota; kingdom Metazoa; phylum Arthropoda; class Insecta; order Coleoptera; family Curculionidae; genus Philopedon; species Philopedon plagiatum. Next base: position 103,432,778 of record OZ020193.1, read on the forward strand.
TTCGTCTAAATTTCTTATTGTTCATTGATGGCAAATTTGGATACATTTCATTGAATTTTCTACAAGTACGACTAATGATCTTATCACACTGACCATGTAAAACAAATAAATTCATAAGTACTGTATTTGAATAATTATTGTTTTCTTCCATTTCTCTTAAAACCTTAAATTAGAATTTTCAAGTACGGCAACCAACTGACAACGAAACGGAATAAATAATAGAAAAGTGTCATCCATTTAAAAACAACAGTTTCCAAAGGCTACTTTTCAAATTTTCCTAAAAACTCGTGAATGTTATCTGTAATAGTTAAATTGTCCAAATAAATGCTAATAAGTCAAAAACTATTCGAGATAGGTATAGGGACATGATATATTGAAAGATAGGAAATTTACAGAGCTTTTAGGACCGCGGTTAAAATACAGGGTGTTCCATTTAAAAAAATGTACTTTTAATCATTTTTCCAAACCATCAAAATATGTTTATTTTTGAAACACCCTGTACAAATATAACTACGATTTGGACACCGAGTGAATAGCCTCGTGGTATTACCTAGCTCTCCACCAAATTCTAGTGTCCTATCTGTCATGAGTTCAAAAATATCAGCCCTTATTGACTACCATGTTTTCCGAGAAAAAAAGAAGAAAATAATTATTATCTCGACAACGATACTAGATAGACATAGGAATATGTTAACGAAACTTATTAACAAACCAACAGGGATTCTAAAAAAAATATAATATACCGGGTGTTCCATTTAAATTATCATAGGTGCTAATACTTTTCAGTAGAAGCGGCAACACCGCAAGGCCAAAAATAATTTTAAAAGAAAGGTCATGTCCACTTATGTAAACTACCAAATTTTCAAAGTGATCCGTTGACTAGTTCGCCAGAACTTCTAATAGGCCACTCACCATCAATCACCCTGTATAACCTACTCCACATTAATTTGATTCAATATGTTTGGGAAAATGGATTTAAGTCTGACATGTTTCTGTCTGTTTTGAATGTTTAACTCCTTCAGCTGTATTGTTATCATTATTCACCCTCTATATGTAAGTAAATAAATAAATCTTAGTTTTTCAGTACCAGCGTGTTATATTTTATTGTGCAAAAAGATTTAAGTTAATTTATTTATGTACAAAATGGTTTAAGTCACAAAAAATGAAATTAAAGAAAAATCACGAGTATTTTTGAAAAACTAAAATATATATTTAAAAGAGCTAAGACTGGGCCGTCACATTAAAATTATCCAATGTAACTAAATTAGATTATTTTTCCACAGCCCAGAACCAAACTAAATGGTGTTAAGTCAAAAGTTTTTTGACTTAACACCATTTACCCACGCATCTGCGAATTTACTTAAAAGGCGATGCAGGTATACTTTAGTGAAAAAGCTAAGAAGTTTAAATGCTCTACCCTATGGGCTCAGTATCTACAGCAGTCGCTGAGAGTTATGTTGAAAATTCAATGGAGAATAAGAAAGCTATTTCTAATCAAATACTGCAGGGTACAAGTACGTCGACAACCAGTAGAGATTTACAATCCGAAGAAAAAAACCTTTTCCTAATAATATATGTACCAGGTGTTAATTTTCACCACTGTAAATATGCAATGCTTAATTATAATGTAAACAAATGATATAAATGTGTGATTCCAGTTTGTAATAAATAAACCTGTTAAATTTCTTAAACTCTTCCTATTTTTATTTGATTTATAATGAAAACTCCCTAGAGAATTTATTCAAAAATTATTAACCTAGGGAATAAGTTGCTTTTTCTGTCATGATTTTAACATGAAAGAGATTGATTTCTACTACCGTTCGTAAAAAAAAAACCTTTTATTTTGTCAACTTGCTTTTGTCACAAAATTGTTATTTGCGTATTATAGGAACTTGCCTGTAAAAAACTTAGTTATCTCATTCTTATACTTATGAATTTATACACTTGATTATTAAATTAGACCGTGCCTAGCAATAGTGAATCTATGTGTCTGTTAACTTTTATAAAAATCCTTAATATCACCGGAAGTAATTTCATTAGTAATAAAACTATAAAAATTGTTTTTATTGTAATATCTTACCGTAACTGGCAAAATAATATAAATATTTGTTAAAAGAAACCCAGAAACAAACAAAAACATACCAAACAAAAACAAATATTTCACTTATGACCTCTATTGTAATTGACGACATAGGTACTTAAGAGAAAACATTATTTTCCAAAATTGCCCTGTCGAATTGCAGGAAAATTGCTAATACTAAAAAGGAGAACAATATTTGACAAATTAGGGCGATTTTAGAAGAAAAGAACTTTAAGGAAAGCAATGACAGATAGATAAATTGAGGAATGTAATGGTAAGAGGACAAAGGGTCCTTTGCTACCTGTATTTTATCAGCATAATTTGACCTATTGGCTAGAATGGGTAATAAAGTAAGATCAAAAAAAAATCTACCCGCAGCTTTGAAAATGTTCCGCATGTCTTGAATTATACCTAAAACTAGACAAAGGGAATAAAGATAAAAAGCCTTAAATGTAATTTACACCCCCCAGCAAAGATCGTTTATTGTAGAACGTTACTTTAGAAATGGTAGGAGAGTTGATGGCCAGTGGGTGTATTCAGCTCTCTCTTATTTAGAGAGACCGGCAATGTTAATAGAAAAGAGGGCAGTGGCCGACCAAAAGTTCGAACCAACAAAAAAATTGAGGAAGTATGGCAAATTGTAGAAGGGTAGCCTTAAACCCCAATTCGACAACTAAGTTAGCAAGTAAATATTTCCTATGACACTTGGAATACAATTTTTCAATGGACTTGCATCTTCATGCTTACCGTCTAAAAAGGCAATTTAAAAAAAATGGATTTAATACAAGGCAACACACATGGTGGTCCATAAGCAACGGTATTCAGAATGTACGTACAGGGTGGCAAATATAACCATTGGATCATCACTACTACTGATCGAAATAGAGAGCAACTTCTACAGGATGCTGCCTGCAAAAATTTATATTTAAAATTAACAAAAATCTAAAAATTATTTAACCTAGAGACTTCAAAAATATAGTGTAACTAAAGACGGGAATTAACAATTTACAAATATATATATTTTTCTAATTATTAAGACCCATGAAGATAGGAGGAAATGCTAAAGGTTAATTTTTGAGATTTAAATTTCCGATTTTGAGTGACTTAACTAAGAAAGTAGGCAATAACGCCAAAAATAAGAGGTTTTCACCATTAGCATATAAAGACAACGTCTTACTAATTAGAAACAGAATGGGAATTTTAATTGAGCTTTTTTTTCTGTATTGTCTCTAATTTATCAAGAAACGAATCACCCTTTTTAGGTTGTATCTCGTCAGTGTTTTTATTTTTAACAAGAGGCTGACACAACAAAGAACTCTACAAAATGTATAAAATTTAATTAAACACTGCAGGCGAATCGTACTTTAACTTATATCCTAAACAAGGATACAATTTATGTGTTGCAAACTAGTCTGCAGAATTTAATCAGTTTTTTAATCCGACAAAATGGTACAAATAATCTCCTTAGAGCGATCAATAGACGCGAACAGTGTTTGTTTTTACAGAGAGAAACTTTTTGTGTCTAAATCCTCAACGATAGATTATACAAAGCACAAGGTTTAGTCATGTCGCTAGAAAGATTTAGTCCAAGAGCATACACAGTAAAAAATGAAACTGATTAATCTCGGAAAGAATTTCTCGGTATCAGAAGTGCACCTGGACCAGAATCAAAGACAGTTCTTCTTCCTCAAGATTATTGACGGTCTTTTATTGAACGGTCGAAAATATTAATCTTTGCATTTTTCTCAGCACATTACCCATAGATCGAAAAAATTCCATTTTAATAAATTTGTTGTTATTAGTAAGGGTGCAAATGATTTTTTTTAAACTCACCAACTCGCTCTTAATTTGACAGTTGTTTTAAATTGAAAACTTAAACCAAATATAATATCTAAGACACTTAAATCTTATTATATTTTTTCGTTTTTTGTTTTAATTTTTAATCAACCTGTAAATGCATTTTATGATTATTGTTATTTATACAAAACACACATTTTTGGTTAATGATCAAGTGAACAAAAATACACAAATATTTTAAATCATTTAGATCAGTTTGATAAAACAATTGCACTCGGTTAAATAAAGCTATTTTTTCTTAATCTAAGACATCCCACGTAGACTTCAAGCCTAAGTACAAACGTACCGTGGGCGTCTGAAGAGAAGTTAAGATTTATTCCAAGAATAATTTAAAAAATAATCAAAGATAACTCTGGAGTCTTTTGTTGGCTTATAACATTGGGAAGAGTTATTGATAGTGCTTAAAAAGGTAGAAAGTTTGGAAAACATGCGGTGTTTTCATCATATTTTTAAAACGTTGTAATTTGAAAACAACAAAAAATCCGAATATAATTTTTTGGGTTTTTTAGGTGACATTTATGTGTAGAAAACACTTCAAGAACTTGGTGCGTTCCTCCCGACTCTCAACTATATATTAGTCAGCAGCAAAGGTGTACACATCCTTTCGTTTAGCTCAGTGAAGATGTAAATTTTTAAATAAAAAGTGCGAAAATAAATAGATTTTTTTATGAATTTTTCTGGAAGTATATTGATATATTAATTAAATCAACGATGTATAAAAATGTATTGAGAAGGTCTAGGGAAAATAAATTATTATAATTTAAGGTTACAGTCTAATTAGGTTTACCTTTGCTATACTCCCTCGGGCCCCTTCGTAATACAATCGATTGTCCATCCTCCCTTTTCCATACGATCCGGGGTATAGGGTGACCTGTGGCTTTACACCAAAGGGTTGCGTTTTCGCCCTCGGAGACCGAGAGATCCCCGCTCGTGTCGTCGTTTATAATATCAGGTGGCACTGAAAAATAATTAATAATGTCGGTTATTATTTTCTTTTTTTAATAATATACACTTTTTTAAATGAAATTTGACCAGTGTACACAACGCTGAAATTTCTTGAATTACATCAAGTGGAGCATTTTTATTTTAATTTAACAGTTCTTTTTTTTGTGTAGAATTGATACCGAATAGTGGAACCAAAATATTTAACTTATTTTGATTATCTATTATATTTTCCTGCCAAACCCAAAAATGCAATGTATGTACTTAAAATGCAAAGATCATACATATGTATATATACCTACAAGAGTAATAATTTAAGATATGTGATTCCACGGCATACTTTGAGGACAATATTTTTTCATCTTACATTACTTACAACACGGTATTTTTTGACAAATATTTATAATAAATTCTTTTGTGTGCCTTTGACTTCTACACCTCCCGAGAGCAATTTATTTAGGCAGATAATTAAAATAACGATTTTCTTCAACGCCTTTTGTCTTTACACTAAAATAAATCCTAAATAAGCATCATTCTGATATTGTAACGTTCTCAATTAAAAGGCACTTAAGAAAAAGAAAACAGAAGAAAGCGACGCATATCCAAAAACTTTGCGTCATTTTTCTTTCAATTAATTATATTATTCTACAAATTAATTTAAATTAGCCTCCATTTTTACGCTTTTATTAACTCCGGAACGATTTAAAAAGTTATTTGCTTCGGCGGTTTTTCGTGCTTTAATCATGAAACCAAGTTAACATGTTCTTGTATCGGACATAAAAATAATTTGTCTGCTATTTTTTGCTTAAAAATCAGGAGGTAAGCAGCAGCGTAAGAATATAATAAGAAGCATTACATTTATTCCCCCCCCCCCCCAATCTTGTAAGGTGGGAAAAATATTATATATTATAAAGTAGTAAGGATATGCGCAAACCTACCTTTCTACTGGTTGGCAACGGCAGTATTCTTTGGCTTAATTTATACTTGCTCTAGATTAAGGAATATTTCTTTTATTGCATACGTTTTAGGAAGTAATTTTTTCTGCCTTGAATATAAGATTTGTCGATAATAAGCTTTTGTGTTAAGATATGGTTAGATATTTTGCACATCCTAAAAATATTTTGAATTATACGGGTGCGTTTAAAAAGTAGGGTGTCACAGAGTTCGATTTTTTAAATGGGATACCCTGTATTTGAATGGATTTTTAAATTCTACGTGTAAATTTATAACTTTTTCACTATAGTCGAATATACGAAAAAGTCATAGTTTTTAAGATAATTCGACCTGTAATGAAAATTTAGCATTTGCAAGCATCTCTTTGCTGTGAAAATACTACTTAAATTTTGACTCCAAGCGATTCATAATTTCTATCCTGAGTAATTTAAGTCAAAACAACATATCCGCTATGAAATATTTGACATCTTATTGACAGGGTCTTTTATTTATGGGTCCAATTGAACACCCTATATATTTTTCTGCTATCTTATAGCTCGTCAAAAACTCTTCACATTTTGTAAAGAATGTCCTATCCCTATCTCTACTAGTTTTTGATATATTTTGATTTTTCGGGATTTTCTATTCCGAATGAATTAATCGATATGATTTAGGTTTTTGGCGAGGCAGATTAAAATTGTCTTTTTTCCGAAAGAATATACAGGATGGGGTGAAATATCCTAAGCGACGATCGCCCAGTCCCGGAGTTTTAAAAACTTAATGGAACGTTTTGATTCAACCAACTGTGTGGAACATTCAAAACGAGAAGTTGTTAGAGGTCAGTATTGTCAAATTTCAAGTAAGCATATTTGGCTGTATGTTTATTTGTATGTTACAATAAATATTATTTCTGTAAAGACAAATACGCGTCCATTTCTTCCACAACACAAGCACCAACTTTCAGAAAATTATTCGATTGTCCTTGCACAAATTTCGTCCTGGTCATTGCTAAAGATTACTTATATTCAAATGTAATGTTTTGTATCCACAGAAGCTCTTAACCTTTCGGAAATAATCAAGAAAATAAATTAGTGCTGGAACTTGCTATGTATTACCATTATAATACTTTTATTTACATGATACGTGACGTCACAACCAGTAGTATCGTGTTTTGTAAGTTTCGATTTTTGTATGTTTGAAAACAAACAAGTAAATTCTAGAAAAATGATCAACAGGTTTTTAATACGTTTTAAGTTATGTTTTGAAATATTAATACTAAAGCTAAATTGTCGAAAAGACGCTCTCAATGCGGCCCCTGTAATGTATACAACATCGTCGAGCTCCCTCTGGAATTAATAAATTATTACTAAAACGATATCCCCGAGGCTTAAGTGCAAACTAAATTTAAAACGGTGCCTATTAAGCCAAATTTACAGTATGAAGCATTGGTGACAATTTATATATTCCCGGTCTTAGTAGACCGTAACAGAAATTGGTAGTTTAGGCGATTTGCAATTTCCTAAAGACATAAATTGAACGAACAAGATAACAATGTATTTTTGGGGAAAAGATCAAAAATTTAAAAAGCATATTAAGACAAGATCAAAAGGATATGAGTCAAAAACAAGTTTTTTTTTAAAACGACATCCTTGAGGCTTAGGTGCAAACTAAATATAAAACGGTCACCATTAACCCAAATTTACAGTATGTTAATCAAATTTTTCCGCTCTTAGTAGACCGAAAAAGAAATTTAAATAATTTAGAATTTCTTACAAACGTAAATCAGGCCTACAAGATAACAATATATTTTTGGTAAAAAAATTCTAAAAAAAATCCTATAGTTTAATCCCCAAACAAGTTTTTGCAAATATTGACTCTGTTAAAATCACGTTACTTGCGATTAAGGTAAATCATCTTAAAATGATAATGTGAAAATGCCTTGAAGCCCCTCATCTCAGTTCTTCAGACTCTTTTGAGATTTTAGAAAGATAATATTCGATTCGAGATATATTTAAATTGAAAGAAAAATAAAAGTAAAGGAGGTGAAGTCATTACCTTTTATTTTTTTCAAGCATATTATAGACGATTTGGGAATTTTTCTACAGGATACTTTAAAAATACTTCTCTTGTTTTATCCCTGTTATATTAAAGTTTCTTAAGATAGGGAATTAGCTTTCATGTTAGTAAAAATATAGTCAGAATTAACTGCTAATTTAATCAATTTTGAATAAGAAAAATGCTCAGAAATAAATGGTACCAAACTTAGTTGTTTTATTTTTAACAATTATTTATATTGGCACGTGTCACTTTACAGATTGTTAGACATAGACCTGAGCCATAGTGAATCTGGACCTTAATTTTTACATTTAGTAATTTTATTTTAAAATTGGAAAATATACCTAAGGTCTTACAAACAGAACTAACTACCACTATTGTTGACGAAAAAGAAGCAAGATCCATGAAACAGTCTGTCTGATAATTACATCCCTGCCCTGGCATCGACTTGGGGAATATTTGCGATTTGTGGTTTACTAAGGGCTCCCTTTGGCCCCGTATTGCTTAGATAAACACACTAATTGCCTTTGTAGAATTTAAGGCAATACCTAAAAGCATTTTTAAAATTTTTATTTTTCGTCGTAGATTTGGTAGATAAATATCTAGAACACTCGTTTCTTGGTTACTACATATTATTTATCATGGAAAGTGCTACACAGAGAAAAAACTTTTCTTAATAAAACTTTGCACGTCAGCACAGGGTGTAAATTAACTCATGTCAAATACTTGGGGGCAAAGTTCCTTATATGAAGATAAAAAGGAAATGTTATATTAATCAAGATATGCAAATCGCTAGATTTCGATAAACATGGTTTAATATATTGGAATAGCTGAATCCTGGGGTCGTTTACACACATACCCACAACTTTTTCCCCCAAATCGCTCATTTTTAAAAATTCACTAAACCACCCCCATATCCGACGCTTTTAAAAGGTATGACCCGGCGTAGCCAAACTTATATATTACTTTGACATCTCATTATTTTTTAGCAGTTTTAGTTAAAACCGAAAATAATCCAAATTATTTTTAGTTCCAAACACGCATTTTACTAAATATGTGTATTTTAATTCAAAAACAATTTCTTCACTTATTATGAAAAAATATTGACCATGCACTCGTGACGGTAGGTTGACATTGTAAGTTGAACGAAACAGGGTATGTTTATAATTAACCATGTCCCTTTTGGATAGCAGTTACGACTTCGTTATAGGCTATACGGTAACACAAACAATTATGACTTGCCTTTTACGTTAATAATGAGATGCGCATTATTCCTACTAGCTTAAACTTTCTGCCTTTAAAAACAGGTTAACAATCAAAACGCAAACACAGTTGCGGCCGCCGAGCCTCTCCTAATTTACTAACACATCCAGTCCGGACACTCAGCACCTTTTATCAAGAATAACGTTTCCTTAGAAATTAATAATAAAAGAATTTACCAAACGGGACATATACATATATGTATATATATATATATATATATATATATATATATATATATATATATATATATATATATATATATATATATATATATATATATATATATATATATATATATATATACACATATATATATATATATATATATATATATATATATATATATATATATATATATGTATATATATATGCTATTGAACCTGTGTATATCAGTTTAAGCATTATATATTACAGAAATCTAAATTACACCACACAATAACAGTAATTTAGAATGAAACACAAAAACAATATTTTCCAGGATTCGGACAAAGCCTAAATGAAATGCGTCATTTACAAGAGTCTACTACAAATAAACAATGGATTTAATGTGATTCACAAAGTTTGCTAAAAAGTTTTTCCTCTCTCAAAAGGGAGTCGGACATAAATTCACCCTTTGCATATTTGCTACCGTTTTGGGTAAATTACCCATTGTTTACACTTAGTAAAGAAACAACAAACTTACTTAATAAAAATTATGCAATTAAGAACAAGATTTATTGTTATTTACTAAAGCATTTATGAAACCCACCACCTAAAAATTTGCATGTACAGGTCCTCATTTTAAAGGCGGCTCTACATTCATGGCCCGAAGTCGCGGCGAGAATTATTGCGTGATCTTCGCGCAACGAATGCCTCTCTACACTCATGATTTTTACAGTTCAGTACGAGAGTTGGTGCGAAATGGATATCGAGGTAGCTGAGTTCAAGCTCAAGATCATTTGTCCACATCGTAAATAAAATAATATTATTGTAAAAGCTGCCGTGCCATTAAACGCCACGTGGCTCACACCTTGCACCGGACAAACTCACTCTGGCGAGCGCCGCCGTGAGTATGGATAGTATTCGCTGTCGCGTCGCGCTACTGCTTTGTCGCGTCTACAAAATACCGACATAAAATGGAGAACGACCGCGAAACGCGAACAGAACGAGTGAATGGGCGCGAAGATCATCCACACTCGCGTTGCGGATTATTTAGTGAAAATGGAGCGTTGGTCAGGTGTGCGTCGCGCATTCATTATTGAGGAATACTTCAAGAGTAACGGTCCTTGTACAGTGGGAAGATGAAGGTTTTGTGCTCACTTCAATATTAGTCGTGTGGAGGACGCTCCAAGCAAAAATTTGGCAAAATTGAGGTTGCGGAAGTTTATAGAAACATCGTCCGCTGTAAATGTGAAACTCTGTGGTAGCCCAAGGACTGCTGGCAACTGCTCCTGAAAATGTTTAATGTTGCCGCAATTATTCGAAATCCAAGTGGACCAATTCGTAAAACTCAAGCTTTGCAAATTATCTGTACATACAATTTTAAGGAGAGATAGAAAGTTTCGACCATACAAGATCCAAATAGTGCAAGAATTGAACGCTCATGACTTTATAAATAAGATCATTTACTATGTCGAATAAAAAGCTAGTTTTGAATATTCCAAGCTAAACCTAATAAAATTTCAACTATACATTTTTAAAAGCTTTCTGCTTTGCCTGCTTCAAATATCTTCCGCGACGACCTATTAACAGTCACAGAACAAAAGCTTGTCAAAACCTTCATGATCAATTAGAGGATCTAAATTTAAACCACTACTAAGTCAAACATTTTTAGTAAATCCCAAAAAAAAATTGTAAAATGGATGTCGAAAAATATAATGACAACATGGCATGCAGGAACACAATATCTAAGTCAAACCAGTGTTCTATGTGGAATAAAAAATTTCAAATAATTCTATCGGGGAAAAAAGTTAAAGAACTTTCATCTAGAAAATTATTCCCAAATATAGGAGTCCTATTGAGTAAAATATTACCAAGATGAAGGGGGGACATAGAAAAACAAATGACGTAGACAAATCAGGAGACACCGATTTGCAAGTAATGCAACTTAAACCCCAAAATCCCCAAAAACAACCCCTTGAAAGTCAATTAAAGTGTTTATCTAAGCGATATAAGATTGAAGGCTGGCTCCCTGGACCGCAACCCGCAAATACGTCTTAAATCCGCCGCCAAGGGCTTAATTAGGCTAGTTTCTATCCCGCCGGCCTGTTTTTGCTGTGGCATTTACACTAGATAATGTTCATTCACCTCGAGTAGAGTTACTTCGCGTAGTTTCATTTATCTTCGAAAATCTCGAGTTTATCTTATCTCAGTGACAAGCTGGGCTAAACCGACGTGCCGCGATATAACCACGTAGTAAAATGACGTCAGGTCGTTAGTGCCGTTTTATAGCGCGAGATTATAATGAAGGTAAACCTAGATTCATTACGAGTAAATAGGTGACAACAATTTATAATATGCCGCTTATTTTATTAATATGACCATTAGAAGATGTCGAGACGTTAAACCTTTATGAATATTTTGAGATATTGAGTTAGCTAGACGATTTTTAACTACTTAAAAATAACTGATGATTTTAAATTTTGTATATAATTAATAATTTTGAGTTTTCTGGACTTATTCCTGTTTGGAGACATCTGTGAATAAATTTTTATATAAATGAGCTGAAAAAGATGCTTTTTTATCCCTCTAATCCACTATAAAGTCTGTGGAGACAAATCTAACAATGTATAGGTACACCACACATTAATTATATTTTAACCAAAAGATAACTTCTTTATTTGCAGAGTTAGAAAAACGTTTACATTTTTCTTCAGTGGAAATCACCAGTTGGGCCACCTTCGTAAAAAAGGCTCTAATACCCTATCGCCAATAAAGCTACACTAAACACTGAAAGTCTTCCATCCTGAAGTTTGACGGCCTTTACAACACTAGGATTTCCTTCACTTAAATTCGAATTATTTATTAGAGCCACTATTTATAGGCAAGCATTCCATATTATCCCGTCAAAAAATGTGTCATCTCTGTATAGTTGTTCTATCATATCATTACAAAATTCCAGTCTTTTGCGTTTATTTTCTTCAGAAAGCTGTTTAACTTTACGAAACCTATAAGGCTTATATTTGAACTTTTTTAGAGTGCTTTGGACTCTGTCAAAAGTAGAGTTAATGATTCACATTCACATAGTCGGGTTTTATTAAAATAAAGCAGAACATTTAAACCAAACGTAAACACAATCTTTTGAAATGACAAGTGTTTTCCAATTTTCTGGGCAATCCTCTCAGAAAATGAAAAGAAAACAAACGGAAGACTCTTTGCACCTGCAGACACTTTTTGGCAGCATTGGTAAATAGGAATTAGTAATTAGTTATAGTTATTAATTATTATTCTATTTTAGCATAAAACAATCAAAAACCTACTGTATAAAACTATAAAAAAGGGAAAAACGTACTACAAGAAAGGAATTTTTACCAGGACCACTCGTTACGTAGTTCTTAAAATACACACAATGCTAAAGGTAACATTCTTAAGAAATGCTAAATTAAACGGTGAATACAATACTGTAAATTGTTCTATCTTTTAGGGTGAAGTAACTCAAATACAGAAATGATAAATAAAGCCAAAAACATTCAGGGACCCGCACAATACTGTGTACCGTGGGTCGAACTATATTGAATACAAAAATGATGACAAAATGCATAAACTATATCCTTGTAAACATGAATACTTGTGTAAGAAAATTAATAACTTAATAAAATAAGATTTTTTGAGATATTTTGTATTTGCCTAAAAGGATTCTACGTCAAATTTTGATTTTGAAAAACAATGTAACATTGCAAATGCTACAAATGCTGCACTTTCCTTTCAACGAATTTCTCGTTGGGGCTACACATTAGGATGTCGTATGCAAACATCATGCACCTACTTCTGGGATATTATATTCATACCAAGGATCTCACACCTACTATTTCTTACCTATGCCTTAGCCTGTGTATTAGAAAATCCTCATATGAAATTTTTTAAAAATGTGTCAAAGAAAAAAAAACAAAGTTGATGCTAAAACAGCAGGAAACATTTTGGAAAAATCATTTTTTCTATTCAGTTACATTTAAAATATTTCATTACAACTTTACAGTTTCTACATCATCATATCCTTAAATAAAATTTATTTACAAATCCGCTTTTATTTCCTTTTTTAATTCATTTTAATTACGCATTTGATTAACTTACTCAAAGTTAAATTAAAATTAATTATGTTTAGTCACATAATCACTTACACAGCGGGAATTTCGCAGTAAAGCTGAATATTATACATTTTGAACATGTAACCGAATACCTAATTGCTTTATTTCGTTTTGTTGAAAACGTGGCAGTATATGGCAGACCTTCATTTATAAATAAGTGTTAAAAATTGGGAACATTTCTTTTGCAGAAACGAGTACGCGTAAAAATATAACAAACAATGTACAGGGTATTGCAAAAACTACAGATAAATTTATAGAATTTTTTGATTAAAAAAAAGAGAAAAGTGTGTATTAACAAGGGAAGTATTTTTTCTATAACACCACACCCCGAAAAATACCAAATAACTGAGTAACAATGTAACAACGGCAAAAAACCAAAATAGCCGTAACGGGAAGTAAATACTGCTGCTAACTTAAACATGAAAACTGGGTTACACAAACTATACATTACATGCACCGAAAGATAACTTTTAACCTAAAATGTAAATTTAATTTAGTATGTACGCGATTACACGACGCCCATGGTGCAGGGGCCACGTATATACATATAACATTAATGTATGTAAGCAATACCCAAACCATAGTAACTCTCCTTTGTGTCTGGTCTGGTTAAAGTTAGGTTCAAATTATTCTCGGAACGGCCATATTTCATAAAATAAGGTCATATATTTACCCACATTAGAGCGAGATAGAATGTCTTTGGGGAGGTAAATTACGTAAAAAAGCAGGTTAATAGAATTTACTTCATGCAGTGCAATTTAATACTTCGTAAATTGTTTTTATGGTGTAGAAGTAGGAGCTCGGGAACGAAAGTAATTTGCAATGAAAGGTAGAAAAATAAGGTAACATCAAATTAAAATACACGATGAAAAAGTATTTTAATTATAAAGAAATGCAAAATTAATGTATAGTGAGTAATACAGATAACAGGTCTGCGAATTAAGTGCAAACAGGTTTGGTTTTCAACTTCTACCACATGGCGTTATGTTATCATGTTACCCCTGCTTCTAGAGTTCAAATTGGCTTTGTGATTTCTCTATTTTATAACCATAGTCTCCAAAACGCAGCTGATCAATAAAAGAAAAATGAAACTAATACAATACCATTTCAAGTTCTGTTTTCTATTTTACCATTCAAGGCCAAATTTTCAGTGAGAAGGTAGCCAAGAAATTACCAAAGTGAACTAATCTTAACTGGATAATTTTATCGAGCAGAGTAAGAAACACTTGTTTGATTGAGAAAACTTCCTACTCAAACAACTATTTGTAAACTTAACAATTTACTTCTATCTAAAAAACCTTAATCAATAAAATTAAGCAAAACAGCTTTTTTTTATATTATTGTATTAGCATGCAATATACAAGTCACTAAAGTCTACTTTCTGTTCTTGTATACTTTTGCCAACACTGAACAAATTTGACAAGAAATATGGAAAAACTGTCCGTCTGATATGATATAACCGAAATGATAAAATATTTATATGAAACGCTTAGAGAACCTGGTCTAGATGTGACTTTAACGAGAGTTCCGGAATAGTTCGCAGAGGAAGCGTTACGTCAAAGCGTTTCTGCTTGAAACCTGGTGAACTAGAAACCGGTCTAGACGCGGCATAGTTTGCCTTCCATCACGATTTAGTGATAAAAACGCAAGCAACGGTAAGGTGGCCTGTTTGTAACAATTTAATTTGCTCGGATGTAGACAGTGCTAGCCTCAAAAGACACAACAGATTTGGTTATTTAACTTTAAATCTATTATGCAAGTTTTGTATCCAATTCTTACGTTTGTCACCTACAGGTATTCATCAATCTTCTTAACACTAATATTTATGACATACTTATATGTACTTAATGGTCATCACAATAATTGTGTTTATGACATACATGTCTTTAATGGTCATCACAACAATCATGTTTATGACATACATGTCTTTAGGGAATTTCATGATACTGCGAGATACGACCCTTTTTTGTTATATTATTTTATGAGAATCGATCAATCTTGTTAAATTATTGGTTGATTTAGTTATAATGACTACTAGCTTTATTAAAATATTTAGTTTTAAAGAGCAACAAGCAAAAACTGCCAGTATTCTATACCAATTACAATACTATTGTGAAATTTTAAGGATCACTAAAAATATAGCAAAGCAATATTAGCATAGATTAATAAATAAAAAAAATATACATCTATTCAAGTACGAACATATACGACACTGCTTATTTGTTACAAAAAAGTTCCCATTTCGTAAAATATAAACTCTACATAAACTTATATCCGGCCTAAACACGTTATTAATCTATGTGCCAATAACAGACTGTGAGTTATAGTGGACATTCTCCAGGTGTGACAGCCTCACAGCGGGTACGCAAGTTGTTGTATATGAAAAATGTCGATTATTTACTAAAAAGGTTTAAGTGTTTCATAAATCAAAAGAAAATATGAAACAAACGCTCTCGGCCAGTCTCTTTGTTTTCGGTAAACGTGAAAACCTTTTTACGATACTTGACGTTTCGCCTTGGAAGTGAAAAATTACGAAGGATCTTTAATAAGTTGTGTCCTTCTTGCTTTAACTAAGTATCAGCAAAGCAATTTTATATCGAGCGTTACTTGTTTTGCTAGTTAATTACAGTTGTAGCTGATTGCAGTGCTTGACAAAGAAATTAAAAGTTATAGAAATTTTTTCGGTCAATAGGTAATATAGTAAAAATATCCCCGTGCTATTGTATTTCTTGCCCTTCATCAGGCAAGCTTACTCATAGTGTCTGGATAGCAGACCATGTTTTATCAGAATTAAAATCAGATCATTTACATCCATCAATGAGTTTTCTTTGCGTGACATGTAGTGGCTTGCTATATCCACTTCACTCAGTGTTGTGTGCTCCGGAATTGCAATTGCATGATGTCACCTAGACCAGAATCAAAATCAGACCTAATCTCCTGTTTGTTCGGGTTTACTTATGATAATAAAAATTATGACTAACTTTTTAATACTTTGACATAAAAGTTACATTATACTCTAATAAACAACCTAAGCTTTAATATAGGAAACGTGTTTAAAAAGAAACTGAAATTTAATCGAAATTTTTCACAGCAGGTATTGCTTTCATGGAAAAATTATGAGTATGGAAATGAGGTTTTACTAATTGGAAAAATCTAGAGAGCATTAGCCTGTGGAATTTTAGCGGAAAATACTAAAAAGGAATTTGTGCGAATAATCTTTAATTAGTGATCAAGAGAAAAATTATATTACTGCTAAAACTCAAATGAGGGTGACTTGCTTACATAATTAACTTCTTTAAGAAGAAAGAAGTTTCAACTGCTCACATTGCATTTTTCTATTGCACTGTTTTGTTATTATCTCCATTTAGAGTATTAAAAATAAATTTGCTTTCCAAAATACTTACAAAATTGGACTGAATATCCTACTTAAAGTAATTGCAATATGCTTCTGTGCTTTCCATATTCTAATCCAATTTTTAAAAGATGGAAAGATGTAATGGAAATTTTTCGGTCGGATGCTTCTTTTTTAATTTCTTAGGCGACTTCTAGGTATAAAAAATAATTGCTAAACAGACCTAATTTGACTATTGAGGATATAAATTGGGAAGCCTAAGAATAAGACAACCAAGGTTTGCGTTATGAATTCCTTTTCGCCAATATGCTCGTATAAAGAAAGGCTTAAATTAAATATGGATTTATCAAAGTGTTAGAGGCAGATTCATTCTAGCAATAAGTTTCAAACTCGAAATCATTCGGAAACCAAGTAGAAAAAATAGTATAACTCACGTTTTAGTTGACGACTTATCAACAGTGACAGACCAAGAACTTTTCAAAACTTAATTGATCAACTAGAAAATCTAAATTTAAATTATTACTAGGTTTTAAACCTTTTTTTCTTAACAAATACATAAAAATGGATCGAAAATAGACAATATAGATATATAGAAATAGAAAATTGAGAACATTGAGAATAAATGCATTCTCAATGTTTTCAAGGATTTGTTATTTTTTATATTGGTTTATTTCTAAAAACTAACGCTTAAAATCTAGGCAGCTTCTGCATAAATATTGACTTTTTAATCCAGTAAGAAGTTAGGGTCAAAATATTGCCATCGAAAACTTTGAACGCCAAACTATCACATTTCTTGTTAGTTAACTCTGGAAGTTGTTGCGCCAGCTGTGCCATTTCTCGAGCCGTCGCTAACTTGCCATGATTGAAACTAGTTTTCGTTAGTTTAAAATGCGACAGAAATTCTTTTCAGGTGGGGGATTTTTTCCGAATTGCAAACGAAAACCGTTTTAATAAAATACTTGGGGATGGATGAAAACTTTTAAAGAAATGAAAAGAGATTTTTGAATTAATTCTTTAAAGTAAAGTTATGGCAAAGACTTTTTTTAATTGCCAATGGAAAAATGTTCACTCGTATATATATACAAGGTTGTGATTAAATAACGGATAAATTCAATAAAAGTTCAGGTAAATTTTTTTCGGAGAAATCCTCGGACACGGAAATTTTTATTTTTATTTCTTCATTTTGTTATTTTTCACCAGGATATACAAAGCGTTACATAAATAATATACTGCGTCGACGACACTTTTTTAAAATTAAACCCCTGTATATTATGGTATATTTAAATTTTACAGACAATTTTATACAACTTTCTTAAAAGGCAATGCATGTCTTAAGTGAGACGTTCCCGAAATATTTACATTATAATATTAAATTATCACTTTATTACAACATGAAGTCATCCTTAAATTACATTTAAAAGACTCAAGAATTAATTTAACAAATGTTGGAAGTGGCCGCCATTAACAGCTCTGCAATATCCCAAACGATTAGTTAATTTTTGCTGTACATTTTCAACGGTATCGGGAGAAATATTCTTAAATACATTACGAATCCGCTCTTTAAGAATATCAAGTGTGCTTATACACTTGGTTTTTACCGTTACCCCAAAGAAAATGATACAGTGGATTAAGATCGAGTGACCTAGGTGGCCACTGTATTGATCCACGTCTGCCTATCTACCGGTTTGGAAAAACATTATTTAAGAATCTCCCAACATCCAAAGCTAATGTGGGAGAGCTCCATCCTACTGAAACCATAAAGATATGATTGGCATGTCTGGAATATTTTAATCGGGATATAGTGTCGCTAATGCTGGAATCAAGATAGTTTCTAAAAACTCATGATATCGTTCTCCCGGCAAAGATCCTTCAAAAAATACGGTTCTATTATTCTGTTATTCAGCAAATTCATTCATTTTTTCATAATTTTGATAATGACTTTCTTAAGCCAGTGTGGATTTTCTGGCGCTTAGTACCTAAATTAAGCCTATTCACTTGGCCGTTCAAGCAAAACGTTGCTTCGTCTAAGAGGCATATCCGTTTGACTATTCTGATAATTATCATTTAAAACTATTTAATAATATCAACAAACGTATTTAAATCTTCACTAAATTCTAAATCTAAAATTTAATGAAAATTTAAACACGTTTGTTGTCATTATTAAATAGTTTTATAATGGATCTTTATCAAGTAAGTGCTACAATTCAATAATTATCGCTTAGTTCCGTCATAGTTTCGCGAAACTGGTTTTTGCTGTCTGGGTCATCTTCAAGTAGCTCTTGCACTCATTGAATTTTGTAATTGTGCCACTTTTCTTTTTTATTAATTTTTAATATAGTCGACCTATTAATTGTGTTATATAGAGCCACTTGATTACTTGACATGTTCGGATTATCGTATAATGAGACCAGGATACCCAGTTTTTCTTAATAGAAAGGCCAGGTCGACCATATTTAGCAATATCCTTAACAGTACCGGTATCTCTCCACTTCGCCTCAATTCTACTGACTGTAGATTGATTTACAGGTTCTCTGTTAGGATATTTATTGTTGAACATTACTCGAACTTTTTGGTGTATTCTGTTTTCTCCCCGCAGCCAAGCATAATCAATATTTCTATTCGCCGAGTCACAATTGAATGTATTGTAACGATAACAATTACTTCCGATTAGCAATAAAGTTTAAATTATTAACTAATTGACAATTTAAGAAATATTGACAGCTGGTGTAATTTAAATTTCTGGTGAGCCTACAATAAATAGCAACTTACGGTGTTATAGAAGGTGAAAATTCGGTGAATATTTCGGGAACGGCTCACATAAGGCATACATTGCCTCATAAGGAAGTTAAATAGAATTGTCTGTAGAATCCAAGCATACCATACTATACAGGTTGTTTCATTTTAAAAAGTACTGTTGACGAATTTTCTCATTTATGTAATATCCTGTACACTCTGGTAAAACATAAAAAAATGCAGAAATAAAAATAAAAATTGACGCATCCGAGGATTTTTTTGAAAAGAATTTAGCTGAACTTTTATTGAATTTATCCGTTATTTAATCACTACCCTGTATATACAGGGTGACAATTTGAAAACGATCAATGGGCTATAAGTTTAGAACCAAGAAAAAAATTTCAAAACGCTTAAAACTGTTCTCGTATTATGAAGGGGAAGTAAAATTATGCTATTTTCATTGTGGTAGAATTATCCCTTAAGCCATCACATCCACCCCCTTAAACTCTTAAATGGGAAGATAGGGTAAGTGACACCCTATTTGAAAGGCCTCTCAATTATGAACACTGTGACGCTTCGGTTTTTCAAATTGAGAGGCCTTTCAAACAAGGTGTCACTTAACCTATCTTCCCATTTAAGATTTTTAAGGGGTGGATGTGACGGCTTAGGGGATAATTCTACCACAGTGAAAATAGCATAATTTTACTTCTTCCTTCATATTATGAGAATGGTTTTAAACGTTTTGAAATTTCTTTCTTGGTTCTAAACTTGGTCTTAAACTTAGTGATCGTTTTCAAATTGCCACCCTGTATAATAATGTTAGTAGACCCAAATTCAATCGTGTAAAGTACAATGACGTTGGTACCGGCGGAAAGATTATTGCGTCGCCGTCTCTCTCGAGCCTCGTGTGACTTCATTAACAACCAGTGGTTAACTAAAAGTTTTCCCTCCGCCGGCACCAACGTCATTGTACTTTACACGATTGAATTTGGGTCTATATTAGTAGTATATTAGTTTAAATTCTATTACCTAGAAAAATATAGTTTTAAATACTATATCATTACAAGGTGTTTGAAATATACAGGATATATTATGTTTATATTTGCAGTATGAAATATTGATTTTTTATTTTATTGTGTTCGGTATGAAAAAACATTCATTAAAATAATAAATTATTGAATACAATACCAAAAGTAGTTAAATAAAAATACATGTTAATGGTAGCTATTATGAAAATGCATTTAAAATAATTTCTGCTCTTGCACAATATTTCTGGTTGTAAAATATTTAATTACTGTTCTATGAATTACTATTTTAGATTTATTTAAAAATAAATAAAACAAGAAATAAAACTATTACAGTATGCCCTGTGTGCATATATTTTATCCAATGTTTGTAATTAAATAAAATTTTATTATATTATAAAATGACCCGACATGGTTACGGTTGAGCAATTTAGTTTAAATGTGTAACTGGATACCCATAACATATAGTCCGAGGGCCGACTGTCAAATTTTCTATGTACCAAGCACATCTGCAAGACTACAAAACCAATAATTTAGTAATACTTAATACTAAACCTCATTTGAGATCAGTACTAGTACTAGCTAGTACGTTATAATTTCAATTGGAACAAAAATTCCCTTTTTCTCGTGTGTGTTTCAACAAGACATTATCAATCCTAAAAGCTTACCATAAACATCCAGACACCCTTGCTGTATCTTCATTACAGATGTGTTAATTTGGCACATGTAACATCCACGATCCGACTCTTTAAGCTGTCTTATACGCAGCTGCCAAGTACTCAGATTATCGTGTGTAACTCCAATACGACTATTATGGGTAACGACTTTGGTGTGTAGGATTAGGACCGTTTGGTCTTCAGATCGAACCCAGGCAACCTGAAACAAACATTGAATTTTACAGTATTTTAGGAAAGTCCTTCTTACGCACACCTTCTCAAACGAGAATGGGATAAAAATTTCCTGTCTGATCCAGAGATGGCGCAATTTACCGTTATCAAGTCCGAAATGTCAATATTACCTATTGAAAATAAAACAGCTTTCAACAGGTAATCAGCTCGAACTATAGCTCTCTAACAATTTAAAAATATTTTCATTATTCATTTGTTAAGACATCAATATCGCCAATGCTAGGACGACATGTTAAAGTGGGTGGATTCACAAAAGGTATTGAAATGATGAAGTGTCATTTTAATACCCTTTGAAAAACATTGTATAACCTATTTCAAATCCCACTGAAATGTATACATCCTTTCCCGAACCATTTCTATTATTAAATTCAAAAGCGTAAAAAGTAGAGCTCTGTGTAGCTCCCGAAAGTGGGTTTAAACCTGTCTTTCATTCCGGGTCCGTTACAATGAAAGCCTCTCAGATTTTGATTGGATTCAAGACTTCCGTGCATATTACGAAATATAGATTTAACATCTTGAAGGGTATTTGATTTATGACTTTTCGTTTATGGAGAGCAGAACATTAGAAAATGGGTTACTTTTTACGAAGGCTTACTTAAAATCTAATCTTTTAAAAGTTTTAATGTTGCACGTTGTTGTATTTCAAGCTTTCATATCTTACAAAAAATTAGATGAATTTGTTTACCGATTATACGTCTTTAAGAACATACCATGGTTAAATATAATAAATAATGATTATATTTTGATTACAATTCAATAACTGATAACCTTTTTTTTCCTTTTTTAAGTGCATTAACTTATAATAATGCAAAGAAAGTACTTGCCATTTATGACACTGAAAATTTTACTCCAATTAAATGGTCGGAAAAAGGGGCTTATTAAACATTTTGGGTAGACAGCAAGTTTTTTTGGGATGTGCAGAGGGGTCACTGGTGAGTGCAAATCTCAGGTTCCGGGATTGTGACCCTCCCTATTTGGCCGCCATATTGAAAAGAAGGGTGCAATAAGTTTATGGCGATATCTTTGTAACCGTAAGTCGAACAAAAATTTTATCCAAAGCTTTTTTGTAAAAAATCGAATTGTCTACAACTTTTATTTAATATTTGTACGTAGCATTGTTAATAAAAGTTTTATAAGCCGGAAAAATGAAAAATTAAGGGAAAAAAATTTTTGAGGCGATATAATTTTTTATTTTTTATTTGTATGCAAAAACACAGTGCTTTTTTGTAGGGCATTCTCTGAAAATTAATTCGACCTGTCCAGTTTTTTAATTGTCATTATTTTTAAGGGTTTTACGGTATACAAGCGTATACATATCACACCAATGCCAGTAACTTCATATTTTCATAAATATATGTTTAAAACCCCCTTCTCTAAGAAAAAGACACACAGTTGCTTTCTGATCTCAATTAGAATACAATATCAAATGGATATTTTCAGGAAGAAAAATATTTGGGCCTCCAAGCAAATTGATTCCTTTTGCCAAAGATTAACAGTTATACCGGGTTTAAATTACCCAACCGCCCAAACTGCTCAATAACTGATTAGAAGGGGTTTAAAGGTTTCGATAAACAAGTCGACAAGTAAAATGAAATAACAATGAAAAGCTTAACACTAGAACAATTATTAAGCAATTAAACCTGGGGAAAACAAACCTTATACAATTAATTTTCCTGAGTAAGCTAGAAATTTTAAATGATCAAATAGGCGGTGTTTGCTGTAACTATTTGTAGAAAATGCCGGAGTAATGCTTTGCATTTACAAGATAAATACCTTTAGAAGAAATTTCAATGCTCGTTCCCAGTCTTTCTTTTTTTAAGCTGATACCTCCAGAAGTCCGGTCCTGTTAAAAGGTCGATGACTCGTTTTAGTTTATGTTTTAGAAACTCAAAAGACCCTCTATTGTGATTACTATTACCATTGCTGTTCTTACCATAGACCAACGCTGTCCAAAACACGACCAGCAGGCTCATTTTCATGTGAGACGCAATTATTTGCTGTACTTTTACCACAGCTTATACAATAACACACAGCTCGGGCACTCTGATGGCGGGAACGGTTAGAGCCGATCCCCACGCACTTCGCCTTAGTTCCGCCTTTCAGTGGAATAGAAGACCCTGGCGTCGGGTGTCGGGTTATTGTTCGTATGTTCGTGTAACAGTCTTCAGAAGTCATCAGCGTAGTTAAAATGCCGAATAATGCGTTTCTGGAATTGATTTCCAAAATACCTTATATTTCAAAAGAATTTCGAAAAGTTTGGTACAAACAATAATATTTGCGGTAAATTTGTGGAATTTTGTAATGTTCTACCTTTTACTCACCCATGAAAATATTTTCCAAAAAGTTTTATTTTAAGATTATATTTAAGGGTCAGAATATATTTTATCCTTAAAAGAATTAATAATAAATTTGAAAATTATTAACAAAAACAAATTAATTATATGGAGAAACCAATAGATATTATATGTATATTTATAGATAAAATAATTGCTTTAGCTTCATCGGATGTTTATTACAGATTGTAACAAATCCTGTATTTCTTCATTTTTCTCAAAAGTCTCAGAGGAAATCATGTCAACAAGTGAATTGCTGTGCCAGTTTTATTGCAATTTAATAGCGGCTCGTGGACTAGCTCACACTGGACAAGCCTACGATAAACTCCCATTAAGCGAGTAGAACTAAAACAAACTATAAATAATCGCGTCAAAAATCAGAATGAAATAACAATGAAAACCTCAACAATGGGATAATTAAGCGATTATAATTAGTTGACGCACACCTTAAACAATCAATTTTCCGTGGTAAACAAGAAATTAGGGCCTACGACTCGTGCGGAAAGTCATAAATCAAATACACTTTGCAAAGTTAAATCTATATTTTGTATTATGTACGAAATTCCCGAATGTATTCAAAGTCCTGAGAGGCTTTCATTGTAACCAACCCGGATGAAGAAAAGGTTTTAAATTCACTTTCCGAAGTTACAAAGCTAACTTTTACAATGCTGTGTTTTACAATGGGGCGGATTGAATAAGAGTATGTTTTTGGGGCCGCTTTAAAGTGAAAATTGAACGAATGTGTTCTGTATCTAGATGTTTAGGTTATATAAAAAGCTGCTACTTGAGTCTGACGTTTTATTCGTTTTAAATTAAACAAAAATGATTTATTTTCATCTTAAGACGTTTCATTTATTTAATGAAAGAAGGCTAAAATGTTAGAGAAATAAAACTGGTAAATTAAAAACGTATGTTCATCACCGGTGAACTTGATCCACTGCTTAGGAGCAGTTCTCAGTTCTGTTAATTACAACGAGGGGCTTAAAAATCCGTGGAATAAAAATAAAAAACAGAACTTTGCGGTGTCTATTTCCATTTATTTTTCAACTTAATCCCCTGCGACCTCGAAAAATTTATACCAGTGATGATTCACAGCTTCCATGCCATAATAAAATTCAGGCCTGTCAAGCTCTTTGAAATAGGCATCCAGAATAGCTTTAACATCTGTCTGTTAAAAATTTCGGGCCTATTAGGTATTTTTTCAGGCGTGATAACAGGTGGTAGTCGCTTGGCACTAAGTCTGGCGAATAAGATGACAACCAATCAAAGCCTAATTCATGAATTTTTGCGATAACAAGAATATTTGTGTGGGGCCTTGCACGATCTTGATGAAAAATAATCTTTTTTTGGCTAACTAGGAACCGGATGGGATGGGTGCATAGATCTGCGTCTATTATTCAGCTCTTGCTTCGAGACTTGTCTGAATAAGTGAATGTTGAAGTAAAGAGTACTATCGTCAACGTAACTGTGGATCGGATTTGTAGTTGAAGAGAGCAGGTCATTAATGTTAATGGTGTTAAGACTGAACCTTGAGGTACACCAGCATAAATAGGATGGAAGTTAGATAAGTGACCTTCCACCACGGCAGAAGTGCGCCGATTAGACAGAAAGCTACCGATCCGGGTACATAGTTTATGAAGAAGACCGAACGAAGGTAGTTTGTTGTGGAGTGCGGCATGCCATACTTGGTCAAAGGACTTGAAAATATTAAGAGCAACAATCTGAGGTTCACCATGAAATTCGGGAAACTTATTTTAGTTATGAGTGGCAAAGGTAATGAAATCAGCTGTGAATCATTGGTGATGAAATCCGTTCTGTCTGTCATGGATGATTTTGTGTTTTTCTAGATATTTTAGAATTTGAAGTTGACGACTTTCTGAACTTCAAACAAACATATAGAATGATTTTGTTTTAGATAATGGTATTTAAGACAATTTCTTTCTTAAGCATATTTACTTAGACTCATTTCTAGAATGACAAGTGTTAATTTTTAATTTACATCAGTTGATGGATTTGCAACAACCAATTTTCATATCTCAATTATTCCATTGATAAATTTCTTATTGTTATTTGCTTTAGTTCGCTAGCGTTGTTATTATAATATTCTCAAACCTTGTTTCAGTTATTGAATAGTTTGTGGCGGGTAAACTGTATAAGTCCAGAATAAATTAATAATCGCCAACCTTTAGAGTAATCGATTGATTTCAATAAAGTGTTGACTTAGATTTAATATTCTAAATATTTAATTTTTGTTTATTCCTCATATTAATTTAAAATGATAAAATTAAATTTATTTCAACAATATCAAAGATAAAAATCATTTGGAGATCAAAAAAATCGCTGAAAAAAAGAAACATAAAGTTAACCAATGCAACTCCGCTTCGCGCCATTCGGGACAACGGCAATCGCATGCGGGAAAGTATAACTTTCCACACTAGTTAGGATAATCTCGAATCTTCCTTTTAGCATTGGGTGATGTGTGCGGGAATGTCAAGTTTGGATTTGATTGCAACGAAAAAGCAAAAAAAAAATGATTTGCAAAAATAAGCCGCCATCTGCCTAACCTAAATAAATGATTTTTATAATTTCACAAAAGTTTCAACATAAATTAATTTTTTATAAATTTTCATAGTCCGTTTTACCACTTTTGAAGTTTAAATGGAAAAGTTTATTACGAAAATAATTCTGCTGGCCATTCACACCGTAAAAGCTCCCACAGGACCTTAATTTAGTTGACGATTTTTCATTTAAATGTTATTTCCGAAAAAACGAGGATATTCACGCCGTCCGGTGACAAATTGTTTCCACGGGGCTTTGCGAAAACACTTTCGAATTATTCTGTCTCTCTAGCCATGTTTTATTTTATTTTTTGTGTTTAGCAAAAAGCTTGTGGAAAGTCCAGAGATTCCAACATTTTTTCTTCATAAAGTTTTATTAGAATAGCTACACTTCTTGACAACTGTGAGGTGCATGACAGTTACTTTAGAGCTTTGAGCTGTGACATTAAGGGTTGTCACTCATTTATCAACTTCGTATCACCTCTGCATCGCCTTGGAATGCGCTCATTGATAAGCAGTCGGTTATGAACGGATCACTTCATCTGATGTACAGGCATTACCGGGGGTATTGGCCACTCAAATTAAGGAAGCCAGTTGCAAGCAGTTGTTTTTTAATGGAAAAGAAGGGCTCAATGGATGACAAAATTGACAAAGAAGTCAAATAACACGATAATGAGGTCAAAAACGAAGCAAAAACATTATCCGTTATAGTAGTTAGCAGGCGATGAGCGAGAGAAGAGGGTTTCCTTGAGAGCACTGGGTCATTGATGAGACGAATGGCTCTCTTTTGGATAGAAGCGAGGAGGTCGAAGGTGATGCCGCTCCCCAGATGTGGGAACAGTACTCTAAGTTCGATCTTGTTTGCATCGCTTTCGAACACGATTTCAGCTGGCACAAACACTTTATTTCAATAGCTGATGGATTGGTTTTCTCTTCCAAGCCAGAAAATACTTCTCCGCTGTCAACTTACACACTCTCCATGTTTCCCAAATAAGTCCTAACCTGGAATTTATAAAAATTTCTTGTACTACTTCAAGATAGATATTGATGGACTGAGGTCGGACAGATCGAGTGTCAATAGGTGTGCCGCAGGGATTCATTCTTGGACCTCTGCTATTGTCGATATTTGTGAACGATCAATGTGACTTGACAATGTTCGCGGACCATAACACGTACATATGTTGTGATACTAAAGTTGAGGGGGCTGTGGCAAGACTTCAAAGTATGTTAAGTACATTTAAACAGTGGTTTGCTATAAAGAAATTAATTCTTAACCCCAAAAAATCTGTCTTAATAAACTTTACGCCGAGAACATCATCAATCAGTGAAAACTACTTACATAGGACTAATACAGATGGACACTCTATTGCTCAGGTGCCTGAGACAAGACTCTTGGGTATATATATTGACAATTCCTTAAATTGGAGCTGCTTTGCTATCTTTCGCCTTTGGAATGTTGTTAACGTTAATACTCTAAAACGGTATTATTTTGCACAGTTTGTTTTTCGTTTAAAATATGGCCTAATATTCTGGGGTACATCTCCCCTGCCTGCTACTACTGCTATACTGGAGGTTTTAATTTATATTAAAAGAAATATTGACAATTTTGTGTCCATGGGGGACATCCTGGCTACAATACTAGATATAATCAAAATTTAATTACTCCAGAGCATAACCTAACTCTAGAGAAGTCCTTATTAGATGGGCACAAGGTTATTTAATAAGTTACCATTCGATATTAGGAAAATGAATTTTCAATTGTTTAAAAAGAATATATCTTGAATCTTCAACAGCGTGAACAGCGTTCCCGACAGCATACAAGATTACCAGCTGCAAATGGACAATTTCGAGTAGAGCATTGGACACTACTATAGCAATATTTTCTTTCTTTTGTTTTTGTATATGACAGGGTTGCTCACTTATCAACATGTTGTTACTGACGGCAACCCACCGAAGTTTTCCACGCCATGCACTTTGGTCTACAAAATAAAAGCTTATTTATTTATTTTCTTTTTATTTTAAGGTCGTTCGCTTAAAAAATGTAACTACATAGCATTCATAAAAAGTGTTTTTACGTAAAAGAATACTTGCCTTCGTAAAATTAAATTTTTTAAAGTAAAAACTTAATGACAAAAAAGAAAAAAGCATTATCAAACTTAATAGACGAAGTAAACTTTGATGGCCTTTAATGGCACATTTTATTTAAGAATACTTAAGTCATAAATTTTACGAGGCTCTAAAATGGTTTGAGACGTTTTATTGGCAAAATAATTTCATTGTTTGGCCATTCAGTATGACTATGAACGCTAATTAACTCAACTGACTCATTATTGCCCCATAACAAAAAATGAAGTCATAAAACTAGCTATTCTTACCAATTAATGAAATAGTATCTTTAAAATATCCATTTAGTAGGTCTCAAACTGAAAACTGTAATTTCTAAATTTTCTTACTCTGGATTTCAAAAATTCTCTGGTCTGAATGACATGAGCTATTGTTCTAAAAATGTATGTATATTAATCCTGTTTTCTTTCACAGTAGCGGCCTATCTTCTTCTACTACCAGTCCTGTTATATTGAAGCTCTTTTCAAACTAGCATAGGTCCATGCTCATACCATTTTTGAGGATTTCCAATTAGTTTAGTATCAATGTCAAAAATCTTATAAGAACCAGTTAGTTATGTTCACAATGTCAAAAAAAGTCCAACATAATTATTATCTTGTCCTCGTGAGCGACCTAGTAGTAAAAAATTCGGTCAAGTGCAAGCTATACTTCCACAATTATTATTCCGTACAATCAGCTCCCCACTTAACATGAGCAAACCTCGGCCGCCCGATCTCTTCTCATCTGCCCTGCTAACAGCCACCGACGGCACCACCACCG
This sequence comes from Philopedon plagiatum, assembly GCA_963971165.1. Lineage (NCBI taxonomy): Eukaryota > Metazoa > Arthropoda > Insecta > Coleoptera > Curculionidae > Philopedon > Philopedon plagiatum. The sequence continues at coordinate 103,461,983 of OZ020193.1, forward strand.
TATCACATTGCATATGCGCGGAGCTAAGTGGGAAGCCTTTCGACTGAGCCAAATTACAAATTTTGAAAAACGTGTAAGTACAAAAGTTGTTTCTTACTCCGTAAGAAATATTTTTTTTTGTCGAAAAACTTTCTCTAAAACCAATGGTTCAGGAGTTATAAGGAAATAAACAGCTAGAATTTTTCAATTATGATAATTTTGGTAATCTACACCTAATAATTCTTAAACGTTTGTCTTCATTACCGTGTTATTTGGCATTTTTTCTATCGATACTTCCACGTATTATATTCTGGCGAACTCGACGATAAATTCCCTCCTTAAGTGTCCCTAACAGAACAACAAGATGCGCGTTACGTATGCATCCCTTTATTGTCCAGCTACAAAAGCCTAAAACATCCCACTTCTCTCGCTCATCCATACCTAGGGTCTCCAGATTATGCAACAAATTGCCTGCAGATGTTTTCCATTCCCATCACCACCTCTAGTCCTTTAAATCGCATGTCAGTAAATTACATTTCCCTTCTCCTCAGACGCCCACGGTACTTTAGCACTTAGGCTTGAAGTCTGCGTGGGCTGTCTCGGATAAAAACATAAGTAAAAAAACTGTATTGCTATATAAGAGAAAAAGTAATTCATATCCGGATTTTATATCTATTGGTCATCATTTATAAGCAATAACCCTACACTAAATAATATAAACAAGAACAGCCAACTACTATTGGGGTTCTTACATATTGCAAATAAAATTTGTCGTTCGATCAGCCTTAATGTATCTAAAAATATATTTCTCTTGTCACGCTTCGCACAATTTGAAAAGGAGATGAAAAAATCAATCAACGGACACGTCAAAACCATTAGGATACCAAAATGAGGCTTTTTCACGAGCCGACAAAAAGCATTATCTATGTGTTGACGCAGAGATAAGTCCAGCTGTGAAATAAGAAAAATCTTGGGTCGACAAAATATATATCGTTCGTTTGGAAAATCACGACTCGGTTTGGGGACGGCCGGACCGACACATTCTCTATGACGTGCGAATTCGCTTGATGGATGAAATTGAGTTTTTTTCTGTCATTGGCGTAGGACAGAACGCCGGTAGAGGTCAAAGCTTTTATATACTTCTTTTAAAGTTTATCGAAATTTTATTTTTAGGAAGTCTGGGAACACAGCTTCTAAAACATTTTACTCTTTTGACAACGATTGATTGGAATGCTGCTCGGAGTGCTGTTAATGGGGAATCGTACGAGACAAAGCTCAATTGCTTTCGGACTATCACAAAAGTTGTTGATTCATATACATTTGTATGTAGCGCCCCTGGGTCAAACTTTACCTAAACATATAGGTTGTAGCTTTCCCTACAACGATAGGTATATTTAATCATAAATTAGCATATTACTTTGAAATACTTAATTTTAAACTGCTACATGGGTACTACCTAGTTATCTGGAGCATTTGGCAAAAGTATCAAATTCAGTAGGTACTACATATTGCAAACATCGTGAATAATCATTATAACGGGGTATGCGTATTTCTTTTTGGGCAGGAATTTGGTTGCTTATGTTAATTTGTATATACAATGTAGTTTTTGAATTCTATCCTTGTTCAACTTGGAATAAATTTATGTTGAAGGCACTACTTCCGAGTTCATTGACATGATCTTCAGAAATCCTTTTTTCCTGCTGCGGGGCAGTTCGAGACACTTCCTGCGAGCCTGTGTGTCGAGTGTGGTGTTTTACACACGAGAACCATCCCTTACCCAAAATGAGCTTTTGTATCTTAAATTTTTCATTGTAAAATGGTTCTTTCGTATCTTAAGAGTTTTTAATACCTTAATAACAAGTTTATTTTGGACACTGTGCTGATGCTGAATGGTAAGGAGCGTAGATTAGTCATATTAATCCATACATCCATTCTTCATTCAGTTCTTTCATTAGAATATGCCTTTATCTACCTTCCAGTTCCTGTATTTTTGTCAAGAAATGCCTGTTTGATTCAAAAACTCTCAAAGATATTTTGGGGTAAGATACCTTCAATAATGTATAATATGCCATTAGTTACTGCTTTTTTATTGTTATTCTTCAGTTTTTTTTTTGTTGGGATACACACTGGTGCACAAAGTTCGAGTACTTTTTTCCTCCTACCTACTTTTACTTCCTGCTTGAATAATACGTGTTTCATGGCTAGTTCCTGAAAAATTCCAGACAAACATTTATGGATTTTTTCCTGCCAAAGAAATATGCTGATAGCAAAGGCCAGTATATTCCATGTATTTGTGTGAATTAACATTAACCAAATACGGTCTACCATGCTTTAGATAATCATTTTTATTTTCTTTTACGCGTGGTGTTACCTCATTTATAATAGTATTAAATTCATAAACTACTCACTTGTGTAAAACTTTTCTGATTTGATATTGGTCTTATATACATATTTGTGCGTGTCAATTTGAGTGATCAATCAACCATTCGAATGCGTAATTAAGTGTTGTGGGGGTATTTAAAAATTGAAATTATGCAATCTGCGATCAGAAACATTACTTTTCCTAATAAGTGTTAATGAATTTATTCCTTACTTTTCGGAAATAAGTACTGAAAAGACTTATTATATTTAGTCAATGTTAATCTGCTTTTTTATTTTAACATCTTCCTTTCTAAAAGTTCGTCTCCCAGTCTGGGGCTATTCTTCACTTAAAGCAAGTTATGCAGACTGGGTGGCGCCCTGTTAGAAAAGTCAACTACAGTACTAACTCATAACCTAGTGCTCAACGATGAACAGCAGCCGTCACAGGAACGATTCAGAAAGTATTATATATTGTATATTATTATATAATATATTTTATTTATTAAAAAAAAAACGTTACAAGGTTGACACTTATTCTTAGTTATCTCATGAAATCACTTGGCACTGATGGCAAATGGCTTCTTTTTAAATTGTAATAAATTATACAGAGAACTAAAAAAAGATTTTTGGTTAAAGTATCCCTAATTTTTTTCAAAATAGCATTTTTGGGTTTGTAATGACTTCCTTGAATGATTTATGCAATAAAAATAGTTTGTTTTTTAGAAAATTCATTATTACATTAAATACTGACGAAAAGATGCGGCTGGTAATAGGGTATGTTTTATAACTGAAAAATATATGATTCCTACGCAAAATTGCGATATTGAAGGCGGGTGAATGGGTTGCTGCTAGTTTATAAAAAAATCTGTTATCTCATTACCAAACGCCTACGTAACAAAGTCGTATAATAACTTAAAATTATGAAAATTAAATTCACCAGCACCAATTAGAAGACTAAAAAGTTTTAAATTGAAGTCCTCACGGGAAGACCCACGGATAATCCTGTGAGTAGTTTTTGTTTCCCCAAGTAATTGAAGTTCGGCGTACACTATCCCATATTGTCAACAAAACAATATTGCATTAAACTTCTATAATGGAAAATGTTGAAAGTTTTCGCTGGTAAAAACAAATACTGTTTCATGAACTGAAGTAGTTCATTTTGTGTTACTGATGAAATAATAAAGACGAAAAGAACCAACCGAGTAGTAAGCCAAATTAATTTTTATAAACTTGAATATTCAAATGGGTAATATTATTATTCTTTGGGAGATTTGGTTTTTATTTCATCCTGCATTATTGCAAAGTCAAGTCAATGTCAACTCAAAATGTTTAGAGCATCTAGAAAATTCTGGCAAGTTTCTAATGTAAGTACAGGGTATATCCAAATAAAAGTGGACAGGCCTTATAACTTTTTTATTTTTACAGATGGGAAAAAATGTTAAATATGAAAGTTTTGGAGATTTTTATGGATCATTCATATATCTTATTAGGTAAGTCAAACTTAATGTGAAGGTTAACAATAATACTTTAGTCACCGTAAATTTATAATTTTATTTTTATGCACAATGAGTTGTTCTATTAATGAGAGATACAAAATTATATTATTTAAAAAATATCAATAATGTTAGAGCGGCTCAAAGACAATATAAAGAAAGTATTGGAGGGGGACAAAGAACTCCATCATTAAACACCATAAAAAATCAAAGAGAAGACTAGAAGAGAGAGAAAATTCTGGGCAATGAGAAAAGATGAAGAGAAAGAAGTGAAGAAAGCCACCTAGCGATTTTATTATATTTTCAATCTGAAAAAATAAATTCCCGATTGTTTGCGGTGAATTTCATACATGGAAGAAGAGATATAATGTTGACTTATGGAATAGTTCAAATAACGTTAAAGTACTTTAAGTATAGACCATATTAAATTATGCTAGTTCAAAAGTTTAGTGACAATCAAATACAAAGGAGGTATACTTTAGTCACAAATATTAACGAAAAAATGCGGCAAGATCCTAATTTATTTCATACTATTGTTTGGACAGACGAAGCAACTTTCTCAACTGCGGAAATATTTAACAGACGAAATGTTTACGTTTGGTCGGATAAAAATTCCTTTACCGTCGAAGATATTGCTTTTCTGAGTCTGTAGATATGGAACGTTACATTGGTCTGCAAATAACCCAGACCTTTAGATACATATCTTTGGGGTCATTTGAAAAATGGCGAATACAGCAATCATAATGACAATATTGAAAAAATTCAAAGGAAGGTGGGAAATGAAACAAGAAATCTTAACGAAAATCATGCTAAAAGTATTATAAACACACTTCAGAGGCAGAGAAGAATGTTTGAAAGGTGCGAAGAATTAAATGGCTGACATGTTGAAAATTCCTTTTGATATTTATTCGCCAATGTTAACACTTATATTATCTGTTTATATTATAATTCATTTGTTATTGTTTACAATCACTGGTTATTGCTTTTAAATATTAATAACTAATAAAAATCAACATTTATTGTTTACTAGAATAACTCATTTTGCATAAAAATACTTTCCACAGTGGCAAAGGTTTGTTCTGCTTTGTTAAATTTCGATTTTTAAACTTCGCAAACCAATGCGAATTCTTTTTTTATTTAAAAATAACAATATTAACCCAATAGATGATCTGATAGACACTCGGTGTATAATTTGCAATTATCTGCTGAATTGACCCGCGATGATTAATACCTTCATGACCTTCAATAATCTATGGAGATACATATATTTGTAATAATAGGATTATAATTATTATGTCATCTGTGTACAAATTATCATAAACTCATTATGCAAATCAACTAGATTACCTTTTACAGAATTATATTCATAAATTTGCAATGTATATATATATATATATATATATATATATATATATATATATATATATATATATATATATATATATATATATATATATATAAATTTGCATGGTAATTGTTTTTTGATAAGTAAATAGCAAATTATGATGTAGTATAAAAAATCATGTCTATATGATTACAAAAATTTAAATACTGTGAAAATAAAAAAAAATTAATTCAGATTTATTAAGATATGGAAAATAAATGAGAAACTTCTCTCTTTAGCATCTCATTAAAAAAAAGATTAATCGCTTTAATAACCCTTTGTTTGTTTAATTAGAGTTTTAATTAACAAGAAGAATAAAATATAATTAACTTCTTCGGTTAAATGATTCAATTTAGGAATGGCATTAAAATCCTAAATATCATAATAAAAACCAAATTCCTTTTTTATTATGGGCTAATAATAATAAAATCCGAAACCTCTTGAAAAGTCTAAGTTTTAGGAATACTGGGGATAATTTTATGTTATATCGCCAACTCAATGTAATACTTTCACAAGTGAAAAAATAGCTAAACAGAGCAATTAATGAAAAACGAGGAAGATACAATACATGTTTTTGCTATTAAAATACCACAAAAGCAAATTATATTAAAACTTGCTATGTGGAATAATATATTTTTTAGTCATGCTGTTATCGATTTAGAGTCATATTTCCATAAAAATAATAATACTTTTAATTTTCAAACTGAAATTAAAAACTACTTTTTTATGTTTCGCCACATTTGCTTTGCTGAATAAAACCAATTTTAACATTTTAAGATTGCCATTTTTAGAAAAAATGTCTGTGTAACTTGGATTCTTGACTCTTTTAACTTTAAACGGTCTTAGTTTTAAATCAGCTATACATAGTTTATGACATTAAATATGACAAAATAGATATAATATTAAATATAAAAAAATTAATAAAATTAACTCCAATGGTATTAATACTAATCATAAAACATTTTTAAAAAATAGATATTTTTAAAGAAAGAATTGTTGTTGGAAGTTGTTGGAAGGTGGTAGAGGAATTCTTCCTCGACCGAGGTGGTACCACCCCACACATCCTCTTAAAGGGCTGGTGAAATCCCTAAGGATGTTTCCAGCTCTGGATGTGTGAGTCGATTCCCCAGTACACCCACAGTACATTGTACTTAGACTTCGGTCTGCGTGGGCTGTCAGAAGACAAAAGAAAATTGCCACAATGAAAAAACTAAACTTATTTTTTTTTGTTTTAGTATATCTAAATAATAAAAGCTTGTTTTCAAAAAGTATTTTTTACAAGATTTTATATTTAATTAAAAGCAAAAATAGTGCACTTAAAATATTTTATAAAATATATTGACTGCAATAAACGAATTAATTTATTTTAAAAGCCCCTGCAGAAAATATTTGCAAGATAATTATGCAAAACTGCAAAACTTTATTTGCGCGTTCATGAATATTTCTCGGTGCCAATACGAAATTATAAATCTAATTTATTAGTTTTCAAAGACTGCTCTTTGATACTTCAATAAAACAGAAATGTGTTTTGTAAGAAATTATAAAATATAAAAAAAATAAATTGCGAATTTATACTTTGATAGAAAATATATATAATATATATAATTCGTCGTTGAATGTTATACGCCGAAGTAAGAAAATAATAAGGGTCAGGCACAGGTAGGTGTGTTGGTGATAATATCACATATTATGTCTATCAAATTCATTTGTGCTTGGTACTTTATTTTCCTTGAAATACAATACCAAAAAAACATTTGACAACACAGTACAGCCATTAATTTAATGCAAGGAACTAACGCCTGACTACACTAAAAATTTACAATAATGCACCAAACACAAAATTTACAATAATCCCGTCCGCAGTATAACAATTTTACTCCATTACAAACTTTGAACCCCCATTTTACCACCCTAGGGGTTGATTAGTTAAATACTGTAAAACACGTGTTTAAACATTTAGCTTTTAGAGTACTTCTATGAAGATTCGACTTAAAAGGACTATCTAATTTTTTTTCTCCATACAAAATTTGAACCCCTGTTTCAACCCCTTAGGGTTGAATTTTGAAAAACCCTTCCTTAGTGCATGCCTACGTTATATAAGAAACCTCTGTGCAAAATTTCAAGTTTCTAGACGCAGCGGTGTGGACTGTGCGTTAATATGTCAATCAGTCAGTCATTCAGTCAGTCAGTTTCTTCTTCCAGTGCTTTTTTTTAACTCGGGACACTGGATTTGCGTGGTATTTTCACCCCATGTTAACTTTTGTTCTACTTGGAACTAGAAGACGAAATTTGCAACAGAGGTTATTTAAATTCTCAGAAGACATATATAGTGACTTATTTTTACCAGCAAGGCTATCAAAGATTTAAAAAATTACATCATTTTTGGTAAAACGCAATTTTTTTTAACCTCTGTATGTTAGCTATTTCATTTTGACAGTTTCATGCATTGTTTAAATTAATTTGTCACGGTAACTAAATATACAAGTATGGCAAAACGCTACGGGTAGCGCCATCTCGGCAGATCTAGGCCAAGTAATTTTCTCTCTGATTTCTCTCTGTCGTCTCTAGCCTCGCTGATGAGCCGTGATACGGCGAAACGCGTCCGGGGATGAGACGCCAGAGAGAAATCAAAACTGATATACATTCCATAATATCGAACCTTGTTCGATGTTTGGAATTTTATATAAATATACAAGGACTAACAAACTAATTTATCACGAAAAAGTAATAGATTGTTCGGAAATTGGTATGGAATTGCTGGAAAAAAAAACGTTCAACGCGAACTGAAGACCCTAAAATATGTACCTACCGAGATTTAGCCCAAAATTTTTAGTAGAACAAAAGTTAACATGGGGTGAAAGAATTACCACGCAACTTCCGAGTCCAGAGTTAAAAAAAAGCACTGGATAAAACGATTACTGTGGTACTTGGTTTTACAATAGAGAACCAAAATTATTAAAATTACAGCTAAAAAGCACAACAGAGCAGGAAATTTGGTAACCTCACCTTGTATATGTCTATAAACTAATTTTGTAAGAGATCTTAAAATAGCAATTAAACCAAACTGCACAGCCGTTACAATTTGTAGGCACTCGACTTGCAATTCATTAAGTTATGAAATGCAGCATTCGAAAATCTGCTCTCTATTTAAATTAATTATGCAGAAAACCATTATCTGAGTCTTGAGTGACGAACAAGCATAGAATGAAAATTCCCTATTTGATATAAAGCCGATCCTAATTAGATATTAAATTTGAATTGCCTTATATTACGCAGAAAATCTCTTCTAAGACGTGAAGTTAATGCTTAGAGTAGATTGAATATAAACACAAAATGCTTACACAATGCCACACTTTAAAAATAATTACTGATTAGAAGTGCAAGCCAATGAAAACGAATTATTAACATTAATTGTAAAAGACATAAATTGTAAACAATATGCAATATAACGAAATATTAAAAAAATATAAAAAATACAACAATACAACATTCTTTACTTCCTAATTCATCACAATACAAGATTTAGCACCGTCAGAGATTTGAAATGAAACATTTAGCTTTCAATATAAAATAAAGACATTTACATCTTGACACATTTTAAACGTTAAAGCTATGAGTGTTACAAATACTGTTACAAAATAAATAAACTGTTACATAGAATCATTAGGTTAAGATGCATCACATTTAAAACTATTTTTTTCCGATCATATACTACAATTATTAAAGAATTCCTTAGTGTTGTAAGGACATAGGTCCATCAAAAGTAATTTTATTTTATTTTTAAAGTTAATTATTGGCAACTCTCTTACAGATGGCGACAGATGGTTAACAAGTCTTGTCGATAGAGTAATAAAGCTCTTATGTATGATGGCTACCCATGATGTGAGTTCGTCACCAGAAAATGACTCTGCTGGGTCTGGGTAAAGTAGACATTGATAACATGTAGGAAGCAGACAGTGTTAAAACGTTGCATCTTCTAAATAAAGGTTTGCAACTGTCTGTGGGATTTATTTTACCAAAAAATTCTCACAGCAGCTTTTGGAATTGGAATGGCCCCAAAAGAGTAGCCCGTAAGAAATGCTAGACTGGGACAGCCCCATATATGCAAATCTTAGTACATAGAACGGCAAAAACTCCGCGATTAGACTAAGCAAAAAGAAGTTAATTTTGAGGAAAATTTGTGATATGGTATTTCCATCTCGATTTAGAATCTAATGTAACACCCAAAGATTTCCGAGATTCTTGGTTCTTTCAATTCCTTCATTGTAACGTTGAGCGTATGAGTTTTGTCTGTTTGCAGCAAAAGAGTGTTTACCCTTAGTTATTGCAATTATTGTATTCTGCTCTTGGAGGTACTGAACATTTTGGTAACTTTCAAAGAGGGTTGTTTCATCAGCATATTGAATAACTCGGGAAGGGCTCAAGTGGGCTGCTATTATATCCAAGGAGGATGACCGCATACTCCATGCTCAACCACTTGAACTCTGTTAGATAGGAATTGATCAAACCTGCGACTATGCCCCTGATTCCACAGAAAGGACGCTTTTCAAGCAGGTCTGGGTGTAACATACAGTCGAAGGCATTCGAGAAGTCACAGAAAACGGTTGAAACCACCTCTCCCTCTCGAAGAACTCCACAATGAACCGCACCAGCTCAGCAGTTACTTGGGTCGTCGAAAAGCCAGTTCTAAATCCAATCTGAGATCCTGACAGCAGATTACTACCATCAAAAAACCTTAATATTCTGCTCTTGAGAGCAGCTTTAATGGGTTTTAATAGAACAGGAGTTATAGAGATAGGGCGATAATTACTGGTGTCTGAAATGTCACCCTTTTTAAAGATAAGGGTGCCCTTACTAAACTAAAGTTTTTCAGGAAAGGAACCTCTTTCAAAATATTTATTAATTCTTTTTTTCAATGGTATAGCTAAACCAACTTTTAACGATTTTGAAATTTTGTATCGAATATCTCAAGAGCTGAACTGTTGGACAGATCACTAATGATCAGGTGTAACAGAAAAGGAATACGCAATCTGTTAATATGAAAATATGGGATATTCTAGGTTACCCAGCGAAGAGATACATAAAAGAAGAACTTCTTTTTGTTCTGCCCCTGTAAATAGTTTGTAAAGAAAGCGTGTATATTAATACTGCTACTAGCATCAAATTTATTTACCAACGCCTGCTTTTCTTGAAGGCTATACTTGGGTCAACGGGAGATTTAACGCAAAAGTAGACATTTTATATGCCATTCACCATCTGCATCTCTGTCAAGGTAATGCTTATAAAACAAGATGCAATAGTACGCTTTAGCATAATCCTTAGATGTCAAAAAATTTGCTCCGATCAACATTTAACGGTATATCTTTCACCTGTCGATTTCGTACTTCCTCTCGTTGTTCCATTTTTAAATACCCTAAACCTGAAGGTAATTAATCAATAAATTGGCGCCTTTTTATTATTTATCGTAAAATTATAAAAACCACATTGTCAGCAATTACGTTGCATACCATGACTAATCAATCATTCCTTAATGGGTGATAAAGTTATAGTCTGTGGCATGTAATAATGTTCTAGTTTTAGAATAAATTTAAAATGGAATTTCCTCTTTTGTGTTTTTGAAGTGAGATAAATAATATTATTTTTCTTAATGTTAAATAAGTTCATCTAGAGCCATTCACTGATGACACTGAAGGTTATGTAAGGAGCTAGAGCTTATAGATTACACCAATAGTGGTGTCGAGCTCCCATTACGTAACTTATTTTGATTTTCAAGTAATTATAATGTGACAGTAAGCTATTATTTAGTTTTTTTTTTGGCAGTGAACCAATTTGTTGTGACATTTTTATCACTCGTGATTGTAGTGATGCCTAAATTACATAGCGAGTCTATATCAACTCTATATCGAAAATTATCGATTCACTTAAAATCTTGTCCCTGTTTACTCGTAAATACAAGCCAAATTAGCTAAAAACTAAAAGCCTTTATGTAAATAATTTAATAAATGATGAGGAAATTATTATAATTCCTTTTAAAGCGACGTTACATTATTGAAAGCCTATAAATCTTTCAATGTGGGTTGTAACAAGTATTTATCGGTATTTTTGGGGTTAACCTTTGCTGATATTTTGCCAGTGTGGCTTACCGTCGGAGCGGTTAATTGCCCGTTAAAACCCAATTTTTGCAAACAAATGAAAATGGATTTTATTTTTTCTGGTCTTATTGTTACCTGTTGTAACAGCTAATCGAAGTTGCTGTTTGATCAAATATTTTTAACATATTTGTAAGAAGTGATTAGTGTTTCGTAATTGCTTGTGGCTTTAAATTAATAATCTATTTCTGGAAGGAAACAGAAACTTTTAAAGGGTGTTGTATAAGTCCTGAAAGACTTTCTTGATTACATTTTACAAGGGTCAATAATTGTTGTCCTAAATGACAAGAACTGTTTTTTTCCAATATAGGTTGATTTCACTTTAACGTAACTCCATTACAACATTCGTTACTGGTATATTTTTAAGTAATTCAAATGCTGATTTAGTTTTGTTCATTTTTGAGCATGTGCGAATGAAATGCGTAAATTCGTGAGAGCATGCACTTCCAAGAAGTATAAGTGTCAGTCATACCGTTTGACGTTCACGTTTGACATTTTAAGCTGTCGTTTTCCGGACGACATTCTGAAAGCGGGGTTGAGAGAAAAGCCTTTTTTAGAAGAAATTGAAATCTAGTTTTATCCCTCCAGTTTAAACAGATAATCCTTTGTTAGGGACTCTAAAAGGGTGAATATGGACGATTTTTCGTATTTATACCATATGTTTAAAGTGGACGTGAATTCTAACCTTTAATTTTACGTGTTGGGATTTGATTATATCGTTCTTTTTTAGGAAAACCCAGATGATTTATTTAACAAACTTGCTTTATTAAATCACGGCGTCTCGAGCTCTGTCTCCTTGATGGCATTTTGGCCGTGATTAAATTTTTGTTGGTTTGAAGAAGTGTTGGACATGTATTTCTGTCTAAGCCTTTTGAAGTAGACTAGTGGAGGAGTACGCGGCACTAAGAATATTATTTGTTTTGGAATCGACTCTAGGCGTTCCAGAGTTTGAGCTTCAAATAACATCACCAACAAGCTGAGTACTTCATTTTATAATCGCCTAGAAAAGCCAAATGCTCAGAATAGCCATATTTATAAGGGAAACTCATTAAAATAGTGTTCTAGCATTGTAAAGGTGTTGCAACTTCCCAGGGCTAGTTAAAGTATTATCATTTTCCTTTTTCGCTTTAACTGATCTACATTTTACGATGTATTTTTTTCTTTTAAATTTGACATTTAGCATTTCGCATAAATGAACTAAGATTAGTAAACCCCCTTAAGTAAACCGCCCCACTATTTTGGAGCTATTCGATGGCTTGTTGTCATACATTTTGGCCTTTACTATATCAACTATTATTTGATGGCAGCAATTGTTATAATTTAAATACTCAACTTTACATTTTGTCCGTTATTTAATTTAAAATACCGAAAAGCACTCAGCTCAGTCTCGAATATTGTGGACACCAAAATTAATTAAGCCTGTCCTCAAATTAAATTAGCACCAAATTGACTACATTGAGTTCCACCCTAATTTATGAATGTGTTTCCTTAACACGATTTTAAGCGAAAAAGGGGGAAGCTATTAGAATTCAATTTTGGGGTCATGTTATTTTATGAACAGTTAATGAATCTTTTAAGTGATGGAGAAACAGACGGTTACTGACATTTTACTTAATAGATAAAGCATGTGGTTTAAATCTTTTTTATCTGGAACAATCTACTTAGGCTTTAAGTCTAAATATTAATTTAAATTTCTGTTTTTATAAGATGAGCTACGCTACGCTACGATACGCCGTGACTCCATTATAACAATTTGATCATCTAATTTTTTATGTTTAAAGCCACAACTCAACAAAACGCCACGAAGTGTTTCTAAAGATTGATAATTATAATCAGGGTAACACCTCAATTGATCACGAACCAGTTCTAAATTTGGCACTATTTTATCCTTGTAAAAATTGTAAATAGTTCGCCGAATAAAATCCTTAGCAGCATTGTCAATCGTCTTGAATTTTTGATTTATTCGTTTTCGCTTTATAGAATGATCCGTTACAGGCCCCAATTTAATATATTCTCGTAAATCTAAGTTTCGTTAATTCTTGTAATAAGCGCATAATCCGTTTTTTTCGGGATTTCCCTTTTTAAACATGCATGCATATTTAAAATAATGCGTTGACATTGAACACTTAATTTAACGTGTTGTCCGTCGGTGCATGGAGAGGAGGAAGATGCAAGTATGAGATTTAAAGGTTCGCAGGAGAAACTACCGCAGGCAGGAGACTCCGGGTATGAATGAACCGGAAAATTTGGAATTTTTTTCTGCTGTTCTTTTTGGAACAGAGGCTAGTTCTTTCGAGAATTCGCACAAATTCCTGTAGAACAAAGATAGATCAACTACAGCGCAGCGTAAGCGTGAGCGGGATATGGTAATTAAGTTTTTGTATTAACTGACTCATCGGGTGGCTCTCTCTTGCGTCATAAATACGAAATATCGACGGCCCATGCCGTCCTGATTTTTTTTTGTGACAACTTAATTAAAGAATCAAAAATCACTAGTATTTAGGGTTACTGGGAATACCATCATAAAAGTGTTATATTAGGCAAAGTTTACGCTTGCGTTTCAGAAACATAGAGTATACTATACCGGGTGTCCCTGGAAAGTGGTTCGCCTCTATAACTTTTTTGGTTTTGATGATACAAATTTGCAATTTTAAGGATATTTATTTTTTCACAAGTGATTCAACTTTTATCTACTTTCGGTTTTCCGGGAAGTGACATCAACTTTTGATTTTTAAATGGGACACCCTGTATATTTTTTATATTTTTGACTCTGGGTTACATTCTGAATATAACTATTGGCCGTTTGTCACTTTTTCTTATGTCAAAAACAAATGTATTACAAAATTAACTTTTTAGTCTAGAGCGCCATGGATATGATTAAGTCGTTAATATTGGTATTAGCAACAGAGGAAAATTTTTTTAATGGAAACCGAAATTATAACAACAATAGTAAAATACCCTACTTATGGTTCCAAATGTTTAAAATGTCCACAATCTTATTGTTGGCAAAGCCGGACCTTTTCGACAGTTGCTCTAACTACATTCCTTAATATTCTCGGATTAATCCTGTTGATTGCCGCCCCCACTTTATTTTCTAATTCAAGACGAGTTGTTGAAGGAATATCGTAAACAGGGACGGACTGGGTCCGGAAAATTTGGCGGGCTATTTAAAGGTAAAGGCGCCGATTTAAATTAATAAGCTTTTTTAACTATTATTTTCATACACGAAAGGGCGCCAGGGCGTCTTGTAAACAAATGGCGCGGCGGGCTGCGCCCGCCAGCCCGCCGGGCCAGTCCGTCCCTGATCGTAAACTTCATTTTTAATTGTACCCTATACAAAATCTAGAGGGATGAGGTCAGGTGACCTGAAATATTTGGAAAATGAAATAAATAAAATTATAAATTTATAACTGAGTTCGGTTTTACCTTGGTGGCCACCTAACAGGACCGTTATTTCCAATCCACTTTTCACCATAAGTATAATTTAGCTAATCCCTCACTGCTCCTATGTTATGAGGAGGGGCGTTATCTTGTTGAAAGAATAGGTTTTCTTGATTAATCATTGGAATTTCGCCAAGAAGCTGCTCAACTTCTTGGGTAGGAAAATTTAAATATCTTTCCCCTGTTAAGTGCCCATCAAAGATTATAGGACCTAAAATCCTGTCGCCAAGAATCCCGACCCGACAATTAAACCCAAAACATTCCTGAAAATTGCCTTCCTCCATCCGATGTAAGTTTTCTTGACCTCAGTATCGTTTGGTATTTCTGTTAAAAACACCCAAATTCGTAAAACGGCTTTTGTCAGAATAAATAATTTTGGAGGAAAAGGTGTTATATTCAAAATATTTATCTAAGTACCAGTTGCAATATTGAAGTATTCGATAATTGTTATTTTCGTAAAGATGTTGGTGCAACGGATATTATTTATTATATCCATGTAGATGATTTGGAAGTTTGACACACTAAAGAGATCTCCCTAACTAAAACATTAATATTTACCGGCACGTATGCCAAGACGTCAATTTCTTTTCCTTCACTAATTAATTATAACTGGTTCATTTTTATTATTTGCGCATTTTTGGACTAGCTTTAAGAAATAATGACGTGTTGGGTGACGGCGTTCAGGATATCTTTCGGTGTAAAGTCGAACTGCATCAGTTTACTTTTGTCTACACTCACCAAAAACTAAAAGCATGTCAATTTTTTTACTTCTTGAATAATTTTTCATCTTGTAGATTAGAAATTCCAAAAGTATTAAACAATACTGACAACAACAATCCACATTCAACAGACATTTGGTTTCAAAGCCACCTTGGTTCGGTTGTTTCACGACATTACTATTATTATCCTCTCAGTCATGACCTACTATCTTGACTAAACGCTATAAAAATCCATTTATGGAACAATGCATTGGTTCAACGTAGGGGTAACGTTTTTTTAGTCTTTTAGGAGTAGTTGAGATAAAACCTTATAATGTGGGATATCAAATTATTCGTAATAAAATGCTCTTTTATTCTAACTGCACGAGCCACCATGTTCCCATTTGAAAAAAACGGGTAAAATAAATTTGAAAATTAAATTGCATATAATTTGAAAATTATGAATAAAAACAGGAAAGCGTAATTTTTCCCTTGTTTTTAAAACTGAAATAAACGACTTTAACAGTCTCATAGCACTCTAGAAAAATATTTTTTTTACTTGACAAAAAGTGACCAATGGCCCATATTTGCATTCAGAATGTTACTCTGAGTCAAAAACAAAAAAAAAATACCGGGTGTCTCATTTAAAAATTAAAAGTTGATTTCGTTTCCGGTTAAACCGGAAGCTGGAAAAGGTCAAGTTATCTGTTAAAAAATTCAATTTTATCTCTTACAAACGCAGTCCAAATTATATCTTTTTATCTTAAAAAACAAAAAAGTTATAGGGGCGAGCCACCCCCTTGGGACACCCGGTATAGGTTTAAAGAAATACGGGCTCGGAAAGGGAAACCAAGCTTGTTAACTACTGTTGTCGGACTCCGAACAATCGGGAGAAGGAGAATTGCATAAATGCAGTTCCCTTTTCTAGGTCACAAAGTTAAAACTTAAGAAGGAATGTTTTAAAATATATTATGGCAGTAAATAAAACATAAATGTAGATTTTACGCAGTGAAATATTATCAAAACAACTATGAGGAATATCAAGAAAGAATGTCAAATCACAAAAACAGTGTTATATGGCCTACACTATCCTAAAACAAATAAGGGTGTTTTGCTACCATTTTTAACTATTAGACACTGGAGAGTCTATGTCGGCTTCAAGTCTAGGTAAGAGACAAAGAAGATTCAATCTGATTAAAGGTGATAGGGAGAAAGAACCTTCGCAGGAAAGAGGTTTAATAAATAATGTACAATCTCTGCGTTTAAAGAGCGGTAAAAATGAATTGTTCTGGGTTGTTGTAGATGCACAGTAAAGTGAGGCGTTTCTAGTCGTTTTGTTGAGAAAAGTCAACAGAGGCATAGTCTGCTGAGTAGATGCTGCTCTTTAGATGTGATAACAATATTCTAAATTAGATCCTTTAGAAGACATAGAGAGGATACAGGCTGAAAAAGAGAAGCTACCTGAGATCATGTTTGAAAGAGATGCCAACAAAAACAATCGATTTGTAGGGTCATTATCTCTTCACAAATAATTAGCACAAAATATAATAAATTGTTTAGTCTTAATGTCAAAGACAAATTATATTAATATACAAGTTAATTATATTTGCTTGTATTGACTGAGCATTTAGTAAGATTGCAGAAACATAGTCTCTATATATAAAAGGAGAAATTGGCTGACTGACTGACATACCAACGCACAGCTCACACAGCTGGATCTAGGAACTTAAAATTTTGCACAGAAGTTTATTTTCTAATGTAGGCATCCACTAAGAAAGGGTTTTTCAAAATTCAACCTCTAAGGGGGTGAAATAGGGGTTTAAACTTTGCATGGAGAAAAAATATTAGATTGTCATATTCAGTCGAAATTTCATAGAACTGCTCTAAAAAATAAACGGCCGGATTCTCCAACGCTAGTCCGGTCTAATTTGACAACCAAAAGTTTTAAACAGACAAGTGTAAGAGTAAGACAACTATGTTTTAGACTATGAATTTTTTTCAGAGGTTTTTTGCAAATTACTAAGGAAAAGGGCTATTTTAGTTCATACTTCTGACAATAAGAGCAACCTATTCCAAGATAAAAATCATTAGGAAACCAATCGCTGAAATATCAGGATAATTCATAAGTTTTGAATGGCGACTTATTAACAATGACAGGCCAAAAACCTGTCAAAATATAACTGATCAACTAGAAGATCTTAATTTACGCCAGTACGAGATCTTAAACCTTCTTAGTGAATCTGACCGTTAATGTTTAAACACGTGTTTTGCAATTTTTAATAAATCAACCAATAAATGGAGGTTTAAAGTT
Source organism: Philopedon plagiatum (assembly GCA_963971165.1). NCBI lineage: Eukaryota > Metazoa > Arthropoda > Insecta > Coleoptera > Curculionidae > Philopedon > Philopedon plagiatum. Next base: position 103,479,799 of record OZ020193.1, read on the forward strand.
TGTAATGGAGTAAAGCTGTCATACCACGGACGAAGTCGCACGCGAAAGCTAGTAAGTAATAAGAATGTGATTTTATCATATTTTATGAAACTAAATTAATATTCAATGTGTAGAGTTGGATATATTATGGCTTTTATGTTTGTCTTGAAAGTCTTTATAGCCATATCTCAGAGTCTCATTTATTAATTTTTTGCTTCAAATTATTTTATGAAGTACTTTATTTTTGTTTCCATAAAAGCAAACCCTAAAAAACCACGGCCCTACAGGTTAACAACGCAAATGTCAATAAACGCCTGTTACCACCACAACAAGAGAGAGATTTATAACATTTTAATTAACTTCGCCTACAAAAACAAATTTTAATGGCTTTTCGTATTTCCTGCTTAAAATTATATCCGGAAAGTATTCATAAATTATGGTAAAATATACTTTCATTAATGGCATTGTTAATTTAATTTGGGGAATACGAAAAAAAATATATTTTCATTAAAAAACACTGCACAGTTGTTTACAAAAAGTTTATTTCTTCGTTTAAAATCATTTTTGTAATAACTTAAATATTTGAACTTGTTCTCAATTACTAGTAACAAAGTAGGACTTTTCAAATTCGATCTTTTCAAATCGTCGAACTAAATGATCAGTAATATGCCAAATTAAAGTTAAATACTAAGATTTTGACAATTCTCTCTCAATGTTAAAAAATCTTTCTAAAAAAATTTACTTTTTTTAAAATTATTTATTTTCTTTACCATAATTCCAAATTTCAATGCCAAAAGTCTTAAAACGAAATCCTGAATACTCTCTACTAATTGTAGAAAAAAAAATATTTCAAAAAGAATAGAAAAGTGTGAATAAACTTTACTATAAACATTTTTATTACGTCTCCGTGACCACTTGTTACATTGAAAGAAGTTTTTTAAGACTCTGGGAATATTTTAAATAAAAAAAAATTGCTGCTGAGAATTTTAAGAAAATAAAAATTATACTGTGTAACGCGAGAAGGTTAATTAAATTCTAAGTGGTAAATTTTTGTTATTTCACAATGGGTTTTTCCAGAATTTTTTTTATTTCGTACTTATACAAAAGCACTTTATTCGAAAAGCTTATACCCAAAAACTTGATTTTTTTTACCCTCAAAATAGCGATTATAATAAAAGGGGAAAAAGCCTCTGGCGACATAGTCCCACGAAGGTCAGTCCATATTTAAGAAATAAGTTGTAATATTCGAAATTTAAACTAAACTATTACACAGTAATATTAAAAGAACTGAGAAACCCTAATTTTTTTGTTATTATCCTTCCAATCGATGAAATTTTTTGTGTGGGTGTTTTAATTGACTGACTATGCAATATTATTAACATATTTATCGAAAACGCGAAACGACTGAACAAACCTATTCTTTAATGATCGAATTTAAAAACGTTTGCTTTCCGTTGAAGCAAATTTTGTACTATTATTAGCAGCACCCCTATAAATGCCTACGTAAGCAAGGCGACAAAGAAACAACCTTTTGCGATTTCGTAAGAAATTCCGGTCTCTAGTAAAAAGTAATAAGACTAATACTTTATCTACATGGATTGATATAATTTTATTAAAATATGATTAGCTGTACTCAGACAAAATTTTAAAATTTAAAAGGTTTCCTGTTTCTGTCAGGATTTGAACCCAGACTATTTGAATTTGTGGAAACCGGCTTACCAATTAGGACTAGAGACTACACTTTCTGTTCACTGGCATTTTCACATTTCGTGTTAGTTTTGCTGTCAAAAAATTAAATAATAATATCTACTGAAAATAGTATTAGCAGCACTAAGGTAAAAATCAGTTATAAATGCAGAGTATACCGATGCGATGTTTACTTTTATCACTACTTGTGCATAAACGATTTACTTCCTACTCACACAAAAGACTGTCGAAATGCTAAGTTGACCAAAACATCCTTCTTTCAATTGAATCATTTGTCGTTTTTACATGTTTAGTCGTTGGTTTATAGCTGAGCAACAACAATAATAAAAAATTCGATCAAGTGCAAGGTATACTTGTACAATACGTGTTCCGTGGCATCAGCCTTCCACTTAATCTGAGCAAACCTCGGCCGCCCGACCACCGCCCATCCGTCGCGCTACACGCCGCCGACGGCGACGGCACTAATGCCGTATCATATAATTCCTTGCATCACGAGAAATGATTTTTGTCGATAAACTTTTTCTCTGAAAACAATGGTTTAGCAGTTATAATGAAATAGACGACTAAAGTGTTTATAACAATTGATCGTGCTAGAATTTTTCAATCCTGATAATTTTGGCTCAATTTACATCTAATTCTCAATGTCCATGATTTTTCTGAGCGATTCTTTCGGTGGTAAGGGTAGGGGACAGCAATTTTTAGGCCGAAAAAAGGTTAGAAAATTCATGAAGAATACATAATATATATTGTTGAATTCGTGCTCCAATAAGCTTTCATTTGACACCGTACATGATGCCCTTAAATTTTTTTCCTATTTCCCGATGTACCCCCTGAAATTAAACCCACAATCAAAATTCAACTTTTTATTCTTCACGTCTATAATTAGGCCACCACACTCCAACTCGGTGCTAAATTTCAAATTTTTTCGTCGAATAGTATCAGAGAAAATCGCCTGTGACAGACGGACGGACACTAAAGTGATTCCATAGATGTTCCGTTTTGATAATTTTCGCACGAAGCACTAAAAACGGCAGTACTGTCTGTTTTTAGTGTAACTTTTATTTTATTTGCAAAATCAATCAAAAAATATATTAAAAAACCAATAAACGCGGGCCTTTTTTCACTTTAGTATTGCCAACGCTTTCCCATATCGTATCCAAGCCAACAGTTTATAATTTTTCTTCGGCCGATGTTTCGGCCGCAATAAATATCGAAAACAATATATTTTCTAATCACTGCAAAACAGGGCCAAAACACAATATCGGCTATACCATTAATCTTATAACGGCCCCTTTTACCTTTTTGTATACAAGAAAAAGAAAAATTGAAAATATAACAGCTGGAAACAAGAAAGGAACCTTGTTCACTATCCATCAATTCATTTGGGGTTTTTATTGTGAAATTTGACACAATTTGTTGCGATTTTCTGTTTCTTTCATTTTCCGGAAAAGTTAGCTTCCGATGACTTTAACAAATGCCGTATCCTTTATCTTAACTTCTTTAGATCGACAACTATATTGAAAGAGGTATTTGAGGAAATTATTTTAGAAGAATTATTTTATATCAGAAATAAATTAATAACCGGTAAAATGAAACACAATTTTCAGCTGAGAACATACATTGGAAATATTATACACTATGACTCCTCTAATATCACCTGTAACACGCAAAGTTGATAATTAACAAAATTGTTTTCCGTCATAGTCTTTCCAACTGACTCGTCTTCGTGAAACACCCTTTATGTCACTACTACCAATACGGCGTAATCTGCTTCTCCAGAACAGATTCAGATGTGCCATTTTCCTGATACTTTCTGTTTAATATAATCGACGGCCTTTCGTGCAAATAAGAGGTGTATCGTAGATTCACAAGTAGTGATAAAACTAATTATCGGTATATCATACTATCATAAATGGACGGCGGGTGGTTGTACAAACTGTATTTAGAATTAAGAGATAACTTCCATATTACTAAAAACCACCTACCCAGTAAATTTGCGTACGGTGGATACTATCAAATTTTTTATGGAATTACGATTCTGACCTCTGACATCCTTTTCACATGTCCATAAGCGTACTTGTCGTTCTATTTTGCTCTGTTATAGGTCTTATCTTTAATCTAATCTAATGGTTGTGTTTCTAATTGTGTATCGCCTTGTTTTGTTGTTAATCTTTTGTAGGAATATCATTTCTGTTGCTGTTATTCTTTCGGTCTCTCTTTTTGTCAAAGTTCACGTTTCAGATCCATATGTAATGATTGGTGTAACGACCCTATGAAAAACTTTTATTCTTACTTCTTTCTGTATTTCTTTCTTATTGAAAAACTATTTTTTGACGAATTGAACAACCTTGCTCCTTTTGTTATTCTTTCCTTTATATTGTCACAAATGGAAAAGCCAATAAAATTTCATAGATCAATATTCGGAAGTTGAATAGTAAACTCTAATCTTATTTTACTTATTCATACGTTATTGTCCTCTAGACTATACCCTCCATTTATTTAAAATATTTAATGCTTGTTTTACGAATCAGTACCACAATAGAAAATTTATAATTTTGATTTTAAAGCCTAAGTGCTACTAACGATTACCTTTCTGAGAATTGAAAATTTTACTGCACATTTTAATGACCTCTTGAGAAAAATATATAAAGTTAAGCTTATAAGGCCAATGGTACAAAAATCTTAAGTACCCAAATAGCTTATTTGTTCGCTTTATTAGTACTGGGTGATATTAATTTATTTTTGTTATTACTGAAATGCTTTAATTAGAATGTAAAACTAAACTACCCAAATAAATACACCTAAACAAGAGTATAATATAAGGTAACTCCATTCAAGAATATAAACAAAATTATAGCCTTCTACTCATCAGCAATAAATTTTTAAGACACAATAAAATCAGCAGAATTTGTTTTGAACCACCAAACTAAAATTAAATCTAATGCAGCAGCAATATCAACCGATATGGCAGGTCAGACGAGATAAGTATGAAAACAGGAAATTATAATTTAAGTGCACACATTTTTAAAAAGTACTGAGGATATTGCAGACTGATTGATACACCATATTATGTCTGACTTGCTGCGGTGAAGAGGAAATATTAACTTCTTCATGCTAAACATAATTTTTTGACGAAAAGCTCTGGGCAATCATTATAAGTTTTTTTTTTATTTTCATTCCTACTGAATTTAATTTTTGGTCGCAGTGCGACATAACGTTTACCTTAATAGGCCAATAAAAAAGTTTATTGCTGCGCCTTAAATCTTGATTTAAGTTAAACTTTCAGATAGGGGATACATGTTTGAACTTTTATATGCACTACTACTTCGAAACACGCTAAACAGTTTTATGAACTAAAAATTACAGTTTAAAATTGGGTTTATTACTAAACGAAGGTTTAAAATCAGACATAGTGTGACAGAGATTAACACTAGCTTAACCTACACAACACATAGTCTGCTGTAACAGCTAAAACAACTCGGGGGAGTGGCTTATTTATTGTTTTCATATAGGGACGTCGAAAGACAATAAGTTAGTAGATTGGGATAGTTAGAAAACAAAACTCGACTGATAAAAACAAAATATATCACAACGATTTAGTAGTCACGGAGGGCACTCGTAGGCCTATTGAAATAAGACCATAAAACCAGACTGAAAACACGAAAATTGGGACTAAAAGGAACTAAACAAGGATTACTAAATATTAAATTTTATTCTCTCTTTTGAAATTTAATACTCTTTCACAAGAACGCAATTTTAAATTAAAGGTTTTGTAAATCATGGACTCCGTAGGTCAAAAATACATCTTGCTTTTTACGTTTTACTCGCAGGGATGTAAAAGTCGAAAGAAATGTCTTAAAAATCTTTCCAAATGCTTTTGAACGCCATAAGATATTTTACAAATAGAAATAAAAACCGTTGAATCAAGTTTATTGGTAATATAAAGGTATGGAGTTTGGCCCATGTGTAGAGAATATTGTTGAACTTTACGATACTACGATATAAAGAAATTTTGCTTTTGAAATTTTGTCCGAAATACATTAAATTTTGTAGAAATAAGACATACTTTATTGTTCAATACGTATGGAATACAAAATATTGTAGCAACTTGAAACCTGACTACCTACGCTGCTTTGAGTTTCTTCAAAACAAGTTTGTTCAAAGAAGAATTTTTTTCATGTAAGAAAATTTCATATTTTGTTTTGCTGTTAAAAACAGCTTAAGCAAAAATAATTATTTTGGAAGGTATTAGGATTTTTTTTTATCCTGGACAGCCCACGTAAACTTAAGTTCTAACGTTCCGTGGGCATCTTAAGGGAAGGGAAATGTAATCAACTAATTGATTTACAGGATTGGAGGTTGGAAGGCGAAGGAAAAACGCTGCAGACAATTTCTTGCATAATCTGGAGATTCTAGTTAAAATGAGCAAGAGAAGTGGGATGTTTTGTGTTTTTGTAGCTTGACCGTAAGACCATAAACGGATTCATATGTAACGCGCTTCATATTTTTTTATTTAAACACAATCAAGAGAGAAATGACAGAACTAGAAATATATATATATATATATATATATATATATATATATATATATATATATATATATATATATATATATATATATATATATATATATATATATATATATATACAACGGTAAAGAAATAGCTACAGGAACAATTATAAACAAGTGAAGGAAATATCGGGGAAGCTGTCTGTAAAGTAGTGGTAGCCACGTGTTTCGTGCTTGTTAGCACTCGTCAGTAGCACATAACCAAGGGGTGGAAAAGTTTGAAGTTGAAAAAAACACAAAGAGTTCACAGATCAGGGACCTGCTAGCACATTTAGGGATTTTTATCAGGAGACCCAGAGTTTTCCGGGCAACGACAGACATCACCACGGAGGCTGCAATAGCACCTGCGTGAAGACTCTGACACCAAGGAATATGCTACGGTAAAGAAATAGCGACAGGAACAATTATAAACAAGTGAAGGAAATATCGGGGAAGCTGCCTGTAAGGTAATGCTAGACATGTGTTTCGTATTTATTAGCACTCACCGTGCTTTCGTGTTTATTAGCAAGTAACCAAGTTATTGGGTCGGAAACTTGGAAGTTGAAAAAAACACAAAGAGTTCACAGACCAGGGACCTGCTACCACATTTGTGGGTTTTTGTCAGGAGACCTAGATTTTTCCGGACAGTTTAACGTTACATATTCCTTGGGGTTAGAGGCTTCACGCAGGTGCTATTGCAGCCTCCGTGGTGATGTTGGTTGTTGCCCGGACAACTCTGGCTCTCCAGACAAAAAATCACAAATGTGTTAGCAGGTCCCTGGTCTGTGAACTCTTTGTGTTTTTTGAACTTCCAAGTTTCCCGCCCAATAACTTGGTTATGTGCTACTGACGAGAGCTAATAAACACGAAACACGTGTCTAGCACTACCTTACCTACCTTTTGTGAGTTTGAAGAAGTCTTGGACATGTGCTCCTGTCTAAGCCTTTTGAAGTAGAGTAGTGGAGAAGTGCGCTCCACTAGGAACACTGTTTTGCAATCAGCTCTTGGAGTTCCAGAGTTCAAGCTTTGAAAAACATCACCAAGAAGTTGAGCACTTAATTTTACAATCCAAAGCCAAATTCTCAGAATAGCAATATTTAAAAAAAAACTGATTTACCATAGTGTTGTAGTATTTTAAAGGCGTTGCAACCTCCTACAACTAGTTTTAAAATTGACATTTTCTTTTCTGATACATCTAACTTATATCTCACGATGTCTTTCTTTTTTGAAATTAAACATTTGATTTACTTTTAACGTTGTTTCATTATGTGCACTTTTTGAGTTTACTTGCAGGAACTTTAATTATTGGTACTGTGCTGTTTGATACATTTATAATACTGCAAGTGGCACCAAATTAGATCTGTTTATTGGCCCGCACCAATGATGTTAAGGAGTGTACTTTTATTTTTGGTAAATACATCGATTGGTCATTAGCATGTGGCATTAATAACCTACAATTGTTAAACCCCTAGGTAAACTGCCCTGTTATTTTAGAGCTAGTCGATGGCCTCTTGTCGTATATATTGGCCTTTAGTATAACAACTATTATTTGATGGCAGCAATAATTGTTACAACCTTTACATCCTGTTTAATTATTCCAGTTTTGTCGTTATAAGAATTATAAACAGGGATCTAAAAGTATACAAAATACATTTCCATTCAGTCACAATATTTTTAAACGCTATAAAATATTTTTGAAACATAAATAAAAACGATTGAATCAAGTTTATAGGCCATATAAAGGTCCAAAGTTTCCCGTATGTGTAGGGAATAAAGTCGAGGTTTACGATATTATAGTATAAAAATTTTGCTTTGGAATTGCGATTCAAGTACGTCAAATTTTATAGGAATAAAAGACATTTTATTGCATAGAATATATGAAACATACAAATATTACAAAACAAACCAGTGGGAACTAAGGCACAGAAATTTATTTTCCTAAAAAAAAAAATTAATAGCGAAAAGCTTCCCTGTCCTTTTTTCAAACTGGCCTCTAAAATTTATGCAGACAAACATAGATATAGCAGTCTAAAGTAAATAAAATTTTAAAAAATCGTTGTACAGTGACCAAATAACTCACTAGGGGTCTAGAGGGAGGGAGAGAGAGAGAGAGAGAGGATTAAAACAAAATTTAGTATGACTATGGATCCTTTTACTAAATTTTGATTTTGGTGCCATTGTTTACAGCGACGAAAAATAAAATTTGCAATGTTTCTACTTTTTGATGTCGTTCAGTATTTCTTGAGAAAATGAAATTTTTTTTATTTTGCAAATATTATTTTCTGCGTTACAATCTATACAGCGTGTCCCACGGAATTCTTGCAATAAGGAAAAATTACTTCGGTGTAGAAAAGTTCTGCATATTATTAAACTAAGAATCCCTATGGAAAAAATCTTCCACACGTTTCAACGTGTGGACAAAAGTAGGTTTGTATGGATGAAAATGATTTGCTTTAAGAAATCTTCTCTTCAGCGGATGTACAAACAGAGCGTCTATCATTTCCAGGAAGTACTTTTTTTAAATCTCTCAACGATGTCTTGGGATTTTCAACAATGGCTTGGGTAATTTATAGGTGAATATCGTCATCATCTTTGGCCTGAACTTGATTTTTTTTATTGAAGCGGTTTTCTACATTTCCACTACTTTTAAATTTTTAATTGTCGACCAGTTTGATGGGATCCAGATATTTCGGGATGCCTTTCATGGAAAATCTCAGTGACTTTCCTTTAACTTTTCTAGTTGTTGCCAACAGTTTAAACAAATTTCAGTTTTTTTTTCGTAATGTAAAGTAAAAATGTAAAAACATTTTTTTCGTGATTTCGCATTTAGAGAGAAAAAATGTTTCGAAATAATTTAGTACTTTAATCCTGGGTATATTTTAAGTTTTTATTGCTACCCTGTATACTATGGATCTTTTTAGATTTTTTCCATAGGGACTCTTAGTTTATTAATATGCAGAGGTTTTCTACACCCAAGAGATTTTTTTCAACTTTCAGTAATAATTTTTCCCATATGGCAAGATCTCCATGGGACACGCTGTATTTACGTACCCAGTTCTAAGCTGTTGGTACGAAAATTAGTAAATTCAGCTTTAGTGAAACACTGAAGAAGATATTTTTATTTTTTGCAAACAAAATATTCTGATTTTTCTACGTATTTAGGCAGCCTACTAAAAATATTCCCAATTCTTACCTGTCAGAGACCGCCTTCTACCTATACCTTTTTTAAAATAGATTGTCTTTTTTTTTAATTTTACGTACAAAAAGTAGACGATCGTTTTAAAAGCATCTCAATTTCAGGCAAAAACTTTTTGATAAAAGACGTTTTAGACATTTTCCAAAATAAAACTTGTTTTAAAGTTATCAAAAACTTGTCTATATCTTACCTTGGTTAAATTGAAATCATTTTTGTGACATTTTATTCTAAGGCTGGCTTTTATACAGCGGATTTAACAATAAAATAGCGACTAATTAAAAATATTTGCATTTTTAAATCAGTAGTTATTAATTTAGAAGCAATGACGAGATACTATTATTTATATTTTAGAGGGATCAGGTATTCCCAAGTTATTTAATAATAATAATAATTAAACATTTATTATAATAGTACCTACATGTATTACTTCCAATAACATTATTACATTCCATAGCAATATGTACAAAAAAAAATAATGGGCCATGCAAGCATGGGTGCCGTTGAGGCCTAAAAAATATAGACATAAAATTACTAAAACTAAATTGAAGGAAAGCAAGTTGAAAAACAGGTGCAACAAATGAGGCAGTAGTAGAGCAGTGAGAGCCACCAGAAAAGAAGATAGAAAAAGGGAGGGAAGAAAAGGAAAGAAGGGAGAGAGAGAATTTAACAATATGAGTTGCGAAGAGTGATTAATTTATTACTCTTTTTTAATTTATGTTAGCGTTAATTAATTTTGTAACATCAATTTAATTTTCTTTTTAAATGTATTACAAGATGCACAAAAGTCCTGTATTTCAAATTTGTTGATGAGTAAGGCTGTTTAAATGAAACTAATTCTTGTCCCAAACTTAATTTAATAATAATCAATAAATCAGTTCTTATATTTTCGTTACAAAACAGTAGAGCAACAGACTTATCAGGGTTAATTTTGAGTAAATGGTCATTAGAGGCTTTTAGTAGCAGTGCCAAGTTCTCATTGAGCTGGTAATTTGCAAGAAGAGCATCGGCAGGATAAAGATGAAACTGACAATACTTTACTTTAATGGTTTGATTTTGCTCTGAAGAACTAGTCGCTATAATCCCCCCTTGACTGTTCCTAACAGAACAACAAGAGGAACGTTACGTATACATACATCCCAATCCTTTAAATCCTGTGTCTTATCAGATGCCCATAGTTACTACACTTATTAACACCATTGTGTTTGTAACTGTACCTAATAAAAAGTAGCTTTATATGTATTATTTTTTTAAAATTATTATAACATCATTGCTGAAATGGTAGGTAAACCACAGGTTAAACCAAAAAATAATCTACGTGTTGTAAAAGCGGCCCTAAAACTGATAAAAAGTCTAAATCCAGTATATTACAATTTATCGACCATGTAAAATTCTCGTTTGATGCCGAAAACCTCTGCCATTTGACCTGAAACTTGATAAAACGAAATTCGTCCTGCTTTATACACAATATGCAGTAAAATATTTCCGAAAAAAATTACGCGATAGATTCACCGTAGTCGAAATGGTGCATGAGAAATCTTGAAAAATACGTGTTTCCCAATACCTGGCATCATTTCGTATTCCATCTATGCGGCAATAAAATATTTTTGTTTCTCTTTTTTCGCCAAAGCTCTACATCCTCAAAATGTAATTTGAAAAGTAAAATTCTTTATTTTCTAGGATTCTAAAGGCTTAATATTGCTGAAATATATCTGGAATGTGTTCTTTTGAACTTTTATTTGGACAATAAAAACAATTTGAAGGATTTTCGTTTTAGTATATCATTTGTCTCTTTTTTATGCTTTGTACCGGTTCAGTCAACGATTGCGCGGAGTAATTTTATACCTTGAAGATAAAATTTGTCGATAATAAGCTTTTATGTTAATGTCTCGTTGGATATTCTGCACATTTTAAAAATATTTTGAATTATACAGGGCGCGTTCAAAGTAGGGTGTCTCAAAGTTAGATTTTTTAAATGGGACATCCTGTACTTGATTTTTTAATTATATGTGTAATTTTATAACTTTTTCTTTGTTAGTTTAATATAGGAAAAGATCATAGTTTTGAAGGTAACTCGACTTGTAATGAAAATTTAGCATTTGCAAGCATCTGTTTGCAGTGACAATACTACTTAAATTTTGACTACAAGCGATTTATTATCTGTATCCTGAGTAAATTAAGTCAAAAAACATATCCACTATGAAATAGTTGACATCTCATTTACAGGGCGTTTTATTTCTAGGTCCAAAATCAGAAAACTTCTTATTAAAAAATGTAACTTTTATCAAATGGAACATCCTATATATGTTCTGCCATCTTATAGCTCGTTAAAAACTATTTATATTTTGTAAGGAATGTCCTATCCCTATCTCTAATAGTTTTTAAAATATTTTGATTTTTCAGGATTTTCTGTTCTCGTTATAGCATATTTTGCTAATGGACCTCAGTAGCCATTAAAAATACCTAATGTTAGTGGATGACATTAAGAATCATATAGGTTTTAAAGTTAAGCGTTTTCACTGCAAAGTTTATACCCAAAATGAATTTTTCCAAAAAAGGATTATGTAATCGATATGATTTATGTTTTGGGCGAGGCAGATAAAAATTGTCGTTTTGCCGAAAGATTATACAGGATATATCCTGAGCAGCGAACATAGGGTTGCCAAGTCATCATTTGCCTTTAGCGGGATTTGCTGTTAAAAAAGCGGGATATTCGATAAACATGCGGGACACTTTTTGCCCGGCGCCTCCACCAAATGTCACGTAGGGGTCGTAGGGATTGATAAATAAATGACACCACAGTACCGCCTCCTTTTGCATCTCGTTGGTACCCTTTATATATGAATCTATATGACCATATCGTTTGGCAGGTTATAAATAACGGAAGTTCCTGATTGCTCTAAAATGAAAATAATGGTTGGTATCTATTAAAATCAATGAATACATGTAAATTTCATTAAATATGACCTTGGACCGCGAACTGAGACCTTACGAAATAAAATTACATGGGTTATTAGAACGCTTTATATAGTGCAATAATTTAAGGTTAGCCAATAATTAGTTACAGTTCGGTGAACTTTAAATTACATTAAAACCTAATCAAGAATTATTTTTACTTTGTGGTAAATTCATTTGATATGTGGAAATTTCTAGGAAAATTTAATAATTAATTAATTAATTAATAATTTAATAATATATAAGAACGTTGAGATTAAGTTGCGTACTTGTAAGGCTCACACAGATATTGTGAAATCCTTATAAAATCTCTTATTCCCCATCCGTCTGGGTTGTTTCCTTTGTTTTCTGCTTTTCCATTATGGTATTAAAAAGCTCGTAGAGGATTTATGTAACTTTAGACATGTTGTAACTTTCATAAATGTTTTAAGTAGTTTCGTGACTGAAACAGAAGGCAATAATAAGGCCGATATGATCATTATAACTTATTCTTCCATTCTAACGTGGTTTCTTTATTATCTCCATTATCTCCACACATCCATCTTAACATTGTCATTTCATGCATTTTCCTTTTTAATCGCCAATTCGTCTTCTTCGTGCTGATTCTATCACTCTGTATGTCGGAGACTGTCTTCCATCCCGTTTACACTCTGCATGGTAGGTACTATTTCCGTTTCACTGTCTTCTGGAATATACAGAGTGTTCGAGAAGTATTAGTATGGGCAAATATCTTTGCTATTAGTAACGATAAGGATACCAAATTTTAGGAGCATTCTGTTGGTTGGGTCTACTTTTTCATTTAATTTAACTTTTTCTTCCCCCTTGAGGGGTGATGCTTGGGAGTTGGGGTAAATTTTTTTAAATACAACCCTATGCCGTGTGGTAACTCATTTAAAATGACTTCAAAAAAGAAACATTCTAACTAACGCAAACCCGAGGTCTTAATTCGTTTTTAAATGGCACTCCTTAAAAATTCTTGAAAAAAAGGTAAAAATTTAAAAACCTTTATATCTCTTATTACTGTAAAAGTTGTTCAAAATGATAACTATGAACTTCTTGGCCGTAATTTTGGAACTCGCTTCTCTAACTTTCAAGAACGGTAGGTGTTATTTGTGTCTAAGTATACATATTCTGAAAAATCCTCGAGTACTGTCCGGCATTTCTTTTTTTCCCTATAATATGCATCCATATTTCCTACTGGAACTCTGTCGAAGGTCATTTCTAGATCGATCTGAGCAAACCATATGCAACCTTTTCTAATTCTATTTATGCTTTCTCATACTTTGTCTTAACACAAAAATTGTTTCCATTGTACTCCTACCTGGAGAGAATCAAAACTACTCATCTCCTATTGCCACTTCCTTGTTTTTCACAAATTTTCACCTTGACTAATATTAGCTTGTTTCCCCATAGTTCTACAAAAACCTGCAATAATGCACCTCGTTCTAGATTTTTTTCTCATGGACACTAATTGACACAGAAGGAAATAAAACTCTTGAATTCTTTCAACTTGTTGCTGGACTCTAATCAGAGATGTTCCAAATCTAGGAGATAAGAACGAACCGAAAGAAAAGCGTCAACATTCTTCAGTTGTTGAATTTTGTAATCCATATTGCAACTGTAGTCTCACACTCAAATTCGCTTTAAATAGAGGATACAAAATCAAATTAAAATTTGTTGTCCAGCGATTACTTGGGTTTGCTTGGGTGACAAAACGGCGTTTACTGCAAATCAAAGGCTCAAGTATTCCCGCAGAATTGTTGCCTTAATAAATTCAGAAACTAATCCTCCAGAACAAGTGATTTTAAAATTTAAATTCTACCATAATCAAATTTTCTCCAACCCCTCTTAATACTTATGGTTTAAGCGTAAGGAACAAGAGGAATGAAAATGCATTAAAGGATCAAACAAGTATCTGAGAAGGACGGGTTAAGTCTTATAATGGCCCAATTTTAAACTCCTTTGTATATTTAAGGCATCGCCTTAGAAGGCTTTTGCGATCATTATCCCCTTTAATAATTTAGAAGATTACAATCCAAGGCGGAAACTAAAGTTGTAAAATTTGTAAAAATTTGATTGTGGTTCTGTAGTGAATACACAGGATCCTCAGCACATTTAAGCCAATAATATCCTACTGTTGAGTAGAAACAAGCCACAGGCAACAATTTGAATAAAATTGAATATAAGTTAAAAAAACTAATAATAAACTAGTAAAATAAAAATAATAAACACATAAGATATTTAACTGATTAGATTCTTTTGAGATTTTTGTCTTAAAGATGCAGGATTTTTACAGAGTGTTATGAAATTCGCTGCGTTTCGTTTTGTTTACAATACTCAATCTAATTTCACGAGTGATGGTCCATATTTTCCCATATTAAGCAAAGAAATTGCTATTAAATTAAAAGCCACATTTTTAGTAAAATAAGTCTTTGGAATTCAAAATACTTTGGATTCTTTTTGGTCTTTACTAAAACTGCTAAAATAATTAGATGTTGAGGTAAAATATAAGTTTGAAAACGCCGCGGCTGAGAGAGTCAAGTGGTTTAGGGTATTTTTAAAAATAAAAGAAATGCACCCCTTGAGAGGAAAAAGTATTGAAAATGTCTGTAGACTGCCCCAGAAGTCACCCATTGCAATATATTAAACAATTTTCATAACACCTTGCATTTCACTCTTTTTCGTATTCGTATTGTTACCTTTTATAAATTTAAGTATTCTCTATATTTTATTTAAACATAAAATCTTGTACTCTATCATTTCTAAGAGTTTTTTTATTTGGAATATCACAGTAAGAGCCATTTTCCACCTGAACTTCTAATTTATGTCGGTCTTTTGCTTCGTGCCTGCTCCTTCAGACATAATGTTGAAAAATAGTTTAAAAGTGTTATTTCTTCCGCATAAAGTAGAATTGTAAGGTAAAGTTGGGAAACTCTACGTGTGTTCATTGAGGTGAAAGATTTTATAGTTTCTTTAAATCCGAATAGTTGAGTTTTATAGGGTTTTATTTTTGCATATGTTGTATTTATTTTTTGGGTTTTTACCCGGATATGCAAGCAGGGTATCGGTGTTTAGGTGGTAGATATGTTTGTTCGTTTGTTTGTCCGTTTGCTGATGGACTATTGATTTCGAATCAAGTATATCATTATTTGAGAATGCGCTAAATTTAAATTATTTGGCAGAAATTTTAGATTATGTAACTGTAAAAGCAAAATTGCTGTCAGAGAAAGAGAATTTCTGTCAGATCAAAGAAAAGTGGTTATTGACTCAGTTGACTTGACAAGTACTAAAATGATTAAACTATCGGTATTCTGAAAATAATTAGATACTAAAACAATAACCTTGGCATCGACTTCCAAGACAAAAGACATGGATTTGACAAAAACAATGTAGAATTTACATTACATAAAGAAGAATCCCGATGTGAAATGTAGTTTTGGGCCTCAAATGCTAAGAAGTGCACAGTGATCGCACAGGTATATGTGATAGATCAACTGCTATCATTGCATCCGCCGTGGTAAAGATATTGATTGGAGTGGTTATTTTTTATATTTAGTTCACATAATAATGTTATTTGGGTCAATATATACAAATGTTACGTCAATAATGATAAATCTTTGAAATAATACCTTTTAACCATTTCGCTCATCTAGCTTATAATGTTAAATCAACAATTAACACTGTGTTAATATTCCCAAGAATTTTAAATAAATGGTTTTTAAATTTAGTACCAACCAAAAAAGGGTATTGCAACAATATGTAAAATATATTCCAAATAATAGAGGTACCGGTTCTAACAATACCTTAGTTCTCTTTGACTAATAAAGTGAAACTGTGTGTGTGACTGTTTTGTCTGTAAAGTCAATTAAAAAACACTTTCTGATGTTTAACTTAATTCACAAAAACCATTGCTTGTATTTAATATTCGAAACCTGTTAAATGCAAGTTTGTATGGTTTTAATAGTTTCTTTTTTTAGTGTATGAAGCAAACATAGGCTGTGTTAAATTTAAATAAAAACAAAATGGTGGACAACAAGCGCCGCAATGTTCAAAGGGACAAATTCAAGGTTATTAAAATTTGTTAAATTTGTAATCTGATTTTTAGCCTTCTTTTGAAATTATTTTTTGTTACAAAAATGTTCCTGAAAATTCGACATAAAAAGTTTTTGTTTTCGAATATACTCTCTAAGGAATTGATACTAAAAGCTTTGCAGAAGTTACAAAATATTCGTGCACAATACGGTTAAAATTGTAAAAGAATTTTACGAACCAAAATAAAACCCTCTACATGGTTTTATTCGAACTATAACTATTCTTTCTGAAGCATACAGATATGATGGTAGTATTAAAGCAATAAAAAAGCTATACAATGAGACGGAATTTTATTTTTAAAATTGCATTTTTGAATCACAAAGTATCTAAGCTAAATATGATATAAATTCTGAAGTGCTATCTAATAAAATAACATAGAACAAAATAGCCTCAACTGGGAACCTATACTTTATTAGACTGGTTCTCTTTTTAACAGCTAAAAGTACATATTTTCCTCCCTCCACCCTATACATCGTATGCTAACACTCATCATCAATAACGTTTTCCTTCTTCCCACATACCCGCAGCATGTTTTGTTATAAAGGCTTAAAATGTTTTGTTATAAAGGCTTAAAATCTACGTAGGCTGTAAAGTTAAAATATGGCTTTATTATATAAGGTCTAAAAGAAACATAAGCCGTTCATAACATTTTAATTATTAATATTGATGCTAACGAAACTAAAGGAAGAACTCTTAATACATTTAAAAACATATATTCCAGTGACATTAGAGCCATACTAAGACTTTGAAGTAGTAGAAAATAACATATTTTTTTTTTGTGGCGTAAAATCTGCATTAACTACTAAATCACAGAAAATGATGCCTTTATCGCACCAATAATTTAAATAAAATTTAGATTGGAGGTGTTGAACAATTTTTCTGCAAATTATAGATAATTATTACTTTATACGAAATCAATACTTCAATCAAGTTAACTTTTAACAAGTAATTTTTCTAAAGAAAATGAAAAGGCAGAAAGTTGAGTGGGTACCAAGAAAAATACCGGATAAAGGGTTAAATAATTTATTATTGGCTCTTATAAATGTCCAATCTTAAGGTTCTTATAAATTTTAAAGGCTTTCTTGGGTCTTAATTCGAGCTTTTAAAGGCACTAATTATTTAGACGTATTGAACTTCACACAACGCAAATTGGGATCTTGGGGTACTTAATTATGGTAATTAAACAAAAAGTTTTAATGTAATTTATTAAGATAATAGGCTTTGTGGAGCTTGCGAAATAAGGGCTTAACTTAGACTGTATATTGATCGTTTTGTTTATCATGTATTTGTGATAATAAATTACCTGAAGTCTAACGTTTAAGTGTTAGTCAAGCATCAAGTTTTACTGGGTAATATTGAAAATGGATAAATACACTGGAAGACACGATTTTTGTAACACAGTTCAGCCCATTATTTTCACAATGCTAATACCTTTCTAATACTAGAAAAAATATTCATAAAGCTATAATATCCTTTTATAGTAGCAGGTAGTAAATTTTATGAGGGGTTATTTAAAAGGGGTGCATTGTAAAACAGAAAGATAACCTAAAATGGATTGGTTATAACCTTAAACTTATTCTCTTATTCAGTCTTCTTGTGGTTTGTTTAATACATCACGAAAACCTTACGTGCTATAACTTTTTTTTGCCTTTTGCGTATTCAGATAGGTTTATTCTACTACACTCCTTTTATTCTCTATATACAAAACTGGCTAACTGACTGACTGACTGATTGACTTACGTATCAACGCACAGCCCACACGGCTGGGTCTACAAACTTGAAATTTTGCACAGACGTTTCTCGTAAAATGTAGGCATGCACTAAGGAAGGGGTTTTTAAAATTTAATTCCTATGGGGGTGAAACATGGGTTGAAACATTATATGTATAAAAAATATTCGATGATCTTATTAACTCAAAACTTCATGCAAGTAGGTACTTAAAAAACACTTTCAGATTCATAAGGTTTAAGATATAGTACTGGTTTAAATTAAGATATTAAAGTTGATCAATGATGTTATGACAGGTTTTTGTCCTATCATTGTTAATAAATCGTCACTAAAAACTCATGAACTATTCTGACATTTCAGCGATTGCTTGGTTTCCAATTGATTTTCACCTTGGAATGAGTTGCTGTCATGAATTTAGTTCTATTATTGTCGAAAATATATACTTAAATTGCCCTTTTCTTTATAAATTTTGCGAAGAAACTCACAAATAAATTCATAATATAAAACGTGGTTGTCTTATTTTTACCCTTGTGAGTTTAAAACTTTTGGTTGTCAAATTAGACCGGACCACTCTTGGAGAATCTGGCTGTGAATGTTGATGTTTCAAGGGGGTAAAGTCGGTGTTCAAAATGTGTAATAAAAGAAGAAACTGACTGACGTATCAACGCTCAGCCCACACCGCTGGATCAATAAACTTGAAATTTTGCTCAGAGGTTTCTTATATTACTTAGGCATGTACTAAGGAAGGGTTTTTCAAAATTCAACCCCTAAGGTGGTGAAACAGGAGTTCAAAATGTGTTTGTATAAAAAATATTAGATGGTTCTATTAACTCGAAACTTAATAGAAGTACTCTAAAAAATAAATGAAGACCACAGGGGAAGAACGACCTAAGTCACACTTTTATACTTTTGGGAAAAACGAAGTTGAGAGTTTCAAGACTTACACAGGAGGCAAGATAAAATATAATGACTTGCAATATTTTTTTATTGGAAGCCATCAACGTTGGCAATATTTATTCAATATTATAAAAAAAACATAAATAATCTTCTCTCCGGTGTATCGAAAAATGATCCAATCCGCAGGAAGTAGGTTATTAACAAAAATAGGACGTTACTAAAAGGCTTGAATTTTTTATCGTTATCGCTTCTCATGTTTGCATCAAATTTCTGGGCATTATGGACATTGTTAATGGTAGTTACTCGTGTTAAAAAAGAAATCGCTTCATCATTACTAAAAAGGATCTAGTTGGACTGTTATCGCTTATAATATCCACATTATCCACAAGGTCATTGTTAGAAGCACAAGACAAATAAGTATAGTATTAGAGTAAGAGTTTCATCCACAAACTTCTTAAGTTGTTGCAACTGGTCATACTTTAACTTGGAAATAGGATTGAGGGCAGTGACAAGTTTGTTTGGTGCTTCAGCTTTTCTATGACAGGATTTTTTAGCTCTAAGAACAAAACTTGACATAGCTCCATTGTAACTTTCTCTTGTTTCTAAAGTTCATGGATGTTGTTGACTTATTATTAGTTCTTTTATTGGCCTTGTTGGAAATGGGCAAGTTTTTTATACATAGTTTTTAGAAATAAAAAAAAATAGAACTAACAACGAACAATGATCCCTTAGGACGACTGATTTATCACTTAAAACGTATTCCAAACGTTTTAAGTGGGCAAGCGGATCGTTCTTTACCAAATGGGAGCGGTCTTAGATAGTTGTTCCAACGTATATCATATATAAAAAATAAACGTTATTCAAAAACGCAAGAGCAAAGAAAATTCCGTAAAGGGATAACCCATACTGGGGCTTACTCAACTGTAAAAAAGTACATTTATTTTTAACAAAAGAACTTTCATATTTAGGATTAAAAGTCGCGCATCAAAGAAACAAAGCACACACAGAAAAAAACAAACCACATATTTTACTGTGCTTTTATGGTAATACAGTCACATATATTATTTTCCCTTTTTTCAAACAACCACAAAGAACTCCCATTACTTTCTTTTTACCCCTTAGAATAAAAAATCTCCATGATATTGTAAGTATATGTATCGAGATTGCTTGTTTTTCCCCAATATATATCTAAAATGGAACACAAAACACTTTAACCTATATATTCCAGACCGCTTCGCACTAGACGACGAAATGGAAAATGTAGAGGCATAAAGAAAACAAAAATAAAGAAAAATTTGGTCCTAAAAAAAGTATAAAAACAATATAAAAATCAGTGATTTAAAATTTATCTTTAGGAAATCCGCTCATTTAGCGCGACGGTGTTCAGTGTAAACTAATTTAATGCTCACTTGGGGTAAGAGATACAGAGACATTTAAGTTACGACAATATTACGCATCTTTGGGATCTTAAGCGAATTGGAGAATTTAGAAGATTCCCTAAAAATAAAAATACTTTTTCTGCTTTGGTTTTCTTCTATCTCCTTCCTCCATTCCATTGCCGTTACCTTAATGGCGATATTATTATGATATCAGCCCATCAGATGCTCCTACCAGCGCTCTATAGTAGCCTCCTTTACAGCATCTTATTAGCTAGTCAGACAAGCTTGGCTTGTGTAAATAGCTAATTCCCAATCTCATTGCTCCTTTTTTACCCCACACAACACACACTTTTGTAATATGGTACCCTTCATGCATTTTTGTTATATTGTTAACAAATTCTTACTTGTTTATAAAATACATAGGTATGTACAAAACACAAACTGGACAGAATTGGACAACAACGATAGTAGATAAAAATATTCCGTGAAATTTAGTCTCTTTCCTCCATTCAGCGCTTTATTGCATAATATAAAAGAATCAAGAAGCATAAAAGATCCTTAAAAACAAAAGTTTCATTCTCTAAGGGCTGCGCTTCAGCCAAAAAAATTGGCTATATGCGAACATATATTCGCAATGAACACACAAAACACTTTACCTTGTATTTCCCCAGATTATTGACTGTACAGGACAAAATGGCCTCTCTTCCCACGGGAACTGTTAAATTATTGATGGGAGTGGCAAACTCGGGCTCTTCTAAAAGGTGTACGGTGGACCATTCCTCTGAAAAATAAATTGACATTAGCAATTTTGTATAGATAAAACTGGTTTGGCTTATTAGAAAAGAAAAACAAGTGTTTGGTTATTTAAAAGCTAAACGAGCGGGTTTTCCTGATAAATTATGTACCGCAAAACTCACTATTGACACCACAGTTTTATTATATCGGGGGCGGATTTAAAATTTTGTAAGGGGTTAGGGCGGTCACGTCACCTTTAGCTACACAAAATTATAGAGAAAAAAAAAACAGACAAGTTTGCGTGCGACACATTTTTTAAAAGCACGTTTTTTCAAAAATACATTTTCTCGAAAATACAATATTTTCTACAATACAGATACCTGAAAACTGTTTGTGTTTTCCAGTTTTTTTTTTGGAAACCAGCTTATCCAATTTTTTTTAAAGTACTTTTTGAAACTACATCTTTTAAAGAAAACATGTTTTTTAAAAGTACATTTTTCCATTGTTTCAAGAAAAAACTTCGAATCCTATTCATATTAGAAAAAAAAAACGCGTTTTTGAAGACATAATTTACTACAGAGTAATGTAGCAGATACAAGGAAATAAACCTGCCCGAACACAAAAACGGTTCGTTGATGTTAGTAATTCAGGATCTTTTTCTGCCTTTTTTAATTGACATTTTCTACGCCAGTAGAGTTCCTAATTTAATTTTTAAAAAACTATGTTTTCGGCAAATAATGTAGTTTTGAAACATTCTTTTTTGAAAAAAAAAAAAAAAATTGAAAATTTGTAGATCCATTTTCGAATAAGCACCTTTCGATAAAGCTTTTTTCGACATAATTTACTGAATTTAACATCGAAAAAATATTTTTTTTAAAGAAAAACATTAACAGGTTCAATTGTTTCATTAATATGAAAGTGTGAGTATTCTAGAATTTTTTTATTTATGCTTTCTGCTTATTTGTAGGGATGTACTTATGTAAGTATAACATATCGAAAACCAATTTTTAAATTTTTTTAAGCGATTTTTAAAAATACATTTTTTCAGTGAACATCTTTTTCGAAATTAAATTTTTTCGAAAAACCTTTTTCGAATATCAACTTTTTGAAGCAAAGGCTTTTGAAAAAAGTAATTTACGGGAAAGTAACGTACCAAACCTAAGAAATCCTGATCAAACTTGAAAAAGGTTCGCTTAGGTTTATTCAGGATCGTTTTTCGTGTTCTTTTATTTAACATTTTTCAAGGTAGTGAAGGCCATAGCCTAATACTCTTTTCGAAAAGATACATTTTTGGAAATTGCATAGCTATATTTGAACAATTCTTTTTTTAAAGACATTTTTCAAGAAATGTTCTTTCGAAAAATGTATTTTAGAGAATTTCTTAAATCCGTTCTGAAAAGAGCATCTTCTAAAGAAGTTCTTAGGGCATTTTTGAAAAAAAGGTACTTAGCTTATTTCGAGAAAATATTTTCCAAAAAAAAATGTACTTAAAAAAGATGTTTTTCAAAAAAAAACCTTTCGATTATTTGCTTTCTTTAGTAAGGAATGTTTTCAGAAACCAGAGCATGTAAATTAAAAATGACAAAAAAAGGCCTGCATTTTTATATAACATATTTGTATTATAGATCTGTTATTAATATTTTTGTGGTATAATTAATATATTATTGACCTTAAATAGACGGCAAATATTTGTGTTTGTTTATAATATTTTGTAGAACATGTACGGATGGTTAGTATTTATGTTACAATATTTATTTTAAAAAATTTGCTAATGAATTTCTATTTGTACAAGGCTCTATGGGGGGCGCTCCTGCGCCCCCTAAATCCGCGCCTGTATTATACAGTTATAAAAAACTTTCCATCACTTGTTTGCAGATCATTAATATCCATGTATATTGATATACAGGAGGTTATATAAAACAATAACTATATTTTTAATCGGTAAAATTAAGAATTCTAAAAAAGATACTCCCCAAGTGTGTCCTTACTTATGTCTATATCTACAATAAAAACCCAGATAACAACTACAAGCACCAAATGTAGAATGCAATACTGTTACATTCAAAATGATTTTCGTTGAAATATTTTCCTTTTCCACTAAAACGGTGCACTAAAGTGCCTCGGCACACTTTTTAAAATTATCTCACATCTATTCCCGGTTCAATTACATTTGGTGAAATAGGTTTTCAGATATTGATTGAAATTCACCTAAGGTGCGGTGTTGTTTCACTTCAATTGAAATTTCTCGAATGAAAAAGGTATAGATTAAAAAGTATACAACAATATAGGGTGTTTCTTAAAGTGTTACAAAGCGATATCTCGAAAACTGTTTAAAATATATTCATTAAATTTTGGTGATTTAATAGGGAGATGGGGGGGACATATTTAAACATATTTTCGACATTTACCCCTTCTTTATTTTGAGGGGTGGGGAGTAACTGTAATTTTAAATGGAATGATTTCTTTATAAAACTCGAATCTACGTAAAAAACTACGTACGTGTATTTTTTTTTGATTTGCTCTTTTGGTTACGGAAGTATAGTTAGCTATATTTTATATAAATTCAATAAATAAATTTTACTGACAAATCAAATTCGTTTCTTTAAAAATGCGGTATTTTTACTTAAGCCAGTTGAGAATTTTGACGTTTTAACGATTTATTTCTCGGTTTATTGCCTACTAAACGACTTGCTCAGCAGCATAGTTGTCTAAGTGCAAAACTAAAGTTTTGAGATTATTGATATTTAAATAACACAAAAAATTTGTACCGAAAAGAAACTTTTTATTAAAATATTACAAAAGAATAATGAACATAATATAATATAATATACAGAATAGTATTGATAAGAAAAGTAATAAAAAACAGTTGTCCCACTTTACCATTAAAAAAATTAAGAAAAAAGTTAAATCTACATTTGGGCTTCTTGTTCGCCATGTTGCAGTCCGATATCTTTATCTTCTGCATGATCATTGGTCGCTAAATTTATATAAACCTCGCGACAATTTGGTGGGATGTACGGAAGAAGACTCTGGAGGTCTTTGTATTTCTGTCTTTCTATTGGTCTTCCAGTGGGATACAGAACATCCAAATGAAAATTTTCTTTTTTCATCTGCCGAACTTCTGTTCTCTTTTTAGCAACACTGACATCGTAAAACAACATATTCTCATTATTCTCGTGGCTCTGTACCAACCCACATATCCTCTTAAAAGGCTGGTGAAATCCCTATGGATGTTTCCAGCTCTGGATGTGTGAATAAGCAGCTTCTCTAAATTTCCTGTACTTGTAAAGTCTTTACTTCCCATTTTCACTATTTCGAATTTCCTGTTTTTGTTTTGGCGCCCAAACTAGCTTTTTGAAAGTCATCTTGCGAGGAAATATCCGGGAAATAACGCTTTTGCCTTTCGATCAGTCGAGAATCCCTGTCGCATGGCAAGTTCGAATTCCCAAAAATATAAAATTGTGGTGAATAACTTTCGGTTTGAAAGCATCCGAAACTGTCAGGTCATGTACGTGCTTAGACAAAGAAAGAGGAGAGGACGGGCAACACATATAAGTTGGCGCATGCCGACTGTGACCGAAATTCGAGACGACGCCATTTTCTGGTGCCAAACATTGCTGGTGACATTAAAGTTATTTTGTGGTTTTCGCATAAAATTTTAATTAAAGGCTACTACATATTAGTGATTTATTATACTGGGTTGTTCTGCTTATGGGTGCAAAAGCCGAAGCTAGAAAAAGGAGCCTGGACTTAGCATTCACAGGTAAAAAGTTAAATGATACATAGTTGCAAGACAAATACAATTCGAAATATTTTTGTTATGAGATAATTTATCAACACATTCGAATACGATGATTTAGGCATGTTTAAAATAGACTATTTGTGTTTATTTGAACAATGTGCTTGAATGTTTTCATTTTAATCCGAAACGATATAGTCTGTATAACTGAATTTTTTACCGAAGCTAGTTATACTATTACTGTATTAACCTGGAAAATTCGATTGCTCCCCCTTTGACTGTTTCCGAGAAAAACAAACCTGTTCGACTTAAGGTTAAGCTTTACGTTATTTTTTCTAATCTTCTGACGTCATTGTTCACTTCCTGACGTCACTTTGCACTAAGGGCAATGGCTGCTTTTTAAATTCTAACAAATTCTACTGAAAAGTGAAAAAAATTATATCTAAATTATGGTAGAAATTTTCTTTAAAATATTTTGTTTTGGGTTTGTAAATTTGTAATGACTTCCTTTTCGATTTATGCAATAAAAAAGGTGCGTGCGTATTCCCTATTATGGAATTCTGTATTATTGTCAAATCATAATTTTAAGCATTCAGTATTTTAAAAGAAGCACTAAATGATAGTAACTCGAGCATAAATAAAAGATAACACAAAATTTACTATATAAGCATCCCTATGACAACTTCTACACAAATCAGTCTTGTGAATACACCCCTACTAAACAATTCGGCTTTTTTTGTACGATAAAATATCGATACTTGAAAATGTCCTTATTCCGACCCTCCTTTAAGTGGTCGTATAATACATACACGTAAAACGAAGTCAATAAATGTTTAAGTTCATGCGAACTGAGACTGCAAAATTGAACTATAAAGATCCGAAAGAGATAGTCGTCTAACGATAATGGCTGATAGATGATTTGTCTGGTACAGCTCAATAGAGTCTCTTAAAATCCCTCTAAGCGTAGGAAAACGGTCTTTGTTAAGAATGGACAAGATGTTAAAAAACAACAAAATAAATTTAAAAGAAAAAACATTAATCAAAATAAGAAAAACTTCGTAGATAAAGGATAACTCAACAAAAATGGAGGGGTATTTT